>JAQAHW010000002.1:17822500-20322500 GCA_027580185.1 Tuta absoluta
TAACGTCCGTACTCGCCTGGTCCAAACGTCCCCATTACACTAGCTGCGTTACCCCTTTGCACAGCAAGTGAAAGACGCTGAACCAGGAATGCTCCAGACCTGGGATCAGACCCTCTCTCCCTCAAACGCCTGCCCAGCTCACTAACAAAAGCTCTTGCCTCGGCACCCCACGTACCAGAGGTCTCAATAGCCACCGGGACGAAGAGGTACTGCTGCGCCAAAGCGGCATACTTTTGGTGCTTTAGTCTAGCGGCAGTCTCCGCTGCTGATCCAGCCACATGCGCGGTACCACCAACATGGCAGGCGGCAAAGGTACTCACACACGTGGCGTCCCACAACAAGCAACGACCTCTCATCCACGGCACCAACGTTAGACCATCTGGTCTCTTTCCGTCAGTCCGACAAAGGCCAGGGGGCTCCAAGACACATGGTATGTTCGCCGACACAAGAGCACGACGAATAATGTCGTTCAACGCGTGATGCCGTGGAAACCTACCCGCACATCTCTGGCAACTCAACGCATGGTGCCCATTTTCCTCCACCATTGTCCCGCACACACAATGATGAGGTGCACAAACCACACAGCCCAGACGCAGAGCGACGGCAATTCGCAAGCTGTCATTATCAAGAAATGTACCCAGCTGCGGAGAGGGCAGAGCATGCAACCAAGCGCCGGACTCCGGCTTAGATGCTGCCTTGATTCGGGCTAAGTCTGCCCCAGAAGCATTCCCCAACATCCGCTCCACCACTACCCTGCATTGAACGTCATCCCAACCTCTTTGTACCGTAGGATCATCAGGGACATCCTTACCTGGACACAGCTGGCGCCACTGGGACAAAGCCGCATCAGCAAACGGGATAACGAGCTCATCGCCATTAATGTAATAAAATATCTGCATTCATTATAAAAACGTATTAAGTAAGGAAGCTACTTAATAACTAATTCACATAGTTTATTATTTGGACAAAATGTGTAGTGTCTGATTTTAGAAAAAAACGCTTTTCCTTTTTGGGCAACTAAACCAGATACCTATTGTGAAACCAACCACCATCTTTAAAAAAAAATCGATATTTGTTATAGGTAAATGTGATTGTCAAATCTCTTCATGGGTTCCATCACAACAATATAACAAAGTTTTATAAGGTGAAAGTCAACTTTCCGTTATTTCTTCTATATAACTTTACTCTTCAAATACCAATTGACCTGAAAACTTATATCTTATTTATCGTGTCTTCAGTAATAACCCGTTTAAGCTGCCACGCGTAAATGCTCTCGTGTGTTACTTAGTACTATATTGCCTAAACAAGAATTATTGATATGGTTCATTTGCAGACGAACTACATTACAACTTCAGTCCACTTGACTAGTCAAGTGACAGATTGATTTTAATTTTAGTGTAATTTAAACCATGGAAAGAAATTGCTCCTTATCACGAAATTTGACTCCATTCAGATTTGGAATCAGTATCGACACAAAAATCAACTAAAATATCATTCTTTACCTTAGTACGTCAATTTATCCTCATTTTTTTTCTTTTAATAGTTAAGAGGCATGTATTTGTGAGTTTTTTTTTTAATTTCACTTTCCATTCAAAGAAATAAAATTCAATAAATTGACACATTCTAAAAAAGCGTAAATGCAAAAACTAGGCTGCCGGAACCAATTTCATTAGCCACACACTTATTAATAAAAAAACATAAATAACGTTTGCCGTAAAACGTTTTGTTGTACTTTCTACTATTACTTTCAATCTATTGTATATAACCCATGTCTATCAAAATGTTATCAATTAAATTGAAATTGTTATTCGCAATTAAAGAAAAGATTTGTTTATAACTATAACCCTTAAATTATATCTTGCTGTATTTAAAAACCTGTGGAAGATTTTATTACATGCTTAAACTAGAACGTAAAGTTGACCAAGGATACATACACATACATATGTGGATGCTTTCGACAAAAGCCTACAGAAAATCAGCAACCTGTTTTTTTACTATGCGAAGATAGTGTTCGTGTTCATCCAGCCTCAAAAGTCTTTTTCACAAATGGTTGCATTAAAAAATACACAAAATATGTATAATTATATGCATCCAGGTCATATTTTTATTTTATTATCTAAAGTTACATGAAATGTCGTCTGTTACTATTCATTCGATCGTCTAAAGTTTGGCAGTTGGATTGCAGTTGGGTTGTATATGGATCTTAAGGGTACACCATGAGAAGCAACCATGTAGCTATAGATCTCGCGCATTACGCGTCTGGCTCCACGATTCACAAACGACTTTTGTTTGATTTATAATCGTAATAGTTAGAAGCAACATGCCTCTCCATATTCGGAATAGGCCCAATGTGATATCTTAACAGTAATTTCACATTGAGTACCTACTTCTTCTTTTTCTTTAAAATACTTAGATGTAAAATACATAGATTGTGGCATATTATATAGTAAACTATGATCTCATTTTAGGAGTTTTTTGCTATTGATAGAAGTTTGCTTTCCTGACTCTATTTTTAAGTTACTTATTTGTTATCTTTAGGGATAGGTAGGTTTCGGATAGGGTAGGATATATAAGATAAATAAATAGTACCTAATAGAATAGGGGTTATGAAAATATTAAAAAAGTAGAACAATACACCGCAATCACAATGTACAATAAACTGCTTAAACAAATAAAAGAAGAATAATTGACAAAGTAGCTCAAATCTTTCGTACTAACCGAATGATATTCGATAAATTAATTTCTAAACTATAACAATAATAATCCAAACCAGTCATTAACCTTAAATATATTTTATTAAACTTATATTATGATATATTAGGTAAATAATTGATTACATAGTAAAATAACATTTTTATTACATTTTATTGTTATATAAAATCCCAAGCACACAATTTGCAACGGCCTCTTACAAGGGTTCGTGTACTAAGTATGACTTTATTATGTACTATTTTAAAACCTACTTTTACTGTACATGAATGCTTAAAAAATATTTGAATTGATTTTTTAAGCACTCGCGATCACTTTCACTCATTTTAAGTATTAGACCGGGTCTATCGCGATAGTATTGAGGTAAATATTAGTAATTTACCTACCTGTGTCCTGACGTTTCAATACAGTTTTATGCATTGTGGTCGCGGGTTGACTGTCTGTTTTTATAATGAATGCAAATTACTAATATTTACCTAATAAGTAAATCCCAATAAGTAATCTCTGTACAACCTGAAATTCAACCAACTATATTGATGAAATATCTAGCTACGAAACGATAGTTATAAAGTGGGCGTTCAGCACTTAACCCGGTTGCAAAGGTGATGCAAATTTGTCCGAGAAATCGTCCGTTCGTCTCGTATCGCACACTTTCATAACAATCCGTGATTGATTGCGTTAATATGAATACGGACACAGTTAAAACCAAATTAAATCCATCCGCGGCGTCTTGTAAAGGATGTCGCTACAGCTGATATATTACCTAGATGATTATTATTAATATACAGTAGGATATATATTATTTTGCATTAATTATACACATTTAAATAACATCTTTTAAAATCTAGCCATCAATTTGAAACAAATGTCGTTTACGGTGGCGGCGTGAAGTTACATGCCATGTTGTTAGCCTGGCCAGCCCCAAGGCAGTGCCTTTTTTCCGAGTTAGTTTTCTATCACGATAAAACAAAATAAAAAAAGGAAATATTGTATTATAATTTTTTTCTTTAAATGAGGTCGATGTGTAATAGTACTAGTAGTTGTAATGAAGTTAATTTGATTTCATTTCACTAAATTAGTGTAAGTAAAATTTTACGTAAGTATATAATCGTAACATCTAACGCAGGAAATTAACTTGAAAACCATGTCATTTCTACCCGTCGAAGATCATATTTCAAATTTATCAACCACTGAGACATAACTTTCTGTAAAATAGCACTCGGTTTTCAAATCTATTGTTTCTATAAAAAACCAAAATTTCACTGTATTAGTGGAATGAAAAAAACCTATTTATTTTATTTTGGGTTTTAAACACCATGTACATCACTTGTGTAGGTAGATTGCGTATTTTGATGATTAATTGATGCGACGTAGTAATCATAATCCGATAATATTCGTCTTTCTCACATTAATGAATATAAATATGCCTTTAAGTTTGGTAATACTATATATTTGCAAACATACGCATATTCACAGGAGATATCTAGTCAATTTTATTTTAACTAAATTACACATACTTGCTTTTAAGAGTGTGCAAATTATGTGTTTGCCTGATACCTACTTGTTCTACTATACAGGAGTGGTAAAATGTAAATCTGAATAAAAGAATAGTTTAGATTTTTTTGTATCTGTAATCTGTAAAACAAAATCATAAATATTCAAAGGGAAAGGAAAACATGAAACATCTAATGTAAAACGCTTATTTTTATTGATATTTTATCATGACAGAACATGCCTATTGCGAAAATCTACATTTTCAAATTTGTCGATCCAAATATTCACTACTTTAGAACAAAAACAATATTTTTTCTTTAGATTGTATATACTAAGAACTAATCAAAAGATTTTATAGTAGATATGCCTTAAAACTAAATAAATGTTTATTGTCTAAACTCTACAGGACATCGCAAATTAGCCGAAAGCAGTGAAGCATGTCATGTGGCTACAATCGTTCCCATTGTTGTGTATTATTATCATAATTAATTTCACATAAAACCACCTTCAAATTATTTTAATGGCTATTAAACACGTGCGCCGGGGGCGCATTCTTGTTACAAAGCTGTTGTTAAAAGTGAGTACTTCCCTAATTGGTTATTACGTCCATCGCTGGTTGCGAACTGTTCGCTTCCCTTCTGTAAGGGTGAAGTCGTTAATGTATGAGAAACTATCGATGGATGTTTAGTTCCGTAAAGGGTGTAGGGTGGATTGTAGTCAGGGTTTCAGTTGGGCAGGGCTGTTCCGCCTCCAATTATCGCCATTGATTCTGCGGTCGGACGGTATCGTGAAAAGCAGGTGCGTGCGTTGAACGAAAGCGTACAAAATTTCGTTCCCATGATTTTGGTAGCCCCAGCAAGGTATTTAGTTGATAAAATACTGCAATTGGTTAGCAATAAAATAAATTTGTTTCGTCATAAACGAGCGCGTAAAAAATATTCTCCGTCAACACAATACATGCACATGATCAAGAGATTTGTTTACGCATTCCGGCTTGAGTAGCATTTTCTAGCACATTTGGGTCCCATTCACATATTATATTGAATAACAGTATGCCTAAATCAAATTAAAAGCACTTCATCATATATCGACGGTCGGGTGGTTTGTTTCATAACATAACAGTCTTCGGACAATGAATACGTCGTAAAAGTTTATTTGTGCAGCATTGCATACTTAAATACGTGTACTATGGATCCATTGGCCTCCCTGCGACTGCCTTGTTTGCCTTATCTCGGTGAAAATAATAACAACCCGGATTTAAGCCGTGATTATTTATAGTCTTACTGAATGTTTATTTACTCGGCTCATATAAACATAAACAACGACAGGTGAGAATGCAACAATAAAACCGGTGAGTTGTGAACGTCATTTAACGTCGTTTGCGTCATTTAGAGCAGTTTGCATACATGCATGTCGAGCTTTAAGCGGTTCTCCCACTTGTCGTCCGTCACTGCGTATTTTTAACGCAACGTAACGATGCGTCCGTCAGGCGAAAGAAAATTGTGAATTCCGATCTTATTCCCACGCAAATACGGCTACACGGTGCGTAACGGATTCGTCGGTCAAGTCGCAAAAAGGCGTTTCTCCCTCTTGCGTCTGTCACTGCGTATTTTTAACGCACCATGGCCGTATTTGTATGAGAATAAGATCGGAATACGCAATTTTCTTTCGTCTGACAAACGCATTACGTTAAGTTGCGTTGAAATCGCAGCGACGGACGCAAGTGGGAGAACCGTCTTAAGTTTACTAATGTTTTATAAAATTCTGCTGAACATCGAACATGGAGTTGCTTCTTTTATATGCGTTGGGCTCCACATACGTACAATCCAATAGCGAAATTTCAGATTCGTTTGAATTGTGGCATTATTGTGGTTTAAATAAGTATGATGTCAATACATTTTTCGTTCAAGACCTCATTTACAGTACATATTGAAAATGACGCTACAAAACTTTTCACAAGGGAAGATAATGGAATTTTCAGATCATGAAACTGAACAACTGTTCCCTAGGAATAAGTATATTTCAGAAAATGGAAAGAAACATTGTCTTTCCATAGTTAAGGCAGTCAGTTGATTTGATCGTAATTTTGTATGGGAGGATGATTATTTGTCGTTTCCATTTCTTGTCGTTTATTATAGAGAAAAGTTGTTCAGCGTCATACTTTGCATGCCCCTTTTTAGTAATCGGAGGGCTGTCCCTGACACCCTGTGATGTGATGATCGAAAATTTTACGCGGATCCCTATTTTTTTCTCGTATTATATATAGCCTATATTCATCAGGAATAATGTAAAATTCTAATGGTAAAAGAATTTTTAAAATCGGTCCAGTAGTTTCGGAGCCTATTCGCTGCAAACAAACAAACAATCAAATCTTTCCTCTTTATAATATTAGTGTAGATGTAGATACTAAGTAAAAAATATTGGTATTATCTATGTTCTGTCTTTTATAAATACATAGTAAAACGAATGAGATTCAATCCAAGCCAGTAATTAATATGATCTCCAAACCTGTTTTACTTCTGTTCTAAAGTCAAATGCACTTGATGCAATTTTACTGCAAACTACGAGTATGCTGCCGTGCTTTGATACTTTTTCCATACTAAACGAGCAAGGGAAGTTCATTGGCATTACTTTTAAGATCCCCAGTGATTGTAGAGGATGACTGATGTTACGACAAACCTTTTGGGGTATAGTGACGTCTTCTAATGTTTTTTGTATGTATTTCGTATGAGTAAAATTATTGAACAAAGGTCTTAATCCAAAACATAATAGGAGTAGTTTTGTTGTCGTCAGTACAAACACAGAGCAATAAATAATAGCGTGGTGATAGGTAAAACGCGGATCGAAACGAGGGCATGTGCGCGCGCCGGTACGGACCGCCGCAGGCAGATGATCAGACGATTCCTTTGTCTACCATTACTCCAGCAATCTGCAGCATTACGTATGAAATAGGTCACTTGATTAAAATTATAGTTATTTGTTCTCATCTTGGGCTAACGTCTTTAATATCAGTAGTAGAAATCTTTCGTTATAGAGTAATCTTAATAAATTACAGTGAGATACTTATCTATTATCACTGTAAACCTACAATTAATAGGTTAACTTGGTCACATAGAGACTTGAGAGTTTGAAAACGTGAGTAAAGGCTGAATAACGTCGTTGGGTGTTCTTGCGCAATGCAATGCCCGCCCGAGGGCGCTGGCTGCTCGTAAATATATTTGAGGCGCACTGTTTGCCCTAATGCCCGATCTAGGCACATAATTCTTCTTTTTGAATTGAGCCATAAATTCGTCGAATCCCGGCAGCGTAGTGGGAACTCCTGGCAAGCCCATATACAGCCCGCAAATGTCTATTATTCCAAATGGTGAAGTCAGCGTGCATTGAACGTACGATTCAATAAGATTTTAGTGAGAAAGACGCAATTTACTTTAGACTGTTGTGTATATACAATTTTACTGTAGGTACTGTATTTTATATTCTCACAGTTTTAATATCTGCGAACATCTAAGTAAGTAAGTAACTAATGGGCAGCAATAGCTAAGAATTCGTTAGTATTCGCGAGATGTTGCGGAACCCGTAATTCGATGCGGCTCCAACCCGCAGATCGGTGTTGTAAATAAAATGTTCACCTTTTAGACTACACCACACTAAGTTAAGTACCTACTCATGTTATGTATGTACTTTCCACGTAAATACCTTCTAATTTACAAGATTGCGCATAAATTGCAAAGAACATCTTAATTTAGGTACGTATCTGCGTACAGTTTTTATTGGAATTTAGTTTTATGTGGTACCTTCTTCCTGAAAAGTAAAGATCATATGATAGGATATTTTTAGTCATGCATCAACTTATTTCTTTACCGCGTGTTCTAAGATGCGACTAAGATATTTTCATATACGACTTAAAACCGCTAGGCCATGGACTAACCTGTTTTAAATTCTAAAAAATATTCAGTAGGTACTACTAAGACTAATCATTTCATTAAATGACGCTCTATGTAGGTATTGTAGGTATGTGCTACAGTTGTCTAAGAAGATACGTCTATATTTTAATTGATCTGCGATGCTATAAGTATTCTACCAACGACATCGCTTCTAACGACTCACGACTACTTCAGCAATGCACAGACATAAGGTAATCATGTAATTGGCAACTGCAGGTAAACATAAATTACGATTGTGAACGACTCTTAAAAGAGTTTCGTACAAGGA
The DNA here is from genome assembly GCA_027580185.1 of Tuta absoluta. Taxonomy (NCBI): domain Eukaryota; kingdom Metazoa; phylum Arthropoda; class Insecta; order Lepidoptera; family Gelechiidae; genus Tuta; species Tuta absoluta. The sequence goes on from JAQAHW010000002.1 coordinate 17,830,916, forward strand.
TTCCAAAACTGCTGGCTGACTGCCATTCTAAAATATTCTCATACTTAGAGGATGTAAGCGTAAATGGTAAATTAATAACAAGTTAGTGATATTTTTGAGTGGAACCCACACAATACATGCATACTTGTTACATAATTAAATGCAAATGATTTTAAAATATTGCCTCAGATACAAAACGATTGCAATCAGACTAAAAACAAAATAAATATGCAAGCAAATCGAATTCGTGTCTATAACTTCATTGGTAGTTAATGCAAAATTGATGTTTGCGATGGAACGTCCCGGCAGACACGTCGGGGCTCAAACAAGTTCTACCGATTCGTTCTCGTAATATCGGTGTAATTTATTTAATGTTAGAAATAGAGGCGCTCAGCGCTACAAAGAATATTGGCTTTCACAACGGACCCGGCGAAATTTATGTGCCGCGAGATTTTGCCAGCAGTATGCCGGGAGATCACGAGCACCGCCCGGCGCCCGCGCCTCGCCGCTATGTTGCACCTGTGTGAATTGTAGTTACGGTATTTACCTGGAAATAGAAAACATTTACCTACTAAGACATTTTGGAGTTAAATAGAATGCTATAGGTAACCAAGTTAGATAAAACTTCGTAAAACTGTTGCTACAACTAGTAGTGAATAAAATTTAAATAAAAATTAAAGATTAAAATGCAATGCTACGTATGAACATTTGTTTAATTAACGAACTTGAAAAAAAGAATATATCTATAGGTATAATAAGATCAAAATAGGTACTTCAACTTTAATAATTTATAAACTAAATTTAATTTAATTAGTTCTATTAAAATGATTTCAATTAGATCACGTACGTGTAAACCAAAACATCATTATTCATACTGGCACTGGAAAAAATGTCTACAAGAGCGTCGCCGGAGCAAATTTTATATAGATTATAAAAAGGCTATTGACAGTTATTTTTAATGTGTTGATATGTCTCTTTTCTTCTGGGAAAACCTAGTACTCGACTATACCTAACCTTACTTTTACCTTACGGTTACTTTACTTTACTAACAGTTTTTAAAGTTGCAACACATTTATTTATTCGTCACGATACTTGTTTACCAATATATTTCCACTTTTACGTTTTTCTGGCCATTACTGACGATAGCATCTAGCACGCACTAAATAATTGCTCGTCAAATCGTCTCGCAAAGGTGCTTAGAATTATACTTGTACTACACGGATCGATTATATAGAAAACTAGTAATTTTGCAGCCTACTGGCATGTTTCCCTAGTATCGCCCGGAGCCAATTCCGTTACTAGGTATTATGAGTAGTCTAAGTTTTACACCTGCTCTTGAAAACCGTTCTTGTTATTACGCTAATTGTTCACAACAACACATAAGTAGTTACAATTGTAGCCTAATAGGCATACACTCACATACCTCAGCCCTGTATGTGCCCTGCCTTATACTTTACAGTAATTCTAATTAAGCCTGTGGTATGTGAATTTAAGTGTACATCGGAGTTATATATTAAAATCCAGCTAAATACCGGAAACTGTTCCTTCTTTCCGGTGGAAGGCAATTAAAACTTAAGAAGTTCATATGAATTTGAGCTCTTGGACATAAACAAAAAGTTTTATGTCCATCACTCTGTAAGCGTTTAGTAACAATACTAACAGTACTGGTTTTTGACTTCCATCAGTAAAAACGATAGCCCATTTTTAGTGTGCCTGTGCCCAAAGTATTACCATAGCAAGATGCTGCATCGTAGCTAGATAATTGGTAATTGGCTACGAGGCAGGCGTTACAATTATTGTGTGTCAAGCAGTAATTGACGTAAAGAGGAGAGCAGGCGGGTGGCTGGTGTCGTGGCGGGTGCGCGCGCGCTGGCCAGCTCGCCACTCGGCACTCGCCAACACCGGCTCCTCACAGCTTGCCACTCGCGTGCCAGCGCGTAACGGTCGCAGCAGCTGATCCACCCATTGTCCTTTAATTAAAACCCACTAACACAGCTATTTTAGATACAGTTGTCTACGGTATAATTGCTGAATAACTAAGACTTCAAGCTCGACGCAGAAAGGTGCATAAGAACACCAATTAACGTTCACAAATTGTTATCGCATTCCTGTCTGATATGTTTGCATCTTGTGTATTTGAAACTGGTATCGATCTAATGAGCACAATTAAAAACACGTAAGTAAATAAATATTTAAATTTTGGTATATGTTTAAGCCCAAATCAAACAAGTATTTTGTAAGCTATCACATCAAGTTGAAATGGACATAACTAATTGCCCACATAATGTCTATTTGGTTGTGTAAGTTTCGTGTATCTGGGCGGCGTGTATCTGCCGTCGTCGGCGGACAGCAGGGCTGCGGGTGCGGGCGGGGGTGGGGGCGGCTGGGCCGGCGCAAGCGACGACGCTCGCTGTCTAATTAAGCGCGGGCCGAGCTAATTTGACGCGTGAGCAGCCCTGCCGCCGCCTAATGAATGGTATCGCACACGTTCATCGCGCCACGTCGCCCGCTCGTGCTTAGAAACCGCATTAAGGAAATCTAGGGACGCCGCTCCGATAAAGGGAATCAAAACTAACGCCAACGTTGAATTAGAAGCCAATAAGCTGAAGCCACTGAGCTTTGGTCCCACGCTCAACGACGCCATAAATTTTAACTCGTTTGCAAACATAATACTTGTAACCTTAAGCTCGTAGTTAAGATGAACTATCTAATTACCACTAGAGCTTAAGTAATAGAGAATAGTTCAGAAATTTTTGTTTGTATCCGGGATGGTAGAACATAATTCAGGAGTACCAACATGTAGAACCTGAGTCAGAGGAAAGCGGAGGTTAATGCCTATTCAGTGTTTGCATCAGCCTGCATCGCTGATTATAGTCATCGGTGCATCGCGAACGCAGTTACAGAGCACTGATGTATTTATGCACGCACAAAGCCACTTGCAATTTGCAAAGGTAGTCTCTGATGGATGAGAAATAATGATCACGGGCTCATTTAGCTACGTAATATTACATTTTGTGCATGTAAGGGAATTTAAAAGCTCTCTTTTAAATGTAGGTAGGTACATAATAATGTTTTGTTACGTAAGGACCACACAAGGTTATCACGCATAATAATAATATGGGGGTGATGTACCCCTTACGTGGATCCCATAAAACATTTAAATTTACACTCATAACGTTTTTTCTTTGAGTAAGATAGACAGTTATTAAACACGGTAACTATTAAAAGCGCAAGTAATTAAGCATATAAAAAAGTTCCTAGATATCTTTTAATATGCCTTAAAATGGAACGATGTTTACTATGTACATATGTAGGTTTTTTTTTTTTTTTTTTTTTTAATTCCTTATCTGCAATCGACTCTTCAAGTCTTCATCAGATAGTTTGGTGGTTTTGTTTTTTTCGTTATTGGGTGGCACTCCAACAAATGCCATCTCCAAGAGTTTGTATTTATTTTAAATTAGGTTCTTTCGTCAAGTGACAGGATGTGCCATCTTTTTAAGCGGTGAATGTTCTGATCAAGTTGCAGCAGATCTCTTGCTAGTTTGTTAGTGTGTTCCTTAAGTCTTTCTTTGTATCGCACATTGTATTTCTTTACTTCCTCTTTAACAGTAGGCATTTCAAGATATTCATGGATCTCAGTGTTCCTCGTGTACCAAGTTGCACCTGATATCTCTCTGAGCACTTTATTTTGGAACCTTTGTAAGATCTCCAAGTTAGAGTTACTGGCAGAACCCCAGAGTTGTATTCCATATGTCCATATTGGTTTTATTATACACTTGTATACGAGCAGCTTGTTGTTCAAAGACAGTGGGGAGTATCTTCCCATGAGCCAATTTAGGTTTTGGCATTGTAGATGTGCATGTTTTTTTTTTTGTTTTTATGTGTTCTGCCCAGGTCAGCCGTTTATCTAGGTGTAAGCCGAGGTACTTTACACACCTTTCTATTGGCAAAGGCTGACCTTCCATGGTAACTGGTGGGCAGTCTCCTCTGCGCAAAGTGAATGTTATTTGTACTGATTTGGTTGCACTTGATTTAATCCTCCATTGGAGTAGCCATTCATCAATTTTGTCCAATTGTGTTTGTAGTCTTTGTAATGCAATGTTAGGGTCTTTATCACTTGATAGGCAAGCTGTGTCATCGGCGTAGGTTGCTGTGACAACATTATCAGTGCATGGTAGATCTGCAGTGTAGATGGAGTACAGCACAGGGCCAAGTACTGAACCCTGTGGCACAGAGGCTTGAATATCGTATAACTCTGAGGTCGCTTCTCCCATTTTGACTTGAAACTTTCTGTCAGTGATATATGATTTCAGTACCATGTAGTAAGAGTTAGGTAACAGATTTTTCAGCTTGAACAGTAGCCCCTTATGCCACACTCTGTCAAAGGCTTGTTGTACATATGTAGGTAACTTTAATAAAGGTAAAGCGCGTGTTCGACTAACTCATCTGAATTCCCGCTACGATAGATAGTATCGCTCTCGCCGCGCTGGCGCGGGCGCAACTTTGCAATTTTTTCATAAAAGGTACCTACTTTAATTATAATTTCTAGTACACGGGCAATTACTAGTAATGATGGCTGCTATAAGCTCGCAATATGCATAACGCAGACCAGTTCTGACCCTTCTTAAACATTTTAATTTCAGCTCAAGAACATTGTAGCTTATGCATTTGTGGATGTTTAATTACTAAGGTGTACCTACATACATGACAGCTGTATACAGCTGTATTACCGTTAGGCGATGAATATACTCAACCTGTTACTAGAGAAGTAGCCACTTAAACTTTTTCAGGACAATGTACGACTTACTGAATAAAATTCTAATTTTTTATGCATTACATTAGAGATCGGTGCTGTAAAAAAATATTTAATAGAAATCTAGTCTATTCAATAACCATTTTCCTTTGAAGCGGGTCAATATAGGTTTTAAGTAGTAAAAAAAGGTAATCGGAAAACTTTTTTTTGCACACGCAAGCTCTGAAAACTTTTTCTCAAATATATACATACTGCAATGTCTGCAATGGACATCGACATGGACGGCAGCTACGGAAAGCTGCAAGCGTTGCGTCAAGCTAGTGAACTAACGTAGCGATTGGAGCTTTGATAAAAAATACGCGCTTTTGATAATTTTTCCGTTACAAACCGCTGTAGTAGGCTGTAGGTATATTACTTCACATTTTACAGTAACTTCGAAAGATCATGATGGTGTCTCTGAAAACAACATTATCTATATTTTCAGACAGAAAATAATTTCGAAAGTTTTGATTTCAACAGTTTCGTATAATTCAGTCGCTAAAGTTTGGATTGTATGAGATATGACAACATACGTGAAAATGTTTGACACCATCTATAGGATCTACTGTAGTTTATGCGCGAAATTTTAAATTATATTTATATCTCATACAATCTATATTTTTTAAGTAATATACCTATACATGATGTGAAAAATTAACTGCATATATTTTTAGGGGTGAACCGGTTCGAGAAACTAAACAACTTTCCCCGAGGAACATAGATCGTTATATGAAAAAGAAATTGGACCTTTCATACACACTTAATATGGGAGAACCAATTTTATTTTTTATTTCGACCTTTGTTTCTTGAGGAAAGTTGTTCAGTTTTATGGGCTGGCTCACTTCTTGAAATATTTGCAATTGATTTTTTTACATCTTATATAAGCTAACTAAGAAAAGAAGGTTTGTTTCAAAAGCTCAAGTTGTAAATATAAAAAAGCTGCATTTGACTTTATTGTACCACAACAATTTACATTATCAGTAAAGGATGTAATAAAACAAGATGCACAAAGGCGGACATATCCCACACAGGGATCTCTTCCAGTCAACCTTTGAGAGACTCAGAGGATATGTAATTTGGTACGGTACTTTAGAAAGGTAATAAAATAAATGATAATAAGAAAGTTTAATCTTTAACTAATATACATAAATAATATTAAATAAATACACCCTAGTTGATAATAGATAATAACAAATATACATATGAATTTATATACATAAATAAATATCATGTGCCCTACAAATTATCCATGTCACCCCAATCATAACCCCAAACCTTGATGTTCGACATATAGCTAATTTGTGCATTTTACATTCAGAAGAGCGACAAGCGGCACGTGCACGTCACGTCGCGTACTTGCAGCGGCAACGGTGGCGGTTGATCTGACAAATACTTAGTTTGTTATGTGATAGTGATAGCATAACTACAAGATACCGCGTAAATGAAACTGCTTGATGAAGCATTGCAATATTTCACTTTGAACAGTAGCTAAGCTTCGGCAAGTGACAAGCGGCACGGCGCGTACACGCAGGAGCGGCGACGGCAGTAGATCTCACAAAGTTATGTTAAGATACAGTATAATTACGAAATTATCCATGCCAAACATATGAAATATATGACAGTTAGAAGAAAAATTCGCTGATAAAATACGTTACGTGTATTTAAAGAGTTGCAATATTAAACTTTGTACAATAGCTACCTCCGTCAAGCTACAGCGGCGGCGCGGAGCGGCGCGGCTCTGGCAAACCGTGCGCCGGAACATATGCGTTTAATCTCGCAATTTGTCACTGGACCGCCGGCATTTTTGGCTATACTGACAAACATTATACGCTGCTTCACAAGATGTTCTGTTACCTTCTTGACCCAATGCGACATCTAGTATCGTTGGCAAAATATACAGGGTGTAAGGGACAGCTCTCCGAATACTGGTACTTCAGACCATGATACAAGACATCTACCTATACCCTTAAAAATTTATTTTAGGAGAAGTAAAAAAAATTACTTCCCATAGTAACGGCAGTCAGTTGATCGGGATTTTGTATTCGAGGTCGTTTTTTTGTTGTTTCCTTACATATGTTGCCAGAGCAAAGTGTTCAGTTTCATGGTCTACATGAACCCAGTCAGTATTCGGAGGGCTCTCACTTACAATACACACACTACTATTTCTGAACTCCGACTGAACGCTGCTCGTAAAAATCTAACTCTCTTTAAATTTTTCAGTATAAAATATAGCAGTAGGTAGTCATTATATTAGGCCCTAGTGTTAAATAGGGCTATTGTCATGCATGATTTATGTTAAGTTTCAATAGGTAACTTTGATACCGTGTCACTAAGCGGCTTGACCGTCAACTGTGAGGCATAATAATGTGAGGAAGTTTAATGCCTCGTACCTTCTTTAAAATCTTGCCAGTGGTTGATCGCTTTCATTGGACACAATCAAGCTCTTAGTTAATTACTCCGGCGAGGACTCACGACTCGACTCTCCTCGCTAAAAGGCTTTAAGCTACGTCATTTGTTTACCAACGTAATGGACTGATAACAGACACAATTGCCCCGTTGACCACCAACTCTACTAACTAGCTCTATGAACAAAGACAAACGAGATACGACGCACTTACTACCTTCGAGCAACCAAAACATTTACTTACAATTAAAACCGCAAACCATAATCAATCTTTGTCTACAAAACGAGCAATTTATCAAAGTTAAATAAACAAGAAAATAAATTTTAAAAATCTGTTGACAGTCAAGGTACTTTGCAAAAAATATTTAACGAATCTCAGGTTACTTAAGGGTACGATATTGTGACATCCATTTATTCTGAAACAAAATTATAATAATTTCACTTAATTACGGCATTTATTCTGAGTCGGAGGCCGGCGCGGGCGCAGCCGCGTGGACGCACTCTATCTTGCACTCGTATTATCTCCTCTTGTTTCACTCTTTATGTTCACAATGAATTTATTTATGTGAAAAATTAAAAAGCTTTTCCGTGTTATGTTTTCCGCAATTCAAAACGTGTTTTTTTTCGTAAATATATTGTGGCGTATGCTGACATGGGGGTCAGGCATGATGTAGCCGGCTGTAAGACACGAAACTGTATTGTTATTGGATTATTAATTTAAAATCAATAATCTTTTATGAGACAATAACCTCACGGTTATATGTACTTAAGGATCAAAAGGCGAGTAACCGATTGTTTTATTAGACAAGCAGTCGTAAAGAGGAGGATTTAGTGTGGGACAATGAAAGTGACCTACCTTACCGGCCACTATCGTCATAAGAAGTGAATTTTGTGTCCGTGCTCTGGCCGATGAATAAAGCCCTGTATTTATTGGTATTTTTGCGATAGGGGAGTGCAGGACGAATTGTAACACCATTATTTAAAATCAAATTTCAATATTTAGACTTAAAACCATACTAGTAGATTAAAACATATTTTGTTCAGCTTGCTTGCAAACTGTTCGTAATTATATGTTTTATGTAATGTTATTAACACTGCGATTAAATAGGCACTAAAGTTGCGATGTAAATTTCTTTGAACGTATTAATTGACCATTTCAGTGATTTACAGTCGCTAATAAACAACTAACACGACAAATTGTGCACGTTCGCTCCGTAAATTCAAACTGCATGTGAACTTTGCCTGAACTGCGTTTTCTCACCCCAGATTCGTGCACATTTAAAACCACGTCTAGGTCCTGTCCTAAACGGCGGCATAGAAAGAGCTTCAATCGATTTGTAGGTACAAATGGTACAATGTGTTTTTTTTCTTATACGGGTACCTGCTGCGGATCCTAGATGGAACGTATAATGTTGTCAAATTGATATAGAAAAAGTTCTTAAGTGCATAAAAATGTACTGTAAGGGGTACAAAGATTGTACCTATTATGACACCCATAAGTTAGTGTATGACTTACTTGGTTACACATCTAGGTATACCTACTGAGTATAAGAATATTACATCATATAGATACTCGTGCTTATAAAAATTTAAGGGACGCCATTGCTTTTGTCTTATTTCCTAGCCCATCATGAAAAAATACTTCAAGAAATATTTCAAATTGAGGCAGGAAAAAGAATCAGCTCCAAACCATCCAGCATAAAAATCCCCAGATTCCCCTTCGTTTAACACCTCAAATTGGCATTATATACGATATGAGCAATGCAACCTTAATATTTATGCTCAAATTGGCTCAATTTGCTATCAAAAACAATAAAACGCGTTCCTGCGAAAACCGTTTCCTGTTGCCATGCGTCATTTAGCAGAACGACAAAATAAAGTAAATTAAATATTGTACCGACTTTAACAAACATATGCAGTAATTATAGCCTTAACAGCAAGCATTGCTTAAGTACGTGTGCAATTATAAATCATTAATCTACAATGTTGTTAAGTACTTAAAATAGGATAATATGTGAAATTAAGCATATAAGCATCTTTACCCAAATGATGTCTGTTACAGATGACAGATCGAACACTGAATGCATAAATTTCCTAATTTGAGGTCTTGATGGATAAATAAACGAAGAAAAATTGTGTCTTCTGTAATAATTTTTTTGTATGCAGATAAGGTCAATGAAATTGGTAGAGCAAATCAATTTCAAATAGATACGTGAATTAGCTCCTCAATCGAGTCGATAGCCAAGGATCAGCGCCTTCGACATTGCTACGTATCAACGTGTGTGAGGTATCTTCGGCTGCTCCAAATATCACTTGAGGCCGCTCGAAGCAATCACAATCGCTTCTATTCAGCTTAACGAGATTAAATCAGCCACTATCGGTGTTATTATTAATTCATTCTTCTGTCGATAGCCATCGGCGTAATCCGGAGTCACCGACGATTCTCACGTTGCGAACCGAGTAGAGAACCACAGATAAGGCATTCAATAGAAAATTAACTGGAGAGAAGATGATCTATCGCCCACAATGAGTCGAGATGTCGAAATACTTAATGAAACCGACTCCAATAATGACATACTTAAACGAAGTCCCGTGACTGAAATGTTTGCGCGTTTTTACTCGTCTAATGATAGCATTCTTGTTATTTATAACCAAATGTCCTTTCTTGCTTCACCTTGAAACCTAAATAATTTGAATGTTTTTTAAACGCAGCACTGCAGACTGCAATTAGCAGGTAATAGCGGTCATAAATCCACGATCCACGTAACGCGATCCAAACGCCGCCGGCGGCGATCCTATTCCAGTATTATTCTACACCAGAGATAGGTATCATCAACTGTGATCTTTGTATCCACTAGGAAATATACAAGGCTGAATTTTTGACACTCCATCTATCATGGGTATATTCTTATGCAATTTTAATTTATGTACCTACATCGTGTTCAAGTATGCAAATCTAATGCAATATTTGAGTTAGGATTCTAAATTTATAATGTGTGATGCGCATTTGGGTTGAGTAACATATTAAATCTTCTTGGAGACACCTGAATGCAGACAAAATATATGATTACAATATTTTAGAATAACCGAGAACACATATCCAAATTTATAATTTGACTAGCGGCCCGCCCAGCGGTTTCACCCGCTGCTAACTAATTTCCCACGGAAAACAGACCTTCTCCCGACATAAATCATACATACATACATACATAAAAACCTTCCTCAATCACTCTTCTTTCTTATTTAGTGGTTTTGAAGATTTAAGCATACAAACAAACAAACAGACAGGGACAGACGTGGGAAGCGACTTTACTTTAAATTCCGGTTTTTTTTATCCCTCAAGGGATGAAAAGGGGGTTAAAAGTTTGTATGACAGTTCGTTGTCTTAAGTGTGATCCGTTTCAAAATTAGTGATTAGACTTATGACTTAAAATAATTAAACACGTGTTTCAGCATATTTGAAATTTTAACCCTTAATAAGGTCAAACGGGGGTTTAAAGTTTGTATGAAAGTTCGTTTTTTTAAATGAATGTGATCTGTTTCAAAATTTGTGATTAGACTAATAACTTAAAATAATTAAACACGTGTTTCAGCATTTTTGAAATTTTAACCTTAATATGGGTGAAAAGCGGGTTAAAAGTTTGTATGAAAGTTTTTTATCTTAAATGTGATCTGTTTCAAAATTTCTGATTGGACTCATAACTTGAAATAAATAAATACGTGTTTCAGCATTTTTGAAATTTTAATCCTTAAAGGTGTCAAAAGGGGGTCAAAAGTTTACTACCAGTTGGGCTACCCGTTTTCCCATGGGAATGTGACAATTTCTCGGAATAAATTATACTTATAAACCTTCCTCTCAAGTTACTCTATCTAATAAAAAAAACCGCATCAAAATCCGTTGGGTAATTCTAAAGATATAAGGAGACACCAAACGGGAAGCGACTTTATTTTATACTATGTAGTGATGATGATTATCTGCCCCAGTTGAGAATCGAACCCGGGACTGCCTGCCTGCGAAGCAGACAGACTACTAGCACCAGATTGGAGACAAAGGATTGTCGTCGAGTAAATATCTTCTTAGCAAAAAGCGTTGGTGTGGCTGAAGTAGCTGTAATTAAAATATTCCGCAGCGGCTCCTCAAGTCGCACTCGTGTCGTACTGACAAGAATGCGAGGATAAATTTCGACTCTCGCGTAGGTACGTACTTTTCCCTCTACTTTGTGCCGTTGCAAAATTGTTTCCACTGAAAAGGCAAGAAGTTGGTAAAATGTGAATCATGTCGACTGTCAACAGCCACTTAATTGTCAGGTCAGTTTAATACGCCCTCTTCCGTATAGGGGTCGGCGGTGCAGCACGGATTGAATAACGATGTCGGCTCGGAACAAGTAGACAACTCGTTCGCATAAAAATTGCAAAAGGCACTTAAGTATTTAATGAGATAGTTATATTATGTCATGGTAAAAATTGCATGGTAAACTAGAAAGTTAAACAAAACCATTTAAGGTATCCGTACCACAAAATAAAAAGAAGACAGAAACATCCACACTAGTTCCTTGTTCTTCGAACATGCCAATTATTATTCAGTGTACCATTTATGGTACACGAATGGTGGGTCGTAGATCTACCTAAAGATAAATTTATTCAGTCGATGCACTAGTTACAATTGAATAATGGAACACGACAAGATGCTACATAACAAGGCCAGGTCGCGTTGCAAACGAGCACGGATCCACAGTCACCTTCGAATCCTTGACCCATCCAGAAGAGGCTACTCGGCAGAATGCACCGTCGTCGGTCCTGTCGCTGTACGTAGATAAATAGGTATTTAAAATACCGCTCTCCGTGGGAACCGTGACGGGCGCCCGAACCGCGATAACCTGCGCCCGCGCCGCGCCGCCCGCCCCCCGCCACCGCCGCCCCAAGCCCTGCTCGCCACACGGATCAAACAATGAACTCTGATATCGACATTCAAGTCTTGCCTAATTTCGTAATCTCTATCTGTTTTTAAATCTCCGAATTTATTTCAATAAACGTTATAGGCGGATTAAAACTAAACTCTATGTTTCATAGTACAAAGAGAGAGTACTTGAAAAAGAAACTTTATTACGTGTGCAAAAAGTAGACAATGATGTGGTTGTATAGAGCGGTGAGTAGAGAGGTAAAGGTGCATGCAGCGAGATGTCATTTGGCCCCCCGCCGAGACTCGCGAACAATATTGTCTCTGCCACGGTGCATTGTGAATTTAAATCAATTCATATTCACTCCAATCATTAGGCATAGCTCAGGGGTTAACTTGTGTAATAATTTTGCAATTCTTGTGCAATAAATATTGAATTATGCAAATTGTTTTCCAATTTCGCTGTTTGTTTTGTTTTTGAAATAGTCATACCATAGCCAGGTTTGAATCAACGTGTATTTTGAAAAACGATTTATATATTTAACAGACAGGTAACTGTCTACCTTTTTTTGAATTTTGGCACTAGAAAGTTATGCTATGCGCTCAAAGCTATTTTACACGTATTTTTAGCAGATCCTTGTCAATTACTACCGCTTCTTAAATCCGAGCTTGTATAAAAGTATGGTCCCATCCGGAAGCAAATATGAAACTTCGCATGATTGTAGCTTTCATAAGTATAATTCATAATGTAAGGTTGAACAAGCTGTCAAGTGAAGGTTTCGCCTCTCCCATTTTTTATGTCTCTAAGTCAAAACAGGAAGTCATCTTCAAAACAAGTATATATGGAATTCAAAAACAGAAAAACTGAAAGTAAGACATACAAAGGGGGGAGGATATCATTATTTGGACAGCTTATTCTTTCTTAAAATATTAATTAATACACATGAACGATACAAGCATGACAAGTTTCCCGAATGGGAATGTACCCAGAGCTTACAATCCGTACCAAATTAGAGATTCAATTCAATCAACAAACTATTTACACATCTAGGACTCTTTAAAATTATAAAACATGAAAAATATTACACTATACAAGATGTTCATATTATTGTTAGGGTGTAGAGATGTGCAATATAGATACAGCACCTCGATAAATAGCGACTAGTAAACATTGTAAAGTTTTTCGTGATTCTTATCTATCGTTTTATATGACTATAAATAATATTTAAATAGTTAGATTCCTATCTTAAAATTATATCTGTATTATATTTTAAGTAAGTGATAGATACCCATTTATCATACGAACACAATAGTGAATGAATGTTACATCTTCATAATGGGGTAGGTTAAGCCAAGTGTGCAACAAACAATCACAACAACATACTCGACTAAGTTGTATCACCATTTGCAAATATGTAGAAAGTTTTGACGTATTGTGTGTTGTTATTAAATGTCGTAAAATAACAAGGCATGAAAAGTGTAGAGTCCGTTAAAATAAAGTAACACGTCAAAATCGCCGTTCACCTGCGCCTGCGCTGGCGATCCCACGATCGGTCGTCTAGATTTATAGATATCGCAGAATCGAGAGGCGCTTCGTATTTTGCATAACGCTTGTAAGTTGTGTAGCACAATGCCCCGTAGCCCGTGGTCCACAATAAATTGAGTGCACCGATGGACGATCCTCGTTCTCGGTACTTGAGGCTCACGGCTTTTCGCGTCCAACGCGACCGCGACCCTTGGCCCTCACTTTGCAAATGCAAAACCCTTTTTGTTTTGCTAAGCCACTGAATTCGTCAGACTAAACGTACGCTACTGCTAAAATAAGTACTTATTACATCACTCAAATTTTAAATTCCGAATACTTTAAGCAGTAAATTATTTGTTATCTACTACTATTCATAGCGCCACAAGCTTGTTAAATATAATTATTTGAACAGTAAATTAATCTTTGCCAGAGCCATAATCGTTACCACGTACCATCTATGCTATAATATTATAAATTCGAAAGTAACTCTGTCTGTCTGTTACGTTTTCACGCCTAAACCACTACTCCGATTTTGATACAATTTGACGTAAGCATAGACAGGAACCTAAGAAATTACATTGGCTACTTTTTACTGCAGGAAAATCTATGAACCCCACGGGAAGTAGTAATATCGAATTTACGCCGCGCGTACGAAGACGCCGGGCACCATCTAGTAATATAATAATACTGTTCAAGTTGGAGCTTTTAAAAAGCATTCGAAAAACACATAAATCTTATTGTTGTCCAATCGGGTTGACTTCCTGTATGGACCAGTCTGGCGGCGCGGAGCGGCGCGCCACTTCCAAATAGGTGTTCTGATATTCTTTTTCTTCACGAATAAAAATAGAGCAAAAAACCGTCGCGCAAATTTTTTGTACCGGTCGTCCTTGCCGTGAAGTGGCTTACTGATTCCTATACACAGTTACTAAAAACAAAGAGTGTGATGAATCGTGGTCATTAAAACGAATATATTTTTACTGGCACCGTGAATTGCGGAAATTAAGCTTAAGTATAACTGTATCTGCAATAATCAATTTTATAAAACACTTCCTGCATGCGGGACGGTAGCTGGCCAATCAATCAGTAACATCTATTAGACCTTATGGGGATTCACTTTTACTTTTATTCAGTAACTAACTTGTTGAATATTTATGAGAGAGCGAGCGAAGAGCCCGTGGTTTAATAACATTATTCATCCTATATTTAGCGTTTCGTTATTCTTATTTTATTCATCAGTTGTCTGTCAGTGGGGTTCGGCGTATGGAAAACATCGAGATTACTTATTTATGTTTCGGTGGACGTGTTCGCCTTGCTGACGAGACCGACGTATTCATTTATTGAATCGAACTCGTTTTTGTGCGAGTCTGTAGGCTGTCAGCAGTTTCTCAAATTGCCAACTCATTGCTTAATACACCATAAGTATTAACAAAATGTTTCTTACGTCCTTTATCAAAACCCTTTCCAATAATTTATTCAAGCCTTCATTATGTAATTTGTTGTTAGTATCTATTATTTTATTTCTTCTTTAATTGATGATAAATAAAATGTAAGTTGTAAATTAATAAGTAAGGAGGATAAGGGACTTTCAGCAGCAACTCTATATAACAGTTATAGTATAATTTTACTACTATAGTCATATTTGACTTAGTATAAGTACTTGAGGATCTGCTTCTGCTGTAAAAATATCAATCTATGCTGGTTATTCGTAGTAGATGTATAGAGAGCCAATAAGGTTGATCCCATAAATAAATAGTATCTAACCAATTAATTAAGGATACTTGGGTGATTGTAGTAACATAAACTTAGTTTTAGTAAGATCATATTTTTAATTAATGTAAGGTATTATGTCCAACAAAAAAAAATCAGAGGTGTACAACGAAAGTTTGGTTGAACAAATAGATAAATACTTCCGCTATTTCAAACAAAGACGCACTTTCTATTTTATGGTCACAATAAAAACTGTATTTTGTAAGACGCATCATTTTATTCGTGCTTTATCTTTTATTTTATGACAAGCTGCAAAAATATACGGTGATATTTGTATACCGATCCATGTTGTTCGTTAAAAAAAACGTATTAGAAAGTATAAACTGTCATTACTTCCTTGAATATTATTAAATATATTTGCAGCTAATATTTTTATATCCTGCACAGAGAGCACAAGATTAAATGCGTATGTTTTTTATATATTACTCTTGCACTCTGCTTTAGTTTTTGTTTATTTCATCTACCCAAAGGTTGTCTAATCAGCAATAAGGCCACCTTTGCACATTTAAGTTAAATTAATCCCGATTTTCAATTAAGTGTAGTCAGATAGTCTTACCTAACTGCGTTTTATATTTGTTTTGTGTCTTTTATTCCTTTGATAAAGAAAGTAGACGGAAAACAAAGCCACTAAGTAGCAGACAGGACCTAATGAGTAGGTATGTCCTAGCTTCCAATAATTTTTAAAGTGAGCAAACAATGAATTAAACGTATCATCCCCGTGAATGCGTTGCTATAATATGTTGCGATAACAACATTATGAACTCAACAGTGGACTATACTCTATGCATGCAGGTACAAGTATGAATCAAAAAGCTTTTTTTATGTGTTGCCTTAAATGGGTATCTGGACTGAGGACTTGTGGCCTGGGTGTGATTTAAGTAGGTATGCTGAAATAAAACATACGCCAGTTGAGTCAGCATTAGGCACTTGTCACAAATAGACATATTAAGGTCAAATAAGTTGCAATAAAACAATTTCGTTAAGTTAAGTTGTGTAAAATATAAGTTTTTGTGTTGAGTACTAAAAGTGCAAACTCAAGAAAATATTACGTTATATAAGTTAATAACGGTGACTGATTTAAGGATGCTGAATAAATATACGTCGCTCAAGTAAAGTCCACTTATCATTCATAGTTGTCCCTTGTCACAAATAGACTTAATAAGGTCAAATAAGTTGCAATAAAACAATTTATAGAGGATTTTAGTCGTGTAAAATATAAGTTGTTGTGTTGAGTACTAATTGTGCAAACTCAAGAAAATATTGCGTTATATCAATTAGGTGGCTGATTTCGGGATGCTGAATATATATACGTCACTCAAGTATATCCCACTTATCACAGTTGTCAGACAATGGCGAGCATCCCGCTAGAAAGTGGCTTATCAATTCAATTGTCGAGCCACGCCCGCGGTGCGGAGATGCTGAGGACCAGTCGGTACCCAGCAGGGCCTGCCTGCCTCATCACTTACAATAATTTCCATCATTCACTATACAGAGTGTTAGCGAAGCGATTCCTACAAAATTTTACTATAATTTGAATTGAAATTATAAGTGAGATATTAAAACTCCAAATTATTTAGATTTAATTTATATACAAAATACAAGAAACTAAACAAATTCCCTATTCTATTAAGTGTTATAGATGATATAAATCACGATGATAAAACGAAGTTAATTAAAAACAACTTACTCGAATGTAGGTAATTTGTTGTTATTGTTTGAAAGTAATTTTAATTGTGTAGAATTTACCAACAAATGTATTTTTTGTTAAATTTGATCGACCCACCTTATCTTATAATTCGGAGGTGCACAAACAATATCCTGATCTCGGATCAGAGTCGCCTCGCTCACATTAAATCAACAGCTTGACGAAGCAGAGCTCATTATAATATTCTAGCTAGCGTTTATTTATTTCAAAAGCTCTCGTACAGAACAATGCAAATTGGTACATCCTGATTCATCTCATCGATGACTCAAGGCCTCGTTCGGCTTCGGCTCTCAAACATCCATGTCTCTACTTGACAAGGTTAGGCTACACGAGGTCAATACAAATACAAAAATCAAATCATTATTTCTACAAATCCGTACACAACAGTTACAACATAATAAGGCACTCGGATTTATTGCATCCAATTGAGCAATATTTGGTTGATTTGAATATTCTTGCATCCAAAACTGTTTTCCGTTCGCTAACAAGATCGAACCAGTTTTTCAATCAATCAGTCGTCTCATCAAATTAAACATGTTAAAGGCTCTTTGTATCGCATTCCGTCGCCTTCAATATAAAAGTAAGTAATAAATAAAGACATAAAATGTACTGAAATGGCTTCTTGCATGGAAACAGCAGTTGAAATTAAAAATAAGACGGGCAATTCATAATGCTTTGGCTAGTTGGAGTCATTTAGCGCGAACGAATTAATGCGCTTTTAAAATGGCTTTGCAGCTCACCCAAGTTGATATCAGAACCTGTCCGCGGCAGGCCGTTGTTGACCGTTCTTTGTCCACATCGTCCTAGACTAAACAACCGCCGTGCGCCCGCGCCGCCGCCGCCCGCCGCATTCATGCATAGTAAATAATTACAGTGATCAACGGCAGGTGGAGTCGCACGCGCATCGCGACGCGCGCGCATAGAAATAGAACGGCACATTGCAGTAATTATTTAGTACAGTTATCCCTAATGGGCCGTTTTGCGAAAGCTGTTGAGTAAATAAGCAGCGTCCTGCGGTTCCTGCCGGGTGCACTCGCGCAGCACACGCGCCGCGCGCCGCTCACGACGACCAACTCTTCATTACAGGAATTCCTTAGGGTTGAGGCTCAATTTGTCTTAATACGCAATAATTAAAAGGAGACTTATAAAATGTTATTAATAACGCACTAATATTATTGTTAAATACATCTAGTAAAATAAATAAACGTAGTCACATCCGCATTATTAGCACTAAATAATAAATATAATAGCCATAATAAATATAATACACATTTGATATCGGCAAATCTTGTTGTAATAAATCAATGCAAATTTGTGAAAAAATGGATGCAAATCTCTGCTATGAGTCTACCACTCGGAAAGCAACAAAATATAGAGATAGAGGGTGTCCGGAGTCCGGCCGCAAGTCGTCGGTGCCGGTGGCGTGCGCGGGCGCAGCGGCGCGGCGTGGCTCCCGGCGGCGGCGGCGGGTCAGAGGTTAAGCGATACTTTATTTTGAATAATTTATATGTCGTTCCGCGATAGACACCCGTGCCCTCCGCCTTGTACTGTTTATGGTAATACGGGATATCTCGCATTGCAAATGCGCTGAATGTGTCGCCACGCCACGAGCGTGCGCCGCGAGCTGCGATAGCCGCCCAAGAATTGTATTTCCCAGCGGAACACTCTAGCTCGGACCCAACCAATATCTCACCTACGACACTCCTTTACTTCATTCTCATCACTTTATTACCGGCCACTCCTAAGTCAATTCACTAGAACGTTTTAATCATCGGCAATAAATTTCGATCGACTGTCCAAAATTTATGTTCATTAAGAACTTCAACCGAATGTTAAACCGCAATCGAAACAAGAACAATCGGTCAAAAGCGCAAAGTTAATTAAAACGCTGAGGTTCATACGAGACAGGTCGAGTGGGTACTCAGAGATTACGAGTTAAAATTCACTTTTAAGAAATTGTCATTAATCAAAATTAATGGAGTTATTATCGCACTGGAACTTTCAAAAAATATTTATTGCGGACATAAATCAGTCATAAGGGCCGTAACGAAGCGGCCGGTGAGCTTTCTAGGACGTGGCCACTTGGTCAGGAGCAAGTGCAATTACTGAAACAGTGGTTTCAGTACGAGCAAAACAAGCTTCAATAGCAACACCAAGTCACAGTTCGTAAACACAATACCTAATTAAACTTAATGTAATTAGGGTTCGTGATCCTTCAAAAGATGGAAGATAAAAACATATAGAGATCTCCCTTTTAGATAAAGCTCATCATATCACAGAAGATGCATGTGATGACAGCGTGACTTATTTATTATACCACTTTAATATTGTACAGTTTTTATTTAAGTATTAATTTAGTTACGTGTTTATTTTTCTAAAGCGGCATTCTTTAACAAAAATGTCATTCACAAAGCATCACCTCATTTATACAAGGAGTACCGACAAATTTCGCAAGTTTAGGAAAGAAGTAAGAGCGAACGTTTCGTAATTATTATTGTGGTGATTTATAGGTGTTTCGAGATAATGCGCCGATAGAAGGCCCGGCCGACGCGGAAAGTAACTTTATACAAAATAGTGAACAATATGACGTGATATTTTTAATAGATAATGATGTTGATGGACGACAGCGGCCCTGGCCGCGCGCGCACCGTGGGAACATATTTCGGCTCCGCGATCGAGATGTTTTGCAATCGCTTACTATTTCTGATAACAGCTCTACTCCGACTGTTATTATAATAAGTTTCGTACTTGGTTTCACCCACTTTAGAATAGGTAACTCACCCGATAAAGAAAACAATTCAGTTTATTACCTAAAAATACTGAAACGGGGTTTTAACCACGATAACTATGTTGAAATGTCAGATATCTAGAACCACGTTTCAGTATTTTTAGTTATTATGTGTGACCGCGAAAGTTTGAACAGTTAACAATTCGGTTTGTTTGTATTTTTATGGGCATTTAAAGGAGCTGCCGATCCAATAAGAAGATATCGGGGATGTGTTTACAACTTCTGGGATTATAAAGAATCCAATAAATGAAAGGCTGAAATGATAACATGTAACGAGACACTGCCACTTGGTTATAAAGTTACTACGAAAAAAAAGAGCAAATTCAGCCGATGTCACGGTTTTGGAGCTCGGTTTGATTATAATTGGCAGTATATTAACAAACAAACTGGTGGCAGGGGCGGATCGGTGGCATATTTACGAGTCCTGAGATTGGAGTGACCCGCAGTTGCCAATTTACCGACAGCACGGTCAGGTTGCGACTCGTGAGACACATCCTACAACCCCAGCCTGCCCTGGAGCCTGCCAGAGCACCAACATTTTCATTATCGATCGCTTTCATAATTCAACTGACATTTTTGTTCCACTCAATTGCACTGGTAGTGAATAATGTATGCACGATGGGTGTGTTTTAATTTTATTTTAATGAAACATTGTTGATATCACTATAAATTTATTACCTCGTTCAACTTTTTTTAATTTAAAACCTGATTGCCGGATTTTTAACATGTCCAAAAATTCAACTGGTTCGATTTAATTTGAACATATTTTTACAATGTCGCTTATAATATGCATAGTAGTAGGTATCATAAAAGTTTATGCATTATAATAATATGTTAAAAAGATATTAAATAGATTAAAGGTTGAAATTGTGCGAAACTTTTATGACACCATAACAGATTTATTTACCGTCGCATAGGTACATAGTAATTATGCACTATATTTTTTACAACACAAAACATATCTTTACAATAAATGGTTACAAAATTATATTAAAACTGGATTAGGAGTAAGTAATAATGATGTTTGTTGGTTGAAACGTTTAATCAAAGTGATCAACTCTAATAGAGTCATTAATCCAGTTCAGACGCGGTTATCTAGTGGGAGCGTACGTCATTGCGAAACTTTTATTTTCGGTAATAACATTTGCATCTTGCAGTAATGACATCAATGGCGGTCAGTCTTAATACATATTTATTAGTATTATTTATTGGGCGATTTTATTTAATACACTTCCAGGGTTGAGTGATTTAAATGAATGTTTATATAAAGTGTCCATTGTGTGTACGCTGAAGAATAATTGCGGGGCAGTATCTGGTCCACGTTTCTGCATTTTATTTTGCGAGCAATCAATACCAGCGCTTGGGCTTGCGGCGATTCTGTGACAATTTCCTGGAATTTTTATTGATGTATCTTTTATATGAAACAGCATTCTACATTCAGTAATAAATTGGTAGCAACGTAGCATGCATGTAGGTACCTATTTTGTTGCAATTTTTTAAACTTTAATGTGGATAATATTTTATGTTAGGTACTTTAAGGGGTAATATGTGAGATAAGATAAGTAAACCATCTACTTTCACTGCTGAACACGGTACTTGCTGAAAAGTAACTTACCAAAGTTATAGTCTGTGCGGAAAGAGAATAGGCGTGGCCAAAAAGTGAACTAATATTTTTTTCATATGTTGCTATGACATTTCTCAAACTGAGGCACAGAGGCGCCCTCAATTTCTACGCCTATTCTCTTTCCGCACAGACTATATTATATTTTTTTATTTTCCATGGACGTATGTAGTTAAAAGACGTGTCGTTGATTAGTATAATTGGTAGATGCATAAATGGACAGCAGGGTCACGAAATTCTCTATTATAAAGTTATGTGTGTCAGAATATGATATTTTATTGGCCCTAAATGTGCTTGCAATTTAAGCTATATAATTTTCGTCTGAACTTAAGTCACACTGGTAATATATTCGCAATATTTTTACTATAGCAAGTTTTTTACTTTACCTATACAGAGAATATAGCATTTATTTGATGGTTAATTCAAGAAAGTTTGCTAAATTGTTTACATACTATATGTACTTTATTCGCACACCTTGCAAAAAAATCTAGAAAGCTTCTGACAATTAACGGCTTTAATAACAACAGTACCGCTAAACTATTGATTGCCGTAAAATCAAAACGATTTAAGTGAGCCATTTAATTGCTCGTCATCAAAGCTTGATTCCAGCAATCAAGGTAGTTGCCAACTGAAGGATAATTACTTAACCCGCCGGGGTCAACGGTAACAACAGCTTCCTTGAAAGGAGAAAGTAAACAATGTAGGCATGAATCATCATCGGTGGACAGAGATAAGGCCGATGACATAGTGCAAACATGCCGCCAGCAAACACGTGACACGAACACGGCCGCGGCTGCGTGTGCGCATGTCGGATGTCACTGTGACACGGTGACGCACATCACATCGCCTGCTGCGCGACGCCACCGTGTGCGCTACACACACCCTCTATTCCTAATTTACCCGCTTGAAATGTAATAAGGCTTTACGCGATAGACAAATAGGAAAAATAAATAGACGCGGTACAACCTGCCAGCAATAACATCGGAGCCGCACGCGAACCTAACGAGCTTTTCATTCAACCATTACAAAGATTAGCATTCCTATTACGTGGTTGTTAGTTCAAGTGCCTGTTTTTATTCCAACGCTTACCATAAAATGATCTGCAGTTAGTTTTGTGCTTCGTAGGTAGATGGGCCTATTGTATGTTGCTGGAGTTGCAATAGAAGATAAATATAAGTTAAGCTATTTAATATGATTTAAGTAATATGAGATGATAAGCAGAATTACATTCTGTTAGCGATCAGTTAACAAACATAGCATAAAATTCAATTTCCCCGAACAATGTAAAGTAGGCCAATCTGATATAAGGGGGCTATTGAAAAATGAAACCATAGCAATAATCACAGCACGCAGAAAGGTCTCGGCTCTCGCGGCGACTTGCGACAGCGCCCAGCCCGCCATATTGTATTCACGGGATCATACGTTTGCAAAGAAATGATCAATAAATTTGTGCCGTCAATAAAGATATCGATCAAAATTACAGGGTTCCGATGATTTAACAAATATGAGTGGATCGCCTGCGTAGAGCGCGCAGGGTGGCCGCTGCGCAGGCCGCGTGGCTCTTCCGTGAAACTGTAATGTTATGGGCCTTAACAATAATTTTGCGTATCCAAGAAAGTTGAACCAATTTCTTGAATTACAACAGAATTGAGCTGTTGTAACCACTTAATTAAACATAAGAGTATCTTTATTTGTACGCAGATTTTTATGATGCTGTTCGTCGAGCAACCGAGATTGACTAAATGTAGAGTCAGTAAACACGATCAGGGTTAATGACTTCCATCGCCTCAAAAGTATCGATGAAATAAAATTGTAAGGCTACATTTAAAAACAATACAGCGTCGAAACACGCCCAATCTGTATACACCTACCTTAATTCTCGGTGCGTCTGCTTGCATTCTTCCATTGATCATTGGATCGCAAATGAAGCAACTTGGTCAGTCCCTCCCATGTGTTAAGCAACCAGTGGTTTTTAAATTCGTTCAAGTGCATAAAAGGTAATTATTTATCTTGGAATAATTATATACTTAAAGAAATTACACCTCAAGAACAAGTTGTTCTTTGCATTTTAATTGGCAGCGAATTAAATGCGAGTCTTGGAGTGTTGCTGCTGTTGAGAAGTTTGCGACCGAGTGGATTTGGGTGAAGCTGGTCAAGCATCAGCGCGGCGTCCGAAGACTAGCGTAAGCGTGCGCAACAATGGTTGACCGCCACCCTGCCGGCGTGCGTTACTCCCAATAAAAAATTGACATGGCTCTCATTAACGCCTTGCGCAAGCTCGAAAGCGGCCCTTGGGGCACTCGTTGCAGAGACAAGCAACGCAAATTACTTTGGCACCGTTTGACGGCGGGAAATTTCATTACCACGAGCACATATCATTATTATCTCGCCGGCAATCTACATATTTTACTCGGTAATAAGTGCGCGGGTAGTTTCACTTTCGGACACTGGTTTTCGAAAATGACCCAACTTTATAAATTTGCCTCGTCGCTGCTCTCGTGAAGGGCGAGATACAGTTTTAAGTGAATTTCTTTTTGACCTCTCGCTCCAAGGTGTTGCTCGTAATTACGCTTTGCCCGAGTGATATGCAACTTTGCGTAAACAAAAAATTGACATTTAAAAAGTGGTTTTGTTCGTACTGCCTACATAAAAAGTAAATTAAATATTTGGAATTAATTTTTATTTTGCTTCAGTATTTCACTCGTATCGCAGATATTATCTTTATCATAATTAATTACTTACGTAGTTCAGAACGATAAGATATCTTATGAGAGTAATTTAATTACATAGCATTGTCAATCGTTCACCCAGCTTTTTAAGAGCTTAACTTTATGTTCAGGGAATTAAAACTAGGTACATACAATGCAGTGCGCAGTGCGGTAACTACCGCATGACACGCAACGAGCTGGAGTGGACAGGCAGGTGTAGGTAGTGTGACAGGGGCAGTATATTAAATTTTAGACACTTCTGCGTACGATTGGATCGGGCGATGATGGCGCTCGTTAGTGCGAACACGCGGTAATGACAGGGGCACGCCCCTTGTAATCAGCGCGCGTGATTTTACCCCACATCGCACTCAGAAATCGTTTTGCGAATTAAATT
This sequence comes from Tuta absoluta, assembly GCA_027580185.1. Lineage (NCBI taxonomy): Eukaryota > Metazoa > Arthropoda > Insecta > Lepidoptera > Gelechiidae > Tuta > Tuta absoluta. The sequence continues at coordinate 17,855,496 of JAQAHW010000002.1, forward strand.
TTTGGAAGTTATCAAAGTCCTCACACGTTTCGCCAGTCGATCGTCCGCTAAGCGTATCATTACGGGGACTCTGCCCTACAATTACTTACACGACTCGGTGCGAAAACGCTTCAGAAACTACCTTTCAGTTAAACGCGTAACGATCTTGCGAAACAGAGATAATATCGAAAAATTTACCTAGTCATAAAATTTATTGTGCGAGTCGTGTTGTAGAATACGGTATTTATTACCTTACACTTATTCGTTATACAGTCCTTACAGTTGTTATTAAGATAACATACGTATATCATGAATATATCCCTTGTGGAGTAGGCAAAGCGTAAATTTCCGTAAAAAACGAACATCTACGCCAAATCTGACAAACATTTTGGGGTCATTCAGAAAATTGTGTTTACGCCATAGTGACAGGTTGTCAACCCATCATCTAAAACTGCAATACACATGTAACTCTCATAAGTCCTTAACTCCTTTAGTCGCTTCTTACGACACCCACGGGAAAGAAATGGGATGACGCTATAGTAAGCCGACATCATACGGCAAAATTTAGGTCAATATTAGAATATTCGTAGAAAAATGCTACGAGTTCGTAGCCAATGCGTAAAAGATTAATTTATTCGTCGACCCTTATCTTATTAATTTTTATTTTATATATTCGACGATAAGTACCTACACCGCTTAAGTAAACAACGAGAGAAGGCAACTGCATGCCCTTAGTAGTACGGTAGGATGCGATCCCGTATCCTTTCGCTATCAGATCAGGGCTGCAGCTGTCACCGCAGCGTTGCCGCGTGAACTGCTTTGCGCGCCGCCCGCCATTATTCCACGTCGACGAAAAATGTACGCAGACTTACGATATAACGAAATGTGATGCGATAAAAATACCGGCCAGCGGAGAAAACTACCCGAGCGGAATGTGCTGTCAACGGCATGTCACTGAAGGCACGCGGGATTGCTCCACCAAGCTATTGATTTAGTGTACCTGGAGCTGAACTAAAGTGTCGAAATTTTGTGTCCTGTACGTCAAACATGCGTGGCACGCACGACATATTTCGTCGTTTCATGCGCGCAGATCTTCAGGATGAATAAAGTGCGGAAATTATTCAGAGTGAAGTGAGCCGCAAACGATATAATGCGGTGACAAAATGTTATCGTGGCATGCATGTTAGCCCGGCTGTTTGTGCTTTAGTGTTATTGTGAGATAGTGGAGGTCATATCGCTTATAGCGGATGCGGGATTGCTCCTGCCAAGTATTATTAAAAATACACCGTGTTAGATATACAACTGAAATAAGTATTTAGATATGCGATAAGTACCTTACTTACACTAAATCAAAGCTTGAAAATTGTTTAACATGAATTCTATTACCTACGAAGTTACGAAGAGCTTCTAAACTATAGATCTCGTTAGAATAGCCCTTAAGGGTACGAGATTTGACGCTGAACACTAGTGTATACTACCGGCAGTAGGTACGTGTAGGTACCCACTAGTGGTACTGCAGTAAACCAGTATTGCGAATCGATTACGCTTTATTTTCTGGTCCCACGATCGCGTGACGAGGTTTAATTACAAGAAGGTGTCGATTCGAAAATCGACGAACAGATTCTTTTTACAAATCATAGTTATTTTAAACCAATTTGCTAAGTGGAGAATTTACTCAGTTGTTCGAAATTATGTCTTAAAAAGTAACTGTCGGATGTGACTGCCGGTAACAATTTCTTATTCTTATTTTTTTGTTTCAATGTGACCTACAACTTAATCAAAACTGAATAAAAAAGTAAGGAGGAATGTAAATAGTAAACAAAGTATCAGGTGAAACTGCTAAAAGTAAATATGACATTCGCATTAAAAAACAATATTATGAACTCTAATTGCCGCAAGTTAATATGTCTAATTTTTAAAATTAGTCTTTGACGCTCAAAATAACTTTTAATAGTCAAATAAAAGTATCATGACTTTTGAATTTTAATCAATGAAGTTGAACAAACTGTCATCGAGCAAAATGTTACTAAGTAAAATGCCATTTAGTAATAAATTGTAGTCATTTTGCTTTTGCATGCAGAAGAATCCAAGATAAGCATGAAAATGAATGCACCTTGAAAAAATTTTATAACAGAAAAGTAGATACCGATATATCCAAGATACCAATCACGCAAGAAAAATTGTAAGTAAATAAATTGTTACCTGGCCACTGTCGCTTCTGCCAGTCAAAGGTGCAGGAATTCTATGAGCCGAGGACGGTATCGGCAGCCCTATCTCACGCCCTGTTACCACGTTTCTCACCTCAGACGCCACCTCCTGCGCCCGCGCCGGCCCACAGCGCACCGCGCCGCCGCCGCCGCCGCCGCGATGCTTTATCGCCAATCGGTTCTCTCATCTACGAGAGCCTTACTACAAACTTTACCCACTGAACCGAATGTCGATGACCCACTCAACCATCCTTCTGCAGCTATCTGCTAGCTCCACAAACGTTGCAACTTCAAATGGCAAGGTCAACATCAAACAATAATATAGTAGGTACCTACACTATAAAATCTTAAGATGATCTGAGATTTGTTATTGTTTGTCTTCCTTGATGTCAAATGTTTTAGTCCGAATGCATGTTTACATTAGATTAACAGCCACAACAGTCCACTGCTGAACATGGGCCTCCCCTGATTGGCGAGTATTGCCATACTCACTGGCAAGCTAAGTGCAACATGTAGGAATGTAGCATTTACAGGGAACGCAGCTGCCCATTCCCTGGATGATTTTTTCCTGTGTCAGTTTTTACGACACCCACGGGTAGGATTGGGGTGATGCCATTCGAAACCGGCATCACACTGCCAGAATGCATCTTCACTGGTTATTTAATAACAATATCAAATATTATTTTGTAAGTTACGTATTTACCTGCATAATGCATGTGTGTGTATATGATAATAATGCATAATCCTAGGTAATATGTAATAATTTACTTTCAGGTACTTAGTCTATTTACTAAAAGGTAAGGTATATTTTTGATACTTAAATCGTTAGAATTAATTTATAACAAATCCTATGATACAAAATTTACTGACGCTACCAATTAAGACAAGAAGGCGATTATAACCATTCAGCTAACGGGACGGAATACCTTAATATCCAATTTTATGCTTTGTTACTGTTCCTGGACGTCAGTTCTTCCAACCAACATTACGACAACAGATTTTTCAACCAACTACTTAAATTTCACGCCATATTTTAAGTCTGTTCTTTAAGTGCTTAAGAATTTTTTACGCATGACCCGTGTAAATAAATTGACATACGCATTTGTGTTCAATAACTAATGAACAGTTGTTCAACTTTTCAAACTTCAGCAGTAAGTATCACAGAAAAATTGTACCTACTGACCGATGTAGGTAAATACTAAAATTAAATCTTTATTTCATTATCTCACGACAATATTTTGCGGAACGCGTGCTAAAACTCGCGAACAGCTATCCAAGAGTCATAAAACTGCTTTGATATTGCAACTTGTACTTGTTTACAAGGGAAATGTACATTAAACGTAAAAAATATGGAACTATTTAATAACATTTAAATGGTTTTATTTTGTTATCAATTTGTTGGTTTCCTTGCACTTGGTTTATTTGCACTGGTTGCTGAAAGCGGAAGGCACTCGCGCTGGTATGGCAGCTTCCTCATGACTGCTTTAATGACCATTTACTCGATCACTTCTTGTAAACAACAATTTGTATGAACTCTCTCCGAGATTTGACCTTCGTGTAAATTCGTGATACTTAATTATTGTCCTGACGACGTGCCTGACCATATCGACTAGAATGAATTGTTTCATCCAATTTCTGGGTAATTTTTGACAGCAGTAAAAGCTTTAATGCAATTTTTTTAGATACACGTTTGAAAAGTTACTGGTGGCATGATAAAATAATTTATCAACAATCATAAAAGTAGGTATGTGAGGAGTTGTTTTTTACTATTAAACAAATTATTTTTAACTAAATGGCAATTCTCGAATCAAAGTGACAATCTCTTATCGTTATAAAATATCACTCTCTCACGGGATTAAATAACTGTCAAGTTCATTCGAAATTATAATAATTATCTAGACCTAACTCTGAAACTCTGGGAGTTTGACATTTGATTTGAGTGCTCAAATCTAGACCAATCAGTGGTCACTCAAGCAGCTACATCTAGATTGACTAATCTATTTGTTGGTCTAATCCTAATTCACTTTTTGCACGTCTAGGTTCGGTGGTCGACCCCTAGATAAGCAAGCACTAAACATCTGGAGTGCTTTCACCCGTTATTCACAAGAGCGTCACCTAGTGAGATAGCGCGTAATGTCAACATGGTCTGCTCACGTTTTCTGCAATAAATCTCCGCTACTGCATTATCGAAGGTTTTGGCGACTGCATTAAGCTGTCATGTCTTCGATATATCACGATTTTGGGATTAATTGGTTCAAAACAAATAGGTTGTTCATGATCTTTTTAATACTCGATACGGCTATTATGCTAAACGACATGACTGCAATTTAATGTGCATATATAAATTACTAACGTAATTTTGCCAATCTGAACAAATTCTGGTATAGAAACTAAAGATTTAAGTACTTGCAAATTAATTACTCAGTATGTGTATTTTTTATTAATATTTGTAAAACAATAATAATACAGCAACATAATTATAAAATATCTTCAATAATTGATGGTTTAAATATGGGCAATTTATACGAGACACATTTATACGGCCCACGAGATAAATAAAATATAATTCTTTGATCAATGGCCGTCCTTGCCAAAGACAGGTGCAGTACAATAGATTCACACTATAACCCAATTAAATAACGTATTTAATCCTGTAAGTGACTGCAAGTAAGTCAGCTTTTTGCAGGTGCTACTGTTAATTACGTCGTAGAAGATAAAAGTTTAAGTTAAGTCGATGTATGGCTTCATCACTACTGCTTAAGATGAAGCTATATGATTAACTTTAATTAAATAAAACTATTTAGAACGCATTTTGTCAACAGAATCAACCATGGGAAACATATACAGGGTAAGGAAAAGTATTTCTGAAAGAAACTTTCCCTAATATATAAATTTTGGATATAATTCCAAAGTGTAAATACTCTACTCTATTAGCATTCATCCTTTTTTAATTAGGAATATTTAAGTGGTAAATAAATCGTTCAAGTTAAAGCAAGTTTTGACAAATGTATTTTTCATATCAAACTTATTTTATATGTTTTATTTCTTCGTACCTTCACAAGATGTGAATCACAATTACGAAACCAGCTACCGATGTTTTTTTAAGTAAAGAAGTTGAGAGAATAAACCTACTACTGATAAAATAACAAATAGATAGCAAAATTAAAAGTTCAGGAATATACTGATTCTTTATAATAATAATAATAAGAATAAATTTTCTCTTTGAAGGAAGATGCACGAATGCGGTAATAGTGCAGGCGAGAGCCAGAGTCTCATTTGCATAAAATGTGGACCTAATTCTGGCTTTTGATATGTGTTATTGTGATTGAAGTCAGGGGGACTTTAATTTCAGGTAAAATGCATTAAACATTATATTATTATTATGTTGGTACGTTTTCAAATTTCGGGCCCACAGGGACCCGGTCCTTTGAGGCATGAGTGGGGCCGAAGCCAACAGCACAGAGGCCTTTTTGCACTAAATAATGTGCTGTGATGTGTTCATTAGGCGAATACTCGGTCTGTCTGCACTATAGAAGTACATCCAGAGCCAGCGCCCGCCTGATGCAAGGACTATTGCAAGTGAGGGTCGGATTACTAGGGTTATGGGGAGGAATTTACTGGACCGGTTGCTGGGCTATTGATTGAGACAACGGGACGCCTGCCAAATCAAATGTCCCAATCTTGAAATTCTCGGTGGGCTTTCACTATTGGCGGTACGCGTAGAGCGTGGTGCCGGGACGCAACACTGGTGCAAGCGACTGAAGGGGTGTCGAGAGGTGTGCACCGCTTTCTGCGCAGAGATCCTGGGCAAAGGCCAGAACATACACCAACTCGCGACTTACGCATGTTTCACTTCACAATACAACCTGGCAACATCTGTGAAATAAAAGTAAGGAGTAACAACAACACAACGCCAAAATTAGGTCCTCACATTATGCAAACGAACCTCCTTTGGCGGTCCTGGTCTATAATTTAATCTTTGGGTGCTTCTTCGGAGTGTAAATTTTCATTGTCCGGGGCCAAAACGCTATAGTTTTTTAAAAACAAAGACACGAAATATTTTTTATTGGATAGTTCATACTTGATTCTAACTGGTACATTATAAAATTTAAGTATAGGATCATGCCAAGATAGTTAAAAAAAAAATCAAACTGCCGAAATCTGATTCCCGTAACGTGTCCGGGCCCCAAAATTCGATACAATGCATATATCTTCTTTTCTGTATTACTTATATATTTAAACTATTTCTACATGATAAAACAGATATACAATAGTCAAGGAAAAAAATATTTCATATCTGTGAAAATATTAGATTTTGTTCTATAAGCTAATTTAAAAATGTCCGGCAACAAGTTCTGATTCCCGTGGAACGTCACTAAAGTCCGCGCATATCCCTAATTAAACGCCCCGAAAGTTAGTTCTATCCCCCCTCGTTATCTCTCAGTAGTGCTCTGTGCGTAGTGGGAAGCAGAGGTACCGATTGTGCAGCATTCCCGAACTACGAAGGTAAGAAACTGATTCCCGTGTGTTTGTTTTGGTTGAAAACTGATTACCGTTTGTTGGTTTTAAATTGAAGTAAAAGTAACAGGGTGACTACTTCATACCAAATTTAAAGACCTTAAGGTTTACTAACTTATATGTTTAAATTATAGCATAAAACTGCGTCAATTCGCAACAAGTGCCATTTTTCGATTTTTTCTGATTCCTGTCACACTGATTCCCGTGTATAAAAGACTACGGGAATCAACTTTTCACTCATTTTTACATCAGACTTGTCATTGTTTGTACCTAAATCGTTCCAAAGCATTATCCTTTTGCGTAAAAGTCTATTTTGCAAAACATCTCAAATGCAAAATGTCACTTTTGCAAATATTTTTATCGCAATATTTTTCCCTGTCGTTTTCCCTTTTGTCTTATATCGACACGTAGCTAATTTGGGGTATTAAATAAGTCATTTTTCACACAATTATTACCAGAAATATTCTATTTCTGGTTCCCGTGTCACAGAATCTGATTCCCGTGGGCGGTTAATTTTTGAATGCCCATATCTCGAAAGATATTAATCTTGGATGAGTGCCTATTTGAAGTATACCTTTGTTTGTTACTAGAATTTGACCTGGAGTATCACATTAAGTCATATCATGAGAAATGAAAACGACTACGGGAATCAGCCGAAGAACGCGATTTCGAATAACCACCCCTTTATGTTATTGATCGTCGACTTTAGTATATCGCTGATGAATAAACGTAAAATTTTATTGAAATATTTATAGTTATTACCGCAAGCAAATTCTCAATTGTAAAATATCTAACGGTAGATAGTTATGTTACTTATTAAATGATAATTGTTTACATGATTTTATACTGCAAATTAATAATTAAATTTGCTATTAACCCTTTACCGCATGGATTTTTCAATTATGTTAAAATTAATTCTTGTGATTAAATGGCAGAAAAGAAACGTAAGAAAAATAATGAAAAAAATACACGAGCGTGAAAAACAGATGAAAAGTATGAAAATCTATACGTGCCACATTTGGAACAACATGCAGTAATGATTATTCTTTACTGCCTACCAAATATGGAACAATATGCAATAAGGATTAAATACTTAGTTATATATTTATTTATCATTTAGGATGTATTGGAAATCAATAAAACAAATTGTTGTGATGTAGTTTTTATCTTAATTAAGAATAAGTGTTTCATTTGGATGTTTTTTTCTTAATTTTCTTCATTTGCATATTTTTTGGAGAAGAAATCAAATCAACAATCAAATTACCATCAACGAAACTTGTGAAACAATTTCTATCTCTATTAAAACTTAGATCTATACCCGACATTTGATGCATCTAATGTATGATTTTTGACCACATCCTTCGATTTTGCATCGTTGGCGTTGATTTTCAGTCCAATCTGGCCAGTGCCCAATACCCCGCGACATACCTATGTTGTATCGTAATTTTTCTGCATGTAGGACCAAATCTGGCCAGTCTCAAGTAAAACACAAACTGCATAGTGTTCCATATTTGCCATGAACAAAAAACCATAACTGCATGGTGTTCCATATTAGGAACAAAGTTTGATCGAATAATTGAGTATGTTTTCGTGGCTTTTACTTACATATTTTATAGTCACCGATAAGATACAACATCTTCTTGAATGAAAACAAAAACTCTGCATTTCTTTTAGCAGAATTCTTCTCAATATCACTGGTTTTTGCACCCAAAAACAGAAAAACGCATGTTTCGCCAAACTCGCATCATTCCACCGAAAAATAACCCAGATACGGGTAGATCGAGAATATTACTTTGCACTGTACGTTTGGATACATATTTAGCTATGATATTCAATCAAATTTAGAGAAAAATATAACGTGTATCCGAGTATTTTAATGGATTTGATATGTGTCCCATATTTGGAACTGTATTCAGTAAAGGGTTAAATCAATATCTTGAAGTTACACTTAGGTAGGTACATCAACGTCTATTCACATAAATGAAAACGCCACAAAACAAGAAATTGAAGTGTTTAAATAATAATCATTGACTACACAGAAAAGTAGAATTATGCCTAACGTTAAAAGTCGTGTGCAAAAGTTTATATTTGTATCGAATCGAAATTCAAAATTGAAAAGATATTATAATGACAACGTGTATAACAAAAGATATTCAATTATTGGAACCGACATAATTTTATGAATGATTTTACTCATAGAAGTATGAAATAAATAAAAAAAACTAGATAGCCTTATTTGTGAAAACTTATGTGCTACGTGAAAACGTCCATGTACATTTTTGGTTACACTCGCACACAATGTATTTGAAATGATTTCTTTCATTTCGCAGATGAGAACAGCTTCTGACGTTGTCTGTACTGAAAAGCTTAACCGTTCAGCTCGTATTCATGCGGTCTAAATACACCCAGAGCCAGCCATCACAATGCATCAGTGTTAAGTGAAGGGCGCTCATTCTCGGATTATTTTAACTTGTCTTTTTCAATGTCAGCGTTTAAAATAATTGCATCACAATTTTAAAATGCGAGCCTTTTAAGACGGTTTAAAGCGTCGTATAAGTAATAAGATTATTTCCTGGAACTCACGGGACACTTTTCTTTGTCGGATGTTTTGTTAGTGATTTAAGTGTAAATTGTTAATTATTCTGATAAATTGCTAATAAGACACCTGATAAATCTCATAAAAAAGGTTGTTACTACGGCCATTGATGTAGGTAGCTAGCTGTCTGAGAGTTTCAGTAAATATAAGGTGTTGCGAAGATTGGGAATAGATATATTTCTTAGTAATTGAATCGATTGACAATTTAAATAGTTATACATTGAAAATATGTAAAAACAACAACGTACTATATAATATTAAACTCTTTGAATATCATGTTTAAAACTTGTATATGTATAAGTGTATATTAATCATACGGTGCAAAAACTAGTTTCAATGGCTGTTGACACTTTGCCTACCCCGAAATGGACAAAGATGTAATTACTTCAAATACATATGTACAACCCTGTATCAGTTATCTGGTATTCCAGTCTCAAGCTGTCACTACCCTGACAAATCTGCATCTAGAGCTAAGAACAAACAGACTTAATCTCGTTCTACATTCTTGTATCGTATCGTATCGCTTCCTTATTGCGGGAGATATGATAAGCTTGATTAAAACCCTTATAAATAAGTATCCGGTTTTTGCTTACCCGCTTGTGACGGCTATTCCTTTCGATTACCATATATTTTATGGTTATTATACCTAGTTTTTGTATAATAGTACGTCGTGCCTTAGCTTTAAATAAAATAAACGATAGTGACTCAACACAAGCCTACTCTTTTGAGTTGACATCTCATGCTTTACGGTGTATTTTAATAGATACGATAAATAGGTGCTTAGGTATATTTTAAGGAGTATAGGCGTGATATGTGTTTGTTGGTATGAATTTCGGGTTTCTAAAATTTCAAAGCACATGCTTATTTTTCCTTCGCTACAAAAGTTGGTAACTAGGTAAGTTAAAATTTCAGTTACAATTAGTGACGTGTATATCTTGAGCAGATAAGAAGATTTCGCCTTGTTGCATGGCTATAAAAAGTCACTTCAGAAATAATTGTTAAACTTCTCCCTTTTTCAGAGTCAGTCAAAAAGAAAGCAAGACAAAGGGGAGTAGTAGTGGACGCACTGAGACACGCACGTCGTGACCGGCCGCCGCCGCCGGCCGACGGCCTTCCAGTCTAGCGGGCCCCAATTATTTATATTAAAATTACGGAAAATCACTCTCTCTCTCCGCTCCGGCTTATCGTCCATTGTTCCATGTCGGAAATGATTTTGACAATTGATGGCCGGTGCTGCGTGTGCGCAGATGAATTTTGTTACACTTGATTACAACTTTGGATAGACCACATAGAATTTTGCTATTACTAACCTATGCCGACATAATTTCAAGTTTGCAGCTATTTTATTTATGAATTAAGATTATTTATTTGCCAGATTATACCTACTTAAAATAAGTTTTTCAACAATCTTGGTGCATATAATATTCGATGTAAGCAAGCAAAATTTGTGTTAAATGTTTTTTTGTGGATTTAAATTAAAGGAAGATAATTGCATAATCTTTGTTTTGTATTTGCATCCGGTAGACTTTACTACATAAGATAAACATAGAAGGTTTATGTACCATAATTTGCCAAAATTTGTGTCTGTCTGAGTCTCCTTCGTAAGGGTTTGTGCAACATCGATTGTACAGACTACTTAAATGCAAACAAAAAAATCTTATTTAAAAAAGCGCTTTTAACAATTAGATATTGATGTGCCGAACGAAGTAGTAAACCTCGGAAACTTATATTTTTATAGACGATTTTCATAATTATAAGGAGTCGTTTGATGACTATTAGCAGCTCATCACATCGGTACATTAATTACAAACGACCATTTAGGTACAATTGTACGGAAACTGTTTAAACCCTCAGAGTACGTATACTGAATGTAGACCTACTAGCTCAATTCAAACTACCCATGGTCTAACTGAAGTCAACCACATTATAATAGTGGGCCATTCTCCTTTGTACCAGTACCTATCTAATGCCAGCGACATTGAATGTTTCTCGGAATAAGATTCGTCTCGGATTGGAACGGATGTTCAATACGATTTTGAAATTACAATCACTCCAGATGAGATGCAAAGCTTATTCTATTATGAAATAGGCATGTACATGCCAAATTAGTCATAGGTTTTGTCCGAAATTTATATTGATTGTTGTCGAAACATCCGGATTCTGGAAATGTTACGTTCCCATAGGTAATTGACGCTCTTAGTGGCGTAGTAAGTACCGTGAGGTGGAAGGTAGTTTGAATATGTTATGACCTATAAAGTGTGATATAATTATCAAGTATATTCAAGTACCAAATTTCATTTCAATAGTGCAAATAAAATCTTTAATCTCCTATACGAATAATTATGCTCGCTTGCCTTTCTGATGCCTCAAAATATAGATCACACAAATAAGGAAGGAAAAGGCAGTAAATGTAGGAAAGCACTTCTTGCATGCACATTAATACAAAGGCTACATGGCAAGTAACAATGTTGATATGAAGATTTGCAGTTAATTTGTACAGTCAGATGGAGAGCGGCTGCCCGTGCCTGGCTGTCCGACTGCCCGGCTGCCACGTGGACGGATTTCGGCTGGGAACCGCCCGCGGGCACATCACTCACTCGCGTGTAAAAAATAAGCGAGAGTCACCCACTCGCCTACTCCTCACCTCACCGTATTCAACTATAAAATTACCTCGTATTCATCAAAGTAATAGCTTAAATCATGCACAGTTTGACGACTGTAGAATAAAGCTCATTCAATCGTCTTCCGCAAAATTGATTGCTTCTGGGAGTCTAACGTTTCAATCTATACGTCTATAAAACTCTGAGATAACTGCAAAGAGTCAATATCAATAACTTTTCTTTAATTAACCTAAATTATTTTACTAAGATAAGATAATAAACATTATGATCTATAAGACTAGGGATTTAACAAATGGATACTTATATGAAATGCACCAATTGTAATTGTAAACATCAATACAATTTAAAACACTAAAATATTAAGCTCTGATTCGTTTCACCAACCAGTCTGGTTTAATAAATGTCATTCTGGAACAACATTACACGAAAGTATAATATTAAAGAGTATTAAAAAAGATATTACAGTACTCCTCATTATTGCTCCACTCGGTGACATGTAAAACCAAAGTGTAAAGGTACTTCTGTCGCAATCATGACCGAGAGAATTTCACTTGAATTTCGCGGACGACGACGGCCAATGGTTGGACGACATGACATGACACAAGTATTGTATGAAACCCAGATACGTAGCCCGCGGCAAAATATTACCCATTCATTTCATTGTAAAATCGCAATTTACTGGCATTCAAATGTTTCCTTTTAATTAAAATGCATAATCAAAACACTCGAGGTAATTTTTGAATTCATCGATATTGCATACTTGAAATCGTCATCGAGTTATAAAATGATTATTCGTTATTTAATAAATTATGATCAAATCATCGAGTACGATATGAATAAATTACGAAACTAATAAAGCTTCTAAAGATCTAAAAGTTAAGCTTGTAATAAATTTCCTAGTACAAGTATTATGGATATTAGTTTCATATTTGCATTACTATAATTGCTTTGGCTATTTACAAACCAATCGATGGGTGGGATAACGACTGGACCTCTTCAACTTTGTAGGATTTAAATTTGCTGTTACAAACAGGTATAAGCGTGGTGCTTCTAGGTAGAAGGACTTGCAGTTAATCTTGATTAAATGTACCAGCAGCACTTTAATTCGCTGGTGAACTCTTCCAGTTAGATATGGGTTCAAAAGGTGTTAGGAAAAAATATGTATGGTCAACATGTAGACTTATTAACGGAAACAAACGCATAACTAATTTTGCAAGAGCAGCTCAATTTTTTCTAAATACCTTACTGGTAGCATCTTGAAAAATAGATGAGCATGATTATCTAGGTGAGCATGTTCCAACATCGTCTGCATCGTCACTTAACATCAGGTGAGATGGCAGACAAATGCTTACCTTTTTTTTTATAAAAAAGGAAATTTTGATTTATTTTATTATCGTGATTGAATGTTTTAATTTTTTTAATAAGGGTGTTGTTCTTGTATTGACTAGCAGTTGTTTTATATAAATTCAAAGTAATTTATTATCGATGTCCTTAGGAGGAATCCGAGAGACTTGAACCGCTTTTTAATTAAATTAAAATCTAAACAGAAATATCAAGGAAGATAAGCTCAATACCAATAAAAGCTTATTTATCTGGCTACAATTTGATATTCTTTTGAACACTAAACTTTTGATGAAAAATTAAGTTTGAGTCAAGTCTCCCGAACTGGCGAGAGACTTACCTTTATGACAGGGGAAAATAAACCAAATAAAGCAGCAAAACATATAATGGCAATAAAATATTTTGTAGATTTTATATAAAACACTTCCCGTGTAGGTATACAATTTTTGAAAACTTGCAAAATGTTTAAGGGCGGGCAGGATTTGAACCTGCGACTTTCGCATTATTGGCGACGCCTCTTCCATCTGGGCTACCGCAGCTCATTCCTTGCCCGCCAATTTTGCAAGTGTATTTTAATGCCAGTAACGCTTAGCATGGCTCCATCTACCGGGTGAGTTTTGCAACAAATACCCGGCGAGGCGGCGACTAATTCTCTATCTTTACAGATTGAATGAAGTCTAAGCGATGAAAACCCGCGATAAATTGAATACCAAATTTTATAACACTTCCCTTGGAGTGAATTTGGTTTTTGTTACTCTTTTTACACTAATGGTATTATGTATCCATATACGCTGTATATTTTAAGTTCCTTGCGATTTTAGAGTTAAGAGAGTTAATAACGGTACCTAAAAAGGCGCAAAATTTAAAAAGTTATTTCAAGTGGTCATATAGCGGGAGTCCGGGAGACTCCCGCTATATGACTTGAACCACTTTTAATGTAATTTTATCAGACTTTTATTATCATGTTAATGTGTATAGAATGTTCTATTGTTTTGAGATAAATACATTTAATTGATTTGAATGTTTCTTAGTTCATGTCCGAGTTCTGCGATTCATCAAAATTTTGAAATACCATTTTCGTATAGAACATTATAATTCGTATACTTGGACGTTTGGCCATTCCGTGACTTGGACGATTTGAAACTTATTGTCATTTTGAGAAATAGTCATACTGGAAACTCGTAATGTCAGTTCAAAGCTCTGAATGTTGGTAGCTTTTAGCTTACATTAAAATATAATGTAGGTATAATGAACACACCTGGGTGGCAACTGTGGCGCCTCAAGTGACACGTGACTAATCGCAAATGGCTGCGCGGGCGCACGGTAGATATCCACCACGAATTTGGCAAATTGATTTACATATCCACATTCTCAATGCTACAAAACAGCCATTTTGCTTTTGTCACGCGCCCGTTAATGTGATTGCGAAATCCATTAATCTTTGTCTGACCATCCTTAATAGTAATTTGTAATTTTAATTTGGTATGATGTTAAATATAGACGATATTATAATGCCGGTACATCACCTACGTCTTCTGAATTTGATCCCATCACATACTTCAGTTTTTTTGATCTTTACCTACCTACATTTAGGTACTAATCCTACCTTAAACCAAATCGAATATACAATAACGTACCTACTTTCAATATAGCACTGTTTGTGCATGTAAGTACGTAGAAGGTACAAAGTATGAGTTGTTATTGAAGAGAATAGTGTGTGTCTGAAGTTGTTTAGTAATAAGCTCTGTTTATGTTGTGATTGTGCCTAAAGTAAGGAAAGCCGCGGGTCAAAGGGCATAGGCCACACGCAGCCACAACGAGCAAGTCTCTATTCTTGAACAACATTTACATTTGTATGTGATTATTATTCATCGCCACATAATTAGATGATCAGTTTTACACTAATGTTTAAATGGCGATACATTACATCATATCACAGCGGGCCATGTCCACCGATTATAAAAAAATGCATGAGAATTGTATTGACAAGTCATTTAATTCAATTAGGCATTTTCGATTACATTCGAGATTAAAATAATTTTATACTGAAGTGATTTTAAGTAGAGTTTACGTAATTTGAATACAGTTTTAATAAGCGAACCAGATTGTTAAAAAAACTGAGGCCATAGGTCAAACAGCATTCCAAAAAACTGCTTTCATTTTACTTCCTGGCCAGCCTTGACTCTTTTCAGACCTTTTCATCTATAGCAAGGCTCGAAGAAAATTACATTGTGACAAGCTTGTCAGCGAATATTGTTCACATTTATCTTAAACGAATTTTCAAGAACGTAAATCGTAAATAATGCGTAATTATGATGATTGCTCTCTATAAAAATAATCCGAGTTTAAAAAAATTGGCACTTTATCATAATATTTAATTAAAATTTATAAATCTATCGAATAAAACAATATTTAGGTACCTTTCTAATGTAACGCATTAAAACAATGAGCAAGTTATTTAAAAATATATATATTACTTTTTATTTATTTTAAATTTTTATTAAGTTTACAGAACTTTAATATAGTATTACGTACATAATCCTTCATCATCATCATCATCATCATCATCCTCAGCCCACATCCACCCACTGCAGGGTATAGGCCTCTTCTCTACAGCGCCAATCCTCACGGTCCTGTGCCAGCCTTGTCCAGTGCCGTCCTGTTACCTTAATCCTTAATAAAATTTAATTAATGACCTCGTAAAAATAACATATTTTCGAAAATATTAAAAATAGCATGTTTTCTCATATGCGAAGCTATCAGTCATATCACAAAAAAGTACTGATATTACTCTTCACTTACGCTTGTAACCATGCTCAAACCTAAGGATGGTAAATAACTGCTACGATATGTTGGATAGTTGTAAGTACCGCCGTGTTTGCGGTCATCAATCTTCATTATTACGAGCGGCGTGCGATTAATTTCGTGTAGTGCGAGAAAGCTGCGTCATTACAGCGCGGTCTGCGCAGCGCAAGCGCTACTTGCAGCTACAACTCTACGAGTCTTGTAATGGAACAGTTCCGCTACATCGGCTTACTGACTCTCATCCTTGAAGCGTATAAAAATAAAAATAATAAGAGCAAAGAGCTATGATCATCACAACAATCGAATATACCGATCAAACGCACGATCAGCGAAAAGCTCTTAAACTCTTATTTTGCAACTTCTTGCAATTCAAAACGAAGCAGGTAGCGGTGAGTCAGATTATAAAAGCTATAAAATCACGCATCTGAAGGACGGTGCGGGCCATAAATTTGATAGTGTTACATTATTGCAAGTGCCATTATCGGTTCGGGTCATTATTTTTGTGTATAAAATGCGGTTATTTCATGCTCGCGGGCGAGTTGTTGCGGGCGATGCTATGTCGTCGTCGCGGGCCGCGCGGGCGCCTTTCACCGCGGGTCGCAGGTCAGGGCGCGCTCAGGTGCTCCGCCCCCGGGCCCCGGCGCCCCGCACCCCCCACGCCCCGCACCCTGCGCCGCTCGCTAACGGCCCGCCACCATTGCCCTATTCAGCTGTCGTCGCCGAACAACGCCGACGCCGCTGGGAACAACCATACTTATGAATTATTCCACCGCTCTGCACTGTTTAGAAACAATTACAAAACAATACGAATTCATAACGTAAATTTCACAATGCACTTTGTGAGCTTTCAGCATCACAAAGCCTGCGCTCACTAAGTCCGCCGCCTGCATAACGAATCATATCTGCTCTACTGCGGCAATGTGAATATATTGTTTATACCGTTTTAAAAAGAAAAAAACATTAGGTACACGAATAGGTTACAATATAAAATTACTTAATTTTGTAACCGCAAAGTGACGATAAACAAAAAGTTGGCGATTGTTTGTTCCATATGAATGTGATAATTTCCTGTTACTAAAGATAATGAGCGAAACGATTCGGATGGAGCCTTTATTGAGCAGAGCAGTAAGAGTGGATTGCGTTAGTTAGGAGTGCGGCGTGCGAGATGCATCGTTAAGTTAATGCGGCTGCGGCGGTGGCGGAAGCCGAGCAAAGCGAGCTTTCGGCGGTTCCCACGGCCCTCCCCGCGCCCGCGCCGCACCCGCCCGCGCCCCGCTCGCGCCCCGCGTGCCATTACACAATGAGAGGTGAACGCGGATCTAAGCAATCGCTTAACCTCGCCCACTGCGCCCGCGCCATACCGCGCCAACTCCTCTGAAACATCAAGGAAACTGACCACAAACCACTTTCCTCAGTTTACTTAAGCTGACTGCAGGATGGACCCCCGCTGTGAGCTCGTTCATTATGCCCATTCCGGCGTGAAGGAGTACACAGCGGCTCTTGTTAACACAAAAACAGTAGTTGATACATATCAGTTCCCAATTTAGAGTTAATCCACCAAAACAGGCTTGTACGCGTTAACGATTGTAACGCTCCGTATAAAAGACATCAACGCGTTCGAATTATTAACCAGCGTAGCAAGCTAGAGAACAAACGCATTTCTGTAATTCCCCGACTACATAAATCCTTATCTATAGTTATGAGGAGGCTATAGCTGTTTTTGGTGGTTATTTATTGCTAAAACACAAAAGCAAATCAAATACGCGATAACGCGCATTCTTGGTGAATCACGCGAGTATGAGCTATCTTGGTATAGCGTGATATTATATCTCGGAAGTACCTATTTTATGACTAGCTGCTTATGTTCATTAACATAAATAATTACAAATAGGTTTTTATGTTTTAATTAATTTAATTTGAGAGTTCATACCTATGTTTAAAGTAAATATGATTTATATCAGCAATTTGTGACCGTGCCAATGGTGCCGTGTGATGCCGGCTTAAAATAGCATTAGCCCATTTCATTCCCGTGAGTGTCATAAGAAGCGACTAAGGGACTCGAGGGTGTGTATTGCAATTCTAGAAGCGCTGACTACCTGTCACTATTGTGATACACAATATTCCAAAATGATCCTCAAATGTTTGACAGACGTGGCGTTAATGTCCGTTTGAGAGAAGTTTGCGCTCTGCCTATCCCGCAAAAGATTATAGGTGTGATATATGTATGTATCAGTAATTTTATTAATAATTAAATAACTGAATTTTTAAAATATTTACCCCAAAGTTACAACAGTTGACCGCACCCTGCGTTGTATATTATTTTACATTTATACATCATTGAAGAAAACCCACGGGTGTTACGAGCTTGCGAAGGATATCTACTTTGAAAACGAGATTATAACAACAAAAATATTTCCGCTACGCTGAGGAGTTCTAGTTTATTTGAGCTTAACTTTGTGAATTCGCAGTGGTACACCTTTTACATATTTGCAAGATACTTATTATCATTTTCTGATGTAAGCAGTATTGTTATATCTAATCTATACCTTTTTGCATTGATTTACTAAATATACTTTTTGAAATAATTTTGTGCATAAATTAATACCAAAGCATATTATTCAAAGAAGAATTATGTCAAAAAGATAATCATTTCTATCGCAATTCTAAACACTAACATTTGATTAATTGCCTAGGTCTTGAATCGGAAATATTATTAGAATGTAAAATATGTTCATGTCAATAGAGAAGAGATAAAATCTAATTATTATACGAATACGACTCCAATGTCGTGTAGCATGATGTTTCGCCTGCAAGCTCTACGCGACTCTACTAGCCGTTCTTGCAAGGTTGTTTTGTGCTCTTTTTAAAAGCTTTTATTTAACTTGCAGTGTATGTAAGTATGTAAGTAAGTAAGTAAGTAAGTAAGTAACAATGTTTGTTCGGTGCAAATCTTGCAAGTTTAATTTGAACCACTTCTCGGTATCCGATTGTGTTGAAATTTTGCATGTTGGTCCAGAACCGATGACAATGCATGTTAATCATAAATTTGACTTGATGCTGCTGCCAGGATCGGCTCCGTACGAGAGATCTCCTCAGCGGTTTATAGCTGGGACACAAAATTTTGTATACGAATTCGTTTATTATAGGCAGTTGGTAGGCCAACCATGAATTAGACGCTTCATCCAGGGTTGTCTTCGAACTATGGAACTCCTCAATATTCAACTGCTGGGACTTGCAATTTTGTATACGAATTCGTTTATTATAGGCAGTTGGTAGGCCCACCATGAATTAGACGCTACATCCAGGGTTGTCTTCGAACTATGGAACTCCTCAATATTCAACTGCTGGGACTTGCAATTTTGTATACGAATTCGTTTATTATAGACAGTTGGTAGGCCTACTATGAATTAGACGCTACATCCAGGGTTGTCTTCGAACTATCGAACTCCTTAATATTCAACTGCTGGGACTTGCAATTTTGTATACGAATTCGTTTATTATAGGCAGTTGGTAGGCCCACCATGAATTAGACGCTACATCCAGGGTTATCTTCGAACTATGGAACTCCTCAATATTCAACTGCTGGGACTTGCAATTTTGTATACGAATTCGTTCATGATAGGCAGTTGGTAGGCCCACCATGAATTAGGGTCACGTCAATAGAAGGCCTACTGATAGAAGAATTAGACTGTTCGAAATTAACTGGGACTCGGCCATGTAATAATGACGCCATCAATGAAATGAAAAGACTAAGACATATTACAAGCTAATTCTTCTATTAGGGATGCCGGAGGAGTAGGTACCAACCTACTTCTATAGAATATAAAAGAGATAATTATACTTTATCCTAATGTTAGTTTTCCCCGTGCCTTAAGTTTTTCTATTGAAGGTCTCTCCGTTTTATAGAAAGACTTTCGTATTGATCAATAACTATCGTAACATAAACTAAAAAATATAAAATAAAATTATGTAAAAAAACTTTTAAAACAAGCTTTTATTTAAGTGCTCTGAAAAGATGAAAATAAAATTTTGAATGACTTTAACCACATTCATTTATGACTTTACAGAAATGAAAATATAATAAAAGCTTGTCGCGAAACTTTCAATTTGTGATTGAAATTTTGTAATAAGGTACGCTACGTACGGTAACCTAACTGTAATTAGGTAGTTTCTTCTAGGCATCGCGACAAGCTTTTATTATATTTTCATTTCTGTAAAGTCATAAATGAATGTGGTTAAAGTCATTCAAAATTTTATTTTCATCTTTTCAGAGCACTTAAATAAAAGCTTGTTTTAAAAGTTTTTTTACATAATTTTTAAGCTTTTAGCAAGCCCGCTCTGTTGTGAGACTTTGTATCAGTCTGATCTAGCCCTCAGATCTGAACTAGACTAGATTAAAAGTAACCCAGCACTCCAAAAATTATAAGTTAATAATAATTAAAATGGATGACACCCGTGATCAGTGTTAGTAACTGCTACATATACTTAACACATATTCGATCCTTGTAATAATGTTTCAAAGAGAATATGCTTTTGGAGAAAAAAGACTTTTATTTTATGTTTTTATATTTTTTTCTAAATGTATGACACCATGGTCAGAGCATGCAAACAAATATTTTATTAAGAAAATAAACAATAGAAAAACTACGACCTTTTGAATCAAAATAATACTATTCTAATCGAAAAGGTGAAGGTTATTAGTTTGGTATTATAGACGCATTTCGTTATCATCAGATCGGTAACAAATTTGGAATTTCCATAATAAAGTAAAAGGTACTCAGAAGATGAAGCAATATCTTCATGCATATCAGTTGGGTTCTAGAAATACTAAGGTAAGTCTTTATCTATACATAATATAATAAAACAGAAACCAAACCAATTCTGTACATGAAATAGATTCAAAAAAGGGTTTTTGCTTCTAATTGTGTTCAAGATACAGACATCAAAACAGAAGTAAAATTGATTTTTGTCTGTTTGTCTGTCGGTATGTTTGTTATTCTTTCACGTAAAAACTACTGCACAGATTTCTACAAAATTGTATACTGTGGTAGCTTATTACCCGGGTCAACATCTAGGATACTTTTTACCTCGAAAAAATCTTTCATTCCCATGGTAAAACACAGTAACTGGTTCCGCAAAGCGAGTTCCGTTTTTTTTTCCTAAAAAATAATATAGATGTCGCTGTTAGTTTTGTAAAACGCGGTATTGATCACGTATTGACTGACATACGATCTGAACTTCTAAACGACCCCGTGAAACGACCTAACCAAACAAAAAACAAACAATCACACATTTAATCCTTGTGGGGTAGGTTGAGCGTCAACGGCCGTAAGTATTTTATCGCTATCGCCACGTCTGACATATATGCGGGCCGTTCTAACTATAACAGAAATGTTTCGGACTTTTACTTTGACCTTTGGTCATGGTCAAGGTATGTGATGGAAGACAGATGAATTGTGATATTTTCTTGAGTTTGCACAACTATTACTCATCACAATAAAACAATTTTAAACGGAATTAAGTTGTGTTTATTGTGGAAACGTAGGAATTGTGAAATCCAAAATAAACACAACTTAAATCCGTTGAAAATTATTTTATTGCGAAGACAAATTATGATTTGGGTAAAATTAGTTATTTTTTTTACCACTACAAGAGGCCGTTGGCCTGAGTTAAAGGTTATAATACTTTTAATTTTAACTCGACATCTCTACGTGTAACCGAGATAGTGAGTCTTGAAAGACAGACAAATGGACAACAAAGTGAGTGAACCTATAAGGGTTCCATATTGCAGCCTAAAACCTATTTACCAATATAGTTAGGTTAGTATTTTTATTTTAACTCGATATCTCTGCGCATTCCCGAGATAAAGCGTCTTACGAGATGGATGGACGGACGGACGGACAACAAACTGATCGTATAAGGGTTCCGTTTTTTTGTACGTTTCTTTTTGATGTACGGAACCTAAAAAAATATAAATACCTTCATTAGTTAGAATCAAAAATGTTAGAGTAAAATTTGTTTAAAATTACTTCATAGATGTCGCTGTTAGTTTTGTGAAACCCGCTAATGAAATGTTTTCTCCAAAATGATATAACAAAGCCACTGACAGGCGGCAGGTTTTCTAAAAAAAAAAATATAGTATTGTAAACTATGCCGTGTGATGCCGGCTTGCAATAGCATCACCCCATTTCTTTTCCGTGGGAGTCGTAAGTGGCGACTAAGGGACTTTCACATGGGCGATGGGCTGACAACCTGTCACCATGGCGATACACAATTTTCCGAATGACCATCAAATATATGTCAGACATTTACGCTCTGCCAACCTTGCGTGATATACGTATGTAAGTATAAACTTGGGCAACGGATATTCTGATAGATTGTTTCTTTAAAGATTAATCTTTTTTTGTGAAGTGGCGCCACTATCGAGGTCGTTCACGGTTACACTCGCCTTAAACATTTTTGCAGAGATCAGAAGGCAAGGTAGGATTGCACTTGCTGTAGTATCTTCAAGTATCGCTGCCACACTGCTTCCAGGAGAGAAAACGGCGCATACAACTTTCAAAATACCAATCGATTTGGACACAAACGATACTCCAATATGTGCTGTATCACGTAATAGTTACAAGGCAAAGGTTTTCTGATATTGTTGTCTGGTAATTATGTGACGAGTGTACGATGGCCAACAAAAAAACGGTATAAGCTATGGATAGGACTTTGAAAGACATACGCAGAGATAATAGGGCCATGGGCCATATCACTGTTCTTTTTTCCAGTGACTTTCGCCAAACACTTCCAGTTGTTACTCGAGGTACCAGGGCTGATGAGGTGAATGCCTCACTAAAATCATCGGCTTTTTGGCCACAAATTCACAAGCTGACCATGACGGTGATCATGCGAACCCGTCTCGGAGGTAATCCACGGGCTGAAGAGTTTTCACAAGCTTTATTAAAACTCGGCAGAGGTACTTTACCAGAGGATAACGGTCAAGTAAGTCTGCCTGAAACGCTTTGCCAAATAGTTTCTGGTCTAAAGAGAATCATTTCTTCTGTGTATGGCGAGCCTTCCTTCCTTCAAAAGAAAGATTCGTAGCTACGTGGAAGAGCTATTTTTGCACCCAAAAATGATCAGACTGCTTCAATAAACCATACCATTATGTCACAAATCACTGGGGATATGGTGGTATACGCGTCAATTACCACAGTTATGAATCAAGACAAAGCCACTAACTACCTAATAGAATTCCTAAACTCCTTGAGTGCGAATGGTCTTTCTGCACACCAAATATTACTTAAACTTGGTGTTCCTTTCATGTTTCTTTGCAATCTCACTCCGCCAAAGCTGTGCAATGGAACCAGACTGAAGATCTTAAGCTTAAAGATGAATGTATTCGAGGCGGATATTTTTACTGGTTGTGGCGCGTATACCACTCATTCCCAACAACTTTTTATTTCAATTTCAGGGCATTCAGTTTCCCGTCAGCGTTTTTCTTTGCAATGACTGTAAACAAATCGCAAGGACAGACGCTGAAAGCCGCAGGCGTAGGTCTTACGATTCCCTGTTTATCACACGGGCAGCTATATGTCGCTTGCTCTCGAGTCAGTTCTCCTGAAAATTTGTACATTTTAGCACCCGATGGTAAAACTACCAAAGTAGTTTATAATGATGTTTTGTAGCTGATGTCCATAGTATCAAAACCAAGTACCTAACCGAAAAACAAGTTAACCAGTACCTATTCATTGCACATCTTAAAGAGAAAAAACTTTATACAAACATGATATTAATATTAAACAATATGCATACATCAACTTCACTAACTCACAAGTCACTACACCATGCGTACGAAGTCGCGGGCAACAGCTAGTGTAGTATAAAATATTAAGTTCACCGTTTTATCTACGGTGGTTCTTCAATATTTCGTCCATAAGTATATACGTGTTTCTATAGAACTTTACAGAAGATGAAATTTAGAAATTATATAAATGTGATAAGTATCACTTTGTAACCCACCTTCTAGATAACCCCCTTCCTTTTTCACAATGGCAGCCATCATGATTTAAAAAAATATAAACAATTCACACAGCACCATCTAGCCCAAAACTAAGCAATGCTTGTACTATCGGAACTATATAGCTGATTTTAATACACATTATACTTTTTTTAATTAGTACATATTATACGTACAAACACCCAGACTAAACATAAATATCTGAAAAAGACTTAACAAATATTTGTGTCTTGTGGGAATCGAACCCACGGCCATTGGCGTAGCAGGCAGGGTTACTATCCGCTACGCCATCGGCCCAGTCAATTGTTTATTATTCACATTTGAATTTAGTTTTCTTCAAACAGTTCTTTTTTCGTCTGTTTTTCTTGTTATGTTCTAAAATACGTCATCCCTTTCCAGTAAAAGTTTATAGTCCTTACTCAGGACGGACGCACGGAGCGTCTATCCCAGTTTGAAGTTAATTCATTAGAGTTTATTGTTTAGACCAATCTCTGAGTGGTATTATTTTGCGAATTGTGATACACACAAGTAGTTACAGTGCCTGATCCACATTGGTAAGTCTATGACCATTTTAGCTATAAATGTATCATGTGAACATTATTCCAACTACCTATATACATATAAGAGAGTGTATTTTTCTCTTCATTCGCTTAAATGCCCTCAAAATGTCTTGCCATCTAAAACTAAGATCACTCCTGCTCGGACACATCTTTTCCCCCTTTTAGACTACGCCAACACCTGCTACTTGGATGCCACCGAAGAGTTATTTAGCAAACTTGAGCGTATCCAAAACCTCAGCATCAGATTCATTTTCGGCTTACGCAAATACGACCATGTCTCGCAGTCTCGTTCACAACTCAAGTGATTTCGATCCGGCATCGCCGTAATGCCCACGTTATTTCTTGTCTTTACAATGTTCTATACAACCCTTGGATAATATAAGGATTCTTCAGATTGTATTCTCATTCGAATCTGTTCAGTGGTTTGCGAGTTTCAGTCTTCTAAAGAATCGCATATAGGTATAATATACATACATTCACATCATTACACATCTTTTTTTGGTTGGGCAGTCGTGTAAAAAAAATTGGACATTAAATTCCTAAGTATTTATTACGAACATTTCATACATACATGCTTACTACTACACTTACGTACATATTTCATCATAAATACTACAAATATTAATTCTATATGTATAAATTATAGGATACATAGGGCGAGGCACATGTCCAGCAGTGGACTGTTGTGGCTGTTAATGTATATATGTATTTATGATCATCCAAAATGTATAAAAATACACACGATAGAGGAAACTAAAATGCCAACTGATTTCAAAAGGAGATAATTATGCAATTTAGATTTGAAATTGCGACTGATTCCACAAATGAGAAGAACTTGAAACGAACGATACCCTAGAGTACCCTGGCTGAGAGAGAGCTCGTGTAACGCAGAGGAGCGAAGGATTCAGCTCTGGTCATTCATGACCCAAATAGTGGAAGCCTTTCTTCAGGTAGGGAGGTGAAGAAGGATCGTGTACGATTTTGTACAGGAGAAGAAGGATATGCTCATTCTGACGCAGGCTGAAAGGGAGCCACTTCAGTCGGATTCTGAATTCTGACACATGATCGAACCTTTTTTTTTCTCATAAATCCTAATTACGAGATAATTTCCTAGAGGCAAATATCAAATTACTTAAGTAAGTATCTTCGACGCATTTAAATTTGCACGCTTTAGTTTAGACTTAGGCAGATTGAGAAATGACCTCCTCTTTTCGAACATCTAACAATTACTAGCGGTGATGCATACGACTCATTATAATGGAACGTTACAATGATGGGCACTTTCGATGTATCCGGCAGATCGCTCATTCGTAGGGTCTAGCTCAAGTGCTCCGCTTTCTTTGCTTTGTTTAAACTTTAATTAAAGTTTTTATTAATAAAACACTTTTCATTAGTTCGACTTGCTAAGTATATTTGTTTAGTTTGATATTAAACTAAATGCGACCGGTGACGAACATCAACATAGGGCAGTTATTTAAAATCGAAAATAAGAGGCGGTACGGTGGTTAAGTATCGCCACAAAAACCTACTATTTCTAAATGAAAGACGCTGCGTATATATGATACAAATTCTCATGTCTTTGTCGTTATCGTTGCAACGCTGTAACTGGTAGAAAAGCTCTTGACTTTGGAGCTTACGAGAACAGCCTAAAGGTCTTGGGTCACGACCGCACTTTTTGTCCAGAGCTTGGCACCACACACGCGACGGCCGCGGGATTGTCCGACTCGCTTAATTATGCTGTCACATGCCAAGAGATGGCCAGTAGTGAAAGCAAGCGATACGTAATGTATCGGAGATAAAATAACAACAAAACGCAAGTTTGGGATTTAGCTAGGGAACCATTTAATGTCGTTAAAGATCAATATGAAATGCAGCAGTTTTTTTTTCGGTAAAATCATCTTGCTATTACTTTTGAGTAAGGCGTCGAGCAATATAAAAGTTTTAATTAAGATGGGTTCCCTGGTATGTGCTTTATGATTAATTTCAAAATTCATTAGTATCTCCTATGTTTTTTTTCAGTTTGGCTAGATAACACTGTGTAGCAATGACAAACACCTATGTAAGAATTTAATACATATGTAATTTTTATGCCGTGTGATGCCGACTTAGAATAACATCACCCCATTTGTTTCCCTTGGGAGTCGTAAGAGGCGACTTAGGGACTCGAGGGTGTGTATTGCAATTTTAGGCGATGGGCTGACAACCTGTCACTATGAGTGATACAAAACTTTCCGCATAACCCTCAAATATTTATCAGATGTGGCATAAATGTCCGTTTTTTGCGACTATTTGCGCTTTGCCTACCCCGCAAGGAATTATAGGCGTGTTATGTTTATGTATGTATGTGTTATTTTTATTACCTTTACGGAACTCTAATAAAACCTGTTGTTGTTAAACGCCTTTATAAAAACGGAAAGTTATTGTTATTGTTTTCTCAATCAAATTTACTTACTTTAACTTCCATTACTTTTTTATTTTTATTTTTAGGTTAAAATATATTTAGGTATAGGACTCACAAAATATAGGTACATATACACTGCAACCTACCAGCAAAATGTTAGAAAGTAAGAGTTTTGCTAATGTCGAAGCATGCAGAATTATCTGAGTTCGAAAGACCTACGTAGAAACTTAAAACATCACACGGCACAAAAATATGTTTGTGCAGGCTGCTTTGATTTTGTTAATTTATTTATTAATTTTTATGCCTTATAATTACCGCGCCACTTGGGCACGTTAAGCCGTCGGTCCTGGTTGCTGTCTATGATTACTTAGACGGCGATCGTTTCACAACCACGACAGAGGCCTACTAGTAGTAGGCGGTTGAAAAACTCTGGCACCAGGGTTCATCGGGCCGTTGGGCGACTCGGTGTCCCACACGAAGAGAGAGAACCGCGCCTCTTTTTTACAACATAAGAAAATATTTAATATTTGTTTACATGATAAGGGAACTAGCTAGAAAAGAGCAAGAATACATGTTGCCACAACAGATTTTCCAAAATTTCAAAAAATTTTGAGAAGAAAAAATACATAGCATCTTATAGAAAGTAAGATGAGAAAAGAATATTCTGTGGCGGGTAAACAGACTGCTTTCTTATTGTATTCTGTGACAAACATGCTTTTTTTATATAAAAAAGTTTAATGAAACAACAGATGAAAGGGTAAAATTATGCATTACACCCGGGAGCCTAAAAGCACTATAATTAATAGTCCTAGCGTACAGTATGGTCACTCCCTGCCTCCCCCTACAAGCGCCGCCCACCCGCGCTCGGAGGACGCTCAGACACCGGCTAGCAAGGACGCGACGACGAAGGTCATTTCGTACTGCCGCACATTGCATTCCCGATTCGCGAACGCAAAATGGCGGCAACCCTGACATGTTGTCTCACCCACACAAGCATGGTCTGCGTTCACCTACGCGAGCTTAGAGTGTGTGCGTAGCAACGCGTTTGTTTCATACATCTGAGCGCCAGTGTCCGAGGTGTGCTAAAAGTATACGTCAAATCTGTTAAATGTACACGGCTGGCAACACTGACACACCGAGCGAGCAGTCTTGCGAAATTTTATATCCAAATCTGTAGAATTCTTCTAAGTGAATCGATATTTAGACAAAAATAATTACATTGATATCAGATATTATGATAAGTTTTTTATTGATGACAACGTACCTACATTACGGCAAGTTCTTGATTTTTGAAGAATAATATATAGAATAATAATCATTTTGCAGTCAATCTCGAGACCTGCACCTTAGACCATAAAATAACTTGTTCTTGCAAAAATATAAACGGTTTATATTTTTTTCAACACACCCGTGAATTTATTTTAAGTTATGTAGGAGAAGCAATAACGGAAAATTTATTCTGTCCGGACGAGTTTGGATGCAAATTTGCAAGTAGCGATTAATTTTAGCGACGATCGGCTGCGCTGGCATGTGTATGCGCCACGCACGGAGACCGCGCGCCGGTCTGTTCCGGCTCCGAAATGGCCTGGTCCTCCTTGAACACAGAATCCACACCGCAATCTTTTAGATCATCGCATATACTATAATTATACATAACCATATTATACTTTGTCCGTATTGAGAACACAGTAGGTGCATATTATACCGCATAGGTTTAATCTGTGGTTCAATTAAGTCGTTCAAGTTCCTCTCAACAGATTCGCTACGGTAAGGACTCACTTTTGCAGCAGTATCCTACTTCCTGATGCAATCTTATAAATTCGAAATCACATACCGGTGACCTACTGATTAAAAGTAATTTGCCTGTAATCACGTATAAAGCGCAGGAACTCTTATTTTTATCGATCAAAATATCTTAAACGAATTTCCATTTATTAAATTACTTAATTTTATACTGCCACTTCCTAGAATTGACTGTAGTTAAAGCAACTTTCTGATGATGACTTGAAATACGGACAAACAGTGCAAAGGTGTTTACATTATAGAAAAGTTGTTTACAATAAATGATCTTCACTTGTCAATTAGTCCATAATAAATTAGGCAGAGGAATGAATAGCCGTTCAGCCCACGTGGCCCCATTGCCGGCACCCACTGCGTACCTTGCTGTTACTCTCCTTTGTTATCGATAGCTCTCACCTACAGCCACAACTATTGTGCCCACCTGCTTTTCTTAGGCGTTACAACAATGATTAAATTCAATTTACTGTATCAAGAAGGTACCTATGCCAAGAGTACTCAGATCGATAAAACTGATCGCAATTAGTTTTAAAGTTTACCTTCTTTATGGCAACTATTTTATACTCTTGTAGATCCATTTTTAATTACTCGTATCTGTAATTCAAATCAGTGCTAACCTAGATAATCTTTATTTCGACCAACAGAGTTTACGACTAAAACCGTTACTCAACAGCTGAGTCAACTTCAGTAGCTAAGTGTTGTGGTCCTGTAAAATAAAGGACTTGTATACCGTACTGCTTAGCGAGCAAATTGCTTAACAGTGATTTAATACTTCAGCAGTTTGCTACCGAACACACTTGCTGCGAGTATCTACCTGCAATGTTCAAGGAAAGCTAACACGTTTGATTTATTATTTGTAAATCGAACAATGGTTTAAATCGTGGTTTCATTGCGCAACATTAGAAGAGTCATGTTGCTTCTGTATGCCTCAAGAATTACTTTTTATCGTATGTACTATCAACAGTAAATCAACCTACCTATTTCAAAGCACAACATATACCTTATTAGATACTTGTTATTCTTGAAACTGCATGGAGAACAAAAATTACGTTGCTACCTTAAATAGCTACATTGATGTGCTTCTTTCTTTTTTGTGTGGGACACTGAATTGTCCAACGACTCGATGAACCCTGGTTTCTGAGTTTTTTCAACCGCCTACAACTACTAGTAGACCTCTGACATAGTTGTGTAACAACCGCCGTCTAAGTAATCATAGACAGCAACCAGGATCGACGGTTTAAAGAGCCCTCCGAAGCATGGAACCATATTTCAGTACTACAATCAGGTGGTTCAGCTTGCAATGTCCTTACTAGACTAGGAACAAATTCAGACAATGTTATAAATATCAACTTTTGCGAGTGCCCTACCGGGACTCGAACCCGGGAACTTTGCGTCGCAGGCAGTCGTACTACAATGCGCCAAATCTGCCGGCGATAAGCTACTAATAGTACATTGCGGTAAGTATATTTGCTAATTCTTTGATTACAAAAATAAGCCTGCCGATACAGATAGGCACGAAAATAGAATGCAGTAACTGTTATAATCGTTAATCCATCTGTGAAAGTATCTAAGTGTACCGTGAAATATTGTCTTTATATTAAAGTGATGTTTGCGCATACTTCTAAGTGGTCCATTACTATTATGTAAAAATGGCGACCATAAATCATTGTATCAATTTACACATCGAATGCGCGTAGGCAGCATGCAGCTTTGCTGATTTAAATATCAATATGACAATAGACGTTAATCGTATTATTATTATTTTATTGTTTAGCCAACACGTTTACGATTTTGGGTAGGTAGGTGAATCTAGAATAACATCACCCCATTTCTTTCTTTCTTCGCGGGAGTCTGAAGAGGCAACTAAGGGACTCGAGGATGTGCATTTTAATTTTAAGCAATGGGTTGACAACCTGCCGCTATTGCGATACACAATTTGCCGAATGACCCTCAATTTTTTGTCAGGCGTGGGCGGCGTGGCGTAAATGTCAGC
Source organism: Tuta absoluta (assembly GCA_027580185.1). Lineage (NCBI taxonomy): Eukaryota > Metazoa > Arthropoda > Insecta > Lepidoptera > Gelechiidae > Tuta > Tuta absoluta. The sequence goes on from JAQAHW010000002.1 coordinate 17,886,319, forward strand.
TTATTGCAGTCTTTGACGCTCTGCCTACCCCGCAAGGGATAATAGGAGTGGTATGTGTGTGTGTGAGGTGAGTCTGATTTCATAGTGCAAATTATTTAAATTTATAGTTATTTTGTTAGTGTGTTTCTGTTTCTTAAATTAACCACGAAACAAGCATGTAGTTACAATAAAATACGTTTATTTACAAGACACCTACCTGCCAGAGGGCCTTTTAATATCCTCCAAGTAGTTATACGAACATTATGACGTTCGTACCTTTTAGTTTTCGGATACTAATAATCATAGACAAGATACTTACAAAATTTAATCTATATCCATACTCTATACTATGATAATTATTATAAATTCGAAAGTAACTCTGTCTGTCTGTTACGTTTCCACGCCTAAACCACTGAACCGATTTTGATACAATTTGGCATAAGCATAGACAGAAACCTTTAAAAAGGACATAGGCAACATTTTACCGTGGAAATCTATCAATCCCACGGGAAATGTAATATCGAATTCAAGCCGCGCGTACGAAGACGCCGGGCACGAACTAGTTGCATGTAATTATAAAATTTATCACAGCAATCTGATAAATAGCTATGTGAAATCATAAAACCAGGATATTTTCAAGGCTGTGAAGTGAACACTTCCAATATTTTATTACTCACAATATTTCATATTCATGCCACGTGATTATTGCTATAATACGACCTAATCATGAAAGAAATATCCTTACACGTAAGAAATATGTTAGTTCTAAAAAAGGTAAATTGCTTATGACAGAAGATAATAAGTAATAATGAATTAGATACCAGATATCTTTGTCATACGCAATTACATCATGTAGTCCTAATGTTCATAAAAAATTAATAATTTCCGAGTTGAGTAGGTGCTACGACATACATTAGATATCAGCACCTGCCTGACTCGCTTTTGAATGAATTTAGTGACGCAGTTACAGGAAAAATGCGGTTGCAATTCTTTTATACTAAAACCTATAAAAAAATATAGATATTTTTTGTTATGTGGGACTCCGAGTCATCCAACGACCCGATGATTCCTGAGGTCAGTGTTTTTTAACCACCTACTTCTAGTAGTAGGCCTCTGACACGGTTTTCTAATGACCAACGTCAAAGTAATCATAGACAGCAACCGGGCTCGCCGGCATAACGTGCCCTCCGCAACACGGAACCATCTTTATTTTCGGACAATCAGGTGGTTCAGCCTTCAACGTCCTAACCAAACTGGAAAAAAAAAACCACTAAACTAAACTGATAAATAGTAACTTTGAGACTGCCTCACCGAAAACGAACCTGGAACCTTTGCGTCTCAGGCAGTAGCACTACCACTACGCCACATCAGTCGTCAAAACATACTTCTTATGTACTTATATGACAACGTACCTACTTAAAGAAATAAAAATATTTGCTTGATGAACCGCCTAATATCTATGTACTGGAGGACACAGCAACTTGGCCCGAATCAAAGCGACGCGACGGCTTAATGTGTCCTTCGAAGCTCGGAATCTTCTTTCTTCCGGACAATGTGGTGGATCATTCTGCAATATTCTTACCAGCCAGCTTTGTTCTTGAAGCATTCAAAGCTCCGTTGCTCTCAAAATACTAAGTATGGTCTTAATAGAAAATATTACCAAATAAGGAAAAAGAAAAGAAACATATTCCTCAAATTTTGAAGGTGAGTTTTCCTTTCTACATGTCAATATCAATAGTTCAATTAACACAATTCTATTGGCGACAGTCCGTGAAGTCTTATCCAACCGTACGGCACCCAGCGCGCGCGCAGCACCCCGACAGTAATGTGTCATTATATCACCACTAGAGAAGTTTCACTTTGTTGTTAAACAAAATTGCATTACGTAACAAGAAGGTATTCACTATTCGTTAATACGGCTTGTTCTCTTACACTCCAATGTCTATTGCTCGTTGATTTAGTTATATATTTAGTTTCAAGAAGGCCTTACTGATAATTTATCATCGGACAAACCCTATCGTGTAATGAAATATTACAAATGAGATTAAACAGTGTTTACCCATTTGAAGACGCCAATTCGCATGATAAATGGTGTTAGAAATAATTCGTATGGATAATTTTTCTTCTTCTTCTTCATCGTATCCTCGTGACTGAGGGCCGTGACTTTTCTGGGCTATAATCGTCACCAGCTATAATGAATAATTTAAACATTACTTAAAACAAGCGTCTAACTTAATGTGATAATACGGTAACCTCATATTTAATACATCTTATTTCCTTGTATAATTTCTTTAATCTTTTTGTAGGTATGTAAAATCTAATTTCCCTTCATTTCAATTCAAACCAAACTACACATGTACATTGTACGTGTACCTATTCCTACAGATGATGTTAAAAAAATATATATTTGCCAAGCAAATAAAGTGTTACTAAATAAGAGTAACCCGTATGCACGTTTGGGCACACTTCCTACTCGACAAACCAATGTTGTTTAACGTGTAAGGAAAAAATTACGTCTCTCAATAGGTGTATTACCGATCATTACTATTGAAAAGTAACTAGTTATAAACGGTGACTTCACCGAACCCACATTCTTTGATGTTGCATCTGCCTTTACGTAAAGACGTTGCCTTTTCAAGGCATGGATCACTCGGCCGCACCATAAACGGGAGGTATTAATGATGTCCCTATTTTCTAATGTGATTAATTACTATAAACATACTCTAGACTTGAAAGCCAGTACCTGTTCTATTCTACGCAAATTTGTGCCTTAGTGTCGTATCGTTCAATTTTAAGTCGGTAAACAGTACGGAGCTCAGGTATCAAGCTATAAAAAGCGACTAAGGATTAATTGTCCAGGCAAAGTGCAGCAGCATTCCCTGTGATCATCTTGCACTGCGCTCGCCAATCGGCCTGCCAATTGTGGTGAGCATGGCAGTTGCCCTCGATAGAAGAAGGCTCATATCCAGCTGTGAATGTTAATGTAACCAAGGAGAATTTGTGGTACCAAAACGTACCTATATAACCGAATGATTAGCTTAGTTATATGTGAATTAATTAGGCCCTGTCTGTGGCTCTTTTGATCAACAACATATTTTGAAAAACCCGTATCAATCAATATCAAGCTACTTTATCCCCTAGGACAGTAGACCAAACATCCACGAGACAGTACCTAAGTAAAGTAAACACTATATCGGTCAGTGTCCGCTGCGCGAGCGCATCTCCTCGCCTGCCGTGTAGTGTCAGCGGGTCATCGCCTCGCCGCCCAAACGTTATGACATCAGATCCACTGGCCATAGCGGTCATTGCAAAATACTCTCGCTTACGTTACTTACAGTTATCGTGTACAATACCTAATATTCAGCTTCACTACGTCTTATTGTCTAGTTAAGTTTATCACGAAACAATCTTGATTCAAATTGATCGAGCAGTCTTTTGAGGTAACAACATTATGTCTTGAAGCGCCAATATACATACATACATACACATATCATGCCCATAATCCCTTGCGGGGTAGGCAGAGCGTAAACAGCCGCAAAAACGGCTATTTACACCACGTCTGACAAATTTTTGAGGGTCGTTCGGAAAAAAAAGTGCCAATATAACTGTTATTTAAAGTAGGATACGGAAAGGAAAAAGTGTAAAGAGTTAAACACGAATTGCAACTGTCCATACTATAGTCTATTTGCTGAAAAAAAATAGTAGAGCGCCCTCTCAAGTGCGTTTTTGCATGTGAGTAGAAGAGACCGACAAATGACACTATCATAATAACTTGTTCCAGTGAATACAGTATAGTACCGACCGTGTACTGTATAATCGTACTGGTCATGTTCTATATGTAGTGTGAATTTTTCCTAAACTAACGTGTATAAATAATGCTGTTTTATGCAAGTTAAAAAGTGATCTAAAGTAAGCATAGACATCATAAAAGTGATCCAGATTTATATAATCTAACACGACGTAAAATAAAAAATAGATCGTATAAAAATTTTCAACGCTCAGTGCTTGTAAAAGACTTCAACGCGATTACTGATTGCAATCTTTCAAAATCCTCATTAAAATTTATAATTTTTAGTCTTAAGCGTAAGTTATGTATATATTTAAAAAATAACTCGTCTAATATAGGCAGCAACATTTTCAATTCTTAATTCGTTACAACGGATCAGCTGGTAGGTAATAAATTTCTCATCATGAAACAACGTGCCATCATATTGCATAAAATGTGTGTACAAAATAAGTATGATGTCTAAAAAATAATGAGCAGCATTAATAAGGAGAGAACTTAGCCTTAGGCACTTAACAGGCCACATAATCATGAAATTTAAAATGTAATCAATCCATTCTCCTCCGCTAACAAATTGTGTCTTCAATGACTTGTAAAATTTCCTGACCGCCACTCGGCGCTACATTGTGAAACATTTTTAACGTCACACAAAATCCACGTTTGCTTTTAAACTGTTACTTGAGCGTCTTCCCTGGCAGAATAATAATACCTACCCACACGTTATTTTAATTTCCTGTTTTATCTATACAATTGCAGTAAATAGTAATAATAACGCTGTGCGCGTGGCTGAGTACTGGTCCAAACAAATTTAGTAATCGCCAGAATCGATTCGCTAAGAAGTATAATAGTAAAATTAGTTTAGATGCATTTTTGTTGATATTGAGTATAACAAAGTCGGTCCCGGTTGCTGTCTATGATTACTTAGACGGCGGTCGTAACACAACCATGTCAGAGGCCTACTAGTGGTAGTAGGCGGTTGAAAAACTCTGACACCAGGGTTCATCGGGTCCTTGGATGACTCGGTATCCCACACGAAAAGAGAGAGAGAGAGTATAACAAAGTTACTTTCATGCTTAGTTTGTTTAGACAACGAATTGTGATTTTATTTTGCTAACGTAATAGGTACCTATATCTTCGGATGTAGCTAGCTAATTAAGTTGGTAGGTAATCTTGCCTTAGGCTATTTTATTGATCAATAAATACTTTAATTAATATCGTTAATAGGTACCTTATTATGTATTTTTGAGCATAAAAGCTTTATTTTAAATTCATCCTTGAATTATGGTTAAGCAAGTTAATGTATTGACGCCTAATCTAGACGTAAGCTCGTCTGTCGTCCGCCAGTCGACCTCTACTTGATCGATTATATTATGTTAATCATATTTATTTATTTATTGGTCAAAATCGAATTACAGCTACAAAACTCAGCTGCAGAAGAATATTTTTCTATTTTAAAGTTGAATGCACACAAAAACATTACATCCCAATCATCTTTATATGACAGTTGTCAGTTCTATACTAAGAGACGTCAAATAGAGATGTCAACAAAGGAAATTGGACTCTGCCATAGCTTACGCACTAATCTGACAGCTTTCAAATATGGCTTGTTAGGATGGCCGTACTGTACATACAGGAAAGAAGTGTTTCATAGATGATTTTGATAAAGAAATACGACATGACAGGTACCATAGTAGAGATGTCTATTTTTATTGACTATACCTAAGTGGACTCGTATACCTACTGGGTTTTTGTAACGTCCGTAAAGTTTACGGGACAAATCTGGTAAACCTGTTTCTGTAATATGAACAACGTATGTTATGAAGCTTGGAAAACGTGAAAAACTGCTGATTCAATCAAAATCTGCTCTAATAAAATGATCCGAATAATTAGGTATTTATATGGAATATGTACCTGTTTTTTTATATTTCCTAATTCAGAACTGACGACAGCCCTACAGCAAAAGTTGTTCATAAACAGAATAACATTGACACTTTTTTATTATATAAAATACCAAAAGTTTTTAAAAATTGGTCATTTTTACAATGTTGATTTCACTTTTGTTGATTTTACGGCATTATCGGTAAAGTCTATTTCAATGTTTGTTTGTTTCTCATCTTACATAATAGTTAGTGGAGTAGTAAAATAAAAAAGTGTATGAGTGATTTTACCATGGATGGTGACAGACGTTGATAAAAAAGCCGCATTTATGCATAAAAATTGCGTCATAAATCTGGTTGTAAGAAAAATATACGCATTAGGTAACAGTGCAACAATTGATGCTTGATAGAAGCTCCTTCGGCCATTGTGTTGGTACGTGTAGGCAGATCGTCTCACAATCGCGACAACCTTCCATATTTATTTAGCAGAGCCGCAGACTTACCGGTTTCTTACGAGTGGGTGCTACCGACTCATTTTCATATGCTAATTATTGTTAAAGTCTACTGTCACATTATCAATACACAAATAAGATTTGGTAAAGTAAAAATCGACTTTTATAATCATTTGTACTTATTAGACATATTTTTACACGAGACGACAAAAAGTATAGGAGGTTTTCCACGGACAGTGTACCGAAAAGTTTGCAGCTATGAAAAATATGAAAACGATCAGCTGACTGACTTTCTTTGGAAAAAATGTTTCCAAACAAAGGCTCTACAGTAGAAACTGATCAGTTTCATGATTTGATCATGCCTGCAAAATTTTCAGTACACCATCAATTACACCCTGTATAATATTGCGTGGTTAATGTCGGTGTAGTTGGTGGTAAATTCGTATGTTGTAAAAGATACCCAACCTTGAGCCAAGTGTTCCGGGTTCGAATCCGGACCGGTCGCCGCCTCTCCTGCACTGCATCGGTAGGCTGCACTTTTATCTACCGCTTTTTAACAAGAAACAGTTCATCAACTTACTTTTTTTTTTTTGAAAACTTACTTGTTGTTCTTCTCTTACTAGACCATTTAACATAACAAATACGAAGTTTTTTTTTGTGGTAGTTTAAACAGATAAAATAACTAACAATAATCAATTACATTTCCTTATTATTTAAAATGAGAAATAAAAGTGTAAATTAAAGTTGTATATCTATACAAACTGTATAAAAGTTTTATGTACTTTGTGGAAATGTAGGGAGGTAATATCTGTCAACAAACGCCTACTTACTTTGTTTTATAATCGACGGTCTTTTAATAATGATTACAGGATTATTAAAAAAAAATTGACTATTTCACAATGACTATTGCTCTAGTAACTGCTTTATATGCAAATTCCGCACGATAAAAATAAAATTTATGTTCTCACAAGACAAGCCGAGTGTCCTTGGTTGCGGATTCGATCAACAGGTTTCACATTTCTGCGGTAAAACCGTAACGCATCCGCTCTAGCAATGGGTACCTACCTACCTCTACGTGTAGGAGTTCTTATTGGTGATCAATAATTTTGTTAAACTCAACATCCATTTGCTTTTCTCTTATAATGTAATGAATGGCAGCCTAGTAATTGAGGAACCAATAAATAACATTTTAAAACTGCTAAAATATTTTATTGATTTTCAGCGATGTTTAATAATGATTTAATTAAATAATGGTTAAGGCAATCACGTGGTATTAATTTGATGCAACTATTTACGAATACGAAGTTAAATTACAATATTATATTATCAATACAAGCACAAAGCGTTCTTTGAGATTATAATACATTGATTCGGCGATTTCACCTATCACATATTCTTTGGAATAAAGTAATCTATCTAGTTTTAAATAAATTAGTTAGTAACTTCATTGTTCATCACGTCATCTGTAGACTTAAGCGAGTCCTCAGTGATTATTAATTCTTCATTACAATTTTGAATATCATCCGCGTTCTCGACTTCATTGTTAGGTTCTGACATTTTTGCCTCTATTGCAACTTCCTCACTTTTCTCGGTGACAACTTTTTCCGTCATTTCAACATCACCATCTTCGACAATTTTAAGCTCTCTGTTAAATATATCTTTCAAATCAGGTACGTCAATAGATATAACTTCGTTCTCGTTTTCTTTAGAGGATTCTGGAACTTTATTTACCTCTAGTGGCCTAAATATTTCTTGCAAGGATGATACTTTCTTTTCTGAAGGAATTATTCTATTTAAATATACTAATATATCGGACAGCGATACAATACCTAAGAGTTTATCATCCCTATTTACTAACAGCAATCGATGACTTTCCGTTCTAACAATAACTTCTAAGGCCTCGTATAAAGTAATACTGGAACGACATTTTTGTAATTTCTCTTCCCAGTCTTTCTTTTTGTTCCGCACTTCACCAATAGTAAGCGACAAATTTGTATACAGTTTTTCGCTTACGAGATTTAATACTTCATATGTTGCATAAACGTCAAGAAGCGTGCCTTCTTCATCTAATATCGGCAATGCAGATACATTTTTATTTAACAACAATTGAAAAGCTGTTTTAATACTAGTATTGTCTGTGACCGATACAATGTCCTCAAACGTACCGATCTTTAATTCACTCATAGTTTTGTGGAAAAATGTTAATTCTGGAAACTCATTTAGATAAACGAACAAGAACCTAAGAATTCTTTTGTGTGATAAAATGTATAACACATCTCCGTTGAAGGGGTCAATCATTAGTAATCGATGGACACGATTCTTGATTAGTAGGTTGATAGCTTCGTGCAAAGACTGATCTGGTCCGACACTGCACAGTGGTTTGCGAGATGGTCGTAGTATTTTTTTCCAGTTATGAAGTGTATGCCTCTCTAAATCATCAATGTTCAAATGTTCGGCATCGTAATGAAGGAGAATTCTTATGAAATCTGTAACAGTAATCATACCTACCAGCAACTTTTTATTAGCATCCCACAGTGGCGCAGACCGGATACCGTGTGAAATTAAAGTTGGAAATGTTTTTCTTACAAGAAAGTTCGTGTCAAATATAATAACTTTTGCTGATTTTGGCAAAATTTCATAACACTTATGATATTTAAAGAAATTCAATAATAGCCTTGTCTTGTCTCTTCCTCCTATAGATATTTGAACAATTGATAAATAAGGATCATATTTGGGAAGGCCACGGTATTCTCTAAATAGTTGTTTTGCTTGCAAAGGATCTAAAGATGCGTATGAATTTTTATGATAGGTAGGTGATGTCGTCTCAATAGATTGTCGTCGACCAGTAGCTTTGTTTTTCTTTTTAGCGGGGTCTGTTGAAACTTGATTTGCATCTTGTTGAGTTTTAGGTCGGAAAATATCCATCACCCTCGTCATGGGACTAGATTTTCGTGACGAAGCTCCTGTTACTGTATGATAATATTTTTTGTGTGTGTCTTTAGGGGGTTCCTCTTTTTGTTCATCCTTGGGAGGCTCGGGAGTCTCTGAAGATTTTGAAGTACCTCCTAAGGCTGCTTTAACATTTTGCATAAAGGTTTGATGCTTTTTTGCATCACTTTTTCTACGTAACCGAAATATATCAAAAATAGAACTTCTTGGACTAGACGATGACGTTCCATGAAAAGTTTCGTACTCTTTAGTAGCTCGCGGTTCTCTTTCAGCACTTGATGCTCTAGACCTATCGGGAGGCCTATCTTTAAAAAGTGTTCTAACATGAGGCCTCTGCGATTCAACACCTCGTGTTCCAAAGTGAACTGTGTGTACATTACCATCAGCTACACTAGTAGCAGGAACATCTTTTTCTTTCTCATCCGTGGTAGATGTTAATGTAGTGACTAAAAATCTCTTTTTCTCACCGACGATTGTCTGTGCGTCTTGTAGCTGATTCTTCTTCTTTTTCTTATTTTTCTTTCCATACTTTCCCGGAGAATCAGATGTAGCTGCTTCATTTTCTAATATAGGGTCCATTCTGTCTCTTATTTACGTCTATTATACGTATAAACTTTCTATATTCTTCTTACTAACCAGAGTCCGGCAGACGAAATGACATCACCTGCAAAGAAAAAAGGTTCTAGTCATTACACTACATAAACAAATATACCTAAACTTTATCCCTAGATATTTCACATCACATACTTAACAAAATTATATGGAAAAATACCAATGCAGTCGATTGCAAAGATGCCTATGACGTGTAATATACTGTTGAAAAGCATGTTTTAATAATCCCGCATTTGAATTTATAATCCTCAAACATTTGCACACTACAAAGTTAGCAAGTGTTGGTGTTGCTTAGCAACGGCAATGCACCAACTTTATGCACCAATTTCGCAATTCACTATTGCGTAATCACAAACTCGTCCTATTACACCGGCCTCACCTTCAAATATTTAAGCTAAACTAACATCAACTCCATATTATATCAGCTCTCAGAAATAGAACTGGGTGATCATATTCCATGTTTATAGCTTTCCTTAATCAATACTCGAACACGCGCCGCTTTATGAGCGACTTTATTGGCGACTGTGAACTAGAGTGATCTATAGAGCGTACCTGACAATGCGACGGAACCCATCTTCGTTTTTCTTAGTTTTAATTACTAGGCCACAACTTTAAAACTAACCAGTTACTTGTAAAAATCACAATAATTTGCTTAGGATGGCGTATCGGGCATGCCGCCCTCACTGTGAACCACCATGTTAGTTGGGGTTGGGGTGAGGGTAGAACTGCCATCTGTCATCGGGTAAAGGAACTACTTCGAGGGTGTCCGCGATACCTAAACACGGGGCTCGAGTTTGAGGTTCGAAAGAGATGATGGTACAAATAAGCAAATATTTGTTGACACCCCAAGGCGAACTACATACGTGAACGACAACTGAACTGAATGAGGTAGATAATAGCATCAACAGATGTCATAGCGCGTACTGACAATGGGTTGCAAATCTTAAATCATACAATTATACATTCTTAACATGTTCTTAAATAAGCAAATGAATTGTGAATTAATGAAAAATTAAAAAACATAGCTACCGTGATTAATTACTTATTTCTGTCTTATATCAATTGTTATATGTGGGAGAGGAAAACTATGATATCAGACACAAATCATGGCAAACAGGACAGGAAGGAAATAAAACTGTGGTTTGTTTTTGTTATCGCTAAAAATCTCGGTACATTATGAACTGAATAAAATTTGAACTGTTTATCTGTATCCAAACCAAATCATAAAAATATATTATTAAGGAACACACAGTTACCTATTCAGGAGATTAAAGCAAACTAGTTGTTCATCAAATAAAAAATAGCAGTACAGTATACGTTGATCCCTAAAGTGAGTTATTTCTGGCATCTATTAACATAAACAAAATAATAATTTTGGCGAATGCCCATCAACGGGGTACAAAATTCGAATGGAAATAAAATTTTTGACTTTTGTATTATGGAGGCAAGAAAATTCACTTCTATTCATTGATAGGACGATTAGACAACTTAATGGCTCTCGCTCAATCCGATTGAACAAAACTTGCTCGCTATAGAATCTATATTATAGATATACCTATCCACATAATAAATATTTGCTATGAAAATTAAAACTACCTCACTGCTCGTCAAGTTTATCACAACTAAACTAAAATAAACTATGTTCTTATAAATAATAGACATATGTTGTGCTCATCACTTATCTACCATAAAACGGACTTCGATGGTACCAGATAGTAAACAGTGAACCCTGTTTGATTGAACTCGTTTATTTTATTAATGTACTAGCGGCCCGCCCAGCGGTTTCGCCCGCTGCTAACTGATTTAATTCCCACGGGAAACAGACCTTTTCCCGACATAAATCATACATACAAACCTTCCTCTTGAATCACTCTTTTTTTTAATCCCCCAAGGGATGAAAAGGGGGTTAAAAGTTTGTATGAAAGTTCGTTGTCTTAAGTGTAATCCGTTTCAAAATTAGTGATTAGACTTATAACTTCAAATAATTAAACACGTGTTTCAGCAATTTTGTAATTTTTAACCCTTAATAGGCTCAAACGGGGGTTAAAAGTTTGTATGAAAGTTCGTTTTTGATCTGTTTCAAAATTTGTGATTAGACTAATAACTTAAAATAATTAAACACGTGTTTCAGCATTTTTGAAATTTTAACCCTTAAATGGGTAAAAAGGGGGTTAAAAGTTTGTATGAAAGTTTTTTATCTTAAATGTGATCTGTTTCAAAATTTCTAATTAGACTCATAACTTAAAATAATGAAATACGTGTTTCAGCATTTTTGAAATTTTAATCCTTAAAGGTGTCAAAAGGGGGTCAAAAGTTTACTACCAGTTGGGATACCCGTTTTCCCATGGGAATGTGACAATTTCCCGGAATAATTTATTCTTATAAACCTTCCTCTCAAGTTACTCTATCTAATAAAAAAAACCGCATCAAAATCCGTTGGGTAATTCTAAAGATATAAGGAGACACCAAACGGGAAGCGACTTTATTTTATACTATGTAGTGATTATTTATTTCATGGTAATTACATAATTCATCTTGTGATTGCTTGCTTTTATGAAAAATTAGTTTGCTTTCAGTCATCACATCACTTATTAAAACAATTTAAAAACAATGATTCTTTCACAATTTGTGTATATTTTACCGAAATAGGTGGCACAGACCTGTAACGTGTGCTTACTCTGGAATACCTACATTTATTTCAAAAATTTACTCTACAGGAAATTATTCTGCTAGGTAGTGCAGGCACAACAAAAGAGATCGACGCTATTAACTAGATAAAGGCAGGCCAAAATGTTAAGTTCATCAATCAACGAATAAATTAACGAGTTTCAATATTTCTTAACACCATTATGACCAGGTTTTGCATCTAAAACACGTGATTTTACTTAAATAGGTAAGTCCAAGGAACCAACGTGCGCATTTTTTATTTCAGTTCTCTCAAGATGACTGACGTAAATAAACAGTTCGGAGTTCGAAATTAGAGGTAAAGTAGTAGGTACGTCACCGTCGCAGGTACACCTACTGAGGATATCCAAATTTAGCCCGAGTTTCTAAACCAAAGCCGGCTGTACGCATGCGTAGAGAACAATGACGTATGGTTACGTCGTAGATCCGTGACGTCACCGTTTCAGAGGCACGAGGCAAACGATGACGTATCAGGGGGGTGCGGAGATACACCTCGCGATCGATGTGCTCCATGATGATATAAATACTTCTGTGTAGTTCAGTGACGTTCATCTAATGTCGCAAGCAGAGAGAGCCTTTGACTAACGCACGGGTCGGCAGCTCACGTGCTCTAACTGACACATTTTCATTGTATAACGTTTGGACAGGTCACTAAGTTGACAAACATAGCGTATAGAGTTCAAGATGTGACATTCAGCCGTCTCTGGCTGGACTCCCTGACCCTGACCGAATCTCTTACCGGTACGGCACGGTTCACCGCCCTTTGCTTTAGTACTTTGTCGTAGTTATTAACGATAATTTTCAATTACCTAACTATCAACACCGGATATACCTAATTTTACATAAATTTAATATTAACAGCCACAACAGTCTATTGTTGGCATGGAGCTCCCCCTATTGGGGGGAATTATCATACTACATCACGCTAAGCAAGCGGATTGGCTAGCGCAGTGCAAGATTTTGCATTCACAGGGAACGCTGCTGCCCATTCCCTGGATGATTATCGCTTAGTCGCTTTTTACAACACTTACGTGTAGAATTTAGGTGATGCTATTCGAAGCAGTAACCACATGGCAATATTTTTAGTCGTATATTTAGACTTAACTTTAGCGATACTTTTTTGAATCTCAAAGTAGAATTTCAGAATTCGCGCATGGTCCGCGGTCCTCGATTCGTATTCAAAATCATATTGTTTTTTCCATAGCATTTTTGTCTTTAGTTTGAATGATTTCCATCTATCTAAATACTTGTTTTATTTTAGAAAACTTTTACGCAACGAGGGAAGCGCTTTAGTAAATTGATCCTCTCTACTCGTATGTTTTATTCTTAACTTACCTATATATAATTCCATGTCTCTGAATTGAAACTTAAACTCTGATGACGAAACGGGATGGCTGCGAAATTAATTATTGTATTTACGCAGTTCACTCACATACATACTACACGATTTAAAATGAATTACATTAGCTCGATATAATATTTTGAAATTCAGAATGCTGCGTAGTAATCATACTCAGCGCTTATAAATTAACTGATACCTAAAGGAACATTCCCGTCTGCTCATAAAAGTCTATTCTTGATCATAGTGCATGCATACTCATGCACCTATGAGCAGGGACTAGGTAGGTAGGTATATTTTACTCTTGGTGCAGAGTAGATTGTTGTACACCACTTAGGTAGGTATATTTAAAAGAGTCGATAGTTAAACCCTCATGGTGATAAGCCAAATGTGTAGAGCATGTAACATAACATAACATAACATAAATATACTTTATTGCACAAAAACAAGAAATGGACATACAGAAAGAAAAGAAAGAGTACAATATAGGCGGTCTTATAGCTAGGTAGCTATTTCTACCAGACAACCTTAGACAACCTTGTAATGCTAAAAGCCAAAGCTTATCTCGATTGTATTCTCGCGATCGGTTTTAAAAACGCTTGTTGAGTCATTCGGCGAGATTCGCGTTTTATATATGATAAAAGGTAGATATGTGCCTTCCGGAGCTTTATAGTAACCAAAGAGCGGAATTTACAGAAGGACGGCTTTACCTCTTTCCAATTATTGATACCTACTCTGTTAGGGTTGCTACTGTTTTCTTCTAATTGAATGTTTAGAATTGATTAATTAAACTCATAATTATTGTCACGACATAAGATTTGTTTTTTTACCTGAGCTAAATCGCAACGCAAACACAATTTTTAAGTTCCTGGTTTTTATTTAGGTACTTACCTAAAACAGTAGTGTTTTACGAGCGCAAAAGAAGCTCCTACTTATGTGAAAAGAAAACTGTTCCATTTCTACTGTATTGAAAGTTAAATGTTATTTTTATCAAAGAAAACGGTATGATCTAAGCTAAATCTTAGCATATTGACTTTGATTTACTTTTCAGTAATATTCGGGATCTTAGAATATTAATACAAGGTTAGAAATTAAAATTTCAAGTAAGAGACAGGTAAATTATTCTTTTCGTTGAACGAACAGGGTCAGAAAGATTCTAACTAGGTAGTAAAATAGTGTTAGATAAGAGTGACGAAAATACGAGTACTGTACAATTTTCTCTCTCAGAATCTACTATGTTGAACTCAGTTCGTGATTGTAAATCTTTGGTTTGAATCGCCTGATAAAACTAAATGCGGCAAACCTGTTTTGATATAAATTTTCCTTTCGTTGAAGGCCACCTTTAGTGAATCTTCGGCGGAGATTGTTTAATAAAAATAATAATTTTTAAGTGAAAAATAATAAAATACATACTGATAAACTTTTTTATGACGCTGCTTTCAAGTTTTTTGATTATGTACGTTGTTGTTATTATGTTGACATAAATAAGTAGGAAGATAGGTAGGTAAGTAGGTAGGTACCTAATTATTTCTAATATTTACAATTGAGCTTATGTTGCTTACGAAACTGAATAGGTACCTAACTCCAAAACCTACATACCTACCTGGGTTTGTAAGCGACAACTAAGGCAAAGAAGGTTTATAAAAGACAAATCATAACATAATATTGTAACATGCTAACCAATAGTGTAAATAATCTACCTACTTATCTGCATAATATAAATACATTAGATAGGTAAATAGGTACCTAGGTACTTGATACTGAAATTACCTACGTAGGTAGGTCTGCCTAATCTACTTACCGAGTAATATAAGACATACCTACCTAAATATCATATTATTGTTTGCTTTCTCGTCAAATGAAGAGTTAAGGAGCAATTATTTTTATGAATAGTTAGGTAGAATAGATGTTGTAGTAGTAGTTAGGTATATCATGCATACAACGATGCTTTTAACGAAGTTATGATATAAGTGTACCTATGTGATGTGATTTCCATATTTCCATTCAACCGGCAAAGAAAATCTCCAAATAACAAAACTGTTGATCGACATCCCAGCTAGCAAAAGATTAGAAGTAGTATTTATTCCGTTTCTAGCTAACAAATTCCTTGATCACGAGCCAAATACTTCATTGACCATCATCCGGGCTATGTAATAAAACTAGTTGCAAAATGCCTGATGAGGATCTGTTCGCAACATTGACATGCTCAGCTCAGCGCCACAGCCCACAGTCCGCGCCATAACATTATATTATTTTGGTCTCGCATTCTTTAGCATAACCTCAAAAGGTGGTATAGAACAATACGACAGTGATATATTTTAAGAGTTATACTTACATCGAAGAACATAGCGTTGAGCTCGCTTAGCACTGACTATTTATGAACACTTCACACACACTCACTGGCAATGTGCATTATGCACCGTCCAGCGCACGGTTTGTAGACGTCTGCGTCCCGAGTTCCTCAGTCCTTCGTCACAGATCGTGTGTGTTGTATAACACGGGCACTAGGGCAATAATTAACGGAGCCGATGTTTTGTCGACGGAGACCGCCATGCCCAATTAGTACAATTTACAATCGCACAGAGTTCCACACACAACGCGCTGACGTTATTGAAACGAGCGAGGCGCGTTCACGTTATTGGATTCTCTCGCACGGAGCACATGTCGCTGCGTTCGCGCTCCGATACCGGCCGCGCACCGCAGCGCACACACACGCACGCCGCCGCGCGTACACACACGCACCGCACACACCACCACGCCGCCGCCAGTAGCGCACCGAGCGTGATATAGGATGACGCGCCGGACGACTGATTAGGCCAACTGCTGATAAACTATGAATGTTATCATTTATCAGTTAATCCTACGGAAATTTTATCAAAATAATTAGCTATAAGGTTATGAGAAAAAAATTATAAAATAAAACATTACAATGTCACTCATGGTCATTTGACATTAATATATGACTTGCCTATTGTGATGGATTTACTTATGGAGCTATCTAATCAAGAAGGTTCGATTTGTTTCATTAAAAAATAGCCGCAAGCAAGCAAGCCGGTAGGAAGCTTTTTTCATTTTCGCTTGCGAATTTCTGCCAATAACTGTGCTCGTATCACATGTTCTTCGACACAAATCCATTTACACATACCTTTATCAATTCTCACATACCCTAGACATTAACAAATTCGAGTAGTAGAAAACGTGACACAAGTAGTTTGACTTCCGTAGCTAAAATTGGCCATACACCATAGACTCAATATCAATTGCCCCCTACCCCTACCAATTTCTAATTTTTTATGCAAAGATCAAACGTAAAATTTGGCTTGCCTCAGTCTAGTCAATAATTTTACTATTTTAACGTTAGCATCTACAAACCCTATTTTTTTCAATTAACACCACGAGGTATAATATGTAAGGTTACGAGATGTTCTCGTCTGTTCATATTGAAGTTTATTTTTATTTATTGAATAAAAAAATATATATGCTAAAAGCATGCAAGCAAGTAACCTACCTATTGCGTACCTTTTATACCAAAGTAAGTACAGTCTCCATTCCATAATTACCTCGTCATTTACATTACATAAAACGCATATAATACAACAAGACATGGGTTGGCTGGAAGAGATCTCTTCTTTAGAGATAAGCTCGCCTTTGCGATAAAAAAATTTATATATTTTTTCTGTGTATTTTTTTTGTGCAATAAAGAATATTATTATTATTATAATATGTGTTCCCGTTGTTTTGAGATTTGTCTACCAATAATCAGTTGCGATTTCGTCTCAATCATATTTATCACTAGTTTTGTTTAAATAGGTACTATACTAAATCCATTTCCGCATTTTTTCAGAAGTGACCGAACAAAAATCGCTTTCATACGTTTTCCATAAAACTCTGTATCAATATGTATATAGAGGAATGTAGATTTTACTTCCTAATTATCCCAAAGCACCTGACAATCGAATTAGACGGAGGGCTCAATATTTATTCGCTCGTCCCGTGTTTAAGCCAAGCATGCACAAAATTGCAGAATGTTTTACTTACGTTATTTCATGATGCAGGGCAGGATCCAGTCCATAATTGATATAGAATTATAGAAAGGGATGTATAGAAACATGTTTCATTGAGTGAAATAAAAGCTCTGTCTGTTATATCATGGCTTTGTTGAACCTTTTACATACCTATGTACATAAAAACGTGCGGATGTGTAATGATATACTTATATTGAAACGGGAACAGTGTTTTATTTTTATTTACCACATAGATACTTATGCACGAATATTTTCATATTTGATATAATTTCATGACTCTCGCAAGTAATTCATCGATAAACAACATCAAAACCTAACTAGTTGCTACCGTGGTGCTTGTAACAAGGTAGGTACAAAATAAACGTTGTCTTTAACGATTCTCCAAAGCGTGTTCTCGTTATTCTAGGACTGCCCTTAATTTTTATAAATGTTCATAAATACATGGTTATACAATGGTTGTTCACATAGAAGATACTTTAAGATAGCACTCAGAAAGTTTATTCTACAACTACCTCAGATGAACTTAGATACCTATAATTTACCTTGATAATATATAAAAACAATAACAACAACAGCAGCCACAACCACTGATTGCTGGCCCTTGCCCTATAATACGTACCTACATTTTTGAAAACCAACGGTCCTATTACAAAAAAGTTAGACGAGGTTAAAGCTTTTTAATAGCGTTAAATCGTATAAAAAAGTATTTTAACACTGCGTCTAACTTTTTGTTATAAATAACACGGCAAGGGTCAAAAAAGTTACTGATAAGATATAAATTACATGGAACAGCAGCTGAATTGCAAGACTAAAAGTCTACTACTGGAAATTCATCGCGAAATCAAAATTCAGTTGCTTTTTTCGCCAAGAGTAACGCGGTGCTACCTGCATATTGCAGTTTTATAATGGTAATAAATAATGATACTGCAAACAAATATAGGCATTTGTCGAAACATGCTTACTCTTGCTATCTTATCTTCCATCGAAGACCAGCTATAAACAGCTTGTTGTGGTTGTGTGAAGTGTCATTGTCCTTATGGGCTTCTGGGTGAGCTCCATCTTGTCTATAAGAAAATTTGACTGACCGAGCCCTCGCAAGTACTGAGCGGACCTCCGAAAAATTTAGTCTGTGAGCCCAACGCTGCGATTTTACCATGGGTGAAAGGAAGGAGGGTTGACCACTCTATTAAATTAACATCTTTGACGGCTGAACATGTGTCTAGTGCTCTAGTCTTGCGACGCGCGAGCGATGTCCCGACGGCATCGATTGAAGGTAAAATTAGAATAACTGGACGGTTGCCCACCGCCGGTGCGAGTGGGCAACAAATAGTACTGGGGCATGCGACCAATCGTGGCCGCAAATACACGCCTTTGCACCGCTGTGAATGCGGATTCTACCGCGGTGACAACTACCCCCTCTGGTAGCTTCAGGGATCAAGTTGAGCTACATTTCAGAATGCATCAAAGTAATTCAAAAGCTCTAGGTAGCAAGCTCTATCTACTGTTGTGCTCTAAAAAGTTATTGTGTTTGTAACTTTTTTTTAAAAATTGGTGAAATACTTTCCATAATTATAAAAGGATGAAAGTTGTGTTTATATCGATTTTACATTACATACGTTAAGAGCTCCTTACAGAGCTCATGGTCATAGATAACTGAGTTGTAATTGCATTATTTTGATTTAATGTTCTTTTCTACCGCTACCGCTTAAATCCGTTTAAAATAGTTTTATGTTGATGAGAATAGTTGTGCAAACTCAAGAAAATATTATGTCGATATACTTTCCCGCGATAGCAGTACGAAACATTTGCATTACTTACTGTATAAAGACTATTAGTGCAGGCGGGAGCCAGAACCCCGTTTGCACAATATAAGAACCAGATTCTGGCTTTTGATATTTTGTTGTAACCCCTGACTATAATTTCACAGATTTTGCCAGGTTGTATTGTGGTCCAGTGACAAGAGGATCGAAAAGAAGACTGTTTTTTTTTTAACTGTGTGGAAGAAATGAAAGCGCTTTACAAAACGACTTCGGAAATATATCACATACATTTTGGCTTCATGTTACAAAAAACAAAGTTAAAGAAGTTAAAATAATGGACCCTTAACAGTGCAAATTTAACAAAAAAAAACATTTTTTCTTGTATGCGATATGTTTTTGTAATCATTTCATATGATGCCCACACGAGAAGTTAAAAAATAAAATCCCACCATCTTTGATCTTCCTCACTGGACCGCAATACAACCTGGCAACATCTGTGAAATTAAAGTCAGTTAACTCATATTAAAAGCCAAAATCCGGTCGTCATATTATGCAAACAGACTTCCTCTGGCGGTCCTATTATATACGACTAGATTAAATAACCCTTAGAAAAGGCTCGCTACTTAAAAAATAAGTAAGCAGGTAAATAAAACTATGAGTAAAAGACAACAACATGTTTGCATAAATACATTAAATCATAGCTATTTAGATATGAAAACACTATAAGTTGGTATAATGTGTGCGTACGCTTGTTGCCTGTCCATTAATTTGCATATATTACGAAGATAAAGTGTCTCAAAAGTTTTTAATATAACGACTTATTGAAAAGCAGATACCTATGTGCCTACAGTAAATAGAATGTACGGCAAGGCAAGTATGTTCTTCTTGTTCGTGTGGACACCGAGTCGACTAACGACCCAATGAACCCTTTTGTCAGAGTTTTTCAACCGTATAGATAGTACTGCATAGACCGCCGCTGTCTAAGTAATCATATACAGCAACCGGGACCGACTGCTTTACATGCCGTGCGAAGCACGGAAAAATATTCCTTACAGACAATCAGGTGGTTCGGCTTGTAATAAATGTGTTTTCTTTTATTCTTTCATTCTTTCAATGTCCTAACCAGACCGCCGGGATTTGAACCCGGAACCTTTGCGTCGCAGGCAGTCGCACTACTACTACGCCACATCATCGGCCGTCCAACCAGTAGGTAAATAGTAAGTACACCTGCCGGATATTATAAGTATTCTTGAATATTACTGAACTGAAATTAATATACCTATCTAAGGAAAAGACTCAACAGAGACAATTCTTAATAGGTATTTCAACTTATAAACAGGAATAAAATAAAATTTATTAATAAAACCCCTCTTCTGACGCGTTGTAGATATTATTAAAAATTTACGTTACATAATGTAGGCTTCCATTAGGTATGTATGTCTTGCTAGACATAACCGATACATAATAAAAAGAAAAGAATTACCTAGGTAGGTAAATACGAGTATGAATAAAAATAAGCATTTATGTCAAATAAATATTACTTACTTAAATAAAATATGCTACTAGAATTTGGGAAAAGCACTAGTTTAAAATATTCAATTTTAGTTTTTTATCTTGCCATCCTAACCTACCCCGGGAAGTTTTTTAAAATTTCGTATTCTATTCTATTTCTGTAAGCTGTTTGACGAGTAAGACATTCAGGTCTTGCTGTAAGGTACCTGTAAATAAGGAAGATTTAAATAATTTGTAATATCACAGTTGCATTTTTCACACCAAATAACCACTCTATGCATATACCCTGGTGACGACGGGAGTGATCAATGCGGAAGCAGTCTGCCGCGAATGGGGGCGCGGGAATCTGGATGCGCCCGCGCCGATGCGCCGCCGCCGCCGCGTCACCGCGTCACCGCTGCATTTGTCGCCGCTCTACGCGCATATGCGTCGACACTATACTCTACACAGGCATTCCTAGACTTCTAGTCTGCTTGATAAATATAATGACCGAATTTTAGACCATTTTTAAACTTACTAAAATGTGGTCTCTTCTCTAAGCTTCGACTCTATCTTCTTATATCGTGTCGATGGAAAGCCGATCGCCTCAAATTTCGTTCGACCAGTATTTCGCCACTCTGACAGCCAGTGATAATGCTATCACTGGCTGTCATCAGCTGCTCCTGCGTAAAGGTGGTAGGACACGCATCGGGGTCTTGCGTGAACCCCCTCCTGGAACGGTTATCTTTGCTCCGGCCGACCTGAGTACGGAGCCTATTTAAAAACTTCCAAGTCGACCTCCGCAGATTGTGTCCAGGCGGAAGGTTTTCTGAAACCGGCAAAAAGGGGGTCGGCACGGCAGTTTACTACTCTATAAATCAACCATACAGACCCTCCTAGTCTACTAGATGTTGTGACCTTATTCTAGCCCATTTTTAAACTAGCATAAATGTGGTTCTTACAAATTTAAGTCTTACCACCAAAACACAACCGTATAAATATTGCCATCAAAAATATTTAGTGCAAATTGTTATATGTCCAAGATATAGGGTGAAAGCACAGCCCTCCAAATACTGATAGGATAGGGTGCGTGCTGACCGTGAAACTGAACAAATTTTCCCTAGGAACATAGGTATGTCAGGAAATGACAAATTATTTTGACCGCCCTTAGAAAATTTCGATCAGCTGACTGCCTTTATTATGGAAAGTTAAACTGTTTTTTGACGTTTGCTGAAATATAATACTTAAGCTTAGAGAAAAGTTGTTCAGTCCCTTGGTAAAACCAAAACTGTAAGTTCGTACACTGATTCATGATCTCCTTGAAAAAATTTTTAGGAACGCGTTTAATGAAAGCACAATATAAACATTACTTGTATAATGTATAACCTACATAATTCATAGATATTCTTCCCGATAGCGTTGCTCTCCATAATTTTCTCACGCCCACGGCAAAGCTTGGAAAATTATTTTACTAGAAAGTTCTATCGACAAAATCTATTTATAGGTTTTGCGAGAAAACGTTTGACGTTACGTCAGTACATCTATCCAGAAAATTATTACATATTTGCAGGTACTGAACTTACGTAAAAATAGCCTATTTAAGGCTCGGAATTCACCTGCGGAAAACAGCGCCATTGAATTTTTAAAATTTCATAAATATGACATTCAGGGCTCTCCCTTCTAGCTTAAAATTTAAAATTCACTCAATACCTACATACTTTTGTAAGTTTGCGCTTGATGAAACTTTTTGGGCAAAATATCGACTTACAACAACTTCTCCACCGATTCCTAAAGGTAGAGCTGAAATTATCCTCTCGGTAGGATATACCCTATAGGATACACCATACCCTCAGTGATAAACTTTATTAGACAGTCTGTACCTACATTATTTTTTCTTTTATCTTTTTATAGTTTTGTGCCTAGCCAATGTTAAAATAATTCAATTTTTTTTTGTACTGCGAGCTTTAACCTTGTGCGGTTTTGTCTCACTGAAAGTTGCCGAAATCGCTTCAGTTTCCCTGTACCAATGTATAAAATAAAAATAAAACATTCCAAACAAAGCCTACGCGCACGTGATTGTAATGAAAAGCGTGAAAATCGCCGTGTAGCGGCGCCTGGCAGCGAATAGCGGGCGGCGAGCGCGAAAGCTCCGGCGGCGCTGCCGTACAGCCGTACGCGCGGTGCCGTTAGCGCAGGCTCGGTCGGGCGGGCGCGGGCCTCTGCGCGCCGGGCGGAGGCGGGCGGGCCGTGGGAGGTACCGTTAGTGACGTCACGGTGGTGACGTCGCCGTCGTGACGTCAGGCACCGCGATATAGTCACCAGGCTCGGCGGCGGCGGCCTCAGTAACGCACCGCCCGTTCGCCAGAGCGTACCTTCACGCGTTCTCTCGCGGATCGTCCCCGAACTTTACTTACCGACTGACTGAGTGAGTGAGTGCGCGTGCAGTGAGTGGAATGTGCTCAGCCGCATGAGGATCCTGCTAAGCGAACTGGGACTGTCCGGCGCGTGCTTCGGCTTGACCCTGGAGTCGCGCGCCCCCTCGCTGGAACCCGACAAGCCAGCGCCAGGTCAGCGCCCGCATCACCAACCACGTCCTTCTTCTGTGTTTATTTTCGCTTTCGTTGTGTAGAACCTCTGGGTGTTGTAGACTCTGTGTGGAACTGTCGTGACGATGGCCATAGGCTAGAATGCGAGGCGCGTTGCTGACGCCCTCCTCCCAGTACTGCCGCCTTAGACAATTCCAAAAAACACGTATGTACCCCTTTTATTTTCTTTTATTTTTATGATTTACATTATTTTTATATTTACTATAAGTTCATATGCTTTTGTTAATTATTTTGTCCTATTGTTATAACTTTGAAGATCTAATTATATTTTATGAAGTTCAGCAACTTTTTATAGAATAAAAATAAAGAGACAATGATTGTTCATGCACTAATATTTAGATTAAAGTACTTACTCACCTAGTTCTTTATGTAAACTAAAAAAAACTAACAGTTTTGTATATAAATTATCAGATGCTTTAATGTTTACCAAGTGTGGAAAGCTCTATTATTTAAATAAAAGATCGTTGATGTCTTTTGTATTGAAAAATTGAAACTTTTGTACAATTCTTTTTATTTGATTTTATAAGTTTATTTTACGCTCCCTATTTATTCCTGGTACTCCTATTACATCATACGTAATTTTTTTGAAGGGTGGTCAGCGAAACGATAGTTTAAAACTAACAAAAAATGCATGCGTACGCGTATGCTAATCATAACAGAAAAGACAAACGTTTTAGTCAATTATTTATTTGCGGCCGTTTACGCTCTGCCTACCCCGCAAGGGATTAAAGCGTGATATGTGTATGTTATTTACTTTTATTCTTGTGATGTAATTACTAAAGTTAAAAAATAGATAATTCTGGACTTACGTCTCTAGTAGCATAGTAAAACCCTTTTTTAATAGATGATTCATTCGATACGAAACGGATACTTATATAAAATATTCGAAGATTAATAATGAATAATGAAGATCCTTATTTTCGCACGTGTGTTGAGTAGTCTCTAAACCGGTACATTTCAAAAGATGCTCATAGTTATAGTTAAGTTGATAACAGTTAAAAATACCCGGCTGCAGCTTTTATCAAGTAAATCTCATTGCCAAGCAGATTTATGCGAAGTGCAAAAAGATACATACGATTATTCTTAAATGATCCGTAGATGGAATTGCAAATTTTGGTTGGCAAATCTTCTTAATAAACAGCAAGGAGATACATAGAAAACAGGTGTTGAAATAATTTACAACACCCGTAAGACCGGTCGAAGATGATACATCGTCTGACCGGCATAAGTTACGCCTCACGAGATGTCACAAGTATCGAAGTAATCATAATAATGCACGGGTGTCTTCAGACAGTTGAAGATTGTTATTAAGTCGACACGTAAAACTGACTTTAGATTTGTTTCGCTCGGGGCTGGTTAGGTAACGGCTGCGTCTATAATGTGGGATGTTTATGTCGCGATCGCCTCCGGAGCCGATGGCCTCAGCCTGCCGGCCGTCTTGCCGTGCCGCTTGCCCAACCGCTGTCGCAACCGGCAGACGTTGCACCTGCCGCGGCTGCAAGATGCGAGCTTCTGCAAATTGCCATCACCATAATGTGTAACATAAGTGATCCTAATCTGCATACCAGTTCCGAAATTAGCCCTGCGCGTCTGCGCTGACCGACATCCTAACGATGCGACTCTTCCGTACTACACCAGTAACTTCTAATATGGGATACCTAGACATGCCTAGTACCTAGATAAAGATAAACTAACAAACTTTCACTTTTATATCTTAATTGACAGATGTCGTTAAATATTAGTTTTAATGGACACGTTAGTAACGAAGAACAAAAGTGGTTTTTATCGAAATAAAAATGACTATATCCCAGACCAATAAAATGGCCATTAAACGTTTATGGACATAAAAATGCAAATTTATATTTGGTGCCTACATATTTGATCAGCCATAAAGCGGTATAGACGCTTCCGTCACACTACTGCAAACTATTAGATTATTTCTGCCCATTACTTGATAGCAAATATACATTTAACCTAGATTGGCGCGTTACGTAGGTCTAAGCAATGATGGAAGCTAAAGCGGGTGTGTTCTGATAACTCGATAGAGGCATACCGCTATCAGTTCCCAGCTGCGATGACGTCACGAGGGCGCACTCCCGCTTGCGTCACTCTCACTGCCTCCCCGTCGTACCTCCCGTCGGGAATCGTCCTTACACTCCTCGATCGTTCCTTATTTATTTGTGGAATTTCATCTCGTGTATCGGAATGTTCGATCCACATGTATTATATTTGATGAGCATAAAATATTACAAACTTATTGCACGTGCACGGTGAGCCGTAGGTTGTAGTGTGATTATTTTTTGTTTATATATTTTCACAAAGGAAGGTATGGAATTGTAAAAGCCTTACGGTAGATCTATTCACTTTCCACGTAAAGACCTTTTGAAAACGCTGGACATATTGGCAATATTAAATTAGTTACGTTAAATTAACCCCTTTCTATTAAACTTGTAAAAATGATGACAGCTATCTAGGGTCATAGTTTCCCAAATTAAATACTATAAAAATTAAAAGTATTTAAAAGGTAATCAACCCTTCTAATAGGGTCATCTGATAATCTTCCTCTTTTCGTATGGGACGAGTCGACCAACGACCCGATGAACCCAAGTGTCAGAGTTTTTAAATAGAATTCGTATCGTATAATAAGCTTCATGGTGGTATTATTCACAATCACAACACGTTCGCGCCGCAGTGTCTCGTGTTTTTATGCCGGGAGGGGGTAAGGGGGGTGTTTCTGTTTGGCTCGCTATCTCTCGGACGTAACCGTCATCTACGTCACCGTAACAATAAAAACCTTTATCGCATTCCCCCATCCCCCTCCGACCCAGCAGGGGATGAGGCTATTCTGGTTCTTTAATGATCATTATCACTTTTACCCATCATTTCATCGTATAGTCAGTATTGTCCCCATACGTTTAATGTGTGAACATTCCCCTAATAATAAAGCGATCAACTTTGATACTGTGTCAAGTTGTCAACACAAATTCACGTTTGCCGCTTAATGGTGTTGTAAAATGTAAAGTCGGCGAAATAATAATGCTAATATCACATCACGTGCGTAATATTTAAGTTGCTGTGTATAAGCACATAAAATTTGAATTTCCAAGATAATATCTTCTAACTTCTCGAAGTTGCAGAAAATTGTTGGCAGCATATTTTTAGCCATTCATTTTGTATTCGTCTATCGCTATTTGCTCGAAAGTGAGATTTACGTCACTGAGACTAAAAATATGAGGGTGGTGGAGGAACCCGGTAGAGGGTGTACAGGGGTGTCGGGGCTCGCGGCCTCGGCCTCCGCGTGTGGCTGTGACGCGCTACGGTGACGTCATATCGACCGCGCCATTCCGCCGGCTGCGGCTCAAGGACGCCCTTGCCGCCCAACCGGCTGCCGGGTTCCTCACGCCGCCGCCGCCGCCGCCGGTCGCTAACTCGCGTGACCTACCAAAAAATCACGTTTTCTTTAGGTAATAGTCTGAGGTGAAATTATGATTTCCCGTATAATTAACACGCAGGATGAGGTACCCCTGTGGGACAATTTGCAAAAATTTGGATACCAGATTAATATTATACTATCAACAATTATGATAAAATAAACCGCTGATAACAACTTAAACGTAAGTAATACAGTGGTTAAAAACAGCAGTAAAATTATTCTGTTCATGCTTATGGGCTAATTGGTAATTATGTTAATTTTATGTTGGGGTATAAATATTTGCAAATAAGCACTATCTTCGGTTATTATCGCCATACCTTTGTACAATTTAAAATAAAAAATTATTTATCAATCGATCTTTGTCGATAATCTAATGTCTAAACTTACAAGTTATCTGTCACTTTTTAATTTAGTTTTTACACAGATATTTAATCAAATCATAGAGTCGTTATAGCTAGCCGTGATCTAGCAGACAATTATTTGTCTTGCAGCAGCAGTCTATTTTTCGAGATAGTTGTTGACGCTCTGCCTAACCCGCAAGAGCGAACCTAAGTTCAATCTATAACTGAAAGATCACTTTTACGGGTTATGCCGAGTCTTTTTCAAGTCAGCATCAAACATAAATCTTACTATCGACATATCACCACTGGTACATATGACAATTAATTGTGTACGTACAAATAGTTATTGAAAGATATTATAAACTGACTATTAGGAATAGGTATAAGAACAAGCAAGTAGTTGGGGACGTAGGTACATAAGTATTTTAATGACCTAAGACAAAAATTACACATGGGTTGCTAGGTATACCAAAATTGGTATCTACGGTATAGGTTTTCACCTTACAGGTTAAAACTAGATTACTAACTAAACTAGACTAGATAACTTAATATTTATAATGTACGAAAATCCCTGTATCTATGGCCGATTAATTAAGCTAGTAAGATAGGCTATCCTTAGGATAGGCGCAGTCTATAATATAAAAATATGTTTTTTTTTTTTAAGCGCAGGCACGATTGAAAATTATGCAAGTTTTCAAATATTTTATATCTAACACGGGAAGTGTTTTAAAATTTGGTAGTAAATGGATAAATATTTTTAACTATTTGAACGTTCTAAACTCAACTTGATTTTATATTAGTAGGGGTTAAATTAGCACTGCGGAATTAATAATTAAGTACTGCCAAAATAGGTAACATGAATTGAATTTGATAAATTAATTGATACACAGTTTCAAAGAAAGTTTGTAGCGATCAGAATTTTCATTTTCGGGTATGGCAACCGACGGAACTACAACGGACCATACGTAGATTGGTCGGTGGAGATGGGGGTGCAGTGACGTCATTCACGCTTACGTCACTGCACCCCCCACCCCCATCCCGCCGAGCGGACGCCGGCCACAGCTGATAATTCAGTAACATAACTATATACCTACCTACGTCTCTGAAGGAATTAAGTTCTATGAATAAAGTCTCAGCCGCGCTTACGTCAAGCCTAGAGTCTAGCCGCAGGAACTATTTATGCTTTAGTACCTACTTCTCACGACTAAACTACTAGACAGCTTAAGTATAACGAGGTTTAAGCACTTATAACAACCTACTTACTGTTAAAGAATTATCTTTAATTTTAGGACGAATGACTAAAACAAGTCTTTAAAGATACGATATTGCACCTATTTACACTTAGGTTTTAGTATTTACTATAAAATCAACCAATGCCGTGAATCTTGGTAATTCCTTTTACTTTAACTATTAGGCATTTATTACTTCAGACAGGTAAACATGCAATCTGAACTAGGTACATAATTGAGCAACAATTTGTAACTTACAGAAACTACCTCGTGGAACCTTAGTGAATTCCATTAATGGAAATAAAAAGGTAATATTGTATGGAAGCAACTGACAAAAAACCTTAAGTTTTATACACCCAAGAAGACTCTCTAAATATTTGAATCGCCTTCTATAAGTTCAGGGTGTTAAATGCGTGTCATAGTTTAAGGGTGGATTATCGATACAGATAAAAAACTAGTAATAAAAGGAAGGGATCGCTCTCAGTTAAAAGACCGCCTTGGTGGATTTTAGTTTCCGATTTTCTGTTAAGTTTCCAAATATTTAATGTACAGTGAGGAGGTAGGTTTACTTAGGTACTCAAAAGTTTGTTCTATATTGATCTATTTTCTCAAAAGTGGAAGTTACAGTAGAATACGTGTATCATCTACCATACCATTGAAGTACCTACATTGTACTGAAGTAAAACTGAAAACATAATATAGATACAACACAGGCATTCATAACGTATTCATACGCAGAGAACATTCGTCACCACTTGTCTACGACATTCGCAAACGTTTACGTAAACAACTACGGCAAAAACGTCACGATAAGGAAAGCTCTACCTATCTATATAAACTGCAATACGTAGGTGTACACTAGGGTGGGTCGATTTTAAGTTTTTTTTTTCTTTTTTTACTTTTTAAATCTGGGTAGGGCTCAAAAGTTGCCTTTTGATTAACACGTTTAGATAGTGTATTTAGTTTTTTCATAGCTTATTACTTTTAGCCCTCTACAAACAGTTATAAAAATTGACTTTTTTTCCTTATGCGTTAGTATGAAAATGAATGAAACACCTGTTAGAAAATTGAAAATATATGTATTTAGCACTTATATTGTCCTTTACATTCAAATGTCGGCATTATAGATCGAGATTCCAGCTTTGTACGTATGATACCATCTCTAGCTTTCTCTCCAGCGACCGTGATTGAGGCTTCAGTTACAAGTTTTACGCAACGTTCTACCGCCTGCGTGTGGCAAGGAAACGATGAAAAGGTAATGTCCATCGGCTTCCTATTCTCCAGCATTTCCATTATGTCCTCATCTGTCAAGTCGATTAAAATAGGTGGGGAGGTGATTTGACGCTCATCCCAAATAATCAAGTCAACATAATCATTTGCATTGAAGTTCAACGCTGGAAGTTTAAAAACTCTGATGGAATGCGTATTATTTTTTCTTGCTTTTAAGATTCGTCGCAACCCAAGCTCCTTAATATGTCTACGACTGTCTGATACCATAGCCAGCAGTAAGTTTTCTGGATGAGCAAAGAACGCATTTCTTTGGATAATAGGATCTATTATTTCTTTAACTTTCTGATCGCAACACCGTGATAATTGTATTAATTTAAATACGTGCTCTGGACCTTGATGACAAGCTGGTTCTCTTTTAATTAATAACCAGATTGGAGAATACACCTTCACAATATACTCTACTATAATCTTCAAATTTTCGCTTGGTTCTTGGCATCCAACGTAAAGGCGCAGTATCCGATTAGCTGTGGTAAGCCAGCGAGAATGTGCCATCTTTCCAGGTTGCCTGTTCGCAAGCTCTACACTGCAAACTCCAGATGAGACTGCTTCACATATGTCATACAGATATCTCTGATCTGTACTTAAAGTCTTTACAACTTCGTGCTGCAGATCAGTCTTATCCCCTGCAACTTTTGCATAGTTCTGTATGGGCAAAGATTCACACGTCTCTAACGCTTGGCCGATAGGACCGGAATATCCACGTGGGCCACTTGTGCCGCCGTCCAATCTGCTGAACAAATGCCGTAAGGGCAACTCATTCGCATGCAACTGGCAAATAAACCATTGCAAAGGTCTGCCTAACTTCAACTCCGTGAGACGAATGGCCCCTGATTTCCAGCCTGTATTTGTGGCGGTCCCATCACAGCCTATGCATTTGATTAATCTCATATCAACTTTACTTGTTTGGCAGTAATTAATTATTGAATCAGAGATGCCTTTTCCAGTTCCGGTAAGCGGTGTAGTATGTCCCAAATAAAACGAATCTGGTTCACCCACGAGTGATATGTGTTCTTTAACAATGACCCTTCGATAAGAACGTCCATTAGTTGTTTCGATCAACAAAG
This sequence comes from Tuta absoluta, assembly GCA_027580185.1. NCBI lineage: Eukaryota > Metazoa > Arthropoda > Insecta > Lepidoptera > Gelechiidae > Tuta > Tuta absoluta. The sequence goes on from JAQAHW010000002.1 coordinate 17,917,235, forward strand.
TCTTGTCCTTACGTCCGTCAAAATAAATACCCTCTAATTTCAAATCAGGAATGCTTGTCTGTAAGTTATTTCGTACCTTATTCCTAGCTCGTCGCAACTTACTCTTATCCACAACCAAGCTTTTTTCTGCGGATGAGACCAACCCTAAATCTTCGAGAACTGCAGTTGTGATAGCAGCAGCTGACCGATTTGACACTCCATATCGATCGCAAATCCTAGCAAGCTTAGGTATTTTTAAAGTATTATAAGATGTCGAAGTTGAAGGTATGGGTTCTGGTTCAGAATTAGGTGTAATAGTTGAAGTTTTGAGTATCTTTCGAGTCTGAATTACAGTTGCTTTTGCCTGGGAATCTAAATACTCTTTAAATCGTTCTTGACATTTTTGCTTCCTCTCATCTCTCAACAAACTTTTTTTTGTCTCAATCTTATCTAAACTTGCTATAATCATCTTTCTTTCAGATCTTTGATCAAGAAGAAACTGCTGTTCGATTGGAGGCACTTTACTGTCTTTGGGGCAAATACACGAAGTAAAAGTTGGACACTTACATGCTGCAACATCAAACAATTGTTTCAGTGCCATCTTCTTAAATATTTCCACTTTTTCTAGGTAGTTATCTGAGCGTTTACTTTGTGGGTATCTAATAAGCTTCAAGTAATCATCATAATGCTTTTTCAGTTGATCTTTTATACGTTTAGAGCTCACCATAGGAATAGAAGCCGAAGTCCATATATTTTCAATATCCCGGTTTACTATAGCAAACACGTCAGTAGTAGACGGCTGTTTTCCGGAATTTTGAAACTGTAAATCGTATCTGATGTAAAGAATATTCCTTATAACGTCCGATATAGTAGGTAACTTCCTTGAATTAAGCTGCGAGGGCGATCCGAACATAGGACAATCCACTTCACTTCTCGTCGTTATAGTTTTTAGTTTACTCATTATGGTGAGTTTAAAATAATGTAATTAACACAATTATCAAGTGATTAACTCAAAACAAGTAAGATAATGGACCAGTAATATTTTAAAACAACATTTGTGATTCACTCGGCGTAATACAATTGCACCCGCGAAATGGTACTAAAAAGGCGCGAAATTAGTTGAAAAGTAATGTCAAGTTCTGTTTTTCTTTTTAAAATCTTATATGGTTTTTACTTCGCGCCAATAACATTTTAGTGCACAGAATATAAAAATGTTGCCAAATTAAGACGAAGAAGTATGTTTTATTAGAATATTGCGTCTAAAAAAAAAGGTTAAGATATTAATTTTATGAAACTTCAGATGGCAGTAGAGGGCTAAAAGTTATATCGAATATTTTTTTAATTATTTTTAGCGAGAACCTTACAACTAAATGCAACTTTTAAGACCTACCCAATATACAAAAATATATATTTTTTTAATCGACCCACCCTAGTGTACACAGCACGCTATGTTAACTTCAATCAATATGCTTTACGGTAGTGTAACGCCATCTATCTGACACCAAACGCAACCTCATCGTGGGCTCTGTGCTTGAGTTGCAACTTGGTGAAGGGATGGAACACCTTCCGATAAGGGCCATGTATGCACTATGTGGTTCAAAAAACCTTGACAGATGTCGCAACAATGTTGCTTGAAAGAAAATTATAGTGTTCACTAAATCCATTTATTATAAACTTTTAGTGTAGCTAACTTGATAGCTCAACCTTTCCTGAGAAACGAGGGATTACCTTTACCGTGGTAAAGCTTTATACCCTCGGGAAATCTGGTAGAAACAAACGTAACTTTGAACACACACACACATCACGCCTATAATTGCCTTGCAGGGTAGGCAGAGCGTGAACGGCCGCAAGAAACGGACATTCACGCCACGTATGACAAGTGTTTGAGGGTCATCCGGAAAATTGTGTACCGCCATAGTAGCAGGTTGTCAGCAGCACATATTATTGCGAGCTTAGTAATAAATGTAAAATAGTTATGTCCTAGATCCGAAGTAAAACATCAAATAAAATACATGTGTTCTAATTTAACAATATGTAACTCACTCGAAATAAGACGGCTAGGTGTAATATTTAAAATTTCTGCCTTAAATTTTTCCAATATCAATCTTTACGATGGGTATTCTAATATATTTTGTATTACTTAACAATTTTTATAAGTGTACTCGCTTTTATTTTATTTACGACAGATACCGTATTTTTACATGTGTGATAAAGTAAAGCGTCAAATTTTCTTCATAAGAATCTCAATATGACATTTAAAATACTCTTTACTTTTATATTATCGATTTTTATGAAATATAGAGACAGCGGGAATGTTTTTCACACACAAATAAAGTAGGTAGGTACTTAACGACAATCCGCACAAAAATTACGTCGTATTATTTAGTCAAAAGATTGCTACTTATAGGACTTATAATAATAATAACTAACTTATAATAAGAACTTAACTGTCACAAAAATGTTTTTTTATAAGTCGACTACGAGGTTTTGGCACAGACTGTACGAGTCTGCTTAAGTAAACTTAATCGTAATAGAAATCAGAAGTAAGAAAAAAATATTAACATAAAACATGGTATTATTACAAGTTACGTATTTTATAATATAATTTATTTTATAGGGACTATGTTTTGAACTCGGTTAATCAGTAATAGTTAATAATAAGTCTGAACCTATGATACCTAAAATAAAATCATCGTTAAACCAATAATCAATCAAACAAAATAGTCGCATAAAAATGTTGTAAGTGCGATGTCATATTTTTGACAAACTTAAACGTAGTAAGTTGAGTTTAGAAACTTGTGACAGATAGGTGGGTTAGGTAACCTTACTACATTCCGTTGGTTATTGTATATTCCTATGGTTATGTGCTTATAATACACTTCACGTTACTGGTATACGTTATACTATTAAGAGGAAAGATTTGTCTGAATCGATAATACATTAAAAGTTCGCTGCTGGACTTAGGCCTTCCCCTTTTCTTTTTTTTTTGTTAGGGGGTTTTCTGGAGGCCTTCCCCTATTGGGGGGTATTGCCATACTCATCACGCTTGACAAGCGGACTGGCGAGCGCAGTGCAAGATATTACTTTCACAGGGAACGCTGCTGCCCATTCCCTGGGTTAATTCATTCCTCGTTCGCTTTATACATAAATACATAAATCACGACTATATCCCTTACGGGGTAGGCAAAGCGTTAACGGCCGTTCAACGGATATTAACACCACGTCTGACAAAAGTTTGAGGGTCAATCAGATAACTGTGTATCACTATAGTGACAGGTTGTCAGCCCGTCGCCTAAAATTGCAATACAAACCCTCGAGTCCCTTAGTCGCCTCTTACGACACCCATGGGTAAGAAATGGGGTGATGCTATTCTAAGCCAGCATCAAATGGCAAAGCCGGCATCACACGGCAAAGCCGGCATCACACGGTAAAGCCGGCATCACACGGCAACGGCATCGCTTTATATTTAATCAATAATTTCCGCAACTACGAGACCGATAAAGTATTTCACATTTATGAAGTAACATTATCCATGAATAACACAGACTATTTTTCAGCTTATGAAATAGGTACCTAATTCTATGAGGAAAATATGTGAAACCGACGGGGGGGGGGAATACAATAAGCTTTTTCAACATCAACTGACTGATTTATTGTTGAAATATATCAGGTATGTTAATGCAATTTTATTAAGATTTGCCGATGTTACCGGCTTTCATGATGTGGCAACTTTAAGGCGAGTGTAGCCGTCATCGAACTCGACAGTGGCGCCACTTCACAAAAAAAAGGTTTTCTCTTTATAAAAACAATCAATCAGAATTTCCAATGCCCCAATTTTTTGTATTATCCTTATTTAAAATTAAAACCTGCAAACTCATCAAAATTTTCGCTGTAATTAAATTTATGGCAATTAATACTGAAAGTGGCCGTTTTTAGGCACTTTTTTCCATAACTTTAATTGCAGCGAATATTTAATTGAGTTTGCAGTTTAAAATTTAGGATAATACCTACTAAAAACTTGGGCATCGGACATTCTGATAGATTGTTTGTATAAAGAGAAATTTTTTTTTTTGTGAAGTGGCGCCACCTTCGAGGTTGTTGGCGGCTACACTCGCCATGTTAATTTAATTCATAAAAGAACCTGATATCAGTTTAGTGTTGTATTGTAATGTGTTTTTGTGAACTTTGTGTTGATCAATTTGAACATTTTCATTTCGGACTTATGAAAGTAGGTGGTTGTAATTGTTTTATCTTTTATATATATTCGTCTGATATATTCGCGTCGCTCCAATAAGCCAATAATGGCATCTGTCAAACCCATACTAGAAGACATATCAACAAAGAAAAATATACATTATGTCAAAGTATTAGCATGATTTTGACAGTTGCCAAAATAAGTTTTTATGGTACCTTCTGCATTCCTTTCAATGAGCGAACTGTCCTATGAAACTGTACGTACACAACTTTCCCCGGGTAAAATAAGAATAAATATTAAAAATACTTATTTGGCACCACTTAAACAATTTTTTTGTATTTATAAGTGTTTTTTGATAGGTCCAGTACATTAGGAGATTTTCGATAAAGTACACAAATAACAGAAATATTTCTTGTCTATTATAATAGTGTAATAAGTTGGTAGAGTGTAGTAGTAGTAGTCTTGAATAGATACTAAATCCAAGTATGTAGAATATTGTAAAAAAATGTAACAAACAACAAAAGCTTTATCGTGTTTTGTTTATAGCTTAATAAGACTGGAATTAATGGTTCTTAACATAATAGGAACTGCAAATGCCACTGATTTCATAACCTCCCATGGGATCCATAACATTTTCGCCCCAAAAATTCTGAAGCGTCGTTGTTGCTTGAAAGTTGACTCTATGTATCAAAATTAGGGGCGAGAATAGAGCTACCAGAGCCATGATATCCAACGTTTTTGTAATAGATTTAAGCAAGGTGTATACATAGAATTCAATTTTCGGGGCGTGGCGAATCAAGCACCGTGACACGATGTATTCAAAACGCCAATATTCGGTTGGCGAAATTGCAGTATAAAGTAGGAGACCTTTCTCGCCTGTCCTCACTGTTATTCGACACAGGGTAGAAGACAGTCACCAGAAAGCTTCGCGAGAATATCGATTAGTCAATTACGTGTGCTAGTGGTGAAGGAAGAATCAAAGTATGTTCGCCGAGGGTAAATATAAAAGATGCATGGCTCGCGTAGCGTGATAGTTCAAACGTCGGTGCCGTCACCACAACGTCCAGCCGTTTCCTTTCCGGCGCATTCCGTGCTCGACTGAGCTGTCGAATAGTTGTCGTTCAAAAGTAGGAGAAGTATATTAATATATACTTTATTTGATAGGGTTACTAAACGCGATGTTTGTTTGTTACAGGGCCGAGCGCCTTGGAGCCGCGCTCGCCAAGCGCTTATACCTCCAACTCCTCCAGCATGCTACTGCTGCAGACGCAGGTGAGTACTCGCCTTCGACCATTTTTATATGACCATAAGGCGGAAAATAAGTTGCCGATCGCTGACCTTATCCATCAATTTTTCATCAGTTGAGTACTTACAAACGCCTACGTTCGTAAAAGTACAATATAGAAAATGATCGATTATTAGGACACGTGCATAGTTTAGTGCGGAACGGGCGGCGACGTCGTAAGTACTTGCTAGTAGTGGCTTTGTAAGTGAACTCATCATTGGTGCGACGTGACCGCCCCTGCCGCCCCGTTCCGCCGCCTACCGACTTTCAACGCCTACATTATCGATTGTGTTTTCTTTTGCAGAGCAACTACGGTACGTCCTTCACTGATCTACTGTCACCACAGTATCAAGAAGACTCTTCTGAAATATTAGAAGAAAATCTAGATCCATTCCCAGACGTTGAGTTTCATGCCCCAATCCCTCCGGAAGTAAAATCGCAAAGAACTACCCCCGTGAGTGAGGCGCCATCGCCTACATTAGCCCCCGCGCTGCCTAGTTTTGAAGAAACTTATTCAGTTCGTTACCCGAAGCAAGAGATGGCGGAATTTGGAATAAAAATGGACGAGGACTGCTACAATGTAAGCGCATACTCTCATCAAGGACATGCTTCTACACAATTGTTATACCAGTACCATCAACCAACACTCCCTTATGTTCCATCGTCGTATTATGCGCCACCACAACCATGCAGCCCGACTTTTGATGCCGCTGGAGTGCCTCAGGGTGCAGATTCTTATTCTTTACCACCGTTCCCGAGTACGGTTGACCTCCATGTTTCAACGGATGCATCACGGCAACGTCGGGCTTCACTGCCAGTACAAAGATCAGAATCTACCAGTTCCAATGATAGTCCTAAAATCCACGGTAGAGTGCATTGTATGCAAGCGTCCGCGCCTAGTTCGGCGTCAAGCTCACCGGGCGGTGTAGCGCAAGAGCAGATGGGGCCGCGCGCCGCGCCCGCCTCGCCCAGCCAGCTATGCGCTGTGTGCGGGGACACCGCTGCCTGCCAACATTATGGAGTCCGGACATGCGAAGGATGCAAAGGCTTTTTTAAGAGAACTGTACAGAAAGGCTCAAAATATGTTTGTTTAGCCGAAAAATCTTGCCCTGTAGACAAGAGAAGAAGAAACAGGTGCCAATTCTGCCGTTTCCAGAAATGTTTAGCCGTCGGTATGGTCAAAGAAGTCGTAAGGACCGATTCTCTGAAAGGGCGAAGAGGAAGATTACCGTCAAAGCCCAAATGCCCTCAAGAGTCTCCCCCGAGCCCGCCGATATCACTCATTACCTCTCTGGTTCGAGCTCACGTGGACACATCTCCTGACTTCGCGAATCTTGATTACTCTCAATATCGGGAACCAAATCCGATGGAGCCACCCATGTCAGATTCGGACGTGATTCAACAGTTTTATTCTCTGCTGACGACATCCATCGACATGATAAAGGTGTTCGCGGAGAAGGTGCCGGGGTACGGTGACCTGTGCCCGGAGGATCGCGAACAGCTGTTTGCGTCGGCGAGGCTCGAGCTTTTCGTGCTGCGGCTAGCTTATCGCACGCGGCCTGAGGACACCAAGCTCACCTTCTGCAATGGCATGGTGCTGGACAAGCGACAGTGCCAGCGGTCCTTCGGAGACTGGCTGCATGCCGTGCTGGACTTCAGTAACACACTGCATTCGATAGAAATCGATATCTCTACCTTTGCGTGTCTTTGCGCTCTGACTTTAATCACAGGTGAGAATCGCACATTTTGAATTAAACTTTACTATACTTTAACAATTTTATGTAAACTTTCGATCAGAAAAGACAAACTTTTGCAACAATAATAACATATTGTTTATTTTTCGTCCTCAGAGAGGCATGGATTGAAAGAGCCCCACCGAGTGGAGCAACTGCAGATGAAGATCATCGGGTGCCTCCGCGCGCACATGCCGGGCGGGGCCAGCAACGTCGGCGGGGCGCCACACTTCAGCCGCGTGCTAGGCGCGCTGCCGGAACTGCGCTCGCTATCTGTGCAAGGCCTCCAACGCATCTTCTATCTCAAACTTGAGGACCTGGTGCCGGCTCCACCCCTGATCGAAAACATGTTTCGAGCCAGCCTTCCCTTCTAAGACTCCGTGCCTGAACCTCGTGACTTGCAACAGCGATGAAGATCTTTCTACTCTCTAATTTAAGGGAACAGCAAGAATATGCAGCGATATCTCAGTGACTGCCTGAATATATATCTCGTTGCGAGTTGCGTATCTTTTCGAGGACCATTCCCGCCTTCAACCCTTATTCTACTTAGAGCTGACTTCGTTATTTTTTTAAGTGCATAGCTCGTAAAATATTTTTATAGTGTAGTTGGAGCTATAGGACTCGATCTCCCACGAATATCGTTCGTGCTTATTATATCAGTTTCTAATAAAATAAGCAAAGAAGACAATCGTATCTGTAAGTCCTAGTTATTAAGCTTAATTTATTGTAAACAAATATGTCATATTTGGGTGTGATTTCGTTGTAACTAATGTATTTAGTAGTCTGCATTTGAGTTACCGTGATTTAATGGCATCTTGTCGTACAAATATTCCTATGTTATTTACTTACGTATTATTTAGGTAAGTTAAAACTCTAGTCACAAGACTTAGAATTGTTAAAATTAGCCCGTACTTGGAGCTTTTACATTTTAATAAATTGTATAAGGGAAAATATTTTGCGAATATAAGGTATTTTGATATACGCAGAGTGAGATTGAGTTACGGCCGCGGCGGCGACGACGCAACCGCGGCTTACGACTATCGAGAGTCCACAGAGAACTTTTGGAAGTTACCTTTTAGGTTTAAATTATTTTATAAAAATATTAGGCGCTAGGACGTTGATGTAACTTGTTACTTTAGTTATATAAGGCCGGAGAAAAAGTTCAGCATCGTTAATAAAATACTAAACCTTTAAAATCCAACGTGTCTTATAGTGTACCTTCCTAGATAGATAGATTAGAAGTCTTCTTGGATTTTTATATACAAAATGCTTGCTTGGTACATATAGATAATCTGATACTAAACATATCATGTTCCGTATTATTTGTACTTATTTCATTCAATGGCACAGAGACAAACATACCTACCTACTGTTGGTCAAGTTGTTCGTATGTCATCTGGTATGTACAACTAAGTACGTACAAGTGCTTTTGCACCTAATGGCGCCAAGTTAAAGTGATGAAATTAGCTGCAGAATTATTTCAAAAATTAACCTTAAGAAGACATAAACCATTTTAAAATACCCATCGTATAACTTAAATCCTCGAAAGTATATTAGTTGGTTTAAGTACAAGTTACAGTTACTCGTTCGTAAGCTAACTGCCATGTCCGTCTTTATGAGTGTTTATGTGTGTGAGTGTGCGCGCGTGTGTGTGTGTACTACATGGCATATCAAAAGCTTAGTCAGTTCACCCACTTGTCATCCGTCGCTGCGTACTTTAAACGCACCATAACACATGCGTCTGTCAAACCAAAGGAAATTGCTAATTCCGATCTTATAGATAGTAAAGGATGAGTCTGTGAAGTCGTTTGGCAGACGAATCCATAAACGAAATATAAACGCACCGTATAATAAATGTATGGGAATAAGATCGCGTAAAAAAAACACAGCGACGGACGACAAGTTGGAGAAACGCCTTAGTTTCAATGTTTTAATAAAATTGTATAACTAACCGTCCAAAAAAGAAGGTTATACCACAGGATATACTACGAGTACCTAATAAAGTGGTTGCAACAGTTTCATCAAAGTTTATTTTGCGGTTTTCATCATACAGACTTTTAAGTGTTGCTCCACTATAAAGTTCGTTTAATTTTTTAAATACTCGTGGAATGCTTAGTGGGTAGGTATAACCCTCCTCGGCAATGCCATTTGAATTGTCTTGCCTAAACTAGGTATATTTATGAGGCTATTTCGATTACATGTATATAAAATAAGACTATATATGATATGGTCTCTAAACACAAGCTATCTATATTAGATTGAATCGGAAAATTTTCTCATGATAGCGATATTCATATTTTCCCTGACCGGAAATTAAGCGGTGGTCGTTCACAATAAATTACTAGGAATTAAGGATAAGAAGGACACGTGATATTTTTTTATATGAATTTGGTATATTTTGATAAACGTTCGGATGCTGGACTTTTTGCTCGTACGTCACAATCCTTTAAAAGTAGTTAATTTTATAGATTTATAAGTGTACCTAAAAATATATTTGTCGTTACTTTTAAATGTGTGGGGCAAACCCTGATTACTACTCTACTTGTAATTCCTCGGTTGTGCTTCACATTATTGTTACCCAGGTATTAACTATGTCAGCTTATTTTTATACTCTGAAAGCACATTAACTAAATAGGTACTGTTTGTAAGATTTTCATCAAATATAATTATGAAAGACTTCAGATCCCACTACATTCCGTCGATGCAATTGTCATTGTAAAGTTCTCCTTACCAACATGCTAATGTCATGAATTTACCCAATCATTAAATCTATATTGTCCATAATCACGTTCCCTGATAGTAAAACAACATCTAATATATTTTCGATATGATAAAATGCATTTCTTTTCTAAATGATAGATTGATGTGTTTTTGTTTAATGTTACAAGATATTTTCTTTGTAAATACATTTTCTTCAGAATAATACGGCGTTCTGCGCCTGTTCTAATTTGACTGTTTTATTTCCCATCCAATCATTCATTAACCCAGTAGGTGAAATTAATTGTTGGCCAGGCCATAACAAAATACTACAAAGGCATCTTTTAGTTATTTCCAACGTAGCACTTCGCTACGGCGTAGTGGAGCGTAGCCTTTAATAAACTCTATTTTAACAGAAGATATCCCTTTAGCTTTATTTATTATTTATTTATGTATCTTCATTCTTACATAAGTATACTGTTCTTTACTACCGGAGTACCCGCACATTTGGTCTAAGTAAGACTCTCGCTCATGAGATTTCAAAATAACAACGGTGAAAAATAAGAATTGTCCATCCCAGTCTCCTCGAATTAGTAGCTTGTTTTGCGGGATATAAAAGAACAATATTATTATATCCCACAAAACAAGCGAAAAAATATCTTAGTACATACATACCTACATATATCACGCCTAGGTATATCCCTTGCAACATAAACTACCAATTCGGACTAAGCGCTTCCAGTCATCATTTATAATGCGGACTGCTAAAGAGTGGAACTCACTACCCGCGTCTGTGTTTCCAAACGCATACAACCTTAATCTCGCTCGCTCCATCTTAGACTCTGTCTCTGTCTCATGACCTAGACTAGAGTCAAGAGCAAACCCATCATTAATAAAATAAAATAAAACTACCCCTTTAAAAACCTATAAGTACAATATCTCTCTATATCGACGAAACCATTTTTTAAAGCTACAACTTGAACTGGGATGCAGGCACCTCATAAGCAGGCGCTCGGGGGGTCAGTAAAGAAGGTACCTATTCATTACAGGTTATAGTTGTATGTAAGTGTGTGCCTGATTATGTACTGCAACACAACGACAAATAAATACATTATTGAAAAATATCCTATCGATCCTAGGTATATCGTACGAGAAATGAGTCCATAGCAAAAGTTTTTCAGCGTAATGAGTCACTTCTATTGGAACATTTGAATCGAGGACCAAAATGAGGAACCCAAAGCCCAGCTAAACTTTCAACATCAATAGCCAAAAACGTCCACTCCTGAACATTTCTTTCCCGTGGGTGTCGTAAGAAGCGACTAAGGGACTCGAGGGTGTGTATTGCAAATTAAGGCGATTGGCTGACAACCTGTCACTATGGTGATACACAATATTCCAAATGACCCTCAAATGTTTGTCAGACGTGGCGTAAATGTCCGTTTTTTTACAGCCGGTTACGTTTTTTTTTTCTTTTTTTTAAATTTATTTTCCATGAACAAGTTTTTCAAATACAGGTATTCATATTCTCCCAAACTTCGTAGAAGTTTATCGGGAGATCCGAGTTACTACGCACATTCAAAACTTATTCTAAATTATAACTAAAATAGGTATCTATTAAATTTCCAAAAAACTTAACATAAATTTATTCTTCCGAAATTGGTGGAACGCACAGTCCCTCTAAAATATATTTACTGATTTTATTTTACATTAGTTTTCTAGATCCAGTAATACACTTGAGCTCATTAGGTAAGGAGTTAAATATAGTAGCAGCATATATGTAACTATACGTATATAGTTACATATATACGTATATTAAATATACGTATATATGTAATGTATGTATGTCCACTCCTGGACACAGGCGTCCCCCTATTGGTGGGGTTTTGCAATACTTACTACGCTTGGCCGGCAGAAGATATTGCATTCATGATTCACAAGGAACGTTGCTGCCCATTTATGGATGCATCCATTAGACGACTTCGACGACACCCACGGCATACATTAGGTGATAGTTATTAACCCACGGGTAGTGCATTTTCTGGCAGGCATCAGACGGCACAGAACAAAATTATTAGTATAAAATATGAACCACATACCTATACAAGTAGATGCAAGAATTTTCTTTCTGTAGATTGGGTCAATAAACTACCCAATGTTGAATATACTAGATACCGCGGTTTAAGAACTGCTGCTTTAGCAAAAGCTTCTGAGCGAGACGGACATTTCTCATCCTCTCAGAGCAAGTAAATTGAAGAACGATGGACACTTCTGATTCATATAACTGAAAATGCTGCAGGTCATTCAAAACCGTTTCATGCGTAAGGCTACCGGAGCGCCCAGGTACTTGTGGAATGCCAACCACCATATCGACTTGGGTCTCCCTGCCATAAAAACCTATATAAAGTTATCATCTCGTCGCTTCTTCGTCAACGCCCTCTATCATAAAATTAACATAATTGTTTTATTTAACCTCGCGACTTATACGATAGGCCCGTATTTTAGACGCCGTCCCAGACACGTCCTTTCCGACGATGATGTCGACATCACAGTAGCCGCTGCTACAGCTATTGCGAGTAGATCACACTTAATGAGCTCTTCAAGCAACCGACGCCCCCCGCCGACGGGGGCGCGGAGGCCTCTCATTTGTTCCTCGTTTGGGAACTACAGGCACGTGCCGGGTGGATTTTTTCCGATCCGTTCTTCCGAGAACCACTCCTAAGCCCAGTCACGCTGATTGTTTAAACAACGACACAGACTTCTTTGGTTGAGGTATAGTTCCCCTTCCAAATAGTCAGGTGTTTTCAATGTTATCAATAAAATTAAAAAGTTATGGATAAACCATCATCCATCACCAATGAAATGAGACATTTTATGCCAGCTGTTTTAAAAAAGGAAAAAAGTACGCAGAGAGTACTGAAGATCATTGATAGATGACGTGTTAAACATATGGAGGTCATCTTTGCTAGGGAGTTTGATTCTTCTCCTTTTCGTGTGGCCCTCCAGGTTGTCCAAAGAACCCAATGACCGACCTTAAAAATGTATTATGAACTATAATTGGAGTTTGATTGAAAGTTTAGACATAATATTTTCGGTGCAAGTGGTACTTATTAATTCTTATTTTGATATCGCTTTACGAGTCCGAAAAAGGAACGCTAGCTAGGTTACGAGGAAAAAAAGAGTTCACAACTACAATAACGCTTATCTCATTACCATTTGTAGCTAGTTGAGAAACCCTCAGATGTTTAATGCCATCTATTGGCGTAAGGCGTAATACTGCGTTACTTTTTTCATCTGTAAAAAATACCTTATGGTGGGCAATACAGCGCCGCCCAATGTGACTACTACTTCGAGCAACACGGTCTTCCGTCTCGTTCCGACCCGGAAGGGAGGAGCCTTAGCCATTTTACTTCATAGAAATAGTTCTGTCGTTTTTTGCGGGGCGCGGGGGGAGAGGTAGGTAAAGCTGTCAAGTCAGTGCTTGACAATATCGATGCTTGACTATCGATGAATTTCAAAAGTGTAGGTACTAAGACGCTTGTGTTGTTTTTTTATTTATATTTAAAGCAAGTTACATAACAACAAACTTTTAAGTAGTCAAATCATGCCATTTTAGGGGTCCTCTAGTAATTATAAGAACCATGGCCCTACAAAACACAATCACCAACTAAAAGCTACTTAACATTTGGTATCTAGATAATCTTCTTTTGTGTGAGACACCAAGTCGTTCAACGACCCGATGAACACTGGTGTAGAGAGTTTTTCAACCGCTTACTACTACCTACTTGGCCTCTGACATGGTTGTGTTACGACCGCCGTCAAAGTCATCATAGACAGCATCCAGGACCGACGGCTTAACGTACCCTTCGAAGCACGGAACCATCCCCTTTCAGACAATCAGGTGGTTCAGCCTGCAATGTCCTAACAGGTCCGGAAACAATTCACAAAGTGAAAAATAACAACTTTGTGACTGCCCCACCGAGAATCGAACCCGGAACCTTTGCGTCGCAGGCAGTCGCATTACCACTGCGCCACATCAGCCGCCATGTCTAGATGATGACATTATCGAAGGCAGTCCAGATGTGGTGTTCGAAGCCGGGCAGTCGCGTAACGCTATTATGAATGATTTTGACTTGCCGGAATCTACCTTTAACAAAATATAAAAAAATAAAGATTTTATAAAGCTGCAGTGTGCGGAAGGACATGGAAATATTCAAAGGGACAAAGTTGTTGAATTTCCCGAAGTTGAAAAGTGTCTCATAGAATGGATTAAACAAACTCTTGATAAAAATATTTCATTCACATCTATATTATGAGAGATACTACTCCCAAACCTGCATAAATGACAAACTGGTTTAGTAAAAAACCTCTATGAGCGAGAATAATATTCGGGTCCCTTGATATCTCGCTTATCCAGGTACATATAAAACCATGATAACAATTATTTGTCTAATACATGTGATTAAATAATACCCGCCTCCTATAATATTCATCGACAAATATTATGACATGAAACGGTAACATCACTATTGTCATCTATTGTTGCTATCGTCGAGAAGTCGGATTTATCGTGCGATCGATCTGTAATTTGTACGGGCGAGCGGACCTGATGTTGCTGAAAAAATCCAACAACTATTTAAGAATTTAGTGTTTAAATGTTTTAAATAGCAATAATATGTTAAGAATTTACTTACATGTGAAATGTTACACCATCTTTTTGTAAACTTGATGTTCCAGACCTCTTTTTACATTAAAAAACTAACATGTGTTCTCTTGCACGACTGGACTCGGTCTAGGAAAAAATCTGAACGGAACTGGTTTTTATAAACGCCAATGCCCATTTCGGCTTGTACTTTGACAGAGGGGAAATACTTTCTATGCCCACTCCCTTCCGGGACGGAAGGCCGTCGTTGCTCGAAGGACTACTATAACTCTTATTTCATTAAGTTTCGTGGCTAGTCGAGAAACCTACAGATTTTAATGCCATCTATAGGCGTAATAATACTGCGTAACTTTTTTCATCTGTAAAAAATACCTTATGGTGGGCAATACGGTGCCGGCCAATGTGATGCTGTGCATTATACTGAGACAGCATGTAAACAGCCAAAGCCAAAAGACTTATTTCTGTTCCAGAAAAAACATTTAAAAAAAATCTTTTTTGACAAATTAGTCATTTTTGATTTGACGACGTCGAGCACAATATAACAATAATGAATATAACGCTAGTTATATTAGAAACTCTTTGAAGAATATTTAGTAGAAAATACATGTAATACAATACTAAAACTATAAGTTCAATATTAATATCATTAATTAAAATGTCTGATGAAATGAAAGACGTATTGGATAAGAATCTAGAAGATCTTGAGATCCAAGAAGTACTTCGCAGGGGTACAGACTTGAGGGAGTATGCTCTTCAGATAGACAAGGGTATCAAGGAAGCAGAGAAAGCTTCTGTGGCTGACTACTTGAAGGAGAGCGAGAACATAGCATCACTGCACAACCAGATAGAAGACTGTGATGGTATCTTAGCTCGCATGGAAAGTATGCTCATGGTGTTTCAAGTAAGTTTAAAAAATATAAGATAATAAAGTACTAGCTTTTGAAAACTCCTATACCCAATGACCTAGTGACCCACCCAGCAGTTACACCTACTCCTGTCTGTTTTGCCAAGATACCCTGTAATGCTTAGGATATGAATGACACTCAGCAATTATATTGTATTGTGAAAGAAAATAATATTGTATAAAAAAATCACACACTTAGCGGATTCTTGAGTGTAACTAGTGCCCTCATCACAAATCATTACTTGATGAAAACAAGAATTAGCTTCTTTATAGAATGTAATTTTAGTAAAAAATTGTTTGTGGTAGTTACAGATAATGACTACTTTTGCTATCTGTTACTACAGTGGCACTCCTATTATTAACACAACAGTCTGTAAATAAGCTTCAGCTTCTGGACTTAAACTGACTGAGACCAGATATTTGATAGAATAAATAAATAGAATATGTATTCATTGAGTTATAATTATATATGTTGAGAGTGCTACTTAGGCTCCCCTTGAAAATTGAAAAGTGTGTAATTTTGTTTATAGTTCTGTGTCTGATGTCTTGTTTAGTAAAGTATTTAATTATTATTTTTTCAGAATGACTTGGGCAGTATCAGCAATGAAATTATCAGCTTGCAAAAGCGATCAGTGAGCATGTCTGTCCAGCTGTCCAATAGACAAGTGCTGAAAGGTCCTCTTTCATCTTTTATTGAGGATATGGCTGTTTCAGAAACAGTTATATTGTAAGTTACTATGTGTCCCAAAGAAAAAAAGAAAGAAATGACTATGACCTTTCTTTACAATTAATGAAGCAGTACATTTACACTATAATATCTTATGAATTTTGTGTACCAATTTTCAGTGGAATCAACAATGTTCCAGTGACAGACAAGGAGTTTATGGTACAGTTAGCAATCCTGAACCAGAAACTTAACTTTGTTAAAGAACAGGACTTCAAAGAAACAAAGGCATGCCAAGATGTTAAAGATGTACTAGAAAAACTTAAAATCAAAGCTGTGGCAAAGATTAGGACCTATATTCTGGAGCAAATTTACAAATTCCGGAAGCCAATGGCCAATTACCAAATCCCTCAAAATGCAATGCTAAAATACAAATTTTTCTTTGAGTTTGTGCTAGCAAATGAAAGAAATGTGGCCCAAGAAATATGCAATGAATACATAGACACATTAAGTAAGGTGTATTATTCTTATTTCAAATCATATGCCTCAAGATTAGACAAGTTGAAATTTGAGGAGGCACCTACCAAAGATGACTTATTGGGCATTGAAGATGGCTCCAAGGGTGGTTTCTTTCAAAAATCCAATTTGAAAAATAAGAGTACAATATTTACAATTGGTAATCGTGGAGATGTGCTTGCTCAACAATTGGAAGCACCTATAATAGTTCCCCATGCACAACAGAAAACTAAGGTACAAATTTATTTATTTACAGTTTAATTAATATTTGTTTTTTCCTGAATAGTTATTAACTAATATTTATTTATCCCATTTCAGTATCCTTATGAGGCCTTGTTCAGGAGTCTGCAATATGCTCTTGTTGACAATGGTTGCAGAGAGTACCTTTTTACTACAGAATTCTTTCATGTGAAGGGCAGTCATGCGCAAGAGCTCTTTGATAGAATACTTGGCAAAACATTATCTCTACTAGTGGTAAGCTAACATTGCTTGCATTTTGCCTACCAGTCATCAAGTCATGACAATATTATGAATGCACTTCATAAGCTGTCACCACTGGATGATAAAAATATGTGTCTCACTCATAATTATGTCTGCTTTCAGAAAAATGTTGAAAGCTATGTTATAGAAAGTTATGATTGCCTAGCATTGTTCTTATGCATTCAACTCATATACAGATACAGATGGATGTGCCACAAAAGAGCAGTTGCAGCATTAGATAGGTAAGTAGGCAGCAGGTATTTTCTTTAACTTTTATATATTGTTTTTGTAGCTTGTATTTTTCTATCTATTTGTTTTATTTGACTGTTTCATACAAAAATTACTTTGTTTCAGCTACTGGGATTCCCTTCATAGCTCACTATGGCCAAGATTGGAATATGTATTAAAATTAAACATCCAGAGTGTAAGAGAATGTGATCCAGCCAAACTGTCCAACAAGGAACTTGGACCTCATTATGTAAGTATGATGTAGGTACATTTGAAACACATACTTTTGACCTGTTGTAGGCACTTTTAGCTTTTAGCATATCTTTACTCACTAGAGGTTTTTTTAGTTATAGGAACAATGTTTTTGTATCATGTTTCAAGATCATTTTTTTTTAGATTACCAGAAGATATGCAGAATTTTCTGCTGCAATAGTCAGTTTGAGTGAACAGTTTCCATCTGAAGAACTCAGTAATCTACTCCTAATTATGCAAGATGAAGTCCATTGTTTCTTATTGAAAATGGCAGCAGAATTTCCACAGAGAATACAACAGCTCATATTTTTAATAAACAACTATGACATGGTTCTAAGCATCCTAATGGAGAGAACAAGGGATAACACAAAGGAGGCAGAAAGTTTCAGGGAGCAACTGCAAGCCAGGAGCACAGAGTATGTTGATGAGATACTGAGTCCACATTTCGGTGGTTTGATGCAATTTGTCAAAGAAGGGGAACACTTGGGGGAAGGGGATAAGAAATCTCAACTCGCAGCTTTGGAGAAGAAATCACTTTCGCTGGTGGCTTCGTTCAGCGCGGGCTGGAAGCAGAGCCTCGAGGAGATCCACCGCGAGGTGCTGGTGTCCTTCCCCAACCTGGTGACGGGCTCGGGGCTGCTGCAGATGGCTCTCACCAAGTTTGTAGAGTATTACCATAAATTTGTGAAATTGCTCACTCCCAATGCACGGACGCAACTAGTGAACATCCATGTGATAATGGTTGAAATAAAAAAATATAAAACTAATTATTGATATTGTAAAATTTAGAGGACTAGTAATTAAAATTATGTTATGGAGAGAAAATATTTTAAAGGAAGAAATGTTAAAAATAAGTATTTTAGAAGTTTAGCCTTTATTTAATAAGCATCTTAAATATAGATTTACAATTAAGAGTGACATAATTAAAAAATAAACTACAATATTTTTCTTGTTTTAATTTAAAGTTGTTATTTTCTAACTTCGTAAGAAATCACAGTTTTTGATTAATATACTAATAAAAACTAGGGAACAGTAAAGATGCTTGACTGTTTTTAATTTTGTCCTAAAAACAAAAAATAACCATACACACACACACTCAGAATACTTACTGTACCTCATGTTAGGTTATAAAATAATATTTTATCTCATGTACACTTAAATGAGTGTTTTACATCGTTAATGTAAGGAACATCCAAGACGATAGAATTCACTAGAAGTCATTTCCTATAAACGAGCCCAACTATGCACATTTTTGGACATGTTTAAGGTTGACACGTATTTATTTTATTTAACATACAGGCTTTAAATTTATTAAACGGCAAATAGCGAAATGCTATATGATAGTCCAGTATTGTCAACAGTCTATTAGATTGAAAGACATTTAACGCATAAAAAAAAAAAACATTTCAAAACTTACACCGTTTAAGTAATCGAAACTTTACAACAATAATAAACACAGGTTGGCATCATTTGTAACACCATGCAACAAACATAAATCTTATAGAATATATTCCATCATAAACCTAACCTAAATTCTTTTACTTAACCAGGGAAATATTTCTTAAAATAGCCTTCCATACTCTCAGCGGTTTTTCTTTTACAAAGTCTTGTAATGTTTTCTCCATATGAGGTGAGAGTTTCTTCGGCCGCCACATCAGCAGCGTCTGGACCACGCGCTCCGGGTTGTGTCGGCTCAGCCGGATCAGGCTGGTGTAGATTGCTTCTTCTAACCTTGGGGAAGCTAAAACAAAAATAATATAGTATCAAATCGAGATATTCACAAACGATAAAAAATAAAATCACGCCTTGTCATCATCATAGCTGGGCATTAACTCGTTAATCCGTTAATCGTTAATTAACGAAGTTAACATTTTGATTTACGAATGAACTTTTAAGTTAACTCTTAAAAATGTTAACGGACACGTTAACTTCCGTTAAATATGCAGAAGTCCGTTAATCGTTAATCTAATGCCTACTATTTACCGTACGGCACCGCCGCGCGGCGCGAAAAACAGGCAAGTATGAAACAAAAACGAATGACAAGTGTCGGGCGGCGCGGCGCGTGGCAGCGCGTGAAACAAAACTAGATTTATTTTGCCGGCACGTGCGAGTGAGAAAACTGCTAAGATATTTTTTCGTTTGATCATTTCATTACTTAGCGCCAGTGGTTAGAGTGACGAATGTTTTGTTTGTTGTTATTTTAAATTACTCTCCGTGATCATTTGCGTGTTGAATTAAAACCATATCATGAAAAACATTGAATCGGATTCCAGCGGTCTTGGTAAGAATCCATGGCCACATTTGACTGAGTATGTGGAATTTGTATCCAATTCGGGCCAGCAAATACTTTTAGCGTGTAAGCGATGCTTGCCGAAAGACACCAAAACAAAAGTTCATGTATCAAGCAAGCCTGAATAATTTGAAACAACATGTAAGAAGGGTATAAGGGTTTATAAGTTCACTAACGCAACGATATAAAAATGCAATTTTACACATATTAACGGATTAACGATTAACGTTAACTTGCGTTAATTCTTCCGAAATGTAACGCTTTAACGTTTAACGAAGCTAACTTTTTTTGTAGCGGATTAAAGATTAACGAAGTTAACAATTTGATTAACGGTGCCCAACTATGGTCATCATCTATGCAGGTTAGACAGGGCGTCGACACGGTCTGATTAATGCAGTTCTAGCCACGCCGAGACGACTTCGCTAGGGAGGTAGGGGCGATGCTAGTTTTGTGTAATAAATGTCTCTAATAAATTAATATAATAAAATACTGTTAAACGTAAAAGTATTTTAACAGAAACAGTCATTTGTATCGTGTTCCCTATTTGTAATTAAGTTTATTATTATTACTTAATAAAGAATTAATTAATTAATTAAAGTCAGATCAGTTTGCTTAAAAAAATGAGACAGAAACATTTTTTTTAGTAAATGTATCACAACTGCAAAGTTTAAATTTATGCGTTTTATGCGATGATACTATTACCTGTCCCTTCTTTTACTTATGCAAGAAAGTGACAGGATAACTACTTAGGAAGTCTCCACAATTAAAGAAGCTAACGTTAACAGCCAGAACAGTCCACTGATAGACATAGCACTCCCCCTATTAGGGTGGTATTGCCATACTCCCTTGGCAGGCGGATTGGCGAGCGCAATGCAAGATGTTGCATTCTCAGCGAACGCTGCTGCCTATTCCCTGGATGAATATCCCTTAGTCGCTTTTTACGACGCCCACGAGTAGAATTGGGGTGACGCTATTCTAAGCCGGCGCCAAACGGCAAAAGAAGTAAAAAAGGATTAGTAATACTCACGTTTTTTCTCCAACATTTCTACGAGTTGATTGATTGTAATTTCGCAGCGCACTTTCATGTTGTCGGGGTACGGCTTGTAGAGCGCGCCCAGCATCGATATGCAGAAGGCCTTCGGCGTCTCCGGCAGCCCGCGGTCCGCGACGAGCGGCTGCAGCGTGCCCTGCACCAGCCTGCTCTGGCACCACTTGACGCCGTTGCGCTTCGCGAGTATCAGCAGCGCCAGTTTCAGAGCATCCTCGTCTGCGTTATCTGTGAAATGGCCGGGTCAATGTATTAGCCTGTGTCGATGCGTTTCGTATTTATTTTTTCCCTTTCCATTAGTACTATCAGCGATGCCTCAACCTATCTATTTAAGGGAATATCAACCAATATTGGTTATTGGTATTTATTAACCCTGCACGTTCGAGGACCTGTGGAATGCTTCCGACGAGGCCATCCGCGTTGCCACTTACTGGTCCAAGCTCATATAATTCACCACCAGACTACATAATATTTGCTATCGACACGCTAGAAGAAGAACCAATATACTCATTTTTCTTAGTAAGATTAAACAGAATAGTTGTGATGCCTGAGTGGTGCCGCGAAGCTAGCGTCCCTTCACGAAAAAAAATCATATCTTTTAATGCAAACAGTACTGTCAATATTTTACCGAGTTATTAAAGTCTAATTGAACATTAAGATTATGCCAAAAACTTGTGCAAACGGCATTTGGATAGTTTTGCATGTAGAGCTATGATTTTCGTTAAGTTCTAAGGCACCACTCGCCGTAAATGTTGTAAGTCGAGGTGCGTACCTTGAACGCATTAAGACTGTTTACACAACTTTTTGAATTTAAAAAGGCAAGTAAGTAAGTATAATAAATTACCTTTTTCCAACTCCAAAATTGAAGTTTTCAACATATCCAGTATTTTTGTTTCATCCCATTCTGTCACTTGGAAGAAGTATTTTCGTTTTAAAATATTTCTTATATCTTGGACTTTGTTCTTCGTATCGTCACTTTTATAAAAGTGCAAAAGATAAACCAAACACATCACCACAGGACATTTAGCTGAAAATTGATAATCGCCATGAATTATAACATGTATGTATGTATACATATACCGCATGATGTCGGCTTAGAATAGCATCAACCCAATTCTTTCCCGTGGGTGTCGTAAGAGTAACGAGAGGGGCGACTAAGGGACTCCAGGGTTATTATGTGTATTGCAATATTAGGGCGAGTGTAGCCGTCAATGACCTTGACAGTGGCGCCACTTCACAAAAAAAAAGTTTATACAAACAACCTATCAGAATATCTGTTGCCCAACTTTTTAGTATATTTGAACCTGCAAACTCAATGAAATATGCGCTGCAATTAAAGTTATGGAAAAAATGTACCTTAAAACGGCCACTTTTGGTATTAATTGCCATAACTTTAATTACAACAAGTATTTCATTGAGTTTGCAGGTTCTAATTTTACTTCAGGACAGTACTAAAAACTTGAGCATCGGACATTCTGATAGATTGTTTGTATAAAGAGAAAATATTTTTTTGTGAATTGGCTTCACTGTCGAGGTCGTTCACGGGTACACTCGCCTTAAAGCTAAAGTAAATAATTATATTATAATCAACAAAACAACTGCTTATCTTGACAGCTTAATTGATTTCATAGACTTAGAACTCCGTTTCAAATCTACCTTATAATTAGTTGATCATTTTCTGATCGCAAAGGACAGCCGGATGTATGCATGCAAGCCGGTTTTGCGTTATTTGTACCACGTTGTATTATACGTATACATCAATGGAAGAGATGATATTTACCTATTCCCATATGCGCCAGTGGCAGGATGTGCATCCAGGCTTCAATACATTGCTTGATGAGTGCAAACGCGCTGTACGTCATGCAGTACATGGCGTTCAGCAGGAACAGCCGCAGGCGCGTCTTCGCTCGGACGCGTCTGCACAAGATGGCGTAGAAGTGTGACACACTCTCGATCACCTGCAGATCGGGGCTCCTGCCCAAGCTGAAGAGCGCATGTTCTATCTTAGTGAGCACGCAGGCGGGAGTGTCCCTGTCGCGCCACTCGGCAGTGGTCACGATGTACAGGAGCACTTGTTCCTGCTTCGTCATAGATGGCGCTGACAGGAATTGCAATTTGTTGAAGAGCTCCAATCTCCGCGTGGGATCCATCAGGTACGCCATCAGTCCGGCCAAGAATTCCTTTAATTTCCACTTTTGCAGTTCATTGACCGTCTTTCTCATGGCGCCTGGCGCTTCCTTGAGAGGTAATTTGATGATTTCGTCAATGCTTTCCGAAATTTTCGCGTTGATAGCCGCTACAGTAGCTTCTGTAAATTAAATACATACAAACATCAGACTCATTTTAAAAAGCTTTGATGTCAAAGTTTCAACTGCCCTGCCTTTAGACTGAGTCACCTTCGCAAACAGAACGCTAGGCCGCAGCGGCAACGGTTTGTGAAACTATCACTCAAGAAAGTTTGAAACCTACAGCGTCCTTAGAAGCAAGGAATAATTTTAGTTTCTGACAATCATGTGATTTACTGTGCATGAAGACGAAATGATTTTAGAATAAAACTATTCCACATCCAATCAAATTAACAGGTATATAATATTTAATGAAATATCAGCACTTACCAGGTACTTTTTTTGGGAACTTCTTCATATTATTGAACCCATGAGCTTCAATCATTTTACAGAGGACACTCTCTTGCGGTTGTAGTATAAAATTCGTGTCGACCTGCATGAATTTTGGTTTTTTAGGAGGTGCTGGATTATTGTTAACAGGAAGATCATTGCAGTTTTCAAGATTTTCCCGTGATGGCGATTCATTGAAAATATCAAGATCTTCGTAGGTTACACGGTTTTCAGTTGACGATTCTTCTAAGCTTCGTTTTCGAGTAATTCTTGCAGTGGTATCAGGTTTTGTGGTCGAAGATGTGGTTGATTTTGACGTAATACTCTCAATTGTGTCAGATTTACTTGCGGATGCTCTTCTCGGTCGTGATGTACTGAATCCACTTGAATCAACTTCATTTAACGTCGATTCTGAGCTTGTAGTTGACGTTGTGTTCGAAGTTATCGTTGATTTTGGCGTAATACTGTCCCCTGTGTCCAATTTATTGGAGGATGATCTTCTTAGTCGTCGTGTAAGGACTCCACTTGAATCAACTTCATTTAACGTCGATTCTGAGCTTGTAGTTGACGTTGTGTTCGAAGTTATAGTTGATTTTGGCGTAATACTGTCCCCTGTGTCCAATTTATTGGAGGATGATCTTCTTAGTCGTCGTGTAAGGACTCCACTTGAATCAACTTCATTTAACGTCGATTCTGAGCTTGTAGTTGACGTTGTGTTCGAAGTTATAGTTGATTTTGGCGTAATACTGTCCTTTGTGTCCAATTTATTGGAGGATGATCGTCTTAGTCGTCGTGTTAGGACTCCACTTGAATCAAGTTCATTTAATATCGATTCTGAGCTTGTAGTTGGTTTTGTGGTCGAAGCTGTAGTTGATTCTAGCGTAATACTGCCGCTTGTGTCAGATTTATTGGCAGCTGTTCTTCTTTGTCGTGTCGTAAGTAGACCACTTGAATCTGTCGATCCTGAGCTTGTAGTTGGTGTTGAGGTCGACGTTGTTGATTTTGGCGTAGTACTGACACTTCTATCCTGTTTATTTGAGGATGTTCTTCTTTGCCGTGTTGTAAGGAGTTCATTTGCATTAAGATCATGAATTATCGATCCTGGGCTTGTAGTTGGTTTTGAGGTCGAAGGTGTAGTTGATTTTGGCGTCATACTGACACTTGTATCCAATTTATTGGAAGATGATCTTCTTAGTCGTCTTGTAAGGAATCCACTTGAATCAAATTCATTTAAAGTCGATTCTGAACTTGTAGTTGGTTTTGTGGTCAAAGATGTAGTTGATTTTAGCGTATTAATGCCACTTGTATAAGCTTTAATAGCGGCTGTTCTTCTTTGTCGTGGCGTGAGGATTCCACTTGAATCTAGATCATTTATTGTCGATCCTGAACCTGTAGTTAGTTTTGAGGTCGAAGTTGTTGATTTTGGCGTAATACTGACACTTGTATCCTGTTTATTTGAGCATGTTCTTCTTTGTCGTGGTGTAAGGAGTCCACCTGAATCAAGATCATTTATTGAAGATCCTGAGCTTGTAGTTAGGTTTGACATCGAAGTTGTAGTTGATTCAGATTTATTTGCAGATGTTCTTCTTGGTCGTGGTGTAGAGACTTCACTTAAATCAAGCTCGCAAGTTGATGCTTCGCCTGTGCTCTTATCATAACGATTGCTCTCGTTGTTATTCTTCTCAGTATCTACTGAACGACGGGTATCACTGCGTAGTATTCTCTTATTACCTGCAGTATTATTAAATTTGTCATTGGGAACTCGTTTACGGCCAAGCTTCTTAGGTGGTTTGGCCACCTCTACAGCCCCTACAATATTAGGTTTTTCAGTGTCGAATTGAAGTTTCCTCGGAGTTATTTTGCGCTGTTCAGTGTTTGGTTCCTCATCCATTTCAGAACGCCTCCTGATCTTCTCGGCAACCTCAGGTGATCGCGTGACTACAACAACAATGTCCTTCTCGAGAGATATCGATGGGTACTTGTTACGGATTTTACACAGTATGTTTTCAATTTCAGGAGACTCTTGTTTTCTCGGTGATGTTTTAATTGATCTAGGCGTATTGTTTTGGTTTGTTTTCTCACAAGAAGAATCAGGGGCGTTCGTTTCATTAGTTACACACACTAAATCTTTGTGTTTGTTAAAACTATCACCATTTTCCAAATCGGTTTGCACCTCAGTCTGTTTTGTAGGTGTAACATTGACACTGTTTTTATCACTCGTTATTTTATGCGTATCTTCTTCATGTGTAGAAATGTTGTTTACTGATTTCTGCCTGCGAGTCCTTATTGTAGGCGCAGCTGTTTTCTGTTGAGATTTGAGTTCAGCCATCACTCTAACAGCTTTTTCATAAACCTCTTTGTTATTCAGAGTTGCTGTTGATGTTACATTATTAATCTTTTTATTTCTTATAGGAGCCATATTTATATTTGAGCACAGTTTTCTAGGAGGCGTAGCATTCCTTTTTATTTTGCACTTAGGAATTAGATTTATTCTAAGCTTTTCGAGGCGAGTTAGTTTTTTTGCACTGGATATTTTTTTCATATCTTTATTGGTGCTGCTAGAAAATTTATTGTGACCTTGAAGGTTACCAGAATCATGTTCATCATGATTAGTAATGGAGTTAGATTGAAATACATCTATGTCGTTATCAAATTGTATTTTTTCTGATATTTTAGTTTTTGGGCGTGAAATTAGTGGTGAATTTGGACGGATACATTCTCCCGTGCTCCGTTCATTTTCAAATTGTATACTACGCGATATTTTCAAATTTTTATGTTTCTGTTGATTTATAATAACGCAATCTTCTCCATCGGTGATGCTCGTGTCTTCGAACGAGATATCAGGTTCAGGGCTATCAATTACCCTGGATGTGCTATACGAGGCATTAGGTTCTTCACTAATATTCACCAGAGTTCGCAGTTCGGGACTTTTGATAAACGGTTTTAAGGTGTCTAGTGACGGTAACAAATGTTTAATATCCGGATTAGTATTCGCTATAACTTTCAACGCCTGCGTAATTCGTACCACTGATGATAGTATACAATCAACCTTCTCTGGTGATCTCGATACAACTCTCTGCGTCCTAGCAGGAGTTTCTGGTATTGGAGTTATGGGTGCACCACTTAGTTTCATACTGTTTAAAATCATTTCCACTTCGCTATCAGTATTTTTGTCACTGTCTAAATGGCGACGGTTTTCACGACTTGTAAGTTCGAAAGTAGGAAGAGGCTCAATGCCATCTATATCTTCAACTGTTATTCGTATAGGGCTTGTAGGTTTTGGCTGAATGTCAGCTATATCTTCTAACGTTATTAGTATAGGGCTTGAAGCTTTAGAATTATAACCATCTATTTCATCTACTGTAATTTGTATAGGGCTTGTAGCTTTATCTACATATTGTATGTTTGCTGCATTTTTCTCGCGAGTTTTGTCGACTGTAATTGCTATTGGGCTCGAAGCTGTTTCTCGCAAGTGCTTGCTCCAAGCTATCGGACTCGTAGCTACACTTGTCTTTTTTACTTTGCGTTTGGAATCTTCAACACTGAAAACACTTGCTGGACTGTTTATGTAATAATCGGGACTATACGGCGTGTCGCTATCTGAAAACGCGAGCGATGAGCCCCTGCCAGTGTCGATACTAGTAACTTCGTAGGTCAAGTCTTGATCAACGTCAGTATCATCTTTCTTTAGATCTGCTTTTTTAATTGCCTGAATCTTACGTGGCAGTGGTGGTGAAAACAAAACCTAGAAAGAAAAACATTGCTTACATCAATGACTTAGATTACTATTAAAAGTTTTATAGTATGCCTCCAATAAAAGTCCACTAATTGCTGGACATAGGCTTTCACAAATGTTCAGCAGGTTTTTCCCTGACTGCATGGAAAGAAGTACCAACAGTTCATCGCTCATATTATATAATTATATAGGAAATTTGTACACATACATACATTATAGAGCACGCACAGATATTACAAGTACTATCGGACATGTAGTGTCGGCTTAGAATAGCATCACCCATTTCTTTGGGACAAAAGGACCTGCCATACAAAATGCTCTAGCCAACCGGGTCAATTTGTATGGGAGTCCCAACTTTTTTTTCATACTTCGGCCTAGGATCCTTGGGGTAAGTTGTTCTTACATGGGCTGGTTCACCTCTTAAAATATTTGTATCTTATATTTTTATGATTTCATTAGAAAAGAAAATTACCTATTCAGTAAAAACATCATTGGCCTCACACGTCTGTGACAGACGATTTAATCAGTGTTTGAGGCAAGACTTTTCATGGCTGTATAAGCCGATACGGGAGCGGCATAGTTTTCCGCACGCTCTACAAGTGAAGGTGGAATTTGAGACTGGCACATGCATGTTTAGATGACGTTTTTGCCTTTTGTTAGCGAGACCAGAAAACCAGGCATTATCGTGTGTTTTACGCCCATTAAACACACGCTTACGCCATTCGTCCCTATCCTCAGCAAGCTTCTCCCAGCTTTGATGGTTAATGTTAAACGCAGCCATGTCCCGCTTGGCGCAATCTTTGAAACGCAGCATAGGTCTTCCAACCCCTCTTTTAGCGTTTGCTACAGCGCCAAGCAGAACACGCCGCCGTGGTAGACGCGAAGGTTCCATCCGGTGCACATGCCCTAGCTACCGCAATCGTCTCTGCTTAAGCAGGGCGGTAAAACTAGGCAGCTGCGCAATTTCTAGAACTCGCTCGTTTGTGACTCTGTCCTGCCGGGTTATATGCAAGATATTTCTTACGCAGCGCATATGAAATGTATTGAGTCGACGTTCCTGTTTTGCATACGATGTCCAGGTTTCAGCTCCGTACAAGAGTATGCTTAAAACGCAAGTTTGATAAACAATAATCTTGGTCAAGTGTTTATTGTTCCATACTCTTGTACTGAGCTTGCCGAACATGGTCGCCGCCTTGCCGATTCGTGTATCGATCTCAGCATCGAGCGTGAGATTATTCGACACAGTCGACCCCAGGTAGCACAACTTATCGACTATGCTCAAGGGAACACCGGCTAGCATGATGTGTGGTGCATCTGCGCCTTGAGCTAGCACTACTGTTTTTTTGGCATTAATGGTCATAGAGAACAGAGTACATGCATGGGAAAACTTATCGACAATGACTTGAAGCTCACTTTGAGAATTAGCAACGAACGCTGCATCGTCAGCAAACAGAAGGCTATCGACGAATAAGTCATCGCGGTTTCGCTTAGACTTAAGAAGCGAGATATTGTACAGCTTCCCGTCAGCCCTCGTGTGCAGGGCTACCCTGTTGGTCATCGCCGAAAGCTACTTTAAAAAGCAATGAAAAGAAAATACCAAACAGGGTAGGAGCCAACACGCAGCCTTGGCGAACACCTCTACGCATTTCAAACGGCTCGGATGTATTGCCGTTAAAAACAACAGATCCTTTCATGTCCATATGGAAGGATTTAACGAGGCTCAGAAGTTTTGGCGGGCACCCGATGTTAACAAGTGCAGTGTAAAGGCCCTCTCTGCTAACGGTGTCGAAGGCTTTGTTAAGGTCTACGAACGCCACAAACAGAGGTGTTCTCTGCTCTCTACACTTTTCCTGAAGTTGGCGAAGTGTAAAGATCATATCTGTTGTGGAACGCTGGGCGCGGAATCCACATTGCGATTCGGGATATACACGATCAGCTAGTTTCTGGAGTCTTAATAAGACTAACCGAGCAAATAATTTACCTACTATACTTAAAAGGGATATACCATAGAGTAGAAATCACATAGAGATGACACTCCCGCTCCAGACGCGCTCAAGGTCAATCCGTCTGGCGGTCTCTTAGCGAACAATTCAGCCGGGAGTGCGCTTCGCCGCGGAAACGTTCGTCGTGCGGGTCGAATTTTCATTTTTTGTGAAAAATTTTGCAATGCCGAAATATTGTGGTGTGTATGGCTGCAAAAGTGATGCGAGGAAGACTCCGCATCTAAGTTTTTTTAATTTGCCTAAAGATGAGCCAAGGTAAGTTATGATTTTACAGTAAATACCTAGGTACCTACCATTCGTTATTATACGTAATTGTTGTGTGTACTCCTATTTTTACTTACGTGGGTACCTAGTTTCCATTTTCTAATTTAAACTACCTAGGTGCCTAATTCATTGTTAGCTGATAATGATAAATAAGCGCATTCGTATCGTAGGTATGTTTTTTAACGTAGGTAAGTAGGTACCTACTTAACACCGCTCGACTGCAACAAAAAGTTAATTTGATAAGAAATCCTTGAATAGGTATAACAAACAATTAATATTCATCGCAAATCTTTTAAAATTATTGCATTTTGGTCAATCGGCGAGGCGGCGAATAGGAAGGTATCAAACGGAGGCGGCGGCGTGGTGGCTGGCGGTGTGCTTTGTGCCGTGTGCCGAGCGAGAATAACCTAGATCGTCCGTCAATACCACGCTGTAGGTAGATAGTTCGGTGAGGTAAGGTATTTAAATACATACTTATAAGCCAGTACAAGAGTAGGCTGTAATATATTACCTACCTATTAACAATAAAATGGTAAGGTAAGACTTTAAAACGGGTAAATATTTTGTTCCCACGGGAAAACAGTTAGCAGTGGTCGCAACCGCTTGATTGGCCGCTAGTCTGGAATAATATTATTGGCACGTGACAGCCCCGACTTAAAGCGCGGGAGAGTGCGGGGCGTTACGGGCTGCGGGGGGAAGTAGGTGTTTAAAGCGCGGCTTTTGGGGCCCAGACAAAGGAGTTTCGCTTCTATACGCCAGTATTATTATCTATTCTTATGGATATACCACGATAACAGTTACAGTCACCGCGGTCACCTTTGCCTTTGTATAGGGTAACGATGTTAGCATCGCGCATATCTTGTGGTATATATCCCGCTTCCCAACATTTACACAACAGAATTCAGAATGCAGGAGTGTAGTACAATGCAAAGGCCAAACGAAGCAAACTGTCAGCGAACGGGTCAAAGAACATATCAAAGCTGTAAAAAAACGACAGATGCATAAATCGGCAATAGCAGAACACCTTCTATGAACTTCATGCCCCGAAAATCCTCTCTGGGGAACGCCACTATTACCCAAGGATCGTTCGCGAGGCTATTGAAATTAAGAAGAACCCTAATAATTTCAACCGGGAGGACGGGTTTAAATTGTCATCCGCATGGAGTCCAGTCATTGATAAGTTGAAACCGCGCGATTTATCATCGGAACAATCGTCGGATACAGTGAGTGTTGTGTGCCGGCAGCCTAGTGCAATGTTTACAAACAATCAATAATATTAAAATTATAAAGACAAATGTGGGTAGCAGAACATCTCGTTACCCGCCGCCTAGATGACAACTCGCTGGGACGTCAGACAACCCGCGACCACAATACATGAAACTGTATTGAAACGTCGGGACACAGGTAAATTACTAATATTTACCTAAATACTATCGCGATAGACCCGGTCTAATACTTAAAATGAGTGAAAGTGATCGCGAGTGCTTGAAAAGTTATATTTACACAACAGATTTTGCAGGATGGGTAAGATGCACTTGAGCCTGATGATTTCGGCATGGGTACCATCATTTCCAGGAGACTTTCCGGTCTTAAGCTGCTTAACAGCCTTGTGATATTCCCTTATGGTAGGAAGGTCATCTAACTCGGCCCAGGTAGCTATTTTTGGCATGCAGTCTGCAGCTTCCGGCATTATATTAACTGGTTCCGAATAGAGACCGATATAATGTTCTATCCATCATTCGAGTTGGCGTTGGGCATCTGTGATAACAGTGCCATCCACTTCTTTAAGGGGGGCTGTTTTTTTAGGCAAAGGACCAAGGGCCTTTTTAATGCCAGCATACACACAACCAAAATTTCCGACATCGGCGCACGTTTGGATACTTTGGCAAAGCTCGGTCCAGTATGCATTAGCGAAGTACCGTGATGTGCGTTGTAATGCAGCTTTTGCATTCGCTAAATCGACACGCGACTTTTCGGAAGGGTTAAGGCGATGTGTAAGCGCAGCTTGTCGTTTGGACTCGAGCAGGGGTGTTATGTGTTCGAGATTTTCAGCGAACCAGTCCTGGTTTTTGACTTTCTGGTGGCCGAAAGCCGTACCAGCCACATCTGTTAGTAACGTTTTTACTTTGCCCCAGTCTTCCTCTATAGGAGCGTCTACGTCCCAGGTGGCAGTTTCGTCGCGTACCAACTCCTCAAACTTTCGGACAAACTCATCATCCCTGGTTTTGGGAAGATCGATCTTCTTCGTACCAAGCAACGTGCGAAGCCACCAAGGAGTGATTTGTGTCACAATCAGCGCTATGAAATGTACGCGTGTGTAGGGTCTCGCGGAGATTTTTCTTTTTGGTAAGGATAAGGTCCAGTTAAGCCAGTGACCAGAACGAGGGTGTTTCCAGGATACTTTGCGAGATGATTTGCCTTTGAAGTAGGTATTGGTAACACACAGTAGGTGTTTAGAGCATAGCTCTAATAAACGTTGGCCGTTTTCGTTTAACTTCCCTATACCGTGGTTACCGCTTAGACTACATTCAATCTGTAAAGATAGAACTAGTCGCCGGGTATTAGTTGCAAAAAAAACTAACCCGGTAGATGAAGCCGTGCCACGCGTTACTAGCATTAAATACACTTGCAAAATTGGCGGGCAAGAAATGAGCTGCCTGCGGTAGCCCAGATGGACGAGGCGTCGCCACTAGTAGTGCGAAAGTCGCAGGTTCAAATCCTGCCCGCCCTTGAAAAATTTTGTAAGTTTAAAAAAAAAAACTATAATATATACGAAAAAGGCTCTTATATCTAAAACTTTGTAGGTCTCGCGGTCTCGGGTCTTTACTTCTTAGCAAAAGACTTTCAGCGTAATGAGCCGTTTCTATTCGTACCTTCGAATCGAGGATCTAGATAAGGGAATCAGAAAGCTTAGCTAAACTATTTGCATCCTACTAAAGTCATCTTCTGAACATGAGCTTCCCCCTATTTGGCTATTGCCGTACTCACCAAGCTCGGCAGGCCGATTGGCGAGCGCAGTGCAAGATGTTACAATCACAGGGAATCCTACTACCCATGCCTTGGATTCATCTCATAGTCATCTTTTACGACACTCATAGGTAGAATTTAGATGATGCTACTCTAAGCCGGCGTCAAACGTTACAAAACTAAATAAAAATATTGAACGCTTTTATTTCTGTCGATTAGGTTGATGAATGAACCGTACCGTCTACCTATGTACTGAGATCAGGTGCGTACGGACTAAAGGCAGCCTCGCCTGAGGCACGCACGGCTCGCCTTTTTGCCTCTAGTGCGTACGTGCCTCAGCCTCAGCCCGGCCTCGGCGCCAGCCATTCGGTGTCGGTTTTTTGACTGTGCTCAAAGCCGCCTCAGCGTAGGTGCCTCGCAAGTATGGACGTGATTTGAGCACAGTTTTAGCGAGTCACGCACAAATGCGAAGAGTCCGTGTTTTCAAGCTACAAAAATTCTTGAAGCCATAATATTTCTGTAAAAACTAATTAGTAATTATGTCGGTAGTACTTTTTATTTTGTGAGGTTATTTTATTTGCGATCTGTGTATTAGATTGAAATAAGATTGGAAGTTCTCATATTATTTGATATTTCTGCTATCAACTGATGGCGGAAGACGCCGACGCAGAAATACGAGTGAATCAGCTGTCGATCCGGCGCCATCTTGTCGCGCCTGGCTCGACCCGAGTAAGGTTGCCTCAGTCTGCTGCCTCATGTTGATTTAAATTATTTACTGAGGCAGCCTCTACACGAGCCGTGCGTGGCGAGGCTGCTCAACCTGAGGATGCCTCTAGTCCGTACGCACCTTTATTAGAGCTGCTGCAAAAGCTGATCAGCGTGATAGAAATTCCCTTCCTACTAAAGCAAGTTAATTGCACGAAAATAGAAATTTTAAATGATAATTTTGGTGCCCTGGCTGGACATCAGACACTATACATTCAGTCAATGAAACGATGTTCGCGGGCACCAGCTGGTGTTAATAATATAAAGATAACTAATTTACCTTTTCACTGTCTGCAGATGCACAACCGTCAGTATCAGACAGAAACTCCTCACAGTCCCCCGCGTCACTGTCGCCAATTTGTTTCTCGGGCGCGACTTTGTCAATTTCTTTAGCTGCATCGCTTTTCATTTTTTGTTTCATATATTTTACCACAAGCAGCTTTTCCGCGCGAGTCATGGTTCCTGTAGAAAAATTAAAATATATTATTGCATAAATTTTGTGGAAAAATATTAAAATTTAATTCTATACGAAGCTACACTACTAATACTTACTTTTTGAAGATAGTATGTCAGCCATCATGTGTAAATGAGTAGTAATTGTATCCCTGTTTTTTGTGAGGAAAGAAACACTTTTCTCCAAATCCTTTATTGTTGCTTTAGTTAATACTTTTTCAAGTTTAAGACCCTCAATTTGTGATTCATATTCTTTAATAAGTTCCTGAAATTATATAAACATTAAACATCATAATAACTGGCCAAGTGCGAGTCGGTCTTGCCAACCGAAAGTTCCGTAACATGGACATCATACACCTTGAACTACCAGCGTCAATTAAAAAAAAATTTTTTTTTCGACTACCTCAAAACATCGTATTTTTAAAAGTTTTCAAGTGTTTGAATTTTTTTCTCAACTTGCACTTCAAAACCTACCAATTTTCATAGTTTTCAGTCCACTGGAAATACTCTATGAATTTTTGGCCTTTTTTTACACCATAAACGGCTGTCGGCAAAATCTTTTTTACCGTAAGGAGCTTGATTTTTTTACAACTACAAGCGGCCGTAGACTTGAGTAAATGGTTTTTAATTTTAACTCGATATATCTACGCATTCTCGAGATAGAGGGTGATAGACAGACAATTCCGTTTTTCATACTTTGAGGTACGAAAGTACGAAACCCTCAAAACCACTAAATCGAATTTAAAATAGAAAACTTAGTTCCAGAAAAAACCTAATACTGTCCTACCTGCTGTTGGTGACTGTGCGATTCCAAGGCTGCTTTAATATGCTGATTTTCTAATATTCGTCTTTCCAGCTCTCCGTTTTTATTTAGTAATACTTCACAATTCTGAAAACATTAAAATATATATATATATATATATCAGCAAGGCAGACAACTATTGAATTACTGCATACCAATAACCATACACCTTCTATTTCATAAAGCTCTAGTGCATACAATGTAATTAATCTTATATCTACATCAGCCTATTGCAGTCCATTGCTGGACGTAGGCAAGACAAATCTTATATACCATTTATAATACTATACATAATAATTTGTACTAGTTTACAACTATTGTTTTCTTTTTGTAATGTTAAACATTTTAAGTTGAAAATAGATATAATAGACTGATTCAAAATACCAACCTTCCTTAAAACATCAGAATTATGTCGTATTTTATCTCTTTCAATGCAAGTGTCTCGGCACTTATCATTTACATCCAAAAGTTTTTTTTCTAACTGTGCTACCTGTTCACATCTCAAGTTGTATTGTCTAACCACAGTACTGAAAAAAATATACAAAATGTTAACATACATACATACATACATACATATAATCACGCCTCTTTCCCATAGGGGTAGGCAGAGACTACATCTTTCCACTTGCTACGATCCTGACACACCTCTTTCGCTTCTTCAACATGCATCAATCTTTTCATACATGCTCGTCGGTTTAGGGTACTCTTGACCTGACCTTTCTCTAGAACGTCCCCGATCTGATCCAAGTACGTGCGTCTTGGTCTTCCCCTTCCAACGTTCCCATCCACACTCGCCATATACACCTGTTTCGTTAATCTTCTTTCATTCATTCTCTCAATGTGACCAAACCATCTCAGCATTCCTTTTTCTATACCAGTCACTATGTCATCTTTTATACCGCAACGTTCTCTAATCACGCTATTCCTTATCCTGTCACTCAATTTCACTCCTATCATACTTCTTAGCGCTCTCATTTCTACCGCATTTATTCTACTTTCATGCTTTTTCTGCCATACCCAACTTTCACTCCCATACATAAGTGTTGGAACTAACACTCCTCTATGCACAGCCAGACGTGCCTTATTAGACACTGTCTGGCTGTTCATAAAGGTATGCAACGCTCCATTCACCATGTTGCCGGCATTTACCCTCCTTTCAATATCACTTTCACACTTTCACATGTTAACATAATTAACCATATTGGATAATAGTCTCATATCTATGTAGTTCATATACTTACTCTGTAACAATAATCTTTTTCTTTACATAGTTGACGCTTCTGCTTGGGTTACGTCTTTTCTGAAATCAAAAGATGTGATTGTGTTTAAATTTAAAAAGGGACGGTGGGCCACCCGTTGCCCCCAGTATTCCCTTTGGCCTAAGGATGCCAATCTGTAGCTATGGTATTTTGGGATAATGGTCTTGCTTGATTCTATGTTTTAAACATATATTTAACTAAAACTAAAATCACTAAATTCAAATCTCTTATTTGAAGGTTTAATGTGTGGGTGGCTATTCTATTTTGATTTTGATAGAACTAAGTCAAGCAGCCTATTTTAAGGTTATGCTGAGAGTTAAATTGGCTTAGCCCATATGAGTCAAGTACATCAATAAAGTTAGCAAAATGATCACCACAAATATTATCTAGCACATAGAGGCCCAAGACAGAACTAGATGGCCTTTGCCCAGCAGTGGGATGATGCAGGCTAGATAAGAGAAGATAAGGTATTTTAAATATGCCTTAGTACACCACAAAAAATATTTTTTTCATGGTGTACTAAGGTTTTTTTGGTATTTGGTAAATTTTTATTTTATTTAACTATAGAAAAAGGCTTGCCCCTGTCGGGGATTGGGGAGTACTTGCCAATCACACCATGC
This sequence comes from Tuta absoluta, assembly GCA_027580185.1. Classification (NCBI taxonomy): domain Eukaryota; kingdom Metazoa; phylum Arthropoda; class Insecta; order Lepidoptera; family Gelechiidae; genus Tuta; species Tuta absoluta. The sequence continues at coordinate 17,953,650 of JAQAHW010000002.1, forward strand.
TTAGGAGGTGGATTGGTGAGCACAGCATACAATAACTCATTTTAAATTTTATGTGCATTTTTAAATAAAATTATAAGAAACATGAAATTGACAGATGAACATATCTTTGGTACCACTCTAGAACCTTCGACCTGGTGCCATTTTTAAGCCCTCCCAGATGTGCATCGCCACCTTTATAGTACCTAAGGTATACTTTGTCACTTTTAATTTTTTAAACAACTGTAATATAAGGCCTCAATATATGTGGGACATCCAATTATTTTAATTTGGAACTTTATATATTATTTGGAGAAAGTGGTTTAGTTTCACGAGCTGGTTCACCCCTCGTGAACGCAAGAAAGCGAACTCAAGGAACACAGTACTTTTCCTAACACCCCTGTAGAGTTAAAAAGTTACCTGTAGCTGAAATGAAGTAGTAGATAGTATTGCAGAGTCAGAACTCTCAGATACAATTGTCGTCTGTTCTATCGGATTCTGGTTAATTACTACATCTGAATGCTGAAACAATCATAATAACAGTAAAATAACCTTGAGTGCTCAGTAGTTCCAGAGTATCACTGATTTGATGATAGTGTCCCTGATTCTAACCATAAAATAGTATATGACGTTGAACGAGTTATTATACATTAAATGACAAGATTATTACAAATAGTAGATAAAATAAGTGGTGTATAAACAATTTGGAACATCGTTTTGAAAAGGAAAAAACAAAAATAACCTAAACTCACCACATCGTTTGATGTTTCATGATGAAGGAAATCTAGGTCAAAGGAGTACAAGGAGTGTTCGAATGACAAATTCATTTTTATTTAATGTTTTTGAATATTTATATCACACGAAAACAGAAATTACTTTCCATTTTATCACAAATTTATAAAATAAAACCGGCGCGCGAACGCCATTCAGCAACACGCACCAAACCATAAACAAAATAATCGATAACTGTTTTGTTTCTGGACAATGAGGCTTTGGCTTTCAACAATACAAATCCACCCTTCACTGCTGCTGCGTTTTTGCTGCGTTAGCAAGTGTGTAGGACGATCTTTATTTTGTGTGTCTGTAATAGCGATCTGTGGTCTCATCTGTCTATATGTATGTGTGTGATCTGTGTCTGTCATCTTTTTTTGTTTGCAAACACGCATCTTGTCGCGCTTTACTATTTGATTTTCAGTTTAGTGGTCTTTATTCAAGGGCAACTCTCGGATATTTATCCCCAGGTAATTCTTTGAATATTACTTATCATTTTATATAACATAAGTAAGTGTCAACAAGTAAAATCGAGTTATCTCATCTGCTCAAATTGTACCAAGTTCAAGGTTGCCTGGACGAGGCCTGGACCAGTTTTGTTCGACTCGATAGGTAAACATGTAAAGCGACTTGGCTAGGACAATGACACTTTAATCCTTTAATGTGCTATGCTATAAGTTGTCATCATCATTATAAATGATAACTGCAGTAATCTGCAAGCACTTTTTACCAAAAGTTTTAGGTCATCCTTGCATATAGGTCCTAGCTTAGGTAGAGCAGCAATAATTCTGGATTTGTTGGTGAGTGAAATAGGTACCTAACTCATTTTTTCTTACAATTTAGTATACAGTAAATTAATTATAAATTAAATCATTTGCCAATCAATTTTTCTCTCACATTACAGTTAAATCTGAAGTGAATCATATAGAAGACATCATTAATTGAAGAAGGTATCAAGAACTGTGAAATTAAACTGATAAGGTAATATGATCACAATGCCATTTCAAATTAAAACTAAATTTTGATGTAATTAAAATTAAACTGCATCTTAAGTCTAGTTGATAAAGATTTTTAAATATGGTTTTTATTTTACAGATGGGCCTTAACACAAAGGATTTACACAGCTCGAGTTTGTATGACCGTGTCAAGAAGTTGCTGGTGTCATATGAATGGAGCGACTGCAGCTTCTCTATTTCTGGTAAAGGATTTAAAGCACACAAATTAATTCTGGGTATAAGCAGCCCAGTATTTGAAGCAATGTTTTATGGACCTATGTCCAATAGTGACAACATTGTTATTACTGATATAGAACCAGATATATTTCAACTCCTTCTCAATTATATTTATACTGATAGTGTTGAATTCACATCAATCGAGGAGGCTTTCGAACTTCTGTATGCCTCAAGAAAATATCTTCTAGAACAACTAAGCAACATGTGTATTGCTTACATTCAAGCCAATATAAGTTTGGATAATGTAACTGTTATCCTAAATTACCCTGAATTTATGCAAGATCAGGCACTGATGAAGTCAGCACTGAAGCTGTTCTGTGAGCATGCTGACTATTTACTAAAAGAAAATAAAGAAACAATATCTCCTTCTTGTTTAAAGCTCATACTTGAAAGTGATCAAATGAATGTAAAAGAAAAAGATCTCATAGACCATGTATTTGATTGGACTGTATCTTACTGTGACCAACACCATATTTCCAATACAACTGAAAATAGGAGAGATGTTTTAAAGACAAAAGGTCTTTTGAAACTTCTACGATTTTTCACCCTCACTTGTAATGAGTTGGATGAAATATGCACAAGTAAAAATAATTTACTCCTGCCAGCAGATATAAACTGCATAAAAAATGTTCTGATTCACTCCAGTGATGATATTGCAAGTGTCAATAAATATTTCAGCTCTAATCTAGTATTCAGAAATTCATTGAAATTACAATGGCACCGCTGTCACAGAAGTTCTTTAAGATCTGTAGCCCCAATCTTGATTGATGCAAATAATCATACAGTGCATTGTAGACTTAAATCAGGCAAGCCTGTTTTTATCACTTCAATATGTATACCAACCCGCATGGCACCAATATTGAACTTTAGAAATGATGCTGTGAAAGTTTATTCTGAACAGATATCAGTCTCAGTGGTTGATGAATGTGATAATAAAGTTATAAAATTTACAAATTTTATGAACACTGTAGAATATGACTCTATGGTGGACATTGAATTATCTGAGCCCTGTTTTCTCAAAAGGGATAAATGGTATAAGATTAGTTTTGGTTGGCCCCAAAATAGATGTTTAACATACTCATATGTAGTTGAATACAGAGACCGGTTCTATGAGGACCACAGAGTAACATTTGAATTTGAGGACATTTCAATGATGCCCGGCACTAATGGAAGTCTTCTCAGTGGGCTTAAATATTGCTTGTAAATTAATTAATTTATTTATGAATATCCAAGTTCTTATTTGTTATTTAAGGTAGTTAATTATTTCCATTTACAAAAACAACACAAAAAAAAATACAAACACCTCTTGAAAACCAAAAAATATTTTACATTATCAATAAATTTAGATAAAGGGTTGATATAAGATGATTAAATTATTCCTGAGTATTATCATAATTCTGTCATCAGCGAAAGGATACTTCTTGAATACCTCTATGTTTGCATGTACTTAATCTAAAGTTAATCATACTATTATTATTAATATTATTGACCTTTAACGAGAAGTTAGCCATATTTAAACTTTAAAACTTACAGTAAATAGGTACCATTTTTAAAATTGGCCAAAGATAGCTGGTAGGTACCATGCAAGAAGCTTGTAGATTGATCTATAGTTTCATGGCACAATGTTACAAAAGGCATTAGCGACATCTATTGTTTGTTAGAGGTAAAATTCAAAATATGAAAAGTGTTATCTCTAGTGCTATCTTGGTTGCAAGTTATATTTATTGCTCATTGAAAAATTATATCTGATCAACAGTATTCAATACGAATCGTATTTTTTTTAAATAAGTGTATTATATTTTAAAACTTCTCGAAGAGCTATATTATAGAATCAACAAAAGATCTTAATTTTCTTGAAAATTTGCAAAATTGCACCGCAGGCAGGGATCGAACCGGCGAATTTCGGTATCAGTTGTAACAACGCCCCTACCGACTACGCTACCGCGGCTTACCAGAAATTAGTGAAATTATGCGTTAGTGCCAATAACGCGTGACATGGCTTTATCTAGCGGGTTTTCATACGCTGCCGCGGTTGCACCTACAGTAGCCACTGCTGCCGCCATTGAGAGTAGATCACACTCCACAAGCTCACCAAGCAACCGACGTTCCCACCGGTGGGGGCGCTGAAACTCCGGGTACTACCGGCATGTACTTAGTAGATTCAGTCCGATCCTTTCTTTCCAGATAAGCCCAGTTTAAACAACCATACAAACTCCTCCAGGTGAGCCCTAGCTCGCCACCAAATAGTCAGGCGTAGGTAGGTTTAAAAGTCGTTGGAAATTAGTTACTAACTATCGAGGGTCCAGTCAGTAGATGCGTTGGTAGTACTGATATCGAAAGTCGTAGGTTCGATTCGAACCCTGCCTGCCGTGCATTATTGCAAGTTCGCAAAATTCGTATGCCTAACACGTTGAAGTGTTTTAAAATTTAGTACATAACTAAAGATCGTATTCTCATAGGATAGATGTATATAGATGTATAATTTGAATTGAATGAATTGAATAATAAAGAATGAAATAAAATACTGAAAATATTACAAAGGGTCAACCAATCCATGAAACTAAACATCTTTCCCAAAAGCCGCAATATGTTGAAAATTCTCAATTCGAGAGGTCCAAAAAAGGCTGGTTCCTGTTGAAGTATTTACAGTATTTTTTCTTATGTAAATTAAAACACGCGTAGGCACTTATCAGTATTATTAAATTAATTAGCCACGACATGGAAGGGACAAACCTCTTTTATTTCAGAAATAGGGTTAAAGTTGCTAGAAGACCACCATCTAAAAATAGGTACCTGAGTTTTGGACTCTTGCACCAGAAGTAATCACTCCTGATAGGCTGAAACCTCAGATTTTTAAGTTATTTTCTCATAACTCTAAAACTGCAGATATAAGAGAAAAATATAGCTATGAAATTTACTAGATGTTTCACTAAGAAAAAATCTTTTACCGTTTGTAGCGACCTCTGGAAGCTACGACAAAAAGCTCGCTCAAAGTGGTTCTGCATGGCCGGGTGTTGTGGCCAGGGGGCCGACTGGTCAACCTGGATAGAATTAGAAGTATGCGTTGCGCGGCGAAACACATCGATACCGCGTTTCAGGCTCTTTGTTTCTTTGCACATCTGTCACGTGGCGCCATCTTGCAGATATGTTGGAACTTCTGTTGCGTCTTGCTTGCTCGTGTAACGATCATTTTAAAACAACCGCTTATTTCAAAATATATTTTATTAGCACGGCAGCTAAAAGTAAAGAAGTGTCTGCGATTTTTCCAGTTCGATTAGGGCATATTAAAGTGATGATGTCATGCTTCAGATAGCTCTTTAACTTATGAATGACGCGCTTTTAATTGGAAACCCCAGACACTAAAGGTCATCGAGTTTTTCTTTCGTTATATGCCACATCATTTTATCAACTACTCTTCAATGCTTATTTGTATGCTGAAACGAGCACTACCAACAGGGTAGCACACTGCCCATAAAAGTGGCAAAGGGTTTTAAATGTTACCTGCAACCGTGACCTACAGCTTAACGTGCTCTCCAAAGCACGCTATCATCACCTTATGCCGTAATCAAACTGGAAACAATCTCATATTAGTTGGTACCTACTCACACCCCATACACTTTTTTACTTTGTTATTAATGTCGTGCTAATAATCAATAAATTTATTCTGAAATAGGCGTTTGTTTTGAAAAATATACTTTCCCAAAATAATATTACTTAAAAGTCTTAGTAACACATGTACCAAATTTTATTAAACTTCCAAATTGTCTCATATAGTTTTTCTCTAATATCTATCGTTCTCGAAGAATGGGCAAATAAGAAAAAAGAACGGAGTTTTCAGTCTATCAGGCGTGCTAACTCTTGGAGCAACACTGTTAAACTTTCTTTTAGGGTGATTGTCTCCTTGCAACCCCAAACCTTTTTCAAAAATAATAAGGGTTTGTCCCTTCCATGTCGTCTATACCAGATTTCAAGCATTCATTAATCGCAATAATGTTTTTTTGCACAAATTACCATTTTTGAATTACGCCAATAAAACAATTTTTGCCATAATAAAAAGTCAGCAGCAAAGTTTTTTTTCTTTCGAAGTCCAACCAGGCTCCGGCTCGACATAGCTTAAGAACAGCCTAAGGATTAGTAGCTACCGTGCGGCCAAATATTAAGGGCTGCTGTTGTCTTAAAACGTACCTTTTTGCGAGCGAACTATGTGCACCTTTCATAGAAAACCAAAATATACCGTACGTAATTGAAAATTGTACGCTGTTTGTCATTCTAGCCAATGTCAGAGTATCTTTTCATATTTCTAGTGAAAAGTGCTCAAGCTGTCGCTCGCAAAAACGGTTGTTACTGTGCGGCGGTCCTAGCTCATAGGTACCTAATAATGCTTTATGAACGATTTGCGTGTAAGACGTCATTGATTTCGAGAGATAAATTGCCACTCGCATTCTAATGACCCCCTTTTCACAGTTATATAAACAACTATTGTGTTGAAGTTTTCGACGAAATAAAATAATTCCGTATTCAAATGTACTTTGCTTTCATTTAAAACACATCAAAAAACTAGAATGAACAATCTAATATAAAAAATGTTTGCACATTTAAATATACAATTTAAACAGGCGGGCCTTCGAACTTTTTAGTCAGTAATACAATGCGCTCTGCTTCACGAATACCGCTGAGCCTCGCGCCATGGACTGTGGCGAAGTACCCCGGCACGGTCGCCTCTCCGGCAAACAGCAGCACCGGCGGCATGCTGTCGCACGGACCCGGCACCGGCGTGCCTAGCTCACACTGGTGGCTCACCATCGAACAGCAACCCATGTACGAATACGCACCACAGAAATGTGGATCAGAAGCCCACTGCGATCGCAACATCATTGACGGATAAGGAAGGCACGGATTCCCCGTAAACTTGCGCAGCAAACAGGTCAATCCTTCGGCGACGTCTCCTTCCGACATCGATTCCATTATCGCAGCCTCCTGTCCCGATATCCAAGCGCACAACACGTGCTTGCTACCAGGCAGTTCATCTACGGAACACACACCTTTTAACCAGTCTGATCTACACATGAGCTCTTCGGCCGACCAACCAAGTTTTAAATTTCCCTCGTTGCTTACCCAAAATGGTTCAGCATATTCAAAAAATATTTTGTCACTCAGGCCATAACCAATGTTACAAATTGCGTCCAATTTACATACAGGAAGCGGTGGAGCAAACATTTTATCTGCTTGGCATTTGAGACATCCGAGTGACAAAGTGACGATAACGTAATCCGCAGTGAATTCTTCGCCGTCACAGGTCTTGACTAGCACCCGCCCGTCGCCTGTACATCCGGGGGCCCAGCGGATTACATTCACAGGTTTATTGTATCTTATGCTATTATCGGGTAAGCCGCGGAGCAGTGGCGCTATTACTCCTACGAATCCGAGGGGAACTCGCACGTTGCCGCCGGGCAGCTCTATGTAGCTACCATACTGATCCGCACTAACAAGAGACAGGTCGTCACCGCATCGATTTCTCAAAATATTGGTCAGTCCAAACATTACTCTGGCAGCGTCATACCGTTGATCTTCAGGAAAATTATGGAGCTCCTGTTGAATACGTAATCCTAGAAAATTCAAAAGAGTGCCATGAGCTCTTTCTCCGCCTAATCTGAATAAATTGGCCGCTTGCTGCTCTATTTGCCGAAAAGTGTGATACGCTGTTATCGACACTGGTAGGTCCACTGCTCGGCCCTCGCTAGTGCAAAATAAATTTCGCGACGGATCAAGTCGTGGTAGAGGTGACTGTAGTAATCTGTCGTATGATGCCAATGTGTAGACTGAGTTTGGTAAACAGGCACCATATATCCATTCGGCACCCATTTCGATAACAGAATCTCCAAGCCAGCAGGAATGAATCCGTCCGCCCGGTCTGAAAGGAGAATAAAAATAACTTATGTAAGTATTTATTTCTAAGTTCGGTGTTGGTTTCACAAAGAATAAGTCCCTTCAACACTCAAGTTCAAAGTCGGGTCGGTCTATAACTTGCGAGTATAAATCAGAACAACACGAAAGTAGCAATCTGGCTAAGTGAACTTAGTTTATACGAGTAGTTACCTATCTCCTGTCACGAATGGAGCACTTCAACTACCAAGAGCCAAATAAAGAATGCCTAGTACCTTTCCTTAGCCTCCAGAATTACAAAATTGCGGATACCGCACTGTGTGAGGCGATTTGCTGCCGACAAACCCGCCATGCCGGCGCCGACAATGATGACGCGTGGCTCCTGACAGCTCGCTGGGATGCTGCACGAGTCCATGATGCAGTGGCTGTGATCCTGCCCACACGCCATCGTGCCGCATATCCACCGCCGCATCTCCAGCACAAATTTCCGCGACAACAAACATCTTAACGTGCAACGGCCCCCTTGCATCAACAGTTTCATACGAGACAATTTCATAGCGACAAGAATGATTCATAAGTATAACACAAACGTAAAGGACATTTACTACAATTTTACATCACACCGAATTTTACAAAATTTCACCCCACAAAATATTACGTCATTGTCAAACATCCAGATCTAAAGAAAGAAGACTGCCAGTTTTATTTTTCATACGTCTATACCTAATGGCCTATAAAAACTTGATAAACGAGGAAGGAGAAAGGAGGGAGCAATGATTTCAGAAGTTCAGAACCATACACATTCACTCTTCGATCAACGCGGCCTTTTTTTTATATTAGTCCGATCCTGCATGGAGTATTGCAGTCACCTTTGGGATGTCTCAGCCAAATACCAACTTGCCGCTCTTGACTCGGTGGAACGCAGGGCCAAGAGGCTCATAGGCGACATAAAACTGGTGGACACCAAGCTACATAGCCTGGCACATCGCCGCAAGGTTGCTTGTCGGTTTTTTACAGATTATACTTCGGAGAGTGTGCTCAAGAGCTTCACGACCTTGTTCCACCAGCTCCCTTCTACCATCGGACATCCAGACGCACCGCCGGATACCATCCGTACCTGGTTGCCATTCCACCAATTCGGACTAAGCGCTTCCAGTCATCATTTATAATGACTAGCTAAAGAGTGGAACTCACTACCTGAGTCTGTGTTTTTAAACGCATACAACCCTAATCTCGTATAATCTTGTATAACTAGTTATACAACCACACCGAGGACTAGGTACCTATTTCACTTCAACGAATGTGTGAAAATATTTTTTATATGTATATAGTTATTATCATATTTATGTGCTTATTGTTGTATCTGCTCCCAAGAAAAATGTAAATAGCTGTCTTCAGTCACACGCGAGCAAATGGCTATTAAGAGGAAAGGAACGCCATCGATTTCTGAAGGTATGGCTTTTTTCTCGACTGTAAAGCATCGTTGGTAAGCTCATCGCCGCCTTTCCAACTTCAAACAAACCGAAGCCTTCTTCACTTTTTCTGCTAACACGGACCTTACGTCTTCTAAACACAGTATTCCAAACAGATGATGGACCAATGCAACTTGTTTCAAAATGTGGTTCACTCCGTATAATCGTAAGAGTTTCGCAGTCCCAGCCAAGAACTCTAAATTTTCGCTGTAGAAAAATTATTTGCCAGGGACAGCAGAACCTTGTTTATCATGTTGTTAAAATAAATGACCAACGTTGAAGGCGTGTTTCGAAGCTGCTTGAGCCTCATGACGGAACGATCGAAGTTTACAAGGAGCCACTTAGGATTGAAGTTGATTAAATCAGCTTTCTCTTTGCATTTAATAAGATACGCATATTCAGGACAAGCAAGCACTGAATCTGCGTAAGTAGCGTCTACGTGTCACCAAATGCCGATTACTTTGCATACGTCACCGTTACTTGACTGCACACATCTTTACGGCACCAAGCAGTCCTGCACGCTCGACAGAAGAATGAGCTAGATCTAGAAATAAATTATGTGGATATAATAAAACTTCAATTCAAGAATCATGTTCCTTCTAATTCTAGCTAGACCATATAACTTCCTAGATACGTATTGCTGGCGTAATGTACAAGCTTCGTCAATATGTCAGCTTCAAATTCGGGTTTCGTTCTGTCGTGTGATATACCATACTCGCCTTAGCAAGAATTTAATACTGCTATTTATGTACGTTGAATGTAAGAATCTTTCTCTGACTTTGATTGTTTCTCTCTCTGCATACAGGTTGCCTGGAAGAGATCGTCTAAAGTGATAAGGCCGCTTTGCTTATATTGTGTTGTTTGTTTTTGTATTGATTGTTTCTCTCTCTGCATACAGGTTGCCTGGAAGAGATCGTCTAAAGTGATAAGGCCGCTTTGCTTATATTGTGTTGTTTGTTTTTGTATTAGTTATTAGGTTAGGCCGCTATTTTGTTATTTGTTTTTGTTCTTATGTATGTTATAATTATTTAGTTTTTTCCTGTTTAGGGGTCCGGAATAACACGCATGTTAACAATACGCTTTGTACTTCAATCATGACTTCAATTTGAAACAAATGTCGTTTTCATCAAAAAGATGGTGGTGGCGTAAAGTTACAAGCCGTGTGATTCACCTGGCCAGCCCCGAAGCAGTGCCTTTTTTTTTATTCGCCCGAATAAACCAAATTTCTTTTTTAGCATGACGTTTCGGTGCACTGTGTAGCTATGAATGTGTTAATAACATACATAAATATTACGCCCTTATTCCTTTCCGGGTATTGCAGAGCGTCAACAGGCATATAAAACGGGCATTACGTCGCGTCTGACGAACATTTGATGGTCATTCAGTAAATTGTATATTGCCATAGTGACAGGTTGTCAGCCCACCCCCTTTATATTGCAAAACACATGTAACCCGCGATTCTCTTAGTCGCCTCTTACGACACCCACGGAAAAGCTATGGGGTGAAGTAATTTTATTTCGACATCACACGGCAAATCTTTTAAAGAAACTAATGGTATGGTATACTCACTCCCTTATCTACTTTAATTTTTATACACTTGATTTTAAGACCCATTTAAGAGTTTCGATTTGTATTTTTAATTTGATATTTTCTAGTTTAAGTTGAGATATTTTGTTATTATTTTTATTACATTGACGATCATATTATTATTTTTAAATTATATTTGGTCATCTTTATTCAATTACTAATAATTGTAATTGTGAAATTTATAGTATGAAATCAATAATCTTAAATATTAAATATTATCTTAATTTTGAAATCTTATCTACTCGTGCAAGTAGTGTCTACTTGACCACAGCAAATGAGCTGCCTGAGTAAGAACTAGCTCTCCAATGAAACACTTAGAAATGTTTTTGTATTATCTGTCACTTGTTTGATATTGAAATTCAACAAAACTGTGCTCAAGTACCTACGTACCGACCACGGAGGTACCCACTGACTGTTCGTGATCGTAGGTATAGCAAATAGAATCGCTGAAAAGTGATAATAAGTCTATAATTTGAGTATTTTATTTTGTACTTAGCTTTTGTTTTCTGATGCTTGAGAAATCGTAAGTATTTTGAGGATTCCATGTTCGAACTAAATGTTTTGTAGTTAGGTACACGTGTGTTGTGTTTTTGAATTAAAATAATCATAATCAGATAAACGTGCGTTGCCGGCTTAGAATAGCATACTTACCACATTTCATTCCCTTCGCAGTCGTAAGAGGCGATTTAGGGACTCGAGGGTGTATTGAAATTTTAGTCGATGGGCTGACAACCTGTCACTATATCGATACACAATTTTTCGAATGACCCTCAAATATTTGTCAGACGTACCTCTGACTCTGCCTACCCCGCAAGGGATTATAGGCGTGATATGTGTATGTGTGTGTGATAAACGTGTAGCTAAAAGTTGAAAAATGCTCGAAACGCACCCCAAAATATGCTTTGAGAACTGCGGCAAAAAAATATAAGTTATAGGACTAATAAATTTGAATACATCAATCACATTTTCTTTATTTAAACATTTTAAATATCTAAATATATTACATTGAACAACTATTTACATTGAAGATACATTTTGTAAGTATTCAGAATACGATAAGGTAGATAAATCTATGCATATAATAAAACTGTAACGGTTGTCTGTACAACTATAAATAAATTCTTAGCAAATTTAAAATATGTATTATATTCATAATAATATCACAACATTTTAACTTGTCAATATTCGTCGATTTATTACAATGTTTATTATCTTGTCAAAAAATACGAAAGTAAGTAAGTTTTTTAGTTTCCGTCATATGTTAATTTGTCATATTAAAATTAATTCTTTTTTACACTAGTACTAGTTTGCCAGTTTCCTTATAGTAATATCAAATTCTTTTCTTATTAAAACTGTCATTTTCAAAACATTCTTCTTTTTCTTTTCGTGTGGGACACCGAGTCGTCCAACGACCCGATGAACCCTGGTGTCAGAGTTTTTCAACCGCCTACTACCACTAGTAGGCCTCTGACATGGTTGTGTTTCGACCGCCGTCTAAGTAATCATAGACAGCAACCGGGACCGACGGCTTAGCGTGCCCTCCGAAGCACGGAACCATTTATTTTCGGACAATCAGTTGGTTCACCCTGCAATGTCCTAACCAGACCGGGAACAAATTCACAAAGAGATAAATATCAACTTTTGTGAGTGTCCCACCGAGAATCGAACCCGGAACCTTTGCGTCGCAGGCAGTCGCACTACCACTGCGCCACATCGGTCGTCAAGACATTGTATTTAATAAATAAGTTGATTCCCATTCAATACACGGCAAATGCAAACAATAATAAATTCCTCATATCAAATTAATGCGTCAAAAATACTTATATATGTTATATATTAATAAGTATAAGTCTGAAAACATTTTATATCATGAAAATATACTGATGCTGCACTTTACAACAGTGAAAATTTTATTGCTGTTTCTATAAAACTTTATATCACTATTAGCTAGGAGGACAAACACGTGCAATACATAAACCTTATAGGATATTATTCTTCTTCTTCGTCGAAATGGTAACCAAATGAGATTGGACCAGTGTTAGGATATTATTAAAAGATATATATTATTGGATATAAGTATTTAACTACACACATTAAAATTTTATATAATTTTAAATGGACTTATATTATCACAACAACAATAAATATTGTATAACCATATTGCATTCAGAATACATCGCTATAATGATTAAATACATTCACAACATTATTGTCCTTTACAGCTACAATAGGCATACAAGTTACATACTAAATCAATCGAAAATTTTCCTTTATTGCCTACTTTTCTGTGAAGGTTTTCAGCGTCTCATCAGCTGCTTTCTTTACTTCGTCCCAAGAGAAGTGGATATCACTGTCTTCTGTGAAGCGCGAGCATACCGCCAACCGTAAGAAGTAAGTGCCTTCGATTTCAGAAGGGACGAGGTGGATCTTCCCTCGACCGTTGATTCGCCGTAACAGTTCTTTATTCAAGTCATTGCTCCCCTTTAATCTGAAGCAAACTAAACCCATAGTCACCTCTTCGAACAATTCGAATCTTTCATCTTCCAAGCACAGTTTTTCGAATAAATGGGCCAGTGCGATGTGCTTTCTAATGTGTTTTTGAAGATTTTCAACTCCGTACAATCTCAAGACGAACCACAATTTGAGCGCTCTGAATCGTCTGCCGAGAGGAATTTGCCAGTGGCGATAATCCGGAGCGGATCCCTGTTGGTCGTGTTTCAAATACAGAGGGTCGACGTTGAAAGCGTCAACAATCCAGCGGGGTTCTTTGAGCCACATGGTGGAGCAATCGAAGTTGACGAGCATCCATTTGTGAGGGTTGAAGTCAAAGGAATCAGCCTTCTCGATACCCTTCATGAGGTAGCGGTATTCGGGACAGATGAATGCTGAGCCAGCGTAGGCGGCGTCTACGTGCAGCCAGATGCCGTATTCTCTGCACACGTCTCCGAGCTCGTCCAAGTTGTCGAAAGTGCATGAAGATGTAGTGCCCAGCGTAGCTACAGCCTGAAATCAATACAGTACTCAATTAGTAGAAGTAGGCGCATACTACGTACGAGTATCTATTTTTAAGAGCAAACATATTTAAAGAATTCTAGTATCTAGTTAGGTACTAGCTCTGTTAACGCCATTATTTATACCAACAAAATACTTGGAATCAACTTGATATTTTATGATCCACAGGTGTGTAAATAATTCGAACAGAGTTTTATACTTATTTAGGTTATTTTTTATAAAAAACGTATAAGTCAGAGCATAAAATTTTCTTATTTTTTATAATTATATGACGTACAAAGGAAAGATGATACTTACATAGAAAGGAATAAGCCCGTTTTTGAGATCCTCTTCAATAGCTTCACGCAACTGGTCTCCTCGAAGTTGCCTCTTGCCGTCTGGCTTCACACCGCGCAACTTGACTCCTCCAAGCAGACCTGCACGTTCCACTGAAGAGTGTGCTTGTTCTGAAAATAAGTAGGTAGCCATTAAATAAAACTGTCGTATACAAGAAGAGTCTTTTATTTATCAAAATATTGCGGTTACAATTTGATTATCGTATGCCTATGTATCAATATACCTAGATCTGACTAAGCTTGGACACTATTATTATTGTTATGATCGTGACACTTACTGCTGCAGTAGCCGACGAGTTTCGACAGTATGTCATTTTCAGTCCAATCCGGGTGTTGCTCCTTCACGCGAACCATCATTCGGGACTTGGCTCCGAGTAGAGCGACCAGCGTGGCCTCACTGGCGGTACCCTGGATGACGCCGCCAGCCTCCCCACCAGAGCGCGCGAGGAACTCCTCGGGCAGACCCAGCATCTGGCCCAGCCAGTCCAGCATCACCACCTCCAACTCTGTGCATGCAGGGCTCGCGATCTATGAAATTTATGTTAGTTATGTTTTGGTCAATTTCTTACTGTCTTTCTCCTCTATCTTATTAGTCCGTATTTTGTTTGCAAATGACACTTTTACATATCCGTATTATTTACTTCTTTTATTATAACGTAGTTACTTAGTAAGTTATTAAAATTGACATAGTACTAACTTATTTATGCATTAGGTTAATAGTCTTGTGGTCTGACAGATACTTATTATTATTGATAAGAAGCACGTTACGTTACATTGGCAACAAGTTACGTATGAGAACTGGTTAGCCTTGCCCGCGATTGAATTCACTAATAACATTGACACTGGCATTCGTTCACGGAATTCCTCAAGTGTAAACTGACCGGATAACAACTTTCAACAAGTTCCTGCTTGATAAACAGTTAAAGAACAGCGATAAATGTTCTTTTGTTCAACTCACAATTTCTATATAACACCTGTTTACATCTAATCCTTATTGATACCATTTTGTTTCATTTTTCTTTTTTTTCTTGCCAATTGGGTACTTAATTGTACTGTTTTTAAAATAAGAACTATTTACTGCCAATTTCAAGAAAAATGTTTCACAGTTTATCTTCTCATTGGAGTCATAGACTTCAATTTCTTAGTGGATTTACTTTTCCTCACTTACCCAAGTGAATCCAATGCATGCTATGGCACCACTAAGCATGTCAGCTACAATAGCCGGGTAGGACTGCGCAGTGGGGAAGTAGGCGTGGAACCTGGGTGAATGCCAGTGCGTGACCCCTGACATGACCACGCGCTCGATGTCAGCCATGACTGCGGTCCAGGGTTCCGCCTTCTCAGGAGCCTTTTCTGGCACCAGTGGCCGCAGGTAACCTGGCTTCACAGCTGGCACCACGGGCCTAGGAATTTAAAAAGGCAAAATAGTTTATGGCGAGTGTTTTATTTTTACCTAAGTTACAAACTGAAAATTGTTCAGTACGGTGCCCTTAACAAAGAATTTAATTTAATGCATTCATAATCATATTTTATTTTAGAAAACAGACAACACTTTAACTAGACATACCTTCCTACACGACCAATAAGTGTATCTGTAGATATGCAATATATAACTGGATAACTCAAATAAATATACATATCAAAAGTTTTAAGATTGTAAAAAAATACCTTTCTCGAATGTTTTCCAAATACTCTGTGATGTAGTCGGCCATAGCCTTTGAGAACTCTTTGAAATTCTCCGGTTCCATCGTCTCTGAAAACCAAAAAAAAAACACACTTATTTATACAAAGAACCATTAATTGTACGCAAAGCAGATACAGGACAATCACAGAAAGAAAAATGACATAAAATGCACTATGCGCGGACAGAAAATAATTATAAACTCTAGATTGGTAGACTCGTGGATAATGCCTTGCCGTGGGTATACCTACGGCATTAGATTTGCATGTATATTATGCATGAAGATATATAAAATAATTAAACTCTACAAAGCCAGATTTAAAAGAAAACACACAACAAATGTTATAAATGGTATATAACAAACCGAATTTGTATTTCAAGGGATCCGACATTGCCAGACCTATAAAATAACAAAACATCTTATGTAGGTACCTCCTACACCTTCAAAGAGTCTAATCTAACATAATTTCAATAAAATTTACTAAAATCATGTTAGGTTAAATAAGATTTTTCATAGTTGATGTAAACCACAGCATCTATCTAATATCTTTTCTCCTCTTTATCTTAGGGGTAACAGCCATCATTTCCTTTCATTATTATGTAAATAAAAATCTTTATCTTAGAGGTATATTCCCAATAATTTATTTGATGAAGGTACCTACTAGGCCAATATCACAAAGTAAGTATTGGCGGCTGCGCGCCGAATACAGAGAGCTCATTTCAAGCAAACGTCACGAAACTCTCCACAATTTGACACGCCGCCGTTTACAAGGAAATCCAAACCAATCCAAACACACTTGTAGTCGAGTGTCAACCGCGTTTGGTGCGGACGTGCAAAATGGCTTCACGCAAATATAAATAGATAATAAGTTGGTTTTTTAGTATACGATGTATTGTATAATATTTTGTACCAACTTAAATAAAAACTTGCTTTCATAAAAGAATTAAAACAAGATTAATAACTCTAATCAGTATATTTTTTTATAATGTGATTTGAGTTTCTGCCTACTTTAAATAAAGGCTAAAAACAACTTTTAATTTTTGATGTACATACATACACATATCACGTCTATTATCCCTTGCGGGGTAGGCAGAGCGTAAACGGCTGCAAAAACGGATATTTGGGCCACGTCTGACAAAAATTTTAGGGTCATTTTGAAAATTGTGTATCGCCATAGTGACAGGTTGCCAGCCCATCGCCTAAAATTGCAATACACACCCTCAAGTCCCTAAGTTGCCTTTTACGACTCCAACGGGAAAGAAATGGGGTGATGCTCAGTCTCAACAGCCCCAGAGCAGATATCTACCTACTCGTCATTGCCCATTTCATAATTATTGTGTAATGTAGGTAGCACGACGTAATGTAAATACAGGGAGTAAATAATGTAAATAACAGAAAGGGTATATCAAGCCAAAAGAAGGTCAAAGTGGGGAAATGGGGAAAGTTGTTCAGTTTCATTAGCACCTTTCGGCTTGATATAGCCTTTCTGTTACTCCCTGTATGTTTAGGTACCTACTCCATTAAATAAAATCGGTAACAAAACTGTGGCAGCCCTTGCCGAAAGCAGAAATAATCGAAAAAAGGGCCGAGTGATCCTTCTGTACATTCTCTATTTTGTGCCAATATCCTCTTTGGGCCACAGAGCAACTACGTCAAATCATTCTAAGATAAGGTACCTAATACGTCAAATCATTCGAAGATCTTTTATGTAGGAAGTATGTTATTCATATGTTTTATTTCCAATAATTTCAAATACAAGATCAGAAGCAATTGATAAAACTAGTTCTGTAAAAACAAGTTTTTAGTTACAATATTTAATGTCCTTGGACAAATTTTTGACGCAGAAAACAAGGCGGTCATTACTCACTACTTATTCAGCAAAAAATTCAATGTCACTTCGTTTACTCATAATAACATCAGCTGCTGGCTACTGACTGCAATATTGCGGTTAGACCACGCTGATTCCCGGAATTGCATCTTTTACGTCAAGTTTGCCTTACTTGGTATATTTCCAGACCAATGATCAGAGGCTTAACAAAACAAGCTCCCTACTCTACAAAATATTTTTCACGTAAAGTCCGAGCTGGAAACACATATATTTTTTTAAGGTAACTTCGAGGCATTACACGTGATTAGAGTGATTGATTGATTACAGCTGACTCAATTTAACAGGTAAACTGCTCATAGTTTCCCCTTGTGATAATGGTAAGTTGTCACCGGAATGAGGTGTTTGGCGGGAGCGATACCAGCGTGGTCCTCGCTCAATGTCGAGAGAACGGCGGCGCTTGCGCAACCGTGGGCAAGTGGTGCGAGGTTGCGCGCGGACCTCGTGCGCTGCGGTGCGGTCGGCGCAGCCCGCTTGCAATGAACTCTACCCGCGAATAATCCCCCATTGTTGAATTGTATGCGTACGAAATATGGATGCCAGTTACGCATGTAATGCGTTTAAGCATTGTATGATACCACACCAGCATGCATTTTTTTGTTTGTTTAGTAGGTAGGTACCTATCAACATACTGAGAGATTGCCTTTAGAGATAGAGGTAGGTAGGTACCTACCTAACATTAATCAAAAAGTATTTCTCTGAATGATACGCAGATTTTATTCATAAAAACCATAAAATTAAAATTTGGTAAACAAGAGTGTTTTTTGCATTTTGTGCAATGGACCGAAACAACCTTATTGAAAACTTATACGTACATTTTGACCTTCCTCTACATTAAAAAAATATGTGTTGCCAACTAGCAAAGTATTTTGAGTATCTCAGTAAATACTCCTCTTTCCTAATGAAGTTGGCTTAGGCGGCAGGCTCGGCATAACAAAGTTAGCCGGGCTAGCCGAGCGCGCGCGAATAACTCACTTCCGATCATATTTCCGGTTTCCGTTTACTCAATAACGACAGAATAGATAGATCCTGGGCAAGGTCTACTTACTATAAGTATGAATATAGACAAGTAATTTACCAACGTAAAATGTATGTGTGTTTTATTTACTGTTGGTGTCCACTTTACAATAGGTAGGTGTCTCTACAATTACTGAAAGAAATATGATCTTAGATCCGGTACAATACAATATAATTACCTATTCATTATATATTAATAATATTTATATTTCATGATCCCGCATATTACTTTGAAATAAGATTTTCATATCGTAGACATGAGTTTACAAATATTTGATATACCGATGATCGAGCACACCAAAATATGAAAAAGATATAAAATAAACAACTTGGTACAAATATACATACTTTGTTAGCGAGTGCCTACAAGCTACAAAAACGATAATACCTACTTGCAGCACAGTTTTCCAAGGTACCGCTGCATTAATTTTGTTAATTAAATGAACCGAAGATTTAGCGTACGGTCAAGGCGGCACAATCACGCAACAATGCTTGGAAAAAAAATCATTCATCTAAAATAACTTCTGAGACATCGTTATGATCCGACACGAACTAGAAATTAAAATATTTACCTAGTTCTTGTTTCTGCCAATGGCAGTCGTTATAATTGTAAATAAAGTAGGCAACTGGTACGAGTCCAGCGAGTAATTGCTGGGAAACTTGAAAACTGTCTCTGCTGAAAGCAATCAAATAGATTTTCTTGTCGAGAGATAATAATGCCTTTAACTTCAAGTGACTTGCCGTGACATATTCTTTAGAACAATTTTATTTTCAAACCTACCTAATTCTTTTCAAAAACTGTGGACAGTTGTGGTTGTTTCTGATGATGATAATGATTTAAAAATTATTATTATAAATGCAATAATCTTTTTTTTCCACACGTGGAAATTATAAAATTGTATGGAATGTCAAAATGTAGAGATGTTGTACTTGGTAAGTGATCGGCTGCTTAGTGGAATTTAGTGAGGTACTTTTAATTAGGTACGTTTAATTAGGTAGCAAGTCTTTCTTTGATTTATTTGTACCACCACCATATCATGAAAAAATTTAAATTATGAAACCTTTGGGTGACATTTTGTTATCAATAATTAAGAAGTGCAAAACATAAGCACTTATTATCACATTACGTCTTACCTATAACGGTCTTTGCACGGTATCTGTATCGCTCTATCCAGAGAATTTCATTAAATAATATATAATTTATCATTCAATTCGTGTAAATCGATCTTTAATCGAGATTTGAGACTCAATTACCTTATCGCTTTAAATATCATTACAACAATCTAATAGCATCAGAATCAATATCTTGATTCCTCTACTTGTCACCTACATTGAAAATTGACATATTAATTGGATGATAAAAAAACACAAGTATCTTTACATATCTGCATGTCACATCTTATCTATGATTTATGTTACATAGTTGTTATTATCTGTTTAAGAAGATAACTTATTAATAATTTATTTTTACTTTATGTGCAATCTTGTCCCCGCACGTATTTATTTCGTACTTAGTTTTACAGGTTGGCTGGAAGAGATCTCTTTATAGAGATAAGCTCACCTTTGTGATCTACTTTTAAAACAAATATTATTGTATTGTTAATGCACAATAAAGAATATATATAAGATAAGCAGGTACAAGAAAATATTCACATGAAATTAATTTTCTAGGCACCTATATCCAATCACTCCTAATAAACGCCAAATGACTGCGATGGAAACATTACCCTCCTTTATCACAACATGACATGTATTTTTAGGACATAATGAGGTGTAGTATATTCTTTATGACATAGTTTTGTTTAGAAAAGGGTATGTGAATTTCATGTTACGTGCATACATACATACATTCATCACCCTATTGCAGTCCACTGCTGGACGTAGGCCTCCCCCAGGATACGCCATAGGGCACGATCTCACGTTTTTGCCATCCAGTGGCTACCAGCTACATTTCTTAAGTAATCGAAGGACGGAGGTTTATGTTATGTGCACCTACCAACAATTATCATATCATATACATCAACCGGGACCGAAAGCTTAACGTGCCCTCCGAAGAACCTTTCTTTTCGGACTATCAGGCGGTTCTGCCTGCAATGTCCTAACCAAACTGGGAACAAATTCACTAAGTGATAAATATCAACTTTGTGAGTGACCCACCGAGAATCGAACCCGGAACCTTTGCGTCGCAAGCAGTCGCACTACCACTGCGCCACATCGACGGTCGTTACACAACCATGTCAGAGGACTGAACTCGTAGTAGGCGCTCAAAAAACTCTGACACCAGGGTTCATCGGGTCGTTGGATGACTCCGTGTCCCACACAAAAAGAAGAAGACCAACAATGATTTTAAAAACACCTATATTTTCGTATACCCTAGGTAGGTATCACGCTGTGTGATGCCGGCTCTGAATAGCATCACCCCATTTCATTCCCTTGGAAATCGTAAGAGGCGACTAAGGGACTCGAGGGTGTATTTTGCAATTTTAGGCGATGGGCTGACAACCTGTCGCCATGGCGAAACACAATTTTCCGAATGCCCCTCAAATATTTGTCAGACGTGGCGTAAATGTCCGTTTTTTGCGGCTGTTTGCGCTCTGCCTACCCTGCATGGGATTATAGGCGTGGATATCTAAAACGCACAATCACAGTGAAGTGACGCTGCAAATACAAATGAATTCATAGATCTCGTTTCCTCAGAAGTGACGTCTGTCGCGTCGTCGAGAGTGCCTGTGGTGTCATTATTTATTCTGTGGTGGTGTTGTGTGCCTGACCTAAGGAGGAAAGCTTACGCTGGGATTACGTATATGCGTGCGGTGCCGGGGATTTACCCATAATGACGTCCATAATGGTGCGGACCCGTTTCTTAAACCAGTATATAAAATGTTTTCCTCAACTTAAAATCACAACTTGGTTATCCGTAAATTGCCTTCGTAAAACCAAACCTACGTAACCCATTTTCCTTATAATTTTCCTTTTATCGGTAAGTGGACCAAATACTAATTAAATTTTATTGGTAATTTCATAGATCACTGTTTGATAATGAAAATGAAATTTACTTTATTCAATGTAGGATAGTATTATCACTTATTGACGTCATGATCCGTCATTGTAAAAAAAAATTGTATAACACCATTTTCTTATTTTTATAACAATTTTGTATTGTCATAGTAGAAAACCGGCTCGGGCGGGATAAAAAAAAGGCACTGCCTCGGGGCTGGCCAGGTTAATCACACGGCATGTAACTATACGCCACCAAGATTTTCAAAGCGTGCAATTTACATGCGCATAATTAACGCATGTAAATGTAAATTTTTTTTATTTTTTTTTTATTAATGATGGGTTTGCTCTTGACTCTAGTCTAGGTCATAGGACAGAGACAGAGTCTCAGATGGAGCGAGCTCACCCAGAAGAAGCCTGTTCACTCTTACTTTGAAGAGATTAGGGTTGTATGCTTTTGGAAACACAGACGCAGGAAGTGAGTTCCACTCTTTAGCAGTGCGCATTATAAATGATGACTGGAAGCGCTTAGTCCGAATTGGTGGAATGGCTACCAGGTACGGATGGTATCCGGCGGTGCGTCTGGATGTCCGATGGTAGAAGGGAGCTGGTGGAACAAGGTCGTGAAGCTCTTGAGCACACTCTCCGAAGTACAATCTATAAAATACCGACAAGCAGGCAACCTTGCGGCGATGTGCCAGGCTATGTAGCTATTAAAACAATCTTATAACTATCAAACGATCTATATAGGGTGAAAGGGTGAAATTTTACTAGTGAGCGAAAACTCAACACCGGCTGGTGGCTGAAATATGATAAAAACTATAAGACCTACCATACAAAATTGCTGATCAGCTGATTTGAGTACTAAGGAAGTTCAAAATATTTTTTGACATATTTCGACCTAGTATGTTCCGTTTAGAATGTCCAGTCCGTTCTCTTTCATTACAATCCTATAAAACCACTCTTATAAAAATCTGGTTTCTTTTAAAACTGATAGAGTATGTTATATTATAAGTATCCGACATTTAATAAAGAAATTTTAAACTGTAATTTTGGATTGCTTGCTTGGTTTTCTTGATTATTTAAATGACATTCACAAAAATTTATTGTGCAAGTTGTCATATCTCGTATCTTAAATTCTGCGATTGGCAATCGATAAAGTTAGCTAAAGTGCATTACAAGAAATTCAAACAGTGTCAAGTTTTTATTCAGTTATTTTCATTCTGACTCATTATCATACATTTCTGTGATTGTTTTGATGTACAGCTAGGTATTTACTTTATGTTGTGAAAAAAATTGTGGATAAAAATAATCTTGAGGCATAATGGTAATATTTATATATATTCGTTTCATATTCGTTTATTTCTAAAAATTACACAACATTATCTACAGGAATTAACCTAAAACGATAATGGTACATATACAAAACAAAATAACTACAAATAATCCAAATAACATGTCAGATAAAAAAAAAACAAATAAATTAATTAGACTCTATGTAACAATGTCTTACAAAAAATTATAGAATTACATTAATAAATTTAATTAGTAAATAAATAATCAAATCATAATCAGTCTAAGTATAATTTTATTCTATTTAGATAAACAATCTAACACAGTTTTATTGAACTCCGCTATTGTACAATGAAATAAGTCAACCTGTTCGCCAATAAGGTTGAGAATACGTAAAGCTACTGTCAATGGTGCAAATTTGAGTATGTTCGTCCTACATTGTGGCAGCACGAATGTGTATTGTCGAGGTCCTATTCGCAGACGCGTATTGGGTACATGTATATTAATTGCACCCAACAATATGCTATTTTCAAGCAGTCCCCTAATTACTTTGAACACGTATGTAGTTAGCGCTAAATTTCTTCTCACTTCAAGTTTATTGTAACCTATCATACCGAGGAGAAAAAGCGTAGGATATATTATTGGGTATGATGGATATACTCCAAATTGCTTCTTATACATACACCTTAAGAATTTATTCTGAATTTTTTCCATCATTGAAATATATTTATCTTCGTAGGGACTCCATATTATTGAACAGCTCTCTAGTTGGCTTCTGACTAGTGCATTATATAGGGACTTAATGGCTAGAATGTTGTTAACGTCTCTTGTTTGTCGCATTACGAATCCTAAATTCCTATAAGCTTTTGTACAGATTTTCGTTATATGATCCCGAAAAGTTACGTCCTCAGTCATTTGAATTCCCAAGTCCCGCACAGCTGTAATTTTAGTAAGTGCCTTTCCGTTAATCTCATAATTAAAGTGACAAGGCCGATTAGCACGCGTATAGGACATAAGGCTACATTTCAAAACGTTGAACTCTAGTTTATTATCTTGACTCCATTTAACAACTCTGTCTATATTGTCTTGTAATCGCTCACAGTCAATAATATCCTTTACCGACGTATACAATTTAAGGTCATCCGCAAATAATAAGCAACCAACCCCTTGAACCTAGTCATGCATGTAAGGTAAGTGCACCTAAATTATTAAGTTACAAGATATCTACATATTATTTCGGTAGGTATTGATATGACAACGATAACAACATTAATGTTTTGAAATGAACACAACAAATAATATGGGTCAGTAAGATAACCCTAAGCGTAGGTACATCTTTGCAATATTTGATACCGATGAAATGTAGATAAGCATTCACTCAAAATCAAAAATTTTGATATTACTTTATTGAACTTAAAATGCCAAAAAAACTATCACCAAATGAAATTAGATGCCTACTAGGTACACCTTCCTACATTTAGTTAATCATCTGAATTATATCTTTCAGATTTTTTACTAAATGTTTCATTTTAGACCTAACTTAAAAATATAAACCAACTGAATTCCTTTTCAGGCACCTAACCAGTATAAAACTACGCAAAAAACTTGAACTGCGTACTCACCGTTTATAAATCACGGATCAACACTAAAACGAACAAAACCACACACCAAAAAATGCCGTGCAAATTGATATTTCACGATCGCGGGTCCGCGGTGCGATCACCGCTAGGTCTCTGGGAGGTATGGCCCTCACGCGAGGCTGCAACCTTTATATACAACGCTTCAAGTCAATTCGCGTGCTATACCTATGTGCCTACACTTTAGCAGATCAGCCGTGGCGCATGAGCCGTCCAGCCGAATACTAATAGCCAAATCCGAGAGATCCACACTCTTCTATTTCAAGAGCCCCAAATAGGTCAACAAAGTGTTTCCGTTTTAGCGCCAGCTCTATCAAATACACTTACTTCTAGTTTTAAGAACAACTTTTTCATGATAAAGGTTGTCAAACTGTCTGTTTGAAATGACCTTTATGGTTTTCAACTCATGATTGGTGACATTGTATGTAACGCCTGGGGCCTAGTTGCAAGCATTCACAACAATGTCAGAGGATTACTAGTAGTAGGCGGTTGAAAAACTCTGACACCAGAGTTTATCGAGTCGTTGGATGACTCGGTGTTCCACACGAAAAGAAGAAAACAACAATCTTGCATGCCAGCATGGCAATACATTCGGTGATTTTAAAAACATGATTTTTCGAATCCAAGCGGTCCAAGTCACCCAGAATCCGAAAAACATGACATTTATTTATTTTTACTATAATAAGACGTTTGCTTTATTTAATAACATAAGCTGTAACTTCATACACCATGATTATATTATAATAAACTACTCATGGTATGGTGTATTCACGATCGTGTTGTGGGTAAATTTATGTCTTCTCTTTATCCATTTATTCATGACGTATCCTAGCTCCATTTCCCGTATTCCCAGTGATTTATCTGAGTGTTTAAGAATCTTTAAGTGATGAACGATGGTAGAGCAAAATATTGTTTCTTGTAATTTAAAAGCGTTATAATATTATGTTAATTAGAAAAAGTAAGAAACTTTATAGGTAAATATGACTTTCTAAATTGTATAAGAGCAAGAATTGTTTTAGGGTTGATACTCGCGGGAATCATAAAAGTACAAAACCTTTTTTTTTACATTGCGTTAAATAGTTTTCGCGAAAATAGACATACTCATTTTATATAAAGTCGCCGAGCGAGGGTTTCGTAACATGCACATAAGGGTTTCGTCTTTTCCCTACTGAGTTACGGAACCCTAAAAATTTTAATAATATGCCGGTCGAATCCTCGTAAATCCTTATTTAAATCTATACGAACCGCTGATCTTAAGTATAACCACTTATTTTGCAATTGATGAAAGATAATTGCTGCTAGTTGACCCCCGTGACTCTAATATATATGTACGCTAATTAAACCATGGTATCCCGATCCCACCCTTGAATTGATAAAACATGTGCTACGGCGTAGCACGCGTAGCAATATGCTACGACAGCTTTCTACTTTCATTCAACGTTTTAACATGTTTTCTTCTGCTTTGATAATAGGAAGAAAGTATTAGGATGGAAATTAGGCACGTTTCGTTAGTGATCAATCACCTTTTAATTTTTATTTTACCATACCATTGTTAATGTGTCAAAAGGAGTGTATGCGAGTGGTCAAGTCATCGGAGAACAGTTGCAGAATCGTCTTTATAACCAAACTCAAAATGCAAACGGCGTTCATTGAATCGGTTTTTTGGTTTATATATTCTTAAAGTATCTACTGCAGCCCTATTTCGATACAATATCGTAAAGATACTGTACCGACCGCGTGGGAGGGGAACCCCCCGAGCTACCCTCGCCGGGCCACGGGGAATTGAATCACAATTGATTCACTTTGCGCTGACAACTCGAGAAAATCCGCCCGTCTGGAAAAGTGCCCCATTTACAGGCTTAGCGCGCTTTCTTTACAATGACATCATAGGTTCTGATTATAAGATATTAACAATTTTTAAAATATTATCTTACTTACACTGTCAGTCTCAGCTAAATATGTAAGCATTATAATTATAAACTAGAGGTAGATCACAGTGTCTTAATCTATTAAAATCATACTATTTACTTCTAGTGAAACATTCTTTTAGAAATTGTCCTACATATGCTAGGAATCTGTTTGTATTTGACGCAAACATATATTAACATCAGTGTTAATCTTTATTTTGTAAGTGTGATGCAGATAGAGACTTAGCTCGCCCGAAAAATTACGTAGGTTAAGCATATGGTGAGGGGGAACATAAAATGGAATTTGCCTTATCAGAAATAGATTTGTCAAGTTGCCACGGACCATCAATTTATTTATCAATTTATTACAGGTAGGTACACAATTGAATACAAAAAGACAGGACACAAGGCATATTTGTTCAGAAGATACTTATATGCATCAAAACTAGAAATATTGTACCGTGTGTTGCCGGTTTAGAATAGCATTACCCCATTTATTACCTATGGGTGTCGTAAGAAGCGACTAAGGGACTCGAGGGTTAGATGTGTATTGCAGTTTTAGGCGATGCGATGACAACCTGTCACTATAGTGATACACAGTTATCTGATATACCCTCAATCTTTTGTCAGATGTGGTGTTAATATCCGTTTTACGGCCGTTAACGCTCTGCCTACCCCGTAAGGGATATAGGCGTGATTTATGTATGTATTAAAACTATTGTCATATTACTAACTAACTTTGATCGTTATACCAACAGACGACGAACTTTGCACCGATCAAATCAAATTGAACCAATAAGCCACGATTCCTCTGAGTCGGTATCATTATATGGAAAAGGAATATCGCTGTAGCTACGGGATTATTTGAAGGATTTGCAGGCAGAGTATTTTTTAATCAATTGTGTTCTAACTTTTCGTATCAAAAGTACGAGTATGAATAGATTCGAATACTGGCACTTGTGATAGTTACTAAAAGTTACATATACCTATCGCTGCAGTCTGGCGGCAAAGCCTGCGAAAACGGATTTCTAATGATTCATAAATTCACTACCTAATAATGAAGCCTTTAAAAATCCTACTTTTTCTACTTTATTAATTAGCTTAAAGTACCTTGGGCTTAGATTCTGTTGAATGAAATGATGATCAAAACCTTTTCAATTATAGACCAACGTCATTTGAAGGATAAGATTAACGAGCCTTGAAACCAAAAACCATAAGCGGAAATAAGGCTGTTCCACACAGAAGCTCACTACCAACATAAGCTGCTCTCCATCAAAAGCTTTAGATGTGTAATTACCCGAGTGACGCAGACCCACTCTGCTCTCGACTTCACAAGAGTGGTGGGGTTGGGGGTGGGGTGGGCAGTGTCCGCTGCGTTACCATGGAAACGGGGGTGGCTGAGGCTGAGGTGGCTGCCTGACGAATGGTGCCAACAAGTGGGTCTTATCGCTGTATACGTAAGTAGTGTAATATGGGTAGCTAGCTATGCCATTTAGTATTCTGTAGTTTTTAGGGTCCGTATTGCACTTGCGGCTAAAATGCGAGGCTGGTTTAGTTCGATGCAACTATGCGGTGTACGGTAACTTTATCTATAAGCTTATTTCAATTTAATTTAAACCATAAATTGGCTCATAACTCAGTTCTGAAAATCAATACTACTGAAGGTCTATGCTGTGCAGGTGTGCAACATGATCGAAACTTATTTAAATTTTACCCAGTGTATACCTACAGACTTGACGCAGCCTGACCCATGGAAATAGCATGTAGAATATAGATATGCCGAATGCCGGCCCCCCACCTAATCCCGGCAGTTTTTTTTACATTTTGGCTTGCATTCGTAAAATACTGGAAAAATTTACAACAAATTACTTTATTTATACCCTGATCCTGTCCGCTGCCTTAAAAACCCTTAAACTACCTCACACTACGAATAGACGTTGTTGGTTGTTGGAGCGGACCGTTTGGTCAAGGAGGTTGCTTTTGGAAGCTTTTTACGTGCATTCTGGGACGTATGCGTTTAAAAAGGAAAAGCCATGGTTAATACTTGCGATTGTAGGGGCTTGGTGAAACTCCATGTTTTTGTCAAAATTAATTAAAGACAGTGGTTTTTCAATTTCATTTTATCATATCAATTAGAAGATTGTCTAAATTATGTTCTAATACCAAATTTAACTTATGTTATTGCTTAGTTATAGATAAATGAGGCCGATCGTAATTAGGACTGAGATATAAGCCAAATTACACATTTCGATTTTAAGCTATTTGATTCAGATTTTATAGCTTGGTATATATTGTTGTTAAGGTGAAATTGACAATGTCATTCTTTAGATTTACTTTTGTTACTTTCATATTCCGGCCGGGGTTTCATAGAAATTTTAACCCAGTAATGCGACCGAGTTTAGACATCCCGAACAATCTAAAGCCGGCCGCCTCTAAGTACCTACTTACAAGGCGCTGTACAGGTGTTCTAAAATAATTCTCATTCTAGCCTGTAATGTCCCACTGCAGAGCAAAGGCCTCCCTCCCTTTCTTCCATTCTTCCCTGTTTTGGGTCTCCTTCTTCCAAAAAGGGACGTATGCACGTAGTTCATCCTTCGACCTCTTTTATTTTTTTATTTGTTTTAGTTACGTTTTATTCTTATTTGCATTATTTTCATATAAGTCATACATAATATGTACTAAACTAACAAAATAAATCACTTTCATGTAAGTTACTCAATTAAACATGCACAAATGAACTATATGGAAACGTGGCAAACTACTTGTTTTGGAGCATCCTTTAGGTACACGGCCGGGATTTCACAAAACTGCAGCCAGCAATAGATCGAAAACGGCCGACATTAGAGCATTTCGCCCTTCCCGAATTAAAACGCTTCCTTACTTTTCATGCTTCAATTCCACAGAAAATCTTAAATTAAATAAAATAGGTCAAATAGGCTACATAAACATGTATCAAACCTATTTTTAGGACAATATTGAAAAAGCTAAAGACAGTTAAAGTCGAAAATGCCCTAAGGAGGCGGGATTCGCCATATCTACTCCGAAAATTCTTGGTCTGACCTTTTGAGGCGTTAAGGGAGGTATAAGAAACATGCCACACACTAAATGCGGCTTGCGCACATTCATTTGACATTCATTTGCACGCAATGATACGATGCGACGCACCCGGTCTGCTCATCCTGCCGCTCACCCTTCCTTTAGGACATATATTTTAAGAGATCTGTGCACCTCTTCCATCTTTTCTTCGCAAAACACATTTGAAAATTCGCGCTCTATTTTCTTATGCTTCGTTGCCACTACAACATGTGAAACAAAATGTCATGACACTTCACTGAAATCGTGCAAGAAAAGCGAGTCACTTGACGTTTCGGTGGATGACCCCGTCCCTTGCCCTTACCTCGCCTCCTCTACCTCCATAACTCCCGAAGAAAGTTTAGGTTCAAAGTCTGGATTCAAAATTATAATTAATAGTGGTAGTTCCTGGTGTTAATTCTTAGATAATAACAAATTTCGTCAAACCATGGCGAATTCAAAGATGTTGGGTGCGCTAAAGGTGTTAAGGAATCGGCAAGACTTGAAATACCTTACGGGTAAGTTTTCCACATCAACATCAATGACTTTTATTAACTTGATACCCACCTTATTTTTACTGTCTGACTATTATCGGAGATCAAATAGATTCGTTGATATTCAAGATGAGTATGGTGCAAATGAGTACTAAAAAGTTGCTTTACATCCAGGTATACAGACCAGGAACTTTGCTGCACCTGCAAGCCATGTCCATACAAAATGCAAAATCGTCAACGGCGTATATGTGGTTACTTTGGATTCACCTAACGTAAAGGTACAGCTTCCATGCCTAATTATCATCATAATTATTATTAAATTCTCATTCAATTAAACATAACCTACAAAGTACTTTGGACTCTAAAATGCAGTGATGTAAACTTTGTATGAAACACTGCCAAGAGTTATGTTATGATATCAAATATTTCAATGTCAAAGCCAATGCATTTGAATGCAGCATGATTGTTACCAGGGAGTTGATTTGTTAGAAAATCACATTCTTATAGGAATGCTTCAGTTGTTTTTATAATGTTTTTATAAAAGTCAATAAAGGTCATAAAATTATTTATAGATTAGCATGTCTTCTACAACTACATGTGGGATCTGCTGCAAATTGCAGGAATTTAACATAATATTATTTGTATGAATTGTTTGTTTGGTTGTAGTTGCATGATTGGAAAAGACCTTTCTTTCTATATTCTCTTCTTTTCTTCTCTTTATTATGAATCAAAAATGAAAATAACTATCTATCTAGGTCAACTCACTGAACAAAGAGGTAATGGAGGAAATGAGGAGCATTGTAAATGAAGTAGAATCCAATCCAGCTATTGAGGCAGCGGTGCTGATCTCCGGGAAACCTGGAGTCTTCATTGCTGGTGCTGATATCTCCATGATTGAGGCCTGTAAGACAAAGGAGGAGGTTGTGGCCCTATCTAAGTCGGGTAGGTTGCATTCTACAGAATTTGACAATTTAAAACATAATGCTTTCTAGTAAAACTCTCAATCAAGTTTATGATTTTTATATGACAAATAGGGAGAGGTTATACTCAAGCCAAAAATATATTTGACATATTGTTTGATATAAGCATGATATATATATATTTTTAATTTTCGCTCTGATTCTATTCAGGTCACGAAATCTTCAGAAAGATTGAAACAAGCCGCAAGCCCTACATATCAGCAATCCAGGGCAGCTGTCTTGGTGGAGGCCTAGAAACTGCCCTGGCCTGCCATTACAGGATTGCAGTTAAAGACTCCAAAACAGGCTTTGGATTACCTGAAGTTATGTTAGGCCTTCTTCCTGGTGGAGGTGGTACGCAAAGGTAAGAGAAAAAGTATTTGGTTCATTTATACCCAAAAAAAAAAACCATCTTCCTATTTAATGTTTATCTTCGGGTTCTTTCTATATTATTTTTAATTTTTCGATAACATTGCAGGATGCCAGTTCTTACTTCCATTCCCACAACTTTGGACCTGGCCCTCACTGGCAAGAATGTGAAAGCAGACAAGGCCAAAAAACTGGGCATTGTTGATTTGTTAGTTGCCCCACTTGGACCTGGTAAGTATAACACAATGTTTTTTAAGAAATTTGAACCTATTTACTTTCAACTTTATGATAAATTATTAAAAAAAATCTACTATTTCTATAGGCCTAGGAAAACCAGAAGAAAACACCACCAAATATTTAGAGAATGTAGCTGTTCAAATTGCGAAAGACATGGCATCTGGTAAAATGAAGGTGGACAGGTCTAAGAAAGGATTAGTTCAGAAACTCACTGCCAATGTGATGGGTTATGACTTCGTCAAGAACATTATATTCAAGAAAGCGAGAGAGCAAGTTATGAAAGCCTCAAGAGGACTGTACCCTGCGCCTTTGAAGGTCAGTTACGATATTATTTAACTTTGAATTTTATAAAAAACCTAAGTTTCAAAATCAAGCAACTCTGTCTGACCTATCTTATTGTAATTATCGAAGAAACGGAAATGAATCTCTAAGATTGAAGGTTGGATTAGAGAAAGCGGCTTTTGCGTTTGTCGCGAATTAACAAGGTAGTTTTTGCGACGAACTATACTGCTTATCATTCATGAATTTGCTTAATTCATTCATTTAATTTGTTGCGCACATGTCTTTATAATCTCAAGAGAAACGGCATAGGCACTTACTATAACAGCAGTTCATCCCAATTTTTTTAGCCTTCTCATAGAATGATCTTAATAATCGTAATATTTGACAAACTCTCAAAGATTTGATAAATTCACGAAGTTAGTGCATAGTTACTGGTGTCACGTTTCTGTTTATTGTGGAAATGTGTAATGCTCTAAAAGTCGTAATATTTGGCAGATCCTCGAAGTAGTCCGTACGGGCGTCGACAAGGGACCCCAGGCTGGCTACGAGGCGGAGGCGCAAGGGTTCGGTGAGCTGGCGATGACTCCGCAGAGCAAGGGGCTCATCGGCCTGTTCAGGGGACAGACCGAGTGCAAGAAGAATAGGTTCGGCAAGCCGCAGAAGGAGGTCAAAGCTGTGAGTAAACTTGTATGTTAGGTAGATCTATACAGAACAAGGATAGCTGGCTTTGAGACTGGAGCGCAAGAGTTCACCCTGGCAACGACTCAGTTAAGCAAGGGCCAAAGAAACAATGATCCGCAAACTTCAACGTTTTATACGCGCCAATCTGTAGATGTGGGAGCAGCATGTTCTGTTCATCAATCAAATTGATGGATTACTACAACACCTTAATTGATAATGGATCCACATATTCTATTTCAAAGTATTTCTGTGGCGTATGTGTACAAAAATGAAAGACAATTTGTTTTCCAGATCGGCGTATTAGGAGCTGGTCTGATGGGCGCCGGTATTGTGCAAGTGTCCATAGACAAGGGGTACCGCGTGGTGCTGAAGGACGCGACCAACGCGGGCCTGTACCGCGGCGTGGGGCAGATCCAGGGCGGCCTCGTCAATGCCGTCAAGCGGAAGAGGATCTCTACGTGAGGGCCGTTACTTTATACAGCCGCAAGGTTGCAGTGTTTTTGCAGCGACTGCAGCGGATGCAGCACCATAGTCAGCCAGCCATAGTGCTCAAGAAGTATCCACACATTTTCATCCATACATACATTACATACACATATCACGCCAATTATCCCTTGCGGTGTGCAGAGCGTAAACGGCCGCAGAAACGGACTCTACGCCACGTCTGACATATATTTGAGGTTCATTCGGAAAATTGTATATCACCATAATGACAGGTTGTCAGCCCATCACCTAAAATTGCAATGCACACTCTCATCCCTTAGTCGCCTCTTACAACTCCCACGGGAAAGAAATTCCATCCATAGATATTAAAAATGCGGCATCACTACTCCTTAAAAGTGTTGCGTTTAAGAAGTTACTGCTTATGAAAGGTATTGACCCACAATTATATACAGGCTACATAAACGTAACAAACTAGCTTTCCACTTAGCCGATTTTACTTTTTTTTCCGTAAATATAAAACAGTGAAGTACAGTCGGTTGTAGCATGGTTGTAGCACATAAGGTATCAGGGGTGCTCCAAAAGAACTAATTTATTAATATCCCCAATTAATACACAATACAAATTTAAACTTATTCTCATAAAATAAGTCAATTTCTACTAATACATATTCTTGTCACGAAAAAAATATTGCTGGGGACAAGAATAACTCAGTTTTTCTGGAGTACCCCTGGTACCTTTGTGCTACAACCGACTGTACCTGAAACATCTATCGGCAGTTTGCAAAAGGACAAATACATGTCGAACCTGCTGCCGACCCTCGACTACGGCAAGTTCAAGGACGTGGACTGCGTGATCGAGGCGGTGTTCGAGAACATCGACATCAAGCACAAGGTGATCAAGGAGATGGAAGCCGTGGTGCCGCAGCATTGCGTCATCGCGACCAACACCAGCGCCATCCCGATCACTCGCATCGCCGCGGGCAGCAGTCGCCCGGAGAAAGTCATCGGTGAGTTTGTATTTGTGTTTGGCAATCTACAGGTTCTGTGTGCTATACTAACGAAGGTTTTCGCCTAGCGGTTTCACTTGGTGCCACCCGTTTTCTGCTCCTTTATTCCCCCTCTAATTGCCCTACATCTATTCCCTCCTCACTCTATCCCTTTACATAGCACTGACGCGCCGTCGTTTCGATGCGTCCACGAAATAAGAGTTGCGTTGAAGCGCTGTAAAAAAGTAGATATTCTTTTAGACGGCGCGGCGGTGACTTGGGACCGCACTAGTTTCTTCGTTGATACGGCGGCGGTTCCTCTGAGCACTTGCCATTTATATCAATAGTTTTCATTGAACGCAAATTAACAGCCACATCAGTCCACTGCTGAACATGCGGACTCACCAAGCTTCGTAGGCGGATTGGTGAGCGCAGTGCAAGCTGTTGTATTCACAGGGAATTGTGCTGCCCATCTCTTATACAAATTTATCTCTTAGTCGCTTTTTTACGACACCCAGGCATAGAATTGGAATGCTATTCTACATACATACATACATACTTATATCACGCCTATATCCCCTGCGGAGTAGGCAGTGCGTAAGCGGCCGAAAAAACGGTCACTTACGCCACGTCTGACAAACATTTGAGTGTCATTCATATAATTGTGTCACAGTGACAGGTTGTCAGCCCATCGCCTAAAATTTCAATACACACCCTCGAAGCCCTTAGTCGCCTCTTACGACTCCCACGAGCAAGAAATGGGGTGATGCTATTCTAAGCCAGCATCACACGGAATGCTATTCTAAGCCGTATAAATGAACTAAATAATTTAATGAACCTAAATGCAATGTACAATTCCAGGCATGCACTACTTCTCCCCCGTGGACAAGATGCAACTGCTGGAGATCATCCGGCACCCCGGCACCAGCGACGACACCGCCGCCGCCGCCGTCGCCATCGGCCTCAAGCAGGGGAAGGTGGTCATCACCGTGGGAGACGGGCCAGGCTTCTACACCACCAGGATCCTCAGCACCATGCTGAGCGAGGCCATCAGGTACTACTGACTACTGTAGTTGTAGAAGGGTCATCGTAAACGTAGACATCACATTTGGTTAACTTGTTCTGCCGGTTTATACTGGATTTCGTAATAGCACATTCACACGATGCCAATGTGGGCAGGGAAATAGTAAGAGAAGTGGGCAGCGCTAATGTGTGAACAGGTAACTCGCGCTGCTAATCGTCATGCCGCTGCCACTCCCCGTGCTCCCGCAATTGTCGGCTTTTCGTGCGCGAGCCAAAGGAACGGCTGCACGAACGTGTGTGGAATGTATTGCTATTCCGCTCACTCATATTGATGCGAAAAGAGTATAACGGCAGTGTGAGAACACTTACTGGCGATGAAACTTCCGTGGAAGTATTTCGAGCAATATTCGCGACAGCGACAGGAGCAGGTGCATGGTGTGGTGGGTGGTATAGATCTTGTGGTATAGATAGGCTGTAGTGTAGGATTCATTACGATTTTGTTGAGTCTTAAGTAAAGTGCATGTCTAAGCGGACAGAACTGTATTGTTATGCTGAGACATATCAATATTATTGTATAAAGTTTTTCTTCCTTCTTTTTCGTGTGGGACACCGTGTCGTCTAACCGTCGTCGATGAACCCTGGTGTGTTTTTCAACCGCCTACTACTAGTAGTAGGCCTCTGACATGGTTGTGTGACGACCGCCGCCTAAGTAAACATAGACAGCAACCGAGACCGACTGCTTATTGTGCCCTCCAAAGCACAGAAACATTTCTTTTCGGACAATCCGGTGGTTCACCCTGCAATGTCCTAACCAGACCGAGAACAATTTTCACAAAGTGATAAATATCAACTTTTGTGAGGGCCCCAACGAGAATCGAACCCGGAACTTTTGCGTCGCAGGCAGTCGCATTACCACTGCGCCACATTGGCAGACATTTTTTTTTTGTTATAATAATATATATTTTTTATGTAGGTTACTACAGGAAGGCGTTGACCCCAAGGAGCTGGACAACATGACAAAGCAGTTTGGTTTCCCGGTGGGCGCCGCCACGCTCGCGGACGAGGTCGGCATCGACGTCGGCTCGCACATCGCCGTCGACCTGTTCAAGGTGCGCGCTACACAACTATATGCTCATCATCATCATCCTCAGCCCACATCCATCCACTGCAGGGTATAGGCCTCGTCTCTACAGCGCCAATCCTCACGGTCCTGTGCCAGCCTTGTCCAGTGCCGTCCTGTTAGCTTGACGATATCGTCGGACCAACGGGCAGCTGGTCTGCCCACTGACCTTTTTGCTCGTATTGGCCACCATTGCGTGACTGCTTTGGTCCACCGATCACTACTTCTTCTCGCCAAGTATATATGCTCATAGATTATTGTAATAATTGTAAAAGTGATAAACACCAACTATTTAATATCATCCTATACCATGTTTAGGCAAATGAGGAATCTTTATGTTTAGTCGGTTACATGATATTGCGCGACTATGACAGACCGCAATCCGCGACCTTGGCCTCTTGTCGTGTCGGAAACCGAGTTGACGAACGACCAAATGAACTTTTAGCTATATCTGTCACCTTTAAGATTTCTCGTTTGTGTAACGTGTGAAACACCGCTTAGAGCAACCCGGCCTTTCGTCCCGAATCCGTATTATTCTAAGAACCTCTTAACACCATATATTTCGCTTATTTTAATTTGATTCCATAAAGAAAGATGTCTTTCACCTACTTAACTTTACAATTTTGCTTTCGAAATCAAACCTCAGTGAAGATAAACAAACGATGGCAGCTGGAGGTTTCGTGTTTCTTTTCTTATGTTTATCGAAAAATTTGGGAAAATCAGCTTAAACCGTCCCACATTTGCAGGCCTTCGGAGACCGCATCGGTGGAGGCGACCTCAACATAATGTCGGACCTCGTGACGAAGGGCTTCATGGGGCGCAAGTCCGGCAAGGGCATCTACGTCTACGAGAAGGGCACCAAGAACCGCGATGTCAACCAGGAGGTCATCCAGATGCTCAAGGATCGCTACTCGCTGCAGCCCAAGGGAGCTAACACTGTGGAAGACCAACAACTCAGGATGGTGTCCAGGTGAGAGCGTCCACAACAACGACAGTATTGCATTACAATATCGTATGCTGGACTGATATAACCGTGCATATCTGAATTTCTACGCGCGTACGCCTGTTTGTCATCGTATGGAGCTAAAGATACTGACTAGTTTGTCGTGGAGATGTTTGCTATATTAAATTTTATCAGTATCCTTACTTACCGCTGGCTTCAGCCTGACTTATTTTAACAAGTTTCGTGTAGCAGTTCATACGAAAAGGGCACTGAGAAAAAAGTTGTTCATTAATCTTCGCAACGTGTGATCAATGTGGAGGTGAGGGTCATTGCAATACTTGTGTTCCACGGTATAACCGCTGCTTCATTCATACATACTTGAGACTCGTTTTATACATAACTGACGTTTGACAGATTCGTGAACGAGGCAGTATTATCGCTGGAGGAGCAGATCCTGTACACGCCGCTGGAGGGCGACGTCGGCGCCGTGTTCGGCCTCGGCTTCCCGCCGTTCACCGGGGGACCGTTCAGGTAGATCATGAAAAAACCAAAGTCATTATTTGTGATCAGTATGCAAACTTTGTAAGGCAGTTCTACACATTTTTGCTATGAGGCCAGCAACGAAACACGGAAAACAATATCGGCTGTTTCATACAATTTGGCTGAGTGAGTGTTTTTTAACTGCTAAATAAAGTTTAGCTATTTTAATTCAAATATCTTACCTCATAGATTTTCCAACAAAATATTACAAAACGTTGCCATTTCCAGGTGGGTGGACCAATTCGGAGCTGACAAGTTGGTGAAGAAGATGGAGGAGTTCCAGGGCCTGTACGGCGCCCCGTTCAAGCCCGCGCAGACCCTCGTGGACATGGCCAAAGACCCCACCAAGAAGTTCCATAAGTAATCGTCCCGAGGCCAACTCTTTTCCCCTTCATAAAGACTTGTGCCCTCTCGACACCTCGCTATACAGCGTGAGCTCGTCGAGCGGACGGATTCACTGACGTGCTGGTCGACTTACTAAATATATGGATTAACTAGATAAACTTGATCTGCTTCCATGTGTAGGGTGATGTTTTTGTTGGTCGACCAGCCACCTGATCTGAACCCTACGTTCGACGATTCCCGCGCCCTTAGAATAAGTGTTCAATAAATTATTGATAAGAGTAAGTGAGTAAGAGTGCTTCACATATAGTTTTATACGAGAATCTTATTATATCATGTAAATTGATTAGGAAAATCAGGTTTGAATCATGTATTCAACCATGTGAATAGATATTACGGAACCTTTGAGATTGAAGTATGTACTGTTTGTTACATTAATGATTGGTATTCAAATATTTCTAAATAAAGTATTTATTTTATATCGTGTTTTGTTACTATTTTTTTCATGAAGTTCATTATTAAATATGGATTTCTTGCCTCTGAATGCGAAGCGTTTTAGCTTCTCATATCCAGTATACACTTAATAACTTGCCATTGTACAAAAATAGAGACTGAACAAAACCCCCATTAAAAAGAGGTAGGTCTTCATCGAGTCTAATAGCACGTTCGTTCACACAATGCTAATATGGGCAGGGAAATACTCGTCATGCCGCCGCTGCCACTTCTCTCTCTATATAAGGTGTAAAAAAATTAGCTAAGAATATTTTAAGGGGCGAACCAGTACGTGAAACTGAACAACTTTCCCCAAGGAACATAGGTCGAAATATGAAAAAATTATTTGACCCTCCCATACATAGTGTGTTACCCGGGCGGGATAATTTGTATGGGAGGGCCAATTTTTTTTTTCATATTTCGACCTATGTTCCTTGGGGAAAGTTGTTCAGTTTCACGTACTGGTTCACCCCTTAAAATATTCTTAGCTAATTTTTTTACACCATGTATAGTTTGTGCACTTCTCGTGCTCCCCTCGATTGTTGGCTTTTCGTGCGCGAGTCAAAGGCACGGCAGCACGAATGCGTTTGGAATATATTGCTATCTCTCTTACTCGTATTGCTGCAAGAGTATGACGGCAGTGTGTGAACACTCACTCGCGTTGATACTCCCGCAGAAATATTTTGAACATTGTTCGTGACCATTCGTGACGTGACAGCGGCAGAATAGGAGCGGGTGCAATTAACTTGTCTACATTCCACAAGGTGCATGTTGCAATATCAAAAAATAAATGCAGATATTTTCTCTTTATTTTCATTAGTTCCTGTCTGGAATGTACTCTGGCACTGGCAACCCAGAACTGTCAGATTGACTCTCCTCAGTGATCTGTGTCTGTGTGTATATTGGGCTGCCACTATGCGCAACAGAAAATGTGCACTAAATATTAAGCGTCAAAAATTATGCAGCACGCAAATAAGCGCAATCTTGTCGTGAACTATCGGACTGCACATTTTTTAACGCATAATATATACTGCATTTTCTTGTTGCGTTCGATGAATTAATGTCAAAATTTGTGCAAGAAATAAAACGCGCCATGGAAAACGCAGTAAATAGTTCGTGTTTTGATGAAACATCAATTCTCAGAGCGCTTCAAAAATACGCAACACAAAGAGTGCAACCCGAGATTTGGTGTCATGTCGTTGAACTTTACTAGAGGTGCACCTCAAGAAATGATAGCATTCCGATTTTGATTTCTGCAATATCTCGATTATAATTTTGTTTTTTCTGATTTTTTTAATTTGAGGGATACAACTATAATAATGCCTTGTTTTCAGTCCATTTGTTGTTTACATAATTACATTACATTAGTGATCAGTCTGTTTGACACGTTCATGCTGTTTCTCCTAGTCAGTATTTTCTCCTATGACAGGTCATAAAACCGCGTTTTAGCCATGTTTTAGCACGCCAGTCAGGAGAAATTTTCTACCATGCGCTCCAAAACGCAGTTTTACGAACTGTCAAAGTATAAAAGAGCAACAAAAGATATAGTATCCGTGGTCCATTGAACGCACCCCAGCATAATAGGCAGCTTCTAATGGCTTATTGACATCGAGGGTCCGGAGTACCACATGTGGAAGAGCACCAGCCCGGCAAAAGTAAAGGAGATGCGAAAAGTGGTCCATAACAAATTTAGTTTAGCATAAAAGACCACTTCTGCTGGAACATTGACATCGAGGGTTTGGAGCAACAGATGAGGAACACCAGGATTAAATATACGAGATACGGAAATGGCTTGAAAGTAAAAATTGTTACATGATGTGCTATTTCTGCTGGCACACAGATATTGAGGGTCTGGTGTTCCTGAAGTGGATCATTGGATTCCTGCCTATACCGTACGAGTAATGCAAATGGAGTGATCCAAATCAAAATAAGTTGCTTCAATTTGTACTTACCTACATTTGAATAGCCCAAAGCATCAGCTAAAACTTTTAATATCAACAGCTAAACATCCACCTCTGGACACGGGCCTCCCCCTTTTGCAAAACTCACTACGCTTGACTGTCGGATTGGAGAGCGCAGTGCACGATGTTGTATTCACAGCGAACGCTGCTGCCAAATTCTGGGATTCAACCATTCGTCACTTTTTACGACACCCACCCGCGGATAGAATTCGGGTAATGTAAAATTATTCCCAGCCGGCATCACACGGCACACGGATCAAAACTAAATTCTTCCAATAATAATTATTATAAAAAATAAACTATACGTATGGATGCAGAAGTGCTTTCCTTTATGTGCATTAGGTCGATGAACAACCCAATGTAGATAGGTACTGTGGCTTTAAACTGAAGCTTCAGCAAAAGCTTATTAGCGTCGTGATAGAAATTTTCTTCTTCTTCTTCATAGCAAGTAAATGAAAGGACGATGGCTCGGAAATAGAAATTTAACATCTTAGGGTGTCCTTGGAATTCAGTTGAAGTCAAAGGCAAGATACACACTAGTGATGGAAGGCTAACCATAACCCAAGAGAATATAATACACACCATAACATTCAGTTCCAAGAAAATATAATACACTTACTATTCAGTTAGCGAAACGAAGTTCGCCAGATATCTATCAATAAAAACAAATCAATGACAATTTAAAAGAGTAAACCCCAAATAATCTTTCCGCTTTAGAATAAGATAAAGACAAAAACAAATAAATCCGATAAAACAAGGATCATGTTTAATTTACTGATATCGATTTAGATTTTATGGAATCGCTTCTGACTTTGTTCTGGGTTCACCTCTAAAAAATTAAAAACAAAACGAATGACAGCTAACATGAATTCTCGTGTTGCACACTTTCCAAGCGCGCGAAGAATACGCAACAGAAAACATGCAACAAATATTTCGTGTTATCAGGTAAAATTCTCGGGGTGCATTTAATTTGTTGTCTATTTTTCTCTGCATAATAAACGCCGCGTAAACCTCATTCACGACAGTAAAATGCAACACAAAATGAGCGTAAAAAAATGTGCACACCGCGAATTCTTGTCAATGTCGTCAACTTTTTGCTGCACAAAACTCGGCGCGTGTTTTTTTTGGCGCAATATTTGTTGCACATAAAGCGCACCCTGTATATTTTCCAAGGGCGCGTTCAATGGACCACGGATAATATATCTTTCGTCGCTCTTTTATACTTTGACAGTTCGTAAAACCGTGTTTTTTTTTTAATGATGGGTTTGCTCTTGACTCTAGTCCAGGTCATAGGATAGAGACAGAGTCTAAGATGGAGCGAGCTTCACTCTTACTCTGAAG
This sequence comes from Tuta absoluta, assembly GCA_027580185.1. NCBI lineage: Eukaryota > Metazoa > Arthropoda > Insecta > Lepidoptera > Gelechiidae > Tuta > Tuta absoluta. The sequence goes on from JAQAHW010000002.1 coordinate 17,995,621, forward strand.
AGATTAGGGTTGTATGCGTTTGGAAACACAGACAAAGGTAGTGAGTTCCACTTCCACTCTTTAGCAGTGCGCATTATAAATGATGACTAAAAGCGCATAGTCCGCATTGGTGGAATGGCAACCAGGTATGGATGGTATCCGGCGGTGCGTCTGGATGTCCGATGGTAGAAGGCTAGTACTATTAATTATACTGTGGTAGAAGGGAGCTGGTGGAACAAGGTCGTGAAGCTATTGAGCACACTCTCCGAAGTACAATCTGTAAAAAACCGACAAGCAGGCAACCTTGCGGCGATGTGCCAGGCTATGAAGCTTGGTGTCCACCAGTTTTATGTCGCCTTTGGAGCGCTTGGCATGGTAGATTTCTCCTAACTGGCGCATGGCGGCGTGCTAAAACGCGGTTTTATGACCTGTCGCTGTCATCGGAGAAAATACCGACTAGGAGAAACAGTATGAACGTGCCCCAGGTATTTTTGCATGATAGGTTAAACTCGCTCAATAAAAAAACATTCAATTTAGAAAGTTTACTAATACGATATGATTGCACTTTTTCAGCTGCATGTTCAATAGAATTAGTTGACGGTTGTTATAATTTTTTAAAAAGGTAGTTTTATAACCCATGTCTCAAGTAATTATTTTACAAGTGTTTTTACTTCTGTTTACTAAATGAATACCTAAGTTAGCTAACTTCCTCATCATGCTTTTACTTGCTTTTATCATTCTTAAAACGTTTTTCTTTCAGGATTACCCCGAAGCTGTCCAGTTGGGACTTAAAACTGATAATAAATTATAGGTTATCAAATGTTTGCATGACCTACTAAACTAAAGAAGCAGATATTATGATTTTCAAATTACAATCCGTGAAGAATAGACTTTTGCGGCGACTATTAGAACATGCTATCTACTTGACTATAATTTTAGTCCTTATACCAGCTTTTTGTTACTTTGAACTTTGCGTTGTATTGTTTGCAGTAACAAAGAGTTGGACTGAACAGTTAGTCCATTTCTCTAATGCAGCATTTTTATTAATGAATATAGTAGGAAATATTATTTATGGAGTGTTCACCGATACAAGTATAAGAGGACGAAAGCTGAATGATAAAAAGGAAGGGACCTGGGATTTGTGTAGTGTGTGTGAATCTTACAGGCCGCCTCGTGCCTGGCACTGTGAAATTTGCAACATATGTATTTTAAAGAGAGACCATCACTGCCCATTTTTTGCTGCATGTGTTGGATATTACAACTTTAGATATTTCTTCATGATCTGTATGCATATGTTTATTACTATGGTATACTGTTTTTGTTACAACATAAAATACTTGGCACTGTATCTGTCTTGGGACAATGGCCTTATTATACTTAAATTTTTGTTTCCACTTGTAGGTCTTGTTATCAATTTTGGCCTAGAGAGTATATATATTTTTCTGGTTATAATTAACTTTTTTGTAGTATGTTTCTCAGGCTTTTTATTTTTTTACCATCTCAGAAACATTTTAATTGGGAGAACAGTGCCCGAAATGAAAGAGAGCAATAGAAAGAATAATTATAATAAAGGTTGGAAATTGAATATTGTGGAAGTGTTAGGGCAAAGGTGGTATTTAACATGGGTTTCACCTTTTATACAAAGTCCTCTGCCAGGTAATGGAATTGAATGGGATATTGATGAAATAGATAAAGACAAATAATTTAGATCCAATACTCATAATGCAATATTTATTTTAATTATTTATAAATAGGGCACAACTATTATTTAAATGAATAATTGATCAATGTCAGTTATTTCAGTAACATTAGCACATACAGTATTTCATTGGATATAAATGTAATTTTTGGTAAGTACTTAATGTTACAGTCATTGTTAAAACTAATTTGTAATAAAGTTTTGTATTATGGAACTGATTAAAATTATTCTAAAAATATAAACTATATATTTACAAATTAATATTTCTTAATAAAGTCATTCTACCTATTGTCTGTCTGGAATGTTAGTATTTGGCAATATTTGTGCTAAGTACCGAGTCCGTATTCTGTCAGATCGCGCCGTCTCCGGGTCTCGTTGTGATTCGTTCAATGAGTCAGAAGGAATCCTCGAGTCAGTTTCCTCATGGTCCATATTATTTTCATTGTCCAGTAGGGTCGCAGATTCGTCACAATTAAAGTCCCTAGGAAAGAAAAATATTATTTAGGTGCAGGTTAATGTACCTACCTAACGATTAAGGAAAAAGCTAGGTACGTCAGATTTTTAAAAGCTGATCTGACCATTATTAAGCATCAAATACTTAGGTTAATTTTGCACCCCAAATCCTAGATTTAGCAGTAAAAAATAAAAACAAAATAAGCCTTAATTGCAATTTAACATTTTTCAAGTTAAACATACTAACAAATTCAATATCAAAAAATAATAATATTTAATTTAAAAATACAGTTTTTTCTTCTTTTTTTTAATGACTTGTTCATTTTAGTTTAAAGCTTGTCTTTCGACATAGGCTCATCTAAAGATTTCCATTTTGGCCTGTCTTTAGAAGTACGGATCCAATCCAAGCTGGACCAGTTACTTATTTGAGGTCATCCTCCCACTACTGCTTGGCGCTTGGCCTGCCTCTACTTCTCTTACATCCTCTTTGATACCATTCAGTAATTATTTTTGACCATTTTTCTTTTGGTTCTCTGAGCATATGACCTGTCCATCTCCACTTAAGCTGTTTAAATATTGAGTACACCTTTTTGTATGTTGTAGTCTTTTTATATCTGTTAATCTTACTCACACACTCGCCTTAAGGCGAGAGTAGCCGTCAACGACCTCGACAGTGGCGCCACTTCACAAAATAAAAAACTCTATACAAATAATCTATCAGAATATCCGTTGCCTAAGTTTTTAGTATTATCCTTGCAATGGATATTTTGATAGATTGTTTGTATTAAGAATTTTTTTTGGGAAGTGGCGCTACTGTCGAGGTCGTGCACACTTGCCTTAGGCCGTACGCTCGCTTACGCGGTTTCACGCGCGGGCCACGTGAGGCCGCGCGCGGTCTCGCGGGATCCGCGCGGCGGTCTGACATCGCCGCCATTATTACCCGTCCAAATTTAGAAGGCGCATAGTGCCTAGGTAGTTGTATGTAATATGGCAAGTGTCGTCGTGTTCGTACGGGTTATATTATGTCGCGGGTTGCTGAAGCCGCGTCGCGGGTGACCGCAGGCCGCGTCACGGGGCGCCAATCTTGTGTTTTGTCAAATCTGGCCCGCGCGGGCCGTCCCGCGCGTGAAACCGCGTGAGCGAGCGTACGGCCTTAATCTTGAAAAACACTAGTTCAAAACTATATTTTGATATTTGAATTTTGAATAATATTAAATATGTAATTCTTGTAGTTAACAAATCATTTAGTACCAATAAGCCAATAACACATAACATAACATTAAATTTTTGTACATATGTATGTTGTTATTGTTACACAATAGTTAAATATTATGGCAAAAGATAACAGACTCAGTTATTGTCAAAGTTTTGCATAAGACAACACTGATACGGTCGCGCATGATACGGTTTTGGATGACCTGCAGCGTTTTCAAATGCGTATCAAAAGTGTGAGCAAATGTGACGCAGGCGGAGGTCATGATATGCCTGACGCAGGTGGTGTATTGTTTACTTATTGTTCAACATCGGATGTAATACTAATACAAAGCATCTCAGTAAGGAAATGAGACGTTCAACTTCGGTTTTTATTATTGATCTGACCAATTCACATAATGGAGTGGTCAACAGACAATTGGCCTCTTCGTGAAATATGACCATATTATCATTAAATAAACGAAAATTTCATGATCTGGCGAATTCCTCAATATGGCCACGACACTTAAAAATTAATATTTTACTTACATATCTACCAACATTTTGTTCATCACATAACATCAGGCTATAGCAGTCCACTGGCGGACGTAGGTCTTCCCAGGGTACGGCATAAGGCACGATCTCTCATTTTCGCCGTCCAGTCGCTACCAGCCGCCCTCATTTGTGTATTCCCGTTGTCCCCGGTGACCGTATCTCCGTTTAGGGTGGGGCAAGGTGGGACATGATGGGACAAGTTTTGGAAGAGGGTGGGGCTAGTTGTAGCAGAGGGTGGGGCAGTACCTTACCATACTACAGCTTGGTAAACCATCACCTACCCTCAACACACGGTTACCGCGGACAACGGGAATACACCCGCTCTTTAGGTTAACGGTATCCAACGCCACGTTTGCCGAGGCTTGGCCTGCACTCGAGAACCCGCTTGGAGTATTCTTATTGTTCACATTATTTAAGTTCGAAATTACTAATTTACTTGGATTTGTACCTAGAGTTTTTAACATCGATGTTTCTCCTCATCAAAGTAGCATCGACATCTAGAATTTTCCTTTGACGAAGCAATTTTACTACTTACATGCAGCAGGTATGCGACAGCGTTTGTCAAACTATTTCCAATCTGAAGGTATTTGGAAGTCTGTGGAAATAATTAAATTATAGATCTTGTTATAAGAATAACTTCGAAACACATTCTTTTGACATTATGACTTCTAAATAATTTCTTGAATGAATATTATTATGATTTATGTAGAATTAACAATCGTATGCGTATTTAGCTGCGAACTTGGTACCCGAACACACTATAGATAGGTAAATACATATAAAAGGCAACAAAAATCGGCACAAATGCCCTTAGGTACTTACTTTGAAAACAGAAATCAAACTGCACTTAATTATCGGTCACTGCACGATATTCCACTTAATTATATTAACACAATTCAATTATGATATTGATGACACTAACATGAACATTTATTTTCTAGTCAATGTATCCAAGTTAATTATTAATTTCGCACTAAAATATGTGAACACAACTCTACAACTCCACCGGTTATGAATGTTTGTAGTATGTGAGTAAAATATTAATTTGAATAGGTACCCACAACATTTGCTCCCCACTACAGAACTGTCAAGAAAGCAGAAGACATTTCTGCTGCTAAATGTTAGTGTAGTGTCTTTGGCTTGCCATTACGTTGATACCCGGAGAACCTTAAATCATTAATAAGTAGAACGTCACGATTAAACAGCCAAAGAAACTGCGTTCAACAAATTTACTCTTTTTACCATTATTATTCGAATACAAACTGCAAAATCAAACGCAACATCTACTTAATGATCATTATGTCGAATAGATACATTAATTGATCATTCATATTCAATGGAAATTCATCTCTTGAATAGGTATAGATTGAATTAAAGTTTTGTATTTTATTTCTGTGGTTTCAGAGCTACAGATTGAATTATATTGAAGGTATACCCTATTTCTGTTAAAAAGATACAAATAAAAATATTAATCTTGAACTTAACAACAAAAAAAAACAAAACCTATAGACTTCGCTGGCTTGGTCACCAAGAAAGGATGGGTGAAGAACGGGGACCAGTCGGGCGCCCCCGGTACCGGTGGTATGATGTGGTGGAAGCGGATCTTCGCGAGCTTCTGGCAAGCGGTTGACGTGAAACCATAGAAGACCGAGACAAGTGGCGAAATATCGTAACGGAAGCCAAGACCCACTTTGGGACTGGAGCCGGCGAAGTAAGTATTATTTTACAAGGTATTAGGTGGCTCCTCAATTCAGATGTTTAGATTCAGCATTAATACATCTAGCGATATGTTTTTTCTGCTAAATCCATGATTCGGGCTGCAAACTACTAAATAATGGTGATATCAGATTATTATCCATATTATTATGTACATGTAATATGTACTTTTTTATGTGTATGAATGTATTATTTATATATTACAATAACATTTAGTTTAAAAAAATAGTAGTAAGACTAAATTAAAATCTAAATCTACTTTTTAATTGACACTTGATAGGTACTTACGTTTTTATCGAGTCTCTCGCACTTGGTGATAAATTGAGAACTCCATTATTTGCAGAGTCAATAACATAAATAATTACGGCGGCAATGAGGGAAACTGAAAATAAATCAATAAAATTAGTTTTTGAGATGTCAAAAAAGCGGGTGGTAGATACACTGTCATAAATTGGGATGTAGTACTACAATCGTATTTGTGAAGAATTCAAACCACGCATTATTTCCAATAATTAATAAATACGAATTCTATTTCTCATGGTCTACTTTACGACGACGTGTGGTGTGGTCCAACGAACGTAATTCATCACTTCTACTACACGAATTAATTGCATTCGAGTAGTAGGACGGGTGACTAAATGGCATGCGAAATTGGATTTCTGCTGAATCGAAAATACGCCTTCCTTGGTTTCGTTTTGAGCGCACAATCATTTTGTTCTTCTTCTCCTTCTTTGCGTGTCGAAGACGAAACTAAATTTTCTTTGTCCAGTATGTAGCCACATTAACATTAGCCCACAGATCTTCAAGAGTGCAGGTGTCGGGACGCGCTGGGCATTCTAACAGATGGGACATGCTCTGTGGAACAGCACCATACTGGCACTGCTCAGAGTCGCTGTAGCCCCACCGACACAGATTTTTCTTGCAACGACCAACCTGTGTTCGAAGTCGGTTCAGAGATTTCCAAACCGACCACGTGAGGTAGCTGCCTGGAGGGAGGACTTCTTGTGTCGTAACATACGGGGGTTGTAGCGTTGCGGCACCTTTCCATAGGCATGTTCTGACCTGCATGGGATCGTCTATTATAGGCACCACCGATGAAAGAAAGCTCTTACGGCTTCTCAGTCTCTGTGGTGCCGGGTTATCGCCAAACATGGAGTGCCTCGAGTCGGCCTCCTGGTTTGCCTTCTCGATGGAGCTCGCCACATCTCTCCTGATGTTCGGAGGTTCTATTCCGGCTAGTGGGTACAGCTTACTTATCGGTGTCAGCTTTAAGCAGCCAGTTATTGTTCGACAAGTGTCATTGAGAGCTGTATCCACTAGTTTGGTATGGGAAGAACGATTCCAAACCAGGCTAGCGTATTCTCCGGCAGAGAAACAAAGCGCCAGTCCGGTAGTCCTTAGTACCTGTGGCGAAGCTCCCCACTTCGTTGATGGACAGCTTTTTCATGAGGTTGTTTCGACTGCTCACCTTTTTTTGCTGTTCACCTTGTTGTGGGTGTATAAGAGAGACAGAGTAGTAACAAAACCAATTTTAAATGTAAAACTTACTGAACAGACAGCCTAAAAAGAACATTTCCAGCATCAAGTATCCATATTTGTCAACTATCATCCCCGCCAGCAGGATTACTGTAGCTAAGCCCAAGTTCTGGACTGCTTGACATCTGGAAGAAAAATTTATTGCATTTGTAGACAGAGACGGAAATGCGGCTTCGCAAAATAAATTCAACACCGAAATAGGTAGGTAGTCATAGTCCCCAACAGGTTTCATTATGTTGGGGTATCATGGACACACTCGGCAACAGGAAAAACACCCAGACCCAAGGGCACAATATTGTTTCTAGTTTCTACAATCCTCTTTGACATTACTCATAACTCAACATTATTACACTGATGCCGTGTGATGCCGGCTTAGAATAGCATCACCCCATTTCTTTCCCGTGGGAGTCGTAAGAGGCGACTAAGGGACTCGAGGGTGTGTATTGCAATTTTAGGCGATGGGCTGACAACCTGTCACTTTGGCGAATATTTGTCAGACGTGGCCTAAATGGCCGATTACGCTCTGCCTACCCCGCAAGGAATTATAGCGTGATATGTGTATGTACGCTTGAAGCAAGCAGAATACTGCACTGGAATGTAAAATAAGATCTCATTATTTATGATGAAATACCATGTATTCTTGCAAATAAATAATTTCTATAATACTGACTATTGAATAGACTTACATTCCATAAGCAGTTCCAAGTTGATGTTCAGGAACAATCAATGCAACTAATGGCCACAGACCAGCAGCCAACAGAGAGTAGGAAATGCCCAGACAGATCTGTAAAGAAAAAACTCATCTGTTACATTCTAGACATAAAAAATCTTCATCATACTAAATGTCCAGGTGTGTTGTCTAAGCTGGGCCATAAGATTAATTGACTAAAATCAATATCATTTAAAGTGGCGTTAGATACACTGATATATTCAATATATCTGTACTAATATTATAAATCTGAGAGTTTGTGTTAGCGTATATATGTATGTTTGTTACCTCTTCACGCTCAAACGGCTTGACCAATTTGGATGAAATTTGGAACACAGGTAAAGTATAACCTGGAAAAACACATAGGCCACTTTTTACCGCGAGAAAACAACTATTACCACCGGTCAACCGGTGGGCGGAAATCTAGTTAACTTATATACTAAAATCTTGATTTCTTTAGACCACGAGGGACACCCTGTACAAAAAGATTTCAAAAGAACGATTAGTGTTGCATAAGAAGAAGACACTCACCACTCCATAATAGGGGTCGTAGAAAGTGAACGCGAGCATGAAGTGTGAGCCTATAGTGGTGACTATGCTGACGATCACCCACATCACGTTGCGGCCGGTCTTATCGATGAGGATGCCGAAAAATGGACTCAGTACAGCGGACAGTAGGTACACCATCGAGTTCACGTTGTTAGCGTTTTCAGGAGAGAAGTCGAACTTGCGCTCGAAGAACAATCTGGAAACATATAACATAACAGGTAAATTTTATATTACTTCTTTTCGTGTTCGTGTTCCGTGCGCTGGTGACGAAGAGTTTTTCAACCGCCTATTACTAGTAGTAGGTCTCTGACATGGTTGTGTAACGACCACCGTCTAAGTAATCATAGACAGCAACCAGGACCGACGGCTTAGCGTGCCCTCCAAAACACGGAACCATCTTTCTTACGCACTATCAGGTTCAGCCTGCAATGTGCTAAATATATAGACTGGAAACATATTCACAAAGTGATAACATCAACCCATTGGGAATCGAACTCGTTAATATAAACCTGACAAGAACTTACATGTTTTCTGATTTCTTTGAATATTTCAAACAATAAATAAACAACAAAACTGACAATGCAGGTACCAGTTGAATAAGGTTAAGTTCCGTAGGTACCTAACTTTACAAATATGTATTTGTGGATGTTGGTACAAATGTAGTCTCCTCTATAGCAAATGCTGTGTGAGAGAGAACCTTTTTGTGAGCATCTAAGTTATAAAATTTATGACTGTAATGATTAGTTAATTCTTGGATAACAAATAAACATTTTCTATTCTATTATACTTCTGTAATTTATCAGTGAAAAGATCTACATGTATTTAGTTTTATATATATATATAAGTTAGAATATATATATATATATATATATATATATATATATATATATATATATATATATATATATATATACACATATTATGTACTTACTTTCCCAGAGCAATGAACGGGAATATAGCCAAGTAGTAAGCCACACAGATAACTGACAAAAGCCAGAAGACTGACTTGAACTTGAGAATATCAGACAGATGGAATGGCTCATTGTTTGCTTGCCCGTCCTGTCTCTCCAGGATCTTCTCAGCTCTGTGGTCCATCCAGCCCAGAATCAGGCCAAAGATGAGAGACATCAAACATGTCAAAGAGGCTAAAAAATAAAATAATGATTAACACATCTCCACACCTATATTAATCAGCCTATAATTTTGAATTTTATCTGTGGGAGATTCATCAGTTTTTTTCTTTTGTAGTTTTGTTGTTGACGAAATTAAAAAGCAATCTTCAAATACTAACCAATAAACAGAGCAACCCCAAGTCTCTCATATCCAACATAGTATTGCCCAACCCATTTATATATTGGCTCCATGACCCAGAAGTTGACAGTGCTGCCGAACCGAGAAAACGAGAGCTGGAGGCCAAACACCATGTTCAGCTCTTTCCCTTTAAACCAGAGCACAACATAGTTGTTCACAGCTACTTGTAGGGACTCTCCGCCAATTCTGCATGTAAGACAAGAAGCGTCAAGCGAAAGTCACATGAATACTATCAAATTGAATCAACAAAAGACACTCAATTTGGTATTTTTGATGTCTACTATCTGTTTTTGTGATTGATTATCCTTGGAATTCATAGGGGCAGTGGTGTCACCCCTATACATATAAAATCCCTATGTCATGTATAGTAGTGCCATTGTGGCCCAATTGGCATTAATTTATGATTATATTTCTCATGTTTTCCGTGGGTGTCGTAAGAGGCGACAAAGGGACACGAGGGTGTGTATTGCAATTTAGGCAATGGGCTGACAACCTGTCTCTACTGTAACACACAATTTTCCGAATGACCCTCGAAATGTTTTTCAAATGTGGTGTAAATGTCTGTTCTTTCATCAGTTTACGCTCTGCCTACCCCGCAAGGGATTTTAGGCGTGATATGTGTATGTATGTATGATTAAATGGCTAGAATGTATTTTCTAAATCTTACCCAAAAACAAATCTGCCAAGTATCATAAGCCAATATGCATTGATATATGTTCCGAAGGCAAAAATTACAGCCCCTATCATTACAATAGTCATATATATTATAGTACCCAATCTAACACCAAATAATCTGAAAAAAAGAAAGACAAGTTTTACCAAAGTGGAGGTGACATTTTGAAAGCATTAACACAAAATTTTACTAGTTGAAATGTGCTTTAAATATAATAAGAGAATATTAATGAGATGTCTCTTTTGTCATAGTTTCATAATAATGATTAAGCGAGCAACAATTTTTGATGCATGATACAAAATAGGCAATGGACATACTACTAGGTATATCAGTAAAATGAGGTCACAAAGAGTAGAGTAGTAAACATAATAAGTTAGTATTAGTCAGAATATGTAACACGAGTATTGAATAAACAACATTACAAACCTGTCAATAAGATAACCACCAATAAAACATAATATCACATTAGGCCAAGAATATATGGAATAGAGCAGCGCAAATTCTGAAGTATTTAAATGGGAGTCATCTTTGAAATTGTCTGCCAATGCTCCAGGGGTGTCATAGCAGAAATAGGAACCTAAAAAAAATTTTTTTGATAAAAAATATTTAAAATAGGGTCATAAATCTAGTTAATGTCTGACACAACAAGAGACGATTTACAATAGGTGATCTATAATCATACTAAACAGATGAGATTATGATAGAGAATAATTTATTTTGTTTTTTAGACAGTGTGGTACAAGAAATTTAAATATCCAAATTCATTTTAGTGTAATTTGGAACAATTTTATTTAGATATAGTAGGCTTGCTTTTAATTTGGAAATAACAGAGTCTGAAGAAGAAAACAACACAACATTAAACACTTGGCTTCAGAATTGATAAATTTATAAATGAAATTAATACTTTTGTAAAACCTGTGAAAGCAATAAATGAATACAGAAAACTGAGGCATTAGTTGGTAGAACTTACCAAAACAAAGAAAGCACATTAGTATAAGTGCTATGAATCTGTGGACTTTGTTGGCGGGATGGCACCATGATGTGGGCGGCACCTGCAAGCTGCTGCTGCTGGTGCCAGCGCTCTCGGGGTTCTCCATTCTACCATCACACACAAAATCATCAACAACAAATACATTAGAAGAAAAACGCGACCCGCTCATGATAGCCACATGAAAAATAAATTATATATTAGCTGGTAAAGTTCAAAAGCCACTCACATTTCCTGAGTCCTTTGTTTTATATCAACGATAACACAATATTACTAAAACAAGTCATATGTGTGTACAGCACAGTTACATGTTTATCAAAATAATTAACCCACACATATTATGGATATCTGTTGTAGGTATATCAAATTCCCTCTCTAAATAAAATATTTATACGATGCTCTCGACGATGATGATAGTGGAACACAAACTAACAAAAACGAAGCGAAGGACAACAAAATGTTTTTGCATCGCAATCGAAATGCAAGCGTCACGGCCCGCAGATATCCGATAACAGATTGACAGCAGGACAAATATATAAATGTATCACAAGAGTGATAGAGACACACCAATAATTTCTGAACGAATGATCTGTTTACAGTTTACGATTTCTGAACGAAAGTGAAACGTCAAAGTATTTTTTCTGGTGGGCCTAGGGGACAAATCCGGTACTGCCAATACTTAGCGAATTGAGAGAAATTTATACAACTTCTTCCAACTGAAGTGAATCAGAATCTCACCGCTAGGTGAGTATTATGTTCCTTGATCAGAATGTGGACCGCACTTAGAGTATATAGTACCTAGTACCCAAATTGGGTACAATGTAGATACTCTAAGGGACCGTACTTGCGCCACGCAACTACGACGCGGTGCAACATTTTCACCATACAATGTCAAATTTCATCTGAGGTAAAGGGGATTTTTATGACAGGAAGGAAACTGGCTCGGAGCCGGACCAATTTTTGTTATATGCTAATTTGTATGAACTAAACTAAAACTTGTGCCGCTGTACATTCATGGTCCGGATATTATGGAATGTATGAGGGACACCTACCTACGGTGCCTATGTTATGAAACTACAGGCTACAAGTCTACAGGTGAAATTTTTAGTACATTGCGTAGCCGGTTCATATTCCTGGCATCATAATGGCTAACGGACTACGCACTGAACATCGAATTTCACCTTTAAAATTGTAGCCTGTAGTTTGATTATATCGGGTACATTTGCCTATGTTATGTAACTACAGGCTACAAGTCTACAGGTGAAATTCTCAGTACATTGCGTAGCCAGTTCATATTCCTGGTATCATAATGGCTAAACGGCTAGGTACGCAATGAGCATGGAATTTCACCTGTAAAATTGTAGCCTGCAGTTTGATAATATCGGGTACTGTATGAAGCCAAGATTTTTTTTTACTTGCAAAATTTTCCATGTGTTTAGATGTATACAAATTAAGGCGTATGAGAACAGTTTTTTCCTGTAACATAAAATTTAATCTGATTTTATACAGAAGTTCCGCTGAAAAGGAAGACTTGACCATTGCTCAAGTGTCCCGCAAGAAAAATCTCTCCACCCTCTCTCACCCACCCTAGGAACGAATAAATGATTTTTTGCTTTAAAACTGCTGTTTGCTGGACCATAATCCTGATTAATAAACCAAATAACATGATTTGGCAGTACTAACACGTAGTTCTGCCTTGCCTACCTTCATGAATACGTGTAAACATTTAAAAATTAAAAAAAATCTTGAAAAAAAACTCTCCGAAATGTCCAAATCACTTATTTGCCACATATAACATGCGTCTTAATCAAGTCGGTAATATGCGTCTTTTTTTATACACTGTATATTTTAAGTTGCTTGTGATTGTATGGTTAAGCGTGTTAACTAGTTTGCCACGCGACATAAGAAGGCGCAAAATTAAAAAGTAATTCTAAAGACCGCCGGATGGGCGTAGGTACCTATGTAAGTATGTACATTATGCACATTTAGCTACGTTCTACGTAGCACGTCCAACGTCCAATAGCCTGTCGTTGCCATATAAACAATGAAAGCTTCATGCAGTAAGAGTATACTTACTTATGCTCTTAATTCTGATTAATTTCTTTGTATTGCTTACAATCTTGCCTGACAGGACTTTTCCATAACTTTCAATCATTCTGTTATTTGCCTGTGGTCGCAGGTAAAAAAATGCGCATTATTGGTAAGAAACATTTTTAACAAACAAATGTCAGGCAAAAAGTAAGCCAATTAAGAACTCTAAATTTTTTTTAATACTTATCGTATATACTATGGTTGATTTTGAACATACAGTGTTATATTATTGAAAAACTAATTAGTTTAAATAATTTACACTAGATGCGTCGCTTGTAACGTGCATTCAAGACGAGTACAAGGAGGTTAAAAATTTCAAGAGTTCGGTCGGGGCGCCGCGCCGGCAGCTTAGTGGCAGAGCGGTGAGACGGTACTTCACAGGTCCCGGATCCAATCCCCGGCCGTCGCTAACATTTTTTTCAATTTCTTATTTTCATTTAGGTACTTCTCGTATAGGTTAGATAATTCTTACAAAGACATACCTATAAACGTAGCCCTAGTTATACCGAAGTGTGGTTTACCTACAGGGTGCGACCTTCGTCTCATTAAACAAATTAAAACTACATACGCAAACAAAATAGGCAAGGTCATGTCGTAAAGCTGTGGAACAGACACTAGGCCTTAATCACATTAAACTATTCGATAATATAATTAGATTAAAACCACGTAAGTACTTACTATGGTTAATCCAAATTAATGTGGACGTGCATACTAATTGGATGTAGATAGATACTTACCTACGTATAGCAGTCCGTTAATACTAGAATAGCATCACCCCATCTCATTTTCCCATGGGTGTCTTAAAAAGGGTTCGAAAGGACTCGAGGGTTTTATGTGTAGATATTTAAGGATACGGTCTGACGACCTGTCACTATAGTGATACATAATTTTTCTGAAACGGCCTTCAAATAGGTATTTGTCAAATGTGGCGATAGCGAACGTATTGTGATGTAAACCCTCTGCCTACCCCGCAAGGGATAAAGGTGTGATATATATAAGTGTGTGTGTATACATATAGGTCTGCATGATGTCAATAAGATTGTATATGTGGAAAAATGTAGAGCGAATCTAAACCTATCAATTTGAACTGCTTGATATAAAACTACCTACCATATTGAGCCGGAATTGGATCATTGTAAATAAGACTACCGTCTATAGCGTACTATGTTTTAAGTTTGTTTTAAATAATAAAAAATCAACAGGTTTAATTCGTTCAGGCACCGGGTCGCGTCAATAAGCAGGTGTATTGGGCGCGGATAGCGGCATCGGCGGCGGCGGCGTGTGGTGTTATACGACGACGCAGCGGCAGGAGTGCGCGTGTGCGGCGGCGGCGGCGGTGCGGCGGCGCGGCGGGCGGCGAGCAGCAGGGCGGGCGGGGTGAAGCGGAGGGCGGCGGGCGGCCCGGCGCGCAGTGCTTCTCGCGCAGGACCGGAGTGGTGTTCACTCGGCGGCGCGCCGCGGCGCGACATGCCCAGCTGATGTTTATTTATACCACGAGCTCGGTGGAGGGCGCGCGCGGGAGGCCCTCCCCTCCGCGGCACCACGGTTCCGCGTGATGCAGCCGAGCGAGCTAGCCGACGCCGCGCACGCCGCTAGCGGAAACCCCCCGCAGCGCGGCCTCAACGGTGGCCGTTTCGACTTTGACGATGGTGGTACTTATTGTGGCGGCTGGGAAGACGGCAAGGCCCACGGCCATGGTGTGTGCACAGGGCCCAAAGGCCAGGGAGCCTACGCGGGATCCTGGCACTTTGGATTTGAAGTATCCGGCGTCTACACCTGGCCCAGGTGAGATAGTGACTTCGCCCGGGCCTCGCACATGCCCGAGCGCGAATCCGCGTCCGAAGCCGCTCCAAAAATAGGCTGCTATTAATAATTGAGTTCGGTGTTTCGCTAGAAAACGCGTGTAACAGCGGTGAAAGTGCCTCATGGCTCTATCGCCGCCAAAATGTTTCTATCGATCTTACTCATGACACTGATAACGACATGACATGACACGTGATAATGATAACTATACATATCAAGTGTAACATTATCATTATTATAAAAAATATATAATTAAATCCAAATAATACGCTTGACTGCAAATCTGCAGATATTGCAAGTTGAATTGCAAGCGGAAACAGTATGTAGAATAGTCAAGGAGTAAATAAATACCTAATGTATATGTATTGCAACAAAATGCAACCAAGTTCATATGACATCATCTTAATCTTCATGAGTTTGTTATGATTCTCAGAAATGCTAAGATACCCTATTACTAATTCACCATTCGCCCTTATTTAACATACTCTTTAAATAACATTTTCAGCTTTAGCTCATCAAGAGTAGCAACATAAGAAAGCATGCAAATGACAGTTGATGTGATATTTAAAGGTTTTACAAATCTGGCAATGACTAATGATACCTAATGGATGACTAACAAGAATCAGCGTTGACCTCATATAAACAAACCTACATACAACAGCCCTGCGACAGTCTTACAACCATTATTTCAGTTTTCATCAAGGAATGCAAAGCTGTATATTACTGGTATTAGACAGTTAGATGTATAACAATGATACAATGAATACAATACACCACACACACGGTTAACATAGTTTTCTTTGAAGCCTTGGTCCTCTGCCTTTCTTCAAAGAAATGTTCTGAATACTTAGTACTTATATGAACTAGTCTTCGCCAAACAAACTTAAACCACGCGACCGCGAGTCTCATCAAAACGATTATAGTCTTAAATAAAACTCTAACACTAATATTTCTTCCACAAATGCTCGTAAGAAATAATAAGAATACCTATAGCTCGGATAGAATGTAATGGTGTGCCAGGTCTACCGGTTATCTCTGTAAGCTAACGGCTGTTTTAATGCAACCCACTTTCCTTAGGTCATTGCTCTATCTAAAGGGGTGTCGACGTCTTGGTTCCGTCTGACCTCCGCTCAAATAAGGGCGATTTTCATAGCTGAACATATTCCAAGAATTTTGAACTCATCTCCTTTGAACAAGGACTTTGTTGAGAACATTAAATCATCAACCACAAGGATTCTCGATAGAGCATACCTTTCATCAGTAGAGTATTCCAATAAGTTTAAGGAATTTCGGCTATTTTACTGGTTTTGTAATTTACTTGGTTTAATGGTCGCTTGAACTCCGTACAGTGCCATCGCAATATTTAAGATACCCAGAATAATATTAATTTGCGTGAAAATCTTTGTTGTCATATTCAATTCAATCAATCGAACTCTGTATGTATTTCGCAGATATGCTCCGACGCTAACCCTTGCAATAAAATATTTTTGCACTGTCAGATAATTACAATCAAGAGTATACTCGATCTTTGAATAATACAAATATAATTTCTTTTTTTTTCGTTTTCATTTCCTGAGTCTGCGGCCAAGTGGCCCGCCGACTCAAGGCGAGGCATCTGGATTTGATAGGTGAAGACGTGAAGCCGGTTGCTAGGCTAGAAAAATGCGTTACTAGAGCATTGTTATGGGCTTAAGTAACGGCAATTGTATAAGTCAAATGTTTGAAAAAAACTAGTTATTGTATCAATAAAGAAACATTATAGTGTTATACCATTAATTTTCAAGTAAATGTAACATTTTTCGGTTGAATGGAATTGCATTTTATGTTGTGTTCATCTAGAAAAAAAACAAAGTGAACCTTATTTGGCTTACATTAATTAGTTCGTTTTAACACACAATTAAAGATCTGTTGTTGATGATGTCTAGTGTCTTATGCATTATGTCTATAGAAATTACAGTTTAAGAAATAGCAGAAGCGTAATGTCTTAAATACATACATACATATATTACGCCCCTTTCGGGGTAGGCAGAGCATAAATGGCCGTGAAAAACGGTAATTTACGCCACGTCTGACAAAAGTTCGAGGGTCAATCAGATAACTGTGTATCACTATATATGTAGAGACAGGTTGTCAGCCCATCGCCTAAAATTGCAATACACACCCTCGAGTCCCTTAGTCGCTTCTTACGACACCCACGGGCAAGGAATGGGGTGATGCTATTCTAAGCCGGCATCACACGGGGTCTTAAATAAAAGGCTCTTATTTCGTTTAAAATGAGAAATGAAACGAAGTTTTTTTGCCAGTACTCAAATAGCCATCTTTTGTCGAACCTGTCAGCCTGTTATTGTACAGTATTTTTTAGTTTATTGTCCGGTTGTTGTTCAGCTGTGTTATTACGTTGCTGTTCAGTTGTTGTTGAGATGTTGTTGCTCAGATGTTGTTCCAATGTTGTTCAGATGTTGTTCAGATGTTGTTCAGTTGTTGTTCTCGTATTTAATTTGACCATGTATTGGACCTTGCAATCGTCTTTGCGGACGTTTGTAAAAGTGTATTACTGAGTACTTTTGTAGAGTATAGATAAAATAGTGTATGCAACAGCTTATAATTAGACATTAAAATGCTCGTGTCAAACTTACATGTGTTTTACACACACTCGCATTGTAATGAAATTACCCCCATTGTATGACAGTTGCTTTTCTACTATTATCTTTTCAATGATGGAATAACAAACTTTAAAAATGTTCTCAATCTACATATACACAGTCTGTAATATACAGTGAAATTTTACTAGTGACTGATACTGAAAACAGAGAACCTACGAGCCTGGTGTAAGGAACAACTATCCCCGAGGAAACAAGATCAAAAACTTTCCCCAAGGAACAAAGGTCGAAATAAAACTAAAATATCTTGAGCTTCTACCTCTAAAGTAATACAAATCAGCTGATCGTAAATTTTGTAGGGGAGGTTCCATTTTCTTTTCATATTTCGACCTATGTTCCTCCTTGTTCTTGAACGCCAGCCTAATCTAAGCTTACCCTATATAATCATAAATATATGTTAAATGGAAACATATTGGCGCTATATCGTAGTATTCGAATCGAAAGTTTGCGCCCGGTAGGTACACCGTCCTAGATACTTACCTGTAGTAACCTAACCCGACCCATATCAGTGCGTTGAGAGAGAGATCGATACTTGATCAGTGCACTGGCCATCAACTTGGATCAACTTTGCGTCACGCAGGCCTTGCAGCATCAATTCAACCATGTGACGAACAAGTTTACATTGAGGAGAATAAAAATAATATCACCCACAAAGAGACAACTTACTTTTACTACATAAAATATTTACCACAATTGTACAAACCAAGATTAATACAATGCTATTAATTTTGGTTTTGTTGAAATCTAATCAGTGAAGTTCTCAACTACTGAACAAATTAAAAAAAAAATTATTAAATGGTTAGAAAATCTATGTATCCAATATATTTTAACATAATTTTAAAATATGGTAAACTAAATAAGACCAAGGTTTTGAAAAACACGTATATATTATACGATCTCGCACATCTTGTTTCATATTTGATTCCAATATATTTGACATAGGCGGTTCTCTCACTTGACGTCGTGTCGCTCCGTTTTTTTAACGCAACGTAGCTGATGCGTCTGTTAGACGAAAAGAAATTGCGAATTCCGATCTTATTCCCATGCAAATACGGCTACGGTGGGTTTTACGGTGCATTAAGCTGCGTAACGGACGCGTGTGTCAAACGACTTACAGACGCCTCCGTAAACGCACCGCAAATAAAAACGGAACGACGGACCACAAGTGAGTGAACCGCCTAAATATGTATAGTATAGTCTGATACGGCTGGCATTATTTGAGGGCATAACTTACAAACAAAATAAGTTCCTTATTTATTGTAAGATTGCGTAATGTGTCTATAAAGCATATATTCGAATTAT
Source organism: Tuta absoluta (assembly GCA_027580185.1). Classification (NCBI taxonomy): domain Eukaryota; kingdom Metazoa; phylum Arthropoda; class Insecta; order Lepidoptera; family Gelechiidae; genus Tuta; species Tuta absoluta. Next base: position 18,014,836 of record JAQAHW010000002.1, read on the forward strand.
GAATTCGAAAACAGTTGCATAAAGATCTTTATGCATTCTGCCAATAAAAACTAGGGTTTACTATAAATAACAGAAGCGTAATGACTTAATGAGAAAACTCTTACTACGATAAAGTTGTGAAATGAAACGAAGTGTTTTTTTGCCAAAACTCAAATCGCCATCTTCCGCCGCACCTGACAGTTGTTGTTGTACGGTAATTTTTCGGATGTTGTTCAGTTGTTTTAATAGGTTTTTGTTCTGTTGTTTTTGAGATGTTGTTCAATTGTTATTCCGACGTTTTTCAGTATTGTTCAGTTGTTGTTCAGTTGCTTAGTTATATGTTGTTCGGACTCGACATCTAAACAACTGTAAGTAAAGAATTTTTTGATTCAATATAACTCGTTTATTTAATAAAACTTTTAAGTGTCCGATATTAAATTGACATTATGAAATGTGACACATTACTCAATGTTTAAAACACAGTTTGTGTCGTAATTATCCATTGGAAACGAAATTATGTTAGCATATTCCTAAAATGAAACCAATAATAAATTAGGTTCGGCCAATGGTCCAGAATAAGCATCAAAATAAGCCAAAAATAAACGAATTTAATAATTTTGAAATATGAAACACTCACCATACTGGGTTAATAAGAACTACGTGGTATACAGTAAAAAGCAGCTTGTTAACGTAGTTGCTATTTTCAAGGTTGGTCCATTAAAAACTAGTGTTTCTTGGGAAAAATCCGTAAATAAATGATATCACTTATTCAAATGTTTCCTAAAAGTATTAAAATTACGGGAACCTGAATTTATGTAGATTTGAACTCTGTTAATTATAACTAAATGTAATGAACGAGTTAAGGACCAAATGATAAAAATGTATGAGCTGTCCAGATACCCGAGTTAGGTTTTACGGAGTAAAGTTATTACACTTAAACAATTTCAACAGCTTTTTTGTTGTGTTTATTAAGCATTTTACTATTTCTACGTTTTGATAAATTTTCAGAGTTCATGGTCACGGATGACTAAGGTGTTTGATAACGCTAACAAACACTACGGATCCGAAAAGATTTCACCACACAAGAAAGAAAACAGTTCACTTCAACTAGAACGCTCATTATTTTACCTTGTGTGACTAGTTGAGAAAACCCCAGAATCGTAACTTTATAAAATCTGTATAAAAGTGATTATTGAGAAATAGATGGCGGTAGAAGAATCATAATTTTAACTCTTAATAATAACGTCAAACACCGTAGTCTTCCGTGACCACAGACTCTGTAAAGAGTAAGAAACGTAAGAATGTTAAAATCCTAAATAAACGCAAACTTAAATCTGTTTAAAATTGTTTTATTGTGATGAGTAAGATTTGTTCGAACGCTCGAGCGCAAGCAAATATAAGTATAGTTATTATCATGCGGATTCAAAACTAGGCAGCCGATATGAGCAAATCATGAAAGTATTGAACGAATCATAGCTTTCCCTTTTACCATTTTATAAATCTAGGCTAAGTTTCAGTGTTTTGCAGGATAATTTCAATGACTCGCTTCATAGAACAAAAAAACAACATGTTTTATTCCGCCATTTAAGAGGAAGGTCTTTTTTTCCAAGATAAATATAAGGTTTTCGTTTTGTTTTAGCATCAACTATTAAGTTATCATATCTCTTAGGAAATATTTTCTAGGGAACAATTTCTTTTAAATAAAAATGCAGAGGAATACAAGTTGAAAATAACAATGGTTAAATTGAAAAAATTGTATGTATGAATAGTTAGTCGTTATAAAAAAACAAATATTGGTGCGTGCTACGCCGTAGCTGGTTCGTAGCAATTTTCAAAATACGATATATTCCAATTTGGTCTTCACAGAATTTCCGCGCAATTGGAAGCCCATTCTCGGAAACGACCTAGATCCCTCGCCAGGGACAATCCTTTAATTTCTCATTGATTGAGACATTCAAAGCTTCGTAGAACTATCACGAGAACTCGATAGAGAAGCTACAGGAATTATAATTGAAAATTAATTCATTCCCTGTGCCCGACAACTTGCTACCTCGTGAATATTTTATAGGGATTCCATTTACAAAAGCAAGGCATCGGCGGTTGCCTAACTTTTTCGTTTTGCATAAACTGCCGCAAGGGCTTCTTTTTCGAAGACAAAAGAAACCTAACGTGCCTTCTTGAACTTGTTTCGTCCTTGAAATCAAAATTTGGTAGCTATAGCAATAAAGATGCTGCGGAATTAAAAATCGTGGAATATAACAACTTAAGTGTAGAATATTCCTTATAAATTCAAATAAATAAATTTATTTAAAAACAAATTCAAAAATTTAATAATAAATTTCCTATAAATCTGCTGCTTGGGGTACGGCAGGGCAGTTTTAATTTGTATGAAATTTGGGAAGTTTAGCACAATATTCATATAATTTCAAAAGCGAAAGTTTCATAAAAAAATATTTTGCGAGATAATTGGAAAATTATATGAATATAAATAGAAGTAACAAGGTTATTGAACGCCTAGGTGTTGATCTTGTCAGTTCACACTCATTCAACTGTGAAAAAGAAGTTTAGCTTGTTGAGCATGAAACATTTTCTAATTCCTTGCAAAAAAATTATATAAAAAAAGCCAAAAAATTATGTAATAACTAGTATAGTATAGTATACATAAAAAAAAAACCTGCGGTTTGCGACTTGACCCCACCCACGGCACGGCACCCTCCTTTATCCTATTGGATGACTTAATTTTCTCCACCTAACTACTAATATAGGGTGAGATTTTACTAGTAACCGATAGCGAAAACTCAAGACGGGCTGGTGATAAGCATCAACATTTTGACCTATATTCATTGGGGTAACCCAAGGAACATAACTTAAAAAAAAAACTCCCATACATAATTGCAGATCAGCTGACTTGAGTCACTCTGGAAACTCAAAATATTTTAGTCATATTTCAACCTCTCGTCCTCGGGGAAAGTTGTTCCTTATCACCAGCCCGTCTTGAAATTTCGCTATCAATCACTAGTAAAATTTCAACCTATATACTTCGATAAACATTACTTTCGTTTAACTATAAAAAAATATCTAGCTTTATAAGAAATTGGTTTACTCAACATTCCGTTCGTGCACAAGCCAACACTTTCTGAAGTAGGTAGCAAAAGTATGTAGCAAAATGTTAATTAATTACATTTCGTGTCAGCACTAAGTGCACTAATTTGCATATACAAACTGCAGTTCATAAAGTTTATAAACTACTTACTTGCCAAGGTATTTATCGTACGTAACAAAAAGTAGCGCATGCCATAAGCAACTTTACTTTCATACAGTTACTGGTGGTGATTCGGATACCCCTCAGTATAAGGCACTCAAACTTTGTCTTTGGACGTCACTATTCGGGCCACCCTGTAAAAAAGCATTTGATTGAATATACCGAGCGATCTAATTATTTTTTAAATTTGTTATCTTCTTGGTGTTGCGAACGAGCATACGCAAAAAGAACATCCAGACCAGACTTGAGAAACAAAAATATTCAATTAAAATATCTGCTCTGGTTGGGTATCGAGCCTGGAACCTAGAACCTTCTCCGCGAAATTTTGCTGCAGTAGTACTAAAGCGACGCAGTTACCAAGTATCTTTCGAGAAATACTGATATTATCTAAGCACCTTTATTTTTATCTCCCTAACTAATAAAATCACATCATGAATTGGAAATATGTTTTTGTCTTTAACTTCTCTCTTATTCACGATTCCTCGAAGTACTTTTGAGTTTGAATCGCTCGTGCGAGATTTGTACGCATGTGTACACAAACTACAAAAACATTTCAAATATTATAAACGTATTTTTTCAAGGTTCCTGCAACTTGTAGAGATGTTTCTTTTTCAAAATGTAACAAATTAATTGGTCCCGATAAAAATATATACACCCGTATTAAATTTACTGGCTAATTAAAATGAAAATAGGTAGAAAGATGGAAAAAAATGCTATGATATAATATTTTCAGGGGCTATTTTAATATTAAACCATGAGTATCACTCAGGTTTACGGGACTTACTTGTAATTTATTTGGTAAAGAGTTTAGCCCTCTACGTTTCGGCTGCTTAAGCCAGCCTGTGCTTTCAAAGGGCTCTTCGATATTGCTACTGTACAACTCTCCAATGTACATTAGTCGAAATATGATATCAAGATTTGGACGAAATGAGTTTGGTCAACCTAGGTTCCTCGTAAAAAGTTGTTTTGAAGCATGGGTTTCAAAAATATTCAGATAAATATTTTTTTGTTGTTCTGATATCACTTTGACACCAGGGTTCACCGGATTGTTCGTCAAGTAGATTTCCGACACGATAAAAAAGATGTCCCTTTTTATGTGGTCCAAAGAAATAAATTAGGGTTCTTAATATCTTAAAATAACAATTTAGCACAAGAGACATATTTGAAGAAAAATATTTGACCTTCCATACTTACTATGCTGACTGATAGAGCATTCTGTATGGAATGACCAATTGTTTACATCGAATATTAAGCAATTTTTTTTTCTAGGTTGGTAGCTTAGGATGTCTAGTGTCTAGATTTCTTCGTTAGACCGCTTAAAGAGGGAGACCCTGTATACCTCAATATATTTTAATATATCAGAACAGTTGCCGTCAATAATTTTGAAAGTACCTACACAGCAATAAAATAAATCAGGAGTGGTATCGGCCGCGTAGAAACCGTCGCTCGGTAAACACGAATAAGTGAAAACAGGCTCTTCCCTAATCTATTACTCATTCATACGAATTACAGCCTGCTTGTAAAGTTACGAGTTAGAATATGTGAGTAACGGCAACTGTTCACTTATATTTGAGAAAATTTACCTTACGTGTTTCAGATGCTCAGTTATTTGTGTCTTACACATTTAAAAATTGCTGAAGGTACATCAATTCTAAAAGTACATCAAAATTTTCGGGATCTGCTGGATCATACACAGAGAAGTTTATTTTCTCCTTGTCCGTCATGGAATCATGGGAGTTATAAAACATGTCATAGATTTGTTTCGGCTTTCGTAAATTTCTATCAAAACCCCAGATCCAGCAAAACACCTGAAAATCTTGCGGTACGTGTGAGAACCGACTTAATCTGACATCGACATAAAACCTGATACTTACATAATATAACAGCTAAGTAGGTACTTTCTTGTAGCATCGATTTTTTCTGAATAACCAACTACTTGCGTCTACAGTTTCTATGTCGTAGCACATTGCTACGTCGTAGTAGTTTGACCTCTGCTAAGGTTGGCTGAAACTGACGACAGAATGAAATCTAAATAAACAGAAACAACAAAAAAAACAGATGATAGATAATGAAATTACGCTGCCATTGATTTTGGGAAAAGGATTTTTTCCACCAAAATGTTTGACGCAGTATTCAGCTTCATGGAATATACCTACGTAGGATAGTTGTGACGCCGCATGTACCTACCGACCTCAATCATAGCGTTGCAACTGGCAAATATTGGATGTTGATTCCAATTATTAAAGACAAAGATTGTTTTGTTTCGTTGCTATTTACATATTGTTTAGGCAATAAAGACTTCCAAAAGTACTTAGGAGTCACATTGATGATTAAAAAAATAATAACTTCATCACAACATAGTATAATTTGATCATGACAGCGCCGAAAAATTCAAGAGAGGCAGCATAACAAGGTAAACAAAAACAACAACAAACTCCGATTAGCAATCGGTTGCCCGCAACATGCGCGTTAATTAAAGTTCTAATGAACGGAAACTAAAAACACCGGTCGATATTCCTGTTTGTGACACCCACTATATAAATAACAACCTGTGGCAAGTGCAACATCGATGTAGCGACGTGTTTCATGACATGATTTTGTATGGGAATTCGTAATAAACTTCTTTCATCAAAAAATCGGCTCCGGCATAACACAGGAAAATAATGCGGTGCGTGTGAATACCGCCTTATTTTCAGGATAAAGATGTGGAAAATTCCACGATAGCGTTCTTTTATAAAGGATGCAAACTGCTACTGTCTGCTACGTATAGTAAATTTATTAATTATTCGACGCTGAATAACGCAGATGGAACCCTTGGATGCATTGCATTGTTTTCTTCGCAAAAACTTGATCATGACTGTGCCACTGAGCTCAAGCGGATGTATAAGGACATGGCAAAGCACTAATAACTCAAAGGAGCGGGGTGTTGGTCGCAAATTTTAAAATGTTCTAGAGGTAGATATAAAACGTAACGGAATTATTACAAAAAAAGTTAAACAGTGTCTAAGTCGTCGGATAACGTCAAATCGGATGCAAAAATAATTAAGACAACGTGTTTACGTTACGTCTACGTAATGACACGGTTAGCCTTCTTTAGTAGCATAAAATCGTAAGACACTGAGTCTAATAACTTATTAGACTCGGTGTCCCACACGATAAAATAAAAAATTAATAACACAAAATATTATACGGTTTTACTAACTTAGTTGCCGTTGGTTACTGCTATTGAAGCTAAAGGAACATAAAGTAAACCTCGGGGAACATGGAATAACAAGGTAAACAACAATACACAACTATTAGAATATACAATATAGTCGGTTGTGTAGTATTCCTTCTAGGAAAATCTTGTTGCCGAGGCAGAAAGAAACATCGCAAATACATCAATACATTTAGTAATCCAAATGAGATTTACAGAAGTTTCACTCGAGTTACTTGTTAAATAGCTAGGGTTGCTACTGTCACAAATTTTTATTTAAGTATTATTATTATTTATTAATTATATTTTTTTCTTGAGTTTGCACAACTATTAGTAATTACAATAAAACAATTTTAGTATGGATAAAGAACAATCAAAATAACGCAAGACGTACAATAATAATATATTCTAAATAATGACGTCTAACACCTTAGTCACCCCGTCATGACCACAAAGTCTGATAAGGACTGAAAACATAGAAAACATTAAATACAAAATTAACACAACTTACATCCGTATAAAAATGTTTTATTGTGATTTTTATACAGTCGTAAAATGCCAACTTCGAATAATGTTAATATTGCATAATTTTAACAATGCGAAATATCATAATAGAATAACGCAAACTGTCAAAGGCACAATAAAATATCGATACAAAATGTTAAATAAAGTAGCATAATACATAGTAGCAAAATATCGAAGTGGTAAAATAACATTATTGGTAAAATTTTAAGTATAAAAATAGTCAATACCAATTTGAAGTTTGACAGCTATCATTTGAAATGTTAATCTCGTCAGGATCTACAATTTAATTTAAAAAAAACTGTCAGTCTTGCATGAACAGTTTCCGAGATAAACGGTCCTAAAATTTTGACTTTTTCAAGGCCTACAACTTTCTCAAATAATATACTGATGGTTTAGTATGCAAAGTTTCCGAGAGAAATTAGTTATAGTTTGTCATTTGACATCTTAAATGTGAACTCGTCAAGGCTTCCAACTTTCGCAAAGAAACTCATAGTCTAGTTACATAGTTTTCGAGATAGAAGCATTATTAGTCTGAGATGATTTTATTAAATGTAAGAATATTAGTTTCGTAATATGGGTAGATAGCGAGGACATAATATGGCTGGATTCAATTCAAGCTAGTAATATGCCTAGAAAACATGGCGATCGCACGTACAGTCAAGCTCACGTCCGGTTAGACACTCAAACTGCCAATGTGAGTCTTATTATCCGCGCGGCATAAGAACGATCCAAAGTCCAAACTGCCTAACCCAGCCTGGTATTGACTGTACGTGGCAACCCCACTCTTAGAGGATTTTAGTCTCTCTGAGATTTATGGGCGAATATGTGTGTGTGAGGAAAATTCTCCCAAAGTATTAAGTGAGCCATCTATTAAAGACGCCCGCACGCCATCTCTCTAATTTGTGTTTATAAATACTATATCTTTTTTTTACACAAGATCGCATAAACTCAACCCGAATCAGTTATATTAATCTTAGCTGTCAAACGTACGAGACCTACCAATTTATTTATAGTAGTGGCCAATACATTTTACATTTTATAAAATCCTGATTTAGAAAATTGCTGTAGTACTTACGTCGCAGTTGCACTAAATATTAAACTTCATGGTGCGTGTCTTATCTTAACTATTATATTAGATACTCATTACCTGAATGGAGTCTTTACGTTTCCCTACCTACCTAAATAACATTTTCGCAAGAAAAACACCTTAATAGGTATACAAAAGCTTGCTTACTATTGACAAACCGTACGAGGCATAGCTCAAAGGTAAAGTAAAATTCCTGTTTTCGCCTAGGGACGCGTTATATAATTGGTTCGTAGAGTTGCTGTGGTAGTATATTTTACTTTAATACGATGAGGTATTGCTTTGAAAGTCGTAAATGGGACAGAAGTCTTTACTGTATGCATGTAAAATATAAAGTATTTCATAAGCCGCTTACATTCGAGGGCAATAAAATGTAGAGTTGCACTTGCAAACAGAGGAACGAGGAAATAAGCAACTTAAATAGCAACAGTTATGAAAACCTTTGAGTTTTCATACTTTAAAGCTTAGTTTCAACGTAACATTACAGTGTTAAGTTTTCTTACGTTGTATCTTGCACATATTTCTTTCAGGTCTCTATTTACAAAGTTTTGAAGGACTAATGGAATAGACAGCAAGTTAGCAGGACCCGAAGTCTGCTTGGTGAAAAATCGTTTCAGTTGTATGCAGATAGCGTGTCTGCATGATTTTGGGCGTTTTGTATTCTGCTTACAGTTTGAAGTATAGAATACAATAAAATGACAGTTGAGTGTCGCTGGCATTGCAAGAGGAAAACAATATGAGGCCCAGGTGGTCGACCTTAACGCTTAGAAAAGCATAGAGGTTTAAAAAAAAGTTTTCTTTACGAGATCAAAAGACAAACCATCTCTAGAGGTTCTGAATTAATCCAGTTCTAAATATACGTTCATTCCTGCATAATACATGCGGCATCATTGCACTATTAAATTGATGGTGTGGGTTTAAATGTAAAATATAATATAAAATACCTACTACTTTCTTATATATACCTACCTACCTGATATCGAATACAACCAATAGAGCTGTATTACCTAATTACTCACTGGGATTAGAGTACGTATGATAGAGAAAATATACATAATGTGCCTGCTAATGATTTGGCTAAGAGATTGGATCGGGTACAGACACTACCTAGGCGCGCTATTTTTAGTTAGGGTGAACGTACCTACAGAAGAAAGTTTAAAATGTTTTCTATCTAACAAAGTGTACGGACATTCAATCAAGATACAAGGGTTACACAAAGTAGAAGTTGAATCTATTAATCTGTCTCTACCGTCAATTAAAACTGTCAGAATTACTGATTCACAAAATATCCTTCATGTTTGAATTCACTCGAATTAATTAACCTTAGATCACCTCCCAACTAACTCCCGGAAACATACAATGTTGGTTGATGTTCTTAAATCTCTAGATATAATAAAGGTATCAAATGTAAAAAATGTAATAAGCAAATAACACTCGGCTTAAGGGAGGTAAGTAAGACGCAATATGTATGTAACGTTATTATGTAAAGCAAGGCCCACTTGTATGAAATTGAATTTTGTGTGTGTTCAAACCAAACTTCTATTGAAAGTACAGAATCCAACAAAGATTTCATCAAAACATTATCCGGATAGAGTAGCAATTCTAAGAAATGAAACAAAATCCACCTAGATGTATCTTCGAGCAACACGGTCTTCCGTCTCGTTCCGACCCGGAAGGGAGGAGCCTTAGCCATTTTACTTCATAGAAATAGTTCTGTCGTTTTTTGCGGGGCGCGGGGGGAGAGGTAGGTAAAGCTGTCAAGTTAGTGCTTGACAATATCGATGCTTGACTATCGATGAATTTCAAAAGTGTAGGTACTAAGACGCTTGTGTTGTTTTTTTATTTATATTTAAAGCAAGTTACATAACAATAAACTTTTAAGTAGTCAAATCATGCCATTTTAGGGGTCCTCTAGTAATTATAAGAACCATGGCCCTACAAAACACAATCACCATCTAAAAGCTGCTTAACATTTGGTATCTAGATAATCTTCTTTTGTGTGAGACACCAAGTCGTCCAACGACCCGATGAACCCTGGTGTAGAGAGTTTTTCAACCGCTTACTACTACCTACTTGGCCTCTGACATGGTTGTGTTACGACTCTTACGACTGCCGTCAAAGTCATCATAGACAGCAACCAGGACCGACGGCTTAACGGAAAGCACGGAACCATCCCCTTTCAGACAATCAGGTGGTTCAGCCTGCAATGTCCTAACAGGTCCGGAAACAAATTCACAAAACAAAAAATAAAAAACTTTGTGACTGCCCCACCGAGAATCGAACCCGGAACCTTTGCGTCGCAGGCAGTCGCATTACCACTGAGCCACATCAGCCGCCATGTCTAGATGATGACATTATCGAAGGTAGTCCAGATGTGGTGTTCGAAGCCGGGCAGTCGCGTAACGCTTTTATGAATGATTTTAACTTGCCGGAATCTACCTTTAACAAAATATAAAATAATAAAGATTTTATAAAACTGCAGTGTGCGGAAGGACATGGAAATATTCAAAGGGGCAAAGTTGTTGAATTTCCCGAAGTTGAAAAGTGTCTCATAGAATGGATTAAACAAACTCTTGATAAAAATATTTCATTCACATCTATATATTATGAGAGATACTACTCCCAAACCTGCATAAATGACAAACTGGTTTAGTAAAAAACCTCTATGAGCGAGAATAATATTCGGGTCCCTTGATATCTCGCTTATCCAGGTACATATAAAACCATGATAACAATTATTTGTCTAATACATGTGATTAAATAATACCCGCCTCCTATAATATTCATCGACAAACATTATGACATGAAGCGGTAACATCACTATTGTTGCTATCGTCGAGAAGTCGGATTTATCGTGCGATCGATCTGTAATTTGTACGGGCGAGCGGACCAGATGTTGCTGAAAAAATCCAACAACTATTTAAGAATTTTGTGTTTAAATGTATTAAATAGCAATAATATGTTAAGAATTTACTTACATGTGAAATGTTACACCATCTTTTTGTAAACTTGATGTTCCAGACCTCTTTTTACATTAAAAAACTAACATGTGTTCTCTTGCACGACTGGACTCGGTCTAGGAAAAAATCTGAACGGAACTGGTTTTTATAAACGCCAATGCCCATTTCTGCTTGTACTTTGACAGAGGGGAAATACTTTCTATGCCTACTCCCTTCCGGGACGGAAGGCCGTCGTTGCTCGAAGAGATGTATACATGAAATGTTATTGCGTGTCATATAATCATAAATATAAACAAAAAATAAGTAAGAGGTCTGAGTATATTCACATTTCCTTACGGTTCCATTAAAATTGATATGGGTTTACGCAACTTTCTTAAGTAGAGAGTTTATTTCTTTACGTTTCGGCTGCTTACGGCAGCCTTCTTCACGGAATAAATATGAAAAAAAAACTGCTTAAGTTATCATATATACATGTAAGACTGAACTTTATGCAGATGAATTCCAACTGTAATTGCATTTAAATTATTCTCAGAACTCAGTTTACTTTACACAGTTTTTTTTTCTTCGTCTATCTCGCAGGGTCGAGTAGCTACGCCCCGGGTGACCGAGCTACAAGCTACGAAGTAAACTTGCCAATGGCGTAACGGATAATACCCCTGCATGCAACGCTGAGGGTCGTGGGTTCGATCCCCACGAGACACAAATATTTGTTAATATACATTTTTAGATATTTGTGTTTAGTCAGTATTTTCAATGTAATAATATGTACTTTTTTACAATGAAAGTATATAAGTATTAGTATCAGTTTTCTATTTTCCATGGTACAAACTTTGTTTAGTTTGGGGCTAGATGGTGCTGTGTGGATTGTGCAGGATATTTATTTTACTTATTTATTTAAGTACTACTTTTGGTTGTATCACAGACGTAGTCACTTTCTAAAATGAAACTCATGTCGATAGTTATGTTATTGTCAGACAACGTCACCAATATGTTGGCCGACTGGATCGATTCATGATACCTACATACACCTACGTACAGTCGTATGAACTTCACTGGTACAGCTGGTACCTATACAAATTCCAAGTACAATATGACCCGAGTGACAGGTTTTGCGACCCTGCCCTCATTCCCTCAAGGTCGATTTTCTTTACTACCGAACTCTGTTGACTGTTGGCTTAACTTGTAATATTCAGTTACGGAGTACGTGTAACCGGCGCGTTATTTATAGAGGGTAGAGGCGAGAGCTGAGCTCTCGTGTTCTGAACAGACCGATCCATTATCTTACCGCAACTAATAAAAACTGAAAGGAATTCAGATACTTGCTTGTACAGTACATGCGTCGGCATTTTAGTGCGGCTATTATACCCGCTTGTTATAGGTAGCATTATAGCCGTAGCGTTCGCGGCATTTATTTCCATTTCTGTTTTCGGAACTGGCGCACTTAAACACCCAAATTTATATTCTTACGTACAATAAAATGCTGCGGGTTGACTACAAAATTAGTTAGATACTTTTTATAAAGCATCGCAGTTCAAATTCAGTTTAATGCTTTCGGTTTTAGGTTTATAAAGCATTACTAACCTGAACAAAACTCTTTGATCCGATTTGACAGTTGTCATAAAATACCACCTTGCGAGTTTTCTGCTCCTATGTGACTCCTGTTCACGACTGACCCTGTACCCGTAGTGGTATATTATAAGTCTATGCTATACCCTTAAAAATTACAGTTCTTTATGGGGGCAATTTGAAATGCCCTCTTCCTTTTGGGAATGGAACTAAATGTAATAAAAATAGTGGTGTCAATGTTTCTTGGCAATGAAACTTATCGATATTTTTCCGTAATGTTTTATTCCTTAATAATTCTGTAAACTGCACTAAGAAATATAATTACTTACGTATTTACTTGCATACTTGTTATGGAAGTTGGTGTGAATGTCTGTTTCTTCTTCATCACTATTTGCTTAATCTGAGTACCAATTGCTCGACTATTTTGTAAAATGAGCCGTCATTAAAGAAGTTACCCATAATTAAAAATATTAATGCATTGGTAACGTATAGTCATTTCTATCGATATATTTTATCTCACTGTCCCCATCGCTGTCTATCAGTTCTATGGCCAAAATGTCAAATTCAAATGGCGGCACTTTGACGCGGCTTATCGTCTATCCACTGTTACTGCCGTTACCGTGTTCCCACCACAAAGATTTTGCTTAGACATAGTTAGGGCAATCTTTTTGCCAGTTTTCGAATAGAGTATTAGGTATCTAATGCTACGTTCACACTATGCACCTGCTCCTGCTCCTGCCGCTGCCGCGGATATTGCTCGCGGAAGTATCGACGCGAGTGAGTGTTCACACACCGTCGTCATACTCTTCTCTCAGCAAAACGAGTGAGCGCGAGAGAGTTCCTTTGACTCGCGCACGAAAAGCCGACACTCGCGGGTCCACGGAAAGTGGCAGCGGCATGACGAGAAGCAGCGCGAGTAACCTGTTTACATGCTCGCACTGCTCACTTCCCTTACTATTTCCCTGCCCAGATAGGCAAAGTGTGAACATGCTCTAAGAAAGAAGAATAAAAGAAATCGATGTCCGCGTTTCCTTGTAAGTATTTCTTTCTGAAAAGTAACCTAAACCAGACAATGGATTTTAATGCAGTTTTTACTGCCACTTAAAGAGTTTTAGAGGGAAGCATTTTGTTTGCAAAATTTTGATCGGGTAAACCTGGGCAGTTTACTAAACTACAATGAACAACCTAATATTGGGACGATACAAAAATATTGTTGGTTGTTCCCAACTGAACCTATCAAAGGCACTTTGTTTATACATATACCTACATTTTTATGGACTTCGCTAACACATATCGATTTCTTTAATTTCTATTCTTTACTCGTATATTTTACCCATTTAATATTCATTATTGAACATTCCTTTATGTACCAATTATACCCCGAATGCAACGGCGAGGTGGTCAACGAAAATATTCTAAATTGAAAATAATAACAAATAACAAAACTAATAAGTAGATACTATGGGTTCAAAACAAATTACCACAAATAAAACGGATCGGGAGGCAAATCACCAATATCTTCATAAGTACCAAACGTAGCCTAATAAAACAAAGACTAAGTATATGAAAGACCATTTCATGTCGCACAAATGTTAGATAAAAAAGTTTTAACAAACATCTGTGCGCCATTATTGAATTTTGATAATCGTATTAGAAAACCTGTAATTAAAAAATCACAGAGAGATGACAACCCAAAAATTCAAATCAATTGATTAGAGTTTTTTTGAGTTTTGACATTAAAATTGCTTTAATTAAGATGTCTCTGCTTTGTAAACTTTATTATTCTGAAGTCATCATGTCATTGACCATCGAAGAATGCACTAGGATCCTGACATTGCTCGAGGTTCGACGAAGCCAACGAGACACAGCAAGAACTGTTGGTGTGAGCCTCTCCAGCGGTTCCTTGAGACTTGGTCTAATCTGAGAAGACAAGGAACAGGTCGACCAAGATGCACGACGGCGCGGAAAGACCGCTATATGGTGTCAACCATATTGAGAAATCGCTTTCTCACGGCTGTTGATGCCAGAAAATAACATTTACGAGCTGGAGGAAACAATCTATGCACGGAAACTGTAAGGCGACGTCTGGCTGAAGCTAACCTGAAGCCGTTAAGACCTGCAAACGGCCCAAAACTCGAACGACACCACATAAACTCAAGGTTGAGTTATGATAGAGAACACCAAGCTTGGACTCTTGATGATTGGTCTAGACTTATGTTTTCAGAAGAGTCCAGGTTCTGTCTGTACAAGCACGACAGGGGGAATAGAGTGTACAGAAGGTCGAACGAGCGCTATATCCAAGCCTGTATATAGAAGAAAAAGTGGCTTACGGCGGAGGCTCTGTTTACGTGTGGGCTGGAATTTCTTCTGAAAGCCGTTCTGAGCTAGTGGTGATAGAAAATGGCACTTTGACTGCAGAAAGATATGTCATTGAAATTTGGAATGACCACGTTAGTCCATTTTTAGTGGACATGGATGAGAATGCCATTTTCCGCCCGCCCGCATACAGCTTAGATAGTGTTAGGTTAGGTTAGGTTAGGTTAGGTATCACACGTAATTGACTTAAATCCAATTGAGCACGCCTGGGACGAATTGGGAAGACGGTGTTCGTCAGCGGAATCCTTCGCCAATCTCATTTCGTGAACTGATAGAAGCTTTGATTGAGGAATGGCTGAATATTCTGCAGAATCGCCTCAAAAACCTGGTCAAAAGTATGCCAAATCGCATAACAGCATTATTACAAGCTCGCGGACGCAACACAATGTATTAAAATTCGTGAAAACGACACCTCTGTAGTCATTTCACACTCATGAAATTACAGGAAAAGTCACGCATTTTAAGTTACTTCACATTTGTTCTAAAACGAAAGGTTCAGTTTAATTAAATTTTATTTCCATGTAAGCTCTTTAAGTCTTTGTTTCATTAAGCTACGTTTAGTAATTTTAAAGATATTGGCGATTTACCTCCCGACCCGTTTTATTTGTGGTCTAGGTAGTTTTATGGAGGTACCTACAATTTTGTGAGTCACAATCTGTTTTTTGACGGAAGTCCGCTAACTATATGTTTGTTTGGTTTGCAGTGGGAGTTCGTTCGAGGGGCAATGGCAGAACGGCAAGCGGCACGGGCTGGGCGTGGAGACGCGCGACCGGTGGCTGTACCGCGGCGAGTGGACGCAGGGCTACAAGGGCCGCTACGGTGTGCGCCAAAGCACCGTCAGCAACGCCAAGTACGAGGGCACCTGGGCCAACGGCCTCCAGGACGGATACGGCACGGAAACTTACGCCGACGGCGGTCAGTATCACACGCGCACTCATTGCCAAATTATTGGAATTGAGACGAAAATACGTCTACATGGCCGCGTCGCTCTCACAATGAATCGTCTCGGAGGAATGCTCCATTATTTTTATCTATCGTTTAAAACCTCCGCTTTGATTAACAATCAACACGTCACAGGTGTTTGTGCAAATAAGTACGCGTGGTCAATTGCAATAAACTCGATTCAATTCCTTTAAAATGGTCCAAGGTTTTGCCTAAATGAAACAAGTAAATTATTGTTTATTTCAATCAATCTTAACACCGCATTCTGGTTCCCGAATATCGATTTGTATACTGAAATATTTCGTGCGATTCGCTTCACGGACCGTTCTTCTCATGATTTATTCAGTTTTGATTTGAGTCTAACTACAAGTGATTATCGTTCGAGTGGTCCTGTCTGTATATATATACTAACTACTCAATTGCTTTTCGCGTCCTTGTACGTAATTTTTCCATTACTATGAAATGCCCTCAAAACAATAGATTTTGAGAGTAATTATCAGTGAAACAGGAAGGTACAAAGAAGATTACTACTGAATTGTAACATAATTTTCTTCTAAAATATTTCAATAACAAAATATTTTGAAAGTGTTTTCGTAAAGACTGTGCTGTGTTCTCACCTAATGACCTAGATTCCAGTTGCGTGAACTAGGAAGGAGCCCCATGCCCGCGCAATGTTTGTTGTCAGAAAATAAATTGCGTGTGTAACAAGCGCGGCCCGGAACTCAAAACTATTATACTCGTAACTGCGTATTTGCGAAGTTATAAAATGTAACCCAGTGTTTAATTATAACTTGGGTCTTTATATCATTAGGAATGAACAAAATCGCTTCTCTTTGTTTCGTTATAATTTTGTGCCTTACCAACTGACAAAGCTTCTATGTGTATAGAGAGACCAATTAGGATTCGTTTAACCTTGAAACTAGTTGGAAAACCAACTGTAGGAACGTAGTTTCGTGAATTGCACACCATTCCTTGAAACAGCTACGACACGCAAATCGGCAAAGCGCGTTGAGTCATGCCTGTATTAAGCATACTCATTCACAAAATCATGCATGCTACAAATGTGGCGCGGTGATTTGTTCCCTTACAAATAAAAGTTACTCACACATAATTTTTCTCTCATCCGGCCTCGAGCCGCGGGAGGCGTTGCCCTACTGCAGATCCGGAATACTCACTGCGTCCATTCATTTTGTTGCATGACCTACTTAAATGCATCGAATTTAGTGTAGCATCAGCACAACATCTGCGCATATCCCGTTTTCCCTTCATGATTGCTACATCATGTCAATAACAACGTGTACTTTAAATATATATGCCGCTACCAAAGTCGGCAAAGCGTACATGTAGATCGATGTTTATAAACTGGATTGGATCGTAAATCGTGTTACTATTGGTATATGGCGGTAGCTGTTGCTTGACGAGTTTATCGGGATATAGAGCCCGTGATGCCTTGGTGCGACGATGCGGCGGCACGGGCCTGCTGCGCGCCGTTGCGCCGCCGCCGCCGCGCCGCCGGCGGCCGGTGGGCGACGGACGCGGCCCTCGCCGGATAAATATAGCGCCGGCACGCCTGCCGCGCCGCCTCGGCTCGACACACAATCATGTCGACCACTCATTTATTTCTCTACAAAAAATATGTGCCTATCACCACTGACACATTTACCCCTAAGCCCATTTTGAAGGCCACACTGATGAGTCATAAGTTCATGGAACACCTGCAATTATGACGCGAAGCTAGAAAATTAATGCACGTTGGGTCGTTGTGAATATGGTAAAATTATAACATCACATTTTCAGGCTGTTTTATCGTTAGTTAAGTCAGTCGATTAGCTTTGATGATAACATTGAGCTTGCGATGACAACAAGAGAGCTTATAATAAAAGCTGCCATCAGTCACAGCGAGCGTGATCGCGTGCTGATAAAATGCCCAATCAATTGAGTAAGGCTTGAATTTTTGAATTACACAGTTCACATGTAACCGTTGGTATTCCTACCATTATCCTTTGATGTACCTGTTATACAGTGTGTGATCATGATTTTGAACTTTACTCAAAGTTCTCACTAGAAGTTTAAAATCAATAAAAAAACATAACAATAGGTGGTACACTTGTGGTTCATTAGGAACAATTGATGGTCGTACGCTAGCATATCGACGCTGATATACTATGGCCTCTTAACTAAAAAAAATAAGTAGAATCGTTATTCGTTTCTGTCAACTTTGATTCAATACTAAAAAAACTAGAAGGGATTATGAAATCAAATAGATAAATTCAAATAAAGTAATATTTATTACTTACTCAAAAACAAAAAGAAGTATTTAGTAATGATGATCCTTCCGACCGATTTCGCCCATAGTCTGACTAGACTATGCCCACTAAGTATAATTTATTCTGTGTCGTGAGCGCCGCGCCGCCGCCGTGGCGAACACTTTAGATCCAGAGCGGCGCTGATGCGCTTTAGATGGCTATTATAGCCGATTTCTGAAGAAAAGTCTTTTTACGCTGCTCCTTACACTCGCGAATTGGGCTCTTTATTATCCCACGCTATATCTGAAAGTAAATTTGTTCGTGATGATGGTGATTGTCTTCCTCTAGTTAGAATAGAAGATGCGCTTCGTCGTTTTCTTTTTCTCCATGCGGGGTACGTGACTGCACCACCACGAGCTCTTCTCAGAGCTTGGATGTTGCGCACTCAGACGGACCATCTGGCCTTTATGATAGTGCGAAGACATTTTAAGTTTAACCGATCTAAAGTGCGTATGGGTGATGAATTGATGATATGCCTCTCCAACGACACACACCAAGTTTAAGAGGAGTAATAAGGTTTGGTAGCACCAGCACCATATACACATTTTTTGTGGCTAGGTTTTGGTTTACATACCTACATACATATATCACGCCTATAATCCCTTGCGGGGTAGGCAGAGCTTGAACGGTGGCCGCAAAAACGGACATTTACGCCACGTCAGACAATTTTTGAGGGTCATTCGGAAAATTGTGTATCGCCATAGTGACAGGTTGTCAGCCCATCGCCTAAAATTGCAATACACACCCTCGAGTCCCTTAGTCGCCTCTTACGACTCCCACGGGTAAGAAATGGGGTGACGCTATTCTAAGCCGACGTCACACGGCAAACAACGCGAACAGAAATCTATAGAATGCAGCTTCCCGAATGCTGCAGCTTTAGCACTAATTGTACTGTTTATCTTAGCATCAAGGTCGTACTTATTTGTTATGGTTTTCCGAAATAGTGAAACTTATTGTCATTTCCAGCATATTCTTACCAAGCTTAATCGATGATGTGTATGGACATCATTTCTGCCTTTTGATATATTTGATCTTCAGGCCGAATTTGCTGCATACTTGATGAAAAACAGACACCAACTGTTCAAGCCGTCTGGGGATTCTGTAAGAAAGCACCTGTGCGGAAATTTTTCGAAAACAGTATCATCATCCTTGACTACTGACACAAAGCAAAGGCTATCAGTATATGTGCTAGAAGAAACCATTGTTTCACTCCATAGGTGACGGGAACCAAATCAGATTGTTCACCGTCTATTTTATTTATTTATTTAACTTTATGCACAAAAATGTACACGGGCGGACTTAACGCTAAAAGCGTTATCTCCCAGTCTACCTTAGGGCATGTAGAAAGGGTCAAAGCAGGTGCATTAAACAAAGAAATAAGGCTTGAATATATATATATTCGATTCCACCGCTCTCGAATTGGAAGCCATGTATATGTAGACACAGCACTACATATCGTCAAGCAGGAGTCCTAGGAGTCCCATAAACTACTCCGTGCATCCTAGTTTTCTTAGCACCATCCAGAGAGCTTCGCGAGGTACGCTGTCGAATGTTTTCACTAAATAAACATAGCACAGGTACAGCTCGCGACCTTGTTTTCTACTTTTTACTGTAGTGGTCGCACCGAGAAGAAAGCTTCACAAACGTCTCGGTTAGGTTAGAAGCTGAACTAGGTTTCGGCTAGAATCTTTTCTGACAAGTCTTTCAGACGAATCAACTGGATTCTTGCAAAGGCATTTTAACCGCCTACTTATTATAGTGCTGTCTGGCAGCAATAATAACCTTGTAACATAACAGAAGTGCCATCTTGGTGGCAAAGGGAACTTAAGTCAATATTGATGTCTATGTACCAGCAGATGCGGTCCATCATGCAGAACAACTTTTGCTATGGATCCTTTTTCATATGCGATATAGTTTAGCGGGTCTCCTGGTTTTCCACGTCAGTAATTCCAGACCCTCGAGTGCTGGTCAAATTTATTTTCGATGTTGACCAGTACATTCAGCTATCACCAGACAAAATGTCATCAAAATCCGTCACCTACTTTTTACTTAGGTGCAAGCGAACTTATTCTGAATGTAGTGACATCCTGGGGGGCTATTATATGAAGTGTTGATTTTTAATACCAATATTTAACACTTCCCATATTAGGTGTTTTTAAAACTTGCAACGCGGGCAGGATTTGTACCTGCATTAGTAGCAAACCTAACCCGGTAGATGAAGTCGAGTCACGCGTTATTGGCATCAATATACGCTTGCAAAATTCGCGAGCAATGAATGAGCCGCGGTAGCGCAGATGAAAAAGGGGTCGCTACTTTTTATCGCTACTTTAATTTTGCATCAAAATCCGTTCAGTCGTTTTCGCGTGATGCTTTTACATATAAACGGACATTCCCACAATTTTCATCCCCAAAAATTTTTTCTGTATATCTGTACAGACTTTCGACTCTGATTAGCTTTATTTTATTATATAGGGTGAATAGTAATTCAATACATTCTTTGAAGGGGTGGTGTTTTTCAATTTTCCTGCTCCGGAAATCATTATCTTTCAAACTATCAGAACCTTTGATTTTGCGAAATGTTTGACGCAACATAGTCTGTTGCATTTATGGTACACTGTTATAAAAAAAAATACTATGGAACAACCACGTTACAAACAACATATTTCATTTGCTTTAAAGCAGAAATCGGCGTGTGGCGCCAAAGCAAATGACTAGAGCCAGTCGTAAATATCGAAAATATCAAAGAGTTGTCATATCGAATATTATAATTCCACGACTGAACTATACTCAGATGACCTCGGTTCCATCCGATCTTATGTTTGGTTGTATTGTACATAAGCAGCACATCAACCTACCTACACCTATAAGGGACCAACCTAAACTGGTTTTCATAAAATTATTAAGTATAAACAGTGTAAGTTGATCCCTGATATGGGTAGATTGATGTGCTGCTGATAGTACAAGTGTTAACACGTTATCACCGAAAAGGAGAAAAGGACTTATTTGTTGTGAGGACATTCGAAGGCTCGAAAAGAGACATCTGTTAGTTTTGAGAACAAGTACAATACCGCAAAAGTACCGTAGCTGGTGTTTATGAAGCGAAAAACGACAGTTATTGTACACGCAATATCTGCAAATAAATAGTAATACATTCTTGATATTTGTTATAAAAGGATTCTGAACAGATTTATGAATGAATACCTGCTGACCATTGGAATGGTGCCAAATCATTTTTAAAAACTTATTCAAATAAAGAGTTCAAAGAATATTTTACAATTTGCATTGACATTTTGAACAAAAGAAGGATTTTCTCTTTTATTAAGAGAATAGGCAGGCTGTTTTATTAATTAAGAGAATACGCACCGCATTCTGAAAATAAATAGTGAAACATTACCCTAACATTAAATTGTGTAAAGAGGCTACATACAAATAAGAGGACGTAGATCAGACTACGCTAGTAAGACGTGCGGAAGCGGGTAAGGGCTACTCATGCACTTACCGAGCAATAATGCGATTCGTTATAAACATCATACAATTGACAGCCGCAATTTTAGATTTGGCAACATGTACCATGGTATCCGGTTTTTTAATGGGATTTCGCAATATAATTTCGTCTGACAACCTGATTCTGCAAAACAACGGAAAAACATGTGAATACGGGTCACTCAAAATCTGCTTTGCGCACGTTTGAATATCGACGGCTATCGGCTCTCCTTGATTTTTCTACAGTGAGGTACTGAACTATGGATTTTTTCGAGACCCAAAACTTAACCATTAAGCTGAACATCTTACCCCAAGAACCAAAGGATATTAAAAAAATTAACCGTACAAAGAAGTCAACTGAAAAAACATTACATTCTACATTTTGACCTAGTAGTCCGTCGGTACCTCCCTGTATATCATAAAAAATAGAATAAGATAAAATGTCGGATATTTTTAACAAGCTCGTAGCTCGTAGCTAGTTCGTAGAGACACGTAGCAAGGTCGCTACGCAGCAGGAGACTGGCGGCTGCAGCGCTACTATTAAGCTACTTTTTTACATCTTACGAGATATTTTTGCAGACGTTAACCCTATTTTTTCAAACTATCTACCTATTAACTTTGTCTCATAATGTTTGATTTTGTCGAAACCTGTCTAATAGTACCTAAGTATACTGTATGTATATATAGTTTAAACTGAGAACTTGTGCAGAATAGCCGTAAATGGCGTAGCACCATTTCCTGATATTAGTTGCGGTGACTACGTAGTTCGAGATAGTATTTTTTCTGATCTGAACGCTACAGTAGCGCGTCGATACGGCACCGTAGCTATAATAGAACGCTAAACAAAAGCCCCTATCTCACCTTTCGCAATTATATCGTTACTGATAACAAAATGGTGTAATTACAGGAACATACCAAGGGCAATGGATGCGAGGGCTGCGGCACGGGTACGGCGTGCGGACGTCGGCGCCGTTCGGGCTGGCGTCGCACTACCGCGGCGGTCACCACCGCGACCACCGCGGCTCGCAGACCTCGCTGGCGGACGCGGGCACGCCGGACCCCTCCGAGCGGCGCAACGTGCGCATGGACGATGCGCGCGGCGGTTTCGTGCTCAAGGCCAGCTCTGATGAGCCTACGGGCCGACGAGGTTCGCTCGTCGAGAAAAAAAAGGGCGGACTGCTTTCTGTGAGTGCTCCCTCTGGTGCTTCGCTTGGTGTGTCTAAAACGTAGCACTGATCACACAGTACAATTTAATTCCTACTGCATGTAAAACAGCCACACTAGTAATAAACTTCGGTGGGTCTGACGAAGCTTGATCAAGCGAATGGAGCCATGAACTTGCAATAAGCTAGACAGTCCATTACATCAAATTAAAGTAGGTAGCTCCATTTATCTGTAGCCCCACTTTTTCGCTGTTAGTAATTACTGCTGGCACTAAAACAATTGAGTGACCTATATGCATAGGGGATTCATAAGAACCTATTAGTTAAAATATTAAAATGAAAACTATTAAGGTAGTAATTTACAGCACACCGTATGAATAAATATTAGTGTTTTCTTCAAAATACCTCAACTTAGTGACACATTAATTTCCTTATTTCCATTTAGCATGCATTGCCGTATTGTTTTTAAAGTGTTAACCTACCTAATAATTTTACTTTTTGCTTTATTTACAAGCCGGTAACACATACCGTATGCTTAGAAGAAGTAGTTATAGAAAAGGTAAGTAACACGTGTATATTCATTATGTAGTTGTTAAGATAGCAAATAGAACTAGTTGTGTACATTGTGTAGAGTAGATCTTTCTATAGGTAATAACTGAATCTAGGAACAACAATTAAATTAATTATTAAAGCTCTACATGTCAATAATAACAGAGAGCGTGCAATATTGCGTTATATTTGAATATGTTAATATGAGGCTAGCCGACTGGCTAAACTCATACGACAGAGAATAACGAACAACGAAAGATAACCAGTACAACAAATTGTGCATACATACATACATTAATCACGCCTATATCCCTTGCGGGGTAGGCAGAGCGTTAACGGCCGTAAAACGGATATTAACACCACGTCTGACAAAAGTTTGAGGGTCAAGCAGATAACTGTGTATCACTATAGTGACAGGTTGTCAGCCCATCGCCTAAAATTGCAATACACATCTAACCCTTGAGTCCCGTAGTCGCTTCTTAGTTCACCCATGGGTAAGAAATGGGGTAATGCTATTTTCTAGGCCGGCATCACACAGCAAAATTGTATACGTTATTTATAGAAAATAATAACTGCGACCTACTCTTTTATATTCTATTTTGGCGGACTTAAAAACCAAAACGGTTCTGTATTCAACACATTGTTTTGGTGTAACTAGATCACTCCGTCGATCAATTATAGAATCTGATGATATCCAGGAGAAATAAATAGGATTCCTTAAAAAATATTAAAGCGTGTTTAAGTCAGTAGAGTTTCAAACTGAAAATCATCGTAATCATAATATATTTCTGTCGAATTAGTGAACTATTCAGTCAACGCACGGAAACATGCCGTCAAATTCCATTTGTTTAACAAACTCCCGAACGAGCGGGAGATCCGCATACTCGCACGTCACGTTACGTAAGGATTTTTGTGGCGACCTAAACAAAATGTCAAACTAAATTAACCGATGACGATGTCTTTACTGATGCTATAAATTTTTACCCACATATTTTAATTTGTGTTATATTTAAGTCTGTATTTATGTTTTAACGAAACGGATGCATCTTACACACACATATCAAATACCACGCCTATAATCCCTTGCGGGGTAGGCAGAGCGCAAACGCCCGCAAAAAACTGACATTTACGCCACGACTGACAAACATTTGAGGTCATTCTGAAAATTGTTTATTGCCATAGTGGCAGATTGTCAGCCCATCGCCTAAAATTTCAATACACACCCTCGAGTCCCTTAATGCATCTTTATGTTATTAAACGGGAATATAGAGTTAAAAGGGGACATGTGTACTTACTACATTTTCTCCGCGTGGATAGGTATATAGTTTATGGTTAGACCACTAAGATATTTTTAGTCGTGGCAGTACCATACCTCAAACATACCTGTCTTTAAACCGCTAAGGCATAATTTTTTCTTTCGCTTTGAATCTATAAATGACGTCCTGGCGAAACGCCGCAGTCTAAAATAACTAAGTATATGTCACAGCCAACTGGTTAAAAAAGCCGCTTAGTTGCACAGCTAGCTTGTAAATCAAATAGTGCCATTCAACTACTACGACTAAACGTTCACTAGCTAGGTGGTTGAAGATAACGTTCTACACTACAACTAAACGACGTTTAACCAACTGGCTAACGTTCAATTTGTAAGAACGAGGTGAGCAGTTGAACGGCTTTTTCAACCAGTTGACTGCGACATATAGGATATTGTAGTGTAGAACGTTATCTTCAACCACCTAGCTAGTAAACGTTTAGTCGCAGTAGTTGAATGGCACTATTTGATTAACAAGCTAGCTGTGCAACTAAGCGGCTTTTTTAACCAGTTGGCTGTGACATATACTTAGTTATTTTAGACTGCGGCGTTTCGCCAGGACGTCATTTATAGATTCAAAGCGAAAGAAAAAATTATGCCTTAGCGGTTTAAAGACAGGTATGTTTGAGGTATGGTACTGCCACGACTAAAAATATCTTAGTGGTAAAAACATATACCTATCCACGTGGAGAAAATGTATTTTCTAGTCAGAAATGTTTCAGAACTGAATTCGATATTTGCATTCAGAAATTTTTGAGCGTAGGTGAACAAGATACTGAAATATCTCTGAGGACTGCAGCCACTAAACATCCACTTGGTTCAGGGCAAGGTTTTGTAAGGTGCAGCTGCGTAAGAAACTGTTTGACAAACAGGTGCAAATGCAAGAAAAAAAGTGTGCTCTGCAATTCTAAATGCCATCAGAGTACACCATGTAAAAATAAGTGAAATTTATTTTGTTCAAAATTATCAATACATCTTGATTTTATAATTCGTATTTCTGGTATTTTATTATTCCCTGTTAGCATAGAATAGGCTAGGCTAAACTAGTTTATCTTGAAGTGTACCCATTGATGGGTACTTATTCATATTAGACCCAACCAGTTCCTCCTAGGTTAAACTAGTTTCTCTTATCACCCTTAGGATAGACCAGTTTGGCCTAGTCTGTACCGGATTATCCGATTGCATACAGGATGAACTAGTTTACCCTAGGCAAAACCAGTTTAGCCTAAAATCGGGTTTGGCCGGTAACATATATATAATATTACATACATTATTACCTGTTTATTTCAATAAGCTAACTGTTTGAAAGTTAGTTTGATAGATCTGTTATAGCTAAATAGCTGTTAGATAATATACGCAAATATTGGATTTATACTGTTGTGTCGACCGCTTCTATGAAAAAAAAGATACAAATATTTTTTTAAGTTACATATTGTAGAAGATGTGTTGTGTAAAACGAAATCCAAATTGACTTTGGATTATTACACTTCTAGGTTTTCAGAATAATTATAATCTTATTACATGTTACTTGGGCGTTTTTGTTTCCGTGTATTGACTCTGTATTTTAATGACACCGGAATGGGCACATAAGATCGAGACATTAGTTTACGACTTACGCGCTCTGTATTAGACATTTCGTGCGACACAAACATAATAAGACATTATCGTCGTCGTTAAGTTTTTGTTATAAGATTGATCCTATAAAGACTGAAACATTGTCATCAAATATCAAGAAAGGTTTCAAATAATAACGGTAAGTGTTTAGTAGGTAAGGAATCATGTTTCGATTTATACTATAGATAACTGTTATTAGCAAGCAGCTCATAAAATACCTAGGCCTATTTTAGGGCTAAAAACTTTTGTATGCTCTTATTGTTAATCCGGCACGTGAACTTGAAATCCTAAATCTACATTTTTTTTTTTATATTAGTGATGGGTTTGCTCTTGACTCTAGTCTAGGTCATAGGACAGAGACAGAGTCTAAGATGGAGCGAGCTCACCCAGAATAAGCCTGTTAAGGCACTGGCACTCCCACACACTGACGGAACGCAGCAAGCTACTTGGCGCCAGACTTCGGTGGGATGGTGGTCGCAAGCCAGGCGGCCCCTTACGGAGCCTTCCACCGCTTATTGGGATCGTTCAGCCGGACTTATCCACAGGCAAGCCTGTGTTGCCGTTGCCCGGGGTGGACCGCTAGGAGGTAGATCCCATACCACCCCAAAACATTGCCTTGCCTTGACATCTATATGAACTATTTGTATGACATTACAGAAGCTGCGAAAACAGCGCAGCACCGGTGAGCTGGACAAGCGAGGCACGGGCGCGAGCGTCCGGTCGGGCGGGTCCGGCGGGTCTGCCTCGTCCTGGGTGTCCTCGGTAGAGAGCTCCCACTCCGCCATGACACACGCCTCGCTCCACACCAACTCCAACGCGAGTTTTGTTGTCGAGGTGAGTGAAAGGTGATAGAGAGGAACCCTGGTGCAGAAAGGGCCCATCACGAGCCTCATTGTCCAGTAGACTTCCATACTTCAATGAAAATGTTGGTAAAACTTAAATAGCTGAAACCTGTCGGTAGTAGGTATCTGCCTCAAAAAGCATCAAAATAAAGAGCAGCCAGGGCGACGAGCCATTATTAAAAAGTAATTTTCCCGCAAATAACGCAGTGAGACAGTAGCAGTAAGTAAGTAAAAACACTTTATTGCACATTCAAAACACATAACAGGAAAACTAAAACTTAAAATGCACAAATGCGGCCTTTTACACTTACTTACGGCTTTGGGGTGGTATGGGATCTACCTCCTAGCGGTCCACCCCGGGCAACGGCAACACAGGCTTGCCTGTGGATAAGTCCGGCTGAACGATCCCACCAAGCGGTGGAAGGCTCCGTAAGGGGCCGCCTGGCTCGCGACCACCATCCCACCGAAGTCTGGCGCCAAGTAGCTTGCTGCGTTCCGTCAGTGTGTGGGAGTGCCAGTGCCTTCACAGGCTTCTTCTGGGTGAGCTCGCTCCATCTTAGACTCTGTCTCTGTCCTATGACCTAGACTAGAGTCAAGAGCAAACCCATCATTAATAAAAAAAAAAAAAAAAAAAAAGCGATCTCTACCAGATAACCTTCGGGTGGAGAAGAAATCGAAGAGAAGAAGAGAATAATGCTTAGAATAAAGGTAAGGTTAGACAGTTTACAATAATAAATATAATCATACCATACCATATTATAATATGCTACAAAAGATAATATTATAAATAAATACATATATAAGTTAGATACATAAGCATAAATAATTATAAAATATAGAATATAAAAATTACAATAGGATACAATACTAAACAGCGAATTGAATTTGACAGAAGATGTTGATGTACCTTTTTTTAAGGTATGTAAAGAAGTAAAGTGACGTATTTTTCGTGGCAACGCATTTTATGTATATATGTGAGTGGCTTGTACTGTACGACTTCAAAACATTATCAAATTTATAACGGACGGATCAGTATGTGATCATTAAAGTTTTCAAGGTCAAGGTCAAAAGTTAGTTATCTATGTAACAGATTCGCAATTTTCCATTTCAGGATGAGCACCTGGACGCGGGTGTGACAGAAACGTATTCAGGCGAATGGAAGAACGACAAGCGCACCGGTTTCGGTGTGAGCGAGCGCAGTGACGGTCTCCGGTACGAGGGCGAATGGTTCGCGAACAGAAAGTACGGCTACGGTGTGACCATCATGCGCGACGGCACGCGCGAAGAAGGCAAATACAAGAACAACGTGCTCATCACCAGCCAGAAGCGGAAACACATGTTCCTCATGAGATCCGCCAAATTCCGGGAACGGGTCGACTCCGCCGTTAACGCGGCGCAGCGCGCGTTAAAAATAGCATTACAAAAGGCAGACATCGCTGTCTCAAGGTATGTACTCGTAACATTTATTACCCAGGATTAACTAGATCGAGTTTATTATTGTTTCGGACTAGGGATTCTTTAACGATTAATAGCTTTAGACCACTATGTGATGCAAAATGGGGTTTACCGTAGGGATTGATTTACTAACTCATGTTATTTGTTTGTTAATAACAAATCACTTTTTACACGACCCTGCCATCAGGGTCCGATTTGGCGTACATTGCCAGTTGTCTTAAGTGTGTCATAAAATATACTCAAGATAATGGGCAATGCGCGCTAAAAACGAGCCCTGTTGGCAGAGTCATCAAATAAGCGCTTTACTTTGTTTTAAACAGATCCGCCACCGCGAAAAGTAAAGCCGAGCAAGCCGACGATTCGGCAGACCAAGCAAAAGAAGACTGTGATATTGCGCAAACGACTGCCAAGCAGTTCGCCCCAGATTTTAAGCATCCCGGCTTTGACAGAATAGGATTAAGAGACAAATATAGACAACAAAGGGCATACGAACAACAACAGGTTATGGCACCCGTATCACAAGAATCTGAAAAGATCTTGGATGGAAAGAGCATTCCAAATCATATCCCTCCGATGCATTCACAGCTTCCACAGAACAATATCCCCAACCAAATGCCTTCGCGAAGACCATCCACACAATATCCTAAGACAGTGCAATCGATAGACCCCAGATTAGCAAACAGTGCAAATTATAGTTCAGACGAAAGGACACTAGGACCATCATATGATTCGTATTATTCACCTAATCAAGGTCATCAATCATGGGCACAACAAAATACACAGCCACAACATACAGTTCAGCCTCAAAATGAGCAATTTGGTATGTATCCTCCAAGCGCCCCACAACAAACTTTGAGCAGACAACCAACGCTTCCGCACCAACAAAGTATAGACCAAAGTAGTCAACAGTTTTCAAATCAAGGTCGAAGATTATCTGCTAATGTGAGACCGTCAATGAACCAACAGCCTGCTCCTCAAGTTTGGAACGCTCCACAAAGACGACAAAGCGTACTCGCTCAGCCGCAACCGAATTCACAGGACCAAATGTATGTGGATGGTGGAACTACCGCCTATGGGAGAAATGAGCTCCGTACAGGAACAGTTGCGTCTGAAGGAGCACAGGCAAACCAGATGATGGCAGATCCATATCGGCAGACAACTGATGCTCAAGGATACCGACAAAATGTAGATCCGCAAGGATACAGGCAAGACCAACAAATGTATCGGCAAGGTCCACCTGATCAGCAGGCTTATAGACAGCAAGCTGATCAGCAAGGTTACAGACAACAGCAACCTTCTGTAGATCAAGATATGAATCGGCAGTCTGCCAGTCGGCCGAACATAGATTATTTCGACCATTATAAAAGACCCCCTAGCAGAGACGGTAGTGTCGATCGCTATGGTCGACGGTCGCGTCAGCCTTCAGTAGAAGCAGCGGCCCCTCCGCCCAACGGTGGATCCCGTGCTGGTTCTGTGGCCCCACAGCCGCCGGTGGCGTCGTCACGACCAGCTTCTCGAGCGGCTACGCCGGCTGCCGGGAACGGCCACCTAGCGTCAGGACGTGGCTCTATTTCACGTGCAGGATCAAGAGAGCCTCCGCCTTTCGAAGAATCAATAATGCGCAAGCGAAACCTGGGTCAAGATATAGCGCCTTCGCCTTACCAACCTAAACGCACAGAGAGCCTCTACGTGGCTCAAGCACCCGCGCCGCCGCCTCCCGTCGCCAGGGGAGGTGGAGGCGGCGGTGGAGGCCGCAAGGTAAGAGATATTTTCATAAAAATCTTAGTTTTTTATGTTTTAGACCTACGATTTTTCGTTATGTTTTTCATTTATTAATGCCATAACGTCAATGTTATCAAAGAATTGCTACGAAAAGTAGCGCGCGTTGAAATCTTTTGTATCTAAAACCTGTCTAAACCTAATAGTAGTATCACTCAATCAATGTGTCACTTAAACTCATATGCAAAAATAAAATTACTATTTTACAAAGGCTTACACACTTAGGCTAATGTGGTTACATAATGGAAACAAATAGAAATAATGTTGCTTTGACGACGGGTTTAATCAACGAATAAAAAATAATTTTTGTCATCATTTATACGACAAAGATTAGTCTGTCTTCAAAACTTTGTAGTATTGAGGACGATGAACTCATAGTGACAACGTTTCACACCCAGCCAGTCTAATAATAGAAGAAAGTTCATTCGCGAATGCGCACCAAAATCTCTAATTTCTTAAATTGCTGAAGCGCAATAAATCTTTTCAGATTGAAATATTACGAAAAAGTATTTAGCTCACGTCCAGCGTCGGGGTTCCAAAACTAGAAATATTCGTAGATATAATTTTGGAATTAAGAGTGTTGTATTACGGTCGTTAGTCCAATCGTACCTAATGCTAACAATAAATCTTGTAAAATTATTGGAACGATGGCGGAGAGCAACAATGGGAAGGATTGAACTTCAAAGATTGTTTATGATAGGATCGGAGCCAGTATACCATGTTGCGTAGAGCGGAGAATGTTTGCGCTATGCACTATGCGACGGGCGGACGCGAGTCGTACGTCTCGTAACAGTCACGTCGCAGCTGAAGTATGTAGGTGGATCGCGGATCGCAGGCGCAGGCAGGGAGCGCGCGGGCGCCGGCGACGGCGGCGGCGGGAGCTCAGCGCTCAGCCCGTTCTATTTCTAATTCGAGACAGTCATTCACTGCCGGTTTCCGCGCATTGCCTGTTCGCCTAAATATATAACGTAAAATCCTAAATACTTCATAAACCGCACGAGTAACCTAGGTTAACCGCTAAATCGACTGCAGAAGTGCTAGCCGCGTGAAAATGGGTCTTTTTTATCCGAAAGTTACATAAAGGTGAACACAACCGAGACCTTGAAACGCAACCAGACTATTAAAAGTATTGTATTGTTTCGTGATGTTAATAAGGGTAATTTGTCGAGTAAATACGTGGTTTTAAATGTGAGAAAACGTTAGTTAGAGACCATAAAATGTGGTACCAAGGGGACGACGAAGAAGATGAAGACTTGTTGTGTTCGCCGGCGATACTCGCGCGGAGAGCTTCTGAGAGCTGGATCAATGTGCCTCCCGCAGAGGTAATGCATATTATCAAGTAGTGATATAGACTAAAACCTAGGCTTAACCGGATAAAGTTTTATCAAAATAGGCCTCTACTCTAGCAACCCCTCTAACTGTTTCCGTTAACACCAAATATCGACGATGGCGCAATATCTCTCTGGATGCGCGGTAACCATTCATGTAAATATTGCAGCAAATCCTGTCGACGCAGCAGACGCTTCAGCGCAAGAAGTCACTGCCGGACGTGGCCGGCATGCCGCGCATGGTAGACGGCGCCGGCATGTCGCGCGAGGAGGTCTCCATGCTGGGCTCGGCGCGCCGCGAGGAGGTGCGCCGGCAGATCGACGAGACAGAGAAACTTAGAGCCAACCCTCTGCTCTACTTAGTCAGTCCGCAAGTCAAGGTCAGTGCCTCTATCCAATTATGTCGGACAAAGACAGCACTCTTGCCTTATTCACTACTTACAGCATAGACCTCCTCCCATTGGAGCGTATTTATTAATCTCAACATGCTTGATAGGCTGATTACCGAGCACAGTCAAAATGTATTTATTCAATGAAAATGAAATGAAAAATACTTAAAATCTTGGAGGTATAAATTATAAATTAAGTCTGCACTATTCAGTGGATTCAATTACCATGCAAATATTATTTTTTAAATAAGTACAATATGATTCTATTAAATTGACATTAAATTTTTAACAATTGTTTCACTTGCATTTGCGGCTGACAATTATCTGCGTATACGACGCCTGCGTGTATCTAGGTGATGACGATGGTAATCTAGGGAAATCGCTCTCACCTGATGTTGAATATTTGTGTTCTAGGACTGGTTCTCCCGGCAGCAGCTGGTGCTCCTGGTGCTCTTCATCAATATCTCACTGGGCATCATGTTCTGGAAGCTGCTCACGTAGCGTCGGCGCGCGGCGCACGCGCGCCTCTCCACTCTCCACTGCACGCGCACTCTGTACATATGTGCAATAACTCTCAAACTATGAGCCAAAACAATTACATGATGTGTTAAAATATTTTTAGTTCTTACATTTTATTACGACCCTACTTTTGATACGAGTTACATTTTAAACATCCAAAACGTATTTATTTGTCTATAAGGACTTCGGTTTGCTAGTGTATTTTTCTTTGACGTTGTGTAAGTGTGCAAAGTATGACAAGAATACAGTGCAGTATGCTCCCTTCACAACTAATTCAAACAACTTATATAAAAATGTGTGCGAGTGTATTTTGTGTCCACGAGTCGGATTCTTCGAGTGAAAAGGAGCACGAATTGTTTAATGGAACCTGCATATTGTAGGTGTGTTTTGCTCTTGTTTATATTCCTTACGTCTATGTCGGTATGCCTCTGTGTGAAATATTAATATTTCGGATCTACGTAAACATTTATGACCTATATAGAAGGCAATAAATCTTGAATATTGTCGACCGCATGAGATAGCGGTTTCTTTTAAAGCGGTGTGGCTGCATCTAAAGCGACCACACCAAATATTATATGTAGAGTTACCAATTTAAATATTATGTAATTTTATAAAATAAGAAATTTATGTACTTACTACAAATAGTAGGTACTTACACCGTAACTTGTCGAAGACTTTATACTAATCTTATTGGACTATTTGAAAACTGGAAGTCTTATGAAACCGTTTCAATTTGATAAAAGTTACGTGATTCTAAAGCACAAATTATTATGATAGATTTACCTACTTGAATGTGTAAATAAGACAAAATTGTTGACCCTTTTACAAAATGCCTATAGTTATACAAATTAGATCATTGCTTGCTACGTATGAATAGGTGAAAAGAGCATAAGCTTTATTTTCCTATTATGTAAAATAGAATTTGAAATTGAAAAATCTTTTACCTAATGGATAGACACCACGTTTTTTACAAACTTAGCTTCGTATTATACCTATGACGTCAATTCTCTCGTAACCGAAGTTTTTGTATAGATAATTAATTATATTAAATTATACCTATTAATAAATATTGGCATGGGAAGCGTGCGATGAGACTGTTGATATGTATAATACAACGAAAGTTGTGGAAAACGCGCATTCGTTGAGAGTTTCAAATACTTATATTAATGTTGTTAATAAGACAATTTTCACAGTTTCATTATTATGTAAAAAAATAAGTTATATCTGTAAGAATTTTAATTACTTGTATCAATTTTATCTACGTTTCACAAATAAAATATTTTAACAAAATCATAAGGGATTTTATTAAGGTAAATCCTACCCTACTTATTAAAGTTATCCTGTTATGAATGAGATAATAATAAGACACGAGACATTTTAACACGAGATTAATTATACTACGTCAAATATAATAAATATCCGTGTAGAAGAGCAGTATCAACACTTCATAACAATTTACGATAAACACATTAAATTAATAAAATACATTAAATGCCGTAAAAAGTAATACATTTCTTTCTCATTTTTAACTCTATGTATTTGGCTGAATATGAATAGAACAGGCAAGCAGGATTAGGAATTTTTGGTACCTAGATAGAATTAGTTTATAAGGTCCGTTTTAAAGTACTTGCAGTGCATGTATCTCTATAATGGATAAAATCCGGAACTAGACCATTCGCAGCAAGACCAAAGTAACAGACATAGTCAGGAAGTGTAGCAAACTGAAGTGGCAGTGGACTGGGCACATTTGTCGTAGAACCGATGGACGGTGGAGTAAGCGGGTTCTCGAGTGGAGGCCACGCTTCGGCTGGCGTAGCGTTGAACGAACACCAGCCAGGTGAACCGATGACTTAAAAAAGGCGGCTGGTAGCGACTGGATGGCTAAAACGGGAGATCGTGCCCTATGGCGTATCCTGGGGGAGGCCTACGTCCAGCATTCGACTGCAATAGCATTAGGCTGATGTAACAGGTGGATAGAAATATGAGTACGAGTACGTCAACTGAATTGTTTATTCCATAACCATTCAAAAACATCGCATATTTACGAGTAGGTATATAATATTATACATAACTATCCTAAAGCCCAATTAAGGCTAGGCTTAGAAAAAGAATAGGTACTTAGTTTGTTCACCTTCTTTGCATTTTCAAAGGCCGCTAAGTTGGTTAATCCTCGGCAGAGTAGAGTAATTATTTAATTAAAAAGTCAGTTTCAGGGCTGGTAGCTACCATAGCCCTCAAATGTCCCTTAAAGGTACGACTTTGATCAATTAGATTAATTCTATAAGGCTTCCTTCCTCCATGCAAAGGCGCTTATTAACCGGTAGTAGTGAATCGACGCTGTGAGCTGATGCGCGCGAAAACATCGGACTAGTGTTGTGATGACGAAAAGTAACAAAACTGGATCTAATTATGGAACTCAACAAGAGATATCGGTAATGAGAAAATTGTGTAAGAACGAAAAAGAGCTGAAGATTAAGAAAGCGATAGCAGAAGAGAAGGAATTCAAACCTAACAATACAATTCGAATGTTAGCGATTACCAACTGAGCTATTGAAATATAAATCGTTTATAATAGTGGTTAGATTTCAAAATTTTGTAGTGCTTTCAAAGATATTATATCAAATACTACGATCTTTTATAATGTTGTTTAAAGTTTGGATAATTGTCATAATTTTAACGAATTCTAATTAAATAAGCTTTTAGGATTTCTTATGGACACTCATGTACTCATACAATTTGATATTTTTGCCTTCTCCAGATTGAAGCCCTATAATCCTTCTATACCAACGTCTGTGTCAATTAAAATGCGATTGATTGAGTCAACTACAAGGCCAATTAGAAATACTCAGCATAGTCAACAAACACAGATAATCCGTAGTAAACTGGAAGGCACTATGTCATTACCAAAATTGCATTTTGTTGTAGATAGTGAAAGTGCAAGTTAAAATAAACCTGCGAGAAGTGTATCAGTGCAGTCGGCCGATTTAATCTGTTTACATAAAACTTATTTTTCACAAATTCTTAGCCCGTCGAGCCAAAAGACGACGCCATCGACTTGGACGACGTGTTGCCCAAAATCGGCGAGTTCGGTATATACCAGAAGCTGTTACTCTGGCTGGTTTGTCTTCCGGCATGTTTACCTTGCGGATTCTGTGCCTTCAATCAGCTGTTCATGACAGACGTCCCTGACCATTGGTGCAAGGTGCCCGCATTGATGGCCTCGCACTGGAACTTGACAAAAGCGGAAAGGAGAGCTCTTACTATACCGCATAAGGTATTTTATTGAATGTATAAAATCTTTTTAGGAAAAGAGTTTGTATAACCATACATGCTAGCTATTGTCAATAAACTCGTATAGTTATGTTACATAAATGTCTACATATGGGCACCACGCCCCGTATTTTGCTACGAAATCGTAGCACTTTAGTAGCAAAAAGAAGTGTGTAGCCTAGTTTCATTGTGCTTATAATTTGTTTCATGAAAATATGTCGTATGTAAACCGCTGGAAATTCCGTGACTAGCGTAAAATTCTAACTAAATTCTAGAACCTATTGTATTTCTAGGCAGACGATAACACGACTTTTGAAAAATGTATGCGCTACAACTTAAATTGGTCGGCGATACTTGATTCTGGTGACCCTAATGAAATCCATCCCAGCACACCCGTCGAACCTTGCATGGATGGGTACGAATATGATACCTCAGTTATCACTTCATCCATAGTCATAGATGTAAGTAAACATGATAATGTCAACAAAAATAGAAGTATTAAGAATATAGGTAGTTAATACTCATTCATTATAACAAATAGCTTTCTCTTGAGCTACAAAACAAATATACATTACTTTTTATGTGGCCGATTCTATGTCCCAATTAGCCCAGCATGGCTAGCTTTTCATGTTCCAAAAATATTAAAGTCGTTTTTTTACACTTATAGTTTCTGCCCAATTGGCCGAACCCAATTTGTTATTTTGTGTCATTTTAGATCTATGCAAACATAATTATATTAGCAGTGGAATAAAACTACTTTTTCACTGTGTTAACTGTCACATAGACAATGGTACCCTGGAATTGGAAATGTTCTAGGCCATCTTTAAGTGTACTTAGATGACGCTGAGCTAAACTGAAAAAGTTTCCTTACAATTTCATCTTAGCACAACGCCATTAGTACATTATAAAAATATCTCGAGAACTTTCAGTAGAAATAAACTGTAGTAGGTATGAGTGGCCATACAAATTAATTTTGGTAGTTACTGGCCGTGTTAAAGTTTCGCGGCACGGTGGTAACTAATCTTTAGGCTGTTCTTTAGTTATGCCGAGCCGAGGAGATAAGAGATATGCTTCAGCATTCAAATAAATTTTGTAAGCTTTTTTTGTTTTTTTATTAATGATGGGTTTGCTCTTGACTCTAGTCTAGGTCATCATCTTCATCTTCGTAGATAAATATATTTAGAACATATCTTCGATACAATGTTTTTTTGTAGCATTTACCATTTTTAAACTTTTTCAAAAATACTAAATTTTGGGCACAGAGATAAGTTTTAATTAGTTGCCTTTTTTTTTCTTTGAGTGTACAACGGGGCCCCGACTCGGCATAGCTAAAGAGCAGCCTAAAGATTAGTTACCACCGTGCCACCAAACTTTAACTTGACTCGGAACTCCTGCTTAGAGATTCATCTACTACCTGTCAAGACACAAAAAGCAATTATAAATGAGCTACCATACATTGAATTGCTTGCAAATGGCGGATAGATTGTTCTTAATTTTACTGGCTTTCTGTTTATTGGAGTATTTAGTCATTAAATTTGATACTGAATTTACTAGTAAATAACTCTTAAAGTGGACGTTAAACAAAGAATCGAAAATAGTCCGTATAACTGCCATTTTCGGATGATGGTTAAGCAACCACATGTTAGCTTCAGCATCTTCCCCAAAAAAGATCTGGAGTCCTACACAGTACAGCCACAGAGCTGTGTTGCAATACTACCTCTAGATACTAGCGCACTCGCCAATTTATGTTTGTGATCGTTCATTATACTTTGAGGCTGGCGAACTCATTAATGTGGAAACTCCATTAATAAATAAAGAGTAGAATAGATTCGAAAATTTACGCAAGCGCTTTACACATAACACAATCGTAAAAAAATTAAGTGAATTTAGATTTTCTGTAAGTTATACCCTAAAATAATGCCAGCCGTACCGGACTAACTGCAGGGAAAAGGCGTGTCCTTATTCGCGATACTTGTCTCGGTTTTATCATTATACATTCTATTTCAGTTTGATTTAGTATGCGATTATGACGTCTATCCAACTCTTGGGCTGGTTGCATTGAATGTTGGTGGACCAGTCGGTGTCTACGCATTTGGACTACTAAACGATCGTATCGGGAGAAAAAAGTCCTTCTTCGCCTGCCTGTCTACGCTCCTGCTGGGCAGTATAATGACAGCATATGCACATGCTTATTGGTTCTGGGTTGTAGCAAGAACCATTGTGGGGCTGACCATTCCGGCCGTGTATCAAATACCTTTTATTATTTGTAAGTTACGTAGCATACGTTTTTCGATACACATATCTAAATAATATTTGCCGTGTGATGCCGGCTTAGAAAAGCATCATTTCTTTCCCGTGGGTGTTGTAAGAGTCAACTGAGGGACTTGAGGGTGTGTATTGCAATTTTAGGCGACGGGCTGACAACCTATCACTATGGCGATACACAATTTTTCGAATGACCCTCAAATATATGCCAGACGTGGCGTAAATGTCCGTTTTTGCGGCCGTTTACACCCTGCCTACCCCGCAAGGGATAATAGGCGTGATATATGTATGTATGTATGTATCTAAATAAGCCTCACTTTCACATAATAATTCATAATAATCATCATATAAAAAAATATTAATTTTATTTAAAAAAAATATTTTATAAAATAAAAAATATTAATTTTATTTATTTGCTATCACAAAGAGTTATAGCCGTTGTCTACCCATTTTCGACTTGATAAACAGGATATATAGTGATGCTGGCTTAGCATAGAATCACATCATTTCTTTCCGACAGGTGTCGTAACTCGAGGATTACATGTGGTTTGCAGGCTGACAACCTGTCAGTATGGTGATACACGACTTTCTAAATTACTCTCAAATTTTTGTCATACGTGGTTTAAAAGTCCGTTTTTATGGCCGTTTAAACTCCCTGCAATGGATATAGGCGTGTTGTATGTACATAAAAATGTATTTACAGGATATCCATCCTAATATTTTCATTACTTCTTATAGCGTTGGAGCTTGCTGGACCGAACTACAGATCCTTCGTTACCGTAATGACATGTGTCTTTTACACATTGGGATTAATTTTGCTATCAGGAATAGCATATTTAGTACGGGACTGGAGGAATCTGGCTTTAATCACTTCTGTACCATTCTTTCTCTACTACTTATACTGGCTCGTTTTACCAGAATCTCCCCGATGGCTTCTCATGAAAGATAGATTGGAAGAAGCTAACAATATTCTGAAGGCAATAGCTAAAATGAACAAAAAAGAATTACCTGAAGAATACACCGAAAAGCTACAAAGACAAGTTCAGGCACAAAAAGAAAAAGGTGTGAAAGAAGAGAAAAGTGCAAGTGTGTTCGCTCTATGTCGCACACCAAATATGAGGCTCAAGACTTGTTTGATAACACTGAACTGGTGTGCCTCCGAGATGGTATACGTTGGCCTGAGTTACTATGGGCCAGCCATAGGAGATAATCAGTACATGAGTTTCTTCCTTTCGTCAGCAGTAGAGATCCCCAGTTACGTTGTATGTTGGCTGTTGATGGACAAAGTGGGTAGACGGTGGCCTCTATGCTTGTCGATGGTCATCAGTGGAATATTTTGCATTGTTACTGTTTTACTGCCTAGTGGTATGTATTCCTTCTGATTACTTTCAACTGTAAATATGTATATACATAATGAAAAGATTCAAAGATTAGTTAGTAAACGTAAAATTTTTACAGATGCTCAAACGGAAACCCTTATCCTGTACCTCATATCCAAATTTTTTATATCTGCATCCTTTTTGATTATATACCCTTACGCGGGAGAACTGTATCCTACGGAGCTGAGGGGTGTTGGGATCGGTACCTCCGCTTACATTGGCGGCTTGGGCCTGATCATAATCCCTTTTATAAATTACTTGGTAAGACTAATCGTGTAACTGGCGGATGGTAGATCATCTCTATCTCATGTGGGTGCTCGATAGTCGAAGCTAGTCCGTTTCATCTTCGCGATCGTGAAAAGACCACAACATTCTTCATCTTCGTTAATTGTTTGAGCCATCCTGTATTTAGTTTTCCATTTTATATACTGCTCTGTTTGTAGCGATAAGTCCATCTTATTCTGTCGTTCTTTCGTGTATTTTTAACAATGTTACAATATGTTACAATAAATAGTATAAATGTATTTTTCTTGTCCTAATTCGATATGTAAAGCTTAGCTAGAAGACATAAAATAAAAATCTTTTATTTTGGTCTAATTGAAAACATTCTGATATTTAGCACGAAAAAGGTAAAAATTACTCTTATTTAATGGAGTTGTTCGCTGCAATGATTGTGCGCAATGACGTCATCAAACAAAAATGACGGATATAAATTCACGGATGATCAAATAAACAAAAAAAAACATTTAAGGTTCTTAAAATGCTTTATTCTTTCAGGCAAAAAATTTATTTTATCTTTACATACCGAATTAACTACTATATCCATAATAAATAATTTAGTTCGACATGAAGGTTAATTTATCGATGTGTTTCTATCTGATTTTAGGGATCCAGCAATTTGGTGTTGCCGCTGGTAGTGATGGGAGCAGTCTCAGTCGTAGGAGGATTGACAGCCCTCCGTCTTCCAGAGACCTTGCATTGCCCTTTGCCTCAAACAGCTGAAGAAGGCGAGGAGTTTGGCAAAGATTGGACGTACAGAGACTGCTGCGTGTGCGGTGAACAAAAGTAAGCTCGCATTTTTCCCTTTGATACAAGTTTGATAATAGCTTAGATAAACAGACAGATTTTTCACCTGTTCATCGCTTATCATTTTGAATATCAGTACCCTATGCGTAGGTATGTACCTACTGCTACTGAGTTAAGGCCTTAAAATTGACGTTATCTTTTTGGTATTTTATTAAACTGAATCCCAATAATAATGTATAAAGTGATATATCACAGTTGTCAGCCGATTGCCTAAAATTGTAATACACATCTAACCCGCCAGTCCCTTAGTCGCCTCTTACGACACCCGTGGGTAAGAAATGGGATGATGCTATTCTAAGCCGGCATCACACGGCCAGATTTATTCCGATTATCATTTATTTATTTTCAAACTCGGTCGGCTAAGAATAGCATCACCCCATTTCTTTCCCATGGGAGCCGTAAGAGGCGACTAAGGGACTCGACGGTGTGTATTGCAATTTTAGGCGATGGGCTGACAACCTGTCACTATGGCGATAAACAATTTTCCGAATGGCCTTCAAATCTTTGTCTGACATGGCGTAACTGACCGTTTCTTGCGGCCGCTTACGCTCTGCCTACCCCGCAAGGGTTTATAGGCGTGACTTGATATGTGTATGTGTGTATGTACCTGCCCAAGAGACTCAGTCTCAACTCACGTTTCATTAACATCAGTTTTTTTTTTCCAGGACGGTAGCTGAAACGGAATCGTACGAAAACCTGGACCAACTGGAGCTGACGCAAGCTCCTCAAATGGAAAACGATGATCTGACTGATTTGGCGTCGCGAAGGCGCCCTTCCATGCGGAAACTAGTGCGGCAGGCCAGCACTGTGGAGACGCAGCGAGATATAGACGGAAATATCAAGATGACTTACTGGTTTTAATTAAATATATCGTATTTTAATAAAGTTGAATGACCTGTAAAGATCCTTCTTGCCTTGCCGTCTTGGTTCCTGTCTAGTAGCAGACTTTACAGAGGAGAAACAAAAGAAAGAAACACGAACCTAACAACCGGTATCTTAAAAACTACTACAAAAAGTAACATTGAAATTGGTCAAGTGGTTTTTGAACTCTACAAAGGAGTAGGTGCCAGATTATTACACTAAATCAGAGTCTATTGCGGATGTTATTTCCAAACAAAATGTAAACATCGATAAACATTGCGGTGTGGCAAGACAACAGACATTTCTGTTTTCCATGACCGATGGAAAGCAAAGATTTTGTGTTTTGGGGAAAGACATTCGCCAGAGACTCGCCATAATAGTAACAAAAAAGCACGCTTTGTCAGTTAAGTTGTCAGTTTCTCATTGGCCCGTAGCGACAAAATGTTGCCAGGTTTGCAAACATTAAGCTGAATTAGGAGCATTTAGCGATGTCACAATTTGTGACGGACGTGTAAAAAATTATTATAAAAATATATATAGTACCTAAACTGATTTGCATACCAGTTGTAAACTTGGTTTTTAAGATGGCAAATTAATGAATTTTATCTTTATTAACGAAAACAACGTACAAACAAAACATAAAATATATAGAGCCCACTTTTTGTTTAGTCTCAGACTCTCAGATTCCGTCCTGCTTCTTTTTTTAAACCGGTACCGGCAGCGGTGGCGCAGCCTATTAATTAATAACAAAGCATTAAAAACGAGGATAGATTCAGAAAGAACAATCACTTATTTTTTATGCCTTTTGGATTTGGCACGCACGTTTGGTCAATTTTACGCTATCTGCAGAGTTCTTGGAATACTACACTTTCATTTTATTCTCAAAATCAAATCTCCCTACGGTCAGCCAACTCAGTTTTCTTTTCTACCAAACCAAGTTTTCAAGAAACAAAATACAGCTGTTTTATTTTAGTTTCGGCGTTATTACCATCGCGGGCTGGCAGCACTGACTAGTCGACTTGTCAAACTCGATCAACCTTTCTTTCTTTTCCTCCAACAACACGATTCCAACAAAAAATACCGTTCCATTGTTCTATTGCTTTGTGCGATAACAAGTGATAAGTGAATGAATCAAGATATTATTAAAAGATAATGATTTCTTTACGCAGAAAAGTTCTACCATGTGTTATATTAGCGAGTGTAGTGATAGCGGTGCTGGGACACTCTCATTCGCACTCGCACTCGGACCCACAAGAACCGCCAGCTTACAAGTACTCCAAAGGTGCAAATATACCACACACAAGAGAAGGAGCCGCACCGAAGCCACAGGTAGCAGAACCCGACTATGACTTGTATATAAAAGCACTGGGTTCAACTTTGTTTATAAGCATAGTGCCATTCTTTGTGCTACTGTTTATTCCCATCGATGGAACCATCGAAAAACAACCACTACTTAAAATTCTATTGTCTTTTGCTTCTGGAGGCCTTCTGGGAGATGCATTCTTGCATTTGATTCCTCATGCCCTAATCGGAGCCCATAACCCTGAGCATGGTCACACGCACAGTCACAGTCACGCTGAAGGAGAAGAACACGAGCCTCACGACCTTACAGTAGGTCTTGGAGTTCTAGGGGGAATAATAACTTTCCTAGTAGTTGAAAAGTTTGTCCGCATGTTTGATGGAGGACATGGACATTCCCATGGAACAGACAAAAAGAATGATGATAGGAAAAAGAATGATGACAAGTCAAAGAAGAAATCTAAGAGCAAAAAAGAGGAGATTA
This sequence comes from Tuta absoluta, assembly GCA_027580185.1. Classification (NCBI taxonomy): domain Eukaryota; kingdom Metazoa; phylum Arthropoda; class Insecta; order Lepidoptera; family Gelechiidae; genus Tuta; species Tuta absoluta. The sequence goes on from JAQAHW010000002.1 coordinate 18,058,106, forward strand.
AAATTGCCGGTTATTTGAATCTAGCTGCTGACTTCACACACAACTTTACAGATGGGCTTGCTATTGGTGCATCATTTATTGCTGGACAGAGCATTGGACTTGTAACAACAGTGACAATTTTGCTGCATGAAATTCCTCATGAAATAGGAGATTTTGCTATCTTAGTGCAGTCAGGGTGCTCAAGGAGAAAAGCAATGTTATTGCAGCTATTGACTGCTTTTGGTGCCTTCTCAGGTACTTTCATTTCCATCTACCTGCAAGGCTCAGGTGATAGTCTGGTCTCTGCTCTTATCTTACCATTTACTGCTGGAGGTTTCATTTATATTGCTACTGTGTCTGTGATACCAGAATTGTTAGAAGGTTCCACTAAACTGACTCAGTCAATCAAAGAAATATTAGCATTATTAGCTGGTGTGTATATGATGGTGATAATAGCACAGTATGAATAATATCAAGACTAGTTTATTGCTTTAAGTAAGGTAGTTGAAAGTGTAAATACTATTTTTGCAATGTGAATGATTCAGTAAACCTACCTAATAAAAACATCACAAGTTTTTCATATGAATATTATTTGTGTTTATGTTTCAATAGAGCTGATAAGAACAACATGAAATTCAATTTTCACTTGTCTGAATGTGACTAAATGAACTTGATAAGCAAGTACCTAGTTGGCAAATTGCTTTGTTGGTCAAAATGCATAGTAAAAAACTATAAAATGAATTAAGCAGAATTTTGAACAAAGCTCACCTATAATCCATTCCTTTAGCTTTTAGCTCTACTAAAGTTCATTATTGTTTAATTGAATAGTCTAGCTTTGTGTATTAGAACAGGAAGTGTAATAAAATACAGTTGTGGATGTAATGGTGTTTTTATTTTATTTATACTTATTTACTTCTTCTTAGACACACCAACAGTTCTTCCTCTCCTGCCAGTGGTCTTGGTGTGCTGTCCACGCACACGCAGACCCCAGTAGTGACGCATACCCCTGTGTGCTCGGATCTTCTTCAGCCTCTCCAAGTCCTCACGGAGCTTTGAGTCCAAGTTGGAGGAGGTCAGCTGGCTGTATTTACCATCAACAATGTCCTTCTGTCTGTTAAGGAACCAGTCAGGGATTTTGTATTGCCTTGGGTTAGACATTATGGTAATGATCTTCTCAACCTGAAAATAAAAGTATTGATAGTAACAGTCTCTCCTACTAACCTTATTTATTATTATGAATAAAAGAAAGTGTTCAGGGAACTTGGTAAGATTAGCTAAATACCTTAGCAAAATCAATATCTAGTCTACAATTGAATTATTGAAGAGAATACACATCTACTTATCTTAGACTCATAGCTGTATGGGTTTAACCAGTACAGTTAAGAATAATAACATAACACATGAAATTTAACACTATATCCAACCACATAAATCAGTTATACATAATTTTTTAAAACGTTAGGAATCACTATCCAAGCGAGACGTTATTGAAAAAGAATAGGTTAGGTTACCTCTTCTTCGGTGCATTCTCCAGCGCGCTTGTCCAGGTCAATGTCGGCCTTCTTGAGGACAATGTTGGAGTATCTGCGACCAACTCCCTTGATAGCGGTCATGGCAAACATAACCTTGCGTTTGCCATCGATGTTCGTATTCATAATACGAAGAATATGTTGGAACTTGTCCGGGATAACCAGCGACTGAAACATGAATTTCGGTTATCATTTTTCAGGTAAAATATACATAAAAGTGTAAAAATAGAAGCATCAAATGACAGTGCTATATATTATCACACAATTAGTTCACAGTTATACATGTAAAACACAAAGATTAGTACCATTTTTATGGATTTCAATATCGAGAAATCCTCAAACAACGACACAACATGAAAAAGGAACACCTGTCAAAACAAATGTCATGCTTATCCATCCATAGACAAAAAAATTATACTCTTAGTCCTAGTTAATAATTAAGACAGAGATAGAGAATATCACAAATGTAACATGTGAATTTTTATGTCCATGTCGCTGGCACCTCATAGTATATATTTTTCAAAGCTGAGAGGCTCAAACGTTTGTGACGAATGGATGGGTGGTATTTTAGGACTCGTTTTCGATGTGACGCTACCTAGACTGACATTTCAGGTCATAAAATTGGGGAGCCAGCGACATGCTTTTAGATTAGAATTTCAGATAAATCATCAGATTACTTGTTAACGGCGCAATGTGCCAAAATGATGGCTATGACAAAGAAATGTGACGGAATATGTAACAGCTACAAGCACATTCAATAGCTATGTGACTCAACTGGAGCTGAGAAATAAGCCATGGAATGTTTCCAACCCATGTCGCTGGCTCCCCAAAAACCGCCATCCAAAATCTTTGCAAATATCACCTAAAACTACTAACCAAAGAAGAATACTCGATCGTAATGTAGTAAATACTCGTTCTTCAAACAATCTCCTCAAGAGCGAGCTTCGTTTTTGAGAAAACATAACATTAAATGTTGTTTTTGTTTTTGTATGAATATAAGGGTGACTACATCTTTCAACCCTTTTTGGGACAGATTCAGGAACTTATGGTTTAATGATTTTCGTACAGATTATACTAAATATTACCTTGAACAATGTCCGCGAAGGACTCTTAGTCACATCAACTTACCTATTAAAGGTACTTAGATTTTTGACGGTATTTACTACGGTTTGATGCCGGCTTAGAATAGCATCACCCCATTTCTTACCCATGGGTGTCGTAAGAGGCGACTAAGGGACTCGAGGGTATGTATTGCAATATTAGACGACGGGCTGACAACCTGTCACTATAGTGATACACAGTTATCTGATTGACCCTCAAACTTTTGTCAGACGTGGTGTTAATATCCGTTGAACGGCCGTTAAAGCTCTGCCTACCCTGAAAGGGATATAGGGACATATGTATGTATGTATGTATGTATTATTATAACATTACATACATACATACATACACTTATCACGCCTATAATCCCTTGCGGGGTAGGCAGAGCGTAAACAGCCGCAAAAAACGGTTATTTACACCACGTCTGACAAATGTTTGAGGGATATTCGGAATATTGTGTATCGCTATAGTGACAGGTTGTCAGCCCATCGCCTAAAATTGCAATACACACCCTCGAGTCCCTTAGTCGCCTTTTACGACTCCCACGGGAAAGATATGGGGTGATGCTATTCTTAGCCGGCATCACACGGCATAATATTATATTATAACATTTATAGTACAAAATCATTTTAGTAAGCCGATATGCTTGTTTGTATACACGATCTGATTGTTGTCGTTCGGGAGAAATCGTCACCGGCGCGGCAGGCGACTTACGAGGAGCACATTGGAAGTCCCTTTCATTCTCGTCTGTGCGTATCAAAAATAACTATTTTAGGACAAAAGCAATCACATTTTTTGTGAAGTAATTTATTTATTAATTTGCAGTAGATTTTTAAGCGGTTTTTAGTATTGTTAGAGTGATTCAAAACCTCATATATTAGTTACACTAATATGTTTACTGTGCCAGGAAGTAACTACTTGAAAAAACTGATTACTACCTGAGGACGGAATAACGAAACAAAAAAATATGTAATTAAAAAGTACTACCACGAGCCCATCAGGGCGGGCCGCTAGTTTATTTATAAATTAATAGGAATCAATTCAAGCGGAGCCCTTTCTTAACATTATGTAAGGTCATTTATAGTATAATCTGTACGGAAATCATTAAACCATAAGTTCCTGAATCTGTCCCAAAAAGGGTTGAACGATGTAATCCCCTTTTATTCATACAAAAACAAATGTTATGTTTTCTCAAAAACGAAGCTCGCTCTAGAGGAGATTGTATGAAGAACAAGTATTTACTACATTACGATCGAGAATTCCTCTTTGGTTAGTAGTTTTAGGTGATATTTGCAGAGATTTCGGATGCCAGTTTTTTGGGGAGCCAGCGACATGGGTTGGAAACATTCCGTGGCTTATTTCTCAGCTCCAGTTGAGTCACATAGCTATTGAATGTGCTTGTAGCTGTTACATATTCCGTCACATTTCTTTGGCAAAGCCATCATTTTGCGCCGTTAACAAGTAATCTGATGATTTCTCTGAAATTCTAACCTAAAAGCATGTCGCTGGCTCCCCAATTTTTTGACCTGAAATCTCAGTCCAGGTAGCGTCACATTTAAAACCAGTCCCAAAATAAGAGTCCATCCTTTCGTCACAAACGTCTGAGCCTCTCAGCTTTGAAAAATATATACTATGGGGTGCCAGCGACATGGACATGATAATGCAGTTTTTTGACAAAATATGGCCATATCTACTAGTCTCTTGGAAAAGTGTTTAACTGAGTTTATTTTTTGAGAGTGTAGATAAATTTGTGTATGCAACTGCTTATAATTAGGCATTAGAATGCTCGTGTCAATCTATTATCATACTCGGCTACGCCTCGTGTGTTAAACAGACACTCGCATTCTAACCCCTATTATAAGACAGTTGCATAAACTACTATTATATGACAGTAATGTATTTAATAATTTTTGTTTATTTTTTATATTGTTTTCTTTTTCTTAATTTTCTTATGTCTAGATTTTTTTTTCTAGGTTTTGTATTTTTGTTGTGTATCCGAATTAAATATATTTTTTTTGACAGTTGGTGGAAATTCGAATTTTGATCTGGTAACATTTTGCGAGAGTTCTTTCGTGGTAAATCGTGCGTGTGCCGGTTTCTTCATTTTTACGGCTCAATATATCTATTTTAGATTGAATATAAGTTAGGCCAATAAGACACAATGCACGGGGAAACTGCGCTAACACTAATACAGATATTAGAAAAGACTATATCGCCCGGTAAGTAACTTATTACTTGTATTACGAGCATGGCGCTTTCTTCTGAATGTCAACCGACTGTTATCGCCTTACACGACCTGCAAATACAATCACGGAAATGATAAATATCGTTATCTTCCAAACGACCCTCTTATACGCTTCAAACTCTTGCATTATCATAATAACTCTTGATTCCAACAAGTGAAATTAGTACAAAGACATGTTATACATAACTGTCATGTAAAGGAATTTTCTAGTTGCTGTTGTTATTGAAGTCCATTCTTGAGGTCTAATACCAGTTGTAACAGCGCACCACTTCCTGGTAAAGCACCAGCTTTCAGTGTTTCATCCATTGTGTTGTTTCTAGTATGATTGTTAATTTGAAGGTTAACTTGTATTCACATGACAGTTGGGTTGCATTGCATTCAAAAGCTTGATCAGTATACTCAGTACTTTACTTTGTTTATACTTATCCATTATTGTTAACTGCTAAGTGAATAATTGTTTAAACAAATATGATCCTGTTCAACTATTTAAATAAAAGAAAAATGTGTCTATTTCTAGTAAACACTTGGATGTAGGTAGACTCTAGCACATTTTTATTAAAATTGCAGATCGAAATGAATTGGAAGCAGCAGAAAAATACTTGGACCATGCTGCTGTCACAGATTTCACCACATTTATCAAGATGCTGTCGGATGTGCTGGTACAGGGTGGGAACAGCCAGGTGGCGCGCATGGCAGCTGGTCTGCAGCTTAAGAACCACCTCACCTCCAAAGATATCACCCTCAAACAGCAGTACCAACAGCGGTGGCTCTCCCAACCTGAAGACATTAGGCTATACATCAAGAAAAATGTAAGTTCTATGCTTGCCAGTTCCAACATAATTTGAATGTAAGAAAATTATATTTATATGAATAAGGAAGAGACAATCAGCCAACAACATGTAGTTTACCCTTTTATTGAATGGTTGGCTATAGATAGAGCTAGATGAAAAGATCTGCAGGAAATCTATGTGTCTTCAGAATATTCTGAGAGCAAGGTCTTAGACTTACTCTGTATGTGAATCATTTCATGTTTTTTAACTTTGATTCTGGTTTTTAAGCAGAAAAATCCAAAGGGTATAGTTATTTGTTAAAGTTCTGGTTTTTGAGAAAGAACAAGAGGTAGACAATGTTGAAGATGGGAAGACGACTTAAAGATAAGGCTGGCACTATGTGGCAGAGGTAAGGCCAAGATAGACAATAATGGAAAGGTCTGGAGGAGGCCTATGACAGAAGACAAGTTGGGTAGAAAGAATAAGTATAAAATAAAAATAAAAATAAAATAAGCCTTTATTGCTGTTTTTTTTTATAAAGTTATAACTACAGTATTATTATTTTTTTAACCTTAAATCTAATGTTTTCACAAAGCAGCTTGTCTCTCGACAAAGGCCTCCTCTAAAGATTTCCACTTCTTCCTTTCCTTTGCTACTCTGGTCCACAAGGGGCCAGCAACTGTTCTTATGTCGTCTTCCCAGCGCTTGTTTTGTCTCCCTTTACTTCTCTTGTTTCCTCTGGGGTACCATTCTGTGATTATTCTTGTCCATTTTTCCTTCTTTTCTCTCATCATATGTCCTACCCATTTCCATTTTAATGTCTTGTATGTTTTTTCTATACCTTTAAATTTTGTTTCATATTTTATTGTTTCTAACCTTATCTTATCTTTCCTTTTGACTCCAAGCACACTTCTTTCAATTCCATTTTGGCAGACATTTATCTTTTGTAAGAGTTTTTGGGTCATTGTCCATGTCTGACATCCATAGGAAAGACAGGGTAAAATACATGTATTGAACACTTTCCTTTTGTCTTTAATTGGGAATTCACTATTCTTCATTATTTCACTTAGTGACCAGTATCTTTTCCAGGTGTTCGCTATCCTTCTTTCGATTTCTTTTTCCATTGTATTATTTGGTGATACTAACTGCCCAAGATAGATGTATTCATTAGCATATTCGATTTGGTCATTATTTATCTTTATATTTGTGTGTACAGAGTTACTCATAATTTTTGTTTTTCCTGTGTTCATGGAGAGACCTGCCTTAACACTTTCATCTGCTAGTTGCTGTAACATTGTTTCTAGGTCATGTGGGCTTTCGGAAAAGATAATGAGGTCATCTGCAAATCTGAGATGGTTTAATTTTGTGCCATTGATGTTAAGTCCATACTTGTCCCAGTTCAGGTTCCTAAATATCAACTCAAGTACCGCTGTGAACAATTTTGGTGAAATTGGGTCTCCTTGACGGACCCCTCTTTCGATCGCAAATTCTTCTCCCACAGTTTCTAATCTGACCTGTGCAGTGCTCTTAGTGTAAATGTTCTGAATTATGCGTATATATTTTTCCTGTACTCCTTGAGTTCTTAGTGCCTTCCAAATATAGTCATGCTCCAGAGAGTCAAATGCCTTATTGAAATCTACAAAGCCCAAATAATATTCCTTGTTGTATTCCCTGTATTTTTGTAGCACTTGTCTAAGTACATGTATGTGGTCTATTGTCGAGAAACTACTGCGGAATCCAGCTTGTTCTTTGGGTTGGTTCTCGTCTAGGGTGTTTGCGATTCGAGACAGAATGATTTTCGTAAATATTTTATATATATTAGACATTAAACTGATTGGTCTATAATTCCCGATATCCCCTTTGTCGCCTTTTTTATGTATCAGTATTATTGTGGATTTAGTCCAGTCTAGGGGGATATCTTCATTTTTTATAATTTCGTTAAACAAGTCCGTTATTTTTTGAGCTATTGCTATTGTGGTACTTTTTAGAAGTTCGTTCGAAATTAGATCTGACCCCGGGGCTTTTTCCAGTTTCTGTGTTTCAATGGCTCTCTCTGTTTCTTCTTTCAGTATTGGTGGTATTGGTTCAAAATCGTTTGTTGTTTCAAGTTTCTTCTTGTTATCCAATTTCTGGCTTGTATACAAATTTCTGTAGTATTCTGTAGCTGTTTCTATTATATCTTTCCTTTTACTTGTACATTTTCCTTGTTTGTTTTTTATGTTTGGCATCCACGCCTTAATTTGATTTAGTTGTTTGTAAGCTTTCTTCACTCCTCCAGTTTTTTCGATGTGTTTCTTTAATGTGTTCTGTCTTCTTGTTTTCCTGTCCTTCCGTAAGCTTTCATTGATTCTTTTGCTTATGTCAGATATTTCCTGCCGATTGTTGGTGACTTTACCTTGCTTCAGAAGCTCCTTTCTTTCTTCTAATAGTATTTGAGTATGTGTGGATATTTTTTCTCTTCCTTCCCTATTCAGCTTGATTGTTTCGTTTTTTAATGTATTGATAAAGTTTTTATATTTTTCTTGTGTAGACATAGTTGTGTTGTTTTCGTACAGCATAGCTTCTAACGTATTGACAAGTTTATCGCTTTTGCCTAAACACATAAGGGGCTTGTTTTCTTTTTTGAAATTTCTTCTCGTTTTCCTAGCATGCCTTCCCGTGATGGTAGCTCTGACCATTCTGTGATCTGAATTAAAGTTAAAGTGGTTCAGAACGGATATGTCTTTGAATACTTTGATATTGTTAGACATTATAAAGTCAATTTCGTTTTTATAGTTTCCATTTGGTGAGATCCACGTCCACTTTCTGCTCGGTTTCTTTTTGTAATAACTATTCAATATGCTTAATTTGTGTTCCAGAGCAAAGTTTACTATTCTCTTCCCATTTTTACTTCTTTTACCACTTCCGTGCGTCCCTATTGCATATTCTTCTCCTGGTTCACGTTTTCCGATTTGTCCATTAAAGTCTCCCATAACTATGATATTTTTGTACGAGTCTTCAATAGTTGCGTGCAAATCTTCATAGAATTTTTCTGTTCTGGCAATATCTTCTTTCTTATTTGACTCTGTGGGTGAATATGCCTGGATAATGGTCCATGTTTAAAGAAAGAATAAGTAATACAATTATAAAAACAATACTCTGCACAATGAACCTAAAGAAAAGGCTAGAATTTATGAAACTGGGTTTTTTAGTCTAGATCACAAGGATAAAGTGTCATATAAATACATTTATAAAAAGTCATAGAGAGATTTAGGCTCGATATTTTATGGCTATTAAAAAGCTAGTAGAAAATATAGAAACCTATCTTCAAGCCATATTAAAATAGGGCAAAAGAACTGTAAAAACTCAATGATGAGGCCGTTGGAAGTTGAATTAGTGCTAACGCTGCGTCGAGCGGGCTACACGCGCGGGCCGGCCGTACGCAGGCTAGTTTCGGCAAAATACTAAAACACCGCTGCATGACGTGGGTGGCCCAGCCTGCACCGCGGGCCGGTAACACGCCACTTAGGCACGATGCACCTTTTAAATTTGGACGGATAATAATATCAAGACGCGCCAGCGGATGGTCCGCGCGTGCAGCCCGCTTAACGGAGCGTTGGGCCTTAGACTTCTCCATGGTAAGGCTGATATCAGAGTTGCTCTGTGCAATGGTGGGACTGTTTGGTGACACTGAAACCTAAGTTAGGCCTTTACAATCAATAAATTAAAGATATTATCACATCTTCTACACTCCATTTTCAGATCCTTGCAGCAATCGGCACAGAAAACAGTAGGCCAAGTTCAGCAGCGCAGTGTGTGGCATACGTGGCGGTCGCGGAGTTACCGGTGGGGCAGTGGAACGACCTCATACCCATCCTTCTAGAGAATGTCGTCAACGCACAGTCTACTGAGCTTAAGAGGGAGGCTACGCTAGAAGCAATTGGTAAACTTAGTTAATGATGCGTGTCTCAGTTGCAGGATTTTGGTACGCCGATAGTTTCACATAATTGTCGACATGTGTACGCTAAGCATGGCCGCTGAGATTTATGCCGGGTTTGCAGTCAATATGTTATTGTTGTATGTTCACAAGTGCACTTGGTGTACCTGGCTGCTGACATAGTAAATGCACAATATTTCTCTAATGAACTGCAATATTCTTGCCAAACTTACCATGTTTACCAGAAGAATTGGCAGATGTTGCTGCCCATCCCCTGAATTTATCTCTTACTCCCCTTCTACTACACCTGCGACTAGAAATAAGGCGTAGCTATTCTAATTAGGGATTGCAATCCCGCAGCTCTTTCAATCCCGCGGGATTCATTTGCAGGATTGGTCAATCCCGCTCGGATCCCGCGGGATCCCGCATATTTTATATTATGTTAAAAATCTAATTGAATATGCACATTTTTGTTTCAAAAATTAACTTTTAATTTATAAACTTAAACATTGTCTCACATTATGAAAATAAAATATTTGTTTAATAACAAAACAACAACTAAGTGTAATTAAAATTGAGAACATAAATACTTGTATGAAATTATTAGTATTGTCAATCTTCGCATACTTTGAATACTTAAATCTAATTACAGTCTTATTGTTATTTGTAATTCCGTTTCTCTAATTATACGAATGATTTATATTATAATGAATGTACGAGATCACAAAAATCATAATGACTATTAGACAAAAATCTCAACTACTACAAATTACTATACCTACTAAGTATTTTTTTTGTAAAAAGGGCTCTTAAAAGGATATAGTATTAATTGTTACGTCACTCAACCGGCCAGTCAATCAGCATTCTAACCTTTTCTGTATTCTGTGACATTAGTGTGTGTTGTGCGAAACGGCAACGATCCGCGTTTTGGAGTGCGGGATCCCGCAGAGCAAAAATTGGCGCGGGATCCCGCGGGATTGAGGGATCCCGCGGGATTGAGGGATCCCGTTTTGCGGGATTGCAATCCCTAATTCTAATCAGGCACCTAATGATTTGATAAATAAATGCTCTCACAAATGTATTAATTACGATATTGTAAAATTTTCCACACTTTGTACAATATCCATCAAAAACTTTCTGCAATACCCGTCAAAACTAAAGAAGGCCAAAACATCAGCAATACACACAAACAAAATTCGCCTCCAGGATACATCTGCCAAGAAATAGATGCAGAAGTACTAACAGAGCAAAGCAACCCGATTCTCACGGCCATCATCCACGGCATGCGGTCGACGGAGCCCAGCAACCACGTGCGCCTCGCCGCCACGCAGGCGCTGCTCAACTCCCTCGAGTTCACCAAAGCCAACTTCGACAAGGAAAACGAGAGGAATTTCATCATGGAAGTGGTCTGTGAAGCGACGCAGTCCACCGATATGAGGATTAGTGTGGCCGCCTTACAGTGCTTAGTAAGTAATTTTAGTCATTCGTAAATCACTTATCAAACCATAAAGTTTTTAATTTACCTCTTGTTTTTGAATGATATATAATAATCTTTCGTATGTTCATCGTCTATTAAGCAGCTGGTGGTATAGAACTTATATGTAATGAAAGTAAGATGCAGCTTGCAGCATGGCAAAGCGTCTCTTTTTTTTGCAGACATTGTTTGATGAAAACTTGATATGCAAAGATATTCTTAAACTTGAGACATTCTACGAATGTGACATTCCGCTGTGTAAAATTTTGAGCACATAACATAGGGGCCTAAAACTTTGCAAATGTGTCTTGCCTTAAATTTTAAAGCAATGTATATCTCCTACAGGTTAAAATTCTTTCCCTATACTACCAATACATGGAGCCCTATATGGGTCAAGCATTATTCCCTATCACACTGGAGGCCATGAAGTCGGATGTGGATGAGATCTCGCTGCAAGGGATCGAGTTTTGGTCTAACGTTAGTGATGAGGAAATAGATCTCGCCATCGAAGAAGCAGAGGCTGTGGATGCTGGTGAGTATATATACAGAATTTTATCTGTATTACAAGGGAAATAGATTATTATGGATTGCCTGATCAATTTAGTTATGAACACAGCTTACCGATATTTGTTTGTATCTACTAGGTCGCCCTCCAGCGCGAACGTCGAAGTTCTACGCGCGAGGCGCGCTGCAGTACCTGGCTCCGATCCTCATGCAGAAGCTCACCAAACAAGACGACAGCGACGATGAACTGGAATGGAACCCCTCCAAAGCCGCCTCCGTCTGCCTCATGCTCCTTTCCAACTGCTGCGAAGACGATATTGTACCACATGTTTTACCATTCATCAACTCCAACATCAAAAACGAAAACTGGCGCTACAGAGAAGCGGCCTTGATGGCATTCGGATCGATCCTCGGCGGGCTCGAAGCCAACACCTTGAAACCTCTAGTAGAAAAGGCGATGCCGACTTTAATAGAGGCTATGTACGACTCCAGCGTCGCCGTCAGAGATACGGCCGCGTGGACGTTCGGCAGGATCTGCGAGATAGTACCGGAAGCCGCGATCAATGAGACCTATCTGAAGCCGCTCCTGGAGAGTCTCGTCAACGGCCTCAAAGCGGAGCCCCGTGTGGCCGCCAACGTGTGCTGGGCCTTCACCGGCCTCGCCGAAGCCGCCTACGAAGCGGCCGACTGCGGCGAATCCAACCAACCACAAACTTACTGCATGTCGAATTACTTCGACTTTATCATCCAACGTTTACTGGAGACCACCGACAGACAGGACGCGGCGCAACACAACCTGCGCTCGGCGGCGTACGAGGCGCTCATGGAGATGGTGAAGAACTCCCCCGCGGACTGCTACATCACCGTGCAGAAGACCACTATGGTGATCCTGGAGCGCCTGCAACAAGTGTTACAGATGGAGAACCACATTTCCACGCAAGCCGATCGTTCACAGTACAACGATCTGCAAAGTCTGTTGTGTGCTACCTTACAATCTGTTTTACGTAAAGTTACTTCTGAAGATGCGCCTCAGATCTCCGACGCCATCATGACTGCATTACTGACGATGTTCGCGGGTAACGCCGGCAAGGCGGGAGGGGTCCAAGAGGACGCGCTCATGGCCACTTCCACTCTCGTCGAGGTGTTGGGCGAAGGGTTCCTCAAGTACATGGACGCTTTCAAGAGGTATCTGTACATGGGGCTGAAGAATCACCAGGAGTACCAAGTGTGCATAGCGGCCGTCGGACTCACGGGCGACATCTGTCGCGCTCTCAAGAGCAAGGTGAGTCGACCAGACAGTCGCTTTATCTTTTCGTGTTGAGTTTGCTTTTAACTTTAGACCAGAGGTTGCTTATTTATTTACAATTTCAGTGTTGTACGCGTATATTTTGCATTGGGTCTCAACACTGGCCATACTTAGCCATTCGTTCCATGCTTAGAATCAACACATCACACATATATCACGCCTATAATCCGTTGCGGGGTAGGCAGAGCGTAAACCGCAAAAACCGGACATTAATGCCACCGCTGACAAATATTTGAGGGTCATTCGGAAAATTGTGTATTGCCATAGTGACAGGCTGTCAGCCCATCGCCTAAAATTGCAATACACACCCTGGAGTCCCTTAGTCGCCTCTCACGACTCCCATGGGAAAGAAATTGGGTGATTCTAAGCCGGCATCACACGGTTAGAATCAACCTAGATATTAAGAGAGTGACTGGGAAGGAATCGATCATAGAGCGAACTCATCCAAAATTTCCTGTTGCCATTTCTTGTTTTTTGTCGGGAATTAACGCTTGCCTAACCCGCAGATATAAAGGCACGTTTGTGTATGGCTACAATCTTGTTTCTTTTTGTCTGAAGGTGCTCCCGTACTGCGACGAGATCATAGTGCTCCTGCTGGAGAACCTCGGCGACCCGTCGATCCACCGCTCGGTGAAGCCGCAGATCCTGTCCGTGTTCGGCGACATCGCGCTCAGCATCGGCCCCGACTTCGCCAAGTACTTCGACGTCGTTATGCAGATGTTGTTGCAGGTACGTTACAGAACTTTATAGGGAAACTGAGGAAACCGTCAATTTCCCAAAAACATTGTATATTAAACCTGCAAAATTTTCAAGCGCGGGCAGGTTTTGAATCTGCGACTTTCGCATTACTAGTGGCGACGCTTCTTCCATCTGGGCTACCGCAGCTCCCAAAAACACTTGGTCAATTAGTATATAGTAATTATAATAATTATTGGCAATATAGTACGGAAATTAAAAATACTGAGAGGATGTTTAACGTTCTTCAAAAAAGATAAACGTTAAAATCAGTAAGAGAAGAGTAAGTAACTAAAACACTTTATCACACACATTCAAAACAAACACTTAATATTTATTATGCTTCTTAAAACGATATTTAGTATGAAAACTTGATGTTATAACTTCAGTATACACTAGTTAGGATGACGTATAATAGTAGTTTATGCAACTGTCGTATAAGGGGGTCATTAGAATGCTAGTGTCTGTGTCACACGAGGCGTAGCTAAATATGAATTTTTGAAATACTTTAGCAGTTGTTCAGATGTGGAGTCTAAACAACTACTTAACTTAACAACTGAACAACATCTTAACAACAACTGAACAACATCGGAACAACAACTGAACCACATCTGAACAACATTGATACAACAACTGAACAACATCTGGACAACAACTTAACAACAACCGAACATTTTTATCTTTATTTTATCGTTTTACCATACAACAAAAACTGGCAGGTGCGACGGAAGATGGCGATTTGAGTATTGGCAAGAAAAACTTCGTTTCATTTCTCAACTTTATCGCAGCAAGAGCCTTCTCATTAAATCATTACGCGTCTGTTATTTCCATCAACTGTAATTTATATAGGTAGAATGCATTTAGCAGGTCTTTATACAACAGCTGTTTTCGAATTCATAATCCGAACTTTATGAGACGAGGGTAGATAAAATACTCTTATAAATTGCTTATCAGCATAATGTAACTTATTTTAAAAACCGACGAACAAAACTCCTACTAAAAGTCTACTTTCGGACACTTATTTGAAAAATCCAAATCTCTAAATTTAATTTATTACCTAGAATACAACTCTATTCCCAATTTGAATACCAAATTTCAAAATATTTCCTGTGCAAACAAAATTTGCCCGCTCTTGAAAATTTTGCAAGTTTTCAAAAATCCTATTGTATTTATTTGTTGTTTGTAGGCGAGCAACGCGCAAGTGGACCGCAACGACTACGATTTGGTGGAGTACCTGGGCGAGCTGCGCGAGAGCGTGCTGGAGGCCTACACCGGCATCATACAGGGCCTCAAGGGGGCCAGCGGGGAGGTTGTAAGTGTCCCACTTCACTACACTCGTCTTGTATTACTTTTATTACTTGTCGATTATTCTAACACTTTCCAAATCTTACACATCAGTTCATTTCAGTTTATCGCATTGATTTTTGTGTATACTCCTATGTAGATTATTATTATATTAATACATATTTTGTTTAAAGTGTTACTCAATTTCCCTTATATTCACTCGCATTTCTTTGCATCGGTAACAATTACACAAATATCACTAGACCGCCTTATGTAAGATGTAGCTTCACGCAGGATCAAGCAGGACAAAGCATGTTCCGAATTCGATTCAGAAACGTAAATTGCATTGCACTGCTCGCACGTATCTCCGCGTGCAGCCCTAGCTTGTGATTAGACACGAAGAAGAAATTACTAACGAATATTCCTTAGATACTGACGTCCTCCATGATGCCGCAGGTGCGCGCGGACGTGGCCCTCGTGGAGCCGCACGTGCCCGCGATCGTCAACTTCATGATGACAGTCGCGTGCGAGCCCGAGCGCACCGACAGCCACATGTCCGTCGTCGCGGGGCTCACCGGCGATCTATGCACGGTGTTTGGTGTTCGGGTGCTCCCATTGCTCGAAACCAGGCCACTGCTGGACCTGCTGCAGGCGGCGAGGCGGTCCCGCACGCCGCGCACCAAGACCCTCGCGAATTGGGCCACTAAGGAGATTCGCAAGCTCAAGCAACAAGCGCCGCTTACTAGCTGGTGAGTCGACTACTTTCAGCACCTGTCTCAGTCCCTGCCCGAATGTAAGATGGAGTGTTGCCGTTGTTGGAGACAGCCACTGTGGTAACCTTTGCACGTTATTCGGCGCCCGAGTGTTACCTTTGTTGGAGACAAGGCCATTCCTGTAAGTGGCTAGGCGATCCAACATGCTAACACTTGCGAATACGTCCTCAATGGATGTCTTGTCTTCTTATCTAAGCTGTATTATATGTGAAAATATGCTGCTCCTAAATTTAGTAGTATATTTCCAACCAATTACACCAGTTTTTCTTTTACAGATTTGAGTCAGCACCGCGAAATTACAGTGGCAGCACAGCGGATTTTCTGACACGCTACTTTTGGTAAATTCGTAGATCGACGCCATGTCACGTCACGCAAGCCGTTAGGTGCATCCGTCTCCGGCTGAGCCACTTTTATTCCAGCTTTATATTTATTTAGCATTAATCTTAGAAATTCGATTATTTTTTTACAAGTTTTACGAGATGATGGCTCTCTTTTTATACCCGATGAGCTTCGTTCAGCTATTATTAAAATGAACATTTACAGTTTTTGTTAGTCTAAAATGGGTCAATTTAACTTCGTTAGGGCTTATTGTATTATTATTTGTTTTGTTTTTCAATGAATACTCGTGTGGTCGGCGCGGCTCGCGTGCGACCGGACGATGCACCTAACGCAGTTTTTTGAAATTGTTTAGTATGGCTGACCATTATCTTTCCATATTGATCTTAAAAGTCAAAGCATTTTTTCCTATTTGGTATTATAAATACAGACAGTGGCTGTGGTATCTTTACTTGTGAGGTAAGCGAAAGTCTGAAAGAGACGTATGCTAGTTGACGTATGTTACTATAGGCATGCACATATGCAAGGGATTATGTGAATTTTTATAAATTATTGTTATGTTTTGTAAGATATATGAAAGGAGGCGTGAAAGGGACGTATGTATAGCGTGCACGATATTCGCTGTTGTTTTGTAAACTAGGCGTGAGAATTAATGTGAAAAGGAGTATAATGTATAAAATTCCGTCAACAAGTGGAGACGGGAGGACGCCATATTGGTGCGGGGCCGCTGGGTTCATTGCGGTATTCGTGCTTATTCATTTAATTATAATACTGTAGCGGTATCGAACTTCCGTCGCTGTTGCTATGCGACCGCGGCCGGCTCGTGGCTCGTGGCTGAGGCTTGCCAAATCGCACACCATTGCTAATAGCTATTCGCACTGCTAAAAATAATCAGTGCCAAAGAAAATAGTAAGGTTTTGTCGTATATTGTTTGCGTTAGGCAAATCTTCATAATCTGTTGGTTTTAGCAGTATACCCGCGATGAACCGAGCGTGTTTCCTTCCGGCCTCGAGCTTTCATTATTTGTACATATGTAATTAAAAGCTCTTTCTTTAACATTTATCTAGAGTGGCACTTTATTATCGGCCACACAAATAAACGATTGAGAGACTATTGACTGAAGGATGGAAATTATTTATGTGAATGCGTTTATTCCGAAATAATCTCAGACTCTTGAGAACTCAACAGGATATGTTTTGGTTAATTTGAATCTCAGCAATGTTGTTTATACGAGTATGAATTTTTAACTTTTTCTGACTGTTTCAAGGGTTTCATAGTCAACTTGAACCCTTATTTCGTCTTATTGACGGACGGGATTCCCAAACGAAATCCTCCAAAAGTCTAAGCCTTCGTCTTCAAACCTTGATGGTTTCACTTCAGTGCCTAATTAATATGTGTTATTTTAAGGATCATTCTCCAGATCGTTTAAATTGTTCGTTATAAAATGAAAAAAGAGCTACGTAAGTACATGATCAATTATATTGTGTATTTATAGATTGCATTTGATTGAGTGTTTGCTAGTCTGTGTCTGTGAGTATCACTGGCAGGGATGATGTTTGCGCGATTTATGCAAGAATATTTTATAATAGTGTCATTTATGAGTTCATTTCGGTATTTCGGGAAGAACAGACGAGTGAGGGAACTTGTGAGAATTGTACAGGCTAACCTAACTACTTAATCTACTACAAAAATACATACATTAAGAACACATATATAAATTAAGAAGCTTCTCCACTTTAAATTGAAGTCAGATATAAAACAATGAAATCATCGTAAATACTTTCCTGTGTGCAAAAAGTCCGTACAATAATGAGTAAAATTATTATGCTGAATAAAATGTTTGTTATTATTAATAATATCGCCTTATCACTTAACATGTCGGGTTGAGTCTGTCCAAGTTCTACAAGAAAGTTCCTACATAAACCTGGTTGTACGTAAAATATGTACTGTTGTCTTCCTTAACTTATGTTCAATTTACCAACTCCATTATTTTTTGAAAGTTAAATTACAATACCCAAGTTTTCAGTATCTATATTACCAAGGTATGTACTTACATTAATAATTATTATGTATGATAGGAGAATTTGTGAGGACTAGTGCCATGCCATGAAAGAGGTTCTGAATTTAGAATCGTAGGCATCGTGTCGCCGAATACCACCCACTTTTCCTGCGCGAATCAAAAATCAATTCACGTTATTTTGTTACAACTTATTTGTTCTTCATTTGACTAGACTACTTTCTGTAAACTGTTCTATTCTATGGTAATAAAAACATCTAGAGTTAAATTATTTTCTTGTTTTATTGAATTACATTACATTCACAACCATCTACGACACGACCTACCTTTTACATACGTACGCCACCTAATATCAATGTAAGTATTATAATTTTACTTGCTTATTATTAACTAGCTGGTGCCCGCGAACTTCGTTTCGCTGACTGAATATTTTGGTTAGCATATCCTTGCCAGTACCAATATTTCGGTATAGCCAAGATTCTAATGTTACACTAAAGGTAGGGTAGGGTAGTAGACAATGAACCGGGTTTTTGTTAAATGCCCACAACTTTTTAAACAAAAGTCCTATAAATATAATTTTTACATGAAATGACTCGTAGATAACTTAAGAAACTCAATTTAGCAATCAAAATATCGTAACAGAAAGTTTAATATTATAAACACATTTTATTTTGAAAAGTGCCAATTGGTTCACTGTATCCACCTATGCGGGAACAGTTAACCGGGGGGGGGGGGTAAGATACAAAGAACCATGTAGTATACTGTGAACCATCTAATGAATTGTTCATGTATACGATTGTATTTTAGATGAAATAAAACAAACAAATAAATGTATTATGTTTATTATAGCATGTCTAATCGTATTCTAAGATTTGTGACTACTTACTACTAACCTAATTACAAATGTAATCAGTCCAATATTTTCACAGTGCTGTCCCTAACTGACAAATCACAAATTAAACATAATTGTTGACAAAAATTATAAAATGACTTTAAATTCTTATATATGATGGAAAAACAATAGAAAGTTATGCATTAGACAACAAACACAATATTATCAATGCTTTCTCTGAAAAAAATGGAGGGAAGAAATAATTAAATATTTAATAGGTAAATGAAACCAGTCCTTCTATTTAATCAAATTAAACAGCCTTTTTCTGACGCTGGTAACAAACAAAAACATCATCTCCTTTGCAAAAATAACAAAACTAAATGATTATTAATGGCATAACATTATTGCCTTTAATAGAAAAGAAAACAATCATAAAATGAACCGGTTCATTGTCAACTTCAAAAGAATGGCTCTCTGTTTCCGGACCCCCCTTTTAAAAAATTTAGGTTATGCAGGTCGCGTGCCAAGCGTGCTATTCGAATAGAAATATTGCCAAAAGAAGCGTAAAACACGAAAGAATCTACACAATAACTGCAAAATATCCTAAAACCTCATGAAATTATGTAATACAAAAAGTAATTACCTGATTTTTTTTTACTTTTCATCCACAAAAACACAAAAATAGGAATTGCGCAGGATTCCGTGTCGCGAGCTCGACGGTGACTGGAGAGGAACGCGCGGGGTAACGGGCGGCTTTGTATGTGTGAGTTGGACGGTTTGGCATTGTCGCATTCTGCGTCTACCTGCGGTGGCTCTCTGTCGCCGCTTGGTTCATTGTCTACTACCCTACCCTACTCTAGACCTTCAATATGCATGTGCCAGTAAAAGCGATCAATTACACTAAAAAAGTTTTGCTAAAGAGCCATTTTTGTATTTCTTATAGTTTAGTTGAGTTCTTGGTGCTCCACAAAAGGAACTTTGACCCTCAACATCGTGTGCCAGCAGAAGCGGCACATCATGCGAAACCAATTTTTTTTTCAGACATTTACGTATCTTGTATAGTTAAGCCGGGCTCCTGGTGTTCCCTATCAGGTACTCTAGTCTCTAAATATCAATGTGCCAACAGAAGCGACATGGTGAACAACTTCAGCTATGTTGACATTTCTGTTTCTCATCATAATTTAACATCTTCGCTCAGGTCGAATTTTGCAACAATAAATTTGTATTATAGGTACTTCAAGGACACATGTGTGCTGTTACGAGCGGAGTACAAATTTAAACCCCTTCGTGCACTTTCGTAACCAGAATTTGGTAACTAGCTACGAAAAAACACTTTTTAGTCACTGTTTCGTAACCGGTTACGAATGAACACTATTTTTTTCCACGTTCGTAACTTTTCGTAACTAGCTACCAAATGACACTATTAAATCACTATTTCGTAACTACTAACCGTGGATGCTAGACTATTTGCTTGTTTGGGAAAGTTGCATGGCTTGACGAGCCCTACATTTTAGATGACAGCTGTCAAACTAAAAAACCGTTTATCTCGTAAACCTTGCATTCTAGACTATTAGTTTGTTTGGGAAAGTTGCATGGCTTGACGAGCCCTACATTTTAGATGACAGCTGTCAAACTAAAAAACCGTTTATCTCGTAAACCTTGCATGCTAGACTATTAGTTTGTTTGGGAAAGTTGCATGGATTGACGAGCCCTACATTTTAGATGACAGCTGTCAAACTAAAAAACCATTTATCTCGTAAACCTTGCATGCTAGACTATTAGTTTGTTTAGGAAAGTTGCATGGCTTGACGAGCCCTACATTTTAGATGACAGCTGTCAAAATAAAAAACCGTTTATCTCGTAAACCTTGCATGCTAGACTATTAGTTTGTTTGGGAAAGTTGCATGGCTTGACGAGCCCTACATTTTAGATGACAGCTGACAACTTCCCCAAAGAAACTAGTAGTCTAGCATGCATAGTTTCCGAGATAAACAGGAATTGAGTTTGACAGCTGTCACTAAAAATGTGGCAAGATCTAGACCTACAACTTCCCCAAAGAAACAAATAGTCTAGCATGCGTAGCTTCCGAGATAAACGACTTTTTAGTTTGACAGCTGTCATCTGTCATGTAGATTTCGTTGAGGCCTACAACTTCCGGACCATAAAGTTGAATTTTAGTTTACGAGATAAACGAGCTACACGTTTGACAGCTGTCACTTAAAATGTGAACAAAGGGATCTCATACACTTAAAATATAAGTAAGATTTCAAAAACAAATAGTTTGTTAAGGTGCATTGTTGATAGCATAATGAATGTACAGCGAACACGAGTGGTGGCTGGGAATTTTTGTCCCATTTGTCACTAGTGGCCATTAAAGTGGAGACAAATGGGAACACAAGTTCTATTGGTACATAGCTGAGCAGAATTTTTTTAGATATTTTTTTTTAAATAGTGTTTATTCGTAACCAGTTACGAAACAGTGACTAAAAAGTGTTTTTTCGTAGCTAGTTACCAAATTCTGGTTACGAAAGTGCACGAAGGGATTTAAACGGATTTAAATTGTGTTTACTTATTTGGGATTTTACAATTCTTATACCCCATCCAGACTCACGGCGAGAATTCTCGGCGAGAAGTCTCAGCGAGACTTCTCGCGAGACCAAGCAAGGTATCCACACTCACCGATGTTCTCATTGAACATTTTCGTTTGAACAATTTTTGTCGCATATTGTGCGCACCCCTCGTGGTCACGGATGACTAAGGTGGACGTCATTATTCAGAGTTTTAAATTATTTTTGTTCTACCGCCATCTATTTTTCAATTGCTTAGCGTAACGTCCCGGTTCCACGCAAAATGCTGAAATCGTATCTTGTATAGTAGGGTCCTACAGTCTGTTGGATCTCGTTTTTCTGCTATGTGATCAGCGGATTCCAAGTTAATGAGATTCCCCACGTTTTTGAATTACAATGGCTTCCCGTATAGGACCTTCTTATGAATCAACCTCTTCTCTCTCGCTATGATTGCTGCCTGACATAGTGGGTGGGGTTATCCATGATAATTTTACATTTTAAAACGGATAGAAAAATACATAGGTGTAATGAAAGGACATATTATAAAACAGCACGAAAGTTTAATCAGCAAAACACGGATAATTTCCAAAAATCTCTAGCAAATATAAACTGGCATCCAATAGTAACAGAATTCAATGACATTAATCAAAATTACAGTTGTTTCGCTAAGCAACTTAAGATTTTGCTTAATACTTATATTCCTAAATGTAGATTTAAAGTTCGTCCCAAATACAATCAAACCTGGCTAACGAAAGGCCTTAAAAAATCCTGTAAACATAAGAGGCTATTGCGTATTCTGACAAACCAATCAAAGAATAAAACTTTAAAAAATCACTTTAAATTATATAGGAACACGCTTCGAAAAAGTATAAAACTATCATCTAAAATTAGTTACACTAAAACAATGTCTATTTCTAAAAATAAAACAAAGACTATGTGGACAATCATTAACAAGATTAATAGAAGGTCTGAAAAAAACGGCAAAAAGAATATAAAACTAAACTATAATAACGAATTCATTGAATGTCCTAGCGCTGTTGCTAACTACTTTAACGAGTACTTCTCGACAGTGGGTGAGTCACCGTGTCCGACGGCGGCTTCGCCATCGCCGCACGGTGGTGGGGGTAGCGCGCCGCTGCGCCCGCCTTGCGGGCGGCCAGTCTGCTCGTCTTCTGTCAACTCCATGTACTTGGGACCAGTTACTGAGCGTGAATTTTTCAATATTATTAAAAAAATGCCAAATAAGTATTGCAGCGGTGTCGATGATATTCCACCTATGCTGCTAAAGAAATGTGCAAACGAACTAACACCTCCGTTAACTTTTCTTATTAACCAGTCATTTGAATCAGGTACGTTTCCGGATGCGTTAAAAATCGCTATAATTAAACCTATCCTCAAAAAAGGTGGTATTGCAAATAATGTTAGTCAATACAGGCCAATTGCAATTCTACCAGCTGTATCAAAAATATTCGAAAAAACAATGGCAAATCGAATAAATAATTTCCTCGAGAAATACGGGCTATTAGATAAAAATCAATACGGTTTCAGAAAAAATCACACCACAACCACAACTCAGCGGTTTACACTTATATGCAAGAGGTTATGTACCACATCAGAGACAAAGCTTACGCTGTAGGGATATTACTAGATATGTCGAAAGCGTATGATAGAGTTGTACACCATATTTTACTCGAGAAAATATATTATCTAGGTATTAGAGGAAAAGCATACAACTGGCTCAAATCATACGGTCGGAAGCAGTGCGTGCAGGTCGAATTCCTTAATCAAGTCTCTAGTGAAATTCAACTAATACAATCCAGTACAGTGACAGTAAACTGCTCCATTCCACAGGGTAGTGTGCTGGGATGTACCTTATTTCTAGCATATATCAACGACCTGCCTAAAGTGGTTGACTGTCACTGTACCCTCTTTGCTGATGATATATCCCTTTTATTCCAATGCCACAAAAGGGATAATAACTTAAATCACATAATAACTGCGTTTAATGACATTAAAACATGGCTGCAAGATCACAACCTAGTAATTAACAGCGATAAAACTAAGATAATACAGTTTAGACCCTATCAGAGACAGCCTATTAATTTAGATGATATTACATTGAGATTAAAAATTGAAGAAGTACACTCGTGCACGTTGTTAGGTATTACCATGGATACTTACGTATGCTGGAAAGAACATATCGACAAAATAAAATCAAAACTATCCCAATTTATTTACGCTCTCAGTGTCCTTAAATCCAACACAAATATAGAGTGTGCTCTATCGGCCTATTACGCTTATGCCTTCGCTTGGTTACGTTATGGGGTCATTTTGTGGGGTTGTGGTTCGGAGGCAAACGATTTATTTATTCTGCAGAAAAAATGCATGCGCATTATTTATAATATCAGACAAATAGTAAGTTGCAGGCCCATTTTTAACAAATATAAAATACTTACTTTTCCGTGCATTTACATTTTGGAGTGTGATGCCGGCTTAGAATAGCATCACCCCATTTCTTACCCATGGGTGTCGTAAGAGGCGACTAAGGGACTCGAGGGTGTGTATTGCAATTTTAGGCGACGGGCTGACAACCTGTCACTATAGTGATACACAGTTATCTGATTGACCCTCAAACTTTTGTCAGACGTGGTGTTAATATCTGTTTTACGGCCGTTAACGCTCTGCCTACCCCGTAAGGGATATGGGCGTGATTTATGTATGTATGTATGTATGTACATTTTGGAAATGGCAATATTTGTACGCAAACATCTGCACCTATACCAATTCACAAAGAGTGCTCGGCGGAAACATATTATAGAACTTCCAGCTCCCAAACTACAAATGTTCAAAGCAAGTCCATATTACAGGTCTATAGGTATATACAATAAGTTGCCCAATCGCTTTCAATAGAGAGGTGAAGAAAATGCTATTGCAAAAATGCTACTATTCGGTAAAGGAGTATCTAGAGGACAAAGCGCTTACACTTTATTCTACTGCACAAAAAAAGTAAAATTAAAATTGTTATTAATTTGTAATATGTGTTAATTATTTGAATTGTTTATATTTATCGTGGGTATACCGTTATTATGAAATCGTATCAATAATTAATGTTCAGCAAATTTTGTAATTACCTGTAGTTTGAAGTTAACTGCTACACCCTTACAGGGTACATGTACCTATCTAGCCTATTTTGTCACACCTTATACTTGTACATGAATGCTAATAAATAAATATGAAAATAAAAATATGAAATAAGAAATGTATTCGCCGAAACGGCGCAGAAAAGTTACAAAAACTTACCCTAATCGAAGAAATACCAACTATACACTATATTTACACTAATTAAAATAACAAATAAGCCTTTAAACTAAAAAAAAATTATAAAAATGAAATTGTGAAAATTTTCCGATGTTTGCTGTTTTCCCGCCACTATTTTCTATCTGTTCAAAGTTCTTTATTTTAACCTCGCAACACATTCTTCGCATCACATCCCTCGCACACCGACTAGGAGAAACAGCATGTACGTCGCGCCCCTGCCCGATTGTCCTTGCATAGCTCTCGCTCTCTCATTCGTTCGATTCGATTGGTTCGTTGAGCTTGAGTGCGTTTTCGTTCATTCATCTGTCAGGTATCCCCGGGCTTGTGCGTGTCTTTCGCAATAATTTATTTACCGCATTATAAATAAAATTATAACTAGCCTAGCTTTTCTATAATTTATACACTTTTAATTTCAGGAAATAGAGCTCATATATTTGTTCCTGGGATCTATACAAATATTAAAACAACCATGAAGCCGGCATACAAAATCGGTAAGAGCATTCCATTCTTTTTGCAAATTTTCAACGGTTTCCGTATAATTTGATTAGATTAGATTGTAGTATTCATGTAACTTTTTCTTTTATACCACAATAAATCCACAGGCAGTGAATATAATTTCATTTGTGTAGGTTATTTTTACCATGTGTTCTCATCTTCTTATCTTACACCCAACCCAATATCTCAAGAGGATGCTGGGTTAAATGCTAAATATTAATAACACAATGATTTTTATTTTATAAATCCGTTTAACACCACTGATCTTGATGATAACATCTTTATCACTTACTTATCCTATGTTTACATGTTTTGATAAAGGATAAAAATCAAAGTAATTGCTGGCTTAATTGATTCAAATCTCTTCATCATATTTCTAGGCATACTGATATTATTTGCAGCTCCTCGTATCTTTACTCCTAGTTATTTGTAAATAGTTAAATTTAATTTTTATTCTAAATTTTCATACATTTATTTTTAGATAGTTCCTCTCCTTTACTTTTTTTCTCACTCTTAGTTCCTCACTTACACAAATTATTACATAAGCGTACATTTCTACTTCTTTTTTCAATTGCAGCTAATGAGAAGCTGGCTGAGCTGGGCCGCAATGAGATCATGCTGGCTGAGAAGGAAATGCCAGGTCTGATGGCCTGCCGTCGCAAGTACGCCCCTGGCAAGATTCTGAAAGGTGCCAAGATAGCTGGAAGCCTGCACATGACTGTCCAGACCGCTGTGCTCATTGAAACCCTTGTGGAACTTGGAGCTGAAGTGAGTATTCCTTTGAAACTGAAAGAGCACATAGGATTATCATATTGCACTGCTCTCACCAATTCACCTGCACAGTATGGTGAGAGTAGCAAATATCACTGAATAGAATAAGAAATCAGTAGTGATCTGTTGATGGCTATATCATAATTTGTCCTTTTTATAGAGATGAAGGCTAGTATTGCCCATGACTTCTTTCAATTCCACTTTTTGCTTTCAAAATATATAAATTTTTACATATTTAGCTAGTCTGTCAACTAAACTCTCTCACATTTGCATTCTTATTTTATTTATAATCATGATTCAGAATCATTAAGAGTCAGTCAGACTTATAAAATTTATGACATAAGTATTCAATAAAACTATCAATTTACACCGGATCCATTTATCACAAGATGTCATTCGAATCATCTTATTATATCAATGAGATAATGTCTGTACATGCCTTTTAGATAACATGTATTCTGAAATCTAATATAGTAGTTGCTATATTCAGTATTCATTTATTGCTTTTATTTTCGAAAATGATAATGATATCTTGAATGGGGTTGCTTGAAAATATTTTTCTGTTAAGTATGCTGAACTGTGCTTATCTTTGACCCTTTGCCAGAGTTCATCCTGATGTAATCTGTTTTTGCTATTGATGTTATAAGAATGATAATGCAAATATTATTCTTTGTGAGCAATATGATGATGGATTTACACAATGTGTAACAAGATAAAGATAAAAAAAGAACTTGTAACTATGGGGCTTGCATATATTTCAAACTGAGATAAGGACTGGTATAGAGAGTTGTTATAACTACAGCTTAGCTGCAATGTTTCATTTTTTTACCTACATTAAAGTAGATTATTACTATGTACAAAATTATTCAATAATTTCACAATAATGTGAGAGTGTACGGCACAATTTATTCAAAGGATCCGCAAACAAGTCCCAGTCTGGTGTAATAGCAAGCAAGTTATTAAGCTAAGTCCGGGCATTCTCGAGTGGAGATACACTCTGCACCACTGTGCGCATAGTGTAATATTTTTGAGTGCCTCAAATGTTTTGGAATCCAATGTAATTAAATCACAACAATTGTATTTCAGGTGCAATGGTCAAGCAGCAACATCTACAGCACGCAAGACGAGGCGGCGGCGGCGCTCGTGGCTCGCGGGATACCCATCTACGCCTGGAAGGGCGAGACTGAGGAGGAGTACATCTGGTGCATCGAGCAGACCCTCATCTTCCCTGATGGAAAGGTTTGTATTTAACTTATGCCATGTTCACACAATGCCTCTATTGTCAGGGAAGTGGGCAACGCGAGCATGTAAACAGGTACTCGCGCCTCCTGTGCTCCCGCTAGTGTCGGCTTTTCGTGCGCGAGTGAAACGACTCGTATTGCAGTGAGAAGAGTGTGACGGCAGCAGGGACCAGACTAGTAAGCCTATCAGGGGTTATTGATTGGGTTTTACGTATGGGTTTGCTTGCCCTATTCGTATCTCGCCAAAACCCATTCAAAATGCTTTTTAAAGCGCTATTTTAAAGGGTTACAAACCCCTTCAAACCACTTTCCATATTGATAGGGTTACCCTATCGATTTTTAAATAAATTTGATCCCTACGGTGTCATTTATACGGACTATTAATGCCCGCGCGCCGCGAGGCGGGGTGAGCCGGTCGGTCAAAGCCTTTGACGTTGCCGCGAAGCCGACAGTCGACCGACGCCACCTACCTACAGCACGGTGCGTGTGCGGTGCGTGCGACGAAAGAATGTTATTGTAGTAACTTCTTCGCTGAAATGGGAAGCGTCTAGTTGCGTTTAATAGTATTCCTGCGTTTTTTGTTAGGTATTTGTTATCTTTTTGTGGTAGCTGATAGTAATAAAATAAACATAATGCCACCATAAAAATGAGACTGCATAGCTACATGACCTAATTATCCTACAAGAAAAAATCCGGTCAAGTGCGAGTCAGACTCGCGCACGAAGGGTTCCGTACCATTATACCTTTACCAAACAATTGTCGATATAACGCGCAAAAAAACATGTGTTTTGTATGGCAGACCCCATAATTATTTTTGTATGGGAGCCCCCTTAAATATTTACTTAATTCTAATTTATCTATTAGTATTTGTTGTTATAGCGGCAACAAAAATACATCATCTGTGAAAATTTCGACTGTCTTGGTATAACGGTTCAGGGGATAGAGCCTTGTAACTGTAGGACGGACGGACGGACAGACAGACGGACAGCCGAGCCTCAGTAATACGGTTTCCGTTATTACCCGTTGGGTACGGAACCCTAAAAATGGACCAATTAAGTGCCCTCGTGCCCAAAAACATAACCTAAACGTACCATTAAAGACCGCAGAAGAGGTCGAGGATGCCACAAGCACACTAGTTGATGTGATTCAGGAAGCATGCTGGCGAAGCACTCCACAAGAGAAAATTAACGTACACAAAAATTAACCTGTCCCTCTAGAAATCAAACGCAAAATTACTGAAAAACGTAGACTCCGTCGAGTTTGGCAAACCAGCCGCATAGCAGCTGACAGTACAGCTTTGAATAGGGCTATTGTTGAACTCAAAAAACTAACACAAACCTCTAGCGATGGAACCTTGCAAGCTAAACAACAAACTCTGACTGCCACAAAAGCAACAAATTATTCTGTACAGAAAATCTCAAAAGCAGACAGCCAGTAACTCCAACATAAGTATCATTCATGCTGGGTTAGAGGCGCACAAGTTTGCATTATCGCTAGATCTGACCCAGCTGATGAATGTAGCAAAGCGGATACTGGATATCGACGGCCATACCAGGCCTGTGGCACTCCGCGTGTAGGTATTGAAAACATACCTCCAGGCGCCGGCCACTGCGAAAGGGCTAATCTAGCGGGCTGCCGCAAGCGAAAGAAGTCACACGCGTGCGCTATTTGTTCAACTTTCTCGACAATTTTTTGCAAGATGGACAGACGAAAACATACATACATACATATATCACGCCTATAATCCCTTGTGGGGTAGGCAGAGCGAAAACGACCGCTAAAAACGGACATTTACGCCACGTCTGACAAACATTTTAGGGTCATTCAGAAAATTGTGAATCGCCATAGTGACAGGTTGTCAGCCCATCGCCTTAAATTGTTCGTCGTCGCCTTTTACGACACCCACGGGAAAAAAATTAGTATACATGATAATATTATTATTATTAGTATACATTTTATTATTATTATGTTGGTATTCTTTTCGGATCTCGGGCCCACAGGGACCCGGTCCTTTGAGGCATGTGTGGGGCCAAAGCCAACAGCACAGAGGCCTTTTTTATACCAAATAATGTGTTGTGATGTGTACATCAAGCGGATACTTGCTCTGTCTGCACTATAGAAGTACCTACTCGTACACCCAGAGCCAGCACCCGCCTGATGCAAGGACTATTGCAGGTTTATTACTTCATTGAATTAAATCTTCGGCAATAATCGTATAGCATATACAATTATGCTGCTAGGTCTTAGACTACATGAACGTACTCGTCGCTGCCTGCTGCGTGCCCGCCAAAAGAAGGAGTAAACGCTCGTGTTGTGCGCTAGATGGCGTACGTAGTTTAGTTTCTCGAAGTAAGCAACCCTAGACCGCGGCTCATATTCCCTCAAAAAAATATTTGGCAGGTATGCAAATGAACACGTGGTTGACTGGAACGCGAGCTAAATTAAATCATATTGTCTATCAGATTGAGTACATATTTCTTTGAAAACCATTGCGAAGTAAAGCTTCTGTAACGCTAGTTACTAGTTATTATTCTGTGGCCATACACCCAATTGCTTGGACTTGCTGCTGACAACTGATCCGGACAGTCATTCAGTTTCGGTCTCAGCCCCGCTGGGAACGTCCGACCACTGTCTGGTGAAATCCGTATCGACCTGCTCTCCTCTGGATGACAGCCCCAGGGGCACGAGGCGAGTTTGGAGATACGAGTCAGCAGATTGAGAAGAGATGCGGCACTTCTTTGCATCTTACCCGTGGCGGCAAGTGTGCTTCTCTTCGCGTCACCCCTCGGGGCGAAGCTATCGAGAAACACGGCGAAGCACTTGCCGTTTCACTCGATATCTCGAAAGCCTTTGACAGGGTCTGGCATGCAAGTCTGCTCCGCAAGCTTTCTGCTTATGGCATCCCAGCAGATTTTTGTACTTGGACTTCAGACTTCCTAAGTGAACGGTCCATCAGAGTAGTCGTTGACGGCTGCTCCTCTGACCTTTTGGCCATTGATGCCGGAGTTCCTCCGGGGTCTGTTCTCTCTGCAACTCTTTTCCTGCTGCACATCAATGACCTCCTTTAGCATGGTATTATTGGATACGCAGATGATAGTACCGTTTCAATGAAATACTTGACAGGTGCAAAAACCAGTGGGGATGAAATACGTTCGTTAAGAAAGGCCATGGCATAGCGAACAAATCTGACCTTAAGCCTTGTCTCCCAATGGGGCGACGACAATATGGTTTCATTCAACGCCACCAAAACACAGGCGTGTCTTTTCACTGCAAAAACGAGTCCTTTCGACTGGACACCTACTTTTCGGGGTACATCTGTCCCTGTCACCGACAGCCTCGAGCTTTTAGACATGGAGTGGACATCAAATCTAAACTTCGGCGCAACCATCGAGTACAGTGCTCAAACGGCGGCTAAGAAGCTGGGCATCCTGAGTGAAACGATACTTTAGCCTGGACAGCTTTTAACTAACTCTTTACAAAGCAAAAGTCCGATCCTGCATGGAGTATTGCAGTCACCTTTGGAATGGCTCAGCCAAATACCAACTTGCTGCTCTTGACTCGGTATAACGAAGGGGCAAGAGGCTCATAGGCGACAAAAAACTGGTGGACACCAAGCTACATAGCCTGGCACATCGCCGCAAGTTGCCTGCTTGTCGTTTTTTTACAGATTGTACTTCGGAGAGTCTGCTCAAGAGCTTCACGACCTTGTTCCAGCTCCCGTCTACCATCGGACATCCAGACGCACCGCCGGATACCATCCATACCTGGTTGCCATTCCACCAATTCGGACTAAGCGCTTCCAGTCATCACTACATAGTATAAAATAAAGTCGCTTCCCGTTTGGTGTCTCCTTATATCTTTAGAAGTACCCAACGGATTTTGATGCGGTTTTTTTTATTAGATAGAGTAACTTGAGAGGAAGGTTTATAAGTATAATTTATTCCGGGAAATTGTCACATTCCCATGGGAAAACGGGTAGCCTAACAAGTAGTTAACTTTTGACCCCTTTTTGACACCTTTAAGGATTAAAATTTCAAAAATGCTGAAACACGTATTTAATTATTTTAAGTTATGAGTCTAATCAGAAATTTTGAAACAGATCACATTTAAGATAAAAAACTTTCATACAAACTTTTAACCCCCTTTTCACCCATTTAAAGGTTAAAATTTCAAAAATGCTGAAACACGTGTTTAATTATTTTTAGTTATTAGTCTAACCACAAATTTTGAAACAGATCACATTCATTTAAAAAAACGAACTTTCATACAAACTTTTAAACCCCTTTTTGACCCTATTAATTGCTATAATTTCAAATATGCTGAAAGTGCTGAAACACGTGTTTAATTATTTTAAATCATAAGTTTAATTACTAATTTTGAAACGGATCACACTTAAGACAACGAACTTTCATACAAACTTTTAACCCCCTTTTTATCTCTTGGGGGATAAAAAAAACGGAATTTAAAGTAAAGTCGCTTCCCACGTCTGTCCCTGTCTGTTTGTTTGTTTGTATGTATCTTCAAAACCACTTAACGGATCTGGATGAAGTTTTCTTAAAAGATAGAGTGACTCAAGAGGAAGGTTTTTATGTATGATTTATGTCGGGAGAAAGTCTGTTTCCCGTGGTAAATCAATTAGCAGCGGGTGAAACCGCTGGGCGGGCCGCTAGTCATTTATAATGCGCACTGCTAAAGAGTGGAACTCACTACCTGCGTCTGTGTTTCTAAACGCATACAAGCCTAATCTCTTCAAATTAAGAGTAAATAGGCTTATTCTGGGTGAGCTCGCTCCATCTTAGACTCTGTCTCTGTCCTATGACCTAGACTAGAGTCAAGAGCAAAGCCATCCTTAATAATAATAAAAAAACAGAGACTTTAAAATGCTATATTGAATGAAGACGCTTTCAAACGCTCCATGGTTCATTAAAGTAACAGAACTACATGAATATCTTGAAGTTAACACCGTTGTTGAAGAGATCAAACTGCACTCCTTGAGGTACAAAGAAAGGCTCCAAAATCATCCTAACACACTGGCTGTTCAGCTAACGGAACACGTTATTTGAAACACTTTTTTTGTATGGCAGCCCCCATAAACATACATACATACATATATCACGCCTATAATCCCTTGTGGGGTAGGCAGAGCGTAAACTGCCGCATAAAACGGACATTTACGCCACGTCTGACAAATATTTGAGGGTCATTCGGAAAATTGTGTATCGCTATAGTGACAGGTTGTCAGCCCATCGCCTAAAATTGCAATACACACCCTCAAGTCCCTAAGTCGCCTCTTACGACTCCCACGGGCAAGAAATGGGGTGATGCTATTCTTAGCCGGCAACACACGGCAAATACACCGCTAGAATATAGGTATTGTTTTATATTAAATTATTGGTTAAGCGGGAAACGCCTTCAATTTCTCAGTACTACATCATTTGTGAAAATTTCAACTTTCTAGGTATAACGGTTCAGGAGATACAGCCTCGTAACTGTAGGACGGACAGCCGAGCCTTAGTAATTGGGTCTCCGTTATTACTCTTTGGGTACGGAACCCTAAAAATAAAATGTATATCTACTACTCCCACGATCATGCACATATACGTATGATTAGGTACTTATCCATTTTTACTGGAATGATGAGGGAACAAAGTCACTTCAAATCAAGAGAAACGCGCCAAGCGGCTTGCTTGCTTGACAGAGACGGAAGAGATTACCGATTGTGGCGCGCCGCAGCGGCAAATAGAAATAGGTAGCGCGGCGGGGATCAGTCACCGCGCTGAACCTACTTGCAGAGCGTACGAGCGCAACCCTTATAAAGCGCTACCCAAAGGGGTTTTGATAGGGTTCCCCTTTCGATAAACTTAAAGCAAATGAAACGGTTATCATTAGGATTGGGTTATCATTAAGATTGGGAGTGTTCAAGCAAAGGGTGGGAGACTTAAGCGCTTAATCGAAAAAGCGCTTAGCGGGTCCCTGGACGGCAGTGTGTGAACACTCACTCGCGTTGATAATTCCGCGAAAGTATTTCGGCCAATATTCGCGGCAGCGGCAAGAGAAGGCGCATAGTGTGAACGTAGTACGAAAGTAGCATTATTCTTAAAGCCAGGTCAAAACTACTACGACGCAACGCGGCAATGTATACTTGTCGTGTGCGTCGCTACATCAGGCAACGGTTTTTTGCCTAAAGATCTTCACAATGCGAGCCTGTGCTTAAACCATATGATCAATTTACACAGCGACGCTATTACGTGACAAAATGCAACAATGTTGCGTTGCATTGTCATTTTGAATGGCACAGCAGAGTCTAGATACATATTACATAGATACAAGCCGGTTTTTTCATTAGGACATTACAAAATTGTTATAAAAAAAAGAAAATTGTGTGATACAAATTTCTTTTTTTTACAATGACGGTTCATGACGTCAATAAGTGATATGATAATACTATCCTACATTGAATAAATAGTTTTAATTTCAATTTATTGTGTAGTAACGCGGCGCGCGGCGTCTTGTTGACTCTTTTGACAAAGACTTTATTACTTCTTATCATACTCAATACTAATTTCTATCTATTCTATTACCGCGTCTCCTCTCGTCTTAATGAGTACCTATTCCTTTCTCACAAGCATTTTTTTATTATTTCAGCCCTGCAACATGATCTTGGATGATGGAGGTGACTTAACAAATCTAGTGCACAAGAAATTCCCCCATATACTTGAAGGAGTTAAGGGAATCTCTGAAGAAACCACTACAGGTGTACACAACCTGTATAAAATGTTCAAGGAAGGAGAACTCAAAGTACCTGCTATCAACGTGAATGATGCTGTAACCAAGAGCAAGTTTGATAACCTGTACGGCTGCAGGGAGTCTCTTCTGGATGGAATCAAGAGAGCAACAGACATCATGGTCGCTGGAAAGGTCTGCGTGGTTGCCGGGTACGGTGACGTCGGCAAAGGCTGCGCTCAAGCCTTCAAGGGATTCGGAGGAAGAGTTATTGTAACAGAAATCGACCCCATCAATGCCCTGCAGGCGGCGATGGAAGGCTTCCAAGTGACCACCATGGAAGAGGCATCCGAAGTAGGTCAAATCTTCGTCACAACAACCGGCAACATTGACATCATCACCCAGGAGCATTTCATGAGGATGAGGGATGATGCGATTGTATGCAACATTGGACACTTTGACTGTGAAGTGGATGTGGCTTGGTTGGACAAGAATGCTAAGAAAGTAAACATTAAGCCTCAAGTAGACCGCTACGAATTGTCCAATGGAAACCACATCATTGTGCTTGCAGCGGGACGTCTGGTCAACTTGGGATGTGCCACCGGACACTCCTCCTTCGTCATGTCCAACTCCTTCACCAACCAGGTGTTGGCTCAAATTGAATTATGGACCAGACATAATGCTTACCCCATTGGAGTTCACACATTGCCTAAGAAATTGGATGAGGAAGTTGCAGCTCTTCACCTTGACCACCTGGGAGTGAAGCTCACCAAGCTGACAACCAAGCAGGCCAAATACATTGGTGTAGCGGTCGAGGGACCTTACAAACCAGACCATTACAGATACTAAATTGACATACTTCTTGTACTTAACTTAAATAAGCAGCAAATTCATATTTTTGTAAATGTGTACATACAATTCTAAGATCATACTTGTGTGTAATTGCAATGAATACCAAATGTTATCTGCATTTTATTATGCATTTATTGATAGTTTTACTGACCCACCATATGTTCGAAATCAAACATGATCATCCGAGCCACACCATAAGTCGTGGTGTCATATTCTTCTAATAAAATGTGCTACCTATAGGTAGCTGTACTGTATAGCAGTATTTCATTTTTCAATCATTATTACTTCCGCCATATAAAAGTGCACCAGGGTATAACGATTAATACACATAAGTAATAGTGAATTGAGAAAATATACAAAACAAAATACATACATACATATAACACGCCTTTATCACTTGCGGGGTAGGCAGAGCGTAAACGGCCGCAAAAAACGGACATTTACACCACGTCTGACAAACATTTGAAGAATTCAGATAATTATGTATCGCCATAATGACAGGTTGTCAGCCCATCCTCTAAAATTGCAATACACTCCCTCAAGTCCCAAAGGGATAGAAATGGGGTGATGCTATTCTAAGCCGGCAACACACGGCATAACAAAACAAAATACACTAGGTAATTAATTATGAGAAACTCAACTCAGTCTGTACATTGAATAGTAAAAAAATAATTTTGCTTCTAATTCAGTTCAGTTATCGATCTCAAAACAAAAGCTAAAAAGCTGCTTGTCCACGTTTCACACAAAAACTATCAGATAGATTTCTACCAAATTTAAAATAATGATAGCTTAATAATAATATTACATCCTGGATACTTTTTACTTCTGGAAAATCTCATTCCCACGGGAAAATATGGAGGTTCGGCGGAGTTCATATAAAAATTTCATTTCATTTTATTTGTGATTGTCGTTAATTCATACAATATGGTTTCTCAGACCGGTAAATTTTCCGAGTCCCTATAATGCTACAATGTGATTTATAAGAATAAAAAAACTCGACGTTTCGGATCTTTTTTTAATATCTAATAAACTGCTAAAAGCATGCCGGCTACAACTATGTACAGCCAATCCCTGCAAGATAAAACTAAGACACGCGCTGCTGCTGCAGACGCTGTGAATAACCCTCGCTACTAGACCTGCAGTAGAACAGTAGCACCTGGCGCTCACAACCGGCAGAGGCGCGTGCCTCGCTATGCCCTCTACCCCGCGCCGCTGCTGCAGATGCTGAGAGTCAAGTGTGACGCGGGGCGGAAGGCTTGGTCAGACACGCATCTAAGTTTTTTTCAACAGGGATTGTATGGACCTAGTTCTAGCCGGAAGCATATCGGATAGACCTAGTTTTATCCAACGTGGAATAGCCGAACCTAGTTGTAGCCGGCATGATGAAGGCTTTACCTAGTTTTACCCGAAAACAATCAGCTCGTACTAGGTTTAACCAAGAGTAAGTCTAGTTCTAACCAGCTTAAACTAGGTGTAGTCGCACTTCGGGTATTAGCCGTAACATTTAAATAAAATACAGCGCTTCGTGCGTAACGCAGCGTTGCTCTAGTATTATGCCGACTTACATAGGCAGTTTGAGTGTCTAACCGCACGTGAGCTTGACTGTACAAACAGTGGGGTGGGGCACAGCATGTCAACCTACCCACCACAAGTGGCTTAGAACAGGATGACCCCATTTCTTTCCCATGAGAGTCGTAAGAGGCGACAAAGGACTCGAGGGTGTGTATTGTAATTTTACGCGATGGGCTGACCACCTGTCACTATGGCAATACACGGGTTTCCGAGTGACCATCAAATGTTCGTCTGACGTGGCGTAAATGTCAGTTTTGCAGCCATTTGCGCTCTGCCTACCCCGCAGGGGGTTCGTTCGTTGCTATTCCGTAATGGCGGATGTGAATTGGTTATAATTTTGTTTTTCTTGTTTATTTGAGTGTTTGGTGAATAATTCTGATAGTGTTTTAAGCAAAAAACTATTCTTACACTGAACATGAAATAGGAAATTGTGATTAAAGCATATATTTGACATTGTGGTATAGTGACGAGCGGATCAGCACGTGGCCCGGAAATTTTACTATCACGTTTCTGGTGCTACATAAACTGCACAACACAGCCCCTAGTCGTAAGACTAGGATCTCTGTGTTGTGGACTCTCCCTCGGCGTTATGCCAAATCACCTTACAAACGACTGACTTAACATAACCTTACAACGACTTGACTTAACTAACCTGACATAAATGGCGAAATACGTATCAACTCACGAGATGTGAAGTGAGTGGCTTTGACAAACCAAATAATAATAATAATACCCCGCAGGGGATTAAAGGCGTGATATGTGTATGTATGTGTTGATCAGCGCCATATGGCTAAAACTATTAACTACGTAAATTAATCAGCTGAGTGTGCCAGCTTAGAATAGCATCAGCCCATTCCTTTCCCGTGGCGTGGGTGTCTTAATAGGCGAGTAAGGGACTCAAGGGTTTCAAGTGTATTATACAATTTTAGGCGACAGGTTGACAACCTGTTACTTTAGTGACACAAGACAAGATATTTCTGTAACGATCTTCAAATATTTGGCAGACGTGGCGACAGCAACCGTTTTTTTAACGGTTGTAAACGCTCTGCCTACCCCGCAAGGGCGTGGTAGCATCTCGTGTATGAGATATACCTATGTAGAGTCTCATACCTACATCTCATCAGCTGTATGAGAACACAACCTCATCGAAAGTCTGCGGTCCTGACGTCTCAGGTCGGTCATCATATAATTAATCACAACCATAACTAAATACTAAACCTACCTGAAGGTCAAGCTGGCGTTAAGAGCCGCAGCTGTGTGTCAGCTTCAATATTTTGATCAAAATAATAAGGTACTTTTTATTATATCTATTTAAGTACTTTTTTTAGAATACATTTCAACAAATGCCAAAAGTATGGATGGAGTGGCCCTAGCTCAATAGGGGAAGAAGACCAGTAATAAAAAAAAAACAGTAACCAAAATTGACCAAATTTTCGAAAAACTAATCAAGAGTGATGTTGAAATAATATTGGAACACATTTAATTCTTTGAATTATTTTTGTCAGTCTGTTGGTCTGGTTAGACTCAAATTCTCATGGTTAGACTCACTTAAATTTAAAGGCAAGAAGCATAAGATATTGTCATTCATAACATTTAGTCAGTGAAGCAAAGTTTGCAGGCATCAGTAAATTATCAATATGTGTCAAACTCACATTTAAATGTTTAATACTTTATTTGAATCCTTCCAAATTGTAACATTTTAATTATGTTGCATAGAAACGGAGTAATTCTTCATCTTTGGGCTTAAGAATACATTTATCTTTCAAATTGATGACCCAACCAGGTTCAAGCCCATAAAAGATCTGCCTGGGGTCCTTTCTTTCACAGAGCATATCATATTTTGGATCTTTTTCTAACTCTGGTAACTGATAACCATATTTCTGTGCTAATTTTAATCTCTCTTTTGACACCTGATCAGGATCTGCTAAGTATCCTCGGTTTACAGGATCAGTGTAGTATGCAATAGCATCTGGTGGGGGGATCATCCTCCTGGGTATAGCCTGTCCAGATTCAAAAAACTTTTTGGGATCCTTAAGCAAGAACAAGCTGTGTGGGTCATAATATGCTGTGGTAATAACTCCACCATTTCTCTCAACTGAAGCTATTACTTCTTCACTTGCCCATTGAACTTCAATGTTTATTTTTGCAGCAAAGATATCGGCTCCTTCATCAGTTAAATTTATACCGAATTCTTTTTGCTCTGGATGAAGTGTGTACAACCCGGACTTAATAATGCTTGCAATATCTATTGGCTTTGTAATGTCTACACAATCTTTGTCTACTAATCTTTGAAGTTCCAATAATGAGAATGGTGGGTACTGCCGTCTCAGGCTGAAAAGAGAAACAAATTATATTAGAAAATGTATAGGAAGTTTTGGTTGTGGTGCACTTAGGGGGCTGGGTCAGAGTATCAAGTTAGCCTGGCCCTGCTATGCCAGCTTTGTTATGATTTAGTTAACAATTCAGTTACTCACTGGTGGCCTCTGTAATAGGGTTCCTGGGGAACTCGTAAGTAAAACGGGTTGTTTCCAGTTTCATATCCAAGTCTCATATAGTTTTGTCTCTGT
Source organism: Tuta absoluta (assembly GCA_027580185.1). Classification (NCBI taxonomy): domain Eukaryota; kingdom Metazoa; phylum Arthropoda; class Insecta; order Lepidoptera; family Gelechiidae; genus Tuta; species Tuta absoluta. Next base: position 18,097,013 of record JAQAHW010000002.1, read on the forward strand.
CCAGAACCTTTGTTTCCAGCCCCATGTTTGTCACCTCCATGCTGAGCACGGCCTCTTTCTTGCTGTAACAATTGTGTTTGGGACAATGAACATAAATTACGAAAAATACAAAGGTAAAACTAAAAATCTAAAGGTACGTACTGTTATCCTGGATCGTGGATTGTCGCGTATATTGGCCAGCGAAATTCTAGGCAAGGATCTTAACATAGACAGGGACTTCTCTGTTATTTGTCGCGAGGACCCCATTTTTATTAGACTTGTATTTTATTTTACTTTACATGTCCATGTCCGATTCAGGTTTTGAGGTTATCTCATGTTTTTTTTACTAATTTGACGTTAGTATGACAAAGGGTCATAAGTCTGTACAGCCAAGTCAGTGTAGTTGGATAGATTGTTTCGTGAACAGCAGCTTTTGTTGGTTGTGTTGGCAGCATTGGATTGTTGACACGACACGGATCGACGTTTTGTGACATTTATTTATTTATTTATTCCCGAATTCATAAATTGAATTTATTGAAAAGATGGATAATATTTATGTGAATCCCTTGAGACATAGGATAAATAAAATTTTCGATAGTCATATTGTCGCTGATAACAGTGAAGCACTGAGTACCGTTTCAGGGTTGTGTTCTACAAATTCTGCTTACACCCGAAGAATCCTTGTGAATGAGATCGAGAAGAGGGATATGCTCGTGAACAAAGCTGTTCTACTTGAATACAGCAAGGTTAAAGATAAGCTTCAGGTGTTGTTGAACTCTCTGGATACCTTAGATGTTGCTGTAAAGGACATGTCCAACAGATTACATGAGTCAAAAACGAAAACACACCATTTGATAACACAAACCACTAAGCTAAAGGACGAAAGAAAGAAAACTGAAAAGAAACTTGTTTGGGTAAATGCCATAGTTAGAAACTTTCAGATATCGCCTGAACAGAATGAATACCTGTATAATGTATCTGTAAAAACACCTCTTACCATTGATTTCTTTGGAACTTTATCACAGATTGAAAAACTATCAGATAACTGCAAAACTCTTGTAAAATGCTGGTATCAAACTCCAGCTTTTGATATCATGGAGATGATTGGCCTCCAACAAGAAGTAGCTATAGAGAAGCTGTATCATTGGACTATTGGAGCATGTGTAAGCATTGACTCTCCAAATAATGCATTGGTTCCTAAAGCTTTGAACAAATTCCAGAATAGACAAGTTCTCTTTTCAAACATTATTGATGAGTACTGCTCAGCTCGCAAAGCCACCATAGTGCAACTGTTTATTGATGCATTAACAAAGGGAGCTGATATTGGCTCTAAGCCTATAGAATTCTATGCTAATGATGCTAAACGATATGTTGGTGATATGCTGGCTTGGGTTTATCAAATGATACCCATTGAAAAGGAAAATCTTGCAACTTTGTTAAAATACTGTAACATGCCAGATAAAGACCAGCTAATTACAGATGCTCTAACAAGTATCATAGAAGCTTTGTGCCCTCCTTTAAAAGTGAGAGCTGAGCTTATACTGAAGCCTGATAAAGAGCCTCTTTTACTTTGGTCTATAGCTAATTTGATTAATTATTACAAGGATGTTATAGAATCCATTATTCCAAAAGGACATTTAATTGATACCTTTGAAGAACTTATCAAAAAGAGTGAAGAAGTGTTCCTAATGACACTGGATAGTAAAATACAAAAGGAACTTAGTCATGGAGTTAAAGCACCCCCACAAGACTTGAACCCATCGGTGGTTGTAACAGACCTTGTAAGCTTTTTGAGAGATCTACTGGCTGTTATGAATAATTCAAACAATATCAAGAACGCAGACAGGAAGATTTTAATAAGTCACATTTTGGATCCTCTCCTCCATGCCCTGAATGAAACAGCATGCCATCTTAGCTCAACTGATATGTCTGTCTACATGTTGAACTGCATTTACCACATCCAGTGTACATTGTCACTGTATCCAACTATGGATGAGTACAATGAGAGGTTGCAAGCACAATCTGAAGCACAAATTGATACACTCACTTCAGAGCAAGCCAGCTTCCTAGTTGCTAATTTGAATTTGGGCCCTATCTACACAATTTTACAGGAGAAAATAAGTGGACCCCTATCTGCTATACCTGGCATGGACACAGCAACATTGAAGACATTCTTGAACAAGTTTGATATGTTTTTAGTATCGCCAGAAGTTTACATTTTGCCACAATTAAGCTTGCTTCTGAGTCACACACATAAATCATTGGTGAAAAAGAGGGCATTTGAAGTAATATTAGCAATTTATGCTCAGCTTTATCAATCTGTTTATGATCCTACCAATGGATATTCAGATCCACAAGGAATAGTCAAAAGGAGTCCAAATGAGGTCACCAAACTGCTAATTTGATTTAAGTAAAACCTTATTTGACTCAATTTATAAAAATGTGTTATGCATATTGTTTCATGTTCCAACTAAATTATAATTTAAATAAATAATGTAATATTACCTACAGCAGTAAAAAGTTTTAGTCAATGCTTAATATTTGGAAGAAATAGTAGTCAGGTCTAAAGAAATGCCATCAATATGTAGCAGTTAGGCCACCCACCTAGGTGCTAAGACTTTTATGGAGAATGCGTATAATAATATAATAAATATCGTGAACAGGTCACACAGCACCATCCAGCCCCAAACTAAGCAAAGCTTGTACTATGGGAACTAGATAGCTGATATTAATACTTTATACCAGTGGCCAAAGAGAATATAATAGAACTAGCCCAGTGGCAGCATACTTTGGCCCCAGAAATTTTTTTGGGAAATGGCTCTGGCAACTGTAAACGGCTACTACATTAGTCTAGATACTGTGCATGATTCCAAAACGATGATTCATGATTCTAAAACGCTAGTTCTATTATATTCTCTTTGCATGATTCGGCATACATTGCTGTTTACATTACATACATCCATAAATCACGCCTATGTCCCTTACGGGGTAGGCAGAGCGTTAACGGCCGTAAAACGGATATTAACACCATATGTGAACCCAAAGAGCATATAACCACTTACGTCCTAAGTGAACCGTCCACCCTATTACACTCAGGCGTGTAAAATTCTTAAATGAACGGAGTATAACTCTACTGTTATTGCCGTTCCGAAAAGAACTGGTTTCCAGTCCGGCCATGTAAAAAAAAGGTAACTGTCACTTTGTGGACGGAGTCCCTATATTGTACGACAGTGTTTTGCATGGCATAATTATGAACGTCAGAGTTATGTACAACCCAAGAGTGTACGACAGTGGCAATGAAATTAAAAAAATGTCGCCAAAACCACCCCTGTACCAACAATATACTTACTGTCCGCGCATGCACGACACGACCATCGAAGACATCACCTGACCATTTTTAAAATCTGCTAGAAGTGATGTAACCGCCATGTGGTGTCAGTGTGGTGTGGTGGCAGAGTAGAATAGCTCCACCCCAAGTCCGCCTATAGGTATCGTAAGAAGCGATTGAGGGCTTCCGGGAAGTGGGCAGCAGCGCTTTCCATGTTTGACAACATAGTCCAGAACCACACACTGCGGTCACCAACCCGCCTGCCCAGCGTGGTGACTATTGGGCAAAACCCCCTATCGATAGAGCCAAAGTGAAACGGCCCCTAGTTTCCGGCCGCCCTACTACCCCGGGCCACGGCAGCGGCTCGGGTCATGGTGGGGCAGGGGGTGCGAAGGATCCCCGAGCTAAAGACGATGGCTGCCACAAACTGATCCTGGCGACGTATAACGGACGCAGTTGGCGGCTCAACGCGAGCCTCCAAATCCTTGAGGTAGAATTAGAAAAAATGCGGTGGCATGTTGTTGGGTTGTCAGAAGTTCGAAGAGGAGGAGGGAGGACACTATAACCCTAGAATCAGGTCACCTATTCTACTTCAGGGAAGGGAGCACACAGTCCCAGGGTGGCGCAGGGTCCCTCGTCAACAAAGCTCTCCGTGACAACGTGAAGGAGATATGCAGCGTCTCGACCAGGGTAGCGTACATAGTACTAAAATTGACCGAAAGATACACTCTCAAGGTCGTACAGGTATATGCGCTAACATCGAGCAGCTCAGATAAAGAGCTGGCTGCCCTTTACGACGTGTCGAAGGCCATACACCATACTACTAAGACCCACTTCACTGTTGTCATGGGGGACTTCAACGCCAAAGTGGGACAGGAGCGCAGCGAATAAGGCTAGGGACCAGAAGTCAAAGGGGCCAAATGCTGGTGAACTTTCTTAGCAGGCAAGGGCTGTTCTGTATGAACACCTTCTTTCAGAAAAAGCCCCAACGAAAGTGGACCTGGAAGAGACCCCTGCATAATTGAGGTTATATGCGAATCGGGAGGGAGGCACTTCCGGAAAAGGCGAATAGATAAGAAGTCAAAACTTTCAAGCGAGACTCTAGACATGCTCTGGAACTCTCTCTCTCTCTTTTCGTGTGGGACACCGAGTCATCCAACGACCCGATGAACCCTGGTGTCAAAGTTTTTCAACCGCCTACTACTACTAGTAGGCCTCTGACATGGTTGTGTAACGATCTCCTTAACGTGCCCTCCAAAGCACGTAACCATCTTTCTTTTTCGGACAATCAGGTGGTTCACCCTGCAATGTCCTAACCAGACCGAGAACAAATTCACAAAGTGATAAATATCAACTTTGTGAGTGTCCCACCGATAATTGAACCCGGAACCTTTGCGTCGCAGGCAGTCGCACTACCACTGCGCCACATCGGCTCCGGAACTGATGCGAATTAGACGGGAAACACCAGAGGATGCTTTGACAGATCCCCAGTCACTTAAAAAAAGATCCGAAGTATGGTGAGACGCGACCTCCGAAGCTGGAACACTCACCTCATAAACGAGGCGATTGAGAAAAATCGGGGGTCGAAGTCTTTACCAAGACACTGGGAAGGAGTCATCTAGCAAAGCTAACTACCTCGAATGGTGTAACTGTCACATCGGTTCCAGAGATTCTCGCTGAAATTGAGGACTTCTACGGAAATCTGTATGCCATGCATGCGCAGAAACGTCCACCTGACGCGACCACATACCCCAGAGATCTACTCTCTCGCCACTTTACAGACGATCTTCCGGACGTGGATGAAGGCAAAATCGAGGCGGCTCTCAAACAGCTTAAGATTGGGAAAGCTCTGGGTGAAGACGGAGTGGCCTCTGAATTACTTAAGGCTGGTGGAAAACCTGTACCTACTTGAGGAGCTGAAAAGGCTATTCAACTCTGTCATAGTAACAGGCAATGGGACAACTCCGAAGGCATTGAGCAGAGGTGTTGAGGCATTGTTTTTCAAGAAAGGAGACAAAACGCTCCTCAAAAACTATAGACCGATCACACTTCTGAGCCACGTCTATAAGCTGTTCTCGAGAGTCGTTACGAATCGTTTGGCATTAAGATTTGACGCCTTCCAGCCACCGGAACAGGTCGGGTTTCGTAAAGGCTTCAGCACCGTGGACCACATCCATACTGTACGGCAGGTAATACAGAAGTCAGAACAGTATAACCAACCGCTGTGTTTGGCTTTTGTGGACTACGAAAAAGCCTTCGACTTCATCGAAACCTGGGCTGTTTTGGAGTCCTTGCAGCGGTGCCAAGTGGATTGGCGATATTTGGAGGTGCTAAGAAGCCTCTATCAAATGGCTACGATGTCCGTCCAAGTACAAAACTATCTATATCTTTAATACTCTGCAGTGGGATGGACTGTCTACGTCAACGGCGAATATTTCACACTTGTCCACTTTGCCGACAATATAGTCATAATGGCTAAATCGCTGCAGGATCTGCGAAAAATGCTGACCAGTCTCAACGTCGCCTCGATACGTGTTGGACTCGGGATGAACTTGGACAAGACGAAAATCATGTTCAATAAACACATCATCCCCGAGCATCTCCGTCGAAGGTATAGCCTTGAAGTTGTCCAGAAGTATGTGTATCTTGGGCAAACTCTGCAGCTGGGTAGAACCGACTTTGAGGCTGTCCCAGTCACTGACAGGCTTGAGCTTCTAGGCATGGAGTTGACATCAAATCTAAACTTCGGCGTGACCATCGAGTACAAGGATCAGACGGCGGCTAAAAAGCTGGGCGTCCTGAATAGAGTGAAGCGATACTTTACGCCTGGACAGCTTTTAACTCTTTACAAAGCACAAGTCCGATCCTGCATGGAGTATTGTAGTCACCTTTGGGATGGCTCAGCCAAATACCAACTTGCCGCTCTTGACTCGGTGGAACGCTGGGCCAAGAGGCTCATAGGCGACATAAAACTGGTGGACACCAAGCTACATAGCCTGGCACATCGCCGCAAGGTTGCCTGCTTGTCGGTTTTTTATAGATTGTACTTCGGAGAGTGTGCTCAAGAGCTTCACGACCTTGTTCCACCAGCTCCTTTCTACCACCGGACATCCAGACGCACCGCCGGATACCATCCGTACCTGGTTGCCATTCCGCCAATTCGGACTAAGCGCTTCCAGTCATCATTTATAATGCGCAATGCTAAAGAGTGGAACTCACTTCCTGCGTCTGTGTTTCCAAACGCATACAACCCTAATGTCTTCAAAGTAAGAGTGAACAGGCTTCTTCTGGGTGAGCTCGCTCAATCTTAGACTCTGTCTCTGTCCTATGACCTAGACTAGAGTCAAGAGCAAACTCATCATTAATAAAAAAAAAACAGGCTGAAATCACAGAAGAGTAGGTACAGCTGGGCTGGGCAGCATTTGGGAAGTTGCGTCACATCTTGGAATCACCTTTGCCACAATGCCTCAAGACCAAGGTGTTCGATAAGTGCGTCCTGCCAGTCATGACCTGTGGAGCCGAGACGTGGAACCTGACAGTAAAACAGGCCCACCGGTTACATGTCACTCAGAGAGCTATGGAATGGTCTATGCTCGGTATCTCTATAATGGATAAAATCCGGAATGAGACTGTCCACAATAAGACCAAAGTAACAGACAATATAGTCTGGAAGTGTAGCAAACTGAAGTGGCAGTGGGCTGGGCACGACTGCAATAGGCTGATGTATGTATAGTGATGTAACTTAATTGATAGTTTGCATACTTGTATAACTTAATCGATAATGTTTTTTTTTCTTATATCATTCTATATTCTTAGGGCTTCGGCCTCGAATTATGCGGGCAGTGGCGGTGGCGCGGCAGTGAGGCGGGCAACTCAGACCCGAAGACTCTTTAAGAGTAGAGTACAATACATTACTAATCATGCTAACAAGGATGGTATGGTATGAGTCACCAAAATGTCAAAATGTGTTATTTGATATTAAAATGTATAATTATTGATTTAATTTTGTTACTTTACTTTTCTTACTTACTTACTTTTTATGAAATGAAATATTTAAGAACACCCATTTTTGACTAGGGGTAAGCTTAAAACCAGCAGTGTGCTGTGCCTACACCCATTTCAGCTCATAGTGTATATTTGTACTGAATTTATTGATTGTTGTGCCTAATATGTGATGCGAAATAAATATATTTGTATTTGTATTTGTATTTTGTATTTGACCGTTCTCGAAATTAGCGAGCAAATATTGTTTTTTTAATTGTAAGGCAAAATGTATGATTTTTTTTTAAATAATCGCTTTACTTATTAGTCAGTCTCTCAGTCTTCGTTCTGTCAAGGTTGTCAGATGGAGTATCTCAAGCCTTCCTTCATAAGACTTCTTTCTCAAATTGTATGGGAGTTTGTTAGTAAGATTTGCTCACACTAGTATCTGTTATTTAGCCCCAGCACATTTCCCCCGCCCAATATCTTAGGGAGGAGGGTGTGCTGAAAAACAGCGCTGGCGGAACTCAGTTCTCGTCAGCACAAGCTGAGACACTTCCTTTTGCCTTTACTATATTTACTGTTGTATAGGTATACCTAGTTAGTTTAAGCTGAATTGTTAAAGGCAATAAATGATTTTTATTATTATTATTATTTTTGTAGCTCTTCTCTGCACACTTTCCTACAAGTCCATATCTTTGACTAGGTAAGGATTCCACACTTGGACAGCGTACTAATAATTCGGGTAACACCCCTGTACATTATTTGTCCGGGCCAGTTAGGTACTGAAGACGACCCAATGACTGTCGTACAAGTCATGTAGTACAAAACCTTGTCGGGCTTAATTGTGTTGTGCCAAATCTATGTCGTGCATTGATTGATAGTTCCCAAACCGGGCTGCCACTATGCGCAACAGAAAATGTGCACTAAATATTAAGCGTCAAAAATTATGCAGCACGGAAATAAGCGCAATCTTGTCGTGAACTATCGGACTGCACATTTTTTAACGCATAATATATACTGCATTTTCTTGTTGCGTTCGGTGAATTAATGACAAAATTTGTGCAAGAAATAAAACGCGCCATGGAAAACGCAGTAAATAGTTCGTGTTTTGATGAAACATCAATTCTCAGAGCGCTTCAAAAATACGCAACACAAAGAGTGCAACCCGAGATTTGGTGTCATGTCGTTGAACTTTACTAGAGGTGCACCTCAAGAAATGATAGCATACCGATTTTGATTTCTGCAATATCTTGATTATAATTTTGTTTTTCTGTTTTTTTTTAATTTGAGGGATACAACTATAATAATGCCTTGTTTTCAGTCCATTTGTTGTTTACATAATGGGAAATTTTCTAGCAATTCTGAAGTGTCATGTAGAGGGCGCTAAGCTTAATTGAAATAACGTTTCTTTACACAAAAACTGTACCACTTAGTAAATTATTCTTTATTTTGTGTTAATTGAATTGTTCTAAATTTATTATTGCTTATTTGTTTACTTACACGTATGACACTCAATATAATAGCAAGGCCATAAGTTTATTTTGTAGTAAATCAAACAAACATAATTATTTTGTAACGAACACAACGTGAAACGGAACCTGTGACAAAACTATGGCTGAAGCTAGCCATATTGAAACGTCAAAAAATTTCAGTTTAGCACTGCGCCCTCTGGTTTGACATTCAGAACTATCAAGAGAACTGTCAATAGAAAAACTCCCATTACATTACATTAGTGATCAGTCTGTTTGACACGTTCATGCTGTTTCTCCTAGTTAGTATTTTCTCCTATGACAGGACATAAAACCGCGTTTTAGCCATGTTTTAGCACGCCAGTCAGGAGAAATTTTCTACCATGCGCTCCAAAACGCAGTTTTACGAACTGTCAAAGTATAAAAGAGCAACAAAAGATATAGTATCCGTGGTCCATTGAACGCACCCCAGCATAATAGGCAGCTTCTCATGGCTTATTGACATCGAGGGTCCGGAGTACCACATGTGGAAGAGCAGCAGCCCGGCAAAAGTAAAGGAGATGCGAAAAGTGGTCCATAACAAATTTAGTTTAGCATAAAAGACCACTTCTGCTGGAACATTGACATCGAGGGTTTGGAGCAACAGATGAGGAACACCAGGATTAAATATACGAGATACGGAAATGGCTTGAAAGTAAAAATTGTTACATGATGTGCTATTTCTGCTGGCACACAGATATTGAGGGTCTGGTGTTCCTGAAGTGGATCATAGGATTCCTGCCTATACCGTACGAGTAATGCAAATGGAGTGATCCAAATCAAAATAAGTTGCTTCAATTTGTACTTACCTACATTTGAATAGCCCAAAGCATCAGCTAAAACTTTTAATATCAACAGCTAAACATCCACCTCAAGACACGGGCCTCCCCCTTTTGCAAAACTCACTACGCTTGACTGTCGGATTGGAGAGCGCAGTGCACAATGTTGTATTCACAGCGAACGCTGCTGCCAAATTCTGGGATTCAACCATTCTTCACTTTTTACGACACCCACCCGCGGATAGAATTCGGGTAATGTTATTCCCAGCCGGCATCACACGGCACACGGATCAAAACTAAATTCTTCCAATAATAATTATTATAAAAAATAAACTATACGTATGGATGCAGAAGTGCTTTCCTTTATGTGCATTAGGTCGATGAACAACCCAATGTAGATAGGTACTGTGGCTTAAAACTGAAGCTTCAGCAAAAGCTTATTAGCGTCGTGATGGACATTTTCTTCTTCTTCTTCATAGCAAGTAGGTAAATGAAAGGACGATGGCTCGGAAATAGAAATTTAACATCTTAGGGTGTCCTTGGAATTCAGTTGAAGTCAAAGGCAAGATACACACTGGTGATGGAAGGCTAACCATCACCCAAGAGAATATAATACACACCATAACATTCAGTTCCAAGAGAATATAATACACTTACTATTCAGTTAGCGAAACGAAGTTCGCCAGATATCTATCAATAAAAACAAATCAATGACAATTTAAAAGAGTAAACCCCAAATAATCTTTCCGCTTTAGAATAAGATAAAGACAAAAACAAATAAACCCGATAAAACAAGGATCATGTTTAATTTACTGATATCGATTTAGATTTTATGGAATCGCTTCTGACTATGTTCTGGGTTCACCTCTAAAAAATTAAAAACAAAACGAATGACAGCAACATGAATTCTCGTGTTGCACACTTTCCAAGCGCGCGAAGAATACGCAACAGAAAACATGCAACAAATATTTCGTGTTATCAGGTAAAATTCTTGGGGTGCATTTAATTTGTTGTCTATTTTTCTCTGCATAATAAACGCCGCGTAAACCTCATTCACGACAGTAAAATGCAACACAAAATGAGCGTAAAAAAATGTGCACACCGCGAATTCTTGTCAATGTCGTCAACTTTTTGCTGCACAAAACTCGGCGCGTGTTTTTTTTGGCGCAATATTTGTTGCACATAAAGCGCACCCCCCAAACCAAACTGAGTTACCTGACTGAGCAGCCCCGTTCAACTTTGTATGGGGGAGACAAGATACCGTTAGGGGAAAACTACCAGTGTGGTTGCTTTGAGTAATCACGTGCTTAGTAAGTTATAATTGCGACGTACCTTGAATTAACTTTGAAATCAGTCATTTTGTAATTTAATTTTCCACGCTTCTATTTACGAATTTTTCAATTACCATAATATTTTAGAAATAAATGAGTTGGTAAATTAATAAGATGCAAATACATAAAATAATCAGTAGTTTTTTTTACTATAGCAGCCACACCAGGCGGCGATGACAACAAAGATGACATTCAAAATGGCGGTTCTTCGTGTTTACGTGAACTGTATATCTTTGCCGTATACTTTCTGTCGTATTTTCGTTCTAAATCGTGTTAAGTCTCCGATTAAGTTTTAGAATTTACGTTTGTTAACATTAATGTGCAGTGATATAGGAGAAAGGACTCTTAAATCGCCACAAAAACGTCGAGTTTGAACTGCCTTTATTTTGTGAAAAAATACACTATTAAGTCTGTTTTGATGGCAGATAAAGAGAACAGGGGCACGTGCTTTAAGTGTGGATCTTCGCCTTCTACGGACGGCGTTAAACTGTTTCGAGTTTTAAAACCGGGAACCAAGAACCTAGTTCGGTAAGTAAACAATGTCTACTTCATGGTTTTATTCCTGATTATTTACTTCTACAACACACTACAAGGTAAAAACTGTAGTATATGGGCCGCAGATATATGGGTCGCCGAGTGTCGCGGAGGTTAGGGGGGGCTAAGAGCGGAAATCACCCCCCCATTTTCATACATTTTAAAGTTATGTTTTTCCGCCCTGTGTCGTTTATGGCACTTCCCCTGCCCCTGGCTCGTGCGTTGTGGTCACAGTTCTGACCTAACCTGGCGCTTTTCAGGTTTAGGCTATACCAAACGGACCTACAAAGTCAAAGCTTCAATCACGAATATCTCTAGCACTAAAAGTTTCCGGCAAATAAAACTACACAATTTTCCCTTAGAAATAAATAATTATCAGGAAATAATTAGATAAGAATTTCAACGCCCAACTCTGCGGCCCATAGACTACAGTTTAGCCCACTAAGTGTAGTATTTTGTACATAATATTGTAATACCAATATGAATAACATGTAATGCCAATTCATTATTTTCAGGTGCGAGTTGTGGGCCAAGTACTTGTTCCCCGACAGAAATGTCAGCTCCATTGAATTTCAAAAAAAGTTGTCAATGAGCACAGAATGTTGTGTGCAAGGCATTTCAAAGATGAAGATTTCAGAGATTGTGCCGGCAGAAAATACTTATTTAGAACTGCTGTTCCATGTGATGTAGATGTAAGTAAAAAAAAAAGGCTTGTTTTTGTCTGTTTTTCTGTCATGTGGGCTGTCTGATTCCTCGTGGTGCGTTTGGTCCATTTCCCGGAATTGTTTAATAACATAATGTGACAGGTATACTTTAATTATGATAATAATTTGATTTTTAAGACCACCTAGTTGCTACTCTATATTTTGCACGCTTGCATGCAAGCCGAATATTATGTACTTCCTTAATTGTTAAATTCTAATGTGACATTATTCTGACAAATAAATTATCTTGATTCTTGATTATTGAAAATAATAAATATCTCATGTCTTATTTTTAGGTTGAGCAACAAGTGCCCGTCTTCGTACCAGACCAACCACAACAAGGACAATTCAGAATGATCCCTTTAAAAAACAACAAATAAACAACTACTCCTGCTCGAAGAAAGACAGAGAAAGAAAAGATCCTACAGGCGAAATGCATCAAATATGTGCAAAAAATCTGCAAAAACGCATTAATGTATTGACATCAAAAGAAAGGTTTTTGTATTAGCTAGTGTATTTATTCTTTCTAAAAGTTACTAGGTAGCAATTAAGAAATAGATCCATATGCTTGTGCATTGTGCTATAGTTATGACATGGACTGTGTTTGTATCTCTTCACGTAGGTTTTTTGTGGTGTGTTACACAACAGAACAGTAAAACATTTTGTACAGTTTGTGACGAATATAGGAAATAAACCTCTATAATATCTCTCACTTTTGTTGTTTGATGTATTGTAAGGAAACTCAATATAAAAGTTGCTTTTATTCCTTTTTTTGGAATAAAAGTTAAAAAACTAACATATATTGAGTTTCTTTATATAAAAACACCTTTAAAATTTGAAAATTAAATCCTATATATAGGGCCCAGTTCATTTTTCCCGCGCTTTGCCAGTTAGTGTCGTGGGTTGTTCACAGATGGCGGTAGTAAACCAATTTGTATGAAGTTGGCTTTCTTCTCCGCCAGGAGTATAAGTGTTCTGTGTGACTGAGCGCCGAGCGGGATGTTAAACGTGGATCTACTCTGGAAATTCGCAAAAAATATTAAGTTTTTGAATAAAAAGCCTGTGGTTTTTAATAAAGTACATAAAATGGCCAAAAGTTCTTTCGAATATGTTAAAAATTATGAGCTAGATGATACATTGTTGCCTAATTCTTGGATTGTTGTGAGGTTGGATGGCAAGTGTTTCCACAAGTTTTCAGATGACCATAACTTTGTGAAACCAAATGATGTAAAAGCCTTAAATTTAATGAACTATGCCGCTTATACAGTGCTTAAAGATTTTAATGATATTCTGATGGCCTTCGGACAAAGTGACGAGTATTCATTTATATTCAAAAAGCAAACGAGTTTGTACAAAAGAAGAGCTGCTAAGTTACTGACTACAGTTAATAGTAAATTTTCATCTTCATATGTTTATAACTGGAGCAAGTTCTTTCCAGACGAAAAGTTAAAATACCCTCCTGTCTTTGATGGTAGAGCTGTTCTCTATCCATCTGATGAAAATCTAATTGATTACATGAAATGGAGGCAAGCTGATGTACACATAAATAATTTGTACAACACAACATTCTGGGCTTTAGTTTTGAAAGGCAACCTTACTCCAACTCAGGTTATTATTTATATTTTATCTTACAATTTCTGTATTGACCATAATTTCATGATAAATTTCAATTCTATTCTTACAGGCTGAAAAACGACTGTGTGGTACTGTGTCAGCAGAGAAAAATGAAATTCTTTTCACAGAGTTTAAAATAAATTACAATGGTGAACCAGAAATATTCAAAAGAGGAACACTGCTGTTGAGGAAATCAGTGTTTGTGGAAAGTTTACAACGAGATCTGACTGTGATAGTAGATGTCCATGATGATATGCTGAAAGACAAGTTTTGGAGTAATCATGCTGATTTATTGACCCTCAAAGCATCAAAACAGAAGCTTGTTTATGATGGTGAAATTACCGACATCATTAAAGAACAAATTGATTCTAAACAAATTGAGATGGAAAATAAATAGGATTTCTTTATAATTAACTCTGTTTAAAATTTAAATAAAAACACATATTAAACATATAATTTATTATTGAACTAATACAATTTTACACAGTTAAACAATCTATAATAATGATATCATATTTTCTTAACATTGTCTTGGTAGAATTACAAGATATAGGAGCATTTATGTAGAAACCCAAGGATCCATTCCATTGACAGACAAAACTTAATTTTCATTTGGGAATTATGAATCTTATTTATTATTACAAATATTTCAATATTTATAGCTTGGATACTGGTTTCTACATATTTTCTAACATGATAGTTTCAAACAATTTACTAATTTATATTTCAATATCAATAAATATATGTATCAAGGTTTTCAAAGATTAAAGCATAACTTACAAAACTTTGAGCCGTACAAGGAAATATAAAGTGCTTTATAAATTATTTTATATCAACAATCTGATGCTTCCCAAACATAATACTGTTTGTAAAATGAACTTTAAATTAAAATCTCTTTTTATCAACAAAATATTTTATCAATGCATATTTATACAGCCATGGCATGAACACAAACTAAATTAAAGGGAATTTCTTAACCTGTATGCATTTAAACAAATTATAGTATAGTATAGTACATTTTCTACTCACCTGCATCTGCATCATAAATAATGTACATATAGGATCTTATAATAGTGATTGCAGTATTAACTTCAAAAAATAATATGTATTTTCAAAGATGTACTAGCTATAATGTTAAAATGCAACCTATTGTACAAACTGGAATTCATTCTGTATAAATAAATTCAATGTCAAGATATACTGATTTTAGAAAATGGGAATGTAGTTGTCGATTTTTGCACGGTGCTTCTGGGAGACACACTCACTGATCCAGACAATGTTTCTGCACTCTTGCTCCTTCAACTTGAGGTAAGAATAGAACACTCCAAAGTGGAATTGTTGCAGGAATGCATGGACATTCAAACGGACCTAAAAAAAAGTTTCATTTCAAAAACATTGCCAATAAAACTTCACATGATTTAAAATAATGCAAGTTAAAACCAAGAAAAAGAAAGGAATAACCATGTTACCTTGCTAGGTTTATTACCTCATATTCAAAGAACTTATCCTCCAAGGTCTTGTCTCCCGCATTGCTTCCCGCACCTTCAAAGAGGGCAGCATATTCAGCGAAGTATTCAGCCACTGCCTTCACTTGTTCATAGTCATCAGCTCGAGCCAATGCAGCCAGTCCATCAGGATTTAGCTTGCCACAACGGGGGTACAACTTTGCTCGGTCGTCCTTAGACAACTCAGTGCCAAAAGAATTGATGGTAATGATGATAGCACGGCGGTCAGCTTCAAACTATACAAAAGATGTTTAATTTAGACATAAAGATGTATTTTTTAATTATAACATGTTTGTAATTAATGCACAGCAATATAAGAAAACAAACATATTTTGGAAACTTACAGCCAATATTTCACACATGACATCAGCAGTAGAACCTCCAATCTGCTTGCAGAAGTCATAGAAAGCTTCCAAATAAGCCTTGTACAGAGTATTACGGATGATTTCAATGTTCATCTCATCCAGATCCTGCTCACTGATGCAGTCAACGAAGAATGGAGCCAGAGGGGTGTCAACAAGCACCGCATTGTAGAGCTCAGCAGGTGTGGCAGCTACATGAATAGCTTCCATCTGTTCAAATGATCCCAGCGGGTGGCATTTGGGGATCAGTTCGGAAATTGGTCTCTGGTGCAGAGTGCCAGTGATCAGCAGAATGATGTTGTCAATCATGTAGCTGTAGGTGATGAAATCGAGGAATGTGCTCAGTGGCTCCACGGAGTGGTTCCTCAAATGTGTGAACTCGATGACGAGTTTTTCGCGAAGTTTATCGTCGATGGTCGCGACTGAGAGAGGGCTAGGCTCGTTAGCGAGAAAGGTGCCATAGTCAGTTCCTTGGAGATGTAGCTTCAAATCTGCAAACAAATAGCTTTACTGGTGATTGTTTGTTGATGTGGGAAGGGCGTAACGTTATTCACGTGATACAATGGGACCAACATACCACAGAATTTTATACGAAATGGTTTATCATGCTTTAGTATTGCCGAAAACAATATTTGTGATTTACAAACCTTCCAATGTTTCGCACTGAACCAAGTTCAAGTAGTCTGACTGCTTGAGGATACCACACTTGAACCCACGGCACAAGCCCTCCAGATACCCTCCGTCGATGTTGAATACCCAGCCCTTCATTTTGTTGATCCACCCTACGGGGAATTCCAAGGATTTTACACAAAATTCTACCTTTGATCACTACACTCCACAAACCCAAAAGACAGAGAGGAATATTAATCGACCATTGATCATATGATTTAATCATAGACTATGATTGTGATGTGACCAATTCAATCTTTGAATTTTTTCACAGTTACATCCGAAATCCTTTCAGTTCTTATTGTGTACCATATATTTAATCTCAAAAAAACAAACATTAAATTTTTTGACAAAACTAGTTTGTTTTTGCGTGCTAATTTATAAATAGTCAATAGGTATTGGATATAAAATGAAAATAAATTTAATTAAATTTATAGAATTTTGGATAAAAGGTCTCATTTTGGCAACACATCAGTTAAGTCTATGGTGCATCTCGAATTCACCTTCATACACCACGCAATGAATTGCGTACATCAAGCGGAGCAATAAGTTGTGTCATGTGAAGTGGCTTAACGTCAAAATCAGTCCGTCCGTTCAGTGCAGCGCGGGTCTGCGCGGGTGGGTGCACAGAGTACTTTTTATAATACGGGTAATAGAGGTCTCACTCAATGACCGAAATGGGAAACGCGAAAGTGGCGCTCTCTGAACTCGAGGTTAGGAACTATATTCCTATACAATATATGTATCGATAGACCATAGTATAGTACTGTACTGTAGTACTATAAGAGCTTATTTTTGAATATTGATTTTTACTGTTCAGCCGTTCTTTAAGCCCCAAGATTTAAAATATTCCTATAATATTTTAAGTCTTGGGCTTTAAAAAACGGCTGAACAGTTTGTTAAAAATTAAAACAAAAGTTTATTCTGGTTTCATTTTTATTTCTTTCTTTTAAAACATTTCATGTACATCTTTTTCGCTTTTATTTTAAATTTATCTTCGTCATCATCACATTCCCTCTTGTTGCATAATATTTTATTAATTTCTTTACAATAATTGTAGATAAAAAATCTGCAGGATATCTTATTGAGAAATTCAATCAAATCATCTTTATGTTTTTCGCAAGATATGTAATTAAAATCTATACACATAAAAATCATAGTTTTAATTAACTCTCGCAAATTCGGTTTTTCTAAATTTTCTTTAATTGTGTTGTAAATTATATCCTGCAGTTCTGATATGCACCGTAAAAGGGAATCGCTAGGACTGCAAAGCCATTTTTTATTAGCAAATTCTCTGTATCTGAGATACTCGGGTTCATTCTCAGAAATCAAATCATCCCTGCATTTTTTACATCCCTTGAAAACTTTCTTTCTTGCATTTTTCACGAAGTACCCACTAACATATTGCAGTCCTGCAATTTGACGTGGGTCATTCTTTTCTTCAAGGGGTGTAATAGTTATGTCAGGGATATTTTGTAGATTACAATCAGTATAATTGCAGTCCTTGGCTGTGATGATGACTTCATGAAGTGCATTGCAGGGATCCACTTCACAATTTGCTCCCGGGGCATGGACGCTGGATAAGCTATTTACTAATAACGTAGTAAACGCTGATTCAAACTTCTCGGGTGTCGGATTTACGTTGCGGCATCCGTGGCTTCTTATAGCCCCAAAGAAGTTTTCGATTGGATCCTGGTTTAAATGCCGCAACCAAACCGATGTTATTTGGTAATCAGTTTTCAATTTATTTAATAACAACTCTATGCCTTCCAGCGTCCACACCCAGTTTTTCAATGTTGGAACATTCTCGATCGCATTTTTTTTGGGGTTGACAAACTTCATTTCCCTTAATACCGCTTTACTTTCTTGCCAAACTTTTTTGTGGCAGGATGTTGGGGTCGCAGGTCCCAGGAGCGGTTTTGCATGTTTATTTTTCTCAAAACTCCCATTGACAGAATCAAAAAGATCATCAAAGAAGAGCAATACGTCTGCTGTTTCTTTGCACTCCAATGGTAGAATCCCCTTGTCTGTAAAAACAAAAATACATTGAGTTTCAAGTGAGTTTTCTTTTATATTGATTATATTAGATTATATGAGACTGAGTTATGTCCTCAGACAGATAATAAGATTCGCGATTCGCAATCGCTAAGCGTCAGCAAGACTTTCAGTTTTATTATCTACGTTCTGACACCAGGTTTTATAGAATGTATAAGGTCATATCTGGGGCGTAGTTTTCCTACGTGTTTATGACAGTAGTTACCTATCTAAAATAGCATTAAGGCACACATTCACCTGCGAGATATCCCATTGTAGAACCCACAGTTTGACTAAAAACTTGTGATGCGTATTTTACTTTCATCTTTGGAATTTTGCTGGGGATGCAGTGCGCGTCAGTTAATTTGGGCACTAAGCGGATACCCTTGTACCCCGGGTTTTCCTGATGAAACTTTTCAATGTGCGCCCATTTCGCTGTTTTAACTTGATTACTTGTATTAACTTTATATTGTAAATGTTTCGTAATCAAGTTGTTTCGAATACATTTGATCAAATGCGGGGGATCATACAAAGGAATTATTTCCTGGTCGTTGATCAAAATTATGTTATCTTTTGGCTCTTCACCTTTTCGCAAAAGATACCCGCGCGTTTCTTGCAACAAGAGTTTAATACATTGCGTATTATTTGTACCTTGGTCGCATACAGTGGCCACCACGATAAGCCCAGCAGCTTGGAGGTGAGTGATCGCAGTCTTCAGTTGCATAGCAAGTTCTGCGCCCTTTGTAGCAGCTTGTGAAAATGTATATGCAACCGGTTGTTTATAATTTTTCATCAAGCCTCTTACCATAAAGACTTGCGCGTGGTCAGCAAATTCAGGCTTTGTGTCTTCACCATTTGTTACAAAACCAGTCACTCTGTCTTTTCTATCGTTATAAGTCACATTTGGTTTTAGTGACATCTCGTCGAATAAAACAATACAGAGGCGATCTTGCACTGACATTTTTTCTGTGGCTTTTTTTATTTGTGCCATGGTATTCTTATTTATTCCCGGTCTTATATTTGCCATGCTTAATACTCTTAGCAGAGTCTGGGGCGATGGTAGAATAAATATTTTTCTCAAAAATCTGTATCCCTTTGGGCTCTGTTTCATAATAGATAATGCAAGAATCTTTTCTTTTAAAGTGAACCGTCGGCCTTTGTCTCCTTTTTTATGTTCTCGAAACTGCATTATCGTTAAGATTTTTGCTGTGCTTTTCATGCTATCAAGTGTTTGTAAGAAATTTGGGTTACTTGTTATATTTTTCAACGCTTTAATTTTTTTGGCTTGTTTTTTAGCTTTACTTCGGCATTTACTTAATTTGACGCCAAGCCGTACCACTTTATTGTATAATTCCTCTTCAGCGGAAGTAACAAGCACACGTTTCCGTAACTTCTTAAGAACAAGTTTCGGGCCACCTCGTCGCCCTGCAATAACAATATTTAGGACACAATTAATTAAATAAATATATCTCTTATAATACGCATAATTAATTGAAAGCTAGTAAATTATATGCTCATGACTAAGTGCTAAAAAACGTTATTATGTGGTGTACACATTAACTGCCACAACCACAGATAAACCTAGTTAGAAATAAGGTAACAACACCCACCCTTTTTTTCCATTTCAGTGCCACTACCAGCTGTTTTTTGGTGTTGTAGATCTGATGTATCTAGACAATCCGGCTTAGTTGCCGACTCTGTAATGTAATTAATGACAGACAATAAATAATTATTAAAATTTAACAACACTTTTAAAATAGATAAGGTCCCCCTATCCTATACATCAGGTATTTTGCTGAATTAATTTCTGTCACCTTCCATACATTGTCATAAGTCAGGGACCATACTATATTACATTCCAATTCTGCCCGTGGGTGTCGTAAGAAGCTACTAAGGGATAAATTCATCCAGGAAATAGGCAGCAGCGTTCCCTGTGATTACAACATCGTGCACAGCGCTCGCCAATCTGCCAGCCAAGCGTGGTGAGTATGGCAAATACCCCCCTAAAAGGGGGAGGCCCATGTTCTGCAGTTGACTGTAGTGGTTGTTATAGTTAGTTAGAGAGCCTATGGCTCCAACCAGACAATAAAGAATTAGTTTAATGGGTCCTTTTGAGTTTCTTATTTTATCTGTTAAATGTTTGTATTGAAATGTAATTTTTTTTACTTACCAGTAGATACTTTTATAGCTTTTGTAACAGTTGTACTTTCAGCGAGTTGTGTCATAGATGCAATCTCTTCTGTAATGATAAATTATTAAATTGTTATTTACAAATCCTTAATGTTTCCTTACATTAGATTGCACTTAGTATTTAAAACAACTAGTAATTTAGAAATATTTAAAACATCACTTTACTTTGTTTTGTAATTCTTCTTCTTTTTTTCGTGTGGGACACTGAGTCGTCCAACGATCCGACGATGAACCCTGGTGCCAGAATTTTATATCTGTGCACTAAAATTGTGTCTATCTATAAAACCTTATATATAAAAAGAATCACTGAAAATGGACTAGTACTTTTTGAGATATGCGAGGACTAACATACACTTCCCAAATGCACACTTGTTCAGAAGCCCTACTACTCTGTGCCTAGTACATACTGTATTAATGAAAAAGACTTACCAAGATTTGTTTTAGTTAGAATATTGTCCTTAGCAATTTGAGGATCACATTGCAAAGCCACATCGCAAATAGTCACTGGTTCAGCTGCAAGATTAGAATAGATTATGGTTTCATATCAAATAGATAGGAATAGAATCCCAACCATTGCCTCATAACATTGATATAGCAGTGCATGAACAGTCCACAAAAGTATCTTTTTAAATCTTGCATTTAAACAACTTCAGAACATTAGCAAGGTAAATTACCTTTTGATGAAGATTCTGCCGATTTAATATCTTCAATGGATCTCTGATATCTATGTTGCTCATCCACGTCAACATCATACAAAGTTCCTGGTACTGCAATTAAAATTTGATAATTTTTTATTTATCACATAACAAGTGCCGTGTGATGCCGGCTTAGAATAGCATCACCCTATTTCCTTCCCGCGGGTGTCGTTAGAAGCGACTAAGGGACTAAAGTGTATTATGTGTATTGCAATTTTGGGCGACAGGCTGGCAACCTGTCACTATAGTGATACTTTTTTTTTTTTAAACAGCCCTCAAATATTTGTCGGATGTGGCGATAGCGACCGTATTGTTACGGCCGTTAAAGCTCTGCCTACCCCCAAGGGATAAAAGCGTGTGTATGTATAACGTTACAAATTCATTGCTTATACTTATTTAAAAATATATTGTAACTATACAATACATTGACATAGATGACAAGAAAAAATAGTAAAACAGGTACTGCTGCATACATCCACCATAGAACCATTTTCTTCCTTTTTTAATATTTTAACTCTTTAAGTTGCTGTGGCAAACTGCTGGAGAAGAGCCCTTAAATTGAACTCTAATGTAAACCAAAAAAATTACCTTGGGATGAAGGGATGGCATCCATTATATTTTCAATAGGTCTCAACAATCTTTGCTGGTCAATGGTGAACTTCAATGTTGTCAAGCCTGAAATTAAAGAATAGTAGGTTAGATAAATAAATACATACTATAAAGTCACTCTTCGCATTTCTATGTCAGTCTGTCATGAACACCACTAACTCCTTCTAAACTAAACCTTGCAATACATTTTGAGGCAGTTGTTTTAATAACATAGAGTGATTTAAATAATACATGCGGATAATATCTTATACCCAAGCTACCCGGTTTGGGTAGCAGTGGGTGCAACCGCTCGGCCGGCTGCTAGTAATTCAATAACATCTTTGTACTTACTTTGTACTACTATTATAATAGGCGATGCAAAGTAATTTTGGTCTTAGGTCACATAATATGATATGTTTTGCAGCATTAAAATGTTATTTTGGAAATAAATTTTATTACTTACTACTAAGTTTCCTGTATGATGATGGGTTATTTGCCCCATGTCGGTCTACCCAAGGAAAGAAGTTGTAAAAGGTAACAAAGAATTTATCTGATGCATGGGGGACACCACACAAGCAATCATAAGCATACCCTGAGAAGTAAACTACTGACCTGGCATATTTCTTGTTGGTATGGCCATATTACTAAGTCGATTATTCCGACACCAATACTTTTCTTCAAAGTGTAGATGACATACACGCCGGTATTTGTAGATGAACACATTATTTAGTCCAATAATTTCACCACCAATAGCATGTAGCCAAGAGTTAAATAATTCCCTGTCCTTAGCAGGATTGGGAAACTTATGCAAAACTGCGGTAGACCCTGAAATAAAAAATGAGTGGTCACTTGGGTTGGGGTCCACTTAGGGGAGCTGGCCACAACACTTAGCAAAAATTAAAATAAAACTTTTAAATCTCTACCGTGGGAGTGCACTTAGGTGGGTTCCCTAGAAGTATAAATTGTTTTTTTGCCCATAGAAAATTTTCGGAACTATAGGCAGGTCCTTTAAGTGCACCTCAACCCGTGGAAAACACTTTAAAATAATGAAAAAATATCATTTGTATGACAGCCCCCATAAGTGCACTCCAACCGTCACTTGGTAATCGGTAGCTATGATGCCGGCCGGTTCACTCTATTCTTTAATAATCGATATAAATATGTATTAAACTCATACCTTCCCTGTTTGCACATCCTGGGACACAACATTTGTGGTTTGACATGTTAAAATATTCAAAACACTTTATTAGCACAAACAAATTCAGTCCTATCTGTCTTTTGTTTATAATTGTCACAAGTAAACACTATTTTATCACGACCGGAGGAGCAAAGGCTCTACTCAACGGACTTACGTGGAAAAACGCTATCAATAACGATTTGAAAGTAGAAAAACAAGTGAAATCAAAATGAAAAACTCCTGCGCAAAAACCGTTGATTTTCAATCAAATTCGATTCGCATTGACATTTGTAGGGTTGCCATGCAGGGTAAAAAAAACTTCCGGCGAAGGCGGCAGACGCGATCTACATCCTACATATTTTGAATTTTGATCTCGACACGAAAGAGGGCCCGCAGACGAAAGCGTCAAAGACATGTGTTTTTTGTAAAAAAAAAGAGTATCCGACATTAAAGTATGGAGCCTGGCATACCAAGTGACTATGAAAAAGATTTTTTTTGATTTTACGGCCAGAGTTGAAACATGCCACAATCGATTAGACAAGCACAAAAATACAAACCAAAAGTGTTATTTTGCTTTCCACAGTTGATATTTATTTATACATACACATATCACGCCTATAATCCCTTGCGGGGTAGGCGGAGCGTAAACAGCCGCGAAAAACGGCCATTTACACCACGTCTGACAAATGTTTGAGGGTTGTTTGGAAAAGTGTGTATCGCTATAGTGACAGGTTGTCAGCCCATCGCCTAAAATTGCAATACACACCCTCGAGTCCCTAAGTCGCCTCTTACGACTCCCACGGGAAAGATATGGGGTGATGCTATTCTAAGCCAGCATCACACGGCACTAATATTTTTTAATAATTAGTACCAAATAGCTTAACAGTATAAAAAATAGTTTGAAAACGTAGCGTTAGCGAAAAGTTGATATTAATCACTTCGTGAAATTGTTCCTAGTCTGGTTAGGACATCGCAAGTTGAACCACCTGATTGTTCGAAAAGAAAGATGGTTTCGTTCCGTGCTTTGGAGGGGCACATTAAGCCGTCGGTCCCGGTTGCTGTCTAATACTGTCTATGATCACTTCGTTAGACGGCAGACGTTACTTAACCATGTGAACCATGTCAGAGGCCTAGGTACTGGGTACTACTAAGAAAAGAGAGTTCAGTAGTGTACAAATTAAAGAACTAAAATTAATATTACCCTTTCGTATCACAATGCCATAAACAAAAGTGAAAAAAAGACAGAAGATGATCAACGTCAAAACCTTGCGTCTTAAACGCCATCCCAGACACGTCCTATCGGATAATGATGATGATATTAAAACAATCTATGCCTTAGTGAGAATGTCAAAGAATGTAAACTTATTTTTCTTAATATTTAGCTACACTAATGTATTTACCAACTAAGTTTATGTTTGTTTGTTCTCCAATAAAGTAAAATAAAATAAAATATCACCGTAGGCGGTGCTGCGTATATAAAAAGTACTCTAATGGCTGTAGATCACACTCCACAAACGCGAAGGTCCCTCATTAATGCCCTTTTTTAAGGCATAACCGGCAAGTACCGGGTAGATTCAGTCCGATCCGTTCTTCCCACAACAACTCCGGGCACGATTTGGCTGGTTGTTTGATCAACCACACACGCAACTCTGGGTGTGCCCTCGCTCCCCACCAAATAGTCAGGTATGGGTTTCAAAGCCTCGGGCTAAACATAGGAAATTCTACTAACAGGGATTATATGAACGAGCTGGCAATTCATAGGATAACATACTGATTTTTACAATAGGCGACATCTTTCGACAAACAAAGATATTACGTAGTAAAGAATCTGAGGAGAAGCCGTAATACGCCATCTATTATCGTAGTTAATAAGAAGTAAATTTTATGCTACTAAATATAAAAGACGTTACTCTGTTATTGGAAAACTTTACCATCAGTGTGCATCTTTATTTGCCAGGTTTTTAATACCTCAGTTACCATCTTTACAGTACTAAGATTGTAGAGCCTGGGTGGGTGAGTGAGTGTAAATAAATAACTGCAACGATTGCAACGTAGTAGTAATAAAAGGGAATCATGTTCCGTTTAAATATAATACAAACGGTAAACAGAATTTGTTGTTCAAGTAAGAATATATATTTTTTTTCGTATTATGTAAAGTATCACAGAAACATGTTTTATTGTATTCTAATATGAACCAAAATCTTCATTTCTGTACAATTTCAGGATTACAAGTTATGGTATTACCGTCCTGTAAGCATTCAAAGACACCTGAAATAGGATCTGCAATAATAGAGCCAAAGGATGCTAAGGCTGAGTCAAAGCGCTTGGCTGAATTTAGAAAGAAGTTAAGGGAGACTTCACCTATTGGCGATCTTGGAGACCAGCCATTAACTCCACCCACAGTAAAGGAGGACCCGTTACAGCCATGGCCGGATAACAAAAACCCTCACACTGGAGAGCAAAATGGACCAAGGGGACCTGAACCTACAAGATATGGTGATTGGGAAAGAAAGGGAAGAGTATCAGATTTCTGATGTTGATTAATTAATTATGTTGTACTTATATTAAGAGTTAAAAGATTAGGAAATCAATAAAGTCAATATTAATTATTAATATATTTTTTATTTACTATTTGCAGATTTGCCTACAGTTTTAGGCATTTTCTTGTTGGTGGAGTCTTCTAATTCCTTTGATTTATAATAGTGAGGAGCCACTTCTAACAGCCATTTGCTCTCAATTTCAGTCACTTGTCTCATGAATTCTTTAGAGGTGAAGACAAGCTCATGATAAATTACCCAACGAGGTAATTCTTCAAATAGTGCACTGTTTGGGTGAATCATTACAGTCTGAAACAAAAATAAATACAAATATCAGTGTGACTATTTCATATTATTTTAAAAGTAAAGTAGAAAAATATACTTACTTGATTATGCTTGACAGTTTTATAGTGCCCCCCTTTGGAAAACTTGGCAATGTGGTAGAAATACCCAGCTGTAATTGCTTTCCTTATGTTGGCATCATCAGACATACTGGAAACCATCTCAATTTCAACCCTCTCCATTAATCCAACCAGTTGCTCCCGAACGTCGCGCGCCCTTTTCATCGACCTGTATTGTATGAAGTTCTCATAGCACCACTGAACAGAAAAGTCTGAGCCAACCCATTGATTGTACACATTCATCAATGTCAGGTGATCTCCTTTGGGGTGGAAGAAGTTTTTCCTTGCTGTATCAGCATGGATAATTTTATCTTTTGGTCTGTAAAACACTGAACTATTTACAGATAACATTGCTGCTATTGAAACTACTTCCTCTGAGCATTTGTACCTGAAATGGAAACAAGGATGGATTAGTTGGTTTACTAAAAATGTGCATCAAAATAATGCATAAAAATGAAAAATATACTTACTTTTCACTTGCTAATAACATTTTTGCAAGCATAGGATCAGTTGGAAATTCGGCCATTCTTCTACCCGCTTTTGTGAGCTCTCCATGATGGTTCAAAGCTCCAAGGGCATAAAGTTGCTCTAATGCCAATACTAAAGTCTCATGTGGAGGGGGGTCTAAGAAATCAAAATGAATTAAGTCATTTATCCCCAGGGCTTTCAAAGTAAGAACTGCATTCCCTAAATTGATTCTTTGTATTTCTGGAACTGTATTATCTTCTAGTTCATATTTGTAAGCCCAAGCTGTGTATAGTCTAAAACATTTTCCTGGAGCTACCCTTCCTGCCCTGCCAGCTCTTTGGTTAGCCGAGGCCTTGGAGATTGGCACAACCATCAGACTTTCCATGCCTGTTTTAGAATTGAAGTTGTTTTGTTTGGCAAAACCAGGGTCAATGACATAAATAATATTATCAATTGTTAGTGAAGTCTCAGCAATATTTGTAGCCAGTACGACTTTCCTGGCTCCCTCAGGTGTAGGTTCAAATATCTTTGCTTGCATGTCGCTAGGTAGGTTGGCATAAACAGGTAGGATTAGAAGTTCTCTCAATTTCTTGCCAATTTTCTTAGTTCTTTCATTCAGCATTTCTACACATGTTTCAATTTCCTCTTGACCAGTAAGAAACACCAGAATGTCCCCAAGAGGTTGTGTAGCATGTATCTGTAAGACAGACACCACACATGCATCAACATAGTCAGCTTCTGGAGCTTTGGTGTAGTAAATATCCACTGGGAATCTTCGTCCAGGGATTCTGAAGATAGGAGCATCATCAAAGAAACTGGAGAATTTCTCAGCATCCAATGTAGCACTTGATATAAGTAATTTCAAATCAGGTCTAAATCTAGTAATATCCTTCACTAGGCCAAACAATATATCAGTATGCAATGTCCTTTCGTGAGCTTCATCAATGATCATAACACTGTATGAAGCCAAATCTGGCTCAGATAAGAATTCCCTGTGAAGTGTTCCATCTGTCATGTATTTAATTACAGTTCTGTCTGATGTGCAATCTTCAAATCTGATACTGTAACCAACTTCATTTCCTAGTTTGATATTCATCTCTTGAGCGACTCTTGCTGCAACAGACATTGCAGCTACTCTTCTGGGTTGTGTGCAGCCAATTTTCTTACCATCCTCAGTAAAGCCAGCTTCATAAAGATACTGTGGAATTTGTGTAGTTTTACCAGAACCAGTTTCTCCTTCTACAATCAATATTTGGTAATTCTTGATAGCAGTTATCAGAGAATCTCTGAATGGGAATACAGGTAGTGATTTCTTAGTTTCTTCTATAGTCATACGTTGCTTTTGATACTCAGATTTTTCTGCTTCCTCTTTTTTTTCTTTATTACCTTCAAGTTGGAGGGCCTGGATGAAGTCAATCTGTTCATCAAGCAATAGTTCATATTCATCCTGTGCTTTCGCATCTTTTGCACCAAATGTGAAGAATGCTGATTTGATTTGTTCCTGTTCCCATTTTCTCTGCTCTGAATTTGGTAATTTTTCATTCTCATCAACTTCAATATACTCTCCTGTAAAAGACAACTAAGTTCAATACAGGATTTTAGAAAAAATTTCATTAAATGATTTTGATATATATATATATTTATAATAAAACATACCTTTTTCTCCTTTACCCAAATCTTGTGGCATGCGGTACCTTTGCACATTTTCCAATTCTCTGGCTTTTTCATGTTCTTTAGCAAGTTTCAGCAATGTCTTTTTATGTTCTCTTTCCTTCCTTTCTCTCTCAGTTAATCTGCAAACAAAACAACAATCCAGTCATGGTGTCTAAGATTCAGAATAGGTACATGAAATATGTTGTGTGTTGTGCAACAAGATACAACAACAATACTTACATGCTTTCATCAAACAGATACTCATCATCAGCAATGTCTGCTTCTAATTCTATAACTTTGTCATCTTTTCTCTTCTCTAAATACTTCCTTCGCGACTGAACTCTTAGCTTCGGTAGTATTTTATCGCGGTCTTGCGCCTCCAACTTCAACCGCTTGGCTGCCTCTTCGTAGGAGCGTTTGCTTGTGCTCTCGGTTACTTTTTTTACTTTCTGCTCGTCTCGCTTCTTGAGTCTCGTTGCAAACTCGTCTCGTTCCTTCAGATCTTTGCGCCGATTCTCCTCCGCACTATCGGAGCCCGAAGAAGAATAGCGCCGCTTGCTTGACTTTTCCATGTTATTAGAAACGCTATATACTATTTCAATTAACGAGTAATTATTGTATTATAATTCATAACGTTATCTTGCCAGTTTCCAATATTATTAGTATTTATTAGTGAAAATCATGAAATACTATGAAAATTCTGCGAAGAAGAAAATCAAATAAACACACCACTCGACTCGACACGCGAATACAAATGTCAAATTTGACATATTTATTTTTCTATTTATTTTTTGTAGCTTGGAACAGAGTAGTTTTAGTTGGTTTGGCCAATGAAGCGCCAGATATTCAAACGTTTATTGCATAAATCACTATGCACAAATGAATGAACGAGAATACCGCAAGGCATGCAAGTGTGTAAGCATAGAAATCGCATAAGCTGGGCCTAGGCCGGCCAAGACCACAAGCTGCGCAGGCCTAGCTGGTCGGCTTTCCTGGCTTTGGATCTAGTGCTCATACTTTAGGGTTTCTTTAGCAAACGTTAAATTACAGAGGTATATTTAGGGTTAACTTGCTCCGCCGAGTACCTGCACCATCATCAAACAGCGGGGGGTCTTGTCATTGGTCACAGAGTAACTTATTATATTGTAATCATTGGAGTAATTTCGATTATTGGATTTTCCGCTGTTTAATACCATATTCTGCAATTTTATTCAATAAATGGGTGTCTATAATGCCTACAATAAGTAATATTTAATTTAATTTTAGATGTGATGTGATTACCTAGTGCCGTCAAGTGCCGTGTGATGCCGGCTTAGAATAGCATCACCCCATTTCTTTCCCGTGGGAGTCGTAAGAGGTGACTAAGGGACTCGAGGGTGTGTATTGCAATTTTAGGCGATGGGTTGACAACCTGTCACTATGACGATACACAATTTATCGAATTACCCTCAAAAATTTGTCGGACGTAGCGTAAATATCTGATTTTTGCGGCTGTTTACGCTCTGCCTACACCGCAAGGGATTATAGTATAGGCGTGATATATAATATACAGGGTGTTTGGTAGGGAGCCGTACATACGCCTAGTGTAGAAACTAGGGATAGTCTGCTATCTACCCCCGCCCATTACATTGACCTTGGCCTCAAGGTTTTTTTAAAATAATTTTTTAATTTTTATTTGACATTTTTGTGTTTTTTTTACTAAAACTACCTGTAGCTCAAAATCTATCCTTAGGACAGGTCTGCTAATAGTTTTGTTTTAATCGTTAGAGTCTTGGGATCCTGTAAAAATTTATTTTACACCAGAAAATTATGGAGATGAAAAGTTATGGGGCCTGAAGTACTGGAGTAAGGTAAAAAAATAATTTTAAGGGCTACTTGTTATGGGGGTTTAAAATAAAACTAACAGAGTTGGAGTCCTTCTGATTTTTTTCAAACATCCTCAGTCCAAGCCCTTTCTAACGATATGCTAAAAGTGTAATCATCACTTTTAATTTTAAAGTTATTAATTAAATTCCGCAACTGGAACATAAAGCAAAAATTTCAATTAATGGAAATTAAATGTGTTTGATCGTAAAAGGATGGCAAACGAAAGAAAAACTTTGGTAATGACTAAAGGAATTACATTACAAATTTTAATTATTATTATTGTGTAATTATAATGTGTATTTTTAATTTATTAACTAATTTTCATTAAAAACACAAATTAAGGGCAATTTTCTATGGGGTTAAAAAAAACTAACAGGGTTGGAGTTCGCCTGTTCTTTTTTTAAACATCCCCAGTCCATGCCCTTTCTAACGATATGCTTAAAGTGTTATTATCACTTTTAATATTAAAGTTATTAATTAAATTCCGCACGTTAAGTAAAAAAATTTTACTAATGGAAATTAAATGTGTTTGATCGTAAAAGGATGGCAAATGTTAGAAAGTACGTAATACGTAATCGTTAGAAAGGGCATGGACTGAGGATGTTTAAAAAATAACAGAAGAACTCCAAACCTGTTAATTTTTTTTGAATCCCATAGAAAATTGTCCTCATTTTTTTTTTAATGAAAATAAGTTATTAATTTAAAAGTACACATTAAAATAACAAAATAATAATAATTAAAAATTTGTAATTTAATTCCATTAGTCATAACCAAAGTTTTTCTTTCATTTGCCATCCTTTTACGATCAAACACATTTAATTTCCATTAGTAAACATTTTTTACTTAAAGTGCCCTAGTTGCGGAATTTAATTAATAACTTTAAAATTAATAGTGATGATTACACTTTTAGCATATCGTTAGAAAGGGCTTGGCCTGAGGATGTTTGAAAGAAATCAGAAGGACTCCAACTCTGTTAGTTTTTTTTAAAACCCCCATAACAAGTAGCCCTTAAATTATTTTTTTACCTTACTCCAGTACTTCAGGCCCCATAACTTTTCATCTCCATAATTTTCTGGTGTAAAATATTTTTTTACAGGATCCCAAGACTATAACGATTAAAACAAAACTATTAGCAGACCTGTCCTAAGGAAAGATTTTGAGCTACAGGTAGTTTAAGTAAAAAAAACACAAAAAAGTCAAATAAAAATTAAAAAATAATTTAAAAAAAAACCTTGAGGCCAAGGTCAATGTAATGGGCGGGGGTAGATCGCAGACTATCCCTAGTTTCTACCCTAGGCGTATGTACAGCTCCCTACCAAACACCCTGTATATGTAATTTTAGATTACACTTCTCAGTTTTAGAACTCCATTCATTCTGTGCGCTTTTCTAGGGATAAGGAACAAGTAAATATAGTACATAAATGATTCACAGTAAAGAACATTTATTTTATTTAACCTAGTTTAATAATATTTCAATAACAACATTAAATTACTAGAAATATCAATATACGGGGTGTAAGGGACGGTGTACCGAAAACTTTGCAGGCATGATCAGACCATGAACATGAACAACTTTTTCTATGGAAGCTATGTTGGTAAACGAGAAAATTTTTTCGACCTCCCATACAAAATTCCCGATCAGCTGACTTACTTTCTATGGAAACTCGAAAAAAATAAATCGTTTCCCAACATAGGCTCCATAGTTAAAGTTGTTCAGTTTCATGGTCTGATCATGCCTGCAAAGTTTTCGGTACACCGTCCCTTACACCCTGTATAATTATAACTTAAAAGCAAACAGACAAAGACTGAGGCACTATTGGTAGATATAGTTAGTTTACTCACTACAGTCTACGCTGCTGCTAGCTTCCTAACGTAGACCATTTTTGGCACTTTAATTTGTAATTCATTTGAGAATCTTATTACACACATAATTTTATAATACTCCTATGTAATTTCAATGTGGAATAAACGCTGCAGTTAAGTTAGGAAACAGGAAACTCTATAGCTACTTATATAGGGTACTATTAAATTCAGTAAAAATATTTTAGGATGAGTAAGTGCTTACCTAATTATATTCCTAAAACTGAATAACTATTCCCAATAAACATAGGTCGAAATATGAAAAATATTTGCATTGAATTTAATAGTATCTATTATAATTAAATGCATAACATATTTTGTATAATCAAATTTAAAATTAATATTTACTACATTTTATAAAGTAAATACAATAATTATTGTGAACATGCAGAATAGCAATGAATATGATTTCTATCATAAAAAATGTAACCCATAGATGATAACAAAAAATTAAATAGGTACCTACGTACTAATTACTTTTAACAATATCACGAAAGAACTCCTAACAGCTAAGATTTTTTGTTACCTTTATCAATAACTAGCAGCCCGCCCAGCGGTTTCACCCGCCGCTAACAATTTCCCCCCGGGAATAAGACAGTTTAATATAGCTTAGGTTTATCAGGGATAATGTAGGATTCTAAAAATCTTGACTTCAATTTGTAACAAATATCGTTTTCAGATGGTGGTGGCCTAAAGTTACATGCCGTGTGATTAACCTGGTCAGCCCCATGGCAGTGCCTATATATATTTTTTTTATCTTGCCCGAGCCGTGTGATGCCGGCTTAGAATGGCATCACCCCATTTCTTTCCCGTGGGGGTCAAAAGAGGCGACTAAGGGACTCGAGGGTGTGTATTGCAATTTTAGGCGATGGGCTGACAACCTGTCACTATAGGGATACACAGCTATCTGATTGACCCTCAAAATTTTGCCAGACGTGGTGTTAATATCCGTTTTACGGTCGTTAACGTTCTGCCCATCCCGTTAGGGATATAGGCGTGATTAATGTATGCATATCAAAATTGTAATAAAAAAAAGAAAATTGTGTGATACAAATTTATTTTTTTAGAATGACGGTTCATGACGACAATAAGTGATAATACTATCCTACATTGAATAAAGAATTTCAATTTCAATTAACGGTAAAAGATTTTTTTTAATCGGTCCAGTAGTTTCGGAGCCTATTCAATTCAAACAAACAATAAAAAAAATCCTGTTTGTAATATTAGTGTAGATTATATTACCTATTATTGTTTTAGTGTGATGCCGGCTTAGAATAGCATCACCCGATTTCTTTCCCATGGGAGTCGTAGGAGGCGACTAAGGGACTTGAGGGTGTGTATTGCAATTTTAGGCGATGGGCTGACAACTTGTCCCTATGGCGATACACAATTTTCCGAATGACCCTCAAACATAATTATGTCAGACGTGGCGTAAATGTCCGTTTTTGCGGCTGTTTACGCTCTGCCTACCCCGCAAGGGATAATAGGCGTGATATGTGTATATGTATGTATTATTTTAGTGTAGATTTTTTTAATGCATTATTTAATGTTTTTTGTCGTATTTTTTATACCGAGTATGACCTTCCATACAAAATCACAATCAGCTGACTGCATTCACTATGGGAAGTCAGTTTTTTTACGTTTTCTGAAATATGTTCCTAGGGGAAAGTTGTTCAGTTTCATGATCTGCATGTACCCGTATCAGTATTCGGAGGGCTATCCCTGACACCTTTTAATACAGTAATGATTAAATGTAATCATTACACTGGTACGAATAATGTGGCGTAGTTTGTACATTTTTAAATGAAAAAGTAGTTATTGTGGCATAACTGTAATAGTTAGACATATGGTATCGCGGACATTATTATAGATATTGATGTCCTCTATAAATCTGTAGTACATCATTTTGCTCTATTGTCAATAATTTCCACAGCGTACGCGATATAAGATATTTTTTTGGTACATTTTTCACATGTTGGGTTACATTATCGAAATTTTCACGCGGATCCCTATTTTTTTCTCGTATAAAATATAGCCTATGTTCATCAGGAATAATGTAGGATTCGAATGGTAAAAGAATTTTTGAAATCGGGCCAGTAGTTTCGGAGCCTATTCGATGCAAACAAACAAACAAACAAACAAACAAACAAACAAACAATCAAATCTTTCCTCTTTATAATATTAGTGTAGATGTAGATATACCTCAATAAATGCAAAGTCATCGATAATAGGGCACAAATTTAATTTAGAATT
The DNA here is from genome assembly GCA_027580185.1 of Tuta absoluta. Taxonomy (NCBI): domain Eukaryota; kingdom Metazoa; phylum Arthropoda; class Insecta; order Lepidoptera; family Gelechiidae; genus Tuta; species Tuta absoluta. Next base: position 18,131,032 of record JAQAHW010000002.1, read on the forward strand.
CATCTAAAGCTAGCACTTGGAGTTATTTAATTCTACTTCAGTCAGTAATACACTTGGAATTCGTTTCGATTCGATTCTCTTTAAATTTAGAGCTTAAAATAATATTGGTATTAAGGTACGTACTTCGGCGGAAAGGACAAATTTCAAATGTTATTCGGAAATCATTCATAAAATCAATCATTTTCATACTAGGTACGCAAGTTGCAAGAGATATAGGCGTGGCGTGATATTAGTATACATGTATGTACGTAAGTACACCTCCATAATTATTATACCTACGTTCTTATAATATGCCCTAACACCGTAGTTGGTGGTTTTTTTTTTCGTGTGGGACACCGAATTGTCAACGACCCGATGAACCCTGGTGTCAGAGTTTTTTTTATCCGCCGACTACTAGTAGTAGGCCTCTGACATGGTTTTGTAACGACCGCGACGGCTTAACGTGCCCTCCGAAGCACGGAACCATCTCTCTTTTCGGACAATCAGGTGGTTCAGCCTGCAATGTCCTAACCAGACCGAGAACAATTTCCCAAAGTGATAAATATCAACTTTATGAGTGTCCCGCCGAGAATTGAACCTGGAACCTTTGCATCGCAGGCAGTCGCACTACCACTGCGCCACATCGGCCGCCGCGTGGTTGGTGGTGAACGTATGTGCAGCGCTACATATAAATCGATTTGCGGCTGAAGCCGCGCCGTTCGTAAACAGCTTCCTTCCTTTGTGCCGCGCCGCCGCGCGCCGTCTTGTTTTGCGTATAAATCAACCCTAAATACATCATATAAATCGACCTTAACAACCTCTTCATCATATTAGTTGATCGTATATATTTTTAAATACTTTTAATGCCTACGTTTAATTTTTGCGTTTCGTTCGATGTATCCATCAACGTTGTATTGACATTGGCAAAGTTACCCATATCGGATAGAATGCTATAGTTAAAGATGGTGCTAGATTTTACAACAAAATGCTCGCACAAAATTTGGAACAAATGAACAGTTTGTCGCGTTTGCCTCATATTGCGTTTATTCAACGTTAGTTTTGATAGCAGAGGAAACACATCAGAACAAATACCTTTTTTTGCATGGAAAGCAGACGGTAACAGTAAGATTTTTAATGAATTTCTTAATAATGAAGATGTTTCGTCAAAATGTAACCGCAGAGGCGGGTTCAACATGAAATTGCCATTAATAATCTTACAAAGATCAATACATTTCGATTAGCATTGGCGGTGGAAATCTCTAACGCCACGCTACATCAATGAAAATAAAGGCAACTTCAAACATTAATTTCTCCGCAATTAAATAAAAAATTGGATTTTGAGCTGCAATGGCTTATTCCCCATATTTGGTAGGATAAAATTTTTTTTTTTTGGCAACGATCAGCCCTAGATTATGTATAAAATGCATTCTTGAAGCTCGTTTTCACCTCACTTCATAGTTCATAGAGTTATGCCCGTTAAGATGGGACGTTTTTCATACAAATGTTAAATGGACTTATATCTTTAAACGATACAAAATTCTAATTAGAGAACTCGATGGAAAGTCCCGTGTTGATATAAAATTTTAGCAAAATAATAAAAATAAATTGTAAATCATAAGATTCCCTTCTTAAAACCGATTCGCCACTTTACGCCAATAGATGGAGCTACTGCTACAACAAATGAGTTTGATTTTATTGTGGACCAAATTCAATTTATATTTTAACCAAATGTAGTTTTGCGCCAAATTGACGTAGGCCTTCATCATTTCGCATAAGCATTTGTTGAAAAAACCTTTTCATCGCATGTACAAGTCAGTTGAATTTCAGTTTTTCTCTAGTGTGTAAAACAGACCACCTTAACGATATTTTTTATGTATTTTATATAATTTTATTAATATTGCATTTCACATGTTGTTAAAAGATGAAATGATTAATAATTAAACGATAATATTTGACAGCTGATGATAATTTTACGTTGTTGTAGTTTTAAATTGGTTTAAAATCTTGCTCTAGCTTAGAAGAAACAAAATCAAGTTTGATTTAGACTGATCCACATTCACACCGAAATCGATTATGTTATATTAAAAGAAGACGTGAAGCATAAGAAAGAGTGTATCATACCAGAACATGAAACCGAGACAAAGATTGCTTTGAATGCAACGTAGGTAATTAATTATAGTAGGTAATTAATTATAGTCCACTTGCATAAAAAAGGGCCAGGATCAATAGGATAAAGTTAAAGTTGATTATTTCCTTAGAAAAAGAAATGTCCAGACTAAAGTTCGACACCACATTTCAGGTCGTTGAGCTAATGTGAATCCTATTGTACCATTGAGTACAGCAAGCTCACGACCGGTTAGACACTTGAACCGCCAATGTCTTATGCGCGCAGCAAGAATGGTCCAAAGTCGAAACGGTCTAGCCCAGTCTGAGCTTGACTATACAAAATATGTAATGCTGATCTCAATTGAACTGGGATGACGGCAGGAGGATGATGTAAAGCCAAATGCAGCCATAGGGAGGTCAAGTCATGTGTACCTCGTGAAGCCATCACCTCGATGGCATCTAAATGCTGCCCGCCCTCATTTAAAAATCCCTTCTTATGATTGCGTGCAGAAGTGAGATGAAGTCGGTCCAAAATCGCGGTCTATGAAGCCCTATATCTAGCAGTGGAGAGGCCGTCGGCCTAGAATTGCAGTCTTTAGAAACATTTAACCAGCAGTGGAAATTCGTTGATTATGACGCGTGCTGTGTATTCATAAGTTTGTTCCCAGTTCCCAGTTCCTAGTAGAGCAGGATGCGCTTCTCGACCTGCTTGCGGCAGATGGGGCAGACGGTGATGCGGTCGCCGCACATCTGGCACATGCCGTGGCCGCACAGGAAGATCATGTTCTTCAGCCGGTCTAGACAGATTGGGCACATTGTCTGGAAAAAAAGAAAGAAAAGAAAATAAAACCAAATAATTTTGACAACTTTCTATTACCGTTTTCAAACACTGGCAGATTGATTGTTTCTCAATGTTTCAGGATCGTTGATGGATAGGAACTCCTCTTAAGTCATATCACAAGTAAAGCACTTCGTCGCCCTACCAAACGCCGGTCATGTGCGTACAAAAAGATCGGGTGACAGAAAAGGCATATCAATGCTCCCACGTTACCTGTTCTTTAATGTCCTGTAGTTGCTGCTGCAGCTTCTGCACGTCAGCTGGCGGGGCGGGCGGGGCGGGCGGGGCGGGCGGGGCGGTAGAGGGGGCGGGGCGGGAGCCGTTGTTCATGTGGTGGGGGGCGGCTTGCGCGGGCGCCGGCTGCCCTTTGTTCACTTGCACTTGGGCCAGATTGCTGGTACCCTCTTTTTCCACTGAAAAATATGGAAGCAAATTGTCAGGTTACTACAGTATTTCTTGCTGGGTGTGTACGCCACCGCTAAATGCCGTAAGAAAATCACGTTCGCCACTATTGACACAATCATTTTTTGAGTTATAGTTAGTAGTGACAAGTTGTCAGCCTATCGCCTAAATGATACATGTGTTACATGTTTGTAACAACATTTATGGAACTTTCGTATCCCATAGTCTTCTCTTACGACACCTGCGGACGAAAAATTAAATAGTGCTGGATTTATTTTGGCGGGTAGGCAGTAGCGGCTGACTTACAGAATAAGCTACCAGTAGGTACTTACAGTCAATCTTGTGTATGTTATGAGCAGGTACGGCTTGCGGCGGCGGCGGCTGCAGCGGTGTGCGGCACTCCACACACTTGCGCATGAGCGGCGCGCAATTCGCACACGCGCACACATCTCCGCAAGGGCGGAATACGACGGTCGCAGGCGCCTCGGAACACACCACGCATTCGCCCACACGTTGACGAGACTCCACGCAAGCCCGGCATACCAAGCATTTTTTCACCTGTGAAAAGGGGAGAATACTAATGAATGATATTGCTACGCATTCGTCTACACGTATTGAAAATAAATTGAAGAAGTACCTAGAAGTTTAAATATAAATAGTAATGATGTATTTGCAGGTTTGGGAAATTGGTATATATGAATATTCCTTACCCTAGCAGCGCACACATTGCAGCAGCAAATATGCCCACACGGGCGGAAGAGCGTGTCTCGTTTAGCGTCGGAGCAAACCAGGCACTCGTCCGCCGTGGGGTCGCTCTGAGCATGATCCCCGCTGGAGTCCACAACGGTCGCAGCCGCGGCTCCAGCTGAGCTGGTGCTGGCGATGGGCTGCTCGGCTTCAGGGGTGCTTTCGGTAATCCCAGCGCCTTCTTTTCGGCACGTTGTAAGTGTTTTGCAGAGATTCGGGTCCGGGCACAGATCTAGTGGTGTTTGACCTGAAATTGAATAAATATACCGACACGTTTAGTTTAAGTCAAATTACACATATGTTCAATTTTCAATTTCAATTTCATACGTTTATTGCATAAATCAGTATACATAGATGTAAGTAATACAATGTCACACAATGTGCGAACACTATATATCCGTATAATGACATTAATGACACCCTGTTAGGGCACAGCAACATTATGAGAGAGAGCTTTAATTAATTATATCTGAAAATCTTATAGCTAATAGTTCCTGTACGTCTTATTGGTATAACAATTGGAATTATCTGCAATCTAACGATGGTAACATTTACATTTCAGAGACGCTAATAAACTTAGTTAGACAGAGCAAAATAAAATATTCCGGTATGTACAATAGATAAACCATTTGTAGATATTTTAGTCTAATTTAAAACATTCTTATATTAAGTCAGAGAAAGTTTAACATTATACTCTTATTCATAAAAAAACTAAATAACCTTCATTTGACCTGTATGGCGTCATACTGACCAAGAATGAAACGAATCTTTCATGATCTCCTTCAAGAATGTCATTGACAATAGAAACTTTAAATCCTAGCACCAGTCAACTTTTAGTGTCAAATTTATGTAAACAAAGTCTGATTTAAGATTTAATAGAATTTTTACGAATGGAGTTGTTCGTTGCAATTATTGTACCCAAATGACGTCATGAAACAATTTATTTTATAAATTAATTATAAATACACGAATGATAAAAAAAAAAAACAAATTAGTTTCTTAATGGTTTTTTCTTTCTGAAAAAAACATTTACATACCGGATTATACCAGAGTAGTCAAGAGTTAAATTCAGTAGCCTCAATCTGGAAAATACCCATAATTATGACATGAAAGTATTAGGATACCTACCTTTCTTATTCTTGATGTTGAGATCAGCTCCGTGCGCAGCTAGGAAGCAAGCGATGGAGGCGGAAGACTTTTTGTCGTGTGCGTGAGGCCCTGCCAGACCCGACAGGCCTGATAAGCCTGCCAGGCCGGCTAGTAAAGGTGCGTCGCGCGCGTCCTGTAGGCGCCGCAGCTGTTGCAGCGTGTGGTGACGCAGCGCTTCGTGTAAGGGTGTATCTCCGTCCTAGCGAATTTTCGAATTTTAGTCTTTGACAAGCTATATTTATAGCTTGTCAAAGACTTACCTACTTATTAACACGTTTACAAAGCTTTGGCTTACTGCTGAAGTAAAGCAAGTATTCTATTCTACGAAGTGTAGATTGTAATGCTTGCAATTGAGTGTGCACTCAGATATCAAATAAAAGAGCCGGCTGGAGAGCTTTTACAAAATATTATGTCATAAATCAATTAGATATATCTTGAATCTGCTATGTATTGAGCCTGATCGTGAATGCGTATTCTATCTATAATGATTCTATAGCTCGACTGCCAGATGCAGGGTCGTCCACAGGTTGGTGTTCCGCGATCAGATCGGGCGCCGCCCCGTACTAGCAACTCGGCTACTTGTTTTACAGCTCAGTATAGGCTAATTGAATTCTAAATTTTAAAACATTTCCTTGTTGGTATAGTGTATACAACTCGTATTCGCGCTAACCCAGACGGAAGAGGCGTCACCAGTACTGATAGCGAAAGTAGCAGATTGAAATCGAGGTAGAAAATTTTACATACATACATACATAAACACGCCTATATCCCTTACGGGGTAGGCAGAGCGTTAACGGCCGTAAAACGGATATTAACACCACGTCTGACAAAAGCTTGAGGGTCAATCAGATAACTGTGTATCACTATAGTGACAGGTTGTCAGCCCATTGCCTAAAATTGCAATACACATCCTTCGAGTCCCTTAGTCGGCTCTTACGACACCCACGGGTAAGAAATGGGGTGATGCCATTCTAAGCCGGCAATCACACGGCGATAGAAAATTTTGCTAGATTTTTATAGGCTAGTTACCAGTACCTTATCGCAAATGTTGAGGTCAGCATTGTGCGCGACGAGCAGCCTCACGATCTGCGTGTGCTGTCGCTCGACGGCCAGGTGCAGCGCCGTCTGCAGGTTGGCGTTCTGCAGGTCAGGCCGGGCGCCGCCCCGGACCAGCAGCTCGGCTACTTCCGCGTGGTTGTTGAGTGCAGCCAGGTGCAGCGCTGTGTAGCCGTCGTCTTTTGCGTCGTCGACAATCCACGGCCGCGGGAGTTTGCCCAGCATTATTTTCATTGCACTGTAAAAAAGAGAAATGAAATTAATAAACTTTACTGAACACAAGAAAATAATACAGGTTTTTGGAAGAAAAGCACCCATATGAAAAAATTCAAAGTAAAATTTGCTTTTATACAGTTTTGTAGTAAGTAGAAACGACAACGACCTAGGAAATACACACAATGAAGATCTGAATAGTCAAGTAAACGATAGGGCAACCAGACAAACAGTTAGGTTAGTTACATTAGATGAAAGACGGCTTTTAAAGTTAAAATAGCTTTCGGGTAGTTTTGACCACTAGAATTAGTTTCAGAGCTGGCCAGATCCAATCAGGAGTAAAGTTTCAGAGTTCGCTACGTAAGAGTAGCCGAAAGGTGCTCAGAAGCTTTTGATCTAGGTAATACCGAGAACCAACGTAACATTCCGCAGATAGCGCCAACTATCGATTTACGAGTCTGCTACTACTTACTATGAAGGTTGGTTTTAACTTTTCAGACCCACGCGTAGTCCACAGGGATTTGACTCATATTTAGATTCAAATATAGGTGTGGTATCGAAAAAAATGCCCCCTGCAGAGACTATGACAAGATATTGTCTTAAAAAATACTAATACGTGTTGTAACAAAGCTGAAAGTGAATATACCGAGGTATATTATGAATAGGTAACTAATAGCTACAATAAGAGTTGAATGAATGTATTTCGGCCAGCGATATGTAATTAAATTAACCCGTACGTGGAGTGAATTTATTGTGTTTATACATAGAGTTCAATCGGAGATGCGGTAATTTCATGTGCCGGTAATGTTAATTCAGAAATGTAAACCACTGAAACACGCGTAGAGCGCGCGCGCGGTGCCGAGGTGGTTGAACTCGATCAGAAATAGCGCAAGAGATTGCGATGCCATCACCAACCAAGGTTTACGCTTCTACAACAAAACGACTCAGATGCCAGAGTTTATAATTCCATCGCGTTCCGTGTTTCTCAATACTATTTTGCAATAAGCCTCTAAATATTCCGGCACAGATACAAGGACCAGAAGGATAATGTTACCGCTTATTTATAACCGCCGTGTAATGCCGGTTTAGAATAGCATCATCCCATTTCTTTCCCGTGGGTGTCGTAAGAGGCAATTTAGGGACGTGAGGGTAACATTTTATGTGTATTACAATTTTGGGCGACAGGCTGTCAACCTGTCACTATAATGATACACGATGATTTTTTAGAAACGCGATAGCGACCGTATTTTTTACGGCCCATAACGCCCTGCCTACCCCGCAAGGGATACGGGCGTGATTTGTGTGTGTGTGTGTTATTTATATCGCGGACGGATGCTCGGTTTAAATTTTGCTGAACAAAAATGTAAGTTGACCGTTGTAATGTAGTGGATGGCAACAATGATTTAAGTGGTACACATTTTAATAAGTTGCGTTACGTTCAAAGAGTAAAACGAACTAATTAAATAAGGTCAAGCGTGTATGGCGCGGGCGGCGGCGGCGGCGGCTCCCGCACGTCCTACGTTCGCTAGCAGTTGACGCCAGCAGCGCGCCGCCTCGCGCCGCCTCGCGCCGCACGGGGCACGCTGCTCCCGCGCCTGTAACCGCGACTCCGCGATCCGCGACCACCACACGCTTCCTACCATACCCACGACACTTTACATTCAACACACGCAATATCTTTCAGTGAATATTATTCAACTGTTGCTTCAAGAAAAGTGATCACGATGAAACTCAATCATTATTGGATTGTTACGCTTTGTTTAGCTTACATGACTTGGTGAGTTCATCATCACTTATTTTTGTTTCTTTACAATGTCGCGTCACCATTCGGAATTTGTTACCCAGTACTGTCTAGGCTGACTGAGTAGGCATCTACTTACAATGCAGTAAATTTTAAGACTTTTGAAGCGGATGGATTATCAATACATCAAAATAACACAAGTTCAAAGTATACAATAAATTAATCTGAATAACTATTTATTTATAGATGTTGTTACTTATAAAAAAGATTTCTGATTCTGATTAAATCACGGATACTAAAAACTTAACTAGAGTAGAGACACAGGGAAGAAATAAGAGGTGTCAGTCAATCTATTTCAAAACTTCAACTGTTTGAAATGCAATTTCATAAATGTTATACTTTATATTGAGAGTCAGTGTATTTCAAAAAAGTACAATGTGAAGTAAGTTTCGCAATCAAAGAGGCACACTTACTGGAAGACGAACAGATATACCTATCAATAGCCAATAAAATTTTCTGTATCAGTTTATTTATATTGACATACAGACATTTCGCGCGATCATGGGTGTCCGCGATTGCAATATGTAAAACAGATTCAGCTAACATAACTCCTATTCACTATAAAATCTCAGCTGCGCTCGAATAAAAAATATGAGGAACCCAACGGCTTACCAAAAATATATTCAGGATTTTTGTAGAGTAGAAACGTTCGGACTAAGTAGACATGAATAGAAGTTTGTGAAATGGTAACAATATTCATGTGATTTTTCAGCCGGTCAAGATTGAAAAAGCAAAAGTTTCCTAGTTTTATGAGAAACTAATATTTATACAAACTTGACTGACACATTACATAATTTTTTCATTAATAAACCAGGGTAAGTATCTATTTTAAAAACAAGAACAGAAATGTTTTTTATTAAGGTATTATACTAAAAACAAGACAGGAGAAATAGGGATAGGCGTTTCAAAGGATTACAGACTATTTTAATAATAGCTAATCAGAAAACAGTTTAATACATGGTCGTGTTTGTGTAACAAAGTTGGGCGGTTTACAAAGGCCCTCATTTCCCCAACTTTAGGCACAACTAGGGGTGCCAGTAGCGGCAATTTCTTTTAAAGTAGAAATGCTGAACTGTCCAACAGTTTTTAAAATTATAGAAAGAGGATCCTTATAAAGAAGCAAATTAAAATAAGCCGGTATTATATAAATTACTGACTAGTGTAAAAATACTTACTTTTCTAAAAAATACTTTATTTAAAAATATAATTTTAACAAGGATGTTTGGAAAGGCAACCCTGGTGTAACCCGGCACAATCTACACGAGTTACCTGCCCCCACAAGCTTTCGTTACAGCCATGTTTATAGACGCTTTAAGTAAAACTGACGGAAGGAGGAAAATTGAGGAGGAAAATGTAGACAAGTGCGTATATACAGGGCGAAATTTTACTAGTGACCGATAGTGAAATCTTAAGACGGGCTGGTGATAAGAAACAACTTTCCACAAGGAACATAGGTTAAAATATGACCTAAATATTTTAAGTAACTATAAAAATTCAAAATATTTAGGTCATATTTTAACCTTTTCAGCTAATCGGAAATTTGGTAAGGTAGGTCCAAATTTTTTTCGTATTTGAACTATATTCCTTGGGGAAAGTTGTTCCTTATCAGCAGCCCAAATCCTACATAATTTTACAAAAATTATCAAAGAGCAGAAGATTTGACGAACGAGCAGGGAAACCTGAATTAATTAAATAATATCGACTGTAGTCTAGGTCTACTGCTCCTCAAACTGTACTTTACCTTACTGCCTCCGTCGCCCCACCACTTTCTTTTTAAACTGCATCATACTAACTTCGTTAAATTAGGGATAGAAATGCGGTCTTCGTAATTTTTTAACAGTGCAATAGTTTAAAAAAAGGGTGTAAGTAAATCAGATATTATTCTTTATTATTCTATTATTATAATCTGTTCTCTTTACAATCAAAAATATTAAGTTTTCAAAAATAATCAATGACTGACGATCACTCCGTGGTCTAGTGGTCTTAGCGTTGGTCTCAGAATCTGGAGGTCCCTGGCTCGATTCCCAGGGAGAATCACACTAAGTTGGTTGTTTCGGAGAGCACATTACCCTATATGTATAGGAAAGATAGGCATACTAGTCGGGGCGGTCGTCGACAGAAGAAGTGACGTCCACATTAATCCTAATTTCCGTGAATTCCTGATCTTAACTGATACAAGTATACCCGTAACACTACAAGTACATTTAAGTAAGAAGTAAGTTTAAATTTTAATAATTGAGTTGAGTTTACAAGATGAAAAATACAAGCTGTAAGGGACAGCCCTCCAAATACTAGCAGGGTCCATGAAGACCATGATACTGTTAAATTTTCCCCTGGGAACATATGTCAACGACAATGAAATCACGATCAGCTGAGTACCTATCTTAACGTTTCCTGAAATATAATCCTAGAGTTGTTCAGTTTCATGGTCTGAATGCATCTGTATTCGATGGGCTGTCGCTTACACCCCGTCTTAGACAAATCTGTAGTCATCGGCTTCATAACATAATTATGTTTTACGTATTAGTGGAATCGCACATGGATCGGACCTTATCCGTACTAATATTATAAATCTGAGCGTTTGTGTGTGTGTGTGTGTGTGTGTGTGTGTGTGTGTGTGTGTGTGTGTGTGTGTGCGCGCGCGCGCGTGTGTTTGTGTGTGTGTGTTAGTGTGTGTGTTTGTGTGTGTGACCTCTTCACGCTCAAACGGCTTGACCGATTTGGATGAAATTTGGAACACAGGTAGAGTATGACCTGGAATAACACATAGGCCACTTTTACCGCAAGAAAACAACTATTACCACGGGAAAATGAGTGGCAGCGGGTGAAACCGCTGGACAGAAATCTAGTAATCTGATATTTATATGTAGTTAATAAAGTTACCATGTCATAATTGTTTCTTGTTCAAGATCAGCTATGTACCTACCTTCAGACCTACTTGTTCAATAGTGTAGATAAGCCGGGTGCGATTTGAAAGAATTCTATGAGCTTTGCCAAAGCACGTCGTAAAATTTCAGCTAAATGGTTTTGGCGAATCTTTTACAATTCGGGTTTTTTGGATTGAAAATAGTGCTCGCCTAATGACGCTTGTCTCACATACACACACACACATATCACCGCATAATCCCTTGCGGGGTAGGCAGAGCGTAAAAGGCCGCAAAAACGGACATTTACGCCACGTCTGACAAACATTTGGGGGTAATTCGGAAAATTGTGTATCGCCATGGTGACAGGTTGTCAGCCCATAGCCTCAAATTGCAATACACACCCTCGAGTCCCTTAGTCGCCTCTTACTTCTCCCACGGGAAAGAAATGGGATGATGCTATTCTAAGCCGGTACACATTATACACGCTTGTCACATCTGCAGTTTTTAGTTATTTTTTACATAGGTACCATCTGAGAAAATCTAAATCCCTTAGAGTTTTGTTATTCCATTATCAGCTTTATATTATCAATGAGATTAAATAAGATTCGTTAGATTGATTGATAATTTGTAATAAATTAAGAATGCATTACAAAATTTAGTGGTTCGAAACGGAATTAAATAACATAAGACAGGTAAGGGACAGCCCCCCGGATATCGATGAGGTGTATTGAGACCATGAAGCTGAACAACTTTCTATACAAAAAAATAAAAACAGGAAACGTAATTTTTTTTTATTTCCCGTAGTAAATGCAGCCAGCTGATCGTGATTTTATATAGGAGATAGTTTTTTTCGTTTCCTGAAATATGTTTCTAGGGGAAAGTTGTTCAGTTTCATGGTCTGCATGCACCCTATCAGTATTCGGAGGGCAGTCCCTTAAACCCTGTATAGACATTGTCGTATTACAAATTATTCGTATCTTAAAGAATACAGCAGACCAGAAATATAAATCATAATTACGATTGTCCAATTTTATGTATAGCGTGCTATCTAAAGGGTCCCTGGTAAATAAAGTAGCATCCTATAGTAATGAAATTTGTCAACACTGCAAATAATAACAAGGGGATAGACTCAACCCTTACCCTAGCTGTTATCCTGTACGTACCTACTGTAGCTATAGTATATCTACGAAATGCACTAAACATGTGTGAATCGAGAGCAATTATAGTGACTAACTGTCTCAAGCATTTAGTCATCGCATCTTGTCAATCAATGATGATGGCTACTTGATATTGGCGGTATTGTCTATTAATTATGTACAGCATTGGAGTATTATTGACACTACTAATTTGCATAAAGTACCTTACGTATAGGTAGGTAAGTATAACCAACCTCATATTATAATAGCATACTGAATTCGGTGAATATAGTAATTTTACCTAACGAGACTTGGTTAGTGAACAATGCCGTTATTGTCACGTAGGCAAATCCAAGCCCGCAATGCGTTCAATCAATAGGTGATCTAGGTAGACTTGGGAGTGGTTAGTACATGCACTGCACCTTCCGTACATAACGTTTATCGACGTCTGCGAGAGGCGAAACACTCCGCAAGTGATTCATCGCCACTGCAGCCACAATGTACGTACAAAGTCGCGGCGATCTCGTTCGAGGATTCCAGAACACGGACTAAGTTGTCTACTTACACATTCCAACCGATGAATTATGTACATGTGGCCGCGACGGTACACAATTTACAGGGCAGATATGAGTGACCCGAATGATCATATTCGAACAACAGTGAGCTGATTCCCCGCGGATCCAGAATAGTAAGTTATGGAAATGTGCGATTGGGGCAGCAGCGGGCACTAGTGGCCAATAACAATGTCGCATTAATATTCAACAGGCGCTCTTTGGTAGTTCAGTTGCTCTGCGGCCAGCATCGCCGCATTTCTTTGCTTAGTTGAGCATCTTATAGCAGATCTCGTGAAATGCCATTAGGTTTATGAGAGCGGGGAGCTACAGCGCCACTTATTGCTGTAGGGAGGGTTGTGTTAGCATTAAAGCGTCTCGGAATTAGCTAACTTCAACACTAAACGTTGTTACTTTGAAACTTTAAATGCGTAGTGGAAAATAAAAACTTTTTCAGTGAATAGGTACTAAATGCAAAGTACCTACATTTGTTCCGGATACGAGGTTCAGAATTTAAGAAAATTCATAACTTTTAGACAAATATAACCGAATTTCTGCATTAGTCTGAAATGGAATAACAGCAATACTGTGCAAGCATTTCCTGTTTACTATTTTGAAACATTGTGGTATCAAAAGGCTAACAAAACCGTGTAGCTTTCAAGCAGACAAAGGATGAGTTGGCTGTCGTCCCACTTGTTTGTCTACGAAAGTTTGCCAAAATTCTTTTATTGACTGAGTGAACGTAGTGGCGAGGTTTACGGGCGGCCGCGGGATTCTCCGCACACTACGACGCGGTATCGCGACTCCTAACATCACATCCACCTCTTTCAATTGAACTTTTCTGATAGGAATGTACTCGTATCAAGATAGTTTATACTCTCAGTGAAATTGACCAAGCGAATGCGACATGCGGAGTTTACATATTTTCTTGTTTTTGTTGAAACTTTGACGATGACGATGCCGATTTTAACTAATGTGTGTTTCAGGTCATTGAACGGTGAGGATTGCCAGATCCAGTGATCGAAACTATGTTTAGCCAGACTACCCCGCGGGAGGTGACAGTGGTGGATGGCGTTCAACTAATAATAGCCTCCCCTCCAGCGCGCGAGCAATGGAGCGCTGACGACGGGAGCGCACATGTGGCGCCCGCGCCGGTCGGCGGAGCCCGCCGCTCGCCCCGCGTCCCACTCGCACTCGCACCGCACGTTTATTTTCGAAGCGGTCGCCACGCGGCGCGGTTCACGGTGTCCCTTACATCTGAAATCCTCTGGCAGTCCATTGCCGAGGCCCTGGTCGCCTGCAGTCAGGCCCTCAGTGGGTCGCCGCATGCTGCAGGTCGGTGCACGGTTGGGAAACCGATCCGGTGGACGCCCGCCGTCGGGTTTATTTTGGGAAAATACAAATTTGGAATGGATGGTACTCGTGAGTCGTAAGCGAACTCCGTCGGTTGAGTCCATTTTTAGAGCTGGTCTGCGCGTGCGCACCGAGCGCGCCGCCAGTGCTCAGCGAGCTGCCATCCCGCCGCGTCGCTCGCCGCCCCCACGCGCACGCGCACGCGCCCGCACCGAGCCGGCCGGCCTCTCCAGCGCCGCAGAGCAGGGCGCCGCCGCAGCCCTCGCCCTCATCGTTGCCATCATCTAAGACATGGCGTCATAGAATGTTCTCTGTGTTGTGTTACCTACTTGTACATCGCCGCAAATCTGAAGACTTGGCTCGCGTTACAACGTTGAAGAAAGAAGATATATTAGCTTTGCGCAAGTTCCGTGCTTCCTTACTTCCCATAGTGCTTATTATCGTATGGAATGTAAAGAAGTATGGAGCTGCGCGGGCGAGCCCTCGGTCCGGAAATCGCATAACCAGCCATGTGTGACAAAAATCTTCTCAAAGGATGTTACTGTGCGCTCTTTTGAAATAATTTAGAAGTGTGTTATTTTAATAATTTTGTTTTAAATATGTGAACTACTTTATAGCTTTGCCTGTTCATCCCGATAAGGTAACAAGATGAACTCCTATTTTTTCGAGACAGTATGATAAATGATAGGTAGGTATATTACTGGATAATACCCATAATACGGAACGACCCTTCTTAATAAAAGTGAGACAGGCCGTGCTGAAATCAAATACTTTCCGTTGCCTTCCAAGAATGTGATAAATGAATGTGATCGTGCTTTCGGGCGGGTTGTAAAATAAAATACGGAGTTAGTGAGTAAAATAATACTGTTTATTTAGAGGTGAATTGTCGTAAAGCAACATCTGCTGTTGGTAACAGTTCTGCCTAAGGCTACATAAATAAACGGTCGACCGGACTCTGGGATCTATGCTCTACCCAAATTATATTTAGAAGTAGAGCGGGAAAGTATCGCTGTTACCCTGAAATAAGAGTATTTTTTTTAATAGTTTTAATTTTAGAAATTCTTATGGTTAATACAAGATGTCAAAAATACAGCAAAACCTCTCGTGGATAACACATCTCATACTCAGGAAATTTAAAAACTGTTCCGACTTTTGGAACATTCATACAAAGTATGCTTGGGACAATTTGTATGGAAAACCTAAAATTATTTTATCAGATTTTCGAAAAAATATAGAATAAAAACTAACTATTCATGTTTGTAAATTGCAAAAAAATAACTAGGGATAATAAATTACTAATAGCTGATTGATACGACTAGTAAGACTGAAAGTGTTAGAAGTTTGAAAGTTAATTATACCAGTCTAAAAATACAAGCACGACACCATTGCGTGGCGTGCGGCTTGAGTTAACTCCGCGATTCGAGACTCGAACTTAATCAAACTTTGGATCAGGGAGTCAACCTATTTTACTCTGATCTTGATTTGTAAAACCAACTAATTTCTAGTTTTACTTAACATTTGGTGGCTGTCTAATAATTTCTTTTATACGTTTTACGAGGTTCAACAGTAATTTGTGGATTAAGCTGAATTTACAGCTTTAATAAAAATACTTAGCTTATGGAAGATAAACCCCCCGGCTGTTAATTTGCAAATCTCATTAGAAATTATTAAAGGAATACCTTACGACGAAAGGTACACGATTGAACTACGTTTCCAGTAAATGTGAAATTCTTATAAATATAGTGGCATTTTAAAATTTAGTACATTACTGAGTGAACATATCAAATACGATATTTGAATACAGTTTGTACAGTGTTAAGGTGTGCATACAACTTGTAACATTGTTGTTTTATAGGTTGGAAGGAGCAACGTGTCATTGTCAAAGCGGTTGGTCGGTCCGGGCTCCGGGTCCCCGGCTCTCCTACAAGTTGGGCGCTCCGGCAAAAAAGGGGAAAGAAACAAAAAGCGGGTGTGTGTTGGGCCGGGGCCGCGCCTGCGCAACATCTGGAGGAACACTGCATCTCATTATGCGGATCGGTCGCGGCTGAATGGCCGCCGGTGCCCGTGACGTGACCGAGGACAATGTCTGTAATAACATCGGGAAGGGCATTTCTAAGCTCCTGCTCACTCCACCATTGTTTTGTTTACAAGCTCTTTGTCTCTAGTGTAGTAATTAACCAAGGCGACGGGATTCCTGCGAGTAATTTAGATTTATGTTCTCTACAATAATATGAACCGGAATGTACACGTACAGGGTATTGATGAAAAATGAGGAAAATATTACGACCGATACCTATTTATATTGTACTATAGAAATAGGTTGGTTATTATTAGATACCACCAGTATCGATACTGGTGATATAGTGTTGATAGATATCTCATCTCTTCATCATCATCTCTTAACTAATAATGTATTATGCATAGTCCTAAAATATTCGAAATGTATGGTGTTATAATATGGAACGTTGCCAATTTGCCATTTCATTTATCTAGTTCTATTAGGCACAATGTACGAGGTTACTTTATAAAATCATATAGTAAATAATCATTAGTCTTTGTGACATACACACAATTTATTTCAAAGAAAAGCTGGGATTTGATAGTGTATTCCCTTCTGCGACTTGTCTCTCAGTTGTTGGAAAACTTCGTGAAGGGCGAGTAGAAATGTTGTGACAAGAAACAAGTTTTTTACAGCCAGAAAAATAATTCCTTTTTTCTTGGAAAAGTTATAAGAAAAATGTATAAAAGAAACGCGAACGGACAAAGGACTTTACTTTCAATGCGAAAGTTGGGAATGTTGTATGGTAAAAGCGGTAAAGGATGTAAGCACAGTTTTGATGGCTATGTGAGGCTACAAATAAAAGGACCGTCGGCCAGTCATCAGGAGAGATTCATTGTTTTAATCGGCGAGGGGACTAGGCGGCGGGCCCGCGGCTAGGGCAATGACAGTGCGCACGCATTGTGATCATCAGAATATACACACACAGGCGCGGATGACCAAAGGACTCCTAAATTTATTATAGATCTCAAGTGTTATTTATAGTAGAAGTACAGATACATTGATCAGAATATAAAATGCATATGTAACTACAGAGTATGCGAGTCAGTTTACTCACGTTATTGGTTATGTTGAACAGTTCAAAATAAAGCTCTTAACAACACAATACAAGCACAAATTTCCCTTTGTGATACGCTTTACATCCCATCGGAATCCATGCATAATCTATTTTTAGAAATTGCAGACATATAGGTAGGTACTGCACAAATCCCTATGCAGTCGGCATTGTTTATTTTTTACAAGTGAATGCACAGGGAGTGATAATTAAGTTAATCCGGGATAAGTTTCGGGTGGCGCGCCGCTCGGCGCTCGACAGCCCCCTAGTTCCCGAGCAACACAGACGGCCACAATCCCGAAACCCGCGCCCTTTAATAGTACGCCTTTTACTATCGCACAAAAGCGTTTTCTATGAGAAAGGGATCTTGACCTACCAGTTTGTTAAGAAAGTTCAACTCTCAAAAATCACTTTGAAAAACAATTTATTCATGCATCCATGCAACGACTACCGCTAACAAAAGAATATAAAACTAGACAGGGGGATAATGAATACTAGACAAAGGCTATTTTAATAGAGTTGCTTGCGTGCAATTCGGTTTAGTATTTTTTTATTGGAATGAATGGATGAATTGAATGGTATCTTTAAACGTAGGCAAGGGTTTGAGAGAGAAAGGTGCGGTGTGATGATGTGACGTCACGAATCATGTGCTGAGCTGGGCAATGGTCACTGGGAGTCGTAATCGACTAGCCGAGAGGATATCTTGTCATTCGCGGATGACGCGCGAAAATAACCAGCAGACGAATGTTTGGCGCGGCTCCAGAGACCACTGCCACTGAAACTCTACTGACTAACGGTATCTATATACCTCCTCCGCCATGTCTTATACACACGTTTTATATCATTAGACGTATAGGATTAATTATATTTTATGATACTTGTATTTTGTGACACTAAGTGGCTACTTATTGCACGCGTAGATTTTCAGATAACGTTTATTTATTTTAAAGTAAAGCCCAAGGATTTTTGTAGTTTGCGCTACCTAAAGATCATGGAGAGTCACTTTGTTCTACAAAGAAATGTTTAAGGTATTAAAGAGAATATTTTGAGTTATTATCTAACAATTAGCAAGCGAGTGGTAATTCGAGTTATAGATTACCAGCAAACTCCATACGGAATCTATCTAGTATTCATAATATTATCGTACTCGTACAAAAATCTAATTACTATGCGAACTCTACTTCACCTCTACCCGCTACAGTATTAAAAGGACAGCAGCAGCGACATTACGTCGATGCGACGATCGATAGAACCACATGCAGTAGTGCGGCACTAAGTGATTCTAGCCTACAACGGCAGATGGCGCTACAGGAAGGTCTACAGCTGTCAACGCTACGAAGACTGAGTACATTTCCTCGTAGCAAAACTTAACAAACAGTTCGCTAACAGGTTACTTAGGTTAATGCAGTATTAAAATCTGCCATTATGTGATAGATTTAAATAATTTAAACAAATATTATACCAATGATGGTGTAGCCGTAGCATGTGTTATGCAACACCGGCTGAGTACCATTAATAAAGGGGCTTTCTGAAAATTTACTGTATTTTTGGTCTTAAATGAGTAATTAGTAGCATGTGTGACGCGGTCGAGCGTCCGGGCCGGCTGTCTAGTCCAAACTACGAGGGAATATTTTAAACTGGGGTGTAGTTGAAATTGTATGTGTTTAAAAACTACATAGTATAGTATGTGACAGCTAAAAAAATCAGTACTGTTCTTTAAAAAGCGTTAATGAAGACACCGAAACACATTTTTCAATTACGTGGAGGGGTTGATGATTTCAGATTTAGCCAACTTATCCGTTAGGTACGTCCTGTGTGGATCCGTCCTGTGAGAGACTCAAATAGATGTAGATAATAATTTAAGATTCGTAAAAAAGTTAAATAAATGTAATTCCAAAATAGGTAGGTAGATGATGATTAAAGATTCGTAAAAAAAGTTACATAAATGTAATTCAAAATGTATGTGCATTTTATTTTTCGTTTATACCGAACAGTTGGAATTTATCTTCTTAAAAGGCTGGAGTAGCGGCAACGGAGGGCCATCAGCGTACAGCGCGCGCCGCCTGTCTGCACCCGCCTCATAATAAACCCGCACGAAATTATCTTTTCAAACAATTAGCCGAGACTTATGGCCCAACAAAACGTTCCTTCCGGATAAAGAAAATTACAGAAACGGTTTCAAATTGTGAAACAAGATTTACGTACAACCGTATAAGCGGAATACTCTGCTGAAAACTTTAGACGTTAAAACGCGCTCTTAAAACTTGAGTAAGGATTAAGGATGCACCTAAGTGGGTTGGTAAACAGGTTGTTAATTTAAATGCGTACGATAGCTTAAGGCAGGTTCAGTATCAATAAAGGAACCGGTAAAATATTTCAACAATTCAAGGCGACGTTTTCATTTAGATTTTTGTCGAATTTTGGAAATTTTGTGGCTTTAAGAAAGAGTAGTTTTAATCAGTTAAGTTATTTATAAAGTAAGGTACGTGTATAAATTTCTGAATCGCAGAAGGAACTCAGTCGAAAATAATAAAAAAATTATAATAGTACTTGTTAATTTAGTGGCTTCAAGAAAGAGTAATTTATTCAATGTTAAAACGGGTTGGATCCTTCAAAAGTTGTAGAGATAATTTTCTCGATGAGTCATTCCATTGTGTACTCCTAACCTCTTCTACCGGCGCCGACCGTCCAGTGGCGCCCTTACCTGATTTTTAATAATTTCTTAAAACCTACAACAAGCATTAATAATCAAAGACGGACAAATTGTTGTCCTATACGAAAAGTTCATTTTAAGGTACATCAAAAAGCTTTACATTGTTATGCGTCTTTAAAATCACTTTTCACTCAATTTAAAATATACCTAAGAAAAAGCTCATCGTCTATTTTGGAATATACATAACGTATAGCACAACAATTTGTCCGTTTTATATTTTTGTTTCACATTTAAAGATATTACTTTAAAGCATGGGAGGGCGCCACTGGACGGTCGGATTTCGCTCTGCACAGGCATGGTTAAATTAAAAAAACCTACAAATCGAGTTTTTCAAATATCAAATTTTTAATCTATGCAAATCTTGCGTGACTTATGGACACCCTTTTATTATTTGCCCAACCGTCTCGAACCTGGGATTGTATGCCATGCGGCGGAGGCAACTACCATTGCGCCATATGGGCCGTCAACTTAAAATTTTACCGTATATGAGAGATAGTCTTTTCAACGTTAGGAAGCCGAAAGGAAGTCAAGGTACTTATTAAACTGAACAACTTTCCCCAAGCAACATGTGTCGAAATATACATTTATTTACCTCGAATACATAATTTAAAGGATAAAGGCGTGATATATGTATGTATGTATGTAATACATAATTTCCGATCAGCTGGGTAATTTATTATGGAAAGTAATTTTTTTCATATTTCGACATGACGTGTTCCATGGGGAAAGTTGTTCAGTTTTATGACTAACTCGACCTCCGTTAGGCTTTTTATACCCTTTTTGTTACTCCTCGTAGAAAGCCGTAGGGAGATCAGTATCAATAAAGATCAAAGGTGAAATAGGTCAATAGAGCACTAGAAGAGCGTATACCGTAGGGATTTCGCAACATTTTGAATAAACATATAGGGTGAAATTTTACTAGCGACCGAAAGCGAAACAATTTTCCCCAAGTAACATAGGTTGAAAAAATTACAAAAATGATTTACATTTCCATTGTAACTCAAATCAGCTGATCGGCAATTTTTATAGGAGATCCAAATGCTTTTTTGGTATTTTGATCTTGGAGAAAGTTGTTCCGGCCAGCCCGTCTTGAGTTTTCCGTATCGGTCCCTAGTAATATTTCACCATATATAATCTAAGAATACATGAACGACAAATATTTTAAATATCCAAAAACGTTATGTAAAGGCAGACGCCATCAAATTACCCCTTAATGTGATATACTTAAACTGGTTAATTATACTGTTTTTAAGAACAATCAGTATAGTTTGATACCTACCTAAAAGGTGTAGGGTGGTGTAGCGAGTAGGTACCTTCCTACAACTGCTCCGCACGACACTGCACTGCATATTTTGTTTGCAGACCTATTTGTGCAGTGGCCGCGCAGTGCGCTTTAAGGCGAGTGTATTCGTAAACGGCCTCGACAGAAGCTTAAAAAATCTTTTGTCCGTTGAAAATGTCCGTTGCTCAAGTTTTTAGTATGATCCTTAATTAAAATGAGAACCTGCAAACTCAATGTAATTAAATTTATGGCCAAAAGTATCTTAAAACGGCCACTTTTGGTACCGGTCGGTTATTTGAGCTCAAATTTAACTATAAAGCCCCTTTTGTAATACGAGCCAGCCGTCTATGCTACAAACCATACGAAACAGTAAAAATACCTAGGACACACGCGTAACATTCTCCAGAATACTAAAACCTACATTATATTTTGTACTCGTACGATGGCGGTCGTTATTATAACTTGGTAGCCTCACCCTACAAGACCCACGGCGCGAGATATTGCCTTAAAATGAGTTGGAAACACTGCGATAGCGCCACTGGGACCGACCGACCGACCTGGTAGTGCCGGCTTTTTGATGTCGATATCAAAATACTCTTGGGTACGTGTTTACGTTATTTCATTTCGAGGGCACATGGTCTCACAAAGCAGCGGTAGCACTGTCTGAACAGGGCCCATCATCATAGATCACAGAAACCTGACCGGATCACTACATAAGGCTTTTTGATGTACCTTGGCATATGCATATCGATAGCACCTCCAATTACACGTCGAATGGTTCAAACCTTTAATAGTTATTCATAATAACTACACAGAGAACCAGTTTCTGCTGACCTCAAAAATAGGCAAATCTTAGTGCTGTTGATACGAATAGTTCAGTCGACTGTATATTTGCAGTTGTTATTCTATTTTCGTTTGTTATTTATTGCCTACTTATCCAATAAGATATGAATTTTCTGACAACAAATGGGTTGGCTGAAAGAGATCTCTTCTTAAGAGATAAGCTCACCTTTGTTACTAATTTTATTGTAAAAAAGGATATATATATATAGCGACTAACACTTACAATATTTATATTCTCATGTGAATTGTTACTGATCCCATCCGGTGAATGTACCCAAGCCGTATTAGGACACTTTCACACGTACGTGGGTAGGTATGTATGTGATGATAACTTAACAATTAGTTTAGTTTAGTTTATTATACGGTTTCCAACGACGATTTGTGTCGATAAGATCGGACTTTGCACTTAATTAAACAGTAGGCAACGAACAAAAATAACGGATAAGTAAAACACACTAAAGAGATTTTGAATGCTCCAGACAAGATGCCACGAATGGTTATTAAATAACTTAGTAGGGTTTATAACTTTTCAGGATTTCGTAGTCAACTAGAAACGCGACAACATTTCTGCATGGCCAACATCAATAAATATTTCTTTTCTTGCACCTTTTCGTAAAAAAATATTATGAAATGGATGTAATATATTGGGATGTCTTTATAAGTTTGAATTTATTTCATGACAAATTGGGCGGGCAGTATGTAATTACAAAACTAAACATGAAATAAAAATGAACCCGTAATCATGACGCTTGCAACATATCGGAAACTCGCATAAAAATAATTCGTCGGTGAAAACCCGTTTAAATTATAATTATGAATAGTGTAAACAGACGCGAAAGTTTAAAATTTTGTGTTATGAAATAAAAATATATCTAAATTGTTTCAGCAGGAAATGTCAAAATGGATTAAGTTTATTTAGTTTACTTCAGATTTAATTTGAGTTATTACAAAATGAATGAATTTGCTTTCGAAAAATAAAGGCTCAATAACGAAGATCAATTCTAGAAGTAAGTATACCACTGTATTATGTATACCTATTTTCCCACTTCTTGCTTCACACTGTTTAATTAATTACATAAAGCTAACTTGCCCGCTATTTAGCGCAGCGGGGGAGTTAAATTAATCGTAGAGCTGCTTAATTGGAGATACATAGGCTTCCAGTGTTCGGCATTCCCAACTTAACTACCCATAAATTTATCGTGTCAAGTTCAACCAAACTCTGCGACAGGATTGAATTATATCCACGAACGAGCGCCGCGTTTGCCAAAGTAAGCAAGCATAGTTCTGTAAATCTAAACATCGATGCGGACTAAACTTAATACAAATACACTGTTTCAAATGTAGAAATCCGATAATGCTCAAACGAACTCCACAGTCAGCAGATAGAGTTGATGAATTGAAACAGAACGAAAACTTCCAGGGATTTTATGTAAGGAATAATCCCGAAAGCGGCCGACACAATTCTTCATTTCATTCACGTTCCCTTGCGATGAAACTTTTTCTCTGCAATTTTTCTGTGGAGGGCGGGGAGTTATCAGGTGGGGCGCTTTGGCAGTCGCAGCACGTAGCGCCCCGAGCCCCGCGCCGACCCCCCGCCCGCCCGTTGAATACAAACTTCATTAGCCGTTTGATAATTAGCCCGTTAAACGCCCCTCATTCTCACAACTAGAGCCTTCAAACCGAAGCCGTCGGCTAACTACACCACACCACGCAGACTACTCTCCACCTGACCTAATAACAGTTCAAAGAAAAACACTTCGCCTAACACACAAAGATACGGGACTCGATAATGAGCCACTTTACTTCACTTATTTCTACGTTACGTACAAATATTAGCGCTCCGGTTGAGCCAAGACGTTTGAAATCCGAGAGACAGCTAGGTATTCTGAAAGTTCTTTTGTAGCAGTTTAACACACACACACAAATATGCGAAGAAGTGTAGGAATTTCCAGCTCCACACAAACAGGATCTTATAAAAGTAGACAAAGAGAAAGAAAGTATTTGAAAGGAATCGATTTAATTGTGTTTTAAGAAAGTCTACCAAAGAGAAGCTTGGCTCTGAGGCGGATAATAAAAAGTGACAATTTAACCGGAACGTCTCCGGAAGGAAGAGACGAAACAAAAGGAATGCGGACGAGCACCGAGTAGAAAGAACTTAGAAAAATTAGGAAACAATGAAGCAGGAAATGTGTTTTCTCAGCAAGTGGCGATGGCGGCGGATGAGCCCGGCGCTGTTCCGCCGCCGCTGCCATGTACACAAGCGGCACGAATAAATTACGTAATCAACGCCGATATAGGGAACAATTCATATTCCAGATAAGCTTTGAAAATTGTTTAATAATACGGGATTAGAAACACTTTAGATATCTAGTTAGATTTTAGGACGTCGTAAAACAAGAGTGTCTAACACATAAATCGTGTAGAACACGTTAAGCTTAAGTGTTAATATGTAATTTGCAGGTAATCTCCGGATAGCCGGTGCAGGTGCGGCTGGTCGCATCCTAAGACGAGGTTACACACGCTGCCGGGTAAGCCTGATCGATACCTACACGAGAAAATTTAAATTGATACGCTGCAACTACTTGCTACGGAAATACCTTATACCAACTTGGAAATTGATATCCCGCTCCTTCTCAATGTGCTATCTTATTGCACATATCAAGTGTGTACATATGTATGAGTTTACTCTGCGAATTTATGTTTCAGTTAAGTGGAAATTTAAATGAAAATTCGGGGCCCTCTGCCTACTTTCAGTTTTATTGGCGACGCAGGCAAAGTAGATTTTAAAGAGTTGGCGAAATTACCAAACAAACACGTAGAGTCGTAAAATGGGAGAAATGGGAACAAATGTAAAAGTACCTACAATTTCGCTTACTTCAGAGGAATACGCCGGAGGAAAACCGTGTGTGTTCCCCGACAGGAATAACTTCCAGTTTTAAACTTTTGCAAAAACAACTTAGTTGCGTGATTGTTGCTTAATTGACGACAGTTACCGCAGCTATTGGGTAAAGCTCAGTGGCTTTGTGTAGAGAAAATCGGTGTGTTTTTTATCATTAATGGGGTTTGCAATAAAAGTGGATTGAGCTTGGGGTGCGCGGGCGGGTGAGCGGTTGGCGGGCGGGCTGTTTCTACGTAATTAAAACAAACAGGAGGAGGCTCGCCACTCCTCTCTAATTGCGTCCGTGTTGAAATAATCACGGGAACTGTGACTGAGGACGCCGAGCCGCCTATTGATAGCTGCCGATGCAGGGAACCACCGAGCGGCGGCCCTCACGCCTGTTCTATCACCGGCCGCCGCACCCTACCACTTCAAACAGGTAAACATCAGTCAGTGACATACAAATGTTTGAAGCCACCACGTTAATAGAATTTACTATCCATTTCATAGACCAAAATCGAATGCGTATTTTCTTTATTTATTGCGGTTGCATTTTCCTATGAAGAGACTATGGCGATACACAATTTTCCAAATAACCCTCAACTATTTGTCAGACGTGGCATAAATGTCCGTTTCTTGCGGCCGTTTACGCTCTGCCTACCCCGCAAGTATTTTCACTATGTATCTAAGTTTGTAATCATGTTTGAATACCTAACGTAACGATTGTGTATGCTTGTAAAGTATGGCAATCCTGTCAATATCTCCAGCCAGAGCGTAAACTGCACAAGTTCGTTCTCAATACCCGCGTCTGTCGTATTGTCATGCAAAAATTATGAAACCATTATATATTACAATAGCATAATTAATTCAGCAGTAAGTTTTTATTTTATTTATGCATTTAGGTTGATAAGGTCAATAAAGTACCTACAGGTTTTTGATACTTACGATTTCATTAAATGGAGTTCCTTTCAGTTGAAATGAAACGATCTAGAGATTTAAACAAAATGGAAAGTGGTTAACGCCGTCGTTGACACCCTTTAAGCGAGGCTTGTTTATCTTCCAGAAAAACCATTCGTTAACACAATTTTAACTAAATTGTAAAATATTGACATGTTCCCATTAACTTCAAAGTACAGCATTTAATTCTCACTCTCAGTAAAACAGGTCGATGCTCTACTTCTTCGAGCAGTTTTACCATGTCTGACAAAATGTCGATAGTGATTACTGTGTTTGTGATCAGCCTATTGCCTGTATGTGTAGTTGCGTAATGTTATAATTCCTTAACACGTTTACAACCCCTTTATACCTTCAAATTTATTTGAACTCATAATATAATCATATACCAATCCTATTTCTTATTAGCGCTATTGATATTTTTTAATGGGACTATCTGGAAAACTTAAGAAATAGCAGCAATAAGAAAGTTCATGATAATCGACACATACAATGTCCGCCTCTATAGGAACACTGTCCATCAGTCGGATGTCGCAACATGGCGCTCTCGTAACACAACAGTCCTGATTCATCATAGTAAATGTCACCTATACTCTACTTCGCATCACCTGTTGACATCCGTAAGAAGAACTTTTTCAACTTTTCCTGACCGCACTTCAGTTCATTTTATTTCAGCTATAAAATTGTACAGAATTTAATTGAACTTTTGTCGTCTTTTTATTTTGTGAAAAGTTGTCCGATTATTGTTTTGATGGGATGTGATTAGATGATAAATTACTGATGTTGTAGATATTTAAAATGGGTGGCTCTTGTTTATTAAGTAATTAAATATTAAGTGCGCGTTTGTGTCTTTTATACTTTAGAGTTTCAATGCTACAAAAACGTCCAAACGCATCTAAGCAATTACTTTATTACCTACATCAAAGTCAACTAGTATTTCTGGAATATTTAATTATTAGACGAACAACCTAACTCTCGAAATAAAATATCATGTTACCCTACAAGAGTCACGGATCCACCTCTTTCTACGCAGTTAATTACAAAAACATTTCGGTAAGGGTTGTGTTGCTGAGTGAAAAGTTCAAACAAGTGTGTCAAGTTAAGTTTGGTGAGGGTAGGCGCAGCTCAGCTGGGCTCTAGGCGGGCGGCAAGGGTGGCTTAGGCGAGCAGCGGCGGCGGTGGCAGTGGCGGCGGCGGCGCGGCCGTAGACGCGGCAGACAGTGCGGCTCGCGGCGGCGGCGCCGGGGCGCGGGGGGCGCGCGCGGCGGCGCGATGCTGCGCGCCTCTCAGTCGAGACGCGAGGCCCGCCCGCCCTGGCCGCCCGGATACCAGCCCGCCCGCCCCGCGCACTCCCACGCGCCGCTCTCGTTTCGCACACCACCGGCCGCGTTTATTACACCCTTTCACCTGGCGGTCATTATCAAAAAGTAGTCATCTGAAGGCTCGGTTCTCCTTCAGAATTATCTCTCGCGATCTTCGGACCTACGCGTGATTATAGACGTTACGTATTTTCGAAGCTTTCGGATGGACCGGAAGGGGGGCGGGCGGGCGCCGGATCCGAGGGTCGCGGGGTGCCGGGCCCCGCGCGGGGTTAGTAGGTTCGCGATGTCGCGTCGTCGGCGGCCGGAATGCATTCGCGGACGTAGAGCGGTGACCTGAGGTGCCGTCGCGTCTCTCACCTGGGGTCGGACACCTTTATAAATGAAAACTCTTCGTAATCACGATCTAAATTTTCCGGATTCAAATTTTATTTTATTTGAGAGCTTCCGATAGTAGATTTATTTTTGGGTCAAACGGAACGGGATGCAAGGTCAAATCTGCTAGGTGTCAACGAACCCCTCGTCTGGTGCTTACGTCAGGTCGATGACGTTGGGGTCATCGAGTGAATTACCTACATTTTGAACCATTTAGAACCGCCTTATACAACCAACCTTTTAAAGGTGTAGTGTTTTTTTAATCTCGCGTTTGATGAGGCAAACAAATACTTTAAAGTGTCGAAGAACGAAGACGGAAGTGAGCAGCGACCGGGCGCGTTCAGGGAGGCCGCCGCGGTAACCCTGCCCGAATTAGTGCAGCGACGGGACCAAAATAGCGAGGCGGCGTGTACGGTTACATGCGGCGCGTCAATGTCGGCGCGCCGGCTCCGCGCCTCGCTCCTGCGGCCGCCGCCGGTAAGCTTACACTGCGTCTGATTGCAGCTAGCAGACACCGGCCCTATATGTGGAGGCGCCGACGCAGCCGCCGCTCCACTCCGCGCACCGCGCCGCACGCCGCGCCCGCGCCCGCGCCGCTTGCCTGCCCACCAACCACTGCCACTTATTTCTGGACTCATCCGTTCCACTGAATACAAGCAACATTTTACGAGTTTCTATTTATATTGTAACCTGCGCATGCCGACGACATCAAGCTTGTAAACTTTAAGACGCCACTTTCTGTTTGTTGCTATCTTGAAATTGATACTAGTGATGATTCTTCGCTTAAAACGACAACACGAAGAGTTTCTGCATGAAGACGAAACTAAGGAGATAAAGAAGACACAAGAAAAGAAGATGATGGTCTCGTGAAAGTGGTAGCGTTGTTCGCTTTAGCTGGTTGACTTCGGGTCAAATTGTCATTTCATATCATTTGGTCCCCTTCAACCAGCTGTAGTTAACATCTGCTTCGCTTTCATTCGCCATTTCAAACAGTAACTGCACACCACAAAGGCACGAATATCGTCACTTGTCACTTCCTACCAACAGATAATTGAACTACTGACCTCTGCTACGCCGTAGCCGTAGCAATGTGTAATACTCTTGGGCTGTATTCTGAATTTATCATTTACATATTTCATTATGGCTAAAAATATTAACACGGGTTTCTTACCGCGATGCTGAATATTGAATTGTCTGAGTTGAATAGAATTGTCAGTTGTTCCGTGACCATGGCCTCCTGCAACTGGGCCGAAATATCGGACAATTCAATAAAAACAAGTATCGCGGCAAAAAGCCCGTTTGAATATTTTGAGTCATTATGTGTGACCGCGAAGGTTTAAAACAGTTTACTAGACATTTCATTGATTAATTTCACCACCAAAAACAAAAAAAAAGATAGGAATAATGGGCATGCTTAGTTTTTTTGAGAATCAATCTATGCTGCAACATCGGCGATACTGGCGAAGGTCAGTAATAAATTATATCTCTTAACTTACACGCATCTCATCGGAAAACGACCTTATAAACCGGCAACAATATCTAGCCGCAAAGAATATTTCAGACAATCAATGTACCGATAAATGACAATAAATGATATGATCTTTTCTAATGCATAATATATTTTCCATAAGTCCTGAAAATATTTTAATAAATCGAAACATATTTTAGTAATATAATATGTTCATAGGTAAAAAGCAGAATGTGTGGTGAGCTCAATCATCACATCCCTGAAATGAGATGAGGCTCTAGGTATTTGGCGAGAGACTTTGGCAAAATTATAAGGGGGTGTCTACTCGAATACGAAATATGAAAAGGACTCTCTGAAAAACTACGAATAACCCGCGATATAATCATGATAAATTTTATTTTTGACCTACCTAAATGAATGTTACGTACTGTATACAACATATGTTTAACAAACAAAACATTTTATAATTCTGTTATGTATTATGAAAGTTTAAAATGTGTTCTGAGTCGAAATATTTTTAAATGACCATAGATAGGTAAATAAGAAAATAAAATTATTTGTCCTGAAGGGATTTGTGACACGTTCTTCAATATTTTGTCTATAAATTGCCTACACTACATACAGGTCAAGATAATTTAGTACAAATCACGGGTTTATGTGTTGGTGGGATTTGGCCTTAGGCCTTTGTAGCCCGGATATAAATTGGCACCTTGATGTATTTAATAGCAAATTATTAGTATTTAAGTAATGATTGATACTTTCAATTTTATAATCTTAACGCGGAATAGACATGAGCTAGGTACCCGATGTCCCGCCGCAGCAATGAATGCTGATTAAGGCCTCATTTACCCCGGTTCAGCATACATACCAGTAATTTTAAACATTACTACCTAAACTAAAGTTAGGTTAAACTTATTAAAAACATAACAATAGTGGGTACACTTAGGGTAAAGGGCTCTTTGATTTGCGGTACATCGCCTCTGGCAGGACATGGGATTTAGCATCGGCGAGAAAGGTGAATAAAACAATTTGCTCTGTGCTCGTCAAAACATCCATCCGTGTAATGAATCAGTTATGAAAATGCGCCTTTTACATCAAATTGTCCGGCAATGGACTCATGCCATTTCTACATATCAATTTATATTCGGCCTACCACACGGCCTAAGGCCCTATCCAACAAACACATAAGCCCGCGATTGGAAGCGAAAACGTATCATATATTTTAGTCATAGAGCATTTTACGATCAGAAAACCATTTTCACTATTTATTATAATGGGGTCCGTAGGCCGGTCGAATATTATGACGTTTCGGTAAGAAAGTGTGGCCCATTAAGATTTCTATTACGATTAGCTGTACCTTCGCACGTTAATCTATTGGGGTCGGTTCGTTAGTGATTAACAAATAATTGTATTTCGCAACTGACTCTATGTAACGCGAATATACGTGTAATAACAAAAAAATATTTATGGCGTAAATCTACACATCGTTGAAAATACAGTGGCAGTATTAAAAAAATCCGGCCAAGGGCAAGTCGGACTCGCCCACCAAGAGTTCCGTAACATGCACATTAATCTAGCCCTTTTTCATATGATAAACTAACTACTTGAAGTACTAAAGTCAATTAAAAAATTTGGTTCGTTATCGGGACGCCAAAAGAATCGTATCATTTAAAAAAATGGGTTATTCCTAAATTTGTGCTTCAAAACGCTCACTTGAAATTTGTGCTTCAAAAAGCTACTTGCAAAATTTCATAGTTCTAGGTCCACGTGAAGTACCTTCTGCATTTTGCTTTTCTTGTGAGGATTACAAATACGCGTTTTCGCATTGACAACCGCTGGGCAAACCCCTACTTTAGAAGAAAAAGACACAAGTACCTACCAATACAATAAAGATATCAAAATGATACATTTATGACGAGAGAGGTTCATAATAAGTTTATGCACTCAAGTTATCATAATTGGTACAAAGTCATTCCACATATAAATATTTTTGGTAATAGGCTTAACCTTTTCAAAGCATAATTGAATTAAAAAGAAATTGAACGTTCCACTTTTTGAAAACTTAAGAATTTTCAAGCGCGGACAGAATCTTAAAAATTTGGCAAGTTTAAAAAAAATTGTGTACCTAACATGGAAAGTGTTTTTAATATTTGGTATTGAACATACCATCCTTATTTAGGCTGTTAAAAACAATGAATTCTAAAAAGCTCTTTTAAAGACAGTTGGTGCCTTTCATTTGCGATGCAAAAGAGAGAAACAGAGACAATAATTTTGCACTAATATTTGGTATTGAACATAAAATCTTTATTTAGGCTGGAATGCAATTTCATATTGATGACAAACAAAGAATTTTATCTCATTATTTTTCATTATTACTTAATTTTTGAAATAGTTATATTAATAAAATTTGGATTCACGAGTAACTTGGTTGTCTAACTACATGTCTAAAATACTTTTAAATGTTCAGCTTCTTTTGTTCCCGATGCTACAAGTTTTCAGGCAACAGTAAAAGTTAAGCAGTAAACCAAGTAGTTGTTAAAAACAATGAATTCTAAAAGCTCCTTTAAAGACCTGTTTTTCCTGAAAAGTTGATGCTTTTCAATTGCGCTGCATCAGAGAGAAACAGAGACAATAATTTTGCACTACATTTTTTGCGAAATTATACAGTTTTTTTCGACATAGTAACTAAAGACATGCCGTTTCAATGTCTAGTTCAGCCATTTTTACTAGAAGAGGTATGTATCTATATATCATAAAAAAATTAATAACTGGAAAACTGTAGACATAATATTAGGCAAAATGTTTCAAATAGAAGTGACTTTTGTTTCTTTCTCTATCAAATACATTGTCAATTTATATAACTATATATTACATAAATGATCTCTGCGAACTGAATATCCCAAACTCGCGGATCTTCTCCTATGCTGATGACACCGCCATAGTATTCACTGGTAAAACATGGCAGGATGCAAGGGGTAATGCGGAAAGGGGGATGACGCTGGTATCTAGTTGGCTTAATAATAACCTCCTGACGCTTAATACGGCAAAAACAAACTTTATTTGCTTTACCATCTATAGCCATACTCAGCCTGACACCGATTTTCGTCTGCAAGTACATTCATGCAAACAAATTAGGGCCGGTTGCCAATGCCCTTTTATTGATAAGGTCACGCATACTAAGTATCTGGGAGTACTTGTTGACCAGCGCCTATCTTGGTATAATCATCTCGAACACGTCATGAATAGGGTAAGAAAACTATCTTGGATGTTCAAGACTCTGCGGCATGTAGTCCCAAATAGAACAATGAATTCTCAAGATTGCTCAAATAATCTTCTAAAAGAGGTATATGTATCACTTGTACAGTCCATTCTTGTCTATTGCATTCCGGTGTGGGGAGGTGCGGCAAAGACTAAACTATTAGATTTAGAAAGAGCTCAACGTGCACTTCTAAAGGTCACATATTTTAAAAAGATGCGTTTCCCTACTACCAGCCTCTACCGTATCGATAATCTACTCACCGTCAGAAAGCTGTACATATTACACATCACACTTCGAAAACACAAAAATTTGTCCTATGAACAAAACAACAAATTAAAACGAAGGAAACACTCTGTGGCCCAGGTTCCAAGAACTAAAACCGATTTTGCTAGTGTGCAGTACAAGAAACGAGCAGCTTACCTTTATAACGGAATAAACAAAAAACTAAACATATACCCAAAACCAATATATGAAGTTAAGAAGCTGGTTTCGAAGTTTCTGGAACCTCTAGACTATGAAGACACGGAGGAACTTCTGAAATTAAAAAGCTAGAAATTAATGAGTACGTCAGTCAAACATTACATCACACACACACACACACACAAACAAACACAACACGCAGGCGCATGCACACACACACACATACACACACACACACACACACACACACACACACACACACACACACACACACACACACACACACACACATACACACACCAACTCGCACAATCGGCGCGTACACATACACACATAGTAATAAGTATTTAGTTTCTAGTTAGTATAATATCTTTTAATTTTATGTTCAAATTGATCTCCTGGCATTTTTTGTTTATAAGACTAGGGAAGAGCGAAGTCTCCTGCCACAGGCAATAAAAGCTTAAAAGGAGGCTTCGGCCATGTTTTAGTTAAGCCTTAATTGTGTTTAAATAAAGATTTATTATTATTATTATTATAACTGATAGTATATGTTAGATCGTCGACAATTTTTTTTTAGTTTTTGGCTGTAATTGTATAAATAAAACCGGTTGAAAATCTTGCCCGCGCGCTATTTCCGCCTTAACAGCAAAAAGGCGGATTGTAGCGAAAGAGTTAAAATCTTAACGTTAATGTATCTCGTGGGTCGGATTGCGGGAGTGCCGGCTTCTGGCGGACTGTTTGATGGCTTTCACAGATATTTTTTTAGCAGGTCGCGACCGTACCTTCGGGAAAACAAGCTTTCGGAGGGTCGTGTATAAAGTCGTTTGTGCCAGTGCCTCGGTGTATCGATTGAAGTAAGTGAAGGTTTTTGGAGTACGCACGCGAGGGAAGGATCATAACGCTCGGCGCACTTTGATATTATAACAAGATTACTCAGGAACCGCTAACGGGCTACCGGTGGCGGTAGGTGTCGGCTGGCGGGCGGCGGCTGCCGGCGACGACCCGCACCAACATATTACCACACTGCTGTTTCCCTTCGTTATTACATTGTATTAGCGACACGCCGCGCTGCGTAGCGTATACTGCGGCGTTGCAACTAGATTATGTTCTGTAATTTCCTGTACATATATCGCGTACAAGACCACTTCTGCACGTGAGCAGCACAGCTTAATGCAAATTTATATTACTATTACGGCTTTAACAACTTTCATATTTAAGCTAAGTGCTCATTAAACCCTGTCATTTATTTTTTATGAAAAGCATTCCGATTAATCTAAGCTTTAAATCTGAAACTACCTACTAAACTATTCTTTATGAGAAGTTTAAAGAATTTCGAATCAGGTGAAAGCGCAAAGTGTTTTCACAAGAGCTTTATAAAGGTGTTTACTCGAAAAAGCAAACACGCTCACAGTGAACTTCCGTATTGAGCGGTCAGGAAAGTAAAACAGCGTTCGATAAAAAACGTTAGTTGTGGAGTCAAAGAGCGCAATTAGCATATAGATGGCTACATAAATGTTGGTCGGATGCAGTGTGTCTCTGTGATAAGTTAGGTTTTGTTGGAAGCGCGGTGGATGCGCGCCCGAGGGGAGGCAGCAAAAACGCCGGCGGCCGGGACCGCTGCAGCCGGCGGCGGCTGCGCGCAGCACCGACTTTATGCCATAAATCAAAAGCACCCGCGCCCGAGCCCCACAGCCATTCCAAGGTATAAAACACTAACATTTTTACCTCAACATAATTTATTCAAAATATTCAAATGAATTTTAAACGTCTACGGAACCGAAAAATTATTTCTTTGATCATAATTTACAAAAGAGGGCATTTCTCGTTGCTCTTCCCTGAACTCACTAGAGCTGTTCTTAATAATTGGGCATACTTGTAA
Source organism: Tuta absoluta (assembly GCA_027580185.1). NCBI lineage: Eukaryota > Metazoa > Arthropoda > Insecta > Lepidoptera > Gelechiidae > Tuta > Tuta absoluta. The sequence goes on from JAQAHW010000002.1 coordinate 18,165,733, forward strand.
ATAAAAATGGCTATAAAAAGTTAAATGACAAGCGAGATAGAATTTACTTTAGACGCCTTTTTGTATTTATTCCAGAAGGTGTACCAATTTTTCAGAAGATGATGTAAGATAAGCCTAGATTTTAAATCTATTACTAATCAGTTTATTTTGTGATTTGTAACTATTAACTTTAACATTTTAATTTATTTATATCCTATAACTACATCTTATAACCTGTGTGTCTAAAAGTAGACTGATGTGAGTGTCTTCAAAAAGCTTTAAAAAATTTGAGTTGTTTCAGTGACATTGGCGTGTTGATGTGGCGGTGCTTTACTCGAAACGTGGCTTAGAAGGAAATCACCTGGCAGGCCATTAACCTAATTCACGGACGCAAAGACAGGGCGGAGACGCGGGCGGCGGCGGCGGCGGCGGCGGAGCGCCCGCTTTAATATCGCCGCGCCGCCGGTAATAAGATGGAAATAAGGCGGTGGCGAAGAAACCGGGCCAATCATTGCCGTTCGCAGCTTAACACCCGCGCACACACCTCGATCAGGTAAGCTTTTATTCCAAATGATTCCAAATTGTAGGGTTTTACCTCCCAGTTTCAGTTAGTGTTTCGTGACTTGATTTTCACATTTCAACATCGATTCTTTATTTAATCAACAGTAGTGCTCAAAGCAAACTAAACTTTTGATGGTTTCAGATCATAACGGTCTTTTAAGGAAACAGAAAAATTGAAACCAGGACATACAAATTTGAAAACTACATTTACAGTAAAAAGAAGAATATTTTGGGTAGTTTTTGCGTGAAATCAAGCAGTTTAACCCAAGTGGCAGTTAACAATAGACAATAACAATGCTGTTTGTTTCTCAATAATAATAAAATAAAATAAATATAAGATGAAAATAAAGCAGTGGCGCGGAAACTGGGCCCATCGTATAGCATTCTTAGAAATATCATCAAATAATTAACATAGGTTTAATACGATATTACGGAAGAAAAGCAGCGACCGGAATGTATTTTTAGAAACATGTTTGCGTGGGTAGACGCAATTTATTATTATTTTATCTTAAACGTGTAACAAGGTTTAAAAATTGCAAATTCTACATTTATCCGTCTTTATAATTCGAAAACACAATGAAAATGATCCGTTGGGTATCTATTCATTGCAGTACATTCATCGTAAATAATTCCCAGCGTTTCCTCAACTATGCACAAATGCGATGAAAATTTTTTTTTGACGTGATTATCTCACTGTGCGAATGTTGAGCACATAGAAAGTGTCGTGAGATTTCATTTCCGGTGGATTACAGCACAATTGCTGGTCTGAATTAAATATTTCAGGTGGTGCGGCGCGGGTTTCTCGCGAGTTAGTGTGCAGCTTGATGAAACGACATACTCCGCACTCAGCGCCGAGGGAAAATTTAATTATTGTTCCACGGCTACAGCGAGCGCCACAGTTCAACACACTTTTAAATGGCGAAGCATATTTCTGCGACATTAAATGAGTTTCCATGTTAAGTTATTATAATTACATAGACGATGCTAGACTGTCGTTCTCAACTTTTTAACCTCGTCTACATGTGAATACAGTGTTAATGCACGTTTAGCATTTTTAAACGAGCCTCCCGAGACCGCATGCAGACCAGCGGTGAAACACATTGCGTGGGTACGGATATTTGTTGCGCGGCGCTCCATCATGTATAAGCAAATGAGGAGCACTTGTAAATCGATCAGCTAATGGGATATGAATGAAGCGGTGTGCGGAGGCTGCGGCGGCGTACAGGCTGGATCTAATGGAATTCACTTGTACGCAAACAAGCCGCCCGCGCTCGTCGCTGGAGCCGTGGAGCCGTGGAGTGCAGCCCCACCTGCCGGAGCGCGGGCGCGGCTTGCTTCTACGAGTACACACACCATTCTATGGGCTCCCTTCAGGAGACGCACTATTAAAGTAAGTGAAAAGTATAAGCAAAAACGATTTACGCAACTCATTTACGTGAACGCTTAAGGTATACCTACGCGGTTTAAATCTAGTCTCACACAGCCACGTACCTGAAACAGAAAAGATAGTATTAAGTTTTTTAAGAAAACCTTGTGAAATAAAGTGGGGTTCAATTATCGGAAGCTTGCTTTCCTTCTTACTGAAAAACAACTTTCCTAACGAGTCAGTTATTATGAGTAAAAACACAAGATGTAAGAGAATAAAATATTAGTATAGCACACAATATAACCTTTACTAACCTCACAAAAGCCTTAAAGCCTAACTCTGAGTTTCGGATACAAAGACAATGTTATCTTTAATAGAGAAGCTTTACCTAATAGCAGTAATAATAATGCTTATAAAGAGGGATACGAAACAGATTTCTCAGAAAGCCGTAGTTGTCCTTATACCAGATTGGAGCGCTTAGAATTCCTTACATAAGCGCTTCGCTATAATATCGGAAAAGAGATCAGAAGTTAATCTATCGGCAACATTCCTCGCGTTTCGCCGGAAGGCAGCGCGCCGCGCGATGGGCCCCGCGCACGCGAGCAACCGCCCCACCGAGCCCACAGCCCGGCTCCACAACACAAACTGATCGATCTCATGCAGCACTATGCAATAATCACTATACATTTCGAACGAACCCCCCGCACTTATCTTTGTCAATAACAAATAGATCAATAAACCCCATCTCATTATTTACCTACGGCAGCGAATTTTCGGAAAATACCAACTACTTCCTGCGTACGTATCTAGGAAAATTAAATGAAATTCAATAATCAGGTCCGCACTCTAGGTATATCATCATAGCTTATATTAGCTTGTTGTCGCTAATGAGCTTTCATCTCCATAATCATTACAACAAATTGGCAGATACGACTTTTGAAATTCAATTATGTAACGAGGAAATTTTCAGCATATTTGGCTGAGGTTCTAATATAACGAGATATATTTCAAAACTCCTCTAACTAGAGTTCAATTTGGGATCAAGTTATTGCTTGCTGGTAGCTATTACGTGTGCGGACACTGTGGATAAGTTTCAAACCGTTTCATTTGTGCAGGACTCAAAGCTACAGCTTTTAGATAAAATTTTACTGGTTATAGGATATCATTTTCAACTGAAATAAAGATACATGATAATAAGTTAATTTGCCGAAAGCGCTACAATGGCCAGAAAGCTAGTTAAGCAAAGTCATTCCTGATTCATCAAATACGTAGGTTGCAAAATTATCCCCATAGATATAAAAGAATCGTCACAGAAAAGACAGCTAATATTAATAGTAAAGACAAAAGAAACAATGGGACATAAAAAGCTGTCGGGAGCAAAACTGCTCTCAAAGCTTTTGGGAGGGTCATAAATGCGGATAGGTAAATAAGGAGCCCATTCGGCGTTATTTGTGCAAAGGGTTTACTGCGCGCGGCACCTGTTCCCTTACGTATAGGTAGTGAGTCGCCCCCGCACGCACCTCTTCTATAAGTTTTCGCCGGTATCTGAAGCGAGGTACGAACTTTGACAAGCTGACGAGGTCTTAAACAAGTAGTGTTCCTTCATGAAAAATCACGCGGGTGCGGGCCGCGCCCAGAGATAACAAACAACCCGGGCCGCGCCGGCCGGGGGCGCCGGGTGTATCTCTTCGAAAAGTTGACATTTGTTGGTGTCGTAAAAATATAATGGTATAACTTGTATTTTTACGAGCGTTGGAAGCCACAACGACGAACGGGTGGGATCAGTGTAGGAGGATACTTGAATTTGTATTTTGATCTGTGCCGTTACAGCCTGAATATCAATATTAACGAAAATAAAAGTAAGATATTTATCTTCAAAAGATTCTTATTTCTACAATACGTGCTAATAAACATACACGTAATAGGTCGTCTGATATTTCGTTTAACCAACAATCGAGACGTTTGCCAACATGATGCCATAGCTACACGAAAACCGAGATTTTTTTATTCAATTTTTATTCAAAGACCATATAGGCCGACACAGAAAGCTAGGTAAATCCAGAGTACTACTGGCCGAGGTAGTAATGGTGGTCGTTAGCACATTATACTCTTCCGGAGGGTTTTATCCATTTTAGTTGAAACGCGCTGCTCATGTAATAGAGAGTTGTAGGTATTCATGCGGCGGCGAGGGAGGGCGGCGGCTCGCAACAGGGAATAGATTCCTTTAGTCACATTTATGGCTAATATATTCATGAAAGTTTCACAAAAATATTTCCGAGCGCACTCGCTTCTGTTTTGTTATGAGTAGACAAAGCACATATACACACATGCTGATATTAGGTTTGATATTGAGTCACGCTCCTACACTATTCGTATTCGTAATGTTTTACATATTCTTATTCGGTAAGATGTGATGTTTCAAGTTTGAGACCAACATTATACTCCGCGAAAATAGTTTCATCATTTTATATACAAAATATATATATTTATATTTGTTCTTGTACATTATTCATTTCTTAGATTTCATTTTGAAGAGAGTTTATCTCTCTACGTTTCGGCTGCTTACGGCAGCCTTCTTGTCAGCTGTGATTGCCGAAATAGTTCAAGAAGGCTGCCGTAAGCAGCCGAAACGTAGAGGGATAAACTCTCTACAAAATAAAAACAAGTAAATCGCGTAATTGATATCGTAGATTCATCATGATTGATACTTGTTCGTTTAATAATAACATTTCTTAGATACTTTATTTATATATATGCATTGACAAATGTGTATTTTTAGCCACTAACTTATACCTACTTTAGAAGAATTTATAGTTAGCCATTGTTTAATTGTAATTGCTTTTTTTTTCTCGGAAACTATAGGTCTATGATTTAATTCTTGTATTATAAGTTGTTTATGTGACTGTTTGTTTCGTATGAAAAATAACAACTTATTCGAAATTGTAAAAATGTGTACCTATTGATCTTGGAATAAATGCTCATTTGTTTTTTGAAATATTATTAATAAAAGGTACGGATTGTAAGGTAAGGATCAGCAAACAGCACGTATTCGTTTTTATATAGCTAAAACAGGATTAAACTAAAAATTTATAAGCAACCATCCAATTTAATTCGTAGCTTGAAAATGTCCCGCGAAACTAACCAAATTAGAATTTACTTTAGAATTATTTGCACGTATCCACCAAAAGATACAGCTAGATCTGTGAAAGACTTACAATCTCCGCGGCGAGAGTGGAGTAAAAGCTTATAAAAGGAAGCTTATATTTGCGAGTGTGAAAGGATTCGGGAGGAGCTGCAAGTACCGGAGCGAAATAAAGTAGCGAGCGAATGGAGTGCACGTCACGGGCACACGGCGGCGGCGCACGCGACGCGGCGCGCAATTTCCGCCTCGCAATCAGATGCGACGGAGCTCGCACGACCCGCTACACAACCCACCACCGCCAGACCACCGCACACTGTACGCCGCCGCCCGCGCCGCCGCCGCCGCCACGCCGCACACCACCCGCAACAACTCAACCGAGAATACAAAAGTCACGAAACATTGCAATACACCGCACAATAAAAAGAATAGCCGATGATAGCCCGCCGAGTCGGACCTCCGCATTTTGAACGTAAAATGTTACGACTCGTATTACAGAGAAACCAACCTTTGGGAATAGCTTCTCAGCCAATATGAAAGAATGGAGGAATTTCGAGTCAAAGTAATCGTGCATTTAAAATACGAATTCGAATTCTGAGAATACCAACATAATACTGGAAATATAAAAAAAAACACGGTCCTATTAAACTGTGGATTTACCAACACGCAGGTTTGCACGTGACATTCAAACGACTGAAGTCGCACGAATCTGAAAATACACATTTATTAACGCCTTTGGCAAGAGACGTTGTTGAATGTAAAGGTAACGAATGTCCGCTCCAATTTACGTGATTAACGCTTATACTCGTAGTAGTCTAAGCTCGTGGCCCATTTGTCTGGGTGTGCCCCTTTCTTGGCGAGTTGGAAATGGATTTAATAATTATGGGGCAAAGAAGCGAAGCGTGTGGGTCTCGGCGGAAGGATGGAGTGGGGCAGGGCGCGATTAAATCGCAGCCGTTTCGGCATGTAACAGGAAGTGGGTCAAGCGGCGCCGCCCGGGCTATTTATTGCGTTTCCGACCGAATTGCAACGTCTTAGCGTGATTTTCTTAGTAACCCACTCGATGCACTCGACTTGGTATAAACTACTTTAACAAAAAAAAAAAGTTTTTAAGCTCAGTACGATATAACAGAAATCAGGTAGGTGGAAACGGGTAGTGTGAAGTGAGCACACCGTACGTTGCACGTAGTTTTAACAATCGGTTCAAACTGAACAGGATAAACGTTATTTTACGCTATTCCACTTGTCAAATCATTAAAAGTTCTTTTTATTCGTTGACGCCTGCCGTTCGGGCGAGTTTAAATCTTAGTCGCTCTGCAATTACAGACAAGTGCCTTTAAATGAACCGAGCTCTCGAGCACGCCGCCGGCGGCAGAGCGCGGCGCACAGGGCGGGCGCGGCGCATCGCTCCACGCGCCCGCCCTGTGCGCCGTGCTCGGCTGTGCTCTCTTCGTCTGACGCCCGCCGCGCCGCCCATTACCACTTCCTCACTACCTGTGTTAATTTCATTTACAACAACCCATTCAGACAATCCATATTGATTTGAAAACTAACAATGTAGTAAATGTTTTTAGAAAAAACCTAGGGAACGACTATCTTTTACCTTGCCAAATTAAAACTTTTTTTCATATGTAGGTACGAGTACTAGAAACAATCGTTCAAAGATAGCCAAAGTTTTTAATTTTATTTATTTATTATTCTCTTACATAAAAACATTACAAAATTTGGATTTACACTCCCAAAAATCGGAGAAGTTTAACTGGAGCACGAGTTGCTATTTTGTCCAATTGCTATTGTTGATCTTATGGCAAATAATATTTACCTACAGTAGATTCCACTCAGAAAAAGGAACGTCTCCAAAAAGATTTATTTTTCATGTATTATTCATTCACGTGTCCTCGAGCGTTTTCATTTCGACGCGATATTTCGGCAGTGCGATAATGACATTGTCGTAAAAACCTTCCTCAGACCTTATCAGAGCAAAGGCACTGTCAAATAACTGATTTGTGTTTGATTTATCATATTTGCAATAAAATAATTAAGATTTACGCTTAGATTAAAGATTGGTCCTCGCTGTCGCTCCTAGCGAACCGATCATTTATCTAAGGTTTTACGTTTATAATTTGGTAGGTACGTGTAGCAAGTACTCGTATGAGGCCGTCAGTTAGCTTTAGAAGTAGATCTTATACAAAATTTGGAAAAAAAGGTTGTTGTGTATACGTATAGTTGCTTAGTATTCTTTTTTGTGTAGTAAAACAAACATTACATAGGTCAGTGCATATTTCTATGAAATTATCTATTGCAATCTATCTGCACAGTGAAATTAGAAAATATTAGGGAATAACGAGATCGTCTACCCATAAAGACAAATTCAGATACAAACGACTAATATATGTATAAGTAGGTACAATAGATATACAAAATTAATTTGCACAAATAAGGATAATCAAGTGTTATGTATCAATATTTATGCGATTCAAAACTCTTTTACAAACTCTTTCACTTCTCTTTATTATTCATTTTACTATATATGTCGCAGTATTATGGCAGAATTAGGATTTCGGACGAAATCCTAGGATTTTGGCCAAAAGCCGGATTATGGTAAAATCGTAGACTTCATTCGACCATCGTCCTAAGTAGATCTAGGATTTCGGCCATAATCCTAGGATTTTGACCGAAATCCTGGATCTACGTAGTAATATGGTAAAACGAAGGCTTCAGAACACTTTTTATAAATTTTGTAGTGACTATACACATACATACTTGCGGAGTATGCAGAGTTTTAATGGCCATAAACAATTTTGAGGGCTATTTTAGATAAAACGTGAATGACTATAGAAAAATAAAATGGTAATACACATGAAAACTTCCATCCGTTAGTCGCTTCTGGGTGTCGTACCCGCGGGAAAGAATAGGGGTGATGCTATTTTAAGCCGTCATTACACGGAATAGTGACTATCACTATGCATTACTATTTGTCTCTACTTTAATTTGTATTTTTATTATGCTTTTGGAGAGAAAAATAAGAACTTAAGAAAATTTGATGAAACAAAATAAATGACACAAAAAATATTAAAAATAATCAAATCAGTCTTTTATTTTTATTGATTCCAGATAGAATGTACTAATCACTATTATTATTAGGTATCTAGTCTCGATATAAAAATTAACCATTTTTCATAAACATTTAAGTGCTAACCTCTTCTAACTATGATTAATATAACAAACATTAAATAATTCGTTTTTCTGTCACTAACATAAACTTTTGAGTATAATTTCTTTGAGTAGTAAAAACAATATTTTTTAGATAATCACATAAGTTACTGCTTATAATATTATTAGATGAGTAAAAAAATAAACATTTGGGTGTCTTCTTTTTTACAAAATATAACAAGGTAAACAGAACCTCCTGTTATCATTTGCATCACCTAGTATCTAAATAAAGATTATGAATGATAGAAATAAACACTTTTCTTTTGTTGAAATAAATCAGTATTTTCGGGAAGAAAAATGATTTCACATAAACGCGGGGGAGGAGCGTATTGTTCCCTCCCCGCTTATAGATTCCCCCGATTCGCGATTAATGCCATAATACTAAGCAGATCCAGGATTTCGACCAAAATCCTAGGATTATGACCAAAATCCTGGATCTGCTTAGGACGATGGTCGAATGTAGTTTACAATTTTGCCATAATCCGGCTTTTGGCCGAAGTCCTAGGATTTCAGCCGAAATCCTAATTCTGCCATAATACTGCGACATATACATGTTTAAGCTACGGGTAGTTCTAAAAACGTAATCTTGAAAATCTACCCAAAGATTAAATAAGCAATAAATTTTGAATTAAATATAAACGGAAACATTGTACGGGCCTGGTTTCAAATGAGCGGATGAAAACCTGAACAGCATACATAATTTCGTTGAAACACAAAACAATTGTCCATTTGTGCTTTCGATGTTAATTACACCGGGCATGGCGACGGGGAAAGTAATTTTATCTTGTTTTGAAAACAGGCTGGGCATTATAAGGGCGATAGAAGATACCCCGATCATTAACCAAAACGTAACTTAAATCAGAAAATGTGTAAACAACAGGCGCACCGAATTGAAAAGCCAAATTAATTGTGTATCTACCGACTGTAAGTCATGTTGTAGGTAATATTATTTTCTACAGTATAAAGTTTGCAAGAAATCCTGAAATCAGCTTAGAATATGATAAAGCATACAGCTAATTTAGGAAGTTATCTCGATTGCACGTCCCCTCCGGGCGAGATTAGTGCAAACGCGCGGGGGCCTGTGTATTCGAAGATATTGATTTTGGAAAGTGGCCAAAAAAACTCGTAGAGTAGGCACGCGTCAACTGCCGCGCTGCCCGATCTCGCCGTCAACCCTTTTACGAATATTAAATTCTGTTTTGCCACTTCGCGATTCCACATTTCCTACAAAAAATATGATCTGTTTCGTAAGGCTTTTGCATTATTCACTGTTTTCGGTGAGCGTGCGAAGCTGCTGCTATTGGCGATATGGTTGTCTGATTTCACAAAGTGTTGCTTCAATGCACGTGGGTACATAGCTGAGATTTTACATACCTTCACCTAAAACAAATATCAGAATACTAGTATCTAGGTATATGCAGACCTGGAGACACGTACTAGGGTGCTTTTGACAAGTATATAATTTTTGTGATGATAGATGGCCATCTGATAACTTACAAAAGTTATTGCTTGGAAGAAAGAACCCCGTCATGGATTATAAGATAGTGCCAGATGAAGCCTTAGTCTCTCAGCATAGACTCCTTTTACTGGAAATTAAATTGCATATACAAAACAACAGGAACAAAATGCAGTGGTACTTATTGGAGAGAGACAGAGAGTTGGCAGAGAATGTACGAAAAAAAGCGGTTTACAAGATGATTAAAATGAAAGTTTCATTCAGTGAATTAATGTTGGAGTGAAATGGCAGGATGTATAAGCATGATAGCGAAGAACGAACTCAGGGAAAAGGTAAGGGCGTCATATAAAAGGATACATGGTGGTTGGGTGAACAAATGCAAGGGATTTTAAGAAAAAAGAAGAACGCGTTTATAGAAATGCAAAAAATGGCTATCAAAAGCGAGAGTGTGATAGTGCCCAAAGGCGAAATTTATAACAACTGCAATCGTGCTGCCACAAAACGTTGCATATTCGATCGTTATGAAGAATCGGAAAGGACTGAATTTCAATAGATTTCAGGAAGAAAACGCACTATAACAACTGATCGAAATGTAAAAAGAGTAAAAAAGGCTTTTGAAGAGGTACCGTCAACATCAGTGGGGCATGAGGCTGATACACTGTAAATATCCAAGTCGACTGTAGCACGGATTAAAGTTCAAGACTTACTCATGGAGGCTTTTGTACGTTAAAGATTTAGAAGTACGTGCCAAGCAAAGTTGCCGTAGTCTACAAAAATTCTTTGAAATAAAATATTATTATTGACGATGAAACTTATGAACCGATTGATCCATGTGGTGTTCCTTGCAGACATATTTCCACAGTTCCAGTCGAAAAAGTGTAGACAACAACGAAAAAGTAAAACCAAAGCGTATTTTAATGAATATCTTGTTTGGCAAGCTATGGATGAAAACGGAACTGTTTCTAAGCCCTTTATTTCTACAGGGTCTATAAATGCCCAGATTTAGCCGAAAGAGTACATTATAAAACAGTCGATACCTTTTATTATTGATAAGCATGATAAATCCCTCACAGATTTATTAGTGTAAAGTCACTTAATACTTGTCGTCCAAGTATGTGGAATTCATAACCAAACAAAATAATATCTACTCCAAATGTTCCGCAAACTCGAGAAATCGAAATATTTTGGTCTCTATGAAAAAAGCAGTACAAAAAATACTCGGGAACAAAAAACCTTGAAATCTTTTCAGCAAAGACGGGCTAGATTAGCTGCAAAATCGGGAATTACAGTACTAACGCGAGCAGGCATGAATGTTAGAAAAATCGGCTACAAAGGACAGTGGGCAAAAGTGGTCCAAGAACCTCCACCATTGAGACTTATTGGAAATGGAAGAACACACTTATCAGATTATCCGAGACAAGTATTACCGAAATCTGCACCGGGATTCTTTTTTTATAGTCACTTGAAGTTACAACAAAAATATTCTTAAAAAATTATTTTAACAGGAGTGTGATATTTATTTTGACAGATTTTATTGATATTGCGTGTCTCTCGAATGTGCCACAATGTAAACTCCATGTAACGACATTCCACATAACGTCAAACTCCCCAAAACATTCAATTATCATGACTTTGGTTTGAAAAAAGTGGTCCAAGACCTTCCACTGTTGAGACTTATTTGAAATGGCAGTACATACTTGTCTGTGACACATTAATATTGATATTGTATGTCAGTCGAATGTAATACAGTGTAAACTCCATAAAACGATACTCCACATAATACAAAACTCACAAAAACATTCAAATAACATAACTTTGGTTTGAAAAAAGTGGTCCAAGAACCTCCACTGTTGAGACTAATTGGAAATGGAAGAACACACTTATCAGATTATCCGAGACAAGTATTACCGAAATCTGCACCGGGTTTTTTTTTCATAGTCACTTGAAGTTACTATAAAAATATTGTTAAAAAATGATTTTAACTGGAGCGTTCTATTTATTTTAACAGATTTTATTGGTATTGCGTGTTTTCCAATGTGCCACAATGTAAACTCCATGTAACGACACTCCACATAACGTCAAACTCCCCAACACATTCAAATAACATGACTTTGGTGTAAAATAAGTGGTCCAAGAACCTCCACTGTTGAGACTTATTGGAAATGGAAGTACATACTTGTCTGTGACACATTTATATTGATATTACGTGTCAGTCGAATGTAATACAGTGTAAACTCCATAAAACGACATTCCACATAATATAAAACTCCCCAAAACATTCAAATAACATCACTTTGGTTTGAAAAAAGTGGTCCAAGAACCTCCACTGTTAAGACACATTGGAAATGGAAGTACATACTTGTCTGTGACACATTAATATTGAGATTGCGAGTCAATCGAATGTAAAACAATGTAAACTCCATGTAACGACACTCCACATAACGTCAAACTCCCCAAAACATTCAAATAACATAACTTTGGTTTGAAAAAAGTGGTCCAAGAACCTCCACTGTTGAGACTAATTGGAAATGGGAGAACACACTTATCAGATTTTTCAAGACAAGTATTACCAAAATCTGCACCGGGTTTCTTTGTTTATAGTCACTTGAAGTTACTTTAAAAATATTGTTCAAAAATGATTTTAACTGGAGCATGCTGTTTATTTTGACTGATTTTATTGATATTGCGTATCTCTCCAATGTGCCACAATGTAAATTCCATGTAACGACACTCCACATAACGTCAGACTCCCCAAAACATTCAAATAACATGACTTTGGTTTGAAAAAAGTGGTCCAAACCCTTCCACTGTTGAGACTTATTGAAAGTGGAAGTACATACTTTATAATATTTTTATCGTCACTCTAAGTGTAAGTTTTTTCAAACCAAAGTTATGTTATTTGAATGTTTTTGTGAGTTTTGTATTATGTGGAGTATCGTTTTATGGAGTTTACACTGTATTACATTCGACTGACACACAATATCAATATTAATGTGTCACAGACAAGTATGTACTGCCATTTCAAATAAGTCTCAACAGTGGAAGGTCTTGGACCACTTTTTTCAAACCAAAGTCATGATAATTGAATGTTTTGGGGAGTTTGACGTTATGTGGAATGTCGTTACATGGAGTTTACATTGTGGCACATTCGAGAGACACGCAATATCAATAAAATCTGTCAAAATAAATATCACGCTCCTGTTAAAATAATTTTTTAAGAATATTTTTGTTGTAACTTCAAGTGACTATAAAAAAAGAATCCCGGTGCAGATTTCGGTAATACTTGTCTCGGATAATCTGATAAGTGTGTTCTTCCATTTCCAATAAGTCTCAATAGTGGAGGTTCTTGGACCAAGTTCCATACAATTTTGCCCACTGTCATTTAATAAACACACACACACACACACACATCACGCCTATATCCCTTGCGGGGTAGGCAGAGCGTAAACGGCCGCAAAACGGACATTTACGCCACGTCTGACAAATATTTGAGGGTCATTCGGAAAATTGTGCATCGCCATAGTGACAGGTTGTCAGCCCATCGCCTAAAATTGCAATACACACCCTCGAGTCCCTTAGTCGCCTCTTACGACTCCCAAGGGTAAGAAATGGGGTGATGCTATTCTAAGCCGGCTAGCCGGCATCACACGGCACGGCACAAAATTTAATAAAGATTATCAAAAAAGATTTATTTTCCATTATTATGCAAAAAAAATTAAAGGGTCTTAAGGCTACTGATAGAAATTTTTTCCTAAGTTGATTTGTGTCTTTACTTCTAATACAACCCAGCTAACTTGTAACTAGTGGAATTTCCTTCCAAACTTCAGAACGATGAATACAAAATTCTTTTGTAGATACCCTTACAGATAAATAGATTATGAATTTTCATTTCAGAGTTCAAATTGCTTGAACCTTTAATTACTTTAAGGAAACTTGTACAAACGCGCTCTCTGGGAAGGGTTAATCCGAGCTTTGCTGCGAAAATAGAACATTTGCTTGATTAAAGACAGGAGACGGCGACTTTCTTAAAGGGTGTTTACCAGGCTTATCCATTCTCAACGGCACAAACATTAAACAGTGTACGTAATGTTATTAAGTCGCTAAGCTGCTTTGAAGTTGTTTATAAAAATCGGATTCAATATAGTGGATTCAGTAGCAGGTATTGTAGTGGAGGCGAGGGCACGAGTAGCGTGTGTGTGCGGAATGGTAAGCACCACCGGCCGCGCACAAACTTTCCTCTAGCTCGAACGTCTCTACTTTTCTCTATGAGCGAGTCCGCTTCCGTTTATCTTTAGTCGTTTTTTTTGTTAGCGTCAGTTTCTTTAGTTTCTTTTCTCATATTCCGCTGTTGCATTTGTCGCATCGAAAGAGGATTGCAGCCGCTTCGGTTCCGCTACGCTTGAATAGACAATTTCATTGCCTGTGGACATAATACTGATTGATATTTTTGTAAACTGAACGAACTTTGTTTATCGTACGTGTTGTTCCTTCGACAATGGTAACAATTAAATGGAAAAGACAAGAGGAAAGATAAAGCATTGAATTACGGAATCAAGTATTGCTGGTAGCATTAATTGATGCCTCACTGAGCTCGGTCTTAAATTGGTGTAAATCCTCAAGGCACAGATCATGGCAACCGAGCGGCGGCTCTCGACGTGCCTCCTCCAATTACTTTAATTAAAACAATACCACGGCACCAGTGCTTCGTCGACTCACCGCGTCTGTTTCCCATTTCCCTATTTAAATACGAAAACGAGCTCGTAGTTCGCTCGCGCTTAGCATGCAAGATGTTGCTATTCTCCTACTCCTAGCTATACATACAGACACTCCAATGAATACGCATGCGAGTCTAATCCGACGGGATGTGTTAGATTAAGATAACATTGTTCCATTTGTCAAAATTAGTTACGTCAATATTGAATAAGTTCAAGACGTGACCCTTAAAGCCAATTCAGGTAATACAATGTAATGTAACGTCATCGTGTTAATTATAATATATGCACCTCACGACATGCGAGACTTGTAATCGCGACCTTGGTATTAAGTTATTTATAATCAATTCGACCTTAATCAAGTAAAAATATTTTTTGCCAGAAATTACAAGAGACAACTCAATATTAACTTGCCTTGTTCGACACTTAATTATTATACACATATCAACTAGTTTGTAAAATTATTTTTGTAGCAAATTGCTACGCTGTAGCACTCTTTCGTAGCAATTACAACCTCGTGACGGGCGATTCCCTCCTAGGTATATTACACCAGCTGATGTTTCAAAATAGAACCTGTCGCTCATTGTGTGTTATGGCCATACTCGACGTGTTTGGTAAGTGTGCTTTCACACAAAACGCTGCTGCATATTCGGTTAAAAATATGGAATGATAATGACTTTCTAATCCGGTACATCTTAAATCATAGTTATCTATGATTTAAGATTACCTTCATACATCAACAGGGCTGCAATGCTGTCTACGCCGTATAAATACGCGGCAAAACTTTACAGAACTCACGCAGCACAATTGAATTGGAAGTTGCACGTCGCATCAAATATTTTAATAAGATTAAGAAGTTACGGTAGTACGCAGATCGCTCCCCAATTTGGCGGTCGCCATTTATACTCATCACCGAGCTCTTTAGTGAATGGTTCGAAAATCGATTAGAGTCGGGTTGATTCAGCGACTTGGAAGCTAGTAATTTACTCTCGAGTTGGCTGAAGGCGACACCTGTCGAGCGGAGTGACGGCTGATAATGCGACGCAAGCGCCATTCATGCGCGCTCGAGTGCGAGCTCGCGAATCCCCCCGCGCCAGCCCCAGCATTCGCTAACATTCCTCGAAACAAGCTCACCCACTCGTATTACCCACAGAAAAGTCTCCGCAAACTACCTCCCGCCAAGAATAAACGAGAAATACTAGTAAGAAAAGTTGAGAGGCGACTGACAAATACACTGTTGATTAATGCTGACGGTGTTCGTTTAGTTGTTAAAGGCAACATTTATCAAACAACTTTCGGCGGAGGTAATATAAAGCTGGTAAATCCGAGCATCATCTGCTGGATTAGAGTTTACACGAGGTCGGGGCGTCGCGGCGCGGGTGCGGTGCGGCGGCACGACACAGCACATCTCCGACGGGAGGCAACTTTGCCAACTTTCTTAAGGGCGGTTAGCGAAGTTTGACGTGCACGCGCTCGCACCGTAAGCTTCGGGGATTCGATACTTGGTAACAAGATCCAATACAGACAGCGTAGCTTTCATAATACGTTCATTTTGTTGGAAAACAAATCGGGTACAGTACCGCTTTATAGCTTTCTTTCTTTCCGTGCGTGACACCAAGTCGAAAACTAACCCAAAGAATCATGTCACATCTTTGGAAACTAAAAGGTTAAGGAATTGAATAGAATCCCCAATAATCAAACCAAGGACATCTGGTTTCTGAGATCACCGCTCTGCCACTAGACCTCAGAATTTAGATTAATTGCACATAAATTTACAAGTCTATGGTATAATTTTGCTCATGTCCATCAATATTGCCACCTTTTCACCAGCACGTAAGGTACGATACGTGAAAAAGTCTTGACTTACCTGCAGGTAAAACGATAGTAATTATTCACAGTTATTTTAATCATGGTCGCGAGAGCACTCAACTGTGTTATTAAAAGGTGGAGGCTTCTGCTCGTCTCGGCAGGCGGCGCGGCCGCGGGAAGGGCGCCTATAACTTCTACTTTCTATCCCGCCGTCGTCAGTAGCACCTACCTTCAGTTTTATGAGTTTAATCAAATCGCTTTAGGGGTTTCACGGGCACCCATAACGACTGAATGTGTGTAAGGAACGCGGGTGCTGACCCGTACGGTTCTCCCAGTGGTAAACACGTATGTAGTTGAACGATTTATTTAACAGAAAATATTGTTATATTGGTCGTAATAGGGCGAGCAGCGAGCGGCGGGTAGGCGAACACGCGAAACATGTATTAGACTTACATTGTTCTATTGTGCCAGCCGTGTAGTGCGTAACAGCACTGCCATGGGACCACTTCGTTGTGATGTGACCCAATCTCTAGTAATGTGTTCAGTTTACAATAGCACTGATTAATTTCTACGTTATATCATTCAGGTACTACTTACACAATTATTTCATACTAGCTGTTACCCACGGCGTTACCTTCTGTATGTGTGCCAAATTTCATTACATTCGGTTCCGTAGTTTTTGTGTGAAGAAGAAAATAAAAAAAAAACAAACAAACAAACATACAACCTTTCGCATTTATAATATCAGTAGGATAAGTGTATCTTTTTGTGTTTAAGTTAATTTAATAAAGAATTATCTTATCTTACCTAAATTAACTCTTGCAAGGGCTTATTTTGTATAAAAATATATGAAAAACAAAAGAGTGTCATAAAAAGTTTATTACAAAATCTTGAAAATAAGGAATAAAATATTATAGTAGGTTTTGGGATTGCGAAATTACTCAGCATTATGCAAATTTATCATTTTCGAGGGCAGGCTCTTGCAGACAAGGACTTCACATGGTTTCATCTACCACAGACACATCGTAATATTTTCCAAGGAATATCATACGATACCTCGTCGTAACAAAGAAGACCTTTATTAATAAAAAATAGAACGTCATATTTATATATATACATCATCGTAAGGACCAAATATTTTTTTACACTAAGTAGGCTTATCTTTGCAATGCAGACAGTAGTAATTCTTTCCTAAGCTTCGCGTAAAGTTATTCGAAATATGTATAAGTTACGTCCTAAGCAAGCTGGTCGTAAAATTAACGGTATTACAAACGTTATGAAGGTCGGGGTTCGGCCGGATCTCATCACTTAGGGGTGTGCTCCGAAGACGAATATCTATCAATATACCCATTAAATTGCCTCATCTAAAGCGAAGTTTCGGCCCATCTCGCTACCCGGCTCGCTTCCTTCGCTAACAATGCACACGTCAATATTAAAATTTAGGCAAGGTAACAATATATCGGCGTTCAACTTTTAAAGATTAATATCCATCTTCGGTCTCACAGCGTTCGTCTCACGATGAAAAATGTTTCCCAGGGTTACCGTGGAGCGTCGTAGAATATTCATGCACCGACAGCCGGATCGTAAATTATTGCGTCATCGACGTTACTTATCGGACGCGGACAAATTTATTTATGCAGATTTAGGATTGGCGGACATAACTAATTTACCTACGCATATATTTACACTGGCAATTTATTTTAGGTGATGTGATGCTTCCGAATAGACAAGGCAATAATAACACGTGCTGTATCAAACTGTGTGTAATATGTGATGTGAGTGTCGGCTTGTGACACATGTTCGTTGTGTGAGGTGGGTGCTGGGTGCGGGGTGACAGCGGTAATGAGATGCCGGCCGCGACTCGCGCGCCGCCGCCGGCTGTTGGCTGGCGCATGCATGTTAGATGAGCTGGCCGGCCCAAATACATGCCCTCTACACCGTGTTTTAGAGGACTGCAACTTCCTTTACCCTCTTCATCCAGATTTTTGCAGA
The DNA here is from genome assembly GCA_027580185.1 of Tuta absoluta. Lineage (NCBI taxonomy): Eukaryota > Metazoa > Arthropoda > Insecta > Lepidoptera > Gelechiidae > Tuta > Tuta absoluta. The sequence continues at coordinate 18,183,960 of JAQAHW010000002.1, forward strand.
CACTTATTATAGATGCAAACCTGAGAGATCACTAAAATAATAAAGATTACATTGCATAAAAGTAGTAAATAAGCCAAAGAACTTCTGTTCCCCGTCAAGGTAAAAAAAAAATACTTTAAATTCTCGGTGATTAATGGAAGTAAAGCATTTCGCAAAAGTAAAGGAAAGGAAATAAATTGTTCAAAGTGCTACGAGCGTAGCGTTTAGCTACGAATTCTCTACAGTATACAGTACCAATAAGGCTAATTAATGATTTTCCTTAAACTCTAAACTATAAGCAAACTGCAGGTTGGAAACATGTAAAAATATAATTAATGACAGAGTTTAACGTAAAGATTAATAATAAAAGCAGAGATTCGATAAATTGTGGGGATACGAAATTAATTATTGTTGCAAAAAGGGAATCCGGTCTTATCAGATGAAAAAGGCTTCCACTTTTTTACTACGCTTTTCTGTAAAAGACTCTGGCCAAAGCAAATGATTCAGGTAGAGGATTCGTTTAGAACAAGGATAGAACTCAAATTAAAAGAGCACTGGAACGCTAATTCCATTACGATTCGATGGACGGCAAAAGTCGCCTCCGTCGGACTCAAAGCGGGTAAAACGTAATTGCGACTACACTAAGCTGGGCTCCGCGCGGTCCGATACGGACGAAAGGGGACCTCTCGGTAACGGCTGATATAAAAGCGGCAATAAATTTAACAGGATGAACGCACTACTTACACCGGACGGGCGCGGACGCCACTACCCGGCGCCCGTAGCGAGCGGGGGAAGGGTCACGCAACGAACGGACAGTATTTTAACTCTTTACCTCCGCGGTGCGTCCATCGCCCGTTGATGACTGCCTGAGTTCTTCCACAGCGAGGTTTTATGGTTTCCCAAAAATCACATTAGTAGAGGTCTTCTTATTTCAATAGCAAACCGACTTCTGTACCAAACGCATATTACCATCACGGCCTACATCATATGACGGCCGATATGGCGCAGAGGTAATGCGACTTCCTGCGACGCAAAGATTCCGGGTTCGATTCTCGGTGACACACAAAGTTGACATTAATCACATTGTGAATTGGTTCTCAGTCTGGTAAGGACATTGCAGGCTGAACCACATAATTGTCCGAATAAAGAATATGGTTTCGTGCTTCGGACGTCACGCTAAGCCGTCGGTCCCGGTTGTTCTCTATGATTACTTAGACGGCGGACGTTACACAACCACGTCAGAGGCCTACTACTAGTAGTAGCTGGTTAAAAAACTTTCGTCACCAGGGCTCATCGAGTCGTTGGACGACTCGATGACCCACCGAGCCGGTTTTCTATTAGGACAATAAAATAGTATTATAAAAAGAGAAAATTGTGTTATACACATTTCTTTTTTTACAATGACGGATCATGACGTCATAAGTGATAATACTATTGAATGAACTAATTTCATTTTTTTTTATTTTCACACGAAAAACTACCATCAGACAACACATAGGTAGGTGAGTAGAATAATACGTTGCCTGATATTTCCTCGTGAATAAAACCTTTTTTGACTTTTGTAACTATGATATATGATTTCAGCAAAGTTCTGACTTGCATTGAAGATTTACTTGTTTGTTTCCAACAACAAACGAAGCTTCACAAACATTGCTGAAAGAAAACAATAGTCACGTGAAAGAGAGTAAAAGGAAATAGTTAATATCGTTATTTTGGATACACATGTTTATTGCTATGAAACATGGCAGCCTTATAACAATCCCTTTCACTCTCCACAAATTGGAAGGAGCGCGTAAAGGAAAACATGGCCATAAATAAAACTGGCAGATCAACTAGATAGACGGCCATTACCCCAGATAAGCGCGACTTATATACGCGATACGTTCTTCGGTTCGGCAGATTAACAGAATGGAACTGCGTTTGTTTGCAGATATCGACGAGGAAGCATTTTGGCAAGTCACAGCTGGGAAATTTATTGTGGTGTTCGGGGAGATATCTTCTTACGGACTCATTAAAAAGGAGACACGTCGTACATAAATCAGGAGCAGGCGTAGTCGGTGGCGGCGCGCGGGTGCTGCCGACCGCCGCGACTCTTATCGCCTGCAAGAGCGCCGGCAATAGGCGCTATCCGGTTCCGTCGGCGTCGCGCCATCGCTCCCATTGTGCCGACCCACCGAGCCACCGAGCAACCGAGACACCGAGACATCAAGCTACTGAGAACTCCTGTTCGCCTCGGCTCGGCCACGTCGCAGCGCCGCCTACCGCACCTCCTTCGCTCGTCCGTCTACTGTAAACTTCATTACATTATCCCCTTTCCGTTTCTTAGAGCAGCCACTGTTTGATACTGCACAGAACACGAGCAAGAGCATTCGAGGGAACTCTTTCGTTACTTTTATTTAACTTTACCAACGAGCCCGCTAACTTCTGTAACTATTCCTCGGGAGAACGTGTCTTGAAAGTTCCTGATTTGCTATTCGCGCTCGGTAAAATTAAAACTTCTCACGAATCGCATCTGTTTTATATCTTCTTCATGTAGAGAAAAGATAATCCGTATGATAGTTATATAATTATGAATGAATTTCTGTATCATTTGGCGATTTCGATTTCTACTTGTAAGAATATCGTTCCCGCTGCATTAACGTTATGATCCTACACGCAATTGAACATGACAAAGAGCCTATCGACGCTATCCACTACACCAACGACTTGGGCTATGTTATTTAAATACGATACTAGAAAACGAGTGTGTTAGCATAACATGATATATATATTGTATGTCGGCGGGAAAGTAATTGCTGTAAGACAAGTAGGTAGTGAAGTTTAATTACAATCCTGATGTACATAATCTGCCATTAAGGGAACAATTAAGTGTTCGTCGCCATAGTTTACCGGACCCGGAAGATCCCAAGTTTTAAGGGCGCACTAGAAATTTGCCACATTACGACCACCCGCTCCCCTTGAATTATTGGACTTACGCACCTACTTACACGCCACGCCGACGTGAGTGCAAAGTTTTGTTTCTTGTTTGCATGAAATTATTTGAGTGCAGTCGCCAACTTCTAAATATAAAAGCTCTTATTTAAATGTTTTTCTCCAAACTACTTTTACAACTTCCTTACGAACAGCTAAGGAGATCCACTTAGATGCGCGGAAGAGTGCATTTAAGAGGTTCGTATACGATTGTTCTTAAGGCTTTTACAAAATGCTTCTTTTGAGTTTTAGGTGAGCAAGAGGCGAGTGCAGGTTTCCTGAAAATTTGTAAAAACAAGTTCATATTGGAATGAAATGCTTTATATTATTCTGTTTTGTTTAAAAATATTATTTTATGCAGATCATGTTGGTGACCGATATGTAGTTGCGTTTGCATTGGGCGGAGGGATACGACGCGTGACGGCGGGCAGCGGGCTGCGGGCGGCGGCGGTGCGACCGGACGACTGAACAAATGACAATAATTGGCGCGCACAGAGCCACGACACGACACCGGCACAGCGTGCATCGCCCTCTGTACCGACCACCACCTTTAATTGACTGGCGATTTCAATTAATGCGCATCGGCGAGCTCACCAAACACCACTATTCACTGCGCCCGATTCTAGTATAATAGCACCAGACATTCACTCAAAATGTCGTTGGCAGCTCGCTTGCCGTGAATTTACGACACCGAGGACGACCAATAAATGCAAATTTTATTGTTTATGGCAGATTTAACGGCAGTGAACTCTTTTACCGATGCCGTAAAGTGTCCCTTGCAATGCCAAACAGACAAATCTGCGCGCATTAAATGCCTGTAAAGTGACAAAAATAAAAACAAATCCTCTCTGGTAGGAAGGGAGGAACGGATGATGCTCTACTTCAGTAGAGAAACATTTACCTAAATATTTACAGATTATGAGCACCAAGTTTGAACTTAATAAGTATACCTCTACGAATGTGCGTAGCATCGTAGCGCTTAGCGTAGCTATGGTTTATAACTTGGAGTGTTTATATTATTACTTCGTGGACAACAATTACATTACGTTACAAAAAGGGGGAGCAAAACATTGTTAAGTTGTACAAATGTTATCTTATAAAAACAAGGCGATATCGTTACTTGCGAAAATACGAATATTTAAGAATAAACGGATGGAACGAAGTTGATTCAAGAATGTCTGTAGGTATGTATACCTTTAATAAATGTTGTTGTAGGCACGACACGGCGGCAAATGGCGCGAGGGAGCGAAGGAGACGGAGCGCGGTCTGCCCAGTACTGATAAGGCTATTAAAAGTTACGCTCGCAGGCAAACACTGGCTGAATTAAACTGATTCAGCCTACCGATACCAAGGAAAACCTTGCACAAAAGCATACGTCAGCAAATAGGTGACTAGAACGCCAGCAGTCATGACAATGTTACCAGCCAAGCAGAACGAGTACTCGAACCGATATTGCTCGTTTATTTGAGATGTCGGCTCACTGACTCGAATTTGATTTGATCAAATACCTAATTTTCTTACGTCACTCAACGCCCTATCGGAATTTATATTGATTTTATTGTCACTGGTGAACAATTAAAATCCAGTCTATGTCGATCGTGAGGACTGAAGCGGGATTGTACTAATGTTAATAAAGCTTTGAACTTAATATAATATCACATAAAATAATATAATACCACGAATTTTGAGTGTGACGTTGTTCCTAGTCTGGATATTGTGCTACATCCGTGAGAAATCCGGAAATCACAAACAACAGTAAGATACGACACAACATACGGTCATATGAACTAAAACAAAAGACACGTGCGAGAGAATTTTGTCCAAAGCAATTATTGTGAATAGTGCTCACTTCAGCGATGGTAGAAATTCGCGTATAAATCGCGTCACAGACCACAAACAAAAACGTGCATGTGGACCGGCGGCCATTATTCTCGACTGCATAATCGCTTCGTCCGACGCCCGCATCGCTTCCCTTGCTATTTTATTTCCTCCCGGCATAGTTGTGTTTCGGCTAGGCGGAGCTTTTTCAGCGCTACTGTAGGGAAATTAAACCATGTTTAATTCTGTTTAAGGTCTGGTTCCGGTTAGTAGGTGCACCGAGCCGATGAGACCGGCGACAGACCAAAGCCACCACGCTACAATTCTGGCACAATGTGTGTCCGCTTTAATAGGATTAAACTCATTGTTACATACGAGTTCCAAGAACCATGAGCTGAATGAAATTGTTTCTAACGAAACCGAACAGAATATTGCCGTTCGATTCTCGCAATTGGAAATTCTCAATTGCTTTCAGTCGTTATAAAAGGAAAATATTATCTGCTTATGTCGGATAACTGCACTTATAGCGAACTATAAAACAAGAACATTTAGGTCAGTAATTGTACGACCGTAATACATTGATCGTGATACGTTAACTTTTATGTTCTGTACCTTGTGCGAAGTTTTACACGTAATGTTTCCTTAACTCGAGGCTGGAGGAGAGACCTTCGTTTCCGAGTCGGAGTTTCTTCCCCGATAAGAGCAGTGCCCCCTCCGTATAAATTCACACGTTAAAACACGAACGAGGTGCGCCCGAGGCAGATAGCTTATTTCCTCGCTCTATTAGTATACCCCACAGGATAAACTAGCAAGCAACATAATTTAAAAGAATACTGCTTACTAGAAGGCTTGTGATTCTAGTAAGCAAATTGTTCATTTTGTTAAGCTCGTGCCGTGCATATATTTTGAACAGCATAATTGAGATATTAGAAATACATTATGCTGAAATAGCTAATGATGATATTGCAAACTCTAAAATGAATTAGAGCAATTAATTTGACTAATGTGTAAATGACCAGCTAAGCGCTAACGTCACAAGTGTTAATTCACTAAATTGAATAGCCATGGAAAGTTGGGCACGAGCTGAAAGCTTACGCCCGTAGTTCAGCCCACTTCGAATTCGGATTAATTGCTCACTTAATGCGGCTCGTAATAAACTAAATCCGGCAGCGTGACCCGTCTACTTACAGGGTTTAGCAGACTTTGGTGGAGGATGGTTAGCATTGTTAGGCGACCAGCATAAATTGAATTAGGCTGAGCAGGCGACGTCGGTGGCGGCGCGCGCGTCGTGCACGCTTCTACCGAGCTCATCTAGTATGCGGTTCGCAACACGCCTTGCTGAACCTCTGTATCTTAGCATAGCGGTTTATTTATTCATTAATCAGGGACAAGAGACACTACTGTATAAGCATCTGTCTTGGAGCTCTAGTATGTTCTTATTTTCACTGGATTTTAAACTGTATTATGATACTGATACTGCCCGTTTCTCTATACTGTTATTATTTTTTGCTCACGTTTTGCTAGCAAAACAAATCTAGTCGTTAGAGTTAACCAACGTCCAGGCACTGTATTATTCTGGCGTTGACGATAAGAAAGCGAAATGTGGCAATACTTGCTTTGGGAGCAGAATGTAGCAATCAGGACGAGAACACTTTGACACAGCAATTTGGACGGCGTGCCGCCGCCGATGTGTTATTTTGATTGCGTCGCTTTTGTGCCGCGTTGTTTGTGAGTCCGCTTCCTCTGCGCTTATAAAAAATATTTATGACCCCGATGGGACCCAAATATTGCCTCTCCCACAGCCGCCCTAATAACTTTTTTTCCGTGACAAGGAAACGGCGTCTCCGGAGAAGACATTAGTGTACGTCGCTGTTTTGCAAAATAGGTGCTAACATTATTTATCACGGTCGGATTACCCCGCGCATGATACCGAATGTAAACGAGCAAGAAGTACATTGGGCTTCACATTTTAAGTAACAATATTCATAGGCGTGTCGCAACCACTCGGTGTTAAGTGGAGCGAGCCTCGGTGACGCTTCATTGCGAATGATCTCTACCCGGAAATTAAACCGCGCACGCAGGGGATGAGCTACTCACTACTTACTGTGCCACCCTGTCTTAAGAGCACCTTTTTGCCAACCTAATATCATAATATATTAAATTCTCAGCACTCCGTTACGTACATGTCTGTAATACCTCTATTTACGTACCGAGAGTTTAATGATTTGCGATAATTTTCCTCAAAATGCTGTATCCGCATATTCAATTAAAAACTTAATAACTTTGATAAAATATTTGAATTGTCCGTTTCATTTAAGTTAATTACACTAATTACTTTAAATAATAGGCTTGGCTCGATTATATTTGTAGTTTTCATATGACAGTTTCATTATTTGCTGTATTGATTGGATAATATCAATCGCGATATGCAAATATTAGCCGTGCGGGGATGCGGGGCTGCCGGGGCCGGGAGCCGGGCCGATGCCGGCCACTGATTCAAGCGCGTCGCGACTCTGCGTTATACAATTACGATCGCTTATTAAAAATTAACTCCATCCCCGCAAACAACATAGCACTGAACCTGACATTATACTAAATTGTAGCCTGCGATTATGTGTTCTGTTCGTCGCTGTTTAATTAATAAATAGTTTATTCAGTAAACGCGTAGCAAAAGTTGTGATTGAGTTCGTTTATCACGTGCTCATATCGTACTTCAGCTAAAATAATTTACTCTCGGTGGCATAAATAACTTCAACCATACTTCAAAGCACAAACGCGATGTAGTGAAGGTAGGTATTTAGATATTCTATATATTATGAATATTCAAGAAATACAAATGGGGTAGTATATTTATTTTTCTCTTCAGCAAAAGGAAAACTGGATTGAGAAGTATGAGAGTTACAGCTCCTACGGGAACGACGTGTCACACGCGTCTTGTCGGGTACACCGACCGCAAAACCGTAAGACTATCAAACATAAAAGTAAATAATGTTATTTTTTGTATAATCGACGTGTTATTGAATCAGTAGCAAATGAAACTACTACAAACTACTTTCAACTGCCTGCCTGTTCAAATAAATAATAATAATAATAATAATAAAATAAATGTTATTGAAATTAAGTTTCCAATTTTATTCTACAATCCTTTGCTTTCGTACAGTATGTATTTGTGTTTCATAAAGTAATATGACACTATGATAGACTGTGGTGCAGTGTGAGTGGTGTGGTGTCTGGTCTGTGTCGGAGCAAGCCGCGTAAATCAGCGCGCAGCGGGGCGCCTCGTGCAGGCGACGCGCCGCGGCTGATGCCTCGCGCACACACATCCGACGCTGCTTCTAAGGATAGTAGGTACAGACAGAGCATGTTTCAAACAGCAATATCATAAAGTATTACGAGTCACCACTTAGGGCATTCCGCAAAAACGTTTTATTCGAGATTTAAATCAGGCATTAACGCATTCTGCCTTTTGGTCCTTGGCTTAGGCAACGATAGTGTAATGTTCAAGACGTTGATTTTTTTAAATAATATTATCTTCAATGAAGAAGGAGGCGGACGTGTGGTGCCGGTATAGATTAGCATCAACCCAGTTATACCAGTGGGTGTCGTAAAAAACTACTAAAGGATAATCATCCAGGGAATGGGCAGTAGCGATACCTGAGAATGCAACATCTTGCACTGCGCTCGCCAATCCGCCTGCCAAGGGTGGTGAGTATGGCAATACTGCCCAATAGGGGGTGGCCCATGTCCAGCAACGGACTATTGTGGCTGATATTATGATGTATGTAAATGGACTATTCTGTTGGTACCCACCTTCCCATTTTATCTGCAGTATTGACTTAAGATCAATAAAAACCACTTTACATTTTCAGGGCTCATCTCATCTACTTCGGTACAGCATGTGAACTTGTCATTATAAACCTAACTTAACTACCCTGACATAAAGTTCAAAATCAATGAAAAATCCCAAATAAAATAAAATTACTTACCTTTACGTACAACCTAATTAAAATTGTAACATAACTTAATCTGTGAGAAGATATGAACAACATTTACGTGTCCCCATCCCGCACGGGTGTATCATCAAAAACATCGCAAAAAGCCACAAGCGGCGCGGGGCGTAATGGCGAATATAATGTATGCTAATGAGGCGGGTGGGGCAGCGGACGTGACGTCACGCGCTGGACCGCAGCCGCCGCGCCGCCCGCGCTATGCCTAACGAGCGGGTGTGCATTTTCAATACACCACCGGACATGCTGCGCTGCTGGCCTGGCTCCTAAATACAGACTACCTCTGCTGGCAATAACGCAGTATATTCCACCCGCTTGTGCCTACAGTTAGTGCATACCTAACCGAATTTGCTTATGTCCTAGCTAATTAAGTTTTAGATATAACTTTCAACACGGAATAACCAAGCTATCTGCGATACTAAAACATTGTTGTTCGAAAAAGCGAGTTGGTAGCGGGTGCGAGCAGGCGTGCAGGGTATTGGCAGTATGTCCTCGAGCCCACCTCGGCCCTCTTTACTATCACTCCCAAAGGATGTCTGTTTCCTTTTTGTTTTGTATTTTTTATACTTTTCAACACCTTAATGAAAGAACAATTTAAAGTTAGCGTATAAGGCTATTCTTTAAACGAGTGAAAATAAGGCAGCTTTAAACAAAGTTTCCTTCGTGATTTATTTTCACGTTCACTTTACTCGAAATCTGAGACGCAAATACAGCGCCTTTGAGATGTAGACTTACAGACGAACGCTGCGCTTTCTTGAACAGACAGAATAAGAAACGGCGAGGTCCTCGAGCGGCTGAATATGTTACGAGCCAAAACTATTTACCAACCATGCAGAAGTGGAAGCTCAAACAGACGAGACTAGTAAAATATCGGCTACTCCGACTCAGCTTTATCCTATAAAGTGAGTATAAAACAAGCTAACCTCTTTTAATTCCCGACCGCATTTTAACTACGCTCTCTATTGACCTTTGCTACGGCGTAGCAAAAGCGTAGCAATACAGGATTTTAGTTCTGTATGTTCAGGTGGAAACTGGTTTCGAGTAGCTAGGAAAACTTTAACAAAAGTATAAATCAAATTTCGGCGTGATTTATTTAAAATATGTGAAAGGCAATTGCACATTTTTAAAATTACCAATAGAAATATAAAGTAACTGTTACAAAATCTACCTTTTCTTATGTAGCGATAGGTTAAAAAAGAAAGAAATCAGAGAAATCACAAACGTTTTATAACTAAATAGACAAATAGATAGTCATTGTGAAAGGATAATGTAAGATAGAGTTTGTCTCCGTGGGGTGGCGTTTTTTCTCGTAGAGGGTGCATCATCCATCACATGGTGTCGACTGATTTATGGCAGCGGCGTAGCGGGACGACGCGAGCGGGGCCTACCCGCGATGACGATGCGATTAAGAGCGACGCGCGCGACGGACGGAGACGTGATCGCGATCCGCGCCAGCCGCCGCGCCACATGCGAACAGAACCGCGTCTTTACGACACGCGAGCTTACAGCTTTCACTAATCGCGGGGGCGGGTGTACTCTTCCCTTCACAATACCGTTACATAACAAAGCCAAGCGTGTAAACCGAGGAATTTCCAAATTACTCGGAATCAAAGTGACGTCTCAGGACAAATTGTTACACCAACTTGTAGATTACATTAATAAAATTCCACCCCAAAAGTTTTTAGAGTTGGCTGTTACAAATGTATTTGGGGACAAAAAAGGCTTTACCACTGGCGAGTTACACGGCTATCAGGCCGGTGGTGTTCCCGCGAGAAAATTGCGAGTATTCATCATAAATACGTGACGTTTAAAATTACCGCCCGCCCGCCCGGCAGCCCGTATAAATCAAACCAAACACTAGTTTCGGTGACTAGTTTGCGTACTATATTAGCTGTTTATTTAAATTATACGCCAGTCGGTACAATAACTTTGGGCAAAGTTGTTGCGAGCGGGACCATGATAAAGGTGCTTCGTATGACGTGGCCCGATACTTGTGAACATAAACAAAAACTGAGGCTTCATTTATTTTGCAAACGTTAGCAGGAGAATCTGTAGCAGGAATACGAATTACACTTTTACGGGTAATTCTCGTGTGTGCAATAACTCTGCGTTGGTTTGCTGATATTTATTAGCTGGTTAACGTGGTTCTGGTTTTATGCAGGCGGGTAATTACATGTTATGTGAACATATTGGGCAATTATCTTGGTTCATTACCTTATCTGCCTGCCAATACAGAATATACACATTCTGATAAAACTGTTTAGTTAGATGATTTACGCAGATTGGCAATAAAGGTAAAGAAAGACCCACAGAAATATTGTCTAGCGAATATCGTTTCGATCAAGGTATACAAACTATTAACAAAGTTTTTATCGTCATTCGAGTGATTGGTTTTGTCAACATATGTTATTTGGTATTTTTCTTTTGATAAACAGTTCTATTTTTTACCTGGAAAAGTCTAGTGGAAACTGGAAACACACAAACCAACCTGTTAGCTAAAATAACACGGCAGACTGGTTTTTATTTATAAACCTAACCTATCGAGTATGTATAATAATACGAGTAATGAATACTTTTACTACCACAGATCTTCTCTTCTTTTCGTGTGGGATACCGAGTCGTCCAACAACCCGATGAACCCTGGTGTCAGAGTTTTTCAACCGCCTACTACCACTAGTAGGCCTCTGACATGGTTGTGTAACGACCGCCGTCTAAGTAATCATAGACAGCAACCGGGACCGACGGCTTAACGTGCCCTCCGAAGCACGGAACCATTTCTCTTCGGACAATCAGTTGGTTCACCCACCGAGAATCGAACCCGGAACCTTTGCATCGCAGGCAGTCGCACTACCACTGCGCCACATCGGTCGTACCACAGATAAGAGTTGTCTTTCATTTCATAATAAAAATTGTTACCAAGGTAACCTACCTAAATACCGATCCATTCATCTTTATGAATCCAGCATTTTTATAAATTCTGTGCGTTTTACGTGTGGTGTAGTGGCGACCACCAGGGCTACCGCCGAAAATTTTGCACGTTTATTTTTTTTATACCTAAGACGGGAAGTGTTTTAAAAATGTGTCATTCAGTAACTGTTTGTCAGTCTGCTACGCTTTAATCCTGACCCAATTTTGATGAAATTCGGCAATAACGCAGATAATTTATTGAAAAGGATCTTTTTAGTTATTAGTTGCATAACTAACCCGGTAGATGGAGCCGTGCCACACGTTATTGGCATTAAGATACACTTGCAAAATTAAAATACATTGGACGAGCCGCGGTAACCTAGATGGAAGAGGCGCCGCCACTAGTAATGGCGAAAGTTGCAGCTTAAAATCCGGCCTGCGCTTGTAAATTTTGCAAGTTTTCAAAAAAAGAAAATTGTGTTATACAACTACTACAATGACGTCAATAAGTGATAATACTATCCTACATTAAAAGTAATTTCATTTTCATTTTCAGTGATCTGGAGTAGAACATCAGAAGCCCAGCTTAACTACGAGGGGTGCACTGAAACGTGTGTATTGGTTTTCAAAGTATATTACCGTTAATTAGGGACACTTTTCCATTCGATAGAAACAAATATTAAAGCGATCCTGCGATTTTGAAGTTGGGGTACTCATAAAACGGGGTACGGGGTCATTATACGTGTCTACACCTTCAGGTGACGAAAATCGTTAAGGCGACGCCGTGCAAAATCCGACCGTCCAGTGGCGCCCTCCCATGTTTTTTAATAATTTCTTAAAATCTAGGACAAACATTAAAAATCTAAGACGGACAAATTGTTGTCCTATACGATAAGTTTATTTTAAGGTACAACAATAAGCTTTACATTGTTATGCGTCTTTAAAATCACTAAAACGGAAAATGGTGGCCACCGTTTTCTGTTTTAGTGATTTAAAACACAAGAAAAAGCTCATTGTTGTACCTTAAAATAAACTTATCGTATTGGACAACAATTTGTCCGTCTTAGATTTTTAATGTTTGTCCTAGATTTTAAGAAATTATTAAAAAACATGGGAGGGCGCCACTGGACGGTCGGCTTACGCACGACGCAGGCTTTTATTTGAATTTGTGTTTTTTTTTTTAATATGGGTTAGGTTAGGTTATTTTTGGCTTATAGGTCAGTCTTCTTAAATCAATTTACGGAGAGCTTTTACTAGTACATATACATCGAGGATTTGGAGTACACGAAGTAGACTATCAGGGCCCTGCTAAACTATAAGAGATACGAAAATGATTCCAAAACATAACTTTTTAGCACGATGGGCTTTTTTTCTACCACAAAGACTGGATTACTTCTACTTCTTCATGTGGAACACCAGGAGCCAAGTACAAAATAAAAAACATAAAAGATATGAAAATAGTTCTGTAGCAAAATTGTTCAGTATGAATGGACCGCTTCTGCAGTCACATAAACATCAATGGTCTACAGTACCTGATGTGGAACACTAGTAGCCCGGATATACGAAACGAGATACAGAATTACTCTGCAGCTAAAGTTGTTTAGCATCATGGACCGCTTTTGTTGATACATAAGTACCGCGGAAGAAAATCATTATGCGGAATACAGGGAAGTCCGTCAGTAAATTTATATAGACATGCGAAAATACATTTTCTTAATGGGTCAGCGAACGATTTTATAAACTGTGGGACGTTTCCCATACAACTGTTAAATGGACATATAAACGTTTTTAAAGGAGTCAAAATTCTAATTCAAAAACTCGATGGAAAGTTTCGTCTTGATCATTTTCGCAAAATAATGAAAATAAATTGTCAACCGTTAGATTCCCTTGTTAAAACCGATTCGCCACCTAACGCCCCACGCCAATAGATAGAGCTACTTCTGCCAAAAATTCATTTGATTTTATTGTGGATGAAATACTTTTTATATTGTTACCAAAAGGAGTTTTGCGGTAATCATTGAACAACAGCCTTCATCAAATTGCATAAGCATTTGTTAAGAAATTGCTCTTCATAACAAGTCTATTGAATTTCAGTTTTTCGTTTGTATGTAAAACGGACCACCTTAAGGCGAGTGTACTCGTGAACGGCCTCGACAGTGGCGCCACTTCACCAAAAAAATATTTTCTCTTTATACAAACAAATCTATCAGAATGTCCGTTGCTCAAGTTTTTAGTATATATATTATTCTTTATTGCACAAAAATACACAAAAGTAAAATTAGAACCTGCAAACTATGAATGAAATATTCTCTGTATTAAAGTTATGGCAATTATAACAAAAGTGGCCGTTTTTAGGAACTTTTTGCCACAACTTTAATGGCTCTCTAGCCATGCTAAGCATCACCCTTCTCGACCGATTTCCAAACGCTGAGATACGACGCCGAACGAATGTAACTGATGTCGGTAAGCGAGCCGAGGAGGGTGCGAAGTGGCGATAGGCAGGGCATGTGGTTGGGTGAGAAGATAACAGGTGGAGCAAAATCTTGACTGAGTGGTGACCAAAAGTAGGGCGTAGAAGCGGAGGTCGTCCCGCAGCTAGATGGGTTGACGACATAGCAAAGGTTGCCAGCAGAAGCAAGACATGAACAGGATAGGGATCTATGGCACAAGAGAGAAGAGGTTTATACCTAGCAATGGGTGGATAATCGCTGAAATGATGAGGTCTAATTACGAAAAAATTGAGTTGATCGCGTGTTGTGCGTTGTGGCGCATTTAATTCAAAATATTCGCGCTCAGAACCGCAAACGAGATCGTACATGTTAAATGTGCGGATACATTGCATTGCATTATTGTAGTTTCGGTCAATAAAGAATGATGACATTTACTGGAGTATAAACAATATACGTTTTAAAAAAGTATGAAAAACGAAGCCAAAAAAGAATTTCATGAACATGACTTCTGTAAAAAGTTTAATTATAACAAGCTACCATATTATGTATCCTATCGCGCTTACCAGTGAAACAGTAGGTTCTATGACTGATAAATTGTAAGTAAACGTACAATGTGAAGTGAGCAAGTCTATAATTTTTTTTAACGGGGTTGAAATATTATATTTGCGTTCAGTTGTAGTACATCTCTACGGCATTGTGGTTGCAGTGTAATCACTAAGTAATCAAATAGCTAGCGGCCCGCCCAGCCGTTTCACCCGCTGCTAACCGTTTTGCCGGGAAAAAAAAATCCCGACATGAATAATACATAAAAAACCTTCCTCTTGAATCACTCTATCTACTTTAGAAAACCGCATCAAAATCCGATGCGTACTTTTAAAGATCTAAGCATACATAGGGACTCGGAAAGCGACTTCATTTTATTCTATTTAGTGATGATTAGTGACTAGTGAAGTATAATGATGTATTCTAATAATAAATGTGAGATCCAGTGATGAGTAAAATAGAAACTGATTTTAAACTCATATATCCTGAATATACTAAAAAAGTACTTCTCTCACAATAATTTATAGTAGTATCTTAGTCTACGATCAAAATGAAATTGAATGAACAGTGAGTAGATACATATGAGAATATGATGTTGCAAACTGAATAGCAGTCTTAGTAGTGTGGATTTCGTTTTGCGAAGAAAACGGGACGTAGAGTCATGCAGGAGAATGCTCCGTGGCAAGACGAATGCAGGCTGCAGGTTGGTTGCAGTCGTCACAAGAGCAGTAACGAGTGCGGTGCGCGGGCAGTGGCTGTAGCTCGCGGCTGGGCGAACCACCCTCTTGCATTTATTCATGTCGTTACCGCTAACGATAATTTTATCGTGTGCTCATTTGGCGGCGCCAGTCTCGCGGCCATCCGTCAGCGCGTCCAAATCGACAATTTGTGCAACACTAAAAACTTTATTGCGACATAATTGACCCCGCTGTAAATAACCCAGAAACCGCGCGACACTTATTTTATATGAGGACCCATTGTTGGTTAATATCCTTATTAATGTTTATCTGACAATATTCTGCTCTTGATTTTATTCGGTAGTAACTACGTTATTATTCGTATCTTTTCGCAATCTAATATCAAATGACTCTGCCAGCGAAATGTTTTATTCCAGGAAGCAGATATGGTAATTCGTGCAATAATTCTAATGAAACCATCTTGAGAGTTTCTCTGCGAGTATAGTAGGTAATTGAATAGCGCAGTAGCCTGCACTTCTGTGCAGCAGTTAAGGACGTGGTCCACCACGCCGCGGCCGCAGCATAATTGCACAAACTTTCATGTGCCTCGCATACATTTTCATAATTAAAGGAGCAGTTCACACCAAGTGGGAAAACTAAACGTGAATTTTATTTATCGCTCCTCGTTTCCATCTCGCCGGTTTTTAAGTCACCAGAGATCAAAATTGTACCATTTTAATTAACTTCGTAAAATCAAATAAATTATTCAGTACCTATTGGTCGCTGAACGTCGAGCGAATTCAAAGAAACTCGTTAAATGGAATAAGTTTCTCTAACGTTACCCGTCCGTTTTGAATTATTTGCTCGTCTAATCTCAAAGGATTGATGGCCTTTGCGAATAAACTCAAAAAGAAAATTACACGTTAACATAAACTGAGTAGACCCAATTTAAAAACTTTTAGCAGAATTACCACTAACGAAGCAAAACATAAATAGAAACAGTCGAAAATGGCACGGGTACCTAAAAAGCTTCTGGTTTAAAATAAACAACGAAGAGATGGAGTCATCTAATGAACTCGTGACAATTTAGCTCTGGGGTTGGTTATTAGAAATTCTAAAGATGGGGATTCGTAGCAGCTACAGGGCAACAGGGGAATCAGATGACACGCGGCTCGCCGGCCCACGCCGCTCACGACCCACGAGTTAATGAAATAACGGATGCAGAACAGCCAGCGGCGAGAACTGCCCGCCTTTGAATGTAACGGCCTTAATACCCTTTGCACTGCCGGCACCGGTTGCTATAGGCGCCAACACCAAGTTTGTAAACACAGAAACTAGAGGACAAGAGTTACTTATGCATTTCTGTTTTGACAACTTACTGTGAAACTGTGAAGAACGCTTAAAATCTTTCCGAAAAAAGACATTATAATTAAATGTAATTAAAAACAAATTAATCAGTTAAAGAAACCTTAACATTTACAGCTAGTGCTTTTGAAAACGTAAAGTCTTTTCACAAATACGAAATAAATATCTCACTTTTCCATTAAGGACATAAAAGCAATTCGGCGAGACCCGAATAATAACGAGGACCAGCGTTGTCCGGCCGTGGCCTCCTCCGAATTTTATTTGCATCGCGGGGCTCGTTTCGGGCACGGCCTAGGGCGCCTCCGATTGCCGAAATAATCGCAATTGTGCGGGGCCGCGGTGAGCGAGTCGCGGCTCGCGCGCCGTGCCAGCGCCAGAGCCGCCCGACCGGGGCAGCCAGCCGCCTGGCGGCCTGGCCGCCCGGCCTCTTGTGCAACTTCGAAATTGCATGCGCCAGAGAAAACTTCTACCTTTGAGAAAATTCCGAACGCTCCGACGTGCTCTCGATGTAAACTCGCAATAACCAGATACGTAACCACCGGAATTGGCAATCTATTCCTATATTGTTGTTGCCGAACGCGGAATTGTGAGTGGGCGCCGTAACTTTACCTGCGGCTATTCATTGGACTTCAGATAAATCAAATTTATAATCCGAGTAGATTGGAAATATACTATCACGGTGGGGCGGCGTAGTAAATAGAAAATATATTTATTTATCAAGAACATTTCTATCCTCAAGCTAAATTTAATCCAAATTTTTTACCAAAGGCGATAGGGCCGATAAATTAGTGAAGCGTTTTAAGAAAATGGAAAGCTTAAATTGCTCCTGGAAGATTTCAAAGCAAGCAAGCTACGTAAATAGTCGTTTTTCGATGGAGGAAAAACGTTCTACAGTTTGAGCTTAGGGGGTGGAAAATGCTGCTTAAGTACAGAATACGCAGAAGTTTATTCAAAGATTTTCTTACATTTCTTGTCTTTCTTACTGCTTTTTCTTGAGTTATGCTTCTGTTTACATTGCTAGGAACGGTTATACACGGTGATGTAGCGGTTGATGAACATTATAGCAATTTCGTTCCGCCTTATTACACAAACGGACGTAAAAGTGATAATAGCACATGTGTGAATCCGTCAGTGTGGTATGTTCACACTTAATTTTCTTGAAACACAGTAGCGGTAAGAAATAAAGTTAAAATTAAGACGCGAGTTTATGGGGCGTTACGGGGTGGAGGGCGCGCCGGTGGGTGCCGGGCGGGGGCGCGGGCGGGGGGAGGCAGGCGCGCAGGGGGAGGCCATTCGAATTCACCGCGCGAGCTGCGCCGTAGATAGCGGCAGGCGGAACACGTACTTCACTTCCACTAACTCCAACTATTGACAATATTAATGCACGCTTAGCAGGGCCAAGCGGCGCCGTGCACCGCCTACGGAGTACTCTAAAAACGTCACCTGAAAAACACCCGACTCTACAAAACTGTTCACGTTTTTAATGACAATCCATCATCGGCGTCGCTGTAACGTAGGTACGCTTCGCTTACTAGCACTAATTTATTCCATTCCTAAAGAGAAGTCCCCGGAAGTAACGCAAATATTAGACGAGCTTCGGCCCAACAGCGGCTGCCATTAATTCCAAAATTGAAATCTGGAATTGCGGCAACGGCGGTGGCGAATTTACATTCATCGCGGTAAGAACTTAAATCAAGTTCTCAGTTACGATTCAGTTGCGATATTATTTTATTAAAATATGTAAATGACGCCGTTCCACAGCGTAGATACTACGGTAAGGGCCTTACAATTGCGAGGGAGGATATCTCTAACGACACAATATTTTCATTAGCAAGGTTATTACTAGCGCTGTTCCCACAATTTTATGACACTGTCTTAATTAGGTTTGCGTATGACTCCTACCTTTAGGAAAATCGAATTGGCTCTATGTTTCCAGTCTCGGACAAAATAATCTGTTGAAAAGTTTAATATCTTAAGTGAAGCGTATTAGTGTATCTTTGTGAAACCGAACATGTTCCATTCCAACATAGCCGCGTTCATTCTTGGAGTTGGCAAAAAGAGAGCTCGGGGTCTCGTCCGATTTGAGGCACAAAGCAGTTTTCAATTTATCGGGAATAAATGGTTGGCAGCTCAGACACCCAATTACTGCACACAAAAGCTGATTACCACGCGGGTGCGGGTGCGGGCGTCGACTGCACCCATTGCACCTACTGCGCCCTGTGCCGATGCGAATATTTGAACGGCTTGCGAGGAAACTCTTCATTTACTTTCTTTACTTTACTAGTCGACACTGAGCATCTATGATTGAACCCACATCGTTGAACGGATTTTGTGTCTGTCAATTTATATTTCTTCGATGTGTGAGTTGCTCTACGCTCTAGATTTAAATAGCACTTGTTATCTCCGTCGTCTAACAACCGCTGGGGTGTTCATTTGATAAAGGCTCGTCTACACGTATAAGTAAGTGCTCTTTTACACCAACTGTAATTTGTGAGAGTGAGCACGTACGAGTACCTTAAGACAGCAAAATGGTAGAAGGACTCTACAAATTATTATGATTGCATTGTTTGGACAATCCACAATATTTAAAATTTCTAACAAGCCTTTTTTATGTAAGTAGTTCAATATTGTTTTAAACAAACTAATTAAATATCGCGTAGCTGAGCTTTACTCGCAAATGTGTGAAATTTCCCAGTGACCGAGATTATTAAGCAAGAAAGTTATTCTGATACAAAACACATGTACCGAGGTACTTTGAAAACTCCAAGAACATACTAATTTTTGATGTGAAAAGTTGTTCGAAAGTTTTCCAACAGTCATTTCACAAAGGTTCATGAGTTTCTGATAAGAATTAATGCTTTAGAGTTGAAAGATAAGTAATAATGTGGAGTGTCTGTATGTGTCGCTATGATCAAGGTGTGAGGCGAGGTGAGCGTTTGTCGAGGCGAGGCGACAGGCGCGCTCGGGTGACGTGATTGCAATAAGGCATCGCGGCGTCGCATCGTGTCGCGCGCCGCGGCGACTCGCGCCTCTGTCGCCAGATGAACTCCCGACAGCGAACGCCCAGGGAAATCATGACCGCCGCCTTTGCTCTAAGCAAAGGATAAAGGTTGACTTCGCACGACTGCTGTTTCTAGCTCTAAATTTACACCTAATTTCATTGCGAATCAAGCGGCTTTGTGCTATATATATTTTTTTCTCGGCTGCAATTTCTTTAAGTAAATAACTAAATTAGTTATGAATTTTCAATATAGAATATAAAACAAGGTTAGTCGTTTGATAACGTACAAGATGAGTATCCTGGTTTGTTTGATAATTCAATACAATACCGACATAATAATAAATAAACTGATGAAGCTGAGGGTAATGCACCACGCGTCGTATTGTAGTCCTTCATTAGCAGTGTAAACCGACGCTCTGGTTGAATTATGGTGGCGTGTCATGCGCTTAAGACGTATGCAAACAAGATTTATGTAATTAATTTAGGAGATAAGAGCAGGCGCGGGAATACATACGTTATGGAGCACAAAGGACGCACAACGTCGCCACCGACAGTACCGACACTCCCCAGCGCCGCGTGCCAGCGCTGTATGAGATACTACCGCACTAAACTTTGTCAAGCAGTTATATTACCGGCGTATTTCAAAAATTCTGAAAGAAATGTTATTTTCATGCTCATAAGTGCGAATAGTAGAAGGTGGAAATAAGTTATTAGTTGTGCATGCGACGGTAGATATGATTACCGATATAGACATGAAAAGCGGTAGACAAAGCATCGAACAGAAGGCTGTTGTTGTTCGGGAGTAGCGCGCCGAGCGGGCGACGGGCGACGGGCGGGCGGCAGCGGCCGGCAACTGACGGAGATATTTACGTTTATCTTCGGGTAACGGCTTCATCGCAAGCTTTATTACGACATCCACTCACGTAATCCTCCGCTGCCGTCATAACTCCTCGTTTGCTGCCCCAGTACAATGTTCTACATCGCTTTTCCACTAGCGGTCGCTATGCACTTGCACTAACGCTACCTGACCTGACACGTATATCTGAACTAGACAACAATGTTACGTTTTTGATGTTTACGGTTATATCTCCTGTTATTTTCAGTTGGAAAAAGAAATTGGCTTCTGTTGTTAGCAGTTTTCTTTTACTTACTCCGAAATTTAATAGATATATGACACGAAAATGGAACTGAATATTCCGCAAATAATTTAACTTGAAGTCCATTTTAACTTTGTGGGGTTCCTTCGTCAAGTCGGATCCGACCCCGCAATAAATGAATATCGGATATGGAATCCATAAATACTCAATCTAAATTCGTGAATTTTCTCTGGGATCGTAAAAAATTGAAGCGGTAATCCGAAATCAGCTTACGGTCGAGGTACTGTTAAAACATTTTCACCTCCAAAGGATTTCATTAAACCGCTTTATCACAAACTGGGCTATATTTCTATTCTGTTAAAAAAATCGGATCTGATCTGAATCTAAAGTAAAAAATTATGTAAAAAAAACTTTTAAAACAAGCTTTTATTTAAGTGCTCTGAAAAGATGAAAATAAAATTTTGAATGACATTAACCACATTCATTTATGACTTTACAGAAATGAAAATATAATAAAAGCTTGTCGCGAGGCCTAGAAGAAACTACCTAATTACAGTTAGGTGCGTACCTTATTACAAAATTTTAATCACAAATTGAAAGTTTCGCGACAAGCTTTTATTATATTTTCATTTCTGTAAAGTCATAAATGAATGTGGTTAATGTCATTCAAAATTTTATTTTCATCTTTTCAGAGCACTTAAATAAAAGCTTGTTTTAAAAGTTTTTTTTACATAATTTTATTTTATATTTTTTAGTTTATGTTACGATAGTTATTGATCAATACGAAAGTCTTTCTATAAAACGGAGAGACCTTCAATAGAAAAACTTAAGGCACGGGGAAAACTAACATTAGGATAAAGTATAATTATCTCTTTTATATTCTATAGAAATAGGTTGGTACCTACTCCTCCGGCATCCCTAATAGAAGAATTAGCTTGTAATATGTCTTAGTCTTTTCATTTCATTGATGGCGTCATTAATACATGGCCGAGTCCCAGTTAATTTCGAACAGTCTAATTCTTCTATCAGGAGGCCTTCTATTGACGTGACCCTAATTCATGGTGGGCCTACCAACTGCCTATAATAAACGAATTCGTATACAAAATTGCAAGTCCCAGCAGTTGAATATTAAGGAGTTCCATAGTTTGAAGACAACCCTGGATGTAGCGTCTAATTCATGGTGGGCCTACCAACTGCCTATAATAAACGAATTCGTATACAAAATTTTGTGTCCCAGCTATAAACCGCTGAGGAGATCTCTCGTACGGAGCCGATCCTGGCAGCAGCATCAGGTCAAATTTATGATTAACATGCATTGTCATCGGTTCTGGACCAACATGCAAAATTTCACCTCAATCGGATACCGAGAAGTGGTTCAAATTAAACTTGCAAGATTTGCACCGAACAAACATTGTTACTTACTTACTTACTTACATACTTACATACACTGCAAGTTAAATAAAAGCTTTTAAAATTAAATACTTTTATTGCTGGACAGATACATTCTTGGGCATTTCAGGACATGTTGGGTGTTAAAATGTAGCCAAAGTAAATGTAGGAAGGTTGAATAGCGGCGCAGAAAGGCCGAAATTGAGCGGGTGGATTTGAACACGGCAGCTTAGTGCAACCGCCGGAAGTAGGCCTCTAACCGCAGGCGTATAATAGCTTCCAAATTGACCCTTCCACTAGGGCCTACGTCCGCCTGTGCCGCCGCTTGCGTCAGCTTTATCGTCATATTTCACCAAGTTGGCGACGAAGTAGGCTCTTTACAGCTCGATGTGAGCTTCCGCCCCGAAACTTCTCGTGTAGTTTACAATTATGTTGCCACATAGGAACCTTCTCGAAAGCGACGACAAAATTAATTTCATGCAAAATTATTTGTACGATAGCATCGAACGTTTCGGAAGTGTTATTAGCTTTTATAACGAAAACGTCATCCACCCGGCGGCCAGCAATGAGGATAGTGAGGTACAGAAAAGGGACGGAGGAGCGCAAAATACTGGCGTTGTAGTATCCTAAGCCCTGTTTAGATTAGATCAGACCTTCGAAATAACAGTGAATGAGGACGTGGATTAACTACGGTCCGGAGCACTCGGGCCCGTGCGTCTAATGGGGCTCCCGTTAGGGGTAATGAGGGACCCGGGCGGTGCTGCCGTGCTCGCCGCTCTCCACTCGAAACGCTCATCGAAAATATTTGCTACTTTGCATAGCAATACACCACCCGAATCGCACTAAGTTTAGTCCCAAAAACGAAAAGTACCTACAAAAACAAGACTGATTCAATCAATTCCCTCAAAGTAAATGGAAGCTGCTACAGAAATAAATTAAGTAAAATACAGAGCGGTTGACAGGATAAAGTCGTCTCTGTAACCGCGAATCGATTTGGGTCTAGGTACTCTGCGGATGTCCCAAAGGCAAAGAAGTAAGGGTCGAAATTCATTTTTCAATGTCAGAGAAGAAAATTCATTAGAACTTTGAGATTACTAATGGCTAAACGGACGGAGTAAAATTTGCTCTTAATTTGTACAGAAACTTTTTTGCAAATTTAAGGAAGTTTTGGAAATGACTTTCAAAGTGAGAAAGATGGGAGAAGTGCTAATGATTATTGTTTTGTTTCTTGTTCTTTGACGATCACTTTGAAAAGCTATTTATTTTGGTTTCTTACGGAGTAAGTAATGATTGATTAGCTGAAATACTTTGTAACTCTATTTTAATACCTACTGTTTTCCCTACGGAGTACGAGTATGTGGCATAGAAAATATTTTCATAAAGTAGTGACGAAGATGACATTCATAGGCGGGTATGGAGTGCTCATACTAAAAGTAATAAATCCGTAGCGGTGATATGTCCGCGCGGGCGCGGCGCGGGCGCGGTGCGGGCGCGGTGCGGGCGCGGTGCGGGCGCGGGACGACAACCGGGCGACGGTCGCAGAACCACCCGATATTAGTTTACTTTTCCTCTCCAACTTACTTTATTAGTTATCCACCCGCGAGAGCTGCCTCTGATAGTTTTCAAGTTATTGAGAAGCCAAGAAGACGAAAGTGTGTTAGATAAATTCCTTTTCCTATTGCTACACGATATAAATCATCGTCTGATGCTTCTTGCCAACAAAAAATTATTAAAGGTTTGGCAGTTTAATCTAACGGAATAAAAACAACAATTTATATTTATCCAGCAAAACAAATGTCAGATAGAGCTAACTTGAAAAGCTTCAAATTGAACGGCAGGCAAGAGTCTCGATTAAGAAATTATCCAAATTCGATAGTGTGTATGCACACGGCATATTCGATAGGCAAATCCGCAAGGGGTTGTACGTTGTAAGACAAGAGGAATAATAAGCGGGCGGGTTGAGTTATTAATAGAGAGATGCAAATGAGTCGTTACTCTGCAGCGGCACGCGCGGGCCCGGGGCGGGCTCGGGGCGGGCGGAGCGGCGCGGCGGCGGCGGCGGCGGCGGCGGCGGCGGCGGCGGCGGCGGCCACACGAGGTACAACTTCGCGAAACAACGCCAGTTCTTACCAACACCAACATATGCATAGCTAACTAGAGGACGCGCATGTGTGTCGTACATTACGGTCATAGCAAACTAGAAGAGGATCTCTTTAAGTTTGTATTACGTTTACGGCTCCAAGTTTAAAGGCATGTACATACTAGTATTGTTACGTCTCGTCTTCAGTAACTTATTCTGTGCAATTGTTCTGGAGAATAAAATACAATTACCAGTAACAAAATTATATACTATGAATACAGACTAACAGCGCCAAGTTCACAAACAAAACGCTTAAGTCTGTGAAAACCAACCGACCACAAAGGCTTATTTTGTTGTTTGCAAAAAGCTAGCATGCAATGTCCTTTTAGTTTTATACTAACTTGATTCAGAGTGTGTCAAGCGATGGTGATCTTTACGGCATGTAAACAACGAATATATTTTTACTACCCGTGATTCGCTTTTATGTTTGCAGTAACGAAAATAAAGCATGCTGGTTCAAAATGATAATCATAATGTATCATTTGCATGAGAGTGCAAATATAACTCAGAACTATAAAGTTTTCTTATTCATTTGCAAATAAAATGAATCATGTTTAGAGTGACAGAATTCAAATAGAAGGTTTTACGATCTCTGGATTACGTATTTATGTTAGTTGATTCGTAATAAGTGGTAGAACGTTTGTATCTATAAGTCTGAAATAGAGATCGTAAAAAATATTAGTTCATTTTACGAGGCTCCTGAAAGGATGACGGAGGGTGAAATTCGTGATAGACTAAAAACAGGTCAGGCGGCTTTTCGTTGACAACAACAGCTTTGTTAGGGAGGATTTTATTGGCACAAATATTGTCCAAGTCGGGCTGCGGCGCGCACTCTTCGTGATTTACCGAGCTGTTTACGCGAGCGAGCCTCCCGACTCCCGCCACCAACTACCAACATTTTTACAGCGCCATTTGCCCGAATCAGACATTTCATACAACACAAATCATTTTAACTATATTTTTATGAAAATATCCCAACATCAGTTAGAAAGTTACGGTAACTTTAAGGGTATTTTATGACTGCTGACACACATAAAGGCTTCACGCCATAGCAAGAATTCTTTTGCAAGTATTTCAGTATGTTGAAGATTTTGTAAGAGAAAGTTCTGCGGATTTATCGCATGTTTTACTTTCTTAAATAATGGAGGGAAATAAAAAACCAACAATGCAGTTTCTACATACATACAGAACTAATTTAAGTTAAGGTAAATGAAAATATTGGAATTCAACAAAAGAAGAAATACAGCCAGCCTTCTCATTCAAGCGGAAAATGCAGATTATATCTGTCGCAGTCAAATGGCAAATTCAGGATTTCTAGGAATGTGCATAATCCGGGATATAGCAAAATCATGAATTCATTCTGCTATCGTTCTAAACAGATCTAGGAATTCGGATACATTCCTAGAATTTTGGCCGAACTCCTGAAGTCACTAATCAAGTATCGTAATGTAAAAAATGGTGTTACAAAGGAAATGAATTTAATAAAAAATGTATTCAGAGATTGAGTTTAAAAATAATCACGTATTTGTTTGCTAATTGAAATAATTTATAAATATATAGTAGCTTTTGAATATTTTCAGAAACATGGCGAAGGAAATCATACCATCCCGGAACCTTTAATTACAACTATGCGCCAATAATTTACTATTATCTTTTGTTTCTTAGAAATAAGGAATAACCATAAATGCGAACTGAAATATAGTCTCGACGACATTTGATCGGAAAAAAGTAACTTCATTTTACCTAACCTCAACTTTAGAAAATCGGCATAAACCTAGGTATTTGTCAAAATTTCTTGATTTGTTGAAACATGGTAGAATGAAATCTAAGATTTTGCCAAAGTCCTAATCCTGGCATATTGCCGCGACTTGTCCATTCCAAGAAAACTTGGGATCAAACAATAAAAATAGCCCTTAAGCCACTGAAACATTAACGGAGTTTCCGCGTTAACTTTTTGTATAAGTAGAAAAGTTACGAAGGCATTTTCCAATCTCAGGGCGAGGGACGGAGTGTAGCTTGTCATTATGGTGGAGGAGGGGTGCAGGGCGCGGGCGGGGCAGCGGCGGACAATCTCACCTCGCCTATTGTTTCAAGGCCCCCAGCACACAATACTCCACTCCTATAAGTCTATCAAAACGTCCCAACATTTCGACTTTGCAACAAATTAAAAACGTATTCATTCACGACATCGCTTATCGAAACGCAAACACTTAAATGTTATCGAGATTATGTTAGATCAAGGGAAAGGGAGCCAAAGTAAACGAAGTTATCCCATTAGAGAGTCTATATCGAGACGCAATAAATTAAAGACAAACATGAAGGATGCGCCCAAACCGACTCGAAGGTAAGCCTCCCCATGTAATTTACACTTATAACACAAAATGACCTCACTGACTGACTCATTCATCAACGCACTGCCTTTACTGCTAATGCTAGAAACATGAAATTTAGGTAGTACTTTTAATTTACTATCTTACTATTTCGCTAAGAAAGGATTTTTAGAACTTTAACTCCTCCGCTTGTTTGAAACTTCGTGGTCCTTGAAGCGACTTGCTTCAATATTTGGGATTCGATAAAGGAAATTAAATAATCAAACACGACTTCAGGATTTTCTAAATTCTAACCCTTATAGGGTAAAAGGGGGTAAAATATTTGTATGGAAGGTTGTGGTATTTAAAAATGATCAGTTTTAAAATGAGTAATAAGAACTAAGGAGTGAAAAACAGCATTTACAAATTTTTTATCCCTAAAGGGGGAAAAAAGAGTTGAAGTTTTTGATGTGATTAGTTTTAAAGTTGGTGATTAGATCGCGAAGCTCAAGTTATAGAATACTTGTTCATGGGGTTTGATTTTAGCCAATAAACGATAAAAAAGGGTAATAGCTCGCACGAAAGTTCAAAATTTGTGATTAAATCGTGAAGCTTAAGTAGTTAAATACTTGTTTGAGCGATTATTGATTTTAACCTCTAAAGGTATAAAAAGAAGATAAACGTTTGAATGAAAATTATGGGCCTATTAGGCGATCTCTTTTAAATTGTGGGGTTAAACTAAAGAGCTAAAGTTATCAAATACGCGGTAAAAGGAGATAATAAGTTAGTATAGAAATTCGTGGTTTTAAATGTGATCTTTTCCCTAAATTCAGATTAGACTAAGGAGAAAAATAACACAGTACGTATTTGAATGTTTTCAGTAGGTTTGTCGGGTTGTTCGTAAACTCAGTGTTCCGTACAAAAAAAGAATAAGTCAGTGAAACCGCGGAAAGGCTGGCTATATATTTTAACTAAAAGGTTTCTATAGTTCATATTAGTGTAATGAAACATCAATACATTTCATCTTACACGATAAGTAAATAGCAATATCAAAAGATTATAAACGATCAAAAGGAAGCTAATGTTTTCTTAAAAAGCAAAAAAAGCTTGAAAAATATAGTTTTTTTAAAATTAACTTCTATTACTTTTAGATTGGCAATAACGTAAAATACATGATTATGAAAAGTGGGCTCGTAAAATACCTGCTATAATCGAAAATGTTTATGTTTTATATTTATACAAATAAAGCTAGAGTAAATATCGAACGAAAGCACTCTCTTTTATAAGACAGAAGATAATGAAAATATACATTAATGGTAGGAAAATAAAAGGCATTCCTTGCCCAGAAATAATTGGGAAGGGGCCAGGAGGATAATGATGTCATTAAGAAAACAAGTTCGATTGAGATTCAATAGAAAAATTGGTCACAAAGCGTTAAACATCCGTGCTTACGTGTCAATTTAGCGAAACGAATACAGATGAAGATGGAGTGTTGTAGCTGGATGCAGTTAGAAGGATAGAATTAAAGTAGCCAATGCGAGTTAGAGTTAGATGGGCTTAAGACGGGAGTAGAAAGTGTGCTAATCCCTTTATCTGGCTTGCAGCACGCGGCGCGGCCCTGGCTTACGGAGCTCGCACCTGTTCGACCGCACACCGGCCGCCGCCGCCGCCGCCGCCGCCACCGCCGCCCGCGCACCACCACCACCGCCGCCCACTGTAATCTTCCCTCTTTTTATCACAGCCGCGTTTCGCCCGCTTAATTAGCGAATGACTCGCTTCAGCAAGCTTAAAATACATCCGTCTCTACATAACACCAACACAAGGGTTATTTGGCATATAAATGAGGCCTGCTACTAAGCTACTCTGATAGTTATAGCTGACCGTGCTTTATCTGTGATATAGTAAAAACTTAGTTAATAAAAGACAGTAATACGGAAGTTTTGACTATAAAACAAGTTTCTTCTTAATCACGCCACGATAAGGAAGATACATTAAAAAGGTCTGGCGTGACAACAAATCTAAAGGAAAAATCTCCGCCTCTGAGAGCCCAACGGTGATAAACGAGAAAAACTTTGGAACTAAATGGAGCATTCGAGACGGCGGAGCTGCGCTGCTCTCTCAGAATAATACTTCTCCCGAAGAAATAACACTTATAGTCCGCGAGGCTTAAAATCAAATGTCCCCCGTTCTCTCGAGTTCCGCGCGCACCGTGGCGGCGTATCTTGAGGATTGCGACAGAAACCAATGCCAATTTTTGAGTTAAACTTTGCGATTTATATGCAGAGGAAACTTGGGAGAACCGACGACGATGACGACTTCTAATATATGACTTCTGACGCGCTAACTCTTAAAGTAACAAGGCAAAAACTTTTTTCTCTTCTATTTTGATGAACACTTCGAGTTTTATGATAGAAAATACGACTTACCACGGCACCATGGCAGAAGCACTTACCTGGAACGAAAAAAGAGGAATTTAATAAAAGTGTTAAAACAGCGCTAGTACAGTTTTGAAATTTTTAAGTAAATTTAATTTTATGACGTCAATATTTTAAGAGCTAAGGTTGTTGATTCATGAAATTTCAACATAAAGCTATAACAGCCAACGAGGCGAAAAAATATAAATACAAAGCAAAAACAACAAGATTTTATGATTCGTATAAATATAACGTTGAAGCAGTGCGAGCTTTTTGTGTGGATGGACAGGGAGAGCAAGGGCAGATTACTCCAATTTACATTAATACGAGTTTTCCAGCGCACGGGGTGTAAAGGAGGCGCGGCGGCGTGACAGCGACGAGCCGGCAGCGGACGCCGGCCGGCAAAATCACGCGTCCCGAGAGAGCTCTCACCTCACAATACAAGGATTATGTTATATGGAAATAATTGTCGCGCCGCGTCAGAACACAGACCACCGCCGAAATTACCTCACAAAATAAGGGTCGTCGAGTTTTGTTGCTCCGAACTTTCTTAATTTGATTAATTTTAGTGAGGGCTTTTCATAACGCGTGGAAATTTGAATAACCCCGGAAACTACGTACCAGCGGGCATAAATAACAAGTAATAGCGGGAGAAGTTTTAGTTTAATTGTGTGAAATTAAGATGGACTGAACGAGCCACGAACAAACTAACAAATAGTTTTCCTAGTACGTGGTGAGTACATAATGTGTCGTTTGACGTGTCGTGATCAGTGGTCTCGTCGGCGATAGTATCGTTGAGTGGTTGGCGATCGGCACGTGCGCCGCGTCGAGTGACGCTGTGTCAGCGAGCTTTGAGCTGAATGGCTCTGAGCGACCGACTCGCTACACTACTCAAGTCGATTACGGCCGATTCACTACGTACTGACGATCCTGCAATGCAATAGTACTCAATATCCAGTCACAAAACTTTGTGATTGATAATGACTGACATTTTCTTTCTACCGTATACATAATATGTACTTAATTTGAGCGCTCATACAAAGAATGGACAAGAGGGCTTTATTTGTATATTAAAAAAAATCTGAAACGGCTCTTGAATATTTGTCAGACATGGCGATAACGACCGTTAAGCCATCTGTACCTACATAAAGCGTCCGAATCAATAGGTATTTCAAATATCAAATACACCATAGTATAAAACGTTAAGTGATTTAGCTATGAGAAGAGGTTTTAAGGCCAGGTACTTTGTTAGTAATTGAATCCATCGAACTGTGTATGTGGAATAACGTTGAATGGACCTGAATGACCGAGCCGCAGTGACTACTCAACTTGATTACGGACGATTGACAACTTTATATCACACTGACCACAACTCGGGTTCTATCGCAGTGCACGGGTACAGTATATTTTCATAAAGAGTAGACGTACTGGCTTTAGTGCCACAGATCTATATAACCGTAAGTTACAGCAACAATTATGTATTAAGTGAATGCAGAGTACGTTTAATGCACTTTCAAGCACAAACTTAAAGCCCTCCATCTTGAAAAGTGTCTTCATAGTGTAGATGAATTTAAATTGTCATTATATCACACACATCTTTACCACAATTTTGTTACTATTTGTTTTATTTTTTTACAGACGTGATTTTAATTCACAATTTGTAATTGTTTATATATAAATGAATATGAATACATACTTTGTAATTCGCGACCGTGTTGGGTGTTAATTCACCAACGCAGACTGCAGAGATGTTCTCATGAGATAAGTCGTCATAGTTGAAAGTTATTGAGTAATATCTGTATTAATATTATGTAAGTATTTAAAGCAAAGTAGTTATATAGCAGGAGTAAGTAAGAGGGAAAATATCGCCAGAAAACTGCATAGTAGTTTGGCGATTTGCATAGATTATAAGATCAAATAATGATATAAGTTAAATTAATTCTTAAATAAAAATAAATAGCAAACGCAAGGGAGTCGTATAAATAATGTGTAGAGATGGAAGGATCGGTGACTATGTCAATCGTAAGTGTTCGCCATATTATAGTACGTCTTTTTTATATAATTCTAGAAAAAGAAATGTATTTACAGATGTTATTTGTTAAGGTGATATTAGATTTAGATTTCACATAAACAATGCTTTCGGATTTAATCTTAAAGCAATGAAATGTCACATTATTAAATGCGAGTGCTCGACAGTGGCGCTTCTTCATAAAGGGAATATTTTCTCTTTATACAAACAATCTGTCAGAATGTACGTTGCCCAAGTTTTTAGTACTATCTCTAAGTAAAATTGGAACCTACAAACACAATGAAATATTCGCTGTGATTAAGGTTATGCCAATTTATACCAAAAGTTTCAGGCACTGTTTTCCATAACATTAATTGCAGCGATTATTTCATTGCGTTCGCAGGTTCTAATTTTACTTAAGGTTAGTACTAAAAACTTGGGAATCAAACATTCTGATAGATTGTTTGTATAAAGGGAAAACATTGTTTTTGTGAAGTGGCGCCACTGTCGAGGTCGTTG
Organism: Tuta absoluta; assembly: GCA_027580185.1. Lineage (NCBI taxonomy): Eukaryota > Metazoa > Arthropoda > Insecta > Lepidoptera > Gelechiidae > Tuta > Tuta absoluta. Next base: position 18,215,553 of record JAQAHW010000002.1, read on the forward strand.
ACGGCTACACTCGCCTAAAAGAAAAATATTATTAGCTAATTTTTAATTGATGGAGCATGGTTAGAAACATGAAGGTATTAATAATAGGTAAAAATAATATTAGAGTTCTTTCCAGCTCAGCAGCTAAGGTATACTGAGTTGACACAGCCACGTCAGCAAGCGTAGTGTGTCAAGAGCGGGTGTCTCAGCGAACTGTGCATCTCTCAGCGCAGCCGAACTGCAGCGAGTACTCAAGAAGTTTATCAGATTGATAACTAACTACAAATAAAATCTTCTGCAGGAAGGTGTCGAATCAAGTGGCTTCGTCGGCGATAGCATCATAAAGAGTAGAGAGGTTAGCACAGCAGGTATGTCAAGAGTAGTTGTCTCGGCTACCTGTGTTGCATGATTCGGAGCGGCCGAACTGTTGCGAGTATTGACAACTAGTAATAAATGAAACTAAGATAACTGAACGAAGAAGTCATGGGTGATGGTATCACAAAGAGTAGAGGTGTCAGCTCAGCAGGTGTGTCAAGAGTTGTGGTCTAAGAGAGCAGTGTAGAATGGCTCCCTGCGACCGCGCCACGGCGAGTACTCAAGTCGATTACGTCTGATTGACAACTTAACGGCCGGTCCGTGCTCGCGTACAATGCAACGCCCCACTGCATTGTCGGTGGTAAATGTAGCTCTATCTACACTCCCAATCGATAACCTGTTGAGACAAATTTGCACACGATATGCATATCTAACGATGTGTGACTCTGCAAAATTAAATGCAATTCGCTTAGCCAAAATTTAATAAGAAAAGACACAAAGAAAATCTGAAGAAGATACGGAACTAAACAAATAACAAGAAACCGAGCCTATTTTTAAATATGAAATGCGGTCCAGTTGCTTTCATTGCAGTTCACGCTCCGTAAAGCGCTCTGGAAAAAATCTACTTTTATGAACGTATGAAAACAAATTTCACTCAGAGGGCAATATCATAATGGAGCCGCGTGGCTTCGGATATGAGTAGCATTACATTCACGTAGCGCTGTGGTGCTAACCGCTGCCGGTGGATAGCCTTCTATTATTATCTCACTACTAGACGGTTACTTAGCGCTAATTTGCTCGGCCAATAACATACTTGGAGCGAGATACCTCAACTAGTTTTCCGGCCACGTACTTTATTTCTCCTCGCATTTCCTTAACAAAAGAACCACTGTTTGCTACAAAAGCTCTACCGAGTTATTTATTTATTTTATTTTATTTTAATAGGAAACCAACAGCGAACATAACAACGTACTTAAAAAATATAGAAACAAACAGCCAGTTATAGGTTTCCACAGATAGACAACAAAGTATGTTAAAAGGGAAAAGAAGAACACTTAGAGTAAACATTAAATACCAATAAAATACATCAGCATTAATCACACATACCTAAAAATAAAATAATGAGACATTCATGCAAAATAAGATAAACATATTAATATAAATAAGCATGTTTAAAAACATAAAGTTAGTAGGTACTTACATAGTTTACTGATTGTAAATATGTACTTACAGTAAATTAAGGAGTATTTTGTGGACACACCATGAAGGTCAAGATATTTGAGCGAAATCCAGAAATCTCTTTGGCGACGACGTATGTGCAAGAAAATGAAATTAACTTGATGAGTAACGATAACGACGAAGGAAGGCCGATACCTAATAGGAAACCTTTCCGAGTTTCGGAATCAGCAAAAAACCCGGCCACGGTGAATTTGCAGGATGTGAAATAGGCAAATACAGAGACCGTTGAAGTGATTTCATTTGAACAAAGTTTCTCTATCAACGGAAATTCAGAGTGTAATTTGCGAGCAGGGGAAAGTTCCACCTTATCACAAAACTCCACGTGGAGTGTTTTGTCGGTATTCCTAATTTTCATTCATTGGAAAATAAAGTTTTTGAGATGATTTGAAGCGTAGAAGTGGGTAGATATTAAAATAGCTTGACTTTGTAAATTTTTAAGTCCACTTGTATTTTATACAGTATTCGATATTCGTGTGTTACTTTTATTTTCAAGCTTAGCATTTGAATAAGTTGTAGTTTGAATAAAAGCTTAAACGCAAAAACGAGGAGAAGCATGCTCCGTTGAGTCGGATATTTTGAGCGAGTGGACGGTGAAAATTTACAAAATAGATAAATAAGTGGCGGGTGTATGTATAGGCGGTAATATGCGTGGACTAAGATGTAGCGCGGGTGAGCAGAGCGATATTGCCGTAGATTAGTCGCATCATATGTGCGTGTTACAAAAGATTGATGAGGAAAGGGCGCAGAAAATAATATCTGATCACGTACACAGGTTCGTAACATTAATTTGTAGGAAAAAGACAAATAAACAGAGAACTTGCGAATAATATTACTAGGATGCTATTACTATAATGCGAATTATTAAAACAAGTAATATACTCCAATACATTTGTCAATCATATCGGTATTTATAATTCTTCTTTTCTGAATGAAATAGTTCCCACCACGCAGAGCTCTTCACCCGTCTACGAGCTCCGCAGACGTCCCGACCCGGGCCAGAAGAAGAAGAAGATTTACAATTCTTTTCACGAAATGCAGAAGCTAATTAATTATGGTCAAATAAGGTAAAAGAAAAATTAAAATAAAACTTAAATGTTTCTGATATTTTGCCGAAATTAAAAGATCTAGCACATAAAATAAGAACGAAATTATTCGAGTGGGTAACAAGTTACCAAAAGTAAGAGGCCGCCGGATCAACATCAGAGCTAATTATGGTCAAACAAGACATACAGAAGATTCAAATAAAACGGTTATGTTTCTGTACCTAAACTTTCTGAAAGATCCATCACATAAAATAAGAACGCAATTATTCGAGTGGGTAACAAGTTATCGGGGGCTTGAGGCAGCCGGACCAGATGTCGATGGCACGTCCCCGTAACGAATGGAGCGCAGCGTGACTCCGGCCGGCGCTCGCTCGGCGCTCTACCAGCGTAATTGGAAAGACGCTACGTGGCACTCCGACCCTGACTCGACTGCCGCACAAGCCCTATCATTAGCGTCACTCACAATTTGCCACCGCCTCACTTCTACACTCCATACTGACGTTATCGCTTCCGATGTTAATTTGATCTCACAAATCAGCATTAAGATAATTAAATAGAGCCCGCACTACATCGCGTAGCAGCGGCTACGAGCCCTACTACGAGAATGTGCTACGAAACTATAATACACGAACGAAACAGTACGATGATTATTCTCTGTGTGTAATCCCATAACGATATTATTTTCATTGTTTGTTCATTATTGCAGAGCCGTAAATCAATTTAAAACAATGTTTGTTACTATACTTTTTGGATCATTAGGCACGAATTCAATTTTATCGCGACGACAGGCGGATTTGCAGAACTCTATGAAATAAGCATAACAACATTATCTATCTGTATTCATATTAAAACATTAATCATTTCTGGGTTCCGGCTATCGTGTTATTTTTTGTTGTAGCTCCACTAATATTTCAGGCTAAGATCCTAACGTTAAAGTGGTACTCGAGATTGTAGTAAACTATTCCTTCAATTAACTTTTCCGTTCAATATATATTTTCAATCACTCTCCGTATTGAGTCAATTACAGAAAAAAGTGTATTTAAAAAGCAGCGTTCGTCGTAAATAAATTATTCATTAGTGTCACGCGAATTCATTTGTCATATAAATAATAATAAATAATAAATGAACTTTTATTTCAAAATCAGCACAAGTTTTTATACTGAAATCCGCCAAACTATACAATAGTTTGTAGGCAGAAATATAACTCCCCATTTTATACCTATGTATTTATTTATTGTTTCGCTTTGTCGAATAGCAGATATGAGAATATAACGCGGACTGAATTTACCAGTAATTTACGACCGGTGCATATAATTTTATTTACATAGCGTGGAATTTGCGAGCCGGCGGCGGCAGCGGTGCGGAGTGGAGAGGATGAAGAAAGCGTTTTGCGTAGGTAATTAAACGTCCGGGTCGCGCAGTTTATGTGACGATTAGTGAGCAGGGCGCGCAGAAGGCTCGGCCGTTCAATTTGCCGCTTCACTTGACACAATTCGACGCCTGACTCGGGGACAATCGCACTCGAAGCCCCGTCGACCTCCTTATCTCCCACCGAGGTAATCTTTCCTTCCCTCGGCGGCAATAACTCCAAGTGGGCAGGATTACCTGCAAAGGGGCTTCGTGAGCCAACCACCTACAAAGGTTATCGATTTAAACATTGCGAGCACGCGTCACGTCTACTCCTTTTATTGTTGTTTGTCTTTGCCTCATTTCTAATCTTTTGTCGGAGGTTATTTTTACTTGCGAGAATAAGTATTTTATAAAACTTTGTAACAGGTATGGATGCTACCGTAATGAAGACTCGTCATTATATAGAAGTCAATTATGTCCTAATTTGTGAATCGGTGCACGTCTCCAAAGTTCCATTTTCTTGTTAAATGTATAAAGTGATAATTACGTTGCCAAGCGGACCACCTTAAATTGCGCTCGGTGTGGGTCATAAAATATGAAGGAAAAGCTCCAAGTGCCATTTGCAAATAATTTCGTTGGCATGTAAATCTGCGCACGTAAATTCCGCCGCTGTCTGCGCGCGGAAATTGAATCGTTCGAGAACCATGCCGATATATAATTTTAACAAAATATGACCTACCGCTGCCGCCGTTTGTGGAATTCCAAAACAGAATAGGGGCATGTGTGTTCTATGTGTGTGTGGTGAAGCTTTTCAAATATAATGTCAATAGTTGTTCAGTAGGTTGTTAAAATGGTGCTTTTTGGCACTTATGGAAGAAACAGTCTTTAGAGCCAACTGATAGATTACTGATACTTACTGAGGATCATTATGAGGTAAGCTCATAGCTTGAATGGTTTGGCTTGTGTTGTGCGTAGAAAGGTTACTTTGAATTACTTGTATATTTTTTATGCTGGTATTCAGTAACCATGTTTTGTACTTAAACTAAACTACAGCATTATTAAAAATCTAGGATGACTTAGTAACAAGTTTAATTAGCAGGTCCCCTTAAAACTAGCAGTTAGTAAAAGAAATAAATAAACACATGTGGTAAAACGCACAAAGCATACATATGTACTTACATACACATATTACGCCTTTATCTCTTGCGGGGTAGACCGTAAAATACGGTCGATATTACCACGTCTGACAAATATTTGAGGGACGTTTCAGGAAAATAGTGACAGATTGTCAGCCTTTCACCTAAAATTTTAAAACACATAAAACCCTCGAGTCTCTCAGTTGCTTCTTACAACACCCGCAGGAATGAAATGGGATGATGCTATTCTAAGTCGGCAGCACACGCCAATGTGTACTTAATGTGTACCTATTTAAGGTTGGTAAATTAACACTTGTTTAAGTACTCCTTGGAGGTAAATTAACATCACACGAATCTACTTAGAATAAATTATGTCTATTCTTCTAATTTATGTTTGAGTAAATAAATTAAATTGGTAAGTATTATAAGCCCACTCATTTTTCTTCCAGAAATTGACTTCATTAAACATAGAAAATCTTCTTTGAAAGAAGTTCTCTTCATTTTGATTTTAATTACAGATTGTTATTCTAAAATGATAATATTATTTTATTTATTGTATTGTGAAGATTTTCAGAGAAGATAGAGATTTTGAGTGAATTGATTATTGTCGAAAGCTGATATGTATTTACGTAGGTGAGGGGGTGTGTGGTGGTCGGCAGGCGGCGGCGGCGGCGGCAAGCGGTGGAAGTCACGGCAGCGGGGATATTTCAATTTGGCCGGAGACGCGACCCGAGAGGCCGCGCGGCGCCGCACGGCTCGCTGAACCGAAAGCCCGTTGCGGGCTTCGCCAAAGAGCAAACACCGCCTCCGCAATCTTGTGCCATGTGGACCATGCCGAACACTCGACCACGACAATCTACTGGTACAATTACCCACACTCCACTACCGTATAGACGGGCCGCCTCGAGTGTTCGACTCCTCTGAATCGAGTAATCGATAGTTCCAACGAGACCGGATTAATCCCCTAATATTGACCCTTTGCCGTCTGTCCACATGGCCGCACGAGCTTTCTACATACATATACTACTTAGACCGTACCGAAATCAGCAACTACTGGGTTGTCCCAGTAGTGATGAGAAAAATCAACATATATGGAAAAAACTATCAAGAACCTTTCTCTCTCTCTTCGTGTGGGACACAGACTCGTTCAATCAATAGCCGTAAGACTCTTTTATTTTCTGAAATATTAACGGAAAATAGTTCTATTTTTAAAATCTATATTAAATTTATAGCAACGCCCTCGTAGCCGAATTTTCTTAAATTGATGCCGGCTTGATTCATCGCTGCTTTTCCCGATTTTGCTGCAACTCTTTTGGACAGTCTAGCCCATCTTTATTGAAAAAATTACAGGGTTTTTGGTATTTCTGTGTATCTTTTGTACTCTCTTTTGCATAGAATTCAATATATCGATTTGTCGACCTTGCGAAACATTTGGGTCATTATATCGTTTGGTTATTAATTCCACATTCTCGGAAGAAAAGTAGTAGGTAACTTGAGACTCATAATAAAATGAAGCTATTCTTTGCAATTTTTTTAATGATCGTGCAGGATTTGAACTTGCGACTTTTGCCATCACAAGAGGCGACGCCTCTTCCATCGGGGCTACCGTGACTTGTCCCTTGCCCGCGAACTTTGCAAGTGTATCTTGATGCCAGTAACGCGTGTCACGGCTCCATCTACCGGGTTAGTTTTTGCAACTAATACCCAGCGACTAATTCATTCTTTACAGATTGAATCTAGTCTAAGCGATGAAAACCCGCGATAAATTAAATACCGAATTTTAAAATACTTCTCGAACCTGCAACTTTTAGCCCAGATGGAAGAGGCGTCGCCACTACTGATGGCGAAAGTCGCAGGTTCCAATCCTGCATGCGTTTGAAAATTTTCAAAAATTGTACACCTAACACGGGAAAAGTTTTAAAATGAAGCAAAACTCGGCCAGCACACAGCACCTTTTATTCGGTTAAAGGTTTCACATCAACCGTTTTATAATGCACTCTTTAAGACAAATCTAGGCATTTATAGACCCTGTGCAAATAAAGGGCTTGGAAAAATTTCCGTTTTCAATAATAAATCTTCTATCTATCTATCTAGAATATATAAAAAAACTTCGACTCGGTTTTACTTTTCGCTGTAATCTACACTGTCTCGATTGGAACGAAGGAAGTATTGCTTGCCAGGAATACCGCATGGGTCAACATATTGTACATAAGTTTTATTGTCAATAATGAATCCGTGATACACTCAACTTGGATATTTTTAGTTTGCCAGCCACAATTCTCACAGATGTTGACGGTTACTCTTCAAAAGCCTTTTTTACTCAATTTACATTTCAATCAGTTTTTAGTGTTCTCTTTTCTTCCAAACCGTTTAAATTTTTTTAATTCCTTATAACGATTTATTATTTTTTTAGGTATAGGTACTTTTTCTTATAGCACCTTCTTTAATAAAATGATATACTTTATCACTTTTTCCATTACGGTTCTATAGTAATGAATAACTCTTGTTTCAAACAATTCTTGTTCGGTTCGCTTCATTTTGGATAACCAGCATCTATTTTCTGAATTCCCGCCAATTTGACACATTGGTTACGCGCGGTTGTATGGCAATGCTTTTGTTTCATTTTTTAATGTTTTCTTTAGCCAGTATGCATTATGAAATCTGTCTTATTATTTCTGGGACATCCTTTATATGTACGAATTAAAAAAGTCTCTGTTAATGAATTTCAACCTTGACCATCCTAAGAAGCTGTCTTCTATTCTGCTATAAACAGATTTCATAAATTTGAAATAATTCTTAAAAAACAACAAAGTCACAGTGAAATGGCTCGAGTATAATTATAATTCTTATTATTTTGTTTGAGGTGAAATTCTAGAGGAGCGGTATGTTCATTGGCTGTGAATAACAATGAATTCGCCGAGCTCGTAAATCCAGGTGCGCGTCTGTTATTGAATAGAGCACGCCAGCTTCAGCGGCAGCGCGGGCTTCATTAATGGCAACCGATCCCGTACGATTCAATAGGCGTCTAGGCAACACAGCCTTCTACTATCACCAAGATGAGAATCAGACAAATAAGACGGCAGCCTGTTATTAAAGGCACACAATGAGTAGGGCACGATAACGAGTAGTTTGTAAACTTCGAAAACGTAATGGAGTAATTTACTGGTTACGTACTACAATTTGTGTCAGCAGCTCTACCGCTCTTCGTAATTCATTTATAGTAGCTCATTAGTGGATTGGTTTGACGAAAAAAGTTGTTTTATCAGAGCGACAGATAATTTACTTCGAAATGTAAATAATTTAATTTGTTAGAAGCAGCGAGATTGCGGATCACGCCCTACGGCCACCTATAGAGCTAGTATTTTTATCTCATTTTCTTTCTTTCGGAAAGTAACGAACTGTGTAATTGGAAACAGGGGCTTGGCTCGACCACGCGGCGCGCGGCGGGCGCTGACGACTCCACCGCCGCACGATTCGCGTTATGCTGCTCTGGTAATTCCTTACTCGGTTTCGTCACGAAACATTTACCTCATTTAAAAAGAAACGTAAACTACGGGATTATTACCTAATCTAGATAAGTACATTGTTGAAACATTGAGGGTGCACTTCAAAAAGATAAATTTGTGTCTCCACAGAATTTGAGCAAAGCTCTTTTATCTATCTTGCTATCTTGTTGCGATAAAAATAACGAAGTAACGACTGTCGTTACAAAATTCATTAAACAGTTGAAAAAGAAAATCCTTAAAAGCTCCCCTTGAGTCCCACCCTTTTAATATTAAGGGTTAAACCTATTCGCCTATATTTTGTAAAAGAAAATTCTCAGAAAAGAGGAATTCTGTACATAATTACATTTATGAGGGCTAATAAAAATATAAATCGTGTGTTGGAGTGTAACATACAGCTCATTTGAATAAAAAGCTTCAACTAAAGCTACTTACTAGCAATAAAAGTTTTATACTTTGAACCGCTAAGTGTTATGAATCCCTTTTTTACAGCAGCAAATTAAAGCCTGAATTTTGAACTTGCTCGATCCAAAATACTGTCAAAATCTTTAAGGTATTGCATCCATTACGATATGGTAGCACTATCTTTTTTTGTGTGGAACACCAAGTAATCGGACTACCTGATGAACCATAGCACCAGTACTACCAGAGTTCTTTAAACTCTTACTAAATATCTAAAATAACTAGTAGGTGCCTGACGTGTTAATTTAATAATAATATTATCATAAATCCTTTATTTCAGACAACAAGGCCCATATAAATTAAATAAAATATAACTAAAAATCGAACACAAATACTATAAATACACTACAATAATGTGACTAAAATAAAGCTATATCCATATAGGCACTTTAGGCGACAGCGACTCACATTGCACAGGAGGTCGATACCGCCTAAATAGGACCTATTAAATTCCTGTAGATTTTAGGACAAATCACAGACCGCTAGACAACGCATGCACATCCTCTTACATAATGGTATTACTTATGTTCTATTGAGCTTTCGCCAGCCATAATTCGGTTATTGATTGCGTATCCGAAGACGGACATATCGCATACAATATATATTTTGCTATATAAACAGATAAATGTGCGTTCGTAAAACTACAATAAATCCCCAAGTAATATAAACGCGCTGTCGACATCGGCGAGCGAAGCCGGGTGTGTACGGGCGGTGTAGGGGGTGCGGGCGCGCGGGGGGCGGGACGCGGCAATTTTTCTCTCCGCTGACAACATGATGTAACGCCAATATCGCACGCTGAGCGATTAAGCCGCGCACGCCGATATTTCAGACTTGCCCCTACTAACTGTCAAAGTGTCGGAGGCGAGAACTCTGCACACTTTCATACATACATAATATACTCTCCACACATGTGTTGACACATTGTGAGCAGTTTATCACAGTTGTCAACAGCAAAAATAGGAAATAATGCCTGGCAATAAGTTTTCTACTTTAGAATTTGTCACCGAACTCCATTAAGCTTTCGTTCGTCGGAATGAGGATGTGTTCGCTCCGTCCGTGTTCAATTTACCGAGTTTATTTCTCAAAATGCTAGTAATATTGCGACGAGCATAAAAAAGAGATATAAAAAGCTAGGTAATCTCGCCGGTAGTCCGTCGTATCGCTTGAAGGAGATAGTTGGCTATGCGGATCACGCAGGCAGGCAATCACTCTATAATAAACGTGGAGCGATTCGAGTGCGGCGCAGCGCGGCCGCACGTACTGCTGACGCCACCTTCCGGCTGCAGCGTCAGACGAACCAACCCTCCAACGAAACACTGTATACTGTAGACCTTACATTATAGTATCTAGATATGACAACATTAACACTAACCATTTCATCGCTCTAAATTACGAAAACTACCATTAGACATTTCAGTGGAGATAGCCCGTTAAATTACGATGTGTACCGTTCATTGTCTAGTAAACTGTTTCAAAATGGGTTCAGATTGGTCGTCGATGAGAATGGTTTAAATTGTGAAAGAAGATGTAGTTTTTATGTCAATTCGATAAAAAGGATCCTTTTCTGACCCCGTATCCATAAATAACTAAAGGTTAGGACACGGTGGAGTCGATGATAAACGACTGAAGTCGGCGCCCGAGCGTCGGCCGCTGGCCGCGAAAAATACAACTGTCATCTTGAGTGATGGAAAAATAACGCCCGCGTCATGCCCCGCTCTGCATGCCAAGAGCGTCTGTCATTCCCTTTGTTGCGGCCCCCTTATTACACAGATTACATAAAGGGTACTGCCACGAGGTGAGCGATACATAAAAAGGTACATTTTACTGCTAGAAGCTGACATATCGTCGCTAAACACGAATCACAAACCATTTCAACCCGTGTACAATAGATACCAATGATAGCTCTATAATTCCGAATACGGGTAGAGGAGACTCAAAAAACATAATTTAATCTATTGCATTAAACTGTAAATCCATTTTATTCGAACGCGAGTTTAACTTTTCCATTCGAAGGTGTCCATTCGTATGTGTCGAAACGACGGAAGAGAGAACGACGTGCTTTAAATTACGAATGTTTTGCTTAAAACTGTTCCCGAAACATTTTTATCCATATATTTACTTTTTCAATAAAGCTTGTTAAAATCAACAAGTTTTCATTGTGTTCGGATAATAGAATTATGGAGTGGAAAACGGTTTATTCTTCTCAATAGCGGCGGGCGAATTACAGTTGTTAAAAATCTGTGTTCGCGAGAAAAGTATAACTTTATGTGCGAAAGTAATAAAAGACAAGCGAATTGATTGTTGCTATTGCGGTCACGTCGCTCAGTTACTGTTTTCACGTCTGACGTAATAACGTTAGCAACAAAGTTATGGTACAAACGTGACCCGTTCGGCACCATTCCTTACCACTGATCTTTTTCATGTCTTTTGGAGCTCTGTGATGCTACACAATCAATAAACTATCAATTTTAGGCAACATTAATAGAAAATGAAAACCAATAGCACCGAAAATTACAAATATTTTGAATGTATAGCTCCCTTGCTACGTCGTAAACGTTGCTACGAGTAGGTATGTCGTAGTATTTTCTACGCGTCGAGTACTTAGACAATTTTGAACGTCAGCTAGGGAATCTAAAGCAGCTTATACTAAAACATTGATATTGGTAAATTGTTAACTAACTAGAGGAGAAATTTATCTATCTGATGTTTGCATATGTACCAAAGAAGGTATCGGTTACTCACCCGAGGTACCTGTTCTCCCGCAAACATTTGCCCGTCCGGGCTTCATCCTACGGCAAATAAGGTTTTACGACGCCCCAACAATTGATTCCACCACCACTGGTCCGTTAAATGTGTTAAAATTTAGTAATTAATGTAGCAAGAGCCAGACAGCGAATTTAATGTAAATACCTATTGTCGTGTCGCGCACGGGTGGAGAACGAAACAAATGATGCAAGGCAGAGTATGTCAAATGTCAGCGGCAACGCGCGGCCTTTCGTGTCGATAGTCACTTGCAAGCCTCGGAACATCGTGTTTCATAAAGCCGGCGGTATTACGTCAAAAACAACCGTTTTGTAGGAGTTCGTTTTAAAGGGCCCTGATATTAAAACAGACGATTGCAAAATATTAACTGACTATATGTGGTTTTAAAAGTCTAGTTGATTTCAGATTTAATATTTCTTTGGTTGGGGATTTTACATTTAGTATTTACAGTTTTGGCTATGCTGATTGAGCGCACTAAAATCAACAAACCTAATGAGGCGCGAGGACAGAAGTGACGCTTCGATCAGCAAATTTAGTGAGCAAGTGGTCAGCGGTCGGCGCAGGAGTATCACCTGTGATTGATGGCGGTGTCCGGTCCACTCTCGCCGCGAATATTTCATTAAGCGCGCTGCAAATCCTCGCCATGCATCATAGGCTATGTAAGGGCGGTTGGGGGAGCCGCGTCGACGTTTTGATCCACTCAGCTTAGTATAGAAATTAATACGCAAAATACTGTGACGTGTGGTAGTTCGGAAAGGCTACAGATTAGAAAATCACTGCCCACCGGCTTATAGACTTTTATAAAAAAATGCAAAGTACCAGCTTTATGTGGAGCAGATATTTTCATTTTATGCTAACATTCTTAGAATATTTTATATTATATTATATTTTATGGAAGAAGCCAATTACTAAATGTGGTTAGTTTTGTAGCGAGCTTCAGGAATAGATAAAATCAAGCTATCGAGCCCTTGTTAGGGTCAAGTAGTTCGTTCTCCTATAAACCAGCCGCTATAAATCAGTATTGAACAAAAGTTTATTATAACATCCCGGAATATACGGACCGCTGAGATTGCTTTTTCTGTACGTACAAGTACGTGAAAGGTTTGATTAAACTTTCCGTTAGGATGGAGCTGCTGCTGCTACATAAGAAAATAACGATATATATATATGTAGCTATCTTCACTGTCTAAGACGTAAAGTTTTGCCCATACACCTTGGAAGCTAGATTTCGGAGCCACAAAAAGATACCAACCACCCTTCAATTTTAAACTTTGTTCAACATCGTCAATATAAATAGCCACAACCGTTGTCTACTGCTGAACATGGGCCTCCCTCTATTAGGGGTATTTGTAAAACTTGTTAATCATCCAAAATACACTCGTCAAATATTCAGACATATCCGTTTTGCAAATATCTATATACATTGTTTTAAGCCAATTAATAGCGATCCGTTCCGGTTCCTATAGCTACCACCAAAGTCTCAAAACCGTTTTGAGGATTAACAAAGGATCATAAAGGCAATTTAGTACAGATAGGTAAGCCAATGTATTCCAATACGTTGTGGATATAGACAAGAAATAGTCCCAAGCTTGCAACTTGGCAACACTAGTAGCGCCGGGAGGATGCACGTACACAACTCGAGCAGGCAAACCCATGCATGCCACTCGCCGGAGTTTATTACGCTACTCATATTTGCACAATTCGAGTGGGTGTTAGCGGTGGTGTAGGCAGAGCACCCGGCGAAAACGACGTCCTCGCGTCGCGCCGAGCGCCGCCTTGCCCGTTGCCGCTCCTATGCTGCATTTGCACTCGCGGGGATCGACAAACATCTCACGCGGACCAACTTCAACCAGATTCAGAACCCCCTTATTTAAATATATCTTCTTCGCAGCTTCATGTTACTCCGTATCATGGACGATTCCAGTTACACCTACTAATAAATCCCTTCGTGTTCATTAACGCATGAGCGTGCATATACGAGACTGAAATTAAATAGTGCTTTTGTCACCAATGTGATTCCGATTAATCTGAATGGAAATGATTTGTTTCAAACCCCAGCAACTGTGTTGAAACTATTGCATAGTGATCAGGATGCAATGATTGGTCAATCACAGAGGCACTAAATACTTATTAGGCATAGTGTATACAATATATAAAAATGTATAGGTATAATACTAAAATTAATGACGAAATGGAGTATCGGGATAATATAAGATTAAAAATATTAATGAGGTTGAGGCAAGGCTGAATACGTGTCTACATACCTACTGCTACATCCCCAACCAGAACTTTTTATCATCGACACGAAAAAAAGACATTAATGTCCAAGAAGATGGAGCCGGGTAGTCAATTACGTTAGGGCTCTACCTTTTATGTCCGTAGATTAATTGTTAAGCGTGTAATGAATGAAGAGAACAAACGCTTTTAAGAAACGCGCGGCCAACTCGGGTGATTAAGTGTCTCATTTAAATGCAGTCTCTCGACGAGGACTTCTCAAACGCAAAGGGAGCGCGAGCGCGAGCGCGCTACTCGCGGAAAACGGAAGATGACTCTCTTCACAAAAGGAAGGAGAGGTATTTAAATTAGCGTAGTCGCTGAAAAAGTGCACTAACAACATTAGCGAGTGGAACAATGGCGGGGCGCACAAAGAAACGGAACAGACTGACAAACGGCGCGGAGCGCGTGCATCCACGTAGCGACTACTCCCCCCCCTCCCTACCGGTGTTCGCACATAAAACTCCTCTGATGACACAGAACCAGAAAAAAACTACACCTCGCAAATCAAAGAAATGCTGGTAAGTCTACGCTAACAACTTTGACATACCGTGAACCTTGCACAAAAGAGTTGCACGTCCCGCGAACAACAAAGCCACAGCTAGCCTTTTGTTTTGTTTTAGTGATCTCATTTGTCATTGTTTTACTAGGAAAGTATAAAGGACGTTATTTTTTCGGGAAGGATGTTCAGGCCACTCATAAATCGTAGTGTTCGGTAACTTTAATTAGCAGTGGTAATATTAAATTTACCATATGAAACGGTTCAGGCGGTTTAGAGCGTGTACCGTGTGTTTTCTGGTTCCTATTTGATGCATATCCACTTTAGTGAACTTGGATAAAATATCTTCGATCAAATGTTTTACATAATACCTACCTATATCTATATTATATTATCATAAATCCGAGAGTTTGTGTGTGTGTGTGTGTTGTGACCTCTTCCCGCTCAAACCGCTTAACGAATTTCGATGTAATTTGGTATATGGATAGAATATCACCTTAAATAATACAAAAACTACTTTCTACTGCGGGAAAACATGAGCATGGAAAAATAAAAAAAAGGGATTCCGGTTAAAATTAAAGGTGGTCTATCCAATATTTTAATCGAATATTTTTAAATTGATAAGATTTTCAGACATAACCGTTAAGGTGGCCTTAGATTCACCGTACGGCTATTCAAATAATTCACATTTGACAGTGCTAACGCTATGGCAGAGGGTCCATTCTCTTTTGTTGACAACTCTCTTAGTATGGAACTGACAGCTGTCAAATACGGCTTATTAGGATGGCTTTACTTTAGTTACCACGTTAAGGGACTATTTTCACAAGTTAGGAGGCAACGAGGTTAATCCGCCCAAACAAATTAGGAACAACATTAATATATCCTCTGTATCCGGCAACTTTGCCGCAATAAGCAGAATGTATTAGTGTTATTTATCTTAGCTCGAGCGCCAACAAAGTTTTAATTGCAAGAGCCGATACAATTTGCGTACAAATGAATTTATTCGCTGAATCCGTAGTGCAATCGTGTGCGGGGCGCGGGCGGGGATTATCCGCGTGTGTAGAGCCGCTAATTGCGGGTAACGACGCCGCCTCCGCCGCGCCACGCCGCGCCGCACCGCGCCGCCGCCCGACCGCGCGGTGCAGCGAACACCGCGCAATCACCAGCCCGAACCAGCCGCCATTCCACCCGAAAATATACCCATATTATCTATGTGACTACCGAAACCAATATTGAAAATTCATAAATTCCACTCGCTAGAACAACAAAACCATACCGACCTACTACAGCGGTATTTAATAGCCTAGCTCTCCATTAATTGAACAATAGCGGCTCTAAAGCAAAAACGTAATCACAAAGGTATGGTTCAGATTAAGTACCTATCCGGTACAATCTCTTGTTCAAGTACATAATTTATATATAAACCCAGTCCAATGAAATTAAATACAGATAACCCAAATTTAATGTTTGCTTCGTGACCCAGTATCCTCTTCAATAAGGGTAAATATAAACACAGTTTTAATATCCCCGTGCCTACAGACCGCGTGTGCTTCAGGCGACATCTGTAAATATTATGAGAGGCAATTGAAAATGTATTGGCAAAAGTTAGGTAGATAATACGAAATTACTACAGTGTATAGGTAAGGTACATAAAATAAATTGAAAATAAGGATAGGTGGTACAGAAAAACAACGCTAGAAAACTATGAAAAATTGTGTTTTGAAATATCCCGTACCGTACAACGGACGGAGGGAATGAACATTACTAAAGAGAGGTTGCATTCGGGCCAACGGAACTGGCACAGCAGTCGGTATCCGGCCTAACAAAAGGGTGATAGCGGTACGTGCGTAAATCAAACGTCGCACAATAACAGTACCTCCCGCGGCTCGCTCCCTCGCGCCCCCCTTACCCCTGCATTCGCGGGCCCCGAGCCTTTAACCAGCAGCGGTCGGTCCCCATAAATCTGCCATACTAAAATGTGCTCTGCCACCGGCCGCTTGTGTGACGGACGCCGTCGCTTCGATATCTGTGCCAATAGGTTTTCAATGTCACTATGCCTCCTGAATCGATTCGGTAGGAATCACTCGTCCGTCAGGCGCGCCCTTCTGTTATCTGCCCCTATACGACAAAGCCTCTTTATGGCCAGCCATTAATATTTTGTGGAAATTCCGCAATCTCAGTACATCTATATTTCTTTATTTGTTTTAATTTTATACTGTATAAAAAAAGATTCATCCGTTTTTAAATGGACATTGCGCGGCGCCTGGGAGTTCGTTACTATGTTTTTGAATCGTACAATTTGCACATAACTCTCCTGAGCCACGCCAATGAAGCAGTCGGCGAAGCATTACGTTTCTCGTTCGGATGGTACGATACCATCGCACTTCGCTCCATTCGCTGCAATTAACGCTGCACAATGACCATATAAATCTCCCCTGAATGCTCTGTTCGTTCTATTACGTATTCGTCGGTACAGTCCGGCAAGCTTATGTGTACTTTGTGTTTCGAACTGGAACATGGTTAGTACATACTGGAAAGCTGGAGGTGGAGGTGGTTTACCGGCGAAGATAGAGGGAAGTCAATTAATTAGGGTAAATAAGCACGACGTCGGTAACGGAAATAATTCCACGGCTGTTCACCAATACGTCTCGAGCTGAAGAACAAACAGCCGCGAGCTGAGATTATGTCCCGAATAAATCAATGTTTCGACGCGTTAAAATGTTTAAGCTCACGATTAATGCCTGGCGGAATGCGCGCCTTACCGAGCAGTTGGCGCTGCCGCCGAACACAGCTGCTCCAATGCCGATCATCACCGGCTTCCGCAGCATATTAATCACGGCCAAATCCAAAATATTTCTTGACGTGAAAAATATTTAACGGCGATCCTTCAGTTTAACTTTTCATTTGGTTATCGTGTTGTTCATTGGTGATTTTATTTTGTAAGTGCTCCTGTTAACATTAAAAAGCTTGAAATTACTATAACGGTGTGGCCCGTGCCACTGAGGCAGATATCAACAGCTAAGTCGGTACATCAACAAATTAGCATTTCAGAGGACACGTCCTTGACTTTGTTGGCAAGTACATTTTTATTTTGCATGTCTAATTTACGACGGACCTTCGTCCCATAAACCTGAAATTGCTTCATAACATCAAGTTATTTTCTTGTTTCATATTGATGTTTTATGAAGGTACTAATCCGTTCAATTTCATACATTAATCACATTAGAACCTTGTTAGTAGGGCAATCATTTCCTTTACAATATAATTAAGCTCACAAAGACATCAAAATTTACAGTCGCAGTAAGATTGGGAATAAATTTGCAATTTACGAGTAAGATTAACCAGAAGCTTATCGTATCCCGGTAATGTATCACAAAATTGCCAAAGAAGTTTTACAAGGGCTCGTTAGGAGGGCTGTAACGATAACCGCAGGATATAACTGTTTCTAATCAGACGTAATGACACAGCCGCCTAGGCACGGTGGCTCGACAGCGTGGTGCAGGCGAGTGCGGGGCGAGTGCGGGGCGAGTGCGGGGCGAGTGCGGGGCGATTGCGGGATGGTTGCGCCGCGGCAGCGGAGCGGGCGCAAGATCGCTTGTTCGATCTCATTTAGCAAATACACATTCGACGCAAACCAATGCCTTTTTCTCTCGGCTTATTATGTCACCTACTTTGACATACAAATACATTTCCGTGTCGAGCCAAAGGCAAAACAAGGCAAAACGTATTGAGGAAACGAAGAGAAAACTTTCGCAGATTTCTGTAATAAAGACCCAAAAGTCGTTGAATTAAACTCCGTTCCGATATTTATAAAGAACTTTTCGAACCGAGGAGGATGGGTGTTCCTGATATAACGATATACTGGCGGAAGTAATAAAATAAAACGATTTTACATCTCCAGGGGGAAACGAACGTTTTTGCAGAATGGGAAAAGTCGCGAGCGACTTCTCATTCCGCGATAAAATCGGAAACGTTTTACGACAATCTTCTATTCGATAACCGTTAAACAACAATCTTAAAAACGAGATCCTTCGCTTTCACTAATGCGTGTTGAATAATAATGTCCTTAAATTATCATTTTCATAATCAATGCATTAAGCAAAGGTATAAAGTACAAACGTGATTGTAACAAAAAGTCATGTCGCATAAAATCCAATGAACCTGTTGATTTAATAGAGAGCTATATATACAATATTGAAATATTTCATAACAATCAAGTACAGACAACATTCAATCACCGAAGATTCAACCGAAATAAGAAAAAATATCACAGCGTAATAAAGATATCCACTACGGTGAAATGAACATTCCTTTCAGTGAGTTTTATCTTTGGAATTCAGTAGAACGGTAGAATAAATCCGGGCGGGTACCGCGCAAGGAACTATTAGTGATTTAAAAGGATTCTTGCGAGGGCCGTGTGCCGAAGCACGTTCAGCTGTTTGTAATACGCGGCCGTATGAAAAGACGCTCGGCCGCGGCGCGGGCGAGGTGACCGCGAGGGCCGCTCTGCGCCGCCGCATAATGAACTGGTCACGTAGCCACATTTCGTATTATTTCCCCGGGACGCGTCACGTGACTTGAATAAATGTAGGCGGTCGTCGCGCGGGCCTGAAGGCCTCCATCGCCTCCTTGGACCCTCCACAAATAAACCGCTTTACGCACGATTCACCAGCGGAGATTCATTACTCAACTCTTGCTCACCGATTCATAGTATAGGATGGAATCTTTTCCAATGAAAAATTCCGAAAGAATATGACCTCAGGGCAGTAGACGTCGTATATTTAAATTTCTGGATAATGTATGAAGGATAATACCTTCATGGGATTTATTTTCATAGGTTGGGCAGAAATGTTTATCTAGGTTGTGCTAGTGTGTACTAACGTTTAGTTGATATTAAAGAAATCCATAAAACTCGAAGAGACTACTTTCCTTTTAAAGAAAACATTATAACTTGCTACGGTAAAACTTCGTAGCAATCCGCTACGAAGTTCTACGTAAAGGCGCAGGCAGACATGTTATTTCGTACCCATCCACTTTATATAAATACATCCAGGTCTCTGTTGACACGGTTGAAGAATTCGAAACTTTCATTCAAGAATTCTTAACATTCAACTGAAAACAGATGAAATTCTCTTTGTAATCTCTTTTATTCGCCATAAATCTGCGTTGAGTACAAATAACTGCGGTATCCGGTGAAGTTTACGATTACAAGACGCTACGTAACCTAATTTTGGATGATATACTGCTGGTAAGTAATAAAGACATCACACAACACAAGGCGCGCCAGGCTCACTCTCGGCCCGCGGTATTAGAGCGAGCGCAAGGAGTTTATTGTGAGGCGGCTTGCTCATAACTACCCATTCTCGTAGGGATAATGTCGGACAACAAGCGACGTTATGTTTATTTCAGACAAAGACTACGATATAAAAGCCCACGTAAGTAAGTATGCCCGGAATATCGCCCATATAAATGTAAATTTTTGTAAGTAAATGGTTATTATATTACGTTTCGAGGAAATGTAAGTATTACTTCTGTAGTATTTTGGTAAAAGAGTTCCGTCGAAATATTTTTGTAATGATATATTATTAAAAATTAAAAACGTCTCGCTACCGTCTTCAAATATGCCAGTGAAATTTAAAGAGTTCTCCTAATTTCTCTAGCATCCTATCTTCAAATTTACTGACTTTGGGACCGCCTGGGAAGTATCTTCCAAACAAAAACACTGAAACACATCGGGTGAAATTTTACTAGTGACCGATACTAAAAATAGAGGACGGGCTGGTGATAAGGAACAAGTTTTCCTAACTTCCCTTTTGAGCTTCCATTGTAACCCTTATCAGCTGATTATCAGCGGGAATTATGTTCCATATCACCACTACAGCCCACTTTGAGTTTTTGCTATCGGTCACTAGTATAGTTACACCCTATATATTAGACAGCTGATGTGGCACAGTGGTAGTGCGACTGCCAGCGAAGCAAAGGTTCCAGGTTCGATTCTTGCTGCACACAAAGTTGATATTTATCACTTTGTGAATTTGGTCCCAGTCAAGGAACCACCTGATTGTCTGAAAAGAAAGATGGTTCCGTGCTTCGGAAGGCACGTTAAGCCGTCGTTCCCGGTTGATGTCTATGATTAGTATGATTACATAGACGGCGGTCGTTACACAACCGTGTCAGAGGCCTACTACTAATGTATCTATCTATCCTATCTATCATAGTTAGTTTATATGTATTAGTTTATAATATTTTTAGGTTATTTAAGTATTCGTGTTTACAATATTACGTAGTATGTGTAAATATGTTTATATAATATGCACTATCCTGCTTGCCTTTACGCACTTTCCTGTCACCCAAAGATTGCGAAGTAGAACTTGCTACCATAGCATGTAGGCAGCCTTGTTGTACCTACTTCTCATATTTCTATGTTAAGGATTTTATTTGCTTTTTTATGTGCAATAAAGAATTTTGTTATTAATATTATTAATAGTATGCGGTTCAAAATATCTGACACCGGGGTTCATCGGGTCGTTGGACGACTCGGTGTCCCACACGAAAAGAAGAAAAAGAGCCCATATATAATTAAACCAAAAAATGGAGAATCTCTTCCCTTTTTAAAGTCGGTTGAAATAGCGTACCTTGGATTTCCCCGCAGCGCCGCGTGGTGAAGAGCGTTGAATCCATTGTTGTTTGTTAGAGTCATGTCAGCGCCATGCTCCAACAGTAGCGTCAACATGTCGTCACGCTTCTTCGAGATCGCGTCGTGCAACGGCGTGTCGCCTTCGGAATCCTGCAACACACATACACGAATACAACACTTTGCCTTCACCTTAACTAAGCGGTAAGTGACACTTTTGTGTAAACGCGCAAATTGGGCCAGGGACGTTTGCGAGTTGAAACTAATCCGTGAGACAGAAAACCTTGGATCGGGTGCCAGCTGCGACAACATTCAGCTCCTGAATTATAAAGCATCGCCCGTCTCGAGTATCGCGACAATTTTCTAAAACATCAAACCGCCCGAATGAATAATTGAGGCGGCGGAGAAGGCGTTTAGGGCGTGGATTATAGCGACTTGCATAATTTATAAGCATCTCAGAGTGGTAAAGGCGAGCAGCGAGCAGCGAGCAGCGAAAGGCGAGCGGCGAGGCTACGGCGCGCTGCTGCCGGCTGCCGGTGGCACGACGGGCGAAATCAGAAAATGGTGTCGAGTTCCGTAATATAGGGCGAGCGGCGCAAAAAGCGCGGCCACCGCGTCATTATCATAATCACCGCCGCTGCGTGCCGCTACGGTGCCGCCCAAGCCGTTTCGCTTTGTGAGCGTGCATTAAGAACCGAGCGTTGTGCTCTGTCATTCCGCAATTAATTTGCAAGGGGCCGGCAGATGAGTGATTCTCATTTCCAAATAACAATAAGGAATGAATAACGCTATGCAAACACTTCGTTACAATGCAAACCGAGGAGCTCCGTATGCGCCTAACTCGTTACACTGTGGTTGCCTACGTATACGAATAGATTAGACGACAGGATTGGAAGATACGCCGATGAGATGACAAAGCATCGTACAGCATTCGGAGAGCAGTAATTCAGCGCGAGCTCACAGACACCGGGTAATTCCGAGCAGGATAGCAGCATTAAATATTAATCGTATTGGCATATAGATGGCCATTACAGCCTGTAATTCATGCCAACGCAGTCGTGAACATTACACACAGTAGCTAATTATTGACAAGTTTGATCATAAATTTAAATTGTTTCACTTGTGTTTCGCACAACAACGTTTGACACTATCTATATGAGGACGTTGCAAATTATAGTGACACAGACTATGTGTTATTTATTAGGTATGTGTTGTAAAGCCTTTTCTGAAACAAAGTAATAATTTTGAATTCGCAGTAGACAAAACAAGCAAGCTAAACTTTAGAATGGAATATAATTTTCCAAGTTAAAGTAATATCGCTGAAATATATTTCGGAATGGTTACAGTAAAATTATTTTAATTGAAATGTAAGTACTAACAGAAGATATTTTGAATTAATCCGCTAGTTATCAAGAGTTCTGGTTCTTCTCAGTAGCTGCATGAAAAATCAGTGGGCAACTTTCTTGATTTTATGATAATACATCTGCCACGTAATAAACCAGGCACTGAAAATTTTAGGCGAGCTGTAGCTTGCTCGCAGTCTCTGTATGTGGCAAGCAGGAATAAATGTTGAGGCGAAATAAGAAATTTGATTTACGCGGCAATATCCGCAGGTGCAGCGGGTTGCACTGCACGCCGGCGTCGGCGTCGTGACATGTATCCTCGAATATTATAATTTGACGCGCAAGCCAGCTCCCTCGCGCCTCGCAACACACTCGCCACGTAGATTTTTAATTTTATACCTAGCGTGGAACATGTCGTGGCCAATCAGCATGTTTATGGCATCATAAACTGTGCACCGTTAAGAATACTGAAGACTTAATTCAGGTATGAATTTACATCAGAATTGGTTTCTTTTTGCATTATAAGTTTCCACGATGTTACTTTTTACTGCTAGTGTTTCAAGAAGTAACTAGATTAATAACATGTCTAAAGAGATAAGCTCGCCTACGTATTGAATTTTAAGTTTTACTGCTCGGTGTAATCATCCAATCTATACAGGGAGTGACAAAAAGGTTATAATAAGCTGTTGGCGATGAAGAGTATCGAATAATAAGTACCTAATTTAATTACGACTCAATTGTAAATAAAGATGATTAGTAGGTTAAGTTTGAATTTATATTTCTTTGTTTTTTGTCTTTTATTTTCCCTTTATCATAAAACTACACCTATTTGCATGTGTTTCCTATTGTTTCTTGTTAATTATACGTCTTAGTAATAAGTTTTGAGTACCCGTAAAATATAAATTAGGCAAAACCTGTAAATAAATAAATTATGTTAGTTATACCTTTTGTACTAAGCTCAATGAGCACAAGTTCACCGAGTGTAAATTTCAACAACTTTAGTCTAGATTTGTAACTGTTAATTATCTGTATTGTGTTATGCTTATAAACTAAACGTTTTTAGAGTGGCCTTAAGCCCAAGAATATAACCTGTAATTATTTTATGTTTTATACGATTAGTTTAAGAAATATTCACGATCAAAGTTTTAAGATGTAAATCTAGAATTCCTACAAAAGTTTAGCCCTCTGCCTAGATATCGAGATGCTATATTTTAGTTCTCCATCTTAGAAACCTACAAAATCAATATTCAAGGTCATAGCTAAAACTAGGTAGCCTAAAATTGTAATTTTAGACCTAAGATTTTTCGTCCTCTATATCTCAGCCGTTTCTTATCAGATTTAGCTCAAACTTGAAATAGACATGTATTTTCCTAAGATATAGTTAATCCCAAACGTAGTTGCTACCTAAAATGTAAAGCTTAGTCGCAATGGCCATTTTTTAGATCCAAAATTTGTATTTCCTAAAAACCTAGATATTGCAATGTAGACCGAAATTATCGAGATAAACCTACCTGTATTATGATTTTTATCTAGACCTAGACCAAATAACACTAAAAGTAGTTAGATTCAGCTACAAATAAGATATTCCATTTTCACTTTGAAATTACGAAAACTGAAAACACCTGTTAATTTTTGCCATCTAAAAATTAGAATATTTTGTCCAATTAGATTCCAATTAGTTTATTAGTTTCTTATTAGAAAGTTTTCTTATGCATAATTAAAATAAATGAGGAATACATCGGAATGCGCTTACAACCCCCCGCACTCACCCGCGTTTTTCCCCGCGTAACGCCCCTCTCTCCCTTCGCCCCGCGAAATGGGCAAATCAGTATAAATATGGCCGCCGTCGGCCTACAAATTCAGAGATTCGTCCGCAACGAAGTCATTCGGAGGGACCTAAAAGTCGAGACCTTGGAAGAGTTCGTCTCCAAGCTCTCGACCGGGATGTTCGCGCGCGCTGACCGGTCAGATTTCGAGCACCTTCGAAATCTGGCCCCGTACCACGCGCGCCCCCCAGACTGGAAACCGTATCCTCGCGAGCTCGCTGTGGTGGAGGAGCTCGCGGAGGATACTTACATACCGGACTGACCTTGGTCGCCGGCTGGTGGTGCGCTGTCACCTTGATAGCGCTCACCAGTCGGCGGCCCCCACTAGACTGACCCCGACCCAACTCTGACTCTTTCCGGCTGAGCGGGCCCGATCCGGGCCAAGCTCGCCGGCCAAACCGGAAGTAACATTTCGCCGCCAGGCTGGAAGGCACTCACTGGGCCTCCCTGAACAGGGTCCCACCCGGTGGGTGACTCGCCGGCGGTGCACCGGACAAGACTGCGGCCGGTTCTGTCCGGCCGCGCTTCGACCGAAACTTGACTCTTCGGGCCGTGGCGAAGTGTTCCCACACTCACCAC
Source organism: Tuta absoluta (assembly GCA_027580185.1). Classification (NCBI taxonomy): domain Eukaryota; kingdom Metazoa; phylum Arthropoda; class Insecta; order Lepidoptera; family Gelechiidae; genus Tuta; species Tuta absoluta. The sequence goes on from JAQAHW010000002.1 coordinate 18,240,498, forward strand.
GGCCCCCAACCCCGTGACCCGCCCGCTTTCGCGGGCGGCGGCAGAAATTACGCCCAGGAGGCTCCGCCTCGATGGCGTCTCCCCGACGGCCTCACGGCCGTCGAGAAGAAAACCCGGATTGATTGATTGATACAAATTCAGTCCTGTTTTCGAGTTCCTGGCTACAAGTTCCAACAAGAAGTCCCGTTTCAGACAGATGTCCAATTTGAAGTAGCTAGTAGGAGTTGGAAGCGCTCACCGACCACTCTCAAGATCAAGAGGTTCTTTTATTTGACACGTCCTGCATCCTGCCTGATTCCTGATTCCCCGGTATTGGTTGGAGGTATCTACTGGAGGTATCAACTGGAGGATCATCGGCTGGAAGATCATCGGCTGCAGGAGATCGGCGTGGACGTAGTCGCCGGTGAAGACAATAAAAGACCTGCACTTGCGTGCCAGGCGGTATTTGTAGGTCGCTCCCCGAGGAGTGACCGAGGTAATAGGCACCCCTGGTACGGAGGGGTGGTGGTACGTCGGGTAGTACAGTTGTTATCTGTACTGACGAGGCTCCCCGTGTCCGAAGATACGAGGTGGGGCTTCGGCAGTGCGGGTACTTGGTTATAAAGGGGCAGTCGCGTCGGTGCCTTGGAAGAAGGTGGCACGGGAGGCGACTGGATCCTTTTCATAAGCCGAAAGGAAGTCAAAGTACTAATGAAACTGAACAACGTTCACACTGCTGCTTTTTAATTAGATTAAATTGTTTGTTATTTTTTGTCACTTGAGAAGTCACTTATTTCAAGAACTTATAAGTTATACATACGTACAAAAAAATCCCGGCTAAAAGAATATACAAGGATTTTTACGGTCCTCCTTTATTAAGCCTATCTACTTCACAAAGAAAAACAACCTTTTGTGTCAACACAAGTTTATGGTAAGTGCATAACATTATCGCGGGGTAACAAAAAGGATAGTAAAATAAGGGGAAGCTGGGGATGTTTGGTTACATTGACGGGGACAAAAAGCGGACCGGTGGCCAGACAATAACAGCACAAAACAACAAGGTAATTACTCAAAGATAAGAACAACGCGTCGAGCACGAAAAGTGGGCGACCCTTGGTAGGCGGTAGGATGGTGTGATTGTGGGGCTACGAAGCCAGCGTGCAGTTGCACGTCAAAGAAAATGAAGGGAACGTGTTCTTTTTCATTTTTTTTTATTAGTTATAGGTTTGCTCTTGACTCTAGTCTAGGTCATAGGATAGAGACAGAGTCTAAGATAGAGCGAGCTCACCCAGAAGAAGCCTGTTCACTCTTACTTTGAAGAGATTAGGGTTTTATGCGTTTGAAAATACAGACGCAGGTAGTGAGTTTCACTCAATAGCAGTGCGCATTATAAATGATGACTGGAAGCGCTTAGTCCGAATTGGTGGAATGGCAACCAGGTATGAATGGCTGGATGTCCGATGGTAGAAGGGAGCTGCTGGTGTGTAATGAAATTTAAAAGGCTTGTTGACCCATACAGCACATTGACCAAAACAAAGATAATTCTATAAACATTCTCTAGGGGGTTAGAGGGGAGGTCGTTTCCAACATATTCTTCCATAAAACTTTAGGTCAACAATCATTATGTAGTCATATAATTATTAGGAACATTTGTTTTCTCGAAATGCATGACGGAGAATAGTCAAGTTGAATTAATGGTACTCTGTTGTAAAAAAATACTATGAAAAATCGCGTAAGAACAAACTGCTTCATCAGGTAACCAAAATCACAGATTATGTAATAAAATAAAATAAATAAAGTTTTATTGCAGGCACTGCAGGACCCATATTACAAAAAATTATGTAAAAAAAACTTTTAAAACAAGCTTTTATTTAAGTGCTCTGAAAAGATGAAAATAAAATTTTGAATGACATTAACCACATTCATTTATGACTTTACAGAAATGAAAATATAATAAAAGCTTGTCGCGATGCCTAGAAGAAACTACCTAATTACAGTTAGGTGCGTACCTTATTACAAAATTTCAATCACAAATTGAAAGTTTCGCGACAAGCTTTTATTATATTTTCATTTCTGTAAAGTCATAAATGAATGTGGTTAATGTCATTCAAAATTTTATTTTCATCTTTTCAGAGCACTTAAATAAAAGCTTGTTTTAAAAGTTTTTTTTACATAATTTTATTTTATATTTTTTAGTTTATGTTACGATAGTTATTGATCAATACGAAAGTCTTTCTATAAAACGGAGAGACCTTCAATAGAAAAACTTAAGGCACGGGGAAAACTAACATTAGGATAAAGTATAATTATCTCTTTTATATTCTATAGAAGTAGGTTGGTACCTACTCCTCCGGCATCCCTAATAGAAGAATTAGCTTGTAATATGTCTTAGTCTTTTCATTTCATTGATGGCGTCATTACTACATGGCCGAGTCCCAGTTAATTTCGAACAGTCTAATTCTTCTATCAGGAGGCCTTCTATTGACGTGACCCTAATTCATGGTGGGCCTACCAACTGCCTATCATGAACAAATTCGTATACAAAATTGCTAGTCCCAGCAGTTGAATATTGAGGAGTTCCATAGTTCGAAGACAACCCTGGATGTAGCGTCTAATTCATGGTGGGCCTACCAACTGCCTATAATAAACGAATTCGTATACAAAATTGCAAGTCTCAGCAGTTGAATATTGAGGAGTTCCATAGTTCGAAGACAACCCTGGATGTAGCGTCTAATTCATGGTAGGCCTACCAACTGCCTATAATAAACGAATTCGTATACAAAATTGCAAGTCCCAGCAGTTGAATATTGAGGAGTTCCATAGTTCGAAGACAACCCTGGATGTAGCGTCTAATTCATGGTGGGCCTACCAACTGCCTATAATAAACGAATTCGTATACAAAATTTTGTGTCCCAGCTATAAACCGCTGAGGAGATCTCTCGTACGGAGCCGATCCTGGCAGCAGCATCAGGTCAAATTTATAATTAACATGCATTGTCATCGGTTCTGGACCAACATGCAAAATTTCAACTCAATCTGATACCGAGAAGTGGTTCAAATTAAACTTGCAAGATTTGCACCGAACAAACATTGTTACTTACATGCACTGCAAGTTAAATAAAAGCTTTTAAAATACTACCCGAAAACTACCATCAAACGGGTTTTAGTAAAAATATTTAGCTTTAAAGCAGAAATCGACGTGTGGCGCTAAAACTAACTAGAGCCCGTCATACATTTTGCTTTTTTATAATTTCTAACCCATAGTTCTATGGAATAACATTAGAAATAGTCTTTCCTCTAAAATTATCCTAAATAACAATAAATGATCGGTCATACCCTTAAACCAAACTTAACGAAATGAATTCCAAAAATAATAGGATTTATACTTATTTATTTTATACTTTATTGCAAATTGTACAAACGGCGGGCCAAATGCCACGCGGCATTCTCTACCAGCCAACCAGAGGGTAAACAAAGAAAAAAAGCAAAGCACAAAAGGAAAACAACATATGGTACTTCTATGAAAATAATTATATTATTTTATGTATATTTATCATTTACACGTCATTGGAAATTTGTTAGAACTGCTTGTGCGCCTCCAATTTTAGATTTTATTTATTTATTTTATTTTATTGTTCACAAGCAAACATTACAGCTTATAACTAATTTGTTTTACAAGAAAGTTGACATACATTTTGTAAAGCCAATTACAATGTTTGACATTTTAAAATTTAAATTGTTTGGGTATTTTAAAAAAAAAAGGATAAATAATAAATAAAAATTTTGAAAGCCGAATGAGATATAATACAAATTATGTGTGTAGAAAAAGAAACTTATATTATAATGCATAATTGAAAATAAATAATTTAATTAATTAATGAATTAATGGAACACTAGATGTATCTATCTCTCTATTTATTTATAGTGATTATTGGGCTATAGCACTATTACCAAAGTTTTCGTGAATAAATCGATGCGCTCTATTCTCGGTATCTACTGGCCGAACACAATTCGAAAGAAGGAACTGTGGTATATATGCCAGCAGTCCCCAGTTGCTGAAGAAATCGCTCACTGTAAATGGAGCTGGATTGGGCACACTTTACGCCCAGACGATGGCAACCTGGACAAAATCTTCTTTGACTGGCAGTCAAGCGGGAAGCGTCGCCGTGGCAGACCTGTGGAAACCTGGAGGCCTACGATACAAAGCGAGCTGAGCGCAGTTGGAACGTCTTGGGACCAAACGAAGACCACAGCGCAAAATAGGGTGACATGGAAGAAGCTCTCCAAGGCCCTTTACAGCAGCGGGGTGCCATAGGACTTCAACAACAAAATGAACAACAATAAGGTTACAGTTGTGGTCGTATGTCACTTTGTCTTTACCTACAATGCAATGTGATTTGAGATTACATAGCACTTGTATTGTTTTGACTATACATAGTTATAGTGTTTGTGAGTTGATATTGTCTGCTATGTCGTATCTAACGGAGGAGACTGAAAAACAGCAGTATTGCTGAGGCTCTTTCCTTTTTGCTCATTTAAGTTTAACAATATATATTGATTGTAATGAGTAAATAAAAGTCTTATCATTATTATGTTGGTACTCTTTCGAATCTCGAGCCCACTGGGACTCGGTACATCGAGGCATGAGTGGGGCCGAAGCCAACAGCACAGAAGCCTTTTTGCACCAAATGATGTGGTGGGATATGTACAACAAGCGGATACTCGACCTGTCTGCACAATAGAAAAACACCCAGAGCCAGAACCCGCCTGATGTAAGGACTATTTCAGGTTAGGATCGGATTTCTAGGTTATGGGGAGGAACTTGCTGGACCGGTTGCCGGGATATTGATTGAGAGGACGGGATGCCTGCCAAATCAAATGTCCCAATCTTGATAATGTGGACAGACGGCGCCTCGCCACCCACTAGGTGGGCCTGGGCATCCACTAAGGGCTGTACGCGTAGAGCGTAGTGCCGAAACGCAACACTGGCGCGGGCGACTGAAGGAGTGTCGAGAGGTGTACACCGCTTTCTGCGCAGAGGTCCTGGGCAAGGGCCAGAACATACACCAACTCGCGACTTACGCATGTTTCACTTCCACCCCTCAAGTCCGAGCACAAACTCGAACTCTAACAGCCCCACTCTGGCCGGCCAACTAAGGCAAGCCCGAGGTGAGAGTCCTGGCCTTGGGGTCTACTCGCGCGATCCGGAGACGGCCAGTCTACACTCTCGGGGACACGCGGGTCCGTAGGGTCGCTACTCCCCAACAGCTCGCCACAAGCTGCCATACGGGTAGCTAAGGGTGTAGAGAGGTGTGCTGCACTTTCAAGTTCCGGGATTCCTCTTGTCAGCATTACTAGCGGCTTTATGCTTTTAACACTTCCACCCTTCGAGTTATAAAACTCTTGCGACTCCACTCTGCTCGGCCAATTAAGGCAAGACAGTGGCGGGCTCTCCCCAGGGGTACCCCAGAAGTACTTCGGGTCGGTGGTGGCGCTACTCATCAACAGCTTGCCAGAGCTGCCCTGCGGGGTTTTTACAATGTACTAGATATGGAAGACTATTTGGTGTATTTTAACAAATTATAAATGTCACACGTTTTGACTCCTTTTAAAAATGTTATAATGCGATATATTTGTGAAACCGTCGTTGTATAGTTCTTTAACTTGGTACCCCACATGATTGGTTCCAGAACAGTTTTTTTTTAAATTCTATACAAAAAAAGAAACCACCACCATCTTGAAATCGAGTGGATGGAATTTTCAGTTCCTCGGTTATCCTAAATTTTCAATTATTCATATTAGTTTCTAGTATCACTGAGCAAAGCAGCACAAACTCTGCCAGTAATTAAGGTTCGGGCTGATAAGTGACCGTAATTAAACACATTTAGTGGAATTTATGTTCACTTCAGTCATCTGGTCATGTTGCTTGCTTGTTCGGAGGTATTGCGAGTCAGCAAAAGACCCGATAAATAAAAAAAATTACAAGAATAATTAATGTAGAGTAAACCAGTGTTTAAGTTCTACCGCGCTCAATATTGCTAAGATTACAAGTGGTGTACGTATGTGTTGTCATATTGCCCATGCTGGATTAGAATAGCTACAGCCTATTTTTACTCGTGAGTGTCGTGAGTGCAACTAAGGAAAATCCCAGGGAACGTGCAGCAACGTTTCTTGTGAATGCAACATCTTGCGAATGCTCTCGCTGACTCGTCTGCCGAACACGGCAAATACTCCCTAAACGGGAAAGTCTAGTGGTGGTTTTATGTAATCGATAACGTATTGTGAATTTGTGATATTGGAGATAAAATGCAATTAATAAATACCATGGACATTTCACAGAGCGCCATCTAGCCCCAAACTAAGTAAAGCTTGTACTATGAGAACTACATAGCTGATATTAATACATAAATACGTCTTTTATATAAATACATACATTACATAGAAAACACTAGACTCAACACTTAATCGAGTTTATTTTCAAAATTAATATATTTTGAAAATGAACTAGATTTTTTTACCATACGCAACGAGCAGTAGTTCTAATTACCTGTAGCATCTTCAACAAAGAGTCCCTAATCTGCAGAATGTTAATTGCTATTAATTAGCTGCGTCTATTGCAACTACTAATTGCCAGCTTTTAATGTTCCTAGCTAGTGGAGTTTAAATTGTTGTAATGTTGTTTATATATATAGTAATGAAATTTAAAAAACAGCAACTGTATCTGTATTTGCTGCCTACCAAAGTCATTCAATATTTCCATTATATTATTATCTATCGATTCAAAACCAACCTACTTTCCTATTATTGAAGCTGCTCACAGATGGGATAACGAAAAAAAACACGTATAATAAAAATCCAAATTTTTTTTTCTATATAACAGTCACAATGCGCATTTTTAGGAGCTTACGTCTTCCTGGCGCTAGAAGCTGATGTCAGAGTTGATATCGTGTCGCCTCAACTAAGTTAAAATGTTTTACTTTGATTAACTACCGCATTTTCGAACTAAAAGAGAATTAAACTCTATATAATGCTTTTAATGTATATTTTTTGTAGATAAGCTAATGTACTTATTTACACCTTACATTTGCATATTTTACTAGAAACATTTTCTCATTACGGAAAAACGGGAAATAGCAATTGGGCGGGCCTTAAGTGAAAAAATATTTGCGATTCATTTCACGTATAAAGAGGAAATATGCAGAGTAATTGGACAAATAAAGCACGTCTATTTAATTGGATGATCGATATAAATTCGTGCGGAGGATAAATTCGTTGTGAAACTAAACAAGCTACGTGAGTGTACACACGGATTTATACAGAGTGTTGTTTATTCACATATCGTTTGGAGCAGTGCACATAAAAACCATTCCGCAAAGCCGGTGCTCGGCGGCATCGAGGCGCGGCTTCATCATTGACGAGGCAGAAAGAAAACAACTAATTGTTTAATTCCAACCCATTAAGTCGAGTATTACGGCAGGATTATTCACGGGCCATATAGCGCGGCATCGAGGCGCGCGAGACTCCGGCCGCGCCTCTGAGCGCGTCCGCAGGCCGCACTACAACACCGCTTTACTACCTAACAACCGGCAATATTTTGAAAAGAAATGTCTACAAAATTTGTTTTTCAAAGTATATTTTTATGGCTAAGCCCGCTAAATTTCTACGTTACTCATTAATTACAATAGGGATATCCCTCATGTGATACGTAGATAGGCTAGATATAACGTATAAATAGACCAAGCTGTTAAAAACATAAATGAAAACATTGTTATTATTTAAGCAAATACGCAGTCACATTATCACCTCATTAATTCAGCTGCAGTATATTTTGTTTTGGCAGAAAAGGAGCACACCTAACTCCCGCTTTACACGATACATTACGCACGACAAACACCTCAGCGAGTCCTTAATGCTATTGATATTTATAGCCGTCAATTACTTGTGTGACAGACGAGGTACTTAACCAAATCTCTCTTCTTAGCAATATATTCCAATATACTTACATATTAATGAGCTCTTCGCTAATATGTTTACTTTTGAAAGGGATTCTTCGCGTAGATGTTTTTGAAACCTGTCATGATTCAATACGAAAGAAATCACAAATACACAGAACTGCTATTTTCGTATCAATCTATTTTCTGGTAGACTTTTATGAAGCAAGATCAAACGACAAAGAAAATTAAGCGTAGCATTTTTCCTATTCAATTTATTGTAGGAAAACGAACTTTTATCCCTCTGTAGAAATCGACTAATTGATAAATGCGATCTCACCGCGATGACTGCACGTTGTTTAGCATAATTTTGTTGTTGGAAGTTGAAAACAAGAGCGGAATAAAACGAAATACACGTCCGACGGTCGTCATAACGTGGAAATTTGCCAACATGGAACGTCCGGTGTACTTTATAAATTTATGGAAATTCGACACAAGATTAAAAGTGTTTGTTGAACGTCGAAATTTAATGTGCGAGTTGTGTAACTGAAAAAGTTTGGCAGTCAGTATCGATAAAAAATTGCTTGGGCTCTGCGCTAACTAGTGCGGCCCTGCGCTAACGCGGTACCCTCATCAGCCGCCTTGATTGATTGTGCGGAAGTAAGCCCCCGCACTATACCGCCAGCCCTACTCACTACACGAGCGCTGTGCCAAAACCAAAGAAATCCTAGGTAATCTAAACATTTACAAAGCTTATATGTGACTGGAATGGAACGCTCAATACGGCCAATTCACTAACGTCGAAGATTTTAAACGGATACGGAACGACGCCGATAGATATGCGTCGAGCGACGCGACAAGCTCCTTGAAAGCTTCATAAATCCTGCAGTCCATTAGGGCTTCAATATCTCAACCACGCAGGTCTTTGTTATTCAACTGGTCCGCAGCCGCGGTGAGCACTCTGCTTTAGATATCGGAAAACGTTAATGTACTCTGAGATTTAGAGCTAGCGCCACGTCCGCGCCACGCCGCACTCCCACAGCTCCCGCTTTCCGCTCACCAACATCTATTTAAATTCTACAATTTAAAACTTTTAACTCTGATAATTTGATTTGATTCTTGGAACGGTAATGGAAGGCAGAAGTTAGACGAGGAAGATTACTATTTAAAAAATGCTGAAGGTTCGGAAGAAAGTTTACGTAGAATTGATATGACCTATTATTAGCTACGAGAGATGTGGGAGGTACTAATCTGTTTGATGGCTTTGTTGTATCCGTCTGCTTGTACTGTAAGAAGATATATTAAATCAAAATCAAAACAAAGACTCACGCAATTTCATTAGGAGCTCGGGGCTTGACTGTATTTTGATAATGGTCTTGTAAGCTAATTAATTGATAAGCCTTTTGAGATGAAAATTAATGAATGCGGCTGAACCTTTAATAAAATTGGCCAAGTTAGTATATTTTACTAAATGAGTTCTGAAAGTTTCTGTATTATAGTTGGCGGATAAAGGATGTCGCTTAAGAACAACATCTGTATAGTATAGGTACCTACGTAATTGTGTCGATATGTAACCATTGTTGTTTTAATACGTTACATTAATACGATTGATTAGAGAAGAGTTATTACCAATGAAAAGAAGATTTTACTTCGATCTTGTTATTGTACAGGATTTTTTCTTTACATAAAATGACTTGAAAACAGATCCGATTCTCTGACAATCAGCCCGCATAAAAGATTATGTCGCTCTTGGCTGCGTAAAATTTTCCTTCCCGCGTTTTCAATATCATGTGAAATTCAGCAACGTCGTGAATGGTCGGGAAGGAAGGTATTTATTGAGAGAATATTACCTATTGTGATTGGAGTGTGTCGGCTGAGATTACGGTGCGAAGTGTACGGCCTTTTCCCGATCGTTTCCCGAGCTATCGCTGCGGGCGAGCGGGCGCGGGCGGCTCGCGCACAGGTGCCGGTAATGTGGCACGAATCGAACCCGGGTTCAAAAAACCCGACTTTGCAACAACGAGTACACCTTTTTTTAATAAACACCTCAGCACTTTTTTTCACGACAATCTTCGTTTAGTAAGCCCTTGTCTCGTTGAAAGCAGGCAAAAAAAGAAAATAGCTTGTATTTTTTAGTCTAACCTGCACTATCGATATCGTGAGTGGCTTTGTGATCAATTTGTACATACCAGAAATAAAGGAAGAGCGCGTGTTCATATAAAAACGTAGATACATCGTCGTTTTTAAAAGCAGCTTTTTATTTGGGACTATTAAATCGGGACGTTTAGTTACTGTTCGACTTTTTTATAAAAAGAACCTGGGCAATAATAAATATAAGAGAGGTGAGTGGCGAGGAAAGAAAGGAACCATAACATTTCAGGTGACGTTGGCCCTTCCATAAATTTATCGACAGCTCGTGGTAACAGGCAATAAGGAAAATATTTATGAAGTAGAACGGCGGCCGAGCGGTTTTCATTAGCTAATTTATCAGCTTTCATCCGGCGGTCATACTATTGATACTTCGCTCTGACTTTTCCAATAATTATGCCCATAATTAACGCACTGAAGATGAAATCTTAAATAATAATCATAAGAACTTCGGAATGAATATTTTTAAATAATAACAGCGGGTTAATAGTTTCATTACCTCAAACCATACATTGAATTACTTGAGATTCTTCTTCTTTCTTCTTTTCAGCATAATAATGTCCACTGTTGAACGAATGCCTCTTGATGCTTCCTCCATTCAGATCTATTAGCGGCGATTCTGGTCCAGGTCGGCCCTGCCGTCTTTTTGATATCTTCCGACCATCTTGCTGGTGGTCTGCCAACACTTCGACTTCCTGCACGGGGCCTCCAATGTAGCACTCTATGGCTCCACCTGTCGTCATCTCTACGACACACGTGTCCTGCCCATTGCCATTTCAATTGCGCAATTCTTTTTCCAACATCAGTCACTTTAGTGCGTTGGCGAATGAGTTCGTTCCGAACTTTGTCGAGTAGAGTGATACCAAGCATAGAGCGCTCCATAGCTCTTTGAATTACTTTGAGGCGTCGCACCATACCGGCAGTAAGCGTCCATGTTTCACAAGCATATGTCATTACCGGAAGCACACATTGGTTGAAGACTTGGGTTTTAAGTGTTTGTGGCAGTTTAGAGCGGAAAACGTCCGCTAGTTTGCCGAAGGCTGCCCATGCTAGCTGTATTCGCCTATCTATTTCCGTGTCGAGTGACTGCTGGCCAAGTTTGATCTTCTGCCCGAGATAGATATATTGCTCTACTTGTTCGATCGTTGTGCCATTTACTACTATCGGAATAGTGGCTGTTCCACTGGTGCTCATCCACTTTGTCTTGTCCGAATTCATCTTTAGGCCAACTCGCAGGGACGCTTGGTTTAAATCATTGAGCAAGCTTTCTAGTTGGCTTTGCGTCTCAGCGAGCAGAACGATATCGAGATAATTACTTGAGATAATGACATCTAATTCAACGCATTATAGATTTGTGTCTATACTATTTATTTATTTACAGTTTATTGCACATAAAAACATTACAGAAAAGACACAAAACACAAATTGGATTATTATGTACGATAAGGCTCATTTAATTACAATACAACGCTTCAAAGTGCAAAATTACAAGTAATACGGCTGTTACGTGAGCTAATATTTGCATCGGAAGCGATCGAACGAAATGAGGGTACCGAGTTTCAGTGTAGTGTCTCGTCCCGAATTGGCACGTTTAATTGAACGCCTGTTTCAGCCATTAACGGGCGGGACAACAGTTATTGGCAGTAGGCAGACGTTAGGGCGCATAGATCGAGCAACCAGCGTATGTCGAAACGCTCCCAGTGTCCGACGTAGCGACGTGTAGCTCGTAGCTGTAGCCCACGCTACGCCGTAGCTTAACGTGTTTTCGTAGAGCCCGACACGAATGTCCGTAACCTATTGACATCCGAGTTGAAAGCCGTGCCGAAATCTTGATATCTAGTATCTGATTCTAAAATAAATCATGTTAAGAGTTCCACAACAGTACGCTCCCGGATTCCATTGCCACGCTGTAACCGTAATCCGATGCGACATGTTTGAGATGGAAAGATATTCTATAAAAATATTTTAGGAAATATCATTCTTTCTGAATGTGACACGGCCAATAAATCCTATAATGGTGTCGTAAAATTTCGGCGGTATTATCTTGGGAAAACCCGGCTATTTTACATTCACCTGCGAGGTTTCCCTCCGCGTCCAATTTATGTTAGTGGGCACAAAACGAACGCTGACAAATGTGGAAATAAAATGAACATACGTTTTATCTGTACGCTTTTGGAGTCGGCTTGCGAGCTCTCGCCCGCAGGGTGCCGGAGGGGAGGCCGGGCGGCGACGTGATGTGAGCTACTCGCTTAAAGAAACAATTCACGTAAAACTCCAGCGAAAATCAAAGATCATCCGTTGTATATATCTCCACTAGACTTGGCTATTTAGAAATTATTTTACGTTTTTCAAATCTTTAAACGATACTCTTCCAGTCTATTCATAAAAGTAAAGCTTCAACGAGCGGCAGATACAATATGTATAATGAATTTAATTGTCTTAAAAAGGCACTCTTGGACTTTCTTACTACCGGAGTATATACTTACTTACGTGCGGCAAAGCGACGAACGAAACTAAGTGGAACTCTTCCCGGGTCGTTCCGTATAAAAATAATTACTAATCTTTAGACATCCTTGCACTTTCAAACAAGATTTCAGACTGATTTATAAAAAGGTATTATTTTTACCTATGACCGAATATTAAAGCTCTTTCTGAAATTGCATCGCTGTAAATAATTGAGATTGCCAGCACAGGCTGAATAAAACCAGAATATTTTCAGGTTAACAAGCCGTCGAGTGATGCCAATTTGGCGCGCGCGTAATATTTTTGCATGCTGCTCCTAAAAGTGGATCGCACGCACTCCACTCAATGTAAGCGACATGCAAACATCTTAATTTACAAGAGGGTGGAAATATAATGAGGAGAAACGACCGGCATTTAATACAGGTGAGCGGGCCGGGGGGCGGGGGGCGGAGAAGCAGCCATATAAAGTAACCCGTAGATAAACATAACTTCGAGCACCTCTCCGCTTCGACGGCAGCTTCTGATAACCTCGCATATCGTAAAACTTTATTTACCACCTACAATTTGTCTTGGAGAAACTTTCCCAGTCAGATATGACGTTTCTACATTTGTTACGATGTGTAGGAAACCTGTGCAAAACAGTATTTACTAAAACGAGAAAGAGATCCAATTATGGAGGCTGTGTAAACAGGAGCAACGAGATTGAAAACAGTATAATAATTGGGTGTAGGTACTCAAGAAATTAGATTTTATACGATATATTTTTTCATTTTGATCTACATTAATTTACTGTAATAATACAAAAGTGCTTTCGCGCCCGGTGAGCTATTTCCCATAGTCCCAGAGTAATTACACGGCGGCGCTCACAAAGGTCGCGCTGAAGAGCGGGAGCGCCCCCCAGCCACCAGCCACCACCGGTAATGCATTACCAATGTTCGCGCACCAAGACTTTCATAGAACCGTAGAAACTATTACTTGAGTACTTAAGCCTCTCATCACTACGGGTATATCTGAGGAAATGAAAAGCAATTTCTGATAAAACCAATAACTTCCTATAATGCTTTGCCGCAAAGTACAACTATTAAGGACAACTATCAAGAGAAGGTTGCGTCGGCATTACCGTAATGGCTGAATGAAAGTGGAAGACTGAGCAAAATGTAAAGTTGGTGAGTTAATTTAATTGAACGGCAAGCGAGAGGAAGTCGTGGGGCTACAATGAGTATAGAAGAGTGTGGAAACACATAAGAGGCTGCGCTCAAAGCTGGAGCCGTTCTAATGAAGCCGTAAAGGAGCGCGCAATGGGAGAGCCGACACCGGTGCGGTGCGGTGCGGTGCGCGCCGCAGCTGCCGTTACAGTCTCCTAGCGCATAAAGAACGAATTAGGAAACAATAAGGACTTTGATGCCAAAGCGCTCGGATCTACTAGACGGCGACGACTCTAATGGAGATTGCAAATTCAGGCCGTTCAGTAATATTAGCCTATAATATAAACGTCGAAATAAATACCTTGTATCTTCCAATTTTTAACGTAGCAAAATGTTTAATCACGCAAGTTAAATACAAAAGGAAAATATTCGTAACTGATATCACATTGTCAGCAAAAGCTACTAATACCAATTAACAATAACAATCAAAACGTAAAAGACAATGGGAACAAAATTCGATATCGCGTATACATTTCTGCACCAGGTATTGTAAAGGGAAATCTGCTCGCAAATGTCAATGTGGGAGCAGGCGACAAGAGAAAATGGTACAACTGGGAATAACTAAAAAGCAGATTCAGATCACGGCTCTATGTTATCAGAGTACCTAGAGAACATAAGTGCCGCGCCGGCCATCTGAGATCATTATTTAATATTGAAAAGTTAAGTTTATTTTAGAGACACCAAAGTAAATTAAAATAAGCTCTGTTGGTAGATTTAAATTCCTTACTTTTTACTCTCTACTTATTTATGAGAATAACATACATACTCGTAGCATTGTAAGTGCATAAAAACCTAATACCTACATTAAAGTAGTAACAATTTGCATAAAGACATATTAAACGCTTTTTGTGAAATACAAATAACCCATTCATGAAACTAAACAACTTTTCCTGCTCAATATAGGTATGGCGTTATTTTTTTTCATTTATACCCTTTACGATGGCACGTTTATTTCGGAAAGTCATAATTTTTTAGATCTTTCTCCAAACTAACATTTTGAAGTAAATCGGACAGTTTCTGTGCGGATTATACCTTTGAAAGAGCGTAATACTTGTAGTATTATTAGTACTTACGACTAGATTGTTTTTATCTGACGGTGGCGGCGCTACTGTTCATCAGGTAGCGCCATAACCTGCGAACGAGTTCGATATTCGGCTGATGGCCCCCGTGCCCGCAGTCCGTACTTATAATCTAATATTCGCAATTTACGAGGATCGCAGGAGGGGCCCGCGGGGACTCGTAGCCTGTCATCGCTCCGACCTGCCGCCGCCGCCTGCACTTACCCTAACGTTAGGCAAAGTGCACACCTAAGCGGATACCGAGAAGAGATACGTTGAAAGAGATATACTAAATTTCATTGAGATATATTGCGGTACCGTTCAGGTCACAAGTATTTTTTTGAATAGGGCACAATTGACCTTTCTGAGAACGATACTATTAAGAGAAAAGACACCGTTTGCTGCGGAATTAGTTCTTTATTTTTGTGCATGTAATAAAAATACCATCAAGAAAGTACCTGATAAGTATACATTATCTTATCACAATACAACAGTAAGTGTAATAAAAATACCATCAAGAAAGTACCTGATAAGTATACATTATCTTATCACAATACAACAGTAAGGGACGTTATATGCTGTCAAAGAGCTTGTAAAAGCATCAAATGTTAGCTAGGTACTTTTAAACTTGTTACTTACTTCTTATAACTACAAACGACTCAGTTAAGCATTCCCTTGCAATTTCAAGGATTCTACGTTAAGCAGTTGAAAAGTTTTCTTTTAAGTTATACACTAAGCTGGTTATCTTATCTGTTCCTCAATGGATACCAAGCTTTAGCTCTCCTATGGTTTGTACCTCTTTAGGGTTTTTATGAGGTTAATGCTGCGCACCTGAAGGCAGTATTACACCCTGCCAGGAAGGCCCGGTTCGGCATACATTGCTGGTTATTTCATGAGTATTATTCCAGTAAAGTCAAGATAACCAGAAGCGTATTTCGAAACTAGCCCTGGTGGCAGGGGAGAGTAATACCTACCTAAGTGGCGCGTTCGTTTATTCACGAACAGGGTAGAAACAAACTAGTGAGTGGTGTTGCGATACGCAGATGTCTTAAAACTACCAATGACTCAGTTTATTATATTTTTAGTGCTTCAAGGTTTCTGTAGGAACGAAGTTTTCTTCACAGGAAGAGTAGAGTATAATATATTTTGTTTCCAACTAACTAGATAAATATATTCGTTGGAAATTACATGGACTCTCGGAAGTTGATAATTTTTCTGAATTTCTTTATAAAAGATGTTTCTAGATATTCTCCCAGATAATTGGAACACTCTCGGAAGTAAACTCTAGTTACTCTAAGCCAGCAAAATAGAACGAGCCTCTTCACATCGCATAAGAAAGGCTAGATAAATATTTCTGATTTCTGATTTCTGAGAGATAGCAATGGTCTCAATTCCGGCGATCATATTCTAAGTCAATATTTAGTTTAGCTATATTGTTTGAGAAAGAAAGAGACGGAAACCACAGTCGAATGTATACCTGATAAAGTTCCATAGAGTCTAGTTAAATCGATTCGAAAAGGTGTTTTACTTTTTATATTGTCGAAATTAAATTAAATAATTATGCAACAATGACCTAAATGCGAGATAATGAGGTCAATTCGGGATTTAAATTTTCCTTACTTGCCTTAAATTAGTGCTATCACTTTCCGTCAAATAGGTTTAGAAAAGGATAGAAGATATCTAAGTCCTGTCATTTTTAAAAACGTCAAGGGTCTTTTCGCCTTTCCTAGTCAATTTAGTCGCCATTGTTTTGATCGTCACCTTATTTTGACAGATAACACGTATTTTGCATGAAATTATAAGACATGACACGACTAAAATATCTCCTATCCTTTTCTAAACCTATTTAACGGAAAATGACAGCACTAATTTAAGGCAAGTAAGGAGAATGTACATCCCGAATTGTGGCCATTAGTTCTCTTAACCTAAACTCTATTCTGACAGATAACGGGTATTTTGTGTCAAATTATAAGACATGAAATGATTTAGATATCACCTATCCTTTTCGAAAAACTTGCCGGAAAGTGACAGCACTAGTTTAATGTAAATTACGAGAGTTTTTCTCTGGATTGAGGCATATATCTCTTTTTCTTACCGAAAATTATGTTAGCCTAATTTATGAATAAATCTAGGAATATGTTGACTTGAATAAGGACCGCTAAGTCCCTAAGCGCTCGACCCGGCAGCTACGGCGCACGTAAGCAGAGAAGGATGCTTCCAACATTAAACTTAGTATGCGTACGTGTGCCAGTATAAGGTAACCGGATAACAACATGGATCTCCCACGCGTTCACGCTACATAAGCATACCCCACTGGGATAAACATCGTAAAACTAACTTGCGAAATACATGTATTTGTTGTAGGTTTATAATTGAAGCCAGTTTATTACACCGTATGAGAGCAATCATGTTTATCAGATACTAATTAGTAATGATAAATAAATTGGCTACGTTCATATAGTTTACTGTCTATCCGATAAATAAGTATCTACTCTGTGTTGCCATGTGATGCCGGCTTAGAATAGCATCATTCCATTTCTTTCCCGTGGGAGTCGTAAGAGGCGACTAAGGGACTCGAGGGTGTGTATTGCAATTTTAGGCGATGGGCTGACAACCTGTCACTATGGCGATACACAATTTTTCGAATTACCCTCAAATATTTGTCAGACGTGGTAAAAATGGTCGTTTTTTGCGGCCGTTTACGCTCTGCCTACCCCGCAAGGGATAATAGGCGTGATATGTGTATGTATGTATGTAGTATCTACTCTTATTCAACGAGGATAAACGGCGACAGGAAAAGAACTATTACTAAAAGTAGGGCTATTGTATGTGACGCTTCGATTGGCTCCAAAAGCTTCGGCACAAAGTCTTCTCCGGATCCCGTCACACTTAGGTAAATCTCCAATATCCGCCTTGATCGGCTCCAGAAAAGCCACACAATATGAATGAATACCGCATCAGAATACAGCTAAGTGTATCCACCATTACATTTACTTAGATGTGTATTTATACCAAAAGTGCACCGCAGCACTGGTAAAATTTCATAAGTGTGTATCTGTTCTAAGGAGAAACAAATTAAATACTTGTTAGTGTTAACATTTCAGGCATGCATATGTAAAGCTTTTATTAATGACTCTGAGATTATAACCCGACGGCTTTTACTCATACTTTATATTATAAACTTTTTCAGTAAATGCACAAGGGGATATGATAAGAGCAAAAAACGCATCCAATTTGGATAGCGTAAGGAGAAATTGAAAACTGTACGACTGGATAAGCGGGAGAACTGCCGCCGGGTAAACTTTCCAAGTTATTAAAGCGACTGCCTCAGATAAGAAATGCAGTAATACTCTTGTTCAAATCAAACACAAGATATTTCATTATAACTCTACAAGATTCCTTTTTATCTGCTTTATATTCATGAACATGCAAAGCAAAAACAATGAAGAATAATTAAATTCTGAGTATTATAAAACTTAAATCAAGTACGTGTATTCATGACCGGAACAAGAATGTGAAATGACCATTGTCAGACACAATACGAGCTGGATATACAGTGGGGAGGTTGGCACACAAATTCCAAGTATAGCCCGTAGTGAATGTAAACAGAGGCGTACAATAAGAGCTACGGCGTATTTACTCAAATTTGAATCGGGAACGTGAGGAGCCAGCAGTCCATTACGTGACCGTTAATAGCATTCAAGCGGGGAGCGGGCGGCTTGTGCAGACTTGCTCCTCGCAAGCCTCACCTCCTCGGCCCACGGCCCAAATCGTTACTCCAAGCCCGGGGCGGGGAAATATCTATAAATTACTGGAACGACAACTCGTTCCGCGCCAGATAAAGCTACGCCACAAAACAATGCTCCGGACGAATGCCACAGTCGTTAGCAGCCAGAATCGCACATCTTTATGAAGTGTTTACGCCACAGATCCTCGATTGTCTCCGGTAAGCATCGTTAAAGCTCTTTTGTCCGAATATCTAAACGTTCCTTTCAGGACGAGTTTGTCTAACTTGCTTAAAAGCATAATACGAATCCTATATATTGTCGTTTAATTTAAAGTCTTTGAAGCGAAAAATCTGCAATTGAGTAGTTTACCTATTACAGTAGACAATGCAATTCGGTGAAGATGCCTCAGTTATTAAACATAAATATTCTGTATGTACAATATAATCCACCAACCGGGAAATAATAAAAATAATATACCATTTATCTACCAGCAAACAAATAAACAAACAGAGTCTGAAAAGTAAAAAATAAATACTTCTTGCTAACTTTGCTACTACTATCCCCAATTTTGTTTCACGTTCAAAGGCGAACGTTTCTGGACTTCCAATAATTTAATAAAGAAAGTTTATTGGAGTTGGGGAGCGTGCATGGCTGGCACGCTCGCCGCAAAAAGCCGAAAACTTTGATTCAATTAAAACGGAAAGTTGGTTGAAGAAGTTACGAGCGAGCTGAAGGCGTGCGGCGTAGTGTGGTGATGGCGAGCAGAGCAGCGGTGCGCCGGTACGCTGCGACTGCGACTGGCCGTGCATAGCCGCCCGACCGCCTTAGCCTTGCCAGAGCACCAGCAGCTTACAACTTCTCGCGCTTTACTATATCCAAAGTTCCAACAACTCGTCCGCTCTTCATACTGCACGCCAGACACACTCATTTTCCTGACATCGGTAAATTAAGTGAAACGTTAATCCACCCCGCTTGTTCCACGAAATCCAAATTTCATTTTATTTACTCAGCTAATCGACGTTGATAAAATTCTACCTGTTCAGATTTCGGGAAAAAAATGTGGAGTCCGGTGGGACACAGCCGCGTTGCCTGCGAAAGTCGCTGGTGGGGAATAAGGGGTGACGAGCATTGTTATGCAAATTGAGGTCGTTATTTCGCTACGAATGAGGAAAGAGCGCGACAGCGGCCGCCCCGGCGGAGCTCAGGCGCTCAGCTCGCCCCGCGCCGCCGCCGTGCCGCCGCCGTGCCGCGCCGCCGCCGCTCACCGCAGCGCGGAAGACGCTTTGCATAATTGGTAATACAAGTACATAAGTAGAAGTAGAGCGGATAGCATTGCGTACCGGCTTACCGGGCTCAATAAGTCTGCTAAATGTACTGATACTTACCGAGTGAAAAAACTTCACTTGTTACATTTTCACCATTTCTACTTTGACAATATTGTGACAGATTATGAGTTCTGGTTAGGATGTAATGGGACGAGAAGTCACATCTGTTCTTTAATAGAACAACTTAAATGAATATATGGCGTTCTTCTTCTTCTTCTTTCGTGTCGATGACTCAAATGTATTTCGACCAGAAATTAGCCACGGCGTGCAAAACAAACACACTGAAATATAATTACAGGCTAGGGTTAATGTAATATGATAATGTTGAAACGTTGTTCTACCTACAGAGTACCTGCCTACTCGTAAAATACAAGGTGATTTTTCTTTTATTGTCCGGAAACTTTTCCCGGTGGGCACACACATTTATTTCGGAGCGCGCAATTCGTGCTTGGACTGTAATAAAGCTGATTCTCATAAAGCTTAATCGGACTTAAACGCCGTAGGAGATCATTTTTCACGGGGTAATCGGCAGAATTTTCCTGCTCAGCCAAAATTACTAAACTTGTGGCTATCATATTCATATTTTTACCCGAATTATCCAATATAATAAGTTTGAAAAGAGTAAGAGACAACTTTTAAAAGGAAAAGTTCTGGGAAAGCACGTAATGGCTCATCCCGCTCACGATTTCTGTGCCCGAGGCAGGACCGGCGGACCGGCAGCGTCAAATAAGTTTCTAATTGCTTATATTACCAAGTTATATTCGCTCTTGGAGATAATTAAGTCAGGAAGTTAAAACCACATTCACGTACTTAACAGAACTGAGATTTTTGTTCCAACTCGTTGTACCCTGCGGTGATACGTTCTGTCGAGCCTTTGAGGAGTCCTCACATTTCCGCACAAGTAAAAGATTAAAATACATTCTCTTTACATTTACTGATTTTCAATCCTACATACTCGTTTTCTACTGGCGTAAATTATAACGTTTCTGGCGTGTGAGCGTGCCATCGTAAAGCACTTAGACATAACTCAACCGCAAAAGGCATCTCAACCCATTGAACCAAAGCGGTAAAATGCATTCAGTCGGAAAAGTCATGAAAAATACCCTTTCTTTTTGGGTGTAAGCCCCTTGGAGAGAGGTGACAAAACGGTCGGTCGCGGGTCGGGTAATAAAAGTGTCTACACGTGACACGGATGGCAGGCGACTGGAAGCTAGCTCGCAGCCCGCGACGTCGTTGCACTCGGCAATAAATACAGCTCAAGGCATACCATCTCTGACATCGAGCGCACTAGCTCTTGCTCTTAAGAACGCTTATCCAAAGAACAGCAATAAATCTGCAGTACAGCGTACAACAATCTGGATTATTCTCGGTTTTCTTAATAGCTAATACTTGTTGCGACTCAAGATTTTCAAGAATAAATAGAATTTTAAAGATAAACGTAACTAAGTAAGGAAACTCATCCGAAACTGCAAATAGAGCAGTAAATGGATAAAAATGTAGTTTAGAAACTACTACTATTAACCACAACGTGAAACATAAACACTAAGCAGCGCGCAGAAAGAGCAGTAAAAGTTTTTAAAAGAACTATGCCACTCGCACCTTTAGAGGAAAAGGCGAGGCTCTTCCCGTGTATGAGGGATATAAAAAGAGAATAATGTAATGTTAGAGTGGGCAGACAGACGCTTAAATTCAGGAGATATGAAGGAAATGTGTATGCCATTCTTGCTTTCAAGTTGGCAATAACGCTGCGGATATGGAGCGTGCTCGTGGCGTTACCGGGGCAGTAAATTAAGCACCTACAGTGAGGGAGCTGCCGCCGCCGCCGCCGCCGCCTCGCAAGCGCTATCTTATACAGATCATTCACTGTCCACCGCCGCTGCGCTGTGTTAAGCCCGCTCCAGATAAATCTCTATTAAATTGTACACAAAAGTTTACTGCTCTCCGGGTTGAATACAGTTATCTTTTCATTAATCTGCTTAGAATTTTATCTATTTTGTTAAACAAAGGCTTGGACTTATAGTTCAACAGATAAGATCAACTAGCTAGACAGAAACTAAAACATAATAGTTATGAGATAGTTAAGGCGACGACGTTGAGACGGTCGTACTTTGATAACTTTTGAGTTATATAAAACTTATTTAAAGCACTCGTAAAAGACCGAGAGAGGGCCAACATTCTCAACAAACCATGTCGAAAAAGAATTTTTTCAAGGAAAATAAAGAAGCCCAACTTAAATTTAGTGTATCGGCCTGCGAGTGTTTACGAGCCAGGCCCCTGAAATAAACAAACCGACAGTAAAGCACAAAGGCCACGGATTCTGTGAAATGGGTACCCACTCGCTATTTCATGTCTGTTGACTAGCAAATGAGTTTTCAGAGCTCTCAGTTTTACGACCAGCAATTCATCGGAAATTAGTTTTACTAGTGAGGGAAATATCTACTACCTACTACATATAAATCGTCATATTATTCTGATAAACACAATGGTGACAAATATCATCAAAACATAATGTCAGGCAGAACAAAAGCCAAAGTTGAACTCAAATTAAAGTTTAAGTCACTAAACATAAGATAAAAGTACAACAATGTAGGCTCTGCTCTATTTTGAGTGCAGAGTTAAAAACTAGTATAGTCGTAAAGGGTAGGAATGGACACAATAGGGTGTGAGTTTGCGGCGAGGGGACTCGGCCGGCACCAGCTTTCAGCGAGAATTGCTCGGAAAGGCAAAGTTACGTGCGCCCAAAACTTGCCAACACACGTACCTAGAAACGAGGTCATATCCCATCCATACCGCTCCGCTCCGCTCTTACAATAAAGTAAAGTAGCGGCTGCTTCTTGTTTACCCACTTCGGTTTCTTACGAAACAGAGCCACTCAATTAAACTACTTTGGGTTTGGAGCAACCACATAAAAATTAATTTCACGCGAAATACTCCGCTTCGTAGAGTGAAGTAACTACTAAATATATTGCCTAAATATGAAATATGATAATAATTTATTACTTTGGCATGCCATGCCGGCTCAAAGTTAATCGCAAAAAAAAATACGATTCGTGTTTTACAAGGATGTCAATTAAAAAAATTTCTTGTCTGTAAAATTGTGATAGTGTCTGAATGGTGCGGTCCGGGTGCGGTGAACGAGCGTGTAACGTCCGGCTGTCGCCCTCGCAGGGCCGTGGGGGCTGGTGGCGGTAGCGGGGGCGCCGGTCGGCGGATACAAATTAAAACATTAACAATAGGTAATTCCTGCGCGGGTAACGAGCGGCCCGTGCCATTATCACCCGCCTATGAAACTGGATTATTTTATTGTTAATGTCATAGTGCCCGCTGCCCACCCACCGTGTCCACTGCCGATATTATGGGCAAAATATTGTTTAATCTGCTGTAATCATGTGGCTTAAATTCTAAATGTGTTAAGCTGTTTAATAGCTTAATTTTAATGAAACGCGTGAAAATCAGCACTCATTTTGTCCAGTTCAATATTTAGAAAACCACAAAAACGCACAACTGAAAATAGCATAAGTTGAAAGAAAATGTGACCATAAAAAACAGCGGAGCGAGAGACGGCGCTAATGAGAGAGCATAAAGCGTGACGTCGTAAAGCCGGCGGCGCATTAAGCGTCCGCTGCCAGAAGCTGCCCGTAATCTATTCGTAGCTATTTTAATTAGCATCGTAGTAATAATAAAGCGGGGGTGAAGTTTTTGTGGCATCTCCGGCGATGTTTCCCGAGGCGTGGTGGCGTCGAAGCTGCCCCCGCGCGCCGCTTGCGCCCTGCCCAGTCGCCCAGTCGCCCAGTCGCCCAGTCCGCACCACCAACTCCTCGATACGGAATACTTTAAACAACTTCTTGTTCACTCAACTTATGAAGTCCAGTTAGGAGGCGAGTATACTGAGCACTGTCGACGCAGAATAAGTTACAATGGGCTACCTAAGCGTTAGCAAAATAGTATTACTAACTGCAATGAGGTTGATGAAGGTATTTAAACTAAAACAGTTATGTTGTTGTTCTAGCTAGTATTTTACGAAACAGCTAATCTTCCTATAACGATAATTTGGGTTTTATTTTGTTTCCTGTAGCGATATTCCTTATAAACGGCAAAATCATTGACTACCTATGACCCTGGTTAAAATGCATTAGAAAACAGTAACAGCTGCATATTTCCTGTGCCTTTCGCTACTTTACAATTATTTACTCTTGACATTTACGAGTATCTAAAAAAGTGTCAGAACCAAGGCCGCTACAGCTAAAAATAAATTGTATCGCCATTAAAAGTTAATATTTTTTGCATAATGTGCGCTCGGTATACTACCTTCTTAATAATCTTACTGTTGCTGTAACCTACAAATATCTACACTAATATTATAAAGAGGAAAGATTTGATTGTTTGTTTGTTTGTTTGTTTGTTTGTTTGTTTGCATCGAATAGGCTCCGAAACTACTGGCCCGATTTTAAAAATTCTTTCACCATTAGAATCCTACATTAATCCTGATGAACATAGGCTATATTTTATACGAGAAATAAATAGGGATCCGCGTGAAAATTTCGATAATGTAACCCAACGTGTGAAAAATTTACCAAAAAAATATCTTATATCGCGTACGCTGTGGAAATTATTGACAATAGAGCAAAAAAATGTACTACAGTTTTATAGAGGACATCAATATCTACAATAATGTCCGCGATACCATATGTCTAACTATTACAGTTATGCCACAATAACTACTTTTTCATTTAATATTTTACAATCTACGCCACATTATTCGTACCAGTGTAATGATTACATTTAATCATTACTGTATTAAAGGGTGTAAGGGATAGCCCTCCGAATACTGATAGGGTACATGCAGACCATGAAACTGAACAACTTTCCCCTAGGAACATATTTCAGGAAACGTAAAAAAACTGACTTCCCATAGTGAATGCAGTCAGCTGATGGTGATTTTGTATGGAAGGTCATTTTCTTGGCGTTTCCTGACATATGTTTCTAGGGGAAAGTTGTCGTGTGATGCCGGCTTAGAATAGCATCACCCCATATCTTTACCGTGGGAGTCGTAAGGGGCGACTAAGGGACTCGAGGGTTTGTATTGCAATTGTAGGCGATGGGCTGACAACCTGTCACTATGGTGATACACATTTTTCCGAATTACCCTCAAATGTTTGTCAGACGTGGCGTAAATGTCCGTTTTTGCGGCTGTTTACGCTCGGCCTACCCCGCAGGGGATTATAGGCGTGATATGTGTATGTATGTATGGAAAGTTGTCCAGTTTTATGTTTCATGCACCCTATCAGTATTCCAAGGGCTGTCCCTTACTCGGTATAAAAAAAGACGACAAAAAACATAAAATTATGCATTAAAAAATCTACACTAAAATAATACATACATACACATATCACGCCTATTATCCCTTGCGGGGTAGGCAGAGCGTAAACGGCCGCAAAAACGGACATTTACGCCACGTCTGACATAATGTTTGAGGGTCATTCGGAAAATTGTGTATCGCCATAGTGACAGGTTGTCAGCCCATCGCCTAAAATTGCAATACACACCCTCAAGTCCCTTAGTCACCTTCTACGACTCCCACGGGAAAGAAATCGGGTGATGCTATTCTAAGCCGGCATTACACTAAAATAATAATAATATAATCTACACTAATATTAGAAACAGGATTTTTTTAATTGTTTGTTTGAATTGGATAGGCTCCGAAACTATTGACGTCATGACCGTCATTCTAAATAAAGAAATTTGTATCACACAATTTTCTTTTTTTATTACAATTTTAAACCTAATAGAAAATAGGCTCGGGCGGGATAAAAAAAATAAAAATTTAGGCACTGCCATGGGGCTGGCCAGGTTAATCACACGGCATGTAACTTTACGCCACCACCATCTGAACACGATATTTGTTTCAAATTGAAGTCAAGATTTTTAGAATCCTACATTATCCCTGATGAACATAAGCTATATTAAACTGTCTTATAACCGGGGGGAAATTGTTAGCAGCGGGTGAAACCGCTGGGCGGGCTGCTAGTAATTAAATAATTTGTAAATTTAACCATTTATCTCTCTCTAGTAAAAATGTATTTAAAATACCTAAAGGAACTATTTCTTAAAACTAATTAAATCCGTCTCAAAAGAACAACTATGCATGTCACCATATTAGAAAACACATAAAATAGAAAACCCGTAGAAAATACTAACAAAGGCATGTTTTCTGGGGAAACAAGTATCACGACATTATATTTGGAGGCACTTCTATGTGAGCTGCATCGTTCTGGACAAGGGAGCCTCGCAATTGCTTCCAGTGGCCCTCGTTTCACGCACCGCCTGCCACTCTAGCACTAGAACAACATTCTCTTGCCAACTTTCCACAATCTCTCTACGTAATACATATTCTGAAATTCTGTTCGCTTAGTGCCGTTTTCCACGTTATGTATGGGTTTAATAAATGTTCTGACATGGCCGGTAAAGTTGGTGAATTACGATGTTCTCCACTTCTTATGCGAAGATGCTATGAATGAATAAACAATAGCCTTAAGGCGACTAAGTCCGAGGAAACTTGAATAACTTAGGTGACATTCATGCAAAGCCATTTTGAAAGAAAATCTTGAATATTTTTCAAAGGAGACTAGAATGAAGTCAGTGATTTATTCAATATGAAATCGACACGCCAGTTTTCGACTTTCTAATCACAAAGGCGAGGGTCGAAACCTCAGAAGCAGAGAAACGCCCTATAGGATGGCATTACATTTCGCTATAATATAAATTTCATCCGCATCCGCCTGGAACAAAATTCTACGGATTTTTCATATAAAAAGCCCTTTGTTTTCCCTAGCTCCAATAGGTGTTTCCGATCAGAGGGACAGGCTGTAACGTTTGATATTAAAAAAGTTTTTCTATAAGGACTGTCTGACGGCGAGCGCGAGGATTCCATTGCAATTAAGACGATCTTAGTTATTCTTTTGCAATCTTTGTTCGTTCTTATTCTTTGGCTTATATCTGAGTACTGGGTGAATACGGAGTTATCTATGCTTTAGATATCATCCAGATTCAGTAAAAGTCTATCTTATTATTCATGTTAATAACATCATCTACTTATAAGAATTATTGATCATAAATAGCTTCACCACTAAACAGGTTAAACCGAACTTGCAATGCAACTATTAAAAATGCAAATGTACCTACTTACGTAATTTTACACAAATACAACTTCCAATCAATACGCTCTTTGTCGGTATTACAGTTTGTGTCTTTCGTAACTTTATGCGTACCATAAATATGCTTGAAAACTTCAGTATCCATATCATAAATAGTTAAGAATTTTGCTGACCTAACGCTGAAGGCGAGTCCACGTAGTTTCTAAAACGTTTTTAACTTTTGAAAAGGATTTCAGTGTCCCGAGTTTAATGCACTTTCAGGAAAACACGACGGCGTATAAAACAAATAGCCTCATTTTCTCACGAACGGTAATGTGCAGAAAACAACTAGCGGAGGTAGAATAAGTAAATCCAATATAAATAGAGACGGCGGCACATTTGTCCGGCAAAATGTCGCTCAGGTCAGGTGGCACACGGCGAAAGCGTTGAAAGCGTTCATAAATTTGCAGAGGCCGAGCGGGCACAGGTGGCGCCTGCACCCAGCGCCCAGAAAGCCTATTGCCGCGACTAAGGAACGTTACTTTATTATGATCCTCGTGTTCACGTTGTTATGATCTCATCTTCTTATTTCTACCTTCATTTTTCATAAACCCGGAACAAATAAAATTCGTAATACAGTCTATTCCCTGAGTCTTGGAATAGCTCAGTAGCAAGGTTTTTCTAAATCATTTTTAAATTTAATTTTCTGATGGGAGTTCAACCTTTCGGAACACCCCAGGATTTCATTGTTTGCTTATATCAGCGGCGTGTTTTCACATGTTATAAAATCTTTTATCAGGTCACGCGAGTGTAATGCGATCAAAGTTCGTTGAAGCAGGCGGTGCGGGCGCGGGGCGGAGATAGGAGACTCGGCTAACGAAGTAAACAATCGACAGAGACAATCCGCGTCCGACGAACGACGACCGGGCTAACAGTGCTACAAGACAAAGGGCTGATGAAGCTGATTATTTCGTTTAGCTGTTTCCATTCAATCCGCGCGTGAAATCCAAATAAGAATAACAGCCATGCGGACTTTTCTGATAAAACTTTAGAATTCAAAGCATGAAAGTAAATTTACAGTAATATAAAAAATACATTTCAAAGTTTGAACTAGTGTTGATGAGGATTCCTCTTTCGCATCCTCATGACGTGGAAGTACCACAATTTTGAGGTTCCTCATCCTCTACCGCTTCCTCATAGATATAATGGAGGAAGTAAGATGGCACATGCGCGTAACCATAGCCGAAAGACACCACCCCTTCAACACTTTTTTGTTCTACTTCTATATGTGACCGTTTAATTTGTTACACGCACTCTTCCTCATCCGCATCCTCTTCCTCGTAAATAGAAATACGTCCTCAGCCGCATCATCCAAGTTAAAGCTTGTTGCTTCCTCTTCCGCTTTCTTTTCCTCATAACAGTTTCCTCATCTACACAAAACTCAAAGTTCAAACCTATGGCAAATTAATGTTTAAATATGATCAATCTATCTATCTCACTGTTGCTACTGACCCTGATGTCTTTATCTTTAAAATAATATGCCTTCGAACATAGTTTTCTGAATTTCTCAAAACTTTGCATTTAATTTTAAAATTTCGTCTCAAATTTTATTATAGTAACGTATATAGATCCCCCACAGACCAAAGATCTGGTAGGGGTGACAGTGCATGAATTTTTGGTGCTCTGTGAGTTCATCATACAAGATTTTCTTACCTCTAATCTTATTTCAATTTCAATTTTATTTATTATGCCTTAAATTGTAAGTGTGTACAGGTACATGATGTCAGGTATTAATATAATAAACATTTGAGTCCTCTACAATTTTACCCCTTTTGTCTAGGGTGTAGCCTAAAAGTATTTAAATTAAATGAAGTGATAGGTATAAATTCAATTTATATAAAATTAAATTGTATCAACGACGTATTGTATTAAATTGTATCTTACTTACGACGAATTTATTTGATTTAGTAAAGTTAAGTTATTTATGTAATTATTTTACTATTTTGTGGCATGTCAATTTTATTTTTATTCTGTGTTCTGGCCTCAGTTTTGATAATGAATATCAGAGTTTCTTTAAAAGGAATAAGAATTCTTACGCATATACATTATGTTACCAAATCTGTACTGCGAAGGAAGCGTAAGATTGCTAATGTTTTTAAACAACTATCGGAATCACGACTTCGCAATTTATCGCCCTTTTCTGTAACGAGATGCATACAGGCGTCTTGTTTACCACTTTCCTCCTTGGATCGTGATTCATGGCAGCTTGCACCCTCCATCAACCGTCACATTTTAAATTTTCTGATTCCATGTTCCTAATTTACCTCTATTCACACGTAAGTTGTACCAATCTCCGTTTGCAGTCTTCTCGACCAGTTGCTTTCTGATATATATATATTATAATTGATTTTCATTTTTTATTTTTACGTTATTTAATATTAATTAATTATTAAATTAATTATTGTTAACGAAATAAATAAATATAAAATTATGAAATATCTTGTCAGATATTAGGAACAGCTGTTGCTGTTCTTCATAAAAGTGGATAGCCACGACTTTTGGCATATCTTTTGCGTCCGATTAGTCTTATTAATAAACAAAGAATGTCCACTACAACAATCAACCTACTTTCCTTACCGCCCTCTTTCCCGTCCTCGCGTATACTTTGCCGGCTATCTCTGCCATACTCGTACTTCAATCCAAGGCGTCGCTCGCCTCGAGAATAGTCAATATCGGCACTAAAAGAACCTCGAGGGATATCTACGGTTCAAGAATGACAAGTTCAATTTTGCAGATCAAAGAGCTGCAACGTGTGTTCCGTTTGGTAGCTTTGTCAGCGTTTCAAATGAACCCTATTCAGCTCGCAGCAGAAAAGAGAATACGACCAGAGCGAGCGTTAAACGAATGTACAACTACCTGCAAAATAATACAGACAGAATAAATATAAAAATTCGCAATCACTACATAGTATAAAATAAAGTCGCTTCCCGTTTGGTGTCTCCTTATATCTTGAGAATTACCCAACGGATTTTAATGCGGTTTTTTTTATTAGATAGAGTAACTTGAGAGGAAGGTTAATAAGTATAATTTATTCCGGTAAATTGTCACATTCCCATGGGAAAACGGGTAGCCCAACTGGTAGTAAACTTTTGACCCCCTTTTGACACCTTTAAGGAATAAAATTTCAAAAATGCTGAAGCACGTATTTATTTATTTTAAGTTAGGAGTCTAATCAGAAATTTTGAAACAGATCACATTTAAGATAA
This sequence comes from Tuta absoluta, assembly GCA_027580185.1. NCBI lineage: Eukaryota > Metazoa > Arthropoda > Insecta > Lepidoptera > Gelechiidae > Tuta > Tuta absoluta. Next base: position 18,270,734 of record JAQAHW010000002.1, read on the forward strand.
AAAACTTTCATACAAACTTTTAACCACCTTTTCACCCATTTAAGGGTTAAAATTTCAAAAATGCTGAAACACGTGTTTAATTATTTTTAGTTATTAGTCTAATCACAAATTTTGAAACAGATCACATTCATTTAAAAAAACGAACTTTCATACAAACTTTAAACCTCCGTTTGACCCTATTAAGGGTTAAAATTTCAAATATGCTGAAACACGTGTTTAATTATTTTAAGTCATAAGTCTAATCATTTATTTTGAAACGGATCACACTTAAGACAACGAACTTTCATACAAACTTTTAATCCCCTTTTTATCCATTGGGGGATTAAAAAAAACTGGAATTTAAAGTAAAGTCGTTTCCCCCGTCTGTCCCTGTCTGTTTGTTTGTTTATATGCTTAAATCTTCAAAACCATTTAATGGATCTGGATGAAGTTTTTTTAAAAGATAGTGATTCAAGAGGAAGGTTTTTATGTATGATTTATATCGGGAGAAGGTCCGTTTCCCGTGGGAAATCAGTTAGCAGCGGGTGAAACCGCTGGGCGGGCCGCTAGTACTGTATAAACTGTATAACAAAGTTTTAAACCCAGTTGCACGCCAACTTCCGTTTTCATAGCGCAATAATAATTTGTATCTATTCCACCTGCGGAACCCAGTGCTACATGCATATGAATTATTTGCACGATGCGAGCTGTATCCGTGCAACTATTCTGCATTCCGTTCGTACGCTTGCAGCTGCGGGCTCGGTTTGCCGCCTGCGAGCTCTCAAACCGACAACGCCGACAAACAGTGAACGGCGCGCCGCCTGCATTCCATTCTACTGCCTCAACACAACACCTCGCTCCGCACATTTTGTACACAGGTATCCAACGTGAGCCGCGTTTTATCGCGCCATCGTCCAGCCCGGCTCCCACATCCGCCTAACAAGAGAAAAAAAAATGCACCGGCGACTCGCTTGTCACAAAACAAGAACCCTGTACACATTTGGTGGAAAACCACTGGAAGCAATTAATATACCCGCCGTTGACTATTTCGAATAACACGTCTGACTTACAATACTTCGCCCGTGTTTATGAAGATGGAGAAAGTATGAGGATTACATTTCGCCAGGAAAGGCTGCAAGTTGCCCCCGAGCAAAGAAAGGAAGCACAAACGCGGCACGTTATTTACGGCTCGCGATTCCGGAGCGGCCACAAGTGCGCAGGAAACCCAGCTCCGACTCTGTTGCGCTCGATACTTGCTCACGAGCAAAATATTGAAGTTGTAAATGCTCAACTTGCATATATTCGCCGGGCTCTGGAGCTTAGACACACCGCTCGTGTCGTAAACACATAATACCTACGTTATGATTATGAATATTTCATGCAGCTTTCTGATTACGTGGGTAGTAAAACCGCCTCTTTGTTTCAGCCGATATGTAGTCAATTGGGAAAGTACTTAAGTAGCCCTGCGGTAGAGGTAAGTTTTAATTTTATAAGAGTAGGCAAGATTCTGACCCGAGCATCGAAGATTCATTTTTATCAGGGGAGCAAACTTGCAGGCGCTCCAGGGACATAAAACCTTACTTAGCGAGCCACAAATCCTCGTAACGTTAAGCCGAGATAAAACACTAAGCTCGCGGCACAACGAGGCGGCGCTCAAATTTTTCACCTGCGAGTTGCGCGGGGAATGTGTGCCGCACCAGATATTACTCACACATGAATTATGATCTTCTATAATGAAACCCCAGCTAACTTATAAGCCGCACACTTTTTTTAATTTCGCTCCTTTTAAATCAGGACTTATTTTCACTTCCGTCGAGGTATTGGATTAATGTTATTAGAAGAGGATTTTATATAAAGTGTAAAAATTATTAGTTCAAATACCATGTGCTCTGGATGTACCACTTTACATTGATTGCGGAATTAGACCGACTTTTAGCTGTTGGAAATTCTAATCTTGAGGCATTTCAGGACTAAGATTAGGGAAGTAACTGCGACCGTAATACATTACGTATTTGCCAGTTGGCGCATTCGGAAGCGCTTTTGGTTCCGTAAGCGGAGCGGCGGCGGCCGTCGGCGGCGGAGATCAGCAAACAGAGAAGAGTAATAAAGCCATTAATTCCGCTTTACGTGCAAATAACATAAATCAGGCTGTAGCGTCTCGGGGCGCAAGGAAGCCGCGGCTAAATTAAACGCCTGTCATACGTCCACCTGGAGCCAGCAGCCAGCCGCAACCACCTCCAGCCCGCTTGCAGATTAAGCCAATCGTACGGAAATGTCGTAAAAAATAACCGACAACAACCAGAAATTATAGATGGAATAAATTGCAAAATGCGCACAGTCACAGCCGTTTCCGAACGCAATTTGAAACTTCGTGAGTTACGGGGCAATCTATGATATCACATAATTTAGTTACAGCGCATGCAGGTTCCAAATTGTTACCGGAATTAAGCGTGAAAGTTATCTGTATGAAAATTTTCACATTCAATCCATTTCACATATTTTTTATCTCTGCAAAAACGTTTCGAGATAAATAAGTTTACTCGTAGCTTTGAATTCTCTGCTTAAATCTGCCTCTGATTACGGTAGAAAAGTATTTGTTAAAGCAACACTCGTAAATACTTCAAAACAGTGGAATCCTAAATAAATTTGCTTTAACTTGTCGAGCGATGAAAGCACTTCGCTAAGCAACAACAACAATAATGGCAAGGGCTCTGCCTCAGCAGTTGGACTTGGTTCCGGGGATTAACGAAAATTAGATTTCAATAAGACGCTTGAGTCAGAGCGAGGAACAAATCTTAGCCGGAGCCGGGTAGTGCTCAGACGGTCACGCTCTTCGTTTTAATGCAATGTCAGCAGCCACAACTACGCCTTGCAGTTCCGCCAGCCCGCCGACGCAAACCGTATGTCTAATCCTCAGCCAAGTTAAATTACATACTGCTATGCTCCTACATCCCACCACTCCCAGATTGCTACACGGATCTTGCGGACCGCACATTAATCCATACGCTCGTGTAATGCCTCATGTCAAATTGGCATGTTGCACCTACGAACAGCTGTCTCCGTGTAGGTACTTATCGTTCCATTTGTAAATTGAATCGAAATCCAGACACAGTTTTAAATTTGTTAATTTAAGCGAACGCTTTTTAAAAAACAACATTATGTCTCGAAAATTGATCGTGAAAAATGGTTACTCGAGTTAAGTGTCGTAAAGAAATACAGCTTAGCTAAGCCAAAGCAAACAAGAAAAACACCCGGAGGACGTTAAGCATAGAGCACTGTTCAGAATAAAAAAGGTCCCAAATAAATTATTCCCCAATTCGGCCGTTTCGATTCAAATTGAAAGCATCTCTGTATAGAGATTTCTCTAGCCGCGTAGGAAGAGAGAATACAAATAGGCATATAAACGGAAATGAAATGGGTGCATGAATCGTATGGTCGACTCACATCGCGGGACAGTTTATCAAAGAGGTATAATACAAAGAAGCTATCGTTCGATAAATCAAGAAGGGAAACAAAATGTCCGTGGAGATACGCATCTACGAACCCGAAACGTGTTCAATGATCTGACTTATCTATATGTGAAATAAATATGTGCTGTCTAATGTAATGTATCGGACCCAGGACTGCGTTATGTCAATACCAACCATACATACATAAATAGGGCAATCTAATGGAACGAAAAATATCAAAGCCAAACAAATATCATTTTTGACAGTATCGAAAAGCAGGTTTGATTATTTATTCATAACATATTCGCACGCCTTTCACGTTCCCAATAGATAGCTCGCATAATTCTCAAAGGAGCGGCGTGTAGGCAAGCGCAACAATAGCAGATTATCAAACAAAATGGCGTAAATAGTGGTCGAATAAAAAGAAATAGGGCGCGGGTTAAGGGTCCGCTGGATGCCCGCCACGCTGCGCGCCCAGAATCCTAGATGAGAGCCGCCCAGACGTGAGTCGCCGCAATACTGCACGATCACGCTTTCCATTACACGCGGACCACATTTAAACAGTAATTGCTGTACTGGAACCAACTCAGTTATTCTATTATCTCCGCTTAGAGTTACACCGTTCACGCATTTTGATCTTGGCTCACGGAATTGCAGTTTCCGACGTCGATTTGATCGAGGTGCTAAATTGGCTTTACTTCAGTCAACGTCTATAAACACTTTCCGACCTGGCTCGAACCTTATCTACATGCATTTATCAATCTGAGGCTACAATCTAAGAAAACGATCTCACCACAGAATGTGAGTATACCTAGCGAAATAAGTACAAAACATCAAAATACAGTTCGATAGTTGGACAAAAGCGTCTAGCAGGAAATGTTGTTCGTAGCGTAGAGTCGCAGAGAGAAACTTGGACCCCGAGCCGCTTTGTAACAGTCTACTTTCGTAAGTGGCCTTTACCTGCATACACAATGCGACTACTATTCCACCGTGAAATCCCTTTATTCAAAGTAACACATTAAAATTTGTAATATGTAGGTACTGCCGCGATAAAATACCACAACGCTCGTTTAAGCTAGATCTTCATTTAAGATAAAAACCTTTATTAAATCAAGGGTGCAGAAACTATAACACGAACTGTTGTAGTCTGAAGTACAAGAAGGTTAAATTGAGTTTATAACTATGAATCGGACATTGTATACTTAAGTAGGTATACTTGTAAAACATTTCCATTTAATTTGTAAAAAATTCGCGATGTAAACGAACACAAATATAAATTTATTTTCCTCTGCAATACTTTTAAATTGAATGACTAACAAACAAAACCGTCACAGAGAATCTAATTGTGAGTAATGTTATTTTCTTCCTGACAATGTAGAAAATCCTGAAAGGCAAGTAAAAGCAAACGGTGGTGGCTAGTACCTGTGCGTGTTCGCCGACGAGAACACACAGGTAGTATTTTTTTGTGACAATTCAATTACCCTTTATTCAGAGCGACGCAATCTAGTTTCGTCTCAAAACAAAGACCCAGCTAATAGTATAGCGTGGGGGATAAACAGCGCGAAACCGAGTTTGTGCTGAAAAAATAAAGGCGCGACGACTCCCGAATAAATGAGAGCGGCGATAAACAGGAGGATCCGTTCCGAGCGGAGGGTCGATATCGAAATACATTATTCCCCGATCCGAGTGTTCCGATTCAAATTGAAAGAGCACCTCCAACATGAGATTTCTTAGGCGGCGAGTGGGCGCAGAATATAAATCGGCGCATAACCAGAAATGGAAGGACTGCGAATTTCCGTTCGCGGTGAAACGCTCGTGCTCGAATGTTTCGGTTTAAACATATTAAATGCATATTGCAAATACCTCCGAATATGCGCAACCAATAAAAACTAGAAAAAAAGGACTACGTCAAAAAGGAAAGCTTCCTATCCCGTCCCACGCTGCAGTGAAAAAGAAACGCTTCCAACTAAAGTCCCGCTTTAAGTTTAACGCAAATTAGATTTTAATGGGAGCGCCAGCAATATTGACTATCTTCGCTTGGTCGGGCGCTTCTGAATTTTCATAATACTCACCATTGAAGTGAAAATTAATGCTAAACATCTTTATTCCATTAAATATAAGTTACGTCTAGATATCTCTATCGATGACAAATTTATTGACAGTCTGCATTATTTAGGGAAATAGAATCCCGGTTGTAAACTATTGCGAACATGTTTTCGGCAGAGGAGCCTTTATTAATATTGTTGAAAGGTCGGTCACGTCTTCAAGCGACGTAAACTTATTTTAACTCGTTGTCGAATACATCTACTTATACAGTAGGAATGGAAGCTGCGAAGCCTCCCCTCATCGCGTATTCTGTCCAATTCGCAACACGCCCAGCCGATATTTACGTAACAGGCGCCTCTGCTGACTTCTGACACCGTCTTCCGTACTTCCTTGCGACGGCATAACATAAACATCTCTAATATTGAGCATACATAAAAATCTGCACCGTGCGTATCGCTGAGCTGACTGAAGGAAACCGAATTAGGGTAATAGGTATTTGTTATTGTTCTCACAAGCTCTAACGTAATTTATGTTCGGATCTTTATTAAGTTTCTGTTAGAGCTTTTGCTGCAAAAGGGAGAAAAGATGACGGAATTTTTCTTTGAATATTATTTATATGTGGGTATGGCTTACTTACATTGAGATATATGCTGAATATAATGATAAAGGTTCTCAAGCTCTCCGATGTAATAAATCCTTACTTTCAGGCGGTCTGCTATTGATTTCTATAGACAAGGGATTACGAGAGGAAAATCGCTAAATTTCAGGATATAGATCACAATGGATGTCTGATTTCACAAGCGCTTATGGATCGTTGGACATAGCCGGCAGTGACGGATTGAGGAGGCCATTTAGTTCATTCAGGGCAGTTAAAAAGAGTGGCTGAAGCGCCGCAGATGATGAGGAGCGGGCGCGGCGACGGTCGGTGAAGCTCCACGAGCAAAGACTCTCTAACTTTATTAAGCACGAGACGCCGGCGCTGAATCAAGATGACGCGCCTTTACAATACCCTATTCAGGTTTAAATAGCTTTACGCCCAATTGCGCTTCAATATGCCGTCAGCTCTTTGGGATAGTTATTTCATTAAACAAAGATTTCAGAGACGAGGTGCTCTACAGCACACCCAATTTAAACTTAATTGAAGTAGCTGGCTGAAAATTTCTTAGTGGCAAAATTAAACGATAAAACATTTCTTAGATGAAGATATTACTGGGGGATATTAAAATCTTAATATAGGTACAATCATAATTTTAGAGGAATTTGCCGTAATAATTATTATTAAGCGATTATCTGAGAACAATCATCCCGGGAGTGGCGCCTGGCGTGGCATTTCAAGTGGCTTTGAGCAAAGTAAAGGCATCTAACACACGCGTTGCTATGAGAACAATGGCGCGCGACAAGTGGAGGGCGGCGGGGAGCGGGCCCGGGGCAAAGTTTGGCAATTATGGCGACCGCATGTCTGAGAGCGACGCTACACTCATTACCGACTGAAACTCGACTCGTCTAGATTAAAAGTCCAGGAGACATGGGTCCCACAATATAACACAACTACATACGATACGACGCGCATCCTCACATAAAAACGGAATTCAGAAACTATTCGAATCGAGGCGCAAATCTTGCTCGAGCATTCTTCGATAACTCGAGTGTTCTGTTGACTATAAGCGCAAAACTATGAACTATCCGAGTTTCTCGTTTAATTAATTTAATTGCCGGGATAGGATTACAAAGAACTAAGTTTGTACATAACTAAAGCGGAGCGGGGCGCGACTACGCGACGGAGCTAGCGGCCGAAGATTCAGATCATTTTGTTGTTTAATCGTTCGTAGTATTTTACTTTGTCGTATAAAACAATAGCCCGGCGAGTTAACAGGATAGCTGCCACCCCCACCTCGCGATGGGGCGCAGCGGGCGCTACGATGTATGTTTTTTTCGCTTTAAAGTTACGACACGGAAAGCGTGGACCCGAGAGATGTTTTCAGAGCAGTTAAAGTTTTAAGCATTGAGCGAGGGAAGGTGCTGCGATAAAAAGGTTTGTTTCCATTTTTGTTACTTTGTAATTTAACTTTCCCTTTGAAAGATTATAAGGATTCTACGAGTAGAATGAAGATGTCTCTGATTGCGACTTAAACTCGTACCTACTTAAATCACAATTTTAAACTTAGTAAAAATCAAGCTACTTCTACAGATATTACCTATAGATATACTTTTCAATTCTAGTTAACTTACTCCCAGTGAGCATCGTAACTTCAGTTTCCTCTTTACAATCTTACCGTGCTCATTTTTAACTGGAATATTTTTGTGATACAATATTAAAAGTTAGTACAGTATGTAGCACTTGGCTATTGAGCCTCTTTTCAGAGGTTGTGGCACTATGGGTGTAGGAATTACCTTGGATCTGAGTTAATATAATTATTTTCTTCTAGAAGTTACTATCGAATCCTATGCTAAAAACTAGGCCAGCAGGTAACACTGTGGATTTTGGGTGGTACAAAAATGCCTGCACAATTACAGTAGGTACTTAGACGAGCTGTAATGTTGTCTACACTGTTTTCTTTTCCATCGCAAAAGTTAAACGAAGGCCTCGGCCTGCAGGAAATAATCGCCGCGGGAAATCTTTCCATTGCTTTGAATAGATCGAGCGATACCGTGTAATTCGCTAGCGATTACGTTTCGACAGACAAATGTACGGTAAGCTGTAACTATAAGCATAGCAACACTCCATTTGGTGTACGGTTAAGAGACAAATCCATCCAGGGAATGGGCAGTAGCGTTCCCTGTGAAATACAACAACTTGCACTGCGCTCGTCAACCCGCCTGTCAAGCCTGGCAAAACTTCTTCCAATTCGGGCAAGCCCTTATCCAGTGCACTGTTGCGGCGTTTGGCTATATCTTACAAAAACATTTATTGTTAGAAAAGAGGGGGCCTCTCAAAATAGTTTTTTTTTTATGTTGGTGACTGTACAATGCCGAAACACATACATTTCGGACACAACCAGAATACTCTTCCCATTTTCGCGATTATATGGTCCATTATGCTGCGAAATTAAATGTCCAAGAGTTTAAACTGTATTGGGTGCATCAGGTGCTACACGTGTAATCAATAACGATTAATAACGATCAGTAAACCTCGGCCTTTTTTAATAACGATTAATCGGACTGGCTGTTTTTATAGTCAGTAGTGTAAGCTAAAGTTTACAATTATAACTGCTTTTATTTAAAAGCGAACGACGCTCCTTATGAAAAGGTATGTATAATTTAATCATGGTTTTAATACAATATATACGACAAGTATCAAGAGTAAAGGTTATATATACGTATACGTTTTAAAGACTTGAATGACATTCTTTCATTATGAGACTAGCTACTAAAGGCCGGTGAAAATCAAGCATCATTAGGCCAAAACTAACGTAATTTTTATAAAGGAAATCCGTACTATTGTTATTATTTTATGTAAAATATATAGGTATTATTGTATATGTATTTTGTAGAGCGTGCGGAAAACTATACCGCTCCCGTATCGGCTTATACAGCCATGAAAAATCTTGCCTCAGACACTGATTAAACCGTCTGTCACAGACGTGTGAGGCCAATGATGATGATTTTATATATACTTACGTAAAAGCACTATTCTGCATCTCAAATCTACTTTCCTTTACCCAAGGCTTGTCTGGTAGAAATAGCTACCTAGCTATAAGGCCGCCTATATTGTACTCTTTCTTTTCTATCTGTACTTATGTCCATTTCTTGTTTATGTGCAATAAAGTATATTTATGTTATGTTACTATAATATTATAAATCTGAGAGTTTGTATGTGTGTATGTATGTGTAACCTCTTCACGCTTAAACGGCTTGACCGATTTGGATGAAATTTCGAACACAGGTAGAGTATAACCTGGAATAACACATTGGTCACTTTTTACCGCTTTTTAAAAATCTGACAGTCAACAGGGGTCGTGTTTAGGAGCAGTGAGCTACTGAAGCCAAGTCTAAAACTAACTTTATCGTGAATCAAATAAATTCTAAATTCGGCTGGACGCGGACTTTATTCTTTTTATAATAAAGTTTATTTTCCCCTTGCTACTAAAATCGGCTCGCGCCAAATAACGCTAGGTTGTGCGCTGGCCCTAAGAAAACAGTCCGTGAATCTTGTTTTAAGACTTTTTTCCTTGTTTGCAGAAACGATTGCTATTCGCTACTGAGTTGTTGGACGACGGAAGGAGCGGGTTCATTACAGGGGAGCACAGATAATGAGCACTCGGGCAGGTTTCTAAGATAATGGTGCCGATTCTTGTGTACAGTTGGTTGTAGCACATAAGGTACCAGAGAACTACAAGAGAACTGAATTATTTTTGTCCCCAGCAATATTTTTTTTTTAACATGAATATATTAGTAGAAAATGACTTCTTTTATGACAATAAGTTTAAATTTTTATTATGTATTAACTGGATATAAAAATAATTTGAAATTCTTTTGGTGTACCCCTGGTACGTTATGTGCTACAATCGAATGTACATATTCCTTAGATAATTTGAGAATATGAAAAGCATCGGTGCCCTGTGTTGCCGGCTTAGAATAGCATTACCCCATTTGATTCCTACGAGTGTCGTACAAAGTGACTAAGGGACTCCAGGGTTCCATACCTATCCATACATTACAACTAGTGCGTACAAGCGGGTGTCGTAAAAACGACTAAGCTACTCCAGGGTTCCATACCTATACATACATTACAACTAGTGCGTACGAGCGCGTGCATTACTAGCGTACACGTGCACGCCACACAACGCAGCCGGTCTGCGCTAGACCGACAAAGATAAAAAGTATAATCAAATAATAAAAAATATTCTTGACATCTAGCCCTAAACCACAGTATAATTAATAGTACTAGCGTACAGTATGGTCACTCCCTGCCTCCCCCTACAAGCGCCGCCCACCCGCGTTCGGAGGACGCGCAGACACCGGCTAAGCAAGGACGCGACGACGAAGGTCATTTCATACTGCCGCACATTGCATTCTCGATTCGCGAACGCAAAATGGCGGCAACCCTGACATGTTGTCTCACACACACAAGCATGGTCCGCGTTCACCTACGCGAGCTTAGACTGTGTGCGTAGCAACGCATTTGATTCATACATTTGAGCGCCCGTGTCCGAGGTGTGCCTAAACTAAGCAAAGCTTGTACCATGTGGGAACAAGATAGCTGATAATAATACTTATATACTTTTTGTATATTTATATACATAGAAAACACCCAGACTAAACACAGATACTTATCTGAAAATATATCAAATATTGTCTAGTGGAAATCGAACCCTCGACTTTTAGCGTTGCAGGCGTGTGTACTATTCGGTACGCCGTCAGGCCAGTCATCAAAAAAATTGTGTTTCTGTGGTGTGTGAAAGGCTACTTTTATATGATGTTCAGCTAAAGCAAGGGAGACGTATTACCTCTGGTGTATAAAAAGTTTTGTTCAATCAACTAATCGTTTCGTTACATTTTTAGCAAGCAGCGGTCATATCATTGTATGAGATATTTTGCCAGCGAGTTCAAGGATTTACACGTAAATGGGTAAAAATAGTACACATGTGAGCCTAAAGTGTACGTCTAATGTGTAAAATGTACTCGATTGGAAACGCTGAAACTGAGATAGTTCATAGTTTTATTAAAGCAGGAGTTGTAATAACAAGTATAAATAGAATAATAAATCGTTACGAGGAATCGGAAAGGACCGAATTTAAAAAGATCCCAGGAGGAAACCACACAAAAACAACTGATCGAAACGTAACATAGAGTAAAAATGCCAACATCTGTGAGGATTTAAAATTGAGGGTATACTTCAATCATGTGCAATTTAGCTATTAAAGTATATTTTTTTGTTTGATATTATTAGATTACGAGGCAAACAAGCTTATAGCTTTAAAGTTTATTATTTGACCGACTCTCTACTACTTTACTTATATTATTGTGAAAAGCTTGTTTGTACTTTAGTGTTTCACAATAAACCCCGAGGGCGGGTGTTAACTTTTTGCTGGACAATACAACAAAAAAGCACATTGTAGCAAAAAGCTACGCCGTAGCAAGTTTCATAAAATATATTTACGAATGCGTGTTACGAAAGGTATTAATATATTAAATACCTACCTTGTTTCGTACTTACTGTCACTTTTTGTCGCAAAAACATATTTGATAATTTAATATACGTCTAAACGTAGGCGTGGTTATTTTAAGAAAATTAATTTTTCTTCTCAGATCAGAGAAAAGTATGTTAGGAAACGTATACGTACACGACAGAAGACTTGTTACGCGCTAAAACAAAACTAAATTAAAAAAATAATCTTTAAGTATTCGGTATACAGAATTAAAACGTTTTCCTCTTTATTGGGGCTGATTAATACTTTGCCGTGTGATGCCGGCTTAGAATTTGCCGTGTGATGCCGGCTTAGAATAGCATCACCCCATTTCTTACCCATGGGTGTCGTAAGAGGCGACTAAGGGACTCGAGGGTGTGTATTGCAATTTTAGGCGATGGGCTGACAACCTGTCACTACAGTGATACACAGTTATCTGATTGACCCTCAAATTTTTGTCAGACGTGGTGTTAATATCCGTTGAACGGCCGTTAACGCTCTGCCTACCCCGTAAGGGATATAGGCGTGATTTATGTATGTATGTTAATACTTCGAAAATACACTGCGTTTTGGAGGAAATACGCTAAATGAGACACGTTGTTAAGCAGAGTACTGAAAAAAAATGAACATTTCTAGCTGTTGCTCGCAAACTTCGTTTCGCCAACTTAATATACATACATCAGCCTATTGCAATCACAGTTGCTGCTGAACTTAATAACTTTAAATTATCTGTTTTGTCTGTGTCTATGTGCTTTAGCCAGACCTTTGTATAGGTTAACTTAAATAATAGGAAGCCAAGAATTTTATTTATTCTTGAATTTTAATTTCTGCACCAGCGTCTTTCCATTTAGTTACCTACTGGCCCTGGGAGTAAAATAATACATAATACATTGAATGGTTCATCGATGTAATAAACAGGAAGAAAAGCATTTTCTACTATTTAGGGCTATTTCTTCTCAGAGTTTCTCATCAATTTATTTATTTATTTATATATTAAACTTTATTGCACAGAAAGTACAAAGGGCGGGCCTAATGCCACGCGGCATTCTCTACCGGCCAACCAAAAGTTAAACGGAAAGAGTAAAAGCGGGTGCCCATACACAAAAAAAAAGAAATATAATCGTATCAATATTCTCGATTCATTCATATGTACCTAGAGAAGCCGATTATTACGCGTTTTTTTTGCTGTGAAACCATTTCCATATTTCGTTGAGTTTAGCTAAGCTCTTGATGTTTAAGCGGTTGTTTATGCTGAAAATATTTTGCAACAGTGCATTTTCTGTATTTCTTGTAGTTTAGCCGTGTCTTTGCTGTGCTACATTAGTTACTTCAAACTCTCTATGTCTACGTATTTACCAGCAAAAGCGGCCTTATATGTTCAACAACTTTTCATAAGGAGCCATTTTCATAGAGATACATCGTATAGATAAGCGCGACTACCAGTGTTCCGCACCAGACCCTAGAGTGCTGACCAAAAGTTATGATGTTGACCAGGACATTCAGCTATCATGACACAACATTTAATCCTACTTATAATTGTGTAGGTATAAACCAATTTATTTCAGTCTATTGAAAAACCTCCCTTTTAAGGGTTGAATTTTTATAGTCTACAAACTGGCCGGTAATTATCTCGACAGGTTGGTAAAATTTGCATATCTAAAGAGACAACATTTCTAAACAGACATGCATTGGAACGTCTTTTGTTATTTATTTTAAGTACTATAGCTGTTACCCGCGGCGTAGCCTGCGTACTCATAAAAACTATCCTATGTGTTAATCCATGTTACCTTCTATATGTATGCTAAACTTCATTACAATCGGTTTAGTAGTTTTTGCGTGAAGAAGTACCAAACTAACATACAAACTTTCGCATTTATAATATTGTAGGATAGTATATAGTAGGATATCCAAAAATATATTCTTTCAAATGTCTCGAATGTGCAAACTTCCACCGTCGGAGATAGATGGGACCAAGTTCGGTTAAGGAAATAAGGAAGTATTTAGCCGCGCAGCGTACCAAGTTTGATTGGGAAGAGTTTTGCCTTCATTCTGGCTATTCATAGGGTACCGTCTCAAAAATCCTTGCTCTAAGATCATCTTACACTTTTGATCTAGAAAATTTAATATCAAACGAGCGAAAAAAACAGGCGAGACTTAAGTGTTATTAAATGAAATGCCATAGTTAATCAGATGCCGGTACCAAGATACGCCATTCGTGGACTCATTTGAAAACCTCGCAATTAAAAAACCGTCAAACTTTTACTGCTCAAGGAATCGTTTCGGTATGCTACCGTGCTATTTGATCATTAAAAAACTAGTTTATGGTTTTGTGATGGAAATAGAAGTTCCATTTACTTACGGCCTAGTTTGCTGAAGCGGTATCTTTTGCGATTACAACTCTGTTTGCTCTACATTTGGACATGATAGCGTATTAATGCATCTATTTGCGGCGTGGCACGCCAAAATTTACAGCCCTGCGGCTTCACGCGCGGCGCAATGATTTCCCGGTGGAAATTAAATATTATCCCGCGATAATAGTGTTAGGATATAAGCCTCCTTTGTGATCATGTGGTACACTGTCACTTACTTAGTTACTGAAAATAAACAACTCAATCAAAACCTTCCAAGATTATATTTTTACTTTAATATGGTAGCAGAGAAATAAAAGTGTAGAAAATAAAGTGCGTAAAGTTTTTCCGACAAGAGAAAAGAATATTAGTACATAAAGTATTACAATACATATGAAAATATTCTAGCAAAAATTTGTACTACGACTGTCAAGCTATCGTCATGGAAAAGGCGATTGCAGAGGCGTCGAAAGTGCAAGTAATGCATCTCAACGGTACAAACTACAAGCATTGGAGGTATAGGATTGAGATTGTCTGCAGGGCAATTCCAAAAGCTGATAAAATTTTAGATGGAAAAATGTGTAAGCCTGTTGAACCGATAGCAGAAGGTAGAGCCACTGATACTGGTGCTAAAGAGCAATATGAAAAGGAGCTACAACAATATCTGAGTATCGACAGTGCAGTACTAACCCTGATGACAACGAACATGACGGATGAGATCCTTGACCATGTCATGCGTTACAGAAGTGCTAAAGAGGTATGGGACGAGCTAGAACGTCTGTACAGTGGAAGTAGTGAAGACAAAAGCTACGATCTATGTCTTAAATTCTTTGAATATAAAAAGGATCCTGAGCAGGATATTAGAAAGCATATATCTATGTTGAAGAATGTTTGGCACGAACTGAACGGCCAACTCGATACGAATTTGCCAGAGATATTACTCATTTGCAAAATACTCGGCACTTTACCGAAAGATTACTTTGCTTTTAAATCAAGCTGGCTCCTAATTACAAAAAAGGATAGGACAATAGACAACCTCACCTCTCAGCTTAGTGCATATGAGAAAGCACTAGCTAGCAACATAGAGACTGATAATGCAGAAGAAGTATTAACTGTAAAGATGGGAAAAAACAAGAAAGACTTCAAATCTTTCAAATGTAAATATTGTGGCCAAGTCGGTCATGTTATTCGAAAATGCCAAAAGTGGATAAGTGATGGACGTCCACCAAAGCCGTCAAACGAAGACAAAAAGCAGAAAACTAGTGTCAATCTAACAGTGTTAGCCGTAGACGAAGGTTTACCAATGGACAAGAGTAACTGGTATGTCGACAATGGAGCGACAAGCCATGTTACTAACAGAGGTGACTTCTTTGAAAGCTTCGAGCACTTTAAAAATTCACAGAGAGTTACTGCTGCAAACGGACAAACCATCGAAGCCATAGGAATTGGCAATATTCGTGCTGAAGCCGACATAAATGGACAAATAGAACAAATACTATTGAAAGATGTTTGGTACGTCCCAAAAATCAAAAGAAACCTGTTTTCAGTTCTCTCTGTACACGATAATTCTCCGTCGAGTACATTTGAATCTAAGCCTAAAGAATGTATAATAAAAGTGGATGGAAAACCAAAAGTAATCGGGACTAGAGAGATTAGAGGTGGACTATATAAATTGAAACTGAAATGTATTGCCCCCCAGAATCTATATGTCAACTTGTTACTGAACAACCCACTGCAAACATACCATGAAAGGCTGGCACATCAAAATAAGAGACACGTTCGTGAAGTGATTGAACAAGAATTCGGATTGAAAGTGGAAAATACGCAGTCAGATATCTGTGAAGGATGTGTTTATGGGAAAGCTCACAAGCAACCATTTGGCACAAGAATAAGAGCAACTAAACCTGGAGAGCTAATTCACACTGATATTTGCGGACCTTTTCCGTATTCAATTGGAAGAAAGTTAAGATACTACATTCTTTTTAAAGACGACTATACACGGTATCGCCATATCTATTTTCTACGACTAAAGTCTGAAGCAGCCTCAAAGCTTAAAATATTTCTCAAAGAGGCCCAAGTTGCGGGACATGTCATCAAAGAAATGTTAAGTGATAATGGTGGAGAATTTGTCAGCGAAGAATTTATAAAAATCTTAACAGATAATGGCGTAAAGCAACGGTACACAATGCCCCATACTCCTGAACAAGCTGGCTGTGTAGAGCGTGACAATAGAACTGTAGTGGAAGCAGCGCGAGCAATAATGCATGCGCATGAGAAAATTCCTGATGGCCTGTGGGCAGAGATAGTAGATGCGACCGTATATGTGCTTAATCGCACAGGGCCAACTAACGTACCTGGCAAGTCTCCTCACGAGCTGTGGTACGGAAAAAAGCCAGCGATAAAACACCTGAGAATACTAGGATGCAACTGTTTTGCCCATGTTCCTAAAGTTAATCGTAAGAAGTTACAGAAAAAGGCACAAAAAGGAATCTTAATCGGCTATGAAGGAGATGAAGGCTATAGAATCTGGAATAAAGAAGAACATAAATTGATTAGATCCAGAGATGTTATATTTGACGAAGTACCTCTACTGGGTAAATTGAAGGAAGAACCAGAAAAGCCAACTCCTGCGCCTTTTCATTATGCTTTCCCAAATCAACAAGAAAGTGCTATTGAAGAACCCTATACGTCACAATGTGAGACGGAGATAGCAAGGCAACAAAAACAACCCTCTTCATTAAGGCGTGAGATGGAGTTGGAGGTTGAACATCATCAAGAGATTGCTATCGACGATCTGGAACGCCAACCCTCTGAGTTTCAAGGTCAACAAGAGATGGTTAATGATGAATTCGAACGGCAATCCTCGGAATCGGATTGTGAGATGGAATCAGCAAGTTCTAACTATGAAATAGAATCAGAAGTACAGCAGGAAATTGCTATTGAAGAAAGGACAGAAAACACTGGAATGGTCCTGAGAAATAGAGCTAATCTTAAACTGCCGAAACGGTACTCTGATTATATCATGGCTTTAGAATCAGATGATTTATTTGAGCCGAAGACATTTAAACAAGCAATGTCATGTCATGATAAAGACAAATGGCAAAAGGCTATTGAGAGTGAAATAAGTTCACTGAAAGATAATGAAACATGGGAGCTCGTCGAACTACCAAAGGGTCGAAAAGCCATTCCTTGTAAGTGGATATTCAAAATTAAGACTAACCCTGATGGCTCAATTGATAAATACAAGGCGCGTCTAGTAATAAAAGGATATTCACAAAAGAAGGATATAGACTTTCATGAGACATTCAGTCCAGTTGCTAGAGCAAGCACGATAAGAGCAGTACTAAGTGTTGCTGCTAAAGAAAAGCTGAAACTAGCACAATTTGACGTCTCCACAGCCTTCTTATATGGCACATTAGATGAAGAAATCTACATGCAGCCTCCTGAAGGATACACTGATGGAGAATTAGTCTTTAAGCTAAAGAAGAGCTTATACGGACTAAAACAAGCCCCTCTGTGCTGGAATAGATGTATTACGGACTACATAGTTAATATTGGATTCAAACAAAGTCAGCACGACCCCTGCTTATTTGTAAGAAAAAGAGGGCTGCGGAAAATTTTGCTTGCATTATATGTTGACGATGGACTAATAGCATCTAGCAGTGAGAAAGAGGCTGACCGTTTTCTTGATGAAATGAGAGCTCGTTTCAAGATTACAGTGAAACCCGCAAGCTACTTCCTTGGTATGGAAATGAAAAGATACTCTGATGGTTCCATTCTGCTACATCAGAAAGCATACGCTACTCGAGTTTTAGAAAAGTTTGGCATGGACAAATGTAAACCGGTAGCAACGCCAATTCTTAAGCTAACGAATGATCAACCAAATAACGAAAAAGAAACTAATATGCGCTTTCCATACAGGCAAGCTGTTGGGAGCCTAGCATACTTGATGACAGGCACAAGGCCAGATATAGCATACGCTATAAGCGTTGTCTCAAGAAATTTAGACAAACCTACACTAAATGATATTCTCACCGTAAAGAGAATAATGAGATATCTTAAGGGAACTATCGAAGAAGGCATTATCTACAGCCCAGATAAAGACCTCCACCTTGAGTGCTATAGTGATGCTGATCATGGTGGGTGCACAGAAACCGGTAGGTCAACGTCCGGAATCATCTGCTTATACGCTGGAGGTCCGATATCGTGGAGTAGCAAGCGCCAGAATACCGTTGCTATCTCATCCACAGAAGCCGAGATTGTAGCAGCAAGTGAAGCCGCGAGGGAAATAATTTGGTTACAGAAGGTCATCAAAGACATAACTGGGCAAGAGTGCCAAGCATCTCTCTGCGTGGACAATGAGTCTGCGCTCAAACTAGCTAAAAACCCACCGGAGTTTCATCAGAGAACGAAACATATACAAATCAGACATTTTTTTGTACGTGAATGTTCTCGAGATAAAAATATCGATATCCACCATGTGCCTGCAGCCAGGCAAATAGCTGACATGCTAACTAAAGCTTTATATGGCCCCAGAACTCTGCATCTTAAAAGAATGGCTGGAATAGCAGCAAACAGGGGTGGATGTTAGGATATAAGCCTCCTTTGTGATCATGTGGTACACTGTCACTTACTTAGTTACTGAAAATAAACAACTCAATCAAAACCTTCCAAGATTATATTTTTACTTTAATAAATAGTTGCTTTACTAAAAAATACTAACTGTAGCTCTTAAAGCCACAGCCCTAATGCAAGCCCATAACTTTGATGAGCAAACTTATCAATCAAACAATTAAAGAATATTACATGAATTTTAAGTAAGGTCATGTCTGACACAAAACACTTGTGATAAATGCGATTTACCGTAGAGGTTTTGAAGCTAGTTGTGTAATAGAATCTGAAAAATTTACTGTCCTTAAAGCTAATGAAAGCCTATTCTATTTTACTAGGCATCCGATGTAATTTCGTATCGATATCTAAAATCGAATAATATTCCTTATGATTTTATTTTCAACAGCGAACTGGTTAATACAAATTTTATGGCATGGAATAAGGATAACGGACGAAAAATTACGTGAAGAGGAATTTATATTTATCTGTATTTTAATAAACTCAACAAATGAGTATCGAATCTATCTTATTAGCCTACTGCTGGTGCTGGACATAGGCCTCTTCTTTTTTGCGCGATTCTCTTATGTGCTGTGCCACACGCATCCAACCTAATAAAAAAATAAAAAAAATAATATCGGCTATAGGGAATATAGCCGATATTATATCATCTGACCATCGGGCCGATGGTCTGCCCACTGGCCGCTTTCTGTCCCTCGGCCGCCATTCTGTTTCTGCTTTGGTCCACCTTACATCTTCCCGCCTTACCAAATGTCCTGCCCACGCCCACTTGAGTTTAGTTATTATTTTACCTACATCCTCTACCTTTGTACGGCGTCGAATTCTGTTACTCTAAATTTCAACACAAATACTACAAATGTCGTAGGTATAGTTACATGACGATAAAAATATCTTCTTTAATTTAAAAATATTTTCTATAAAAAAAAGTTTCGTTTTGCCTTTGCTTACTAATGATAATGATTCAACCCTCTCTTATCGCTTTATTAGACCTACTTTTTATTTGATATGTAGAGCAGGTGTTACATCAATTGCACCCTCGGAAAGTTAACCTCAGGGCTTATCAGATCATTCGTCGACTCAGTGTCCCACACGAAAAGAAGAAGATTGATGTCGCACCATACTCTATACAAAAGCTACTATTACGCTTTGAGTAGTATGGATTTCGTGTTTTGTAAGAAAAAACTCCAGTAAAGTCTAATTCGGTTTTTACAGCTCCCACTGCCAAATTTTTATCACCGTGCGTTTTTTTACCTCGGTTAAATTATAGCAGACGGAAACAATAAATGCATATTTTTCTATGAACGCGAATTAATCAAGAGTAAAAACCCCACGAAAATGCACTCAATAGCAAAAGGAGGGCTGCCCGCACATTAAATCTAACACGCTACGTAGTTAAAATTTTACTGCATTCAAGCTTTTTGCAATATTTTAAAGAGTCGCAAAAGTTCTATTACGAATTGAATACTATATAAGATCAAAAATGCCCCACGTCGAGCTTTGACGAGACAATCCTCAAGAAATAGTTTTAAAAAATCCTAGACTGAAGGAGTCTAGGATTTTTCTCACATGGAAACATTTCAAAAATTGCTATGAAAATTCGTCAGTTAAATGATTCCACAACGATTTTTAGAAGTTTTCAAAGCGCTTCGAGCAAGGTAAGGGATGGCTTGGGTAGGACTGCGGTATTGTTGTGATCGAACATCTTATTCCTAAATATGGTTTCCTTTCTTTAAAAGATGCGGTTATTCTTGTTTGTGATGGTTTTTTTATCTTATAGACACCTCTCAGAATACTTTTATTTTATTACACTACACACAAATTTACTTTTTCGTAATATATTCTACACAGCTCACACTTTTATTGAATATAGTTGTATCTGTACTCGGATCACCCATCACCAGGTGATAGCTGAAAATCAGTGTTTGCTTCCTGCAGGCAAAAATCCTACTGAGCTATGGCCTGATTTCTGCAGTACAAATGTATTTGTTGTTTTGAAAATTTGTTTTTTTTCTGCATGTAAACTAGATGTGTATTTTTGAAATAAGCGGTTTATCTATCTGTCTAAGTTAAACTTAGCTATCTAGACTTCACTTACTTTTTAGTTTTATTCTATCACTAGATTTCCCGTGGTAATAGTTGTTTTCTCGCAGTAAAAAGTAGCCTCGTAAAAGTAAAGGGACTCGAGGGTGTGTATAGCAATTTTAGGCGATGGGCTGACAACCTGTCACTATGGCGATACACAATTTTCCGAATGACCCTCAAACGTTTGTCAAACGTGGCGTAAGTGGCCGTTTTTTCGGTCGTTTACGCTCTGCCTACCCCGCAAGGGATAAAGGCGTGATATATGTATGTATGTAAAAAGTAGCCTATGTGTTATTCCAGGTTATACTCCACCAGTGTTCCAAATTTCATCCAAATCAGTCACGCCGTTTGAGCGTGAAGAGGTAACAAACAAGCATACATACATACACAGGTACGTTCGGATTTATTCAATTTTACGTTAAAATTACGTTTTTGGTCAATCAGTTTAAGTTGTTCAGTAAAAAAATGTTAAGATAGTGCAAAAACTGTATTGCATATGGGTCCATACATACACATTCATTAAACAGCCATAACAGTCACCACGCTTGGCAGGCGTTTTGGCGAGTCGCAGTGCAATTATTCCTTGGTCGCTTTTTACGACAACCACGGGTGGAATTGGGGAGAAACCATTCTAATCCGGCATATACGTACATACACACATATAAAAATAGTTTATTTTTCTGATCAATTTTATTTTAATAAACATATTTGTATTTTAGTTGTTCAGTTTGTTGGTTGTCAGATGCAGTGGTCCTTAATAAAATTGTTTAGTTTTGGTTTTTCAATGCTTGAGTTTTTTTTTTATTATTAACACACTAACTGGAAGTGTAGAGAACCATGTCAGAGCTACTACTTGTAGTAGGCCGTTGAAAAACTCTGAAACCAGGGCTCATCGGGTAGTTGGACGACTCGGTGTCCCACACGAAAAGAGAGAGAGAGCGAACTGAAGTGGCAGTGGGCTTGGCACATCTGTCGTAGAACCGGCGGAAGGTGGAGTAAGCGGGTTCTCGGGAAGCGTAGCGTTGGACTACCTCCGGCCAGATGGTCCGATGATTTTAAAAAGGTAGCGACTGGATGGTGAAAACGAGAGATCGTGCCCTATAGCGTACCCTGGGGGAGGCCTACGTCCAGCAGTGGACTGCAATAGGCTGATGTATGTATGTAACACACTAACACGAATAAAGTGTTTTTTACATTTAATATTGAGTTTTTGTTGTCCAATATCCGTTGTTCAGATATTAAATAATAAGTTAGTTAAAATACTGTACTGCAAATAAAAATACATAGTGATGCCGGTTAGTTATTTTTCTTATCTGATTTAGTTGTTCAGTTGTAGTGGGCCACTTAATAATAATTTAGTTTTAGTCGTTCAGTATCAACACTTGAGTTAATTATAATTATTAGATAGTAAGGTCACAAAAATAGATATAACGCACTTCGCTTTATTTAAACAATCAACCACAACCGAACAAAAACCAAAAACTTAATATTTAACATTAAACTGAACAAATGATATAGATGAAATGAAATCAGTCTACAAAGCTAAGTGCTTTTCAAATTGTAGCGGATTCCTTCTTTTATAGCATTATTTATGTTTGTATGAAAGCGTCAACGCTGCGTCGAGCGGGCTGCACGCACAGGCCAGCCGCACGCGGGTTAGATTCGGCAAAATACAAGAGCAGCGCTGCGTGATGCGGGTCGCCCAGCCGCGCTACCCTTATATTTAGCCGAATCTAGCACGCGTGGCGCTTAGTTTTGAATTCAGACATCCCATATGTATTCACTATTTTTAGATTTTTTGAGGTACGTCTTGTCAAAGCCCGACGTGGGGAAATTTTGTAAGAATGGTGATGCTTCTTCCTTTAGATGGCCTTTTTAATAGACGTTCAAAGAATGTGTAATAGATAGAATGTGAATAAATGATAGTGGTCAGTGCCGCAACTCATTTCCATTTCCAAAAGCCTACAACGTAAGTTCAGTAGTCTTATTATTAAACGATTGCTCATCATGCCCTCGCAAGGATTTCCTGCCTTGCCTGCCATGGCACCTGACATGAACATACATAGAATCACGCGCTCGCACTAAGAACACCCGGAACAGATATCACAGATATTAAAATTCCTCGATCGAAGCTCGGGATCTGTACTCGTAAGTAGCAGATAGACGGACT
Source organism: Tuta absoluta (assembly GCA_027580185.1). Classification (NCBI taxonomy): domain Eukaryota; kingdom Metazoa; phylum Arthropoda; class Insecta; order Lepidoptera; family Gelechiidae; genus Tuta; species Tuta absoluta. Next base: position 18,293,565 of record JAQAHW010000002.1, read on the forward strand.
ACCACTGCGCGACATAAAGTCAATGTAGTCAGTAGTATGTAAGTATTGTAGGTACTACACTAACCAGCAAATTAGTTAACCAGCTAGGATGCACTCCAAGCTATAGCAAAGTACGGACAACCCTAAGATGTCCTTTGTTAATGCTGTTTGTTTTAAGGCAGCTGTGGCCTATAAAGTTTTTAAAAAAAAGTACCAAAAACGGCTACTTTTGGTATTAATTGCCATAATTTTAATAACAGCGAATATTTCATTGAGTTTGCAGGTTCTAATTTTACATAAGGATAATACGAAAAACTTGGGCATTGGATATTTTGATAGATTGTAAAAAGAGAAAATATTATTTCGTGAATAGGCGCCACTGTCGAGGTCGTTCACGGGTACACTAGCCTTAATAAAATTATATTCAAGTTGTTCAGTTTCATGGTTTGATCATGCCTGCAAAGTTTTCGGTACACCGTCCCTTACACCCCGTATGCTTTGGCGTCTGCCTTCTTCTATTCACCGCGTGTCAAATCGGGCTTATTAGGATGGCTTCACTAACCTGCAAGCTGGGATGCACGCCGAGCTGCAGCAATGTCCGGACGACTCCCAGATGTCCTTTATTCACAGCTATATGCAGCGGCGTTTGTCTTCTTCTATTCCTAGCATTCAGGTCAGCCCCGGCCGCCGCCAGCGCCCTTAGGGCTGCGGGCTCGTCCCCGAAGGCGGCGTGGTGCGCGGCGCGGTCCCCGTCGCGGTCCTCCGCGTCGGCCTCCGCCCCCGCCTCCACTAATGTGCGGATCACTTCTACGTGACCGTTTTGAGCTGCCGCCTGGGGGGACGAAGCTTTTATTAAGGCGATCGTAAGTATCAAGATTGTCCAGGAACATAACATAAACGTTATGTAAATGGTTAGTAGGAAGATTATCCAAGAACAAAACATAGCTAGAATGTAATGTAGCTGCATGTAGATGGTATAAATAGTTCGTTTCAGATAATTTGGCAGGATTGGAGAATGTAACCTTCAAAAGGTTTATGTCTATAAATAAGTACAGCACTATTCTGGCTACTCTTTTGTTCTTTTGTATTCGAACGATACGAGGCGGTAATAAAAGTAATATTTGGCTAACTGTGATAGTACTATATTTAATCAATGGATACTTTTATTTTATTGCCGTGTGATGCCGGCTTAGAATAACATCACCCCACTTCTTTCCCGTGGGTGTCGTAAGAAGCGACTAAGGGACTTGAGGGTATGTATTGCAAATTAAGGCGATGGGCTGACAACCTGTCACTATGGTGATACACAATTTTTCAAATGACCCTCAAATGTTTGTCAGAGGTGGCGTAAATATCCGTTTTTTACAGCCGTTTACGCTCTGCCTACCCCGTAAAGGATAATAGGCGTGCTATTATGTATGTATCTATACTTTTCAATCGAGTTTGCAATATTGGTACAGTCAAACTCACGTCTGGTTAGACACTCCAACTGGCAATGTAAGTCTTAGCCGCGATGCATAAGAACGGTTGAAAGTATAAACTCTCTAACCCAGCCTGAGCTTGACTGTACGAATACCACACTATAATTGATTTCCCAAATAAGTCAGATATACAAAGACAAATATAATAATGACAATAAGACAAACACATAACGTGAGCGAAACAATTCTTATTGAAATAAAAATACAACACATAGATGTACAATAAAGCTCAGGCTAGCTTTGTTTGGACTACGGACAGTTCGTACGTGGTTCGTATTGTACCGTATTACGCGTTCATATAGCGCGCGCTAAGACTTACATTGGCGGTTCCAGTGTCTCACCGGTCGCGGTTTGACTGTAGTTACATTATTTACAATTAAATGAAAAATATTCCAGCTGAGCTTTCATGTCCTCGTTTTATGTGTCGCAGTAATATGGCAGAATAAGGAATTCACACTAGATCCTAGGAATATGTCCAAACTCTGGAATATGGTATAATCCCAGTATTTATTCTACCATCTTCCTAAACAAGCCCAGAAATTCGGCTAAATTCCTAGAATTTTCCTGCGATTGGACTGGTTATTTGATCAGTCACAGAAACTACTCCCGGTGAGCCCTTTCCTCCCACCAACCAGTAAAGTGGAGGTTTCGAAGCAACGGGGCTAAAATCGCAGAGTCCAGTCTTAAAATATACATATATACAGGGTGTAAGGGACGGCGTACCGAAAACTTTGCAGGCATGATCAGACCATGAAACTGAACAACTATTTCTATGGAGGATTAGTAGTGAACGAGAAAAAAACGACCTCCCGTACAACATTCTTGATCAGCTAACTGACTTTCTATGGAAACTCAATAAAAAAAGTGTTGTTCCGAACATAGGCTCCATAGTAATAGTTGTTCAGTTTCATGGTCTGATCATGCCTGCAAAGTTTTCTGTACACCGTCGCTTGTATTGTATATAATACTAGTTTTCCGCCCAGCTGTTTCGACCGCTGCCACTCATTTTCCCGTGGTAATAGTTGTTTTCCTGCTGTAAAAAGTAGTCTATGTGTTATTCCAGGTTATACTCTATCTGCGTTTTAAATTTCATCCAAATCGGTCAAGCCGTTTGAGCGTGAAGAGGTAACAAACATACACACACAAACTCTCAGATTTATAATATTAGTACGGATGTGCTACGCCGTGTGATGCCGGCTAAGAATAGCATCACCCCATTTCTTACCCATGGGTGTCGTAAGAGCCGACTAAGGGACTCGAGGGATGTGTATTGCAATTTTAGGCGATGGGCTGACAACCTGTCACTATAATGATACACAGTTATCTGATTGACCCTCAAGCTTTTGTCAGACGTGGTGTTAATATCCGTTTTACGGCCGTTAACGCTCTGCCTACCCCGTAAAGGATATAGGCGTGATTTATGTATGTATGTATGTATGTATGTGCTCACTTGTAAGGCGGTGTGTCCCCCGAAGACTCCGTTAACGTCGGCCTGCGCGCCGTCCGTCCTGCCGAGTATCTCAGCGCAGCGCGCCGCGTCGCCGTTGGCCGCCGCTTTCACCAGCTCTTCGTTCGCGTCGCCGGTCACGTGCGATTCGAACAGCTTCTTTAGCAGAGCCGACAAACGTTCACCTGGCACGGGAAAGAATTATGTTTGACAAGTGGTTCCTGCATTGAATGTGTGAGATAACTTTGAGTGTTTTATAAGACATGAAGCTGAATGTGAAATACTGCGATGTAGTAGTTAATATTAGCGATTGCTACGTACTCTGCGTAGAAAAGACTAAGTCGCGAATGACTAAAAGGGCGAAGGGGTGATTGATTACTTAGATGGCGGTCGTTACACAACGATGTTAGAGGCCTACTACTAGAAGTAGGCGGTTGAAGAACTCTGACAACAGGGTTCATCGGGTCGTTGGGCGATACAGTGTCCCACACGAAAAGAAGAGGAAGGAGAAGACGAAAAGGGCTTGTTATACCTGGCAAGTAACAAAGTAAGACAACCGATGTGGAATCCTTTTTTGTGGGATTAATTTCGCAATAAATAAAATAACAAGCGAAAATTTTTCTTGACATATCAATGTGAAATTTGCCCCAAAACAGGGGCAAATATTTCACGGGGTGAAATTACCCCTGAAACTTAACAATACCATGGAACATAGGTCGAAATATTTAAGAAATAATTATGGGTGAAGTTGCTTCGTTTCATAGGTAATTTCGCCCGGTAAATTTTTTGCCCCACATAGAATAAAGCAATAACTTAAACTTCTTCTTCAAATTTAGGAGTCAAACTCTTGTCGGTGGAGGAACTTCAATTATTTCCTCTTTGGGGAAAGTTTAGTGCGGTGGTCTCTCCCACTTGCCTTTCCATATTGCAATTCAACAACCGGAGACCACATTACTTGCGGATCGCTTGTTAATGTGTGGTCAGAAGCCCTTCTAGATCTCATTACTTCGGCCTTCTGCCACTACTAGTATCGCTGATGCCCAACACTAGAGGAATGCTTATTGGATTAATTCGCAGACATCATTCGAGTTATTTAGCATTTTATAGGTAAGCCCCTCCCACAGGACACTCCACCACCTCCTTCAATCTCTGTTAGGGCAGGCTACCAACGGGATCACAGGTGGCGGATAGTAAAGGGCCATCAGATATGGTGGTTAGCTGCGAATATACTGAATCCCCGACCAAGAAGCGGGAGAGATTGAACTTTCACTACACAAGTCATTTTTTTTTTTTAGCAATATGTGTACATTACCTGACGAGTTTCCCGGGATGCTGCCATCCGAAGACGCGACCTTGGTGACGGCGCTGGGGTTGTACGTCCACGATGTGTTGCACACTTCCACTTTGAGGTCGTTGTCGTGGTAGATCTGTTGCACGCGCCCAATCTTGCCGAGCGTCTGAAACAGGTTCACATTGTATGTTTATTTTGAAATTAAATTTACTATTCAATTTATTTATTGCCGTGTATTGCCGGCTTAGAAAAGCATCAGCCCATCTCATCCCACGCGTGTCGTAGGAGGCGACAGGCTGAGAATCTGCCACTATAGTGATACAAGACTTTCCAAACACAGCTCTTAATTATTTGTCAAATGTGGCGATAGGGACCGTATTTTTACGGCCGTTAACGCTCTGCAAGGGATAAAATCGTGATATGTGTATGTATGTAAGTAACTTTATTCAATGCAGGACAGTATTATCACTTATTTACGTCATTCAGGTGTTAAAATTATATTCATCATTTACAGCACTGATATATCCACTGAAACTGCATATGCATATATGCCTCCTTCAACGGTTGTCCGCAACCTGTAAAAGGTTGATCAATCTAATGTAACTAGCAACAAACGCACAACAATCGAGTGGAAAATAATATCGATATTTTGCAATGGTATATATAAACCCATCAATATGCTGCTGCCTCACGATTTCTTTGGTTTCGCTCTGCAGTCAGAAAAGGCCCATCCATAGGCATACAGTGTATTGATTTTTTAATAGTTCTATGAAATGAAACAGTTGCAACGACAACCAGGGTAATTCAATAAAGCTGACAATTGTTTTTTACAATGATGAATTGTATTTTCAATGCATGGTCAATGAGGCAATTTGAAACCTAAGTTATCCTTAAAAGTTCCAAGCTGCGCAATGTAAATCGAACTGTCATTGTAAAATACAATTGTCAGCTCTATTGAATGACCCCCTGAGCTTAAAATAGAAGCGCTAAATCTAAATAGATGAGCTAGTAAACTATTTGTTGAACTCACCGGCGCCATGGCCTCGGCCCACTCCCCGTGCCCCCTCTGCAAGGCTTTGACGCGCTCCTGGTCGGCGCAGACCTGCACCAGGTCGCCGACCGCGAACCCGCCGCCCGCCGCGCCGCCGCCGCCGCTCGCGTTCGACGCTGATGCGCTTAGGTTGCCGCCGCACACCTGCAAAAGAAACAAATGAGGGTCATTGTATTAATCTGGCATAGTGGGAGGAATTAAAATGTGTCGAAAAAAATATACCTAGACTGCTACTGACACAAAATCGGTGTATCGACCGACGTAGTAGCCAGAGCAATATTGCTTATGAAATGTAGAAGGTTTTTGGTAGAAATATGGCACTAAAAGCAAAATCATAAGGGATTACTCACTTTTCAAGGGCTTTTCCTGATGTCCTTGTCAGTGGCGATAGACTGGATACAAATTTTGAACAACTAAATCCTTTTAAGGCGAGTGTAGTCGTGAATGGCCAAATGTAACTAATGTAACTCTCAAGCTATAACCATTTTTTCTTACCTTTGTAAGCACAGCTGGATTGAAAGTCCATCTGTTGCCGCTGGGGTAAGTGACGACAATGTCATGGTCCTCATCGATACCCACAACTGTGCCGGTAGTGCCAAGGCACTCAAACATGCCATCCGTCCAGCCCCCATGCCCATGTTGCAGGGACTGCACTATTTCCAGGTCCAGGTCTACATTAACCTGAAGATGAACAATTAAGAAAGGAATCAAATTTAGCAGAATACTATCAATTTTTTTTTAACAAATTCTGTTCTATGTCTCACTGCAGAACATTTACAAAAACCCTTTTTTTAGAAAAATGAAACTGTAGGTAGACTTTGAGGTAGCAATTTCCTTTAGGCTCCATAGGAAGGCAGCATAGAAGTAAATTCTATTATTGTATTTTATTACAATATATAATGTAGTTTACTCAGGTTAAGTTTCACCATAGACATTGTACTAAATATTGTATTGTACTGACCTGGTCCCCAACTTGCAGGCCATGAGGCCCAGTGCGTCCAGGGCCCAATTCTCCTAACAGTGGCAAGTGTTCTTTGTAAACATTTTGCCCTTTAACATCATTCACAACCTGGAATTATACAAATTATAGACCCCTGAGTGTTTGTTAGCTGATAAAAACAAAATTATATATTCAATAAAATAATAAATAAAAAGTAACAAAAATAAGTCAATAGAAAAAATTTACATTTAAATAAATAATAATAATTTTTGTTCTTATATAAAATTTCCATTAAAAGAATAACAATACAGTACAGCTTGCTACAAATATGTTCTTTCATTTATATGTTGTATAAAACAAAGTTAAATAGCAACCCAATGTCTGTCCTAGTTCTTGAATAAAATGTAAGATAAACTTAGTTTTCACTACCTTTAGATCTGCCATTCCCTCGAAGCCCACCCTGTAGAGATTCTTGGCCCCATTGTCCCACACTACATAAGCAGCCGAGCGTGGGCTTGCTGCTGACCAGTCTTGTACCTCATTCACCTTGCCTCTCCTGCCATTACCTCCATCTTGGTCCTCCCATTGCCAGTCCACCTTAAAATTTTACATCATACATCAATATCGAAATACACTTCATAAATACAGCTGCTTGTTTCTAGTTTAAATTGATTTACAAATACCCCATGAAATACCATAGTTTATAGGATTTACCATAGAGTAGAAATCACATAGAGATGACACTCCCGCTCCAGACGCGCTCAAGGTCAATCCGTCTGGCTGTCTCTTCAGAACAATTCAGTCGGGAGTGCGCTTCGCCGCGGAAACGTTCGTCGTGCGGGTCGAATTTTCATTTTTTGTGAAAAATTTAGCAATGCCGAATTATTGTGGTGTGTATGGCTGCAAAAGTGATGCGAGGAAGACTCCGCATCTAAGTTTTTTTAATTTGCCTAAAGATGAGCCAAGGTAAGTGATGATTTTACAGTAAATACCTACTATTTTTACTTACGTAGGTACCTAGTTTCCATTTTCTAATTTAAACTACCTAGGTGCCTAAGTCATTGTTAGCTGATAATGATAAATAAGCACATTCGTATCGTATGTATGTTTTGCACCTATTTTAAAATTCTGTACCCACCTATTAACAATAAAATGGTAAGGTAAGACTTTAAAACGGGTAAATATTTTGTTCCCACGGGAAAACTGTTAGCAGCGGTCGCAACCGCTTGACTGGCCGCTAGTCTGGAATAAAATTATTGGCACGTGACAGCCCCGACTTAAAGCGCGGGAGAGTGCGGGGCGTTACGGGCTGCGGGGGGAAGTAGGTATTTAAAGCGCGGCTTTTGGGGCCCAGACAAAGGAGTTTCGTTTCTATATGCAGTATTATTATCTATTCTTATGGATTTACACTTATATATTTTTAAGTGTACTGTATTGACTCACCCCTCTTACAACTCTGGCTCCAGGAAATATTCCTCTGACTGCTTGTTTTTTGCTTTTACGGCGTGGTTCTACTAGGCATCTCTGTGCCCCCGGTGCACTGATGCGGTAAAACCTGTGACGCAGGTGATGTTTGTCTCCATGGTAGCACACAGAACACAAGTCATAGTTGCTACATTCAGCACACTTCCAGCGAATACCTAAAAGACACAATATCAAGGATATGACTTAGTGAAAGTGAATCATAAAAACATTACCAATATTACTGTTTTAATTACCAAATATGGGTTGCTGGCGACATGTATCACACATGGTTCCTTCGTGCTTTACTCCAGTAGGTGCGCTGTCTAAGATACGTAAATCATAAGCTCCTGAACATCTGTAGTTGGCTGCAGTACCATTATCCCAGACAACTACTACTTCTTCTGGAGATTCAAAGTTTCTAACCGTGCCTACATGGCCTTCGCCGCCATCCTGAGAATCACACAATATTTATTCTTAAATGTTTTCTCAGGATAATGAGACAATAGACATTTTCACTGAAGAAAAATAAACAATTCAATGCTTACCTGTTTGCCCCACTTCCAATCAGGACCTCGTATTACACGTGCACCTACTCCTTCCATCATAAACCTTGTAGCTCTTGTGGCTGTTGATGAGCCTGGAACACTAGGTTCCATATTTAGTGATTTTGATACCCAATTAATATAAAAATTTGGAGTTTTTCTAAAAAAACCGACACAAGACACAACGAAGACAAACTTACAGTCAGCTGTCAAATTGTTCCAAATTCGTTCAAAAATTTACTTTCTGACATTTTCGTTCAGAAATAAAGCAAGTTGGCCAACATGACAAATATGGGCTGGCTCCAAATGTTGGGTGTGTTGTGTGGTGTCGGATGACCTTACTGATATTGGATCGTGAATAAACAGCTTTAATTAAAAATACACATCTGACAGCTGATTGACATTTCAACAGCGTTGCCAGACCGTCCTAAATGGATGATTTCCGTCCCTTTTGGCGAAAGAGCGTCCCTTTTTTGTCAGTTTGCATCCACCGTCCCTTTTTGGACGGTCTAGGCTAGACTAGACATTCTTGCTCTAATCAAATGTTGTCTCTGAAACATGGTTTACCAGAAAGTATAGGGAAAATTTCACAATCGCTCCACCCGCGTGTTTGTATGTTGACTTTATTTATGTCCAGAAATTAGTATTACCACGAAGTACGCACTCCTAGAGACGTCACGGTCGTTATATTAGTTTACCGTCTGGCAGATGCTAAGCGACCATCGCAGCAAGGAAACGCGCGCGACTCGCTGTTTGAAAGCTCAACGCGCAGGCCACATTTTATATGATCAATCGATTTCTTAAGCCATTACGATTTACTTTGGTGCTTTCGTCTGTAAAAGTTACTCGAAAAAAAGTACACGGCCTACCGAGGCGATTTTGAAACTGCCCCTTTATGGAAAAAAAAAATGTCCCTTTTGTAGGACCATATCATCCGAAATCGGACGGAGGAGCAATCTGGCCACACTGCATTTGAGTATGTTTTGTTGAGTGGTGCTAATATATAAAATATTTGGATGAAAATTGCATTTCCCGTCTTTCATGTTGTACGTGAATATAATTAGAACAGTTGTGTAACTGTAAGTCAAGTCTGCATCATGGCCAGCAATCGCAACAAGTACGAGAAGGCTAGAAGACGGCTTGCTGCGGTAACGTTTTTGTCTAATATATCTCTAGATGGATCATTCAAAGACACGGAACTGCGGCAGATTTCTAATAAATCTAAAAAGGATAAAACGGACAGTGGCGCCAAAGCCGGTGACGATCATGCCACCAATCACGAAGGTGTTAAGAGTAGCCACCGCAGCCGCAGTAAATTGACGCAATGCAGTCCTGTGCACCGCGTTACTGGGACCGACAACCACTCTATCAGCTCAGAGGAGTATAACGTCATCACTCCTATCAAAGGATCCGTGCACTCCTCTTTCAGAGAAAGGTAAATTTATATTAAATTAACTTTTTGACTAACATGGCTGGTTACAAAGGTTGCCTGGATAAAAATTGCTACTATCTATGTGCTGAATCTTATAATCTGCTTGCCTAAAGTGTATTATATAACTAAATTATTTTATTTATTGGTTTTCCTTACTAGATGCTCCTCTGTAAATGCAGAGTCATTTAAAGAAAAGTTTACTAAATCTAAAAAACATCTTGTGGCCATCGCTGGCCTTGCCTCTGATGACAAGAGCAGCAATGAAAGTTTGAACTTTGGTAAGCACAATCCATATAAGATCTACCTAGTATTTTATGTATCTTAAAAGTTATGCTATTATTATGATATAAAAATTACAGGCCGTTTTCGTACAAGCAATCCTTGTATACCAGAAAATCATGCTGTGACTAATGAATTGAGATTAGTGCGTGCTACTACTAAAGGAATTTCATTCAAAGATGAGAGGCTTGCATTTGCAATAGGAAAAGGAGTGCCATTAGTTATATTTAGTACCATACCATATTCCAAAACCATAAAGACTGCTCGGTAAGAATTCTAACTTTTAGTATTTTCATTGGTTTTGATAATTAACATTTCAGTTAATTTTTGTAAAGTTTATTTATTTTACTTTCAAAGCTGCTTAGTAAATTAATATAATTCTTCAGTAGTGACCTGAGAAAAGATGGAGGTCGCAGAAGAAATGCATCAGGCACAAGACCATTGTCATCAATCACTGACAATGGCATTGATCCATTTGACCTCCTGGGTTTGGAAAGAGAGGAGCATGGGCAGGAGATATCTTATTCAAAACTATTAGTGCCCTCTAGAGTGTGCACAAGAGAACAATACCGGAAAATGTATGAAGGTGATTACAATGACAAGCCTGGTTGGAAAATGCTGAATCGACACCCTCATGTTATTGCCAGGTAAATTATTTACAATTGCTAAAGATGAATGGTTTGCAAACTAAACTAGTTTTTATAAACTTTCACTCACACATATAAAAACTGGATAAAAGCTTTTGGCATGCTTGATGTCTTTTAATTTGATCCTTGGTTCACTGAACTTACTTGATTACTTCATTCAGATCATTTTCACAGGGATTTTAAACTATTTTTATAGTATTCACGATCACAATTTACTAAGCATTCATCATTAGCAATGAAAAACTGTGTGTACTTGGATATTATGTTATAAAAAAGGTTTGTAGCAAAATTACTGAGCAATCACAACACCATCTAATCCGTGATTTCATTACATCCATTTCATCACTAACATTTGGATTTCAGGACTAAATTATTGACGAGGCACAAGGATAAAAAATGGTAAACATGATAAAGAAATATTAAGTTTGCTATGCATTGGTAATTGGCACGTAATTGGTACTGGTTGGTAGTTAGTCCCCTGCTAAAGCTAAGCTAGTTAGTTGATTTGAGGACTTAGTTAGTTAAGGAAATATTCTGATCTCTCAGTTCTTCTATGCCAATCATAAAAAGGCTACATTTTTCGTGGGTACTCAAGCATAGTATAGAAAATAATTAGATTAGATAAACTGTGGGACAAAGTAAAGTACTGACTATCACATAATATTTGAGTAGAGTAAATTATTGAAGTGAGGCATATTTAGAAATTTAAAATCTTGTTTTGCAGCTACAAGGTGTATCATCTATCATCTTATTTTACTGCACAAATGCATGAATAATCTAGAATAAAAATAGGTAATTAACTTACATTGGTGCCTACTTAACCAATCATAAATATCATAAACATACATTACTCCCTATGCAATAACTCCAAAAATATTTACATATCCATTTGAGCTCACACCTATAACGAATGCAGGCAGAGTAGACGTACCAGTCCTAAAACAGTTAAAACTAATATTTTAAATTTTGTTATGCTAAAATATTATCAATTGATAAAAAAAACTTAATCGAAGCCAACTGAGAAATTCATTTTCATGTAGGTATTAACATTAAGTAAAACTGGTCGAGAATAGTTCCTGGTTTACGATCGGTACGTCGACCCTAACTACCATATTCGTGTTGCTCTTTTTAGCACTTTAAAGATCCGTAAAACGTAATAAGGTCGTCAAGGGTATTCTTGCTAACATTTACAAGTAACTAACAGCCATCTATGTTTAAATAACTGACCACAGCGCATAAGTAATCAAGCAATTAAGAAAGCTTTAACTCATATTTCATAATTAATTGCATGTGAGTTGATATTTTACAGCATGTATCAGATATGTTTGAATTGAAACAAAATACCTACATATCTGAATATCAACAGGCATCGTCGCATGCTAGCGTTTGTATAAGCCCCGCCCGACCGATAACACATTATAGTCAAAATGTTTGTAGAGCGCTTGTTTGCAGGTGTTTCTCTTACGAATCTTCGCAAAGATCGACCATGGGCATTTCTCCGCCGCACTCCTCCATCGAAGGGAAAGAGTTTGACTGGGATAACGCGAAAGCTACCTTACGTTCACATACTTACGTAAGTATCTACTAAATTCTGTTGGTTTGATGATTGTTGTAACATTTTTATAGATTCATCCGCATTGTATTTTATGATGTACTCAAAGACGCTATGGATAACTAAGGGTGCCACTGAGCAAAGCGGTCGGGGGCGACTGTTTCAAAGGCTCGATTACGTAACTAGAAATTTAAAGCTGTCTTGTTATTGGACAATAACTCATCACATTACTTTAACCGAACGTCGTATTCTTTTACAGGTACAATACTGCCCCAACGTGTTAGACGATCCAGAGCTCATTGCCGGCAAACACAGAACTCTTCTCACCTTTACGTCGTATATGACTTCGATCATCGACTACGTCCGCCCACAGGACCTAAAGAAAGAGCTAAATGACAAGTTTAGAGAGAAGTTCCCGCACATCAAGTTAACCCTTAGTAAATTAAGAAGGTAAGACAAACCTAGGAATACACTCAGAATTTGATGTTAATAGTCATTCTATGTAGATAACTTTGTAGCCAAAGGCACTAGATTATATGTACTCTTTATGAACACCTTGCCATATAGGTATAATACTATACAGAATGTAGAAATATTAGCTGCAAATATATTAAGGAGTGAACCAACCCATGAAATTTAACAACTTTCCTCAAGGAACATAGGTCGAAATATGAAAAATTTACTGAACCATTTTATTCATATCTCGACCTATGTTCCTTAGGAACAGTTGTTCAGTTTCATGGAGAGGTTCCACCCTTAAAATATTAGCAGCTAATACTTTTAATTCTTTTATATTATCCACATTTATGACCTAGACTAGAGTCAAGAGCAAACCTATACTTAATAAAAAGTCCCGCAGTCTTATTCGTTTTGTAATCAATTCGCAAACATACTAAAGAAGGTACATACATACATACATACATACACATATCACGCTTATAATCCCTTGCGGGGTAGGCAGAGCGTAAACGGCCGCAAAAAACGGATATTTACGCCACGGCTGACAAATATTTGAGGGTCATTTGGAAAATTGTGTATCGCCATAGTGACAGGTTGTCAGCCCATCGCCTAAAATTGCAATACACACCCTCGAGTCCCTTAGTCGCCTCTTACGACTCCCACGGGAAAGATATGGGGTGATGCTATTCTAAGCCGGCATCACTAAAGAAGGTACATCTAGGCAAATTAAACCTCAAAGGGTTTTTTACTATAGGTATGTGCCGAAAAAGTTCGTATTTCACAGCGTGCCCTGTCTATCTTTCAGTATCAAAAAAGAGATGCGTAAGATAGCCAAGTACGACACAGGCGGCGTAGACTTGCTGACGGTGGCGCAGGCCTACGTATACTTCGAGAAGCTGATCCTTGCTAATCTCATCAACAAGGACAATAGAAAGCTCTGCGCCGGAGCCTGCCTGCTTCTCTCGGCTAAACTCAATGACGTCAAAGGAGAAATGTTAAAGTCCTTGATAGAGGTGAGTAATAAAATTATTTGATGAAGACATAGAAATATGTAGCTGTGTTTGTCTACTTTTATTTATTATCGTTTTAATGTAAATATGGTGATAGTTGTGTTGATAACATCGAGCTCATAGGTTACATAGGTTGTCACTGATGTCATACTTCCTACTTATACTTATTTGCTTCAACATAACTAGATATTTAGGATTACTCTCTACGCCGTGCTGCTTCTTCTGTATGTACATGTTAGTTTATAGTTCATGATGCAATACAAAAAAAATGTTTACTTGATCATAGATTTACTTTTTCTTTTAGCGCACAGAAACAACCTTCCGAATTAACAGAAAGGACCTCCTCCGCTTCGAGTTCGCTGTGCTCGTAGCGCTGGAGTTCGGCCTCCACGTGCCTCTCTACGAGGTGTTCCCGCACTACCAGCGATTGCTGCACGACTCGTGACCCTGGCGGCGCCTGGCGCTGCAGCCGCCGCGCCCCACCCACCGCCGCCGCTCCAGCATCGTCGACAACCTGCGCACTAGAGCCTACTTGTAATTTGTTCTTTCTATTTTGCTTCTGATTGATGACAGTGTGCTTTATTACGTTAAAATTCTAAACTTACATTAGGCGGTTGATTCGTCTCAATATACCTACATAGAACATGCTGTGACAATTGCCGGAAAAAAGGACACTCGGCCAAATGTTGTTAAGCAAAAGAAATTAAATGCAGACGATGTGGGAATTCCGGGCATAATGGATCGTATTAATTCAGAAACAATTGTCTCGCAACATTGTTTATTAACAACTTCATATTGTATATCGGGTGTTTCGCGGCAACATCACGTGTGTTGCGGGCGGTGATTTCCGTAACAGATAAATGTATCCGAACTCGCGGGAACTAGTGTGGACGGTTTGTTTTTGAAACATGTGGAGACAAATTTCGTAGGATACATTCGTTAGGGAACTTTTTTATCTATACAATGTTGCGGGATAAATGTTTTTGTATGAATACGCGTCATAAGTCTTAAAATGAAAATAAATTATTTGAAAAACAAATCAAATATGAATAAAGGTTTATGTTGCAGAAGTAAACGAATTAAGTGTAGAAGTAAGTAAAAGGAGTTCCTGTAGAATCCAAAGATAAGACGGCTAGAATTGCTCTTGTGTTTTTGACAGAGCAAATAGTTTTTGATTGAAATGATATAAATAACTTGAACTTTTACGGTACTAATTATCTAGTAAATTATTCTAGGCGATATAAATTGGCTTTGTTTTAATTTTTTTTGACTGTAATTTGTTAGCACAAGTTAGTTTGTTACACTAGCCTATTACATGTACCTACGCCTAACTTTAGAATTAGAATAATAGGTAGCTATAACTTGTAAAATACTTAAAGCTGGCATTAGACTCGATTCCACAGAACCGTCTAAAATTTCTCTTTCCCTTTCAGATTCAAGAGATTGAAAAGGGGCAAAAGTTATGGCGCCTTTATTTATTGCTTATAATCTTCTGTCATTTTTCAATCGTTTTTAACCGAATGAGACAGGGATAGCTTTAATTTTAGTCTTGTTACCTTTACTGTGAATTGAGTCTATTTTCGTCCCAAAACAACGCTCAAGATATGAATAAAAAATTATTATCTGAAGAATATTTTTCTAGAGATACAAAAAAGAAATGTGTATTTACCCTAAACTATTGTTCTTAATTAGCCAAATGAAATTCACACAGTCTGGTTGAGACGACATTCATTTTATCTGTGATATGATATATCAGTGGTTCTCGATATTGTAGGGACCATTTCCTTACACAAATAATAGTTTTATCGTTTTAAAAACTTTTCGTTACAAGTGTAAAAAGAATGGTCGCATGACGGCCCTTAACTTATTAGCTTAACTTATTTAAAAACATGTAGGAGAACCACTTGATCGTTTGACATTATAATTTAAGATATATTTTGTGAAAGTGTGGTTTGTTTTTTCTTAACGTGTGATAAAAAGTTGTTATCGAAGTACGTAAATAAATTAATATTATTTTGTTTTAATATAGCTTTTTATACTAAACAATAATGCAATTGTTTCATTTTTCATACTTAGTGCCCATCAGTTTTAACTCTACAGTAAACACACGCAAAAAAACGATTAAGTGAGCTAAGTATTACGTTAAGCTATGATTCGGTTGAATAACACTTAGGTAAAATCGTATAACAATTGCAACAAATGAATATTGATATACACAAAATTGCAATGGAGTTCCACATATACATTCCTATGAAAACGTTGTAAAAGTAGGTACATACACCACTAATTAGTTTCTGTAACGTTTGTAACCAATATTAGCCGGCGTCTGAAAATTTCACAATGCATTGAGCCATGTGGCCGTTACAGGTGACTTGTATCAACCACTGTACTGACGTATGTCCCAACATATATCCGCTCCAAATAGTCTCGAGTTAATATAAGCGATATAATTGCAATGTTACTTCATTCACGCAACGGAACATCGAGAAAGTAACCAGTTCCTTGTATCTAACACTATTTATTTGTGATAGTATAAATTACTGTATAGATACCATGAGCTCAAAGGTAAATGACTTGTGATCCCCCATATCCTGTTTGGCCTTAAATAGTGTAACCTATATCACCGATACAATTATGTTGAGAAACAACTCTGTTTTTATAATATTCCGTTAGCAAGTGTTGGTTTCGTTGCATTCCTTTTCTTTTCGTGTGGGATACCGAGTCGACGGATGACTCGTTGCATTAGGATTATTAATTATGTGTTGTGAAGACTCGTGCTACGATTTTAGAGTTAGAGATCGTTTCAACAAATCGTGCATATGCACTGTGGTAAGTTTTAATCTGATACTTTACTCTGTTGAAGGTACTGGTTTTATTCGCTGCCCTCTGCCTAATTGGGTCATGCTGGGGCGCAAAGGAGGCTAAACAAAGCCTGACTCGAAACGAGGACATTTCTATAGAGCAGTTCGGAGCATCTTCTAATATACGAGCTTCGGATTCCGACCCAGACATCAAGCAGGACCCTGGCTTCTGGCGGCTATGGAAGTTCTGGAAATGGGGTTAATATTTTCAATGATTATTGTTATGATAATGATATATGTTTTGGTAGGCACATTAGATGAAATAAATGTTTCATTGACTACAAAGTAAGTAAAAGGCATGAGAAATTATCAAATCAGCAAAGATATAAACAGAAAAACTTTTTAAGAATCATAGCAGTAACATAGATATTTAATGTTGAAATAAAGATTCATTCGTTAATATTGTGAGAGACAGGAGGAACATAACTTTACCTAACTTACTCACTTAGACTGTGTATCTTTGTTAATAAAAAAGTTGATAGAATATAAGTAATTTATGTCTTTCTGATTATGTTTATTCACTTACGGATAACTTTGTTTTATTAGGTCGGACATTAATGCAAAATGTGTTCAAACGCTCTTCTGATATGGCGAAGAGTGCAGCGGGGAGACACAGGGCCCATCAGGACCAAAGGCGAAAACTAAAAAACAAAGTCAAGTTTTTGTTTAAAATACACCAGTATGCTATAGATTATCGATCTTGTTTTATTTTATTTATGAACACCCACACTATATCTCACTTGTATACAGGGTTTAAGGGACAGCCCTCCGAATACTGTGGGTGCATTCAGACCTAGAGTGAACAACTTCCCTCAAATACCTAAATATTTCAGGAAACGTCAAAACGGACTTCCTATAGTAAATGCAGTCAGATAGGTAATTGTGATTTTGTATGGGAGGTCGATTTCTTTTTTGTTGTTTCCTACCTAACATGTGTTCCTAGAGGAAAGTTCAGTTTCATGGTCTGCATGCATCCTATCTGTATTCTGAGGGCTGTCTAAGGGACACCTCGTATATATAAGTATCTCAAGTACTGATAGTATCTATAACAAACATCGACGAATTTTAGGCGTTTCTCCCACTTGACTTGTATTACGTCGCTGCGTATTTCTATGGCACGTACCGTAACGCTACGGCGCGTTTAGCCGTATTTGTATGAGAATAAGATAGGAATTCGCAATTACCCTTCGTAAAGTAATTCAATAAACGAGCTACCATACATTAAATTGAAAATTTACGCAAACGATAAAAAAGACACAAAACGTTATATGTGCTTTACATAAGTATAACGCAATCGTACAAAAAATAATCAACGTTAGAATTTTTATAAGTTATGTCTTCAAATAATGCTAGCCGTATCGGAACGTCCCTTTCCCACTAATGGCAAATCCTGTGTGTGAGAACTGAGAACAGAGCGGTATCGCAATATTTAGACGATTTTTCACTCTTTTGGAAATTTCTCGCCAAAAAATCAAGTAATCAAAAAACTGTACGACAAGAATCTAGTAATATACAAGACGTATCGTATTCGCAAAAAAAAAAGTGTTAATATCATAAGATTGCTATACAAAACGCAAAAAAGTGTGAAAATAGACCAAACTTTCAAAAATAAATCTATCGAGCAAACTTTCTTTAATCGTGTGTTCCTGCGACAAAAATCTAGATGATATAATGAAAAATCATTACACATAAAAATTAAGTGTTTATCGTATCCACTAACAAAATTGCGTACATCCAAAAATACCCATTTTTCTCACGGCCCCGCCCATATGGAGGTCATTGACACCCACCCATCAAAATAAGACCAAAATGCCTTCTTGAACTAACCAAAATTCGCAATTACCCTTCGTAAAGTAATTCAATAAACGAGCTACCATACATTAAATTTAAAATTTACATACATACATACATACATAAATCACGCCTATATCCCTTACGGGGTAGGCAGAGCGTTAACGGCCGTTCAACGGATATTAACACCACGTCTGACAAAAGTTTGAGGGTCAATAAGATAACTGTGTATCACTATCTATAGAGACAGGTTGTCAGCCCGTCGCCTAAAATTGCAATACACACCCTCTAGTCCCTTAGTCGCCTCTTACGACACCCATGGGTAAGAAATGGGGTGATGTTATTCTAAGCCGGCATCACACGGAGAAAATTTTGAAAATTTACGCAAACGATAAAAAAGACACAAAACGTTATATGTGCTTTACATAAGTATAACGCAATCGTACAAAAAATAATCAACGTTAGAATTTTTATAAGTTATGTCTTCAAATAATGCTAGCCGTATCGGACTATTTGTGTGTCTAAAAATTATTATATTTGCTTTAATAATGGCAACCGAACTTTTTAACTGTAAGAAAACCTTTACATCAGCCTTTGATCAACGCGGCCTTCCGTACGAGACGGATTTCTAGCTACGCGGTCTTTCGTCTCACCCTAAGACCCTTTACTTTTTTTATGATCTAAAAGAAATAACTTTCCGTAAAATTTTCAGATAGTATGACAGCAATAACTTATGTCACTTACATGTCGTTACTGTAGACAAATAGTGTCAGATTCTGCTGTTTATTTATTTTTATCAATTTGTGAAAACATTTACGCGAAATCATAAAGAAAACGCCATAAAATCAAGAAATTGAATTGAACTGAAAACATTTACGTCCAACAATGTATTACGTGGACACGCAACGCTCCACAACGCGACGGGACAGTTCCTTGATCACCACTGGACGGAGGTATTTATTTATTAATTTAATTTGCCCCACATAATAATTATGTGCACGTGGCCCGCCATAATTCGTACTTATGCCACGTTCTCTAAAAACACACCATCATTCTCCTCTAGGTATCCTTCTGACGAGCGACCAGACCTCGAGACTCCTCTGACGACAGCGCGTGGCGGCGCCTCCACCGCGCGTCTGCTCGCTGCCACCGAATCCGTATACTCACTTGGGCCCAAACCATACGGCTCCGTGCGCAAGGAAATCATCACAGTCATGTTCGAATCCATGCTGGACCACATCGTGGATCGGTGGGACGTCATCAAAACCTCTACTCCAGACGACAGTTGGCAGACAATGGGGAGAACTGCTAGCGAAATTGCAATGGGGAAGAAGAAGAAGACAGCCTGTGAGTTCAACGACCATTTGGAATTACGAGTAGATCCACATTAAGTTAGCCTAAGTGCTCTCTTACAAAAATAATACCGCACGAGTAGAGTACTCGTATGTCTCTCTATTCTGACGGGAAGTACCCTCACCTAGTTCTAAGCTTTTGTCGTCACGGACAGAAAAGATTAAGTTAAAGAAGTGTCCTGTCAGAATCGTGGTCAATAAATGTATAGTTGGTTTCGAACAATGTCTAGAATTTGCAGGTTTACTTTAAATATTTCAGATACGAAATCAACAAAAGTAAAGGCGACTGCGAAAAGTCGCTCTAGATTAGATCTAGGGGACTATCAGGTATAAAAATGTATATAATTATGACACGTAAGTATATATCCCTTTTTTACACAAGGTTCAAAGTTGAACTAGTTAGTAAACCCAGGACTGCACATGAATGGTATTTGTCTTTTTTACGGCGCTGCAAAACATTTTTTACCTCTACCTACGTCCTCCAGTACCAGGTTCCAGTGATTTAAACCCTAGGTCTAATGGGTATTCTAAGTTTGATTTTTAAGCTACAGCGCAGCTTAAGCTATGCCGTCGGACCAGCCTTTTCTTAATTTTATTATTGCGTCATCGTAGCATTTGAATAGTCAGCTCTACAGCACTGAGGACTATTCTTCATCGTTCCTCTCTAGCCGTAGTATTTAAATAATAAAATATGTAGTATTTATAGTATATATTAGCAGGTAAATAGCGTGTGCTACGCCGTAGAAAAGTAGAATATATGAAAAGGGTCTTTCACTACGGCGTAGGTCATGCTACAACGTTAACAATTATCCCGCTACGATGGTACAACAACAGATAGGTAATGCTCTATAGCGTAGCACGTGCTACATTTGCCGCTACGACGGAGGAAGAGCCATTGAACCTCTACGGCGTAGCAGATGTTGCACCGTCAACTATACGTGTAATATTAATAATAGTCCTCTATGGCGTAGCACATGGAACAAAGTTAACCATTAACCCATTATGACGGAGAAAACAAATTGGTCTCTACAGCGTCAAACTTATTCGACGGAACAAACACAAATGGTCCTCTGTAGCGTAGCTCATGGTACCACGTTCACTATTTTTCCACTACCAAGGAGAAACATCAAATGGCCAATTACGGCGTAGCATGCATAGGCTGCAATACAACAACGACAACCCACTACGACGGAGAAGCTACCAGTAGTGGTCCTCTACGGCGTAGCATATGCTACGACCCAGTAGCAACAAATGGTCCTCTACGGCAGCGTAGCATGTCCTGTAACATTAACCTGCTACACCGGAGTAACACTAAATTGTCTTCTACAGCGTAACACACGCTACTTACTACGAGTATGTTAAGTAACCACAAATAATTAACTACTATTTGTTTGCATTTAGATTGATCCAATCCTGATTAGTTGGTGGAGTCAACCGGATGAAAAGTCTGTGATTCATTTCAAGAACGGTAACGTGTATGAAGGTGACATTTCCATGAAGTCCATGAATGGAGAAGGCCGGTTTCAGTGGGCTGATGGAACCGTCTATTTAGTACGACAATTTCAAACGCATTTCGACAACTATAACCTTGAGTAACTACTGTAGAATCTAACACAGAGTACCACTTTTACCAGCAAACACGTACACTTAAAAATGGACTCGATTTTAATTGCTAAGGGCATAAAAAGTATATGGGTAAATATTCGAATTTTAAACTTGGTAATATATCTACCACTAAAACTAAGGTAAATATTCCACAGGGTCAATTCAGGGACAACGAAATCGCAGGCAAAGGCACGATCACATGGAAAGACGACTGTTGGTACACAGGCGATTTTATAGGTAACCTGCGGCATGGCAATGGGTTGTACGTGGACTCAAGACGCCAGCGCCATTACACCGGCCAGTGGCACTGCGCCACCAAGCACGGGAAGGGAGATCTGACCTACAAAAGGGGAATGTCTTATAAAGGAGACTGGGTTTCCGTGAGCCACTATAATTTTATTTTCCGGTGTAGATCTACAGAGCATACTTTCTATTTTCCACTCAAAACGACTCGTGCAATAACACCACACACACACACATATCACGCCTATTATCCCTTGCAGAGTAGGCAGAGCGTAAACGGCAGCAAAAATGGCCATTTACACCACGTCTGACAAATATTTGAGGGTCATTCGGAAAATTGTGTATCGCCATAGTGACAGGTTGTCAGCCCATCGCCTAAAATTGCAATACACACCCTCGAGTCCCTTAGTCGCCTCGTACGACTCCCACGGGAAAGAAATGGGGTGATGCTATTCTCAGCCGGCATCACACGGCAACCTCATTAGTCGCTAAACGTGCGCGCCGAACTTTTCTCAGTATCCTGCATCTGGTAATTTGTTGTACACAGTAGTTTCATATAAATATCTTAAATCATCGATAATTCAAGGGTACCTACACAGCACGAGACGGATATTTAATTTCTTTGTCAATACTAATATTATAAATTCGATAATTTGTGTGAGTATGTATGTATGTTTGTTACCTCATTACGCTAAATTGTTACACAAATAGAGTAAGTATAACCTAGAATAACATAAAGCCTACTTTTTTACAGGAAACCCGAAAAAACTGATGCGGGTTAAACCGCGGGGTGGAAATCAAATGTTTACTATAATTCAGTAGATACTCGTAACTTGAAAACTGTTAAAAAATCAGCTAATTATGTGTTTCCACGGATAGTAAATAAGAATTTTTATATTTTCTTCAGAATGTGCGTCATGGATTTGGGATCCGAGAATATTGTTCAAAAAGTGTTTATGAGGGGGAATGGGACCATGACACCAGAGAAGGCCAGGGAACAATGATATGGCCCAATCATGACGTAAGAAATTAGCTCACAACATAACTTCATACGTATTGTAATTAACTCTTTAATTACAAATTTTAGATCAGAAACCGTAGTGTAATTTTCAGTCTATACAGAAGCCTAGGTCTTAGGAATAAGACGTGGGCAAAAGTAGCCCGGAATCTTGCGCAATGATGACCTTTAAGATACATATTATGTCTTGTATCTACTTGTTCCCTACCCCGGTCATGTGTGCCGGCTTAGGATAGCACCACCGCAATTCTACCAATGAGTGTCGTAAAAGGCGACTTAGGGATGGATCCGGGGAATGGGCAGCATCGTTCTCTATGAACACCTTTCACTGCGCTCGCCAATCCACCTGCCAAGCGTGGTGAGTATGGCAATGATCCCCCGATAGGGGGCAGTCTCATGTCTAATAATGGACTGCTGTGGTTGTTGAAGTAGTTCCCGCCCCCCACTACCTTTACTAAGCCGACATTGATCTATGTTAATAAATTAAGTACGCATCACAGACTGAACTTATTTAGATCCAGTTTACTTATATACGAAAATGAGACTTACTATATTTGTTGAACCGTATTTCAGTACTACAAAGGAGAGTGGCATAATGGAGTGATGTCTGGTTATGGACTCTACATTTGGGGTTTATGCTACAATAACTCCATGTCCCTAGCTTCCACCAACTCTTATCGCGGTTGTTGGTGCAAAGGGAAGCGCACTGGGTTTGGACTTCTCGATTTGGGATTCGGCTTAGGCTCTCACTATAAGGGAGAATTTAAAGATAATAAAAAGCATGGAATGGGAAAACTTGTTACAAATAACGGTATCATTATAAAACACAAAAGATTGTTCATTGATGACGGCATAAAACCAAAAGTTCTGGAAGAAAGCTGTGACAAAATCGATCTCTGCAGTATAAAACGTGTGATTCACGACCATAAAGACCCCATAGAATTAAATTTCTGCGACAACACTGAGGGACTCCAGTTCCATATCGAAGAAGCTATAAAAAACTTTGATAAGCAGCCAGAAATAATGGCATTGATTATCAAGGATTATATTGAAAATAATGAACTTCATAATCCAGATTTCGAAAAAACAATTTGTGATGTTGTACAGAAAGTCAGCGAACAAATACCCGAAGGCATTATAGAATTTGAAACAGATGCTTTGCGTAAAGCGATAAGATGCTACCAAAAGGAACTGAATAATACGTACTATCAATACGCGACCATATGCAATACCGAACAGATACATTTTAACCCTGTTTTAATACGATTGTATTTGTGGCAATTTTATTATGATTGCGATATGCATGAGAAAGGCTTGATCTTAGCGGATATTGATGATATGTTCGCTCAGAATCAAAATTGGTTACCTAAAACGCCTCATGGGCCGTTTGAAACGGTTTACCTTTGGCAGTTTATTAACAGCTTGATTTCAGTAGCTTGTCGCCTCTACGCAAAAAGAAATTTACCTGGTCCAAGGCCCGATACTGTCGTCGCAATCGCTTTCAGAGACTTTATGGACTGCGATGTCTTGCCCAATATTGGTCGCCGTAAAGGTAATATAGTATAATAAAGCCAAGAAGTATAATTTAAATGAAAAATGCGAGTAATATTTAAGGGCTCAACTGAAACTGACTTTGAACCGAATTTTCTCTAACATAACCATTTCCAACCATATGGGTTAATATTGGTGTATGGGACAGCCCTCCGAATACTAATAGGGTGTACATTCAGACCATGAAACTGAACAACTTCCCATAAGAAAATATTTCAGGAAACATAAAAACAATGCCCCATTTCTTTCCCGTGGGAGTCGTAAGAGGCGACGAAGGGACTTGAGGGTGTGTATTGCAATTTTAGGCGATGGGCTGACAACCTGTCACTATGGCGATACACAGTTTTCCGAATAACCCTCAAATATTTGTTACACGTGGCGTAAATGTCCGTTTTTTGCAGCCGTTTACGCTCTGCCTACCCCGCAAGGGATTATAGACGTGAAATATGTGATATATAAAAAATATTGACTCCCCATAGTAAATGTAATCAGCTGATTTCAATTTTGTATGGGACTTCGATTTATTTTTGTTGTTTCCTGACTCTAGGGGAAAGTTGTTCAGTTTAATGGTCTGCATGCACCCTATAAGTATTCGGAGGGCTGTCCCTTACATAACACCCCGTATATATTCTCTTGCGGGGTTGATACCACTTTTTGAATTTGTTTCCAGTTTGGTTAGGACATTGCAAACTGAACTGAACCAGATTGTCCGTACGAAGATTCCGTGCTTCGAAGGTTATTCTAACCGATCGGACCCGGTCACTTTTTATGATAACATAAACGGCAGCGGTCGTTAGGTACACATCCGTGACAAAAAAGAGGCTTATATAGATACCTAGTAGGCGGTTCTAAACCTCTGACACCAGGCTCCATCAGGTCTTTCGTCAACTTGTTGTCCAAACGACAAAAGAATCATGGATGCTGTCAAATGAATAAACCAAGGAATGGGTGCAGCCTAAGGTTGCAGAGTTCCCTGTATTTGAAACATCGCATCCGCCTGCCAATAGCGAATGGCAAATATTTCTCAAAAGGGGGAGGCCTACAACCAGAACTGGATTATTGCAGGTGTTGATATTGTGATAGTAAAGCAAAAACTATGTTTTGATATTTTAAAGGGTATTTGCCGCACAATTTCGGTTCGTACGTTCCACTGCAAGCTCTGTACAAGTTGTACCGGGAACTGGGCGAGCCGCACACTGTCCGACAGTTCCTGTGCGCAGTCAACCGGTCGCCACACCTGTACATGGACTTGCCGCAGCCAGACCTCGAGGAAGCGCCCGATCAGCTCCTACCATTCGGGCGCAACACTTACACCGTTGGGGATGAAATGACATTCGTGCGAGGTAATATTCATTATTTATTTGGCCTTTGTTATTTAAAGTACTTAATTGCTGTCAAGAAAGTCACATCAACCAATAGCAGACTGCTGGACGTGTGCCTTCCCCAGGGTAGGGCATAAGGCACGATCTCTCCTTTTACGCTCTCCAGTCACTACCAGCCGCCCTTTTTTGGGGCAAGTAGGTATATAAACAAAATAAATAACTTTTCAGACCCTGGCGATATTGCTCGCCCTGAACAGTCAAAATTACCAGATTATGAAATAGGTAAAGTAATGCAACTTTTCAATTTCGGCAATTTGTCAAGCAAGACTGTATTGAAAATGGCTGCTAATATATTTCCTGGTATGTACGAAAATGAGAGTCTAATGGACTTGGATATCAAGATGACGTTTTTTGATTTTTTCCAATTGTGCATAGCGTGCTCTGAAGAGAGTATACGCGTTAAAGAAGAGGAGATACGTTGGAGGGAGATATTCGACTGTTCGACTGCTCGGTAATCTCTGCTCCAGAAACTGTCACGCCGAAAGCTAAATAGTGGCTAAAAAGTATTTTCATTTTATTTGAGCATATGGCAAGTTTTCATGTTGACCATAAAACAAGTGGATGACATATTATAAGCAGTAATTTCATTTTATTTTGACCTCATAACATATCGCACGATATCTTATCATCTCATGAAATTAAATAGAATGCACAGTAGCGAAGAATTTTAAAATAATTATGAGACTTGGTTGTTAAAGGTTCTGAAGTAAACTAAGGCGCACTGCTACTTTTTTCTCACATTGCTTTTTATTTACCTACCTACTTACTCAAGGTTTTGAGTTTTGAAGGATTGGTAACTTCAGATTACGATTGCTGTCATTTTAATGACAAATTCAATTATCGGATTGATTTTGAAAGAAATTATTTACTTGCATGCAAAAGTGCACATTTTAATATTTATTGAGTAATCAAGCTTTGAAAATGACGAGGTCTAAACACGCTACGCAGAAGAAACCACCGCAGATATTATTTTCAAAGAATCTGTATGGGCCCAAGACAAAAGTAGAAAATTGGGATTTTAGCGTCTATGCCGAAAAGAAAGATAACTATGTTTACCGCGACAGTCTCAGCAATATGTTCAGCACTTACAATCGTATGGGAAATGAAGATATCGGGACTAATATGACTGAGACTCGGCACATGCTGGCACAAATTTTTACCAAAACTGACCCAGTTTATTCTTTCAAGTCTCTGGTCAACTTTACCTCGTATCCTTGTACAGAGTTAGTATTTCATTTCATTTACCTACTTATGTATATTTTCTATACGCAGAATCGTTTAGGTACCCTTACACTTGCATGTTCGATGTTAAACTGTTAACTTAGTTTCAAGCGTAGGATCAAGAGTAGGTACAAAAAGGTACATACTGAAATAAGCGCGCGGATTTTATTTGTGTTCCATGTACGCTTACACTGAGGCGGCCTTATTGCTAGGGTATTAAAAAGTATCTCAATTACTGGAACGTTAGAGGTAGCATAATCATTAACATATCATAACTATATTTTCTTGCCCGAAAAACATGTAACATCCTATCAAGGTAACAAATTCTATAATTTGGCGGTTTTATTGCTAAGGTAGCAATTCAATCATGCCGATTTCTTTTTAGTACGCCAGGAAGGAATAAGTTAATGAAGAAAGCCGATTTACCTCAGTTACCGCTAGATTTTGGCGTGATGGATTATATGACGACACAACAGGAAGATTATAAAAATCCTTTTCCATCAGTTATGAAGCCGGTTAGTTTCAATGTTTATAATTAACGCAATAGGTATGTATGATCGCCCGAGTTAGGTGGTATATGCTCTGCAAATTTCTCGCATTAGCTATAAATTATTTTTATCTTACCTATGAACTAGGTAATACTCGTAGCCCTCACGCCCTCAGGAACGTACTGTCTTCTTTTCCGATTGGTCTATTTATTTAAATACTTTATTGCACTTTTACAAGAGGCGGGCCTAATGCCACGCGGCATTCTCTACCGGCTAAACAAAGGGTAAAAAGAGAGAAAAAGACACGGGTGTGGAATCATGGAAGATAACAATTCCATTCCAAATTAAACTACTACGAAATAAATAGTTAACATACTTACATATCATTCTAAAAATGCACCGACCCGAATACTTTCTAAAATACATTAATACATACATATATCACGCCTATAACTCCGTGCGGAGTAGGCAGAGCGCAAACGGCCGTAAAAACACATGTACGCCACGTTTGACAAACATTTGAGGGTCATTCGTAAAATTGTGTATCGCCATAGCGAAAGGTTGTCAACCCATCGCCTAAAATTGCAATACATGTAACCCTCGAGTCCCTTAGTCGCCTCTTACGACACACACGGGAAAGAAATGGGGTGATGCTATTCTAAGCCAACATCACACTTAGGTACTAAAATAAACTTACACTAGCGCCAACTGGTTTCAATGTGTGTAAAGTTCTGATCATATCAGAGCAGAATGATGGTCTACTCTCCCGACCGCTTTTATTATTGTCAAAATTTTTACATCTGCCAACCAAAATGTGAATTTTGTCAAGCCATTTAGCACAGCACAGCTCCAGCTTTACCCAGGTTGTTTGGATGACAGCTGTCATTATCAAAAACAAAACAAAATGATCAGGAAAGTAGGTACTTGACAGAACGTTCCTGGGGGATTAATATTAACTGTGATGCTGCAGGCTGGGTTTGACAGTTCGGACTTTGAATCGTTTTCCTATGGCTTGTTCAAATCTGGACGGATTTTGGTGGGTAGGGTAGCGGCAATACTAACCGCCCGTCGCGGTAGTGCCATACAAATTACTAGCGGTAATCCTATCCTCATATCCGGCGGAATCTGTCCAGGTTTAAACAGGCGTGTATGGCACAAAGGCTAGCGCAGACCGGATGCAGCATGCGTGCGTGCGTGAACGCCACGCACCGGTTGTTATGTCGGTCCTCTTGTCCATACATGACACATGCCAGAACAGAACAGATGCGTGTACGCGCAACGCGAACCTACGCTACCATCATTGCCGATTTTTAAGACTGTACATATTTATTATTTATAGCTGACGATGGCATCTCCACCGCCGCTGCTGAACCGTGTAATACGGTCTGACCGCACGCAGAACTATGGCACGGCACCTCCGCGCGGTTTCTACCAATGCCTGGACGAGCACACACCCATCGGCCACATTCGCCAACTTAGGCTCTCGCGCTACCAATCCTTCGACCCCGCGTCTGGCCTACAGAACTTCCCCAACATCCCCATAGAGCAATTTGCCGACAAACCTCTTCAAATACAAAAGACAAACTCTTAGCAACCATTTATTTCAAACATACCTCAGACAACTCACTAAAATAAAGTAATAATATAAAAGATCCAAATTACAAAATAAAAATACAACATAAGAAATGAACCATTAACTTAATTAATTAAAAAATAACAGTAAAAACACAAAAGTAGGACACATCCTATAATTCAAATGCAACACCTTGAATAATTTATTTATAATGTAACTTATTTTCTTGGTTTTAATAAATTTATTAATTAAATTAAAGAGTATTTATTTACTGACTTATCTCGATTCCACATTACTAACTGAAACAGTAAATTAATATTAGCACTGTCACTTTTCCTTTAAATGAGTTTCGAAAGGTATAGTAGATGACATGGACTAATAAACACCATGTCATGTCTTATATAGTGTATGATTTCCGCGCCACTTCGCAGATTTTTTTGTATGTTCAGCCGCCATATTTTTTATCGTCGCTTAATTTTCACAGACACTACGTAAATGCGGAAAATCATAGACAATTTATGATCTATCCTTGTCTAAGCCTATTAAACTGAAAATTCCCCTTTTTTTTACTAACATATTAGTTGGTAACATGGAATTGAGACTAATACACAGGTTTTTTTTTTTCAAGAATCAAACAGACTTATTTTGTTGTGTAATTTGTTATACAAATAGAAAGGACTTAATTTTGGAGAGGTAATAAGATTATTAAAAATTAGTAACTCTAACAAAACAGAAATATTTGTTTAGGCAAGTTTTAAAATACAAATAAGATTTGATTTTTAAAATTACTTAAAAATTAAGGTGAACTTAATATACCTACCGTTAATTGGTACGCCTCCTTTTAAATCCTTTACCTTTTCCCTTTTTGGACTTGATTTTATGTTTTTGTGCAACTCGAGTCCCTGTTATTTCATCAGCTATCATACCTACAGTTGTCAATTTTCTTCTACGATTTTTCTCAGCTTTAGACACTGGTAGACGTGTCAAGTATGTTTCTTCATACTCTGTTTTTTCCTGTTCCATTTTGGATATTGAGTGTTTGACATGGTTACCAGTGCTCACTTCCAAAGGTGCTTCAGAATACTCTTCGCGGAGTTCTCGCATTACACTTGAGTTGAGGAATTGTTTCTTTGTGCGCTCCTTGTTTTTCTTTTCACTGTCCACTCTGGAAACACTTTCATCAAAATGAACCGCTGCTAGTTTTGGAGGTACGTACAGTTTAGACTTGGGTTTATCTTTATCTTCCTCATCTGACCCTTCAGATGAGTCTTCCTCAGAGTCATCAATTTTACTGATTAAGTTGTCAGGATTGGCGCGGAATGATTGGGGATCATCGTCAGTTGTGGAACCAACTACTGCAGTTTTTACAAGTTTGTCAATTTGATATTTTAATTTGGAATCTATAGGTCTGATTTTTTCAAGGACAGTTCTTATTTCTATTAATCTATCAATAGATGGGTCTGATTCAATTTTTTCTCCTGAGCATTTTCTTAGTACAATAAAGGTTAGGTTTATCAAGTAACTAAGAAGCATTTGATATTTCATTTCAAGGAAACTAAGGCCTTTGTCAGTTGAGATCTCACCACTCTTCACTCTGACCAGCATGTTGTCCACTAGTTGCGACACCTGGTGGACATTACTGTTCATCTCCTTAAACAGTTTGAGTGCTTGTGGAAGGTCTGGCTGTTCCATTTCATCTACTGCCTGCAATGTAAAAAAATACAGGATGTTAGGCAACAGTACAAAACCATGCTTCCATTCATAGGTTTACTCCAGTTTTACTTGGTTTATGATTCTTGAAAGAGTGCAAAATTGGATCAGGGTAGGTATCAATCATGGTTAGTTTCCGCTCAGGTAACTCTTTCAAGGAAAGCAATGACACACTTATAAATGATCTACTATCTCTCTTCAAGAAATGTCTGCATACAGGAGATATACCAGAAGCATGGGTTAGCGCAGTGGTAATCGTAGTCTTCAAAAAAGGCTGTAAGACTGATTTGAACAACTATAGACCTATGCTATGAGTTACCTAACATCCAACATGTAAATTTTAATTTATGAAATAAACTGAAGCTGAGTCCAAATATACAGAAGACTGGAGGAACAAAACAGGCAATGAAAACTTAGAGAACATAGCACATGGATACCATGTTTGGCCAACAGAAAGAAACAAAAACAGTTAGTTTTTGTGGCATGTTTAGTTTTTCTTGTTTCTGGAGGTTATGGTCTTCTGTTCCCACGGCAAGCACCCGGCTTGGGAGAGGGTTGTTTTTAACCCTTTATAACTACCCGCAAAAATGCAAAGAATACAACATAACATTCTACTGTTGCTTTATTGACTACTGCAAGGCATTCGATTCTATAGAACATTCAAGAATCTGGGAGGCATTAAAGAACCAAGGAGTGGAACATAAATACATTAGGATAATGAAAAACATCTACACAGGTACGACAGCAAAGATAAAACTTGAAAGAGAAGGAGAAACCATACCTATCCAAAGAGGAGTAAGGCAGGGAGACCCGCTTTCACCAAAGCTATTCTCAGCTGTCCTAGAGGAAGTTTTTCGGGACATAGATTGGAACAACAGCGGTCTTAACATCAATGGCGAAAAACTAACACACCTAAGGTTCGCAGATGACATTATCATCTTTGCCTCCACTTCAGAAGAACTACAACAGATGTTGGGAGATCTCGACATAGCAAGTAAATCAGTTGGCCTCGAAATGAATAAAGAAAAAACAAAAGCTATGACAAATGGAGACTCAAGTATAGAAATCAAGGTATCCAACAATAGCATCAACTATGTGACGGAATATATCTGTTTGGGACAACTAATATCTCCAAATGAGTCCACAACCAAAGAAATTGATCGTAGGATTGCCAATGCATGGAAAAGATACTGGTCGATGAAAGAAGTGATGAAGAACAAGCAGATGAGCATTGCAATTAAAAGCAAACTTTTCAACACTTGTATATTGCCAATCCTTACATACAGCTGCCAAACTTGGGCTCTGACGAAAGCACTCACGAAGAAATTAGAAGTAGGACATAATGTTAGTATATTAAGTAAACTTATTTTTATTATATTATATTTTTATTATTACATTGTGCACGATCTATCAGCCTCACCTTATGCTGTCTCTCTACCGTAGGACTGCTGGAAGAGATTTCTTTGTAGAAATAAGTAGTACCTGTTGTGTTGTTTTTCTTAATTGTAAGTGTCCTGTGTTTTATCTTGTGTGCAATAAACAGTTAAATAAATAAATAAATAAATAGGACAGCGGACAATGGAAAGGAGCATGATAAATAAGAGAAGCATAGATAGAATGCGAAACAGTGATCTAAGAAGGAAAACAAAGGTTGCTAATGTTACCTACAAAGTGAAAAAACTGAAGTGGAAATGGGCTGGACACCTTATCCGTGGACCAGAAAAGTGGAGTAAAACAATAACTATGTGGTGTCCTAGAGGAAATAAAAGGAAAAGAGGTAGACCAATCAGACGCTGGGAAGACGAAATAGTAGAAATGGCGGCAAGAATATGGCCAAGAGTGGCGCTTGAAAGAGATGAATGGAAAATATTGGGGGAGGCCTTTGCTGAAAAGCACACAGATAGAGAAAAATAAAATAGTAAAAGAGGGACGAAAAATAATGGAAATCTGATTAAAGGCTATAAATAAATAAATAAAAAAGACTACCCACAATAGATTTCAAAACCAATGAAAAAATATATCATGCTCTGCCAGTTAAAGGGGTTATGTTTTCTTGCTCATGTTTATTGCATTGTGTTTTTTAGTCCGAGGCACCTGTATCCACATATAGGTTTTTGTCGGAGAGTACTTGTGATCTTTCGCTCAAGTATTGAAACGCATCCCATTTAATAACTTTTGGGTCATTTCATCATCACTATGTAATTCATCATCACAGAAGAATTACATAGTGAATCTCTTAAAGTAGGATAAGAAATGTACATTAATAAAAAAAGAGGGATGACATCTGAACAGCTCAGGCTCAAATTGAGAGAGTGCAAAAGTATTTAAAATCTGGGCCAAGAATTTAAAATGGGAATGGAGAACCAATGTAACTAAAAAGACAGAATGATTAGACTGGGATGGGCAGCCTACTCTTAACTGGAATTAGTCTTCAAAATGAAGCCGACAGAACCATAAAAGGCCCAAATATTTGACCAATGCGTTCTAACAGTACGGGAAAAATTTCGAATCTAATAGCACGAATTTCAATGTTTTTTTTGGTGGGGGGGTAAGGGGGGGTGGGAGGAACCCCCCCTAAAAAGGGGGGGTTGCGCAAATTCCCCCTTTTTTTTATATTTTTGGGTAAAAATGTGGTCTATTTTATATGCGTTGACACAAAATGCGTTCATTTAGGGGGGGGGGGGGTTAGTGGGGGGGGGGGCACGTATTTGCCCCCCCCCCGTTTTTTTAAGTTTATTTTTAAGTAAGCCCTAAATGTATCTTTATTAGATTGGGGCCTAGGTGGAAAGTGGGGGGGGCTAAAGTGGAGGGGGGTTGGCAGTTAGCCCCCATTTAATTTACGCTAGGTTAGATAGGGTGAATTTAGGTAGGTATATGCAAGCCAAATTGTTTCTGGGACTGCTCCGGCGCTACGGATCGCGGCGATTCCCCCGTGTACCTCCTCGCAGACAGGAAGCTCTGAGCCACACGCGGTCGCCGCGATCTCCGCGCCTCCGTCTTTTTTATATACACTCTAGGGGTGCCCAGGAAGGTGCACGCGTCCTAACCGGCGAGAGCCCTGTATTTTGACTCTGTCATTGATGTGATGTGTACATTAGTATTATTTATGTAAGGAGTAGGGTAACAACTAAAAATAGTAAAACATACATATTGCAACAAAGCCGTTTATTTACGCTTTTTCGAGCTAGGCTTTGGATATAAATATTGGACAGCCCTTTATAATTCTACAAATGGATCTTTTTTACTTCTTATTATTTCTCTTTATTATGACTCACTCACTCAAACAATGCACAATCTCAAACCTGACTTAAACAATAGCCAAGGCACAATAAATGCTACCTGAAGTTAAGCATATTTTAGCCACTAATAAATTACGAATATAAGTTAAAATTATACAAAATCCTTACGAAACACTGCATAGCCATTAAAACATAAATTATAGTGATTTAAAACTAGTTGGGGCCCCGTTATAAAGAACAGAAGTGAAACGTTATGTCAAAGTGTCAAAACATAACCTAAAAATGGCAGTTCTCATACAAATTTTCAAAAATTTATATCTCAACTTCTAGTCATTTGCGCAATTTAAGAATGGTATCAAATTAAAGCTAAGACCACCCCCTACAAAGTCCACCCCCTATCAACCCCCAATTCATGCTATTAGATTCAAAAGCCAACCCGACTACTGGAATGGAGACCCTAGGATCAGAACCGACCTAGAGGAAGGCCAAAAATGAGATGGTAAGATGACATCAAAAAGGCAGCCGGAGGCAACTGGACTCTTACGGTCCAAGACAGAAGGAAGTGGAGAAGTTTGAAGGAGGCCTACAACAAATCTTTGGTCTGGTGATGATGGCTAGAAAGAAGAACCAGAGTTGCCTGTTTAGGTTATATAGATAAATTGTTAAGTCCCTAGGCCCAAATAAATTGGGCATTAAAAAGCATTCTTTGTAATTTTATTCAACGAAGTAATACCTAAGTAGAACCTGTTATCATTCCATAATACACAAAATTACACTGATAATCTACAAATGAGAAAATATAGGATATTTACATACCTGCACCATGTTGCTGGCTGTTGATTTTTACTACTTAGCGGAAACAGCAGCGCCAAAATTAAATATTTAAGATAATGATACGAGTAGTTTCGAGTTCTCTGATATTCAGTCTGCAGGCTGTATTTTTGATTTTCATTGAGAAAATAGGAATAAAATAATGTGCCAGACATATACGATGCGAGCATTAAATAAAAGTACTCTGTGATGCCACAGATCACTTACGATATAGGAAGTGTCTATATCCCCGCCAGGGCGCCCCGTCATATAGAGATTTAATCTATATAGCGGGGCGCACTGTTATATAGCGTTTTTTCTGTGGATTGGCTATTCATCGGTGCTGGTATTATTACCTTACTTATCTGCGACCATCTGTTCCGACACATACTGTTTTGCGCCTAACGAGCACACAAGCGGTGATATCTATCAACGTTGGGCGTAAGTCAAGGTGAAATCGGGCAGAACGGTCACACAAGGTGCAATAAGAGCACAAACAAAACGCTATTAACAGTGCGCCCCGCTATATAGATTAAATCACAATATTGCAGGGCGTCCCGCCATATAGTACTTAAATAATGTGTCTTTCTGGCGGGGCACCCAGTCGTAGAGTGATTTAATCTATATAGCAGGGCGCACTCTTAAAATACATAACACCCCTGCTCGAGTCCAAACGACAAGCTGCGCTTACACATCGCCTTAACCCTTCCGAAAAGTCGCGTGTCGATTTAGCGAATGCAAAAGCTGCATTACAACGCACATCACGGTACTTCGCTAATGCATACTGGACCGAGCTTTGCCAAAGTATCCAATCGTGCGCTGATGTCGGAAATTTTGGTGGTGTGTATGCTGGCATTAAAAAGGCCCTTGGTCCTTTGCCTAAAAAAACAGCCCCCCTTAAAGAAGTGGATGGCACTGTTATTACAGATGCCCAACGCCAACTCGAACGATGGGTAGAACATTATATCGGTCTCTATTTGGAACCAGTTAATATAATGCCGGAAGCTGCAGACTGCATGCCAAAACTAGCTACCTGGGCCGGGTTAGATGACCTTCCTACCATAAGGGAATACCACAAGGCTGTTAAGCAGCTTAAGACCGGAAAGTCTCCTGGAAATGATGGTACCCATGCCGAAATCATCAGGCTCAAGTGCATATTACCCATCCTGCACAATCTGTTGTGTAAATGTTGGGAATTGGGATATATACCACAAGATATGCGCGATGCTAACATCGTTACCCCATATAAAGGCAAAGGTGACCACGGTGACTGTAACTGTTATCGTGGTATATCCCTTTTAAGCATAGCAGGTAAATTATTTGCTCGGTTAGTCTCATTAAGACTCCAGAAACTAGCTGATCGTGTATATCCCGAATCGTAATGTGGATTCCGCGCCCAGCGTTCCACAACAGCTGATATGATCTTTACACTACGCCAACTTCAGGAAAAGTGTTAAGAGCAGAGAACCCGATGTTTACAAGTGAGGACCTTTATTTTATACTGCACTTGTAAACATCGGGTGCCCGCCAAAACTTCTGAGCATCGTTAAATCCTTCCATATGGACATGAAAGGATCTGTTGTTTTTAACGGCAATACATCCGAGCCGTTTAAAAGGCGTAGAGGTGTTCGCCAAAGCTGCGTGTTGGCTCATACCCTGTTTGGTATTTTCTTGTCATTGCTTTTTAATGTAGCTTTCGGCGATGACCAACAGGGTATCCACCTGCACACGAGGGCTGACGGGAAGCTGTACAATATCTCGCTTCTTAAGTCTAAGCGAAACCACGCTGACTTATTCGTCGATAGCCTTCTGTTTGCTGACGATGCAGCATTCGTTGCTAATTCTCAAAGTGAGCTTCAAGTCATTGTCGATAAGTTTTCTCATGCGTGTACTTTGTTCTCGATTACCATTATTAATGCCAAAAAAACAGTAGCGCTAGCTCAAGGCGCAGATGCACCACACATCATGCTAGCGGGTGTTCCCTTGAGCATAGTTGATAAGTTTTGCTACCTGGGGTCGATTGTGTCGAATAATCTCACGCTCGATGCTGAGATCGATATGCGAATCAGCAAGGCGGCGACCATGTTCGGCAAGCTCAGTACAAGAGTATGGAACAATAAACACCATTTGTTTATCAAACTTGCGTTTTAAGCATACTCTTGTACGGAGTTGAAACCTGGTATGCTAAACAGAAACGTCGACTCAATACATTTCATATGCGCTGCGTAAGAAATATCTTGCATATAACCTGGCAGGACAGAGTCACAAACAAGCGAGTTCTAGAAATTGCACAGCTGCCTAGTTTTACCGCCCTACTTAAGCAGAGACGATTGCGGTGGCTAGGGCATGTGCATCAGATGGAACCTTCGCGTCTACCACGGCGTGTTCTGCTTGGCGCTGTAGCAAACGCTAAAAGAGGTGTTGGAAGACCTATGCTGCGTTTTAAAGATTACGCCAAGCGGGACATGGCTGCGTTTAACATTGACCATCAAAGCTAGGAGAAGCTTGCTGAGGATAGGGACAAATGGCGTAAGCGTGTGTTTGATGGGCGCAAAACACACAATAATGCCTGGTCTTCTGGTGTCGCAAACAAAAGGCAAAAACGTCATCTAAACATGCATGTGCCAGTCTCAAATTTCACCTTCACTTGTAGAGCGTGCAGAAAATTATGCCGCTCCCGTATTGGCTAATACAGCCATGAAAAGTCTCGCCTCAGACACTGATTAAATCGTCTGTCACAGACGTGTGAGGCCAATGATGATGATGTCATGTCATATGTCATGTTATATTTCATGTCATGTCATATGTCAGTTACTGGGACTGACAGCTTAACGTGCTCTCCGAAACACGGAACCATATTTCTTACAGACCATTAATCAGGCGGTTCAGCCGACAGATTTAACAAGGCGCAATAAGTGCACCGATGAATAGCAAATTCACAGACGAAACGCTATATGACAGTGCGCCCAGCTACATAGATTAAATCACTATACAAAAGGGCGCCCCGCCAACATAACACAAAAAACAGGTTAAAAAATAAAATGACTGACTACTAGACTAGAGATTCAACTTTTTTCGATATTGTCACACTGTTCCACAGAACAACGTTTCCAACCGTACGATAATTATCCTTTTTTTTACGATAATTTGAGGTTCGGTACGATAAAAAATAATTATGTAATAATAATAATAATAATTAATTAAGTAAATAATTAAATAAATAATAATAATTAATTCGATAATTTCATTACTACGTACGATATTTTTTGATTTTGTACGATATTTTGGACCAAATTTGTATGGGTTTTGTAGACAGCGATTTTCTTGTTGCCAAGTCGATATGCTGAGAAGCTTCTATGAAATAGCAACGATGTTCGTTCAAGTCCAGACTAGAAAACAAAATCCTTCCAAATACACCAGGGTGTAAGACAGTTTATCCCTCAGCCGGTCTCTGTCGAAGGTGTAGCCCCGTACTCCTTAAAGTTCCCCAAGTATGTGCAAACATTGCAGTTGGTTATTTATATACAACTTGGAGGCTGAAATCACCATCTCTTCATTTGAACAATAAAATGTGCTTATAATTTTAATGCTGTTTCCTACGTTAAGTGTAATCCGTGACGTAAAATTCGTATGTACGGGCAGATCCAATTCGTGAAACTGAACAACTTTCCCCAAGGAACATAGGTCGGAATATGAAAAAAAAATTGGCCGTCGCATACTAAAAGTGTACGATAATTGTACGATAATTTTGATGGTGAAATCCGATATTGCTGAAATCAAGAGTTGGCAACACTTCATTTTCCTGTCAGTTTACTCAGTTTCATTACGCTAGTACTATTAATTATACTGTGGTTTCATAGTTCTCCTCTACTGTCAGGTTAACTTGGTTGGTAGGTAAATAAATTACCTGTATTGCTGTAAGTAAGTAGAACAGATTGGTTTAGTTATTTCTGCCTATTCAGATACTACTACCAGTGCCGCCTTTGCAGTAAACCTTAGTGGTCGCGGTACTGGATTTTCTTTCTTTCAGTTGGACCTAATGTGATTCACTTGGACCTCTACAGTAAAATATCATCTGCCTAAAATATTCGATTTATTTTCAGTTGTAACATTTTGCGACATAAGAAGAAATTAGTCGACTAATGTTTATAGCTTAACAATGAAACAAGTAAAATCAGATTACACAAATTTAAACTTATTTAAACTTAATTAATTACCAGCAAATGATCAATATGAATGGGGTAAGTCTGCATGCAATAAAATAGGCACTTGCTTAGTTGTCAAATAGGATATCATATACCTAAATAAAATGTAAATATTATGTACTTTTTCTAGGTTCAACTACAGTGGTTTATATTGTTATATATTTGTAACATAAGCCATGGATTCTATGTCCCTGGGGTGGCTCCTAATGAATTTAGAAAAGGCGATGCAATCGAGGTTAAGGCAGTTAAAATGACCAGCATACATACACAACTACCATATGAATATTATTCTTTACCTTTATGTTTACCTAAGAATGGGTCATTTGTCTATAAATCAGAAAATCTTGGAGAAGTACTTAGAGGAGACCGTATTGTAAATACACCATATGATGTTCGTATGGCTGAAAATATTAAATGTCGCCTGCTTTGTCATAAAAAGAATGAACCTATGAATTGGAGTGTTGAAGAATCTGAAAAAGTGGCTAGTCGTGTTGAACATGAATACTTTGTGCACTTGTAAGTAAAATCTCTTCTTATGAAACAAAAACATGAATTTATGCTAGTAATTAGGTATAAATTAAAGTAATGCATTTGTATTTTCCCTTTTAGATTAATAGATAATTTGCCTGTTGCAACAAAAGTTGTTAATAGTGAGACTTCTGAAAAAAATATTGAACAAGGCTATCGTCTTGGCTTTATGTCAAAAGGCAAGGCTTACATACATAATCATCTGAAGCTGCTTCTGAAGTATCACAAACATAGCCAGTGAGTATTGGACTTGCTTCTTTATTTAATATCCAGGAATATTTATTAATATTGAATATTATTGTTTTCAGAGATAAATATAGAGTGGTGGGTTTTGAAGTTGAAACATTATCTGTGGATAAAGACGATCTAACATTTGTGGATGATTCATGCCAGTTCCCTATCAACCCTAAACCACAGCTGATAAATGAGGACACAGGCACTAGATTGTTCTTTACATATTCTGTTGAATGGGGGGAATCTGATGTGAGCTGGGCGTCAAGATGGGATATCTATTTAGGAATGAAAGATGTCCAAATTCACTGGTTCTCCATTATTAATTCTATTGTAGTTTTGTTTTTCTTATCAGGTAGGTGATCTATTTACTTTTTAATTTCATGTATATTATTTATGAATAATTTATTAAATTTGAAACCGAACTACCTGAGTGAGAGACAATCCATAACCACTCAACATATTAAGGAGCCCTTTTTATTTAATTAATAGATAGTCATAAAATGAAAGGCACATATATTTTGATTTATTTTATTTCACTTTCTATACAGCAAAATGAAATTTTTAATGTGTCACATTCTATCATCTTTCATTCATAAGTCCAATAGTTAGGCTGCCAGAAACAATTTCATTAGCTACACACTCACAAAAAAAATAAATATGATGTTTGATAAAAAACATTTGTAGATAAACTACTTTCAATCTATTGTATTAAGTCATCATTCTGCTTATTACTTACAATGCAAGAAATAGTGTTCATATTCATCCAGTCTCAAGAGATTTACAGATTTTTAATAAAATATTTCATAAATGGTTGTAAATACAAAAAATATGTATGTTTATATGCATCTCCAACCCTCTAAAGGTACTTTTATTACATATAGTAGTATATAACATTGTATAACATCAAAAATGTTGAAGCGTGAAATAAGCAATCATATATGGTAAAATAATGTCTAATATGTCAAGAAAATGAAAATGAAAATGAAATTGTATGAAATGTAGAAGTTGCTAAAGATGAAAAAAAATGGGCATTCTGAAATATTGTATATTTTTGTATTTCAGGTATTTTAACAATGATTATGGTTCGTACACTAAGAAGAGATATTGCTCGCTACAACTCAGATGAAAGCATTGATGATATGATGGAAGAAACTGGATGGAAACTTGTACACGGCGATGTATTTCGACCTCCTCCAAAAAGGATGCTATTTGCTGCTGTTATTGGCAGTGGAATACAAGTCTTCCTGATGGCATTAATAACAATATGTAAGTACCAATAATGTTGTAATAGTCTAGTAGAAGGTAAATTTCTCTAAATGCTGACTTTATCTGCCAACTCTCTTTATACCTGCGTATGGTCACAGATCTCTTATATATATGTCCTCGTATGGTATGGTTGGAATCGTCGCGTTGTCTCGATTCGTACAAAAATCGTGTCATGAAGGGGGAAGGAGGAGTCAAGGATGTCGGATTTTAGTTCCTTTTTTAAGGCGAGTGTACTCGTGAATGACCTCGACAGTGGCGCCAATTCACAAAAAAAATATTTTCTCTTTTTACAAACAATCTATCAGAATTTCCGTTGCCCAAGTTTTTAGTATTATCCTTTAGTAAGGGCAACAGAAATTCTGATAGATTGTTTGTATTAAGAGAAAACTATTTTTTGTGAAGTGGCGCCACGCCACTGTGGAGGTCGTTACGGCTACACTCGCGCCAAACATTTCATGCAAGTGTAATGCGCGTTCATTTGATAC
Source organism: Tuta absoluta (assembly GCA_027580185.1). Classification (NCBI taxonomy): domain Eukaryota; kingdom Metazoa; phylum Arthropoda; class Insecta; order Lepidoptera; family Gelechiidae; genus Tuta; species Tuta absoluta. The sequence continues at coordinate 18,334,701 of JAQAHW010000002.1, forward strand.
CCCACACGTATCAAATGAAAGCGCATTACAAGACAGTTTCAAAATTATATTGCAATACTACATTTTTGCTTCTTGTTTTAAAAACGAAGCTACAAACATCAAAAGTAGTCGAAATAGTACACGGCTTCCATATCTACGAGTTAGTATTTAGCTATGGTCCCATCCGGAAGCAAACATGAAACTTGGTATGCTTGTAGCTTTCATATGTATAATTAATAATTTTAGGGGGAACAAGCTGTCTAATGAATGTTTACTACCCTCCCCTTTTTTATGTCCCTACTTTCATTTTTTATGCTGTTATTCAAAAACTGTTAATGTAACGTAAAATATAGGAGTAAAATATTTTGCATTTAATTTTGTACATTAAATTTTCTTTAAAGTATGTTAATAAGACTGACAGTTTTCAAGTTATGCTTGTAAGTCACCCATAGCACACCTCGGACACTGGCGCTCAAATGTATGAAACAAACGCGGTGCTACGCATACTGGCTAAGCTCGCGTAGGTGAACGCGGACCATGCTTGTGTGTGTGAGACAACATGTCAGGGTTGCCGCCATTTTGCGTTCGCGAATCGGGAATGCAATGTGCGGCAGTATGAAATGACCTTCGTTCACGCATCTTTGCTAGCCGGTGTCTGAGCGTCCTCCGAGCGCGGGTGGGCGGCGCTTGTAGGGGGAGGCAGGGAGTGACCATACTGTACGCTAGTACTATTAATTATACTGTGCCCATAGTTTATTTGAAAAATACTTCCTGCTCTGAATTAGTCTTAAGACCACCACAAGGTACCTTGTGGTAGAGTACTCTCTAAAATTTGCTATAATCGTTTGTTAATTAAGTAGTCCTTATAGGAAATCCGCAGAGATTATACTTAAATTACGCCTGTAGTGGTGGGGAGAGGGGGGCAAAGTTTCATTTTACTCAGCTGAACTTAAAGACTCATGTCGCTAAAAGTAGGTACATGCGCAAGGGCAACTTGAGTATCATTTATACTTTTAAACCTTGAGACTAACTTGTAAGATAATAACACAAACTGGAAGCCTCATTCACCTTCATAATAAAAACAAACAATTTACATGAAATGTTATTTAAAAAAAAACATATCACGCATAAAATCCTATGTGGGGTAGGCAGAGCGCAAATAGTTGCAAGAAACTGTCATTTACGCCACGTCTGACAAATATTTAAGGGTCATGCGAAAAATTTAGTATCGCCATAGTGACAGGTTGTCAGCCCATCGCCTAAAATTGCAATACACACCCTCGAGTCCTTTAGTCGCCTCTTAAGCCTCCCAAGGGAAGGAAATGGGGTGATGCTATACCAAGCCGGCATCGCACGGTATACTAAAAAAAGGGGGGAGGAAGGGACATTAATTTAACAGCTTGTTCCCCCCTTAAATTATGAATATACCTACATATGAAAGCTACAAGCTACAAGCTTTCATATGAAGGTCTTCAAAGTAAGAGTGAACAGGCTTCTTCCGGGTGAGCTCGCTCCATCTTAGACTCTGTCTCTGTCCTATGACCTAGACTAGAGTCAAGAGCAAACCCATCCTTATACAAAAACAAGCATACCAAGTTTTGTGCTTGCTTACGGATGGGGCTGTACTCAGAGGTTACAATCCGTACTAAAACAGGCTAAGTTTGGGGTCATCTACGTACGAAACCGCTAGCATATCTTTTGTCCAAATGATCTTTTATAACTAAATAATTCAGCATCTTGATTCGTAAAGAAATCGAGCCATGGAGGGCGGAGGAAGGAGGGGAACAAAATTGGCGGAAAAACTACTTTGTTACGAAAACTGCTAAACTTCATAGGGTGTCATGGGGTGATATTATATAGTATAAAGCAAAAACGAAGGACTGTTGTGATGACTGGTGATATGGAACAACTTTCCCCAAGGAATAAAAATAACTTTCCATACAAAATAAATTACCCGGCCTAGTCAATTTGTATAGCAGGTCCAAATTTTTTATGTTTTTTATTTATTTATTTATTGAAAAAACCAACAGCTATTTTTACATAAATAGGCAAAGCACACTTATAAAACCTAAGCTAAAAACAGGTTTCCCTAAGTTAAATCTATTATCTATTTGATCTATGTTTCATGGGGAAAGTTCACCGAAACATCTCAATGAGAGCGCAAGATTCGCGACTTGGTTTATATTTACCTTTAACTCAATCACTGTTAGTTAGCTCTAAGAGTTGGTAATGATTTTAACCTTTTTGGTTAGCTAATTTGTTCTTGTACTTAGTTTGGGAGCATTGAACTAAATGTTTTTAGTATTTTGAATTCCACGGCAATGTTTGCATTGACTTGTTTAAAATCTATTAACTATTACCTAGTAAACAATATAATGCTCGTTCAAAAATATCAATATATAAGAAATGGGTTCAGTTTTTTAGTATTTCTGCCATTATTGTTCCCCCCCTCCCCCTTTCCATGGCATGTTTTTTTTACGAATCGAGATGCTGAATCCTAAAGCTTTAATAGATGATGAAGCGTATTTTTTTCAAAATATATGCCAGTCGTTTCGTACTTAGAGGACCCCAAACATGGCATGTTCTGATTCTGACTAAGTGCGAGAACTTTCAAAGTTTATAACATCGTTTTTATAACAAGTAGCGGAAATGTTTTTATGCGATATATTTTTGAAACCCACATATACCTACACGAAAGATAAAAAATACTACAATCCGCCATCTTTGATCCCTCCTTATCCCTCTTCATCACACGATTTCTTAACGAATCGAGATCCTGAATCAGAAAATCAGGACGATTTCAGCGACACCACGCATAGGTATAAAGAGAGGTGGCAGATACAAAAATATAATTTAATACGGTTGCCGTGTGATGCCGGCTTGGAATAGCATCACCCCATTTCTTACCCGTGGGTGTCGTAAGAGGCGACTAAGGGACTCGAGGGTGTGTTTTTGCAATTTTAGGCGACGGGCTGACAACCTGTCACTATAGTGATACACAGTTATCTGATTGACCCTCAAACTTTTGTCGGACGTGGTGTTAATGTCCGTTGAACGGCCGTTAACGCTCTGCCTACCCCGTAAGGGATATAGGCGTGATTTATGTATGTATGTATGTAATAAAAAACTATAATTGAGCAATGGTCAGTTTAAAATCTGCTTAACCAAAAACTATGACATCAAACTATATAACGAATCTCTTTCTTTGCAGTTATAGCAATGCTCGGCATGCTGTCTCCCGCTAGCCGTGGCGCCTTGATGACAGCTGCTATATTTTTATACGTATTTATGGGTCTGATCGCCGGCTACTGTTCAGCCCGCCTGTACAACACCATGAAAGGCAAGCAGTGGAAACAAGCCGCGTTCCTAACAGCCACCCTGTACCCGGCTATCGTGTTCGGCACCTGCTTCTTCCTGAACTTCTTCATCCTGGGCAAACATTCCAGTGGCGCAGTGCCATTCTCTACCATGATGGCTTTGTTGTGCTTGTGGTTTTGCATATCTCTTCCGCTAGTGTATTTGGGCTACTACTTTGGGTGTCGTAGGCAACCATTCCAACATCCTGTTAGAACCAACTTTATTCCAAGAAAAGTGCCAGAACAAGTGTGGTACATGAATGTTTTTGTGTGGTAAGAATTTTTAATATAATTTAATTAATTAATTTAATTTTTAATTTCAGTGTAATATAAGCTCGTCTGCTGTTTTTTATTTAAAGTAATTAAATTTGTTATTTTAGTACCCTGATGGCCGGCATCCTTCCATTTGGAGCTGTCTTCATTGAGCTATTCTTCATCTTCAATGCACTATGGGAGAATCAGTTTTATTATCTATTTGGCTTCCTGTTTCTCGTCTTTTGCATTTTGGTCGTATCCGTATCACAGATATCAATTGTAATGACTTACTTCCAACTGTGTGGAGAGGTATGTTTGAATACATATTTTTAATTATGTACCTATTTTTATCTAATTTAAAATTAACAATAGTGTGTCCTACCTACAGTGTTTTTTTGTGCATCTGTATAACTTATTTACGTTAATCACATATTAAGATAAATCATTTTAGTGTGTAGTGTTAAAGTAAAAATGTAATGTATCACGTCTGCTTATTTTACAGGATTACCACTGGTGGTGGAAGAGTTTCATTGTATCAGGCGGATCGGCTGTATACATTTTAATATACTCCATATTTTACTTTTTTACCAAACTAGAAATAACAGAGTTTATACCAACCTTATTATACATTGGATATACAGGTTAGTACAAACTGTATCAGAATAACTACATTGAATCACTAGAAGCAAAGAAAGTGCAGATAGCTTTCACATGTGCATGTTCAACATCGACTTTTCGCAGGATCATAGCATACTCGTATATAAAAATGAAAAAGAGTAAAGTAGATGGTTAATTTTTACAATGTAGATCATGCATGTTGCGCCAGCAGCTGGCATGCAAATATTATAATTTGAATTTAAATAAGTATGTCCAGTTAAAAAATAGATATCAAAGTTAATAAATTAATTAAAAAATGTCACTAAATCATTAAACAATACAATAAAAAATACAAATATATAATCATTCACATTGTCGTCATAAAATTAATAAATTCGTACATACATACATACATACATATATCACGCCTTTATCCCTTGCGGGGTAGGCAGAGCGTAAACGACCGAAAAAACGGCCACTTACGCCACGTCTGACAAACGTTTGAGGGTCATTCGGAAAATTGTGTATCGCCATAGTGATAGGTTGTCAGCCCATCGCCTAAAATTGTTATACACACCCTCGAGTCCCTTCGTCGCCTCTTACGACTCCCACGGGTAAGAAATGGAGTGATGCTATTCTAAGCCGGCATCACACGGCACTCTAAGCCGGCATCACACGGCACTAAATTCGTCTACACTATAATAACAATTTTCTGTACATATTTAACTTCAAGTTATGTTATTCCAGGACTGATGGTGTTAACATTCTGGCTCCTCACTGGCACCATTGGCTTTTTTGCGGCATATACCTTTATCAGGAAAATTTATGGTGCAGTGAAAATTGATTGAAGATTATGTGTGATTTTAAGATGATTAAAGGTATGGTTTTTATTTAGTTATTGATTTAGTACATGAAAAAGTATCCTCATGTATACACAAAAATCATGAAATGACAAAAACAACAGACAAAACCATGACAAAACGAACGAAATCATCACCAGTTTTTTTGTCAGAATGGTTTTCGCTGTGTAAATACAAATCCTTATTAATTGTGCATTTTAGTAAATAATGGTTGTCTAATTATTCGAATTTTAATTATTTTTTTGATCGATGAATGTAGAAGAAGCAAGAGAAGTATGCAAAGATTGTAACAAGTGGAATGATATAGTCTCTGCCTACACCTCAAGGAAAGAGGCCTGATTTATGTATATATGTATTTAATAAATGTAGTAATAATTTTGCTTTACCTACGAACTGAAAATACCTAAGTACCTATTTCTTTCTATTATAAGTTTCAAGAAATGTTCAACTTTAAGTGTCCATGTCGCTGGCTCCCCAAAGTATACATTTTTCAAAGCTGAGAGGCTCAAACGTTTGTGACCAATGGATGGACTCTTATTTTAAGACTGGTTTTCAATGTGACGCTACCTAGACTGAGATCTCAGGTCAAAAAATTGGGGAGCCAGCGACATGCTTTTAGGTTAGAATTTCAGAGAAATCATCAGATTACTTGTTAACGGCGCAATGTGCCAAAATGATGGCTATGCCAAAGAAATGTGACGGAATATGTGACAGCTACAAGCACATTCAATAGCTATGTGACTCAACTGGAGCTTAGAAATAAGCCATGGAATGTTTCCAACCCATGTCGCTGGCTCCCCAAAAAACCGGCATCCGAAATCTCTGCAAGTATCACCTAAAACTACTAACCAAAGAGGAATTCTCGATCGTAATGTAGTCAATACACGTTATTCAAACAATCTCCTCTAGAATCAGCTTCGTTTTTGAGAAAACACAACATTTGTTTTTGTATGAATATAAGAGTGACTACATCGTTCAACCCTTTTTGGGACAGATTCAGGAACTTATGGCTTTTGATTTCCGTACAGATTTTACTATAAATGACCTTAAATAATGTTAAAAAAGTGCTCCGCTTAAATTGATTCCTATAATTAATGAATAAATATCGTTTATTCTCATAAAACTGTAGCGTTGTTACATTTTTACAGTCTGTACAACATGCATGTAGGTATAGTCAGTTGTAGCACATAAGGTAACAGGGATACTCCAAAAGAACTGAATTATTTTTATCCCCAGTTAATACATAATCAAAATTTAAACCTATTCTCATAAAATAAATAAATTTTCTACTAAAACATATTCATGTCAAGAAAAAAATATTGCTAAGGACAAAAATGATTCAGCTCTTTTGGAGTACCCCTTTTACCTTATGTGCTATAACCGAGTGTACATTCCATTTTTTTATATTGGACCTGTGTTCCATGGGAAATGTTTTTCAGTTTCATCAATACTTGACTAGACTTGTATAAATATACTCTACACGCATTATTTCAATTTAATAGTTTTATACATGAGAATAATAAAGCACTGTTAGTGCATAAAACTCTAAAACATTAATACCTTAACTCAGCATTATACGCGCTAGCGCTCACGTGCAACTTTATTGCCGGATGACATTTGGACCTATCCATGAAGATCTCTTTTCGACGAAAATGAAAGGGACTTCCGATGTGCTCCTGATAAGTCGCCGGCCGCGCCGGTGACGATTTCTCCCGAACGACAACAACGAGATCGTGTATATATACTACAATGAATTAGTACTATAAATGTTATAATAATAAACCGTGGAAAATACCGTCAAAAATCTAAGTACCTTTAATAGGTAAGTTGATGTGCTGCTAATAGTACCAGCACAATATAAACACTAAGAGCCCTTCGCGGACATTGTTCAAGGTAATATTTAGTATAATTTGTACGGAAATCATTAAACCATAAGTTCCTGAATCTGTCCCAAAAAGGGTTGAACGATGTAGTCACCCTTATATTCATACAAAAACAAATGTTGTATTTTCTCAAAAACGAAGCTGATTCTAGAGGAGATTGTTTGAATAACGTGTATTTACTACATTACGATCGAGAATACCTCTTTGGTTAGTAGTTTTAGGTGATATTTGCAGAGATTTCGGATGCCGGTTTTTTGGGGAGCCAGCGACATGGGTTGGAAACATTCCATGGCTTATTTCTCAGCTCCAGTTGATTCACATAGCTATTAAATGTGCTTGTAGCTGTCACATATTCCGTCACATTTCTTTGGCATAGCCATCATTTTGGCACATTGCGCCGTTTACAAGTAGGTAATCTGATGATTTCTCTGAAATTCTAACCTAAAAGCATGTCGCTGGCTCCCCAATTTTTTGACCTGAGATCTCAGTCTAGGTAGCGTAACATTGAAAACCAGTCTTAAAATAAGAGTCCATCCGTTGGTCACAAACGTTTGAGTCTCTCAGCTTTGAAAAATATATACTTTGGGGAGCCAGCGACATGGACATCAACTTTAACTGTATGTGTGGCATTATCAATAAAAAACCATGAAATTAATGTCTTGATAATTTTCTCAAATTTGCCATATCGTGCGCTTAGCTTATACCGCGTGTTATAGAATAACAAATAAAGCCGAAAGGGTACAAGTTAGGTTACAAGAAGTAAGGGTTTATTAACAACCAATTTAAGCCGTAGTGTTGTTTATGAAAATTACGAAACACTATTTTTATTCAATGGGAGTTTTTCTATTGACAGTTCCGTTGGTAGTTCTGAATTTCAAACCAGAGGGCGCTGTGCTAAGTTGAAATTATGACATTTTGATTTGAGTGTTGTTGACGCTCAGTTGTAAACACATGATGTTATTTACTTTGGATCAGTTTGGATGGTCCTTGGTTGGTTTCAACAACGAACATGAGTAAATGCGTTCTCGATAATTGTAATAACTTATCTCGCCATTTCCTACCACGCGATGTAACATTAAGGGAAAAGTGGATCGAAGCACTGAAACTTGACGAAAACGTTACTCGTATACGTCCCTTATCCAAGATATGCTCAGCGCACTTCAAACCAGACGATTTCATCCACTCTTCACCATGTAAGTACTTATCTACCTAAATTGAAGTGTTTGCAACTTTGCACCAAGGCTTTCCAAGTAAGTTTTATGTACCTGAACTAAAACCAAATTTCTTTATTTCTAGATGGTATCAGTCAGAAAAGACTGAAAAAATTTGCGGTCCCGTCAATATTAGATGGTTCTAAGCACAAGGAGCAGACACTTTCTACATTACTTATAGATTTCTGTAAGGAACAAGATGAGCAGCTGCTAACTCATAGGAACATTGATAAAACAAAGTGTTTAAAAACTTACTCTAGACCAGGTTTGTTTTATATTTGTTCAAGTATTTGTTTTCTAGTTAAAAATTCAAGCTACTATGCTTATATAGTATTTTTTGTTTCGTTGCAGTTTTGCCGACCACTTTTGTACATGAACTACCTTTTGAAAATTGTGATTACTGTGAAAGCGAACAAGATCCTTTGGCATCAGTTTGTAATAATGATGATGCTGACACTAGTGTAAAATATCCAGATTGCCTATATGAAATAGAAATAGAAACAAGCAGTACAGGATTGGAGCGTTCACAAATATCAGCACAAAATAATAAAGATTCAGAATCTCTGCAAATAAACAAAGCAGTTCAAACAGAAATAATCTATGAAGGCTTTAGTATTTATAAAATTAAAAGTAAGCCAAAAGAAATACATCTATGTACAGGGCTCGACTCTTTTCAACAGTTTCAAGTAGTATTTATTTCTCTTGGCCAATGTGCGTACCACTTAAATTACTTCTATGAAACTATACCAGATATGGATCCATGGGATCAGTTATTATTGGTTATGATGATTTTGTACAAACATAAAACATATGAAGAGTTAGCAATGTTATTTCAAACCAATGTCAAGCAAATCTACAATATATTTATAACATGGATAAGGTTTATGTCTTTACAGTGGAAAAAAGTTGATTTATGGGCTGATAAAGATATAGTTCAGTCCAGTATGCCGTTTGATATATATGATATGTATCCATCTACCCGGGTTATTCTAGATGCCACCGAATGCCCAGTGAAAAAACCAAAACTACCATTAGCACAACAGATAACCTTTTCCACATATAAAAATAGAAATACCATCAAATTCATGATTGGTATAACTCCAAGCGGTATGGTGAGCTATGTTTCTCCCAGCTATGGAGGATCAACTACAGACAGACACATTATAGAAAGAAGTGAAATCCTAGATAGATTTAACTATGGAGATGAAATTATGGTTGACAAAGGAATAAACATTCAAGATATACTTGTGTCAAAAGGAGTAAAAGTTAATATGCCAGCTTTCTTCAGAAAAGGAAACCAAATACAATCAGCAACCCTCACATCTAACCGGAAAGTGGCCAGTAAAAGAGTACATGTGGAAAGAGTGATTAGACTGTTAAAAACATATAAAGTCTTGACTCAACCCATGAACCAGACAGAAACCATACTATCAAGTGACATTGCATATGTGTGTTCCATGTTAGTGAACTTCAGAAATGGTATTGTTAACAATAATGCATGAACATACTTGCCTTTGCGTCATAGGTTGAGTCATTTTTGTTTGTTTAAGACATGTGTATTAATACTCATTTTCATTTGGTGCTCTCTGAAGAATCCATACTAATATTATCAATCAGAGACTTTGTTTGTTGAATGTTTGTTCTCTTTATGCACAAATAGCTTGATTGATTCGGACAAAATTTGGTACACAAATAGAGACCTGAAATAACACTAGGCCACTAGTCTCATCATTATTTAATTATTGGTCCTCAGAAAGCACAAGTTGTTCCATTTATGTACCTACCTACTATTACTTTAAGCATACTTAATTGTTGTTATTATAAATAAAACAATGTTATAATGTCTAAACAACCTTTATTTATTTGTTTAAATTCTTTTATTATATAGATATTTATTACAATACTCGCTTAAAAAATAATTTTCATAGAAATTTTTCAACTTTTCTTTCATTTCTTCAATAAATTTTTCGTCTCTTTTAATATATAAAATTTGAAAATCAGTTATTGTATAGATACAAAAATACGCCAGTGTCCTTTTCGAGCACAGCATTTGCCCCTGAACTTGATAAAAATAATTATGGTTTTTATGCAATTTTAATTCACCCGTTTTGTCGCAAAGATATATATATTCAACCGTTTCTGGAGAGATATACTTATTTTTGGCAGTGAATGGGCATTTTACCTCTAAAACGGCATCCTCTCCCACCAATCCATCAGGTGTACTGCCTACAAACTGAATATCCTCACTTATAATTATTCCACATTTTGTAACTTTCAGTCCACTTTTTTCAGTGAATAGCTTAATGGCCTTGTGTTCGAATTTTATTCCATGCCTAAGAGCTGGTGTAGAAATATGTTTATACTTTAAAAGGGACCTTGCCAATTTTTTTCTTGATTGCTCCATACTTTTGCAAATTCTACCGAATTCGGAACTCTGCAGTCTCCTCAAGCGCTCCTTCTTCCAAACCTTTTTGTTTCTTGTCTTAAGTTCTAGGGCTTTTATTTGTGGTACTGATAATTGCTCACCATCTATAAATTCTTCAGCAGCAGTCTTTTTTAAGTAATCATGGTCTTGGTAAAAGGCCTTTTTATCAGCAATTTGGTATAAATGTCTGATAGGCATGCTGGAGTTATTACTTGCAGAGAAGTTAATGATTAAATTTCTGAAGTCATTTTCATAGTTTTCTGATGGCGGAATACCTAATCTTTTGAAGTTAGTTTCTGATGGACGGGGGTCAAATGTTGCAATTTTGTTTAAATTTGTATTATTAGCCCTCAGTACCAAATCTTCAGCTTTTACTGGGTTGCCGGTATATATTTTATTTGGCTGGTGAAAAGTTTGTAGTTTAGATGTGCAAGTTCTATTTATTATAATTTTTTTTGATTTTGTGAAATCAATTATTGCATAAATTACTGCAATGACATGTTTGCATTGGGCGTATGGCCCCATGCCTGCAGCACATTCGCACTGTGTCTCTAATATTATATGATCATTTAGTTTAATTGTAATTCTGTATGATATATTTTTTCTCATTTCGGAAGAACAAATGGAATTTATAAAATATGCATCTTCTTGAGATTCGTATGCTAATCTGCAGGTTAAAAGAAAACCTTCTTTGTACAAGTTCGAAGCTGTTAAAACATCCTCTCTTTCAGTAAGGACTGTGAATCTCTCTAAGTCATCATTATTGAGAGATGGAACCAGTGAATCACTGGTGACATCCAAATATTCCTGTGCCTCGGGTTCAGTTAGCTTGTAGCAACTCTCTGGGTTATTTATGATGTTGCCAAAAAGTTGGTCGTAATCAATCAGCCTGCAACAAAACAGAAAATTGAATAACTAGGTACTTTTATATGTTAGCAGTAAGTGGACACCAGGTTGTGCTACACAAAATATGGTCAGAGTAGGTATACGGTAGGAATATTTACCTCTGTACGAGTTGTGCTTTCTTTCCAGTTAGCTTAGCGTTTCTTCTGCGTAACTCTTCCTTCAACTCAGTCAAGGACCATGATCCATAATCCTTGGCAGGCCCTTTCGACTCGTCAGGCGGCGGGTCAATAGACGCCATCGTAGACACGATGATTAATACACAGAGAGGCAGCAGGCAGGCTCAAAAAGAAAGCAGAGTCGACGTTGAGGAAAATCGGGAGTCCAGTATTCAAGCGTGGGTCTTCGTCGAAGCAAGTCACAAATCCAGTAGTCGTAAGCAGGTCGAAATCAGGGTTCCAGTAGGCAAGCACGTGTCATAAGTTGAGAACAAAACAAAGAATATTAAACTCACTGAACAAAATAAGCTTTCGAACAACAGCACCAACAAACATGAAACAAAAACACAGATAGTGCGCAACATGATATTACTCCGCCTTGAATATTGGGGCAAAAACCCGATAATGCATGACATATTTATTTTAATATAAATGTTGAAAGGAAAATAAGGCTTAGAAACTAGGGAAAACTATTTACTTAGGCTAAAATAAAAATAAAACAACTAACTAAATTAGCCTAATCCAAAAGACCCCCGCATAGTAAGCCTTGGCCGAACGTGCCCATTAATCATGCTGGCCGAGTTCCCTCTTTAGATCGCCAGCGAGACGCGTTGGGTCAAGAAAAACCCTGCTCGACGGTCTCCGCCTTTCTGTCATATTCTTTGGCCTATGCTGGCGTCTCCACGGCAAACGGCACAGAGTCGTTAGATTATTCCAGGCCAGAGTACTTGGCACGCTTGCCCAGGGCCGCTGCCTCGGCTGCTGCGCCAGCGCTCTGCACGGTGCCAGCAAGGTGGCAGGCCGCGAAGGTGTTGACGCACGTCGCATCGCAAATGAGACAGCCAGCACCCACTCTGCCATGAAATCAAGGTAAAGCCATTGGGCCTCCTGCCATCCTAGACAAGCCTGGAGGCTCAAGGACGCATGGAACGTCGGCTCAGACTAGTGCCCGCCTGATGATTTCATAAAGGGCGTAGTGTCGGGGTCGCCGGCCGGCGCAGTGAGTGCTGCAGCCCAGTCTGAGTGCAGCGGCTACTCTTAGGGAGTCGTCGTCCAACAAAGTTCCCAGATGCGGCGAGGGCAGGGCATGGAACCAGGCCCCTGACTCGGGCTGAACTAAGGCAAGGAGACGGGCTAGATCAGGTCCTGTTGACTCTTCTCGCAGGCTGGATGCGAGACGATGAGAGGTGACCTCGTCCCAGTTTCACTGACGCTCGGGTTTTTCCGGTGGCGCCAGGACAGATGACTGACCGAATTTCCAAGTCTTCCGCAGTGGAGGGGAACTGGTTCTCGCCTGCGTTGTTAGTGAGTATACGAGAGACGAGGTCCATAACCCCATTAGAAGAAGCCAAGAAAGCAAGAGGGCCTGCAGGTTCCTCACCCCCAGACCGCCATGACGGATTGGAAGCTGGCACCACTGTTGTTCGCTTAAGCCCACATTGAGGGTTTCCTCGATTATGATTTTGAGAACGCTATCGAAAAGCAGGACTTCGGTTGTTTCCAGGTTGAGGCTGTCCACAGGCATGGCGAAGCTGTACCTCAGAAGCGACAGGGAGCCATGGGAGTAGGTGTTTGAGGTGGGTGGACAATTGGACATAGATGCTAGGGTAGGTATGCCTTTTGGACTGTAGGCAGTTCTTTATGCCCTCGGTGAAAATACAAACGACCAAATGAACAAATGCAGATATTTTCTGATCAATATCCTACTTCACGATTATTTAACGACGTCTGTGACGAGGTCCATGCCGCCGGATATTATTGGTGCTGCAGTGCAGTATACTTTGCAAAATTACATTGTGCGCAATATGAAGGTTACCAATACCGTGTCGGTTATTATAATGATGCGCAATATAATGTCGGATGGCTTATAGACTCACAGTTTCGTTACATGCATTAGTCGTAACAAGAAAATTCGTTAAATATTCAATATTTACAGAAAAAATAATTCAATTTGATGCTACGGAGTCAAAAAAGCTTTAAAAATGTACTACAGTAATGTTCAAATTATTTCGTTCGAAATTAAGAACATTTTATCTAGATATACATACATTTTCGTGGAAAGAAACGTTTTTTCAGTTTAGCGCAGCGCCACCTACATGACACTTGAGAACAACTAGAAAAATTCCCATTACACTAAAATTTTATTGTTGCATCGCAGCACTTTGTATTCCAAGAACTCTCTGTAGATGGCGTTGAACTGACTACGTCACTAGATGCCAAAGCCAAAAGTTACGAGAAAAGAAAATTTTGCTTTACGAATCTATCCTATAAAGATAACTCACATTACACAACGCACGTATAGCTACAATAGGTACCTCATACGTCTTAAAATTGAGTTATTTTTTTAAATAGGTACCTACTTACGTAAATAACTTTTAACACTACCAAGATTATACATTTACTAATTTATTTTACACTATACCTTCTATGATGCCGGCTTTAGAATAGCATCACCCCATTTCTACCTTCTACCTTTTACGTGACGATGAAAGTGAACAGCAACATTCAGCAAATTACCTTGGGTCCATCAAGAATATAGTCTAGATATTGAGACTCATGCCATGACCACACCTCGGACACTGGCGCTCAAATGTATGAAACGTAGGTATGAAACAAACGCGTTGCTACGCACACAGTCTAAGCTCGCGTAGGTGAACGCGGACCATTCTTGTGTGTGTGAGACAACATGTCAGGGTTGCCGCCATTTTGCGTTCGCGAATCGGGAATGCAATGTGCGGCAGTATATTTCACATAATGGGAAATTTTCTAGGGATTCTCGAGTGTCATGTAGAGGGCGCCAAGCTTAATTGAAATAACGTTTCTTTACACAAAATCTGTACCACTTTATAAATTATTCTTTATTTTGTGTTTATTGAATTGTTCTAGATGTAATATTGGTTATTTGTTTACTTACACGAGTAACACTCAATATAATAGCAAGGCGATAAGTTTATTTTGTATTAAATCAAACAAACATTATTAATTTGTAACGAACACAACGTGAAACGGAACCTGTGACAAAACTATGGCTGACGCCAGCCATATTGAAACGTCAAAATTTCAGTTTAGCGCAGCGCCCTCTGGTTTGACATTCAGAACTATCAAGAGAACTGTCAATAGAAAAACTCCCAATTGGGAATTTTTCTAGAGATTCTCGAGTGTTATGTAGAGGGCGCTCAGCCTAATTGAAATAACGTTCCTTTACATGAAAATCTGTACCACTTTACAAATTATTCTTTATTTTGTATAATGGGAAATTTTCTAGCAATTCTCGAGTGTCATGTAGAGGGCGGCTTATTTGAAATAACGTTTCTTTACACAAAAACTGTACCACTTAATAAATTATTCTTTATTTTGTGTTCATTGAATTGTTCTAAATTTATTATTGGTTATTTGTTTACTTACACGTATGAAAATCAATATAATAGCAAGGCGATAAGTTTATTTTGTAGTAAATCAAACAAACATAATTATTTTGTAACGAACACAACGTGAAACGGAACCTGTGACAAAACTGTGGCTGACGCCAGCCATATTGAAACGTCAAAATTTCAGTTTTGCACTGCACCCTCTGTTTTGACATTCAGAACTATCAAGAGAACTGTCAATAGAAAAACTCCCATTATGTCGGATTGTCAGCTTTATTGTATAGGGCCCTGTAAGTATTATTGAACAAAAACTTGTAAAATTGTCAGAATTGGCAACCATATGACATAATTGTCGCAAAGGTTAATGGGAGTTTTTCTGTTGACAGTTCTGTTGATAGTTCTGAATGTCAAACCAGAGGGCGCTGTGCTAAACTGAAAATTTGACGTTTCAATTTTGCTGGCGGCAGCCATAGTTTTGTCTCAGGTTCCGTTTCACGTTGTGTTCGTTACTAATTATTTTCTTTTAGTTTGATTTGCTACAAAAAAAAATTGTCTTCTTGCTATTATACTGAGTGTACTTCATGTAAGCAAACAAGAAATTTAGAACGATTACATAAATACAAAATAAGGAATATTTTGTACAGTGGTACAGATTTTCATGTAAAGGAACGTTATTTCAATTAAGCTGAGCGCCCTCTACATGACACTCGAGAATCTCTAGAAAAATTCCCATTAGGCGTCTCACCCGCGTCATTATAGTAGCGTATTGGTATATATTTTTCTTCTGGCAAGCTTTTATGCCAATAACTTAGTATCCAATCTTGAAAAATATGACATTTTAAATAGACAGATGAAAAAAAACGTAAATATGACCGGGAGTAGGGGTCTTTATTCCTGATAAAATAGTTATTTTATTTTTATTATACCGTAGTTATTTCTACCTGCTTGTTTCTAAAGTTATTACTTATAAAATGGAAACCAAAGTTGCAATAGTAACTGGAAGCAACAGGGGCATAGGCTTCGAGATTGTTAAAGGATTGTGTCAAAAGTTCGATGGTGCTGTGTACCTTACAGCTAGAAACGAAGACAGAGGAAAACAAGCTGTGAAGAAGCTGGAAGAACTCGGACTGAAGCCCTTGTTCCATGTGTTAGATGTCACGAGTGAAGAAAGCGTCAGAGAGTTCGCGGCACACATTTCAAATCACCACCAAGGAATAGATGTTTTGGTAAACAACGCCGGGATATTAGACTTTGACAAATCGGTTTCATCTTACGAAGATTCCAAAAAGCTTATCGATACGAATTTTATGAGTTTACTTACTGTGTCCAAAATTTTGTATCCTCTCCTCAAGAATAAAGCTCGCATTGTCAATATTAGCAGTGACTGGGGACTACTGTCGAACATTACGAAACAGTGCTGGCTGGACACCTTGGTAAAAGATGATCTTACAGAAGAAGAAATATTGCAGTTTGTGAATGATTTTCTACAGGCAGCTAAGAATGGCACAAAATCATTTGTGTCTTTTGCAGGACATTACGGAGATTATAAAGTGTCAAAAGTGGCTTTGTCAGCTCTTACTTTTGTTCATCAAAGACGGTTCAATGAACAGGGCAAAGACATATCTGTGAACTGTGTCCACCCAGGTTTTGTTAAAACGGACATGACTAAAGGCATGGGTGATTTTACTCCCGAACGTGGGGCTCGGGCCCCTCTGTACTTAGCTTTAGAAGCCCCTTCTTCCCAGAAGGGTACATTTGTGTGGCATGACTGCCATCAGGTCAACTGGGATGATTAAGGATGAAAATGGTTGTTCATTGTTGTGTTGTAACCATGTTGATCCTGTGATAAGTGTCACATCACTTTAAAAGTTATTATATTATATGGTTTGATTTAGTTAACATATTTTTTATTCAATCCTGTCTTAACCCTTTGTCCCATGAGGCTAAAAATCCTTATTTATGTAGTTCAATAAGCATTACTGTAAGGAAAGTTAGCTGTTACTGTTTTTTTTACATAATAATTGATAAAAAGTATAACAATAGAATATGTTTGTTATTACTGCCATGTCTTAGTTCAAATATTACTAAAAGTAAAATTAAACCATTTTTCTTTATTTATAAGTATTTGCAATTGCAAGCCATGACACTTGCTTTTTATCAGTTGTTATCAAAATCTTGACTTGCGGGAAGATATTTTGTAGAATAAAATAATACAAATACTTTTATTGTTTAAATCTTGTAGTATATCATATCTTATACCTCTTAATATCAAGGTCACTAGATTGGATACAAAGATTTTGTACTAGTCATTTATAATTATAACCTCGTAACGCCCAGGCTTCTGTGAGCTTTTCACAGATAGCAGCCCAGATGCCTTTTAAAAGGCATGCTTCTTCAAAGTAAAATAAACCTTATATGCACTTCTTTGTCCTGGAAGCTTGCAGTTCCAGCATATCCTGGGTCTACTGATACAAACCATATCATATGCCTCAGGGAAACCTTTTGTTAATTATTTTGAATCACAAAATATAAATAGACACACATATTTACGCTATGTTTACATAAATAAAGAATAAATATATGCCCAAGTTATTAGTTATAAGGTTGCTTTCTAATGTAATGTTTCCATATGCTTGGGCTCGTACCACTATAGAGATACATACCTTTTAAAAGGTATCTGGGCGTTACGAGGATAAGGTATGTGTGATTTATTAACTACTAATTATAACATAAGATTTAGAAATGGGTGTTTTGACCTTCATTATGAAGAGAGTCAAAAAAACAAGACGAATTTGTGACAGCCACAGCATAAAAAAAAATGTAAGCCGAGGGGGCAACAGATAAAGGTGATATAGGATGGTGAGCAGGGGGCAGAGGATCTTCGTTTTTAAATGACAGTGAAGCATTAACTCTCACTTGAGTTTCTCGACTCTTAAGCTGATGTCGTCAGTGACCTTACACTGCTTCCTTAAGACCTTGTTGGTTACTCGGTCTGTTAGCCGCTATCCAACCTCGTATCTTAAACGCCGTCCCAGACACATCCGCTCTGATGATGATGATGATATCACCGTAGCTGCTGCTGCAGCCACTGCGAGTAGATCACACTACACAAGCTCTGCAAGCAACCCACGCCCAGGCCGGCAGGGGCGCGGAGGAGGTCCCTCATTTGTTGACCATTTTGGGAACTACCTGCATGTTCCAAGCAGATTCAGTCCGATCCGTTCTTCCCAGAACAGCACACAAACTTCTCCGGGTGAGCCCTTATTCCCCACCCCCACCAGACATAGGTCAAAAAGCCTCGGGGATTAAAACGGTCCTTAAGGCCGTCCACTCCGTCACGCGGTTTCACGCGCGGCCCAGCCGCGCGTGAGGCCGCGCGCGGTCTCGCGGGATCCGCGCGGCGGTCTGACAGCGCCGCCATTATTACCCGTCCAAATTTAGAAGGCGCATAGTGCCTAGGTAGTTGTAATATGGCAAGTATCGTCGTGTTCGTACGGGTTATATTATGCCGCGGGTTGCTGAAGCCGCGGCGCGGGTGACCGCAGGCCGCGTCACGAGGCGCCAATCTTGTGTTTTGCCAAATCTGGCCCGCGCGTGAAACCGCGTGACCGAGCGTACGGCCTAAGGCATACTCCTATCATTTTCCTTTCTATAGCCCTCTGTGCCACACTCAGACTATTGATCAC
Source organism: Tuta absoluta (assembly GCA_027580185.1). Taxonomy (NCBI): domain Eukaryota; kingdom Metazoa; phylum Arthropoda; class Insecta; order Lepidoptera; family Gelechiidae; genus Tuta; species Tuta absoluta. The sequence continues at coordinate 18,353,382 of JAQAHW010000002.1, forward strand.
CTCTTTGGTGGTGACCCAGGCTTCAGAACCATAGGTTAGTAATGTTATCTAGTACTGATAGTACGCATTGATCAAACGCGCGGGGGCCCCCAAAAGCGCGGGGCCCGTAGCAATTGCAACTTTCATTATATGGTTAATCCGGCCCTAGAGAATACCCACAATATTGGTAAGATGTATCACTTACAAGACGACACATCTCAATCAATATCTCCTGTCTACGCTAGAGGTGTGCCTGTATCGTTACAAAGTGTCTCGATGTGATCCCTAATACTGAACTTTTAGCCGACGTCAGTCCTATTCCTTTGCGCTGCGTTAGAGAAAACTTAAACAGTTTCCCAGGAAATAATTGGGTAGACCATTTATGCAGTATTCAGGTGAATGCCATTTAAACATCATACCACCAGACTATCAACTCGGAAAAAGAACCTGACTACGCATTGCTCGGGTTTTTGATGGTAAAACGCGTTTCCGAAACCCCCGTCATACAAAATTTCATAAATATCGGTTTCCGAGACCCAAATTTATAAAAAAAGAAATATACAAAATGAATTTTTGCGTCACAGTTTCATGAGCCGCCGAAATACGAGTACCTGCCTATCTACACAAAGTAAGTATTGGCGGCTGCGCGCCGAATACAGAGAGCTCACTTCAAGCAAACGTCACGAAACTCTCCACAATTTGACACGCCGCCGTTTACTAGGAAATCCAAACCAATCCAAACACACTTGTAGTTGAGTGTCAACCGCCTTTGGTGCGGACGTGCAAAATGGCTTCACACAAATATAAATAGGTTATAACTAGGTTTATTAGTAGTCGATGTGATTTGTACAATGTACCTATAATATTTTGTACGAACTTAAATAAAAACTTGCTTTCATAAAAGAACAAACAAGATTATCTCTAATCAGTATTTTTTTTTATAATGTGATTTGAGTTACTACTTAAATAAAGGCAACTTTTCATTTTTGATGTACATACATACACATATCACGTCTATTATCCCTTGCGGGGTAAGCAGAGCGTAAACGGCTGCAAAAACGGATATTTACGCCACGTCTGACAAAATTTTAGGGTCATTCGGAAAATGGTGTATCGCCATAGAGACAGGTTGCCAGCCCGTTGCCTAAAATTGCAATACACACCCTCAAGTCCCTTAGTTGCCTATTATGACTCCCGCGAGAAAAAAATGGGGTGATGCTCAGTCTCAACAGCCCCAGAGCAAATATCTACCTACTCGTCATTCCCCATTTCAAAATAATTGTGCTATGTAGGTAGTATACGTAATGTAAATACAGGGAGTAACAGAAAGGGTATATCAAGCCGAAAGGAGGTCAAAGTGGGGAAATGGGGAAAGTTGTTCAGTTTCATGAGCACCTTTCGGCTTGATATAGCCTTCCTGTTACTCCCTGTATGTTTAGGTACCTACTCCATTGAATAAAATCGGTAAGAAAACTGTAGCAGCCCTTGCCGAAAGCGGATATAATATAAAAAAGGGCCGAGTGATCCTTCTGTACTTTCTCTATTTTGTGCTATCTACTTACTATCATAAGTTACTCTGACGTGTGGTTTTCTTTTTAACGACTACCATCTAAGCAATCAAGTAATAAATCGTAGACAGCAACAGGGACCGACGGATTATTAAATATGGATAGTTACCTATAGCGTTTAGATATATGTTAAATTTGTAACTTGACTGTAGGTATACCAACAATAGGACCTACAAACTTAATGTATTTAGTGACCCATAAAAATAGTATCTAGTAATATTAGGTAGGCTACGTCAGTAGGTATTAGTTAGTAGGTAGGTGGTCTCACTATAGTTACCTATAGTGAGAACTTATATCTTATAGCAGCCCGCCCAGCGGTTTCACCCGCCGCTAACAATTTCCCCCCGGGAATAAGACAGTTTAATACAGCCTATGTTCATCAGGGATAATGTAGGATTCTAAAAATCTTGACTTCAATTTGAAACAAATATCGTTTTCAGATGGTGGTGGCGTAAAGTTACATGCCGTGTGATTAACCTGGCCAGCCCCATGGCAGTGCCTTTATTTATTTATTTTTATCCCTCCCGATCCTGTTTTCTATTAGGTCATAACAAATTTGTAATAAAAAAAGAAAATTGTGTGATACAAATTTCTTTTTTTAGAATGACGGTTCATGACGTCAATAAGTGATAATACCTACTATCCTACATTGAATAAAGAATTTCAATTTCAATTAACGGTAAAAGAATTTTTTAAATCGGTCTAGTAGTTTCGGAGCCTATTCAATTCAAACAAACAATAAAAAAAAACCTGTTTCTAATAATACATACATACATATATCACGCCTTTATCCCTTGCGGGGTAGGCAGAGCGTAAACGACCGAAAAAACGGTTACTTACGCCACGTCTGACAAACGTTTGAGGGTCATTCGGAAAACTGTGCATCGCCATAGTGACAGGTTGTCAGCCCATCGCCCAAAATTGCTATACACACCCTCGAGTCCCTTCGTCGCCTCTTACGACTCCCACGGGTAAGAAATGGAGTGATGCTATTTTAAGCCGGCATATTACTGAAATATGTTCCTAGGGGAAAGTTGTTCAGTTTCATGGTCTGCATGTACCCTATCAGTATTCGGAGGGCTATCCTTGACACCCTTTAATACAGTAATGATTAAATGTAATCATTATACTGGTACGAATAATGTGGCGTAGTTTGTACATTTTTAAATGAAAAAGTAGTTATTGTGGCATAACTGTAATAGTTACATATAATATGGTATCGCGGACATTATTATAGATATTGATGTCCTCTATAAAACTGTTGTACATCACTTTGCTCTATGGTCAATAATTTCCACAGTGCACGCGATATAAGATATTTTTTTGGTACATTTTTCACACGTTGGGTTACATTATCGAAATTTTCACGCGTATCCCTATTTTTTTCTCGTATAAAATCTAGCCTATCCTCATCAGGAATAATGTAGGATTCTAATGGTAAAAGAATTTTTAAAATCGGGCCAGTAGTTTCGGAACCTATTCGATGCAAACAAACAAACAATCAAATCTTTCCTCTTTATAATATTAGTGTAGATTTAGTTTTTTTTTGTACGGACACCCACTTTGACTCTTTTTGTTTACCCATTGGTTGGCCGGCAGAGAATGCCACGTGGCATTGGGTACGCCCTTTGTACTTTCTGTGCAGTAAAGTTTAATAAATAAATTAGGTAGGCATTTCACAATACTGCTAGCACGCTTCTAGATATACTCTACACTAGAAATCTCATTAGGGATTTACCAATGCATGTGCAGCACCTTGTAAGGATTCCGCTGTCAGTCGTATCGCTGTCGTCTGCCTACTGCCTAAGTAATTGTATTACAAAATCATGATGGCGGATCGTCGAGTGAAGGGGTACGCGAAGAAAACATTCTAATGCTTCTGCTGGCACTATAGAAGCCCTATAAGAACGGAATATAATTGTGATTAGTGTCATGGGGTTAAGACCTAAAGATATCAAACATACAGAACGTAGTTTCAATGGAAACTGTACATAGTAATACAGTGCAACGACTCATGTTATCTAATTATGTCCCTACCTACTCACTAGTCAATAACAAAAGATTGATAACCCTTTAGATAGACACAAATATCGATACATAAATATTTACCACGAACTTTGTTTCACTGAATATTAAGTAACTGATATAAAGTTGCCTATAGATGTCGGCTTAGAATAGCAACATCCCATTTCATTCCCGTAGGTGTCATAAACGGCAACTAAGAGACTTGAGGGTGACATGTGTATTGCAATTTTAGACGATTGGCTGACAAACTGTCTCTATGGTGATACACAATTTTCTGCGTGCCACTCAAATGTTTATCAGTCGTGGCGTAAATGTTCTTTTGCCCGTTTACGTCCTCGAAGAAGCCTTAAATAAGCCACGAAATTCTTCAACCCACCGCATCACTGACTAAGGTCCCGACCGTTCTGTCAAACACCTGTTAAACAGTGATTTCTGCATTACCGAGACGCTTGGAAACAGTTATGGACGGAAAACCCATCTGAAAATGCTCCAACATTAAAACCTGCAGGCTTCACGATTCCTAAAAGAATTAGTGTCTGACGAACCACCTTAGAACGGGCCACGACCGCAGTGCAGAATATAAATACAGATGCAAATCGAATGATTCACTGGGGTGTGACTGTGGAGCTCCAGCCACAAGTTGATACCCTTTAAGTGCAGAATGTCTTTTACCCATAATGCTGCTTGGTTCCAAAACGTCCCTTGCCCAAAATACACCTTTCCCCAAAATGTCCTCTTTCCAAAATGACCCTATCCCTTAATGTTCCTTTCCCATAACGTCCCTTTCTCAACATGTGTTTGTAAGGCACAATTATAATTATAAGTCACAATAATAATTGCCTCCGTGGTCTAGAGGTACGAGCGTTGGTGTCATGATTCGGAGTTACCGAGTTCGATTCCTAGCGGGTACTATTTCTCAATTTATACTTATAGAGATTATTCTCGGTTACGTTAAGACATTGCAGGCTGAATCGCCTGGTTGACCATATGATGATCCAGTGCTTTGCTTCGGAGGGCATGTAAAGCCGTCGGTCCAATTTGGAGGATTAGTAAAGCTGCTCGATACTAAAAACCAAGATTTCAAAACATTCCATAAATTGATGGACATCTTTATAGACACTTATTCGAAAGGTGGCGCTGTACGCCACTATAAGCTAAGTCAGAATAACTGTCAAAACAGACAACTTATCCGGCAGAGTCTTTAGCGGCGCCATCTTGTGGATTAAAGTTTCTCTAAAAAATGCCCATTCTACAAGTGTGCAAAACTTGAGAGATTTGTGTGTGGTTTTATTGTATGTTTGTTTGTCCTCACATATCTCGAAAAATTATGATCGAAATTGGACCGACGAAATTAACGTAGTAGTTCTCCGGAGCACTGAATCATCACGTGGTTAATCAGGCGATTCAGCCTGTAATGTCCTTACCAAACCGGGAATAATCACACAAAGTGTAAATTGAGAATTAAAAGCTTTGTGCGGGCTTGACAGGAATCGAACCCACTACACCTAAAGCACAAAATAGAGAATGTACAGAAGGATCACTCGGCCCTTTATTCGATTATTTCCGCTTTCAGCAAGGGCTGCCACAGTTTTCTTACCGATTTTATTTAATGGAGTAGGTACCTAAACATACAAGGAGTAACAGAAAGGCTATATCAAGCAGAAAGGTGCTCATGAAACTGAACAACTTCCCTCATTTCCCCACTTTGACCTCCTTTCGGCTTGATATACCCTTTCTGTTACTACCTGTATTTACATTACGTATACTACCTACATAGCACAATTATTATTAAATGGGAAATGACGAGTAGGTAGATATCTGCTCTTGGGCTGTTGAGACTGAGCATCACCCCATTTCTTTCCCGTGGGAGTCGTAAAAGGCAACTAAGGGACTTGAGGATGTGTATTGCAATTTTAGGCGATGGGCTGGCAACCTGTCTCTATGGCGCTACACAATTTTCCGAATGACCCTCAAATTTTTGTCAGACGTGGCTTAGATATCCGTTTTTGCAGCCGTTTACGCTCTGTCTACCCCGCAAGGGATAATAGACGTGATATGTGTATGTATGCACATCAAAAATGAAAAGTTGCCTTTATTTAAGTAGAAACTCAAATCACATTATAAAAAAATATACTGATTAGAGTTATTAATCTTGTTTGTTCTATATGAAAGCAAGTTTTTATTTAAGTTGGTACAAAATATTATAGGAACATTGTACAAATCACATCGTATACTAATAAACCTATTTATTACCTATTTATATTTGTGTGAAGCCATTTTGCACGTCCGCGCCAAACGCGGTTGACACTCGACTACAAGTGTGTTTGGATTGGTTTGGATTTCCTTGTAAACGGCGGCGTGTCAAATTGTGCGAGAGTTTCGTGACGTTTGCTTGAAGTGAGCTCTCTGTATTCGGCGCGCAGCCGCCAATACTTACTTTGTGCCTAAAGCTTAGGTTAAGATGTGATTGAGCCTTACAAACATATGGTGAAAAGGGGACGTTATGGGAAAGGTACATTATGGGAAAAATACATTTTGGGAACGGGACATTTTGGGCAAGGGACGTTTTGAAACCAGGGGACATTATGGGAATGGGACATTTTGCACTTCAAGGTTTGAGACACATTATAGAGGAATGCCCTTCACGTAAATACAGCGGATATCCAGAAATCATATTTACATTAGAAAATGACACGATTGTTTGGATCAAGAATCTAGACATATTTCTATAAATATGACTTTTGATATTGTGCCATACGATTAATAAATAGTTTAGCTAGGACGATGGTCTGGTCTACTTGTACATCAGGTAATCCAGACCCTCGACTGCCGACAAAAAGTAGCTAATGTATGTCATTTCTTGACGTATCATCTAAGATACTATTTGAAATCATTCTAACAACACAGTGGACTAAATACTAAATTTTAAAACACTTCCCGTGTTAGGTACACAATTTTTTAATACTTGCAAAATTTTCAATTTGAAACACAGGCTGGATTTGAAACACGATTAAAAATACCAAAAAAATTGTATTCAAATGATTTCAGTTTTTAATCGCTTCGATTTCATTAAATCTGTAAAGAATTAATGAGAAGCTGGGTATTAGTTGCAAAACTAACCCTGTAGATGGATCCGTGCCACGCGTTATTGGCATCAAGATACACTTGCAAAAATTCGCGGGCAAGGGACGAGCCGCGGTAGCACAGATCACGGTGGACTGTATGGATGTTCACGTAATATAATGTAACAAAACATTACATGCTCGAAGAAAGCGGTGCAGTGATACTTATTTTCTGATATACTTTGATTCCCGTGGAAATGAAAAAAATTCCCGCTGTAAAAAGTAGCATTAATCTTTTCCTCAGTGTATTATCTATGTCTATGCCAAATTTCATCAAAAACGGTTCAGTTGTTTAGGCGTAAAAACGTAGCAGATAGACATATAGGTACTACTTTCGAATGCAAATATTAGTATAGAAATACTACAGTTACGTATGCGATTTAGGTACCAACAATTCATGTAGGTAAAAACTTAAATTCTCTAAATTTTTTCAAAGAAGGATCAATATTATAAACAAATATGTAAACCAATTCTTACTGAAGTACGCGGGCTGGGTTCTTTATTAAATAAACAAAATGATGTTAGTATTAATAGAGTCATTGATGTAATTGCATTGGAAGGAATTACAAAATTCTTTTAGTGGCGCTATACGACAGCACTGATGGGTATCACGCGAGTGGGGCGTTATTTTGATTTCATTATAACATCGCTGCTAGAAATGGAATGAAAATGCCATAACAAACACTATTAATTCGGAATGAGTTGAGGACGTAGGTAGGAAGGACGAGAGCTGTAATCTAGTAAGTAATTGTTTGTTTTTACCGCGGTATAATAACGTTGCTTCACTCGGCGTTATCATGTAGTTTTGCATGTTGTACATAGGTACATACATACACATATCACGCTTATATTCCCTTGAGGGGTAGGCAGAGCGTAAACGGCCGCAAGAAACGGACATTTATGCCACGTTTGACAAATAATTGAGGGTTATTCGGAAAATTGTGTATCGCCATAGTGACAGGTTGTCAGCCCATCGCCTAAAATTGCAATACACACCCTCGAGTCCCTCAGTCGCCTCTTACGACTCCCACGGGAATGAAATGGGAAGATGCTATTCTAAGCCGGCATCAGACGGCATATTCTAAGCCGGCATCACATGGCATGTTGATTCGTATGTAGAAAATAATGTATTGTTTTCCCATGTACCTTTGTACCTACATGTACCTAACTATCTATAGCCAATCAATCTTCGACACTTCATGAATGCTTTTTAGACCTCTACCTACTTGCTACTACGATTAGAACACGATGAGACTGCTCTATACCTACCTACCTAGAGTAGCTTTTAACGTTAGTTAGGTTTTTTAATGTTTATCTTACTATTAGTCATATTCTTTTTCTACTCGTAGGTACCTATTCTGAAATATTTTAGTTTCGACAATTAAAGGTATTCTTATACTTCTTCCTTTCAGGGCATCGAGTCGACAAACAATTAGGTATTGAATGTACATGTGCCCGTATAAGGCGTACCTATCAAAAAACAAATGTAGAGCTAAGGGAACAAATAACAGCTGTCGATTTTCCGTTATTTCAGAAAGTGTAAAACTGACCACAGGGTAGAATAGCTAAGAATATAAGCTAAGGAAGACTTTTTGACGACGTATGTTGCTGAAAGTAAGCATTGTTCATATTTTTGACGAAGCATGTTGCTGAAACTTATTATTGTCACAGATTTTGACGAAGCTTGTTGCTGATTTGTTCTGTATCTTTAGAATAATGTCTGACGATGCCTGTTGCGGATTAGCCTTTGTTTGTATTTTTTATAATCCAATAAATTCCTAAAAGCTCAGAAAGTGTCCAGTGCCTAAGTATCACTTCAATTTATTTGTGTTCCCCAAAAAAAAAAAATCTACTACAGTTGCAATAGCCATAAGACTAGGTATTACTTATCTGATGATTATAGTGATATTGACGTTAAATCACTAAATGAAGTATAATTCCGTATAATAGCTCACTCCAATCTTCTACGGAAATGATAACAAAGGACGGACGTACCGCCACCGCCCTGTTGAATAAGTAAGCTTTATAGACAGTGATTGCATACCTAGTGCATACGGTAGTATTATATTATCTGTGGTACGGCTTACCGTCGTTATTTTAATTTACTATGCTTGAATATTTGAACTAAACGGCGCGGCGGCGTCGACGTGAAAATTCCTGATTATTTCTTTTGTACTTTCTTGAACCAAAACATACTTTATGTCTGCAGGCGAAATACATAAGACCTCTCCGCTTGAATAATAAAGTCTTTCCAAGTCTGCATGGTGATACAAATAAAAACTGCTGTAATTTGTCTGGCTATATGTAGTTCTGTAATGCCGTGTGATGCCGGCTTAGAGTAGTATCACCCCATTTCTTTCCCGTGGGTGTCGTAAAAGGCGACGAAGGGACTCGAGGGTGTGTATTGCAATTTTAGGCTATGGGCTGACAACCTGTCACTATGGCGATACACAATTTTCCGAATGACCCTCAAATGTTTGTCAGACTTGGTGTACATGTCCGTTTTTTTGCGGCCGTTTACGTTCTGCCAACCCTGCAAGGGATAAAGGCGTGATATATGTATGTATGTACATATATGTTCTCAAAACTCTACAGATATCAGAGCAAAAATTTACTGAGTTTATATTATTTTTATAATTTTTTATGTGTGCGTTATGGTATAAAATAAAAAAATCTGTTTGATCTGTTCAAAAGTATTTATATTAAACTGGCCTAAATAAATTACAATTTATCGTTAAACTTAATTAATATTGACTTGACGAAACTTTGTACCGCCAAAACATAGGTGATATTTTGATAAAACAGCGTTATTTAACATGACCGTGTCCGAGTTAACAATATATTATCTTATTTTACGTCAATTCAATCACTGAAAATCTTCTTCAATGACGAGTGGCAATAATTTATCAGGAAATGAAAAATGCATAACACAACTTGCAATTGCGATTGAGGCAAACAGACGAATTGTTTTGAATAATTTAAACATAATGAAAGTGCCAATTTATGACGACAGATATTTTTGTTACACGTACCTAGCTAACGGTCTAACCGTAAGCCCAGTGAATAAAGAAATTAAATGCAAGCTGCAAAGGTGTAGTCAATTATTCATGCGTCGGTTGTCCAGTTAGGTTGTAAGCTGTTTCATTAATAAGGAAACATGTTTGCAAACATATTTAACATGTTTTCATAAAGCTAGGCAGCTTTAAGGCGCAACTTTTGGTCGTTTGAATTGTATGCATTGTGTAGATGTGTTCATAGTGTACTTTAAGCATAGCTCTTTGGTGTTCTAGCCGTTAGTCTTATGTGGTTTCCACCCCGACATTACTCCATGTAAGAATGTAGAGAACACGATATTGCATAAACACTTAGGTATAATTACAGTACTGGTAATACATTTTTACACAATAATCATCATTGCTTCTAAACAGCTATTACAGTGAGGACAGGAACTGGTAATTATTTGACAAGCGTAACACTTTAACTGCTACGAAGTTAGTTACGGCGTAGACAGTAGCTACGTTATTTTTCTTCTATCAACTGAGGATAGTTCTTTGAATGCTAAATAAACTACAAGACTGATCTGATATGGTAACAAACCAATGCAAAAATGTATGGTGGTAACAATCACCTCAAACTGGTAAGAATATAAATCACTCACTTTTCTAAACATTTACCTACTACTTTAATTAACATAGCAAACGTTTACATCTGATTTAACGATTTATTTACAACTATCCGAACTTACGATAAACTAAAGATGAAAACCACAATTTTTACATCAATAGGCTAGCCCCGGGTTTACTTAAACTCTAACATTAAACTAAATTAATTGTTATATCCCTACTTATGAACTAAGGTATTTTTTATATAAATAAAGCGTTTCACACTCGACTAAAGACACTTCACTTTGGTTTTCATTAGACTATAATTACATTTACTTTCATCAAAGTAGCGGTATCGCCGTAATATTACTATTTAAATAAATACCTAGGTAGTATAAATACGATATGTTCCATATCACGGTACAATCGGACGGATATTTGTTATTCTTATAACAATATTAATCACTTTCGCGTTTTCATTTGTATAAGTGCAATCGAATATAAGGCACAACGGGTATTAATAATGTCTTCTTATTTACATATAAATAACCACCATATTATTAAAATCACACTTTATAAATAATATTTTGTCGCTGTTTTGAAAATTAAAGACCTTTTATGCAATGTTTGAACTATTTTGTGTTGTAAACAAAAATTATGCCTGAATTTTGATATTTACTTGTGCCTTTTTATTAAAGTAGGTAGGTAGGTATCTAAAATGGAAAAAATACAAACCAAAGTACGTATATGGCTACTAAATTATGCATGGCTTAACCTTTTGACTATAAGACGTTTCACAAGGTGTGTTTTCACACTTTCACGTAGGTAATTTACTTTATCACAAAAAAGAATTTCACAAAAATGCAGCTTTACGTTCGACTTGGAACACATGGTTTGACGCTTACCCGCGTCTCTGGTAGGGTGTTCAGTTGGTGATGAGCGGAGCGAGCGGCGCGGGCTCGTCGCGGTAGTAGCGGTAGCGGAGCGGCGGCGGGGTGAGCGCGGGCGCGTCGCCGGCGTCGGCGTCGGCGTGCTGTGAGTCGCGGTGCCGCCGCAGGTCCACCTTGCGCTGGAACGCCTTTTCGCACAAACCGCACGAAAACGGCTTGTACCCGGTGTGCTTGCGCATGTGAGTGATCAGGTTCGAGCTCTGGCTGAACGCCTTCGAACACACCACGCACTTGTGCGGCTTCTCACCTGCAACCAACCAAATGGAAAAATTTATTTACTTTTGTCATCCTTATTTATTTATACATATATTGGAATACAATATAATCAAACTTTTAATTAAATAAAATAAATAAAATAAAAACTTCATGTCAAGATGCTTAATTCATGATAATTAAAGCCGTTTACAACAACATCAGTCACATAATTAAAATTTCCTGATTACTAATTCACACAAAGTAGAGACTACTTTCTCGACCGATACGTAGCGCCAGCTTAAGGCAATTAAATCGAGTGAGTTCTTGTCATAGCGTAGCAGAGGTTATTTATTATTAATCGTGCGGTTTGGAACTGATTTAATATGCAACGTCCGTAGCCTATTTATTTACGTTAACTGTTATCGTTAGCTAGTTCTATTTAACTATATTAGCAACCTGTCGTGGAATGTGGTGGGTAGTTTATTAAAGCTCGGACGTCTCCTAGGCCGATGTCTAGAAGGGCATCGATAAATAAAACTAAAAGTGTAAATGTCATTTTATAGATAGAACAGGATTTAAGTTTATTTTTTGCGGCTGCCGTGATCGCGCTGCGTACGCGTGAGGGCCTGCGAAGGCTGCGCGGCTAATTGCAGGCCGAGCCGCATTTTGGAATATTGATGATGAGGCATTTATCGGGAGGACGAGCACCATGTAAGGCCGCTGTAAATCATTGGGAACAGTGCGCCGACGTGACGCGATGTCTCCGGCCGAGACAAATATGTCTGCCACATTTTTTAGGCGGTAAATTCGTCTTGTTCAGCTCACTGGAAGTCGTCAACCGTTGAAAAAATTGCCTGCGTTTATTTTTCTGCTCCCAGCTACTTTTTGCTAGACTGTTATTTTTATTAAAGTAATAAGGATCACCCTTTAAAGGAATCCTGCTTAAATCCTAAATAAATCTTTGATGTATTTTTTGCTTTTAAATTCCTTATTCAACAAGACATACTTAACCAATTATTCTTGTACTGCACACACTAAGAGTAACAGTAAATGATGCGCAGAGTAAATAAAATCATTTATTTACACTGCGCATTGCTATAAGTTAGACTTCAACCAAGCTTGTTCAAATTTGATTTACCTCAGGTATTTGTATTATCACGTTCGTATCGAATGCTTGATGTGGAGTTATGCGTGGGAACGCAAGAAGTGAATGAAAGGAGAAAATAAAATGATGCGACATGTTCGCGACCTCCGACAAGGCGAGAGCGCCGCCGCCGCCGCCGCCGCCGCCGCCGACGGCCGTCAATGGAGCGCTGCGGGCTGCCTACTGCTGGCGCTCCCTCAATTTTATGGTTCCGTTCAACAAGAATTTTTGTACTTATGAATTAATAGCATAACATTAAACTCGTCTTCGTACTGTATGGAACCGGTATAAATATTGCGGTTTCCTAGTGTTATTCGGATATTTTTTTAAGATGGATAATTTTAATAATTATGAATTCAAAAATAATATGAGCTACTCTTACGATCATGTCGGCAGAGGCTTCTCTCCAATAAATAATCTTCAGCATTAATAATGATTCAAGTAGGTGTACCTTGATATAAGATAGAGAGGAATCAATCCGGTCTTTGGGAACTTGTTTGAATAATTGACAGCTGCACGTCTAGACTAAATGAGCGTTTTCCCTTATTCCTTTGTTTGAACATTTAATTATATAAAGTACATATACTTTTTGCGGTCATTACAACGTTAATTTTCCATGAATGGAGCTTGGCTATTGTAAGCTGCGGATTCCGTGGCGCTCGGCTCGGTATGCGCACGAACATTTTTTTGCTCATCGAAAATTCATTAACGCGCCGTGGACCGGCTGCGATTTGCCGTTGAAAAGGTAATTGCACAGCATTTAAATGTTTAATTCCCGAGACATCGCGACGTGTCGCGCGACTGCTTTTATTGGACACGCACACGCCGCCGTTTAATGAACTTGTCTCAAGAAGTCGCCTCTCCAACTTAAGCTGCCTATAAAATATTATTCTTAACCGCCTTAAAGTTAAAAGCATAATTTGGAATAAATAAAATCGTAACCACCGGTTTATAATCTCGCAGGACGATCGCTGCTTACATTATACATACCTATTTCAGTCTACCTTACAGACCACCACCGCTATTTATCACCAATCAAAATCTGACGGAATGGACTAATATTTTGGTTCTTAACAAACTTGTAACTTGTAGATCATTAATTATTAATTTCCACAGGACAAAGGAAAGTTAAAAGTGATACCAATTATAGGGTAGGCTAAGTTGAACGTAATAGGGATACACGTTAACACGTATGAAATTACGTAACTTGGACTATAATTTCGAAGACTGCTGTGACACTTGGTTAAGTGAAAATGTATTCAGAAACTTTGTTTAGAGGGTGATTTTTAATGAGAATAGGAAATCGGTACCGTAATGTCATTCAATAACTAAAGAATCTTGTAAAGTATCTATTAGATTTGTTATTAAATAACTAAGTTTTGTGAACTGAATCACTGTTACGACGTACTTAATACATAAAATAAATTAGCTAGGGTAGTGTCCCGGGTGGATGTTGTATGTTTAGATCTTCAAAAATATGTGACGAATTTGATGCGGTTTTCTTTCATAAGTATATGGAATGATTCAAAAGGAAGGTTTTCATGTATAAATAGCTGTTGCCGGCGACTTTGTACGCAAGGTGTTTAATGACTTGTAATTTAGTGTAGTTGATGTGTGCATGTTGTTTTATTACTTTTTAACTAATCAGTAGTAGTAGCGGGTAAAACCGGTGGGCGCGCCGTTAGTATAAAATAAAGTCGCTTGCCATATCTGTGATTCAATGTATGTTCAGGTCTTTTAAACTACGCAACGGATTTTGATGTGTTTTTTATTATATGGAGTGATTCATGAGATAGATTCATATATGCAAGCATATTGCATGCCGGGTAAAGGTCTTTTTCCCTCCGTAAAACAGTTTAGCAGCGGACTTTTCCATAATTAACATTCCACTAAAATAAAAAAATACGTTCTTTCCTACTTTTTCGTGTGGGACTCTGAGTCGTCCAACGACCAAATCAACCCTGGTGTCAGAGTTTGGTGACGTTGATGTTCTGATGTATCAACATCTTTTGTATGGCTTTTTCTTTAGAACGATAAAGATAAACTAAACTAGAATAAAAAAGTAATTTATTGTAAAACTGACCTGTGTGTATGTAAGTGTGCTTCTTCATGTCGGACTTCTGGTGGAACCGTTTCCCGCAGTACTGGCAGGGGTAGGGCCTGGTGTCCGAGTGGATCAGCAAGTGCGTAGACAGAGTGCTGGACCGCTTGAAGCATTTGCCGCACTGCTTGCACTGCAGACAAACAATTTATTTAGCATTATAACTACAAGTATTTATGCCGTGTGATGCAGGCTTAGAATAGCATTACCCCATTTCTTACCCGTGGGAGTCGTAAGAAGCGACTAAGGGACTTGAGGGTGTGTATTGCAATATAAGGCGATCCTGTCACTATAGTGATACACATTTGTTTGAATGACCCTCAAATGTTTGTCAGACGTGGCGTAAGTGGCAATTTTTTCGGCCGTTTACGCTCTGCCTACCTCGCAAGGGATATAGGCGTGGTATATGTATGTATAAAAAACAGAAAAAAATTCAAGTGAACCAAACAAACAACTTTCCCAAAGATACATAGGTTAAAGTCGAACTACAAACGCTACAAAATGCATTAACGGCATTAACCGATGAAGTGATTTTGTATGAGAGGTCGATCCTTTTTTTCTTATTTCAACCTAGTTATGCTGGAAAAAGTTTTTTAGTTCAGGTACTTGCCAGCTGTACTTTAAAATTTTAATGCCAGCTGTTTTACACTATACTTAAGTGACACATAATTATAATTCAATTCATATTTAGGTGACGAAAACCTAGTTGAATATTGTGATTTGATATATATTTTAGTAAAAATTCATATTATATAGGACTTTTGTTTTACATTTTATAATGTAGCATTCATGCAACATAGAGTCAACAGGCTCTTACTTATTTGGAAATAGAAATAGAAAATGTTCATTTGTTATCCAACAATCAACTTATCATTAGGTACAAATTTTAAAACTAAGATTGCTAATGGTAGAAAAAGGTTCGTATTTAAAAGCGCTATCCGTTGGCTTGCTTAGGTAATATAATATTTACGAGCTGATATATTCCTACCAACACCTTCGGCCCGTTTACGAGGCGTAATATTCCTTCCTAATAGAAATAAAAAATCTACGATTGCATATTAAAGTGGTAATTACTGTTGGATGTATACAAATGACAGCGCATATCACCATCACGTGGTGGCAGCCCGCAATACACTAATAACAGGGCTGATTTTTACCCTTTTCTACACATTCTTTGATTTCTTTCGAAACCTGCGATGGTTTTACTCGTATACATTTTACCTTGCCTAGTAATTAGCTGCTACTGACCGACGGCTTATTAAAGATAGGCCTCGCTTTTTTCCTTTAATAAGCACGTTAACGTACAGTGTTTAAATAGAATATTTAAGATATACTTCCTCCAAAAGAAAAGGATTTTTTGTTGTAGGTAAGGTAATTTAGCTGGTTGACCGGACACCAGGCCGGACTATCGGACACTGCCCAATTATTTGCGCCGAAGATGAGAACGTTAAGTAAATTATTAGAAAAGTCAGTGTCTTTCAAAACTTTTCAACTATTCCCATCACATTTTAATTAGTTAGCATTATTACTGCTCCAGTGTCTTGTCTATTGGCCTCTTAAAATTTGCGACTGTGGTTGTGTGCAAAATGCAAATACAGCCAAAAAATCTTGGAGCAACGCATTTTTTGAGGTAAGTTACAGCGTTGTTTATAATTTATTGGATATAAATATTGAAATAGTGTGACTATTTATGATTCTCATTTACGTTAATTTCAATAAAAAACTTAAAATTTTCAAAATTTAGCATTAAAATTAGATGTCCTGATAACTAGAAGCAATTTTGGGGGAAATTTAGCTATCGGCCTACAGGTCGATAGCTAGCTGATAACCATTCAATTTACATCCTCTTTTTCATTAAATATTGAAAAGCTTTGGAGGAATTATATAATTTCAAGCGTTCTTATATCCGAAGGCAACGGTTTAGTTAACAGGCGGCCATGCACCTTTATACAATTATTTAAAATAATATATACATATTTTTTTAATAATTCTGAAATTGACGGCCGGCAGTTGAATTTGTGCATTTTAGTTATCGGCATAGAGTATACTAATGTGACCGAGAACCAAATATCTATTGAATTAGGAATACTATTACAATTTATATATAAGTATATTGTTTAAGCTTTCACGAAGCGTAATATTATTTTATACTTAGTTTTGATTATCAATAATGGTTTATCATGTTTTGAACTATGGCAAAAACATAAGTGTTGAATAAAAATATGTTCATTACTTTACACACATTTCATTTTTTATTGAACCAATCCTTACTACAAAGCACTAAGACTTATTTTTCAACGCATTACATGGTGGCCGAAAAGTAGTTGTTTTGACGGGCGATAACTGAATTTTCTGTCCGATAACCCCCAAATTCGCTCATTTCAGATATTTTATTTATTTATTTCTTTTTGAAGCATTTTTTCAATAATAGGGGATTCTTAACTAAGACTACATTATCTACTGATCTCAAAATCATTTTATACTTTAGTCTCGTCTAAATATTTGATACAAATATATTATCTTCAAGTCAAAAAATCGCAAGAGTGGCCGATAGCCCCCTAAATTACCCTATGTATTTTATTTTTGTAGTTACATCTGAATACACTGTTAGAAATACTTAATTTCATTGTTACTTCTATAGATTTATTTGGTCAGATGCGCGAGGTTTGGAATTTAGGCAAACATGACATGAGTGTCAGTAACACGTGTAAAAGAATTAAATGAACTTTTTTTGTAACATATTTTATTCTCATTTACGTGATTCGATTCTAGAATGTTTGAGATGAATAATGTGCTGCAATGGTATTATTAGCTGTAGATATCTAAAGTTATATCTTAGTTATTTTACGAGTGTGTCATTTCTGCTACGAAGGGTATTGATTATTTTCAAGTTTATCTATAGTCATAATATATGTGCCTACTACAAAAAGTCGCTAAAGAACACATACTTTAGTAAAAAAATACTGTTAGATTTGGATTACTAAGCTTATTTGATGTAGGTACATATTTACTTTTGTTGTATCAGTCCGAGGCGGATTAGTGAATCACGATACGTAGACTCCTAAAAGCCGGGAAGTAGTGAGGTGTAAGCAGTGTAAGGCTATTAGTGAGGCGGCTACTTGTTTAAGAATGCGGTGAATGATAATCCTCGGCACAGATCCGCAGGTCGCGCCGCCGCCGCCGCCGCCGGGACAGCCGCGCCGGTGACAGTTGGCCAGGCAGCTGCCCCCGCCCGGCTCGGCTGCGCGCGCGCCGCGCACTCCACAAAAACTGTTACTTTTTTGACCGCCTTTTTATACCGATGCACTCTCTTATAAACAACACAGGTGCGAGGGTACGAACGTCCACATATGGTTATCGACCAACGTGGGGAGGAATTTTTTGAGGCGGTGCATCCCATTAAAAAATCGTTGTTTTTAAAAATGGTAATTGTCTGATTAAAGTATCTATCTACTCAGTAGTGCTTGGCATTATAAACAATGTATTTTTAGGATTGCGTACCCAAAGGGCAAAAACAGAACCCTGTTACTAAGACACGGCTGTCTGTCTATCTATCACCAGGCTGTATCTCGTAAACCGTGATATTTGGAGAGATGAATTAAAGTTTTCACAGACTATTACAACAAAACAAAAAAGGGGGGCTCACATACAAAACGTGTTTTTTTTTTGTACATTTCTATCTATAACGGTTCGAAGTGTTCGCAAATATAAAACGGAACCGGATCACTTCAATATTCTCCTTTGTATACGGGATACTAACTTGTAAATTCAGTTTAAAGCTTCGTCAGCTGACGCACGCGAGCTACGTGCCGCATGGAAGCGGCGGCGGCGTGGCGGCGGCGCGGCGGCGCGGCGGGGCGAGGCGGCGCGTGGCGCGCGCGCGCAAGCCTTCTACAACGCTAATTGCTCTACCAGCCACTGCTACGGTCAATCATTTACATCCGTTTTTGTCACATACGATTCACTCAGAAATAAATCATGGCCCGTATACATACCATTCCGTATACGTACAAACATTTACTCCTAAAGTAGATAAGTGCTACAAGTCAGGCGCATTTCATCCGCCTATCAACGCTGCATCCTTAAGCACCGAATAAAATGCAACCACTTAATTTAATGATAAAGTGTGGAAAACATTGAGTAGCGCGGCAACATTTTTATCGTCGTATGACACAAGGTAATTATGCGTCCAATTATTAACTGCCGCCGAGCACCGTGATATTAAAAGACGGAATTTTGATTAAAACCGATGCGGATTTTTATAATGGCCGCGTAGAAAAAACGAGAGATATGAAAATGGCGAGAAGACGAGCAAGAGGGCCGGTCGAGCCGCGTGCGGCCGCCGGTGCTCGAACGCCACGACCCGTTCTGATACGCGACTACTTATTAAGACAGGGGCAGTTTTTGTTATTTGATTTTGCTAAAGAGACTAAAACATAATACTGGTTTGCTATTTTAAAGCATTATGAACGGAAACTGTACAGTTATTCTGAACTTGTTAAAGGACGTCGCAGGGGAAGATGGTTTTATCTTGGGGCAATCGCTCTGGCGTATAATAATGGGCGGATGGGAATTCTGCGTAATCGATTGAATGTGAATGAGTTCTCACCTGAAAGGACTTTTCGTTCCTGTTTTCGTTTTTAACGAGCATAGAGAAGGCAAGGTCCGGGCCGGCGGATGTGGGCTGGTAGGCCGTGGCGGGGTGCGCGGAGGGGGATGTGGAGCGGCGGTGAGGCTCGATGCTGCGGGCGCGCTCGGGGCTGCGCTTCACCAGCTCCAGGGGCTTGAGGTCATCGTCCCAGTGCGAGGCGGGCGACACAGAGTCCCGGCCGCCGTCCACCACTCCTCGCTCGCGCTCGCACGCGCTGCCTGGCGACCAGATCTGGCGGTTCTTCGTGGACAGGTTCAGCGGCAGCTCCTCGTCATCTATAAACAAGCAAACATCTATTGTTCGAGTGTTCTTCACGCTTTTAAATGCGACCTAAAGTCGGACGAGTCAAATCGGGCGTCTGTAAAACGACTTATGAAATCTGTACAGCTGTGCTAGTGTTTGCCTACTGGTTACGTCAATGTTTGCTCAGAATATCATTATGTTTTCCCACATATTCTGAAAGTAGGTGTTTACTTATCTATTTTGAAAGCAGTTAATAAGTGCTTCTTTTTATATCTTAATGGTAAAGAAAGTGATAATGGTTCACTGCTATTTGCTATTTTATCTTCCTTAATTATTCTAATAAGTATCATTAATTCAGTAGATATTATTATGATTTATTTACTCCAGATTTATGACCTCTAATTCCTTAAAGAAAACTAACTCTACATGACTAGCGGAATGTTTATTAGAAAAGCTCAAAAATTTAATCCGAAACTCTATCTACCTAAGAGAAAAGTATTGGTATAAAAAGTTTCTTCGTTAAATCAAGTACCCGCCTACATACATACTAATTATTGTTTGTCACGTCTACTTTGTTATCTTTTGGCTCCGTTTTGTAACCGGTACGAATGTGGATAAGCGGCAATTTGAATACTAAGAGAATTCGACAATAAGTAGTTGGAACTTCTGGTACGAAGTAAGTAGGTATTCTTTTCCTTGAGCGTAAGAACACGCGAGGCGGAGGTAAACGACATGTAAACGACTACGTATCAGCGCTGCCAATTATTAATCGGTACCTCGCACTGATAGCTATTCTAATGAGGTCTTCAGCAAACCTCGTAAGGAGGCCGAGGCGAAACAAAGTTTTGTTATCTCCACATTAAGTGCTCTTCGAGGATTCTTTTGAGTTACATTTTGACTTCTAACGAAACGACCCCAATTTGTTAACGGAATAAATACATTGTTTTTCGTGTAGCTTGTTTTACACGGTTTTGATATATTTGATCACGTTTCTTTTTTTGCTAGTTGGCACTATTCATATATACTCGTTTAAATATAATATTTGTTTGGCAAGTTAATTACAAAACAATTAACGAAACATCCAGCTTCAAAGATGAGAAAATAAAATCTGTCATTCATCATTACGTACGTAGTAAACAAAAAAAACTTAGAACAGCTTTTGGCGTCAACGCTGCGTCGAGCGGGCTGCACGCGCGGTCTAGATTCGGCAAAACACAAGAGCAGCTTGTGTGACGCGGGTCGCCCAGCACTAGAACGAGGTGCGTGCTATAGTCGAAAGGTGACTCTCGCGGCATAAGCAGAGGTCAATCTAGGGTCCTGGCTCTATGATGAATGAGTAGTAGCAAGGTATTTCTTACCGTCTTTAGGAGGTGTGTGCACGCGCAAGGGGTGAAGCTTTTGGCATAAGCAGAAGCCAATCTGGGCTCCTGGCTCTATGATGAATGAGTAGTAGCAAGGTATTTCTTACCGTCTCTAGGAGGTGTGTGCACGTGCATGGGGTGAAGCTTTTGGCATAAGCAGAAGCCAATCTGGGCTCCTGGCTCTATGATGAATGAGTAGTAGCAAGGTATTTCTTACCATCTCTAGGAGGTGTGTGCACGCGCAAGGGGTGAAGCTTTTGGCATAAGCAGAAGCCAATCTGGGCTCCTGGCTCTATGATGAATGAGTAGTAGCAAGGTATTTCTTACCGTCTCTAGGAGGTGTGTGCGTGGCATTATCGAATGGTGCGCGCGCGAGGGGTGACGCTCTTGGCATAAGCAGTGGCCACACTCCCGCGCCGCCGTATAGCGCGCCCAGACCACTGCAGTACATGAGGGCTCCAAGTTCTGGACAAAATACATAGATTTAATCAGAAAATCGAATTAACTTCAGAAGTTTTTGATCTACCTGTACTAACTGAGACCGAAAATAAAGTACCTATTAAATTGCTGATGATACGGGTACAAAAAAACACATCCGGCAAAGTTACTGAAAGGTACGCCTTTTATCACTGTAGTAGTTATAATATTAGCGTGACGAATCTACCTGTAGCTCTGGCATACTGCTTTAGCGCTCTTCCAGCGATCTCAATATCCCCCAGCCTGAGCAGGTCCAGTCGGTGCTGAGCGAGCGAGTCGGGCGAGTGCGGAGGCGAGCGGGGCGAGCCGGGCGAGTGCGGCGAGACGCTGCGCTCGGGGGAGGGGAAGCGGTGCGCGGGCGGCGGTGACGACGCCTGGAACTGCTCGGCCAGCCGCGACAGAAGCACGTGCCGCGACATTCTGGAAAAACAGCTGGTTAAACTTCTTCTTATCCTCATCTACAGATTTTTTGAACTCGCGGTACAACGATCATGTACAAGTTATTTATCTTTAATCATATTTTGTCCTGTTCATTCTTTATTAACCACGTTGCATATCAGAGTGTTTCATGTTTTAAACTGTTAAATTTGTTTTTTTCTTTCGTTTTTGTTAACTTTTTTTTGTTCAGTACTTTGCTGTGTAAAGTGTCGCAGTTTTTTGAATAAATGTTTCTCTGTTCTATTCTTCTCATATCCACAACCTATCACGGACGGAAACCAAGTCAACGATTCACCCGATCAACCCTGGTGTCAGAAGTATTAAACCACCTAATACAGTGAAACCTGTTTAACTGAGATTTCATGGTGCTTACAATATTTTCACTTATAGGGGTTTATCTCTTACCCAGATTCGCAAAAAGCAAGGTTACAAGATTAGAGTTATCTCATTCAATAGAGGTTCTTACTCACAGTGGTCAAAATTAACCAATAAGCGTTTAAAGAGATCAATAATTTTAATTAAAATTTACAAAATAGAGACGTTTGTATTGAAAATCCCACTCATAGAGGTCTCATTATAAATTACTCATTTGTAGAGGTCAGCGATTCTAATAAAACTGAAACTTCTACTGACATGGGCGGATGTATAAAAGAGCAAGTTTTTATTATTATTTTGTAAATTACAGAAGCTAATAAGCTTTTTATATCGGTTATGGAGGTGAATATGGAAAAAAATATCAAATATAACTCCCAGATGAGGTTAAAATATCGATGCTAAAGTGCTGGGTCCTGGTTGAGTGTATCAGTTGTCGTGGTTTCTCACTTGTACAGCTCCCAGTTAACCAGGTTTAACTGCATTATTTCATAAGAAAAATAATTTTAAACAGCTTGTCTGCTAAACTGCTGACAGAATATGTCTCCTAAAGCTTGCCAATATTGAACCTTGTATTTGCTAGCCTACGAATTACGCTACGCCGTAGCCGCCGCTACGCATTGAGTAGCTCTTATTTGTAAATCAATTGATTTTTTTCCTAACCTACTGACCGACGGGTATTCCAGTTATTTCTACAACTTATATGCAGTATTATATTATCTTATATATAGTGGATTGTATTCGTTTTTAAACACTTTCTTAGTCTTATAAGAATGCTTGATATGGTAGTAGAAAAGTCGATCAAGCCCATGATCTACTTTGTATTTGTCTGTGTTTGTTTTACTCAATCCGTGGGTCATTTTAATCGCCTCGACAAGTGACTTAGGAGATCCTAGTTCAAATATACAATGTATGATGTTGCCACGTGACTACAAAGCGGATTGTTTAATCATGTGTGTAAACATTCAGACTAAAATGCAAGGTGATTCGAGTCAGACTTGTATTTACAACCAATGCAGCCAAAACAAACACTATACCTACTGTGGATTCGGCTGCATATTTCGACTTTGTCCACTTTTATTTAATGAATACACTTGTTAACATACGAATGAATACATTTGTTTTAGCTTCGACCTTTAAAGACCTGATAAATTTATTGTATGCAACATATACCTATATTTAATTTTTACACCATAATTATTAAATTGAGAATAAACTGAACCGCTGATGTTATGTGGAAGATAATTTTGTATTAACCCGCATACCTTTATCGACTAAATTAGATTACAAATAAAGGTTAATAGCTATAGTGTTACTATCAAGATTTCACGGGTGTTGATCAATTTAAAAGTTGCGATATGATCGTTGTTTTTACGTGACCGACGTCATTAGTGACCATCCGACTATTTGTTGACAGAGCTCTCGGCATGATTAATCCTGTCGCAGGCGGTGACGGCCGCGCTGACGGCGAATCGTATTAAAAGCTCAATCAAGCAAATGAAGAATCAGAATAATGGACGCGGCGCCCGGTGCGTGGGCGCATTAATAATGTACGCCGCCGCTAAAACAATCTCCATTACGCTAACGCACATTACGTATTAATAACGTGGTAGCCTCATTATAAATAGAACCAGCAAATCATAAATAATGACAGCAATGAATTGCCAAATTTTTTAATTACCATAATGCAACCGATAGGGCGCAATTAGTGGGCGCACGAGCTTTCTGTAGCGATAGCGATCTCGGGCGAGGATCTGCGGCGAGTATTCCAATTTCTTGTCGTGTGTGGATAGAGTGATCTTGTCACTATTACGACTAATTGGCTAACGAATTACGTGTGGGGCTGTGTCGTTATTTCTTGTTTCAATATAGCTTATACTGTTCATTAGCGCGGAGTGGCAATTTGCCGCGGCCTCCTCGGACGGTTTTTTCCGTTTTCCCGCCCGCTGGGAACGCGCGCACTTGCAAAATAAATCAATCAGCGCGCGAAATTTATTATGAGGTTGTTTGCTAAATTAAATGGAATTATACCCAGAACCGACAGCTGCGTCGGTGTGCATTTTAAATTTTGAAATAACTCTATCAGGTAACTTTAAATAATACCTTATAATAAAATTATTGAAGGTACATAGTGGCTTAAGGTAATTAAGTGCAATTAGTTGGCTAGAAATTCCATTAGGTAGCCTTGTTTTAAATTAAAATTGTAATTATAAATTTAACGTTAATATGAAATGTGAATTTTTAAATATCATTGTTCTTGCTGTGTTCATTTGTAGTATGTATGAAAATTAAATAAGACTGTTGGTATCTCTGAACATTTCTCGACACTTTTTCAACCCTTCCTTTCATCTGTTTTTAACCGACAAAAAAAAACCTGGAGGAGATTGTCATTTCGTGACGAAATTTATAAAGGAACTTTAGGTATAAATAATATGTACCTACAAACAATACCTGAATTTATGTAAGCGTGTTTATTGGTGCAATGGTAAACTTATATAAAGTAATATGCAATACTTTTCTTGTAATTACAGCTGTATTTGTGTCTAGTTCTCGAAACACGTGATCGAATAAATCCAGATTATGCAAATAATCGGTACTTATAAATATTTTGGTTGAACAACTTAATTTACTAACGAATAAGACGAATGATTCGATAAGATTGGATGATAGAGTCAATCTAAAACCCCTTTTTAAATTTTATTGATTCACAAATTCCAAAAAGAACTAGAAACCCGAGCTGAGCTGGGCTGTATGTACCTTAGTATAATTAAATGTATTTAATTATGTCAATTATGGTGGTGCCTACATACGTATTTAAAACAGCTATGATTATCAATTAATTCACCTAAGTATCTAAATATTTAAACAATGTATTTTCATGTACATTCCTACATACCATTTTGACGGTATACAAATAATTACGTCCTAATTAATAAGGATATCTTTATGCGACGGTATACCGAAAATATTGAAACCACAATCAGATTATGAAACAGGCCAATGTTTTCAAGGAAAAAATCTGTTGAGTAAAAACAAAAAAATCTCGATCTCCAATACAATACAAAACACACGAGGATACTGAGAGAAATCGGAAAAAAATTACGTTCATTGTTAAAAGTTGTTTAGTTGTATGCCTGAAAAGTTTTCAGTACTTACACCAGTCCTTTACACTATGAGATTAGATAATACAAAACCAATCAAAATATAATATTTCGCAATGGGCGGGCTTACCTTAAACTGAAATTCTGAATCACTCACTAAGCTATTCACTCCAAAGCTTTTAAAGCGAACTTTTATTTAGTAATACAATTATTTCATAAAACACTAGGAATAGTCATTGTTATTTAATTAGGTAGAAATCAAAAAGTTTTCCGGTAACGTGCGATGTTCATACATCGAGTGCGTGCGAGTGCGAAGGCTGCGCGGGAGAGCGCCCGCGGTGCGTCTGTGTCGGCGCTTGCCACCTGACTGCCGCCCGGCCGCCTGAAGGAGGCTCGCGAGCGCGCCCCGACCTACCCGACTACACAATAACGCTATTTTTTTCAAAACCCCGTAACAAAAAAGAGTAGGTCGGGCGGAGGCTGCGCAATAACGAAATGATTTGATGAAACGGCCACTTGACAGGTGGCTCGCGTCGCATCCTCGCATGCACCGGTTAATTGTCGGTTGCACTCACGTTGACGGCGCAGAGGACGCTCTGAAAAATGGCTTTTAAGTATTAATGCCCACAAATAAGCGGTTGCAGGTCGTGTGACATTAAGCCTCTTCCATTACGTATCAAGAATGCTAGGTGTATTGCTGATAGACCAGTAGTCCAGTAGTCGTTAGTGGCAAGTGGTACCGTGGTTCATAAAATTGTCCATGCGAACCTTTGACAAAGCTGCCTTGTGTAATGTTGCTTAAAGATAGTTAAGTTACTAGTAAAGCAAAAGAGGTAGTTTTCAGCTTGAGAGCGGACTGTTGCTGAAATCTGAGCGTGGCGCGCGCGTGCTTAGATTTGAGTTAGCCCCGCCCACCGCGCGCGATTGGCCGCTGCTTAGCGCGGGGCGGGGCGTGTTTAGACATTACAGAAGCCTTGCTGTCAACAAATAGATTTAATTTTAAATTTGTTTTATTTTCCTTCAATTGTTTAGATTAATTTAACTGACGTCAATAGGGTTTGAATCTTTTTGTGTGATTGATTACAACCACAGTTCTATAGGTACCTACAAGAATTGTCATACCTACATGCCCAAATTGAATACATATTATGCATTTTTTCAAAGATTTTAGTAACTTAGTAAGAAGGTACATATTTTTAGGGAGTTATGATGCATTTTATGCAATAAACTACCTACTACAAAAATGGCCCTGCAAGGTCACGTACCTAGTGAAGTGAAAAGAAGGTTTTGCTGTCTCCTTAGCGTGGCAAAAATACAAACACGAAATACAAATCTCGAAAGAAACCAGTAGTAGTGTACCTACAAACATACCTACATACACATATCACGACTATAATCGGCCGCAAGAACGGACATTTACGCCACGTCTGACAAATATTTGAGGGACATTCGAAAAATTGTGTGTTGCTACAGTGACAGGTTGTCAACCCATCGCCTAAAATTGCAATACACACCCTCGAATCCCTTAGTCGCCTCCTACGACTCCCACGGAAAATAAATGGGGTGGTGCTATTTTAATCTGGCATCACACGGCAAATAGTAGTGTACTTATTTAAAAATGTAGAGCATACATTTGACAATTTCTTTCTCAACCCTTTTTATTTATTTACGACTATCATAATGCCTAGGTATATTTTATTACCGACTGCGATTTGCTTACAGCTTGAATGTAATTTAAGTAATTACTATTTTTGAAAATGGAATGTGCAATAGGTATGTCGGCCCCGATATGGTTTAGCTACAGAACGTGATAGTGAATTTAGTAGCCCTTATTTAAAATGAAAATGTAAGTACATCTGTCATGTATGGCCGATCAACCTCAAAACGACGCGACGCCAACTTAAACCAGACCACTTTTCAGATGAAATAATAACCATTAATGGGTTAGGTACTTGGAGCTAAATTACAACAATCAATGTACGTAAGGTACACCTATTCATACTTACATAGCAGTCCACTGCTAGACGTAGGCCTACCCCAGGGTACGCCATAGGACACGATCTCTCGTTTTCGCCATCCAGTCGCTACCAGCCGCGTTTTTTAAGTCATCAGGTAGGTACACCTACACATACATACATACATAAACACGCATATATCCCTTACGGGGTAGGCAGAGCGTTAGAGGCCGTAAAACGGATATTAAAACCACGTCTGACAAAAGTTTGAGGGTCAATCAGATAACTGTTTGTGTAGTAACAGGTTGTCAGCCCATCGCCTAAAATTGCAATACACATCCAACCCTCGAGTCCCTTAGTCGCCTCTTACGACGACACCCATGGGTAAGAAATGGGGTGATGCTATTTTAAGCCGGCACCACACGGTTTCACCTACACAGGTACGTAAAACTGCAAAACAGAACGAAGTAATTTGTGTCGGCCGTGTGCGTGTTCGTGGAAGCAACCCCGCCAAGTACCGGATACCGGTCGTTTAATGATATTTTTCACCTGATTAACCCGTTGTAAAGCAATCTCTTCAATTAGCCGCCTAATCTGCTTTGCGCCGGGTTTCAAACGTGTATGGTTTCACTAGTGTTTTGGTCCACGTGTTGATGTATACTTTGGTATTTAAATTAAGTATTATGTACCGATGTGGGCTATAGTACCTACGACACAAATCTGTTAGTAGGTAAATCAGGCCTTTTAGATATTTAGCATCGTTATATGAGTGGTTTATATCGAGCAACATTCTTCACATTTTAGGTAAATGTTTATACTTGGGTACATGCAAAGTTCATTTTAATGGATACATATTATATAGTATTAGATTTTTTAATCTTTTCTCTGACACCAGGTTTCACCGAGTAAGTAGTTCGTCGACAAAGAAAAAAAGATAAATTGTGAATTATTCTGAAAGCACAAACTTTTACACGTAAATCTCTAAATTTTCATGCAAGAAGTGCAATGTTAAACATTGATTTTAAGATCTTTGAATATAGGTAATTTCATTCTCTTATGTAACTGCCATTGATACCCGCGCAAGGTATGTCGTGCTACATAAATTAGATTGATACATAAGTTGCAGTGCATTTCTATGGATGCGCGAAGGCCTCTACCTACTCCATAACTGCGTGCGCGTGTCGCGTGAGGGAGCGCTCGGTGCGCGGGTGCGGGAGGGGGAGGGGGAGGGCGAAGGGGGAGAGGGGAGGAGGGGGCGCGTCACGGCCCGTTAGCGCGGATCCTCGCGCGGCGCGTGCACATGTCGCCCCGGCACGCGCCCATACACCTTTTTATCAACCTTTTTCCAACCACTTTTTGTTTTCTCCCTTTGTTCAAATTTCGAATTAAAGCCTCCTTTTGGGCCAGCACGAATTAAAGAAACCAGATTGGAGATATCACGATGGCATACGTGATTCTTTTTTGATGCCACAAAAAACGATTTTGAAGTAACGGTGGAATAGGGGAATGTAAAACAGTTACTAAAATAAGCCGTAAGTTAGCCGGAGGATGTTTTTGTTTTGCTTAGTGGCAGCGTAAATCTCTCGTGTATTTTTTGCAAAGGACAGGCGAGGCTTAAAGAGGTCCATAAAGCAAGTTCTTGATAGATAAGTAAATCAAAATAAAACACTGGAAGGTACCTAGGTTTCAGCTGCGGTAAAACCGGTACTTGCAGGCGGCGTCGCTACGTGTTTCCCCCCTCCCCCCACTGCCATTCTTCGCAGTCAACTTTTATTAATTGGGCAGATGAGAGCCACGGCTTCCATGATGAATGCTTCTGCCTTATAAGGGCAACAGTTCGCGAAACCTTTTATAGATTCTCAATTAAAAGTGTCTATTATAGTTAATAGGACGGGCGGACACTGTTAGCGTTTATAGAAACAAGAATATTTGCTTTAAGTGTGGGATAAAAAACGGGCAATATAACGGAAAGGACGATTAAGTAGAATAAAATATAGCGTGGGGGTGCGGGTGGCAGGTGGCTGCAAGCAGGGATGCGCCTGCAATACCTGGACTTATCGAGTTTTTACTGATGTCATACTAATAGCTCTATCATTCATATTAAAAGTATACCTGCATTGTATGATATGGCAAACTATGATGACGCCTAACAATAGATATACAGGTCCAGGTAAGTTTTCAATGCTGATTTATTTTTAAAGGAATACATAATACGTAGTCATGTAAATCCAAGCGAGCACTAGCTTCCGGGTGAGCCCTAGCTCCCCACCAAATAGTCAGGTGTAGATTTCAAAGCCCCGGGGCTAAAATTGCAGAGCCCAGCACAAAAAAAATGACATGCAAATAATGGTCAACATTATCCGAGATCAGTGGAGGAAGGGGAGGGAGGCCTTTGCCCAGCAGTGGGATTCCGATGGCTCTATAAGATAAGATAAGATTATTGACCTGGTACAAGTGTCGCAACAGTTTATAAGGTAAGGTAGGTACATGGGCTTAGCGCAGTATCTCTGTTTTTACAATACCGTCATCAGCCTACATATAAAGAACTTTGAACTTTGAGCCCAAAAAGGTCCACAGCACATAAGCTTCTATAATACATACAAGAGCATGATCTTAGGTTAGTTTTTTACAGCTTTTTCCATCCTGCGAAGTTCATCACTCCACTTAGCCTGTTTGAGTCTTACACTGCGGTATCCACGCAGGAGTGTCCGTTTGATGGTTGTTTATCGATAAATGCAACCGAGCGTATCTCATCGACCCATCCCTATAGAGTAGGGCGGCGCGCGCGCACCCTCAGCGACGTCGTCAAGATTCACCGCGCGCGGCATGTGCGCTCTTAACGGATTTGTACAAACGTCTGCGCGTGCCATGCACTCACTTATACAAACCTACTTTTTTTAACTTGCAAAATTTTCAAGCGCGGACAGGATTTGAACCTGCGACTTTCGCATTACTAGTGGCGACGCCTCTTCCATCTGGGCTACCGCAGCTCATTCCTTGCCCGCCGCAATTTTGCAAGCGTGAATGAGCTGCGGTAGCCTAGATGGAAGAGGCGTCGCCACTAGTAAATGCGAAAGTCGCAGGTTCAAATCCTGCCCGCGCTTGAAAATTTGCAAGTTTTAAAAAATTGTTTACCTAACAAGAGAAGTGTTTTGAAATTTGGAATTTAACATACCTACTTACCTGTTTGCTATTCATTTATTTTGTTAAATTTATTTCGTATTGCCTATTTGCCCCAAAATTGTAATTCTCTCACAAGACATGGGTTGGCTGGAAGAGATCTCTTCTTTAAAGATAAGCTCGCCTTTGCGACAAAAATTGTATATATTTTTTTCTGTGTATTTTTTTTGTGCAATAAAGAATATATTAAATTACTGACAAAGGAAGGATTAAATCAGGTGCAGCCTAACGGATTTGTTGAAAGCCGCGTGTGTTCGTAAAATAATGCATTGTCTACATCGAACATGAATACAACTCCACGTATTGAGTAACAAGCCATGGCAAAATAGAAAATTAAATTAATATTATTTAAGGCCTTCAGTGTCGTCACATACCAAAAATCTCGTTATGATATGTGTGATGTTTGAAAAAACTGAATCAGTAAATACATTTTTTTGTATCATAGATTGATTTTTAAGTAACCGTTTTGTTTGAATAGAATTGCATTTTTAAGTGTTCATCTAGAAAAAAAAACACAATGTGAACCTAATTTCGGTCATTTCATCGCAAATGTTCTAAAAACGATTTTAATTGAATTTAGAGTTTTATTATTATCTCGCGTATTAAAACCCCCAAAAACGCCCAGAAACTTACAAGAAATCTGATTGAGTGTTCCTCTCTGACGCAGCGGCAATGAAAGGGACAGTCTTTTTACCCACGTTTTACCCTACTCAGCTCTGTAATGTCAAAGAAGTTGTAAGGCGACGACACACTTATGTGATACTGTTATCCCATCCAACGCTGCATGATACTACGGCAGCGACATACTTGTTCTACGCTACACAGACGTCAGAGGCAGAGCAGACGCACACTGAACTTAAGTATGTGACGACATAACACGCTATCTGACGAAAGATCGACGATGCGTAGAACAATAATCAAATGACAGGTTGTTCTAAATGTAGCTAGGCAGCTTATGTGCATTTTATTTTAAAACTCATTCTCTCTCTTAAAATATTAGTAGATAGATCTTTCTTAAAGGAATATTACGCTGATCACCTGCCGAAATTAATATCTAGGCAAGATTTGTACTTTTTTGGGCTAGACCACCTACAACTGTGAGATAGAGATCAAAGAAGACTTTCATTTGTATTGAAAACCAACCAAAAACGTGGATCATCATTGATACATGTTATTGCTAAATTTGGTTCCTAATGTGTTGATTCTTCTACACATCTCAAGGCCCCGCACGATTTGCCTTGTCCTTGCCTTCGTAACTTTAAGTCTAGGCAATCTTTGATGTGCACCAATATTGACCGCGCACCACTGTGAGATAAAGAATAAGGAAATCTTTCATAAATAAACAGTCAAATAAATTAGATCATCATTAAATTGTTCCGTCATTTTAAACAAGTGCGTAACTGAGCAATCGCTAAAAGCTTTCTGATGCTTTTCGACGTGTTAACACGACATACATGACAGACGACGCTCTCTTACGCCCGCGCAACATACCTCTACATCCACTGCGATTCAGTCCCGTCAGCGACGTCGTTTAAGTTAGATGTGCTTCTAAATATTTATTGTTTATAGTATTCCTATGAAAACTGGAATTTTCTAACAAGCATCACATAACATGGGTGGTACGTATCCTTTATATCCCAAATAAAATAAATCTGGGAATTTGTACATACACATTTTCGATTCAAAACAAAGCAAGCGCACGAACGTGCGTTGGTGTTTTTTGTATGAGTTTACTCTAATCAGCAAAGAAACCTAGCACTGATCGCTTTCTTTCTTACAAATCAAAACCAACTACGCATTTTTCTCTCATCTTTTTACTACTTTTATTTCATGGGGTGAAGTGAAAGATATAAATCAATCAGTGCTAGAAATCTACGCTGGTTTGAGTATGAGCATATAAAAGACATCAACGCGCGCTTGTGCGCTTGCGCTGTTTTGAATCGAATGCCCTCCGAATACTGATAGGCTGTATTCAGACCATGAAACTGAACAACTTGTAATACAAATATTTTTCAGAAAATGTAAAAAAGACCTTTTCATAGTAAAAGCAGTCAGCTGATCGTTATTTTGTGTGGGAAATCATTTCCTTATGTTTCCCCCTGACATAGGTTCCTATCATCCCTACTTATTCATCTACCACAAGTCAAAACGCAGTAAGTACTTAGGTATAATATAGCGAAAAAATCCCTTTTGGTGTTCATGTGGGATATTTTCTCTTTAGACATTCCTCTCATTTGACTTGGTTTATGCCATGTGGCGAGCGACTGAAACCGTAAAAGCTCGAAGTGCGCGTGCGACGCGAGCTTTGTTCAATGCACAAAAAGGGCTGCTTTATTGCCATGTGTTCGCACAATCGCACCATTACTGTTGACTTCTTTCAGTGTGGCTTAAAATTTGAAATCAGAATAATTCACATATTATTTACTTTTCGAAACTTTTATCACAGAAAATACTCAAATAAACTAAGGATCCTGCTAATCTCGTAGTTGTAGTAGTCGAGATCATTCGCGTAAGACTAAATAAAATATAACATACAAAAAAATATGATGTAGGTTTACGTGACATACTTGTTTATGCTTTGGTAGAGAGTTTAGCCCTCCATAAAAACTTTATTTTAGACTTTTACATCCGTAGTTATAATAATATGTATGTTATTTATTTATTTATAATAATAATAATAAGTAATTTGTTTTAGTTTTTATTTTAGCAATGGTTAGCCACATGGCTTAACTTACTTAAATATTACAGCGTTATTAATCAGTTGTAATACTTAATTTATTAGGTACAAAACAACAAAGGCATACATACTAATTTGTTGAATGAATTAACAATAAAGCTTGTGTAGGAAGTAATGACGTTGATTTTTTTGTATTTAAAGTGGCCAGTCAGATAAATAGGTAACTTGTATTAAACTACGTACCTATTTATTACGAAAGTATAAAAGGTTAAAAACAAATCGGGTTCGGTGCACTGTCCTTTCCGTTAATTGCCATCATTCTGAGGTTCCCATATTGAATGGGCACATAAGCACATGTCGGTGCGAGGCTGCATTCGTGTTG
Source organism: Tuta absoluta (assembly GCA_027580185.1). NCBI lineage: Eukaryota > Metazoa > Arthropoda > Insecta > Lepidoptera > Gelechiidae > Tuta > Tuta absoluta. Next base: position 18,386,905 of record JAQAHW010000002.1, read on the forward strand.
CGGTCGACGATTACCTACCACTACCCACACCCACCGAGTAATAACCTAGCATACTCTCACAAAAACCGTTTACGCTATTCATATCTTAAGCCTTTATAAATATTATTAAATCGCCGTTAAAAATAAAACAAAAGGAGGTAACAGTTTGCGGTTGCTATTTGCCGCTCTCTATAAAACGATTATAGGGTCGAATCGAGCTTGCGGTGCGCTTATTCTTGACTTTTACTTGACTTTTGATTATTGGAAGTTATCAGGGGCATACATAGGTATGCGTACGTGTATTCTTTGACAATTTAATAGCATATGCGCGCGCACCTGCCACTGCAAAAAGTAGGCGCACGCTTCGGGCGGTGAGCGGAGAATTCGTCGCCGCGATAGGACGCGTCTAGCCACTGCCGACTTATACGCTATTTATCCGTAATTGATTGGTAAGGTGCATTAAGCCCTTCAGCCTACGTTTTTATAAAACATGACCATACAAGGATTTGCATCTACGTTCGCCCAGTTACTTATAAACTAATTTACATCGGATTGTGAGCTTTCTTATACGAGAATATCTTTACAGTAAAGCCTTGAAGTGTATTGACTGCAATGTAGATAAAGTCCAGTTTGATTGGACTAAGATATCCGAGATCTTTATATCGAGTGATGAAATAAATGGTAAAACCGCTTTTAAATATTTGCTGCTGTTTTTTCCTCTTTTGCGAAGTACTCGTCACTTACTTTATCTTTAAAAATCTGTGTTGTAAACAGCTCTGCCCGGCTGACGCGGTTCTTTTTGTTGTTTAATGTAAGGGTTGCCAACCACCCTGCCTAAGTTGAACATGTCCGTTGTTTTAATTGTTTTTAAGTTTTTACATAGAGCCACACGCGTAGTTTGCCAAAAGTCATAATTTGCGTTAAATACGCCTTAATATTGTGCTCTCAGTGGCGTTAATTTTGTCTAAATCTTAAAAAAACAATAAATCCCTATTTTTAATTGATTGGCTTTGCACCTCTGAGTCCACATTTTAGAAGAACTATTTGGTATAGAGGTAGTATAAAAAGAGAAAAGCGAATAAGGATACAATGAAAATTGACCCTAGATGATAAACAGAGGAACGTGGCAGCCCTGGTAGAGTCCAATACGCAAACGCACACGCACGTCGCACAGTGAAGATGTCCGAGTAAGTTAACGCGTGCCCCGCGGCGTCGGCTGCGCAAGCGACTCATGTCCGGTTAATGAGTATTTTAACTACTGTTGGTAAATCATCCCTGCAGCTCCACAACTGCACATGCCGTCTATGCTCATGTAAAATGTAAGCAATTTAGGCCAACCTGATTTGTGTATGTTTATGGTTGTAATTAGTCATCAGAGTAATCATAAGTTGGCACTGCGTACATTTTTTGCGCAGGTGTATCATGATGACAGTCGGAAAGGAGACTTAGGGAGGTACTTGAAACTTTTAGTAGCAAAAATATAAAATGTAATTTTTTACCGTGCAATTTTCATTTCCTCCCAATCTGAGATAAAAAATATTTCTGATTGTCTGTCTGGCCATTGAAATATCGTGATTAGCTCAAATTGTGCATTCGACATAAAATCCGATAAAAAAAACTTATATTTTGTACCAGATACCAGGGATAGCGACATCTCGACAAAGTCTCTCATGAACTCACAAGTAAAATTACCAAATATCCTAATGGAAATAAAACCTATATGTCTGGTTAAAAAACTAGGGGGCCATAAGTTTTCTAAAATATTTTTTTCAGTTCTGTAGTTTATAAAAAAATGACCATTATTATCTTCAATCTTAAAGAGTAAATGCGCAACTGAACCATCATTTGCCTGTGACCACCCATCGGCAGAGCACAAAAATACTGCGGAATAATTCTTAACAATAATTGCGGCATAAATTTCGTGAATAAATCTTATCGTGATTGTTTTTGTAAGACCCTCGTTGCAAGGTTGCACCTGAATCCATTATGTGAAACGGACAGAAAAGTTAGAGCTTAAAAATAGCTGTGAAGGTATCCATTACGTACCTACACCGGAGGTTTTGCAATTACTGGTAATCCGGTATTTATTTTTATTTTATTAATTATGCCCTAGTATTATTTTATTCAAATATTAGTAGATAGGTAAGTAAGCCCTTTATGATAATCGAAAAATATATTTACTCTTAAAGCTTATATTTTTATTATGTATTACAGACGCAAAAACCCGTTAAAAGGAAGTCCTAAATCACAATTTCATGACTGGATGACACATACCCGTTTTTTATATTGAAATATTTGGGTTACTAATTAAAGCACTAAAGGTGCCGCGATTTCGCAAGCGGTTAATGAATGGGCAATCACGCTCCCTTTGTAGGTTATATCGCCCATATTAAATTGGCCCCTGACACCTGCACAGATTTCTGAATCAATATTATTCACGTGGAGTCTACATTACAAGTGCTGTCTGTAAATTGTAATGCAATGCTGTTTTTGAAATAAATACAGAAAGTGTTATTAGTAAAAGCGTCAGTGTATAATAATATTTTAGTGTGGAGTGGTCGAGGTGAGAAGGTACTGGCGGAGAGTTTCGGAAGTTCCCTGTTGTGCGTGCAAGTGTCGGCACGGCTGGGCGGCGCGGCGGCGGCGGCGGCAGCGACGCGGGCGCAGGCAGGTGGCTCGAAGGCCGGCGCGGGACCGGGAGCGGGGCCTCTAGTTAATTGATTCCAATCTGAGGCCTCGATAATTCCTCCTCAAACGTGACTTCACTCTCACTCACCCGTAATGCGAGTAATTACTTGCATTACCGGTCGAACCGTAAAGGTGCTAACTCCACCTTACGCTTTTCACGGAATCCATAGCCGAAACGCATTTAATTTTTATAAAGTGCACAAAATTGCAAAATATCATTTTACGAAAATTAGATACTTCATCTACCTCGTGTCGTGTAATCGCTGCATTGCAATAAGAGAGTAACAAACACGACACATCGTGTGAACAGCGAGCCTGAACTTTACGGAGGATCTTTTTGCAAAATTATTGTCATCGTTATTTATTGAGCCTGTAATTGTCATAAGTATATTCATATGAAAGCGCAGGCGCATGAAACGATCCGCCGTTGATACCAGCCGCTAAGGGTTGCCAAGCATATTTTTCAAGAACTGGTAGGTATTGAAATTATGCCAAGTTTTTGGTACAAATAGTAATTTTTAGAATGTTTTTTGTTAAAACCATCGGTGTGAAGCAACATGAAAGTAAAATTATTCCAAAATCTTCATAAATTGTGAATAGATTAGGAAATCAGTTATTATTCGAAGATTTGAAAAAAAGGTTTACATCTGGCAGGACTGGAGTAGTGGAGTGCCGCCGAAGCGAACCGATTTAATTGCCGCCATTAATCCGTGGACAGGACCGTTTCCTCTGCCAACCGGCTATTTAAAGCAGGCTTCGTCCTTTTTATTGCAATTCCATTTTTAAATTACCGTACAGTTATTACAGGGGCGCTTGCTCGCGGCGCGCAATGGTCGGTGCGCAGTGATCGCTCATTCGAGGGCCGCCATGTCTAATCGCCAGGAGACCACTGACACAGATTGCTACCTACTGCCACCGACAAGCCACCGATATGCCCATTGCTGATCTCATTTATATAGACTGCCTTTGATATTAAACTGAGTTTTTAAAGAACCCATTATAATTGAATAACTAAGTTCATTAGGTATTCATTTTTCTTCGGCTACATAGTTTCAAAAACTAATTACAGATTCCTGGTAAAATCACAAATGGAATGGAACTGGAATCTTAGAATTATAACATTGAGTAAGTATACGCAAAAACACATTATTGAAAATAAAAATTGCTTAGTGAATTTCCGTTTATTTTAAAGAAATGTAATGCTTTTTTCTTAAAAAAGGGTTATAGTAACAAGAACACATCCTTTTATACAAATTAAATCCAAAAAACACAATATTTCACGAAGAAAACAACAAAATGCGCATTATTTGCAACACAGCTTTTTAAATATTTTTTTACGATCGTGGAGCTGAAAACTTTTTTAAATTTGGCAGCATTATGCTGCTAACTTCATTACCTTTTCAAATGTACAACACATGCCAATTTCCGCTTTAACTACATAGATATAAGGCAAAAATTTGAGTGCAAAAGCGTTGTCTCTCTGAGGAGCCGGCGGGCTTAGATGTTTTTGATGCTGGCTCTTTCGGGAGCCACATTGCGAAGGGTTATAATCTACTTACCATTTGAAATAAAAGTTCAGCTAACAGTATTCTGAATTACGTACTTTGTTGTCAAATGATAGTATTTAAATTATAAATTATAGTGAACAAATGCGACGACTGTTTAAAAACGCTTTGTTAACTAGCATACGATTAAAATCAAACACAAAAAATGCTAATCAAAGGGCGAGTGTGTTGTAAAGTAGCACTTTCCATATCTGTATGCAGACAGGGCAGAGCCGCCACCAGTACTACATAAAATAAAGGAAGCATCTGGCATCATCATCAGCATATCAGCTAGTTACAGCCCTGTGCCCTCCTCTAGGGCAACAGAGCACGATCTTCCGCTTTTTCCATACAAATACTTCCCGACACCTTGGCGTCTACTCAGAGACAGAGTTCATCATAATCATAACTGCATTAAATTTTAATCTGATATGCTGTTTGAGTAGGTAACTGTTCTGCTTCAAACCTGCAACCAACTGAGTAACCGCCGTTCTTCTTTCCTTAAGAAATACAAACATCGTATATTTAATTATTGAACGAACAAGAACCACTCATTTCAAATTGTAATATCGACCGCAGCGTGCCGCGGCCCGCAACAGTATTTGGCATTCATAGCTGAAAAGCGTTTGTGTCAGCAGTCGAAACTGTCAAGGGTACATGCTCCACAAAATTATACAAGAATAAGTCGATATTATGTATAAACACATAAAAAACCATCACTAAAAAAATACCTCGTCTCTGAATCCGTTTCTGGCTGGCTAGCGGTGAACGAGTGGTGCGTGTGCATCCACGCCGCGTCGCACGCGCCCAATAATTACTTGCAAAGGTCGCGCGCGCACATTGCGCCGCTGCGCCGCCGCCTGCGAGTGCCTGCTACTTGCGCGCGCGCAGCCCCAGGCTCCTCGTCACTGTCAACGGACGAATCCTAATAAAGACTTGACTTGAAACGTTTTTCTCAGATTAAAATTAAGTTAACCTGGCTGTTTGAGAAGTCTGCGGTTTTAGCATCTGGCGCGCGGGAGAGATTGACAATAAAAAAGCATAAAACCTTATAAACACAGATATTTCTTGGCCTGAAAATTACGATTTACAGAGTGTATGTAGAGTGTAAGGGATAGGTTCCCGAATACTGATTGGTTTGAACACTAGATTGTACCTCAATACATACACACGTACACTGTTAAGTAACTTATCGAACGAATCATAATAAAAACTTGAAACTTTTTTCTCGGAATAAAATAAGTAATTAATATTGCCTATGTTTTAGCTTTTAATAAACGAAAGATTGCCAAAAAATACGCGTAACGCATATATATGGATATATGATACTAAGTATCGATATGCTGCAATCAGACCGTGATCTGATCCATTTACATTTTTCTCTAGATTTTTTTCAGGTACCTAATTGATAACTTTTTCAGCAATATTTCCAGTATTAATAATTTTTGTGCAGCGAGCAGAGTCGTCGTCGCAGCCCAAGGCTCCTCATATCCTCCAACCTCCAACGGACAAATACTAATATATCGAAATGTATTAAAATTAGGAACCTGTTGCTTTCATCTTTCCTTTTTTTGTAGATAGTTTAGTTTGTTTGACCTAAAACCTTCGGGTTATTATACCCTTATTTACCTCCTGCAAGCAAAGAAGAAAGGCTTACACCTAACTACCAAACAACTTAATTTAATTAAAGTAGAAAAAATATGAGAACGTTTTTTCATTTTGTCCAAGGAGCCGGTGTTTGATCATTAATCAATTCCTGTACATTTTATGTATCTTGGACACGATTAATGATGATGGATTACGACAAACCTCTCACATGTCAGTGTATCACATGGTAGCGTTTTGATGCTTTTTCCATTATTTAATTTGATAATAAAGATACTGTTATTAACCGACTTGAAAATGAAGGAGGTTTTCAATTCTTAGGAGACTTTGTTTTTATAAGTTCGACGATCTTGTTAATTCGGGGTCTGATGATGGGATCCTGTGGAAATCGAGGGAACACGTGAAAGTCGGTATTATTTTTTAATAATATTTTATAATAATACACATTTCATATGGTACTGCTCCTCAGATCATTATGAGCCGAAACAGTTCGATTCGACCTATATTTGGAAAAACCTTTTCTTATTTATCCTGTATAAGACGATTATTTTACTTAATGTGTGTAATTTTTCAGATATATCTTCTACAAGAGTTAATTTTATTGATAATGAAGCTTTAATTACTTCTGAATTTAAAATGCATACATTTTATAATGATACCTACCTGACATTATAATTAAAAAATTATCTATACTTTTTATAAAAAAGAGGACTAATAGGTACTTCTTCTTTTCGTGTGGGACACCGAGTTGTCCAAAGATCTGATGAACCCTGATGGCAGAGATTTTCAACAACCTACTGCTACTACTACTAGATCAAAACAGAAACTCTGCGATCTCTACGTTATGTATGTTATGTTAGGAGGTACTTAACCTAAATAATTATCATCATCATCATATCAGCCTATAACAGTCCACTGCTGTTCGTAGGAACCACCTGAACGAAATAAACTACTATTTGTGGAGCAACTAGAAAAAATAGTGAAGTGTATTCCAACCTCCGAAAACATAATTGTAATTGGTGACACCAACCTAAACATTCTTCACGACTTAGTAAGTCCAATTACTTCTAAATATAAAAACACCCTGTGTGGATACGGCCTACAGTGCACAATACCAAGTTCGCAGGTAACGCGCGAAGCGATCGTAGACGGCAGGCTCGACGTGTCATGCTTGGATCATGTGTGGGTGCGAGCGAGGTACAGCGATTGCATAGCGTCATCATACGTCATCGAGACCCGCATATCGGATCATCATGCTGTAGGTATATCGGTCGACTTAGGCGCACCAGACACGCGTGGATCACAAAAGAGGAACGGTACACAAGAAGTAATTTGCGATAAACTAGTTAAGCAGAAATTGGATGCGTTTGACTGGACTCAGTTAATGCTACTTACTTGCCCTGTTATGTTATTTCTCAAGTTATGTACAGTCTTTGACAACATTTATAAAGACAGTATTATTACACTAAAAGTACGTAAAAAAAGAATAAGTCAGCCTTGGATAAATAGTTATTTGTATACAATGTTATTACGTAGGGATCATTTGTTTAGAGCTTGGAAGTCAAGTCCGAAAAACATGAATAAAAGATTAGAATATACAAAATTTAGAAATAAGGTAAATAAATTAATTAATGAAGCCAAAAACAAATACAAACAATCAGAAATAAAGAAATAAATAATAATAATAAAACCAGACATAACTAAGCGCGTTACATTGAAGTAAATAACAATTTTAAACGAATCAAAAGCAGTTCATAGGTTACAAATACTGCAAAGACGGCACCACAGACTGCAAGTGTATTATATATATATTTTTTTTAAATAAAGAAATGTAATGGGGATTTTAGAAAAATTTGGTCAACGATCAATTCATGGCTAGGTCGCACTAAAACTAATCTAGATAACGTTATAATAAAAAGTTTGGGCAAAACAGAAAGTATCAAGCATATCTGTACGAAATTCTCGCAGACATTCACTCAAGAAATACAGAGCATCAAACATGTATGTAACATTAAGTTCTTAGACAGAAAATCATACGTTAGTCCGAGTAAGGTCAGTTTTCGATTTAGAAATGTAAGTTCCTCAGAAGTAGAAAAAGTTATTAATAGCATGTCAAGTGAAAAGGCACCAGGACTAGATCGCATAAGGATAAAAGACATTAAGTATATACAAAATTATTTAAGCCCTATCCTTGCAAAGTTTATAAATATGTGTTTAAATAATAGTATACCTATATCCGGACCAATTAAAATCTGCAATTATACGTCCCATTTACAAGTCAGGCAGTCACCTGGAATACGTCAACTATAGACCCATAGCTATATTATCAACTTTAGATAAAATAGTAGAAAAAGTTGTTGTTAGCCAAATCAGTAAATTTTTAGACCATCATAGTATATTAACAGACAGCCAACACGGATTTCGTAAAGGGCGAAGCACTGTCTCGGCTCTAACGGGCTACGCAGACTATGTAAACACCTGTTTGGACTCGGGTAAACAGATGATAGCTCTTTTTATTGACTATAAAAAAGCGTTTGATACCTTGGACCACGATATATTACTACAAGCCATGGATGAATGTGGCATACGTGGTCCAACAAATCAATGGCTTAAAAATTATCTGACAAATAGGAAAATACGAACTATTGTGAATGGTGTAACTGGCGATGAGGCAGAAGTTAATCTGGGTGTACCTACCGGTTCAGTATTTGGTCCGGTAGGGTACGTGATGCACGTAAATAGTGTGGCTAATGTTGTAAAATACTGTCGAGTCTATATGTATGCAGACGATATGTGTTTGGTATACGGCTCGAAGAATGTATCGGAAATACAAATAAATGTTCAGGAAGACTTCGAAAACGTAACCAAATGGGCTCATGACAATGGGATTATCTTAAATATATCAAAAACGAAATGTATGCATATACACTCGCCGTATAACCAACGTGCAAAGTCAACGAACAAAGAAATGTTAGATATAATTGGACACACGTATGAGTGTTTGCATACTAGTAAAGTTAACTGTTGTTGTACTGCAATTGAATATGTAGAATCTTTTAAATATTTGGGCTTAACAATAGAGAAACATTTTAATTGGAAATTGCATGTAAATGAAGTATGTAATAGGTTAAGATCAGTACTAGGTAAATTTTACCAATTGAAAATGGTGCTTAACAATCATACATTACTAATTGTATATTATGCGCTTGCGGACTCACTACTAAGCTATGGGTTAGTGGTGTATGGTCGAACGTTCAAAACATATTTAAATAACATTAAAAGTATTCAGATACGGTTAATAAAGAACATTGTTAGCAAAACAGTAAAGAAAAGTTGCAGAGATGACTATAATAAATTATTTTCAATTTGTAAAATTTTACCCGTGGAAGAAAAGGTTAAATACTTGATTGGTTTAGAACACTACTACAGTGATAAATATCGGGTTATCAAAACAAATAAATACAACACAAAAAGTGTACGTAAAGGAAAATTTATGCTGCCTGGATTTAAAAACTACTATGGTGAAAGAGTGTCATCTGTGATTGTACCCAAAGTATTTAATAAATTAAGTATACTTAGAAAAACTCCTAAGTTAAGTTAAACTACGCTCAAAACAAAACTGAAAAATGCATTACTCAATGTCAGTGATGATCCACAAGATCAAGCTGGCATAAGAAAATAGATAGGTATAATAATTACGTCTTAGTTAGGTACGATTAAGCTGTTTGAATAGTTAGTGGGTGCTGTCTGGTAGGTTATAGATATATAATAGTGTTAATAAGCGAGTCTCGCCAACAAACTGTTTCAGTTTGGCGAGGAATAGTAGATAAGTTTTTTGTTTGTAACTTACCTTAAATAATAATAAAAAAAAAAAAAAAAAAGGACTCCCTCAGAGTACACCACAAGGCACAATCACCTTGTTCGCCATCCAGTCGCCACCCTCTATAAGTCTTCGGTCCATCTGGCAGGAGGGCGTCCAACGCTATGCTTGTCGAGGCATGGCCTCCAATCGAGAACCCACTTACTCCACCGTCCATCGTTTCTACGAGATGCCCGGTATACGATGTGCCCAGCCCACTAACACTTCAGCCTGCTACCCTTCCAGACTATGTCCGTTACTTTGGTTTTCTGGTAGAGAATTCATTAACGAGAACCCAAGCATATACATTTCCATAGTTTTCTGGACCAGTTTTACTGTCAAGTTCCACGTCTCGGCTCCGTGAGTCATGACTAGCAAGACGCACTGATCGAAAACCTTGGTCTTAAGGCATTGTGGCAAGAGTGATTCCAAAATATAACGCAACTTCCCAAATGCTGCCCAGCCCAGCTGTACTCTTCTGGTGATTTCAGCCTCAAAGTTATCTCTACCCAGCTGCAAAGTTTGCCCAAGGTACACATACTCCTGGACAACTTTAAGGGCTATACCTTCGACGGAGACCGGCTCAGGGATGATGTGTTGATTGAACATGACTTTTGTCTTTTAATGTAATGAATTTGTACATGCTTTTGTTTAAAAAGCACCACCACGTTCTTCAAACCTATGAAAGACTATTATTTATAAATATGAGATAGATGCCGGGTGATGCCAGCTTTGAATAGAATCACCCCATTTTTTTCCCGTGGGTGTCGTAAGAAGCGACTAAGGGACTCGAGGATGTGTATTGCAAATTTAGGCGATGGGCTGACAACCTTTCACTATGGTAATACACAATATTCCAAATTACTCTCAAATTGTTGTCAGACGTGGCGTAAGTGTCCGTTTTTTACAGCCGTTTACGCATTGTCTACTCCGTAAGGTATTATAGGCGTGATATATGTATGTAAGGATAGATAGATTTTAATACGTACATATGAACCTGAATACTGGCCGAAACAAGAATGAATATCAGGAATTACTATATATATCTCGAGATTAATACTTATAGGTAATTATGGTTCTCAATAATTTCATATGTTTTTATTTTTGGTGGGATATTTTTTATGTTTGCCGCGAATGATTCCACGAGTAAATCTACACACACACACAACACACCTAAAGCCTTTATACCTTGCAGCGTAAGGCAAAGTGTTAACAGCCGTAAAATACGGTTGCTATCGCCACATTTGACCATCTGACAAATATTTGAGAGCCGTTTCAGACGTTAGTCGCTGATTACGACATCTGCGCGAAGAAAATGGGTCGATCCTATACATAACACGGTAACATGTGAAATTGCCATTGTGTTGTTAATTAATAAATAATAAAGTAATTAGAAATTATATTCTGTGCATATCTTATCCGCATATCAGTCGGGATAGCTTTTTTAACAGTATAAAACTGGGAGACTTTTCGCCGAATCACTCCTAAAGTGAAACTATCAACCTCTTTTCGCTTTTTTGGAAATAAGTTTTTCTTGGGAGATTTAAACTTTAAACTTCCCGCATCATTTGGTGTTCTGCCTTCGCTTACAATATTCCTTACAGATTTTTCTGAAAATCCCGTAACGCTGGCTACTAATTTTGCTAAATTGACATCATTCTGGTGTTCCTGCGTAGAAGGATCTGTCTTGCGTTCTTCAAAGAATTTGTGTATGTTATACACAACTTCCTTTGTTTGTTTTCGTATTGGAGGACTCATCTTGGGGTCGTAATCTCATGTGCGTCTTGTAAAAAGTTTTGAGTTCCTAAGTACACAACTGACCGCGGCGAGTGACCGCCGGCAAATGACAATCAGTGACACGCGTCGTGCTCGCGCCCATTCCCCGCACACTTTCCGCACCCCCGCAGAGATCATAATTACCCTGCCCCCCGAACGTCTGTAACGCCGCAGGGAGCGGCATGCACGACGTTGCCAGACTATAACATCCATCTTTTCAACTTATCAGTACCATTATCAATTTATTTTACCGTAAATGGTTTCAAAACCAATGAAACTTTATAAGTCCTATTAATTCACCGCAAGTCCATATTACTTAATTTCTCTACTTGTCACAATAGCAATAATCGTAAAAACTTTTTAATGAGTAATCAAAAGATAACTTAGTAATTAATGCTAAAAGCTAGACTGTACCTATATTCCAGATTCCTTTTGGAATTAAATAAACGCTCATATAGCAATTGGAAGTATAATACGGGATACCGCTACCCACGATAAAGATATTTCATACGGTTTATGTGGATAATCACGATATTAATGCTACTAGCGAGAACATCGCATCGTTTTGTATCGCAATTATTGCAAATACTAAGCCCGATAATAGAGACTTCACCATTTTAAACGACTTGAGCTCGGAACTCGGGTAAAACTGTCGATAGAATCTGCAGATGTTTAACAGAAAGAAGAAAACTAGTAAACGACTTGTCACTAGTGGGATGCAAATAACAGGACGTCTTACTATAAAAGACAAGATGTTATCTGGCGACAACTTTGTCAGCGCTAATCTGCAGTTGTCGTGCAGAGGCGCGGAGTCGATCGCGATCGGCCGACGACGAAATAATAAAGATGTTGGTCGATAAACGGCGCAGTCCGATGCTCGTCCGGTTAATTATTAAAGCCAATCGCAATTACATGTCCGCTCGGCGGCATGTGGTGGCCCAACGAAGCCACAATTACTTACCGGCCGTGAATTTCATCTGTTATGATGGTGCGATGCCGTGTCGTCGCTGTGAGTGGACGAGCTTCCATCTCGCATCAAGGCCACTGCAAGTTTAAATCAAGTTAAATCGGTGCCGGTCAGTTAAATTTCATTATCGCATGCCCAAAAACAATGCCGACGGGTGTCATCGATATATTAAATATTGAATATGAAGGGCATCGCAAGAAAAATAAGCTTAAATAGCTAGGTAATATACATTTTCGATGCCATTGCTTTTTATAATACAAGCTTATCGTTGTTAAGTTTAGAAGAAAAACATTTTAATTAAATGCATCTTGAGGCTACATTTCATATCGAGGCTTTGTAAGCGTAGCAAAAGCAAGTGGTCAAACTAGTCGCGACATCTGCCATATCTAGCGAATAAAAAATATGATATTTCTTTCTTTATTAGCGTATGATAAGTGGGTTTGGACCGTTAATGCAGGCTGCCGATGCCCGTAGCCCGCAAGCCAGCAAGCCCGCCACTGGTCAGATTACCGGCGATATATCTGGCTGCCATTCTGCTGGGGGCCAACCCGCGGCTAAATTACACGCTATAGGTAAATAATCTGAGCTTGACTTAGCAACGGTACAAATCAGGGTGTTTGACGTTCCATTCCCTGTTATTACTGTGCTAGGATGCGCAATGCGCATGTATGATGTAGAGCCCATTTGTATTTTACCGAGTAGCGAATACAGGACTGACCTTATTATTAGTGCGTGAATCACCTGTACTTAATTATTATTTTAAATGCTGACCAGACACATCTGTTACGAAAAATAACCCAATTTAATGTTTCAGTGTTTATTTGTGAAGCATAAAAATCGATTTAAATACTTATTTAGTGAAATGGCAATGTGAAAAACTGATTGCGAACTTTCAATGTTACTTTGACGGCGGAATCATATCTTCATAATAACATAGCATTCGAAAGACGATAAAACTTTTATGACTTCAATTCATTCGAAATAAAGTTTTTATAGCCCACAGTTAAACCAGAGCACTCCTTACTAAATGATAAAAAATAGAGTAAGTATAACACCGGTTGCATTAATATTTTCATTAGGGTTTGAAATGTTTATTGATATAATAAGTACTTAAATACGATTGTAAATATAAATGCTTAATAGTACATGTACAAGTTGCCTTTATCCGAACAAGTGTGACTATTTAACAAACAATGACTATTATTTTAAGGCTCACGAGAAGCTTTTATCCAGCGCAATCGTTGTAGCTACGGCTATAAATAAAACTTTCGCGGTGCAAGCGCGTTAAATCGAAATCCGACGATGGTTGGAACTTGTCCCGATGCACCTGCGACAATTTTTATAGTATAAATTTGCATTAATTCATTTAGTCCTGTTTTGATCGCGGCTCGCGGCCGGTGCTACGCGCGGGTGTGTATAAATGGGTTAGCCGGTAAGTGGTGGGATCTGGTCTAGCTACTAGCCACTAGCTGGACTGGGCAGTAGGGGCAGCAGGACGTCGGGCCGCCGAGCTGACGTCCGCTGCGACGTCTAATTGACGGTTACTCGACTGGCCGCGTGCACTTGGGTGCTGCAAACTCTATTAAATTAATAATTTTAATAATTACTTATCAAATTTATAACAGTAGGTATGATTTAGGGTAAGAGTATTTTGGGTATTGTATTTGTAGCTGACATGGTTGACAGCTAGCTACAATAGGAATCACCTCCTTATCTGAAATGAGTCTCATTATTTTGTCATAAAAACCGTAGGAGCTATTGATTACTTAGCATTGCATATCCCTAGCTAGAGATGTATTCTTCTTATATCGGGTGAAAACCCGATGAACCCGAGTTTTTAAACAGCCTACTATTATCCCTAGAAGTGAACCGTGAGCATAATGTATATACCTATGAGCGGACATACAAAAATTAGTCATGATAAAATGCTACGGTACAAACAAAAAGATTGACTTACAAATCAAATTGATCTCATCCGTCGAGCCTGGAGACGTCTCGAGCCGTTAGCATCCGACTACTAGGAATAGAAACATGTTATTAGATGGTACATTTTACTTGTTTATTTTCAGACTCATGAGGTGTTTGCAGCCCTGGCGTATCACTGTCCAGTGGCCAGTGTTCCAGGACTGGTTTGCGACACATCTTGCGTCTGTCTATTAGCCACCAACATTCTTTTTACGCGTACCCAACAAGGTGCTACCACCACTTTTCATAGCAATAAGATGTTAATGCGTTTCTTTCACACTCAATTTACTTTAGAGTCGTTAACATAGCACACGTGCTTTCCTACAAAGAAATGCACTTAATGGGAAAAGTTTATATGCGGCCCATATCGTTAAATAATTATTCAGAGACAAAGGGGGTCGGGAGGATCCGGGTTAACCGTCTAATGTTTTACAATGGTCAACTATCGAACGTGTTGATTAAATTCTCACGGCATACCGTTAAAATAACTATATATTTTACTTGTTAGTAAAAATAGGAGTATTTACCTATTTGGAATATAGTGCAGAATACTGTCTTAATATTGTAAAGGTACCGTACTTGAAAATAAATGAAAAATATGTGAACGTTGCACACGACATAACTCTCCCATACAAAAGACATCAACGTTCGCCTCTGGGCTACAACTTGTCTACGTCTACGAGTTTTTATTTCATATTTTTTGCGCTACACCAAAACTTCTATAAACTTTTTTTTTTACACATGCAGGCCCCTACATTTTATTGGCCCCTTGATTTTTTAGGAAACTTTCTCTTCGTTTAAAGTAGCATATGACGTAAAATAAAACCGCGACACTTTTTATAAGACGCCTTATGACATTCTAAAAAATCGAAACAGTTTTTTGTTATTCTAAAAAGTTTTGGGATGGTTGATCGTGCCAAGGATTTAGATTATAAAGCCTTCATTTTACTAGAAGGTACATAATATTTTATGAAAATATTGTTCAGGTCTACCTCGAATAACAGGTAATAAATATTAGTAAGTTTGAAAATAAATTACTTACTTTCAGAAGTATAAAGTAGATAGGCTAACTAGGCAAGAATGTAATATTACTGTAATTCATACAAAAAAGGGGATTTCAAGTTTTAAAATATTAGGTACTTCTTTATGCTTATTTTCTGCGTAATGTTTAGCTGCCAAGTTTAGCTATTCTCATAATCCTTCCATGACCAGTAATTTATTTGTATCTTTAGCCGCTGCCATATGTCGGTCGACATGCGCCGCTCGCTCGTGCCACTCGCTCGTGTAGCGTACGCCACCGCACGGTGCCTCCAAATTGCAGGTTCCGTCGTCACCCTCAACAATCAAACCAAACTGAACATAACGGCCGGCCGACGAACCCTAATACAACGGCTTATGCTAATAAAACCGAAGCGATGTAGTAATCGGATATCCTGGAAAAAAGAGATTCGTATTCGCTCGTAGATTAATATGATTTTGGTTTGTGATGTAACATCAATGATTAGAGTACCTACAGTACCTGTCCATTGTTAATGATTCCTCCTAAGGTTAAGCTGGGTTAAAGTTTAACTGAAATAGATTTTCCTCGTAGTTGTGTTGCCCAAGTGTTGCCCACATAATGAATACGTAGATACCTAAAAAAAAACGATTTAAGTTGTTCTGCAAAATAATAAATACAAACAAATTAGCAGTAACAGATGTATGAGACCATCATAACATTAACAGGACATCTCATCTCACAAAAAAAATCGCAGTAATTATTATCAGCATTCAGCATATCATGATCTCGTCGAAAAGCGCATCAAATCGTCTCTTTGGGGGACCGCTCACGCCGCATGCCGTGATGCGATGACGTTTATGATCGTCCCACATTGTTTTAGATTGCGGCAGTATGCCGGGCCGTTATCTGATGAAATATGTCCGTTATGATTGGCAAACAAACAATATGGCGCGGCGCCATATGACGCGGCACGTGCGCCCGCGCATCGCATCGCTGCTCATTCGGGGATGAAAATGTAGAGCGTTGAATATTTAGACAGGAAAAATAAAGAACCGATAGATTTAATTGAACCCCTTATCATTAACAGCCATAACAGTGCTCTGTTGTTGGGCCTTCTAGGAATTCTCAACAAATGTGGTTTGTTTTGGGGGTTGGCTAGCGCAGGGCAGGAGCGCGAGGCGCGCAAAGCGTCGTATTCAGAAAGAAACCTGCTGTTAGAATTCACTCACTCTCTTTATATTTATTGAATAATATCATATAGGTATTATAGAAAATAAACATATGGGATCATCAACACAATCGTGATTAAACAAGAATTATTTTCTTTTTTTATAGCTGACTTTAAAATCCTACTTAATTATTTGGTCTATGGAAAGAGAAGCCACTGCGCCCGCGCCGCCCATCCGTCAGCGTAATCGCTAGTTAATCATTTTTCGGTTGATGGGGTTCATTGTGCTGCCCCCTCCAAGGATTACATTATTCACAGTCAATTTAAACCATGCAAAATTTTCAAATTACTTACTTCTTTGTAGCTGTATTCAGTTTGATCCGGAATTCTCATTAGCGATCGTTTAAATGTAGGCAGGGAGATGAGGTAAACAAAACAGTGAGGTAATAAAACTGTGAATGCGTCACACCAGGAGCCCGTATCAACCGCGGTCGTGCAACTACCATTGACATTGAACTCTGCTTGTTGTGGGTAAGCTAGGGCTTACAAAACAAAATAAATTATTATTTATTGCCATAATATAAAGGTAACTTTATTTTAAACTAAAAATACAGATATAAAATAATAATCTGGAAAATAGGTAAAGGTACCCAGGTTTGGAAAAAAAATACGGGCTGGATTTGTGATAATATACAAGCGTTTTTTAAAAATAGCAAGTCATACTACAACCTCAATCGTAAAAGGTTTTTCCAAGAGCCAGATACTGTTATATTTACTTTTCCCGCGAAACCCAACTCTAGACATTCTAACAAACTATTTAAAAACAGTGGCGCTACTTGGGTAGTTTTTAGGTCTCTCTCTAGCCACTGGACTTCCAAATCTCAAACCATGCGCTTAACCGGGCTACTGTAACCTGACAGAAATCTTTGGTTTCGACTTTGTTGTAGAGCATTAGTTCAAAAATGCTATAAAACCCTTTTTTAAATAACGTCGATGTCGCTTGCTGGGTGCGGTGACAACAGGCCCGCATGTGGCCAGTGATTTGCATGCACCCGCACAGATAAAGCGATACGTTACCAAAATAAACCACTACGACTAACTTTACCGCCAGCGTAGCTACTTAAGTAGGTTCTACACTAGGTTCCTACCTATTTAAAATTGCACGAGGTTGGGCAAATTAAATTTAAATTAACAAAACGACGTGTTAAAGACGATTCACCTGTTTGTGTAAACAGACGTATAAGAACGTTTTGTGATTTTATTTATACGCTCTATTAGGTCCAGATCAGGTCAAATAGAAAAAGTAGGTAAACTATCTACAAGATTTCGTTTGATATCAATAAAATGTAGGTCTGGCCTATAATCGACATTGAATCGACAAAGAACTATAATAAAAAGCCAGAACGGAATAGCATCTACTTTGTATCAATGTAAATGCAGTTGAAGGAACCTAAGAGAAATGTTTTAGTTCTTGCAAATGGTTTTTTAGAAAACAATTTTATTGGGTCAGTATATTATCTTAATTGAAACTGGCTATAAATAATGCGTTGCACTTAGAGAGACGTATGTGTTATTCTAAATGGGGTGCAATCTTATCTCTATTATTGGTTGCCAATGTTCGGGCCAAATGAGTTTCCTGTGGGAATGGGAATTCAATTTTTAGGTGTCAGTTTGAAGTGGTTCGTGGTATTTATTAGCAATATTAATGGGATTCTTGTGTTGAGGGGTGCATTTAAAATCGTCCCATTTACAAAATAACTAACTTTGGTAAAAGATAACGAAGCAGAATCACGCTGTTTTGTTGGTTCTACACACTTATGTAAATATTTTAAATGTTAGGCGAAGAAGTTAATATTCTTCTTCTTTTTATAGTAATTGTCAACCAAAGATTTGGTGGATCCCTCCTTCAAATCTCTCCTCTTCTTTCTGATTTGGACAGTTAGGGTCCATTTGCTACCCACCTTGATGACACCCTTCACTTTTTTGCCTTCGTTCCATTAGGTCGCTTCTGAGGTCCATTTCAATAATCTTTTGCACTACGAATAAGATTTTCTGGCTATACGAGCTTTGCTACTTTTAAGCTGGCGTCGGTGATCTTAATCCGCTTCCTTGTGATTTTTCTAGTCACTCGGTCCATTAGGCATACTGCTATCTTTTTCTTTTGATGAAGTTAATAGTAAAGTATATATAAGGCTTGTGTAAGAATAAACACCAAAGCTGAAATCACTAAAATGTTGACGTAAAAATGCAAATAAGGAATCATTTATATCGCATCACGTTTTGTTAGGACCCGCAAAAGTGCAGTCCAGTTGGGGATAAAAGTAATCCTATAAATCGAGTTATGATATATTTTGCAATTAAATTGTATGCGATCGCCGATCTTATTCCCCAATAAAAAAACGTATTTGACAACTGTCATCTCCATACTAAAAGAGATGTCAACAAAGGATACCCCCATACCATAGTTTTATCACGAGTCTGACAGCTGTCAAATACGACTTATTGGAACGGCAGTACATAAGGTATTAAACTAGTTTTCAATTAAATGAAAAATTAAACATTTAACTAAAAATTCTACAGGTACCTGCAGGTGTACCTGCTCAAAATTACCTAAAACTTACAAGTAATTTATATATTATGTACCTACTTTTCTTTGTTACTAAACTATATGCTTACTATTTACATTGTTGCGTAGATGTACTTAAGTTATATGGACGTAGTGCAAATCAATTTGTTGGGACCATCACGTAAAGTTAGTATTTCACGATGTCGCCTGGAGCAAAACCGAAGATAAACATAGTTTATTAAAATACCCTTATTTGTATCAATTTTCTAAACCAAACCATCACCTTGCTGCATCTTACGTGTAACCTTTTGAAACCGCAGCTTTTTAATTACCTCTGTAAACACATGTTAGTGCACAAAACACTGGCCTAGCTTCTGACTTGATCGGCAACATATCTATTATTAGAGGTTGGTATTAATTGCGCACGCGCACCTGGTTTGCAGGTGGGGCTTCATTTTGGGGACACTGCGGGGCGAAGACGGCAGTACGGGGTTAAGGCTCAACTTATCAGTGGACAGCATACAGCAACAGCAGACGACAGTTTCAGACGACTTACTGTTTGTAGGAATTACTATAATTTACAATTAGGACCCGACCGCAGTGCGGCCCGCCACTCGGCAGACAGATCACTGATCAGTAACGCACAAAAGAAAATTGAATCTTGTACTTATCAGCGGAATACGGGCGTTGCAATGAATTCTCGGCACCGACGTGTCACGACTACCACGACGATAGTATTGTCTGCTGCAGCTAATTTACACTTTAAGCGCCAACGCTGCGTCGAGCGGGCTTTCGAAAAACATATGAGCAGCGCGGACTGGGCGACACGCGTCGCTCAGCACTGCTCATGTATTCTGTCGCCGAATGTTACGTGCAGCCCGCTCGACGCAGCGTTGGCGCTAAAAGATCCATCACGGGGGTGACGAGGCATCATGGACTTGGTGGACTCCCATAGCAATCGTGGGAACTAACCCCATGTCAATTGTTTTAGAGGGCACGTTAATTGCTTTGTTGATAGTTATTTATGCGTGTCACGCGAAATATAGGGCATCTTATCTAGGGGGAAGTTTGTTTAGTGTGTGAATTAGATTGTTCGTTTTAATGGAATTTCAGATTAGATTGTTAATTAAAACCAGAAACGGGCAGGGCACTTGAGTTTATCTTGACCTTCCATTAATATTAAATATAAAAAATTTATTTTGAATTTTAGTGGCATTACGAAACTAATGGTCTTCTTTATCGATAAAAAATTGTCCAGTATTGTTTTCTCTGTACTTTGTAGTGTGGCGAGTTTATGAGGATGACTTTAAATAGAAACACAGTTGTAAACACTTTCCTTTTTATTTAGAATAATCCAATAGTACAGTATCACATGTCAGTAGGATTTGTCAAGCGCAAGCCTCGATACGTTACCTACAGGCTACCCTCAGCTGCTTACATATATCCAACGTTTACATACAAGTGTAAATTATAATAAGAACTTTATGCAATACTATACTCGACTTTGTTTGTTACTAGGCAGAAACGTTTTACCTATAAAGCTGCGTTTCCACCAAATAGAAGATGAGTGGAGCTATGCTAAGCGCCTAGGGCGGCGCCCGAACCGAATGTGCTTGTAATATCCGCTTAGTCACAAAAAGTCAAGATCAGTGAACGAAAATCATTAAGCGCTATTTATTACAGCTCGGCTAATCTCCGGTTTGGTGTGACTGCACTATTATGTTCTTTACCACAGTTTATGTAATTTAATTTGACTTATTTTTGTAAAAATTACACTTTTCAAATTTGGTACTGCTGCCTAGTATGAACATGACTAAATGAATTCTGTTATAAATATGTAGTAAGGTACATAATACACTTGTATACCTAAGATACATTGCATTGATATTTGTACATTATCATATCACTGGTTGTATTATCTTCAAATAACTAAGTATGTAAAGATTGCACAAACTAGAACAAATTTTCGAAAAAACAACCCTGTTTAAAAAGTTCCCGTCTCATTAGTAGAGACCTCATTAAAGGTGTCTTCGAACGTTACAGTACACCATGTTATTAGAGGACAATTTACATTGTATTGGCGAGTTGCACGTAAAGTGAACGCAGCTGCATCGACACAGGCATCCCTTTGCTTGTTACTAACAATTTATTACTTTAATACCAAGCACACTTCGTAAACAACGTCCCTCCCTGATCGATGAAGATGGGCTTCTTATTATGTGACGAAATAAAAACTTATTTTATATATTAGGCAAATTTGATACTCAAGTACACTTAAATCATCTTTTTGAGTATCTCTTGACTGTAAGGTCGATTCTACACTTAGAACTCAAATAGGAATATTTTTTGTAAAGTGTAGAATCAACCTTAACTATAACAAATTCTCTAATACATGAAGATTTGACATATATGTACTTAACAGATTTCACATTTAGCTATTGGTCCTTAAACATAAAAGTTGTGAACAAATCGAGTATAAGTTGCTATAATATCACACATTAATAAAATATACATGATTCGAGACATGATGAAAGTGTTACCATAGTAAAAGATAAAATCGCAGTTTGTACAAAACTGCCTAAAGATAAAACTAGAAATAATACAATTATTTGCTCCTAGAAAGAAGAAAAAACTAAATAATTAAAAAAACTAAGTTCACTAACTTGAAACTAAAATACTGGTTTTAATAAATCAGTCTAATTAATACCTTATGGACTTCTTTAACGGAGTGCATTTTTTTTAATGAGTTTCAATAGTTTTGGCAGTACAAGTTTGTCACATATTTTGAAACCATTTTTGCACACATTATGTAAGTTAACCTTTCGAGTTTCAAGAAGGAAATGATTGTTTAATCCAGGAGGCAAGAAAATAGTCTAGGAGCAAAGTACACCAAGAACTACAACTAATAATAAATTGGTAACTTTTATGAACCTAGTACAATAACTTATACTAATATAAATTCATAAGGAACTTTCCCAAATAGCCAAGATTTACATAAGACAAGAAAAAACCATGAGATCCACAGTACAGCAAAACAAAATATATAAAACAGAATTATTGCGTATAAATTTCGGGGTGGTAGGCACGGGTATAATCTGATCTCAAATAGAGGTATTATCAATGATGATATGATGCCGAATTGTATTTGTTAAGAGGGCACTACCACCCGAAATGTTATTTATTTTCCTACGATGTTAACATAAATATCTAAATAAAATAGTTGCATATTGATTGCGTTGTTGTGATAAATAAAATAATAACAACCTTGATTTCAAAGAAAAAAATATGAAAATTAATACAAAATGCAAACAATATTTTGCATTGTAAAGCCTCTGATTGGTCTAGCTCCGGCAAGTGCACCACTATGCCTACGATACTATAATCGTGAAAGTACCTAATAACGTTGGTTCCTCGAGTCATATTAAGGCATATTTGTCGCATACTGTTTGTATGGTTAAAAGAACTATTACAATCAATCACAATCTGTCACTACAAATGTGGCTAGGAAAATGTCATTTGTAGAACTATATCCTGTATAATTCTGCTTCTTTTTGCAAGAGGTGAAGTGATGCGGATTCCATAACGTTACGATTTATATGCGCCAAGCCTAAATGGTCATCAATCATCATGATGCGACAGTCTACTCTAAAATGACTCTGAGAAGCCAAATATATACCCGCAACGATTGCGGTAATGAGCACTATCATGAAAAAATATTTTATCTAATTTGCGAATCATACCAAAATATCCAATATCTCTAGGTGGGCTAACAATATGTATTACATCTTTTTCACATAGCATGAGACCGACAAGAATCTGCACGAGAAAGGCTATTTGTCTTTTTCACTCCAACATGCTGTGTATAAAAGAACAAGCGGCCATGCGTGTGAATATACAGTACCATTATACAATAAGAGAGAGAAACTGCGACGGAGATACACCAGTGACTAACTTTATATACAAACATTATAACATGTCACTTGTTGTCTAATAAATAGGTTGTGTGATTGATAATTTTATAGATAACATTTATTATGAGTAAAGAACAATTTACAGTGGGTATTTGATTGATATTTTAATTACTATTCGATCACATTTATAGCATTTTTACGCGTTTACCATAATCATAATTAGTATTTAGTAGGGATATTTTGAAAAGTTATAAACTGGAGCAAAAACTTTTACCAATTATACAAAATTACATACCAGTTTATAGCTAGCTTATAGAGATCAAGACTAGTTATCGGTATTTATGAGTCGTATTTTAAAGTTAAATGCTCTGCGAAATTACGAAGTGTTGATTATTGAAAGATTGTTCTTGTAACACGAGTTTCAATAGCACATAGGAGCTCATAGCCGGATAGCAGGCTACTTTACACGACCTACGATTCTCCCAGTAACGAAACCAATACATAGGTACTATCAGCAGCACATTAACCTACAAATTCAAGCGATCTTACTATACTGGTTACTCTTAATGAATGTATGGAAAACCGTTGGTCCCTTGAATGGGTAGATTGATATGGTGCTTATGAAACGGAAGGCCGAAGACACTACTAGTCTAAATTTAGTCTTTCAAATAACTTGCTAGACACGAGAAAATGTTGCTGGAATACCAGACGAAACTAGTAGTATCGGACGACGTTGAAAAGCTTATCACTGAATTGGTCTGGTATTAGGGATCGTAGCTGTCAAAAAGTATACCCTCTGTCGTATCCAGCTCTCCAAAAATCGATTCTTTTATTACAAGTATCGCATCACGACTCCAGACTTTCTTCGCACTTATTCGTGTTAAACTATTTATTACAAACAGTACAATCTAGCCCAGTGCGGTGGGCGGAACATTGCATTGGTCATGCTCGGTAACCGCGAATAATACATTTATCATCCATCACACACCACATATCAACCTAGTGCACTTCTCACTTTCGTAAACACCTATGTAGAATCACTGAAGGAGGGATAGAAGAAATGGATGAAATAGAGTTACACCAGTCCATAAAAATATTGGTTTTTCCCTAAAGAACTTGGGTCTGTATATGAATTAAGAAAGTAAGATGAATCTCCATACGAAAACATTATCAGCTGTTCCGATTTGCAGTATGGAACGTTATATCAGCCTATGTTCTTAAGGGAATGTATTAAGTTCAGTTTGATGAGTAGATGTAATTATTTGTTTGGTGTCACGTAATATTTCCATTTACCCTTACTGCGTTGCGATTCAGTCACGCAACTATCTCGCATAGTTCTATGATAGTGTATGTATAGTAATAGTTATAGTAATGTAGAGTGTACCTATTTGTGCACTAATGACGCAAGTCTCCTCACTCCCGATTTTGCTGCGCCCTTGGTCTTCTTAGTCTGCTCCTTGACGCCGCTGAAAAAGAAATCATTTATTAAATACGATGCTTGTAGCTTATTTATTTGGAATAACTGGTATAGTAAGCCAACTTATACACTTTTTACTTATGTGTTTACAATTACTAGGTATACATACATGATTACTTAGTAATCAGTCAAATGAGGATACAAAGGCAATATATACATGAACATAATAATACCTGAAAAATAATATGACACCAATATGATGAAGAAATACATATAAATAAAGGCTAAAATGAATACCAATACGTTAAAATAAGGGATTATTAGATAATAGGTAATATTTAAAAACCGTTTTACCCACCTACTGCTAAGCCAAAGATCAAAATGTATCTAACTAAGACATTACATATTTAAATTGTATTGTAGATATGACCATTTTATTATGTTTGCTTTATGATAAAGAACAAAAAGAAAAGAAAAAACAACTTATTCAGTCTATTGGTTAATTTCTTCATTTTCTATCTCGATTATTTCAGTGTTCTATTCTTCTATTTCAGGCATAACAGAAACATTTTCACTTGCTAGTGCTTCGGCCTTCTTTATGACATTGTTGACCGTTTCAAAACCAAATATGCCATACCTGTATCATTCATGTATGATTGACAATCATCTAAAAGGATTAAAGCCTTAAATCCAAGATTTATAGTCAATAATTACATTATGAACAGAAGAATTAATCTGATAAGACCAATAATGATAAGGATTACTATTACTGTACAATTGTAAATTTTAAGGCGAGTGTACTCTTGAACAAAAAAACTCTTTATACAAACAATCTATCAGAATGTCTGTTGCCCACGTTTATAGTAATATCTTAAGTAAAATTAAAACCTGCAAACTCAATGAAATATTCTCTGTAAATCAAGGTCGTTCACGGGCACACTCGCCTTAATGGCATAATAGACTAGCGGCCTGTCCAGCGGTTTCACCCGCTGCTAACCGTTTTCCCGCGGGAAAAAACCTTTTCCCGGCATGTATTATACACAAAAACCGTCCTCTGGAACCACTATCTACTTAAGAAAATCGCATCAAAACTCGTTGCGTACTTTTAAAGATCTAAGTATACATAGGGAAACGGGAAGCGACATTTTATTTAGTGATTACGATTAAATTGAATGCACAATCTATTATAATAAAATAAAAAATTGCGCTTTTTGATGTTGATGGATAAGTATTGAATCAAGAGACAGGGAACTTCTATTTTGGTCTTTTTGCATATTCAAAAAGTTCATTGGCTAAACAAATTGTTTACTAGAACCGTAGGCAAGGCAAATAATTAATGACTAGCGGCTTGCCCAGCGGTTTCACCCGCTGCTAACCGTTTTCTTGCGGGAATAACACATTTTAATATAGCGTATGTTCATCAGGATAATGTAGGATTCTAATGAAAAAAGAACTTTTAAAATCGGTCCAGTAGTTTCGGAGCCTATTCAATTCAAATAAACAATCAAATCTTTCCTCTTTATTATATTAGTGTAGATATCTCTCTGCCCCTCCGGGAATAAAATCTTATCGTGTTTTTATATTACAAGGATCCGCAATTGTAAACATAGACACCAGTCTCAAGATCGTAGGAACGCTAAATGTCACAATGTGCAACACATTTCGATGTCCTAGTACTTTCAAATGTCTCTAATGGGATAGTAGGTGTTACAGGTTACGAAGACCGCTTACTATCAGGCGAAGCGTGTGCTTGTTTGCAATGGATTTTTATGGACGGCCGGTGTGGCGCAGCGACTGGCTTCAGCGCAAAGGTACCGGGTTCGATTCTCGGTAGGGCACTCACAAAGTTGATATTATCACTTTCCAGTCTGGTTAGGACATTGCAGGTTGAACCACCTGATTGCCCGTCAGAAAAATGGTTCCGTGCTTCGGAAGGTATGTTAAGCCGTAGGTCCTCGTTGGTGTTTATGATTACTTAGACGATGGTCGTTACACAACCATGTCAGAGGCCTACTTGTATTAGTAGGCGGTTAAAAAAATATGACACCACGGTTCATCGACTGATTCGTCGTCTTAGTGTCCCACACGAAAAGAAATATGGATTTTTATTAATAACACCGTTTTTAGCACTATATCTGCTCTCCTCTTTCCCACAAAACCAGATAAGTCTGGGAGGTGAGATCGCCTTTGCCTAAAGGTGCTATTCCGAACCGAGCGGCCGACGGCGTATGTCGCGACGGCCGACCTTGGCCTACTGGTTCGTATGGATTTGTATGGGATAATATCCGAGTCGGCCGCTCAGTTCGGAATAGTACCTTAACAGCCGCGGAAGTGGTATAGGCTTAGGAAGCAGAACTTACAGGTATCTGGTGAGGTCCTCGATGTCCACCAGCATGGAATCTTGCCCCATGTGCAGCTCGTCGCGCGCCATCAGCATCTGCACCAGCTGCTCGTTCAGACTCTCGATCTCCGAATGCAGCTCGTTCACTATCACCTGGAAATAAAACAATTGGACATTCAGAAACATTTATTTTGTATGAAAATTGAATATAATAAATAACGCTTTCTATGTTAGAGCTTGCAAATATATTGAAAAATCAACATTCGTTGCCCGACGCGAAACAACCCAAACTAAGCGCTTGAAGACTCGTGAGTCAAAAAAGCGCTGTTCAAATATCGCACTAATGGCCGCACATCTAATCTATCAACATTTGCAATAATTGCTCTTTTACGTGGTGGATGCTTCAATAAATAATAATAATATTAGGCAGGCTATAATGGAAGAAAATATCTGTTACTTTATTATTTTTTTCCAATGTCAAGTTCAAGAAATGGATCAAATTATTTTTTAGTTTCAGTTCAGTTTGTGTAAGTGAACTCGTGCTAGCAATTTGCCCTTCAAACCTGTTGTAAATAAAAAACTTGTTCAGCCTTTCCCAACAGGGGCAAATGGCCCGGTGCCAACATTCGTTTGCGTCGACAAGATTTAATCGGTAAAACTGTAGGTCATGCCAGTTGTTAAACAAAGTTACAGCTTTGCACAATTGTATTTGGACAGAGACATTTTTCTAACCGAGCGAGGGCATTTATAATTTAAGCAAACAGTAACACAAATCACACAAAAACACTACACAATGGGTATTGTGTTGTTGAGTGCCACGTTACTCTAAATCCATTGTACTAGCGATCATTTCGCATGACTCAGCGACTCGACTTCGCATCAAGGCCGCGGCCAAGAAAACAAACCAATATATTTCCGAGCCCCTATTTTATTCATGAATTCCAACAATATTCAAATACGATCATCTTTCTGTCAGTAACTACGGTGTATTAAAAATATGGGCTACAAGATGAAAAAGCAATCTAAAATGTTTAGGCAGAACGGACTCAGTAAATAAACAGTAATTATGTTTTGCCTGTTGATTGAGTACCTGATTGCTATACAGACCAGACAGCTAAGTGCCCCTCACTCAGTCAATAGCTCAAGGATTTTCCATTTCGTCACTTCAAATTGTTATCGTCGCAAACGATAGAAGCAAATGTTAATGTAGTATGCTTGTACATGTGCTACAACAGTCCACTGCTGGATATCGCCCTCCCTCCCCTTATTGGAAGAAGACTGCCTTAGTCACAATAGGGTGGCAAGTTTGTGAGCGCAGTGCAAGGTGCCGTATTTCACAGAGTTTTTACGACACTTACGGGTGGAAATTGGGTGATGATATTCTACGCCAGTATCACACGGCTCGCAAACTGCCACTGTCATATGATTTTGAATGTTTTTTAAGGGGAACGTTGTCGTCTTAGGTCTGGCTTGCTGTCTAGTGTCTGATACAAACACAAATATGGGAGAGGCTTAGAAAACCAGCGTTAATCGGTTCACACTGTGCCGAAACATCTCGGTCAAGTCTCGGGGTTCTTTGGGTAGTACCTTTAGCTGCGCGATGTTCATGTCGGTGAGCAGTTTGCGCGACACGCGGCGCCGGTCGGCTGCTAGCGGCGCGTGAGCCTCCTCCATACTGCGCAGCAACATCTCCGTCACGGGGGACACTGGTCTAGAGGTATGTACCTGCAGCTGCGCGATGTTCATGTCGGTGAGCAGTTGGCGCGACACGCGGCGCCGGTCGGCTGCTAGCGGCGCGTGAGCCTCCTCCATACTGCGCAGCAACATCTCCGTCACGGGGGACACTGGTCTAGAGGTATGTACCTGCAGCTGCGCGATGTTCATGTCGGTGAGCAGTTGGCGCGACACGCGGCGCCGGTCGGCTGCTAGCGGCGCGTGAGCCTTCTCCATACTGCGAAGCAACATCTCCGTCACGGGGGACACTGGTCTAGAGGTATGTACCTGCAGCTGCGCGATGTTCATGTCGGTGAGCAGTTGGCGCGACACGCGGCGCCGGTCGGCTGCTAGCGGCGCGTGAGCCTCCTCCATACGGCGCCGCAACATCTCCGTCACGGGGGACACTGGTCTAGAGGTATGTACCTGCAGCTGCGCGATGTTCATGTCGGTGAGCAGTTGGCGCGACACGCGGCGCCGGCCGGCTGCTAGCGGCGCGTGAGCCTTCTCCATACTGCGCCGCAACATCTCCGTCACAGGGGACACTGGTCTCGAACGACGTTCACGCTGCAACAATTAATGGTTACTCAGCTACAATTAAATCTTCACAGGGCAATCTGTCGCAGTGGCTGTTTAGCTGTTGGAGAGCAACACCTGTTTGCAAATTAGATTTCGTAAATAAAGTTACATGTACTGCCACTGTTAAGTAAAACACTTTCTTAGCTGTAGCAAAACCATAATAACCAGTGATTTTACGCAAGTTCCTGTAAGTACTTTGATGCTTATCTTCTTTATACTCAATGTTCAGATTATGCCTACTTTCTTTTACTATTTAAATAATTATAACATTAATGTTGAGATGTTATGCTGTGCTGTCTGCCATTGTTACAATCACATACTGAAAGCTAATTTCCATTTTACTGTAAGGCCTATAACCAATACTTATATTTGCTAGACATTGTAATACTGTTCTACATGAGGTTGTACACTTTCACTTCTATAATATTGTTATGAATAGCTATAAGATTGTAGGTAATCAGTAATCAAACTATGTAGGTATGTTGTATGCATATTTTACCTCCATCTGTATACGGGCCATTTCCTTTGCCTGTGCAAGTGCAATTCTAGCTTCGGTTTGCAAGGTTGCTTGTAGTGCATAGAAGTCAGATTCCTTCAACTCAATGTGTCCTAGAGAATGAGCTGATCGAGATTTTGGAGTCTTTGTTGTTAAAGATGATGGTCGCAGTTTTGCACCTGTGTAACAACAATTATTTGTACTGATTGCTGCAATAAGGGCAAGCTAGTATTTCTTAGAGCTGTTAGTATAAGGAAAGAAAATAAAGGTTTGATAAACAATTAAAATGAAGGATAAACTGTTAATAAGCTTCTGTTATAATACACACAAATGAATACCAACAAGACAAATAAACTTACCACTTTGTACTGAACTTATTTTGTCATGTTTCGTAATATTTACTGATAAGGGCCTTGTCTGATATGGATGGTTGAAATTGGATTTCTGGAATATACTGGTTTGTGAGAGGCTCTTGGTGTTTTGATTTAAGTTTTTCTCTACATCAGATGCTTGGGATTCATTGTCAGATGCTGTCTCGTTCATGAAACATATCTGTAGGTTCTTCCCTGGACACCACAACACAAGGAACAAGTTAGTCACAATAAAGCGGGACAAAATTGTATGAACCACAACACAAAGGAGAATGAGTCATGAACTAAAGATTGGATAATGAAAAGAACAATGACTGATGTATGTTTACAAATAATTATGCAATATGAAAATATTTACAATTGCAATTTCCTTTTTTTTCACCAAAACATTTATGGAATTGAATAATAAAATATTAAGTTATATCTAATAGACTGAAAATTACCATGACCAATTGAAAAAAACAATGAGTTATGGATGTTTACAGATTATGATAAAATATCCAGCACACACAGATTAACATTAAATTCTTTTCTTACCATTTTGTAGCCGTGAATGTAGACTAGGTTTCCTGCCCGGGCGCTCTATGTGCCCCATGCTGTAGTAATCCTCGCTGTCTGCTCCCATGGCCAACCGCTTCCGAATCTCTTCCCTGTCATTGCGCTTCTGGAAATACAACAAATATTTTCATACTTAAATAACAATTATAAAAAAGGTTCTATTAAATATTCCTGCTTATTGAGCTACTGGAGGTTACAAAAGGTATTTAAAATAATTATTGATAAAGAGGAAGACCAAAGAGAAAATGGATGGATATTTTTGTGGAAAGAGTAGGAACAAACTGGATGCAGAAAGCAAGGGTATGAAAATTGTGGAAAACTCTGGGGGGGAGGCCTATGCCGAAGAGGTGACTACCTTATCAAAAGATTAACTGTGAAATACCTATACAACGAAAATGTAAAAAAAAACATAATTTGCAAGTGATAATATATGTTACATTTATGTATAACTTTGGTAGAATAAAGGCTATTTTATTTTATTTATTATAAAAGTAATTATTGCAACACTTGTCAGGACATACTCTTTGGTCATAGTTCTCATCTCGATCACGAGCAATAGTGACAATCCTAGTAAACTTGTCTAATATGTTGGGGTTATTGTCTGTAAGTGCGGGCCATTCAATTTCAGTTTCTGCGCATTCTGCGAAACCAACTGCTCTTGGACTTAATGCTAAGTTATCACAAGGATTCACAGGTAACTTTGTAGCTTCTGATTTAGATAGTTTAAGCTTCAACAGGTGTAGGCCTCTTTTGAAGCCAGTTTTTTCAACGGTGTCTCCGCGATCACCGATATCATCTGTCGTTTTGCTAAATCTTCTTTTAATATTAGTCACTAAACTCTCGAACATCTTAATATTAATCAGTCTTCGGTATTTGGCGAAATATTGCTTTAAATATGGCACTCTTCACGTTTTTAAACACGCATGTAAACAAAAAATTCAAGCTGTGTTCTTTTCTTAGACTAGGGAAAAAAGAGTGGACTCGGCATTAAAAGAAGACAACTAAGACATATCTGCGTCTCTTTTTAACTTATGGGTATTACAGTATGAAAAAAAGGACAACTAATGTTTTATCATTACCATAAATAGCAACACTGCGGCCGGCCGTCATGTTTAGTCCCTGTCAGATGAAAGTACGTCAGTTGTCATCCCGCGTGTAAATATCGAGGAATTTTTAAGAATATTTGTGTTTTATGTGAAATTTGAGCTTATTCAAAGTGATAAAACTTGGAAGAATATAGTATTAATATGGGTAGGTGCAGTGTGCTGGGATGCCCCATGAAAAGCAACAATAAACATCAAAAGATAACGTTGCACAGGTAAGTAACCGATTTGATTTAAAATATGTTGTATTTCCTGTTATTTTGTAAGATTGTGGTAACTGTGAGAAACTTTTTAAAGAAACGCTTACGTTTTTATAATCATCTGCTGCTATACAAAAGATATTCCGAGATTTTTTGCGAAAATCATTCATCATAGTATATAGAGTTGGGGTACGGCGTTTTCAATTTATCGATATCATATTTGAATAAGTGAAACAATTGTGATCCCCTTTATTGCTTACTTTTGAATCGTGCCCACGCATACATTCGAAGTTTTTCGTATGAAGTTTAGTGTCATAAATGCGGGCACACTTAAAGCCGAATTGTTTTATGATTATAGATTGCCAAGGCGTCAAGAACAAAGAAAGCAGTGGCCGAAAGAAAGAAGATATACTTGGGGTCGAAAATTTAAATACTATGACCAAAGATATTTTCATTTGTTCCCTGCATTTCAAAGATAAATGGTTTAACCGAACATTAAATGTAACAAGACGATGCTTTGCCTTCAAGTGAGTTGTTGGTAAGTACTGATTTTAAAATTCATTCATTCATAGCGCGCCCACTCTAGGGTTAAGTAAATAACCAATAGATTACCAATATAATGATATTACAATTGGTATTAATTAGCATTTATCAATAAGTAGGCTATTATGATTTTTGAAAAATAAAATTATATATTTAAAAAAATATATATTTAGATCTTAATTACAATTAGAACAATTGTATTAGTTGTATAAACTTTGCTATTATTTGTATATAGGTACTGATTCTAATAAATCTATCATAAAATATGGATTTCTTGTTTTATTGATATCAAGCCTACGTCTGCCTACCCCACAAGACACTAGGCGTGATATGCATATGTATATAGCGGATCGCCAGACCCTCATTGACCAGCAGGAGCAGCCTGTCGTGCTGATTTTTTTTTTCTAAAATACCTTAAATCGTATCTCATCTTATAAGTACAGGGTTGTTTTTTATTCACCCAGGAAAATTTGCAGGGTGAATCTACTCATGATTCT
This sequence comes from Tuta absoluta, assembly GCA_027580185.1. Taxonomy (NCBI): domain Eukaryota; kingdom Metazoa; phylum Arthropoda; class Insecta; order Lepidoptera; family Gelechiidae; genus Tuta; species Tuta absoluta. Next base: position 18,419,751 of record JAQAHW010000002.1, read on the forward strand.
GAACAACTGTTACTATAGGACCGCCTGCGAAATAGCGAAAAAAAGCAGCTGTTCCATACAAAAATGAATACCTACACGATCAAAATGTATGGAACAGCTGATTTTTTGAAGCGATTTCGCAAACGGCCCCATAGTAAAAGTTGTTCAGAATTATGAGTAGAATCACCCTGCAAATTTTCCTGGGTTAATAAAAAATAGCCCTGTAAAGTTTAGCTGTGCACCTGGTGCTCTCTGTCAGGAATTCCAGATCCTCAATTTCCGACATTAATTTGTCCATGTACGTCTCTAATATGCTAGAAATAGTGGGTTGGTTATCCACAGGTCCCGGGTTCAAGCCCCGGCAGGCAACGAAATTTTTTCAATCTCTTATTTTCATTTATGTCAGAAATGTGGCAAAGATGTGGTTCGGCTAATTTGGGTAATACCTGCTATTTTTTTTGCGATTTCCCGGTTTCCATGCTGTTAACTGTTTTCCCGTGGGAATAAGATATTTTCCTATGGTAAAAAGTAGCCATGTTACTCTGGAATGTTGTAACTCTCATATAAAATTAATAATTGGTCTAGCAGTTTCAGTGTTTATCGATTACATAGGTACACACAAAAAGACATATCTTTAATGTTTACTAGCAGCCCGCCCAGCGGTTTCACCCGCCGCTAACAATTTCCCCCCGGGAATAAGACAGTTTGATATAGCCTGTGTTCATCAGGGATAATGTAGGATTCTAAAAATATTGACTTTAATTTGAAACAAATATCGTTTTCAGATGGTTGTGGCGTAAAGTTACATGCCGTGTGATTAACCTGCCCAGCCCCATTGCAGTGCCTTTATTTAATTATTTTTATCCCGCCCGAGCCGGTTTTCTATTAGGTCATAACAAAATTGTGATAAAAAAAAAATTGTGTGATACAAATTTCTTTTTTTTAGAATGACGGTTCATGACGTCAATAAGTGATAATACTATCCTACATTCAATAAAGAATTCCAATTTCAATTAACTGTAAAAGAATTTTTGAAATCGGTTCAGTAGTTTCGGAGCCTATATAATTCAAACAAACATTAAAAAAATCCTGTTTCTAATATAAGTGTAGATTATATTATTATTATTTAAGTGTGATGACGGCTTAGAATAGCATCACCCGATTTCTTTCCCGTGGGAGTCGTAGGAGGCGACTTAGGGACTTGAGGGTGTGTATTGCAATTTTAGGCGATGGGCTGACAACCTGTCACTATGGCGATACACAATTTTCCGAATGACCCTCAAACATATGTCAGACGTGGAGTAAATGTCTGTTTTTGCGGCCGTTTAGGATAATAGGCGTGATATGTGTATGTATGTATTATTTTGGTGTAGATTTTTTTAATGCATTATTTAATGTTTTTTGTTGTCTTTTTTTATACCGAGGAAGGGAAAGTGTGCATGAAACAATACTGATAGGGTGCATGAAACACAAAACTGGACAACTTTCCCCTAGAAACATATGTCAGGAAACGCCAAAAAAATGACCTACCATACAAAATCACAATCAGACTGCATTCACTAAGTGAAGTCAGTTTTTTTACGTTTCCTGAAATATGTTCCTAGGGGAAAGTTGTTCAGTTTCATGGTCTGCATGTACCCTATCAGTATTCGGAGGGCTATCCCTGACACCCTTTAATACAGTAATGATTAAATGTAATCATTATACTGGTACGAATAATGTGGCGTAGTTTGTACATTTTTAAATGAAAAAGTAGTTATTGTGGCATAACTGTAATAGTTAGACATATGGTGTCGCGGACATTATTATAGATATTGATGTCCTCTATAAAACTGTAGTACATCACTTTGCTCTATTGGCAATAATTTCCACAGCGTACGCGATATAATATATTTTTTTGGTACATTTTTCACACGTTGGGTTACATTATCGAAATTTTCATGCGGATCCCTATTTTTTTCTGGTATAAAATATAGCCTATGTTCATCAGGAATAATGTACAATTCTAATGGTGAAAGAATTTTTAAAATCGGGCCAGTAGTTTCGGAGCCTATTCGATGCAAACAAACAAACAAACAAACAATCAAATCTTTCCTCTTTATAATATTAGTGTAGATTATGTGTAGATGTAGATATTGCAGAATTTTAGATGATCGAGTTCAATAAGTTCCGACTGCTGTAAGCACCGCACATACAACTATCGATAAGTTTTTATCCAAGATCCATAGGTAATAATGAGTGCAGCACTATGGCATGCCGCCATATTTGTGACAGATCGAGTGTAGGTATGCACGTTTTTTTCGTAGGTATTTCAAGTCCACTCTTTTTTCCCTAGTCTAAGGTTCTTTTCTACTGTCACATGGTTTGACACAATTTTGACGTTTATGGAGCAAGGACAACAAAGGAGATCTGCGCTCCATTTTTTGTGCGCTTTCTGTAACTAGCCCTATAAACGTACCCTTCATCAAAACAAAGGCACAGCAGGCACAGCAAGAAATGAATAGTTAGCAAAAACTTACAAGGCAGCAAACATTGTCGACGGATTCATGGTTATCGTAGGTAATCGTGTACAAATCCAAGAGAAAACGTGTATCCTTTTTGTAATGTCTTTGTTCCGCGTTAAAATATGGCAAAGACGCCATCACTTAGAAGTTAAACAAGAGTTTTTAACAAGTGAAAAACAACACTTCGCACTGCACGGGTAGTTACACGAGCCAGCACTTGGAGACTGGTAGACGGCATGCACTGTTGAGTCACCGTAGAAAGCTATCCGCCTACCACTTATTGACAGTTCATTTGGGTACTGTTACACATGGCTGCGGTAGACGTGGATCAGACGCGAATGTGCGTTTACCGTTACCTTGGAAGCCTTGGATAGCGCGATAATTTAAAGCAATCAAAACACACACAATGATGAGTAGGTGTTTTAATGAATGCCGTAGGTTTTATATGTGTGCAATGAATAATATACTAGAGTTTCGATTTTGATATTATTTTACTTAATAACTTACCCGTCTTTCTGCTTCTTTCGCTGCTTTCAAATGGCTCTCGATTGCGTCAAAATCTAATTTGGGTAACGCTGTCTCTATATTATACACATCGAAGCTGCCTGTTGACAAATCATTGAGTTGATTAGGTATATAAACTTAGACTAAAACTGATGATGACTCTACTTCAGGGCCCCATTCAAACTTTGTGATCAGAAATGATAAACTAAACTAAGTAAGTAGGTACTGCCTCTGTCTTCTACGAGTCTGAACCTATTAGGTCTCTCTATGTACCCATAAACCGCGTGTTCCATTACCAGGAAAGGTGCTCAAATAATGCTGATTTCAGGTGCGATTTGACATTGTTTTCAATCTTCTTCTTTTCGTTTTCTTAAATAGTGTGGTACACCGAGTCATTCAACGACCCGATGAACCCTGGTGTCAGAGTTTTAAACCGTTTTCTTTAATTACTAGTAGCCCTTTCACATGGTGGTGTAACGAACGTCATGTAAGTCATATACATTAACAGGGGCCAACGCGACGGCTTAACGTGCCGTCCGAAGCACGAAACTTCTTTCTTTTCGGTGGTGGTTCAGCCTGCAATGTCGTAACCAGACTGGGAACAAATTCACAAAGTGATAAATATCAAATTTGTGAGTGCCCCACCGATAATCGAACCCGGAACCGTTGCGTCGCAGGCAGTCGCACTACCACAGCGCCACATCGAACGCAATTATTTTCATGTGGGATACGAATATATTCAGTTTGGTTAGGTTTTATTTTCATTGGATACGTTTATTCAACTGTTTTCATCTCCCGAGATTCGGTTGGTATACCATTTTTGGTAAGAAAAACCATAAGGCGTTTGTTCAGTTACTGTCTCTATATATTCTTTGCTAAACTTTCAAAGAGCGTCATAACATTACTGCTTAGGTAGAAGACGCAAGCCTACGGTAAATACTCAGATGTGTTAGGTCCATTAAAGCCTCAATAATCCACAGTTTATAATGGGTATGATTTAAGCTGTCACCAATTTAAGTAGTTTTGTGTGTCCTTATTAATAGAGTTTGCCCCCAAAATAATAGATTTGTCACCAAAATCTAGTCAACAAACAATATAAAATCAGTTCCACGAAAAATGACCTAAAATCATAAAGATATAAGGTCTAGTACCAAATTAATATTTGTGAATGTATTTTAATAGGTTTGTCCTAAGAAGTATTGAAGAAAATTAATTGAAAGTGATCACCAATAAATCATATTTTTGGACTGAGAAAATTTCAAAAAAGTTTCAAAAAAATTAGAAGTTATCATCATCATCGTTTCAACGAAAACAGTCTACTTACTACTTGACTGGACATATTATGCCTCCCCCAAGGAGCTTAATTCCCACAGGTAAAAGCAGTATTACGATAAAATTTCTAGTAGGATAGTAAAACACATAGTTCTCGTGAAATAGTCAACATTTATTCACATTTAATAAAAGAAGGAATTTTCAAACGCGAATCATCCTAGACCTCATCGTCACTTTCCATCAGGTGCGATTGTGGTCAAGCGTTAGCCTATACCATAAAAAAGGTAATGCACCCTCAGCAATGAAATTGACGCGAATGAAGTAAAGTTGCACCTCTCTGCCCGCGCCACGCAGCGTATGATCCTACAACCCATTGCTGAGACCTGATTGGTAAATTTTTAAATCGCGCCAATTTGGCTTCGCCTATTTGAATATTTTTTCATTCAAATTGACAATTGATGTATTAAATTGGTAGCGAACAATATTATTTTGATAATCAATGAAATAAAATGTTACCACTGTATTGGTGACAAAATAGCAAATTAAAGGGAATCGCAGTCTGGGAACGAAAATTGATTTATTTGGTGACAGATCTACCATTTTGAGTACTAACCTAATAAATAAGTAACAAAACTTTTATTATGAGAACGAAGTATAAATTCAATCAATGCACTACAATTTCTTTGGTAATCCATCTTTTATTTTACACGTTATATAATATTAATTTGGTGATGCATACCTGGGAACACATTTGTTTATTTGAGAACGAAAATATTTCGTGACGATAGATCTCATTATTTGGTGATACTACTTGATGACAAATATAAATGTTGGTGACAGAAAATATAGTTCCCGTTTATAATTATAGAGAAAGAACACACGTAATTTTGGGAAGAAGTTCTCTTCACACAGTAATAGATAACAATTACTGACCTACCTTGCCTATTTTCCATTTCCAATTTTAAACTTGTGATCAATATTATTTTACTTGGAGGTAAAAGAAGGACTCACCTAAATCACATTCTCTTGCACTCTCAGATTTACGGACGGAAGTATTACTTTGAGCACTCCGGAAACTTTTCGCTGAAGTTATTTCTTTCGGCCGCTCCCTCGACGCTCTCGGCTCGCTGGAGAGAGATTGCATACTAATTTATTTTCCACTAAGAAAGCAATTTTCTTTAGCTCATCTAATTCCTAATGAAACTACTGCACCTCGTTTATTTACTGAATGAATAGTCCCGGCATGGCAGCTCCTCTAACCCGCTATGCTTTATGTTTACGAACTAAATTGAAGAGGCTGATGTCATTATAGCATTCTAACACGAAACGTATCCTTCTTTATTTAACAGGGTTACGTGTGCCACGTCAAATCTATTTAAAAGTCTCGCTTCATTGAGTTAAATTTAATATATGCGTTAGTAAACTTCGCACAGTTCAGGTCAAAATGTTTCAGAAGCAATAGGAACATAGGTTGGTACAGGGTCGACGTACCATTCAAACAGCAGTTAGTTAAAATGAAAACCAGGATTAATCATTGCGATAACAAAACGTTACCAATCCATAAGCAAAATAACAGCTTGGTAAACCTATACTTATAAAGTTATAAATGTTTAGAACTATCAGCGCAAAATCTTTTTTTTTTTTTTTAACCAAAATAGTTATTTGGCTGGTGACTGGTTTGTGACCGGTTGGTCACTCCAGTTAAGTCCTTGCAAATACCTATGTTATACACCTATATTCTAGTAAGTGTACTTACATTCTGGCGACTGGAGGTTTTTTAACAGCCGTGTCAGCATTTTTATTTGCATATCCTTTGTTGTTAGCAGCTTTAAAGTCTGTACTAGAAGTTACAGAGAAAGAAGAGCGTTTCGAAGTACTAGCTATCTCATTAGAATTACCGTCTGTTAGCACCACATCAGTATCAATTTTACTTTTATTCCATATCCGGTCATTCTTTCGCATCTCATCGAGCTTAGGAATTATTTTTCTTAGCTCAGTACTCAACTGCCGGATTGTTCGCTCTACATTATTGCTGAGGGTTTCAGTATCATATTCTTTTTCGTATTGAACGTTAATCTCATCTTTGCCGTCTGACAAAAAAGCGTCAGGTATGATTCCGTCCGTTTTATTCTCTAGAAGTAAAAAGGTAGGTCTACTTAGTTTCATTTCTGTTTTCGTTTTGTTTTCATTTTCTTCATTTACATTTTTATTGATTTCTTCAGTTAAAAGATTTTCACCATCTACTGGTATATTATTTTCTTTGTCAGTTTTATCTTCGGTAGAAACAACTTGTGTTTCTACTAACTGCTTTATGACATGATTAACTACATCACTTATGTTATTTATAGTATCCTCTATTGGTTTAGCAAACGTGTCTTGTATATCTTTTCTTAATTCTTCTAGATCATCCTCAATATTTATGTTATAATTCAATAGCTGCTTGATTTCATCTTCAATTTCTTTGTTGAAATCTCCAATTATGTCATTAGTTTGAAAATTGTTTTCTATATCTGCGTCTGAACAACTTAAGTCGAATTCTGTACAGTTGTTATTATTATTACTTAAAGAAATTGTTTTCAAAAGGTCTGGTATTTCGTTTTGGCTGCTATCTAAAGATTCTATCTCAGTGAGGACATTCTGTTCTTTCAACGTAATTGATTGATTTGTAGCAGTGTTCTCTTCATTGTTACCATTGTTATTATCATTTAGAATTATATTTCTGCTATCTCCAGAAATTTTGTTATTTGGTTCTGAATCGCATGTGATATCTGTTATTTCTATGTCTAAGTCGTCATCAGTCATTTCATTTTCGGAGTGATAATAGCTATCAATATTTGTAGAGTAATCCTAGAAAGCGATAAAATGTGTGATTAATGAAGGAAAACGGTTTATTAGACATAAAGCGGATAAAGATTAATTAACTCGATAATACGACACCCATACATACAAGGCTTCTCTATATCCACGTTCTCATTATAAGCTAAACTACGCAATGCATTCACAAGGATTCCTTGGTGTTACTCTACCTGCAATGTATGTGCTAAGTGCTGAAATCCAGGATAGTTCGGATTCACGATTCCTCTGAGCACTAGTCCCGAGCTAGACATCTCATCCGTGTCTGAATGTTCGAAAGCTTGCTCCTCGTCAACCGGCGTTGTACTGGAGGAGACATTGGCGTCATCTGAAAATATCATTCAGTAAATACAATTTAGACGCTAAACAAAATTCCAACTCCATTTTTGCAAACGGAAGCCACAAAATGAGCGCTTTATAGGCAATTTCGCAAAAGTGTCATGATAAACAAATTTCATTCAGCACCTACCTAAAAGGCTTTCTCGCGAAGCGAACGATCTCTCCGTCCCACCCTCCAGATTGGCCGTTTGCGTGACGTCACAGGATTTTACAAAGTTTGTATTGGCCTCTGTGTTAAGTCTGTATTGCCTATTACATACTTCATTTGAATCAATATCGTCTTTTTTTATTGTATAGTTATCGATAGTTATATTGGAGGTTTCTCGGTCACTTTCTCTAGAAATGAAGGTGTTGTAATGATATAGCGAGTTGTCGGTTCGCGCAGTGTTATTGTAGAGAATGTTTTGTGAATCTATTGTGTTGGAGAGCCAGCTGCTATTGTCGAAGTGGTCGTGGGATGCCACCGGACGTGGGTTCAATGCTGCCACATTACCGTTTTCTGCCACGTGCAGGAGCCTCATGATTACCTGTTGGCAATAAAACAATCGACTTAGTATTTCTATTATCTTATGTAAGAAGAAGGCCCGGAAGAGATTGTATTTTGTATAGGCCAGAGGTACATATAATCCAAGCGACGTGTAAACCTACATAAGGGCTTCAGGTGTCGGCCGGCTGAAGCGGTGTAACTGTCATAAAATCAATAAAGCGTACAAGTAGATAACTAATAATAGGCCAGCCTTTCAATGATAAGGAAAATTGTTTTTTTTTTCCTTTTTTATTTGTCCATATTATAATTATCTGCTGGTTAAAGTTTACACAATAAGTAAAGCAATTGCGCAAAAACACTTGTTCCATAAAACAAAAGACTGACAAAATTACTCCCCCGAGACTGTTACAGTTTCATTAATTTAAAAATCGCTTTTTCATAGTGAATAAGGGTTTAATCACTATTCTTAATTGATATGATTATACGGTGATCTATTAAATTAAATTAAAATTAATAAAGCTATAGGTAGATACGTAAATTGTGCTATAACCCTATAATTATGCATAGCGTTCGATAGGTTGTAAACCTACATAGTGTAATGACATCAAACTCCTAGCAGTATCAAATAGTAGAGTGGATAGGTACGGAGCTAATAGGTCTGAATTTAGTTAGTAGAATCAGGTACTGGAAAGTAAATTGACCAATTTGCATGACACGATCGTCCGATAAGGCTCAGAGAATATTGCTAACAAAGTTGTGAACCGTAATACTGGTCATTAGCAATGTAACTTGCGAAGTTGTCTGCTCACGGCTCAGTTGGAAATAAGTTACGAGTCACGAAGACAAAAGTTACTGAAGAAGCACCTCGCTAAGACGATAATTACTGACGATGTCCCGCGTAGTGTTTGACGGTCACTGTTGGCAGTTAATGTTCCAAAAACGTTCCGTAAATCATAGTCTCACTCATGATCGTTTAGTTCGTTAGCTTTTTGTTCAGCATTAAAATAGGTAAACAATAAATCTGTGTCAAACTTTAATCTACATCTACACTGAAAATTAAACATGAAAATATTTATTTGCAAGCACACACGGTAAAATTATATAGGTCAAAAAATGAAAAAAAAAATACATAAGAACATACGTGGTGAACCAACAAATGGTATGCAAACATTAGAGTTATCAAATAAAATTAAATAATATTGCAATAAAATGCCAGTCAACAGAATAATAATAATAATATAGAGTTAGTAAAATATATGCATTGTCAATATGTTACTGAATTTATTATTAATTATTTAATATAATGCAATTTCATATTGGACGCCACATTCTAAAACTTTTCAAATTTGCCTACTGAATAAAAACAATTCTTTTTAAGCATTTTGTGCAAACGTTATTTAAATCTTAGCTCAGGTAAGTCTTTTAGCCAATCTGGTAGCAAATTTAAACAATTTCACACACATGTAAGAGATTTTTTTTTGCAAAGGAAGTGGTTGTGTGCATAACTGCGCATAGTCTTAGCCAGTCTATTCTATTATTCCACAATAACTACTTTTTCATCTAAAATGTGCAATAGTAACTTCGCGCCGGAACAAAATACGCCACATTATTCGTATCAGAGTAATAATCATATTTAATCATGTGTGTATTAATTATCAAAACCACCGTTTACATAAACCATGTAAATAAGCAACATTATGTTACATGTCGAGTGTGGAGTGGCAGAAGCGGGGTTTACCACACTGTCGTTTGCTGTTGTGGCTAGATAGAAAGAAAAATACAACCAGACGAAATTGATAGTGTCATATTATTATTTTTTGACATGAATACTTTTATGAGAATAAGTTTAAATTTTTATTATGTATTAACTGGAGATGAAAATAATTCAGATCTTTTTGATTACCCCTGGTACCTTATGTACATCCTTCTCAGTCAGAGTGTGTTTTTATTGTAGGATGTTGCTACATCACGTACGCGGTCCATCCTCATTCGAGTACTTAAAATCCGTTAAGCGAGTTCTCAAAGAGGCCTATCAAGCAGCTTGCCGTGACAAAGGTTTATAAAACAACGTCAAATATCTTTTACAGATAAGTTCTAACCCAACAAATTAAATGGAATATGATTTGAAGTAGTAATGTTTGACATTGTAAGAAAATTAACAAATAACATTAAGTCAGTCAACAACATGTTCGTATGGATGTATGTATACATAAAACAATGTAATAAAATAAACTAAAACATCAAAACTATAAAAAAGTGTATACGGGGTGTAAGGGACAGTCCTCCGAATACTGATAGGGTGCATACAGAGCATGGAACTGAACAACTTTCCCCTAGGGACATATATCAGGAAACGACAAAATATTTGACCTCCCATGCAAACCACGATCAGCTGTCTGCAATTACTACGGGAAGTCAAAAAGTTTTTGACGTTTCCTGAAATATTTTCTCATGGTAAGTTGTTCAATTCCATGGTCTGAATGCACCCTATAAGTATTCGGAGGGCTGTCCCTTACTCCCTGTATAGTAGCAGCTGTAGGTAAGGATAAAAAAAAAACTCCAATGTGAAAAAAGGGTGAATGTAAAGTGTAGTAAAAAATAATTGTCCACCCGTGCAAAGCCGGGACGGGCTGCTAGGTTATTTATAAAAATAATCTTTTGATACTAATAGGTAGAATTGACTTTAAATATGCCTGAGTACCTACCTACTAACTACTTCAAGTGCGTTTCCAGCTCGTATCTCCGGTCGATATTAAATGCGCGAACTTATAATGATACGAAAAGGCGAACTTCGGCAAAAAGTTTGGGCTCAAAATATCCGTGAACGGACTGGCAACGATACTCCAAACTACTTTAGCCTTGAGCGCGAGATTAGGAAGGTATACTACGAACTACGATATACGCTCTGTGAAACCTACTTACTAGATTAAAGACACCCCTACGTACCTAGTTAACCTAGTTTGGTCACAGTACAGTTGGCACAGTAGAAGCCTAGAAATAGATACTTGAGTAGTGGAACAAAACCTTCGTGTTAAACAAGCGATCGACATAGAAAATTTTGATTTCAGTCGCACTGCCGTATGGCGTGGTGCATCATTATATTAATTGTCTCTTTTTTCCCTAGTCTAAGTAATTGGTTATCTACTGTAATTCCACTGCTTGAATAGGCCTTTTCCCCACATACTTACTCGTTTACGTACTGCGTTTTGAGATGTTATGTAGTTGCCTTTTACGATGCTTTCAAGACATGGACTGACGCAATTCTCGCCCAGCATAACTTGCACGGCGAAGTTGGTTCACTTATGAAACTAATTCAGCCTATGCTGCGCAATAAGTAGCGACGAGTATCGACAATAAATAAAACGTATCAATACAAGGTACCTATCGATGATAAATAGATGGGCTAAATAGCCACTTACGGACAAAGATGTCATTTTGTTTACAGCTAAATAAATTTTACGGGATATAATTATAAATACGGAAGGGCGACGTAGCTTGCTGGTTTCATCTTACTGTGGTTTAGAGTGAGTCTGGTTTTCGTGGTCGGTGGACATTTGCTAAGTGTCACAATGAGTGTTGCGGCGCCCATTATTGCGCTCCCGGGTAAATACGACGCGGCGAGAAAATGAGAACAACACGTCACAGTCACAAACCAACAAAAACACAATATTTAGCAAGATGTGCTCTCGATTGGAATTGAGATTACGATTGCGCTCAAGGTACCTACCTAATCTGTTTTTAATGAATTGCCACTACTACTGTAGATATCTTGCTTATTTGAATTACTACGTAGTTGCTACGTAGCTTGCTACACATGACAGAAAATATGTTATTTTCTTCACAGCTAAAATTGCTCCAATAGAATTTCTTAATAATTGCGTAGTTGAACCATTTCAGTTGTAAAATGAACACTATGAGAGTGCTTATGGTTTGGTCGACTAGTTGACCGGTCGGTAGCTACCTAGCTTCCGTGGTCAGAAATAAATTCATAATTTTAAGAGCGTCTCTCTTGTCTTTTGAGGTAAACGCCAAACCTATAAAATACAGGTGGAACTGTAAAGCTAATAAGTTTACACATATCACGCATACAATCCCTTGCAGGGTAGGCAGAGCGTAAACAGCCGCAAAAAACGGACATTTACGCCACGTCTGACAAATATTTGTGGGTCAATCTTAAAATTGTGTATCGCCATAGTGACAGGTTGTCAGCCTATCGCCTAAAATTGCAATACGCAACCTCGAGTCCCTTAGTCGCCTCTTACGACTCCCACAGGAAAGAAATGGGGTGATGCTATTCTAAGCCGGCATCACACGGCAAATTCTAAGCCGGCATCACACGGGAAATTCTAAGCCGCATCACACGGCACGCCAATAAGTGTAATGTAAGTATATTTGCTCTCGCGTATTTTTTAATTAACCCGAATCTAAGTTTAATAAGAATTCTCTGGAACCCACTTGTGTTTATGCAAATATGATTCAATTAATTCGTAGAACGGTGTTCAGAGTCTGGCAAAAACGACGTGAATTTAAGGGTGCAGAATATACTAACGAGTGTCGCATCTGTCGTCTACACGCAAAATGGATTAAATTACCTACTAAATAAATTCGATAAGAAAAGGCATCGTAACAAGGTAAAATGCCAATATTATGTTACTGACTTGTTTAGAAAAATGTAAATATAGGTACTTAAGTGAAGAGAATATAATGAATTCATGCATCACATACTAAAGCAGTCCACAGCTGGTCGTAGGCGTCCCCCAGGGTACACCATAAGGTAAGATCTCTTGTATTCGCCATCCAGTCGCTATCAGCAGCCCTTTTTAAGTCATCGGTCCATCTGGCCGGAGGGCGTCCAACGCTACGCTCGCCAAGGCATGGCCTCCACTCGAGGACCCGTTTGCTTCACCATCTATCGATTCTTCTACAACAGTGACTAGCCCACTGCTACTTCAGCTTGCTTAACTTCAAGACATAAACGGATCGAATACGGAATTCATCGATCCTATCTGCATATATATACGCTACGCGTAGCTCTTAGCAATAACCATAGACAGAAAAGGTTGGGCAATATTGTGAGAATATGAGATAGAGCCATTGGATAATGTTATAATCACTGAATTTTATGTCCTAAATCCATATATGTAGAACGATATTGCTAATCAAGGCGGATATTGTGCGGCGAGTTCTCATCCTTCCGGCGGCGGCGGCTGGGGCGGCGGTTGGAGCGCTCTAGGGCGGCGGTTGGGGCGCTGCTCTAGGGCGGCGTGCTGAAGCAGGCTACGACCTCAATATCCGATTATACGCACCCCCCTGATACACCCATTTCAGCCAAAGATAACATTCTATAAAAATCCGCAAAATCTACGCGACCTCTACCGAAATTATATTATCTCCCGAGTCAAGTTGGACACAAAAAGGGTCCGATACTCCGAACCCAAATATGAATAATATGCTAATATTGGATATAAGGTGTAAATTCAAATATACACTTCGAGAAAAATATCCGAAACTCACATAAAGGTCGAAATGTTATTAAACTTTTCAGATTTATGGGTGACTTTTGCATGAGAGTGAATCCGTGGAGCGAACATTCCTCTCCTGATTCAGGTCGAACAGAAAAGTCTCAATTTTATGTCTCCGAGGAGCAAAGTTTTTAGATAAGTGAGGCATTTAATTAATTTTAACTCGGGCAGCAAGGCGAGATAACGATTGTTCGAATTTCTGTGGGCGATATAAACACAGGCTTATTTTCCCTAACGATCTCTCATTCCGACCCACTTTTTGGTCCAAATTACAGTGATATTTTAAAGTCATTTATTTTACTGCGTACCAGTGCAATTAATCCTGTTTCAATTTTGAATGGAGTTTAATAAGAATGGTCTTATCTTCCAGTCCTATCTTGGAATTGGTTTTCTAGATTGAGATAAGTGTAACCCGGAGAGAGTAAAATGAATCACGTAGCTGGAGAAAATTCAGAAAACCGAGAGAAAATCTCCTCGTGGAATGTGGCTTTCCGTTAGTCGGTGTGACGTATGCGAGCGTGTGTCGGCTGCACTATCCGACCCGGCTGCCGGGTGTACCCCCAGCTATGTTATGTACCTACTGGCGCATGGCGGCTTGCCAGCGAATTGATTTTTTACTCGCTTCCTGAACTAATCCTGTTTACTAGAAAGCAGCTCTTTACAACAGCGATTCTCCCTCATTCAAAATATTTTGCAATTATCTATGGCAATGGAACTTTTTGTTCTTCAAATAAAAGTAAAGAGCCATTATGCCTGTAATTACATCGTTGAGCTCCTAAAATAAAGCTATTCGGGCTGATAATTGTTAAATTCTGAGCTCTAACGATCTTTGTTTAGGTCGGGCTTTATACATAATATCTTAGGTAAGGGTGAAAGCAGAAAATATTTCCACGGCCCGGTTTCTCTTTTTTTACCCTAGCAATGCCAGCGCCACTCAACTGTAATTTTATTGTCACCGTAATATTCTATACTTAAAATTGTTAGCAAAATACGAAACACTCAAAACTGTCACGCTATCTACATACAACTTTTTTCATTTGGCAGACTTCAGGCCCCAGGTACAAAGTAAATACGCCCTGGTGACTAAATTTTTACAGCAGCTTTGTTAATGGACACCTATTGTGAAGGGAACATGATTGTATTAGTTGTGTTAACTTGAGAACTTTGTAGATATTAAAATGTTTTAAGTTTACTGGACCGGGAAATAAGAAAAGGCTTATTTGTTTGTTAGATGTAGCTTCACAACTGAGTTGATAGGCTTTTTTTAAACATACCTACTAGGTTTTATACCTAAATATACAGTGTGTTCGGGAAATGACTGTACAAACTTTCAGGGCGTGTTCAAAAAGTTAAATTCAACTACTTTTCTTTGTACAATTCGAAAAAAATATTTGGTCGTATGATACAAATTTTGTTCTTGCTCAAGTGATTTTGTGTGGGAAGACCAAATTTTTATTGCTTATTTCGAAAAAAAATTTGCTCAGAAAAGTCGTTCATTTGTATAGTCGTTTCCTTAACACACTGTAGATAACTAACAATAGTATTTGTAACGACTAAGGATAGCGATAATGATTGTAGCTTTATTTTTAAACACACCAATTCAGAACTTTAATAAACATCAAACGCAACTAACTGCCTTTACCTCGACCCGAGTTAAAGGTTAACGTTGAACAAGTTGCGTTATTGATAAAACTGCCAACTTATTTTCATTACGAGCCCCTGTACACTGTATTTAGACGTGAGCGGGCTGTTTAAAATGTGTAAACGTTACTTCCCGTCTGTAAAAACCCCTTGGGACGTAAGCATCTTCACCCGACTATTGTAGGTAGTTATCTACTGCGTTTAGGTGTAGTTTCATAGTGTACGTTTGTAGGGACTATCGACCGCGGCCGTTCACTGTTCCTGTATTTACCGCGTCTGCCTTCCGTCTTCACATTCAATATTTATTCAGCGGGTCCTCACTATGGGCGGCCGGAGCCTCTGACCCCGGCTCCAAACCTAACGATACGTACAAAAGGGGTCAGATCCGCCGGTCGTACCCAGCGACAACCCATAGCATTCTCTGTTCATTATGAACACCTCGCGATCTAATCCACCAAGCGTTCTAGAATAGTACCTGCCTAATGCAAACGCACTAAAAAGGTCTATCTGGATCACTTTGCGTTCTAGTGATATCAGATATTATCGGCGAAGCGAAACGTATACAGGGTGCAAGGGATATGGTGTACCGAAAACTTTGCAGGCATGATCAGACCATGAAACTATTCAATTTTTACTATGGAGTCTATGTTGGGAAACAATTTTGTTTTTGCGAGTTTCCATAGATAGTAAGACACAGGTCGCAATTTTTTTCTTGTTTACCAACATATCCTCCATAAAAAATGATCAGTTTCATTGTCTGATCATGCCTGCAAAGTTTTCGGTACACCGTCTCTTACACTTTATATATATAGCTACCTCCAAAAGACCCTGTAGGAGCGTGGGTCTCGAGGTGCTCGACCGCCATCAATCGCTCGGAATATGAACGCCCTGTAGATATTCCTAATCGTATTTCAACTGTGAAGCCATATATATCACCCGACCAATCGAATTCTATTTTATTCTATCGAAGCGACAGCGGAGATGCGAATGGAATTCAATATGTATCTTTCGATGGTTCCAACTGTAGTAGGTACGAGTACGAGTACCATCATGAATACAATAGAACAATACACCTAGATTTCCCGCGAGATTGAAAACTTCGAAAGATAGTTCTTCCATTGTAAACAAACAGTCAAACTGTAATCTTAGATTTATCGTTACCTTCTACTAAAATATTCATATGCTCTCAAATTCCTACAAGATAAACTTAATCAACCGAAATAAGTTCCTTTATCCCGTCTACATTATGGTAAGACTTTGCGATATTTTATACATAAGTTTCATTTAAAATTCCGCGTAAATAATATTTGTGGGAGATAAAAAAACGGATAAAGCTGTCGAGATCCATTTATTTATTACGTTTATTTTCTGGGGGGTTGTTGTATTCTCATATCCATAATACAAGAAAAGTTATTAGTCGACATATGGCTACACGCGCTACGCCGCTGCGTAGTACAGAGTGTAAGGGAAAAATGACATCGTTGGAATGGAACCACATGTTCTACTCGAACTTTACTCGTGAAATAAACCAATTTCCATAAGGAAAAAGTATTTGGTACCCTATTTCGCTATTTTGGTATAGATTGGTACCTTTTTGGCAGTCCGCCGTTAGATTATTTATCAAGAATGTTTTACAATATGACGTGTTGAACGTGTAGTTCTCAGCATTGTGCTACGACGTAGAAAGAAAACTGCTACGAGCGGCACTTCGTAGCAAGCATCCTTCGCTTACGCAAGCTATTATAGAGTTTGAAAACATACTCTGCGCTGTGTAAGTATACAATTCTTAAATAGTTTTAGATGTGGTTTAAGATTTAATTAAAATAAAACTGACTCCGTGAAACCTGTTTAGGAGAGATATGGTAATTTTGCTAGTAAATAGGTATTTAGTAATGAGTGAAATTATTTGATATCAAGGCAAAAATAGCATAATCAAGTAATATGCTTAAGTTTTAGTAATTTAAACACAAATTTAATTAATGGATTCATTTGTTCCATTTCAGGCACGTTGCCAAAATAAAGATTCATTGCTTACACGAATATCGGTAAAAAAAAAGTGCTTGATAGTACAAAATAATCAATTTTCTTTTTTGACACAAGCATTTATTTGCTTCAAAGGAGTTTTCAAACCCGGTTAAATGTACCTAGGATTAAGAAAATTAAATAAATAATTTGAATTTTAATTAATTTTAATTCTTTGGCGTGAATATATTTATACTCATAAATTTAAGTGAAACATATATAGATAAAACAAAACGTGTAATAAACGTGCCAAGCTTTCGTCTCAACTTAAAATCTTAGAGCAGTTTGTAAGACTTGTTTTCTTTGTTAATGACCGGTATGCTTTTAGTATGTAGAACACGTGCCTTGAAAGGAAAACAAATGTTATGAATAGGTAGACAGTGTAGGTTAAACTTATGTAGGTAGGGAAAGCTAAACTTAGCACGGTAATATAATGTAAAAAAAGGTAAAGTAATAATTGGTATTTGATCTTTGTTTCTTTACTGAATAACTTTTGAATTAATAGGTAATATGTATGTATCTATCTTCCGATGGTACTTTTTGTTCGTTTAGCAATTGTCTTGATTAGGAGTCCCAACAGTGTTTAATCAATTTAAGAGTTTTCAAGATAAAGACGTTTTCGCTATTGTGAAGTCTGTTCAATTCTTGGTAAATTACTGTTTGTTTCGATGATTTCACTTTATACTTCACTATAATGTATGTTGCTTTCATCGGTTGTAGGCGGGTCTCGGCGTTTAGGAAATCACACAGGCACAGGACGATATTGCGGTTCGTGATTTGTGACAGAAACCATACAAGACAACCTGTGACGGATGCGGCGACGTTTGCCATAAAAAAACATGTGCCATAAGTCGTCAAAATACCAGGGGCTGTATTCCACTATATGAAAAGAATCGCAGTTGTAGTTCCATAGAGTATCAGTCAAATGGTTTCTGCCGTTTCGTGTGCCGCTAACAGTTTGAAGTATAGGCAATCACGATGGCAATAGAATGACAATTGAGTTTCGATGGCATTTACAATGACTAAGAAATAAGAGAATCGGGGCCAAGATCCGGCGAAACACCGGAACATTTTGCGGTGTGTGTATGAACCGCTTTCGATGGCGTGACCCGCAACCCGCCGCGCCCTCAAGCACTCATTAATGGCCACTAGCGCCGGAATGATGGATCGCCCCGTAAGCCACGACACAATCCAGCCTGCCTGCCTGATACACGGGCCCTTAAAATAAATATTAATATTTCGGTGGACGACGGAAAATACGGCCTAAATAAATCTGGCGCCAACAGGCCGAGGAAAAAGATGGATAAGAGGCAAAAGAGTGTTTGAAAAAGCGTCGATCTTGAACATTTTAACCTTTTTATTTCACCAACGGTACATACGATTATCTACGTGTAAATAACGGAACAAATAATAAACAGAGCGGGGCGGTGAAAAATCTGAGTATTTAAAAATGTATGGTATGAGCGGCTGTCTAATCGTTAAGAATCACTACATAGTACAAAATAAAGTTGATTTTCGTGTTCCTTTGTATGCTTGGTGATCTTTAAAAATACGCCACGGATTTTAATACAGTTTTATGTCATAGATATAGTGAACTAAGGCAGGTTTTTAAATATTTGTTCGTTCAAAAAAATGTGTAGCAGCAAGTGAAATCGCTGGGCGGGTCGCTAGTATGTTATAAATAGCATACTGTGTAAGTAAGTAGTACCTGCGCCCATTTAAATCTTGAATAAAAAACAAAGTAAGCACAAAACTTAAATCACAATAGCTGTTTTACAAAAACACACTAATGTTATTCTATCTTTGACCCTATTAACTTGCTCACTTCAAATATCATACTCACTTCAATCTACTACCCGTTGTTCAAAGAAACTCAAAAAAGAGTTCTGATCTTTATCCGTCAATCTATCTAATGGCTTTCGTCTGTCTGTTCGTCTAGTCAGCCAACTTGAAATGTCTCCATCGCAAAAACCCACTACAGAACGTGAGTATACTCTACCGTCCTGGCCGCATTTCAAAGTACTACAGAAAACCCTTCCGTCAGTCGCTTCAAACAAATTTAAACTATTTTAATCTGGCTTCTATTTGAGGTTAATGTAGAGTTTAATTAAAATAACAGATTGCAAAATTGTATGCAGCCGTTCGTGTTATAGCTTCCGCTGGTAACGGTCAGTTCGTTTATTCATCATTTGCGTTTTTAGGATATACCTAGGATACATTATAAATGATCAAACCGAATTTTTAACCCACGCAAGATTGCAGGCATGACCAGACCACGAAAATGAACATTTTACCATATGCAGCATATGTTGGGAAATGAAAAAAAAAACGGTATACCGTCTCTTACAACTGGTACAAAAAATGAAAAAATAAAATAAATCATTTTCGTTATTAGGTACCTGCCTATATTAAACACTAGCTAGGAGACCTACCATTACATTACCTAAACATTACCAGGAGTCATATATACAGCGCCACCCGTCAATACAAAGGAAGGTAATTAAAATAACATTTATTATAATACTAGCAGCCTGCCCAGCGGTTTCACCCGCCGCTAACAATTTCCCCCCGGGAATAAGACAGTTTAATATAGCCTATGTTCATCAGGAATAATGTAGGATTCTAATGGTAAAAGAATTTTTAAAATCGGGCCAGTAGTTTCGGAGCCTATTCGATGCAAACAAACAAACAATCAAATCTTTCCTCTGTATAACATTAGTGTAGATGTAGATAGTGTAGATTAGTAGTTATTAGTAATTACCTTTCGCAAATTATGTGACCATATTTAGTGCGGAACGCGGGTGTAATTAACCGCTCATTCCCGAGAGACCCGGATCATATGAGCGTGTGATGCTGGCTTAGAATAGCATGATTTCTTCCCCGCGGGTGTTGTAAGAGGCACCTAAGGGACTCAAAATAGGGTTTCAAGTGGATTATAATTTATAGCGACCTTATTTCAGCCTGTCTCTATAGTGATACACGATTTTTTTAAAACGGCCCTCAAATATTTGACATGATATCTGTTGTATGTCTCCATAGGCGCCACCCATCAATACGAAGTATTTCTTGACTATATTGTGGAACGCAGGTGTAATTAACCGCACGGTCCCGAAGAACCCGGATCACGAGCGTCGCGAGCGGGCTGCCCTGAGTGCGCTAAAAATAGCCACTGTTCTAGACCTTAAAAGCACTGAAGGTTTCCTGAGACCCAGGCCATCTGTCTAAGGGATTTTGTACTGTACTGTTGTAGCATAATATACGCAGTATGTTACTGTAGATAATAAAAACGCTGCGCAATGATTAACCTGTCTCAGTCATTGCATTATTTTACCACGTATTTTAGTATTCAAATTAAAGCAAAGGATGTGCGTTGATTAGATTCGCTTATTGTTTGAATCAATCTGTTTTTACACAACTGCCCAACCAAAAGAGGAGTGTAATGGTTTTAGACTTCATATATGTATGAATGTATATATACGCGATTACGGTAACCACTGAACATATTCGAATGGGAATTGCATCGAAAGAATCCATACATCATACCGAGTGTCATAGGCTAAGTTTATTAGGCAGAAAGCAGTCGTGTTTTTAATTTTTAATTTATTATGCTTGTTACTTTTAATGGGCTAGTTGTTCAGTATTTTTGCAACATGGCTGATTTCCTACTCCTCCTAAAATGCAACATTCACTTGGACTCAGAGTAATAAATTGCGATACATTCAAAGCTTTTATGTGATACGTCTGTTCTGTAATTGCGTTCATTCGGACATATTTGCTTCCCTCATTGACTACTAAACCTAACCTCATTAATCAGGAAACCTACCGTAATGTAATGGTAAATAGGTAACATTAATAAATAGGTCTTATGGTTTGCTGTTATTCAAACTCGCGGTGCCATTAATTTTCGTTAAATAAGTAAGTCCTTGCGACAAAAGTGATAAAAATGTCGATCAAAAATAATTTGTAAATGAAATATTCCTGTGCCTGAGCATGGATTATTTTTCAAACTCAAAAGCATTTTTAATGTTAAACTTCACGAGTTCTGGAAATTGGAGAACATAATTATCGATCATTTTAAGAAGTGTAACTGTTTATTACCGAAACGGGTTGAGGGTGTGGAAAGTTACGTTTCGTTGTTTCACAAGGTAGTTAGTTTGTTAGACTGGTGGTGGTCGTTAGACACGGGTCCGGCTCCGTACAACTAGTAGTGTATGAATCTCTGAGTGAGAGCCAACAAACTGCCCAGTAGTTTGGCGATTATTTAGCTTATAAGGAAAAACTGTTATTAAAATTGAATAAATGCTTTAAACAAACAAACAAACAAAACATGTTTAAGTTGCAGCCAGCAAAATGGTAACTAACCTCTAGGCTTTCAGTTATAGCCAGCCCGGGGCCTAGTTTACGAGTAAAACGCTGAACAACGTGGCAGTTTCTGCCAAAAACTCATTAAAGCAAACGTATATTATTTTTAGTTAATTTAGGAATTAAGAAGCACTCACTGTATGGCTCGACAATGCTTCGGTGTCCTGGCTTACTTTAAGAAGCAAGCTTTTCATACGAAGTTTCATCCTCTGTTTTAAAAGGATTTGTTTTTTAAAATATTTTTACAATATTCACATTTTCAGTTGCATTGCGTACTGAACTACTGATGCGTAGGTAGAAAGATCGCAACAGAAACGCAATCGACTATCACCAACATTGCAAAACAAACTTCTCTCGCAGGTACTGCGGAGCAGCATGGTAAAAAATTACATTGAAGAGGCGCAATAAGGTATGCAGATCTCTGCATTGTCGGATAGGCAGCCATCTCAACCGCTCTCTGATCTCCGAGACGCGGTCAAACTTCCATAACCCTAAAATAAACCGGATTGGTTTTGGAGGCGCTCCATCTTATTTAGGAGTTCCTCAGTGGGTCAGGGTAGGCCACGTCACAATTAGTCCAGCAGCGGCAAGAGAAGAGTTTCAGCCAGCATGATGATTTTTTTTTATTGAAAAAATTGCAGGAAGGTTATGAATGGAGCAAAAATAGGTAAGTACATTTGCTATTTTAAGTATCAGACCGGGTCTATCGCGATAGTATTTAGGTAAATATTAGTAATTTACCTGTGTCCCGACGTTTCAACACAGTTGTGGTCGCGGGTTCAATACTTAAAATTAGTGAAAGTGATCGCGAGTGCTTAAAAAGTTATATTTCATTTGCTATGTTGCTCCCTAATTAAAGGTAATCCAAATGATATATACTTAGTTTATATAAGTTTATTTAAGTTCACTGAGTTTTCCCAGACGTTCCCTATGAAATGCCGTATTTTTTTGCTCTCCCTACAACAACCACATTGCAATTCATCCCTCATAAAATGAGGACATTAATATTTAATTCTATATGTATCTGTATTTTTTTATCTACCCGATTCAGCCGAAAATAATTTTACCACAGGAATAATGTAACAGCCCTCCTTAAAACGAGATTGTCCCCTGTAAATATCAAAGTTCACGATATGAATTCTATAAGCGTCAGACGTATCACCATACCATTATATGGGCCTATTCATAGTCCACGCCCACACGGCCAACGCAACTTCTAATACATATTGAACAGCTTACAAATAACACATACAAAGAATAATTAATTTAATACACAGAAGTGTGCATTTCCCTGGCATGGTCACCATGGAAAACCATAACTTTGAGTATGCAGAATAATTGTCGATTAATTGTCGAAATTTGTCGGACAAAAACCAGAATTTGTCGGGACACCGTTTAGAAGATATAACGCATTGAAAGTGACCGTGCTGGAGAAACGTTTCTACAGCACGGTCACCGCTGGATCTTGATAACCACGGGACGTAGCGAGGATCTGATTATTGCAAATAAATGTCGTTTAATTGTCGACCCCACATGCAAAAAATCAGAGTGATCCGATGCGCCGTTCAAAAGATATAAGCTGGTTCTGGTGACCGTGCTAGAGAAATGCATTTCCCTGGCACGGTCACCGCTGGATCTCGCTCGATAACCACGGCACGTAGCGAGGATCTGATTGGTGGAAATAATTGTTGATTAATTGTCGACCCCGCATGCAGAAATGCGTTAGAAGATAATCGCAATCACTTTTTTTGTATGGGCCTATAGTACGGGAGCTAACTTCCAATTATACCTGGTATACCTTCATACTATAACAAAAGATTAAAAACTAAAAATATTTTAAGTGTTTTTTTTTAATCCTTACTTAATTTGTGCCAAAAATACCACAATCCAAATTAATATGACAAACGAAAAAAGTAATAGTCAATGGGGATTTTTTATTCCATAGCTTGAGTTTCTACTAGATGGTGCTGTTGCCGACTGCCGGAGCACCACAACATCGAAATGCTTGTGATATGGTTATCAAGTGATAATGTGTTCGTTTTATCTGAATAAAATGCATAATGATAATAATTACGATGAAATATTATAAGTAATTACAGTTCAATCCATTGCAAAATTGTGAGACTTTTAATTAAATAAAATGTCAATACTTAAGTCTACCTACTGACAAAATTCATACGTCAAAAGAAATATAAAGTACACTACAACACATAATTTTTAATTTTAGTTATTAAAGAAATTCATAAGTTAGTAACCAGCAATGCCTTCAAAATCGAGCCCGATAAATTGGGTCGTGTGATTGCTGTATTACCAGATGGAGTATATTATTAAACTTATACCTGACTTCATACATGAAAAGTTAACCAGCCCCAATATCGGCCGATGAGCGTCTTTGCACGAAATCATCGATATCGCGGGACTATAATATCGGGCTGATATCGCCACAATATCGAGCCAACATTTTGGATGACGTCAAATAAGTAACTTATAAATTGTTTTACTTTGAATAATTCTTATATTGCACTTTTTTCAAAAATACTTTGTTCTGATTCGTATTCCACCTACGCCGATATTGTCCCGATAGTGGTGTTCTCTTTTATATCATGAAGTTATTGTCTATCTTTCTTTTTACTTCATATAAAACATATACCTACCGTCAACCTACCGATATTATCGTGTCGTTCGTTAGTCCCTAAAGTGCAAACACGGCCATTCAAGTGTTTCGATTCGATAATAATGGCAACACCGAATCTCCAAACTGTTGCTTGCATTTAAACATGGCTGTTGTACGACTCTTTTTCATGAATCATTGAATAAGTTTGTGTTTTTCAATGGTGCTACAGAAAGGTAATTTATTATAATATCCAAAATGTTGGTGCCAAAAGGTAAATAAGAGCTGTTGAAGGTCTACATCAGGTTCTGCTGCAGACCCTCGATTCCTATATGCCTGCAGAAGCGTCTCATCACGTTGAACAACTCTTTGTAAGACACTATTTTTGTATCTCGTATAGTTTATCTGGGCTGTTGATGATCTACATTAGCTGCTGCAGACCCTCGATAGCTGATAAAAGTGCCTATGTTTGTCTCTGGTATACCAACTACCCCTGTATCAAATTTCATAAAGATCGGTTAGGCGGATTAGCCTTGATAAGGTAACAGACAGACAGACAGAGTTACTTTCCCTTTTATAATATTTTTTTTATTTATTAAATTGGGATAAAATGTTGCCATTTTATTTAATTAGGTAAGAATTAAAAAAAACACTAAAAATCTTTTTAGTTTTTAATCTTTTCTTATATTATGAAGGTATACTAGGTATAATTGTAAGTTAGCTCCTGTTCTATAGGCCCATACAAAAAAGTATTTGCTAATATCTTCCAAACTAAAGGCCGACAAATTCTGCATTTCTGCATGCGGGGTCGACAATTAATCGACATTTATTTCCACCAATCAGATCCTCGCTACGTGCCGTGGTTATCGAGATCTAGCGGTGACCGTGCCAGGGAAATGCATTTCATAAGGTAACAGACAGACAGACAGAGTTACTTTCCCTTTTATAATATTTTTTTTATTTATTAAATTGGGATAAAATGTTGCCATTTTATTTAATTAGGTAAGAATTAAAAAAAACACTAAAAATATTTTTAGTTTTTAATCTTTTCTTATATTATGAAGGTATACTAGGTATAATTGTAAGTTAGCTCCTGTTCTATAGGCCCATACAAAAAAGTATTTGCTAATATCTTCCAAACTAAAGGCCGACAAATTCTGCATTTCTGCATGCGGGGTCGACAATTAATCGACATTTATTTCCACCAATCAGATCCTCGCTACGTGCCGTGGTTATCGAGATCTAGCGGTGACCGTGCCAGGGAAATGCATTTCTCTAGCACGGTCACCAGAACCAGCTTATATCTTTTGAACGGCGCATCGGATCACTCTGATTTTTTGCATGTGGGGTCGACAATTAAACGACATTTATTTGCAATAATCAGATTCTCGCTACGTCCCGTGGTTATCAAGATCCAGCGGTGACCGTGCCAGGGAAATGCATTTCTCTAGCACGGTCACCAGAACCAGCTTATATCTTTTAAACGGCGCATCGGATCACTCTGATTTTTTGCATGTGGGGTCGACAATTAAACGACATTTATTGTCAATAATCAGATCCTCGCTACGTCCCGTGGTTATCAAGATCCAGCGGTGACCGTGCTGTAGAAACGTTTTTCCAGCACGGTCACTTTCAATGCGTTATATCTTCTAAACGGTGTCCCGACAAATTCTGGTTTTTGTCCGACAAATTTCGACAATTAATCGACAATTATTCTGCATACTCAAAGTTATGGTTTTCCATGGTGACCATGCCAGGGAAATGCACACTACACAGAATGTTTGAGATTCAGTAATGATGAACTTGAATAATATTATAACATTTTCCTCTGTCTGGGGCTTTGCTCTTGCCTTTTAAGTTTATGCCATAATTTTGTCCCATGAATTATCTATCTACTTTCCATAAAATTCGTAGATTAATCGCGTTACAAACATGGAAAAACACTCCTATTATTAAAAGTAAGTTGTTGTCAAAATAATATATTTTTTGTTTTGTTAGGCCAGTTACAACGACGAATAAAAAAATATATCTACAAGAAAAATAATTTATCTAAACTCACCTCATAATGTTCGAATTATGAATTCTAAAACAATTTTATAAAGACATGTTTTATGAATTCTGCATGTAACTAACAGTGTCTTCTCAAACGCTGAAGCGTAATGTCTTAAACTCTTAAGGTGGGACGATTTTCATACAAAAGTAAAATGGACTTACATCTTTAAAGGAGACAAAAGACTAATTAAATAACAAAGTCCGGTGTTAATATAATATTTTCGAAATAATAAAAATATCTTTTAAACCATAAGATTTCTTAGTTAAAACCGATTCGCTAATAGATGGCTACTGCTGCAAAAATTTAAATACTCTTTATTATCTTTTGACCACAAATAGTTTTAACATAAATTTTTTGCCAATACTCAAATAGCCATCTTCCGCCGCACTTGTCAGATGTTGTTGTACGGTAATTGTTTGGTTGTTGTTTAGTTGTTTAATAAAGTTGTTGTTCAGCTGTTGTTCAGTTGTTGTTCAATTGCTGTTCAGTTGTTGGTACGATGTTGTTCAGTTGTTTAGTTAACTTGTTGTTCATTCTAGTTCCCATAGTACAAGCTTTGCTTTGTTTGGGGCTAGATGGCGCTGTGTTAATTGTGCTGGATTTTATAAATATTCTTATTTGCTGACTCGACATCTGAATAACTGCTTAAGTATAGAATTTTCAAAAATTTGACCTTGAGATCGCCGCGCCGGTGCGGAATTTCGAATAAGTTTTTTTTTGGAGAGTGTAGATAATATTGTGTATGCAACTGCATATAATTAGGCATTAGAATGCTCGTGTCAAACAATTTTCACACTTGGCTACGCCTCGTGCGGTAAACAGACCCTCGCATTCTAATGACCCCCATTGTACTTCTATCACAGTTGCATATACTACTTTATGAGTGAAAAAAAATAACATTTACTTACATATACATTTGTAAATACTTACATACAACTTTGTAAATACTTACTGAGAACTCAATTTATGTCAGAAACCCACTTGGATGGGCTCTTCGTTGGGGGCTAATTTTATTTTCGCCGAATGCTCCAAGACTCTGTAGCCCTGGTAATATAAATTGGTACTGCCATTAAATCTATATCGGATTAGCACTTATTCAAATATAAAGTATACAATATTATGTATTTCTATGTCGTTTCTCACAACTAAAAAGACCCAATTAAGTTCAGTAAAGCTTGTTCATTTCGTAATCGATTTAAACAAGTTACCTACATTTTAAATTTTGTGGAGTTGTCAATAGCTACGGATGCTACGATGTAGCAAGCTCGTAGCCGTGTTTAGTAATACCTAACCTAATGTTTCTTCAGAATCCGTGTTTTATTTATACTCACTTTGTCTTAGAAGTATTCATTGCAAGAAGGCCGCCTTGTTGTACTTACTTCACATATTTTCTATGTTAAGAAAGTTATTTGCTTTTATTTACGTGCAATAAAGATTATTATTATTCAAGATAATAACGCCAAAAGAAATAGCAAGTGTAAATGAACTAAATGAGAAAACGTTTCAATTTTGTATTTTAAAAGTAACAAAACCCTACACCACGTGTAACTTTTACCTTTCATGCATGAACAATAAAAAGAGGTGTTCTATTTTCATGTTTCTTTACCCTTCCCGTCGCTGCAGCATTTCTATTTCGAGCTCATATGCTGCCGGTGGCTTTGTCCCACCGCGATTTGAAAGCCAGAATGAATACAGCCTTTCTTTCTTTATTTTCCTTTATTTTCATCACAATTTCGCTTTTATATAACGACCTCTAATTTACAAACCTGAATTTTAAAACATTGTTATTCTTGTGAAGTGAAGTTTGCTTAATAGCTTTTCATTGTTTGTATCCGATTAATCAGATTTTAATCGTAATATTGGTTATTTAGTAATATTGGTTATTTATTAGGTCTTTATAACAGCTCAAATGGGCTTTTACCTGATATTTATATGTAGTTCGCACTTTATCAATTGCTTATTTAAATAGGCTTCGATTAGACAATATCCGTTGCATAAAATCTTGGCTATACAATCTGTGAATGACCCAATATCGTGTAATAACCCCCTACCATATTGCAGGCATATCGGTAGGTCACGCAAACCCCGAGCTGGGTTCAATATGAGACTCAATTACGGCTTGTACCACGAGACGTTGATTATGTATGAGATGTACATATTTACACAAATTTATTTGTGTATATTTCAGCTGAACGTGAGATACGTATTTCATTGCAATGCCGCTGAATTTCAGACCTAGATATTATGTCTCCCTCCAGCACGAATTTCCCCATTGTACGTGCTTGCTCGACTGGAACAATGCACAATCCGCTTCTCATTTTCTATACATACCTAGGTATTTGCAGTGCATTTATATCTACTCGTACACTATTCGCTTATATATTGAATGATCAGGTCGTGAATATCCTGTGAAATTAAAGTCGTAAAGTATCTGGTCTGAACTAATTGAAATACGTCGGATTCCATCGCGTACAACATAAAATGGGAAATGTTGAAAGAAATTTTCCGCAGCGTTTACTTCTTGAAATATCATGCAGAAGAATCAAGAAGAATATTCACACTGAAGATGAAATTTTCCATTTCATATTTGTATACGTGATGCGAATTCCAGATATTTTTAACGAGTTCTAACGTTTCATTTGGTGAATGGTGATTCGAAATGTGAAAATGAACCAGCCTTGTGATCACGTTAGTAAGGGTCGCAAAAATGCCTTTAGGAAATTAGAAAAAATCTTTGAACATATTGCTAGCCGTTAAAGAAGATTTTATTTTGCTCTGGAGACAAATATGGCCAGATCTAATAGCAATTAGGCGCGTGCTTGGGGGTGAGAACTCGCACAGTTGCTGTGTAGAAAAGTAACGGGTATCCCAAAAGTCACGTACTTAATCTAGTGAATCGCATTATTTTATTGCATCGTAAGTAAATTGCATTCATTGGTTAAATATAGAACTAGCGGCCCGCCCAGCGGTTTCACCCGCTGCTTACCATTTTCCCGCAGGAAAAAGAACTTTTCCCGGCATAATACCTTCTTCTTGAATCACTTTATCTACTTAAAAAACAGCTTTAAAATCCGTTGCGTACTTTTAAAGATCTAAACATATATAGGGACACGGGAAGCGATTTCATTTTATACTATTAGTGATAATATCTGGAACAACTTTTCTGAAGTGCGCGCATACATTTTGTTGGAAAGTACCATGATATACTTACTAGAAACATGATGATTTAGCGAATTTGTGTCCAAAGTTTATTGATATGCATGAACATTCACTAAAATCTACTTACAAGAGGGCAAAGTGGTATTTTATTATAATTGCCACATACAAGCACTTTGCGGTAATCTTTTTCCAATATTCAGATCAACGAGAAAAAGTTGTCACTTACGAATAACATGATGGATGATTAGATACACGTCTTTCCCTTAATGTGGAGCAAGACAAAGAAATCACTGGCAAGTCTGGCAATCCATCTTGCTTATGTCGCGACAAGCTGGGGAAATCAGGCACACGTGACGCAGCTTACAGCGTAGTCTAGGATCCTGCTGCAGAAATATGCTACACTAGACGCCCGCTATGCGGTTTCAATAGGACAATAAGACGTCATGCCGCGTTACTTACGGTGAAATAATTTTTGCAAATCGGCTCAGTTTTCAGAGAATATTTATTGCTTGGATGCAGAAAAAAACATTTGACCGCTTTTTATAATATTGTAGACAAGCAAAATTTGTATAAGAAGAATAAAAATAAATATAGGTGATAATAGTATGATACCGGCATTATTTGAAGGCATAGTTCTCAAAATTCCAAAGTCGCTAATTTTTTGTACGATTACGTTATGTAAAGATTATATTACATTTCCATTTTTTTCAATGTATATTGATTCGATTCAATTCTAAAGTGTCTTTAATTTAATTTATATTATAAAATATACTAGTTTTGTGTATGTGCCAGTTTACACAATGTAAAAACCTAGTTTGACGACACAAAATAATAAATTGGATTCGCCCAATGGCGCAGAAACTAACTATAAGCCAAAAATAAACGACTATAGTATTTTTGAAACATGAAAAGCTACTCATACTGGGCTATAAAATACACAACCAAATGAAACATGATAATTGTTATTTGTCACTTCACATGACGTTGGTTTTTATTTACGAATCTAATAAAGTTCCACTCAACAAAGCCAACCGGTTGTGAGATACGATTCAAAATCAGCTGGTTACTTCGAACTAATCGGTCAGTAGATAGAGTTAAGCATCAGCCGTTTTCAATAGATTTCCCGTTGTTGTGTTAGTATAAGCACAGAATATATAATAGTACGTTTGGTATAAGGCGATTGTTGATTGAGTAGTAGAAGTTCTTCAAATATATAATGATGGCCGCCACTTGAAACGGAATTACTGACAACGACAAAGATCTTGAAGACGTTTATAGATAGACTATTTAAGATTGCTTTCAAGATGGTAGTTTAGTTAGAGCGGTGTCTGAAATTGCTACAATGGAGGTCAAATTCTTAAGCTTACACTATAACCTCTGATAATTTCGAAAAGCTTTTACTTTTTAATGTTTTGTACATGCTTTCTCCGAACCCAATTACTTTCGACTAATAAAATAAATCCCGCAACTAAGTTAGCTGAGGCGTGCCGGCGCCAGTAGCGGTTGCATTAGCTTGAATTCAGAACAACACAATCCAAGCTGCAACACACTACTAAAAGATTTAGAAATTCTTCCACAGTAGACCTACTACACCGAATACAAGTGTAGGTAAACGATAAAGGGGTTTCAAATCTAATACAACGCACCGATAGATAGCTATTACTTTCACTTACCTAAATAAACAGAAACATATCAATTGTTGCTTTAATGCAACCCTAAAATAACGTTTGGTTTGATTCCTTAAACAAAGTAATACTTATGCTTTCTTACTTTGATATCAGGAATCAAACATCAGTTAAAGAAATGAGAGCTGCAGTTTATGTACCTTTTCTCTTCGTTTTTATTATTTAAAAAGGCAAAATAGCTACAGCAATGGTAGCAAAATCAAGAGTAATTTACAAAACTGTATGCAGGATATCACATTGGTTCATACATTAAGTAAAAGACCTTTTGCAGAACACATAATATGCTGCACACGCATTCTGTGTGCTCCAGCCTTAAACGTAACGGCAGCAAATGAACCGTCTGTGCCGTAAATAGCGCTTACGACCCCCGACCTCCTGATCCCATCGCCTGCTCTACTGTTTGTTTTCCAATCGCTTCACTATGCTTACACACTCCTACCCATTTCGAGCCCCTAATAGAATTCTAAAAAGATAAGTAAGTCTATTATACAAGGGTAAGAAGGGATTTTCGTGAAGTTCTACGCGTTACTATGTAAGAACTTACAAATACCTGTAGGCAGTTGTGTGACGTGTACGGATAGAGTTTGATATGTGTGAAATTGTTTGCCTCGTAGAGGAAATTCTCTTCGCTTAGAAGATTAATGTTGAATTTAGGAGGCAACGTAAACTGATGGCTCGCTGAGTTAAATTGCTTTGTATTAAGCATGAAGTGGTAGTCACTCATAATGTATAACTTACTATGAGAAAAGTTTTTATACTGTCACATAAACGGTAGCGTATCTTACTCCGGTAAATAAGTTTCATAATATTTTCTTTACGATATCAAAAGTAATGCATCACGAATAAGTGTAAGTAAAAGTACGACCCACGTAGCCGTGGGTTAATGAGCCGTTACGTCGTAAAGCGTGCTTGTAGCAATGCTACCGAGGTTGCTCCACTATAGTGCTTTGTAATCGCTTGGACTAGTTTCTTTCACACCCTCGTAAATAAGGCTTACAGGCATTACAACCGTATGTAGGAAAGAACAACACCATACAAAGTAATATACATTCGTACCATGTACCCTTTATAGCAGAGGTAGTCGACAGATATTAGAAATTCCTTAGAAAGAATGATAACGGGCTACGTGGATCTACGAAGGATATTGGGAATAGAGAAGATCTTTATGTAAAAATTAGGTACAGGTCGGACGTTGTAGGCTATTTAAATGAAATTCAACTTAGGAATGGCGTGACCGGGTGGGTGGCCGGCGATAAAGCGAACCCTTGCCTCGTAAAATAGCTACTACTCAGCCGCTGTAGCCCTACTTTTTACTGAGGTGTATTCAGTGAGTATTTTTTTGTATTTAAATAGCGAGTATTATCTTTATTCCAGCAACCCACCCAGCATCTTCATATAAGCTGCTATGTTTTAGTTCTTAAACTGAAACAACCTCCGTCATGATGTTTCTAGAACCTACACTGGATTCGGAAGTGCATATTCATAAATACTCATACTAGTGTCATTATCTTAAGTTAATAATGCAAGGCAGTTAATAAAATAAGTATTGATTAACTTATTTACCTCAATCTAAGCCTAGAGCGCCGTAGAAGTAGGTAGGCTTAGTTTTTATTAGTACGTAGGCAAAACTGCCATAGCGTGTCTTTGAAAACCGCGGTTCATTTTAGAACGATTCGGTATTTTTTCATTTGATTAATCTTTGCGTGATTTTTACATCTAGATTTAGTCCATTTCAGTATTTTTGACATTAATTCAGAAACTTTTTGGGCAATTAAGTAACAAGTCAGATAATAACGGTTGCTACGAAATGATGGAGTAGTAGAAGTAATTAATTTGGGTAACATAGGTTTGATAAATGGAGCGAAATAAGAATGAAAATACTTAAAATTAATATGACAGCCTCGTTTTGGAACTGATATAAAACATTTACAATTCTATTATGGTATACTGAGAATAACATTAACCAAACTTTTTAAGTAAGCTTGATTGATGCGCAACCCAGTTGTCTACGTGATTGCGGATAACATATCTCTATGCACACGGTACCACAATGCAGTGGCATCATAAATCGCATGCAAATTTCATCATAAAATGAATGGTACTTCCAGCGAATATAAACAAAAGATTTACACTTGTTCATTCTCTCGTTCTCTTGCATTAGCTACGAGTACAGTAGAGAATGCTTACAAATAATGTATTTAAGAATCGTACCTGTAAAAGGCGCCATCCTGGCTATAGGTTAGCGCAGTCACTGAATAATAAATGCAGCGTGCAAGGTTATCTGTCTATTGGAACACAGTCCGGGGCAGCGCGTGGTCGGTAGGCCGAGTCCGTGCACGTCACTTAGTACTGGTCCGAGAATGTTTTACGTCACTTATGCTAACGAGGTTATAGTTTAGGGGATGAATTCGGGCGATGTCGCGACGTGCGCCCCCTGGCGGCTGTCAGCGTGGAGTGGTCGCTCGCGTGGCGAGGCGGCGAAGTGATGTTCCCCCGCCCTCGCTTCCCGCTCACTCGCACCGGCTACCACAGGGCGGGCGGCTTTGCTTATACCATATCAATGGATTGCTTTCATTAGATAGCGGAACACAGCTAAATACGCATATACTGTATTTTTATAAGACTGATGGGATTCGTTTTGATCATCATAGTCGCATTTTAGAAAAAAATTGTGTAATGTTTTGCAATGCACTCGTATCATTATTTAGGCATACTAATACTGATCCTCAGTAAGTACCTTAAATGATCAAGAATTTTGAGGCAACCTCTGGCAGCATTAATGCTGATAATTCTGATCATGGAAAACATGTTTATTGAAATCAAATCCTAAGTTTCAATCATTGTACCGGCGTCTGCCCTCTACAGAAGGATAGACAAAGTATTCGTGTCTCTTCATTTCTCCAACCTAAACCCCCAACCTCGCTTATAGGAGGAAAATATCACTCGAAAAGCTACGGAAAACAAAAAAAAAGATGTCGCTAGCAACTTTTCCTACCCTCACACCTTATAAACCTCCTGATGGTTGCTACGAATGAAACATAGAAGGTTTTACTATCCACTCAACAGATGGCGCGGCAACAACTACGACATTTGCCTTGGATTTGGATGGTTATGGTGTAGCTCCTATTTCCTGTGGTTGCTACTTGACGGTGTGGCTCAAATCACGAACACTATCGAGTGCATTTGCATTTGCAAGCACACGCGTCTAGACGGTGATATTCGAACACGCAACTGTAAAAACTCACTCAAAAGATTAAACTGTGCAAATACAGGTGGACAAAAAGATCCAGGCACTTTAGAATGGTAATATCTCGTCTAATTACTATACTATATACGTCTATAAAGTATGGGTTTTTTGTCCACAGGTTTTCAGAATTTTACTTGATAAGGATTTATTTAGTGATAAAGTGCGTATTTTTTTGTACTTACCTGAACTTATTATTGAAACATTATGTAACAACTATAACAATTTATCACTTATCTCTGAATGATGCTAACTCAAAACAAGGTGCATATGACATAATGTATATTCTCTCAGGGCAAATTCACCATTAAAGGGCAGGGATATCTAGACAATGTTTTAGTGCTGAATACATTTCTTTTTCATCTAAAATTGTATTGTTTACTCATACAAGCCCTCAAGTGCACCCAACCTTTTTAACCGCATCCAAATATTTTTTCTGCGTTCATCTTGGGCGGCATCAAATGCAGATTTTAGGACAAGTCCCTACTTGTACATATTTGATTTATTAGTTTGATTCAAAGATGTTTATTAAATCACACCATACTTTAATTGTTTTTCTCTGTAAAACCAATTGATTTTATTCCCGTGACTTATCAAATGAAACCACGCAGTTTATACAAACAAACGCATTTTCTGTTATAAAAGTACCTACCAGATGTAGTACGTATATATATGAAGGTATTATTTTGTAGAAATTGTTTTAATAAAGCGCAAAAGCAAAAAGCGCTTACTATTACTACCTACTTTAAACAAAGAAAATTCAAAAGTAGTTTAAAAATTGTGCCGCTTTCTAGAATATTCTCTTTTGAGAAACTGGGACGTATTGTGAATTAGTTGTTTAAGTGTTGCCAAGGGGTAAGGGGGGAGGGGAAGCATCGTTCCACGTCCGCGGGTCCGCGGTTCACTAGGTCTTCAGCGATGTCTTTATTTGCGGAAATAACGGCACGCCTCAGTGGAAATTCCCTTTCAGATTATGTTCAGGAGTACTCGAAACTTGCGTCGAGTTGAGCACGGCTTGCAACTGATTTTTGAATGGTTTCTTGAAAGTTTTTTAACCGGAAAAATAAAATTGAACGCCACAATCGTGCTTTCTGAAGAATAATTGTAAAGTTCATTCTTAATAAAAAGAAGTGCAATAAAAGACAAAGAAAATAATGCAATCGTCTGCTAAAATGGAGGGTGCATCGCTGGTTATGCTAAATAGGAAGCGGGGCGCATGAATACGAAATGGCACTTACGGGCTTTCCAGACTGCAATTTCCTGTAATAGATGGCGCTTCAGTGTCTATCTATCTGACCTGAAATAAAACAAACGAAAATATATTGCCGGCAAAAACAAAACGATAGCGAAGAAGAAAACGCTTAGTGTAGACTAGGTACCTAGTATAGGTATTACATATTTCGTTACCTTAGCTTAGGTGTATATCTGATCAACCAATCAATTTAGAAAACTCTGTGTCTTTACCTATCTTTTCCATATAGCCAATGATAATGAAATGTCGATAAGTGAATATTCGTCAAGGTCAAGATGGTAATCTGATTTGTGTCAATATTGTTGTTGTGTAAAAGAACATACTTAGTTCATTATTTGCCAGCAAAATAACGTAATTATGCGAACAGTGTAACAGGCTTAGGTCTAGAATTACGCCTCACCGCGATGTCTAATGCTGTTTAAGCTTATTTAACTCCTCTTCCGTCCAACCCCTCATTTACACTTCGGTGAACGCAAGTGTATGTTAATATGCCAGTATTTAATTTTTCTTCAATATCTTGTAGATAGAATTAAGCTCGTTGCAACTCTACGCCTGTCTACAATCGTAGCATGTCTACGAAAACGATAAGAATAAAAAATTCTTTAAAAATAAAAATTAACTTGAACGTTTCTTATCCTAAATGTATGCTAAAAAATCAGATGTGATTCCAAACCTAGGCCAATAATTTGGTTGTTTCCTTCTGAAGCCCAATAAGCACGAAAAAGTTGGAGACACGTTCTCAACTTTGCTATAAATAAAACACGAGTTTGGGCCTGAGTTTCATACAAATACAGTATTCTGTGTTACTCAGGTCCACAGAGAATAAATACACGGTAAAGTATTGGAAAAGCAACAGCGTTCAGTACGAATCTAAACAGCGTACGTTGTCTCAGTCTGTATTTCCTGTTCTGTTATTTTATTTAATAAAATGTTTTTTTTAAAACTAAAGGTATTCATAATAACTATGTCTATCTATATAAAATAAATGTTCGAACATAAACCTAATTCATTAAATAAATTTAAGTATGCACTACTATCTACTTATCTGTGAAAATAACAATAACTTCTTAATGGGGGTCGAACGAAATACGAAAATAAAATACTTGCGTGCGTGGACAGGAAATTTACGATGGCAGAATTAGAAATTCTGACACATTCTTAAAGCCGTAATATGGCAAAAATATCATGAACTTCATTCTGCCATTGCCCTGAACCGATCTAGGAATTTGATTTGAGTATTATACTATGAAATGTCAAATTAAATTGTTACGTTTAGTTACTGCAGACATTGTACTCATACTATAACCAACCTCCCCATTTAATGGATCATCTTATTTATTTATTAAACACAAGTTCACTGTTTTAAAACTAAACATAGTCCCACTTAACTGCTTACATAGTTTGCAGGATCAGGTGACTATCTAGTGTTACTGGATACTAAATAAATAACCAGTATATGCTGATTTCTTAAATTGATACTTTGATGTGCCGCTGATAGAACTCATTTGTGCTCGTAAAAACAAATCTGCTACTAGAATAGGGTAATATTATTTAATTTTATAACGCTTTACATTATTATCCACGTTTACAGATATATTAAATCAATAAAAATATTAAAGATAGTCGAAATCCAGAGAACAAATCGTTATCCGTTTATTGACTCTCATTACGATCTGCTTGTTTTCTTCCCGAACAAATTAAACGAAGTCCAAGGTCGATGTAATACAAAAAATATTCCACCCCAATTTTGCACATCAAACAAGAAGATTGGAAGGCTACTGAAAAACCACCCCAGTTGCTCCCGGAGCCTATTATCTTAGAGAGTACGCTCGTTTAATTCATTTTTTAGCGACCAGTCTGACAATCTTTCGAGAAAATTTACGCCTTTACTTTTTGCTAAACCCACGATTGCGCTACGCATTTCTCACAAACAAAACGTTACCAAGCACATAGATAACGTGTTACTAGCTGCATAATTTTGTTATCCTTAGTAGGTATATCATCATTACTTGTAATACTTACTTAAGTTTCATTTACATGACACGCTAAGTTAAACACAGTCAATTTTGTTTTGCACATACTGAGAAAATAACTACAGAAATACAAATCTGTTATTTTGCAGCACAAACAAGTTTACTGCGCTACATTCCTTGATCGCAAAACTTCAGTAGCACCCTTGCGACAATAATGGAGCACGACTATGTTCAGGAAATTTGTGTTTTGAAGTTCGCAGTTTGCTCTGTGGAGAGCAATCCGTGCTCTCCATTTGGGAGCCGCAGAGAGCCCATTCTTTGTTATGAAAACGACTTGGGGCTGATTGCTTTTAGCTTTTAGTTGACCCACCACAATAACAGAAATATAGTTAACGGGCAACTACTATTAGGATTGTACGTTGTTTCTAAGCATAAGCTAGAAAATAGATCTCGCTCATTTTATTAACAACTAAATTTTGTACTCTGCTCTAATTTTGTAATTTTTATGGATCGTCAGGAATGAAATACAACTTTTTTTTTATATTAGCTTAATCATCTCAAATACGCAAAATCATTGAAGTAACATTTCATGGAACAGAACGCCGTTGCATCATATTGGTTCATTACATGAGACACATTTTGTAGAGTTCATAAATAGTTACTGTTCTAATGCCAAGCCGTTTTAATTCAAATATATCATAGCGTGTGATTGTCTCAGACTTTTACGAGCCTTAATTAGGTAACCTGCTCATATTATACTTATAGCAAAGTTAGTCATAAAAATACGGACTTCGCGGGTAGGCGTAGAATTCTTCCATGCAAACTGAGAGAGCTGGGGTTCCTTCGGCAGTGCCCTGTGCGATTGCGGTATAGAACTAACTACGTATCACCTTCTCTCATTCCCTAATTACTTACTTATATAATTAAAAAGAAAAATGCTCGGCGTGGTTTTCTGCTAAAACTTTTGGTTTTGTCAATGATTGCCTTTGATTGACTACCTGCGTTTGTGTTTCCAAACGCATACAACCCTAATTTCTTCAAAGTAAGAGTGAACAGGCTTTCTCTGAGTTAGCTCGCTCCATCTTAGACTCTGTCTCTGTCCTATAATCTAGACTAGAGTCAGGAGCAAACCCATCTATAATATAAAAAAAGTTTTATTCGTATTTCTTAGTTATTCCAAAAATAGTGACTTTAGGGTGGGTTGTTGGTGCGGACGTGTAATCAATTATCAACAGTCGTTATTGAAGGAAAAGTCCAAATGCACCCAAAACGACGATTTAGTTTCTTCGTTCACAGTCGACTTGAGCAATAAAAACACGTTCGCGTGACTGGTGGTAGTACAAAGCCAGGTAAAGGTGCGTAGTTTGATTACACAGGGTATTTTTTGTCAGTACCCAAACTTACCAGGGTGATTCTATTCATAAGTTGGAACAACTTTTACTACGAGGCATTCTGTGAAACAGCAAATTAACTCACAACTAAGTACTTAAAAAACGTAATGTAACTAATAACTTAACTGAAGATTGAGCACTCATTGGCCAAATTAATAGACATAAATAAAATGCTACGTGGAAATTATAATATCACGCAATGAAAGTGCTCTATCAAGTAGGTAGGTCATTTCTTAATAGATATTTAATTGTTCCATATTATTAAAATTTTAATGAATATTTTAATCTTAAAATTCATGTACGTATGTATGTATAATCTCTTTATTGTGCATTCTTAAAACTAATACAGAAAACAAATATTAAATCAAAAACAAGAAATGACACTATCATTCATCTATAATACTTATTTTTTTATTATTATATTTAGGGGGAAATTTACGGGAAATACTTATAATAATAGACAGATCAATTAAACTGACTGGGCCATTGACAAGTTCTCGTCTTCTGGACAAATCCTTCAACATAATACCTATCATTCATCATCTTGCGCGTTTTAAAAGCAAGCAAATCAATAACACAGACATCCTTGTTTAATAGATGTCAGGGTTTTTGTTCTGTTTTTGATTGTTGTGCACAGTGCCCAAAATATTTCGATTCCTTGAGTATGCGCAACATTTAGAGCATTATTTATTTGGTTATGAATTCCACATTCTAACAATTATTGAGTGACTTGAAGACTCATAATGGCACGAAGCCATATCCGGCCAGAACACAACATCTTCCCTCCGATAATGCTTCTCAATAAAAGGTATATACAGTTTTATAATGCACTCTCAAAGACATATATATCTGGGCATTTATAGACCTTGTACTTCTTCTTATTTTTCTTTCTTTCTATTTCGTGTGGGACACCAAGTCATCCAACGACACGGTGAATCTTATTATATATAAAAGTATATTATTATTCATAGCTTGCCAAACATGATATTTAGATATTTATTACAAACTAAGGCTTTAATTATTTTTTTTGGTGTAATCTACACTGTCTCGACTCTAGAAAAATTGCTTGCCAGGAACTTCGCATAGGTCAACCGGTACATAAGTTTAATCGTCAATAATGAGATATTATTTCAAAGTTTTCTTGTAGACTTTGCGTCAACCTCACTTGGCACGTACTTATTAATCTTTAACATACTTAGGTGCGTCTTACTTTAGAAAAAACATTTATGCCTAACTCGTGAACTTTAATTCGTGATACACTCGACTTGAATAGGTATTTTCACTTAGTTAGCCGCAACCCTCGCAGAATTAATAAGCTGTAGGCTTATTAATTATCGCGACGGACATTGTCATGCGACCAGAGCATGTTAATTTAATAAAGTCTGGTATGAAAATAGTTCTTTATCGCTTACTTAAATCAGAGAAACGAAGTTCGCGGGTACTCGCCAGTTGAATAATAATTATGTAGAAATGCCGTGTGATGCCGGCTTAGAATAGCCTCACCCCATTTTCTTCCCGTGGGAGACGTAAGGAGGG
This sequence comes from Tuta absoluta, assembly GCA_027580185.1. NCBI lineage: Eukaryota > Metazoa > Arthropoda > Insecta > Lepidoptera > Gelechiidae > Tuta > Tuta absoluta. Next base: position 18,460,140 of record JAQAHW010000002.1, read on the forward strand.
TGTGTATTGACATTTTAGGCGATGGGCTGATAACCTGTCACTATGGCGATACTAGTATAATAATTTTCCGAATAACCCTCAAATATTTGTCAGACGTGGCGTAAATGTCCGTTTTTTGCGGCCGGTTACGCTCTGCCTACCCCACAAGGGATTATAGTCGTGATATGTGTATGTATGTGGACATCAATTCACCTCTAGATTTAGATGAGATAAATTGAACTTCCTGCATAGTTTCAACATTTCAGATATTTGCGGATCCATTCTGAATTCGGTTAGACGCGGCACTACATCAGCAAATGTGCGCGGTGCACAAATACTCCCCCCCTGGCTTCGTGAATACAAATGAGTTTTATGGGGTACGTACGTCGTATATAGTTAGGTAATTTTGTGATAGACATTTGAATTATATATAGGTAATTGACTCGACTTCCTACATAGTTTCAGCATTTCCATGTGCTCAATGCACAAATACTCTCCTCCCCTTGCATTTTGATTGACTCGAAACTTTTTATTATTATCTCCCAAAAATGATTTATTTAATGTGTAAAAAGGCTATATATTACTTTAATAACATCATCAACGATCTTTCAGCCACTTACGCACAGTGCACAAACATTTTCCTACTAACATTGTGATTACAAATTAGTCTCATTGCGTTCCAATACAACGAGCTTGTTAAACAGTCATCAATACACAAAAACAATTCGAAAACAGGGTTTTATCGGTTAATTCGCTGATTATCCTGGAATTCAGTTAGTAGTATTGTCCTGCCAACTGCGGATTTGGTTCACGAATTATTGCCTTCCAGGGCACAGGCAGAGAATACCAATGAGTAGAAAAGTACGTAATGCGCTAATGCCAAACTTGTTATCTCCTGCCGACCTTCTTTTGTGTCTGTACTATCAGCATCATTTCGAACTGCGCATTTAAAGGATCATATTATACTGGATTTCCTTAAACGTCTTCTGAAGAACCAATTCTTTTCTTTTTTGTGTGGGACATCCAACGACCTGATGAACCAATTGAAGTTGATACTGAGAGTTGACCCTTTAAATGGGTAAATGGGGAACTGCTTATGGTAATTTTCATCGATATAGATAAAAATTACACCGGGATCGTGTTTTACAAGGCTGTATCTACTTGATTGATAACACTGTACTCTTACTTTACATTGGATTAGGGGTTAGATAGTGGCCTCAATACGGGAAATTAATTCTCTTAAATATCCCTAACTCAGAGGGTACCTATTCAGATCGTTCGTAAACTTACATGCCGTGTGATTAACCTGGCCAGCCCCGTGGCAGTACCTTTATTTTTATTTATTTTTTGTCCCGGCTGAGCCGGTTTTCCATTAGGACAATACAAAAATGAGATAAAAAAGAAAATTGTGTCATACAAATTTCCTTTTTTTACAATGACGGATCATGACGTCAATCAGTGATAATACTATCCTACATTGAATAAAGTAATTTCATTTTCATTTTTTCATTTTATCGAAGTCGAAATATCGAAGAAAAACTTGCCGGAAACTGACAGCGTTAATTTATGGTAAGTTAAGAGAATTTATATTCCGAATGGAGGCCATTAATTATGTTTTCGACAATTTTTTTGCAAACTCTTTAATATACATATGTAATTATATTAAACTTACAACGACATAGGAAGATGTCACACTTTGTAAAGAAATGTCACGTTCTACCACAGAATAATAACTAGTAACTAGCGTTGTTCTACTCCTACATATAGTTAATTTGTGGTTCTACTACGTTGTGATTGTGACATACATAAATTGGAATAAAATAATTAAATATCCGTTTAAAGCAGACATTTAACCTACCTAACCCAATTTTACTATATGTACATGACATAATATAAATATGACAAAATAAAAAGACGACAGCATTCAACACCGCCGATTTTTGTATGTATGTAGACAACTATTTCTACATACATACATACATACATATATCACGCCTATAGTCCCTTGCGGGGTAGGCAGAGCATAAATGGCCGTGAAAAACAGCAATTTACGCCACGTCTGACAAAAGTTCGAGGGTCAATCAGATAACTGTGTATCACTATAGTGACAGGTTGTCAGCCCATCGCCTAGAATTGCAATACACACCCTCGAGTCCCTTAGTCGCTTCTTACGACACCCACGGGCAAGAAATGGGGTGATGCTATTCTAAGCCGGCATCACACGGCGAATAGAAATCTACAAATAGAAATCAGTGGATATATATATAGAAGTGCACTCACTAGTTTCCAGACTGCACCAGTCCAACACAGATGGCGCTGGTGTCTCCCTGACCTGAAATAATGGAGAAACATTTAGCCCACACTACTGCAAACACCCGGTTTCAACACTTCGTACATTAGTGGGGACAATGAAATATTAGCCTTGATTCTGACGACTTTTTCCAGTTGCTTTTTATAATTTTTTAAAAGAATAAATAAATTCTAAAGCCATCGTGATCATCACAGGCTAAAAATAACCTTTGGATTACACATACACATACTCACACATATCACGCCTATAAAACCTTGCAGGGTAGGCAGAGTGTAAACGGCCGCAAAAATGGACCATCTACGCCACGTCTGACAAATATTTGACGGTAATTCTGAAAAATGTGTATCGCCATAGTGACAGGTTGTCAACCCATAGCCTAAAATTGCAATACACACCCTCGAGTTCCTTAGTTGCCTCTTACGACTCCGACGGGAAAGAAATGCAGTGATGCTATTCTAAGCCGGCATCACACATATGATAATGATTACTCACGCGAATATATTTTTTTATTGTATTTAACTAACAAGCTACACACACTACGTGTGTGTGAGAATCGACACTATAGTACATCAGTAGGGACAAAGAAATATAGTGTTGTGTCGCTACGTAATTTATCAAGACTAGCACGTTTCGAGCGAGTCCCATCGGTCTTGATGTCAAATCTCTTCATTTCTTGCGAAGTACCCTCGACGCGTTTGATTTTTGCTCGTGTTTTTTGCAGACTTTGAGAAGACACGCTTGTGAATATGAAGCAAAATATCTAACAGAGTTGTAAAATTGTGCAGATTTTTTTAACTGTTGCGATTTGCTTATAATATTCAAATCATTGTATAATACTAAACCTTTTTACTTAAAAAACACCTGCATTATTTACAATGAAGTAAATATGAAATAGAGCCTATAGAACACCTATGTTTTCCAACTTCACGTGAAGCCAGGAACATAAATATACGCCATGTAACAAGCTTAGTTCTTGAATCACGCCTGCCGCGACGTCTTAGACTGCATAAGCTGATTTACCACCCCCTCCTCCCCTTACTCTCCACCTCTTCAAGTAAGCATGCACACCCCCAGTGATCACGGCAACTTGTAAACGCAACCACAAAGTTACAAATATATTATTGTTTTCAAAATATTGTTTTGTATAAGCTTGAGTATTTTCGTAGCACCCGTCTACGGTTCTCACGTTTACTCGTAGTAGATGGTCTACGAAACATAAGAGAGTTAGAAATTAAGTCGTAATACTCGTAATTAAATTTTATCTACACTCGTCTCGTCATAAGATTTGGCTTATAAACTCGAAAACAGTTGTATAAAGACCTGCATTATGCATTCTGCCTATAGACATTTTACAGTTTCTTCTCAAACGCTGAAGGACTACTTCTAAAGAGAAGGTACGCCTTTCGATAAAATGAACAAAGTGTTTTTGCCAATAAATTGCCACTAGACGATGTTGTTGTTTGGTTGATGTTCGGTAGTTGTTCAGTTAATTTTCAGGTGTCGTTTAGATGGTGTTCAGTGTTGTTGTTCAGCTGCTGTTTAGTTGTTGTTCTGATGTTGTTTAGCTGTTGGCCAGTTGTAGTTGAGCTGTTGTTCAGATATTGTTTAGTTTTTGTTTAGTTGTTGTTCAGTTGGTGTTCGGTTATTGTTAAATTGTTTTTCAGTTGTAATTCAGCTGCTGTTAAGTTATTGTTCAGATGTTATTTAGTTGTTGTGCAGTTGTTTTCCAGTTGAGCAACAAATAAACACCAAAAGCTGATTGTTGGACTGAATGACATGTGAACAACAGCTAAAGTACTGAATTTTCAAAATTTTATCAAGCCATATTACGTTCTAGTTTTGAATTTGACCTCGTATTGGACCCTGTTATCGCCGGTACGGAGGTTTTTAAAAGTATATTAGTAAGTTTTTTGTCGAGGAGAGAAAAAATAGTGCAGACGCAAATATCTGCATATAGGTAATGAGGCATTAGAATGCTCGTGTCAAACTACATATTAGCACACTAGCATTCTAATGGCCCCCATTATATGTCAGTTGCATAAACTACTATTTCATGTTTTTGATTTGTTTCACATAAAAAATTCTCCAGATCCCAACCAGTATCTTACTCGGCTGATATCAATAAGTGTAGGTATGTCGTAGATTGGAGAAGAACCTGCAATTTTACGACAAAACACGAGGGACCTTGTAATACGAATATTGTTATCTCCATTCGCGACAAGTACAGCAAAGTATTGGAAAATCAGCGGAGGGGTTGGAGATATAAGTAGGTAGGTTCTTATCATATATTTACGTGTATCTTTTTGTGCATCAGATACAGAGAGACGTGTTATAGATATTTTTTTAGCCAAATACAAAATACATTAGTTAAAGTTAGGACTCTTTTACTCAACGTTTGAGTCATCTGGTTTCGTAATTTTCTTCTGCAAATCCAGGTCAACAATAAGTTTGTGTTATTTCCGTAGTAAGTACGGGCGTTAAAATGTTTCTTGAAAAAGCTATTCATTTCTTGGAAATGGTCCCTCCACAAACAAGTCTAGCAAGAAGGTGCGCTGTAAACCGCAATAACGAGGAAGCTTAACTGTGTTGTATGTTATTATTTACCGAGACATTCTTCAGTTTTACTCTATTGGCATGTTATATCGTTTTTTATTTAAACTTTATGGTTTACACAAAAATGAACAATGCACAATATTCACAGAAGTAAATATATTATTTTTTTGAATAATATTAACTTTGAATTAGAGATCTTGGACTCCAGGAGGCCTATTTAGCTGTATAACGGCGTCGAGTTTTTGTATGGAATGACACATGCGGGCATTACGGCGTCGGAGTTCGGTCGGAATTCGGTCGAGTTTCATCTAGGTGTCAAACAGAATGACAAGTAATTTACATACAAAGTTCTTAATGTCATCGGGTTTTTGTCCCTTTCTACGATTATTTTGTCTATGGTGTCGAAAAGCGGTCGAGCTATGACAACCAAGTTTCTGTCATTGTGCTCGACCATGAGCAGTCTCAAGCATAGGTGCCTTGCCGATGTCGAGTTTCATTTAATTAAGATAACTTATAAAAAATTACCCATAACTATGAGATTTTTAAGGTTGGTAATGCATCTGTAGGATATTTTAGACCGCATGAGCAGAATAAACTCGTTTAAAAAAGTAGTAAGCTAACTTTACCGACACACTAAAAGTACATATAAAAATTACCACTTGCCATCAGCTACTGTTGATTTTCGATTATATGTGCAACTGTTTTTTTTTTGGGTTCAGTTTTACGCCTCATATATTTACATTATAAATAATTATTTCGATTACTTTTCTGAGTGATGATGATAACATTATGATAGTTGATATTCAATATTATAATGAATATCATTACAATAACAAATGTGTTATAAATGCTTGATCTCGTGATCAAACTTTGTACTTCTTGTGTTTGTCAATAGTTGGAGTTGCTTCGTACTGTATCAACAAACATCACTGTAGGATTGCTAAATATTGAATACAGACTTATCTATAGAAGATATTTTATAAATTTTACGTAACATACATAAATCACGCTTCTTTCCCGCAGGGATAGGCAGCGTCTACTTCCTTCCACTTACGACGATCCTTGCATACTTCTTTTGCCTTCTCTATATTCATTTATCTTTTCATGCAGGCTCGTTGGTTTATTTTTTACTATCTAAAATGTATGCACCAACGAGCGTACATGCGTGTGATGATGATTGCCGTGTGATGATGATTGCCGTGTGATGACGGCATAGAATAGCATCACCCCTTTCTTTTCTCGTGGGTGTTGAAAGAGACAACTAAGTTGAAGGTTGTACTCGTGTACGGTGTGTGCACTATTCGTTTATAACTCGTGCTCTACATACATTCATTAGCCTATTGCAGTCCACTGTTGGACGTAGGACTCCCCTAGAGTAGGTACAGGGCACGATCTCTCGTTTTTTCCATCCAGTTATCAGTCCATCTGGTCGGTGGTCGTCCAACGCTACGCTTGCCGCGGCAAGGCTTCCATTCGAGAACCCGCTTACTCCACCGTCCGTCCGTTCTATCATAGGATACACACACGTTTTCTACGCGCGCTCTATTCTTGTGAAACGTGTGCTTTACACGTTGGTGACGCGTATTATACTAGTGTACAACACGTGTTCGATACGTGTGTAACGCGTTCTCTACACGTGTATAACGCGAGCTCTACTTGTATACAATGCTTGCTTTACTAGTATGCAACGCGTGCTCTACATGTGTACAACGCGTGGGCTGCGCGAGCGTATAACATGCATAGAGCACGCGTGGTGTCAGCGTTCGTGTAAAGCTGCCCAACATCCTAATAGACCAACATCCTAAGTCTTACAGTTTTCGGAATAATCACTTTAAATTACTTGATACTAAGGTACAGATTTTCCATACATTTTAACTGACTATTAAATACTCTTTACATCATACTTAACAATCCTTGATCAATTTTATTTATGTCAGTCACTCAGAATAAAATGTGTTATTCGTCACGTCAGACAATTCATAATCATAAGTCATTTCATTATTGTAGAGGAGCCCACAATGCTCAATGGGGTTTTACTCGAGCGTCAGTGACCTTAACATAAGATCAGCCAAGATTCAAAATTAAGAGCAATACATGACAAAATTTAGTGATAGCTGTCTTAATTCAAACTTGGAAACTATGCATGTATATTTCTGTGGAAAAGTTGTAGGTCTTGACAAGATCTACATTTGAGATGACAGCTGTCAATTTGTTGTGCCCATCCAGTATCTCTGTTGAAATTTGGATGTTTTTGAATTTCTAAGGCTTCCCGTACTTTCCTAGGAATGAATCTCTTCTCTCTCGCTAGGATTGCTGCCTTATCGAACCTGACATAATGGAGGGGGTTATCCATGATATGTTCGTACATATTGCAAAGCGAGATGAATAAGTTCTTTGTTTGACTACAAAATATACATCTCGGCAAGACCTACAACTTCTTCAAAGAACTAGTAGTTAAGCATGCATAGTTGACGAAATAAATTAGTTCAAAGTTTGACAGATGTCATCTACAATTTCAAGACCTACAACTTTTACAAAGAAATTAGTTTTGCATGCGCGCTGATTATTGCGCATAACTTGAACAAGACAGCGACATAAATTTGAGAAGGTGGACTACAGGCAATAGAACTTGAGTTAATAGCGGTTAAACATTTTTGGTGGACCACGCAACGAAAAAAATGTGGTATGGCCCACCAGGTGGATCTATTTTAAAAAATCCCAGCTCAGCTCTATTGGTGAACTACGCGAAGAAAAAAAAATAACCTATAGGTGGACTACGGGTTAAAAAAAAATTGCCCAACTCATTTCATGGCAGAACTGACCAGCTTAGCTTTTAAAATAGAGACCTAAAGAAGATATAAGACCTAGGCTTGATTCGTTCTTTTGCTGTTGTCTACACTGCACCCACCATTAACCTTGCATTTTCTTCTGTTACAATATATTTAGGAAGAGGACGAGTTCGGAAATGGACGAAGTCGATCTAAAGGATCCAGCAATCCCCACTTAGGCTCCTCTACTATTAGAACTTGCATCAGTATTCCTATTTACTCCTAATGATTAAAATAAATTATCTGAATTATCATGACTCGTTATGAATAAAACTTTGTTCAGATGACTGAATACTGTAACATACCAAAATTTCATCCAATTTAATTAAAACTACATTTCTCCCACTTGTGTTCCGGGGCACAGATTAACTACAATATGGTCTGGGGTTGGAGTGGGAAATTGCACGATCAAAAACTGTAGTCTGCTATGTACGTCGATCAACTCGGCCTTATTTTATGTAAGGAACGAGACGAGAGACCGCTTGTCTTGCTGGCTATGTGTTTATATGCGGATGTTAAAGAAAAGCAAAAAGAATTTCAAGTTGGTTGTTTTTATTAATTTTGATCCATTATAGCGTTTCTCCCTAATAAGATGCCATCTAAAACACCTCGAGTAAAACCTTAAATGGGTATCTTGAGGTGATGTTAGTAGAACAATCATAAGTTCATAACTATTGAATGCATAAAAATCCTTTCTTGACTTCTCGAGGTTCGAGTCTGTCGCGTCTGAGTGTTCTTTCTGCTCGTCTGCTAAGTTTTTTTCAAGCAAGGTCTTAATTTGTCATAAAATTTGCGCTGGCAAATCGTGTGAAAACTGCAATACTTCACACAAATTATAAGGTTTCCTGGAGACAGCTGAGCTACAATGTAAACAAAGTATATTAATGAATGTTACCATCTACCATCATCAAACTTAATAAGTGAACTCTGCCAGTATTCGCAAAAACTGAAATATAAGGAAACCATGCAGATTAACTTCTACAGCGGTTCGATTATAGAGTAAGCGACGAGTTTGCTAAGATATCTAGCATAAACATTGTGTAGGAACTAAAATTATATGTGATCATCAGCATAGTAAGAAAAACAAATCTAACCTTCTAGTAACGAGTGGGTAGGTATTTCGCCAGCGCGTGGGGAAAAATACTGTAAATCAAAACCAGTTCTTCGCCTTATACAATTCGGTGTTTATTTAATATTTACAAGAAAAAATTAGGAACCAAAAGTAACAACCAAAACGTAAATAACCAAACGAGTCTCCATGACAACCAATCAACAGGAAGAGGCCGCGCGCGCCGATGCGAAATAACTATATACAAACAAAAAAATCATGTTGTCGCGCTGTCTATCTGTAAATTAAAAAATCTTTAAATAAACTAAATAAAAAAGCAATGGTGGCGATGCACCAAAAGTATAAATATTTTGTGTAATTATTATTATTTTATTTTATAATTTTATAATGAAACCACCCACACCGAGACGACGCCGCGGAAGACCCCATCGCAGGTGGCGAGACGAGCTACATGCCTTTAGCAAAGACTGACACTTGGAGGCCCAGAGTAGAACTGGATGAAAAGAGAAGAGGGAGGCCTTTGCCTAGCAGTGGGACGATGTAGGCTAATTAAGATAAGAAGATAAGATGACATAATGAAACGCGTAATTACCTGTTCTTATGGTGTCCATGACTGCAAAGCTGGAATGTTGTGCATTAAAAAAGTTTCAAGCTTTTAGCTTTGTATCTAATGCCTCAGTTCCTCAGTTTATCCTGTCCTGTTCAGTAGTTATAGTCTTACGTTTTACGATCACTTTTCAGCTGAATTACTGGTAGAGTTTCTGCCGATTTGCTCAATGATAGTGATAAATTTCAGCTACCCGTTCGGACGGCCGTTGTAGCGTAGTGGTAGTACGACTGCCTGCGGCGCAAAGGTTCCGGGTTCGATTACCACTGGGACACTCATAAAGTTGATATTATCACTTTGGTAATTTGTAATTTGTTTACAGTCTAGTTAGAACATTGTGGACCGAACCACCAGATTAAAAAAGATTCTAAAAAAAGAGAAACTCTGCCAGTACTTAAGTTTATTTGTTACGCACCTAGACTACACTTTGAAGAATCACACATCATATATGAACACATTAAAGTTTAAACATTACAATCTTATTTTTGGTTGTGCTCACACACACACACACATATATATATCTCACCTATAATCCCTTGCAGGGTAGACAGAGCGTAAACGGCCGCAAAGAACTTACATTTGGGCCACTTGTGACAAATATTTAATGGTCATTCGGAAATTTGTGTATCGCCATAGTGACAGGTTGTCACCCCATCGCCTAAAATTGCAATACACACCCTTGAGTCCCTTAGTTGCCTCTTACGACTCCAACGGGAAAGAAACGGGATGATGCTATTCTAAGCCGGCATCACACTGCAAATTGGTTGGGCAGTCGTGTAAAAAGGAATTGTATGATCAACATCAATATATTCCTTTGTTAAAAAAGTACTTTCAGCAGCATAATTATAAATATAACAAAGCACCAATTTAAACTGGCTTTTGTACAGTTTACAAGAAAAACCAGTAAAGGTTGGTACCCAGCTCCACTAATGGCACAAATTGTACATAATATTTTATAAAATATTCATAATTTATTATAATAATAATGTAATGAATGACTCGTTATGGACGGACGATGGTATTTTTGTCCGCTTATGTTGACGTTTGCGTGCGTTATGGCCGACTAATGTGTGAATGTGTGCGTGTGCACTTGTACGTACAGAGAACTGGCCGACTTTGAGCGACACAGTTTGTTATTAGCCGGATTCTGTCCGTACTTTTTTTTACGTCCATGGTCCCTTCGTATAAAATATGAGCACGCAGGCTAGTCCGCGGGTAACAGCTAGTCTACATTTATGCATATACGAATTTCAAATAGAACCTTCAAGCAATTGATACATTGACCTTCAACGTATAATAAAAGAAAAGATTATCTGTGGTTACTATCTTGCCTTCCCTTCTAGCCTCTGCGTCGAACTGATGCAAGCCGCAATAGGTCTAATACCGTCGCGTCGAGTCGTTTTTACCTCTATCGGCCCCCAGGCTCCAAATCCTAGTCATTCATAAGTATGAATCATAGGTAAAGTAGGTAGTATAAAACAGCAAAAAATATTTTGGTAGAATAAAAAAACACTGAGTTTCACCTTTTTTCTTTAGATACATATTTTTATTGACAAATTATCGGGTCAAGAAACTACCCTATAATTTTTTTACGGTCATGCTACAGCACAATTCTTGCCTGTGGCAAACAATAAATAAAAACATATTTTATTACTTATCCCACGAGTTTACATTGTCGTCCGTCACATTATTTATTTATGTTATAATAAATAAAAGGATCTAAGCATCGGAGCTTACAAAGCTGGTAAGTTACTTTGAATATTTTAAATGATATATATTTCGTAAGCAGTAAATAAAATCAGCCCGTAAAGAAAAGTACCTGAATGTTTTTCAGAATCAGCACATTCAGCACAGGTAAGGGATCGGTGGGTTTTCGCAGGTATGAACATTACGTCAGAACCCTCCGGACCGTTCGACAAGAGGACCATTATTTTAAAATATCGCCTATAAACGAGGGATCATCACTTTGCGAATACACTGAAGACCAAAACCGAGCTCTTTTCAAGTGCCTATTAATGATAATAAATGAAGGCTCAGACGAGGAGCATAAAGTTACATTGTTTCAACTTAACTGATTTTATACATCAGTAAGTACTTCACTGTTATATAGTCACATTAAACAAGTGCTCTCACACTTCTGGAAAGATTTGCTTCGTGACAACTTCATTATGAGATTCCTAAATACACTACATTTACATGTTACCACATTTACGGAACTCCGTACTTGAATAGTGGTTGTTTTCACGGAAGTTGCAGAACTGTGACCTAATTAAAGGCGTAGGAGCACTTCACACGGTGGAGTGGCAAGTTTGAATAGAGCAAGCGACGCCAGACACGACAGGTCTTTACAGAGCGTGTAGTGTAGCGCTCTACGTTGTTTCAGCTCGACGTAAAATAACATGTTGCAGCGACATGAATTATTCATTTAAACTTGTATTCAAAGAAAGACATTATAAAAATAATATTTTGATATAGTGGGTATGAACCTGTATGAGCTGATGAAAACATATATATTTTTTTATGCAAAATTTTCAAGCGGATGTCGCCACTAGTAGTGGTAAATATACGGGAATTGTTTCAAAATTTGGTATTCAACTTCTTAAATTTTTGGATTTTGTAAAGTAGCTAGGTATAGGTATGTAGCAGAAACCTAAACCCAAATTCTCGTTTCACAAATGTAGACAACAACGATCCGTCCGTGTCTTGAATACTTACGCTATATTGGAATAGAGTACCTACTTTGGGCAAAGCCTGCAGTTATTTCTTATACCAAGGACTAAAAGACAACGAGAAACTATATTTTTTATTTTAAGTACATATATCAAGCTTGGATACCAAGCTATTCATTTAATAAGATCATATTTTATTTCTTTACGATGCCAAACAATGGCCACTTTTTCGATTTAAAAATCTGAGCCTGAAGACCCGCTCCGACATAATTGCCATCGGGAAACACTAAAGCGGTTTTTCGGGAGGCTTCCCTTGATTTGCAAAAAGGAAGCGAAAAATCTTTTATTTTACGCGACCTTGCTCGAACATCGTTTAACTTCTTCGCCGAGAGCGTACGCCCAAACGATGGTCAATAAATGGGTAATAATTTCGGTTGGATCTTTCGTCGAGAGTTTTTATCCTTAACAAAATGACTAGAAATTTGTGAAATCTATATCTTATTAAGTGGGTGTTCGTAATGACAAACGTATTTACCCTGCTTCAAATTAACCTACCTATTTAATAGGTGTCTTAAAGACTTTATGTCACCACTATTCTGAATAAAAAATACATTTCACATAAGGTGTTATTTATATCAATCTGTTGCAATGTAGATCTGTCGCCATCAAGTGGGTTTTCATTCTCATATCATTTTACGACAGCAATTTATGTGTAAAACAACCCCCACAAAAAGGGGTGTCGTATTTTCACAGATGTCTTGGTTTATGGCTACGACTTTATCGAACGTTCGTGTTAATCATGTTTCATGATCAGCGGCACTTCAAGGTATGATTCTGATTATTCGTTATTTGTATACACACAGACACATATCACGCCTATAATCCCGTGCGGGGTAGGCAGACCCGCAAAAAACGGGCATTTACCCCACGTCAGACAAGTTGAGGGTTACTCGGAAAATTGTCTATCGCCAAAGTGACAGGTTGTTAGCCTATTGCCTAAAATTTCAATACACGAGTCCCTTAGTCGCCTGTTACGACTCCCATGGGAAATAAATAGGGTGATGCTATTCTAAATCGGCGTCACACGGCAATTACGGCTCTATTGGGAAAGAAATGGGGTGAATTTGGGTTATTTGTATAGAAAACTTGTACAAGATTGGTTTAATCACTATTCTATCCCTTAGGCTATACAACTTGACTTCTAGTGTAACAACGCACAAAAAAATATTTGTATCAAATATTAACGGTGTTATTAACACAAAACGATTTACTTCGTCGGGCTTTAATTTCCGTCAATGTTCCGTGCACACTGGAGCCACCGGGCCTGAGCCGGTCTGACGGAAAGAGGCCGGATGGCTTGACCATGGTTCCATGGAAGAGAGGGCGGTGTCTGATCTGGGACGCCACTTGTCTGAGTACATTTGCGCCTTCTCATTTAAGCAGGACCACAAGGGCTGCTGGTGCTGCGGCGGAGTTTGGTGCAAAGCAAAAGCACTCCAAGTACTCAGCTCTGGAGGCCTCGTACCTGTTCGTACCTTTTGCCGTGGAGACGGTCGGACCCTGGTGCGGAGAGGCTAGAACCTTTGTGGCTGAGATCGGACAGCGAATGCGGGAGAAGGGCGGGGATCCACGCTCCGGATCTTTCCTGGTCCAACGTTTATCTGTGGCCATCCAACGCGGCAATGCAGCCAGCCTGATGGGGACGTTTGGACCGGGAATGATCCGGGGTGGCATTTTTGATATTAAGGTGACGAAAACCTAGTTGAATATTGTGATTTGACATATATTTTAGTATTATTGTATTTTGACATGTATTTTATTAATAAAAAATTCTCTCATTAAATAAATTTGTATTGATATTAACACAAAAAATACCAGTGTCTATGTCGTTTGACAACGTTAAATCGCATGGAAAAGTAATTTAAACAACTTCTGAAGGCACGTCTAACTTTTTTGTAAATAACAAGGTAAAAGAATAGAATGCACTATGTGCACACATTTAATCAGAAAATAAATATTAGTGGGTATAAGTATTTGACGTAGCGCGTAGACGGCACCCCGATACTACATAATTGTCATGTTATGACCAATTTTAATCTGTTCTAATGAAGAAAACCGTAAGAAATCAAAATTGAAATTTGAAATTGAAATCGTTTTTTGAAATTGGAATTATTTATTCAATGTAGGAGAGTATTATCACTTATTGACGTCATGATCTGTCATTGTAAAGTGTATCACATAATTTTCTTTTTTTTATAACAATTTTGTAATGTCCTAATAGAGAAACGGCTCGGGCCAAATAACTTTTAGCTATTAGTGCTATCCGAGTGTCAATCGATTTAAGATCCTACAATGACGTCGTCCGTCAGTCAATTTCATGAAAGTTACCTAATAATTCCATAGATAGCCATCACGTTAACGATTTAAAGCGATGTAAAAGAAGCTTTCATTTTTATTTATAGCTAGGAGCAGCCTTTAAACGGGCGGTTGACGGGGGTAGCAGGGTAGCATCACCATTCATCATTCACCCGACGCAGCACCCTTTATAGACATTAATTTGTAACCCCAGCCGCGGATACACGAGGCTTCGACGCTATCATTACACACAAAATTTGATTTCTACACAAATCCCTACTGCCTTGATACTACGAGTCACCAAATCAACGAAGGGTTGTATACAATTATGATAGTACTAGATTTTAGCCCAGCGGTTTCACCCGCTGTCACTCTTTTCCCGTGGTAATAGTTGTTTTCCCGCGGTAAAATGGTCTATGTGTTATTCCGGGTTATACTCTACCTGTGTTCCAAATGTCATCCTAATCGATCAAGCCGTTTGAGCGTGAAGAGGTAACAAACATACATATACACATACAAACTCTCAGATTTGTAATATTATATTTATTATTCATAATATTATATAAGTAGTGGGAGCAGTGGGAGCAAATATTTAGTGTGTATTTTTTATCAATACGCACCTGGAATAAAAAAAATCCGTGTAGAAACCGTACCTTTCTGCATATATTATGTAGTTACTGTACGAGTGAGTATATCGGCCTATTCAAATGTTGTTTCAAAATACCAAAAAATTTCCAGCAATTATCGTTAAGATGTCACAAAGCGCCGATTTCGATTCAAAATGGCTCCTTTCACCGTCACCTTGAGGAACAATAACAACTTCGCGTGACCGGCCGTATTAAGGTGCGTGTAGTTCGTATTCGATTCAAGGAACGCAGACGAAAATAAGGAATAGTTATAATAGTCAATCGTTAAGTGAAAATATGATTTCGAAAGTTTTAGTTCGAAAAGTCCGGGTTTCTTGATTTTATATATATATTCTGTATTGTGCATTAACAATACAATAGTTTTTGTCTTAAAAGTAGTTCACAAGGAAGAGCTTATCTCTATAAAGAGATCTCTTCCAGCCAACCTGTAAAACTTAGTAAGAAATAAATACGTGCGTGGAAAAGATAGATTATTTGATTATGAACTGCTCCGTGACTATGAATCACACCAGATAGCAAAACAAACATACATTTTTATATAGGACTTAAATAATTTTATCAACTACCTAAATGTCTTTTTTGTTTAAAAATATTTAATTTGTTTAAAGTCGTTATATTGTCCACATTTTATATTGAAGAAACAAAATGCTCTCAGCCCCGTTCCCTATAATACCGGTAACACAAGTACTTCGGGAGTATAAATTTACATTTTCCTTATTTTTGTGCGCCATTATTAATTATGAAGTACTTATCTGAATTTTACTCAGTACATTTGACCTCATGTAGTAATTTTTTATTACTGATTGCTTCTTCTATATATTGGCCTCAATTAGGGATACGTTTTTTTTTACCCACCGTAAACTAGTGCCGTCTGTTTTTATCAAATGTGTTTAGAAAAGGATGGGAGATGCCTTATTCATGTCATGAAAATATGTGTTATCTATACGGCGACGAAGAAAATAAATTGACTAGAAACTGCGAAGATCCCATCGAAATTTCTAAACATGCCAGGTCTTAGCTATCTCCTATCCTTTTCTATACCTTTTTGACGGAAAGTGACACCACTAATTGAGGGTACGTGAAGAGAATTTTTACCCCAAATTGAGGTCAATTGTCATACAATTATTGATGATGTTTACTTTTTAACATTTGCTTAGTAAGTAAAAACTCACAAGTGACACTAAAACTAAATGGCATCGAAAATAAAAGGTTTCGCCGTACCAACGAAAATGAAAAGCGACATAGAAAATACTTTAGCAGTATCAATAAAATAAAATAATTTAAAGATCCCATTAAAACTAGCGGTTCTTGGAATAATACATGGCCTACGCTACGAAGAATCCACAACATTTCAAATTTCTAACAAGACTCTATTATACTCTATTATATTTTTAATAGATAGTTTATCGCATAATTAAATAAAGGGCAAGTTCTTTTTATTTTATTTTGTTTCATAATCAGAGATTTTAAATTTAAAAAAGTGATAGTTTCGTTCCAACAACTAGGCTGCTGAAAACAAAATTCGTTTGCCTACCTTTATTAAAAAAAAAACTGATTGACATTGACAGATGAATGAATGAAGTTTTCTCCACTGTTTTTTTTTCTACTATAAGCAAAGGATTTTTTCATGTTAATCCTAACTTTGGAAGTTTTTTCAATGTTTTAAAATATTTCAGAAACGATTGCATTAAAAATTATGAATATATGTGTATCTTTATAAGCAACCCAAACACTCTTAACGACATATATATCTTTTGTATCTAACGTAAAATGAAATGTTGTGGATTGTAAAGGTCTGTTAAACTATAGCGTAATTTAAATACTTGGAAATACATATAGTCAACAGCCAGCGAGATAAGCTTGAATTCAAAATATTACGTTTAACTATGAGAAGATGTCAGTCTAGTCTAGAATTTTCTAAAGCATTATTCGTACTTATTATATCTTTATTATTAACTAAAAGGGTGAATAATCTTAAACCAAATTGTACCTCCAATATCAAATGAACCCCGGGCTGCATGAAAAGCTAGGGCAACTTGTTCTCAGTTTAGTTAGGTTATTGCAGGTTGAACTGATTGTTCGAAAGGAAGGCAGTTCTGTGCTTCGGAGGGGACCGTCGGTGTCGGGTAGTTTCTATGATAACTTACGCGGAGGTCGTTACACAATCATGTCAGAGGCTTACCAGTTGTAGTAACCGGTTTAAAACTGCGGTACCAGGATTCATTGAGTCGATCGTCGACTTGGTGTCCAATACGAAAGTAGTAGAAGATGAAAAGCTAAGTAAATAATAATCTTATTGTAAGATTAGCATTTATTAACTCTCGAGCGCTCTTGGCGTTCGGACACTGATTTATTTTTGACTATGTTGATAAAAGCAATTGACGGTCACGTAATTATATTCTAATCTAGTAGTTAGAAAAAGAGATAACTGGTTACTTATAACGAAGTAAATCCTCAGATATAAATCTGAATCCCAGAACAAAGAACTCGCGCAGAAGGGTGATAGCTCTGTTCGAGATACCACAAACCAACGAATGACGTTTCAGTGTTCTGTGGGAGATACAAATCCAAAACCAATCTGATTTTGAATAGCGATTTCTAAATATCGGCTTTTAGTACTGTACCGTTATCGTCAGACCAATCACAATTAATCAATTAGCTGTAAACGATTAATAGTGGATTGTCTGATTTCATTAATAGGAGTTTCGATAATCCACTAGAAATGGACAGCTGATAAATAATCACTTTATTAATTGAATTGAATGTGCCGAGTGATGCCGCCTTAGAATAGCATCACCCAGTTTCTTTCCCGTGGGAGTCGTAAAAGCGACTAAGGGACTCGAGTGTGTGTATTGCTATTTTAGGGCTGACAACCTGTCACTATGGCGATACACAATTTTCTCAAATATTTATCAGACGTGGCGCAAATTATCGTGTTGCAGCCGTTTACGCTCTACCTACCCCGCAAGAGATCAAAGGCGTGATATGTGTATGTATGTATTAATTGAATACGTAAAGCAGCGTCATACAATACGAAGTAATTTAACAAACGATATATACAAACAAGTCAACCTAAAATACAGATAATTATTGAGTTACTCGTAAGCATTTTAAAAGAAAAGAAATTGGATTACAAATCGATCTTTAAAACAAAATCGGCGTCATTATTTACAATTATTTACTCGTTAAGTGGTTTTTAATTTGGCGCCGGCAGAGTAGAATAGCACCACCCCATCTCTTCCCGTGGGGGTCGTAAGAAGCGACCGAGGGATAAATCCGACCCAAACACAACGGTCCTGGAGAGGCCAACTCCACAATTAAACCCGGAACGGGGTCTCCGTCAGGCGCGTGTGACAGAGATCTACCGCGCGGCAGACCCCTGCAGCCGACCTGGCTCCGCACGTATCGACTAGTCGTTCCTGCGGATCCAGCCAGGAAGGCCGAGAGGGTGGCGCAGGTCCTGGGCAGCCCTGCGCTTTCCATAATTGCGTCCCAGGCAACGCAGTGTCTTTCAGACACTGTTTAAATCGTCTGTCACAGACGTGTGAGGCCAATGATGAATAGATATAGTATATAGTATATATTCATTTACAACATACGAAGAAAATGAAATCATGTATGATGATTATGGTTATTATGAGATTAGTGTTCGTGCTCCATTCAACTCATTGCAGTTTGCTGAAGTATTTGCTAAGTGCAGCGCCGTAGCAACTTACTACGGCGTAGCAAATGCAAACGTTGTTGATTGATTGATAGTTGTATTGTTAAGTCCAAATTTTTGGAATTATTATTCGCATCAACAGTAACAACAACGGTGCTTAAATTTTTTAACCTGAACTGAGCTTGCTTGAACCGTACCACGACTCTATCAACTCATGTAGCCTTATCAAGTAATTCAATAACCAACAATGCGCTAATCCGCTTGTTATCCAGGAATTCTGTTAGTGGCAAAGGGAATTGCTCCCAATGCACAGATATTTCCGCCCCCGCACCGTGAATACCAATGAACCCTTTGACGTCACTCAGAGGCTTTTAGCCAGGTACCCAATAATCTACGATTCACGATCAGGTAGCAACAAGCCATTCTTCCAAAAGTATTAAAAATATTTTTCAATAAATGATCCATTGCTTTATGATGTGAACTGACCCGAAAACCCATTTTGTTATGTTCCATCGTGTAATTCGCATGAAAAACATGTTTCGACACAAAAATTAAATTAATTTTAAGCATAGGCTGAATTTGATGTGCGAATAACATTAAATTTTGAGTGAGCCATCAAAGTACTTAGTGTAACCGTTTTATAGCCTTTGGTAGACTTAATCACTTTTATGAGTCATAGTTTTCTCTTAAATGCCAAACCTACCTAGCAACTGGCTTTTTATTAGGTACTAATCCTTGTGAAAATGAAAATGTATATTCTTTAATGCTTTAATTGACTAGAAGTAAGTATTCGAAAATAGAACTTTTGAATTTAAAAACAAGACACGAAAACTGTAAGCTGATTAATCAAATTGATTTCAATCGCTGCCAGGGACCTTCCAAAAACAATATGGATCCGCTTACCAGCTCCATCGACAAGTTTAACAGAATTAACTGTTGCCGGAGATTTGGGAGCTTCCTATTGTCAGTATCTAATGAGCAAAAAACAAGGAAAGGAAGTCAGCATAGGTATATTAGATAACCTCACGCATATTGTAGAAGGATATACATAGTTCATAATGACCTAAGTCAAATGTTCATTGGGTGTATCGTCGACTCAACTTTGTCATTGCGGCCGTTTAAATGATAACTAAAGTTAAAATATTTTTTCACTGCAAAGATAATTTGCGACTGTTGTGTGCGCCTCATAGTATATACCTCAAAGCCAATTTTATCAAAACATTATCCCTCTAAATTACCCGCGAATACTTACTTTTTTAGACACGCCCGGCTATTTCTGCTCTGTGTGCGCTGACACTTACAGCTGTTGGCGGGTGTCCGGGCCACATTCCCCTTATCTGAATACAAATGGGCGCGTGACGTCCGTAGAAGCCAATCGATAATACAAGCGCTAGTCGAGGATTTATCTCCGCCCTACGGCTAGACTGCCTCGTAAGGTAGTGTAAGTGCCGAAGTCATAAATCAGAAGATATAAAGATTGAAATTTACATAGCGTCTTCCTTAAGTATGCCTAGTAGGTAGTAGTTAGTAAAGTAAAATATACTCTCATGGTCATATGTGAGCTAAAGTAAATAGATAGGAGATGAGCCGAAAGGAAAGCAAAACAACTTCCGACAACTGAAATCCGTTTAAAATTGTTTTATTGTGATAAACAACTTTCGACTTGGGTTTTTCGTTACTCGTCATTAAAACAATAAGTAAATTTAGATCAGTCACTCGCAGAACGTCTACTGCTACTGTTAACTCTTTTTAAAAAGGCTATTTAAGTAAAGCAAGCTTTAACTTTTCACAAAGTAGACATTTACAGTGGTTTATGCACGCGGAAGTCCAACTGTTTTTGTTCCGCAGTCTGACAAGGCATGGAAATGAGTTCTGCCATGCCCGTTTTGCATATAATAATGCTCCACTCTGGCTAGCGGGCGACAGTTTATATCCAGTGTTTCATTTAAATTAAATGTTGCAGGAAATGGAAATTTCCTTTATAAGTAACATTTTCTCTCGTGAACTTGCGTTTGTTCAATGTATTGCATATCACATCTATAATAGTTTTCCTAATTTGAATTTATAATATCACGATTTTGTACCTATAGGTAATTCAAATAATACGTGAATAAACATTTATTAGTCATAACGATTTACGTGAATCTGATACAGACCCCTTCGTTGAATTGGCAAAAACTTGGCTCACAAAGTTTGAAAATTCCCCATAACTTAATTTAAAATTAATGGTCCCTTTTTGGTCACAACTTCCTACTTTGAGAATTTGCTAACTTTCTTTTGTGTTACTTGCTCTAAAAGTAAGGCGAACTTCTAAGGAATCATTCTAAGAAAAGAACGGCTGTAGACTTAATACATTGGGTAAGTATCCCAAAACAACTAGCTTATTTTAAAATTTATCTGGAGATTAGTTTGGATACACAATCTTTCCTGTACTTATTTTCATATTAAAATAATTTTTCCTTTTAGTGCATCAAAAAGTGCTCTTTATATTTACGCGTTCCCGAGATATAGGGTCGTGACAGACAGACGGACGGACAACAAAGTGAACTTATAAGGGTTCCGTTATTTTCCTTTTGAGGTACAGAAACCTAAAAAGTGGCGTTGCCGTAGGTATCCTACATTTTTATGGCAGAAATTTTTACCCATTTGTCACGTATTTTATTTCACGAGAAATAATTATTGAGGATGATGTGACGCGATTAATTTCATAAGAACTTTCACGTTCCGCTTGAAAGAAATACTAGATCGTGTATTGATTTCATATAATTTTTGAAGAGACGGAAGAGGCGTCGCCACTAATAATGGCGAAAGTCGTTTGGAAAAATGAATACCTAACACGAGAAGTGTTTTAAAATTAGGTGTTCAATTTATCGCGGGTTTTCATCGCATGGATTCAATCTGTAAAGAAAGAATTAGTCGCCACGTATAAGTTGCAAAACTAACCCCGTAGATGAAGCCGTGCCACGCGTTACTGGCATTAAAATACACTTGCAAAATTGGCGGGCAAGGAACGAGCTGCGGTAGCCCAGATGGAAGAGGCGTCACCACTAGTAATGGCGAAAGTCGCGGGTTCAAATCCTGCCCGCGCTTGAAAATTTTGGAAAGTTTTCAAAAATGATGTACCTAACACGGGAAGTGTTTTAAAACTTGGTATTTAATGGTTTCATATAATGGTGAAAATGGTATCCATGCGCTGCGCTACAGACAAGTGTATGTAGGTTGTTGTGAACCCATCTTAGCTACGTACAATTAGGTGCATAGGAATATTTTCCCTTTTTCCGCTAGGGACTTAGCTATAGCAACTTTGTCATCCCAAAGAAAAAACTGGACTTATAAAAACTACCTTATTAAATAAACAGCTAAAAACATATCTCGTTTCAGAGTTCAAGAGCAAATACATTTTTTTGAACATAATACATTAAATTTTTGGCAACGGAATTCACAATACCGCATTGAAACCTGGGTTTGGCAACAATGCAGGCAAGCCAGTTTCAAAAGTAATCATACTTATAATTAAATTGGTAAATGCAGTTGGTACTGCTCATATATCCACACTTCCACACTAATATTATAAATGCGAAAGTAACTCTGTCTGTCTGTCTGTCTGTCTGCTACGCTTTCACGGCCAAACCGCTGAACCGATCTTCATGAAACTTGGCACAGAGATTGCTAGCATACCGAGAACGGACATAGGCTACTTTTTATCACCATTCGAGGGTCTGGAGTACAGATGTAGACCACCAGGTGTACCACCAGGAGCCCAGCTAAACTATTAGAGATACAGGCATGGTTCCAAAACAAAAGTTGTTCAGTATGATGGGCCGCTTCTTTTCACAAGGACATTGAGGATCTGGAGTACATTATGTAGACCACCAGGTGTACCATCAGGAGCCCAGCTAAATTATTAGAGATACAGGCATGGTTCCAAAACAAAAGTTGTTCAGTATGATGGGCCGCTTCTTTTCACAAGGACATTGAGGATCTGGAGTACCTTATGTAGACCACCAGGTGTACCATCAGGAGCCCAGCTAAACTATTAGAGATACAGGTATGGTTCTAAAACAAAAGTTGTTCAGTATGATGGGCTGCTTCTTTTCACAAGGACATTGAGGATCTGGAGTACATTATATATCCCACCAGGTGTACCATCAGGAGCCCAGCTAAACTATTAGAGATATAGGCATGGTTCTAAAACAAAAGTTGTTTAGTATGAGGGGTTGCTTCTTTTCACAAGGATATTAAGGATTTGGAGTACCTCATGTAGACCATCAGGTGTAAGATCAGGAGCCCACCTAAACTATTAGAGATACAGAAATGGTTCCAAAACAAAAGTTGTGCAGTATGATGGGAATAAATTGAGAAAGGACATTGGCAACTTTTTACCGAGGTTTTTTTTGTTATCTACTGACTTTTGTATTTAATGGTTATAAATATTGATCTCTCAGGGCAGTTCACCGGATAGCAAATTTTGAATTGTCCCTTTAACAACAGAAGCAAGCAAGTCATCCTTAAACAGTAGAGATAAGAACTGTTCTAATATCACTGTCATACTTACTATGAATATACATAAATATCTACTTTAGAAGCTGTTTCTAAAATAAAATTTTGTAAAAAAAACTTTTAAAACAAGCTTTTATTTAAGTGCTCTGAAAAGATGAAAATAAAATTTTGAATGACATTAACCACATTCATTAATGACTTTACAGAAATGAAAATATAATAAAAGCTTGTCGCGATGCCTAGAAGAAACTACCTAATTACAGTTAGGTGCGTACCTTATTACAAAATTACAATCACAAATTGAAAAATTGAAAGTTTCGCGACAAGCTTTTATTATAATTTCATTTCTGTAAAGTCATAAATGAATGTGGTTAATGTCATTCAAAATTTTATTTTCATCTTTTCAGAGCACTTAAATAAAAGCTTGTTTTAAAAGTTTTTTTTACAAAATTTTATTTTATATTTTTTAGTTTATGTTACGATAGTTATTGATCAATACGAAAGTCTTTCTATAAAACGGAGAGACCTTCAATAGAAAAACTTAAGGCACGGGGAAAACTAACATTCGAATAAAGTATAATTATCTCTTTTATATTCTATAGAAGTAGGTTGGTACCTACTCCTCCGGCATCCCTAATAGAAGAATTAGCTTGTAATATGTCTTAGTCTTTTCATTTCATTGATGGCGTCATTATTACATGGCCGAGTCCCAGTTAATTTCGAACAGTCTAATTCTTCTATCAGGAGGCCTTCTATTGACGTGACCCTAATCTATGGTGGGCCTACCAACTGCCTATCATGAACGAATTCGTATACAAAATTGCAAGTCCCAGCAGTTGAATATTGAGGAGTTCCATAGTTCGAAGACAACCCTGGATGTAGCGTCTAATTCATGGTGGGCCTACCAACTGCCTATAATAAACGAATTCGTATACAAAATTGCAAGTCCCAGCAGTTGAATATTGAGGAGTTCCATAGTTCGAAGACAACCCTGGATGTAGCGTCTAATTCATGGTAGGCCTACCAACTGCCTATAATAAACGAATTCGTATACAAAATTGCAAGTCCCAGTCCCAGCAGTTGAATATTGAGGAGTTCCATAGTTCGAAGACAACCCTGGATGTAGCGTCTAATTCATGGTGGGCCTACCAACTGCCTATAATAATCGAATTCGTATACAAAATTTTGTGTCCCAGCTATAAACAGCTGAGGAGATCTCTCGTACGGAGCTGATCCTGGCAGCAGCATCAGGTCAAATTTATGATTAACATGCATTGTCATCGGTTCTGGACCAACATGCAAAATTTCAACTCAATCGGATACCGAGAAGTGGTTCAAATAAAACTTGCAACATTTGCACCGAACAAACATTGTTACTTACATACACTGCAAGTTAAATAAAAGCTTTTAAAAACTATCTAACGCGGACGAAGTCGCGGGTAAAAGCTAGTAGAACAATATTTGGTAGGGAACAAAACATATATTATGTTAACAATTAAAATACATAGATAATTGCAAAGTGCAAGAGAAAGTAAAAAACTATACAAAACTCAAATTCTTTTTACTGTAGTCCATTTGGACGCAGTTTTATTCCAAGTGTATTAAAGCAGATTTTTAAGAGCTAAATCGAAAGTGAAACAGTTGTCTACTTATTTTGCAAATACGAGGTATTTCGTACTTCGGTAAACTTTTACCAGTTTAGCGTAAAAACTTATGCTAAACTTCATCGAATTATATTCATTCAGCGATTTCGAAAAAGAAGTAATATATTAATACCGTCTATACCTAATTACCTGATGAACTGCATGATAATTTTCCTGAAATATTAATCCGTTATTTTTCAAATGTGATATTAGCCTCTTTCCAGCCAAGGCTTGCCCTTGCTGTGTGACTCGTAATGTTATTTAAATATTTATGTTATGAGTCACTGAAAAGTTACTGCCCAGATTCAAGTCAGCAGCAGAATATTAAATAACAAAATGCAAATAATTTTCGTAGTTAAAACTTAAACCATCATAGCAGACAGTATGTAAAATCGTTCTTAAAATAATGAATAATAGTTACGATACTTATTTGTGATAGAACCGCAGCGTAGCTTAACTTAATTGATATAAACATAACATTAACAAATTTAAAGTAGATTGTAATTACGGTTTCAACAAGAATTAAAACCTTCTACATAGTGCAATTATCAATAAAAAATACTTCCGCATAAAATATCTGTAGTACTGTTCTGCACGGAACAAAATCAAAACGTGCGCTAAAATTATACAATCACGGAAAGCAACTTTTTATTGAAAAAAAAAAACTGTAGCAAAATACATAAAAGTTCATTTTAAAGAAAGAATGCAATCGCTACTTACAATAGGACGCGACGCTCTTTTATTCGGCCACTATTCAGTAGTAGGGTCGTACGTGAGATTGTAATCGGTGCGAAGAAAGCAGCCGCGTAGCACAGGCGAGCGCATCTCGTAGGCAATGCGCCTACACTGGCTAAGCCGAGGCGAGCCAGGCTAGGGTTACCAGGTAGCACTAGCTTTCGTGGCTGGTATGTCCAATTTTGTTATGTTTTATTGGCAGTTTACGGAGTTTTTGCCAGGAATCGCCACACATTAAGTATTAAACTAGTTATATCTTGTTAAGGCTTATTATATTCTTATTATTGCCTAAAGGCCACCATTAGACACAAATCATAAGTCTACAAGTACAATTTGTATCGAGTCCACGAAATCAGACATCGATGTTAACATGTAGCTAGGTTATTTTTTATATTTAAAACTGGACACGCACAAAATTTGAGAAAAGAAGGAAAATTGCTTAATCAGTACTTTTGCTATAAAAGCTCATTTTGATCTGGCAACCCTAGGCCAGGCAGCCCCGCCCGCTACGCCGCGTAGCAAACGCGCAGCTACGAAGCTATGGAGGCGGTATATTTCAGAAATGGGAGCAACGTTTTTCATTTTGCAATAAAATATGAGCTCATTAGCGTTTTGTTTTTCACTTCGTTACGATGGGAAAGTGTTGAAGAAAATTACTTGGCAGGGAATTTTCTGGAAATACAGCCAAAAGTAAGTGCCTGTATATTATGCGTTACGTAGTCTCCGTTGGGAACTTTGTTAGAAAAACTGGATTTCTCTTGAGAAATGTCAAAGGTTAGGTTTTATCTATCAGACAGAGATTTATTTAGCTGCAGCGTAGGCGACTTGTAGGTGGTTCAGTATATTGTACCTACTCTTAAAAAGCTGTATGTGAAGAATTGTTGTCTTAAGGAAGTACATTCAATAAATCAAACATTTTATCACTTAGATACTTAGGTAAGCAGATACTTACTAACACGTTTGGTTTGTCATGCAAAAAACAGTAAGTATACGAGCTCTAAGTGTGGAAATAGTGTTTGAAAAATTTAAATAACCCTAAATAAGTGTTTTAAAGGATACCTACGAAGATAACATACATAATACATTGAAATATATACAGGGTGTATTTAGACCATGAAACTGTACAACTTTCCCCTAATATATAACGAGGTAAAAAAAAATTCTTTCCTGTGAAAAGTATTGTATTGAAAGTCGAACATTCTTGGAAAACTGTATAGTTTCATGGTCTGCATGCACCCTATCAGTATTCAAAGGGCTGTTGTACCTTACAACCCGTATATCAAGTATCAAATATCAACAACAAAATACCTACCTACTATCCAGTTTTATCCTAAGGTTTTGATAGATTGTATAAGTACTACTTAGTAAAGATATTGTTTCACAACTTATTATAAATTGAAACTTTAAAACTCAGTTGTAGGCTACGTTGTAAAAGATTAGTTTAATCCAGGAGTAGGTGTATCTACTAAAAGAAATGAAATATTTTGGTCCTCGGACAGATATAACATATTTTTTATACATTCTCATAAAAAAGCAAGCCCTTTTCCACTAGTATTTATTGCAGCAATAAAAATACCTACTTAGATACTGGAAGCAAAAATCAATAAAATTGTACACTTCAGGATTCGATACGAAATTCGAAACGAACTCTAAACTGAAAGCCGTATCATAGGGGGATTAGAAGCGTGCTACCGCTATGCCGTGTGCTCTACCCCTAACACACTTCGCTTGGGTCATTGACATCACTCCTTACATTTGTAACTCGTCACGCTTATTTCACACTAGCAACGCGATTTAGTGTTTTAAAAAGAAAGAAAACACATTTATTCATAAAATGGTGACAACTTACATACTAAAAATGTAAAGACAATATTTCTTACACATTAACATGTTGAGATATAAACATACATACATAAATCACGCCTATATCCCTTACGGGGTAGGCAGAGCGTTAACAACCGTAAAACGGATATTAACACCACGTCTGACAAAATTTTGAGGGTCAATCAGATAATTGTATATCACTATAGTCACAGGTTGTCCGCCCATCGCCTAAAATTGCAATTGGTGTGTAACCCTCGAGTCCCTTAGTCGCCTTCTACGTCCCCCACGGGAAAGAAATGGGGTGATGCTATTCCAAACCGGCATCACACGGCATGTTAAGATGTATGAATAGTAATTCAATGGGCTTTATAAAAAAAATATAATTAAAACAATAACACCTATTGTAAATGATAAATTTGCCTCGACATTCGCGTCGCATTTAGGGTTCTGTAAATTTGAAATTACCTCCTAGTATATTTTAATTTATATTAATAGTAAGTGATAATCTTAAATAAATAAAAAAGAAGGTTTTGATTCCTTTTCAAGTTAAATGAACAAACACTTCTTCCACTGTAAATTTAAAGCCTACTTTATTGAGCTTTACTGTGGTTTTAATACTTTAAGTCCATCAGCACTTCAAAGTGTAAAAATACTAGCTATAAATATACCTAGGTAAGATTATTTATGCTGGATATGATAGGAAGGTTCGTGACATGTTTGCAATACCTACTCACTAATCACCATGCCAGACAGACGGGTTGGCAATCGCAGTGCAAGGTGTATTAAGCGCAGCCTCCCCTTGTCTCGTTTTACACGTCAAAACAAATTGTAGAAAAGGGATATTCATGTCACATATGTAATCACCAATCACATGCATACCTACATAATAGTCAATTGCTACGACCTATCTTTTGACAACCCAATTTTAAATCGATACAAAAACAAAACAATGGAATCCTTAGCTTAGTCTATTTTCTACTCCATCGCGCGCTTAACTGTTCCCTGCGACGCGGGCTCTGTGGGCCGTCAGCCGGAAATACGAATAAGCTCGTCGTAGGATTAGAGCTTTAGTAGCAAGGGTTCCAGGGTAGAGACTTTAGTTTCAATCGCAAATGAATAATGAATCGTTTACCCAGTCCTCTTACTATAAGTTATGTAAAGTAACAAAACAATGAAAACCTTAGCTTCGTCTATTTTCTACTCCATCACGTGCGTTACTGTTCCTTGCGACGCGGGGTCTGTGGGCCGTCAGCCGGAAATACGAATAAGCTCGTCGTAGGATTAGAGCTTCAGTAACAAGGGTTC
The DNA here is from genome assembly GCA_027580185.1 of Tuta absoluta. Classification (NCBI taxonomy): domain Eukaryota; kingdom Metazoa; phylum Arthropoda; class Insecta; order Lepidoptera; family Gelechiidae; genus Tuta; species Tuta absoluta. The sequence continues at coordinate 18,488,826 of JAQAHW010000002.1, forward strand.
TAGGGTAGACACTTTAGTTTCAATCGCAAATGAGTAATGAATCGTTTACCCAGTCCTCTTACTTTAGTTTCAATCGCAAATGAGTAATGAATCGTTTACCCAGTCCTCTTACTATAAGTTATGTAAAGTACTAAAACAATGGAAACCTTAGCTTCGTCTATTTTCTACTCCATCGCGCGCGTAACTGTTCCCTGTGACGCGGGCTCTGTGGGCCGTCAGCCGGAAATACGAATAAGCTCGTCGTAGGATTAGAGCTTCAGTAACAAGGGTTCTAGGGTAGACACTTTAGTTTCAATCGCAAATGAGTAATGAATCGTTTACCCAGTCCTCTTACTTTAGTTTCAATCGCAAATGAGTAATGAATCGTTTACCCAGTCCTCTTACTATAAGTTATGTAAAGTACTAAAACAATGGAAACCTTAGCTTCGTCTATTTTCTACTCCATCGCGCGCGTAACTGTTCCCTGTGACGCGGGCTCTGTGGGCCGTCAGCCGGAAATACGAATAAGCTCGGCGTCGGATTAGAGCTTCAGTAACAAGGGTTCTAGGGTAGACACTTTAGTTTCAATCGCAAATGAGTAATGAATCGTTTACCCAGTCCTCTTACTTTAGTTTCAATCGCAAATGAGTAATGAATCGTTTACCCAGTCCTCTTACTATAAGTTATGTAAAGTACTAAAACAATGGAAACCTTAGCTTCGTCTATTTTCTACTCCATCGCGCACGTAACTGTTCCCTGTGACGCGGGCTCTGTGGGCCGTCAGCCGGAAATACGAATAAGCTCGGCGTCGGATTAGAGCTTCAGTAACAAGGGTTCTAGGGTAGACACTTTAGTTTCAATCGCAAATTAATAATGAACCATTTACCCAGTCCTTTTACTATAAGTAGGTAAAGTAACAAAACAATGGAACCTTAGCATGGTCTATTTTCTACTCCATCACGTGCCTTACTGTTCCCTGCGACACGGGCTCTGTGGGCCGTCAGCCGGAAATACGAATAAGCTCGTCGTAGGATTAGAGCTTCATTAACAAGGGTTCTAGGGTAGACACTTGGTTTCAATCGCAAATGAATAATGAATCATTTACCCAGTCCTCTTACTATAAGTTACGTAAAGTAACAAAACAATGGAAACCTTAGCTTCGTCTATTTTCTACTCGATCGCGCGCGTAACTGTTCCCTACGACGCGGACTCTGTGGGCCGTCAGCCGGAAATACGAATAAGCTCGGCGTCAGATTAGAGCTTCAGTAACAAGTGTTCTAGGGTTAGTTTCAATCGCAAATGAATAATGAATCATTTATCCAGTCCTCTTACTATAAGTAGATCAAGTAACAAAACATTGGAAACCTTAGCTTGGTATTCTATTCCAACGCGCGCGTAACTGTTTGTTTTCTGCGACGCGGGCTCTGTGGGCCGTCAGCCGGAAATACGAATAAGCTCGGCGTCAGATTAGAGCTTCAGTAACAAGTGTTCTAGGGTTAGTTTCAATCGCAAATGAATAATGAATCATTTATCCAGTCCTCTTACTATAAGTAGATCAAGTAACAAAACATTGGAAACCTTAGCTTGGTATTCTATTCCAACGCGCGCGTAACTGTTTGTTTTCTGCGACGCGGGCTCTGTGGGCCGTCAGCCGGAAATACGAATAAGCTCGGCGTCAGATTAGAGCTTCAGTAACAAGGGTTCCAGGGTAGACACTTTAGTTTCAATCGCAAATGAGTAATGAATCATTTATCCAGTTCTGTAACTATAAGTTAGGTAAAGTAACAAAACAATGAAAACCTTAGATTCGTCTATTTTCTACTCCATACAAATTGATAAAAAGGCTACTAAAGTTTTTACGACATACGTTTATTTATTTCCTGCTTTATAATTGTAACTATACCAGCAGTTTAGTAAACACGAGTTTTATATGCCGAGGACTTCCCTCTTCCTACCTTGCATTGCAATCCACTTCAAGATACGATTTCTACTCATATAGGTACCCCATTTTTTATTTTGTCGGGACCTAGGATGAAACCCAAACGTGCGGGCCGAAACTCAGTTAGGCCTGGCGTCCGTCCGGACGGAGGGTGGGCCGCCGGGGTACGCAGAAACACCCTTCCTCTATAGTTTCAGCTGAATTTCATGCGGATATTTCCGCTCCGTTGACATCTATGGTAGGCATTTATGTGACGCTAAAATGGTTTAGATCAATATCCTATTATACGATTTTGTATGAGTTATTTATTAATCATGATGTAAATATACTTACGTAACTACGCATGTCAAAAAAAGTACCTTAGGTAAAGTATTAAAATAACACCGACCTAGGTATATACCTAATACGACAACTAATAAAAATATCTGAATGAGATATGCGCTTTCTCTGTAGGTATTTTAGTTTTCAAAGAAACCGCAGTTTAGGTAGTCCTCAAAGATTTATCTATTACTATGTTGTCTCTGTTACAATTCAGTGATTTAGCAACATATTTGGCCGAATTGCTGTGATTGTGACGGCCGATGTAGCGCAGTGGTAGTGCGACTGCCTGCGACGCAAAGGTTCCGGATTCGATTCTCGGTGGGTCACTCACTAAAATTGATATTTATTACTTTGTGAGTTTGTTCCCATTCTGGTAAGGACATTGTAGGCTGAACCACCTGATTGTCCGTAAAGAAAGATGGTTCCGTGCTTCGGAGGGTACGTTAAGCCGTCGGTCCCGGGTACTGTCTATGATTAGTATAATTACTTAGATGGCATTCGTTACGCAACCATGTCAGTGGCCAACACTAGTAGTAGACGGTTGAAAAACTCTAACACCAGGGTTCATTGGTTCGTTTGAAGACTCGGTGTCCCACACGAAAAAGAAGAAGAAGCTGTGAATATCCATAATTCTGAAAAAAACACATAAGCCTGCCAAATAAAATCCCCTTATATTACCCCTTCATTTTTACATACAAGTAGGTACCTACTGATTCACGCTACAAAGAGTGCAAAGTACTGCTAATCAATTCAATCAAATTGCATTACATTAACTACGCTCGCATAAAACCAACATAGAGGTAAATAGGTAGGTCTAGGTACTACTAAATAGAACATACAGGATATAAAATATTGGCAGCAAATATTTTAAGGGGTGCACCAGACCTTGAAACTGAACAACTTTCCCCAAGTTCCTCCCATACAAAATTTTCCAGCCGACCCGAATTTGTATCGGAGGTCCAATTTATTTTTCATAAATAGACCAATGTTCCTCGGGGAAAGTTGTTCAGTTTTATGTACTAGTTCAACAACAACAACCTTTAAATATCTGCAGCTAATATTTTACATGTAGAAATGCCTCATTTTTCACGTGCCAAGATTATGCTTTCAATTTCGTTGCATATTAAATTTCTGCTTTGCGTTTAGGCATGCGGAGCCATTAAACGAATTAACCCTATTCTGTCTTATATTCCTTTGTTAGTCAGTCCTTCGAACATAAGACAAATCTCCAACGCCTTCCTGAGGCCGGAAAGAGCCGGAAGGTCTATTCATACAAAATGTGACATAACTTCATTCATTACTTGAAAAGGTCTACTTTATAGCTACTTATGTTCCGATTTTTTCTTTGATACGGATAAAATATTCTTTGGGAAGCATTTAGGAAGCTATATTATTTTTTAAGCTTGTTGAGGAGAAGAATATAGTTGCCAAATAGAATAGAAATATTCGAAGTGGCGGCACGCATGTCGACCGGTTAGCATCACCTACAGTATGTTTATTATGAACAATTAGGCATTCGAAATTAATTATGCTTCTAATTACGAGTTTAAACTTGGAATAGATAAAGAACAAATATCTAACTTGAAACTTCCTACTTTGCAACGAACGGCGGCGCGCGGCATCTCAAACAGTAGTTCCTGCAACCAGCGCGGCGGTCGTTTAATATCTCCGAGCACTCGACTAATTAAACTTGTGGAACACCCTCCAGCCATTACGGAAATTACTGGAAATATTCCCAAAACATGTCACGCCGCCTGAATCACACTTCGATGTATATTGGCAAGGCAAGTTTTGCTTTATAAATGGGAAAGGCGAGAAAAATCACTAACTTACAGTGGTAAACACTCATCAAATGTTTAGGGCCGACGTTTGGTTTGAGAATCCCAGAAGCAAAATATCTAAATGTAGTTATTTATTGATGAAAATTACGATTTTTAATTTAAACAGAATTAACTGCTACAAAAATCAGCCACAATACGACTTTCCATTCCACATGCCCTAAGGCAGACTGGCATATAATGCATTTAGAGCCCGTGATCATTTTTGGGCATAAAGTTAAATAAAGAAATTAAACTGTCGACCTACAGCCTATCCTCATTTTACACGACTGCCCGACCAAAAAAGGAGTGTCATGCTTTTTATCGTCGTCGTCTATTAATTCTTGTTTCGTTTATTAAAGTCATAGATACTATAAACTAAAGGGAGATGTGAAAAGGGGGCGTGGCCGGTGCGACACTAGTTGGTGCAGAATGATCATACTTTGCTTCCGGGGGTGATTATTGTGCTCAGTCGCAGTTCAGTCGCGATCGACGTTTTTAGTGAAATGCCGTGTTGTTCAGTGGTAATTTGCAAAAATCGAAGCAATAAGTACAACTTCAAGTATCATGGAGTCACATTCCATCGGTAAGTAGTCATTATTATTGATTTTACATCAAAAATAAACAAAATCAATTTTGTAGTAATATTTTTCTAAGATTCACCACGAACCATAGCGATAGTCCCAGTTCTATAAACAAACGGTGTACAATGCTTACTCTGCTCAGAAGATTGTTCAAATGTCTCGTTTCCGTAACTCAATGGACAGTGAACACATCAAAGTTTACAAAATAATGCAAGTTGTCCGATTGTGTAAAGTATCGATAGATTTGATTTATTTTGCAAAAGTATTCATCGTGATTTTATTAGGATATAGAAGTCAATAAATATTAAAATTAAATAGAAACATTGCAATGTTTACAAAAAAGTTATAATTACAATTATATGGCTAAATCAATATCATAATCTATTGGGTATATTTTTTTTATTTAATTATTTAAATCCATGTGTGGCACGATTAATAAATAGCATTGAAAGTAATATTAATGCGACCATGACTCGTCCGGTGATGTAATACAATTTTTTTCTTAGCTGTTGCATAGTAAATTAATTCAATTTACTTATTTGATTTTTTGTCACAGAAGTAGGTAAAATTCATGGCCTACTTCCTATTTTCTTTTGTCTCGTGTGCGAAACAGACAGAAATATCTGTTGTCAATAACCGGTTTGTTTTTTTATTTAATTACGTAGGTACGGTGCGCAGCGCACAGGAAAATGACTCACCTATCTACACTCAGCCACGTGGTATTTAAAGTTGTTACAAAAAAAACAGTAAAGTATATTATAAATTATCGGATTATATGTAAGATAAATCGCCATGGATATAATTTCAAATATAAAGTTAAATTTTAAAGACGAAGCAGGTAGAATTATCTACTGTCATTTTATTTTATTCAAGCGGAGCCAATTTTGGCTATATTTATTTGTTTAATTTGAATTTTTGGTAATCGTTTGCCACTATAGACAGCCATTTTACGCTTACGATTTACATGACCTTTATAGGCAACATTTAATTTTTAGGTTCCCACGAGATCCTACAGCAAAAAAGGAGTGGATTAATGCCACAAATAGAGGACCTAATTGGTGGCCACCCGAAAACAGTACCATATGCTCATCACATTTTGAGGAAAAATGTTTTAAACCTTTCACAAAGATTCGGAAATTGTTCGATTGGGCTGTTCCAACATTGAAACTACGAATTGTATACGTCAACGTGACATGTCCAGACTCTGAAAAATCAAATAGATCTTCTAGTAATCTTCCAAACAGTCCGGTAAATGGAAACAGTACGACTGCTTATGAGGTAGGTACAATGTTAATAGTATGTTATAGTGTTAAATTTAGAAAACAAATGTTATTAAAGTTTTATTTGATTATTGAATAGTTACTTATAGATCAAAAAGTATTTGTAATTATATGCACATAAATGTTAAGTTTGATTACAATTATTTGTAAAGTTTTGTTTGATTATTGAATTATAGTTATAAAACAAATAGTATTTGTTAAATATGTACATATTATGTTAATTTTCATTAAAAAAAATGTAAAGTTTGTTTCATTATTGAAGGTTTAAGGAACTTATTTGTATGTACATATTTGCTAAGAAGATAAATCAAAAATCACTAGTAAATGATTCTCAAGAATACGAGTATTTTATTTTTACTTTTACTTATTAACTTCCACTTGTTCAGGAATTTATAAACATAAAATAAAATAGGAAATAATATTTTCAACCTTTATTTACTCCTAAAGTATATCACTGACGACATTTTATCGAAGAGTATTTTCTGTTTGTATTTTTATGCACTACCGATTGACATATGTTTCATCTCCTAACGCAAAAATTATGTAGTTTAATTTTCATCTCCATACTACAATGTCCCGCCATGCTCTATTAGATATCGACAATGAGTTATCGACGCTGTCAATCACTAGCGTAAAATTCAAATTGTTGAGTGTGTGCGTGTGTCTCGCTCGCGTCTTTTGATTGGTCTAGTTTTGTGAATGTACGAGTGTAAACTCGCGTTCGTATTTCTATGCGCATGTAGGTGTAAATTTCTGTGGCGACATCGGGACTCGAACAAATTTCGCTCAGTAACAAATCTCCCTTTAGTTTATAGTATCTATGATTAAAGTTATCTATTAGGTATAGTAATACTGAAGAAATCACGACCAAACGTACATCGGACTTCTGCAAGAGGCAGCCGCGACCCGGGTCGCGGTCGCTGGTATCCGAAGGGTGGTTTGGTATAAGAACAAACTGCTTTGAGACTAGTAAATCAGTCCTATATCATTTATTGATGTGATAGATGATTATCTCTACTCTCTACGTAGGTACATAGTCCTCACAGTCAGTCGTCAGTATAAAAAAAATACGATTGTGTTTTGAAAACTTGATTTATTATGCTAAATGTAAATAAATTTGGAAAAAAAGGAGAATTAGAGAATTTTATGTAACTTACTTAGCTTCTTCGACAACTTATAACACAAGTAGGCTGATAGTAGCCATCAGCGCCCATGGAATGTCTCTGAGATAGATGCATTTCCGTTACTTCAGCTACACCAAAGTCATAATCTAAGAATTTCTCCAATATCCTCGATCCGTCGAAGGTGACCCTCGGTCTTCTGTCCCTCGATTGAGGTTCCTCATTATTGGTCTTAGCGATGTTGGTACTGGATTCCCGACTGCGGTATTTAGAGTTGATTAAAGTGACGTGGAGCTTCACGTTGTCACGCCCGAACTCCTTTTCCATAAAACCTTGGAAATTAAACGTTATGTTACGAACTTAGAGTCTTGTTTTACTAGGTTACCCCGAAGCAAGAATGTTGAAATGTTTGGTCTAGTTCTAAAATTAGGTCTAAATGCAGGGTTGACAGACTCGATCTATATAATCTCATTTGCGTGTACCTATACACAGTTATTTTGAGCTATCATCCTTGTGAAAACTTGTTTTATTTGCAAGTTCATCCCTTTAAAGTAGGTGATTTTATCATTTTTGAGAACTTGAAAAACAGACAACGAGACCAACAGACATCCTCACCAGCCTTATAAAAGTGTTCTACAATGGCGTCCACGACTTGCTGCAGAATGCCGGACGGAGCGTTCTCCTCCTGAACACACCCGTAGAGCACGTCTATCTCTCGAGGGTCGTCGTTCATATACTGCAGCCCTTTTAGACGCAGTTTTAATGGTAAGTAGTTCTCGAGCATAGGCCTGTAAAAGTAATATCATGTGAACACATACTACAGACATACATCAGCCTATTGCAGTCCGGTGCTGGATGTAGGGCTCCCCCAGGGTACGCCATCTGGCACGATCTCTCGTTTTCGCCATCCAGTCGCTACCAGCCGCTTTTTTTAAGTCATCGGTCCATCTAGCCGGAGGTCGTCAAACGTTACGCTTACCGAGGCGTTGCCGCCACTTGAGAAACCCGCTTACTCCACCGTCCGTCGGTTGTACGACAGATGTGCCCAGCCCACTGCCACTTCAGTTTGCCACACTTCCATAATATGTCCCTTACTTTGGTTTTTTTGAGGATAGTCTCAATCCGGAGTTTATCCATTATAGAGATACCGAGCATAGACCTTTCCATAGCTTTCATGTGGAGATAATTTCTAGTAAATATAACCTACTTGAAAGAGACTACGCGTCTATAAGAGGTGTGAAAGCAAAGGATTGAATTCTCTCGGGAAGGGTTCTTCTCAAAGATGGCAGCCTGGACTCTTGGCAGTTCCTTTGTTATAACTTAAAATTGGAATATTTAATGATTTTAAATTTTGGGAGTTTAATTAATAATGCATACATGATAATATTCTGTTTCGCCTCAGTCAAAAGCTTGGAAGCCTGCAGCCTTTCCTCATTGTCCATCAAGCACATCATGCCTAAGGTCAAGTGCAGTTTGTTAGACCTAATGAACAAGGATTCATCAATGCCTCTGTCTGGGCACTCCCGTAAAACACTTTGCTGGAAATAAATACTTTTGTTAGTGACTATTTAACTTAAATGTAAACTAAGTTTTTTCTTGATCTGTTTTAAGTCTACGGTTCATAGATAGTCCATGGCTCTAAGAATATTCTAAATGTTGTTCAAGCTGCAAAAACTGCTTTGTAAAATGGGTTGTACTTACTTTAAATTCTTCAAAGTTCCCTATGATTTCAGGGCTGTCCATTCTTATAGAAATGAAATGTGTGGACTTTTGTTTCATCCTTGAAGATATCACTATTATGTTGATTCTTCTTTTAGCAGCTTTAATATTCTGTAAAACAATAAATGTATGAATCCTAATTTTCAAAAGCAATCACAGATTCTTTTTTAAGCAGCACTGTAATCAAGTTTTTTTTGACAGCTGTTTAGAAAAGAAGAAAGTACAATAAATCATGGATAGAAGTGTTAAACATCTGTAGGGTTTTTTAATCTGAGGGGGCACCTTTGCTGGAGAATTTGATTCTTCTTCTTTTTATGTGGGACACTTGAGTCGTCCAAAGACCCAATTATGTCCTCAAATACTTTTTAAGAAATCATAATATTGGAGTTTGATTGAGAGTTTGGAAATAATACATGCAGTGCTAATGACGCTTAGGTATTTAATCATATTTTTTTAGATGAAAGATTGGTCTTCGCTGACGCTCGGACTAGCAAACAAATCATTTATCTAAGTGTAATTTGATTAAAGTAACTACGAGTTCAAAAAAGGAACACTACAAAGAAGAAAACAATTCTCTAGAATGCTATTTTATCACCTTGCGTGGCTAGTTGAGAAACCCCAGATGTATAACGTCATTTATTGGCGTAAAAAGAGAGAAACTTTTCAATGCTAGATTTCGATGGGAAAAAAATATCAAATATAAAAGAATAGTTTACATTAGGACTAGGACCAAAGATGACTATGTCCCCAGTTTGACCTTGTTTTGGAATCTTTATTTCTGTTTTTGGGTCCCTCTCAATTCTCATTTTGTTGGCTCCCTTTTTTCCTATGATAGAGCCTACATAGTGCCTGGAAATAAAGAGAGATTTATTGGCTAGTTTAATAGTAAACAACTGGGCTGACTTGTGACAAGTATTTACTTGTAAAAAGATAGATAGTGGATACCTATAGATAAATCTTTTTACCTCATTCTAGTCCTAAGTCTTAATAATTATTATTTTACTATGATATAATAAGAAGAACATTACAGAACTACAGCAGTCCATCTTCTTCTTAGCGTGTCGATGGCAGACACTACACCGTCGCGGCCCAGAACTTGGCTACGTTGACAGCGCTGACAGACGCTGTCATAAGATCGTCCTGCGTGCAGGTGCTAGGGCACGCAGGACACGATGTTAGGTGGTTCATTGTTTGAACTGCACCACACAAACAACCTACATCGGAACCCTCCAAGAAGCCCCACTTGGTCATGTTTTCCTTACTCCGGCCGGTCTGAGTCCGAAGTCTATTTAAAGATTTCCAAACCGACCATGGCAAATTATGGCCAGGCGGCAAGCTCTCAGCAATCGGGACGAAAGGATCTGGTAGGGTCACCCCCTCCTGCCAAAGGTTGCACCTCGCTTGTTCGGGGTCTGTGCAAAGAGGAGTGACGCACTTAACAAAGCCATTACGGCTTTTCAGCCGTTGTGTCACTGGGATGTGGTCGTGCAAAGGATGCCATGCATCTGACTCCATCTTTGTTCTTTCAAAGGAGCTAGCCACAGATCTACGAACAACTGGAGGCGCTATTCCGGCTAGTGGGTACAGTTGGCTAACCGGGGTCGGTTTCAGGCAACCAGTTATGATCCGGCAAGTCTCATTTAAGGCTGTATCCACCAGCTTTGCATGAGCTGAACGGCTCCATACAGGACATGCATACTCGCCTGCAGAAAAGGATAACGCCAGCCCAGTAGTCCGCAGAACATGAGGTGTTGCTCCCCATCCAGTAGAAGTAAGGCGCTTTAATAGATTGTTCCGAGTGTGCACCTTCTTTTTTATGTTTTGGCAATTCTTACTAAAGGTAAGTGACCTATCCAGAGTAATGCCCAGATATTTTGGAAAACTAGTGTGAGCTACAGGCACACCTTGCCACTCAATATTAAGCCTACGACCTGCTTGGCTGTTGCGGAGATGGAATGCGCAAGACTCAGTTTTTGATGGGTTGGGTTTGAGTGAATTTTCTCTATAATATTTGCTTAAGTCATTCAAAGCATCCGACAGATTCATCTCAACCTCCTCAAAACTGGACGCCTGGGAAGTCAGCGCAAGGTCGTCGGCGTATAAAAAGCGGCGGGTGTTGTCCTGCAGTCCATATAAATTATATATAAATAAAAAAGTGTTTTTATTCAGTAAATCAATTACAGTTTTTCGCAGGGACTTCCCAGAAAGTAGTCAGGAGACTTGTATACATATATAATCTCAAATAGGCCAAGTAAACTTAAAACAGATGTTGCACTATTTCTCTCATACCTTGTTTAGGTAGGTAAGGTAGTTACATGATACAATGATTTATTAGTTTCCTACGCAACTGCAGAAGAATGGACAAAAGTAATTTTTCTTACTTAGATACATGCAAACTTGTTTTATATCTGGTGTCATCAATCATGGTAACTTCACAGTCTTCATCTTCACCATCATCATCAATATCCTCAAAAGTTATTTCTGAAACAAACATAAAGATTTTATAAAACACTACTTTATGTGATTTGACCAGGCAAGAGTATTAATAACTTTCTAAACCACACTTAACCTTATTATTGTTTATATTCTTTGTGTAGGGTAAACCAACAACCTAATATTAGAAACAAAGAAAGATGGTTGAAAGATTTTGTTCACTGCAGCCCCAGCAACAATTGTAAGCTGCAAGTTAGTATGAATTTGCCAATCTTGGGACATTCACTGATAAGATAAAAATGAAAGAAAGAAGAAATGGGCAGCATTGTAAAACATTCCTAACAGTCTTTTATAACAAGGATAAGGTCTAAAAAACTTGTCATCCTACTAGGGTCCAAAAACATTGTGTCCATTCTTCTGCAGTTGCGTAGGAAACTAATAAATCATTGTATCATGTAATTGTAGGACTACTGACAGTGTTCGAACAAAGGTTGGAGAGCCCTCAGGTAACTTTTCACCGATATGCAATCAATAACAAACCATTCTCATACAAATCATGTTCTTGAAGAGCTGTAACCTCTATATTTGGATCGTTTACTCTGTAACATCTTCCTTCTATCCATAACAATTCTGGCCTAAGAATATCATTCATGTTGGTAAACGTATTAATCACTGGAAGGAATTAGAAAGAAACGCAAAGGCGAACCAGAACTATTGAACCACAAAACCTAAACTTATATTTGTTTAAATTTTTATTTATTTATTTAATTAATATGACAGCTAGGAACAGCATTATTTTTTGGAAGTGTCTATACTTGGTCTATACAGCGGAGCGCCCTGCCATATAGTGATTTAATCTATGTAGCAGGGCGCACTGTCATATAGCGTTTTGTCTGTGAATTGGCTATTCATCGGTGCATGTGCATATACTATACCGGAGCCAGCGACATGGACATACAATATTAATTACTAATGAAAAGGTAAGTTTTTTTAAACACATACCATGCATAAAAGCAATGAAAACAAAATATAGAAATAGTAAATAAATATGGAAGAGATCGCTGCAAGCGATAAGGCCGCCTTTACTTGTTTTTAGTCTTAAGTTTTCTGTATTGTTTTGTTTCTGTTGTGTATGTTATAAGCAATAAAGTGTTCATCTATCTTTCTATCTAAATATTTTTAATTTAGTAAAAAAATCTACATACATTCTTGTACATACATACATACATAAATCACGCCTATATCCCTTACGGGGTAGGCAGAGCGTTAACGGCCGTAAAACGGATATTAACACCACATCTGACAGAAGTTTGAGGGTCAATTAGATAATTGTGTATCACTATAGTGACAGGTTGTCAGCCCATCGCCTAAAATTGCAATACACATCCCTCGAATCACGCCTATAATCCCTTTCGGAGTAGGCAGAGACAAACATTTGAGTGAGGGTCATTCAGAAAATTGTGTATCGCCATAGGGACAAGCTGTCAGCCCATCGCCTCAACTTGCAATACACATAAAACCCTCGAGTGCCTCCTTTTACGACATCCACCGAAAATAAATGGGGTGATTCTATTCTAAGCCGACATCACATGAAAATCTTAACTACACAAATACGAAACGATTACCGGTAGTAATAATCGCTGTTTAATATATATATTAGGCCGTGTGATGCCGGCTTAGAATAACATCACCCCATATCTTTCCCGTGGGTGTCGTAAGAGGCGACTAAGGGACTCGAGGGTGTGTATTGCAATTTTGGGCGATGGGCTGACAACCTGTCACTATAGCGATACACAATATTCCGAATAACCCTCAAACATTTGTCAGACGTGGTGAAAATGGCCGTTTTTTGCAGCTGTTTACGCTCTGCCTACCCCGCAAGGGATTATAGGCGTGATATGTGTATGTATGTATGAATGATGTAAGGAATTCAATCGCACTCTTTTAATGCATTATAAGTAAAATTAAAAAACTTCTCTTGGACAAATAGGTAATAATTTTTTTTAGAACAGCACTTAAGATAATAATATATTCAGAATATAGACATAGAAATTCACTTTGATGGTGAGGTTCATCCCGTATAATATTGCTTTTTACTTTTTATTCCTTTAGAATGCTCACCTTCTAGAAATACGATAGGTAAGTAATTAATAAGTAATTATTGCGTATGTCGTAGTATATTCTTTAATATTCACAGAAATGTGACACAACACAAGCATCTCAAAGAACTTCAAATTTCTGCATACATTCTTCCTTTGATAGCCAATTTAATAGGTACATAACTGAATCATATCGTACATACGTAGCTAGTTCTACAGACACAGACTTGTGTTTTATCTATGTATGTGTAAATGCCACACACAGTAAACATGAATTCATTATAACAAGTGAGTATGTAGTAATATTTGTACTATGAGTCTAGTTTAAAGTGGTATTTATAAATGAACGCTCGCATACACATTACTGATAAATAATGATAAAGTGTTATCTATCTATCATTTTAGAAGTTTTGTCTGTCTGCACCAACGTGCATTTGGTGGCTGGTGCACAAAACACATTGAGTCGAGTGATGAATCGATGATTATTTAGTGTGCTTTAGGTATGAATCGAATAACACGTAAATCTCCTAGTTCTTATTATAATTATGATTATACAACAGTGCAGAACAAAGACAATGGTAAGTAATTTCAATACCAAGTATGAATATTTATTTTTGTTTTAGGATGGATAATTAGGTATCTGCATTTACTCCGTTGATAGGTAGGTACATTAAAGCGTTGGAATGTTATCTTATATTATGTGTGGCCTACTTATTGCTTAGTAATCAAATTATTATGTTCATATTTCAATATTTAAAGTATTTCTGCCAGGCCCTTGAGGCAATCTACACTAATAATATTATAAAGAGGAAAGATTTGATTGTTTGTTTGTTTGCATTGAATAGGCTCCGAAACTACTAGCTCGATTTTAAAAATTCTTTTACCATTAGAATCCTACATTATTCCTGATGAACATAGGCTATATTTTATACGAGAAAAAATAGGGATCTGCGTAAAAATTTCGATAATGTAACCCAACGTGTGAAAAATATACCAAAAAAATATCTATATCGCGTACGCTGTGGAAATTATTGACAATAGAGCAAAGTAATGTACTACAGTTTTATAGAAGACATCAATATCTATAATAATGTCTGCGATACCATATGTCTAACTATTGTAGTTATGCCACAATAACTACTTTTTATTTAAAAATGTACAAACTACGCCACATTATTCGTACTGATTACATTTAATCATTATTGTATTAAAGGGTGTCAGGGATAGCCCTCCGAATACTGATAGGGTACATTCAGACCATGAAACTGAACAACTTTCCCCTAGGAACATATTTCAGGAAACGTAAAAAAACTGACCTCCCATAGTGTATGCGGTCAGCTAATTGTGATTTTGTATGGAAGGTCATTTTTTGGCGTTTCCTGACATATGTTTCAAGGGGAAAGTTGTCCAGTATTATGTTTCATGCACCCTATCAGTATTCGAAGGGCTGTGTCTTACTCGGTATAAAAAAGACGACAAAAAGCATTACATTTTTTTTTTTTTTTCGTTGTATTTTAATTTACGATCAGTGCTGAGACTATAAGTAAATCTTTTGAGAGATTTTCGCCAGTTTGAGTGTGTCCTCCAATGAGGACATCTACCCATTTCGGTTTAGCTTCATGCTGTGTTTTGGTACATTTTTTTCAGATGATGTCCTTTCTTTTTAATCGCTTCTTGTAGCTACGTTTTGTTAACTGTGTTGCCAGCTCATTGGGATGATTCTCCAACCGCTTTCGATACTTTTCTCCACAATTTGAAATTTCCTGTTTCACTGTGTTCATGTGGAGATTTTCATGTATTTCATTATTAGTAATGAACCATGGTACGTTGCTTATAGCTCTGAGAATAGAATTTTGCATTCTTTGCATAATACTTATGTTGGTGTTACAGGCACTACCCCATAGCTGAATGCCGTACATCCAGACGGGCTTCAGGATTGTTTTATAGATAAGAAGTTTGTTGTCAGTCGACAATTTGCTGTTCCGGCTCACTAACCAATACAAATTTCTGTATTTCATGTTCAGTTTGTCTCTTTTCTTCTTTATATGAGGCCTCCAAGTCAATCGACGGTCCAGGTGTAAACCGAGGTATCTGACGCAATCTTGATGAGGGAGTGTTGTGTTTTCCAACTGTACTGGTGGACAATCGCCTTTCTTTAGCGTGAAAGTGACTTGAACTGATTTTGAAACACTGGCTCTAATTTTCCACTTCTTCAACCATTCTGTTACTGCATCAAGTCCTTCCTGTAATGCCGTGGAGGCTATGGTCGGGTCTTTACTGCTAGCGAGTAGGGCAGTATCGTCAGCGAATGTTGCAGTGATCACACCATCTACTTGTGGTAAGTCAGATGTGTATATTGTGTACAACACAGGGCCTAGTACCGACCCCTGCGGGACTCCAGCTTTAATTTCGAAGAAGCTTGAGGTTGCGTCAGATTCCTTGACTTGAAAAATTCGGTCTGTCAGGTATGAGTGTATAACTGTGAAGTAGCTGTGCGGTAAGCTAGATTTAATCTTACAAAGTAGGCCTCTGTGCCAGACGAGATCAAATGCTTGTTGTATATCCAGAAAAGCCGAGGCGCAGTATTCTTTATTTTCGAGTGTTTGTCTGATTTTATCACAAACCCTGTGGACCTGTTCAACTGTTGAGTGTTGCTGTCTGAACCCGAATTGATGCTGTGGTATTATTTTGTTAATTTGCAGAATTGATGTGATCCTGAACAGGAGTAGTTTTTCAAATATCTTTGATAAGATCGGTAGCAGGCTGATAGGTCGGTAAGATTTGATATCGTTGACTGGTTTGCCTGGCTTGTAGACCATCAGAATTTGCGACACTTTCCATAATCGTGGGAAATACTGGACTCTTAATATGCCATTGAATAGCATGGTAAGAAAGACTGTAGCTTTTCTTGGAAGTTCTTTTAAGATCTCTTTGGTGACGAGATCAAAACCTGGTGCTTTTTTGTCTTTAAGGTTTGTTATGGTCTTCCACACTTCTCTTACTGATACTGGTTTAGGAGGAGGTAACAATTGAAAATCTTGGTTTAAAATTTCATCTATACTCATATGACTAGCTGTGCCGGTTTCATTTGGTGTGAATACTTTAGATAAATGTTCAGCGAAACAATTGGCCTTTTCTTGAGGTGTTCTCGCCCAACCTGCATTAGTTCTTAGAGGTGGTTTGGCTTCTTGTGGTCTATTAAAATTGTTTGTAAATTTCCATAAAGAGTAGTTAGTGGAAGCAGTGGCAGTTAAGGATTCTAGTTTTGTTTCCAGTGTATCATTGTGCCATGTTTGCAACATTTCCTTAAGTTCAGCGGCAGATTGATTGAATGCTACTCTGTCTGCAGTTAACCTACTAGAGTGCCAAACGCGGCGTAATCTTCGCTTTTCCAAAAGCATTGATTTTTTAAAAGCATTAAATAATGCATTTAAAAAATCTACGCTAAAATAATACATACATACACATATCACGCCTATTATTCCTTGCGGGGTAGGCAGAGCGTAAACGGCCGCAAATACGGACATTTATGCCACGTCTGACATATGTTTGAGGGTCATTCGGAAAATTTTGTATCGCCATAGTGACAGGTTGTCAGCCCATCGCCTAAAATTGCAATACACACCCTCAAGCCCCTTAGTCGTGTCCTACGACTCCCACGGGAAAGAAATCGGGTGATGCTATTCTAAGCCGGCATCACACTAAAATAATAATAATATAATCTACAGTTATATTAAAAACAGGATATTTTTCATTGTTTGTTTGTTTGAATTGAATAGGCTCTGTAACTAAAATCTCCCTAAGCCTATAGTAATTAATAAATGAAGCTATTATTTATGGCCAAAGAACATATATTGTGATCGTCTAGATTTCTGTCTACGTTGTGTATTTTTAATCGTATTAGAGGATTGTACGCTTCTATTATTTAACAAATTGCTGAAATGTAACAAAACATAAAGGAACACAATAATAAGTTTAAGAAAGATGCCACTTAGCTGGAAATATCCCGGATGTTTCAGGCACTCGCGCATGTCTGGTTCCGTCCTCGTGGTCCTCCCTTCTAGCTCTGGATATAGTAGGTACCTGTATTATGAGAGAAGAAAAGTGGACACAATTTGACTGTAGATCTGTAGCTGCACCATGTCTCACGTGCTGTAAAAGAATGAACTCAAATTCCAGGGAATAGGAAAGATATGTTTTGATTGAGACTTTAAGTCTAAAATGGGCCTAGCAGCTAAGAATTTTATGGACCTCCCAACACACCATATAGTCCACCCAGCACGCAAAACCTTGAAAGTTTAACCCTAACCAACTATACCTACTCTTTCTAACTTCCAAACCTTCACGCTAACACTTCGATCACCTTAGATCACATAACCTTTCACATACTTTTCATTCATACTCATTTTCACACACCTTTCACGCTTAATTTACCTATGGTCTGCAAACCTTAGATTTCCACCTGTGACGGCGGCTACGTTTGGGCTCCTTAATAACATATAAAAATTCAAGTATGCACTTAAGTGATACCTATAATAACATACTGCACTACACTTTCAGTTTGTCCAGGAACGCTAAGTCCTAGGTCCGTTAGCCGTGACTGTGTAGTTACATAGGCCACATGCATAGGTCAGTAATCATATATCACTAAGTCACCCAGATGTGTTCCTATTCGCTTGTTTCTGTATAGCTCCATAACCAACGGCTACTTCGTCCTGATTATGACAATTATACATTTGTAATGAGTGTTTGTAAGTGTAACGCGGACGAATGATTTTAAAATTATAATATAAAATATTTATAAAAGAAAACCTCTTTAATGTTCCGTACATTTTTTATGTGTCAGCACCAAACATGAAAGAGTAATAACGAATGTAGTTTATTTTTCTAATAAAATAAAACATTTCATACATCATTCACACTTCTAATATGCACTTCACAAGTCATTCGCCTAACCCTAGTCTACGAATAAATAAATAGTACACCCCTATAACATTCTAACCACGACGCCCGTTGGTCGCTCCGCTTCCCATACCTATTGAAACAATAAAATATGACACAACAATAAGCTGATAACTAGCAACTTCTAAGCCCGGAGCCCCGCCGCCAGTCGTCCGCCGAACAGTATCCCTGCGAAAGGAAAAACCCTAACGAAAGACTAGAAGCTCGCCGAGACTCTGAGAAAAGAAAAATTAGGATTAGTAAACACTTTCACATTTATGCAAGATAGTTTTCGCGCGCGTCTATCTCGCTGGGCCACTCGGGGCTAACTTCCCAAATCTCTATCCTTACATATCTAATACAAGGATACCAAAAAAACGTATTCAGTCCTTTAAGCAATATCAAACCCTATTACTATTATTTTAACTACCGATGCAATCGCATCTGTTTTGTGTCAAAGAGGCGTCCGTTTTTTGCACATGGTTCCCTTTTTTTGTAAAGAATGTCCTTATGACTTTGTATCAAACTACTTATTTTTAAAATCATGATTTCATCATAACACGTAATGCATTTTCTGATTTTATAAACTGTACGGGTTAAATATCCGTTACAGCTCCGATACTACTGGGCCGATTTAAAAAATTCTTTTACCGTTAATTGAAATTGAAATTCTATATTCAATGTAGGATCGTATTATCATTATCACTTATTGACGTCATGAACCGTCATTCTAAAAAAAGAAATTTGTATCACACAATTTTCTTTTTTTTATTACAATTTTGTAATGACCTAATAGAAAACCGGCTCGGGCGGGATGAAAAAAATAAAAATAAAGGCACTGCCATGGGGCTGGCCAGGTTAATCACACGGCATGTAACTTTACGCCACCACCATCTGGAAACGATATTTGTTTCAAATTGAAGTCAAGATTTTTAGAATCCTACATTATCCCTGATGAACATAGGCTATATTAAACTGTCTTATTCCCGGGGGGAAATTGTTAGCAGCGGCTGGGGTGGTATGGGATCTACCTCCTAGCGGTCCACCCCGGGCAACGGCAACACAGGCTTGCCTGTGGATAAGTCCGGCTGAACGATCCCACTAAGCGGTGGAAGGCTCCGTAAGGGGCCGCCTGGCTCGCGACCACCATCCCACCGAAGTCTGGCGCCAAGTAGCTTGCTGCGTTCCGTCAGTGTGTGGGAGTGCCAGTGCCTTAACAGGCTTCTTCTGGGTTAGCTCGCTCCATCTTAGACTCTGTCTCTGTCCTATGACCTAGAACTAGAGTCAAGAGCAAACCCATCATTAATAATAAAAAAAAAAAAAAAAAAAAAAACCGCTGGGCGAGCTGCTAGTATATATATATATATATATATAGGATTAAATTAAAATGTGTTTAAAATACCGAAATCACTAAGTATGTATATCGCAATCTATGATGCTTAATTAAAATTAATTTTAAATCGTCAGGGTTTTGTTTCCGTGGCCTATCCTACTTTGTTTTTATTTCATTCTTCTATTATATATATAATATATATATTTATTTATAATATATGTATCTATTATATATAAAATATATATTTTTAAATAATATATATATTTATGTAAAGTACTGTAGTATAGTTAAAGTTCATTTTAATTGTTGCATTGTTTTGTCCCCACAAAAATATTGATTCTCGCACTACCGACGGGTTGGCTGGAAGAGATCTCTTCTTAGAGATAAGCTCGCCTTTGCTCACACTGTTTAAAAATTTTTCCTTTGTTTTTATGCAATAAAGGATATATATATATTCTTTCAACGAATCAAAAAAACGAACCCTTAAGTAAAACTGACTAAACTTACATGCAGAGTTTCCGAATTCGTTAACTCTAGTCCCCTAACTACGTAATAAACTAATAATACTATAAAATATCTAAAATAATAATTTTTTGCTATAATCTGTCAAATTTTTGCCATTATATACGATTACCTACCTACTTATTTTACTTAAAATCTTGAAACGACCTATAAAATGAAAATTTAATAAATGAACAAATAACTTCATAAATATTGATCTAGATCTAGTGAGGAATTAAACGGGAAGAATAGTTTTTTTTCTGAAACTGCACCCACAGGAACCGCCTTTAAAACAAATATTTGGGCGCCCATACAACAAGCGTGATGATTATGCTCGTTTTTGCTGGATATTAAACCAACCAGCGGCGCGGCATCTTGAAAACGCTTGAAATAATCATAGATTTCCGTTTTAGATTGACAATTAAATAGTGTCTTCTTAATTTATTAAATTAAAATGAACCAACCCCGTACAATAGTATAAGGTCCTATTAAATTCAGTGCAAATATTTTTAGGCTGAGCTCTACTCGTAAAACTGAACAACTTTTCCCAATAAACATAGGTCGAAATACGAAAAATAAAATTGCACCTCTCATACAAAGTGACACTTTTTTTGAACATTGTTGTATGGTAGATCCAATTTTTTTTTCATATTTCGACCTACGTTTATTGGGAAACGTTGTTCAGTTTTACGAGTAGAGCTCAGCCTAAAAATATTTGCACTGAATTTAATAGGACCTTATATAATACAATGAAACTTTTCTTCTATTTCATAAAAGGTAGAAAATTTTAATTTCCACAAAATATGTTTTTTAAATTTAATATTTCAAAATTTAAATAAATGACGTGAACAGCAGTTGAATTGCTGCTAGTATAGATAATGGTACGGAACCCTTAGGTTGGGAGACTGACTTGCACTAAGCCGGTCTTTCAATTAATGTGTACATTTCGATACCTTTATTGGTCTGAGATGATTTATGCGTTACTTGAACAAAGTAGGACTAGTAATAAAAAAATCCTGGATAAATAGAAAGTTATCCAAAATGAAAAACAAACAACAATGTAGAAAGGAAGTGTCTATACAGCGGGGCGCCCTGCCATATAGTGATTTAATCTATGTAGCAGGGCGCACTGTCATATAGCGTTTTGTCTGTGAATTGGCTATTCATCGGTGCTCATGACATATGACATGACATATGACATGACATATGACATGACATATGACATGACATATGACATGACATATGACATGACATATGACATGACATATGACATGACATATGACATGACATATGACATGACATATGACATGACATATGACATGACATATGACATGACATATGACATGACATATGACATGACATATGACATGACATATGACATGACATATGACATGACATATGACATGACATATGACATGACATATGACATGACATATGACATGACATATGACATGACATATGACATGACATATGACATGACATATGACATGACATATGACATGACATATGACATGACATATGACATGACATATGACATGACATATGACATGACATATGACATGACATATGACATGACATATGACATGACATGACATATGACATGTCATATGTAATGTCATAATGCATGTCATATGTCATGACATATGACATAACATGACATATGACATGCATTATGACATTACATATGACATGACATATGACGTGACATATGACATGACATATTACATACCCTTTACCCTTGGGGCGCGATTGGGCTTACGAGTTGTTCTGGGAAGAACGTATTGGACTGAATCTACCCGGCACGTGCCGGTAGTTCCCAAAGTGGGAAGCAAATGAGGGACCTCCGCGCCCCCGCCGGCGGTACAGATCAGGTGGTACAGCAATAGGCGCAATAAGAGCACCGATGAATAGCCAATCAAATCACTATATGGCAGGGCGCCCCACTGTATAGACACTTCCATGTAGAAATGGATGTGGACACTGACATATGTGAACTATAAGTAGAATTGCATAGCCCTTCCGTCAAACAAAGGTGCGTTTAAAGTTGCAAGAGGAGGAGTATTCCTCAGTGGCATGCAAATAAAAAACAGATTATTATAACTATGAAATAATATCGATTATGGTAATTTTAGGCGATTGGCTGACAGCCACGATGTTGATACATATATTTCCGATTGACCCTCAAATGTTTGTTAGACGTGGCGTGATATGGGAAATGGGAAATGAAACGAAGTTTTTATTTGTCAATACTCAAATCGCCATCTTGCGCATACGCACCTGTCAGTTGTTGTTGTACGGTAAATGATCGTTTGTTGTTCAGTTGCTGTTTTAGGTTGTTGTTGATCTAACAATCTATTTTGCTCATACAAGTGCAAAATAGATTAAATAGGTAAGTAATAAAACGGATAAAAATAGGTAATATTGTATATTTTCCCTCGGAGACTCCACCCATTCCTCAAAATTTTCGATTACTGGCATGGCATCCGTCTCAGTTGTTGAGTGCCCCTCGTTCTCTTTCTATTCATCTGCCTCGGCCCACTCTACATCACCTGTGACGCTGTCATTCACTAGGTGACGGACTTCATTCCGAATAATGACGTCATTTTTGGCCATCATCCAAGGCCAAAAATTAGGCCAGACCCCCCCCTAATTTCAAATCTATGGACGGCCCCTTACTCGTATTTAATTTGAAATTGTATCGGGACTTGCAATCGCCGCTGATGCGGACGTTTGGATAAGTGTTTAGGTTTCTGAGATTTTTGGAGAGTGTAGATAAAATACTGTACCTATGCAACTGCAAATTTTGGCATTAAAATGCTCGTGTCAAACTATTATCATATCGTGATGAACAGACACTCGCATTCTATAACCCCCATTATGACGGTAGCATAAACTTATATTATCTGTTCAGCACGTAAAACAGCGTTATAAAGCGTCCATCAGGAGAAAATGTCTTCTTGTCAAACTTATCCTACCCTGTTCACGCGCACACGTCAGATAAATTTTATCAATCTCTCGACTGAGAGAAAATTTTGCCAAACGTCAGTTTGTGTTATCTAGTGTTTTTGGTGATATATTTCTGTTATTTATCGTGTTGCGCTATAAATTTATACTGTAATAAGTTTATACTTACGAAAATAAGAACAGACAAAGCGGCAAATCTTTAGATATCGCTAGTGTGATGAATGAAATCTAACTGTCTCGTTCATTCACTTCGGCAAACCGGCCAAACCCCTGTATATTAGTTTAAATTTTAAGGTTAGGTTATCTTATCCGAAGCACGCTGAACGTACCCCAATAACAAAGGGCGTGAAAATCGTGCAAGGTTTATTTATTCAATTTTATGGGATAACTACTAAACCAAGCAATGTGTTTTCGTATTGAGCATAAACATGTAATAAGTTTCGTGATAGGCTGTTCTATGGCAAATTATAAATTAAGTAAACTATCCTAATCAATGCTTATTTTCTGGCAGCAACTGAAATAGTTTTGTAAGTTATGTTGATTTTACGCTAGACTTAGGTACCTATTAAGTAAGTAGGTACTTGCACATATTGTTAACTAAACCAAATCGAAAATAATCTGAGACTGTTTACAGGTCTGCTGTCCAAACAAGATTTAAATTTTGGGAAACTTATTGTGTTAGAGAGTACCTATGTAGATAATACATATTTTCTTTTTGCAGATGATCGTAAAATGCATGGATCTCGGCGTGTGATAACGTTCTGCCTGTTGACAACGGTTCTACCGACAATGCTCATTATATTACCATTGTACCTGAGGAACATAAAATATGCTGATGTTATGTACAAAATATCAGACTCTGATGTAATTCAAATTCATAAGGGACAGTCTTCAATATTCTGTGAAGGACATTCCCTGAGAATGAACACTACGTTTAATGCATTCCAAATGAGAGGAAGACCTGAATTATCTAGCAATAGAAGACATATAAGACTAAAGAAATCCATGACTTTACCAGATGACACTTTAGAATACTGGGGATTTTATTTGTTTAAAGGAGCTACAGTTGAACTCAAAGCTTGCTCTAGATACATAGGTTCTAAAATTCTTGTGGTAAAAGGTGAAAATATTTTAGATACTTGTGGTATTCTAGATGGAGACAAGTACAAAAAGGACCCACCAATAGTACAAAACCAAGGACATGTTGTAGTTACTATAGAAAATCCTGAAGACAAGTCAGTAAATAAAAACATTTCTTTAGTAAATCAAGATGAAGATGACAAAATATTGATTTCAATTGAAGACAAATTACTTTATAATGAAACAGAAAATAATGTATTAGAAATACTAGATCATAGTGTAGAAAATATGGTTGATCATAACTTTACCACAAGCATACAACCTACTCAAGAATTAAAGAGAAAAGCAATAAAACCACAATCAAGGAAAAAAAGGCAGGTACCATTGCATAACCCAAACACTATTTTGGATGCTGGAGCAAAACATGGAGGAAATACGGCCAATAATGGGACCACAGCTGAAGATCCTGTCTCCAGCTTTGAAAACAGTCTTGATGAATGCTACAGTAAAAATATGCTGATGAAAGAAAACTTCCCTAACTCCAACCTGTGCAATAGCACTGATTATTTAGATAAAACTACTACGCTTAAAGTTACCCATAATGTTACTGAAGATGGTTATTATTATTATATTTTTTACAGTGATAATGATATTGTAAGAAATGATATTCATGTAATATTTGATATTTATAAGCCAACATTCCAATATGTTAACATGGATGAGTCTAAAGTTTGTGTCAATAAAAGTCAATGTGACTTTAATGTAGGGTTCTTTAGTGATGAATTAGTAATAGTTGAAGTGCCTACAGAAGATGGCCTCAAAAATGATGATACAGATTCCATTTTGGTATCTGTTTGTCATCCAAGAACATCTATTTATGTTATTTTTCCCATAGCAGTCATGCTAATGATACTTATTTTTGCATTTTTATGATACATACTAAAAGTGTTGCTCTATTATATCTTGATCAAGAGAAATCTTAAGAGGAGTGTGATATTAACTTATTAAGAAAGGCAATTTTTTAAAGACTATAGATGTTTGATCCTAAGAGAATTATTGTTGTATTTTATGTATGTCTTATGGATATACTTGTTGTACATTAGATATATTATTAAATAGGCAAGCTTTACAAAATATTTAGAATTGTTTTAATATTTTGCTCATACTAATGTTACTTTTCATCATCATAGCCCAGTATGGCTAGCTTTTTATGTTTCAAAAACATTAAAACTCGTTTATTTTTAGCTTTAGTTTCTGGAGTGTGCATTTCCCTGGCATGGTCACTATGGAAAACCATAACAACCCGGTTTACATTGTCTTAGTGTTTAGTCGAGTGCTTTAGTAAGTTGAAAGGCAAGTTCAATTCAAGTAGAACTGTACCTACTAAAATGTACTAAAGCAAGTAGCGTTTACACGTTTCAACTAAAGTACTATCCTAAAGCACTCGACTAAACACTAAGACAATGTAAACCGGGCTTAACTTTGAGTATGCAGAAAAATTGTCGATTAAGGGCCGCCGCAGACCAAACCGCCATTTTTGCGAGCGGCAGCTCGAGCACTTTTCATAGAAATTCGAAAATCACCCGTACGTAATTGATATATGGGCGATATTGGTTGGTGACAGCTAAAGTGCTCTGGCAGGTACGCGCGCCATTGTTCGCGCGGATGCGAGCGGGGCGGCGCGCGACTGACGCGCGGGTGCTCGAGCATGCGAAAAAAAAGATACTGTTTTTTTAAAATAAAATATATTAATTACTAACATGAGCTCACCTTAAGATCAACCTCATTATAATCAAAACTTTCAGGACTTTTATTTCAATTGTTTTAACTTTTCTAGTGGGGAAGACCCTTTTACATCTAAACTATTTTAATAAGTGTGCTCAATATGACTCTACTGAAATTGGAATATTTGTCATAATAAAAATAGATGTGGTGAGTAGATATTCGTGTTGGTATAATTTCCTGTAACTGGATGCATCCCAACCACCGAATTCAATTTTAATATGATGTAGTTGGCAACACTGTCTAGCGCAACAGCGGACGCGCGCGCAGTTCTGCCGCCGGCTCGCGGATGCTCGCGGCAGCTCGAGCTGTCGCGCGTGTCCGCTTCTGCCGCTGAGGACAAATGTCACGAGATGACAAGAGCCATCGCGAGCAATTGTCGCGCGGCAGCTGTTAGGTTTGCGGCGACCCTAATTGTCGAAATTTGTCGGACAAAAACCAGAATTTGTCGAGACACCGTTTAGAAGATATAATGCATTGAAAGTGACCGTGCTGGAGAACCGTTTCTACAGCTCGGTAAAAACTGGATCTCGAAAACCAGACCACCTAGCAAGGATCCGATTATTGCAAATAAATCTCGTTTAATTGTCGACCCCACATGCAAAAAATCAGAATGATCCGATGCGCCGTTCAAAAGATAAAAGCTGGTTCTGGTGACCGTGCTAGAGAAATGCATTTCCCTGGCACGGTCACCGCTGGATCTCGATAACCACGGCACCTAGCGAGGATCTGATTATTGCGAATAAATGTCGATTAATTGTCGACCCCGCATGCAAAAATGCAGAATTTGTCGGCCTTTAGTTTAGAAGATAATCGCAAATACTTTTTTTGTATGGGTTTATAGTACAGGAGCTAACTTCCAATTATACCTAGTATACCTTCATAATAATAAGATAAGATTAAAACTATTTTATATTATTATTTTGTCATTTTAGGCACATGCTAACATACTTAACTGGGAACCAAGGAGTAAACAACTCGAACTGGGTTTTTACATAGTGTAAACTGACAATACTGGTATATTTTGTAATCCTATTTTAATTAAAGACACTTTATGCAGTTGCATACACAATTTTATCTCTATCTAAAAAACTTCTCCAAACGTCCGCATCGGCGTGGCGCGGCTGCGGCCATTGCAAGGTTCAGTTCAATATGATAATGTAATATGGCTTGGTATGAATTCTTGAAAATTCTATACCTCAGCAGTTGGTCAATGTCGAGTCAGCAACTGAACAACAACATAACTAACACAGATGGTGCGAGCAATGTACATCAAATGCGATTGGGGACAAATTATTCCTATTTGTTTCTAGTGACAGCTGGGAATACTGATTCCCAATTTGTCTAGAGATAGACAAATGGGAATAAAGGCGCTGCAGCATTACGTCACTCACTCCTTTCAAGAAAATTGAGTTAGGTTGTTGTTCAGTCGTTGAGATGTTGTTTAATCCTTCCTTGATATATTGCGTTGAATGTGCGAAGCTGAGATTTTGCAGTTTTTGTAAGACTTGGCCGCTGCTGAGCCATGACGGCAGAATGTCGTTGTCGTAATGCCAAACGATCGAAGGGTTTGGATTATTGTCGCATTAGTCACATAATGTAATATGTTGGCATATTATATCTGCGACGACTGTGACTAATGCAAAAAATAGCAACTTGGAGAAATAGTTAAATTTCGTGTCTGAAGTAATGGTCTAGAATGGAATTGACGAGTGTGTTAAGTAAGATTGAAGTGCTTTCGGAATAGTTACTTATAGTTCCTTTTATAATTGTCTGTACTAGCATATGAAATAGGAACCTTAATTATCAACTTTGTCAAAAGTCACTAATCATTTGAACAAAATTTATTCCAAAAATATAAATAATTTGAAGTGAACATAAAAACCATGTAGAAAACAATTTCAATTGTAAAATGCAAAAAGCATGGGAATACAGGATACAATAAGGACCTGTCAAAAGAAAGTAACATATAAGAGGAAATTTTGATTTATTATTTCCACATAGTTGTGTCCAAAGTGCGTTTCAACAGGCTGAGTAGGTAGATATTCTGCAAACAAAATTTATTTTATTGAGTATACAATATCTGAGAAATTAAGGTTCCGATCGGGAATGGAGTGCTACAATTCAATTATTAATAACAATACAACTTAAGATATTTCATTATATTTATTTACCGTATTACAAAAACAGTTTACCATATTATGTACAACTGGAAAAGAGTTACAATACATTGTTTCCTTCTAGTACTTTTGTGATTGAAATAGCCTCTCCAGAACCCGATGAGACCTCGCGGTCTGCGCGGAACGGGGGCCATCCGGCCGGGGGCCAGGCTTATTCCTAACTATGTATATTAAACTTATATTGATACGTCTATTATAGAATAATGCATTCATTAATTAAACTAAAACGAATATATCGGTCCAAATAAAAAGAGTTCCAATAAAAATTCGGCACAGCGGTACTGGAGTCGTCTCCTAATACTCACACCTTATAAATATCGCAATAGAACGCAGGACACAAAGTATAAATCGGGAAAGCGTAGGCCCTTAGATGAGGTTGGCCACATCGCTGGGCATTTCAGTAATAGTAGTGTGGTAGAAGTCTTCAATATCCTTCAGCGCTCTCTTGTCGGCTTCAGTCACGAAGTTGATGGCGATTCCCTTACGACCGAAACGACCGCCTCGACCGATTCTGTAACAACGAAACGAACTGTCAGTAATCGCCCGACAACCGCTCAATACTCGCGCGCTCACGAAAAGGATGCGCCTATTTATAGATGTGACGACCTTGAGGTCAATAGCCTTTGTGACCTTGGCTCGACTTTTCGTGTAACTACAGTGAAAATAAAGAATTACGCATTATAACGAAAACTTTCAAAAGCATTTAATGTAAAGTATTCTTGTTATTAAGTTAAGATTAATCTTTTTTCTAGACATGGTAGATAAGTCGCCAGTTATCTTGATCATTGTTCTTATCATCGGGCACTAATTAAAATCTAAGGCAAGGCACTAATATGTAATGGGGATCAAAAAGTGAAATGATAGGGTAAGTTGGAAGGATCACATTTTATGTTATAGAATAACTCTTCCAGTCTATGATAAAAAGTCACCAGTACAACCGGCAAAGTAAAAACCAATGATATAGCAAGAAAAAGGTTGTGAGAATACTCTTTTTCTATTCTCCTTGAAAACATGGAGGGTATCGACAATACAGGGAGACTCAGAGTGGTAGTTTGTTTGACTGACCTATGGATGTAGTTCTCGCGGTTGGTGGGCAGGTCGTAGTTGATGACGCAGGAGACTTGCTGCACGTCGATGCCGCGCGCGAGCAGGTCGGTGGTGATGAGCACGCGCGAGGAGCCCGTGCGGAACTGCCGCATGATCACCTCGCGCTCGCGCTGGTCCATGTCGCCGTGCATGGCCGACACGGTGAAGTCACGCTCGTGCATCGACTCGGTCAGCCAGTCCACCTGGAACATTAGACAAATGTTTTTATATCACACATATGCTTTGTCAAACATAGAGAGGAACGTCTCAAATAAGCGGAAGGAAATAATCCATACAATCACTTGCTCCCCTCGGGAGTAAAATATACAACTGTCAAAACTTTCGTAAAAGGTGTCTCTAATAATTTTAGCCACAATTTTAACAGACAGAATGGAAGACTTAGCTGAATGGACTGAATGCTACAATAGATCTGCAAAGGTCGCAGTGGCTGTTGGTCTCTCAGGACCAACCCCTACTTCTCAAATAATAATAATAGCTGAAAGGACTGCTTGCATTTGCATTGTATGAAATATAAAAAAATAAATGTTCTAATGCGCGAACTTGCTTAGAATCGATTTTTCATGGCAGTAATTTAAGGTTCATTGAACTGTTGTAATGTTTTTTATTTTCATAGGCTTAGTATAAAATATCACTACTTGGAAGAAAGAACGATTACTAAGTCGCGTGAATTGAGGCCCTTAGCTCCTCAAACTACACCCTCATTACGAATTGTTCTTTTTCTTCGCGCGTGAAGAAAGTACTATTACATACATATATCACGCCAATATCCCTTGCATGTTAAATGATTTTAAAACCCACTGACTATTGAATACAGCTGCCCACCATAAATGATCCCTTAATTCGTTTTTTGCGACAGCCATGGGTAGAAAAGGATTGATGTTGTTGTAAGCTACAATAACACAATTTATCCTTTAAGTATTTTGATTGATCAAAGACGAAAATTAATCAAAAACTCATAGAACTAACTAATAATGTTATTAGCCAATAATTGACTTACTTCAGTGACATGATTGACCCTACTCGAAATTAAATTAATCAATATTTCATACTTTTGAAACTGAATGCATGCCATAAAAATCTTTTTAATAATCTTTGTAATAATGTTATCCCTAAGCGCCAATGCTGCGTCGAGCGGACTGCAAAAAAAAATAAAAGAGCAGCGCTGCGTGACGCGGGTCGCCCAGCCCGCGATTTTTATTTTAACGAATCTAGACCGCCCGCTCGACGCAGCATAAGCGCTTATCAATCTAGTTCCAAATTAGTTGATCTCAAGGTTATAAAAACAAATGTGTCTAAGCAGTGTCATATCGTGTAGAGTAGGCACAACAAATTAATTATCCAAGCACAAACAAAATGTTTATCTTTTCTTACATACACACATCACGCCTGTACTGATTGCAGATTAGGTAGAGACAATCCTATCAATGTACTGACAGATTGTAAAACTAACGCCAAAAGGAAGATGATTTGGATGGGCCCACCTCCCGCTATTAGCTGTTTCGTTTACTGCGAAGTCATTAAGAAACCCATATATTAATACCCTGAAATATCTACTGTTCAATGAGTTTGCTTGTAGTGAAAGTTTATTTGATTTATCTCGTCTTACCTCTAGGTATAATTAGTAGCAAATAAAAGTATTATGCTTTTACATCTCCCACCTCTGGTTGATTTCACTTTTTTCTCAGTTGTCTAAATACCTTGTCCTTGGGGACAATAAGGTTATGTAAAAAATAATAATTTTAGAGAGTTTCTTCTTCAGATTCAAAACTATCTTTTGTAAATTTAGCGTAATTTTTTAACTATCCCAGATCTCCTACAGTCAAGATAAATAATATTAACGGTACAGTTAGACAATTAGTAAGGGTATTGATGAAGTATTGTTTCGTCATTGTGAATTGGACGACTCTGTGTCCTACACGAAAAAGAAGAGATTATGTAAAACAGGATACTCATTGGCTCTATTCCAAATCTTTTCATCCTTTAGCCTCGCCTCTTACGACTATGGGAAAGATATGGAATAATGCTATAGCAGGTGACAGAAGGCACAGGGAGGTAAGCTAAGTGGCAGAAGGGGTGAAGGAAAAGGTATGTTACTCTGCCAGGCATCTTAAATGAGTAGCAGCCCTAGAGAGCGGCACCACAGAACACAATATTAAAGCAATAGGATCAGAATTACCTTGCGACGGGTGTTGCAGAAGATGACGGCCTGAGCGATAGAGAGGGTGTCGTACAAGTCGCACAGGGTCTCCAGCTTCCACTCCTCCATCTCAATAGAGATGAAGAACTGTTTAATACCTTCCAGGGTAAGCTATAATGGAAAAAACAACAAATCAGAGATTTATTAAATGAAATATTCTTTATTTCAGGCATAATAGGCACCCAATAAAAAAATTATTACAATAAATAATTAATAGGATAGAATAGAATTCGATTTTTGCAATTGAGTTAATAAAATAAATACATTAGTTATTTAAGAATACTCTGAATACCAAATATTGAAAAACTTTGTGTATGGTTAAAAACTTGCAAAAGTTTATTTGCCCTGCAACTTTCGCTATCAGTACTAGCGACGTCTCTTCCATCAGCGCTACCACGGCTTTCGCAGGCAATGATTGAGGCACGGTAGCCCAAGATGGTAGAGGCGTCGCTAGTACTGATAGTGATATTTCAAATCTTGCCTGTTGTAGAAAAGGAGCAAGCTTTCTAAAATTAACCAATCCATATATCCCAACATAAGCAGGATTTAAAATTGGGTATTCAGGGTATTTACTGTTCAGCCAGATAATTATAAGGGTATATTAATTAGTCATATTACAGCAGCATTAGCTTAACACAAATCAAATAAGATTACAAAGGGCTATTGAACTGAAATTTTAATGACTATGACTGTAAATATAAATAAATATATATTTTATTTTATGACTGTAAATATAATACTTTAAATAGAGTTTGCAAGCAAGGTTGAGTCTTCATTTCATACTGCTTTATACTTGATTGATATTGATGTTGACTGTTAAAGTGTCAGTGGTTAAGGTACATAAAATTATTGAACTTTTGTTCCCCATGTAAAATCAAAGTACAAATAAGATACCCACCTCCTCTTTTTGCACAAGAATGCGCACGGGATCTCTCATGAAGCATCGAGACACCTCCAGCACATCATCGGGCATGGTAGCGGAAAGCAAGATGACCTGCACGTCAGCAGACAACATCTTGAATACATCGTGAATCTGGTCTTTGAAACTGCAATATAAGAATAATTGCTGTTGAAATATCAAGAGCTAACAATCTTTTTAGTTCACTTAGATAAAAGCCTACAGCAAAATGTTAACATTTCTAAGAATCCTGTCTATTCAAATAACAATAGCTGAAAGATGAGATCACATATAACATGACAACATTCTGTACACATTTTAAGTTTCAACTACAATGGGATAAGGTCACAAACGTTGCACTGGTTGAACAGTTTTTATAATGTCAGTTTTCCTCAAGGAAAGGTGTTAGTTAATCTTGACTCATAAGTGACCATAGCCCCAATTTCTAAGAAAAGTTAATCAATTGCTGTTACTGATATATTCAAATGTTACAAAAAATGCAAGTTCAGTAGTTCGAGAAAGTTTGGCAATCTAGTTTATCATAATTGCAGCACATTTATAACGATGATAATTACTAAATAGCTCACAGAAAACACTTTGTTAATGAAAGTAAGTAACTGATTCATGTTCTGGATGGTTAGTAGATAACACGGTAAGAGATAGATCACTCACCCTCGAGACAACATTTCATCAGCTTCATCGAGAACGAAGAGCTTGATGGTGTTGGCGCGCAGAGCTCGACGGGTGATCATATCATATACACGACCCGGGGTCCCCACCACTACATGTACGCCGCTTTCCAGCTGGCGAATATCCTCGCGCACATTGGTTCCACCAATGCAGGCATGGCATTTAGCATTCAAGTGATCACCAAGAGCAATAACCACCTGGAATATAACAACAAATATTAGCTATTTTACAAGCATTTACACACACAATGAATAACAAATAAGCAATAATAAAAGCAAAAATGAAGTAATCAAAAATGCTCATACCTTTTGAATCTGCTGAGCCAGCTCCCTAGTAGGTGCTAGAATAAGAGCTTGGCATTCACGAACAGTGGTATCAATTTGTTGCAGAATTGAAATAGAGAATGTAGCAGTCTTGCCAGTACCAGACTGGGCTTGGGCTATAACATCGCGACCTTGGATGCAGGGCATAATCGCGCGCTGCTGAATGGCGGACGGCTTTTCAAAACCGTACGCATAGATTCCTCTCAACAATTCTTCTTTCAAATTCATGTCATCAAAGCTTTCCACGACTTGATGCCAGTTTGTGTCCAGTGCTCCTTCAGGCTCCATGCCGGGAGGTCCATCGTATACTGGCTCCTTAGATGGCCCATTTTTGGAATCCTCCGGCCAATCTTCTGATCTGTGCATAGATGAAGATGATTATATTCAAAAAGTTTACGATGACAAACATCTCAGGTTAAAATTTTGGGGCGGGTTCGTGAATCTAAATCAGAAAAATCATTAGAAATTGCATGCAAGTAGCTAGACTTGTCAAACTAGGGCCAATTTTAGGGCCTAGTGATGCATCTTTCACAACCATTCGGAAGTAAATTATCAGGAGGATTATGAAATATCATACATGTCTTTGAATGCTGCAAAAAACTACATTTGAATAAAACACGTGCACTAAGCCGAACATTAGTAATGTTCTACCAGCGCCATGTTGGCAATCGGCTACTCAAGAGAATGAAGCTAATTCTGCGAGTTCAATAAAAACCATGTAGTAATTGAAGTATTTATGTTATTGCAATTTAGTCTAGTTATTTGTAACCCTATATATTAGTAGAACACGTATAAAATAACATTGAAACTCGACTTACCTTCTTTCAGGGGAATAAGACATGTTCCAATCGCGGTAGCTGAACGGAAAAGAACTAGCAAGGTCAAGTTGAGTTTCACAGTAGCTTTTTTTGAGTAAAATTCACAAACTGTTTTTTGTGACTTAAAATTTTTGTAATCAATTTGCTTATTTTTTTATATGATTTATAAAATTGCTTTAAATTTTGTGAAGTGCTGTATCACGAGAAGATGAGTAACACTAAATTATTGGGGAATAAAACAACGGAAGTACGTTCGTCAAATTCTGCTGTTTGTTTAAGATGCGTTCATTTTAGCATTTAAAAAGTTGAAATTTGTCTATGGACAGTAAAAAGGGCTGCCATTCACGCGCTGTCAAGGGATTTATGAGCCTCATGTGAGTCTACCTGTCTACCTCTAGTGAACCGTTTGCCAACTTTTTAACCATGGAACTATAGATGAACCTGAAAACAAAAAGAAAAGTGAAGGCAGATTATTTATTTATTTGACCGATGCTAGGCCCGGTTATGCTTGTCTCTTTCCTCTTTACCCGAAATACGCCGAGCTACTCCCGAGTGCCCGTACACGAAGTTGTGTCTATTTTGTTCTAGGGTCCACAGCTTATTTCAAGATTTTGCCTTCACATACCTTTTGTACTTTTGATTAAGATTGCTTATTTTGGTAATGATAACATTATTATTCTGTGGTACCGCAAAGATTTTAGAAATTTCGCTATTTTACAGTGTCACAGGGTCCAAATGTTTTTATAACCTCAATATTGGAAAAGCTTCAATATCTCTGCAAAGGATTGATCTACAAACAAAATGATCGCATGGATGCCGTTACAAATCGCAAATCTTTATTTGTACCGCTTTTTTATACCTCGTAAATACCAGATAGAGGAATAAAAGGCGATTAACGCTCATATGGCATTTGGTTGTTGGGCTTTCGTATATCTCCGTAAATATAGCGGTACAAATGTTCTGAATGAAATCCCAGTAACAATACAAGCGGTACATTACATAGCTACAACCAAAAAAGCCGTATCTGCTCTAATTTACGAGAAAACAACACTGTAAAATTTGCAAGAAAATGATATGTACATGACCAAAGCTAGGCAACGGTGTTCCACTTTTAGACTTTTAGCAGCGTATTAATGCGGATTTCGGATTCTAGACTTCAATTTGCACTTCATACTGACCGAAATATATTTCATTTTCTTCAAGCAAGTACCTAATAAATCGGTTGACCGTCAAAGGAATAAAGTTTGTATGGCGCAGGCGAAATATAGTATTATTCGTCTATTTACATTATGCTGCGTCAGTTTACCAACAAGAAGCGTTTTATACGCATATTACCTTCGGCAACTTGTCATTATGGTCAATTCGTAGTGTGACCATAATAAAAAAAAAATAAGAGGAACAATCTTATTATTCTGTGGTACCGTATTATTCTATACATATCATAAAACAATAAAACCCGTGTATTGAACCAATTTACGAAAAACTAATCATAGATGATGTTAAAATATGAAACAATTTTCATAATTTATATGTTTCAATATTTTTGTCTGTCTGTTTGTCTGTTTCACCGGGCTAATCTCCGAAACTACAGGAACGATTACCGAAGGCAATATGTGTGTAAAACGTTTAAAGTTTGTAACTGACGCGACTGTATTTCAATTTTCGCCTTCACCCCACAAACTTTTTTTCTTTGACGGTCCATCTATGTATTAGTTACTTGTTTGACGAAAATGAAATATATTTCGGTCGGTATAAAGTGCAAATCGGAATCAGAATCCGAAATCCGCATATTACCGCTGCTAAAAGTCTAAAAGTGAACACCGTGGCCGAGCTTTGGTCATGTACATATCATTTTCTTGCAAATTTTACAGTGTTGTTTTCTCGTAAATTAGAGCAGATACGGCTTTTTTGGTTGTAGCTATGTAATGTACCGCTTGTATTGTTACTGGGATCTCATTCAGAACATTTGTACTGCTATATTTACGGAGATATACGAAAGCCCAACAACCAAATGCCATATGAGCGTTAATCGCCTTTTATTCCTCTATCTGGTATTTACAAGGTATAAAAAAGCGGTACAAATAAAGATTTGCGATTTGTAACGGCATCCATGCGATCATTTTGTTTGTAGATCAATCCTTTGCAGAGATATTGAAGCTTTTCCAATTTTGAGGTTATAAAAACATTTGGACCCTGTGACACTGTAAAATGGCGATATTTCTAAAATCTTTGCGGTACAAATCTTCTCATTACCAAAATAAGCAATCTTATCAGAGGTACAAAAGGTATGTGAAGGCAGAATCTAGAAATAAGCTGTGGACCCTAGAACAAAATAGACACGTGAAGTTTGCCCACGATGATAGGCCTATTCTATTAGTACCTAGGTTTAATTAATGAGTTACTGCAAATGGGTCGTATGCAAATATATTTTGATATATCAAACCAAATGAGGTACCTAATCCAAACAAAATAACCATTTTGAAATTAAAGATTTATTGATTTAATTGCTTGAATTAAGGTTTTTACTCAATAAAAACAAAACACAATGAATATTTTTTATATAACTTTCTAAAGTGCAATAAAGTATGTTTCCCTTTTTATCTCGTTTGTTTAGAAAAAGGATAGTCCAGGGTACGTTTGATATGAATTTAAC
This sequence comes from Tuta absoluta, assembly GCA_027580185.1. NCBI lineage: Eukaryota > Metazoa > Arthropoda > Insecta > Lepidoptera > Gelechiidae > Tuta > Tuta absoluta. The sequence goes on from JAQAHW010000002.1 coordinate 18,525,585, forward strand.
TACATGGTCACCCTACATACACAGTATTAGTAAGAGATAGACGAGTCCAATGAATTCTGAGGTCATATTTTTGACTATACCTTTATTCCGAGTGTTGTTTCCAGGTTTAAGGGCGGAGCAGACCATATCTATATGCAGCTCGTGCACGTAACCACGCGCGTGATCTGATCACGCTGGGGTTACGCAACTTACGAGCGTAACTCCACATATGTGCTGCATACTATTTGTAATTATAATCATAATCATATTAATCATTATTTATTTGCGTAAATACACATTGTTGAAGTTCTAATAATTAGAGTACAGTCGGTATATTCAACCTGTTTACAGGCGTGCAAATGTCCGTTTATGCGCAAGTTTGTTTCATGATAAATTTACAAATTGCAATCAATAGAAACGAATGTCAAATACAAATTGTCAATTCAAAAATGTCAATCTAAATCTATTTTAAAAATAATAACAAAATAGAAATAAAAACAATTTTGGACTGAAAAAGATCAAAAATACAAACAGTGAATTCAAAACAATGTCAGATGGCAAAAAAACAATTCATAATCATTTTATCATACTATCTATAGACCATATATACATTGACTGAGTAAAAACATCTTTCATTCAGCCATTTCAATAAAACCCCTTGAAAACCTCTACACTGTGACACTCTAAGATTGCCAGGTAATTTATTATATAAAGGATAACCATGGTGCGTTTTACTTTTATGTCTAATAAATCTACAAAAAATTACGAGAAAAACAGTGTTTTTTACTTTTTTCATACCTCAAAAAATGGCCGAGTTATTTCTGGCGAAGGTTTTTAAAAACGCGGGCGAGCGCAGACTAGCCGATGACGTCACGGCTCGAGTCATTCGGCAGTCGCGCTTACGCTCGCACGCCGTCGCGCATTGAAATTAAATATTATAAAATAAAATGCCAGGGAAATACTTTACTGTGCCGCAATGTTTAAACTCCACGGTTAAAACACCAAATAAACTCTTCTTTTATGTGCCTAAGGACCCAAAAATAAGAAAAAAGCGGCCATAAAAAGAGTTGATTCAATAGGCCTGATTCAAAGTAGGTATACTTTAACACAAACTAATGTTAAAGTATACCTACCTACATATGGACGTACTCACGTACTTAGATTACGAGTACTTGGCCATCGTGATTGCTTAAGTACCTACCTATGCTATGTAGGTACCATCTTGTCGTACCTACTCTACTTGCAACGGTACAGGCGAGTAGGTGAATAAAGGGGTACCTAAAGGTAGATGCGTTTAGTTGACATGCGCCTCCTTGACCCACAATGTAGGTATAACAGTTGACTGAAGTAGGTATGCGTATGCGCCTCCTTGTCAAGAAGGCCGCCGTCGTGGTACTGGCAAGTAGGTAGGTACGCGTGGAAACCCATAGGTAGGTAGGTAGGTAGGTAGGTAGGTAGGTACGTACTTCAGGATGGACGCTCATGCACTCGCCAGTTCCACGGCGAGTAGGTAGGTACGCGTGAAAACACATGAGTAGGTAGTTATCTACTTCAGGATGGACGCTCATGCACTCGCCAGTTCCACGGCGAGTAGGTAGGTACGCGTGAAAACACATAGGTAGGTAGTTATCTACTTCAGGATGGACGCACATGCACTCGCCAGTTCCACGGTGAGTAGGTAGAAACTCGTGGAAACCCATAGGTAGGTTTTAACGAGCGCGAACTGTAGGTACCTACAGTTTGCGCTAGGTAAGGTACCTAGGTACCTAGGTACCTTACCCAGTATTACCTAGTATTTTTTATCACACACATTTTGATTAAGTTGAGGGAGTAGGTAGAACTAGGAACCTTATGTAACCGTACTTCAGGCAGGATGGTCATGAACTCGCGAGCAAAAATATTTTTATCACTGCCCGTAGTAGGTATGTAGGTTCTAGATAAAAAAAAACACTATGATTCAGTTGAGGTAATGCTTACATATACATTTTCATTTTTATTCCACGAATTGCCGTGTGATGCCGGCTTAGAATAGCATCACTCCATTTCTTACCCGTGGGAGTCGTAAGAGGCGACGAAGGGACTCGAGGGTGTGTATAGCAATTTTAGGCGATGGGCTGACAACCTGTCACTATGGCGATACACAATTTTCCGAATGACCCTCACACGTTTGTCAGACGTGGCGTAAGTGGCCGTTTTTTCGGTCGTTTACGCTCTGCCTACCCCGCAAGGGATAAAGGCGTGATAAATGTATGTATGTATGTATAATTCCGGCAGCGGTAAAATCTTTATTCATCATGCAATATTAGGCCACCATCAAACTATAAATTTTTGGCAGATTGTCTGACTGACCTTTCACAAATCCTGCTTACATTTTACTCACTACACTTATATAACATACACATAAATACCATATAAAATATTTCTCTGAAAGAACGAAGAAAATCGAAACAAAATCAGCGAAACGTGCAGCGCGCTGTGTTGCGGTCGTGAGTTGTCCCGAGCCGTGACGTCACAGTCTTAGCGCGCGTAATCTCGGAAATTCAAAATTGGGGTAAAACTTATCTTCGTCGTAACTTGCGAAATACTGCATGTATTGAAGTGAAATAAAAACTAGTGTAATGTACATGATCTACGCTCCAATTTAAAGTGTATATGAAAGTCATATTTTGACCCGTCAGGCTTATCCATTGAATAGAAGAGTTGTGGGCATTTTTATTATATATATATGTGTGTGAGAGGAAGGTCTATTCTAATGTCGAAGGTCTAATTAATAAATAATTATAGTGCCTATGACGTTGTAATTTATGGGACTGTACTGTACTCACTGGCGGAGAGAAGAGAAGATTGGAAGTTACTCCACCGACAAGGGTTTGACTCTTAAATTTGAAGAAGAATGAGATATGTCACACTGCTTGCGTTGCGTAGACGTGCACGAATGCGTAATGCGTAGTAGGGTTACGTATTGCGGCTCCTAGACAACAAATAGGTTGCGTACCCTACGCAGAGCGGAACGGCAGATTACGTATCTCATCTCGTTCGGTATACATATCGGTTTCAGTAACTGATCGATTATATTATATTCACCCAACCATCGTGAACAAACTTCGGTGATACTCGGGAGTAGCTCGGTGTAACTCAGGAAAATAAGAAAAAGTCAAGCGTAACTAGGCTTAACATTCTAATCATATTTTAACATCATCTACGATTAGTTTTTCGTAAATTTGTTCAATACACGGGTTTTATTGTTTTATTATATTATGTATAGATTGGTTCTCTTATTTTTTTTTATTATGATCACCCTACGAATTGACCATAATGACAAGTTGCCGAAGGTAATACGAGTGTAAAACGCTTTTCGTTAATAAACTGTCGCAGCATAATGTAAATAGACGAATAATACTATATTTCGCCTGCGCCATACAAACTTTATTCCTTTGACGGTCAACCAATTTACTAGGTACTTGCTTGAAAAAAATGAAATATATTTCGGTCAGTATGAAGTGCAAATCGAAGTCCAGAAACCAAAATCCGCATTAATCCGCTGCTATATAATTTCTTGCAAATTTTACAGTGTTGTTTTCTTGTAAATTACAGTAGATACGGCTTTTTTGGTTGTAGCTATGTAATTTAACGCTTGTATTGTTACTGGGATCTTTCAGAACATTTGTACCGCTATATTTACGGAGATATACGAAAGCCTGTTGAAGTTTGAGCTGATACTTCTTTGTTGTGAGTAATTGCAGGCTGGCTGAAAGAAGTCATGACAAGTCAAAATTGAATATAGAGTTTTTTTTACTCTTGTCGTTGTTGTCTGTCTTGTGTCAAGCTTTTTCTAGTGAAAATTGTATAAAATATATTTATTATCTAAATATATTTATCTGGTGTTTATAAGACTTGACTTGACTTGCGTGATTTGATTTACCCTCACACTGCGCGTTCCTTTGCTACAACTACAATCATCTACAGGTTACGGGCCCAGCAGTTTTCGGGAGGTCGCAAGTAAGAATAGTCCGAAATAAGTGCTGCAAGCACCAGTAGTACAATGAGTCTCCCAACCATTGAAAAACTAGAGGGAAGCTCAAATTATGGGTCGTGGAAATTCTTCATGGAATTGCAACTAATCCATGACGATCTGTGGGAATTCACGGCAAAGACACCAGACAAAGAAGATGTTGCATTGGTAAAACGGGACCAAAAGGCAAGAGCCAGAATATGCTTGATGGTCAAACCAGAATGCCTGGTTCACGTGCAAACTGCTAAGACGGCGAAAGACGCATGGGATGCCTTGAAATCAGCTTTCAAGGATAAAGGCATTAACAATAGATGCAGGCTGTTATCTTAACTAGTCAGCCTGAAATTGGAGCAGTTTAAAACTATGAGGGAGTATGTCACAGAGATTTTAGCTACAGTTCAAAGACTCAGAGACATCGGAAAAGAAATGGACGATGAAATGGCAGCAATGCTGATGCTTCAAGGTCTTACAGACAAATATCAACCATTAAGGCTTGCGATGAAAGCAAATAATGAAACTCTGACATCAGATTATGTGAAACTTAAACTTTTTCAACTGGAAGACACCCTTGATGCATCTACATCAGCACTGACGGCAAATAGAACTAAGAAATTTGCCAAGCAGCACACTTTGAAGAAACAAATTAAGTGCTACATATGCGAAGGACCGCATAAAGCTTTTCAATGCCCGCAAAAGCCCAAGAAGAAGGCAGACGCTCTTTGTAGACTACAAGCTTTTGCATTCGCAGTCAATGCAAAGAAGCAACGAGATGAAGAATGGGTCATTGACTCGGGCGCGTCCAACCATATGTCAGGAAATAGTGAATTGTTGAATGATGTTAAACCGATTGATAAGAGAGAGATCACATGTGCAAATGGAGAGAAAGTATTTGCAAAGAATATGGGTAATGTACTTATGAAAGAACATAATCTAACAGTGAATGATGTCTGGTATGTACAAAACTTATCTAGTAACTTGATGAGCGTAAGTACAATAGCAAAGAAAGGTTTCTTTGCAGTATTTAATGATGATGACTGTGATGTGATATTTATCCCTCAGACAGTGTCAGGATTATAGGTAAGCCAGCAGTGAAAGGAGTATTAGAGAGGGGTGTATACAAGCTGAAACACAGTGCATCCGGAACTGCTCTCTGTACAAAGGTGGATCTTGAACTGATCTTGTGGCATCAACGGATGGCACATCTGGGTATTCGTAGTCTTCGTTTACTTAGAGACAAGATGGCAAACGGGGTAAGTTTTTCTAACCCAAGTGAGAAACTAGAGTGCGCGGAATGTTTACTCGGGAAACAGACCACGCAACCGTTTCAGAAGAGTGGTGCAAAGCGAGCTACAAAGTTGCTTGAATTGTTGCACATGGATGTGTGCGGACCGATGTCCGTAGAGTCACATAATGGATTTAGGTATTTTTTGGCCATTATTGACGATAAATCGCGTAAAACTTTTATTTATTTTCTAAAACAGAAAAGTGAAGTTTTACATAAGTTTAAAGAGTTTACAGTCCTAGACGAGAACCAAACTGGTAAAAAGATTAAAAGTGTACGGTCAGATAACAGGCGCCAGTCTGTTAATCGTGATATGGATAACTTTTTGAAATCCAAAGGTATCCTTCGTCAATTAACTATTGATTACACGCCGCAGCAGAATGGAGTGGCTGAACGAGCCAATCGCACCATTGTGAAGAAGGTGCGAACTATGCTCCAAGAAGTGAAGCTGAGTAAAAGCTATTGGGCAGAAGCTGTAAACACTGCAGTATATTTGAAGAATCGCTCGCCGACACTTGCAGTAAAGGACAAAACCCCTGAAGAGGCCTGGACTGGGAAGAAAGTTGATCTTAGCATGATCAGGAAGTTTGGATGCCGAGCTTTCATGCATATTCCGCGCCAGAAGCGGACGAAATGGGATGCAAAGAGCAAAGAACTACTATTCATTGGATATTGCGAGGAATCCAAAGGATATCGTCTTGTTGATCTGGAAAACACTTAGAGTGTATAAAGCAAGAGATGTAGTATTCTTCGAGAATCAATTGCCTACAACTCAAGCAAAAGGGACCAGCTCAACTGGTGAATACTATGAGTTTGTACTTACAGAGAAGTTGACTGAACCTACAGGACCGGAAGATGTGTCCAACCATCGCCCGCAAGAGTTGCTGGGTGAAAGAGGAGCACCAGAGGAAGAAGAGCTTCCGTGTGAAGGAGGAGCTCCAGAAGAAGAATGTTTTCTTGAGGGTGTTCCGCCAGTTACTGAAGAAACGACTGAGACAGAGTCAGAGGACGCTACGATCCTGGAGGATGCACCAGTTCATCATGATAACTCAAACTCGGAGGATATGTCACAGGACACTAACAGAACTGAGAGGAGATATCCCTTAAGAAATAGAAAAGAAAAGGAATATCTAGATTTACATCTGTATCAAGCTGCAGAGGAAGTCGATGAAGAACCTCTTACAATAAAAGAAGCCTTATCTGGAAAACATAGTGCAGAATGGCGAAACGCAATTCAAGAGGAATTAGATGCCTTGAAGAAAAATAAAATATGGACGCTAGTCGAACCACCAATCGGCCATAATGTTATTGATTCAAAGTGGGTACTTCGAATCAAAACAGAAGGAGGAGATAAGAGGCGATTTAAGGCTCGACTTGTAGCGCGTGGTTTTAAGCAAAGAGAAGGGGTGGACTATTTTGAAACCTATAGTCCAGTAATCAGACAATCTTCGTTGAGGCTTCTACTGGCGTTAGCTGTCAATGAGAAGTTGAACATCGATTAAATGGACGTAAAAACGGCGTTCCTAAATGGAAACCTCTCAGAAACAGTGTATATGAAACAACCCGAAGGTTTCTGTGAGAAAGGTAAAGAGCGTCACGTGTGTCTACTGAAGAGGTCACTGTATGGATTAAAACAAGCACCACGGGCATGGAATCAGCGACTTGACGCAGCACTTAAGGAGCTCAAATTTACGGCCCTGGAGAATGAGCCAACATAGGCTCATCATAGTGGCGGCATACGTTGACGACCTTCTTATTTTCTGGAATAACAAACTAGAAATGGAGTCAGTAAAAAAGGAACTGTCTGACGTTTTTGAAATTTGAGATCTTGGTAGAGTAGATCTTTTCCTCGGTGTGACGGTGAAACAGGAAAAGGACAGCATCACCTTGAGACAAGAAAAGTACGCAAAGAAAATACTCAAGCGCTTTAACATGGAGGAGTGCAAACCTGTCTTAACTCCAGTTGTTCCAAGTCGGCTTGAAAATCCAGGAGTAGAACACAAACCTGATGAAAGGATTCCATATCGGGAATTGATAGGATCCTTGATGTATCTGGCTGTGTGCACGAGGCCAGATATTGCTTTTGCGACCAGCTACCTTAGTCAGTTTAACAGCTGCTATGATGAGGCCCACTGGCAGGCTGCGAAAAGATTACTTAGGTACTTGAAAGGTACCATCAATCAAGGACTGAAGTTTACTGCTAATAGGAGGCTTGAAGGGTACGCAGATGAAGATTTTGCAGGAGACTTCGACCGCAAGTCTTATTCCGGGTATGCCTTCATTATGGGAGGAGCCACATCATGGCAGGCAATGAAGCAACGAACAGTGGCACTATCCACAGCAGAAGCAGAGTACGTCGCCTTATCTGAAGCAACTAAAGAGGCTGTGTTGCTCCGCAGATTGGTGGCTGAGCTTACAGACTCTCAGCCGCGGACCGTTACTGACTTCTCAGACAATCAGGCTGCTGGGGCAATGGCGCAGAACCCGGTCCACCATAGCCACACAAAACACATTGATGTTAGGCACCATTTTGTAAGGGGAGCAATTTTAGATGGTGCTATCACAGTCAAATATAAGTGTACGGAGGACTTGGTAGCTGATGTGCTAACCAAGCCATTGTTGAAAGGGAAGCCTGTAAGGTGCATGCAAGGATTGAATGTGAGCCGAATGTAGGTATAATGTATGTTATAGTACGCCTACAGCAATTAAGGAGGAGTGTTGAAGTTTGAGCCGATACTTCTTTGTTGTTAGTAATTGCAAGTCAAAATTGAATATAGAGTTTTTTTACTCTTGTCGTTGTTGTCTGTCTTGTGTCAAGCTTTTTCTAGTGAAAATTGTATAAAATATATTTATTATCTAAATATATTTCTCTGGTGTTTATAAGACTTATTTGCGTGATTTAATTTAACCTCACACTGCGCGTTGCTTTGCTACAATCATCTACAAAGCCCAACAACCAAATGCCATATGAGCTTTAATTGCGTTTTATTCCTCTATCTGGTATTTACAAGGTATAAAAAACGGTACAAATAAAGATTTGCGATTTGTAACGGCATCCATGCGATCATTTTGTTTGTAGATCAATCCTTTGCAGAGATATTGAAGCTTTTCCAATTTTGAGGTTATAAAAACATTTGGACCCTGTGACACTGTAAAATGGCGATATTTCTAAAATCCTTGCGGTACAAATGTTCTCACTACCAAAATAAGCAATCTCATAAGGACAAAAGGTATGTGAAGGCAGAATCTTGAAATAAGCTGTGGACCCTAGATTAAAATATACACAAAGTAACACAAAAAAAATTTCAAGTTTCAAGTTTTTTATTGCATTATCATTTAATTTAATTGCTCCCTGCAAATTGCGTCGTGAATAACTTTCCTACAGTATGCATTTTGAACTACTTCTCTATATATTTTTGGTGTTTCTGAACGCAGTCTTAATTTTATCATGTTGGCTGTATTGCTTTTCCGGTGCTGTCTTTACGCAAGCTGCCATTTTGAAACGGCAGTGCTTTTTGTTCGTGTGGAGCGTTTGCTCGTTGCGAAGAGCAGATCGTGTTTTAGCCAAGTGTAGTTTTATTTTAATTGAACTTATTCAAAATGAGCTGGCAAGATTATGTTGATAAACAGTTAATGGCATCCAGATGTGTGACAAAAGCAGCGATTGCCGGTCACGACGGAAATGTCTGGGCCAAGTCGGAAGGCTTCGAAGTAAGTTTCTCGTTTTGTTAGGCATAAGTGGTCAGTGATAAGCAAGAAACAATATGTATTTGGTGAAAATGTGTTGATAAGTGCGTAATATGTGGTGAACAAGTGGTAGCAGTACATACGGATGACGAATTTCTGTTCTGCTGTTTTACAAGATGGCGACATGTGGTGGCAGTCTGATCAAATAGGAAAACGTGATTTGCAGTGCAACGACAGCTTTTGTCGCATTCCCAAGATAGCTTATAACATCACGCATCTGGGCGTTATTGGTAATGGCTATAAGTGGTTATTTTGGCCCGTATCGGCAGTAAGATCGGTACTACAAGCCGGCCGGTATATGACTTATCAAGGCTGTGGTAGCGCCGCCGTAATGTACAATGTGTGTAGGTACCGACCTTTGTAAAACTCTTCATCTAGCTATACTTTCTAGATAAATCTCTCTAAAAAAATCCCTTTCGTATTGTTAGAAAAAAAGCAAGGTACATCTTGAATACACTTGGGTGTGGACTCATTATCTCTTTAAGAGAGCTGTTATCTATTGATTTGGCTGCACGTCTGCATTAGTCACCGATAGCGAAATTCGTCTAATTAGTACGGTAGAAGAAATTTGCTTTTAATATAATTACTATAAGTTTCGCTAAACCTTGCCCGCGATCCCTGGACCGCTAAATCTACCCACTCAACAAATTCTCTTGTCATGCATAGTGTCACACCTACTATCCTACTAATCGATGCACCACCTTCTACCTACAACAACCATTGTACAATTAATCCAACTTGACACACCTGATTATATTTTTATAATGCAGTTGATTCTGCTCTGACCAAATGTCCCTGTAGTATTAATTTTTACTATTGCTTACAATAAGTATACCTTCACTTCAGTATATGAGCTGGGCGATATTAGTTATCATTATTAAAATACGGACCACGGGTTAACTGTTTAATTTTTGATACACAGAACAAACTAACTAGGCAATGGTACTATGAAACCAATAAAATAATATTTTGTAAAAATGTAACATGCTATTATCATGACAAAGGTACTTACCATATAGGTTTCATGCAGGAATTTTCAAATAATATCTCTGGGGACTATAATATTTATCGCAACAGGACAACAACCTCATCAGAACTTTGAAATATTGCCTAAGCCTACTTTGAAATAAGAATTGACAATGAGTGTTTTAAGTTTTTCAGGTCTGTTGGGAGATAATCTTTTAATTACCCACTAACCTACCTAGTTTATGTATCTAAAATTCATGGATATGCCAATTTGACTGCCCATACGAGAATATTCCAATTTAACTGTTCAGAATTCAATTCTGTTTATTTATACCCTGTTAAAAGTAGCATCTTTCAATAGGTAGATTGTAAACAACCTTGAATTTTTGGGAATGTAACAAATTACCTAACTGTAAACCTATTTTTATGGATGATACCATGCTGCTCCAGCAACCACAGACTATGACTTTCTTCTAAGGTAATTTGAATTTCTGAACATAAACACAAGTTTGTCTGATTGACAAACAGCTGGTCTAACCTCACCCACATACACTGACTAGGCCTTTTTATTGTTAAACCACTAGCTATGATAGTTATTGACAATTTGGGGAATTCATTCATTGCTTTTCCATAATGGTGCATGAAAACTGGTTATAATTATGTTTTTCTTGTTTGAGTGTTTGGTGAATAATTCTGATAGTGTCTTAAGCAAAAAACTATTCTTAAAGTGAACATTAAATTGGAAATTGTAATTAAGAAATATATCTGACATTGTGTTATTGTGACCAGCCAATCGCCACCTGGCATTGAAATTTCATGTACACTAAGCACAAACTGGGCAACTCAGCCCTTAGTCTTAATACTAGGTTCTCTGTGTTGCAGTCTCTCCCTTGGCCTAATGCCACTTATTTTACTTTTGACTTAACATAATCTTACTTATATGGCAAAATACATCTGGCATAAAGAGGTGCCAGTGACTGCCACCACCAAACTAATAACAATAATAGTCTATGATAGTTCCTATAAGAGATCAGGACAGAGACCTACACTACACATTTTTATGTCATGAAAAAAAGCTTATTTGTGCCTATCCTTCTAATGGTATACAGACACCAGTGTTCATTAGATTGTTCCTCAGGTCTGTTCCACAAGCTGAGAGCTTACTTCTGACCAATACTGAAAAAAAGGGTATGACCTGGTAATAAGGAACAACACAGTTGTAAATTGAAAAATATATTTTGAACCTATGTTCAAACATGTGCAGTGGCTGAGTCGCTCATTTTATTTCAACCCTTTAGAATGAATAGAATAGAAACTGTTTATTTCAGTGCTACAATGAAAGGTAATACAATGCTTACATACTAGGTTAGGTACACTGAAAAGGGTAACCAATGGGGTTCATGTAATTGATAAATATGGACAATACAGTACTGTATAATATGAGGTCTTACATTGGTCAAAGGTATCATTAATTTATAGTCTTCTTTTATTTATAATCTTATTGTAGACTTACTATTATCAAACTAAACCAATATCCTTCCTTTCAAATATTTCTAAATACTATAGATTCTTAACTCGCATGACTTGATTTAAATATATGTATGGTATAATGTGTATTAAAGAAAATGTAATTCTACACCCCTCTACCATAGAAGATAAACTAACTTTATAAGGCAAGACCCATATTCCTTTTTGTATTGTTCACAGCTCTAATATCCGCACATAGACTCAAGAGCGGCCCTTTATGAATTGCCCATATTCCTTTCTTGAATTCTCATTAATAATGGGTCTAACAGCAGGAAAACTTCAACTTAACAATAAAACTTATTATGGCATATAGCTAAGCTATGGAAAAATACTGTGTAAAATAATGGATTAAATGTCACTTTGGGCTAAATTATTTATCTTTTGCTATTTTAAGATATTTTTATATGTATGAATAAGATTATGTATAGCTGAGAAAGGATCCTGTCAGAATCAGGGTAAATGTGTATCAGCTGATAATACCATCTAGGTAGATAAGTGCATAGTTAGTTGGTACTGGTTTTGTAAACAATTATGATGGTCAGCAGACTGTTTTGAAGTACGAATGGATGGATTTATACCACTATTCGTACGTTATTGCATGCATAATCGGTACATAATGATTAAATTGTTCTGCACTGAAAAAAAAGTGTTTAAACAGTATTTCACCCAACAACAATAAATGGCGGAAATATAAAAAAATATATATTACTGACACATAAATATACATCAAAAGTTCATGCATCGTCCTGTTGTCGCGTCAGTACTGCTCCGCTGTGAGAATGCGGCTGCAGGTGTAGCTGCTGCTGCCTATTGCATGTGCTGATGCAGTCAGAAAATGCAAACGAAAATACAGTAATTTCTCTTTTGTTTCGGTTCCGAATAACAGTAAAGCAACAACTCGAAATAGAACCTAACCATAACCATGATACCCGCATCACGAAATGTTCTACTTTATTTGATTTAAGCTGATTAGTGATAGTGATAGTTAAGGGCGCGTTGTCCTAAAAAGTAGGTCCCCTTCTGGGCGGAGCAGGCCGCATCCGTATGCAGCTCGTGCGCGCAATCACGCACGGACCTATGCGTTGTAATATCCTCCTCAATCCCAGACACTATTTTTGTTGTATTTTTTCAAGATGGCTAACTATTTGCATGTTTTTTGTATTTTTGGGTAGGGTAGAGGCTCAAGAACATGAAAATTTTCCGGAAAATGGTTTTCCACTTTGTCTCCAATTGGGTACATTGGGTTCCAATATGTAAAAAATAAGATATACTCCAGTATACTACTAAACAGTTTTTAATGAGAAAAAAAACAAAAATGAGGAACTTTTTGAGATGGCCCTTAAGAATATGGGTAGCTGAATTTTAATTATAATTCGTGGTAATCTTTGTAGCAGTTTCTGCCACTCATCAGGCAAAAAATTACCTTACATGTCGGGCATTGATATCTGGCCTTTGTAGACTTACATCCTGGCATCCTGCATCTGTTTTGAGTGTCGAGCACGACAGGTAAATGGTCTAATTTTCTTGTCCTGATAAAATCATAAGGATGTTCCGTTCTGGCTCGCTTGCTTGGCCTTGATACTGAAACAGTGCCATCATCTGCCGCATTTTCTTTGCCTTCTACTTCGTACTCTAGCAGATAGTCAGCTATGGCCTCGCGAAGCCCCAAGTAGTCCAAGAATGTCTCGTTTTCGAGTGCCAAGTTTTTCCTGGTCCAGTTTGTACTCGATCCAAGCAGCTGCTGCACCAAAATCGAATAAATGGAAGATCAGTCTGACAGTCCATTTTCGAGTTCTGGCTGATATTCTGTAGTAACTGATCTTGCGATCTAGGTAGTCCACGCCACCCATCTTTTGATTATATTCTTTGACAATAGAAGGACGTTTGACTTCTATTTATCTTTTCTGCTTTTTGTCCCAACGTCTGCAGTTGGATTCACACCATGAATAGATGACGCCATAATAACCGGTTTATTGTCAAACCATTTCACAGCTGCGATTTGTCCAGTAGAAAGAACTTTTTGGGAGAAACTACCTCGACCTTCAGCACGAAGTTCTCTGTCAGTTTTGAAGCTGCAGTTGTCTGGTATCCTACTTTTCTGTAAGGTTCCAGTACCCATGTATTCCGATTGAAATTGCAGCACATCCAACAAATTAATTGAGGTGAAGTATCTGTCCATGAAGACTGAGCAGCCGGCTGGCAATCGGTTGCTGAGGCGCAAGACTACTTTGCCTCCTAACCTAACCTAACCAAACCTAACCTGTTCTTCATCTTCTTCGTCTTCTTCTTCTTCAGCATCCTGATCTTCTAGAACGTACAGTGGATCATCAGCAATATCTTCGTCTTCAATTTCAATATCAATATCAGACTCATCTCCATTAATGATGTCATTTAGAGCTGATTCCAGCGCCGATTCTGAAAAGGTTTACATACATCATTACTCAATAAAAAAGTAACAAAAATGAAATTAAAAGAAAAGTTGAAAAAATTACATGTGTTAAAATGTACTATACATGCTATTTTTTGTAAGGTCCAGACCCAGTGTACCCAAAAAGGGACAAACAAGTGCACGCGGGTGCGTGGGGTGCAACGAGGTTCGAATAAGGAGGTTTTAACCGTATTTTCATGGCGAAACTAATAACAAATATGCTACAAATGATTATTTTGCCATAAAACACAAAAACATGAATTAAATTGCAACTTACCTTGGGCGGGATCGCTAATTTTGAATTTTTTTCGTGAACTTATTTTTCAACACCTGCATAAAAAATATGGCGCGGCCGAATGACTGGCCACTCACAGAAAAAGGTAGTGCCATCTATTGAGAATCAATAAATCGACGTCGTATTATCTCACCGCGGCTCGATTCATTAGTACAGCGGCTAAGCCACAGAGGTCTTAATGTCTCCATATGGGGACGTTTGGACTGAGGAGGATATATGCGACTGTGTAAGATATGTCACACTGCTTGCGTTGCGTAGACGTGCACGTATGCGTAATGCGTAGGGTTACACATTGTGGCTCCCAGACGACAAACAGGTTGCGTACCCTACGCAGAGCGGAACGGCTAAGTCGCTTAGATGCGTGCGGCATAGAGTAGAAATCACATAGAGATGACACTCCCGCTCCAGACGCGCTCAAGGTCAATCCGTCTGGCTGTCTCTTAGAGAACAATTCAGTCGGGAGTGCGCTTCGCCGCGGAAACGTTCGTCATGCGGGTCGAATTTTCATTTTTTGTGAAAAGTTTAGCAATGCCGAATTATTGTGTATACACACCGTATGGCTTTAAAAGTGATGCGAGGAAGACTCCGCATCTAAGTTTTTTTAATTTGCCTAAAGATGAGCCAAGGTAAGTGATGACTTTACAGTAAATACCTAGGTACCTACCATTCTTTATTATACGTAATTGTACCTAGTTTCCATTTTCTAATTTAAACTACCTAGGTGCGTAAGTCATTGTTAGCTGATAATGATAAATAAGCACATTCGTATCGTAGGTATGTTTTGCACCTATTTTAAAATTCTGTACCTATTAACAATAAAATGGTAAGGTAAGACTTTAAAATGGGTAAATATTTTGTTCCCACGGGAAAACTGTTAGCAGCGGTCGCAACCGCTTGACTGGCCGCTAGTCTGGAATAAAATTATTGGCACGTGACAGCCCCGACTTAAAGCGCGGGAGAGTGCGGGGCGTTACGGGCTGCGGGGGGAAGTAGGTATTTAAAGCGCGGCTTTTGGGGCCCAGACAAAGGAGTTTCGCTTCTATACGCAGTATTATTATCTATTCTTATGCGTGCGGTTTTGACGTTGTATTCTATACGATTCCCTACGCACAGCTCTGTCCTGCGCGTAGTGTGGACGTGTGTACGGACTTGACAGTTGCATTTTATTACCAAACACCGATAGTGGTGAGTGATTAATGAAGATAAAGGAAAAATTATTGAATTTGTGCGACAAAATGAATGTATTTACTAAAAATTAATGTTGGTACGCAACAGACCCCTTGCGATGCGTATGCAGCACCTATGCGGAGTTACGCGCGTAACCCGGTGTGGCAGGGGTGCACGGCGTGATCACGCGCGTGGTTACGTACACGAGCTGAATACGGACGCGGTCTCCTCCGCCTTTAAATTCAGGCTGCGCCAGAAACAAGCAGCCTGACATTACCTACGCTCAAATTTTCGCGAAATTGTATGGTTTTTTTTCGCCATAGGAACTAGAGAAATACCGCAACGTCTTATTTAGCAACTTTTATAAAAAATATAGTAAATAAAACTTCAGACGAAAATACCGGTTAGGTACCGTCGGTGGGCGAGTCCGACTCGCACTTGTCGCTTTTTTATGCAGCTTATGTGTATGTGTCGCTTTTTTATGCACTTGTAGCCGTGTGGTGCCGGCAGAGTAGAATAGCACCACCCCATCTCTTCCCGTGGGGGTCGTAAGAAGCGACCGAGGGATAAATCCGACCCAAGCACAACGGTCCTGGAGAGGCCAACTCCACAATTAAACCCGGAACGGGGTCTCCGTCAGGCGCGTGTGTCAGAGATCTACCGCGCGGCAGACTCCTGCAGCCGACCTGGCTCCGCACGTATCGACTAGTCGTTCCTGCGGTTCCAGCCAGGAAGGCCGAGAGGGTGGCGCAGATCCTGGGCAGCCCTGCGTTTTCCATAATTGCGTCCCAGGCAACGCAGTGTCTGCCTCAGACGTGTGAGGCCAATGATGATGATTATTATTCTCCGAACTGCTGGACCTATTGCACAATTTACTATTATAGTCATGATGCTAAATTGACAATGAGTAATAACGGATACACTCCGATTTAAGAGTACAATTCGAGGTAAACCTACCCTAAACCGTAATGTCGTCAACTAAATGCCCTACCAGATTAATGATAGCCAAAGAACTGAGGAAAGTGTATGTTTTGACGAGCATCTAAACCCATGTAGATAGGAGGTCACATTATGACAACTCTACCCACAATTAGATTCATTGCAACCACTGCCATCCTAAAAAACTAAATATCTGAGCAAATTGTAGGATTTAATGAGCATCTAGACCATATAGGTAGATCATTTCACGACATTTTACTCTAACTATATTATTGAGATTATTTGCAAACCATTCTGTATGATAGCTATAGAAATAAACATGTGAGCAGTGTATGCAAGCAATGACAATGACACCAAGGTAAGGTATCTCAACTGCGGAACCATAGTGAAATCCTGGCACCCATCCATCACTCCGGTTCCGGTAATTTGTTGTAATAGTCGTGATACAATACGCGTATCAGTTTGTTTGTTTTGTCGGTAAACAAATTTGCGATTTCTTACGAACAAATTAGACAGGGATTTTCTTATAATCGGCATTAGTTAATCATAGGTCAATAGGTAAAAACACATATAAATAATACTAACGGTCTGCCCAGCGGTTTCACCTGCTGCTAACCGTTTTCCTGCGGGAAAAGACCTTTTCGCGGCATACATTATACATAAAAACTTGCTAACAATTATAGGAAGGCCTTTATCATAGGAAGTCACAAAAGAGTTGTGAAGTTTCATGGTCTGAATGCACTTTTATCACTCTTCGGAGGGCTATATATATACATACGCCCTGTATAAATATTTAGTAGGTTCAGCAGTTTCAAAGTTTTACTACAAACAAGCTTAGACAGTCACAATTAACCTCTCATAGTTGTATATACCAAACAGGTTCACATGATCTTATCTATAAACTGACGAATACGATTACCTTCCATGTATAACAACATGCCTTCACCGCCAATGGTCAGAAGGCAATTGATTCACATTCTCATTGTCCTCGTTGCTTTACCTAGGATTTTCAACAACAAAAAGAAAACCAAATAGCTTTGTTACTTGCACTGCCATCACTATATTTATACATTCAGAACCACCTTTCAGATATTCTATTTTGAACAAAAATATACAGAGTACGAGAAAGACTAGTAGTTCCTTAAAATAGTGCAATATTGTCCACAGATATCAAAAGATGAGGTCGCGAAAATAGTGGCGGGTTTTGAGAACGAATCACTGCTCACGAGCGGGGGCGTGACGATAGCGGGCACACGGTACATCTACCTCAGCGGCACAGACCGCATCATACGAGCGAAACTCGGCAAGGTCGGCGTTCATTGCATGAAAACACAACAAGGTAAGTCTTTAATAACTGATAAGTGAATACTATTCAACTTTTCACCTAACATTTCATTATATAAATAACTACTCGGTAACAAATACTGCAGCGATTTCGCGAGTATATAACTGACAGTCGCGAGCTGTCAGATTCATACAAAGTTTGTTTACATTATAGGTAATTCTTAAATGAACGGAGTTTAGAATTGGCTCCTTGACACATAATCCTCTTGCAATGTTATGCGAATCGGGAGAAAATTGTCCTTCATGAATTAACATTGATAATTTCGGTAAGCGTTAACTATCGCATAGCGCCTGCATACACTCGCTTAAGCACTTTTTAGCGATTCAGCGAAAACTTCGATTTAGTGATAGAAAGAACTGCCAAATATCACATCACACAACCTAGACATTATGCAATAGGTAGTTCTTTATAAGAATAGAAACCTCTCGTAAGAATTACATTCGACTACTTTCAACACTAATTTAGTATTCAAAATGAGATTTATTCATACTTCTTGAGTATTCAATTGCGTTACCTAATTAATTACGAGTCGACGAAGCTGACCCTTCCCTACGTAACACAATACATAACATTTTTGTGTGATTATTTGGTGTTTCCTTTTTGTATTAGCTGCTATAGTATGTTGAACTATAGAAAGTAATTTTGTTGCAGCCGTCGTTATTTCACTGTACGAAGAGCCCATCCAACCCCAACAAGCAGCATCTGTAGTGGAGAAGTTAGGAGACTATTTAATTACTTGTGGTTATTAAGGTAAGTTTTTAACTGTATCTCTTGTAAGTTACTACTTTGTACGTTTTTAGCTACTACGTATACTTTTGTTTCGTCTTCCCACTGTACCATACATTACATTACACAACCAACAACATGTTCACCTATTTAATAACTACCTACATATATGTTTACGTAAATCACTTCTAATATGCGCGCGAACTTTCCGTGATCAACGTCTCAGATAAGATTTTCTTGTTTCAGATCGAAGCGCGCCGTGATCTTAGATACTAAGATAATATTTTTTTCCACAAGGAAATAAGTAAACTGCATTTTGTATATTCTATAAAGTGATAAGGACCGTTCATTTGTTTTGATATTTGATAAATTATGGCGCCGCCATCAGTGGCTGATGCGTGTAGCAACTGTGTGCAGGTGCAATTACTTTGCGGATTCTGGATCCTTTTTTATACGCTCACCGCTTCCACAGAGTAATTGTTACTGTAAAATGGTTTTTGTATTTTAAAATTTGCTTTTATCGACCAGTATAGTGAGGCAATATTGGGCTTTGCAAGCAGGTCTCAAAGCATGATGTATAGAGATTTTTTTATATTTCTCTTCAAGCAACCTGTTATAAAAACTTATCTTCTTTCAATCTATCGATCCAATCATGTACTGTTATCAAAATTCACTCTCCAACTACGTGAACCGAACACCGTTACATCTATCGTTAAGTCTATCTGAGCGCGCGCGCAGGTGCTTGATGAGAAATTATAATAATCACGTAATGAAATTACTGTAACATTATACAACATATATATATAATTACAAATAAGCATTCGTGTAAGGGCTTGTTACAAATTGAAAGACACTGTAACCCAAGTATTACGATTTTAATTTAAAGTCTCTAGTCCCACTGGAACCATCGTGAGAGTAATATTCGCCGCTGCGCGCGCCGTGAGCCTGCGCCTATTTTCTGCTATGCTTTTCATTATGTCGCATTTATAATCATTTGTAGTAAATAAACATATTGCATTCTGTTGTATTGTATCTCTTAGCTGCAGAAACTAGAAGCGCTCAATTACCCAATTATCCTCATTTAAGGCTTGCAGTAAACGAAGGGTGCATATTGTTTATATTTGATATTACTACTATAGCTTTGTAAATTGTTTCTGATAAGCGATGGGAACTGTGTCTATCTAATAATAAAATGATTTGTATTATACAGCCGGGTTTCTTTCCAAATCTATAACTCCACATCACACAAAACAACTTTAGGCGAGAAGGACACAAACAATAAAACAATGAGTTGCTAATGAACATAATTTATTTTTCTTTTGACAAAATCTACATTAATAAGAGTTAAGTACACTCGAATACAAGGATTGGTATAAAATGTTAAACTTGTAGCAATAGCCTATCAAGTGATCTTGGTTCTTTAAAATTACAACACGAGGTTTGCATCCATGTTTTCTAAATTCTACAAAGTAATGCCGAATATGTACTTAACCGAATTTTATTTTTATCAACATTCAAAACACTGCAGGTACTACCTATTTCGGTAAATTATAAACCCTTTTTTTAAGAACTATAGTCATTATTATTACAATCGAAAAATACTAGGTTTGCAATAACAATAATGTTTCAAAACAAGTAGATAATATTATTATAACAAAATCCTGATGCCCATACTTGCTACGTCGTTATCTACATTTCTACAATCTATATATACGAAAGAAAATGTTTTAGTCTGTGTTTGATTTGATAATTACCTTATAAATAAATAATGCGTTGATATAATGTATTGTTTGATTAGAGAATATCGCTATACATTTGATTTAACTTAAATAGAACGCAACTTTTACAAGTCACACACTGGAATTATGCTTTTTCTAGAAGTGCAAACACGTTATGTGAAACTTTTATCATTTCCAAGACATTCTGAACGAAATCACTCCTCAAATGGAATGGCTTATAAAAATTCACGGTCGCGCATATAAACTTGTGCAAAAATTCTTGAATTGGTACTCAAGTAAACTACAGGCCTATGTATAAGTTTTACGTCCTTTTGCAAAGTGAAAGTTGGAGCCTTTATTGGTAACACTTCTCGTGGTGTTCATTGTTATAACGGTCTGTATTACCAGATTTTTCAAACATCGCGATCATTTCTTTCACGGGTGTTCTAAGGAGTAGTGGCGAGACTTTTTCCACAGGCTTCTGAAGAATCCTTTCCGCTGTTTCTGGCCGGGATGCTCCTCGCCTGTTGGCAAAAAAATACAGCTTTATCACTTTGTATAGGATACACCCTACACAGATAAAGAATTTCCGCTGCCGTTCGACGAGATGATTACGCATTTTCCTGTTCATATCAAAGTTAACCAGCGACATTCGGATCATAGTCCCAATACTTGTTATGCATTTATCAAAAATGCGTTATGCGTTTAAAAAGTATCAAGTAAGATAAAAGTAATAAAAGTAACATAAACCAGTTAAAGGAGCGTTTAAGTTGACATTCCAAGATATAAAAGGTCGAAATGTGGCACCCTAATGTATGAAATTGACTTAGTGAATTTTTATTGCGGCATGCTTGCTTGGGGTCGAGGACCCCTAGCCGGGGGTATAGGAACGCGAATGTCAAGTGTACGAGGGTGTAGTCGGCACGCGTGCCGCTGCGGTCGATACGAGCTCGGCTGCTTCCGAACCTCCCGAGGCTCGCCTCATCTCTCTTCCACACAACACCTCCCAACCATCTCTTTACACGTTTGTTTAAAATAGATAGATATCTATGAACAGAGACATAGTACAAGATTTGATATTTAGAAGAATTTTCTACCAACCAACGAGATCAAATTGGCTGAAAATAACGTAAAATCAATGATTTTAATGAATATAATGGTATATGAGTTAAGAGCTGTCATATTTGGTAGAAATGTTCGTTTTCATGTATAATTCCTAACATTTTGGGAGGTAAATTACAAAATAATTTTGTGAAAGCGTAAATTACCCTTGAATTAATGCAACGCTTCGGCGTGGTTAATTAAAAAACGATCAATATTCCTTCATTAGTTATTATAAGGCTGTTAAGTAAATAACTGCCGATATTAATGGGCAGGTCAATATTTTGTTAACTCTCGGGTCACTGCAATGAGCTAATCTTGTCAGCGGTCAGAATCATGCTAATGCTTAGACATAAGGTATATTTTTCTTTGTTGATAGTCTTCTAATAGACAGCTGCCAAAATTGGCTTATTATAGTGACCCGAGTATACGCGTCGTATAACGTGCGCTTTGTCTTTTACAATGCAAATGTTGAAAAATAAAGTCAGTCTTAGTCTAAAGGCTATGAATTCAAGTAGAGATAAACTTCAAGATGCTTCAAGTCTATATAAGAACATTATTATCACCGTTATACGGGCGCGGTGCCACGCTAGACGAAAAACGCAACTCTGTTGCGGTCTGCATTCGCGCTCGGCCACTCCTAATTAGCTGAACTTTTTTAATGCTGCTCTGGATAGAGACATGAATTAATTTTAAGCTCACGAGACCGTGAATGATTCTGAAGAATTCAATAAACCCAACCGGTCTCGTAAGATCTATGGTCCAGAACTACTCATAAAATCGCAATAACTTCCCAGTCTTCTAGGAAATTTACCAGTCTGTTACGATGTTCAATGGCTAATCAGTCTACCTCCACTAACTGAAATTGGAGAAGTGAAATAATTTTCGGTCGATGAAGTAACAGCGCGTTGTTAGTAGGGCAGCCAAGAATAGACGGGCCAAGTATTTTCGGTATTTTCCAGCGCACGCTCGAAATGCCTTGCGCGCTGCCCAAAATAGTCGCGGGATGCTGTTTGTGTTCCGATGTGACTCCTGACACTCTACCCAACCAATGGACAGAAAAATTAGAGGCATGATGTTAAAAAAGGTACAACTCGTAAATTATTTTTCATTTGCGAAACATCTAATATTATCAGCATCAATCACCTCAGGTAACAAGTAGATGTACGGTCATCACGTCATATTCTAAATCTATGGGTAAAATGCCGAATCTTAATGTTAGCAAAAGTACCACCTACCATTAAATATTTTTTCTGAGCTGTCCGCTATTATTAGCTGCACGGCGGAGGTCTGGTCGATTTAAGTTCATCTGCTAGACTCCCCGCAACGGTTCTTTCTATTTTTGGAGTTTACCTAGAATGGTCTGGTTAAAGTTTCCTTATAAAAGTAAAAAGGAGTGTTTTAGTTTCGCCTAAAGTAAATTATGTCTTCGTCTTTTGCAGAATTTTATCCAATTTATTTTATAATAAAACTAATCGCCCCTGAGCGTTCCAATAAATTTTATTTACGAGGGGAACCACAGCGAGAATTCGATAAGAACGTCTATAAGGCAGCTTTCAATAGAAGTGATTATAAATGGGTCCAAGCGGCAGATTTGCTGTCAGAATATTAACCAGCAGCCTCAAACAGGAATTGATCCGGTTTTTTCACGCCACGATCCTGAGACGACCGCGCCCGAACGGACTGGTTATGTTTAATGTTAGGACTAAAGAAACACGCAAAGAATAAATGGGAACCGGACATGGCCACCGTGTGCTTCGGAACATGATGTCACGTCCCTATCTATTTAAAAACTTAACAAATGAATCATAACTACATAAAATCACTTCCTTTAAACCGTTTGTTTCTTCGCATGAATCACGATACGCCAATGATTCACGCTGGTTTAGATGGGACGATTGAAATCGTTGGATGAGGGTTCCTAATATGCTGTTGAGACGGTGACAATGGAGTGTTAATCAGGTCAGGGAGACCGAATTGGGGAAGTACGAAGGGCTGATGGTACGAGATAGAGGGGTGCGGGGTGGCAGGGGTCGTCGACTCTCCGGTGAAGGGCACGGAGGTCGCAGCGTTCCCTTTCGTCGGCACGCGGGCCGCGGCGCGGCGCGCACAGCGGCGGTGGCGGCAGCGGCGTAGTATTGATCGGTACTGCAGCCTCCGCCTCCTCTCCACATCGCTCAGCTCTCCTAAATGTTTATCGCTGTTTAAAATGACTACCTACTGCTTCCTAGCTCTGCGGATACATGTACACAAGAACAAAGGATTTGTGAGTTTGATCCCTCATGTGTTTGAGCTTACGATTTTAAGAGGCTCAAGTTCGATAGGTAAATACTTATCTTTTTTTAAATAAACCATTCCAGGTGTTTTATAACCCAGGTCTGTACGCACTACAGAGAAAATATTTTCAATAAAACGGACTATTTCTCCTCAACAGAACATGCAAAAACAGAAGTTGTTGTATTGAACGCCGCCGTTTAATACGATCAATAGAAAAGAAATAAAACAAATTATAATGCGCAAATACTTAAATCTGTGTACTTAAACACTTGCTCGAGCCAATATTATGCGGCATAACTAGAAATGTACATTAGGTTGTACTGATCAAAATGTGGTAAAACATTTGCTTGAAAGTTCATGGTCTTTAAAGATATCTGTTTCAAAATTTAGGATTAGATTAGGAAATTAAAATAATCAATCACGTGTTGCAGGATTTTGTAAATTTGACCCCTTATGGAGATAAAAAGAGGAAATTATTTGTATGGACGTTTTTGGTTTCTCAATGCGATTTGTTTAAGAATCAGAATTTATACTAAGGAGTGAAAATTAACAAATACGTGTTCCAGCAAATTTAAACCAGAAGGTATAAAAAGGGTTAATGTTTGTATGAAAGTTCGTAGTCTTTGGTGTGATCGATCTGTTACAAAATTAGTGAAAAGATCATGAAGTAAAATGATAGAATACGTATTTTTATTTTTAGCCCCCAAGCGGGTAAAATCGGGTTAAGAGTTTGTTGTTTTTGATGTGATCTGTGACAAAATTTGTGATTGATTCATAAAGCTTAAATAGTTGAATACGCGTTAAAGGGAGTAAATGTTTTGATTTTTAACCCCCAAAGGGGTAAAAAGGGATTTAACATTTTAGGATTAAAATAAGAAGCTAGGTACGCGATACAGCGCATTTTC
Source organism: Tuta absoluta (assembly GCA_027580185.1). Lineage (NCBI taxonomy): Eukaryota > Metazoa > Arthropoda > Insecta > Lepidoptera > Gelechiidae > Tuta > Tuta absoluta. Next base: position 18,549,999 of record JAQAHW010000002.1, read on the forward strand.
AAAATTTTAAACGCTAAAGGGGTAAAAATGAGTAAAGAGTTTGTATGAAAATTATGGGTTTTAAATGAGCTCGGTTTCGAATTCTTGATAGAACTGAGGAGATATAATAATAAAGTACCTACGTATTTGAAAGTATTTAGTAGGTTTGTCGGGTTGTTCGTTGAGTTCGGCGAGAGAAACCGTGGGCGGAAACGCTAGTGAACTTTAAATGAATAGTTTTATTAGCAATTAGCATGGATATTTGATGCGTATTGTATTGCTAGTTAATTAATTGAGAATTTAGGCCATGTAGGTACCTAATTAAGAACAGTATGATACGACGTTTCGTTTGATTAATAATTATGTTAGGGAATACAATGCACGCATACTTCAAATTAATTAGAGGGTTGTTTATTCCCTTATTGACTATCAAAAGCCATTAGGTACATCGGTTAGTTAGTTAAGGCCAAAATATACTCTTTTTTTAATGGAGGTAGACTTGTTGATGATTATAATCTGCTTATTTACGCCATTACAATTGGTTATTATTCACATAACACGTCTCTAATGGCAGAGCGTAAACAGCCCCAAAAAGCGGACATTTACGCCCCGTCTGAGAAATATTTGAGAGACATTCGGAAAACTGTGTATCGCCACGCCATTACCGGTTGTTATATTATTGGTTATACTGATAAGTATGTAACTTTATGCATTGAGCACAAAAGCGATGAAAGACATGGAAATACTTGTCATACTTGAAGCCAACTTTTTAAGAAATAGTCTATTTAGTGCAGGCGTGGGCCATAATAACTTTTTCATAATACCTATAAATACTGGATTGTGGCATGATATGTGTTGGTAACCCCTGACTCTGATTTCACAGGTGTTGCTAGGTTGTATTGTGGTCTAGTAAGGAGGGGCAGAAGATGGCAGAAATAAGAAATTGGGCTTCCCATTAAAATTATTCCAGCCGACCGGGACAATTAAGAGCTCCAATTATTTTTTCATGCTTCTTCAGTTGAAAGTTGTTCAGCTCCACGGGCTGGTTTACCTCTTGATTACATCCTGTCCTGTATGAGATCCTATTAAGTTCAGTGTAAATATTTTGAAGGTGAGTTACTTGCGTAAAACTGATCAACTTGCCCAAAGAAAGAAAGATCGAAAAACTACAAAAAATTGCCTCCAATGCAAAGTGACTCATTTTTAACCTTTTTTCAAGGGAGGTCTTTTTTCATATTTTGACCCATGTTCCTTAGGACAGTTGTTCAGTTTAACGCGCTGAGCTTACCGTAAAAATATTTTCACTGAATTTAATATGACCTTATAAATATTGAGTGTGACGAATCGGGACTTTTTAGTATGGAATTTTCGTGACGAACCGGAACAGTGGCAAACCGGGACTAAGTCAATCTTATATTACAGGCCATTGCACGCTGGCGACCGACGTTATACGTTACACGACCTTTTATCGACCGCTACAAGCTATTATCGCCTTGTTTACCTCATTATGGTTCAATATTATAACCATTATTTTATGATAAAATATTTATATACTGGATGTTTCCCCAACCTTGTTGTCTGCTGTCGGCGCAGCAACGGAAATTGGTATTTATGGATCGTCTTTAGGTACCTACGTACTAACATAAACAAAAACAACACATTATTAAGTGTCCTTCCAGCAGATGATATAAGTGGATCTGTGTAGGTGGGAACTATATTTCATAGATTTTCTCAGATCTGTTTACTTTCCCAAGATCGTACCTAGGTAGCTCTTAGGTTCTCAAAACATGATTATGGCCTTTATTTTAGAAGTATTTATAACTTCCAAATTTTTTTCTAGATAACCATATCAAATATCGGTAGTGTGTGTGCATGTTTGTAAGTTTTCAGGTTCATCCATCTATATAGGTACTTACATAGCACTCTTGAAGGCTTGTTTTAGTTTTCGTCCTTTTTTCTATACGATTTTCTAATGTATTAATACTGACCATGAAGAAGGTTAATGGTAATCAATAACGTAGTAAGTTACTAAACTTATGTTCATGCCGTCAGATAACCAATTGTGAATTGTTAGATACCTAAGTATACACCAAGCAACATAATCAACATACATACATACATACATAAATCACGCCTATATCCCTTACGGGGTAGGCAGAGCATTAACGGCCGTAAAACGGATATCAACACCACGTCTGACAAAAGTTTGAGGGTCAATCAGACAACTATGTATCACTATAGTGACAGGTTGTCAGCCCATCGCCTACATAATCTACTAGTCATAATATTATCATAGCGGCCATATTTCCCGCTACCGTTGCTGTAATTAACTAACTTACCTACAATAATAACCAAGCTTGTTTGAGGCGATAGCTAATAGGGTTATGTGAGACTAATTGGGTTGTTAAAACGGATTTAACATGAAGTTCGCTGGCAGACGCTAGAAATTGCAGGCTGACCGTAAGTAGTTTGCGTTGGAGAGTGTAACACACATGGATGATATTGGGTCTTATTCATTTTGTCATCTAATCGTTATAAACTACTGAATATGGAAATTAGCCGTGTGATGCCGGCATAGAATAGCATCACCCCATTTCTTACCTATGGGTGTCGTAAAAGGCGACTACGGGACTCGAGGGTTAGATGTGTATTGCAGTTTTAGGCGATGGGCTGACAACCTGTCACTATAGTACACAGTTATCTGATTGACCCTCAAACTTTTGTCAGACGTGGTGTTAATATCCGTTTTACGGCCGTTAACGCTCTGCCTACCCCGTAAGGGATATAGGCGTGATTTATGTATGTATGTATATGGAAATTAATTTGCCTGTTACGCTAAAATGATCTTCCCGATGCTGAACAATAAGATGCAAGCGTGGGTCATCGATGTAACGATTGGTCAATAGCACGAGTAACTATTTCATATAACATGTAGAAACTCAACGGTTTTCAGTATAATTTTGCTTTAAAAGACCCTTTATATTAGAGATAGAAGCTTGCGAGACAACTCTCGAGCAATGTGGGTGAATATTGCAAGCCCGCGCCGCGCGTCGGCGCCTGCGCAGCCTTGCTTGTAGCACAAACTCACTAAATCATGCTACATCGTCGATGCATAGGTCACCTTGACTACTTTCTCGGAGTAACGGTCCCGCCGACACCGGACCAGTGGGTTCTCAGTTCTGGGTTCCATCGTCTCCGTCGCCCAGGGCCGCGGCTCGACACACTTTGACAAATATTTATAACTAGCCGGCTCATAAGTTTATTTTAAATGCTGCACTTCGGACGGTTGTAAAATGTTTTCGCTTGCACGTCAGCGCGACATAAGTCACCCATTTGTTTGGGGTGAACGATGAGTTATTCTTATTTTCCGTAGATATTATTTTATGAGTTCATGCATTGCGTCTTTCTTGAGTCTGCTTTACTACAAGTTTTAGGTAAATCAGCAGTCAAACAGAGGGCAGGTGAGTAAGGTTACTAAATAATTTCACTCCAAGGTTTCTATTCTACAGTCAAAACTCTTTAAATCCGCTTCGAAGCCAGCTGCAATTATCTTGGACTCTAGGTTTTTCTCCAAATGAATAAGTTCTTCATTTTACTATTAGTCAGTCGTACAATACAATACAATACAATATGCTTTTATTGTACACCAAAAGAACAGAATAACATTAATAGCTTGAACTAAATACATTAGTGCACAGTTAGGCGGCCTTATTGCCATTAGGCAATCTCTTCCAGGCAACCTAGGAAAAGGAAAATATTTTAGAAGCAGCGGGAGCTGACTATAAATAAAAAAAAAAATAATATGTCCTCTTCGGAGAGTTATAGAAATATAAATACATAATAATAATAATAAACTACATACTATAAAATACTATAACAAAGATAAAATATAATGTACCTAGGTATTATTACTATACATAAACTACATGCTAATACATATTTAATAAATAACTGACTTTACACAAAACTTTCTCAAAAATGGTAACAACGAATAGCTCTTAATAACCACATTGAGACTCAAAGTGTTTCCTCAGTAGGTTTTTAAAAATATTCAATGTCGTATTGTTTTTCTTATACCTATCTACCTAAATAAATACTAGTATTATTAAGTTTTGGTGCCTGATTCTTATTTGTTGTATTTTCTAATAAGGATAGTAACAGACTTAACACTCAAGTAAGAGTATGCGAATAATTTATCATATTTAATAGAGTCCTAGCGGCTCAGAATCTAGGTGTGCTGAAAATGTTGAAATGAAGATACATACATACATAAATCACGCCTATATCCCTCACGGGGTAGTCAGAGCGTTAACGGCCGTAAAACGTTCGAGGGTCAATCAGATAACTGTGTATCACTATAGTAACAGGTTGTCAGCTCATCGCCTAAAATTGCAATACACATCTAACTCTCGAGTCCCTTAGTCGCCTCTAACGACATCCATGGGTAAGAAATGGGGTGATGCTAGTCTAAGCCAGCTGCACACGTGAAATGAAGATACAGAAATGAAAATCGGTACGATAGATCTTTAGGCTAATTTCTAGTTAGAAAAAAATAAACAGAGTCATCTTTTTTTGTATGGGTTTTTATAATATAGGTATACCTACCTATGTAAAAACAAACACTAATAATGTAAATACTTCAAGTGCTAAAATTACGAAATTCGTAGTAAAGTGTGAAGATTTCGAAGTTTTTTTCAATTGGGTTTAACAGATATAAATAATTATATTTTCGTAGTTGCTTTTTTGAGTTTGGAATTGAGGATATTTAAATACACATATCAGATTTCGTAAATAATTATACAACCGTACCTATCATGTTTGTAGGAGCTCAAACTTATGGTAGGTATGTTTTGAAAATTATTTCTTGATTCATTTTAAGCCAATGACTAAGATACAAAAAAGTGATATATTTTTAGAATAAGCTTAAAATCACACACACACGTTATAGTATAGGCTCCGAACATTTTCAGACAAGTTTAACCAATGTTGTCTCGGCCCTACCTACAACCGGTATGTACTTATTCAGTACGTTTTCTTGAACATGGAAAGTGCGGTTGTAGCATCAAAAGTGGAAGTGGGGGGGAGTTATGACGTAACAAAGATGGCGGCCGGACCAACTCTACTAAGCGGTTTTTCTAAATAATTACTGGGCCGATATACATAAATTAGGTGTCAAATGAGAGAGCATACAATGCCCATTATTTTATTTTATACATTTATGTACGTGAAACTAATAGCAAATGAAATTTTTCAAAAACATCGCATTTTATAAAATTTCAGTTTTTTTTTCTTGCCTATATCTCGGTATCCGTCAGAGTTATCAAACTTTTGACAGGTACAAAACATTTTGCAATTTTAATCAACTCTCTAATGAACCCCCAGTTATTGAGATCAGAAAAGAAACAACGGAGATACAGCAGTTTGAGTGGTCGGAGTCGTAGGTGGGCGTATTTCTCGGACGTTGTCTGTCACGTAATGGAATTCCTCAATTTTGAACATGTTTATTTTCCCAAAATGTGTGTCTAAATTAATTATTTTTTAAATATAGTACTTGAAAAGTATAATTATTTCTATAAATATTCATTAGATTTCGCATAAAATGAAATGAAAAATGTAGTCAGTCAATTATCAGTTCCATTACGTTACGAAATTGAGGTGTTATTAAAGTTAAACTACTCACTTAATTGCAAAATCAGTATGTATGTTAGATAACTAAGGACAATAGTAATAAAAACAAATATCACATTCCTGATATTTTCTTCACATAAATGGCACAGAATCATAAATATGACATTACGTTACGTTTGTGTACAAAACACCTTATTTCAATATCAGTTATACTGTTTTAAACGACATAATAGTGAAATATTTCTATAAAAATATATACTACGTTCTATAGTCTTTTTATTAGTCTTTACGTTGCAAAGATTATAGTTATACTTATTTAATTATTAATTTGTAAAATCACAACCACAATGAGACACGTAACGAATGGAAAGTGATGTGACGTAAAGGAAATAAGGCACTGGTCACATTACAAAAAATGGGACAATTTTAAAAGCTAAATATTTCGTATTTATGTAATATTTAAAGGAACATAATAACCAATTAAAAAACCAAAAAAAACTAGTATTCTTTAAGAATACCTATAAAGAAAATTCGAATCGTACCAGATCTCGAAAATACATTTAAAGAAATCCCAATTTTATTCCTCGTGAACCCAGCCTAAGAATTCCATACGTTACAAAATTTGGTTCCCTTGTACATCACGTCATGTATGGAAGTAACGTAATTTGATCCATCGGCAATAAAATGCAAATATTGAGTAAATTAATGCAAATTAATACAATTTACTAGTACTACTAATCAAAAGAAAACATACGGAAACAGATAACATAACAGACTCAATAAGAAACAGGGATCTTCCCTTTGAAAACAACCGTTTGTAGTGGAACAAAAATTTGGACCACGATGCGCACCATCACTTCAAACCATGTTTTTGACAAGAATGTTGTGAAAAATAGAATATGGTGGCCGCGCATAGTGTGGAGTTGTTGCCATTTATCAAAATAAAGTAATGCATTGTAGAATTTCACATCTTAACTGGGAAAAAATACTCCGTTACGGGTAGTGGAATTTCCACCTAACGTAATTCTAAGGACAACAAAACTTTTAATTTATTTAATTATTTTCATATGAAATCGTATCTTAAATGATAAATATTTTAGAACTAGGATATATAGCCTATAAGTAAAACAAATACCACTTATGGAAAAGGTGTCTGTAACGTAAAAAATACACAACAAATGCGTTACGGTAGGCATAGGACACGCGAAATTTTGATGATTTTTAACATAATTACCAATTTTTTTCAAAGATTTAATATTAAGCCCAACTTTATTTTATTTTTAATGGGTAGTATATTTACTGATTTCAATGTTCAATAATAGAGAAATACGTAATGAAGCAACAGTTCGTTAGAAAATATGTCTGAAGTCAGGGGACACGCCAATTTTTAGCGGACAACGTCCGAGAAATAAGCCCAGGTACAAGTGATCTAAAATTGACGGAGCTTGGCTGCGTGTTCATTTAAAATAATAATATAGTTTAAAATATAATGATAATCTTATATTGAACACAGGTCTTCTCCGATGGGGGGTATTATGTGTAGTATGTGTAGTATGGGTTGGCAAGTGCAGTAGGTACAGGATGTTAATTTACTTATTTTCACTGTGTTGAGGTTAACATCGGCTTTAAACCACTTGATGATGAGATGAGAGAGATGATGATCTTGATGAGAAAAACACTGTGGTATTTGAATAAATAAAACTAGAAAGTCAATTACAAAGTGCGATTGTAATCCTTTTTACATTAATTAAAATAAAATAATCAAGAAAAATAAACTACTTAATTATGATCATCATCATTCTGGATCAGTATGATCTAGATAATTAAAATGGTTAAAACATTTGAATCCCACATGGCATATCCCCCTCAAGCATTGTATTTTGACTTTTTGTTTGAATTAGAGTGGCAGTTTTCATATCTGTTTCATTGTTTATAGTTTCAGATATGGATTCTCCTGCTATCAAATTACCGAGAACTGCTTTTCGTGTGGATCTGATAAGGCCATTTGTGTCAAAAAGAAATGGTGGAGGATCACGTAACTCATTCTTTAGAATAATTTTTAGATCTATTTGACGTCCACTTCTTGCAGAAAACGTGTTACGGACTAACATATTTGTGTCAACAGTGTTTACTATATTTTCAGATTTACCAGCTACGTTAACAACGTGCAAGTGTCTAAATGTTTTTGCTTTAACTTTTTTTAAAGGGCTGTAAAAATCTGTCTGTTTTTCAATAACACGATCTGTTAAAAATAATCCTCAGACAGTTTAAAACCAACATGCCTTAAGAGCCAATTACCAGACGTTTCGTTGGCTGCATGCTGACGTGGCAGAGCCTATTTTACCTGCACCCACGGACAGCGGCTGGAAGATTGAAGAAACGGGATGCCTAGTGCCAATTACATCATCCGTAAATTTGATTTCATTAAAAGCTCTTGAATTGATATCTTGTCAATGCAAAGCTGGATGTCGTTCATCCCGTTGTGGGTGTAGTGTCAAAAAATAGAATGCTTGGGAATATGCCATTAGTTGGTAAATTATTTGCTCGGTTAGTCTTATTAAGACTCCAGAAACTAGCTGATCGTGTATATCCCGAATCGCAATGTGGATTCCGCGCCCAGCGTTCCACAACAGATATGATCTTTACACTTCGCCAACTTCAGGAAAAGTGTAGAGAGCAGAGAACACCTCTGTTTGTGGCGTTCGTAGATCTTAACAAAGCCTTCAACACCGTTAGCAGAAAGGGCCTTTACACTGCACTTGTAAACATCGGGTGCCCGCCAAAACTTCTGAACCTCGTTAAATCCTTCCATATGGACATGAAAGGATCTGTTGTTTTTAACGGCAATACATCCGAGCCGTTTGAAATGCGTAGAGGTGTTCGCCAAGGCTGCGTGTTGGCTCCTACCCTGTTTGGTATTTTCTTTTCATTGCTATTTAAAGTAGCTTTCGGCGATGACCAACAGGGTATCCACCTGCACACGAGGGCTGACGGGAAGCTGTACAATATCTCGCTTCTTAAGTCTAAGCGAAACCGCGATGACTTATTCGTCGATAGCCTTCTGTTTGCTGACGATGCAGCGTTCGTTGCTAATTCTCAAAGTGAGCTTCAAGTCATTGTCGATAAGATTTCCCATGCGTGTACTCTGTTCTCTATGACTATTAATGCCAAAAAACAGTAGTGCTAGCTCAAGGCGCAGATGCACCACACATCATGCTAGCCGGTGTTCCCTTGAGCATAGTCGATAAGTTTTGCTACCTGGGGTCGACTGTGTCGAATAATCTCACGCTCGCGACCATGTTCGGCAAGCTCAGTAGAGTATGGAACAATAAACACCTGACCACAAAAACCAAGATTATTGTCTATCAAACTTGCGTTTTAAGCATACTCTTGTACGGAGCTGAAACCTGGACATCGTATGCAAAACAGGAACGTCGACTCAATACATTTCATATGCGCTGCGTAAGAAATATCTTGCATATAACCTGGCAGGACAGAGTCACAAATGAGCGAGTTCTAGAAATTGCGCAGCTGCCTAGTTTTACCGCCCTGCTTAAGCAGAGACGATTGCGGTGGCTAGGGCATGTGCACCGGATGGAACCTTCGCGTCTACTACGGCGTGTTCTGCTTGGCGCTGTAGCAAACGCTAAAAGAGGGGTTGGAAGACCTATGCTGCGTTTCAAAGATTGCGCCAAGCGGGACATGGCTGCGTTTAACATTGACCATCAAAGCTGGGAGAAGCTTGCTGAGGATAGGGACGAATGGCGTAAGCGTGTGTTTGATGGGCGTAAAACACACGATAATGCCTGGTTTTCTGGTCTCGCTAACAAAAGGCAAAAACGTCATTTAAACATGCATGTGCCAGTCTCAAATTCCACCTTCACTTGTAGAGCGTGCGGAAAACTATGCCGCTCCCGTATCGGCTTATACGGCCATGAAAAGTCTTGCCTCAGACACTGATTAAATCGTCTGTCACAGACGTGTGAGGCCAATGATGATGACTGATCCAGAATGATGATGATCATAATTAAGTAGTTTATTTTTCTTCATTATTTTATTTTATTTTAATTAATGTAAAAATGATTACAATCGCACTTTGTTATTGACTTTCTAGTTTTATTAATTCAAGTACCACAGTGTTTTTCTCATTTCATCGTAGGGGGTGGTTTAAAGCCGATGTTAACCTCAAACCAGCGAAAATAACCTACTGCACTTGCCAACCCGCCCTGCACTTGCCAACCCGCCTGTCAAGCTTAGTGAGTATAGCATACTACACATAGTAAGACCCCCATTGGAGAAGACCCGTGTTCAATATAAGATTATCATTATATTTTAAACTATATTATTATTTTAAATGAACACACAACCAAGCTTCGTCAATTTTAGATCACTTGTACCTACGACTCCGACCACTCAAACTGCTGTATCTCCGTTGTTTCTTTTCTGATCTCAATAACTGGGGGTTCATTAGAGAGTTGATTAAAATTGCAAAATGTTTTGTACCTATCAAAAGTTTGATAACTCTGACGGATACCGAGATATAGGCAAGAAAAAAAAATTGAAATTTTATAAAATGTGATGTTTTTGAAAAATTTCATTTGCTATTAGTTTCACGTACATAAATGTTTGAATTAAAATAAAGGGCATTGTATGTTCTCTCATTTGACACCGCATTTATGTATATCGGCCCAGTAATTATCTAGAAAAACCGCTTAGTAGAGTTGGTCCGGCCGCCATCTTTGTTACGTCATAACTCCCCCCCACTTCCACTTTTGATGCTACAACCGCACTTTCCATGTTCAAGAAAACGTACTGAATAAGTACATACCGGTTGTAGGTAGGGCCGAGACAACATTGGTTAAAATCGTTTAGAGACGTGTAATCGAACATTGGAAACCACACTATTAAAATTTAAGAACAAAAAATATATTAGTCTCAAACAACAAAAGAACTCGTCATAACTCTTTTCTGTTTATAATATTTTCTTAACTACATGTCAAATCGATTATTTTAGCCTGAAGATCAATCGTACCGATTTTCATTATGTACCTTCCCTTCCAGCATCATTTGGTCTACCGCTAGCACTATAGGTAACTATCTTCGAAGCAGCCATGGCACTTGTCACTAGCTACGATACAGGCTTATTCTCACACGTCACTGAACTGGAATAAGTGTAGATAGATAATCCAAGACAGGCTTCGGAAGGGCGTCTTATTCAACATGCTAACCGGCTTACTACTTATTTAAATACTAGCAGCCTGCCCAGCGGTTTCATCCGCTGCTAATCGTTTTCCCGCAGGAATAAAACATTTTTATATACCCTATGTTCATCAGGGTTAATGTAGAATTCTATTTAAGTTGTTCTAGTAGTTTTGGAGCCAATTCAATTGAAACAAACAAACAAAATTTTCCTCTTAATAATATTAGTGTAGAAGTAGTAACATAATTTAAAACGTTTCTATTTTCCTACTCTGCGGTGTTTGCGGGATCATTATGTAAAACGCATTTTTTATTAATAGCATTGAAACTGAGAGCGCATTACTGGAATTTCTGGTTATAAAAATTAAGGAAAACAATACTCGACGGAGTAAAATATGTAGATATACTGATATATACGTGTATGTATATTGGTTTCAAAGTACCTACATAAGGTTTAAATAAATTTTAACCTATGAAATAAAACGTCCTTTACTAAAAAAGATCCCTCTGAAGAGCAGTCGTAGAGAGGTAGACAGACAAGGTTTGATCACTTATTGTAATGAACTGATTAAACACTGTTGGCAATTCAGATACATCTTTTGAGGCAATAAGTGAAAATCTCAAACATCAGATTACTAAGACAAATTGTCAGTGGCAAAAGTTCTAGTTTCGTGATGTTCTCGTATGTATGATTCAGAATATTTTTGAAAGGCAACGGTCTAGATATGCTAGATAATTTGAAGCGAACTCCATAGACTAAGAGCCCGTTGACAAAGTCTTACCTCATAAATAAGTTACCTAATAAACGGAAGTATCCTTTATAGCGATAGATAATATTTAGAAGATCAGGATAATAAAATGTTGCCATCCGAAATCCCAGCTGCTTCTTTTTTATTCGAGTTTAAAACCTGATAATATTTCCAAACATTACATTAGACGGGTGGGCCTTTCGAAACGTTTACCCATCTAAAAAGACGCCATTGAAGATATGAACTGCTAAGGTTGTCAGCTCCAACCCTGCCAGTTTCCATTGTTAGCCACATATTATATAAAATAGATAAAAAAAGATAAAATAAATAGATAAAATATACTGCCAGGATATGAGATGGCAACCTACTATTTTCCTGACCTCCTGCGTATTATCTATCGCTATAATATACTTAGAATCGGTAACGTTATGAAGTAAGATTTTGTCATCGGGCGCTTAGTCTACCAGTTTAAGTGCTAAATTAAATTTAACGAGTGCGAGTATCACGGCCACGTCAAATCACCAGGGGTACGTTCATGCACGCTTTTCTATGACGAATATAGACGGTTAATTTTTTATGTCAATTCGTAGACTAAACGACCGACAAAACTTTACACGATCTTTGAAAAAATTAGGTTATTCAGGTACATAAACAGTAATTTGGTGATATTATAAATATTTCGATAATTTAGTTTCACTAGAAATTCATCTTCGCCAAGGCTACAAAAACAAATAGGCACAGGTAATTCTTTAATATTGATTGTGTACCTATTTGTGTGACATAACAACTTTACCTCTATACTTTACGTAAAATAAAACGAATGTACATGGATGTCGTTAAATAAAAAACTTCTCTTAACCATGCACCAATGAACGTTCCCAGATTGTAAAAAAGTGTTGGCCAAATATGTCTGTCCGCATCCGCAGCATGAATTATTAATTGTCGAGTAGTCGAACGAGTTCATTGACTTCTGAATTCTAAATGAAACACTAATGAGCATTCCATATTTTATATCGATGTCATAACTCGCCTACAAAATTCAAACCTACATATCTACCTATCTCTCAAGCAACCGAATAATGCCTCATTTCTATGTAAATCACAATTTTCTGGCACCACGCTTTGCTTCCGAAAGGTAATGCACTGGAAAAGTGGAAATTTGAAACAGTGTCGTTATGTTTATCGTAATGACCGCTCGTTATCGTAGACATTCTTAAATAATGGACTTTTGAGTTACTTACGAATGGTTACGATATGAAGATGCGTCGTTGCTACTGATGATGTCATGCTCAAATGTTGTTTGTGTTAAAAGAGCGTGGAAAGATGTATTTTTAACAGAAAAATTGGACGATAAATTAAAAAACAGCGATCTTTTTTAAAATATCGTCTTGCAGCTCATGAATTTGTGTACCAGCTGGAAATCTACGTACCTACCTACCTATCTAACCTTCTACTACAGTTGTCCACTGGAACAGATCCAAATAATGCTCACACCGAATGTTTACCAGCAGCTGCTGGCTAGAAATAACTGTGATATCGCTGGGAGGGGTCCAGCGGAGAATAACAGATAGGTACGTTTGCGTATACAAACCGAATAGTTACGCAAAAAGTAGGTACCCACTTACCTCCCCTATTTGTTACCATTTTACCATTACCCAATACATTATCTATCTCTACATACTTAACTTGCCTAAAAGCCACACGCACTTTATACGTATTTCTGGGAAATGGAGAGTGTGCTTCAATGATGGAATAGTTAACAACGTGATGAAATGAAGTGTCAAAGATATGAAGCTAGTAGTACACTGCGTGGGGGGGCTAACATTAATATTGACGAATTTAGACCTATTTGATTTAGTAAGGAGAAAATGGTGATGAGCTTACGATGCGTACACGAGCCACGAGTAAGCGAGGCCAAAGACCTTACCATCTACTGGCATGCGTCTTCATGAACATCATAATCGGTAAGTAATTTAGTTTTTCATGCAACCGCTAACCTTTAAACTCCTGTAACTCGAAAGATTTGCTGGTTTGACCACTACTTATCTATTCTTATGCCACTACCTTTTCACTTCTATTTCAATGCACTTAGCACTTTTATCGAGCATTTATTGGTTATGTACACATTGAATTGAGATTGTTTTAAGAAAACACTGAGTCATTTTAATGTGTTTCGTCGCGTTTCAACGGCAATGACTCGACAGCCGACGACAAGGAGACGATCGAAAGTTGAGGTCAACGAAGGTCGAATTTCACCGGCGCTGATGGTGTATAGATGAAAATAAATAATAATTACTGTAATACTATTGAAATGTATCTACTACAAAATAATTTCAAAAACTGTGTTTGATTTACCGGTTTACTTAGCCAATTTAAAACATCAATATACCTCCTTATAATTGGAAATTAGGTATAATGGGTTTCGAATAACCTTATTACTTTTCTTAAAGTCAGTACTAACGTCTAGGTTCAATTCTTTTCGATCCTTATGTATCCAATTTTACAAAGAAAATTTACTTTATGTGTACAAATATATCGGGTGAAATTTTACTAGTGACCGATACTAAAAACAGAAGACGGGCTGGTGATAAGGATCAACTTTCGCCAAGGAACATATGTCGAAATAAATAAATAAAATATTTGAACTTCCATAATAACCCAAATCAGCTGATCGTTTCTCAAAGTTGTTCCTTATCACCAGCCCGTTTTGAGTTTTTGCTATCGGTCACTAGTATAATTTCACCCTTTAGATAAATGTTAAAATTTTTGACTTCTACATTCTACATTGACGCTTTTATCCCTAGTGGGGTAGGCAGAGCGTTACCGGCCGTAAAAATATGATCGTTATCGCCACTTTTGACAAATATTTTAAAGCCGTTTCAGGAAAATCTTGTATCACTATGGTAACAGGGTCAGCCTGTCGCCTAAAATTGTAAAACACATGAAACCCTGGCGTCCCTTAGTCGCCTCTTACGACTGCCGCGGGAATGAGATGGGGTGATGCTATTCTAAGCCGGCATCACACGGCACTTACACACATTGATTTCTTGACAAACTTAAAACATATTTAGGAAGACGAGACATATATTGCCATCCTTTCCAGACAACTGCAGATAAAGTGATTAAAATAAAACGTATAAATGTTGAAAGTTTGGGTCACAACACAAAGCCAATGAGAGCCAAGATAAGTCCAGTGGCCATGTTATGTGATAGGAATAAAGACAAAGCAATTAACAAGTACACACACTAGCTTGGCTCTATTGACGTCAGTATTTGGGAAACTGTTTTAAACGAGTCAGGCCCGACCATTCAACAATAGCAACAGAGGTTGAGAGTGCAGGGCAATTGAAACAATGTAAATTAGTGTATGAAACCTACGTTGGCTGGCAGTAAAGGCGGATGCCAGCTATCTTCAGTTCGTTATATCCAAGCGATATGTCACGTCTGACTATTTACGCGATGACACTGTATTCCAACATTCTATTATCATATCATAATAATAGTGCTTCTCATATAAACTATACACGGGTATAGTGTAGAGTCGCCTTGTAATGTTAGCTTCTTGTAATGTAAACTCGCCCGATGACAGCTCTTTGTTTAGCCTTCGTTTTGCGTCATGCAAGGTTTATTATTATCATCATAATGATTGTGATGGCAAAATGTTAATCAAACATTATCGCTGTAGGTACCTACAAAGGTAGTTGTTAATGGTTGAAGCACCCATGGTATCCACCTACTAACTATAGAATATTTTCTACTTAAACACTATTATTTTCAGAATGAACATGAACCTTTTGTTCCGTATTGGGAAAACAAAAGGACAAAGGCTAATTGGTCACGTTAAGTTACTAGATAGGTGAATCAAAAGGCTAATAATGACAAAATAGGACAGCGTAGCTTTCATATAGCTAATAATGGCAGTAGCAATCATAATAGATCAATTACGGTACTACAAAGCCGTATTAAAATCATTACAAGAATATTTTATGAGAGATTACTCAGAATGATAGAATGGCTGTTAGAGAGGAGAATTCCAATTTCTGCGAATGTCGGGAGGGGTGGAAATTGTCGCCCCTGCAGAGCCGAGCGGAGGCGCGGGCGCGGGCGGAGTGAGGACGCACAGGGGTGGCAGCGACTGCCGGGGCGCCTGCGCGCGGCGGGCCCCGGGGACGCGGCATGTGCGCGCCGGTGCCCCTCGCCCCGCCGCGCGCCGGCTGCCGGGCTGCCCCGGCCGGGCGAGGCAAACTCGATTATAAGCACTCATTCAAGCTGGCTCCCGATTATTGCCATGGCAACGGGTTGCACAGGAAACTGCAGTAGATAGTGCGCTGTACTGTACACGCAACACAGCTAGGGGTAGTCTGGTAAATATCAATACTGATTGATTACTGACCGTTGGCAGAGCGCGCCGCCGGCGATGTTGCCTCCTTGCTTCGAGTAGTTTCCTTCTCCTTCCCGTTGTTCCCTGTGACAAAAGAAATAAGAGGTTAAAGCTTATGTCTTAGGGTAACTAATCAAATTACGTCCTTCATCAAGTTTCGTATACATATGTCATTATTAACCATGACGAATTAAATCGGAGTGAGAAATAGGATGCCTCTACCTAAGGCAATGCAGAACGTCCTTTCGAGTCATCAAATAAAATCTGCTTACATTGGGCGTTAATGCAATTGCTGAATCGATAAGGATGTATTTAATTTATTCTTGTAAATTAGGTAAATTCCTACTTCGCCGCTTTCTCCATCATCGTGTAATCAAAACTTTAGTGGAGTGATGCAAAAACATACTTCCCTCCGTGATCCGGAAAAATAGTTCGGATTGAAAATTGGTCATTTTTGGTTAGCCGGCGTGGCGTGGTCGGAGTGTCGGAGGCGCATTCCCGGGAGGGCCGGGGGATCCTTTTTGCGGTGCCCCCCCTCCCCCCTTGCTCGTGGAACCCCTCCCTCCCCCAACCGGTTCCAACGATCGTTCACCCGAGCCTCGCAAATCTACACCGATCGACTTTCCGCTACCAACAATGTTACCAGCGCCAAGCCAACGAGCGACAATTGTTTATCATCTGTGTAGTGTAGAGCGATTTTATTCAAATTATAAGATTTGATTAACCAAGGTTTTTGGTAAAACATTGTTGTGGTACGACCTTTCCAGTATTTTCCAAGTTTAATCTTTCTTGCCGATATTAGGCTGTAATATGACTTTATGTAGCAGTTGCATTATCTTCACAAAGTCAGTTGCTATCTTATCGACTCTACCATAAAACATTATTACTACATTATACCTACTTACATCACATATTCGCCATAATGCATTGTGACAGTTTGATTACGATAAAGATGAATTGTACCTAAGTAGGTATTAGTCTTCACATCACACCCTTTGTCGTGATTTCAGATCCAAATATATATGGTGAAATTTTACTAGTGACCGATAGCGAAAACTTAAGACGGGCTGGTGATAAGGAAATACTTTATCCAAGGAACAGATGTCGGAAAATTGAATAAAAATTTGGACCTTCTATACAAAATTGCCGATCAGCAGATTTGAGTTAGTATCGGAGCTCATAATATAGAGTGCAATTTTACTAGTGACTGATAGCAGAATATCAAGACGGGCTAAATCATGAAAAAACATTGGCCTCCCATACAAAATTGCCGATCAGTTCATTTGGGTTACTTTGGAATCTCAAAATATTTTTGGTATATTTCGAGCTATGATTCTAGGGTAAGGTTGTTCCTTATCACCAGCCCGTCGAGTTTTCGCTATCGGTCACTAGTCAAATTTTACCCTATTTTTTTGTCACATTTCGACCTATGTTCGTTGGGAAAAGTTGTTCCTTATCACCAGCCTGTCCTTTGCTTGCAGTATCGGTCACTAGTAAAATTTCACCCTAACTATGTAATTTATAAAGGGAAGCCGATGGTATAATGGACCCTTTGCCGTCGATGCTGCTACCAATAAGCTGGGACAGTGAGTCATTAGAATTTGATTGCTTTAATCGTATTTTTGATGCATATTATGATGTATTTATTTAATTTTGGAAAACCAACAGCTATGTACTGCATATGTTTTTTTTCATTTCTTCATAGTGTGGGACACCGAGACGACGATCGACCCGATGCATACTGGTGTCAGAGGTTTTCAATCGCCTACTACTTGTAGGGCCTCTGACATGGTTGTTCTACCGCCCTCTTCAGATCATAGATAGCAACAGTAATCATAGTTTGTTAAGTAAATTTGTATGTATCTGTTGGTGGGATTGTTTGTCGGAGTCGGAGGCTCCGTCGACCTTGGCCAGTGCCGTTGGCCCCCGGTCCCCCGGTCCCCTGGTCCCGCGGTCCCCCGGCCGAGCAAATCGCAACCGTCGCGACGACGACGACGCGACGAACACGTGCTCTACAAGTTTACTGTGGGTGCGTAATACTTTATATAAACACATACACATATCAATCCTTTTCGGGGTAGGCAGAGCAAACAGATACGGCTGACAGATATTTGAGGCCCGTTTCAGAAAATTCTTATGTATATAAACACAATTTTATTTATAGACCGAGCAGAGTGGCGTAAAAGAGGGGAGGCCTTTGCCCAGCAGTGGGACACAGAAAAATAAAAATAATTAATAACGTTAAAAATGTTTGATATAACCACAGTATCCATACCTTCTTATCGAATAATGCTTACCATTACCATAACAGTCTTACTTTAGATGATCTTACTTTGTTTTATTGATCAACAAACAATTTCAATATTTATATACAAAATAAGCGAGCATCGGAATTCGGAACGCCCCAACATCTGTCACTTTTTTGTATGCTTTGTTTGTTATATTAGTTAGTTTTTTACTGTCGTTTACCCCGCAAAGGATATAGGCGTACCTAAATGTACCTATGTATGTACCTATGTTTGTTATATATATGTTTCAATTTATGTAAAATAATCTTTATTTCTTACAAAATTATTTCTACCAAGTTTATGTCAAAGATTTTAAGAAAGTTTATTACGATCGTTTTTATAAGTACAATTGTCTGAAACGTTGGTATTACTTTTGAAAATTATGTTTATCGTATTTATATCTTATGTTACTAAGGTACCTCTTTACTTACTATAGTTACCTATCCATAATTTCAATTTACAAACACTATCGGAATTCTATAGCCATAATAACAATGCTAAAGCTTCATCAGGGAATACGTAAGTAGCCAGGTTTAAATTCTGGAACGTGGCCATTTTACGGTGACAGGTATGCAGAAGGATAGTTTAGGGTGACTAGGTAGATACGACTAGTAGGATCCAGCTAGGTACAAAGTAAAACCATAATTGAGGACAATAAAATGAACAAATAGGGTAACAGAAGACGGAAGGAAAAAACTACAAACTGATAGTTAACAAATGAAGTCTGCGTTTAGTCAACAGGAAAACCAGAAACAGAAATATGCAGGCTGCATATAAATAAATAATTATTTAACCTTAATAAAACCACACGAGTATTGATGGGGAAGGCTTCAAATAGCAAAATGATGGTAATCATGGGTTATAATTGGGTATGACGCAACACGTTGAGCGTTTGCCTTACCAGATCACCATCCACCATCGCGTCGAGTTGGTACCTACTTATCTATCAAACTTTTTTACACACTTTATCTATAAGCTACTTAAGGATGTATGGCAGTTAAATCAATCTGTTTCATACAAACATACCTATCACGGCTTTATTCTGAATAAGCTGTTAGCAATATTGTATTTTAGCAGAATACTAGATTTTAGTACGTAGACACATTAAATTGTTATAAACCTTAATTGTTACGGCTTATGTGAGTAATTTGCGATAAGAGACAGAACAGGTTGTCTTGGTTCCATTTTATGCAGTAATAATATAGAGGTAGGTGCAAGAAGTGTAGTGTATACGTAAGGCTATGCGGACAGGTGCGCGGTAAGATATAATAGTCTGTAGTAGTATAAGGGTGACGGCCGCTCTCATGTTACCAAGATACTATCAGCAGCGGCTCAAAATTATGCATGGGATCAACCTAAATATACTTAGATACTAGAGACAACCAGTATAATGATCTCTAACTTGGTAGTTAAGGCGAGTGTAACCGGCAACGACCTCGACAGTGGCGCCATTTCACAAAAAAAAAAGATATTCTCTTGGACGTGGACAGCCATCTTGCGTGAGATGTAACGCCGTCTCTGGAGACGAATAAATTAAAACAAGCATGACGCACTCAAACCGTTCACACAACATAAATTGGACCGCGTCAACGACGCCTTTACTTCAATTTCTGTAATCCGATTCAGCTTTAAATTACACGCCCATATTTACTTGAGCGTATCTATTTTCATGTTGGTATTCATTCTTATAAGATCTACGTGCGCGATGAGAGAATTAAGCTCTCTGTGCTCTAATTAAAAAGCCTTATAAATCTAACTAAGATGCAGAGCCTGAGTCATGTGCAGTGGAAGCAATAAAGTGTCTATTTATAAGACTGCCCTACACTCGGCTTGTCACAAAAGAGCAATCATGCCTTAAGCCAAGCGTGACGCCTCGCCATTCGCCATATTGGATTACCACGAGGCCGTACTCAACCGTGTGATACGAAAGGATACTACAACTAACAGACCACTAAGGTTAAACTGCGTACAATCATGCACAATTATTTTAAGATGAATATTTGTTAGAGAGACTTATCGCTAGCTCGTGAAAGTGCCTCACTGGAGCGAAAACGTGGCGCGGAACTCGAAAACTGCGACGCGACGCTCGGGCGCACGAAATGACTCATACGAGTGTTCGGTTCGTTGCGAATTCGACGCAGTTGATAAGAATTTATAATGCAGGGGCTCGGAACAAAGAAATTTTACGAGTGATAATGACGAACTACAAACAACCGACGAAACAAAAAAAAACTCGTCCCCAATCAGGCAGGCTTGACAAGACCAAACTGAGTGCAAAACATCACGACTACATATATCCTACTACTACGTAGGTACTACATATATCCTACTAATATTATAAACTAGCGGCCCGCCCAGCGGTTTCACCCGCTGCTAACTGATTTCCCACGGGAAACAGACCTTCTCCCGACATAAATCATACAAACCTACATACATACATACATACATAAAAACCTTCCTCTTGAATCACTCTATCTTTTAAAAAAACTTCATCCAGATCCGTTAAATGGTTTTGAAGACTTAAGCATACAAACAAACAAACAGACAGGGACGGACGTGAGAAGCGACTTTACTTTAAATTCCGTTTTTTTTAATCCCCCAAGGGATGAAAAGGGGGTTAAAAGTTTGTATGAAAGTTCGTTGTCTGAAAAATTAGTGATTAGACTTATGACTTAAAATAATTAAACACGTGTTTCACCATATTTGAAATTTTAACCCTTAATAGGGTTAAGCGGGGGTTTAAAGTTTGTATGAAAATTCGTTTTTTTAAATGAATGTAATCTGTTTCAAAATTTGTGATTAGACTAATAACTTAAAATAATTAAACACGTGTTTCAGCATTTTTGAAATTTTAACCTTTAAATGGGTGAAAAGGGGGTTAAAAGTTTGTATGAAAGTTTTTTATCTTAAATGTGATATGTTTCAAATTTTCTGATTAGACTCATAACTTAAAATAATGAAATACGTGTTTCAGCATTTTTGAAATTTTAATCCTTAAAGGTGTCAAAAGGGGGTCAAAAGTTTACTACCAGTTGGGCTACCCGTTTTCCCGTGGGAACGTGACAATTTCCCGGAATAAACTATACTTCTAAACCTTCCTCTAAAGTTACTCTATCTAATAAAAAAAACCGCATCAAAATCCGTTGGGTAATTCTAAAGATATAAGGAGACACCAAACGGGAAGCGACTTTATTTTATACTATGTAGTGATGCGAAAGTTTGTATTTTTGTTAATTCTTCACGCAAAAACTAATGAACCGATTGTAATGAAATTTAGCACACATATAGAAGGTAACATGGATAAACACATAGGATAGTTTATATTTTATGTAGGCAACGCCGCGGGGCGGGTAACAGATAGTATCATATATAGCTTGTTATGCCGAAGAAAGATGAAGGTAAGTGACGAAGTCGTTAAATGTTTTGTTTTTATGAATGTATATGGTACTGGCCCCAGGGTCTAACAACTGCTCTAAATCAACACCTGATCGCGATCAGCGCGAAGAGAGCCAGATCTCCACTCTTATTGCTCTACTAGTAGGGTTCCCTTTGGAACATTTTTTCTCTGAGTGTATGGAAACTTGAGTACGCGGCTGTACAATGCCATATGGTCCCCTCGCCGCCGGTCGATGGCGACCAAGTCTTGACCATAAAAGGTTTATGAAGCTTTTAGGCCGTTCGTGTACTAAGGTCATCAATACATCACTGTTGTAGACTGTTAATAGTTTCGTGTAGAGGCAGCTTACACAAGATAAGATTAACTCCTTATTCTTTAAATCCCTAACTTAAATTGCATCTGATACGAAAGTACAGAAATATTATAAACAAAACAAAATAACTGTTTAAAAAATATTCGTTGTGAATAATAATTTTGCACGCTCATATTCATACAACATTTTAGGTACGATGATAAATAATGTTGTCAATTAGTCTGGTCGTTGCTCTTTTGATAATCATGTAAGTAAGTACTTAGTTTATTTCTTTAATTACGACTTATTCGTATCATTGTGTTCTACAAGTACCTACCTATATAAAGTAGTTTGAGTTTTTTAGTACCTAAGCTACAAAAGAACAATTATAGTATCCTTTACATTTAAATAAATCTATTTTCAAAACCTGTGGTCACTTTATAGGTACCCACCAAGTACCTACGTAAGAAGCATGTAAGTACTACCTTTTATAAGAGTAGAGTCATATTTATGATCAATACCATACATTACATTAGTATAATCTGTTAACATGTGGGTCTTCAAGGCTATAAAGAACAATTCGGAAAAGCGTTAGACCAATTGACATTCAACTAATGCTGTAGGTACACCTACTAAAATAAACCAACATACCGCATACATGAATATATCACGCCTATATCCATTGCCGGGTGGGCAGAGCATAAACGGCTGTAAAAACGGATATTTACGCCACGTTGAAAAACTTTGAGGGTTATTCAGAAAATTGTGTATCACCAAAGGGACAGGTTGTCAGCCCTTCGCCTGAAATTGCACTATACATGTAACTCTCGAGTACCTTAGTTGCCTGTTATGACACCCACAGGAAAGAAATGGGTGAGGGGTGTTGCTAATCTAAGCCGACATCAAACGGCTACCTACCGCATAATACCTATCTATTATAAATACCTCAACAATACATATTTGTATACAAAAAATCATTTTGTAGATAATAACCTATATGGTAAGGTATCTGATTTTTTTTCCAGTTGTTTAGGTATATAACTCATTTGTAAGTTATTTTAATAAGTGGCTACCCATGAGTTGCTATTTACCCAAATAAATAGATAATGGAAGTAAAGAAGAAGCCTGAGGTACGTGCCAATCAGTGGCATGATACTTTAAGTTCATAAACAAAGGATACGTGTTCTAAGTTTAGACTTCTTTGTGCACTTAAAGTGTATTGGAAATTAATGCAAATGAACTCTTATTCATTTGCTTACCTACGGGCTATACATACGATAAGAATGCGTTTCTTACGTTTACCTAATCTTACAAAATAAATAAAAATCTCTTTCATATACGCTCTAAAATAGCAAAGCTAAAAAATCTACATAGCTTATCGAATCGTCTATATTTGCGTAACATTTCTGTTAATCACTTTCATAACTTAATCGCTCTATTATGCATGCAAAATTTGGCTTAAGCACAGTTTAAGGCCGATTTCTCCTCAAGATGCCTAGTTTAAAATAGATTTTAATATGGAAAGTATAAAAATATTAATGTTGTTAGAATTATAATTAAGTTGTTGCCGGTTTTAGGCAACCGGATGTAGATTCGGTCGTTGCCGGAGGACGCCGGATGCGCCGCCATTTGTATGCGCGGAGCGGCCGGCGTCGTCCCGGCGACAATGCGCACAGCGTGCGAGGGACCGAATGGAGCATGCGAAGGGAACGCAGGTTTGTAATACGAAAATTATGGGTGCCAGCCAGCGCTGAGTGTTGGGTGTCTTTAGGGTAAGGATTGTGGCACACTGACAGCTATACAGTTTGGGCTCAGTTAACCAACCAAGATGGATGATAGGTGAAGCTGACAGATAATCTTCGACGATGATGTTGTAGACTTGTAGGTATTATTTCTGAGTTTGAGGTTATTTAAAAAAACTCTTACCATAAAGGAAAGGGATGAAAGACTGTGACTGCTTCACAGAAATATTCTTATAAATACTTAATAACCCAGTTCTAACACATTTTTTTTTAAAGTGAAGCACATATCAATTATTCCAGATTTCTCTACCTCATGCGCAGAGAATTAAAATAAATGCATGTCTGTAACAAGAGCAATGAGGCTAGTAAACTAGTTATAGCTAGACAGAAACCCGTTCCTACACTGAGCACAGGACGTATTAGTTTACCAGTGGCTTGTTAGTGCTCGCTGAGATTTTACTGACTGTACTTCTTGATGAGAAGAACAACTTTTTGAACACCTTTTTCTTTTTAGTCTGGCGTCGACCCAACCAACTGGATAATAAATGGTAACTGATACCGGAACTTCTGAGATTTTAATGAGCACACATATTTTTTACTGAAAGTTTATTGGTGTGGCGGATCTTACTTGTTATAGCTTTTCAAGAGCTGTGAAAATAAGGGTAATGATGATGGTATGTACAAGAAATATGTATTACCTACATGCGAGCGGTATTGTTTATTTGGATTAGATCTTAACATAAATCATAATTCATAAATCATAACATTATAATATAACTATCAGTTACGTTTACGATACATCACTCACGGCGTCCATCTATGTCATTTATACTTTATGTTATGTATGATGAATAGGTACATACTTGTATGTGTTATAAGATATTTTTTTCTAATGTTCCACTTTTGTACATTTAAAATGCATAAAAGAATAGTCGATATTATTTGGAAATGCGATAACCATGATTTGGATGTAGAGTCAGTTGATTATTACCGGGTTTTATCGGCAGATAGCAGCAAGCTGTCAGATAGCGTATCGCGACATATGAACAAGTACCTAAAATAGATCTAAAATGAACATGTATTGAAACTCTATCCACCACGGAAAATTTTGTTTTTTTGTGAAACTGTTATTCCTCGGCTAAAGGATTTCTTAACAGCACGAGAATGTTTAGCGTGAATGAAAGTTGGCACTCAACCAAAGAATTTGAGATGCATTCGAGAATATCTCAAGATGAATAGTCGTACAACAAACTCTTAACACATAAAAGCTATTAATAATTGCGGTTGCAATTTAATCTTTACAATTCTCACTCGTGCCATTAGCAACTGTAGGTCATGTTGTTTTAAAGTTGTCTGGGAATAAGGTATTTTTTAACATATTAAAACAGTTATGCCGATAGATGGTGTTAAACATTTGGGGGTTTCTCAACTAGCCACGCAAGGTTATTTAATTAGCGTTCTAGTAGTAGTGAACTGTTTGATTCATCAATACCTTGTTGGCGTTCTTTTTTCGGACACGTAGATAGTCCTTATTAATTGTTAGCGATATCAAAATACGCTTAACCTTTTCACCGCCACAGACGGGTATAGCCGACAACCCGCGACTTGCCGTCAGCGCCACGGTCGGGTACAGCCGACAAAACGTCGTTAAAGTTTATGTTCATAAACTAGCATTTTAAAACCGTATCTATCTTTTATTTTTTCGCATATTGCATTTATTGTACCCTCTACTTTGATTTATGAACTTTTGCGCTTAGATATTTCTAAGATTTGTAGTATAAATAAGAAAAATACTGATTACGTTTTGAAGCTGTCAGAAGTACCATTCGCACACGCCATAGTCGGCCCCACACGACTGGAAGTGTTGTTCCTTACTAGTACAAATGTGAAATATCGATACATCTATAATATATTTACGGAATATACTATGCCTAGATATTTGTCAAGTTTGTCATAACAATAACATTTTCTTATTATTTTAATGTATATTGAAAATATTCCCGACATCGATTTGTAGAAATACGCCAAGTATTAGACATTATTTTCTTTGTTTGATTGAGTATCGACAAACCGGTTTCGGCGACTCGTGCACAGCGATAATTGCTTGACCATTGTGAGTGCACTGTACGCCGTAGTCGGGTAAAGACGACACGCTCTGACGTCATTGCAGTAGTGACATAAAAATAGTGATGGGAAAATGAGTGCCGACGAACTTAGTTCAGCAGAACTTCTACAGATTTTAGAAGGCGTAGAGGATGACGTTGATCTGTCGTTTGAACCTGGATTACTCGAAGAAGAAGATTTAGAGGTAAGTAAATACATAATAATCATAAATAATAATAAATAAATTAGGAGCGTTTGAGAGGGTTTCATGTGAACTTAATTTAACGGGTCAAATTGTGATACAAGATTATTATGGGATAATAAGAGATAAGATAATTATTTATTTAATAAACGTATAAGTAACTATCCATCTATCTATCTAATTAGCCTATATTAGCCCACTGTTGGACATAGGCCTCTTCTTTATAAGTATCTATGAAATGCTAATAAATAACCGCTAATATAAGTACAATACCTTACGAAGGGCGTTATAAAAAGTAAATAGAAACAAACCGAAGAAATAATCAAATAAACCGGGTAGGAATAGAAAAAAAAATCAAGTATTTAATAATATATCATAAATCTTAAAATAATAGTTATGTTAGAGATACAGGAATTCATATTCTTAGTTTAGGAAATGGTTAAGCCACAGAATTATTTCATATAAGTGTATTTGTTATTAAGTTATTAAATAATTAAATATCTTATCTCTTATTATCTAATAATAATCTTGTATCACAATTTGACCCGTTAAATTAAGTTAACATGAAATTTGTGCCATTTAAAATCGTTTTGAATTAATATTCAACGTAAGTAAAATAAGGAAAAGAAAACAAATAGTCACAATAAAATATTAAAATAAATACCAGCATAAATCCTATGATGTTCAAATTTTTTTTATCGATATTCTATATTACATCCTTATTTGTCCTAAGGGTTTGAGAATATAGAAATGCCACCGACGCCACAGTCGTCTATAACCGACAACGCGATATAGAGAGACGCGTAATAGAGATGCGCCAGTGCTGATCGAAAACTGAACTAAAAATAAACTTGTTGAATATGCCTAGTGTTGTTTACGAGGCCACCACTACTACCACTATCCTATATTATTATTTTGACCTATATGAAATCAGAACTGAAAAGTAGGGGGCAAAATAATGGTTTTAGATTAATTAAAACTCGGTTTAAAAAGTGAAGATTTATTATCGATATAAACTGTTGGACATCTCTATTTTATTGAATATTTCTTTACCAAGAAATTGGTGTGGCGCTGGTTGCAATTTTTTACTCGAATGGCTTGGCGGCGAAAAGGGGCACAGCAAGTATTATTTCCATACTTTCAATCAAATTCCAATAATAACTTCTAAAACTTCTACTACGTTTATTGTGTCGTTGGACGAAATGGTGTCCGTCCCACACGAAAAGAAGAAGAATCAAACTCTCCAGCAAAGATGCCTCTCAAATGTTCAACGCCATCTATCGGTGATTTTAGTACTTTTTTTTTTTTTAATAGCTGTCAAAAAAGACCTCATTTGAGTGAGGTAAAAGGAGAATAAAACTAGGTAGTGGCTAGGTCGCCGTTGCCGGTCGTATCTAGGGCGCCGCGGCCGACTGTACCCACTACGGTCTTGGCCTCAGAGACCGGTTGCCATCTTGGGCCGCGACCGGTTTAGTCAGAACACTCTAGTGCTGCCACTTTACTCTCACAAGCATAAATTGACGTCTCAACCTGGATCTTTGCGGAAACACGGTGAAATCTGTGCGCTATCCTGAATTATGGTTGACGCATTTCTCATACAGGATGTTTTTCTGGACATAAATAATGATTTATTGCGAGTAATAAATCTCCGGTTGAGTCAGAGCGTATCTCAACTTTCTCGGCTCTATGAATGATGGGTGGGTATTGTCATCCACCCTCGCAGTTCGCTGAGTCACTCCACAACTCATTGGCGGGTGCGTGCAGGGCGCGCGACACGACACGATACGACGCAACTCGTTAAAGGACCGCGTGTCTTAATCACTGCAACACCACGCCATGCCATTATGCATGTTGCTGTAGTGTGAATCAGTAGTTTCTCGAATAGTCCAGATATAGAGGTAGATAGGAATGATATGAGTAAGTATTAATTTTGAATTACTTATAATTATAATCATACATAACATACTGCAATTGTGTATCAATCTGACTCATACATAGATTTGAGGGTCATTCAGATAATTATGCACGTATATCACTATAGTGACAGGTTGTCAGCCCATCGCCTAAAATTGCAAAACACATGTAACCCTCGAGTCCCATAGTCGCCTTTTACGACTCCCGCGGGAAAGAAATGGGGTGATGCTATTCTAAGCCAGCATCAGACGGCAATTCTAAGCAAGCATCACACGGAAATTTTGAAACTTGCAAAATAATATTATCAAGTTCGCCACATAGTTAAGTAGTTAATTTACCCAAAATGCATAGTTTGTGACTTTTGTGAGTAAGCATTCGTACCTAATACGCCTATGCCATACAAAATTAATAATAATATTATTGGAAAATAAAATACTTAGTTTTTCACTTTGATTACGACTCAAACGAGTAGGTATTTAATGTCGCAGGTAACAGAATCTCTATTGTATGCTATTCGCCATTGTGACGCCCCAAACTTTTTAGGCACCATATGCGATTGTTAAACCTCATTGTTGCCAGACTCAATGGGTTTATTTAAATTCGAATAACAACAAGACATACGCAGATATGAATTGAGTCATATAAGACATCGTTAGGATTTTAATTTGGAGCATATTTGGAGCATATACTTACTTAAATACCTTCTCTCAGATAAGTTTATTGATTGTTGCTCTTTTGTGAGTTTGTCTGCTTCTTTTATCTTAGGGACCTGCCTACCGGGCCGTGTGATGCCGGATTAGAATAACATCACCCCATATAGGTATAAGAGGTTTAGCGCTAGAATGGTTTCACAGCTACCTGGGAAATCGCTCTCAGCGTATAAGAGTAGATAACTGGTTAAGTGACTCTGCTCACGTTACATATGGTGTCCCGCAAGGCAGCATACTGGGTCCTACGCTTTTTCTATTGTATATCAACAATATTTCTGAAGTTTTAAAAAATTACAGTAGTACAAAAGTGATTTGCTATGCGGACGACACTGCCTTAGTTTTTGAAGGTAACACATGGCAAGAAGTTATAAACAGCGCTGAAAGTGGAATGGCCCATGTTTCTGACTGGTTAAATAAAAACCTTTTAACACTAAATACCGACAAAACCAAATTTATGTGCTTTCACAAGACCAAATCATCTGCACCTCAGAGTGATCGTATCCATAGCCTAAAAGTTCATAGTTGTAGTTCCCCAACAGCTGTACCATCTAATACCTGTAACTGCAGTTCTATCCAGAGATCCGTAGCATTGAAATATTTAGGGGTCACCTTAGACGAACAACTGTCTTTTAAACAACACATTCGCACAATGTCCGCTCGAGTAAGAAAACTGATAGGTGTGATGAAACTTTTACGCGACTGTGCAGATCAAAAAATTCTTCGCCTTGTATACGTAGCTTTATGCCAGTCTCTAATCACCATTGTAGATCAATGCTAATCACGTACTGCATAGGCCTTTGGGGCGGTACGCATAAGACTACAGTGATTATGCTGGAAAGAGCCCAAAGATCGGTGTTAAAAGTGCTTCATAAGAAACACTTTAGGTATCCGACTTCATTACTTCATCAAGAGACGCAAATCTTAACTGTACGTCAACTATACGTCCTCAAGGCCTGTCTGGAACAACACGTATCTATATGTAACTTACCTTGTATTGATCAACTATCTTTAACACAGAAAAGAGTCTATCACATTCAACCACAAAAAGTAAACTCTACATTTGCCCAACGTTTTAGAACATTTAAATTTCCACATATTTATTCCATAGTTAACAAACACTGTCCCTTAAAAAATTGTAAATTAAAAGATGCTAAAAACAAATTGCAAAAATGGCTTAGTTCTTTAAACTATGAAGAAACTGAAGATGTTCTAAAAATAACTATGTAAAGTGTTTCGCTATGTACATTTTTTATTAATTTATTTTATTACATATGTATAATATATATGTTATATACATTATTATCTAGATAATACATACTAGTGTAAGTTTAGTATTATTTAAAACATAAAAGTTTAAGTTTTCTTTATTATGCGTATTATGTAATGTTTAGTTTGTAATTTTTTTTTTTGGTAAAGGTCGTGTAGACTGCCGCGATACAGGTTCGTCCTAGTGCGGAGTCTATAAGTAATATGTTCTTATGTAACTCTTATTTGGGAAATAAACAAATTTTTTTTTTTTTTTAATTTTATTTCTTTCCCGTGGGTGTCGTAAGAAGCTACTAAGGGACTCGATGGTGTGTATTGCAAATTTAGTGACAAAATAAATGATTGATGGCCTATAAAGTTCGCTTCAATTTTTATATTATCTGGACGACTTCAAAAATCAAATTCGATTTTTAGGAGAATGAGGCGCCGAGTGAGAAAATAAGTTATACAGACCTACATTATACTCATAGAAACAGTAGGTTGTGTACATAAAATAACTAGACAGGTTGCTAGGCATAATAACACTTTCTAAACTTAAACTCGTAATATATAAATAAGATATTAAAAATATTCCGTTAGTCCATATCGTCGGTTGAATCACAAAAGGGCGTAACTGTTTTTTTATAACTTTACAGGAGAGCAAATTAAAGAAATCAGCGACCAGTTTGACGGTCATACAAAAGTTATCTTAATATTTATTTAGAAGGTAATTAAATTATTTCATAGCAAATTTAATCCTTTATAGCCAGTTATTAATAGATTTCCGATAACTTTATAAATTAATGAGATATTTTACTTTTTTTCACTGAAGATCCACTTACGCCTATTCGTGATGTAACATTTTGTTATAATTATCACTTGTGTCCATTTATATTAAAGTAAATTTGAACATAATGTATGAAATATTATATATTTGAATAAACAATTAGACACTTATAATCAAATGAATCAGTCTGAACATCTCTCAAAGAGATATGCATACAGTTATAGGTAATCAAATAAATCAGTCTAAAAAAACATAAAAATAAAATGTATGGATTATTATATATTTTAACGTACAGTTAGACACTTATAATCAAATAAATCAGTCTGAACATCTCTCAAAGAGATATGCATATATTCTTTATTAGATACATACATCAGCCTATTACAGTCCACTGCTGGACGTAGGCCTACCCCAGGGTACTCCATAGGGCACGATCTCCCGTTTTCGCCATCCAGTCGCTACCAGCCCCCATTTTTAAGGCCTCGGTCCATCTGGCCGGATGTCGTCCAACACTACGCTTGCTGAGGCGTGGCCTCCACTCGAGAACCCATTTACTCCACCGTCCGTCAGTTCCACGACAATTAATGTGCCCAGCCCACTGCCACTTCAGTTTGCTACACTTCCAGACTCTGTCCGTAACTTTGATCTTTTTGCGGATAGTCTAATTTCGATTCTCATTTTATCCATTATAGAGATACCGAGCATAGACATTTCCATAGCTCTCTGAGTGACATGTAACCGGTAGGCTAGTTTTAATGCCAGGTTCCACGTCTCGGCGCCATAGATCATGACTGGCAGGACGTACTGATCGAACACCTTGGTCTTGAGGCATTGTGGCAATGACAAGGGTGATTCCAAAATATGACGCAACTTCCCAAATGCTGCCCAGCCCAGCTGCACTCTTCTGATGATTTCAGCTTCAAAGTTATCTACCCAGCTGCAAAGTTTGCCCAAGGTACACATACTTCTGGACAACTTCAAGGGCTATACCTTAGACGGAGACCGGCTCGGGGATGATGTGTTGATTGAACATGACTTTCGTCTTGTCCAAGTTCATCCCCAGTCCAATACGTCTCGAGGCGACGTTCAGACTGGTCAGCATTTTTTGCAGATCCTGCAGCGATTCGGCCATTATTACTATATCGTCGGCAAAGCGGAGATGTGCGAGATATTTGCCGTTGACGTTGATGCCTAGTCCATCCCACTGCAAAGTTTTAAAGATATCCTCCAGCGAATTGATGAAATGTTTCAGGGAAATAACTTCACCCTGTCTTACACCTCGGAGTAGTTTGAAGGATCCTGTTTTGTGATTTTGTACTTAGACGGACATTGTAGCCATTTGATAGAGGGTTCTTAGCCCCTCCACATGTCGCCAATCTACCTGGCACCGCTGTAAGGACTCCAAAACAGCCCAGGTTTCGATGGAGTCGAAGGCTTTTTTGTAGTCCACAAAGGCCTTACACAGCGGTTGGTTATACTCTTCTGACTTCTGTATAACCTGTCGTACAGTATGGATGTGGTCCACGGCGCTGAAGCCTTTACGAAACCCGGCCTGTTCCGGTGGCTGGAAGGCGTCAAATCTTAATGGCACCGCTTCAAGGACTCCAAAACAGCCCAGGCTTCGATGGAGTCAAACGATTTGTAACGACTCTCGAGAACAGCTTATAGACGTGGCTCAGAAGTGTGATCGGACTGCAGTTTTTGAGAAGTGTTTTGTCTCCTTTCTTGAAAAACAATGCCACAACAATTCTGCTTCACGCTTTCGGGGTTGTCTCATTGGCTATAACAAAGATGCCAGAGTTAACAGAATAGCCTTTACAGCTCCTCCAGAACAGTTTTTCCACCAGCTGTAAGTAGCTCAGAGGCCACTCCGTCTGCACCGGGAGCCTTCCCATTCTTAAGCTGTTTAAGCGCTGCCCCGATTTCGTCTACATCCACGTCCGGGAGATCGTCTGTAAAGTGGCGAGAGAGTGGAGCTCTGGGTACTGTGGTCGCGTCAGGTGGCGGTTTCTGCGCATTCGAGGCATACAGATTTCCGTAGAAGTCCTCAATTACAGCGAGAATCTCTGGATGTGACAGTTACACCATTAGAGGTAGTTATGAGTTATAGTTACTACTACTAGAGCTAAAAACAAAAGACATGGAAATTTGTTTAACACCTTGCCTCACTTACGCTTGCCAACTATGGCCATTAATTAACACAAATAACGTTGAACCAAATAAGAGTGTGTCAAAGAGGTATAGAAGTAAGCTAGCCAAGAATGTTGGCAAGCATGTACTTCAGATGAAATGGAGATGGACAGGTCACACCCAAAGAGTGCATGAACTGCAGTCGCCTATTCGTGAAAAATTATTGAAGTATGAAACTGTAGTTAAGTCTCTTCGTGATTGTTCGTGCAGTCTTCTAGGACAGGAATTCAGATAAGTCCTCTCGTGACATTAAAATATGCATATTTTTCAAAGCCGTGGTGTATAAAACTAAAAATCGCCATTTTGTTGGTTACGCCCTTTTGTGATTCGACCGACGATATATAAGTACCTAACCCACGGAAACGTAACAAGTAGCGCCATCTATCGGCGTACATGCGGACTAAACGTCGCAGGGCTCTGTTGTATTGTTTGTACTGTACGAAATTGAAAATGTGTAAAGTAAAGGTCCTTCCATTACGCATTTTCACAGCTTATCCTGTGACTCTTAACAATAAGGTAATAAGGTTGCCTGCTTGTCGGTTTTTTATAGATTGTACTTCGGAGAGTGTGCTCAAGAGCTTCACGACCTTGTTCCACCAGCTCCCTTCTACCATCGGACATCCAGACGCACCGCCGGATACCATCCGTACCTGGTTGCCATTCCGCCAATTCGGACTAAGCGCTTCCAGTCATCATTTATAATGCGCACTGCTAAAGAGTGGAACTCACTTCCTGCGTCTGTGTTTCCAAACGCATACAACCCTAATGTCTTCAACGTAAGAGTGAACAGGCTTCTTCTGGGTGAGCTCGCTCCATCTTAGACTCTGTCTCTGTCCTATGACCTAGACTAGAGTCAAGAGCAAACCCATCATTAATAATAATAAAAAAATTATGTTAAGCTTCATCGCATGGTTTGAATTCCTACTGTAATTGTGGACTAACCATTGTATTCGTTACAATTACAATAACTTATACTAAATGTCACTTCGTCGCTTCAAGACGAGAACCAAGAGATTGAAAATTTGGAAGTGTCAGTCGAGGCGCCGGAAGCTCAGTTGCATCCAGCAGTGGGATGGTATCCTTCCCCGCGGTCCCGGGTTCAAGCCCGGCGGGCGCTGTCATTTTGTCAATTACTTATTTTCATTTATTTAAAATAGTCCTTGCACGATTCGCAGTATGCGAGTGATAATTATAACAGCCTATTTTGCATTCTGAAAACTTTTTCAATATTATATTTATAGCTGCGTCCCCAGTATTTTATACTATGAAATTTGGACTCTTCAATATCAAAACTTTCTTTATCTGGTCTACTGTCAGTCAACACATCCCAACAAAATATCAGCGCATAATAGGATCTAATCGCATCTTAAATGAGCTAAGTTCAGGTTTTCAATTTATTAGCAGTGTGTTTCAACTTCGCAAGGGATAAAGGCGTGATATATGTATGTATGTATGTTTTGAATTCCTCTGTATTAGAACCCAAATGAACCGCATTTGAGTCATCTGCAAACAGTACCCATCTAACATTAGATATTGATAGAAGTGATACTAAGTGTATAGGTAATGTATTATTAGTAAATATTATAAAAGAAAATTGGTCCCAATATTGACCCTTGTGGCACCTCTCTAGATATATTAATAAGTAAAATGATATAGATCTTATAATCAAATGTAGGACCTAACGACCTACAAATTTTAGACTAAACCAACCACTATTTATAAAAGGATCGATACCAATACTACAGTATATTTACTTAACCTTATACTACCTAGCATGGCTGACGTTAGCCAATTTTTTCTTGTGATCAAATAATAAGTAATGCTGATGTAACCCACACTTGGATCAGCAAGCTTCTAATTAACTATTCGCAGCATATTGCAACAGTTCCTTATTAACCTGAAGCTGATTTAAACACGTCAACACGATTAACGAGTTTTGGAAACAAGCCAAGTTCTTTGATCTGGACAACATCTAGGCAATACCAGGCCTGATCAGAGCAGTCAAAGATCAATAGGCAGATGCTGGCAACGGTGCCAACAACGTGCTGGTTTATTGAGGAATGGTCATGGTCAAGGATACTATAGACGATTTATATCGGTCTTTGATTCCTTGCTATTGTTTTTTTTTTCATGCCTTTTGGCTTTGTTTGACATTTAGTAACGTAGTCAGTTCAACGCCATCTACACAGTTCTTGGAATACTAAAACTTTTTTTTATTCTCTAAAGAGATCCTATTACTTACTGTATATAGATACTTAGGTAGCAATAAGTTAATTTAGTCTTTTCTTTTACTGATAATAAACTTTTATTTTATTACTTACTATGTACCTACTGCATTTCCTTAGAGGACTTTTACAAATATACGGGGTTTACGGGACAGCCCTCAGAATACTGATAGGGGTCCATGCAGACCATGAAACTGAACATCTGTCCCTTAGAAACAAATGTCAGGAAACGACAAAAAAAATCTAACCATACAAAATCACAATCCTATGACTGCATTTACTATGGGAAGTCCAAAAGCTTTAGACATTTACTGAAATATTTCTTATGGGAAGTGTTCAGTTTAATGGCCTGAATAGAAGTATTCGGAGGAAAAGGTTTTACTTCTTTGTACCAGCTTAAAAAGAGCAGTTTCGTTACAAAAATTCAGTGTACAAATGTCTTTTTATCCACTGGGTGGAGAAAAGTGATTTGAATTTCAAACATCTCATTTTATCAATACTTTCAATAAAAATGGCGGCGGGATTATTTCAGCCAGTTATTAATTTATTTTTGTAAGCGGTTTGATCTTATATTATTTGATAAATCTAAATATTTAGACATGTGATATTGCTGAACGCACCTTCAAAAAATTAATTAGCCGCGATATTTTATTTCGCCTGAAGCCTTCGAGCCGTACAGCCAATTTCCCAAACATGACATTGACAGAATTTATTCACTGGTAGAGTGAAAAGTGGTGTATAGGTAGGTATCACACAGTGCCACACAATAGCAAGTTCTTTTAAAACTTACGTGCTTCTGAATCCCTCACTGAGCTCAGGTTACTACTTTTGAATCACTCTCTTGTAGTAGGTACAATAACAATTTCTATGCCGTAATGAATAGTATCCATTATGGTGATCAAAATTACTCCAAGACAGAAAACTTGGATCAAATATCAATAATTTTATTAATCGATTAGGTATTTAGTATAGTGAGCTCACCTTTCCGTATTAGTAAGCTGGTGACCCTCCTCAAGGCCTCCCTGGGCGACTTGTGGAAGAACTTGGGCGTCAGATTGGGGGGCAGAGTGAGAGGCTTGCGGGCGCCGGTACCTCCACCCTCCCACGGCGTGGCGTGGTCCGCCGCCATCTTGGTCGCGGTTAGTCTGTCCAGGTGCTCGATGGAAGCGGGCCTGGTGGCAAGCGGGATGAGGTTACTGCGGTGAAATTGGTTAATGTTCTTAGGTCTACGTGCTTGTTATGCACTTTCCTTTTTATGCTACTGCTTCATAAAGTTAAAGCATATCATTTTAACGGGTATCTCAAAAGCACTGGCTGTTAATACTCTAAAAGTACATCGTTTTTTATAGTTACCTACCTTATTTTATTTTTATTATTTTTTCATGTTGTTTTGCAAGTAGGTACTTGGTTAATTTATTACGTTATATTATAATATTTCTACTCTGGAATTATTCAGTTTATTATGTGATTTACATGCTCAAAAATTAGATTAACCTAAAGAAAATCATTTTTTATAATTACAAAATACTTACCTACGTACTACTCCTTCCAGCCCGGATGACTTTCACCAAGCACAGTTTCATTTGAGCATTAGAATTCATCACTACCGTAAATGAATTAAAAAAAATGCAAAATTGTATACCCTAGGCAGAATTCGAACCTGCGTCTTTCGCTATCAGTACCAGCGACGCCTCTTCCATCTAGGCTACCGCAGCTTAATCGTTGCCTGCGAAATGACTCCATGTACCACGGTCTGTAAGTAGTTTCTTTCCTTACCTGTGTCTTACCCGAGGGGATCTGCCCCTGGCTTGTGCACCCATCCGCAACAGGTTAGCACCCGTAGCCACTCATGACGCAGGAAGAACCAGACAATTTTGGTAGGTTCCTTGCGTTTATGAATTTGTCTTTATGGTGTTCGTAGCAGTTTCCAGTTTCTCTCTTACCTGTGCCTTTGCCGAGGGTACCACCCTCTGGCCGGTCCACCCATCCGCAGAAGGTCCGCACCTGTAGCCACTCCTGTCGCTGGACCCACTATTGAGCCCCGCCCGTACCCTCCCAATGTGGCACTGCTTCCTGTAACAACAAGATTAAAACATTAATCGGGGAACAATTAAAAATCTTCTACCTGGAATTTTCTAGGACAGAAAAATGTTTATACAGAGCTTGACTATCATGATGTCTTGAATCTCGACTTTTAATCCATAAGCGAAATGACGATGAAGTCCACAGTAGATAATAGGTAGGTATACTGGGATACCCACCGAAAGTTTACAGGTACAGCAACTCTTTGAAATAACTGAGCCTTCCATCTTTTGCTACATAATTATCAATTAGTTTGTGCATATTTTTGTTGTTTTATGTAGATTAAATGCATTTTGTATTGTTAATATTTTGTTTGTAGGTATATATTTCTTTGACTTTCCGAAGAGTACATAATTGTCACGGGCCGAAGCCAAGTGCATTGCACTAAAAATGAAACTGGGTAAGGAATAAAAACTTTCTGACTACTCTACATGTGTTCAGTATGACTGCTTTTTGGAGAAGTTTGTATGTTTTCGATTGGATTTCTAACGTTTTAAGACTGCTGGGGACTCTTGGGGATACCTACATATACATCTATATCAGGCCTATATCCCTTGTGGGGTAGGTAGAGCGAAAACGGCCGTAAAAGGGTCATTTACGCAACGTCTGACAAATATTGGAGGGTCATTTAGAAAATTGTGTATCACGACATTGACAGGTCAGCCCATCACCTAAAATTGCAATACCCGTGGGGATACCTTCGTTTTATTATATCTCACTTGACGAAAAAATAGCTGGAAGGCTTCCTCAACATTGTCCATTTATCAGAAGACCGAGGAATAATATATTGACAGACGTGTTCGAGACGTGTGATGCCGGCTTAGAATAGCATCACCCCATTTCTTTCCCGTGGGAGTTGTAAAAGGCGACTAAGGGACTCAAGGGTGTGTATTACAATTTTAGGCGATGGGCTGACAACCTGTCACTATGGCGATATACAATTTTCCGAATGACCCTCAAATATTTGTCAGACGTGGCGTAAATGACCGTTTTGCGGCCGTTTACGCTCTGCCTACCCCGCAAGGGATTATAGGCGTGCTATATGTATGTATGCATGTATGTGTTCAAGTTATCCATTGGAATATCCAGGTGGTGTAGGTACTTGGTGCTCAGTAACGGAGGTTGAAAATAGTATCTTCACATTTCTAAACGTGGGTCTCGTAAAAGGAAACTAAGGGTTAAATCTAAAGAGTAGGCAGTGGCGGTCCCTGTGGATACAACACATTAGATAAGGTCGATGTCCAGCAGTGGACTGGTTGTGGCTGTTGATGTGAATCCTAAGCATTGCCGCCTCTTGCGAACACTGAGGGCTCTGGAAGGCTGATTCAGGTCTAAAGATTCTATCGTCCAAACGAAATAAGAATTTCTATACGCTTATTGACTGTATTGAGCTATTTCAAGAATGTTTTGTTGTTAAAAACAAAAAAAGTACTTATTTAAAAATATAATTGCTTAAAAAAGTATGACTCGTGAAGGATTTGAACCTCCGACCTCCGATGTATAGGATTGTTTTGAATTGAATTGAATGTATCGGCGCTCTTACCAACTAAGCTAACGAGTCTTGTTAGCCAACATCCAAATTTGAAACCGCTTTGTGCGAATTGCAAAATATGGCGCAACAATTTTCGTATAGCGTACCTACTTCAGTTTTTATAAAAAAGAGACATCACTACAGATCATAGACTTAGAATAATACGTCACAGATAATCAAAGCGTCGTGATCTCACGTGACGAATTGAAAGTACCTTCTAGGTTTTAAAGACTGGCTCTGGCTCTACATTGTCCATCAGCCACAAGAACGAGGGTTCAGGTGTCTAGTTGCAGTTTATGTTTTTAAAAGGCAATAAACTAATAAACTACTCATAAATCATATTTTAATTAGCATTTTCATGTGGATTTACTTATTCCTCAATAGTGAACTCCAAGTTGACAACCACTGCATAAAAAACATAGTTAAAAAACTATCCTTGGATTTGTCGGAAAACGTAAAAAGAATGTTTCTTCCGCATCTAATGCTAAGTTCACACCACGGTCCTGATCCTGACGCAGCCGCAAATATTGCCCGAAATACTACCGTGGAAGTATTCAACGCGAGTGAGTGTTCACACATTGCCATCATATTCTTCTTAGATAGCAATACATTCCACTCGTGCTCGTGCTGCCGGACTTCCACACGAAAAACCTAACACTGGGACCGAGCATGGGAAGTGGCAGCGGCATATCTACTACGAGAACGAACATATTCAACCTTCCTATGGAATGTATTGAGTTCATGTGTATTATTAATTGGAGGTCCAGTGGAATTCATAGCATGTGTCCGTTGCACGTCACAGCCTCGTGCAAACACTGGAGTCTCTGGGAAGCTGGCTGACCCATGCATTAATTGTCAAATACAATAACAAAAACATTAAACCAACCTATTGACTGTATTGAGTTCATGGTATTATTTCTTGGAGGTCCAGTAGAATTCCTAGGAGGTGTCCGTGGCACATCACAGCCTCTGGCGAACACTGGGGTCTCTGGAAGGCTGGCTGAAGTCTGCAATGCTCCTCTGCCTCCTGACGCCTCACGATTTTGCCTCTGTAATGTCCTGCGACGCGCGCCACTCGCGCCAATATCTGAAAATTATAACAGAGACTTGTGAGTGTTTGTGAACAAATTTGAATACCCATAGAGGAAAAGAAAGTCCACCTTTGTGCTACAAAACTCGTTACAATTATTTGATGATTATTTGGTTGTATAAGGACAAACATTATTTAGGTAGCAGGTAGTGTACAAAGTTGTTAAGACGTAATTTATACTAAAAAGCAGGCTGGAACGCGTATTTTAACGTAAAAAACAGAACCACAACGCAGCCATAGGAATCTGCTCGTATATACTTCGTAAAGGCCGTGGCAAAGTTATGATAGGCGTTTCTGTATGTTTCGTTCTGTGTTTCGCCGGCACGCTCGCTCGTCTTGTGCCTTGTGATCGCAGTTCTAACCTAATGGTCATGGTAACGGTCATGGTAATGGGCATGGTAGGTGGCATGCTAATGGTCATGGTCATAATCGACAAATTAGGTACATCTTATGAAATCTAATTGTAAGTCAGATAGTGTTAGATGTCTGCCGCATGTGTTGGGCTTGTGCCTGCTTGTGCCACTGTATATACGCTGAAGTATACGCGAGTACTGCGTTGTGGTGGTGTTACGTGTACTTATCCACGACCAGATTCAAACCCAATGTTGTGGCCCAGTATCTGTATTTTACGTAGATACGCGGATGAAACTACTGAAAGAAATCTATTGAGATATTATTCTAATTTCATCATAAGGTGATTGCAGAAGCTATTTAAAAAAAATACATTGATGAATGTAGGTATTTCACAGCGATAAAGATAAGTACCTAGAGTTCCAGATATAATATGGTATTTCATTTATTATTTATTTATGTAGGTAGAAGTTATCAAAAGGAAAATCTACCGTTGTATTAAAAACTTATCATAACACTTTCTTACTGGCCACAAGCAAGATATTATTAAATATTTTTCAAAAGAAGCGAGGTTATTATCAATGAATAGGTTTTATACAAACACATATAGCACGCCTATTATCCCATGCGGGGTAGGCAGAGCGTAAATCAACCGCAAAAACGGACATTTACGCCACGTCTGGCAAATATTTAAGGGTCATTCGGAAAATGGTGTATCGCCATAGTGACAGGTTGTCAGCCCATCGCTAGATATAAAAAAAAATTGCAATACACACCCTCGAGTCCCTTAGTCGCCTCTGACGATTCTCACGGGAAAGAAATGGGGAGATGCTATTCTAAGCCGGCATCACATGGCATAGGTTTTATAGCTCAGTATTTTCTAGTGTTTTCGCTTCTCAAAACTAAGTTCGTAGTATGACAGAACAGAACTTACCTGTAGGCAATGTTCTCCTGTCTGTAGAGCCGCTTTTGAAATTACTGCTCCTTCTGTTTTTGTTGTAGCTGGTCTCCATGGAGCGCGTTTTGAGGCTGTTTGTGGTGTCGCGATGCGGGGGCACGGCTGGAGGTTCTGACGGCCTGTGGAAAAACAAACAAAAAATTACTACAATATGATGATGATCGGCCTATCTGATCGGTCTTCTAAACGTTGTGGGTGGCCGTTGGATTTGAGGTATGCTTATTACACCAAGTAGACGTTAATTGTTGTGTCGGTGGTTGATGTTATTAATGAACATAGTTTAGTTTACCTTCTCCTCGAATCCATTGTAGCAGTTATGGGCAGGGTATCAGATTTCTTCATGTGTCGTTTTTCAGACGTCTGCATGATTTCAGTATACTCGTCTTCAACTTCTTGGACAGGTGAAGGAGGTAAAGGAGGGAACTTTGGTGATTCTGGGGTTTGCGGTAGCGGGCCCAACTCGTGGGCCATACTTGGCGACGGCGGTAATGGGTGGTGCCGGTACGGATGCTCTACTATCTGTACATTCAGTGGGAAATCTCCACCGCTGGACACCGCCGAGTCTGATGATGACGGCTGACGCATTAAACTAACTGGCACATCCTTGGCACTTGTCGACTTGTGCATACTATTCGTTCTCCTACCCGAAGACCTGTCGCGACGCTCTATGGACCTCTGGTTTTGAATCTCGTTGTGGCTCGACGATTTCTGAATGTCGTGCCGCTTCTGTCTCTCTCTAGAACTATAACGGAAATGGTTTTCTAATATATCTTTAGATACTTCATCACAGTATTCATCCTTATGGATATTCCAGTCTTTAGGTATGTAAGGGGTAAAGTGTTTTTGGTCCCGACCCTGATTGAGTATAGCGCTAATGTTATTTTCGATTTTTCTGAGCGGGGAGGTTTCTCCGCTGGATTCTGGTTCACCGCTGTCCTGGCCATCCTCCTCCTCCTCAACTGTGGTGATGAGTGCCTGCCGGCTGGCGCTGGTGCTCTCGTCGGCGCCGAGCGTCGGCAGCGACACCACGCGCACCATGCTCGGCGGCACCGTCGTTAGCTCGTTCACTGTCTCATTACACTCCGGTTGAGGGGTCTCTTCCACTTTACCTTCCCTTATCAACGACTGTATATTATCGAAAGTTGACGAATATTTTTTAAAATCAGCGAACCTATTTTGCGGAGATAGCTTGTTTTGGACTACGCCACTCTTATGGGTGCTCTTATCACTCGGCATTTTCCTACTTCTAGGACTGTGCGCGAAATATTCCTGACTTATGTATCTATCCGTTCCATTGTTAAGGTCTAAGCTAAGTCTTGATTTTGGAGAAGTCAATTCTTTGCTCAACTTAGAATTTGGCGTGCAGAGATCTATACTATATCTAGAGTTAGGTGTGTTTAGTTCCCGACTCAACCGCGAGTTCAAGTCGACACTGTATCGAGATTGCGGTAGACTCAAGTCTGAACTAGGCCTCGAGTTGTACGAGCCGACCGATCCTGACCCACTTATCGATATACTCGAACCGTCTATTGATTTATCTGTATCTATACTCCTGTTTAGGCTATGATTTTGAAGTAGGCCTGTATTTGGTTTACTGATTGCGTTTTTGTTAAAACTGGGCAGTTGCTTTCTGTTTTTGCCCTTCCGTATGACGTATGTTCCACAAGCGACGTCTTGTTTTCTGTCGGAGTCATCGCCGGAGGTAGGAGAGGCGAGGGGCTCGCATTGGTTGGGAGGAGGGGGTGGAGGCCAATATTCGTCGCCCCAATCGTCATCGACACGTTGTGGAATGGAACTGGTGCTTGAATGTGACTGATCTCCTGATTTTCTTCTTCGTCTGCCTATAACCTAAAATTGAAAAGTTATAACTTTGAGTAAAGATATTTATTTATATACCTACGGAAATACAATCAAAGATATGATTTAAAGGGTCTGTTACCTTTGTGCTTCCCGGAGTCAAAAGAGGGTCATCACCATCGAGAGACACTTCCCAAGCTATGGAATTGCGTTTCGAAGGCGTGCTGGCTGCTGGCGGCGGCGGCGGGAATGACTCCTCTAGCGAGTCGTCTGAAAAGTGCTCGTCGTCGTGGCTCCTCGATCCTCTCGTCTTTAATATCTCCGTCACGTCCTCCGACGATCCTCTACACACTTCTCTATGACGTTCCATAGAACCGGCGAGAGTCCGCGGAGGGATTTTAGCCTTCGGTGACAGCATTTCGCCATCGGACCTGCTGTCTCGTTTACCATTCTTTCGTTCCGAGCTCTTGGTGTTCGATGGTGATAATTTTGGAATAATCAGTGTAGGCGATTGTAACTGTCTGCTGAACTGTTTGGTGGGCCCCGGGTAGATGGTGACGGGGTGTTCTCGCTCTGTAAACTCGCTGGAGAATCCCATGAAAGGAAAAACTGGTGGGTTCTCGCATGAAGGTGAGCGCCTAGGCGGTGGATGCCTGGGGGGCAGCCAGGGCGCCGCGGGGTCGGCAGGCCGGGTGCCGTGCTGTAGAGATGCGAATCGGTGCGCGAGCACTGGCGGCTGTTGGAGTTCAAACCCGCCGTTTGTCACGCCTTCTTTTTCCCATCCGTATGGCCGCTGGTGTTTTGTTTTTGGCTGTAATAAGGATGAGATGAGTTTGAGTAAATTTTTTATGAAATGTAGGTGTCACTTTAATTTTATTTCACAAAAGAAACTTACAAAAGTGGTTTGTGTAGCTGTCGTGACACCGTTGACACTCAGAATAGAGTCCAATCTTTCTTCTGCTTCACGCTGTTTTTCAGATGGTGGAGCCTGTTTTGCCGGAGATACCCTGGAATTAATGCCAAATAAACTTTAGTATATTTTAATATTTCAGTTTCATCAATTCATTTACCTCATCCGAATAAAAAAGGTGATAGGTAGAGTTGAGCCGAGTTGACTCGGTCTGCCTCTTCGGGCGAAGTTACCGCGCGCTTTTTCATCGGGACAAACGAAGCCCAGCAGACTCATTAAGGAAACAGAGTAGATATGATCTGCTCGAGCTCTGCGTGGACGAAGGGGGCGAAGGTTTCTCGGGCTTAT
Source organism: Tuta absoluta (assembly GCA_027580185.1). NCBI lineage: Eukaryota > Metazoa > Arthropoda > Insecta > Lepidoptera > Gelechiidae > Tuta > Tuta absoluta. Next base: position 18,594,097 of record JAQAHW010000002.1, read on the forward strand.
CCGTTGAACGGAATTCCAGCATTCTCTCATAGGCAACAGAGTAAAGATTTTTCCGGCGGCGGTAGGTGTTAGGGCAAAGGCTCCTTGCGCTCCTCGGTTGGAGAATGGGCATACTCACTTAGGTAACAGAGTAGAGATAATCCGCTCAGCCTCTTCAGGAGGCGGCGGCGAGTGAGGCGTTCGCGGTGATGGCGGGTCTGGGGGCGAAGGTTCCTCGCGCTCCTCCGTCGGTCGGAAGCCCAGCGCAAACTTCGCCCTGAAAACATTGATAAACAGGTTTTTTGATCAAAAATATGTAAAAGATTTAAATTTTCAAGGTAAAAATTATGTAGCTGAAGAAATTGTTTTGTTATTTTGCTATCCGCTCTGATTTTAATCAAGTCAGTTCAGTTCAAAGACCGACTGCTTATAGGTGCTCATCGCCTGGGACACCGAAAATTTACCACGTATCTCCGGATTCAGGATCCTGAGATCGACGCTCTCTGAAAGCCTTAAGTCACTTGGTCAATGTGAACAACCGACCTTCTTCCGTTCATGCTCATGTATCCATCGTCCTCGGAGGTGTGCCCGGCGAGCGGGGAATCGTCGTCAGTGGCGGGGGTGGCGGGGGGTGGCAGGGGTGCCGGGGGTCGCGGGGGGTTCCACAGCCGCGCGCGCCTCCAGCGACCGGGGCTCGCCCTCGTCGTACTCGCTCAACACCTGGTCGAGCAGCTCAAGCGACCGCTGCACGTCATCGCACCCGCTGGAAAGGGGAAAGGAAACAGTCAGATTTTTGACACGTTCAATCAGCGTGCAAATAAACCTATCCTGTTTCAAAGTGTAAAACTGCTGAAAATTTTAATTTTATTCTCAGATATTCTTTACAGTCAAGAGCAGGAATATCTGTAACTATCTTCTTTCTTAAGTCCCTGAAAAAATATTTTACGATACCTATGTAATTTATTTTAAATGGACACAAATCCCCCTCGTAAGTGCTCCGTATCTCCCCAATTCTTAAGTGAGTTTATTCCAGCAGACCAGCAATGCAGTCAATTGGGTAGAAAATGGCGAATTGCACTCATTTCCTGAACCACTCGCCCTGAGCACCTTCCTTCCCCGTCACAAATGAATTAGCCACGGCACTTACACTGATCTCTAGCAGCACCGAAGTAGGTTAAGCTACGAGTATCTTATTCGTATCTATTCTTGACGATACAATTTTTGAATTCTTTAATAATACATACACGGCAAGAAAATATTTTCCCTTCATACTGAAATACTCAGCTAAGTATATATAAATAATTTATGCCACTCAGTGTCGGTAACACGATAACATTGTTCTAACTTATTTATAATCCGACCTGACATTTATTGGTAAAAGGGTATATCCGTTCTATTCGATAGCTTCGAAGGAAAAACGTTTTTTGAAAAGGTCAATAGAAGTCTGTATGTTAGTGAGGTACTCTGACAGGAAAACCTTTGTGTAGTATTAAGAGTAGAAAAATATCTTTGGTAAAAAAACATCTGTATTTATGGAAAATACATACATACATACATATAATCACGCCTCTTTCCCGTAGGGGTAGGCAGAGACTACATCTTTCCACTTGCTACGATCCTGACACACCTCTTTCGCTTCTTCAACATGCATCAATCTTTTCATACATGCTCGTCGGTTTAGGGTACTCTTGACCTGACCTTTCTCTAGAACGTCCCCGATCTGATCCAAGTACGTGCGTCTTGGTCTTCCCCTTCCAACGTTCCCATCCACACTCGCCATATACACCTGTTTCGTTAATCTTCTTTCATTCATTCTCTCAATGTGACCAAACCATCTCAGCATTCCTTTTTCTATACCAGTCACTATGTCATCTTTTATACCGCAACGTTCTCTAATCACGCTATTCCTTATCCTGTCACTCAATTTCACTCCTATCATACTTCTTAGCGCTCTCATTTCTACCGCATTTATTCTACTTTCATGCTTTTTCTGCCATACCCAACTTTCACTCCCATACATAAGTGTTGGAACTAACACTCCTCTATGCACAGCCAGACGTGCCTTAGTAAAAAGTGAGTAAAATGGCAAGGGAGAATCTAAAAGGCTACGTTCGTAGCAAGCACTTGAAAGTTGCGCTGTTAGCTCACCCGGTGGACTGTAGTAGCTAGCTGCTAGTCCGTAAGAGAATTCATTATTTAAAGGCAGCATGTCCTTGCGTGAAGTGGTTCTAGGCTCGGAGGGGAAGGCACAAAGCAACCCTTTTGAAAGTAGGGACATCAGCTCTCGCGCCGTCTCTCGATAAGCTCTCAGCGAGTGCTACGCCGCTCTATATTTGCTCAATAAACTGCACCGCTCATTCACGACAAATTTATTTACGGCTACGAGTGTAAAGGCAATAAAAAGCGCATTAACAAACATTCCTGCTGCTCGTTTTCTTTGTCGTTCGAAAATCAACATTCAATTTTATTGCTCTAGAAAATGGTGAAATAGTAAGTTATATTGAAACAGATAAACACGCAACATGTTCCATGTGTTGGATTGATTCGTCACATCGTAAAACGCAAGAGGACATTTTATGAAGTGTCGGAGCCGTCGCGTTGTTGTATCAGTTACAAGACGGCAGACATCGTGGTATCCATGTTTGTATTGCATTAAACGCGCGTGTCTGTGGTGATGGACAAAACATTCAATCTCAATTTATTGATATTACTCGTATGTGATCTCTGATAGGGCAAAATTTGATGACAGTACGGAGGGGACCCTCGTAACTGACGTATTATAGGTTCTTGACATGGCGAGCCCAATATCCTGAGGCAACCCCCGCCTCCGTGGCTTGTCTCCGCCGGCGATCTGCCGCGATCGAGAGGGCTTCATTAGTGTTCACCTCACTAATGATGTCTACTGTAGATCCGCGGAGATTTTTAGTAAGATACAAGTACGATCATGATTGACATCGCAAGGAACTCACTGTAAGAGACTATTGATTGGTTTCTAAATTAAATCTGTCTGTAGGAGTTTTCCATTCGGATGAGCCCTGGATACGTGTATTTCAAATAACTTTATACCGCTGCCGGTAAAGCAATATTGCTTCCGCTGCGTGTGGCGGCTGCGAGCCTACTTACGACTTTGAAAGTGCATCTATCGCGATTCTACACTTTCTCAAACTTTATGCCTTTGTTGTGGTAAGGTATAATGCAAATCTACTTACAGGTCCAATAAAAATAAAATACATTGTCATAATCTAAAATCAAATATGAGAACTCGTCGGAGGGTATTTATTTAAAAAAGTTTATTTCCTGATTAGTTGTCTTTCAATTATAAGTAACCTATGTCGCGAACTCGCAAACCAATTTTCATGGAATAGTGATCAGATCCCATGGTCATGTGTGCTCTTGATATGTTACGATCAGACGCAAACGGAATTTTAGGTTTCAAGCAGCGACGTGGTTGTAACTAAAATTCATAATGTGGTTGTGATGTATGTGATAGTTTGAGGTCCACAGCGTGTCTCATTGTATCGCCAGCTCGCACAAAGCAGAGCACTCAGCAAGAGTGGCGCGCCGCACGGCGGGCGGCGGCGGCGGCGGTGGCGGCAGCGGCGGCGTGAGCGTACCGCCTTTGTTTTATTTCACCCACGCCACGTCAAGGGAAACTCAGGGGGTTGCCCGTATCCCCAAATTACTCCTTCAAGTTCAGCGTAGTTAATTAGTTGGGAAAAGGTTTTCTTTCAAAAATATCCTGTCGTTCTTAAGACATCTCCAAATTTACCTTGAATCAATCTACTGTACTTCAATTACTTGCTATGTTGTCATTGTTTTGGTAGCGTGATACGAAACAGAACGCAGAGTTGGTGATGTTTAATTAACACATCCGCCATCCGTCATATTCATTTCCGACTTCGATAGGAACTCATAACTCCCGAGCCTACATCTTACGGCGCAGCAGGTACTATTTATGCGGAAATGAGTGCAGCGAGGCGGAAGTGCAGAGCACCCCCAACCCCCCTCGTCGCCTCGGGGCGTCGACCCCGCGGTATGCCTTGGCACACAGTTACAACTGAACGACGCCCTCTTAACAGCAATACGCGTTCACTGCGGCGAAAAAGTTGAAGATCATCGAACTGAAAGTACTACTACAAAATGTTGTTATACTTGCCATAGTCCAAGCATAATACTCGGAACCGGGGGTTGCTAGCAACATTACACTACCTATTATTTTCTTCTTAGTGGTCGGTGATATTGCAGTGGGGAAACCAATGCACTGGAAAAAGGCCAAATTGCATAAAAACCAGACTGAAATTCCAACAGAACTTTTAACAAACGCAGGAATTTTGAAAATTAAAATATACAAGAGAAAATATTTCTTATATCTGCGCCTGACAGGCGTGACGTGACCTGCAAACATGGAATAATTACTTCATGCCTGCGAGCCTTCAGCGGACCAGTTAAATAAAAGCCAAATAACTGCGCAAAAATAAATTTAGTTTCTTTACGGAAAGTTTTGAATGGTTGGTTCAAAATAGTGCAGCTCGGTCGGATTCTGGCTAGTTTTTAAAGCGCAAGAAACTTGGCCAATTAGTTGATTCTGGAAGTTCGTGCTATTAGTGTTGTTCGGTCTAGTTCAAAGATTTAAACGAGTCGAAATTGATTTACGGGCTCGCTCCTTCCGAGTTCCCGCCGACTTTAATATCAAGATGGAATAGATTAACGAAACGAACTTACATAAACACTGAATAGGAAACTAAAATATTAGGACTCTATAATGACCATAGCTACCTTAAATATAAATAGATCTCAGTTAATAAATAAATCCGCAAAGGTTGTGAAGTGGCGGCAGTACAAAATTTTAAGAAACGTGACCAAAACCTGAGCGTCCAGCTTATCGTATGAATCTTTCATAAAGTGCTTCCTCGCGCTCTACTATGTAACTACCTGGTTATCTACGAAAGTTCACACCTTCGCTCCGGTCCTCTCAACGGAAATTGGAATATGGTATCTGATGCAGTTACATAACTTCGTCTTATAATGCTCGCTCGTCGCTTCAATGAGAAAATGTTTTTCTCTTATCGTGAGTGTTATCTAAACGCATCCAATAATTTTACCTACTCGTGCGAGGTTACCTTCAAAATAGAATAACTTTGCCAATAATACTTTGCGGATTTAGCCAACCGGTGTAGCTCGTAGCCGTTCTGCGCAGTTTGATTCGGTTTCCGAGAGAGAACCCAAATGCGTGTGAAAATGTGTTTAACGTGGTTTAACCCAATTCCAGTAATTAGTCTGCGCAAATATTAGGATAGCCTCGATAGTTCCCAATTTGCCCCCTAACTTCATTGGTTTGATTCCCCGATGTCGCTAATGACGCTCCTCTGCCCGTTTAGCGGAACCGCGATCGAGCCAATATTGACTCTATAAAAGACCGAGTGCACTAATGGTGTAAACTCAAATTTTTCTAAATGTTATTGGATGGTTGAGTCTCAGCGGGAAATCCTTGGCGTAGTCGGAAGGAAGCTTGGGGACATGCCAATAAGTGCGGCGAGCTGTAACAACACCTCGAACAAACAAGCCCCTACCAATCTCACTCCTCGGCTTAAGGTATAAGGTCGGTATTTCCAATAAGATTTTCTATTATCGACTGCAGCAGCTTAAAGCAATTTTGTGAGTCAATATTGAAGTTTTCAAGTTGGAAGCGATGTGTTCCGTTGAAATAAATCAACTATAGCTATTTGCTACTAACTTTGTTACGCGTGTGCTTTCCTATACCGAAAGGGTACTCGGTAGAGTCGGAGGACCTTGCAGTTTGTAACGAAACTTCTCCAACTCATCCAATGTGAAAGTAAAAAGTTTGTGAAATGAATACTGAGCTGATCAGTTTATCACACACGAGTAGTTGTAGGAAGAATTTCGAGTGCATTTGCTAGAAATGATTCAAACGAGAGGGCCGGAGATTGGAGGTGTTAATTTAAGCAATCAAGTTAGGTCTCGTCGCCGGGTGCGCCGCAAGATCCTGTGACGAATCTTCGTTAGCGAATTAATGTTGGGCAGGCTGCCTGTTAGTAGATAATTAGCATTAATTTAGAGCCGCTGAAATATACGGTCTGATAAGAGGGAAATTACTTCGCAAATTGTTCGACATGGCCGCAGTTTCAGCGACCGGGGCATTTATTCCGTATTAAAGATACCTTAAACAGCAGTTGCCAATGAGGGTATAAATTAATTAAAATACCTACATGCAAAAACGGTAGCATTTTGCTTTAATGTGCGCGGTCAGCGGCGGCGGGGGAGTTATAATTCGCGCCCTAAATCATGAGCAGTCATTGACACTGTGCGCATGTGGGCTTGAGCGCGTGTTGGTAGGTAGGTTACGCCATTCACACACGTACCGAACCATATTGCGGTTTTTGGCAGCATGCAAACTAATTCTAGCCTGTGACAACCGGCGTCGCAAGCGATGTTATGCGGCCTTTAGCGATTTCATACAACTCCTTTTATCAACAAAATCGGACCAGCAAATTCCGCATAAACGTACGGTGCATGTGGGAAATACCTTAATCGAGTACAACAGCGGTACGGGAAGGGCGTGTAATCTGCAATTTGTGGTGTATTTTAATTTCGACCCGTGGACGTATCATCGTATATCTCAACAAAATTTACGACCGCTCTGTTGTTTAGATTAGAGATCTCGTTTATATATGCAAATATTACAAAGATTTATGCTTGATCGAACATTGATAACATTTATAAGTTATTGGTCAATTTCGATTCTATTTAGCATTAATTCTGTTTGCTGTAAGGTTGCTGAGTAGTTCCATTCATTACCAGAAGAACGCGAACTAAACTGGGAATGGAAACTTCAGCCACCGCAGACCATTATAGACTTGCTAAGTTCCAAATGGAGATGCAATCCGTAAGACTGTGGTTGGTGGTTGGTATCGATCGCGGCGTTCCTGCTGTTCCCGCCAGACGACGCGGCAATGAAAAACTATGCTTTTTGTGCATTCTACTACTGCCAACTACCTTCCTATGTAGGTACGAGTTCATTCATACTTTGCTGCTTGCTTTGTTGCTACTACGGTATTAGGAAACAGACGTCAAATATCTCGTATCTTTACTCATTCCATGTTTCTGAAACATAGAAAAAAATCAACGACTCTTGTGAAATCGTATTTAAATTGGTTTTTCATGCAATCGAACTGAGTTGACGATATTTTATACAATATCAAATACTTGTGCGATTTTTAAATATATTTTTTTTATGCTGATGTTAACAGTTATCGTATTTATTTCAACAATGATAACAGCGCAAAAAAAATTGTATTACCCGTGTAACTTCGTACAAAAGCATAGTTATTAGTTTTCGTGAAGGTTTTCTTAGAATCGATAAATGTTTGCGTCGTCATGAAAACGTAGTTAGACGAAATGTCGAATCACCACAAAATAACTTAGATGGAATTGTAAAAAAAAAGTTGGTTGATCTCCTCAGAAATGAGAAAACGTGATTCCATAACGTAAACGTTATTATACTGAATATTTGATTCTCGCCCTCTGAGATAAATACTAAAATCGCATTACAGCTCCGTCCGTGTACAAATACAGGTAGGTTTGTAATAATAAGAGGAGAAATTACGACCCTCTGAAACAATTTACAGATGTAGGGAAGCAAGAAATTGGGTAACAGTCTAACAGAGTTAACGGTGTTGGGGTCTCCCGAATCTTGTAATAGGCATGAGTTCCCTGGGCCCCGACGGCACGGCGGCGGCGGCGTCGGCTCGGCATGCTTCCTGTGTTACACTAAACTGTGTAGTAATAATCCGATTATTATACGCGTCCGCTACTGTGCATAGCTATTGTTTGAATTATTGAATACCTCAACCCCCTACGCGGGAAAAGTTTCGTGAATGTTTAAGCAGGAATGAAATTCAAACATCTTCATTCTAATAATATTAAACTTACACCACAATTAATAGAATGTTCAAATTTGCGGGGCTGGCAACTTTGCGATAGAATATGCTTAATCATTCTATTTCGTAGCGCTTTAAGGATAGAATTTACTAAGGAAATTGTTTTGCTTTGTAAACAAACATGCGAACGCCGTTATTGTTAGCAGAGCATGATCTTGAGTAGGCAGACGACGACAGGCGACAGTCAACCCCTCGCAGACGAAACGAAATTGCGCTCAGTGCTTCGAAAACAATCGCGCGAATTAATAAATTACACCAGCGCCCTTCTTCCTGTCGCGACCATGGTGCGACTGCAAGGGTGACGTCGACGACTACAGTGCGACGACATGACCAAACGGCGTAGGGAGTGTCGTCGAGAGAGTCGAGACTCTACAATAGTTGGATTGGACCCACCGGATGCTGCAGCATTAGCTACATGATTTATCCGTCTGGCAGCGGCTGCGCAGCGTTAACTCCCCGACAATGCAAAGGGGACTAGCAACATTCAATGCCCAGGCAGCACACAATTCAGATAACTGGCCGCAATGCATGTTCTGTTTTAACTTAATTTTTTTATAAGACCTATGTACCTTATGTTTCCGTGTGATGCCGGCTTAGAATAGCATCACCCCATTTCTTTCCCGTGGCGGTCGTAAGAGGCGACTAAGGGACTCGAGGGTGTGTATTGCAATTTTAGGCGATGGGCTGACAACCTGTCACTAAAGTGATACACAGTTTTCCGAATAACCCTCAAACATTTGTCAGACGTGGTGTAAATGGCCTTTTTTGCGGCTGTTTACGCTCTGCCTACCCCGCAAGGGATAATAGGCGTGATATGTGTATGTGTATGTACCTATGTACCTACCTACATAGTGAACAATAAAGAAATATTGTATTGTTAACAGTTTAATCTTATGCAAGATTTAACTTTGTTATAAATGTATAGAAGTTGCCAAGTTCTTATTAACGACTTTGTTTGCTATAATAACGATGATAGCTGCGTTAGTTCTGTAATATGTCGATAGGTTTTCTTAAAGCTGAATAGTCGTCAAAAACAGACCTGTTACTCAAGAACTTATGTAAACTTTTGTGTAACATTGGTACAACGTTCCATCAAGCATGTTGCAGGATAATATATGTTAGTATATTATCTTTTAGCTGTATAAAACAACTGGTGTTAACAGTTACTCAGCAGCTGAATAAAGTAGGTGTTTGTCTTAATAATGAAGCGTATAGTAGTCTAAAGAACATATAATATGATAGCTAATAACTATCCAATTTATGCCGGTTGTTAAATAACTATAACACACATATTAGCAAAATATTGTGTCCAAATTGCCTAAGTAATGTCCAGGTAACCGCCTTCCCAGACTTTTATTAATATATTAGTTTTAATGACTGATTTTGGTTAAACAAAACTTACTCAGAAGGTCTGTGCTGGCTGGGTGAAAATCCAACAACTCGTTTCTTTTCCTAACAGTCGGCATGTAAACAAAACGCATTACCCTATATCTACACTTCTACACTAATATAATAAAGAGGAAAGATTTGTTTTTTTGTTTTTTTGTTTGTTTGTATGTAATCGATAAACTCCGAAACTACTAGACCGATTTCCAAAATTCTTTCACCATTAGAAAGCTACAACATTCCTGAGTAACATAGGCTACTTTTTACTACGGGAAAATTCCTCATTCCCACGGGAAAACGGTTAGAAGCAGGAAAAGCGGGAAATATAGTGGATATTACCCAAATTAGCCAAACCGATTTAGCGATCTTCGTGAAATTTGGCACTGATATTGGTGGTATATTGAAAACAGACTTAGACTACTTTTTGTCAGCACTTGAGGATCTGGAGTACCTGATGGTGGACACCAGGAGCACTGCTAAACTATATGATATACGATAATGGCTTGATAGCAATAGTTGTTCAGCATGACGGGCCGCTTCTGCTGGAACATGGTCATCAAGGATCTGGAGTACCTGATGCAGACCACCAGCATCCCATCTAAACTAGAAGAGCTTAGGTAATGGCTTCAAAGTAAAAGTTGTTTAGCATGACGGGCTGCTTTTGCTGGTACATGGTCATCGAGGGTCTGGAGTACCTAAAACAGACCACCTGCATCCCATCTAAACTACAGGAGATAAGGTATCGGCATCAAATTAAAAGTTGTTTAACATGACGGGCCACTTTTGCTGGCACATGGTCCTGTTGAGTCACTTCTGCTGGAACGGAGTAAAGAAGTAAACAACTTTTTACTGCGGGCAAAGAGCTTATTCCTACGGGAAAAACTGGTAAGTAGCAGCGGGTGAAACCGCTGGGCGGGCCGCTAGTTGTCCATAAATATGTAAATGGTATAGGGTGACATATCAAACGAGATTATTCTGATTGCATGATTTGAATTTGAATACGTGACTTCAAAGTTTTACGTAGCATTAGATATTATCACGTTTATCTGTGAATTTCATAAAATCATCGTTGGTTGGAATTAAAACATGGAATCCTAACTTGGCAAAAAAAGGGTACAAATTACTTGTCCACAAGCCGCAAGGGTGTAAAGAAGGGTTCGTAAAGAGATGTCGTTGTGAAAATCAATATAATCACGGTCGTTTACCTAGCCAGAGCCACCCCAGCAAATTGTTGCAACCCTATCACGAGCACTCGAGACGGACCCTGCTCGCGGCTGTTTTTAAACCGGTGGGTGAAATTTTGATCCCTTCTTTGGTGTTTCGAAGTTCAGTCCACGCCGCCGGTTGCCGGGCACCTATCTGCAGTTAATTATCTGCTTGCAGAGTGAGGGGAAGACGCAATCCCTCCCGTTACCCCGTGGCAACCGACTCGGAGCCAAGATTCATTTTGACGGTAAACCCCCGTAATTAGTTTTAATTAAAACCAATCGAGGAGCAATGTGACGCAATATTAGATTTTATTCTAAATTCTAAATCAACGGTGTTTTCCCGACCGTTTAGTCGGAATTCCAGATTAACATTAAACTGAATATTCAGGAGGTGCTTCGTCGATTTGAACAGTAAACCCATTCATTATCTAAGCGGATGACATCTGAGAATTGTGAAAAATAATAAAATCGTTCTTTGGAAGGTGCTTAACGTTAATGTGGTGTAAATCATTAAGGTGAGTGACGCGTGTGACTGCGCGGGGTGGTGTTGGTGACAAGTGACGCGCGGGGAAAGAATCCCGCTATTTGTCCGGAGCGTGTAATTACCGGTACAAACAGACAAATTAGATTAATCACCTGCTTCTTGACGGCCAGGTGTTAATGGGTTTTCGCGTTACGATCTCTAAAATGTTAAGTGTCGACGTGCCCCGGAGCCCTCGTTAAATTGAATACGACTACGTTATAGTGACGGCTTTTTGAATAAGGCCCTTGTCGTATATGATGTAATTAAAACATGCTCGTTCATTGTCGCTTAAAATAGTTAACTGAAGTCTATTTAGGCGTTAGTCGTTATATCATCATGTCCTGTTTTGAAGGTACTTTTAAAGTTCTATATCAGCGTTGTTTCAGAGTCACACACACCTACTGAAATTGACACAGTAGAAGTAAAAGTAACAGTAGGGTGTCGCGTTTGTTTTTTATGTAAATGTATGCCGCTTACAGACACTCGCTACTATAATAGGTGCATAAACTATTGAAAGTAACTGAAGTGCGTAGGTTTATTACGTGCCTTTCCGGTCCTTTTCAAAATGACGTGTACCGATTTCTTTCTACTGTAAGTTGGGGTTGTGTATAAGCCACATTCTAATAGTAGGCACGGTGCAGTCGCGTGGCTCCCCCAGTAATTAGCTGTCGACGGACGCGGCGGCCCCTGTTTGCTCACATCACTACCTCCGCCGACGCCCCTGCCTCGTGCCTCGAGCCGCGAGCCGCGTACATACGTGCCGACGCGATAGCTTCATTATTATGTCTACTTATTAATGTTAGCTATTGACGGCCGATGTGGCGCAGTGGTAGTGTGACTGTCTACAACGCCGGGTTCGATTGGGACACTCACAAAGTTGATATTTATCACTTTGTGAATTTGTTCCCGGTCTGGTTAAGACATTGCAGGGTGAACCACCTGATTGTCCGAAAATAAATGATTCCGTGCTTCAGAGGGCATGTTAAGCCGTCGGTCCCGGTCGTTGGACGACTCGGTGTTCCACACGGAAATATAAGAAAAGATGTGATATTTGATTTTTGAACGAATAAATAAGTCGCGTAAACCTACATCATATGCGATATTTTGGTAACATGTCTAACGAACACGTATTAAATTATGGAACCAGTAAAAAGTCTCATATATAAAATTCATGCAATTTTGACTTTGATAACTAGTTGATTATTTTACAAATAATACCCAATTTTAACAAAAAATAATACTTATTCCCAAAAATTTATTCATATTTAGTGAGTGGTTATCGGACTTGAATATGTTTACTAATTTATTTTGTAACTTAAAAGATAAATAGTTCTTAAAATAATCCCGTGCGAATTAATAAAGCGCATTCGTACTGCAGTGCGTTCGCTTAGCTTGCAAACTAAAACAATGTTGTACTAATCTGGCAGCGTCAGCTTCACCGTTGGCATCAGGGCTCGCACTCGCACGGCTCATTAACGTGAGAGCTTTACGCAACTCCATTCAAACGTATTCAAGCTGCGTGAGTCTCCCAGCGCGGAGAATATACTACCTTTCAGACACGTCGCAAATTAACTTGCTCCAACTTTCCTAAAAATAAAAACACTTGGGATTTTCTTGTAACTTTGAGGTTATTTATGTCCAAAGTTGAATTGTTTAGTCTCTCTCTCGAGAGAGATATAGCTGTAGTATTACGTGTTGGTTGTTAACAGTAGTGTCGCGAGTGTTGCAGTATCAAGATTGTCAGAGATGCACGCGTTCTCGGAATGCAAATGTTATTCACAGCAGAGCGCAAAATTACTAATGAACTCAGTTTGTTTAAGCTCGTTTCCAAAAGGAGTTGTTTGTTGGCACTGTGATCATACATTACAGAATTTTCACCGCTTTCGTCTCGTCTGCAGGCAATTTGCTCTTTGTAATATGTTTACTTATTTAATAACGGATACAAGTAAATAAACAATTGCAGTACTTTCTAAATATATTTTAGGCGTAGTTGAGAGATCTAAGAACGTCCTTCAATAAATAATATAAGACGGCCTTGGCAGGCTTCTATTACGTCACGCTCTACCCACTATTACTCATAGTTTTCTATAGTCCAGCCCTGCCAGCCCCTAATCATAACATGTCTGGAGTATCCCTGTGTTAGAACACGGAACGGACATTATCGGCGTGTGTTTTCGATGGCGGTACTTTCGCCGGCAATGGCGGGACGGCGGCGGCGCACCGGGCGGCGCCAATAACCAACCTTCACTTTCTACGCCTCGATGCTACGGGGGGCTACAGCTCACCGCTTCATGGTTCCATTTTTGAATCTACAATTACCGAGTAGATAAATGTGGTGATTTTATTAGCGACCAATGAAGGCCTTCAGTACAGGTCCATGCTGGGGCAATCATTTTAATAATTAATTTCAATATTATTTTGGGGTTTTGATGTACTTTGTGTGTGTTTGTCCATGGCACCTAGATATATGTGTGTCAGACCAATATTCACTTTCTGTGCTACGTTGCCGTGTAACAGTTCACTGCTTCACGTTAGGCGTCTAGACTAGATAATATCCTTATTAAGTCTATAATTACCTTAAAGATACGTATATAGTTTTTGTTTGTGAAGGGCGGTGTCTGATTTCCTTTCACTTTTTACGCTACGCTGCTACGAGGTGCGCCTTGCTACGAGATACAGTTCACCGGTTTATGTTGTGTGTCTAGACTAGATGATATCCTTGTTATGTATTCTATAATTACCAAAGGGCCTTGTTATCCATACGTATACCAGCTATGTATACTTTAATGTGGGGTGAAATTACCATCAGACATCGGAAATCACTCGTATGTAATCGCCTATTGGAAACGGAGGGAACTATGTGATTTTTGTTAAAAAAGGGCATTCAGGGCAACTTTCACTTCCGTGCTACGCGACGTGCCACGGGGTGACAAAGTTCGCTGCTAAATGCAATCTAGTAACTTAAGTAGTACTTTTATATATATTTTATTGCTGATTGAGTTTGGTATGTTTATCATGTTGTTTAGGCTGGTCTTCATTCTACACGATATGCTTTCTGCTACGCGGTGCTTTATGCTACGAGATACTACGACGCGTCGTAGTTCGCTGCTTCCGTCCACCCGGCTGTCCGTGTCTCAATGTGATCCCATAATCTTTCATTCATTTTCGTAGGTACTGTCTCACAGTTTGTAATAGTGTTTGTTTTGTTTTACATGCCGTGTGATGCCGGTTTAGAATAGACTCACCCCATTCCTTTCCCGTGGGAGTCATAAGAGGCGACTAAGGGAATCGAGGGTGTATATTGAAATTTTAGGCGATGAGCTGACAACCTGTCACTATGGCGATACACAAATTTACGAATGACCCTCAAATATTTGTCAGATGTGGCGTAAATAGCCGTTTTTGTGCAGCCGTCTACCCCTCAAGGGACAATAGGCGTGATATGTGTATGTAAGTATGTATGTAATATGTATGTTGTTTTGCTACCATGATGCGTATTAAACGTAATAAACTCAAGCGATACGGAACGGTATTCAATTAGTTCTGAAACTAAGTCTATCAATGAAATCACTTTAAATACGTTTCGTTATATTAAATTATTATGAATACGTATAACCAATTAGTATTGCAAATAAAAGCAACGAAGTCCATCATTCAATAATCAATTTCACTATGTGACGACTATAATATATTTAAGTAAATAAATTCGTGTTTCCCTACTTAATTAAAATTCTCGTATTATACAGGACAGTAACCGCCATGTTTACAGAATAGCTATCATAGTCTGGACCCAAGGGCAACAAAAGGCTTATGCAGGTGTAACAATAACAGCTGGTCAGCGAAAAGCCGACGCTCCATTATGGAAATTGACAGCGAGGGACGGTGGTAGGACTATGCGCATACTATTTACCATAATGTTATAGATTCGCAGTCGCCGAGTACATACAAACTCCAGATTCTTTACCCTCGCATTCTTCGACGCTCTAAATCAAGTTGGACTATGTTTGCGGAGGCTGTTTATCCGCTACCCGGAACTGAGCACAGCCTATCTCTCCCTATACTCTCTACTTTGCAAGTAGATAAACAGTTTCCTTCACGGTACTTTTTTGAATAAATTACACCCCCCGACACACCCAAAGCATTCAAACTGTTACCATTACCAACATAAAGTACCAGAAATAATTTGATGTGAGTTCTTTCAGCAACGTGGCTGTTGTGTGCTGCTACAACACTTTCCTGATTAAGGAAGTGGCCACTAAATCATAACACGCCCCAAAATATGTCTGAGGCTTGGTTTCAAGTTATCAGAGGCATAATATCCATGAAAATTACATACTTTAATCTAGTAATCGAAAGGAAAAGGCGTTGGTGCTACAGAAATGGTTTCTGGGTTTTTTCAACGTTACCTATTTCGGTTGGGCAGTTGAAAGGAAATATAAGCCTTATAATAGGTATATTCATATTAGGAAATATACAAAATAGAAAAAGTAGGTTGGGGATTGAGCTTTGTTTCATTTGGCGGGAAGATAGGCCAACCCCTGCATCCTAAACAAATTGACCCACGTTCAGCGGGCACATTTTTGCAGCTCTTTTTTCCCCATGCAAATAAAATTTTCTTGTCTTCAATTTAGAAAATATTAATTACCCCATTGTTAATAATAAAATATAGAAAGATCTTTTTTTAAACAATGTCTAGTCCTATATGGCGTATATAAGAACTAAGACAGCAATTCTTTTGTTAATTTTGTTGGATGGACGAGCGCATTAAGCTGTATCAACTGTCTGGGCCTTGTTATCCATAAGTATACCAGCAATGTATACTATAATGTGGGGTAAAATTGCCATCAGACATCGGAAATCACTCGCAATCGCCGATTGGAAACGGTCGGACCGATCCATACCGCCGATTTTAGATTTTACGCTCCACTATGTAATGAAAGATTTGTCTCCGCTGATATCATACATTCTTTACGTGTATTTTGTTTTGTTGGTATATTTCAGTTCGAGGTATCCCTTTTCATAGATCATCAATTAATAAGATCTCCGGTTATAAAGAATATCCAAAAATGAATTATTAATAAACAAAATACTCGACTGCGGCAACCGAAAAGAAAGAAACAAGCTGGAAGTTTAAATGTACCTTCTACATAATTTTAAAGTAGGGTGGACGGGCACAAACATGTCCTTGTAAGAATACCTTTGGTTTTGAAAGTAAAAATGGTTTGTTAAATAATGGGTTGTTAAATATGACAAAGCCCCTTTAATATTAAAAAGGTACGGTTAAACTTGCTTGCTTATTTCCTTCTATTCGATTACCGTAGTCGGGTATTTTGCTTTTTTATTATTTATTTTGCTATTAATTCAATTTGTATCTTTTTATATTTTAAGTGCCTTAATTGTGCTGTCATGACTAATTAACAGTCACAACAAGTCATGCTAGTATAATTTTAGTTATGTAAAGAACCCGCGTAGATGGCGCTAATTTAGGGAAAAAAGTGCGCATACATGTATTATAGTGTTTATATGGACTTATATTAGGCGTTTATATTTTATTTTTATTTTATTGTAGTAGTGTATTATTGTTCCTTCTGCATCAAGGTCCGAGCTGACGCTCGGACCTCGATGCAGAGAGGAACAATAACACACTACTTTTCAATATTATACCGATCAACCGATTCATATAATTTGACTTTAAACTTCTTTCAATTATTCAATGAACTACTCAACAAATTATACTTTCTTACTATAAGGCTACAAGCGACTGTGTATTTGAATGTTGTGAATGGAATGTGCATTTATATAAAACATTGTACTCGCTTGGCTATATGAGTCAAGCATTACAAAATTATATTGAACGAAAATACGATGCAGAACAGATCGGCTTATTAATTCATTAGCATAACATTACACACTACCTAACAAACCTTAGGTATGGTATACTGTGTGTTACATATAGGTCGTACGTATTGCACTGCTGCAAGGATTTTGTATTGTCTGTTTTCATATTATATGCTTTCTATCCAAACAAGTAAGCATACTATAATGAGTGTGTGTTTTTTTTTCTAAGTAACCCTACAATATGAGTTACAATGACACCTCAAGTGTTTAACTGGAGCTCAGCTTGACTGTACATGAAAGGACATAGAAATAAAAATAAAATAGAATAGGTACTCAAAAAATTATTATTCATACACCATTTCTTTAAACATGTTACATTTCTAAGAGCACATATTGTTGGATGATAAATACAGCTATAAACATCATTACAATTTCTATATTCTTCATACAAAGATAACAAATTAGGGCAACGCATATCCTCTATATTAATAACATCACAATGACCTAATATATTTTTAATCCATATAGCTTTTTCAATTCCCTTGCAATAAATTGTTTTTCCTATTAGAAATTCGTCAATATACAAAATGTATTGATTATAGGGTATAAAACCATCATTCCAATTAGTTTTTCTGTTCCTTTCTATCCACTTTACTTGTTTCCTTTCTGAGGTTGTAAGATTGTGGAATGGGAAAGGAGGCTGAATCAAAAGAACTTGAACTTTATCACCTTCCAAAATAGCAATTTCTTTCAGAATAAAATTATTGTCTGCTGTTTTAAACCCTTGAACATCTATGATGACAATCGATTTCATGTTAACTTGCGTACTATATTACTCAGAGGTTTATATTCTACCAAACGATCGTTTATAATCAAACAATAAGCACTTGTGTTATTTGGAAACTCAGAAGAGCTTTCTATTTCTAAGCGAACATCAACTGGACCGGTTTTCAAATTTTCATTTTGTCTTGAACAATCAATAACGAATAATGGAGCTTTCTTCTTGAAACTATTAAAATCAAGCAGTGGATCTATAGGAAGGTTATAGAACGACTGGCGGAATCTAGCATACATATCATATAATATACTGTATTTGTTAGCATCAAATTTCAAGTTAAGAGCATCATATGGATAATAGTAAGAATTAAGAAAAAGTGTAATGTTCGTAATATTACAATGATCAAATGATGCGCTATCATTCACTTTATTATTTCTTCTGTTCGTTTGTAAACCAAATATAACATATCGAGGCTTTTCTAATTGGGAAGTAGTTTTAACAGACCATGAATGTTTAGTTGTCTTTGGTAAAATAGGATATTCATATAAATCCCAATTTCTGAACGCAATTTGGATAGGTTTATCCTTTTCTAAATGTTTCAATAATGTTAACCTTTGATGATCAGATACTTTAACATGAGGCATGCGCCATTGAATTTTATTTAAACTGAGCTCTATAGAATCATCATTTTCACACATTACACTGTTTAAATTTGTGCTACTCCTATTCAGTATTAATTCATGTTTGCAATTGATGATGATCTTCCTATAGTCTTCTGCAAAACCCAATAACTTATTCAACGGTAAAAGAATACTAAATTCCCCATCACCATTTTTAAATCCATCTACATTCCAACCCCACATTTCAGAAGCCTTGCTTTCTCCACTGTTCATAGAAACTAATGATTTCATTGTTGTAGTTATACCAGAATTCCTTATACGATCTATTTCAACTCCATTCATTTCATACCTAATGTCTTGAAAAAGAAAAGAAATTGCATTATTAACAAAATTCACTTTTTTGGCTTTTATAACACCAGTTGTGGCTTCTTTAAATTTTATACTAAATCTTCCTTCTATGTATATTGCACTTGCTGAGGGCAATACATAAATATCCTGTTGATGGATAGGTATCCGTATTTCATCATTTTCTTTAAAGCTATTATTGTATGGATTATAAGTATGGATTTCATAACTTTCAATAGTATTATCAAATTGAGGATGATCAGATATTTGAAGAATACTCATATTTTAAATCCAAGAGCACGAAGAAACTCTTTATTTTCTTTTGTAATTTTTGATTTTGTTTTACGTCTGGAACGTTTGATGTTTGTCTTTGTAATGGTTGTGTTTTTATTTTTGCACTGGATTTTGTTAATTCTAGGATTATCATTGAAAACAATCATTTTAATTTTCGTATATGAAGACACAAATGAATATTTTCCTTTCTAAAATCAATTAAGTTTCCTTGTAAATCTGTAATTTTAATCGAAATTGAGGTAATCACTTTCTTTCTTATAGGTAAATAGATAATATTTTTTGGTACTTCAATAAGTTGCTGTCCTGGAGGCACGTCAAGCACAAATTCGTGAATGATGTGAGTTGGTAAACCGTTTGTGTAAGAACTTTGAATTAGATCACATTCGATCCGTATCACTGATACTGGAATAATGTTAACAGGGTAGACTGATTCATGCCATTTATTTGATTCTAAAGTTTTTGGTGGGAATCCTAATAATGAACCTACACTATTCTCAACTGTGAAATCAATTGGTTGAGAAGAAAACAAAGAGCATGTAAAAGTATTATTGTTTGGCTTGATTATTATATCACAGTCTTCAACATTGGTTTTTAGATATTCAAATAAATCAAATAAATCATATGTACCGCAAGGGATTATTAGTTTATTATTTTCACCGTAAGCAAATATATTGTTATTTTCTTTAATATTGGGTATTGAATTAAATGTCGAAAAATATAATAATCCACACTCAAAATTACCATCTAACATAAGTGGAGGTATAAATTCTGATTGGAGTACAGATTGATTTCCAGTGACTGTTAACGTTATAGACATTGTGATGAAACTAAACTTCTATGAATCATGTGTGTACTATTTATGTTGCATCCAAAATGACTGTAGAAATTTTATACATAAATGTCCGCATATATATGGATGACGCTGTTGTTCATTAGTGTAGTTGTAAGAAATATTAGATCCAATATATTTAATAAATTCTTCAGGAGGTTTTAAATTCCCATAACTATCGAAATATTCAACATAATTATTATTTTTTGCATAGGCTACCCAATGAGTACCAGAGTTTTGAGAACTATCAAGATTTATTATACCACATTCCCTGTTTAAATAACGTTTTGGCAATTGATCTCTCATGAACACTCCTCTAAAATAAGGAATATCTTTACAAAATTTGAGCAAATCTATGTTAGTAAGCGCTCTATTAGGTAGCCTTGTAATTAGTTTTTTTTATTTGTTATATAGAGCCCTAAACCATTTCCCAATTCTTTAAGTTGAAGACCTCTTCCTATATGCAACGTTTCCATTTTTTTATTATGCCTCTTCAGTTCTTGTAAACGTTCTTTAGCAGCTTTTATAGCATTGACTGCTCTTGCTATTCCAGCCGCTCCACCTGCTAAACCGCCAGCAGCAGATAATCCAGCAAATATGGGTACTAGAGGAAGAAATCCTCCAACTTTTGGTACAGGTATTACTCGTGGTATGTTAATGGATGAATCCAAATCCGTCGTTAGTTCTTTCACAACAGCAATTGCCAGGTCAATAGCTGCTTTCTTACATTTTGGTTTGAATTTTTTAATATGATTCTTGGTAAGAGAGACGATATTGTGAAATGATTTTTTTATTCCAGTACCACATTTAATATTTCTTGTTGCATTTGAAGTATTTTTCTTTTTATTATTTTCACAGCCAGTTTTAGGATTTTTCCTCAAAGTGTTCTTCATATTGTGTTTCATTTTTTAATTATGAAATTAAATAGGTAACTAATAACACCCTTTCCAGATGCAGTTCCTAAATAGAAATGATAATATTGTTACTACCATCTTGTTTATAAAACATTTGACTTATCTATCCAACTGTTTTCTTCTGATGGCAAACCTAACCATTTCACAAATAATTTATTCCCTTTATTTTTTATTACTTTCTCAACCAGGTAAATGTTGGGATATTTAGTTTTTTGTAACTCCTGTGGATAAAATGATCCTAGGATTGGACGATGTTTAGCGTCTTCTAGAAGATAGGTAATAGGACTTGTATTTTGAACTTTATTGACAGTAAAAATTTCAGTGGACCAATTTGGCGTATACCCCTTTTCAAACGTTCCTTTATATTTACTAATTCTAACAAAATCTCCGACTTTAAATTTAGCTTTTTCTCTTTCAGACTCTGGTTTAAGGATTTTTTTTTTGTACTTTTCCAATACAAGACTTTTATTACTAGAATTAACTTCGATGGGTTTTAGACCAATTGTTCTATGTTTTGTATTGTTATACATATTTATTAATTTGGAAAGCGAACCAATCCATGTATAATTCCCTTGCAAACTTAAATGTTTATACAGTTTACCTTTAAAAGTTCTTATGAATCTTTCCACTATCGAGGCTTTTTTCGTGGAGTATGTAGAATAATGATTTATTTTAAAAGCGTTTAAAACTCTTTTCAAATTTTCATTATAAAATTCTGTACCTGAGTCAGTCTGTAAGTTCTTCGGAAAACGACCCATTTTAAATAGCTTTTCAAATTCTCGAGTAACATGTTCCTTACTTTTTTGTTTTAAAGGAAACACCCATGAATATTTTGAAAAGGTATCAATAATAGCCAAAATATATTTAAAATTTTTGTTTTTTCCTGACAGCGATTGCATATCAATAAGATCAGCTTGCCATAGATCATCTATGTCTTTCATCACAACATGTCTACGAGGAAAATTTTTTCTTGTTTGTTTATGTATTTCATTAACTACATTTTCTTTACTCATTTTTTTCTTGTTTTTTGCGAAACTGTGTCAATGTTTTGTTTAAGACTATTAATTTCTATTTGAATTTGAGCAAGAGTCTGATGTAAAGATTTAATGTTGTTATTTAATTTACTAGACAAATTATTTAAAGATTCGTCAACATAATGCTTGGTTGCATAATTGCCAGAATGCATAAAAGTATATTCTTCAAGGCTTTTATACAAACTCTTCACAGTTTCATCTACATATTGTTTGTTGACACAGTCTTTTAATTCTACTGGTAACCCTACATGTTTGATGATCCTATTTCTAGCATCAAAGCAAATGCTATCCATTAATGTAGTATTTGGTTGTAAATCATTATTATGTTTATATTTTTTTAAAACATGATGCCCAAACTTGTCAACATTCATGGTCAACTAACGATGATTAAATAAAGTGATTTGAAATTTTGCACTCTTTTTATTCTTTAATGATACCAGCTTCCTTTAATTCTTCTAAAATTGAAATTATTTCATTGTCATGGTTTGTGTTGCCAGCATCCTTGGAGGCAATCAAAATTTTTAATCTGTCAACTAGTTCATTAGGATCGTCCCAATAAACTAAATCAGTCTTAGATTTATATTGTTTTAAAACTGGCAAATTTCCACCTTGTTTTACGCTTTTTGTAATATTTTCCGAGAAGAGAGGTTTGATTATTTGACAATATTTCATTCCTGAATTCCCCTGTATCTGACCAGATTCTTCATACCCTCTTTTATGTGCGTTTGTATGAATCAAAATGTTTTTATACGTTAGTTTATCTGTTTCAGTTATCAATCGCACATCGGGTTTATTTTGAAATAAAAGTTGAGATAAACCCGGAGTCATTTCATAACTTTTATCTTTTAAAGTCAGTATTGAATAGTTTTTCGAGTTAGAATCTCCTATTTGTTTGATTGTTATAGGAACATTTCCAATCATTAATTTTTCCCCATCATCTCTTACACCATAAGGTACACAAATATTTTTGGTGTCACTTTCGATGTGAAATGTGTTTAATTCTGTATCTTGATCTTCCTTCACAGGAGATTTAAAATCATTTTCATCTAAAGAGTCATTACTATTACTGTGAGAGTCTAGTTCAATAGTTTGGTCACGTGTATCTTCATTTTTTTTTACATCCTTATAATAATTAACATTATTATAATCCTGACATTGTTTTTTCAGTGTAACCATTGCTTCCAATGGGTCGGTTAATGGTTTAAACATTTTTCGACTTTTAAATTCTAAGTTATCTTCTTCTTTGCGCATTTGCTGCAATTTGCTTTTAATATTTTTTACCGATTTTATTAATTGTTCTTTTATGTTAGACTCCATATTCCAAAACAATTTTGTACACTTCTACTAACTGTTATAGCTTATGCTTTAATGGTATGAACTTTAAGAAGTATTCCCTATTTGTAACATCAAATTATTCAAAATTGACGTATAAATCAAACGATTTCCTGTATCTTCCATTATTAAGCTCACAATCTTTGTTGATTATTAAACAAGCGTATGGATCTGCCCATATCCTTGAAGCTAAAGACTTAAAATTCTGCCAACTCATATCAGAATTAACATGTTCATCATATATATGCTTTAAGTTAATGTCATCCTGTTTAAAAATTATTATTAAATTAACATTATCTCTTATTAAATGTTTCGGTATTTTTACATATGTTTGCGACAAGTAAAAACAGTCTATTGCTTTATGTCGGCCCATTGAAAAATAATTAGATATATTAATTTGTTTTTCGCAAGCCACATCGTCAAAAATAAACACAGAGTTGTTCAAAGCCTCATTAGGAGATATAACATCCTTCTCATCTTGAAACATCAAAAGTTTAACATCAGGAATTTTCTTAACGACTTCTTCCAAAAAACGATATTTGGGTTGAAAAGTAGTTTTCGAGTAAACGTAAATATTATAAAATTTTAGACCATTTTCTTGTAGTAACAAGCTTAACATAGTGTTTGTTTTACCGCAATTTGAAGGACCGCATATTATGCAACGGATGGAGTTGGGTAAAAGTATACTATGTTTAGAATTTTTTGAATATGGGTCAGCATCAATCTTATCAATAGGCAAAGATACGAGTTGTTTGATTAGCTTCATTTTACTTTCTGATAACTAAATTGTTTTATTTGTTATTATGTAGGTACACCTTAGAACGAAATAACCAATAAATCTTGTTTCAACTAAAATTGTATTGAGGTTACTATAACTTTTATCTTGCAGTGAAACCTACAGCTCAAGCACAGGATTAAGTAATCCATTACTTTCAGTTGAATAAGCAGCTTTTGTAATGATAAAATATTTATTTAAATCGATTCAGTACTTTCATAATACATACCTACATTTAAAAAAACAGATGTTTTTTATATTTTTATACCTATATGTGCTAAGGTAAGTTTCTACATATTTATAATTTGACCTTAACTCGTTCATTCACCCATAAGTCTGCAGTTGTAAGCAAAAATTACTAGGTCAGTCATATGGTTAGTCATTCTTACTTTGTCATCATATTTCAGGTCAGCGGTTCTTAAAGTTACCTGTGTCACAACCCACCTAACGATAGAATGGGACAGCTCGATTACTTACAACTAGTCACGATCGAGTCAGCAATTCGTTCAATATCAGACCCTCCACCAAGAATCCGCTTGCAAACGTGACAGTTTGGGAATGACTTCCACTAAAAAAAATTAAAATAAAGGGTAAAAAGGGTATAAATTGGTAGTCAAAATTTAGTTTATTTGAAGACTTTCAAAGAAGCACAAGTGAAGTAAAGCATATTTATAATTTGCAGATTTAAAATTGGTAAGTACTTGCATCATGTGTCTAATCTACCTGCCTAAGAGACTGTTTTAAATAGTTTGTTGAAGCACATTTTACTTGTATTATTATGTATGCGAAACATAAAATTATCTTTGTTTCAGAGTATGGCAGGCTCACAACCTAATGAAAAGGAACATCTCGACAGACCATTCTTCTATTCTCAGGGTTTAGATGTTGATGGGCTTCCATATTCTCAAGATTTGGACGCCTACCTCAAATATCAGGACACCTATTTGAGGCCAATTCCAATTCCAACTACAACCACCGAAGAACAAGTAGCAAATGGAAATAAAACGAACAAAAGAAAAAAATCTACTGATCCCGCATCTCATATAATAAAGAAGGGAAAAAAGGGAAGGCGTATTATTAAAATTAGTATTTCAAACCTTGATGATAGTGTTGAATGTGATGAAGTGATGGTGCAATATATAATTCATGAACAATATGATGAAATTTTAGAATCAACTGAAAATATTGTGGAGCAAATTGCCAAGAAAATAAGTCGGTGTAACGATATTTAATAGTTTTTTTGTTTGTTATCAATTATCATAATCATAATATCCTAATATTCAACCTATTTTTTTTTCGCTGGTAATGTTATCGGTTTATTTCCAGTAAGATAAGATTGAAATTTGAAAAACTCATCTCGTTTAGAGTTGATGCGCACTCGAACACAACTAAATGCACCAACAACTCTGTGAGTGGATTTAAAACACTGTAAATTTTATATTTTTGAGCACTTCGTTTTGTTTGAGCAATTGTATGTTAAATCTGAGTGAGACGACTTTTCTTTCGCCTTCACTCTAATTGATCGTAGAGTTCCCTCTAAACATTTTTTTTAAGACTATCATACATTATTTTTTATGTTAAATTATTGAAATCAATATAAATAATCAGAAAGAAATTTTGTTGTTTTTTATTATTTTACACCCTATTCTTTGACAGGAAAAAAAAAGTCTAGTGCTAAAGATATAAACAAATAGACTATAGGATTTTGGGTTAAGTACCTATTTGACAAGACGATTAGTTAGAACCTGTCTGTAACCACTATGTATTTTTTTTCTGAAATAAACACTAGTCATGAGTAGTAAAACCGATATTTAATAGGCTGTTGACGCACTGTCTATCCCCTTAGAGCGTATAAACATGATTTTGTGTATCTATGTATGTGCGTATTATATATATATATTAGATCATACATACACACATACCTATATGCATACGTACTTACTATCAACAGCACTTCGATTTACCCCGTTCAACATAAACTGGTTCCCTAATACAGTTGTTAAGAATAATCAATACAGGTTGATCTGTGAATAACTGGGGCTACAGTTGATAGTACCTAATAATCCTCATAGTTCATGTATTGTTAACTTTTAGACGAATTAATATTGAAAAACCAATTTGACATGATACATGACACATTTCTAAAAGTTTGATAGAGTACATAGGCTTCCCTTATTAGATTTTCGTCTCAGATATCTGCGGCGGAATGTCGCCATTATTTTTAAGGATCGAGAGTGCACACATAGCAAAGGTGTTAATACTAATGAACTCTATTTACTTTGTCCGACAGTATAATTTTGGACAACTTTAATCAATTTTAGATTTCTCGTTGCATTGTGCTCAACACATCTAAACTACTGTTCTATAAATTAATGAGTTGCTCTGGAGTGATCAAACATTCGGGGCAAACCCTTCTCAGTGCAACATCTACGGTTTAGAAGAAACTACAAAGTTACAAGTATGTAAGTATTTCTTTTTTTATTTTATTTTATTGTGTGTTGTTTTTTTTTAATTATTTTTAATGTACATTCGAGCTCAGCTCCGGTTTGACACTCGAAGCACCATTGTTACTCTTAACGCGAGTGGCATAAAAACGGTACAAAGTCCAAAGTGTCTAACGGGAATCGGAGCTGAGCTTATCTACACATAGTTACATTGTAAGTCTGCCTACCCTGCTGTAAGATATACAGGCATGATGTTATTGTCTACTTCTCATCCATATTTCTTTTTCGGTTCCATATTTTGATTCTAAAACTAGCTATTGTTTAATTTCAGGTCATCTGCTCCTTTCAATCCGTTTGATTCCGACGCGGAAGAGCGCCAAGCAAGCGCTACCCAACCCCAGCCAAAAAAGAGAAACAACAGCAAACCGGCGGCGGCATCTAGTTCGAGCAAAAATTCAAGCAAACCGAAGCCGAGTGCTAAAAAACAGACTGCATCACCACAGCCGTCAGCCTCACAACCAGTACGCTCTCCACCAACGGTTCAAGACTTGTTTGGTGATATATCGGACAGCGACTCCGAGGCTGAAAGTTGCATCGTGCCGGCTCCCGCTCCCGCTCCCGCTAAGAAGCGTAAAACAAAACAATGCATAGAGGTAAGCGTAATTTTTTTTTTCATTTTATGACTCATGTGGTGTGAATGTAAAATGATAGGTGTAACACGTCTTTAGTTTTATTGAAATCTAGTGCTGTTTTTAATCTCTTGTGTCCACTGCCTCCGTGGTCTAGCGGTCTAAGCCTTAGGCTCACGACCCGGGGGGCCTGGGTTCGATTCCCGGCAGAAGATGGAAAACATAGGTGATATTTGTAAGATTGTTTTCCTGATTAGTTAAGACATTGCAGACGGAATCACCTGATTGTCTGAAAAAGTGAGATGATTTCATGCCTATTTATATTACTTAGTTGCTCCTTACACAATTATGTCAGTGTCAGGGTATCTCGATCTCATAAATTACAACTAGACTTTTCAATTGTTTCAGGAGGAAGAGCTGCAGGAGCAGGAGCCAGTTCGCGCATCAGTGCTTAGAAGCTTTTTGTCTCGCATGACGGGCTCGGGAGTATCGTTTCAACGTGACTACACACGTCGAGGAGAATATTACGTAGAGCTTCGTGTGTACAGCGCTCGAGAGGCGGAGCGGCTGGGCACTGATAGATGGAAATCTGCTTTAGTGTCATACAAGGCGGCTGTTTATCCCGATTCTCCAACTTGGAAAGCTACAGCTGAGTTGGTAAAAGCAGCCAAAAAAGAATTTCAGCATATACAGCCTATTTTATATCCAAATCAAATAATTTAAATGAATGTTTACACTAAAGCAGTTCTCTTAATCGTTTATAGAACTATATAATTAACCTTTATAACCTTAATCACTTATGCAATTATATTAAACAAAGTATGACATGTTATATTATGTAGAAAAATAAATACCTACTTAAATACATTGATTAATTAATAATTTGTGTTTTCTCAATACAGCTCAAACAAAAGTCTTGGTTTTTTGGTACTTTCAGTAATCTCGATTTCAAATTCTGAAAAAGTTAAAGACTGTAATAATGTTTTTCTGTAACTCTTGTAATATACCTGTCTCAAAATTTTCTGCACATAAAAAGTCAAACCTACATAAATCTAATTGTTTATTACATACTCAATTTGATGATGTATATATCATAGCGACCGCTTTTAGAAATCGTATAGTTAGCTATAAAATTAAACCTCAGAAAACTATTATTTTACCTGAAACATTTATGAAACAAGTTTCTAAAACAGTATGCCATCTTATAAAAAGTTCTTTAAAAAAACACACATCTATTAAAGTTAATGTTGAACTATTTGTTAACTACTTACTTCCAAAAAATAATGAGAAATCTCTGAAATCTTTTAATACGAAATATGAAGTAGTACTACAAAGCACAGATACATCATTTTTGTATAAACAGTTTTCAGATAAGATGGTTTCTAAATCAATAGAGTTTGAAATGTCTGAATCAGGATGGTCAATTCAGTCTACAAGTCATTTAGAATTAAATATAGTTAAATACAATCCATTGCGAGCTGGTACATACTTGCCTTTACCGAAGCGTATTCTTAATACAAAGTCATGTCTAAATATTCGTAATGAAGATTCTCATTGTTTTCTTTGGTGTATTGTAGCACATATGTATCCCGCGAAACAAAATCCTAATCGAATATCTTCATATCCTCACTATTCAAAATTGCTCAATACTTCTAACATGTCCTTCCCTCCTAGTTTTGAAGATATTCGGAATTTCGAAATGAATAATGATACTGTAAGTGTTAACATTTATGGAGTCGATCATAAAAATACAGTAACTGGTCCATTATACAAAACATTAACCAGAAAATTATGTCATGTTAACATGTTATACTTTACTGATGGGGATAAAAGTCACTTTTGTTTGATTAAAGACTTTGAGAAACTTGTTCATAAACAACTTACAAAACATAGATCTAAGATACATTTATGTGATGAATGCTTTCTGTATTTTGACAGTAAAGAAAAATTGGCTAATCATGATTGTGCAAGAGTCCAAACCATTTTGCCTGAAAGTGGAACAAAGCTAAAATTTTCAAATTTTGAAAGAACTCAAAGAATACCGATAGTTATTTATGGTGACTTTGAATGCTTATTACGAGAATATTCTGATAAAAACAAGTCTTCTTTTGTGGAAAATATACAAGTTCATGAAGCTACTTGTTTTGCTTACTATATTTGTTGCTATTCCAACCCAGACCTTAACACTCTTGTCTCCTATAGAGGTAAAAATTGTTCTAAGAAATTTGTGGAATGTTTGAGTAAAGATGTAGTTCGATTACATGAAATACTTTCTGATGACAAAAGCATGATTCCACTGACAGAAGATGAATTGAATTCTTTTAATATGAGTACAGAGTGTCATATTTGTAAAAATAAATTTGAAAGCAATGATGATGTAGTTAAAGATCATGATCATTTTACAGGTAAATATAGAGGACCGGCTCATAATACTTGTAACCTAAAAGCGAAGACTTGTCCTTTTATTCCAATCATATTCCACAATCTTGCTGGTTATGATAGTCACTTGTTTATTAATGAACTTTCTCACATAGCTGGCAGAATCAAGCTTATACCAAGAAACAAGGAGAAATATATTTCATTCACAAAATTAATACCTGTTAATGAAGAAAATGTAGTGCAAATGAAGTTTATTGATTCATTCAATTTTTTAAATTCAAGTCTTGATAACATAGTCAAAACAATGGAAAAAAGCGATTTAAAACATTTAAAATCATTTTTTGAAGATCCTTATTTATTTGAGATGGTACAAAGAAAAGGAATCTATTGTTATGACTATATTGATTGTTGGGAGCGCTATGATGAGACTGAATTACCAGATCGTTCGAAGTTTTTCAACAAGCTAACAAATGAGCCTATTACCCAAGAAGACTATAGTCATGCTATGAATGTCTGGAACTCTTTTAAAATCAAAAATTTAGGTGAATTCACAGATATCTATTTAAAATGTGACACCTTGTTGCTCTGTGACTCGTTTGAAAAATTTCGATGCATGAGCTTAGAAAACTATGATCTTGATCCTTGTTACTATGTTTCATCTCCATCTTTAAGCTGGGACGCCATGTTGTTTCATACTAAAGTTGAACTAGATCTAGTATCAGATATAGAAATATATCAAATGTTAGAGAAGGGTATAAGGGGTGGTCTGGCTCAATGTTCACATAGATATGCAAGGGCAAATAATAAGTATTTACCTGATCACACAGATACAGAGTCTAGCAGTTTTTTGGTTTATTTAGATTGTGTGAACTTGTATGGATATGCTATGATGCAAAAGCTACCAGCTGGAGATTTTAGATTACTTGATGATGATGAAATATCTCGTTTTGATATTATGTCTATACCGTTAGATTCAGATACTGGTTTTATTCTGGAAGTAGATATGCATTATCCTTCAAATTTACACGATGCACATTCCGATTTACCCTTTGCCGCTGAAAAATTTACTCCAGTTGGCAGTAAACAGCAAAAATTAATTGCTAGTGTCTACGATAAATACAAGTATGTGATCCACTACATTCATTTAAGAACATGCTTAAAAAATGGATTAAAACTTTTAAAAATTCATAGAGTATTGACATTTAAACAGTCTCGATTTTTGGAATCATATATATCTTTAAATACAACACTCAGACAAAAAGCAAAAACCGAATTTGAACGCAGCTTTTTTAAGAAACAAAACAATTCTGTGTTTGGTAAAACTATTGAAAATAAACGAAAGCAGGTTGATGTTAGGTTAGTGAATATATGGAAAGATAACTTTAACAAAACCAATAAGATTTGCGGCGCTGAAAAATACATCAACGCTCCAAATTTCAAGGACTTATCAATCATATCAGATTCACTAGTATCTATACACATGCAGAAAACAAAATTGATTCTTGATCGACCTATTTATATTGGTTTAAGTATTTTGGAACTATCTAAAAGTCATTTGTATAATTTTCACTATTCTGTCATGACACGAATGTACAAAGATAACATTAAACTTTGCTATACGGACACTGATAGTCTGTTGTATTTGATATATACAGAAGATTTTTACGCGGACATGAAAAATAATTTACGATATTTTGACACAAGCAATTTTGAATCAAATAACATATATAACATACCAAATGTAAATGCAAAGGTACCTGGCTATTTCAAAGATGAATTAGGTGGAGATATTATTTCAGAATATGTTGGTTTAGGAGCAAAACTTTACTGTATTGAATCTATGAAATCTTCTATAAAGAAAGCTAAAGGTGTAAAAATGTGTGTAACTAAAAAACTTGGAATTCAAAAGTATAAAGACGCTTTACTTCATGATTTAACACTTCGAGATAATATGTGTATAATTAGATCGAAAAACCATAAAATTTTTACCCAGAGGATCCACAAGTCAATTTTCACAACTAAAGATGATAAGAGACAAGTTCATGAAGATAAAATCTTTACTTATCCCTGGGGACATTATAATACAGTCTTTTAAAAAGAAATGTACCTTCCCTAACGCTATAATAATACGAAATATAATTGTTACATACACTATTTGTAGTTGTAAGGCTGTAACTAATTGATAAGTAGTACTTACCTGCATTTAAACTGTAACCTAACAATAAAAATATATTTGAATATTACTTTTTTCTTTATTATTCCGCCCCTTATCCTTGGTAGGTACACAGACAACTTTCCAAATAAATATCTGTATACTGCTTAGGCATGCAACTGAGCAAACGAAGTTTGTAATATTTGTAATAGCTATAAGCACACCAAGTTTAAAGTCAAATCATACAAATCGATTGTTCTCTATGATATTAAAAAGTAGTGTGTTATTGTTCCTCTCTGCGTCAAGGTCCGAGCGCCAGCTCGGGCCTTGACGCAGAAGGAACAATAATACACTACTTATTGTTGTTGACATAATATACATAAAAGCAAGAAAAACAAAAAGCCAATAATAGGTTAATTATATGTTTATCTATACTCAAAAAGAAATATTGCAGTAACGTTATGTGCGTCTAAACCTTTTTATACCCTGGAGCACTTTCTAATAGGTACAAGACTTATTGTTTCTTTGCTAAGTTAGTGATATGAAGAAAGTTTCTCCCTAGAGTCATACCAAAGCCATGTAACCATGTAACAGTGCTGACACGAGGCAATATCGGAACCTAAGCAAATCGTAGCATTGGGCCCAATGCTCGCATTATTTACGTTTATCGCGGAATTGCATTTTGTCAGGACACTTTTATGTCCCACCGAAAGAATTTGTGGCGTTTAGCAGAAACCCGAACTCGCAATTTCGTGCAAAAACTACAGCAGAATCTACGGTATTGCTAATTTTGTTCATCTGTATTTTTTGCGTGCGTGACAACTTTTTGTTACTTGTACAGTTTGGAAATAACTCCGAAACGTTTGTGTCAATTTTTTACGGTATTTCATAACTGTCAATTACTGAAACTCAGTAAAAGCCCACGGTGGAAAGGGGCCGTTTATCGCATAAACTTGTAATTGCTTCCCGGTGAGTCGGCCAAATTTTGCAACCCGCTCTAGGTGGGTTCTATAGAAGAGTATTTCAGTAAAATCGCAGATCAAAATGTATTTTATAGATTTTAGATGACCGAATAACACAGTAGCTGTAAGAGCAAAAATTATGGGTAAAAACTGTACGATTATGTCTAGATACCGTAGCATTCCCCAGGCCTTCTGATGAGAACCCGCTCATATTCTATCGAGGCAATACAGCAATAAAAAACGCTCACTACTAAGTATTTAAATAAACTTAGGGAAAAAAATACTTCACGCAATGCATTACTTTACTCTGTAAATTATTAGATGATTCACTCGACAGCAGGTACGAGTAGCTAGATAGGAAACCAAGTGAGAGTGAAAAGGATAAAAGTAAATTTGTATGAATCTGACATCTTCACAGAGCTCAAACTATATTTTATGAACTACCTCTATAGTCAGCTTCCGTGGCCTTTCACCCGCGAGCAAGCAGGGAGACGCAGTGAATATTATACAGCCAAGCTCACCACTGCACCGAACACTAACTAAATTATCTGAGTGTCGCACTATGTCACTTGCAAGCTGGCTCGCGGTGGCGACAGACCGAATTTATAACACAATGCTCATGGGGGAATACCCTTTAACATGTCTTGTAGAGAACTAAAAGATAAAGGACTCGTGCTACGAACAATGAAGACGATGTAAAAGGAAAAGTCTAACATAAGTAGAAGCTTGTCCAGTCCACTTACGTTTTCTTTTTGACGGTTGGGCAGGTGAACTAGTATATGATCAGCTTACACAGGAAAATTTGGACGACTCGGTGTCATACACGAAAAGAGAGAGAGAAAGACAGGAAAATTTTACACAAACAGCGCTGAAGATGCTAAGAATTAAAACTTCATGAGGTAGTTGCACTGCCAATAATGGCCCGTATTAGTAGTTGTTGGTTAGATATTCTAGAAGTTTCTTTGTAATGTGCGAACAGCAGGTGCACCTCTGAAAGTGTTTCCATGTTTGGGTTCGCTGGACTCGTGCCTGGGGCGAGCGGGCAACACCGGATAAATGCTGGACATATTATGCAGCTCGCCAAAGCGCCCGACACTAATTAAATTGTGAGAGTATTGTAGTCATTATCTCAATTTGTAACCTAGCCTTCATTAGAAACGGATTTCTGAGTTATATAGCTCTGCTTGATATAAAACACCCCTTAAAACGGTCGCTACTTAATACATTGTCATATCTAAAATATCACCAAATCTTTTGCATTATGTAATGTTCTTCGATAAAAAGAAATGTCTTGAATGTAGTAATAACTATGGATTCGTATTCGACTTTAACAATACGAGTTAAACAAATGTGATATACCAGGAACTAAGAGTGCTTGACGATAAGGGCTTATTCTTTGCTCAGGCAGTAATAGTACCTCTAAGTAACGCATACTTGTAGGCCATCATAAGAGCCCTTGTACCTAATTAGATTAACGAGGCCTTTTTTACCTGGTTATGATGACGTATTTTCCAATAGCGGTCATGCAGAGAAATAATTTCCAGAACATACCTAGTTAGATGTTGGACGGCGGCAGCGTTAAACAAACGCGCGGTTTCCTGGTTTCTGAGGGCACTCGAGGTTGCAAGGGCCCTCTGTCCGAGGGCCTGTGAGGGCTTTGATCGGCCGGTAACGGAACCAGGATCACACTCGCGGAAACTTTCACGGGACACTGACCCACATCTAAAGCAAAAATATTTTGTCACGCACCCTCTGTTTAAGAATCAAGGAGTTTAAATCCCTCAAATATAGTTCGAGTCAAGATAACCTTCCATTTGCCTGGAAAATACCCTATCTATTGATTTCAATTATAAAAGGCACTTTGAAGCGTGGGCTTTTTCCATTATATTATAATTTCTGCGAAAGCTCCTTTCAAAAACACACTCGTGACATCTTTCCACATTCAAATTGAAGCCTACGCGGTCGTTAAATACGTAATTTAATTTTAAGTCTCCAATTTCAAGAGTTTTATACGAGTTCCGTAAACGGTGATATTAAAACGTTACCTTGTCATGGAGGTATTATGGCTGGAACAAATTGTAAAGCCATTTCGCACGTAAGCTGTTTCGAAGAAAATTGGCATTCCGATGCTCTCACGAGACTCAACGTCGGCGTCTGAAGTCGTAAAGCCGATCAGACTTTATTGAGTGTCATATTTAAATGCCAGTGTTTTTGGAATGATTATGACGTATTCACGATGTTTTAAACAATCGTTTAGGATGCATGATAGTTAAATCTACCAATTTCTATTTTATTTCGAATTATATTGTCTTTCCATCTTTGAATCGTTTCTTTACACATTCTCAGAATCAAAGCATCAATAAGTAGACTCGCAACGTCTAAGATTAAAAATAATAAGACAGCCGAAGATGCGGTAGTTCAGTTGCATCAACAAAATGGTGTTCAAGAGGTTATCGGTACAAGTTCAGCTCGCTTCAAAACAAAAGCTCTGTATTCTTATTTGTTTAATTTTGTCTGTGCATAATCGGTCCTGATATTGTATCTAAATGCCTTTCATCATATTATTCTGGCATTGTTTAATAGCTACGGGTAATTAGTCAAACAGTTTCGTTGCACATATAACATATGCCTAATTAATTGTTAGCCAAGTGCTATTGTAATGTGAACTGTGCTATTATTACTTTGCTAGTTTGCTTGGTTAACTGTAGCATAGTTTAGATTATTTTGAAGTATGCACAAGTCCTTCAGTATAACTTGTTTTGTTCACCTTCGTGAATAACAAACACGTACTCGTAGAAGTAACAGGTTCAATAACATTTGCTACGGCGTAGCATCTCTTACTGCTACGAGAAGAAACATGTAAATAAATATTTACCAAGGACCGAAAACTGCATAAGACTTATCTATAGAAATGTTCAGTTTTTTTAGCGACCAACGATGTCCAATTAAATGAATCGACTTCGGCTCATTTCTTACACAATTTACTTATTGGTGTGACAAGAGATAAAATTTAATAATACACATAATGACTTGTGTATCCACGTATTGCGGGATACCCTGTCTAAAAATATATATCTTCGCAGACAACCAAATTCAAATTATGACCCACTTCCCTCATATAAAATCAGATACAGATTTATGACGGCCTTCGATCGTAAATATTACTGGCTATCTCAAGTTACAACACAAGAATAGCTAGTACCGAATGCGTAAGTATGGCATCAAGTATGGTCGTAAAAGACCGCAAAGTCTGTTATTCGCTTTTGTTTGCGTAAATTGCAAGTAAACAATAAACAATAAGTAATAATGGATTCAAAGGTATTTCGTTCGCTGCTCATAAATGTATTAAAGCCTTCATTTTTAGTTTTTACGTTTGTTTTGGGAAGACATATACATCAAATGAGACAAATAATGTAACTTGCATATAATTATAAACACCTATGATGCTAGCGACTGCCGTAAGACGTATGTATATTGTTCCAAAATGTTCATCATCCCAGAAGATCATAAATATCTATCACTATGGGAAGGGTTTAACTGTATCTACCTGCTTGTGGTAGCCCAACCTGAATTTATAATAGCTGTCATTTTACGGAGCGGGGAGGTATTGTTTGACCATAATGGTAGATATATTGAGTATTCTTTGCCATAATTTATTTACAGGAATCGGATGTACGTACTACTATGCCAGGAAGACTTAGACCCGTGTAATTAAAACATGTACAAACCTGGTAGACACTTTGAGTAACTAGCTCCATCTATCAAATCAATACCAAATATCGATTTCAGAAAATGTTCATAAATGTGGGCTATAAAGCTACGGCATGGGATACCTACTTGTTCAATTAATAATGAATTACTAGGAAATAATAATTAAAATAGATTGCGTCTGGTTGGAATCGTCGTTTCTGTGAAATGAAAACTGACTAGTACCAAAGAATACTCAATAGCTATAATACGAATTCTCTCTGGGAATTATTCGCACCTATACTTAGTATTTAGTTAATTAAGTTGTTGTGTTTTCGAATTACCTTGTACATATTAATATACTTTATCTCAGTAAGTGAAAAAAAGTGAACAAAATACTCTACGCATTTTGGATGAACATTTTGTCCTAAATTGAAGTCAATTCCTAGAAGGCTTTTCTGTTCTTATTTATACCCAATTATTTTCCTGTTAAATTAGATTGGATATAAAATGTTTGTAGATTTTTGCACTTGTGATAAGGTGAGGGCGAGTGTAGTCATGAACGGCCTCGACAGTGGCGCCACTTCACTAAAAATATGTTTATATATAAACAATCTATCAGAATGTCCATTGCTGAAGTTTTTAGTATTATTCTTAGCTAAAATTAGATCCTGCAAACTCAATGAAATATTCGGTGTGATTAAAGTTATGGCAATGAATACCAAAATTGGCCGATTTTAGCACTAATTTTAATAACTTAAATGACACCGAATATTTCATTGAGTTCGCAGGTTCTAATTTTACCTGAGAATAATATCAAAAACGTGAGCAAAGGAAATTCTGATAGATTGTTTGTATAAAGAGAAAATATTTTTTTTGTAAAGTAGCGCCACTGACGAAGGCGTTCACGACTACACTCGCCTTAAGGCTGCGTGCGTGACGGATCACCGGCGTAGGAGAAATCAAATATCTTTTCCCCCCTCCCCCCCGCCGACCCCTAAGCACCCCCGAAGCCTCCACACCGTAAGAAAAACAACTGCCTTTTCCGTGCCACCTTTATTTTGTATTAAAATATTTCGCCCGTCCCCTGGAGATTGAAACTATGATTTCCGACGTACATACGCCATATACGCTACTATCCTGCCTTTCATGGGTTTTCTCTTTGTGTGCGTCACTACGATATTGCGCTACGCTTTCTTTAGCAAAAACGTCTTGCACAGTGGTTTCATTCAAATCGCTCTGGTAAACAATAATTAAAGTTGCAAACGTCTTGCAATAAACAAATAAAGTTGATTCAAGTGCGAAGTGAACTCGCAGCTTAACAATTTAAAGTTCGTCTGGAGAGAAGTGCGGGCGAGGTGAGAAAACGTGTCCGATAACGAGGACTCCGCGCCGGACATCAATGATGAAGTTGCACTGAAGCTAGCCCCGAGTTACTTAACCGGCGTCTGTCTATAACTTCTATATTCCAACTCTAATATTGTTCAAAATTTCATAGACTGAAAAAGTTTCCATATTCCAGCGGTAGCAGCAGTTTCGAGCAAATTCGTTTAACTCGAAACCACAAAATAGAGAATTTACAGACGCACAGCGCGTCTCTTTTCCAATCATTTATACCTATTCTGCTAGGGCTGCTACTTCTCCTTTCAGAATTTTCAAATGTACTAGGTTTAACATATTACCTACCTTACATCACACAAAAATTGCGCAAGGGAAAAAAATGATTTTTGTTTATGTGTTCGTGTGAACTGAAGGCTATTCCGAAACTACTGCAACGATTTAAAAAATGCTTTGACCCTACGAAAGCAATTTCCTGACTAACACAGGCATTTTTTTCTGCGGGAATAGGTACATCATATTCCTTACAATCCCCACCCCTCAACTGCAACCCCTGCCCTGCCATCCCCTTCACTTCACTTGCACCTCCCTCCCTACTACCCCCTACTTAATCACTGTGCAGAATAGAATAACTGCTAAATTTATATAAATACTTTTAATTAAATATGTGCTAGACAGTTAAAAACAAAAATCTATGATCCGAGTCGAACCTGGGCCAAGTGGGTGCCAAATATCCACACAAAAAAAGGCGTAAACCAATTTTGTTGTCATATACCTCCCTATTATATTGTATTAATTAACTATGGTCACACACAGGTCCCTATGTATTCTTTTACGTAACTGATCAAGTAGTAAGGGATAAGTAGGTACTTATAGTAGAGGCTGCCTGCATTTGATTGACCCAACATTAAAATACAGTACCGCCGCGCCGTTCGAATAGGTCGTATTTGACAGCTGTCAGATTCGTGATAATACTATGACAGAGGGTCCATTTTCCTTTGTTAACAGCTCTTTTAGTATGGAGATGACAGCTGTCAAATACGACTTATTGGAACGGCGGTACTTTAGATTAGTGGATCCCACGTTACAATTCGATATATTTGGTAAGAATATTTGTGATCATTACCTATAGCCTAATCTTACGATGACGTCTTTAGGTATAACTCGACTACTCGAGTGTTCGATTTGGTTCCATTTCGCTCGTGAACGGTAGCGTGTAGATGTGTGCGTGATCGTAGTGACATGTCCTTGTAGCCGGCCATCTGTCTTGGGCGCAGCCACTAATACTTAATATATGTTGAAACTTAATTTGATAAAGTAGCGACATTGTCTGAGCGTGAGCGAGGAGAGGTGGCAGAGTTAATATTTGAGTTGCATTATAAACATATCTGTCTAGGTGTCGGTGAAATTCCTAATGAACTGTGACCGCAGCAAAGGGGCTGGCTGGGTGGTGGTGTGCGTGGGCGTCGCGAGGCGTCTGCGAAGTTGGCGCGCTGGTGTGCGGTGTGGGAAGACGAATAGCGTCGCTCTACCGCGCGATGCACCGCTGTACCAACTTGCCCTGAACTACCATTGTTACTGTTCTCAAACTAAACTTTTTCTCAGATTGCTGGTCTCCAGCGACCGTGTCCGCAAGTTTCCGTAACAACAAATTAACCTTGAAGCATTTCCTTCTACTGATTCAAGTGTTTTTCTGGGAATTCGCAAGTTTCCTGGAACATCTAATTTTCAGCAATAAAACAGGCAGGCTCTGCTCGTAAGAAAAATTTTGTATATCCGAAATCATTTGTCATACCTGTGACAGGCACCTGAGTAATAATAATTTTGCCTGGGGTGAGAAAGAGGCTGCCTTGGGGACCAGCATTAAAAATATTTAAATAAGTAATTACCCTATCAGGGCTGCACCTGGCGCCCTCTACCGGGGCGTAGCAACCGCGCCCTACGTAGCAGCTTTACTGCTACGAGATAAGGGCTACGAAAGGAATGTCTCTATTTCTATATTTGTAACAACTTTATTTATGGCTGTATAAAATTTACAGCTAGTTCACGTGCCACGGGTTCAAGAATTAACACCTCTGGGACAGTTTTATTGCGTGGGTGAATAGCTGCGGCAGAAATAATTATATCATAAGCATAATTGCTTTTACTCACTTCATGAAACTTTTGTAAATAAACAAAAACTATAAATAGCAGTCTGTTAGAAGTTAATGGTAATAAAACAAAGTTCTAATTATGGTTGGGTAGATAAGTTATAAATGTTAAATGGCGGGCCTTTATACATTCATCTTCTGGAGATATTAGGCAGATAAAATGGTCAATCTTCCGTTCAGTTACGGGTCGGTTTATACCAAAAAAGAAAACAGTACGCTTAATTAAATGCTTCTTATTACCAACTCGTGTTTTATTTTTGTTAGAGTACGAATAAGATAGAACTTGTATTCTTTACTTAAACTAGTTTACTTTTTCTGCTGTTGAAGCCACAAAAGTAATGTTATTGTCGGGTACGAAAAATGGTTTTAATTTTTCTGCGCGGTACTAATAGGTTTCCCGAAAATGAGTTTTTGTGTAGACACTATCCAACTTCAAGTAATGTGATTAGGGTAACTCACTCGGCTCCGTTTTTTCCTCTGTGCAGCATTCCCGCGCGCGCCATCTCACGACAGCCCCCTGCAAAAACACCATCCATTAGCGCCGCAACGATCCCTGACACCACTGTTTGTGTTACAGAATCGTTACTTCATTCATCATCCCGTCGATACACATGGCGAAAGTAAACTCACTTTTCCAACATTCTACACTGCATCAGCTAGTTTGCTAGCTCGCTTGCGATTTGGTTGTCTTACAGAGGTTTACAGTGATATTCAGAGTGCAGTTTTATTTGCATATGGTTGCATGAGTTATCTATTGAACCCACTAGTAATATGGGCATGATAGACAACATTTGTATGCCAATTAAGTTATAGGTGGCGGTAGGTACACAAAGTGTAGAGGAACATGATTATTTATAAGATGTATTAACAGGGTGTATCATCTATTCATCTCTTATCTATAAAATAACACTTATTCCGGACAATACACCGGTGGATAAATACCCTTCTTATACCTATATCAATGGGTGGTCCTTTCTGACCCAAGAAATCCTTAGTCCATGTTCAGTGTATTTTCCTCTTCTTAACGCTCCTAAACACGGCTTAGACATGCCTTATTTATAATAAAGGGACGAGTGATACTGCGAATTATACTGTCCGTTTTCAGACTTTCTTTTCTGCACATAAATAATACATTTTCTCTCTCCACGCGCAGCGAGTGCGTTCTTAAATTTAAATTTGGAATAACAAACTCATTACAAACAGCTTCTATTTGTGGCTGAGGTAGCTTATTCAGTAACAAATTATGTTCTTATTCGCGATGTTTCTGAATGGTAAGCTTTTAAAGTTTTCTTTCTCCATGGAGATTAATGGCCTCCAAAACGATTTGATTCGGTTGACATGAAATGAAATTGTTGCATCCATTTGTTTGAAGATAAACTCATTAATTATGGCCTTCAGTTCTTTTAACAGGGAGATAAATTGAAAGAGGCTGTTCTTAAAAAGCGTACTTAGCCTGACCGACCTCTATACAATATCTATATTATTGTACCGTCAAGATCAAGCTGCGCTAGTCACTCAACCTGCCAATGTGCAATTCTTATGCGCGTGGTATAAGAACGGTCCAAAGTCCAAACTGTCTAACCCAGGCTGATCTTGACTGTACTACGTATGCTTACTATAAAACTGTAACACATAAGTTTACCAACTACCAAGCAATTCTCGCTATTCACAGCAATTTAGAGCGTCATTTTTGCTGTGTCCATTGTATTTATATCATAGATTATATTGTTTTATGATTCTCATAAATACCCAAATCGAGACTCGATTTAAATTCAGATGATACCTGTCAAACTAATAACATTTATTGTGTAAACTGCATACTAGACGAATCAGGTCATGGATATAATTATGAGTGAATATATTGGAGAATCTTCTCGAAAGATTGAATATAAAAAACAACAGCAGATTTACGGGGTGTTAGAGAAAGCCCTCTGAATACTGATTGGGTATATTCAGACCATGAAACTGAACAACTATCCCCTAGAAACATATGTCAGAAAACGACAAAAAAAACGACCTCCCACACAAAATCACAATCAGATAGCTGACTGCATTTACAGTGGGAAGTAATTTTTTTTTATGTTGTTCAGTTTCATGGTTTAAATACACCCAATCAATATTCGGAGGGCTGTTCCTATATATAACGGGATAGATCTGACCATGAAGCTGAATCACTTTTCCCGTGAATGATATTATAAGAGTGAGTGCTATTTAAGACCCTGGAATTATTCTTCAAAATTTTCTTCCCAAATTAGAGGAATACAATCAAGAAAATAAAAATATAATATTTTAGGTCTACCTACATATTCAGTCTAGCCTTTTCAAAGTGTTTCGACTTTTTTGATAAATAGTGATATTAACTTCGTCCGTAAATATTAAAAAAAAGGTTCTAATCCCTACGCTACATGACGAGATTCAGTGTACTGAGACTCTAAGGGAACAATTTGTTCCCCGCCCAACCAGCTTACGACGTTATCATCGTAGCCCGTTTTACGTTATATACAGCAACGACTAAACCGTAGCTAAATAAGGCATCTGGTAATGTCTGATTAAGCAAAGTTTGGTGAAACTAGCCCTAAGCGGAAGATGTAGCGATCTAACAAATGAGACTAGATCTAAACGTAGTTAGACAAATGGCAGATAGATGGCCAGCGCGCAATATTTCACTCGAAAGCAGCTTTTGCTCGAAATTGCGTTGTCTAAGGCGATAGGTAGACGAAGAGTTACGTGCCTAATTTATGACCGACTGTTTAAGCAATTCTCGCTAATTTAAAACAGCTTTGAGTTTTAAGTCTTTTATAAAAAGAGTTTTGGACTCATTTTATAATTTTATTTGCTTTTGAATCTGAAAGAACTTCTGAATTTGTAGAATGAGTAGGTTACGTTCTATCATTGCAAATGTTATTTTTAGCCACTTCACAGAAGTAGCAAGTCGCAACATTTATTCCGTATAACGCAAAAGGCAACTGGATAAAGTAGTTACTTACATAAAGTTTTAAGTGGATTACAAGCAATATTAGCGGCCCACCATTCGTCTAAGTCACAGTTTTTCAAACTTTGCAAGAAACTTACGAAAGTATGCTAAAGAAACAAAAAGATAAAGAACACTACACACACTACGCACAATTAGGCACCTTTCGGGAAAAAAGTAAGTATTGTAACAAGGAGCGGGTAATGTTCCGCATGAATTCTTCTTTACTTTGATAAATATAAATGGTCATTTTGTCGGCCTATGTTTCTTAGGGAAAGTTTTTCAGTTTCATGAGCTGGTTCATTCCTTAAAAGGAACGCAGTACTTTTCCTTACACCTTGTATAGAATCTGTGTATAAAATAGACTAAATATTTATTTCCAGAAAGAGGGCAGCAGCCAATGAAACCTGGGCCAGTGGGCTACCCACAGCTAGTAATAATTTTAATTTCATTGTAAAAGTTTGAGAATCGCC
Organism: Tuta absoluta; assembly: GCA_027580185.1. Lineage (NCBI taxonomy): Eukaryota > Metazoa > Arthropoda > Insecta > Lepidoptera > Gelechiidae > Tuta > Tuta absoluta. The sequence goes on from JAQAHW010000002.1 coordinate 18,637,095, forward strand.
CATCAGTTAAGTAATAATGGTTTCTGGTGATAATTCGGCGTGGCACGCGAGCCTGCATTGGTCGACGTGTGCCGACATGTCTGATTTATAGCGAGCTACTACCGAATTCACTCCAACCAGCAGCACTTTACGAGTTACGGCTGTTTGATTCAGTTATGAGTATTATGCTAAGTACCTAACTTTAAGTAAGTAAATGTTATTTTAAATGTAATGTGTTAATGTATACATTATGTTTGTTTGTTACCGCAGTGGCGTGAAGATGTAGAAACGTATGTTTAAGTAGGTAGGTAATTTGTCGTTCTTAGAAAACTTGTATCATGTTGTAAGTTTGTTACGAACTTCGTAGATAATACTACTAAGACAGTAGGTACCTTTCCTCTACCCAAAGGTTGTCGGAAGGGAGAAGAGAGCTTTTAGCGTTAAGACCGCGTGTGTGCGCATTTTAGATTAAGATTCACATCATCTTATATTGTGTGTAATAAAGAGTATTTACTTACTTTACCCAGCTATTTACAATAATCGGTAATTTCTACATCATTTCTATTCCATTTGAAACACTTCGTAAAATGATTTGTGTTGGTAATAAAAAGTAAGTAAATAGACAAAGATTTATGCGTTGTTGAAACTTTCTGAAATAGCTTCCTACTTTTGATGATTCCGCGCTGGCACTTTCACAATACCAACAAAAATGGTAACACACTGAACCTTCCTCGTAAATCATGCCAATACACAGTGCAATATAAAAAGGAGCGAAGAAAAACCACTGAAAGGGAATAAGCAAGTCGTAAAATGCTGATTCCATAGTCAGTGCGGGGAGTATAATAACGCAAAATAAAAAGTGTTGCAAACTCTACTCCACGCGGCTATTGCGGCAACGTCGCGTCGTAACCATGGCTACCGAGCAAAATACACTAGCTCACTCTCTCGACACTATAAACTTTGCACAGCTTTGCAAAACGCTATTGGTTTAATTTTAGAATATTTTGTTTGTAATAAAATGGTTATGCTGCGGTTTCGACCTTATTGCTACAGTAGGTACGCCGCTGTGGTATCTCAAAATTATTTCCTATATTCGTGTCTTTTGGGTGATGTATTCTTAACTATTGGTATGGTAAGCATTATATGTAGGTATGTATCGTATTGAATTCACTTACCTGGACTTTCGATCGGGAGGGTAAAAGGGCTGCTTAGTTTGGTTCATTCCAAATATCTGAAACAAAAACAAACATTCAATACCAATGCCACGCCTCTGAAACATTTTTGGTCAACATATATTCTTTCTACCACAATAATTTTACTACCTAAAACACCAACGGCTTGGTGTTTATTCGAAAGTTATTTGGAATGGGTAAAAACTGGTAGTTGCCAAATTAATTCCGTTTCAGCCTCCAACTTGATAGGTAGAACGAAACGAATGCGAAGCACGTTCAGAATCTTTTCGGCTGTGATACAATATGTTTGTATCATCGAATGAATTTTCCAATATACAAAGCAAACCGAGCTGATGAAATTACATATGAAAATTTTACTCACGCCTATAATAATAATTTAATGAATGTATGGCAGAGCATAATATTCATTGGAATATTTTAAATTCGATATCGGAAACCGAACCCAATTGCTGGAAAAGTAAACACTGCCTGCACAACTATCTACATACCTACATATTGCAAACAGAAGAGTTTCATAAATAGGAGTCACAAAAATTTCAGAATAGTAATAGATAGTAAAGTACAGTATTTCTTACAGTGATCAGTAATGAATATTAAATTACATAAATCATTACATTGTATTCTTTTAACACTTTTTCTTTTAACACGATATTAACACGCATTTACTTTATATTACTAGGAGCGCGTTCAAACGACCATAAACAATATATCTCATTTCGCTCTTTTAAACTATGCCGTCGCTGACTGAACGATATGTTTATTTATAGACAACAAAAGAACGGTGTAGTATAAAAAAGCTACGAAAGATATATTATTTATAGTCGCTTGAACGCGCTTTAGAACCTAATTAGAAACTTACTTGTAGGTATCTAATTTTCGTAGAAATCTACCTAAGCCAAGACAATGTCACTCTAAAATAAATCCTTGAAACCTTAGATGTTCAATCAAATTATTTCCCTCATTCCGGGTTGATCTTACTCACGACCAGTATTAGTAATCCGATTCCCCCGGCTATAGTTTATTTATCAGATTGAGGCCGGGCTCGGGTGGCATAGTGGTGTCCTAATAACACGAATCCGAATGACCCATTTGCCTGCCGACCTGTTACCGGCCACATATCTCGCCTATCCTTCAATCTACTGAAAACTGAGCAAATTGATGAACAATGCTTTCATCTACTCTACATTTCTATAGACATACCTACAAACGTCCGTAGAAACACATTCGTACTAGATTAGGTGTTGTGTAATACTAGCTACATTGTTCCCATTATTTAGGTTCAGAATTTCTGATACCTATTGTCACTAATAAAACTGTTCTGCCTACATTGCATTGACATGCACATGCCAGAGATTGCCATTACAGTTCATCATTTTGATGATTGAATTTCCTCTCTTTTAATAAAATTTATTGGACGACTAAAATGACCGATACAGGTAATGTAGTAGGGTGCTACAGTATTTGTTTGGTAAATACTTTACAGCACCAGGTACGATATTGAGCCTTAAATATTAAGCTATTTATTTTATACGACACATCTGGGACCCAGCAGTTTTAACACCTCGCAAAGTTGTGGACGGGAACCTGAGAAAGCGGTTAACTTTAAAAGCTTCCTTTGAAAAAGTTAGGAAATGTGAAAGGCTGTAAAGTTGTGTAGGTACTTGTAAGTCAGCGCGTGTGATTCCCGCTCGTTTCTAGGAAATGTGTGATTTCTAAAGGTCTGAAAAGCCTCAAAGTGTTTTAAGGAAATATATTAGTGCCTACCTGCATACGAGATATGAATGAATGTTCAGTTCTCGAAATTCCGCGCCTATCTAAAATAGTTTTGGTTTTGATTGTTTTCAAAACATTTTTTTTAAATTTAGTATTCAATGTTTGAATACCTAAAGATGATAATTATGCTATTTTCAATTAATACCTAAGTACTACCTTCACAAAAGGTCAATAAAAAGAAGGTTTAGATAGGTAGGTAGGTACTTAGTAAGCTACAAGTAAATATAATTATTTTATTAGCCCATTGTCTTTATACGCTCCTTTTCGTTTAAACAAAATGAGTCAGATTTATTTATCAGGGAATAAATTTACTTTTTGTTGATATATAACATCTACCAAGTACTTAGTAAGTTGGTTTTGAGTAGGCCAGTTCGGTAGGAAATGTGTCATAAAGCTTGTTTACGATCTGCCAGGATTGCGGCTCTTCTCGCCGCACCTGTGGCTGCGGTAAAACACTTTACTGTCAACAAAATTTTCCCCATTGATACCAATGTACAAAACACGTTCTTTTGCGTGGGTGTCATAAGAGGAGACTAAGGGACACGATGGTTATAGGCGTATTGCAATATTAGGCGATGGGCTGACAACCTGTCACTAAAGTGATACACAAATTTATGAATGGCCGTCAAATATTTGTCAGATGTGGCGTAAATGTTTACGCTCTGCCTACCCCACAAGGGATACGGGAGTGATGTATGTATGTATACCAATGTAAAAAATTACCACGATACGTTATATATTTATTTTCTTGTGTAAAATTTACCTTCTTCAAAACAATTACGGTGTGCATGTTACACTCACACTTTAGCCCCTACATTGCTTATTGTCCAATCTTGGCAACGGTTTCCGGCACTACCTGTTTCCATTTCATTGCGGAACACTGGCAATGTGGAGTTATGAAGGAGGACGGGAATGTTGATAATTTACAACAGAAGTCGCAACCGAGCATTCCCTACTCGCATCAGGGAACATTCGATACCAACTCTTGGAACAAGTTACTTCTATGCGGGGATCAGAGCTAACAATCATGTGAATGAACTAAGCGAAGCCACGTTTAAAGTTATTCAAAAAAGTTAAAATAATTTGCACATAAATAATACTAACTATATAATCTTCACATTTTTTTATGGCTAACAGACTAGGTTTACCTCTTATTGTTTGCACTTTATAACTTGAGGTAGATGACTTACTTTCCGCTGGGTCCTTTTACTGGCTTAATTTTTGCTCTAAGATTTTTCGTTATCTACCCTCAAAGTGTCTATACATTTCTGTAGGTATGCAGCAGACGTAGTTGCGTTTCGGTATTTGTGTAACCCTTTCGGGTAAATATCCGGTTCAGATTATATGGGATGTGGAGAGGTTCCTTTATGGGGGCCCTTGGATTTCAGTTAGATTGTATCCAAAGACAGTCCAATGCCTAATGAGATTACATTTAGATATCTTCTTTAAAAAGTAGATCGCAGCTACTTAAATTTATTAGCTTCACCGCTGACCATATCGTTAGTGACCAAATCGCATGCAGGCGCTCAATTGCTCAGCTTTTCCAAGACTTGTTTATTATTACAATATCGCAATTTACTCCCCAATTAGCAAATAAAAAGCGCAAAAAGCCGTCGATGTGCACAAATCCACATGTTGCTTTACGGTCGTGTGCTGGTTATTCAACGCCGCTAACTGCATACACGGACGTCGGACGGTGGCCTTAATCCAGCTCGCGTGTATCCCCAGCCCACAGCTGGCCCAGTTACCGACAATGGAGAGAGCTATTACAGCCAGTGTTAACCAGTTTAGTTCCGAACAAAAAACAAAAACTACAGCTGCAACTGGCCAGTATCAATAAAAGTTCAATCGTCCTACTTTCAGCGCTTTTCAAGCTCTGTTACGTCCTGCCGGCTCGTTTGCGAGCGGAAAAGCTCCGATGCAACATGAAATAAAAACTGCAGGTATAATTTAACGAAATGTTTCATTCACCTGCCACCATGTTTTCCACTCTGTCAATGAAATAATTTCAGCTCCAGTTACTTAGTTAAAAATAATTCTCTAGGCTTTCAAATTATATGGTTCTGCAGCGCGAGCCGTTGATTTAATTGCTTTATTTCAAGGGGAAAAGCAACATAAATGGATTCTGGTAATATGTTGAAGTAAGTTTTTTATTTAACATGTGCTTGAGATTGTGCCATTAATGTCAACAATATGCAGTAGATTTTATTGCCTTGTTTATTATCCTGTCCTCACCTCCTTAAATTTGGGTCAAGGTTTATTCTCCGGAGAGGAATCGCTAGAGACGCATCATAAATTATAGTAACGCCATGATGGAGTTGGTGGCCGTAAATACAAAAGGAAATAATGTACATTTGAACCAGCAGATATTATTATTATTAGTTTGGTGGTGGCAGGACCACTGGCGTCACATCTCTTTATGTGAGACGTATTTTGCCATTTATGTAAGGTTATGTTAAGTCAAAAGTCAGTTAAGTTAATATAAAGTAAGTGGCATCACGCCGAGGGAGAGTCCGCAACACAGAGAACCTAGCCACACGACTAGGTGATGTGTTGCGCAGTTTGTGCAGCGACAGAGACTTAATATTGAAATTTCGGAGCCATTTGGTGATCCGCTCGTCACAATAACACAATGTATATGCCTTAATGACAATTTCCTATTTAATGTTTATTTCAAGAATAGCTTGGTGGTTACAATATTAACATAATTATTCACCAAACATTCAACTAAACAAGAAAAACAAAATTATCACCAGTTGAGATCGAACCTCTCAACAATTTTAATCTTATACCGAAACTTAGTGGGTATTTCATGAAATAAATTGACTCGCGTTTTGTTAACATTTCCTTTCCTTCGATTGCTATTGGTTTCTTGCAAAAACATAATGTAAGTATAACGCTAGCAATACTCACAATAGCCGGTGCATTTTGTTCGCATGCAGTTGGCTATCTACATTGAGATAGACCAGAGTGACGTTTGAGGCTAGACATAGTAGTTCGGAGCGGTCGTGTTAAGAATAGATTTGAAAATCGGGAAAACTCATGGAAATCCTGGAGTGTTTGGCGGAACTGTGGTTGTTTAGCGATGGCAGAGCCCTAGATTCGTATTAGCCTCAGGAGGTTGGCAATTGGTGCTGTGGTCTCATTGTAGCCCTGCGGGCAGTGGATTTCAGTGGTGTTCAGAGTTGAAGGTTGGTGGTGATTAGTATCTGATGTGTGATGAAGACGCACTGACGTGGATCATCGTGTGTCTAACGTTCTAAGGTTGGTTTTCTAGGTACATAGTGTCACTGTAGACGGATTGGTGATAGTACGGTTACAGTGTCTGACGATGATCTGCCAGACCGAAACAGCTACAATATGGTAGCTGATTACGTAGTGGTATGGATAGATAATATGTGATGATGCAGTATTCCTTCGAGGTTTGACGATTATACGCCTAAGTAGTGTAGTTTTGTATACTGACGTAGGTAATACACACCAAAGCAGCACAAAAAAGTTGTATTAAGTACTGACGTAAGATTGATTTGTAGCGATTAAGAAGGCGTGTGTGTGTCTTGGACTCTTGGTCCTTAATATAAATTCTATTTACTTCTTTTTTAAATTCTTATTCTAATACAAGTATTAGTACATTAGTAGTCTATCTTACCTACACTATAAATTATACTCAGATAATTAGTTATACAGGCATACAGGTATTTGCCTGGCTAATATTAATAAATGTACCTACCTACACTTGTGTCAATTTACGTTACATCCTATTGTGTCGAGGATATGAACTGTGCGCCAGTCATTACAGTAGGTATAATTGCACAGGCCATAGCACAGTGCAATGAATGGTAATGTATTAATTGCCGTGTGATGCCGGCTTAGTATAGCATCAGCCCATTTATTTCCTGTGGGTGTCGTGAAAGGCGACGAAGGGACTCGAGGGTGTGTATTACAATTTAGGCGATGAGCTGACAACCTGTCACTATGACGATACACAATGTATACCAAAATGACCCTCAAATGTCTGTCAGACGTGGCGTAAATGTCAATTTTTTGCGGCCTTTTACGCTCTGCCTACTAATATATGTATGTATGTATTAATTAACATAGAACATTCACAAAAAAGGAAACAGCATTATATAGGTGTTCTAAAAAGCATGATATTCCTCATCAGGGTATCGCGAAATTGATTACAATTTGGATTATACAGGAAACATCTGGATTATGGATGTATTATGCGTAGACTATTCTAGTATTTATGTTGTTGTGTCAAATGCTCTGCATGAGAGGCAATTTAAACTTCCTCATTGAGGGTATCGCAAGTGAAACAGTAGCCTCCTAGCCGCAGGACAGTGCGGAAATACTGCTACATTGCAACTTTATGACGGAAATAGAGAAATGAACCATCCGCAATTCCGCATCCCCTGTGAACTCTGTGCCAGAGTTTTTAGTTAATGCACCGTACGAGTCCCTAATGTGTTTTATGTAATGAGCACCGTCAGAACAGCGACCAAAAACTACCCTCACGTACTACAATATATATCACCAACTAAAATCAGAAACTTTACACTAAATAAAAATGTTGGTCCCATACGCTCCTTTCACACGCAACACAAGCAGCGGAGCGGCGCTACCGACGACGTTATTTTTGCATAACAGGTAAATGTGAAAGGATCCAAACAGTTTTTTATCACTAACCATAGAAATCTCATCACGGGTACATATTGTTATCACCAGCACATCATAACTTTGTAGTATCAGTCACAAGTACTCGAAACATAAAAAATACCCGCTGGATTTCTGGATTTAAACAATTATATTATAGTAGACATGCGAGCTTCTTGTTATCGGAATGTGCAACCGTGTAGCGCTCCCGCGATCAGATTGCGTCCGCGCACCGTCCGCGACGAGGCAGCGGCGGCGGCGGTTTCCCACGCTTAGCAAATAATACTATCAACTACATACAGTACGTAAAAATATTAGCTGCAAATATTTGAAGCGGTGAACCAGCCATGAAACTGAAACACTTTCTCCAAGGAACATAGGTGGAAATATGGAAAAAAAATTGGACCTCCCATACAAATAGAGCCGGTCGCATTGGCTGGAACATTTTGTATCGAATCTAATTCTAATTGAGTTTGGAGGTCTAATTGAGTTTTTCATATTTCGACCTATGTTCCTTGGAAAAAGTTGTTCAGTTTCATGGGTTGATTCACCGCTTGAAATATTTGTAGTTAGTTTTTTTACACCTCATATACAAAAGACGGAGTGTCTGGGAATAAAAGTTACGTCGAGCACCTATTAGCCGCTCTTTCAATACCTTTCAACCCATTAAAGCAATATAACCTAGGTATTCACTTTGCCAGTCTGAACGCAATTAATTTTAACAAATTATGAAATTTCGCAGTCGATTTGCAATGGTTGCTACTGTGCTGACACTGGTGACTGCTTTAAGTTTGAAATGCTTTGAAATAAATTCAATTTTATCAAGTTACGAACTAGCAGTTTTCTTTGTAGCTCGCTGCGGGAAATGCAAATGTAAGTTTTGCAGAGTCGGCGGCTCTTATCTGATGACGAGACCGCCAGATGCCCGATGCTGACACGAGAACTTATTTACCCGCCTTCGCTGAAGAAAACCGTTCATTTCGTCGAAAGGACGCCGCATTCCATATGAAAGGAAATTTATTTTCTTACCGCGATAAAAATGATGAACTAGTTTCCGAACTTCCTGAATAAAGTCAATTTAAGGGCCGTACGTCGTTTTTTGTTGTGATTACCTTTCTTTCAGAGTAAGCCGGACGTACACTCGGACGTTTATTTCAAAGACGGCGCGTTAAATGCGACAGTAAAAGTTTTATGTTAGGATCAGAGCGTTGGGGAGGCAGGGGCACGCTGGGGCAGGCCCGGCTGCACACTACAGCTGTGGATTTACGTACCTGCGTTTACTGCCTCTTTGTAATAACCATTACCTGTACATAAGCTGCTGCTGTGACATCTTTATGGGTATTTTTATAGCAAGAAGAGAATCAACGCACATACTTACCTACTTAACTAAGAGAAAAGATTTTATCTTGACTCATTAATTCAGTTACATAATTACGGTTTTGTTTATTCAAAGTAGATATATACTGCATCAGAGTTTTTTTTAATGTGAGGGCCAAATGTTTTCGGTCGAGGGCAAAGAGAGGCATTGTGCCTCATGCAAAGCAGACATTAAAAGGCGTATATCAAAGAAGAGTGTTGGCAACGCACACAGGGAAGCGTGATGGTGGCCACCTTCCATAGCGCGAGGGTGGAGCGGGGAGCTAGTTCAAATTTTACAAGCGAACCCACTTCACCGCTTTGTGTGAGCCGAAATATAAAGCCCGTCTTGATGGGCTCGTCTCACTGCAATAAGCAGACGCACTGACGAGGCCGAATGCGCCCTTAGTCGTAAATCAATTTATAGACTGGAATTCTAGTCTCTTAAGCAAACGAGAAACTTTAGACAAATATTTCACAAGCGAACGCAGCAAAGATAAGGAATGTTCATTACTTTAAATTTTAGTAAGGAGAAACCTTTTAACGAGATTAGGTATGTTGGAATTAATGGAACCCAGATTAGTAACCACATACATTCTCTCACACGAGTATCTTAGTGATAGATAACAGAAACAGAATAAAGGATCGCAGGTCGCAGAGGGTAGAAAATGTAAATGAGTATGCAAAAAACCATATGAATAGTCATTAAATTCCTCCATTTATTCAGTGAACAATAAACGCTGCATCCTACATTACTTGCATCCAATTTATGATAGCCGATGGAGCAATTTAATTAAATAAAAGTAGCAACTCTCGTAGCTGGTTTTCTATGTAGAGAAACATTGTTTTTTTTATGTAGAGCAATGCCATTTGGAACAAATGTAATATACGCCTACATGAACCCAGATCACCCGGTAGACACTGGCTACCCCGCGCCAGGTGGGGGGAGGGGGGGCTCAAAGTGCAGCGCGTCCGGCGCTCAGAAAAAAAATTCTATGGGATTGGTTTGGACCTTTGAGATAAGTTTGGTGTCGTTTTCAGGTAAATAAATGATGCTGAATTCATTCCCCATACCAGTTTTTTAGGGTTCCCTAGCAAAATAAGTCGCAATCCTTAAAATAATAAAATTTTAGTCGAAACGAAATGTAAACAAACCCACATATTTTAATAATTTTGTATGAAACTTTGTTTAAAAAAAATATTTTTCAAAAGCTCATTTAATGCACATTATAAAAACATTAACATTGAATATACATAATACTACTTTTCAACTAAAATAAAATAAAATTGCACGTACCTTTCTCATTCTTGCGGACGGCCTGCGGACGTCACTCGGTTTTCTATTCAGAGTTGGAACGAGATTTTGTAGTAAAACATTGCCATTTAAGTACTAATTACATACACGCCCATTTAAATCCATATCGGCCGGTAGGAAGTTTCTAGTGGTGAGACAGATATCCGGTAACTAGCCGGTATCCGCCCTTACTTTTACTATCCGGACGGATACCGGATAGCATATTACTACGTATACCGGAACGTAAAAAAGAGGTATAATCGCATTATTTTACAGAAGGAAAATCATATACCAATAATTTATGGACACTTGTTAAATTTTTCCCTCGTCATACATTATTTTTTTACATTTATATTTAGTACTTATAGTTCACAAGTGGCAAATTGTGGCGAATATGAATTACTTTCCGCTTTTGTTGGGCCAATGTGTACCCATAGTTCCTTTCGGCCTTCTAACTTTGGAACGCAAGATATGGCTAGTACCTACAACGTCCGTGTCGATTGTTCGTACTATGATTTTGTCGTGTCCTTTCAGCACGGAATCAGCAAGATGAAGCATTATCCGTGTGTCGGCTTCCTCGTGGTTGCACGGTGCCAAATTTTCAATTGGAGTGGTTTTACTTAGAGCTTCTTCGCCATCGGTTATGATGAACTCTTTACCCATTTGTAAGTCTATCTCTGAGTGCCAATGAGATGACAAAAGGTTGTAAAGCTCTCCTTTATTTGATGTTTCGCGAAGGAAGTTTCACCAGCCTTTTGGAATTCTTGTTTGTTCACCAACTAACACACGTGTGCCAGTACCTCGTTTTTTTCGGGTTGAATTTTTGAAACTGCCTTTCTTGTATGTATCACAAACCACGTCCAGTCTTTCAACATTATCCAACTCTTTATCTAGTGTGAAATCTGACATTCAGCATGTCAGATTTCACACTAGATCTCATCAAACCTAAAGCTGATAGAGCAGGAGGACTGCTTTGATTTTCATGCGAAAATAATGTATCAACGTCTCTTGCTCTATGTTCTCAGGTTGCAATATAAAGTTTACTAAACTGAGTCGTTTTTAAGGGAACATATTTTAGATTTGGCTTTAGATTCTCGTATTTTATTTATATTATGTAAAAGAGGGAATATGTTCTGAGGTAATGGGTCGTGTATACTTTTGGCTTCAATAAATCATTCTTTGCAAAAATTTTGGTAAAATTATTTTCCTTTGCTTTCAATTTGTTTTACTGTCTGAACCACTTCAATAGGCGCCACCATTTTCGTATTAATGTTGTACAATTCAGAAGAGTTTTCGAGAAAAGGATTTCCCGCTGTCTCAATCGTGCTGACCCTGCCCATTACCGTTCAATTGCCATTACCTCCATCCTATGCAAGGTCATGGAGAGGGTACTGAACACTAAGTTGCTGATCTACCTTGAAGACAATGATCTTCTCAGTGACCGTCAATATGGCCCTCGTCAGGGGCGGTCTATTGGTGATCTTCTTATGTCACGCACTGCTGGGGCGAAGCCATTGAGAAAAACGGCGAAACATTTGCCGTGTCTGGCATGCAAGTCTGCTCAGCAAACTTCCTGCTTGTTGCATCCCAGCTGATTTTTGTACTTGGATTTCAGACTTCCTTAGTGAATGGTCCATCAGAGTAGTCATTGACGGCTGCTCCTCTAACCTTATGGCCATTGATGCCGGAGTTCCTCAGGGGACTGTTCTCTCTGCAACTCTTTACCGTTTCAGAGAAATACTTGACAGGTGCAAAAAACCAGTGAGGATGAAATATGTTCGTTAAGAAAGGCAATGGAAGAGCGAATAGATCCGACCTTAAGTCTTGTCTCCTATTGGGGCGACGACAGTCTGTCACTGACAGGCTTGAGCTTCTAGGCATGGAGTTGACATTAAATCTAAACATCGGCGCGACCATCGAGTACCAGGCTCAAACGGCGGCTAAGAAGCTGGGCAACCTGAATAGAGTGAAGCGATACTTTACGCCTGGACAGCTTTTAACTCTTTACAAAGCACAAGTCCGATCCTGCATGGAGTATTGCAGTCACCTTTGGGATGGCTCAGCCAAATACCAACTTGCCGCTCTTGACTCGGTGGAACGCAGGGCCATGAGGCTCAAAGGCGACATAAAACTGGTGGACACCAAGCTACATAGCCTAGCACATCGCCGCAAGGTTGCCTGCTTGTCGGTTTTTTACGGATTGTACTTCGGAGAGTGTGCTCAAGAGCTTCACGACCTTGTTCCACCAGCTGCCTTCTACCATCGGACATCCAGACGCACCGCCGGATACCATCCATACCTGGTTGCCATTTCACCAATTCGGACTAAAAGCTTCCAGTCATCATTCATAATGCGTACTGCTAAAGAGTGGAACTCACTACCTGCGTCATGGTTTCCTAATCTTTTTAAAGTAAGAGTGAACAGGCTTCTTCTGAGTGAGCTCGCTCCATCTTAGACTCTGTCTCTGTCCTATGACCTAGACTAGAGTCAAGAGCAAACCCATCATTAATAATAAAAAAAAATTGTCAAAATAAGAGATTTTATCCCAGACACAAACCTATTTTTTTTTCGGAAGTGATGTCTGAATGATGGCGATATTCGGCCTAAAGTGATCTGTTATTTTTACCAACAAAAGCGGAAAAGTAATTCATTTTCGCCACAATTTGCCCTTTTGTGAACTATGAATACTAAATATAAATGTAAAATAATAATTCATGACGGAGAAAAATTTAAAAGCGTCCATAAATTATTGGTATATGATTTTCCTTCTGTGAAATAATGCGATTATCTCTCTTTTTTACGTTCCGGTATACATAGTAATGTGCTATCCGGTATCCGGCCGGATAGTAAAAGTAAGGGCGGATACCGGCTAGTTACCGGATATCTGTCTCACCACTAGAAACTTCCTACCGGCCGATATGGATTTAAATGGGCGTGTATGTAATTAGTACTTAAATGGCAATGTTTTACTACAAAATCTCGTTCCAACTCTGAATAGAAAACCGAGTGACGTCCGCAGGCCGTCCGCAAGAATGAGAAAGGTACGTGCAATTTTATTTTATTTTAGTTGAAAAGTAGTATTATGTATATTCAATGTTAATGTTTTTATAATGTGCATTAAATGAGCTTTTGAAAAATATTTTTTTTAAACAAAGTTTCATACAAAATTATTAAAATATGTGGGTTTGTTTACATTTCGTTTCGACTAAAATTTTATTATTTTAAGGATTGCGACTTATTTTGCTAGGGAACCCTAAAAAACTGGTATGGGGAATGAATTCAGCATCATTTATTTACCTGAAAACGACACCAAACTTATCTCAAAGGTCCAAACCAATCCCATAGAATTTTTTTTCTGAGCGCCGGACGCGCTGCACTTTGACCCCCCCTCCCCCCCACCTGGCGCGGGGTAGCCAGTGTCTACCGGGTGATATAGGCTCAGGTGAACTTACAGATTACCCATACTATACTGGTTTTGCTCTACATAAAAAAACATATGTTTCCAATATCTTCCATACAAAAGTGCCAACAAAAAACTGACTATCGGGTGTATAGAAATTATTATACTTTAAGAGTAAAACTCTGTTGAATAAATGAAAGAGCATGAGAGCTCTGAGGGGCGGCTAGGGCAAAAAATGCGGAACCCAAGTAATTTACTGTGAATAATAAACGAAGAATTTACAAGACGAGCCCTTAAGTTGAGGAAGTGAGGCAGATAAGGTCCCATTAGACCAACCTGAATATAAAATTATCTGTATCAATTATAGTGCACCCACACCGCAATAAATATGAGAACATAGAGAACATTTTATAGCATGGATATAAATGAGACTTGATATTAATGACTTTGTACTTGCTGACTCGAATATAATTCTCCCATTACGGAAAAGAATGACAGTGAAACAAAGAGAGCAGAACAAGCGCTTTCCAACTTCCTTAACAAGATTCACTTAAGGCACTATTTGTAAACTGCACACACATATTTTTAGAGGAAACAATCAGGAACAATGTAACGGCAGTGGAGCTTCCCATACGGATCAAGTTGTTTGAATCGCCAACTCGACGGAAAGTTTCCACGGAGAAAGTCTACAAATAAATTGTATTGAGGAACAATGCAGGTATTGTTCGCTTGTAAATTGGCTGAAATAACCTACTGGAGAAGCCAGGGCCAATATCAGCGTGATCACATGGAAGCCATGAACAGCTAGCATTACGTACGACAAAGCGTAGACTACGAATTGGCGAACAATAGCTCGTAAAAGATATTTATCACCTCTGGAAGAAAATACTACATTAAACTCCAAGCACCAAGTAGGCTGTATCGAAAGAAAATATCCTACATTTTCTCAAAACATTTGTTTATGAAATCATATCGCAACAAAAAGGCCAAATCAGACAACCCATCTCTTCGTTCCCCTTTCTTCTATAAGACATAATAATTGAAAGTATTTAACTTTAACTTTAAAATTGCTTAGAACTTTTGTATCAGGCTTTAAAAACGTAAAGCTGTGAATTGCTGAAATAATGGCCAATTTGCGTAAGCAAATATTAAAATGGTAAATTAGTAGTTTAGTAAAAGTAAAGTAAAGTAGGTAAATGGTCAATAGTTTACTACGCAAACATTTCAATTGACTGAAACGACAAACATGTTACCTATTATTCTATAAATTATTTTACATGCTTTGATTAGTTGGAGCAAACATATCGATTGTGCGAGACAATACATACAGCGGGGCATGGCCTAGATAGCGGCAGGTGACCTGGCAGGGAGCCTGTTCGTTGTAGACCTCGAAGCCCCGGAGCCCCGGAGGCCCCATTGTGCCTGCTTAGGCACACAAAGCATAGCTTAGGGCTTAACTGATAACAGCTAGGCGCCAAGCAGACACAAAGCCATTCACTGGTTTTGAAGCAGAGAGAATTAAGTTAAAATTATGCTGTTTAAACTAATAATATATCGACGCTGGTGCCCGGGTACTTAGTTTCGCCAAGGGATGCCTATGTCCAAACAGATGTCCAGTCGCTTCTGCCTCCATTGCCATTGAGCCATTTTCATATCTCTTAGGTAGTTTAGCCGTACTCTTTGTGTTCCACGTTAGGTACTGCAGACCGTCGAGTGTTGTCAAAATGATCATAGATGTTAATCAAGGAATGTCAAAATTTATTGTTTAGTTTTTGGGTGATGCTTGCACAAATATCATACTTACATTCTCGCAGACAGACAGACAAAATCTTCGTAAACTGATAGTACATATCTATATTTTGCCGTGTGACGTAGGCTTAGAATAGCATCACCCCATTTCTTTCCCGTAGGTGTCGTAAGAGGCGACTAAAGGACTTAAGGGATTACGTGACGAAAAGAAGATGTGTATTGCAATTTTAGGCGATGGGTTTACAACCTGTCTCTAAGGCGATACCCAAATTTCTGAATGAGCCTCAAATGCTCATCAGACGTGGCGGAAATGTGCGATCTTACGGCCGTTTATGCTCTGCCTACTACGCAAGAGATTTACGCGTGATTAATATTTGAGGGCCGTTTCAGAAAAATTGCGTATGGGACAGGATGCCAGTCTGTCGCCTCAAGTTGTAATAATACACATGAAACCTTTGAGTATGAATACACACGTAATTTTTTAGTTTAGCTTTTTTTGATAAATTTTGAAGTAAACAAGTACTTAGGTACTTGAAAGTACCTACGCAATAAAACAATTTCAAACGGATTTAAGTTTTGTGTATTTTGAATTTTACAATTCCTACGTTTCACGGATGACTAAGGTGTTAGACGTCAATATTTGTTTTTTTTTGTACTACCGTCATTTTTTTTTTTTTAGTTGTGGATCCTACGATTTTTAGCCCCGGGGCTGTTAATCTACACCTGACTGTATGGTGGGGAGCAGGAGCTCACTCGGAAATTATTTCTTAATTGCCTAGCGTAACGTCAACAACAAAAGTTCCACGCAGAATGCTGATACCGTATTTTGTGATATAGGTCTTGTACCATGTTGGATCTGGTTCTTCCGCTGTGTAATCAGTAAAGTCCAAGTTTATGAGATTCCCCATCCAGTATATCTGTTTGGATGTTTTTGAATTTCTATAACTACAACTACAAAAACTTAAATCCGTTTAATATTATTTTATTGTGATGAGCTTATGAGTAATAGTTGTGCAAACTTAAGAAAATATTACTTGTCAGTACAGTTTGGAAAATAAAAAAGCTCTCACCTTTATATATAAAAATTGAGGTTATGCTTTATTGTGTGGGCGTGATCTTGATTTTCATCTGAAACAATCGAAATACACATCAGAAACGATTATTACCTCTTTGCAAAATACATGATTATAAATTTTTTGTGAATATTACAACAATGAGGGACTGAATAATATCAAACTTTGAACAAAGTTGCTTTACTGTTGTCGTTGCTGTAGTTTTTAGATTCTTAAATATCTCCCTCTGCATACCTGTTCTTTTTTTAAGTCAGTTGGGAGGAAAATACCTACTCATGTTGTAAAAACAATGTACTTCTTGTTTATAATTATCATTATATTACATAAACAAGCCTTAAACTAAATAAAAGTCACCGTTAATAAACCCTATTTGGGTTTGTCTCGATGTCCTACGTTACTTCAGCCTCGATGACCCCTTCCCCTGAAACCAAGGGCTAGGACCGCGCCTGTGTTAGGTACCTAGATACTAAAGAGATTGTTGAGATTGAGAGCTTCTTAGGTATCCGAAATATTCATTTGGTCATAGGTGCAGCTATAGAATCTGTAGTATCAAAATATTCATAGACTTATAAGTACACTATAGATTAGGCAAACATTCCAAGGTCCGCTGCAACAATTAACGTCCGCAAAGACAAACTGAACTGAAGTAATAAAGTCGGAACGGCAGCAGTGCTTAGGGTTAATCCCCCTTTATAATTTGACAAGGGTTTCCTTTAGTTTGAATTTTGCAAGAGTATTTAGTGCTGGTTTGTATGTTTGCTCGTTTTGTAGTTAAAAGCGACGAACGTGTTTTTACTTCATAAAAGGGTTACAATATTAATTCGTTTAGTATAACTGATTTTTTACGAAAACAAGTACCTACCACAGAAAATATCTCAACTTAACATGAAAACTTACAAACAACATAGCTATTCCAATAAAAACTTAGATCCGAAAGAAATTCCGAAGTACCCGAAAGCATCAACGAAACAAATAGGAAAGAAAAACAGAGGAAAATAGATAAAAGAGTGACTGTTTAGTGTCCCGTTCACATCAGTGGTAGGAAAGGACTGCTGAGCGATTGGCGAAAAACAATTCACCAAGAGCTAACGGGAAAACGTAATAATGTGTAGGTAACCTACTTTACTTCTCTATCTGTTTTATGTTCAATTAGGGTTGGCGCACATAAACCGTAACATAAATGGATCGCCTCGGATTTCCATAGAGAATAATCTTCTTTGAGACAAGAATCGAACAGTTCCGTATTATTGTCTATGGTTATTATAAAATATGTGACAATTTTTTGCAAAGCGCCAACGTTATTAATTAAAATTAGATTGCAACAAAAGCAAAGGGTAAAAAAAAAACAGAATGAGCTATTGAACTCATACGAAAGTTTTCAAATCAATGGCAGTTATCAAATCTAAGGAAATCCAGACGTTTGTACTAACATGTAGATATCTTTTATTTTTGTGTTAATCCACAATAGTAATAAAACTAGTAAGTCACGTAAGTTCTAAACAGTTTTATTTTATTAGACTGTTTTCGTGCTAGCACGAATAAAAAAGTTTTAACACTGGATTTAATTTCTATACCCTAGAGAAATCGTTTAACATAAACGCGAAAAGAAAAAACACATAGGTATGCGATACTCAGGTAGGTAGGTATAGTACCCTGGTGCCGGTAAGTAATATTCACACAAATCGAATATTATTTGTCCTTGTAATTTTCCATAGAAGAATACTCCGAATCCTTGATACTGTTTCTGTCTATTGGCTACCAACATTGACTAATACGAAGTTTTTCGAAGATCTTACAGTTGAAGTGCTAAAGTTTTTAATCAGCAAGAATCTACATTTTGGTTGTAATACTTTGTAGGAGAGACGCTTGATCAAAGTAAGTAGGTTGCGATAACATTGTCTTACTGAAATCTTTTTAAAGTTTGAGTTTGAGTTCCTTGCCGAGATAGCACGTGAGTCGCATGCATATCCACAATCACCCTAGATAAGGAAAATCTCGGGTTTCGAAGCCACTGCAATTCGGTATTGCATTGTTATATCCAGCACTAACGAAACATGTTGTCTATCTTTATATTCATTTGTATACTTTGAGCAAATTAGCACATAAATTAACGAAATCACGAGTAACAGTAAATACCTACAATGCAATTTGTGGACGCACGCAACGTAGTTTCGAAATAATTGAAGACGAACACAAATATTTTATTGTTGTATAAATTGTTTGTGCCCTGTCTTCACCTATGTACAAAAAATAATAAGATTTACTACAAACAAACAATTATTCAAAATATAAAAAACGCGTCAACGACCTTTTACGTAATGAAACGACACTCACTCATTCATTATGCAACTCAAAACACACATGCCTATCTAGCTTCCCATCTTTTCAATTCACGATCCAGTTTTAAAACGATTTGCATAAACAAGCAATTTGAAAAAGCAGGTTAGGAGTCAAAGGCTGGCTGGCTGGCTTGACTGACACTGCCATATTGGACACACGAGGGTCGCCAGGAAATTTGAAAAGTAAAACGGCCAGCCAGTTAATCCAGAAGTTTTGGGTATCACGACCGTAACTAAATAAGTACATATATCCCAAAATGTAAGTTAGTAAAAAGCACACTTCGAAATAGTTTAGTTCCTCATCATTAGAAAGCTGGGTGGTACGTTCATGATTACAGTATTCTTCAAGTTGAAAACGTGTCTCGGATTTGACTGGGAAGGTTGGTCACCTACATTTACCACATCATAAAATTGCCTACCTATTTGTGCGGATAAGGTTAATAAAATTTAATTTTCCCGTTTCTATTAAGACGGCTGACAACCCTAACGTACAGGAGAAATTAGCATATCAGAGATCTGGCAAAATGCTTGATGCTGAAGCTTTAATGAACGTTGCATCATTAAACAATAGACACAATTTGACATACTATAGCCTTAATTCGAGCACCATTAGTGACGGTAATGCAATATGAATTAGGATACATTAACAGACAGAGCTAGTAATAATATATATTAATGAATATATACAACTGTGTTATACTGTACCTTCATTCACAGGTGGTTCTATAAATTAGGAGAGTCAAAATTAAGAAGCACTCTACCACTTATGTTAGGAGTTACTTCGGCTAAAACTTACTTTCCTCACCTAGCTTTGCTCCTTATCAGTTTTTTACAGTAAAAGTTTCCAAGGTAATGTGAACCATACAATCTAAGATTTATGTAGTTCTAAACTTATTCCAAAAAACCCTTCGATCAACGCGGCCTTCCGCACCCGGGTCGGAACGAGACGGAAGACCGAGTTGCTAGAAACATCAAACCATACAACTTTTGCCCTAGGCAGGTAACTTTGCACCAAAATTAAAATTAATTTGGCAATATTTTAATAAATTTGTAATATCTTGGTAAATTGTAGGGCTAGCCTACTGGCAGCTAGTAGTAACTTGATATATTTTTAAAAGAGTTAGCCGATACCAGGCCTCAAAGTCACCCACCCCTGTTGCAGCTTCTGCCTAAAGAGGGGTTCAGTTTTAGACCTCGCATTGCCAAAAATCAGAAATTAGGTCAGATTCATTGCGATTTTCCTGTACATAACAAAATTATGCATCGGATAATGGTAGAATCTTTTCACTGCGTGCAATACTTTAGGAAATACTTGGTGGGTAATGTGAGACGACCTGCCACAGAGGTACTATTCATGTAATTAGTACAACCTGTGTTATGCTGCATCTTCATTCACAGGTTGTTCTATGAAAAAGGAAAATTTAGACGAACTCTACCACTTATTATTATGTTGGGTGTTACTTTGGCGTAAACTAACCTTTATTACCTAGCTTTGCTCCTTATCAGTTTTACGTTATGACAATCAGATTAGCACTTGGAACGTGGTGGCAGCTTATATTTACAACACGTTACTTTCCTTTTTCTGATACAAAACGTACGATCAAAGGTGTATATACTTTACAACACCATTTATACTTTGTCCCTACTTATTAAATGCATATTTATATAATCACCAAGGCTATAAACACAAAACATAGCTCGCTTGCAAAATTGTAAAGGTCATATTCAACAGGTTATAATTCAGTCTAGATATTGCAAATTGTTTGGAAATAATGACACAAAATGTGCCTTTTTATCTGTAGGAAAATCTTTCTTTTCTTTGAAATTCTTCGACTGAATTTCATTAAAGTAGAAATCTGCCCTGAGACGAGATGTAGAAATACGTGGCAGGTGACTGTTGATTCTGAATCTGTACTGTAGTAGCAAACTACCTAT
Source organism: Tuta absoluta (assembly GCA_027580185.1). Classification (NCBI taxonomy): domain Eukaryota; kingdom Metazoa; phylum Arthropoda; class Insecta; order Lepidoptera; family Gelechiidae; genus Tuta; species Tuta absoluta. The sequence continues at coordinate 18,657,842 of JAQAHW010000002.1, forward strand.
GTTATATTGTTACAGGGTGCGGGCAGCCGTGTGCCCCAACTAATCACCATGAGCAGCTGATTGATTACATCAATCAATTAGCGGAAGTACCTATTAACAGCTTCCTGTTAAATTGATAATACCCCTGTTATTAAATAGGTAATACAATAATTATGCGTTATTCAGCTGATCTGGATTATCCAAACAGTATTTGTTACACATTTACATTACATAAAATTATACGTAACGTCTCAGTTAACTTGAAGTCCAGAAATAGCTTAATTTATGAAAGAAGTTAAAATAGTGATGGCTCAGCGTATTGCTTAAAATACACCAGGACCCTTGGGCCATTTCAAATTCAACTTGTAATAAAGAAGTTTGAAATGTCTTCGACCAAGTTATGCAGCAGTAGGGTAGTCACCGATGCGGCACAAGTGCCACTAAGTTCACTCTATAAAAACTAATGGTGTCTTTGTAATTCCCCATTGGATTTCTCTACTGATGATACCATTCTTCCGTTTGTGAAAACTGTTTAGGAAATGCTTTCTTGATATTTTTATTCAAACCATAAAAAATAACGGCTGCTTAATCACTATTTTAGCGTCATCATTATACCATTTTTGTCTTAAACATCGTTTCTTTTTATATATGTTGCGTTCAAAAGCGAGAGTACCTACGGTTTTTCCTTTTTGCCGATGTAACGATACGAAATTACAACTAAGAACATCTTATGTGTACTATATTAACATAGAGATATATAAGTACACAGAGGAGAGAGGCGAGGTAGCGATGTAAAGGTATGAATAAATCATCCCGAGGCAAGTGATGTGTACATATTATCCGTTCGTTCCTCCGAATATCAATGCAACAAATAAAATAAGAGGAAGCGTGTCGCTGAACACACCTAAGGAAAAATGAATGAATAGTACCCGTTGGGGATCTCAAAGTGAAAGAAAATTTTAGCTCTTACAAGGTACTTAGTTGTCAATAGATACGGGCTCTAATATCCCATAAAGCAAAGACCTTTGTAAGGAGGAGGTAACGCCTCGATGAAACTCTCTTCCGCCTTTTTGATGTCACATTATCTAAGTCGTAGTATAAATGGATTGGTGTTTAGAGCAGCTCCCCTAGAACGGTTCCGTCGTTCGGGGGAAGTTTGGACGCTGTTCCCTGCTTTATATGTAGAGTTGGAAGTGTTTGTTTTAAGCTACATATCTAACTATAGCTAGTACAGAGCAGACAGTATCAGAACCTGACTCGGAGCCAGGATTGGCTTCCGCCTGGCAAGCGGCCAACGTGCCAACGGGTCACATCGCATAATATACTTACCTAAGTAAAAATTCTCCATGACAATTTATTGCCACATTACAAAGGGCTCTCTAATGTTTTTAAATGTATTCTATTATAGAAATAGACTATTGGTTATTTCGCAGTTAAATCGATTAAAATAAAGAAAAGGCTTTATTATTTTTAAATAGAAGAAACACTAGGATTTTACGGAGCAATCAAGCTTTGAAGAGCAAATTACTCGATAAAGATAACAAAAACCTTAATAATTTTAGCCGACATAATACCTACCCTCCTTCAGTCTATAAATACTTTAGGCTTTTAAAGTATACCCCTTGGGTGTTTCTAAGAGCGTTGGTAGGCGAAGGCGTGGATGTATTGATATTTCCAGGGCCCTCGAGAGCTGTCGGGATTGGGCCCCCACTTGGAGCCTCCTTCAAGACATTGAGAAGCAGATTGTCATCCCGCTTTGTCAGGCGCTAAGACACGAAGTGGTCGAGAGCTCTTCAAACTTTCACGGTGTTGCATGTCGGAAACAAGGCCACCAACTTCCGAGATTAGGTGTCCAAACGAGAAAACTTTATTGTTGGATATTTCAGGATGTGTAGCAGTTTTACATTTGAAGTTTCAATGATCATGGCTGGGGAAGTTAGAGATGGTGCCAAACTAAATTAACTAAGTAGCCTTATATCTCCCCAATTCGATTAATCTGATCTCTAATCTCGTCCGAGTTTACTGCTCGGCATATCTCGTCTGCGTCGTGTGCACATATAGTCTAGTCTTCCAATCTCTCGGAGGGAGGAGTTTTGAGCGAAAGTAGGGTTATTAAATTATCCCGAGCTGATAAGGCCAGTACATTAAAATTAACTGCCCCGCGAAGTCATGCGCAGAATCATTTCCAAAGGCACGGAATACACTGTAAAAGATCTGGCACCGAATACCAATAAAGTTATGTTTGTGTTTTAATGAGTAAACACATGGCTTGATTTTAATAAAAAAGTTAACCGGTTATAGAATTGGTACCAATCGTACATCAGCTGTATGAAGTTTTATTTTTAGGATTCCGTACTCAAAGAGTCAACTCGGCTGGCTGTTTGTCTGTCACCAGCCTGAATCGCGTAAACAGTGATAGTTAGACAGTTGAATTTTTACAGGTGATGTATTTGAATTGCCGCTATAAAAACATAATAAAAGTTAGAATAAAACAAATAATTAAGGGCTCTCATACAAAAACGTGCTTTTATCGTTCAACTTTAACGATTGATCCATAATATACCTAGGAAGAAAACAAATCTTGAACAGTGTTAGTTAGACAGAAATTGAAATTTACACAGATTATGCATTAACAACAAGAGTAAAATATATTTTTTTTACTGAGATAATAGTACGGAACCCTGCGTGCGTGACTCCGACACTCTGCCGAATTTTAAAGATATACTACGGTCATAAATAACCCTATAAGTCGTTTCTACAAAGCAACATTTAATCCTAAGATATTTAACAGTGTAACACCTGTCTAACAAATTAGTAACAATAAAGTGTACTGCAGCTTATTGTACGATACTATCTACTCGTACTTACCTATAGTATTTATCTGTATCAGCAATAATGATTGTTTGACATACATCTCGTTAGTAGCTTTAATATACATTTTTATAGTTACATCGAATATTGTCAGTTGGATTGAAAATAAGCCAACAGATGATATTGTTTCTGAATATTGTTCAGTTTTGGTGCGATGGACCGAAAACCAACGTTTCCAGTAAAATTGTCACCCAGCTACTTACTATACAAACAGACAAAACCAACACTCTCAACTGCCGTGTTAATATTTACCTCGCTCGAAAGTTTGCTCACTACTATTTAGAATAGCAATGAAATGAACACAAAATACGAAGCGTAACACGTTAGCGAAGTAATTTTTTACTTTGTTTGTAATAGCGCTAATGGAGCATAAATAAAACACTACTCTTCATCCTAGCAGTACTAAGAGCTAATACATTTTAGCTGTATTTATCTTATAGAATAGAGGGGAATGGAGCACGATTTCTGTAATCTAGGCAAATAATGACGTTATTTTCTGCAATGTCAGCGCGTACGTAATAGATTATCCGCAATATTGAATCAAATGAGTTGACTCGAGTCTCGTTAGCAACATCACAGTTCCATATGTGACGTGACATGCATCTTTTACTGTTTTCGAAATTAAAAGTAAAAGCTGATCATTATTTTAATATCGCATCATCGCCTTATGTAAATGCTCATAATATTTCGCTTAATACGAGTATCTATGCTAATTAATTACTTTCTATCAACAAGTTTTGTCGACATAATGAACTTTGGTTAAGCTACCTTATAGTGTCTTTTGTCATTTTTTAGACCCACTTACATATTTTCGAAGTACCGTTGAACTAATTTTGAATATTTTATGCAACATTTTAATAATTTTTCAGAAAGTTGTAAAATTGGTGCAATCGCCAAAAGTAATTCAGAACATTACTCATTCAACACTTTGGCGGCTATCATAGCTCTCAAACGGCAAATAGAGTATAGCGCATTACAATACGACCGTCCCGTTGCATTATGATACTGTCACGAATGCAGTCGGTCCTCGGACACAACACAACTGACGGCCGGGGAGCCGGAGACAACAGACAGCCCTGGGAAAGCCGCTCACGGCCGCTTTCACTGCGGATGACATTGAACGTCAATTGCAATGAACTTGACTCACTTTTCACACCACTACAACAAACCACACTACTGCAGTATGCAAATGATTACAGGTGGCCACCGTAAACGGATAGATATTTCATCAGCTAATTTACAAAATATACTTATCGATAGAAAAAAGTAAGTAAGTAAGCAAATATTTGAGTATCTCAAAAGTGAGTTGGAGTCTGCGCAAAGGTTGGCCTGCAGTCCATCGAACATACTATTAACTTCGAGAGCTCTATAACGCCAATTTAAAAATACACGCCAATGATTGTCGAAAACAGACTAAAAAGGTTTGTAGAAGCGTAATTTCCTCATTTGCTCACTTCCAGTGGGGAAAAAGTAAGTACAGAAATGCGAGAAATGGAAAAAGATTAATTAAAAATATAAACGGCTTGAGTTCGTTACGACGTAAAGTCGTACTTGAAAAAAGTATGAATAAATGGAACATTTCTTTTGCACTCCCGATTGTTTCCAGGTAATAAATTTCTCTGAGCGCAAAGACACCTTTTAACAATTCCATTCGTTGCTCGTGACAGCGGAAAGGTGAGGGGTTGTGCGGTAATGGGACAAAGCATCGATAGCGATTGTTCCAGTCCACGGCGCCCGGCGCAATCACACAATCGGGAATATTGCTTTGTTTTTTATTCCAACAGAACTAGGTAGTGGCGCGATTCCCAATCGCGGTATAGACAGTCTATTGGATGTAGGCAATAGCCTACAATATTTTTTTTTTTGCGTAACATACGCTGCTGTGATCAATACGTGTCCCACAGATAATACATTTTGGTTGAAGGTATATATCACTTTCCATAGCGTTGCCGAAAGTCATTTCAGAACAAAATGTTTTTCACAAACGTGCGGTGCATTTGTGCAGGGAAGCAATATTGTGGTTTGATAGAAGCGTCATTCGCTTCAGGCTAGAGATTAGACCGGATATTGATATTCCTATTTTTCGAGGAGAGCTCCCGGTCGCCGGCGAAGTACAAAGAAAAGATTTATCTGTCTTTGCAGTCCCAATACTGCTATGTGGACCGGAAATTGTTGTCAGCAAAAACCCCTCTTTTGTAAATTGATGCTACCGTTTCAATTTGGTTGTTTTAATCCAACGAAATGCAAATATAAGTAGAAAAGTTTTGTACATATAGGATGAAAGGTTCCTTGAGGAAACTTGTTCCTTATTACCAGCTCATCCTGAGTTTCCGCAATCGGTCACTAGTAAAATTTCATACATACATACATACATAAATCACGCCTATATCCCTCACGGGGTAGGCAGAGCGTTAACGGCCGTTCAACGGATATTAACACCACGTCTGACAAAAGTTTGAGGGTTAATCAGATAACCGTGTATCACTATAGTGACAGGTTGTCAGCCCGTAGCCTAAAATTGCAATACACACCCTCGAGTCCCTAAGTCGCCTCTTACGACACCCATGGGTAAGAAATGGGGTGATGCTATTCTAAGCCGGCATCACACGGCAACAGTAAAATTTCACCTTATATAAAAAAACACTTTGATCAACAGAAGTAAGAAGAGATCTATAGCTAAACATGGATCACGTTTCTGGTAGCCGATGACTTTACCTAAGCCTCGCCAATCCTTGCCTGTATTGACAAGGAGCTTGCAAATTTCTGTCCGCATCCGCATAGTCAAAGGCAAGCCTGAGAGGGGCAAGGCGGCGGAAATACGTTTAGTTTAGAATTCTGAGACAAGAGCTCTCGCAGCCAACGATATCTTCAGCCACGCTCCGACTTGACAGTCAGTGCTCAAGTTACGAACAAAAGTTTAAAGAACCTTTCGCTTTTAGCGATTGCTCTTTACAATAAAGTGCATTTCTTTCTTCGACAGCAACTTGAAGAATATAAAAGTCATTCACCAAATTGATCAAATAAGAGAGAGTGTCTATTTATCGAATAGTACGTGTTTTGTTATAAATTACAGTGCTAGTAAGAGAAGTGGCTTGTCTTAGTTAGAACAAATTATTTTAATATAGAATATAACTGCGTAAATTTTCTAACAACAATTAAAGACACTAAAGTATGTGTTGAAATCAATACACAAATAAAATTTGGCAGCAGTTAACTATGTTAATATATTTGTCATTTTTCAAACCAAGATTCATTTTCCTTTAGATTGTTTGCTACACTTATCAAAAGATGAGCATCATTATAATCCTATACATACCCTTAGTGCTTAATGTTCAATTTTAATAATCAATGTTCTTTACACTCTGTATCTGCTTACTTGCACAAGTTTCTCTACTAATGAACGTGTGTATGCTTTGGAAAGGTGGGCCTTGTGATATGCACTAAGTGAATGTGTTTAGTGGTTCATTGTTTTCACGGTAAGTGGTCAGAGATTACTCAAATTGATATCTATGTTTTATTTGTTTCGTGTTGAATGGGAGTGCTTGTCCGTGGGGGATTTAGTCTCGCTTTATTTAACAGTCATGTTCAGTTTTAGTTTTTCGTATTGTCAGGCTAGTATGGAAGCGGAACTGAAGTGGCAATGGGCTGGTCACGTCTGTCGTAGGACTGATAGACGTTGGAGTAAGCGGGTTCTTGCGGGGTATCGTTGAACGCCCTCTGCCCAGATGGATGGATAACTTAAAGAGATAAATGGATGGCGAAAACAGGAGGTTCGTCCAGCAATGAAATGATATAGGCTGATTTGATGTGATTTTTGCTTACGTAATGAAAGCTTCTACAAATTGTTGGCTCTAAAGACAACCTTGATATGAACTGTGATGTATTTCACTTTTATGTTAAGCAGCAAATATTTTTATTGATTAGAAAATCAATATCGCTCTACTGCACGCTTTATCTACCTACTCAGAAAAACGTACGTAAAAACTAAACAGCAAATAATGTACAAATATAAATGTCTTTAAAACAAAACAGTATCTAACGATAAGCGTAACCAATTATCATGTCGATGCAAAAATAACGTAAATATTTTTGTCATACAGTATACCAATCAGTGGATGACAAAGTGTCACCGCACAAGGTCACCTGCGCCGAGAGCGGTGACGATGACGCTCTAATGAATTCACTTAGCTTCACTGTGTCAACAACAACCTGCTATGTTAAACAACACCCACACATTATAAACACATTACTTCATCCGGCAATAAACACACAAAATACTGACCATAGTTCACTAAGAAAATATGTATAATCTTTGAAGCAACACAATTTATCTTACTAGGATTATATACCTCAGGCATTTTATACGATTCGATAAAGCATGAAATTCAAATCTTGGTGTAACGTTTGTGTTCCCTTGGGGTGATATTTCACGCTGTGCCGCTTGTAAGGGATCCTATTTCGGTTGATAGGATGTCAGTCTACTATGCACTTAAGGCGCACTCGTGGTTGCGGCGTTGCAGCCCCGAACGCGACGTTTCCATCGGGAGTCGCATCGCACCTCCGTATCTGCATTTCTCGATCGGATCAGTCGCCAGACTAGTCCGGGAGGTGGTAGGGTGCATCTAGGTAGTCTGTGAACTAGTCTAGCTTGGCGGTCGCGTCTAGACAGCGGCGGGCGGTGGATCCCTATCGCTGCGCTGTAAAATTATGTGACGTGGGCGGGTTTGGGTACGCTGCAGGAAATCCGCCTGAATTCGATCCTCATTCAGTTATTTAATTTATTGAAAAACTATTCGAGGATCTGACACTGAATCAGCTTACTTTACACTTGTTAAGATATTATCGTAGCTAACTTACAGCAATTTACGATATTGTAAACTGTATCGTATTTTCTTTTTACCCTTATTTTTATTTGCTATCTCAACATTGAAATACACTGTAGTCGATATAACAGGCAACTGAAATTGTGTTTCAATACAATAACTAATAGATGTGTGGTTCGTGCCAGCTGAGACAGTTGGCTATGTCCGAGCGCGGGCTGACCGGACCGGAGCGCAGTCCGGCCACGTCCCGGCCCGGCGGGCACCCGGCGCGGCGGCCGGCGGGCGCGGCCGGCGGACGGCGCGTGCCTCGCCTGCTGATCGCCCATCACCTCAGTTAGACTAACACGCTCTAAATGGATCGTAACCTCCTGAATCTCGCCTCAATCCTTTCCTCCGGCAAGAACACACTTACTTTAGCTAACATTTATTTAAGATCCTAGAGCCTTTCGGAAACCATAAAACAACAAAGCTCTACGTATAAAGTTTAAAACGTTTAAAGACCGAGATAAATTTTGTAAGTTATTTATTTATAGGTTTTCTTTCTTGAAATTACCATGAATTTTCAGCCTCCATAAAAATTTTTGTATACGATGAACCGCAACACCAACAATAAGTTTCAGTTTTATACAAAATTTTCACCGCAATGTTGTTTAACGAAATATTTGAAGTTGAGAGTTTTGAAATATGATAAGCGCGAAGCGACAGGGGTTCGTGCTTCATGTTCGCTGCTTAATGAATTTTGAAGTTTCTTCACCGTTCCCGAGTAGAGTTGACGACACTAATTACAATCAAGTGAGATAACTAATGGTCCGCGGGTCAAACGGAGACGTTCGTTTGGTTCGGTTTTCTTTTGTCTATTAACAATGGAGGTCGTTCTAGATAACCCATCGGAGATATGCGACGCAATAACAAAGAGATCTAGATCAGACGGACAATACGTTATTTACGAAACATTGCCAGTAATTTGTGAGTGTCTTTCTTTGAGTGAGAGAGAGAGTCGCTAAGTGGCGAAACCCGCGGACAATGGCGGTGCTACCGGCGGCGGCGCGCGCGCATATCGCAAGATCTGTTGCGGGTCATCGCGTCACCTTTCACCTGACATGCACAAACACAGACGAACTGAGATAACAGCTTTCAAGCAAAATGAGTCAGCGACACGATTATGTTCTATTAGAGAACGTAACAATTGTATGAGAGAGTAAAATGGCCTTACATAAGCTGCATAGTGAAATGTCATTGCTATCTTGTTAGATAAATTTTCACTTCCCTATTCAGAACAAGAAATAAACTGAATGCATAATTTACAGTAAAAAAGTTCATAGTATTTATGCTGAGTAACAATTCCCTGCCATATTTCATTATTTTTGGCAGACATTGTCTTGACCAAATTAAATTTTCCCTGAAATTGCAGATAACGTTTTAATAGGATTTGTTAAGCCTACACCAGCGATAAATTTCAACTTAAACGGCTTTATAATTTTAATAACACGGCGCGCAAATCGTGGGCATTATAATGCAGTAATCAGAAACAAAGTCATCTCTATCAAACCAGCATAAGATTGGATTCCTCCAACAGCATGGAAATTAATATAATTACTTTTTAAACAATTAATACTATATGGTAATAGAATACGACCCTTAGAAGATCGATTAAAAGATAAACCAAAATGCAGATGGGGAATCAACAAGTGATAGTTTAAGGCTAATTTCATATTATACTTAGTTACAATATAAAATTAGCTTCTTAAATAGTTAAGATCACAGCTCTTATATTTTTTTCTGCTATGTAAATTTACATACCTAACCAAGTCACTACCAAGACTACATATATTAGTGTACACGGCATGCTTACGTACCTTCTTGTAATTTGCGTAAAAAACAAATTCAAAAGATAACGTTCTATCGCATTATTTATGCAAATGTATTTTTGACGTCATATTCACATTCCTTTTACTTTGTATTTCCTTCGTTCTACGCTCGTTAGGAAAACGGTACAATTTTTCCTCTTTTGTCTCAATATTGTCTGCAACTTCATTCAAATGCTAGACGTGTTTGTTATATTTCGGTGAAAAAGTTAGTTTATAACTAAAGTGGTTTGTTGTCTATCATGAGTATATGACAAATTTTTGGAAATCTGCACTATGTTGAAGCTTTCTCTAACAGGCTGATGACATTAAATCTAGATTAAACTAGTCTATTAAAATGGCGTATAAATGCCTAGTTTTAATAAACAGCGAGCTAACATTAATCCCTGTAGCGATAAAACCCATGCTTTTCAAGTTATCATTTAAACATTTACTTTAAGGTGCGTACAACAAATTATACCTAATACTGTTTAACCAAACGTCCAAAAATAAGCAGTGGAAGTGACTATTTATAAGCCAAACACAATTCCTTATCGAGTCATTTGGCCCGGGCCATGACATGAGGCAATATTATTCATTACACGGTCAGCGATTTTTCATTAGGGGTGCTGATTGTTTTCCTTTTCTTACAGCGTGTTAGAAAAAAACATACCGTGTATTCTTTACACCATAAACCCTGTTAAATCAAATACCATATATTGGTGATTGGATATAAACTTTTGTATTGGGAATTGAGATTAATTTGAAAAGATTTTATTAATCTTGAGCAAACTACGAAATTATAGGTTCACAATTACTTACCTAGTGGAATACTAAATACAGGGCTCCCTATACTACGTTTATCACGATATTTTTTCACATTCTGTATATTTTCTTAGTATTTCAATGCAGCAGCAAACAGTTTGATACTAGATTATGTTTGACCAAATAAAATAAAGAAAACATAGATAAGCAAAAACATTTAAACACGGAAACGAGCGAGCATAAGTATGGGAAAACTTACATTTCCTGTTGTTTTATTGAGTTGTGCTTTGCAATTAGTGAGTAAAATTTTTGTATTTTTCAAATGAAACAAGAGAATGTACCTATTTATTAAAATAATTTTAACTTTTACAAAATAAATTAAAGTTTGCTATCAACCTTAATTGCTGTTACACAATCTTTTTCGCTGTTTTATGTTATTAATTTATTTTTTACAATTTTTCTTTGCAAATTTCAACTCTATTTAATTTTTTTCAGTCTTACAGTGGCAGTTATAAAGGTGAATAGAACGATTAACTACAATAATTCACTTTTTAAACGATGGTGAAGAAAAAACATAGCTTTATGTATTAATATGTATTTCAGAGACACCAGTTAGACCATTACGAACCGGTAATGTATTAAATAAAAATAACATTAACATCCACACCAATATAGTTAATTTAAAATTGACTCTATCTTAAATGTAGCTCTGCTTAACACAAAATGTCATATTTGCAGATGATGTACTGACACCGAGCGATTTTTTGCCAGTCGCCAAAAAACTTCTAGAGAAAGGTTAGTAATCTACTCATATAGGATGAAACCACATTATTTAATCCACAAAAATGGTTTGGTGTTATGGTAAATCTATTTTTCAAATAAGCGGTAAATCGATAAATGATTTTACAGTGGAATATCCGGGCGGTGAGTGGTTTTACCATCGTATTTAATGTGAATTTATAAAAAAATATCTTTATAACGTGTAGTCTGCACGCAAAATTATTAGCAGGTAGAGAACAATGTTAGTAAAAACCTACAAGAGTTTGCCTTTATAATAATATAATTGCAATATGTACTTAATTTCAGTGGGAAAAGGAGTAGTAAGTTCTTCGAAATCGTACCAGCAGCTTGCGGATAAACTGTTCCAGCGCTTTTGTACGTTATTTTTACTATAACTTATTTTTATTGTGTAAATCATTGTGAATCTAATAATACTAAATACTAAGTAGGTATGTTTATCTTTCCTATGTACTGTAGTTAGTTTATTATGTATTAGTTTATACCGTTTTATTTAGTAGTCTAGCGTATTATTTTATAGACGTATTTGTATGTAAGATAATTATAAGTATCTACATACATACATACATAAATCACGCCTACATCCCTTACGGGGTAGGCAGAGCGTTAACGGCCGTGAAACGGACATTAACACCACGTCCGACAAAAGTTTGAGGGTCAATCAGATAGCTGTGTATCACTATAGTGACAGGTTGTCAGCCCATCGCCTAAAATTGCAATACACACCCTCGAGTCCCTTAGTCGCCTCTTACGACACCCATGAGTAAGAAATGGGGTGGTGCTATTCTAGGCCGGCATCACACGGCAACTATAAGTATCTTATGTATGTTTATGCACGAACCCGCTTACTTACACGCACTGTCCTACACCCAAAGGTTGTCGGGTAGAGATTGCTTCCATAGCAACAATGTCGCCTTGTTGTACTTGTTCCTTTGTTTAAAAGTGATATTTTGTATTTTCTGTACTATGTGCAGAAATATGTGCTATGTATAAAGAATGTTATTATCATACTAATCAAATTACTGCTACTTTTTCAGTTTTTACAAACGCAAGATTCGCAGCACTTCGAGGTAAATTAAATAAATCGCAAATTAATAAGCACAGCACGGTACATAAAATAATATTTATTTGGTACAACTTTTTCACCTAAACATTAGTTCTTATCTTCTTAATCTTATGTTTTTAATTTTTAAAAATATTTTTCAGCGTTTGATATACCAGGACTAGACACACTCCAAGCTTTAGCATTGAGTGGTGATGGTAATAGATTTAACTTTCTTTATGTATTCCGTAAACAATACAATACAATAACACAATGCTTATCACTACAAATACTTTTATTACAAATGTATCTTTCTATAGTCAAATTGCAGATTTTGAATATATTTTTTTAGATTTCAATCCCAGTCGACAGTTTGAACCTCTCCAGCGAAACCATTTTTACAAAGGCTTTCCAGTACGATGCCGGTACAAATGTAAGAGACTTGTTTTTTATTGTAGGCTATTAGCGAAAAAAAATATAATACTTAAGCCTGCGTCGAGCGTAAGCCGACCGTCCAGTGGCGCCCTCCCATGTTTTTTAATAATTTCTTTAAATCTAGGACAAACATTAAAAATCTAAGACGGACAAGTTGTTGTCCTATACGATAAGTTTATTTTAAGGTACAACAATGAGCTTTTTCTAGTGTTTTAAATTTTAAATCACTAAAACGGAAAACGGTGGCCATCATTTTCCGTTTTAGTGATTTTAAAGACGCGTAACAATGTAAAGCTTATTGTTGTACCTTAAAATAAACTTATCGTATAGGACAACAACTTGTCCGTCTTAGATTTTTAATGTTTGTCCTAGATTTAAAGAAATTATTAAAAAACATGGGAGGGCGCCACTGGACGGTCGGATTTCGCACGGAGCCGCCTTAAGTGCTTTAAAACAATTGTTCCTTTTTGTACTTTCTAGTAATGACCAAGAAAATAGAAAAAAAGAAAAATGCTAAACATTCACCAAAGAAAGGTAAGTTCTAGGAAAGCTTTCTAAAAGTTATACATTTCTAAAATGTATACCCAAAATTTCTAAAATTTATAGCGTGCGGTAAATAATATAATATTTTCAGCACCAATAGATACAAAAAAAAACAGATAAGGACTGATTTAAAATAGTAGAAACGAATCATGGAAAATTTACTGAAAGGCTACCAGCCTTTTCAGTAAATTATTGCTTTATCATCATAAACTTTTATGTATTGCATTAGGTAAGTTTATTCGATATGAATATTCATACATTTTTTGCAATTAATGTGTAGCTACTTACACTTTTACCGTATGATGCCTGCTTAAAATAGCATCACCCCATTTGTTTCCCGTGGGAGTCATAAGAGGCGACTAAGGGACTTGAGGGTGTGTATAGCAATTTTAGGCGATAGGCTGACAACCTGTCACTATGGCGATACACAATTTTCCGAATGACCCTGAATTATATGTCAAACGAGGCGTAAATGTCCGTTTCTGTGGCCGTTTACGCTCTGCCTACCCCGCAAGGATATGTGTATGTATGTACTTACACTTTCTACGAGGTAAATATTGCAATGTTGTCACAATTAGTAATAACTAATTAGTATTTAGGTACGCACGTAAGTATTGATATGAGGTTTTTGATGCTTTTTCCAGCTACTGAAGAGAAAAAGCCCGGCAAGATAAACAGGCCTAAACGAGAAGTGGCTTCGCAGAATTCTTCTACCGCTGGTACAAAAATTTAATTTCCGTAAATTTACAGTTCATAGACTATGTTATGTTACTTTATCCTTTTTTATATTTTAGTTCCAACGTCACAGAATGGCAGACGAAAAATTAGTAAGCACTTTTAACTTTACAAATTTTACCCAATACTAATACGTTGATTAATCCCTTAGTGTGGCAAATGAATGAATCTGCCCGGAAAAGTCAGGGGCGGAAAATTTTATGATTGAACTTTGTTACGACTAGTAAGGCAACCAACATACTAAAATACCCCACCTCTCTGACTTGTGCCGCGGGGGGGGAAGCTCATTGAAGGTCCCAATTTTGGGTTATTTGCCCATATCTCAGAAACGAGACGTTTTATGAATTTTTGTTGTACTACACAATGAAAGCCAATAAAATTCTCTACATCTTTGTTCTTAACCGTTTTTACCTATTTCAAACACTTGCTTAGGCATAAGTGATTTAAAATATATACATTGTTACACCCCCCCCTCGAAACGAAACGCAAGAAATAAATTTACATTTATGTACAAAAGGTGCTTCGCCGCCGCTTTGGGCGTGAGAGACCTGGTTGTTCTTCCTCAGTGTTGTACTCTTTATCCTCCTCGTATGTCACATCGTCCTCAGATGTAGGTACGCAAACTTCTGCTATGTCATCGTCGATGCCGTCGTCATCGCTTTTGTCCTCTAATATGGGAATGCTATTTGTGCAAGTTCCGTGGCAATTGTGGCAAATCGCGGAGCACAGCATGGAGGGAGGCCTTCTTACAGCCACATCTAGCACTACTGCAGTCAGTGGTGCAGCGGCAAAATATAAGCTTCAATATTTCTTCCGGTGCAGCTGGTTTGGATAGGCACTAGAAGATTGCTTTCATTACGTTTCAAGGGAAAAGTCGATTAAAAGCTAAACCTGGACCTGGTGGTATGTGCGGAATGAGTGCTCCGCTGCTGCTCCCTCAGTTGGTGGTAGGGAGGAAATGTTTAGTTTCACGTTCGATACAGAATAGTTGTTAAGAGAAGTTTCCAATTTCTCTTCTTTAACGTGCAAATTTTTTATATAAGCTATATCTGCAGTCTCCTATTTTTTTGTGTGGGACACCGAGTTGACGAACGATTCGATTAACTATGTTGTCAATGTTTTTCAACCGCCTGCAGCTACAGGTAGGCCTCTGCACTGACATGGTTGTAAAACGACCGCCGTGTAAGTTATCATTTATACAACATTCGAGAGCGTCGGGTTAACGTGCCCTTCGAAGCATGAAATACAATGGTGATTTGAAGTCGACCTCTGCCCGCCTTGGCAGTTCTTCTTATAGCAAGGACTCCACCTGACTAGGATATTATCCTTGTAAAACCCAGCAGAGTCAAAGTACCTACTAACTCTTTCTCAAGTCAGGAGATCCAGAAACTAGGCTTTAAAGATAAACTATTTCTACACGCGATCACTGGATGCGACACTACGTCTGCTGCAATTCGAAGAAGTAAAGTGGGATTCTGTAAGCAGTATTTAAAGAACCAATAGATCCGTCAAGCCGCAGCGAAATTTTCAAACCCCACCTCAACACATGCTAACGTAAGAGAAATTGGAAACTTCTCTTAACAACTATTCTTCGAACGTGAAACCAGACATTTCCTCCCTACCACCAACTGAGGGAGCAGCAGCGGAGCACTCATTCCGCACATACCACCAGGTCCAGGTTTAGCTTTTAATCGACTTTTCCCTTGAAACGTAATGAAAGCAATCTTCTAGTGCCTATCCAAACCAGCTGCACCGGAAGAAATATTAAAGCTTATATTTTGCCGCTGCACCACTGACTGCAGGAGTGCTAGATGTGGCTGTAAGAAGGCCTCCCTCCATGCTGTGCTCCGCGATTTGCCACAATTGCCACGGAACTTGCACAAATAGCATTCCCATATTAGAGGACAAAAGCGATGACGACGGCAGTGACGATGACATAGCAGAGGTTTGCGTACCTACATCTGAGGACGATGTGACATACGAGGAGGATAAAGAGTACAACACTGAGGAAGAACAACCAGGTCTCTCACGCCCAAAGCGGCGGCGAAGCACCTTTTGTACATAAATGTAAATTTATTTCTTGCGTTTCGTTTCGAGGGGGGGGGTGTAACAATGTATATATTTTAAATCACTTATGACTAAGCAAGTGTTTGAAATAGGTAAAAACGGTTAAGAACAAAGATGTAGAGAATTTTATTGGCTTTCATTGTGTAGTACAACAAAAATTCATAAAACATCTCGTTTCTGAGATATGGGCAAATAACCCAAAATTGGGACCTTCAATGAGCTTCCCCCCCCGCGGCACAAGTCAGAGGGGTGGGGTATTTTAGTATGTTGGTCGCCTTACTAGTCGTAACAAAGTTCAATCATAAAATTTTCCGCCCCTGACTTTTCCGGGCAGATTTCCATATGAGCATTCATTTACCACACTACCTGTAACATAACTAATTTGTACTTATAATTCAGGTCCTCACACAGTTCCTGAAGCGAAAAAGTTGCACAAAAACAGGGCGTTAGTGGTGAAGAGCAAGCGTAAGAAGCGAAACACTGTTATAGAAGAAAAACACAAAGGTCCTACTTATTTATTAAGCTCCTTGTTTTGATAAAATCAATTACAGGATAATCTTATAATGGCCAACTACTATGATAAGCCAACTACTATGAAATGTCAATTCATAAAAGATCTTTGAATCAAATGGCGACATTTTATCTCGCAATGATTAGGTATTATGCAGTATTACTTACTACTATTCAGTCGATGTGGTGATATTATCGCATCCCCACGATTTACTACCTTTAAACCCTCGAGTGTCTAAAATGAAACATTTTTTACGTTAAAGACAAAAAAGATTACTATACGTTGAATGTAAGATAAAATTGTCGGTTTCTTTACAGTGGCCAACAAGAAAAGAAGAGATACAAAAGTGCACAGAATAAACCGAGCATCAGCCCCTAACCTGGACACAACAGTGCCACCTATAGAAAATCTAGACATGCCAGCTGAAACTTTTAGAGAATTCGTTATATTTAACAAAATGAATTTCTTACCGCCAGAGAAAATCGGTATGATTGGAATTCATAATAAAAGCTTTATTTTAGTATGTTAGCCAATAGGTAAATCTGGGTAGAAACTTCACAAATTTTATTTATTATGGTACTATATGATAATGCAATTAAATACTTTTGACGCATTCACAAAATAGTTTAGCAAAAAGGTTTGGCTTATTTTTACGTCCGGCCGCCTGTCTTTGGGAATGTGTCGTAGATGGTATCACCGCCATCATGCGGTTGATCATGCAAAACTGATATTCAGCCAAGGCTCTAAAATATACGTCACCTTTTACATAACACCCTGAGTGGAGTAGGGTGGGCATTGATTATAATCAATGTGTTTCTTTCTTATTTTAGATAAAGAAAACTGCTATTGGCAGTATAAATGTCCAGAGAACAAATGGGCATTCTTCACATGCGAGTTATTTCCGGAGTGCAAAGGCACTAAGTCGGATCATTTCATAAGAGACGGTAATTCACATTTTCTTCCTGTCCTGTGGTACTGCTAGTCTACAAACAACCCAATGAAAACTTGCAAATCATGAAAATTTATTTACCAAAACTGAGGAGTTATGAAAAGGTGTAATTGTTTCTATGGTGCACCTAGTAAAAACGCCTTTTGTTCCTAACCCCATCAACCAAAAAGTAGTTAAGTGTAAGTATTACTTATTTTTCTACAGATATCCCAATTGCTCATAAAGCTGATGAGCACGAGGACATGTTTCTACGTTTTCGAAAAGAAAGTGAGTAGATATCCAACTACTGTTACACTCAAAGGTTTTACTTCTTTTTACGCTCATTTTATGTATTTATTACAGTTGGAGTTTACCTTGTCGATGAAGAAGTTGAAAAAATATGTAAATACTACTTTTTTATATCTCTTTTAATCATATTATTTTATTAGGTAATGTAATGCTACATGGGATTTTTGTGTATATACATATTGCTATTTTTAATGTAGAAGTAGGCATGTAGTAAAAGAACTACACATGGTTATAGAACTCCTGAGAGAGCTAATTTGTTTTTCCCTTTCAGTTGAGCATCGTTACATTGTACTAATATTGCCGAGGCAAGGGAAACAAGCAGCCGCAGGTGGAATACAGGCGCCCGCGAAAAATATTATGGAAAAGAAATATGGCGGCGCCAACTTGCAATCCTACTTCCAAAATCTTATTCAAGCTGAAAGAAGTAAAATACATGAATTTGTTTCTACGATTTTGTAACTTCAACATGGTTTAAATTTTATATTTTTAGTAACTAAACTCATAAAGATCTTGCTACGTAGTAAATTTTGTATACAAATGTTTTATTTTGTAACAGGAACGTCTACATCTACAATGGCTCCAGAAATAAAAGAAAGAAAGCAAAGGAAAAGTGTACACGTTTATAAATATTTGAAGGCAAATAATCCTTACAGCGACCCTAAAATGGTAACGTAAATCAACGCAGTAATCAATGTATTTACATTACAGTAGTTTTATATGATGGAATGACAAAAGAAACGCCTGAACTGTCAACCTTTTGTTCGCTTTTTTGACATGACAACAAAATTGCAAAAAAAAGCAAGTGGTCAACCAGCCCGTTTACTTATACATATAAAGGGTGGCCCAAATGGTGACGTCCTAGGACAGAATTTGAACGTCTTATACTGAGGGGTTCCCAATCACCCCCATTTATGTTCCGTGATTTTGTGTAGTTTCCGAGTTATTCAACTTTAAAAGTTGTATTGGAAAAAATACACCGGCAGGTGCTTTATTTTTTATTTTCTTTCGGATTTGAGTTTTTCGAATGGTTGTTCTTTTAGCATACCTAATCTTCATGATTGGTACTATCTAGCATACAAACACAAGTAAAAAGTCTGACAGTCAAATTATTCACATACAACTTTATAAGTTGAATAACTTGGAAACTATAAAAATCGCGGAACATACATGGTGGTGATACGGATACCGCTCAGTATATGGCATTGAAATTTTGTCTTTGGACGTGACTATACGGGCCACCCTGTGTATATATTTTTGTACATCTGAAGACTTGTCAAAACTTTTCAATTTGCACAAACAGCAAAAGCGGATACAGGAAGCACACATGAAAAGGCTGCGACAGGCTGAGGAGAAGGAGCAAGAAGCAATAGCAAGGTCTCAACAAAACAAGGCTGTGATCTCTTGGAGCTTGGCGGTTACAACGCCTTTGCCAGATTTTATGCACCGGATGAAAAAGTAGTCTATATTGTTACTCGTATATGTAATAAATAAGTCGATTACGTGATTGTTTGTTTGGTTATACCTGTATAATCAATGATTGGTGATTGTCAGACTATTTGAGTTTTCTGTTCATTATATTTACACATTGATACAAACACAATCACGCCTTTACCACTTGCGGGGTAGGCAGAAGGTAACGGCCGTAAAATACGGTCACTATCGACTCGTTTGACAAAAATTTTAACGCTGTTTCAGATAAATCGTGATTCACTAAAGTGGCAGGTTGTCAGCCTGACGCCTGACATTGTAACACACACAAAATCCTCGAGACCGGGAAAAAAATTGAGTGATGCAATTTTAACCGGCATCACACGGAAAATTTATTATCATAATTATTAAGTACCTACCTAAATTAGGTATCCATAAATAGCTCAGTATTTTTTGGTTTATCCGTACAATAATGTATTGGCGTTCAACAAAATACATGGTTCAAAAGAAAAGGTTATCTCATTGTGTGCTGTCAAAGACGACACGACATTAGCAAAAAGCGTGTGAGGAAATTCCTAACGCGTATAAATGTGAAAGGTTAGGCACGTGCTCTTACTCGTGCCGCCGGCCGTTCCGAAGTGGGACAAGGGCAGTCCCGTACCGTCCCGTCCTGCTATTGGACACCATTATGTTCCCATCAACTGGACACGACGCCGATAAAGGCCTTTATCATAAACCGGCCATAAGCTCGCTCCATGTTCAACAATCAACTTAGGTTGTTGTTTCTCGCTTAGAATAGAGGTTATACCATGAACAGCCGAGCCACTAGTAATGGCTCTGCTGATATTGATGACTGCAATTTATGCAACCATTTATGGGCAAAAATATATACGACCTGAGCTCACGACTGTTGACGTACCGTGCTAAAATTTATGGAATCATTTCATGCAACTGTTAGGTAAGCTTGATGACATTACTTTTTAATCTACATAATTTTCTATCAACTGCTTTCCTAATTTTAATTTAAAATTTATCATTATTCAAATTACACCACCCCAATATTAAAATCCGTCTTAATATTAGGAAAAACTTCATAGTAACGAATGAGAAAGCGATGGGGAGCTCTTCTGAATTTCAAATGGACGTAATCCATATTTCAGTAGTGGTAGAGCTCAGTAGGATGATAGAGGTAATCTTTCAATCTAAAACAAGAATAAAACGTAAAATAACACACATGTCACGTCTCATGCTGAAGAACAGACATTAGGATCAAGTCAGGAAAACGCTCCTAACTTAACTTAAATTATACAAGGTGTAAGACAAAGCCCTCCGAATACTAATAGGATGTATTTAGACCACGAAACTGAACAACTTGCCATACGAAAATATTGCATGGAACGTAATAAAAAATTTAAACCTGTAAGTAAATGCAGTCAGCTGATTGTTCTGGCACTTCGTTTTTTGTCGTTTCCTGACATATGTGTCTAGGGGCAAGTTGTTCAGTTTCAATGGTCTGCATGCACCCTATAATTAATCGGAGGGCTGTCCCTTACACCCCGTACAACACTGTCACATTCTGTCAAATATGTTTAGAAAATAAGAGTAGATATCTCAGTCATGTCATGCCAAATTAAATTAAAAATTAAAATTAAAAATGTTTTATTTAAGTAAATCCTTATAATCTAGTTGCCGGGGCTTTCCAAAAAGTAATCAAAGATACTTGTGTAGGAAAGCCTCGCTCTTCCAGAGGTTAGCAGCGAGATTTACAGTTTCACTAATAGTAGGTAATTATCTATTATAGTTTGAAAGAATCTTAAACTAAAACTAACTTAGCTTATAACTTACATATTCTGTAGTATAACATTATAAAATAAGTATGTAAAATGTATGCATGTGTGTTATATATATGTTGTATGTTTGCTGTGTGTGTGTGTATGAGTGTCGCAAAAATGCAAGCGAGTGAGTATGTATGTATACCTATGCGTATGAGACGTAACAGACAGTGGCATGAGTAGATGAAGTTACGGAGGTATCTACTAATAAAGCTTTGTGATAAATCACCACCAGTTCAACTCAAACAACTACTTGTTGTAAAGAGAGTCAAGATCTCTTGAATGAGTGAGTTCTTAGATTAAAACTATATACTGTACACCAGACATAAGAAAAGAGGTAAGCCAAGTCCACCTGCTTGCCCTACGGCATATTATATGCCTTGGGATCGGTACATGAGACCACAAGCAGGAGGAACCAGACAATGAATATGATACATTACACCATATATTGACGTAAAATGCGCGTTAGGTACCTGTCAAAATAAGGCCACGATTAAAATAATGGCGACTAAATTGACTAGTAATACTAGACACGACCTTGTTCCACCAGCTCCTTTCTACCATCGGAAATCCAGACGCACCGCCGGATACCATCCGTACCTGGTTACCATTCCACCAATTCGGACTAAGCGCTTCCAGTTATCATTTATAATGCGCACTGCTAAAGAGAGGAACTCACTACCTGCGTCCGTGTTTACAAACGCATATAACCCTAATCTCTTCAAAGTAAGAGTGAACAGGCTTCTTCTGGGTGAGCTCGCTCCATCTTAGACTCTGTCTCTGTCCTATGACCTAGACTAGAGTCAAGAGCAAACCCATCATTAATAAAAAAAAAATGCAAAGAACCCATGGTCATTTTTTTAACATGACATGAGTTTGAAATGTTCTATCATTTGTTAACTTATTTGACGGAAAGTGACAGCGCTATTTTAGGTTCAGAGATTTTTTCTGATTGACACCATTGCCTGCTTAAATTGGGGCAAAAAAGAGAGAAATGACCTTATTTGAAATAGCATAATGGAATAGAATTTAAAGTAATTTTACAAAGCATCGGCTGCAATTTTTTCGTGTCTTTATTTGTCCAGATTTAAGACAAGAGTATCTTAAGATTTGCTAAGGAAATGCACATCTACATCAGAGTCAGCCTTTCAGTAGTGCGTGCATGTATTTGTTGTAAGTAGTCTAGGTTTTATGGCTTCACTTTTTCGTAGTGATTAGTCTACCGTTTTCCTCAGTCTGGGCGGTAGAGGTTGGCAGTAGCGCAGCTTACGAGAAAATCCTGCAGTTTAATCGATGGAAACAGGAGTGCAGATAGTCTTGATGCGGCCGACGAGATCACAGTTTAATTACTGGTGCAGCGCGACACGATCTTGACTGGTTGATGCAGGTGCAATTACTTGTTGTTTTAGTACCAAGAAACACCTAGTTGAAAAGCAATTAGAAACATACCGGTTTTCGAGGATGTCCGCAACGAATTTACTCTTGTATTTCAAATATTTTTAACACAAAGTCCCACAAAGTCTATGCTTGCAATGGCGTAGCAGTTTGGCTACAAGTGCAGCTCAGATGTATTTTGAATTTACTCACGAAAATTTAGAATCGTTCTACGAACATTCAACACTACTTGTCATTACTGCGCGGCGTAGCAAAAGCGCTACGCCGTAGCACCAATTAGCAGGCAATCAGGCAAATGCTGTGAGGACGCGCAGATTAGACTCCAGAGGCGCGCTGAGCAGTCAACGTGTTAACCAGGTTACGGTTACGTGTCGGGAGTGTGTCGCTCGGGTTTACGGGAATTGCCGGGCACGTGCTGGATCAGGCGGGAATTTGGGCTCCAATAACACCTGGAGCTGGCACAAACAATCTTACTATCAGAAACAGATAATGTTAGTTTAAAGAGCTCTGCTGGTGATTGTGTTTCGGAATTGGTTTGCAAGGATATAACCAATTAATGTATTTGAACCAAAAAGAAAACTATTGTCTAAAAAAAACAATCAATATAATAACTTTTTTTTTCTTATTTAGTTTTGTATTTATTTTGTTTTTATACTTTATTAGTTACTTACAAAATGCCGCGCAGCATTTTCTACCGAACAGCCAGAGGGTAAACAGAGAAAATATGCTGGTGCTCACAAAGTGGGTTACGGTGCATCCCAGTATAGCTTATATATATATTTTTTATTAATTTTACTAATACCTCTGTTAATTGCATTTACTTTATTTCAGTGCTGTGAAATTGTTTGAATTCACGAACGATCTCGTCTCTGCTACGAATTCATATTTGCATATTCAGCAGCTGATGCTGTAAGCAATCAACCCTTGTCTTGAGCGATACCTACTAGCAACGTAGCACTACAAAACATGTACAGTCAAGCTCAGCTCGGTGTAAACACTTGGAATTTGTACCGTTATTGTGGTAAAATGGCGCTTCGAGTTCTGACTGTTTAACCTGGGAGCTAAGCGTGGCTCTAGATAACAAGCTTAGACAGTCTTTTCTTATTAGGATAAAGTTCACGAGATCTACAAATAATTGCATGCTCTATCTTTAACATCGAGTAAATCGTCAATATGTTTCTGACTAATTCCGGTATATGGAACACGCTTAATGGAATTTGCAGAAACAGCCTCGAAGAAAAAGGGTGTCGCTAGGACTGATACCGAATGTCGCAGGTTCGAATCCTACCGATGGTATACGAATTTAGCAATTGATTATTTTATATAATTGGCAATACTTATTTGATGGGCGAGTTTCCTCAAGAATCTTACCTATTATTCAAATAAATAAGAATATCAAGAGCGTATTAATCCAACTTATCAAATAAACCAATACGTTTCAATGAAGTTGTCTTTTAATTTAAGCAATTAGGTCCACCTGTTTGCCGTAGGTCTTCAAACGATATAGTCCTTCACAACGACCACTTACAACGTAATGATACGCTCTGCGATACGAAATTACATTCATTACGCGATACAATCTTAACTTCTCGTTTAAATAGCCTGCAGTTAATAGATAATTGAAGGTAGACTGCTACCATTACAGCTGTGCGTAAATAGACTTATTTCTTTAACAGGAGGCTTTAAATTATTTGTCCATTAGTACAACCGATTCGAACACTTCTTAGTTGAAAAAACTATGCACAATATATTAAAGCTTTTTAATGCACATTAGTTTATTTGGATAACTATTAACTAGTAAGCATGGGTTAACAGAGCATACTAGCATATGAATCTTATTCTTAAAATTCACAAATGCAAATAAAGAACGCCTTTTCAATGGAGTACATTACTTACATACATACACATATCACACCTATAGTCCCTTGCGGGGTAGGCAGAGCGCCAACAGCCGCAAAAAACGGTCATTACACCACGTCTGACAAATATTTGAGGGTCATGCGGAAAATTGTGTATCGCCATAGTGACAGGTTGTCAGCCCATCGCCTAAAATCGCAATACACACCCTCGAGTTCTTAGTCGCCTCTTACGACTCCTAAGGGAAAGAAATGGGGTAATGCGCATTAGAATAGCGCTATTCTAAGCCGTTACATACATTACCTACATCTAATCAAATCTGCCTATTGCAGTCCACTGCTACACGTAGGCGTTCCCCAAGGCGCACCATAAGTTTTGATTAGGTATCACTGATACTGTTTTCAAATTAATGTCAAACGATCGTATCTTGCGGAGATTATGTAACAAAAATTGGGTGCAGTTTAGGGAAAGCATGCACGTCCCGCTGTTCAAATAGGTCACAGGGAAACGATGCCTGTACTGTGAATAACGTTGAATGTAATAACGAACACACACCATACAGGGTGTGTCTGCATGGGAATAAAGTAATTGTGTGTAAAACGTTGTTTATTAAATTAATTTATAATATTGGGAAATCAGTTTACTATATCACGATGCGTAGTGGATTACTGCCTTAGCTAACGTGAGTATAAATCAAATACCTTTGCGACGACCATGCATCGGCATGCGTATACATTCGTGGATGTCATGTTACTTTAGTCACTGACTTAATCTTTCTATTACCAACGCAAGCTGCGCAGGAGTCATTACCGAACAGTCGGTATTTACTGATCAAATCACGCTTCAAAATACGAACTATTAAGGACAACTTAATAATTCATTATAAATTCATTTTCACTACATTACATAGTATAAAGTAAAGTCGCTTCCCGCGTCTCTGTTTGTATGTATGCTTAAATCTTCGTAACCCCCTAACGGAAGTGGATGAGGTTTTTTTTTCTTCCTCTAGAATGACTATGTATAATTTACGTCGGGAGAAGGTCTATTTTCCGTGGGAAATCGGTTAGCAACGGGTGAAACCGCTGCGCTGGGCGGGTCGCTAGTATTTTTATATTTAAATGCATATGTCTCTTTATTTATTACTCTTGCACTCTGCTCTGTTTTCTATGTTTATTTTGTGTACCCAAAGGTTTTCTTTAATAGATTGCTCTTAGCGATTAGGCCGCTTTTCCACCTTTCTTTATTTAAATATATCCTATATTCTGTTTTCTTTTTCTTATTGTGCAATAAAGTGTTATTATTTACTAACTTACCAACTTTATAAAGGAAATGTTATTTACCTCATGAAAACTTAGATAAATACCTACACGGATTCTAACTTATGCAGATAGATACACCATGTATTCGTGTACACGGAAGGCTGTTTCAATTTGACTTTGTATAGCGTGGTACACCGCGGCGCCGAGCGGTGCGCTCGCGATGCTATGCTGCACGTGACAGTTGGGAAGAGTGCGCAGTGCAGCAGCATTGGATAATGAATTTATATAAGTTTAGATTTTGCTGTAATTAAACCCTATGTGAGGCTTTACAAAAATAATATTTAAGTTGTTGAACAGTTTGCGCGAAAAGTATGAGATGCACCTATATTGAACAGGCAATAACCATATTAAATTAATGTATTCGTTTAAGGATTAAAAATAAGCTAATCACTTGACGTATAAAATTTCTTCACATCTGTTACGTCAACGAGCAAAATTGAGGTTCATTTACTACCATCCAGCTGATTATAGTCAATTGCAAATAAAGCTGTCCAGAAAATAACAATCCAGAACTGGGTGCCTACTTATTTTAAAAGACGGCGTTCCCAATTTGTAAGGTTGCAAATTGAAAATTGCTAACCGCGGGTCGACTGTCCCGCTAGTATTTCGTTTGGGTAGCTGCTACTAGCTCCAGAAACGAAACACTCTGAGACCTATATATAACACTAGATTTCCGTCCAGCGGTTTTACCCACAGCCACTCATTTTCCCGTAGTAATAGTTGTTCTCCTGCGGTAAAAAGTGGCCTATGTGTTATTTCAGGTTATACGCTACCTGTGTTGATAAATTTCATCCAAATCGGTCAAGCCGTTTGAGCGTGAAGAGGTAACAAACATACAAACACACACAAACTCTCAGATTTATAATATTAGTACGGATTACTTAAACGGGACTAGAGATAATCATTATTATGCAGTACAAATAACTTACGTCGACTTAGGTTATTAGGTCATTCGTTTACTCGATGTCCCACATGACAAAAGAACAGAGTTATTAGAGCAGGAAAGACAATATTTGATTAGTTTAGAGTCTTCCTTTTGTTCGAAAAAGAGGTGTTACATTTTTATCGTAAAGAACAATATAAATTAAAAACACAAATAAATTTATGTACATCGTATCACAGTCGCAGTAAATTCGTGTAAATCCAGGTATCGTTTTATGTCACAAAATGTCCCAGACAATTCATCGGGGAATATTACATAGAAATGTACAAAGGTATGGAAATTAAGTTTCGCCAAATGTTTTGTCTATTCAATTTCAAAAGTAATAAGAACTTTGATATAGTTACTAAAGTTATTTTTTCTTAAGAGTAATGGACTTCTGATTGCAGTAGCACTAATCTCTTGTAAATCCAGGTCTCATT
The DNA here is from genome assembly GCA_027580185.1 of Tuta absoluta. Taxonomy (NCBI): domain Eukaryota; kingdom Metazoa; phylum Arthropoda; class Insecta; order Lepidoptera; family Gelechiidae; genus Tuta; species Tuta absoluta. The sequence continues at coordinate 18,684,685 of JAQAHW010000002.1, forward strand.
TCATTTCACAAACTGTCCCAGACGACTCATCAGGATCTATCGCAAAGAATCACTACATAGTATAAAATAAAGTCGCTTCCCGTTTGGTGTCTCCTTATATCTTAAGAATTACCCAACGGATTTTGATGCGGTTTTTTTTATTAGATAGAGTAACTTGAGAGGAAGGTTTATAAGTATAGTTTATTCCGGGAAATTGTCACATTCCCATGGGAAAACGGGTAGTCCAACTGGTAGTAAACTTTTTACCCCCTTTTGAGACCTTTAAGGATTAAAATTTCAAAAACGCTGAAACACGTATTTTATTATTTTAAGTAATGAGTCTAATCAGAAATTTTGAAACAGATCACCTTTAAGATAAAAAACTTTCATACAAACTTTTAACCCCCTTTTCACCCATTTAAGGGTTAAAATTTCAAAAATGCTCATACACGTGTTTAATTATTTTAAGTTATTAGTCTAATCATAAATTTTGAAACAGATCACATTCATTTAAAAAAACGAACTTTCATACAATCTTTTAACCCCTTTTTGACCCTATTTAGGGTTAAAATTTCAAATATGCTGAAACACGTGTTTAATTATTTTAAGTCATAAGTCTAATCACAAAATTTGAAACTGATCACACTTAAGACAACGAACTTTCATACAAACTTTTAACCCCCTTTTCATCCTTTGGGGGTTGGGGATTAAAATTTATTAGTTGCTTTATTACATAAAACACTTCATGTCTAAGTTTTATCTCTCTAGCTTCAGTAGTTTAGCATTTATACTATCACGAAAACTGAGATAAAATAATATTTTAGTTCCATAATACATACATAAATGTCGCTCTTAGTTTTTCAAACGCACTATCGTTATATAACTTTTTAAGCACTCGCGATCACTTTCACAGACCGGGTCTATCGCGATAGTATAATTAGGTAAATATTAGTAATTTACCTGTGTCCCGACGTTTCAACACAGTTTCATGTATTGTGGTCGCGGGTTGACTATCGTTATGTTTTTTCAATAACTATAAGGTATTTGCATTTAATTTTGTTTTTTGCCGTTCTCGATGCTCGAGGTGCTCAATGAAAAATCGTCTAACTTTCTTTTCACCTCCGTCAATGCATCTTGCCAAAATAAAGTCTTTAAATTACCTCTTATCTGAGCTTCATACAAAATTGTATCAACATCCTAACCTTATGCGTTATCCGTACATAGTATAAAGGTCGCTTCCTACGTCTGTCGTCTGTCTGTTTGTTTGTATGCTCAAATCTTCAAAACCACTTAACGGATCTGGATGAAGTTTGTTTTCAAAATATAGAGTGATTCAGGAGTAAGGATTTTATGAGTAGTTTTCGATTTATGTCGGGAGAAGGTCTGTTTCCCGTGGGAAATCAGTTAGCAGCGGGTGAAACCGCTGGGCGGGCCGCTAGTTAATGTACAAAGGAATGGAAATTAAAAAGTTTCCTTAATCACGAACTCTTCTGCTTATTCAATTTCACTTTCATGGTAAGTATTTATTACTGATCGGATATGTTTGAGTATTCTTATTTTTATTTACTTAGTAAGTAGTTTGACACATCTACAAAGAATGTAAACGTAATTAAAACTGTTGTCATTATGCGGATTGATTTATTAACATTTAAGACTACTCTTATTTATCTCTATCACTTAGAATCAAAACTAAACGATAAGAATGTTGTCTTCGTTAAAGATCGAACTTCTTCTTCATTTTCGTGTGGGACACCGAGTCGTCCGACCCGATGAACCCTGGTGTCAGAGTTTTAAACTTTCAAACCGTATTAAAACTTTGTTCAGGCAGAATATTTTTTTTTTCAAAATTTAGCCTGTTTAGCCTAGGACCTAATTTAATCTAAATCATAATCCCTCAACCCACAGCGCAGTATGTGTAGTGAGCGGTCACCTCCTGGCTACGGGTATCGAGTTATCAGCCACCCGGTGACGTAATCCGGTTATAACCGGCCGCCGGCGTTGCCCTGATCGAAAACTAATGGAGCCTCCTCAACCACTGATGACAAACTGTTACAAAGTTAAGGGTTGGAAGACTGCCTTGGCCGAAACTAATTTTTCTATTTTTTGGATATTGTCATTTTTTGGATACTATCGACTGTGGAATCGTATTGGTAAAAATTACGAATACGAATCGGTAAGGACGTTATTCTATTAAAGAAAATATACAATGAAGACATTTTAGGATTATGACATTCTAGGATTACGACATTTTAAAATGAGGACATTCTATTCTAGACTATATTCTAAGATGCGGATTTTATAAGCCGGAAGAAGATAATAGACAATATGAGTTGTTTTATATGGATTTGGCACAAATAAATTTCAAATTTAATTAATATAATGGACTCCGTTTATGTGATTGCAACGACAAACGACGACGCTTTTATAATAACGCGAGCAATTGCTATAAAGGTAAAATCTGGTCTACTACTACTTACTTAGTAAAAAGGTAACGAGAATATTGATTTGAACTTTTTAATTCTGAGAACTTATTCAAAGGTTTGATTGCACTAGTGGCTACTGCACAACACAACGCGACGCGATATACTTATCAAAATTAGTATTATGCAACGGCAACTGAAACTGCAACGGCAAAAATTGAGAATTTATCCGTTTAGAATATAAAAATATGTGGTCTGCGAATGTGCGTTGTTATTTTCAATGGTAGTCAAACATTAGTCAAACTTCAAGTACAGTAGGTATCGTATAGCAGCTACTCGTCCGCTGTTGCTAATGTGCGCTTTAAAATCGGAACGTTTATGATTGGTAGCACTGTTTTGATTTTTACGATTAAGTACAAAACATGAATGTGATTGGATTAGATATCTACACATATCTTATCCAATCACATTCATGTTTTGTCTTCACATACTTATCTTGAAGTATTATACCCCACTCATCGCTTGTTGACCTCGGTCACTCTTTCTCGTTTTTTACAACGACAGTCCTAAAAACGCTATAAAACCATAATAAAAACAGAAGGGTTGGGTGGCCAGCAATCCTTATCAGCAATCACCTAGACCGGGCGAGAGAAAATAACCAGTAAAAAAGTATCGTCGAAGTTTTACTTTTAGAAAAAGAAAAGGATAAAAACCCTGCTGCAGTAGCGCGGAAATTGTGATAAGGCGAGACAGCTGTTGAATCACTGAGTTTTTCGAAAAAACAACTATATTCAGACGGAATATTTCGTAAAAAAGTCTCTACAGTAGCTAGTACCTTTGTAAGTTGCTTTTTATACAGAGACCTATTTATTAAAGTTGACTGATCAAATCAACATTTCAAATGTGTTATTTTAGTTCAAGCATTACATTTATATTCGCCAGTAGCCAGGTGTTAATGTTGGGGTAATCAAGTATTCTATAATTCGTTAAATCGACTATTCTATACTACGCACATATTTATAATTACTGCTTACATAATTGCTTTGCCGTGCGACGCTGGCTTAGAATAGAAACCCCCTATTTCTTTCCCGTAGGAGTCGTAAGAGGCGACAAAGGCACTCGAGGGTGTGTGTTGCAATTTTAGGCGATGGGCTGACAACTTGTCACAATGGCGATGCACAAAAATTTCCGAATGATTGTCAAATGGTTGTCAGACATGGCGTAAATACCCGTTTTTTGCGGCCGTTTACGCTCTTCTTACCCCGCAAGGGATTATAGGCGTGATGGGTGTATGTATGCTTACAAGATTGAAACTAAATTTGGTAGGTACCTATAAGTTAAGGAAAATGTATTATCAGTTATGAAAGAACTTAAATAAGAGTTGATATGAAAATCGCCTAATGGTGGCGGTCGAATATGTCTTTACGCAACGGTAAATTGTGTACAAATTATAATGTAGCTTAAAGATTATTCATAAATTAAATTAAGTAGGTAGACCCATTCGTACTGTTTTGCATTAGACTTTCAAATATCTCGTAGCTAAACACGGGTATACGCACTTCAAAGGATTATTCTGGCCTGAATATGATCCAAAACAAGGCCGCAACATAATTACAGCCAAGATATTCACGTCTGTAAGTAAGGCTTTCTGCAAATCCTGCTTGTTGTTTTCCAAAATAAACATAATAAAATAAAAAAATATGAATACTAGGTCAGCTGAAGGAACATGAAAGATGCATTCTTCGTTAAGGTTCTATTCCGAACCGAGTACCCCATACAAATCCATACAAACCAGAGTAGTGCCGCGGCGTCGGCCGCTTGGTTCGTAATAAAACCTTTATCTTCGCTATATCGTAGGAACATACTCGTAGTTTCTAAATTCGGTAGCGCCGTCTCATCACTGGTAATCAAGTGGTAATCTAGGTGCTGCTGAAAGTACCTACTTCTCGTGTGCTTATACGTTTGTTAGTTCTTACTATTACCGCCAATTTTTGAAACTTTCATTTGCTTCTCAAAATTATTTTAAGTAATTAGTTGCATATCTTTAACAGGTTCATAATTTTTTACTATAATTTGATAATATTATCAGATAAATGAGTTTCTAGATATCCTGTCTCTTTCCGTTACTTACTTAAAAGTGTCACGAAGGATAGCAAAAATTTGATAAGAAAGTTAATGCCCGTAAGAATTGAGTATTATTGTGAAAATAAAAGTGTAGGTGTGGGTTAGGAAACGTAGGTAAGGTATACCTACCTACTGTCTGGTACAGTAGCTATCGAATCTAATATTTCATGCGGTTGTTGGCAGGTCGCAGCGTGATTGATGGTGTCCACACCGAGCGAAACTAAATTCATTTATAGGTTATCGAACCAGAAGCGAAAACAATCCAATTCATAGCTCAGTTATTTTACAAAAATATGTCGCCATAACCTTTTAGGATACTGCAGATAGAATAGCAAAAGGATTTGGCAAACTAAAAACTTCTAATTAAAACTGAATCAAATATAAAGTGGAATCCATTCAGTGAAACGTGACTCGTCCATTATGCACGCCCGATCTGGCTATTTACTTAACCTGGTTCAGGAGACAAAAACCCACTGCGCTACTCGATACTGCAGCCCAGCTGGCCACTCACAAAGCGAATAAATGAATTTGAAACGACAACTGACCAATCCCTATTGTAATTTCTCCCGGTTTTCATATTTCATATTTATTTCATATTTATTTATTTGCATTTATGTACAATAATTATTAAATAAAGGTCTTAAAATTAGTCTAAGTGATAGTACATAAACCCCGTAGGGGCACCGCAAATTACTTTTTACAAAGTTTTTCTCTCCGTTGCAATAGAAAGACTTTCAACAAATTTCGCACTGGTTCCGCGTTTCACGAGAACGTTCTAATTTAGTTGGCTGGCTGTTAGTACAACCAAAAGTTGGACCAATCGTTCTTCCGTTTTTCACGTGATAAAATAATCAGACAGTAAGAAAAACCCGTGGAAAGAGATATATAGGTAGAGAACATAGAAAGTGCGTTTTTCCCGGCCGTGTGCGTGCATTGCTTCATAGAAACCCATGTTTATTTTCATTCAATAAAATGTGACAGAATACAGTCATCTACATTCTACCTACATTGGAGCAATTGTCCGGAAGACGCGTAAAGGGACGCGTCCTAGCAAACTTGGTCGACTTGTGAAATATTCAGCTCTCAGGGGCGACTTTTGCCGCGCTTCCGTGAAATGCAAAACAAGGAAAGTTTACCCCTAAATCAGCGTAGCGCGTCGCGGCGCGTCCCACCGAGCATCGAGCGCCGTACGCCGCGGCGGTCGCGGCGGCGCAAACACGCCGGGACAACAAACAAACAAACTTTCATTTAGCTCCGGAGGTGGTCGTCTTGAGACTTTTCGATATCTTGACAATATAACGCAGATTTTAATTAATAGCTTTCTGACTGCTGCAAATATTCAAGAATACCATCACTGGTGTAAAATAGCATGTTTCTGGGACAGGTAAACTAGGTCTAGGTAGGTAGCAGTTTCAGCTGAGAATAATTAAGTATATTTGTTCAGTTTGTCATTACTCTTTTAATAAACCTGTGACATTACTTGCGCCAAGTCTGAAAAACTCATTACGTGGTTTCAACGTGAAAATTGCGAGGTAAGTATGATGCCTAAATAATGATTTAGGGGATTTAAACCACATGAGAGAGGGTAATAAAGAGGGAGGTGCCGGGTTGCGGTCCTTTAACCGCTCAGGTGGTACATGCAGGGTACGCTCGCCTTGTCGCAAAATAATCGAAATATAGGTCCCTACTTACCTAACCCACACGACGTACATCCATCGCTTAACTGCCTGCACATAAATACGGTATGGCCTATATTGAATCTGAGAGTTATTTTTATTTGTATAAAAATGAAGTTTGATAAATAAACTAAAAGCATTCGTTATGAAATTCAGTTCCGTTTATCTGAAATCAATCTCTGTGTTAGTAGGTAGCGTGCTTTTATTGATTTAAAAAAACAAATAAGGTTGAATCAACATGCGCGATGCATGTCCGATGTTTTATTGTAGAAAAACTAGGCAAAAGCAATAACAACAGAGCGCATCAGAAACTTTCAGCAAAAAAACATTGGTGAACATTGTTCACCTATTAACTCGGAGAAGTTTTTTAGAAAGCGGCATGCGAACGGGCTAAAAAAAATAGGAAGTTTTCTTTTTATTTTTCTAAACTAGTTCCTAGTCGCTCGATAGATGGCGCTGTACTTGGTACGTTAACGCAAGGAACGTAACTTCATATAATTTAACGATTATTTTACTTGGATGTATGAGATCATAAAACGAAACTAATTATTGTTACATCCCTTGCATCTCAAAAATATTTACTTTTATGGGTTTTCCTGCATATTAACAAAAACCATAACGAAAACAACGTACAAAAAAACAGAGTAATTATTCACAACAAACCTCGAAAAGCGAGGATAATTTGGAAAGAACAATTACTTATTTTTCATGCCTTTTGCTTTAGCATCCAGTAACGTATTCAGTTCAACGCCATCTACACAGTGCTTGGAAACTAAACCATTTTTTTCGTTCTCAAAAAGAAAAATCCCTATTACGTTTACGTATGTGTATGGACTATTATTTATTATCTCTGTCTAACCTAGTTGTGTGTAGCGTGAGATAAATGAAACGGAGCTATTCCGCGTTGTAAATTCACAAATGAACCGTGCTCGCGAAAAAACGTACGGCGTCAGTCACGTAGAAATTGCGATAGCAGTCCCGACGGTAGGCTGTCGTCCCTCGACGAGGCGTCCACTTCAACTAGCGCTCTTTTACTTTAGTTTTGTTAATTTCAGATGAGTAATATTGCTTTTTTTTTTCTTTTTGCTGAAACATTTTTACCAGTGACCGATAGCAAAAACTCAGTGCGAGCTGATATAAATGGTGAAAAGGAACAATTTTGTTTGTCAAACACAAGGCAATGGATTCAAACAATTTTGTTTGTCATAGGTGTAAAGACCAAATAACAAATCGCTTATTTTTGCGATGTCATTTGTGTAAGAACTATTACAACTTGGAATGCACCAACGTCAGTTCAAAACGTTTTTACCTTATGACTATTGAAAACAAAGAGGCCTGGAGGTGTGAAGTATGTCTATGCAAACAAATCGAAGATGTATATGGTACAACAAACGACGTGTCCTACTCACAAAACAGGAATATCACGACTCGTAACAGAGAGATAATAAGTGTACCTACACATAATTCTTTTTCTTCATTAGATGACGATACTGAATACACATCGTTACAATCGATTCCAGAAAAGTCTTCTAGGAATAGTACTTGCCCGGAAGTTGATGTGAGCTTGGAGTGTAAAGATAAAGATTTTGAAGAACTTAAAAAGAAAGTGCAAACTTTGCAGGGAAAGTTGGACTCGGCGGAATTGAAGAAGACAAGACAAAACAAACAATTGAAGAATTAATTTCTGAAAATTTATCATTAAAACAGATTATAGAAAAATACGAGAGTGAAAAGCCTACGCCTAAGCCTACTTCTACAGAGAAAAAAAAGAAGTCTTTAAAGAAGAACAAGCTTAACCCCACAGAGACCTACGGGTCTACATCTAATCAGACTTGTGAAGCTTTGAATATTATTTGTGGTGGAAAAAAAAAATCACAAGAGAAGTCCATAGAACACCAAGAAAATAGTCAACAGAAAAAAGAAATTATAACATCTATTAAGAAAAAAAAGAAACAAATTTGTATGATAAGTAGCAATAATAAGAATAAAATGTTAATTACTGCGGAGCGCTTGTTGAGTGAAGAGTTTAATATTTGCCATTATTTAACACCTGGAGCAGGAGTTACAGATTTACTACAAAATATAAATTCGAAGGTTTCTGAATTAACTAAAAATGATTATTGTCTGATATTTATAGGGGAAGAAGATTTCAAGAAATCTATGAATTATAATGATTTAGTTGCCTATATCAGACAAGAATTATGTACACTAAACCATACCAATATTGTTATCTGTGCACCTACATATAGGTACCACAATTGCAATTTATTTAACTGGCGAGTTGAAACTTTCAATAATTTATTGTATAAGGACATTCAAGGACACGAGTATGCTTATTTACTTGATAGTAATCGAAAACTGACATATGACAAAAAAATGTACAATTTACAATATTTTCGTATTAATAACTTTGGTATTCATACAATATTTAGCGACATTAGAGAACTCCTATTAAACATATTTTATTACAATAATGATAACACATGCAATGTGAGCACATCCACCGAGTCCGACTACGATAACTCGGAACGAAACAGTCAAGATAAAAATTTGTTTTTTCGTCCATAAACACATTCACATACTTCACCAAAACATAGACGGCTTACTTAGTAAATCTGACCAACTCATGGTTTGCCTGACAGAATTGCAAGATGATATTAACAAAAATATCGATGTCATGTGTATAACTGAACATAATATGCCAGATGGACTTGGTAGGGACTTAGTACATATTCAGAATTTTACAATTGCGGCATCTTATGCAAGAAATAATTGCAGAGGGGGCGCCTGCATTTTGCTTAGAAATGGTCATCAATACCGTGAATTACCGGAAATCTCAAAAATCTCAGTGTGTGGCATATTTGAATGTTGTTCGATTGAATTAATTAAACTTAAGTTAATAATTTTATGTGTTTATAGGTCACCCAAATATTCAAAGAAGTATTTTGATCTATTTTTTGATAAACTAGAAAATGTTTTAAGCAAAATATCAAACAAGTCACATACTGTGATACTTTGTGGGGATTTTAATGTTAACATTTTAAACAATAATAATACCACACATGATTTTATAAACATCCTTCAAAATTACAATTTTCATCTTTTGGTGAAACAAGCAACAAGGCCAATTAGCGGCACGTGTATTGACAACATAGCAATTAATAATAACAATAAATGCAAATGTGATATTTACGAATTGGCAGTATCAGACCATACCGCACAGGTACTTGAACTACCTGTCAGAAGTACTTGTGTTATAGATTATTGGCGTGTTAAAAGGAGAGACTTTAGTAGAATGAATCTTAGTAAGTTTAGACATTGTATCGAAAATATTTCATTTAGTGACATATACCATTCCAACCCTAATAAATCGTATAAACATTTTATTGACATTTTTAAATTATTTTATGACTTGTGTTTTCCTTTTAACAACGTGAAAATAAAAGCTTATAAGACTGCAAAATGGATTAGCCACGGAATTAAGAAAAGCAGTAGACGCAAACGGAGTCTGCTATGGAAATATAGATTTAAATCCAATAAATGTAATGAATTGAAATATAAGACTTATAGTAAAATATTTCAAAAGGTTATGAAACAAAGTCAACGGAATCACAATATTAATGTTATAAAAAGATCAGACAATGCTAGCAGGTCGGCGTGGCAAATCATTAATAGATCTAAACATAATAAACCTAAAGAATTTGTAAGTAGATTAAGACTCAATGACAAATTTATTGCAGATCAACAAAAAATTGCTGACTCATTTAATGATTATTACGTCAATAAAGTAACAAGGCATGCAGAGACGGGAAGAAATGTTGATTTAAACCACATTTCTTGCCTCAATTCCATGTTCATGAAACCTTTTCACCAAGTGATATCTTGAACATAATCAGAAGTTTAAAAAATAAGAACAGTGTTGGTTATGATGATATATCAACAAAGGTCGTTAAACTAGTAGCTGATTGCATAGCTCCACATTTATGTCACATTATAAACTTGTGTATTAGTACAGGTACATTCCCTGATGGTTTGAAAATAGCTGTCGTTAAACCACTATTTAAAAAAAAATGATAGGGAAGATATGTCGTGTTATAGACCAATAGCTCTTTTGTCAGTATTTGCAAAAATTTTTGAAAAAGTAATTTATAAGGATCTGTATGAGTACATGAAAAAAAAGTCCTTGTTTTCAAATGAACAACAAGGCTTTAGAAAAGAAAGATCCACAAATTTAGCAATTTTTAATTTACTGAAAGTGATAACTTCAAGTGTGGATATGAAAAATCATGTAAGCGCTTTATTCATGGACATGACCCAAGCTTTTGATTATGTTGACCATTCTGTTCTATTGTATAAACTTAATGCATATGGAGTTAGGGGAAATGTTTTAAGATTAATTGAATCATATTTACATAACCGGAAACAGTACGTTGAATTAATAAAAGTGAATATAAATACAAAGCAAGAAGATCGTTACACATCCAGTCAAAAACTTGTCAAGTTTGGGGTACCTCAAGGTAGCGTGTTGGGACCATTGTTATTCCTGATTTACATCAATGACCTACCAAGATGTATAAAATATCCAATGACACTTTTCGCTGATGACAGTACTGTAGTTATAGAATGTAATGATGCGGGCGTATATCAGGATGAAATAAATAGTACGTTGAATAGTATAATTTCTTGGATGAAGAACAATAACTTAATAGTAAATTTAAAGAAGACTAATTTCATGCAATTTCGGCAGCGTAAGCAGTGTCCTGTTTTAGATATAAATTTCAGGGGTGAAAAAATAGAAGAGGTGCTGTTTACTAAGTTTTTGGGAGTAACAATTGATAAATCACTCACATGGAAAGATCACGTAGAACAACTGTGTTCAAAATTGTCCAAATCCTCTTACGCATTGTATAAACTATCACCAATCGTTGACACAGCTACGGTTGTGACAGCATACCATGCTTTGGTTGCATCAATTTTACGGTACGGCATTGTATTCTGGGGTAATTGTACTGAGAGAGAGAGAATTTTTAAATATCAAAAGCGATGTCTAAGGTCTATGTTTGGTTTAAAGCCTACTGATAGCTGTAAGCCCTTTTTTGTTAGTTATAAGATTCTTTCATTCCATTGTCTTTATATATTTGAGATGGCTTTGTTTGTGAAGCAAAATCCTAGTCTGTTTGATAATGTTGTAGCAACAACAGAGCACAGCCTGCGCCCGCGCGATACTAACAAAATACGACATCAAAAGTCTAATACGGCTCTCTTATCAAAAAGTATGTTTGGCATGACATCTGTTTTGTATAATAAAATACCAATAGGAATAAGAATGTGTAGTTTAAATATGTTTAAGAAAAAATTAAAGGAATTATTACTTAGAAAATGTTATTATACCTTAAACGAATTTTTGAATGACTCACTATAATTTTTTTTTTAATTTAAACTTGACTAATTTTGATTTGAGACTTGACATTGTTTAAATTTTGCACATTGATTTGATTGATTTACCTATGACATTGTTTAAATTTAGTACTTAATATAATTTTGACATTGTTTAAATCTGTCACATATTTTATTTTAACATAGTATTTAATTTTGAACAATGACATTATTTGAGTTTGTCACTTGATTTATAATTTGTATGTCGAAAGGCAAAACATGTAGCTCTGCAATTTAACACTGACATCTGTATTCTTTTATTACTCATGTTTTACAAATAAAATATCTTTATCTTTATCTTTATCTTTAATTTTCCCCAAGGGACACAGATCGAAATATGAAAATAATGAACCTACCGTAAAAAATCACCAGCTGACTGAGTCAACATGTATAGCAAGTCCAAATTTTTATTTACCTTTCGATCTTTGTGCGCAGGGGAAATTTGTTTCTTATCGCCAGCCGGTACTGAGTTATCGCTATCGGTCACTACTAAATTTTCACCCTATATTTAAAACATCACACACGCTCGAATAAGTTTTGTAAACTCCTGAACTCCAGCATCCCGTATCTACCTATTAGAAATAAGATCCAGCAACCACAAATTTTACTCACATTTAGCTAGCTATATTTGTAGCTAGGTATGTAATACTATTGATTGCACGAACCTTGAGCTGCAGCTATTCAATATTGCGCACGATCTGAAACAAAGAGAGAAATGATTCATAAAACGGGACACTCTTCATTGCATTCCGATGAAAATGTCGACGAGAGAGCGTCATTAATAAAGACGGACACGAATGTTGGAGGATATCTAAATCGATCCAAGCTTCCTTTGCCTTTTTCGGATAGGAAATTTAAATCTGATTGTGCACTTAACATACGAAACTCTTTTGTTTAGTTGATTTATTTTAGTTGAACGAAGGCGAGATCGGCGCCGTTTCTGCTTTAATTGAACAATAAATATCATTTTCAGTACAGATGGAACGTATGGTTGGGCCTGCATTGTACCTTAGTGCTTGTTGCGTAGTGCAGAGCAGGAGTGCAGTCCCTGCGGTACTTAATTAGTAATCATTAGAACTGGCGGTGGTTCCGGTGAGATCCCAGCACGTACTCCAACACAATAGACTCTCTGACCGGCTTCACTTTTTCACCACTCAGAATAATACATTTTTCAATTCTATGGGCTCTCGACTGTGTCCTGGATCCATTGGTGTCCACGCTCAAGGGTTTTTAGTCGTAATTATCTTTTTGTTCTCAAACGTTACCCTTTTAACTTGTTTCGTGCCCTTGGACTGTTCCGAATTATACCTGACGTTGATTGAGCTGCTAATGGAAGTTCTCGTGTACAAACGATAAGGAATTTTCCCGTTTAATTTATATCCTGTGATAAATATTCGTAAATGAGCACGAAAAGGCAGGGGAAGAAAACGATTGTTCCGATGAACACGGAGAATACGCCGAGTCGAACTTTGATATTTCCGAATAGAGGGAAACGAACTTATCGAGTATGGATATTAATTCCGATCATATTATCGTGGAGTCTTTATGATGCTGTCAAATAAATAAAACTCCCCAGCCATTAGCTTCGGGTGGCTGCCATACGAGGTTGGCAATACCAGGGCGGTAGCGTGTGTGGGTCCATCTGACCCCATCAATATCTGTCATCAGTCACCGAGTAGCCAAATAAAATTATTATGAATGACCGATAGGCGGATGATGCGAGCCGGCGACGGCTCCGTTTCACTCTCGTATTACATGAGTTGACCCAGTTGGAAATATTTTCCGATTCATTGGGGAGCTAGCAGGAAATGTCGGAAACATTCATTTAATAAGTGAACATATTCGATCTTAGCGGTTACTCACCGAAATTTTCGATAGCTTAGAAAGTTTAATGCCCCTTTATTTGGAAAGACATATTTACACACAACTTCTCACAAAAAGCATTTACGTTAGCTAATAAATCATTAAGCATGTTAGGCGTATTGATTTCCCCATCCATTGTTCTGTTTTTGTTTATTGTTCCATCGTGCGTAAGAAGGAAGGCGGGGTGATCAAAGAAAAAAGAAATAACGAAATACCTCAAAACATTCTCATATGCAGCTAGCTATACGAAGCGTATTACACAAATTAAGGGTGGGTACAATCCCGCAACCGTAGCGGGGATGATAAGCGGAAAATTTATTTTTGAAACAAGCGGAATACACGGTACAATACGTCTGTTGTCGGTTACCCCGGGAACAAGGGAAACAAGAGCGGCTAATTCCCAGCCAACGAGGAAATGCGGTAAAGTGAGCAGAAATAATAGCAGCTAAATAACCGCTTTCATTCACGCTCATTTGCGATTAAAAGGCATCTTAGGCTAGCATAGAATAAATCCACAAACAAAACTCCGCTAATGTATACACGACTGCAACTGCCATAATACAAATTTATATTAGCTGAACAGACGGAAATTCAGCCTAACCGTAAAATTAATGGCGTATAATGCAATAAATAATCGGGTAATGACTTCATTACCCGGTAGCAGGCGTATAATATCAGCCGACGGATTGGTCCACATGGCTGCTTGCTGGTGGACTATATTGGTGACATTATGCATTGCATATCGCCGTACACTGCTGTTTATGAAGTCTATTGCCAGGCATATTGCTGTTAAAACTGTCATGCATGAACATCGAACTAGCTACCTTTAGTAAACTAAAAAACTAAATCAAATTATAAACTCTCCATCACATGGCTGCTTGCTGGTGGAAACTAGTAATATTGGTGACATGCATTGCATATCGCCGTACATTGCTGTTTTTAAGGGCGGGGCAGACCGGCTCCGTATGCGTTCCGTATCCAGCTCTCGTCCGTAGTCACGCACGAACTTATGACGTTGTAATGTATGAGACTGTATGAGATACGGCACACCGCTTGCGTTACGTATCCGTTCCGTGCTGCACGCAAGCGGTGTGCCGTATCTCATACAGTCCTATACATTACCACGTCATCAGTTCGTGCGTGACTACGGACGAGAGCTGGATACGGAGCCGGTGTGCCCCGCCCTTTAAATTCTATTGCCATGTGATGCCGGCTTAGAATAGCATCACCCCATTCCTTTCCCGTGGGAGTCGTAAGAGGCGACTAAGAGACTCGAGGGTGTGTATTGCAGTTTTAGGCGATGGGCTGACAACCTGTCACTAAAGCGATACACAATTTGTCCAATGACCCTCAAATATTTGTCAGACGTGGCGTATATGTTCGTTTTTTGCGGCCGTTTTCGCTCTGCCTACCCTGCAAGGGATTATAGGCGTGATATGTGTGTTTATGTATGTATTGCCAGATATATTGCTGTTAAAACTGTAATGAACATTGAACTAGCTTCATTTAGTCAACTAAAAAACAAAATCAAATTATAAACTCTCCCGAGCTAATGACGAAAACGGTCCCTTAAAATAGAAATCGTTATCAAAACAGGTGCTCTTCAAAACGGTAAGATAAAAGTCTTTCGGCGTTATTAATTTTCAAAGCAAGACATGGTCATGATAATTTCTTTTTATTTAAATTTGTGTTTAAAATTAAATCTTTCGTCATAAAAGCCTCTGAAAATTTAACTTCAAAGATAAGGGAATATCGCGAGAAGCATAATATAAATACTTATTACTCTAGCTTAGTATGAACGCCCCATTCGTTAAAACTTTTTGCATTATTTAACGAGTGGGAGGCAAGGAATTGTTTCCGTTATGTTATAGAGTTTTATTTGGCTGAGCTATGGTTACGTATTAATAAAAGTTTATAAACCATTTAGCTCTACTTTGTACAAGTTACTTTTTCTATTTTGGTTTTACTTTATTTGACAAGTCCCATACAAAATGTTCGAGCCGATTGGGTCAATTTTGTGTGGGATGTCCATTGTTTTTTCATATTTTGTTTTATTTTCCTTGGGGAAAGTTTAGTTTCATGGCCTGGTTCTCAATTTAAATATTTGCAGCTAATATTTTTACATCCTGTATAAAGTGTTTTGTTCTTTAATTCTTTATATTCGCAATCACAATTTAAAAAAATAATACATACATACATACATAAATCACGCCTATATCCCTTACGGGGTAGGCAGAGCGTTAACGGCCGTTCAACGGATATTAACACCACGTCTGACAAAGGTTTGAGGGTCAATCAGATAACTGTGTATCACTATAGTGACAGGTTGTCAGCCCGTCGCCTAAAATTGCAATACACACCCTCGAGTCCCTTAGTCGCCTCTTACGACACCCATGGGTAAGAAATGGGGTGATGCTATTCTAAGCCGGCATCACACGGTGTTGACGTTAGCCGTTAGCCGTTGCCGTGCTAAAAAAATAATGCGTATTTATTTAAAGGGAGCTGAGGGAAACAGGAAGACGCAAGTAATAAAATGATGACAGCGCGACGTGACCGTTGGCCGGTGGCGTTTTATGAAATCTTCCAATTATATTAAACACAATTCTGTTATGGTTACCGCTACACCCTTTCTCATAATTACGCCATCACACGGTGGCACGTGGAAAGGGCCGGTCATTGACCTGTACTGTAATGTAATACCGTTAATCACTTTTGCACGAGACGGCCATGGCCGGCCTGCAACACGCAACTGGAATTGTCGCTGAAATCGTAAACAGTGGCCTATGTTATGAAACTACAGGCTACAAGTCTACAGGTGAAATTCGTAGTATATTGCGTAGCCGTTTAATATTCCTGGTATCATCATTGCTAACCGACTACGCAATGAACATCGAATTTCATCTGTAAAATTGTAGCCTGTAGTTTGATAATATGGGACACTGGTCGTATCGTCACTGCGCTGTGTCATCCACTCTACATCTGGTCGTATAACTGAAGCTTATTCCACATCTATACATTCAATATCGGTGAATGACAAGAAAGATCTAAACTAGTTACTAAATAATTACCAAGCACCTACTGCACTCTTAGCGATTAAGATAACTATAAATTCAGTTTAAATGACACAATAGCGGTTAAAAATACATTTACCAAAAAGCACTCTATATTTCACAGATCAAAACCATTATTCATGTTTGTAAAATGCATATTCTGAAGTGCTATTTGCTCGACAAAAACCACTGAAACCACTATCAATTTTATGAACATCACCTGCTGGTAACCGTAAAATGATTTTATTGAATTTTCAACTAGAAAATACTCAAATTGTATTTGGATACCAAAACATGTATGTGAATTAATGCTACAAGGGCTTAAGGCATTATATTTGCTTAAGAATTATATAGACATGTACATTTAGTTACATGTACCATGCCAATACGTCTTAGGCTTCACACCCCAGGTGCGTTTCGAGTGTATCGCTTCTAGAGGGCTCGTGCTTACTTGGAGGCAGCGAGAGGGCTCGTTGCTCCGTGAAGGGGGAGCAGGACGGGGGATGGGGGGACGCAAACGTGAGGGGTTTTTATGATGAAGACAATCAGAACCTATGAATTCCACGTCCCGTCCATGTGCCGTTTCGCGCTCCACTGAATACATGCGGCGTTTAAACTTTCACTATACAGGAAACTACTCCAATCTAAGCAACATGGACATCGTTTATGAATAAAAAACTGCAATAACCGAGGAAGTGATACTTTTTCTCCAAATGTGTCACAATCACCACTGAAAGAAACAATATCTACGAATGTTCAATAAGCGTTAAACGTGAAGCGCATTTAAACTTTGTAGCAGTGCTCTTTCCAAATGGTGTCACATTTGTTGATTTAACTCAATTTAGAAGACATTTATTCGAATTTCGTTAATTATGCCGATGAGGCAATATAGTTACAAAACGCAAGCAATAAACCCCTTGTCCTGATTCGACCTAAACAGGAACTGGCGAAAAGCCAACTAATAATAGTGTCTGAGCATAAAATAGGATAGATATATTTACTCTACCTACTACAGTTCAACAACTTCCGGGAACATTGGTGGTAATACTTGACTCTACATTTGGATTTATTAGTAGCATAAAATGAACTCTCCCTTTCAGCAATGTTTTGCTACTTGGCTCGCTTTGGTACATAAAATAAAAGTGACAAAAATAAATCACGTGCCGTACACGAGCTAAAACAGAAACGACAGGTGGATACTACAACGCGAGCGAGCAGGGATCAGGCAGAACGTATGACGCCTCACAGCCGATATACGACCAACAAACTTTACCCAGAACCGGGGGCAAATCTCGCATTATTTATACTTTGTTTGTTACTTTACAACTACATGCTCTTCGTTGCTTTGCATTGTTAGAATAATATAAGCTATCTGTGGAAACTGGATTCGCACGCAAATTTTATTTGGAAAACTCGGAGTGTCACACCGAAATAAGAGATAATTTTGTGGGACTTCATTACAGTATATCGAAGAAGTTAGGGGACGACGACCACAGAACTATGTTAGGAGTATTTTTTTCGAAGCTAACGGTTTATTAAATTAAAGTAAAATCTGTGACAGAAAGTGGCGTGTGACGATCGTGCCCGTTGGCGTGTGATAAATCGCATAAGCCGGGCGGCATAACGTTACAATTACATCAACTTACGTTGCCACCATATCGTACAGTTTTATTCAAGTATAAAGTAAAGCATGTAGATACATGTATTTATTTACTTTCGAACACAAATGTAAGTAATGCCCACTAATATAAATAAATTATATTTTTGTGTCCCTGCACCATGTGACTGATCGATGAGTCACGAAGAATTACATATACCTCTAGGTAGGCACTTATTATGAATGACAATACCAATGACAATTATATTTATCACTTTGTGAATTTGTTCCCAGGCTGGTTAGGATGTTGCAGGCTGAACCACCTGATTGTCCGAAAAGAAAGATGGTTCCGTGCATCGGAGGGCAGGTTAAGCCGTCGGTCCCGGTTGCTGTCTATGATTAAGTTACCACGTCAGAGGCCTGCTACTAGCAGTAGGCGGTTGAAAAACACTGACACAAGGGTTCATCGGGTCGTTGGAAGTCTCGGTGTCCCACACGAAAAGATGAAGAACCAATGACCTACCCAGCAACCACCAACTTATTCCTAACATTTCTTATCAATTCCTTTCCGCCAATTGCTTATATAAAAGTATACTTGTAGCTATTTCTATTCCTATTTTATATTCAGATGTTTCTTTTTCACCCTAATGGATTTTAAAACTGGTATCCATTCTTGCTTATTCGTATCTTTATCCTATTCTTAATTCGTAAACAATAATGGTTTTTGTATTAAATTTCAAAGTCTTAAGCGTTCTCTCGAGGCAATATTAGACAAATAAGGAAAAGAAAACGAAATTCCTCTCTTGGGGTCCGTGTTGCTTCCGTTTCTTCTATGAATCATGATGAAATTCAGGAAAAAGGAAATTTTACCTAACCTTTTCTCGTCTTAGCGAATAAAAATACCTGTCACGACCTTATCCTTGTCCTTATCTTTGGGTAACTATTACTTTGTATAATAACCAAGTTGGGAATGGACTTTTAAATTTCGGCAGCTCTTGGGCCGTGCATTAATGAATGGCGCCGCCATTTTGAAAGGCCGCTTTAAGGAAAGCCTCCCTTCTCGGGGAAGGTCGGGGAAGTAATGCATTTTCCTTTATCGTCATGCGGACAGTTCCGCACTTCTCGACAAGGGGACCGGCTTTTACGATTATTGCACGCGCGACGCCCGTACACGAGAGCTGCAATGAAAAGGCGCTGGATTCGATCTTACGCCGTAAATGATTCCCCTCAGCAGCTGCTATAAAGACAGCTTAACTCACAAAACAATAATGGAGCTTTGCTTTCACTCAACAAATCGAATAAGAGACACAGAAACAGAATAATATAAGATCTAAGGTTAGCTCAACATGCTAACCGCTTTCTATATAAGGATCGAGTCAGATTACAATGCATGCAATGTTGCGACAGCCGCAGCGGCATTTCAAAGTAGACTATGAGTGACGCAAGTCGCGGAGAGCTAAAAATGTCAGAGTCGTGCTGCATTTCGCCTTGGGAACGTGGTGCAGTGCAGCGCAGGCTGCACCGGAAACCATTGCCTTACAGAGCGTGTAATAATGCACCACATGTTGAATAACATCGGTAATTAATCGCAGAGGCGAAAGCGCAAGTGTTCTCATGCGAGCGCGACGCAAAAAACGCAACATTAGATAATAATGTTAAAGTATTATGCTTGTAGGTAGCATATGATTACACGGGTGGTAGCGAGGGGCTTGCTGAGCCCTCCTCGCGGTCAGAGTAGCGCATGGCTGCATTTCTACTGCATGCAGCTGTGCACTACTCATTTCAACTAACTTACTCCAGTGTAACGAACTCAAAACTTCTCTTGTTAGAACGAATTTTCACAACTTCTCATATCGAGTTCACAGACCTTTTACTTATCTTCAAAGATAAAATTGTCCGCGTCGTCATCCAAATCCTATAACAAACACTCGCTTATTATAGTTCCCATCGTCCATTTTTAGACATCACTGCATGAACCCGACACAGTAAAACATGTCAACATTTCCTGGGAATATTTTTATAGAATCCAGCTTGCGAGACAGAATTTATCGCGGCTCGTTATCTCCTTGTTATGTTCATTAGCCTAGTCAAAGCCAATCAGAAAGGTTTTGTTGGCGTCAGCTGGATGAAAGTTTGATTTGTGTTTGTTAGGTGTAAAATAGAGCAGTCGTGCGGGAGAAAGTGCGCCGACGCAGTCGTGACAGGGCAGGGACGCATTAACGAGCCAGCCGGCTTCAGATAGTTCAACCATTCACAATTCCGAAATAGTTAACGCGGTTATAAATTACAATTTACTTAACTGATCTAGTTGGGTGTCGAATTACAAACTTCTAAATCGTGGTCTCGCTAGAGATAGTGCAGACGTCGCTGAAGTTGCGGAGATGAATGCAGGGTCACGGCTGGCCGAGCGCCGAGCGTCCAGGATTTCTCAAGAGCCCTAATAACACCCGACACCTCCGCTAGAAACTCTAAATCTCATTGAAGTGAAAAGCAAACGCTTTCCAATATGAGAGACTCGTGCTGTTAACGTCAATATGCACTCTGATTCAACACGTTCAATATTTACAGGCGTGTCGGAACCATTGTAAGAAATATGACGCAATTTGCTCACATGAAAATGTTTATTGCCGTCAAGAAAATATAAACCGTCGGTGGAACCGTAAATATGCGCCTATTTCAGACGCGTGCATTATCGTTGGGGAATTCCACAAAAACGATAAACCCAATGTGGGCCATACTGTAACACAAAATGAAGAGCCACAAATATTTAATGCGTGCTTCTTGACGTATGACTACCGCCCGACAGCTTGAGAGGAAACGTGTAATACCAAATAAAAGAATAGGAGCATCCGGTGGGAGAGGGCAATAAACAATCGAATACGCGGACTGGTCCGGGACTGCTCGCTGCAACAAGATAATTACCGACCTTCTCTTTTTATCCTTTTGCCCCACGACTACGAACGAAGATAGAGAGCCGTCTGGCAACGTGGCAGAAAAAAACACTTGAGAAATACTTGACTGAGGCCTTTTTCATAACAATACAGATTAGAATAGCGTGGGGTTGCTTAACCGGCCGATAATCGCACGAAATTTGGAACTAGTTCAACACGCCATATCTGCTATTGGCTTACGAATTCATCATCATAATCAGTGCAATTAGATGGCGAAACCACATTGTATTGCACCAAAGCCAATTTAATCAAATTTTAGCAATATCGTCCCCAATCAAAAACTTTACAGCATTACGATGTTAATATTTTCAAATGGCGTTACTGCAAGCCAAGTCTTTTACTACGTAAATCAGTGCAGATAACTTCCTTTAGATCTTTACAAATGGAAGCTTTGTCCGCATTCGTTATATTGATCACGTACATTTGTCACTTGATTAGCTTCACCGTCGCGTTTTAAATTACTTTCCCTTTCAATATTCATGCTGTTCCGTAATTGATGTTTAAATTCGCTATTTATCGTATTCTAGTTTACAGGATCGCTCGTCAATGTTGTTTAATTTATGTTTCTTACCCTGATTTCAATTTCCTTATTACCATGCGGGCATTGAACCGGTAGAAAACTTAGAGAAAAACATCAGAGTAACCCCGCAAAATAACGAGCCTGATGACAATAAAAACTCATCTCAGTCTGATTTCCCACGCACTAAATAAACAAACTGTAGTCAGAATAACACCAAATATTAAGTAAAACAAATTTGAACAATCTCTGCACTGAGATTTAATTATAGATCATTTAAATAATATTAGTTTGAAATTTGAACACGCGTAAAAATTCAGACGGATGCAAAATAACATTAAATATTATTTTGATGCAACAAAGTAAAATATAAGAACACACTCATTCAGAGAGAATGATATAGAGTCAAGTTTTGTATACTTATTTTTTGAGAGTTAGTAAAGTTCTATATGCCTTGAGGCAGATTTTTTGGGTTCCTTCTGCACATTTCTTTACTCTGAGGTAGCACCGACTTGGACGTGACCTCCGCTGCACAACGGGATCCTTTATTATTCACTGCGCGAACGCTCCCCAGTACATGCATTTCGTTTCATTTCATATTTCACATCAAATTAGACTCCGGCTAATAGCAAACACGCTAGAGACAACCTTCGTAATCTTATTTCAAGTAACATAATAATAGTGATCAGGTTATGTCAGTGTTCTTCGTTGACTGGTATATTGCACAATACACGATACCACTCAAACGAATAACGACCCCTGATTGTCTAATGATACCGTGAAAATAACTAACTACTATCACGCGAGTACAGCTAGGAAAGTTTCATAAACAACGCGTGAGTTGCACGAGCAATAAATTATCCTACTTATAGCCAAGTGGGTCGATAGTTGATCCAACTAAACTAACGTTTCAACTTCACGAGTGTTTCAAGCAAAGGCTTACTAACTGCATTGGGAGATTAATCGTATTCCCAGACTAATGGCAGCGCCAGCTCCCATTTTTAAGTATTTTACAACTCTATAATAACTTCTTTAATAAGGACGTTCAATGAAGACAAGATAAAGCTTACTTTTGTCTTAAATATTACAGTGACAATATTTCACTGCAAACACCACTTACCATCGATCAAAATGTGGTACAGTTTTCATGTGCCTAGAGTTCTCATTGGGATTCTTGAAGTAAAACTTTGATAAAAGTGCCTTTTAGAGCACTTGAAATTTGAATAGGCGCGGAACGTGCGGCTTGAATAGGTGGCATAGGACTAAGTGTTCGCAGTTTTATTTTATTGCCAACATGCGTGATTGTAGCGTAGTAAGCTCTACAACTAAGCTAAATCACGATGTGAAACACACAATTAGGCATGTAGAACAGCGCAACATAGTGTGCAAACTGTTGTTAATTCTAGTATTTATTTCAATTTTATTTTCTCACGTTCTTGACTTGATTGCTACAAAACAACAAACCTAAAAAAGACTGAAAAGCTTTCGGTGGGCATACCAACTTTTATTAGAAGCCGTATTCAATTTCGAGAAATGCATCACTTTTTCGAACATCCGTAACGAAAATAAAGCAAACCCTTTTACGCCGTTCGTTAAATCAATGTGATATCCTTTACAAAGAGGTAAAGTGTTTTGGAGAATCAAAATGGAACACAAATTGTTCTCTTTACATCGAGGGCAATCTCGTCTCCCAGTAAATAGAGTTTTTTCGGTGTCCCGCTGGGATCATGACAAGTGAAATTCATTTCGTAGATCTAGGGCAAGGTTAGCTCGGACCAAAAGTGATAAAAAGGTTCTTGTAGAAAAAAGTGGCGTCATAAGGAGGGCGGCGCAGGATGGGTCGCGGGTTAATCTTTGTTGTCGAGCGTGCCGCTCAGCCGGGCGTCACTCGCGGCACCCGGATCACCGGCAATTTGTCAATCACCACGCGAATGACTTTCACAGACGCTTACAATAAACGCCGGCGACGTAATAATCGAGGACATAAATATAGCGAAAAATGTGGCCAGTGAATTTTATCGGCCATTTCCAATTGCATGGCTTTATGTAGCTTCAAACAATAATGAAACTTTTGTGAGCTTCGCAGCACGCGTTAAAGTACTAAGCCCGCCATGTTTTATTCTTACTATAGATACGGTTTAAACGTCATTAAGTAAATTTGACCACCGACGTTTATTTATAGTCTAGTATGAAATACGCCGCAGAGATACTAGTTCGATACGCCTCGCATTATTTGAGGGCATCATAACGTATAAAAATTCTTAAGTCTTTTATTTTTATACGATTGCGTTATGTGTGTCTGTAAAACACATATCACATTTTATGTCATTATTGACGCTTGCATAAATATTAGGATTCAGGACATTATGCGTCGGGAGGGAATGTTCAATTCAATGTATGGTAGCTCAGTTATTAAATTATTTTTTCAAGTGTCATTAATTAAATTAATATTATAAATATAACAGTAACATAATTTGTACTTACATTATATGTGATAGTTTACACAGTATAAAAAAACCCAGTTCGAGATATTTTTTTATCACCTGCAAACAAAAACTATGGTGCAGAAAGTAAACGACTTTATAAATTTTGAAACATGAAAAGCTAGCCACTGGGCTATACTGAGTTTCTGTAAATATGATTAAAAAAGGCTGCGACGTATTTCATACTGAATCAATGGGGAAAATTTCATTACTCGGTACTGGTTTCAACAGTAACTTCTAAGCTCTGCTAGAGAGGTATTTTTAGTAGAAAGATAACTTTATCTAAACTATCGCAAACTCGTAGCTAACATAATAGCTCGTAGATTCATCGATCTATTTCTATGTAGTCAGAGAGACCTGAAGTGGCAGACAGGCATTGGTACTACGTGCCCTGAGACAAGTTGCGGACAGCCGTAGTATGCAGTCAGCCTTATATTGAGACTAGATTTTCGCCCAGCGGTTTCAAACGCTACCTCTCATTTTCCCGTGGTAATAGTTGTTTTCCCGCGGTGGCCTATGTGTTATTCCGGGTTATACCTGTGTTCCAAAATTCATTCAAATCGGTCAAGCCGTTTGAACGTGAAGAGGTAACAAGCATACATATATACACACACACAAACTCTCAGATTTATAATATTAGTACAATAAAGTATAATTGCCCGGGAATTGGGTGAAATAGTTCCCGCTTAGCGGCGCTGCAGTGCCTGATCACCCGTCTGCGAGCTCCACAGACGTCCCAACCCGAGGAAGAAGAAGAACATTAGTACGGAAGTACGGATGTAGGGACGGAAGCGGCTGGAGAACTAATCCTATAAATTTTGATTTCACGGCAAAGTCCTGTAGGTATAAGTAGCTCTATAAAGTCAACACCGTCAAAATAGCAGCATATCGCGTCATGGTGAATAAGTACGAGTAGAGTGATGGTCTACGGTCGATTGGGTTACTTCTGTCGTGTACCGGCATGAGATCATGCTACGACCTTGCCACGACGCGCTCCGTCATACTTACACATACTAATCTTATAAGGAGTGATCTATTTAAAATAATATCGTCATTGAACTGTTTGCGTTTTACACTAAACACAAAAAACAGGCTCTTCAAAATAACGTTCGAACTAGCTGGTACCCGTGAACTTCGTTTCGCTGACTTTAAGTCACAAATAGAAAACTATTGCCACACCAGCGTTATTGATAATTAACATGCTCTGGTCTGCTACCAGACAACTCCATTATGCTAATAAGCTGTTGCCGAAGCAGCATTTTTTAAACTACAAATAGTTTGTCCACCTATTCTAAAAAACATATTTGCATTTCTATAAATTTGCTGTGTCCTCTGAATTGCGCATAACGATTCTCGGTTCTTATTTATCAACAGAAGCGGCCTATCTTAAAAGAAGTAGCGTATGTCCTTTGTTAACGTATCATCTATGATACTTTTTAGACCAAGGTATCCACGTATAACCTACTTACTCGAAGAAAACGACGGCGCAGGTGGTACATATTTTCTCATTTACTTTGATTTTGTCTTTTTCCCGTAGAAATGTGAAATTTTCCCGCGGTAAAAAGTGGCGTATGTCCTTTCCTAATGTATTATCTATGGTTCCGAATTTTACCAAAAAAAGTTCAGTGGTTTAGGCATTGTTGCGTAGCAGACACACAGACATAATTACTTTCGAATGTATAATATTAGTATGGATGTTGATTCCGCATCGCTAATAAAACAATAAATTTAAACTTACGATAGTCAGTGTAAGAGTGTAGAAAATTTTGTTAATTTTTAAATTCTGTAGATTCCCGGATCAAACTTTTACAGCACTTTATTACTTTAAACTTCAATGGAATCTGTAATCCATTAAATATTAAAATACATTTAGTACTAAACTAAAATACCGAATTGAATTTAGGCCCTAGATTGCGGGGATAATCTAATAATCAATTTGGACTTCAACTCGAATTATAAATTTGGAAACTACAATTGGGGTTTTAGGCGACCGCAACTATGTCAATTTATGTTTCAATCGGTTCAATGAAGACATTTAGCGTATCTCGCGGTTTTTGATTGTAATCAAGTAAGTTTTGAAATTATTACAAAATTGCATTTGTTTGCGTGGTACAGAAACATTTACCTACTAGCGATTCACATATAATTATGATGAACCGTTTAATAGTTTGTTTCTTTTAAATTGGGGTTGGTTAGCTTTTTAGGTAGTTATTAACTAACTGCATCAACAGTTTTGGAAATATTTAAGTAGGTACAAATATTTAAGTACGCGGCCGTACCAGATGATTTATCTGCCACCTCTCTCTATACGAGTACCTATGTGTGGTATCGTAAAAATTAAATACCTTCTTTTCCGTCATTTTTGTTTAAAAACTATAATCCGGCAATCTTTGATCCCCTCTCAGCCACGATACCACACACAGTTATAAAGAGATTGGCAGATAAAACTCAAAGTTTTGAGGACTTTTGTTGAGAAATATACTTGACTAATTAGCCATATAAGTAGATAAAGAAAACCGAACACGTCGAGTCGTCATTTTTAATCAGTTAGCATGTGGCTGCCGGTGAAGGGAACGATCTATTGTAATTAAAGGGTTCTAAACAATGTGACCATTATCCAATTGACCAGAGTCGTCTTTTTGATACAAGATACAGATATTTTATTTCCTTTTTTATTTTTGAAAATCTGCATTACTCAACCTTCCAGAAGGTTCTTTTTTGGTAGGCACTGTACCTGGCGGTAAGTTTGTAGGTCAGTTAAAAGATACTAACCAAGACTTCTAGTCTAACTAAATGGGTCTGTCCATCATTGCTTGATGGTATCATCTCATCTCAATAGTAAACAATGAAATAAAATGAAATTAACTTTATTCAATGTAGGTTAGTATTATCACTTAATGAGGTCATGATCCATCATTATTGTAAAAAATCAAAAATGTATAATATTTTTATACCAATTTTGTACTACTCTCATAGAAAACCGGCTTGAAATTGGTAATTATAAAAATGGTTTACAGAAACAATATCAAATTACATCTCTTCATCCCATTATTTTAAATATCACTATTTTTGCAGAAGATTGGGTGAGTGTTCGATATAATTTATTGCTAAATAGATCCCGTAACTACCTACGACGACCTATATACTAGGGCTCTTCATAATAGTAAAGCGAGCTGCGAACTCATCGCCCGCTGTTCACACTTCGCTCTTTGTTTCTCGATCCATTTATCATTTATCTCCTAGATTATGTTTAGGTCTTAGTCATTCAAGACCATAGTGGAAGGAATGCGGCGTTACATCTACTTATGAGTAAGTGCTCGTAAGTAGAGTTACTTGTTTTAACAACTAAGTTATGTTTATCTCGACATCTAATCTGATGAGAGTTGCTCATCGAGGTCTATATTTAAGCGCTCTACGTACATTTTGCACGAAATCTAAGTGTGTGCAACTAATAAGTATGCATTATTATTGTGTAGTAATTATTAGTTTCTTAACTGACGGTCACGATAATGGAATCACGATACGTGGGGAACGCACTCTAATCCCGTTAGTTCAACGACCCAAATTACGAACGCTATCTATCATACACACGTGAAACTATTTTGAACTATACTATAATTGATTGAAGCTGATCATTATACGCAACCAGTGCTGATGTAAGAAAAAGCTAATAAGTTGTGCGTTCTGTCTAGCGTGACAGTAATGGAGGAAAGTTAATTTGCTTGAAATGTTTCTCACGGTGAGGAAGAGTATGAATTACACGAGATTGCTGTGATATACGCAGCAGTCACTGGCCTTTAAGAGTGAGCGTTATTGCAGCATTATCATTTATTTGCGGTATGAATCCCGAACGCCACACATCAAGAACACTGAGAATAATGATGTCATTTATTTGCAGATGCGATAATATAATATTCAAGTGGAACTAGTCTATGAATGTATTTCAGTCTTCTATTAGCAAAGTTGTTTAGCAGCAGACAGACGTTAAATGGAATGGAAAACCAACTTGGTGGAGTTTTAGAAACTCATTAGATAAACTTTATACTTATTTAGAGATGAGACTTGCAAATTAGATGCAAAGTTAATATAAATAAGATTAGTAACAGTTAAATTTAGATTAAAGCGCCACCATACCGTTCAAGTAATTACGCTAACTCATTCAGCTTTATCAACGGCCGTGGCGTGCTGAAAATTAATTGCTTAAATATTGATCGCATTACTTTGAACGGAATGAATTTATATAAATAGAAGCCAATCATGGCAACAAGTGTGCAAATTAGCAACAATAGTGAGAGTTTGTTGAAGTTAGTCTCGGTGAAGGCGACACCTACGAGGCGTGAGTCAGCGCGCAGCTGGCGTTGTGCAATGCTCGGAGTGGTGCCGGGTGCCGGATGCCGGGTGCCCTGATCTGCTACTTAATGCCACCGAACAGCGAACGTGCCTCCGGGTCCAATATCGATTCCAATAATCGTATCAGTTGTCAGACGTATCGAATTGCAAATACATCATTCCCACTTCCAATCATAATGTTAAATTTACGGAACCATGAGCCGTTTCGTTTCCAAGGCATTAGAATCGAGAGCACGAAACGTATCGACAAAATGTCAAACACACTGCCGCTGAAACATGGAAATGCCAAGCCCTTTCCAGCACGAATAGCGTGTTCTATTTGTAGCCATTGTTTTGATCCGTGCAGTATTTATATCGTCGATAGTACGGTCATAAACGAGTAACTAAAGTGAACGTGTTCGTCGCGAATGGCAAAGAGCGTGAAATGTGGGGCAACGCGGAGACACAGCAGAAACGCAGCAGAGCCGTTAGCTAGACGCTCTAATCGATACCGATACTTGATACGCACCGCGCACTGAATGCTCCACCGGATTCGATTCATCCACAAGAAACTCTTCTAAAAGTAAACCCAATACATGCTCCAAACAATACAATAAAGACAGGTTGTGTTCACCAATCGCAAAAAAGATACAGCTTCTATACATGGCAATGAACGAAGGCGAGCTTACATAACTGGATGAGTTTCTATCGATGAGTCAACTAGCCAAACAAAGGTCTTGCTGATATTGATTAATGTTTTAAACTTGTCTCTTAAAACTCTTACAGTCATCTCTTGTAGAGTGGAATTGAATCTACTTATCTAACTTTGGAAAAGATCCCTTTAAGAGGACATGTTTAGGATGCTAATCCGGGGTTCACGTCCACTTCTCCCGCTGTTTCGGGGTTCGATAGAAAATAAAATATAAATAATGTCTCAATCAATAGACTCTTGTAACTGATTTTACGAATTGTTTACGATATGATAGTTTGTGAAGGGGATAAAGTTGGAGGTACCCATTGATAATCTAATATAGTAGGACTAGATAGACATTTAACAATGGAGAAAATAAATATTCGTAAATTTTATAATAGAGGGTTTTAAAGGAAGTACAGAAAAAGAATCGTCCAAGTTCGAGGTCAGTCACTTTATCATCATTAGATGGCACGGCGGCGGCGGCGCGGCGGCAGCGACCGGCAGACATGGTTCGTAGAGTGGACTTTTACTGCGGACTGCAGAGCAAGCTTTTAAAGCTACTAAAGATAAACAACTACACGGCATGGATAGATACACAGCACGTTCACGACACTTTCGTTTACTCTTGTTAGCACGTCTGAGATACTATTGTCACAAGTGTTATAAAAATTTAAAGCAATTTCACCAATATCATTAAATTTACCAAATAAAAATGAATCTGCGGTCAGATGGAATATTTATCCCGCATTTTCTCTTACATTCGTCGATAATCTGATATGCCAACGAAAATAAAACAGTCCGTCGTTTATCATAATTGCCATTATTTCAAACAATTTTGTATTTTCCACGCTAAGTAAGAGAAACCTCTCCCGATTCCAACGAGAGTCACGCAATTTGAAAGAAAAATATCAGTTTGTTTCGTTGGCTTTTCGGCACTGTATACGTTTTTTATATTTGCGTCGTTGCAGGTGTCAATCAAATTGGAATCAATCTTCATTATAATAACATCGAATGGCCACTTAGCCAGATTTGTGAGATGAGCCATGACTGCTGGCGGCTATTCTCCATAATAAATAGTTGCACCGAGTAACCGCCTGGCCCGTTATCCGTCACGGTTGGTCTCTACTCTCGG
Organism: Tuta absoluta; assembly: GCA_027580185.1. NCBI lineage: Eukaryota > Metazoa > Arthropoda > Insecta > Lepidoptera > Gelechiidae > Tuta > Tuta absoluta. The sequence goes on from JAQAHW010000002.1 coordinate 18,714,936, forward strand.
GCAATCTCCGATCTATAAATCAATTCGTTTTTACTTTGCGATAAAACTAACGCTATCTTTCTGCCATCTATTTGGAGAAATTGCATTTCATTTGCATCTAGACGTGATTTATGTGCAATTTGGTTATCTCACTTTTCTGAATATCTAATATCCAACCCGGAAGTACTTTCTGATGCGCAACAACAATCAAGTAACAACCTAGCTTCCATTTTTAAGTAGTTTTTGTAATTAATAAAATTTTCATCGTATATTTCCTTGACATTTGAACTTACCTTATTTTTTCTTTGTTCTTTGTGCAAAAGCTGTTTGCAATGCAACAATTCTCAATCAATATGTCTCTACATTGCTAAGAGCATATCAATTTATAGGCAAATTCGGGAAATCAAAACGTAAGTAAGTATGTAATATAAAGATGTGTAAATTTAAAAAAGGAATGTATTGTTATGAATATGTACGAGACTGTTTAACAAGCGACCTTGAGCGCGTTCGCTTGGCTGCATTCTGTGGTTCCGGTCTGACTCGGCCGAAATAACTGACTATAACACTGAATTATGTCTTAATCTGTTTTTCACAGCTGTTTCGAAAATAATAGTTTTAACAACACTTGTTTCGGGTAATATACAGAATTTAAGAATAATAGATATTATTATTTTCATAAATCTGCCTTCGAAAGTTTAATAGGCTGGAATATCCTGTTAAATATTTGCAATATTTTAAGGGTGCATGCAGACCATGCCCGTGAACAACTTGCCCGTCGGAGCTTATGGCAGGAAACGACAAAAAAATCGACCTCCCATACAAAATCACGATCAGCCGACTGCATTTACTACGGATGGTATTTTTTTACCTTTACTGTAATATTTTTTTACAGAAAGTTGTTCAGTTTGATGGTCTGAATGCACCCTATAAGTATTTGGAGGGCAGTCCCTTACACCCTGTATAATAATAAAGACAAGGCGTGTCATTATGGGCGTTGCATTGTTCAGCTAATTAGCCTCACATGCGGTTAATATAATAACGTTAGGCGGTACTAAAGGCATAAATAGCCTTGATTAAATTTATATAACAACATAATTATTTACATACATATATCACGCCTATAATCCCTTGCGGGGTAGGCAGAGCGTAAACGCCCGCAAAACGGTAATTTACGCCACGTCTGACAAATATTTGAGGGTCATTCGGAAAATAGTGTATCGCTATAGTGACAGGTTGTCAGCCCATCGCCTAAAATTGCAATACACACCCTCGAGTCCCTTAGTTGCCTCTTACAACTCCCACGGGAAAGAAATGGGGTAATGCTATTCTAAGCCGGCATCACACGGCGGACATAAGTCACTGTAGTAAGTACATCGTCTAACTCAAGGTCTCAGTAGCTTTTTGCACACAAAGGAATAAACGAACCAGATTTTGAAAGAACCATTTTTAACAACCCCTTCACTGCAGTTGGAGCACGACCGATTAGACTAGGCGCCCGTTGACAAAGTCTTACCTCATAAGGTTACCGAATGAAAGTATATCTACTCCGCTCGTAAAAGCACACATGTGTGCTTGAAGTACAATACAAATCTATTGTTGCAAAATTCGACCTGAGCGAAGTGGATATTATAGTGATAGTTACTAATCAGGTGGTCAGGAACCTATTAGGTAGCCATCCAATATCCTGGCAGATATTTCTAAATCGAGTTTAAATACTAATAAAGTGTCCATAAATTACATCACACGGCATCGTGTCGTTAAACGACTCAGTGTCCCACTCGAAAAGAGAAAGAGAGATTACACGGCTGCAGGTACCAATCTAAGCGTTTACCTATCTAAAGCGACGCCTTCGGAGATAAAAACGCGCTAAAGTTGCCAGCTCTAACCCTGGCAATTTCTATAGTCAGCCACATTTTAGGGAATTCAATTAGTTTTTTACACGAATTAAAAAACAGCCAGGACATCAGATCAAAATCAACTATTTTTCTGGCCACCTAAATATTAACTATCGCTATATCGCTTCCGTTTGGTAACCTTATGAGGTAAGACTTTGTCAATAGGCGCTTAGTCTAGTTCATTCTTTCCCCGATCTGCTCAAGACGTACAATAATCGTTTTGCTGCCGTGTTCTGACTCCGAACCGAACAAAAGACTTAAAGATTTCTGCAAGGTCAGCGAACTATACGATTGGCAATATAGGTGTATCTATCCGAATTAGAAATAAATTTTGCTTAAGTACTTCACTTTCCAAAAATATTTATTACGCTCTGTTTTATCGCCCCAATAAAGTAGAGTCAGAAATGACGTGTGATGATCTAGAACACATTAGTCCAAGTGATGCGTCTGACCTCGACCGGGATGGGAAACAGCCAGGAATAAACCCGCGTGAAAACTAATTAAACTTCGGCCTGGCCAGTTTAATCTGATTACGAATACACCGCTTACCTTGAGCTCACTTTACCACTAATTACATCAAAGTCGCTACGGCAACCGATTCTGTACTTAGACTTTCTTCAGAAGCTTGGAAGCTTTTCAGATAACGATGAATCTGGGATATAGTGCAGAGGAATCCGTTTCAAGAACTTAGGGTGTGACTTGAATCATAAATAATGAGATTTAGAAGACGTGGTCATCCTTTTTATCCCAAAATATATAGCTAAAAGACAAACCCGCTTACCCGCTATACCGGAATTATTTCGAATGACCTTTTATTTTCGCGATCTAACCGGTTTCGTAACAGGTTCTCTTCATTGCTTTATAACTGTGAACTTTATTATACGCGTTCTTGACATGAATCTAGACATTCTACAGATGATATACAATACTTAATAATATTCAAATCGTTAATCCCTTGGAAGGTCAGGGAAAGATAACTATTCGGGCAAGTGAACAGTCCCTACTCGGAAAACGGTTAAAGCTTCGACGTAGGCATACCCTTTGTCAACCAACTTCTTCCGGGGAGACCCTTGGAACCGTTTATCATTCCTGTCAGGAATAGAATAGGTTCTTTCGTCCTCCAACAGGATGATTCCTGTATTAAAAACAATTTCGGGTTCAGCTTTATCTATAATGTGTATAGTTTAATATTAAAATACTTACAGAAGAGTTTTGATCTCACATATTTTTATTTCAAAGAGTAATCATATTTATAAATGATAGTCTACTTGAAATAAAATCGCATTATCCAAAGCATTTAAGGAAGACAGTACCGAGTTTTCAGACAGGCTATTTAAAAAGAAAATGTATATTATTGAATTGGAAACGCTCAATTTCGATTATTGATAAAGATTGCCATCTACATTGGAATCAGAGGAGTGAAGCGAAATAGAATGATGGGATTTCCCGAATTGGGGACGCAGAAATATAATTTCAAAAAAAGTTTTCATTTAATTACGAGCAAGTCAAAATGTTTACATTCTGGCTTCGTTTAGATAACGGTAGGTTTATATAAATAATTCAAAGGACATAACATATTTTAGGTCAGTCTCCATGATTGTGACCAGAATAAATAATTGATGATTTAATGCTTCGCAAAAACCTCTAACTCCGACAGACAAATTTTAAACAAACAAACATTCACGTGCAAAACATGCGGATGTTACGCGCATGAGATAAAACTTTTTACCACTGTGATTTACAGTTCAGTCATAAACATGTTAATACGAAGATAACAAAACTGCCTTGTTGTTGGCATAATAGGCAAAAACATGAATGGTGCCGGGGGCTATTCTCGGCTGACACGCACGTCCCCGTCGAAGGTGGCATGGAAGCATATAGCGGGCTGATCCCTCGGGAGCGGTAATGTGGGACGTTAGTAGTCTTTGCATTCAGCCCACATTAGCCGGGACACGCTGCTAACGCACGAGGTTTGCTATATGGAATTATTTTGGACATTACACGCGTTGAGCAAAACTTGCTGACATGATCTTTTGATTAAAAGACCGCGGGAACGGGTAAGGAAGCCGCGCAGAAAATATTGGGAGTGGCTCGTACATAGGTAGACGTCGCTCGTGCCCGCGAATTGATGGCATCATTGTGAGTCATGTTCGTAAGTATTCGTGCGCTGGCACGGAGTACCTACACTAGACATTCGAGTTTGTTTACAAACAGGCCTTGCTTCCCGGCGTCTCAGCGACGCTTTTCAACGCGCCACAAAGCAACGAGTATTTGAATGCAGTTTCCGCAGCAAAATCTTACCCACTGCCGTAACTCCTTTCAAGTTACTTAGTAGCTCTAACTCGTAATGAGGCTCTTTATGTGGTGTAAGTACCTTTAACTGAGAGAGCAGTAACAGCGTGATATACTGTACAATTTGTTTTAATTTCCCTAGGGACCAATGATATCCTTGAGAGCTGTTTCGGTTTCTTGCCCGTGTGTCGTGTGCTGTCCCTGACACCGTCGTCATTCCGCTCTTCTAAAAGCTGTCTTAATTTAATTACACGCGGTTAATAAGTGTACAATTGTCTGAAGATACTTCTGCTTTGCAAGTTTATTTCATCTAGAATTTCTTATTCTGGAGTTGCTTAGTACTTGTAGGAATAACTTTCACGAAGCACATTTACTGCGCTTCTAAAAATAAATGTTATGATATGTATAAACTAGGTAGTAAACCTGCCCACAAATCCCACAATAAATTGATGGAACAATAAAAGCAATCGGGCTCCAGCGCACTGCCAATATAATCCAATTACCCGGTATAAATCAGTTGAGCGAAAACTATCATAAAAATACAAGGCCTACACGAGGCAGCAAATTAACAATGTTTTTCTTTGATATTTGGAGCCGTAAAAATGAATTTTTCGTTTGCATGTAAGTAGTTCTTTCATAACCATGTTGCTGCAGCAATAAAAATATATTTGGCAATCGTCCGGAATGCTAAGCCAAGTTATGGATGTGTAATGGATAAGCTGAGGGCAGGCTAAGCCCGTGCAACGACCCCTTGCGACACCATCGTATCCCGGCTGGGGCTCATGAAATATGAACGCAGTAGCTGAAAGAACACGCCGCTGCGCCTGATGCCTGTCTAACGCTGCACTGACCAAAAATAGACAGTTTCTCATTGAAAGACGTACTTACAAAAAGATTGTTGCGGCTTTCGTGCTTTCTCACGTATTTTATTAAACTCGTCTTCATTGTCAACCTCTGTAGAACCGGTCAGACGCTTACAGAGGGGCTTGCTTGTCGACTTGTTGTCAACGCTCGCATCAATCCCGCCATCGCCGGTGGCACATCGCTTCTCGAGTTAGTAAATAAAAAAAATGATTTTGTTTTGTCCTCTTTGATCCAGTCATTAGCATCGAAAAGAAATACAATCATTACATTTACTCTTAAGCAAAAATAAAACATTCCATACATTTATCGTGTAGAGATATGTTCATATTTGGTATCGTCCGTGATGTAGCGTTTCTTTTAGAATGTTTATTGCGTGTAATCGCTCCATCAGTATGCGGCTATTGTGCTGAGATATCGCCGAAGCTCTTGATCCCACGCAAAACATTTCACTTACCTACGTGGGATGTGGGGACCATTCCTTCCTCTTGTGTCCACTGGTCTTGTCATTCAATGAAACTAGTTACACAATTGAAAATACAAATATATTATTATGCTACGCAAATCACCCAACTATAAATACCGAACAAACTGCAAAAAAATACGAATTTCTAAAGTATGCAAAGGATGCAACATAATATTAAATTTGAAAATAAATGCACCGATATTAGCAAGAGTTAAGAAAATGTAAACAAACTTTTATACATGCACGAAAAATCCACTTACCATATGTAGTGCAGCTGGAAGGTGTCACAGGCTAACGAGGCGAGCGAAGCGGGTTAAGCACAGTGCATATCCCCAAGGTAAACAAAGATTACGTAAACGCAATCCCACGCACGCACGTCACCCGATCGATTTTCAAACTTTCGAATACGCCCACTCAAAATTACAAGAACGAGGCTAGACCCACTCGAGCAGCTCTTCAACACCGCATCCAAACCGAAGCACAAACTGGAGAAGCTCTCCCGTGCCCTTGAAGCCGTACAGGTTATGTTATCGATAAAGCACAACACGCGCACTGACAGCTCGGAAAAACAATCACAGGTCAAGTTCGACGCCGGTTTCGATAAAGTTAAATGAAGGAGGTCGTGATTCGGGTAGAGTCTGTGTGAGGTTCCTGTGAGGAGCCGCCGCGTTGAGTGCTCGCGGAGATGCGATGTGTGGAGCAGTCGTGCCGGCGGGAACGAGGCGACGAGCTGTTCGGCCCCCCGTGGTCAGGCGGTGACTGAGGCTCGAGGGCGCCGCCGGCCGAATGCGAGGCCGGAGCCCCCGCGCTCCGCCACCGCGCGCTCCGTTGCCGATTGCGCGCGCCTCTTGTGAATCACTGAATACCACATCCATTCAAATTCAGGGAAATGCCGCATCCTTTCATGAATTTCAGGAAATGTTAGAGATTGTTTTAAAAAAATCATACGGTGAATCAGGTAGTCAGCTGAAAAAAAAACTCAATTAGGGTCTGTTTTGCAGTGTTTTGATTTCAAAAGCACCAGGAAAATAGGGATACGTAAGCAACTTTTTTTAAGCTAACATTTCAGTTTCATAATGATGACGTGGGAATTGTCTACCTCCCCTACTGTAGACTAGAGCAAGCAAAATATTTTATGCAAGAGCAGTCTAGACTAGGCGGCACAGACGCAAGCAACGAAGAAAGACTGCATGGGAATTATCAGTTTATGAAATAGCACCCAAGTTGTGCACGACATGGTAGTGTTTGTGCAATGTATCTCTCATGTCAGCGGCAAACTGTTACCTTCCTGCGCGCCAATAATTGCCCTATTCATTATCCACCGTCATTCACATGGGGTCAGCCCCGTCAGCCGACAGCCGGCCTATCGACTTTGAACGCAAACCTAATAAGGAGAGTCGTGCATTTCCTTTTTATTCCAGTTTTATCTGATACATAAATGTATCTGAATACATTCGTTTCGTGACAACCTTTCAAGTTTCGATTTATTTCCGATAACAACGTCAATCTGGGCTTGGCAGCTATAAAAAAGAAATTGTCCCTATTGAAGCTTATCGGCCCAACGCACTCCTTGCATAATAATGGATGGTAAATATTATTGGTTAGGTAAATTCCTGGGGTGCGGTAGAGGAGTCACTCAGGCTGTCAGGGTCAGGTGATTGAGTCTTTATCGCCCGTCAGCGGAGCCCGAGGGTGCAACCTGCGTCTGTGTCCGCGTCACTGTCACTTTCCTGCTCATCTATCATACTGAGGGCTTTCACGACCCCCAGAAAACGTAGGGAAAGTTAAGTGGCAAATAGAAGCTCCATGCGTTTTATTTCTCATTTTTAGTGTAACGTAATGGAAGATAAGATCAACCAGACAATGCGCTATTTAAAAAATAAAATTGTTCTTTCTTCGTGAATGGTCCATAAAATTTCACGTTAGTGTTTTGTTTTTGTGAAGTGGCGGAGAATGAGAGTATAATGGCAGGTAAGAGGGAGGCGGCGCGGCGCAGCAGGTAGGGCTAGCGGTATTGCAGCGTCGACGAGGGTAGCCCACTGACCCGCGTTCCGAGAAGCGGACACTCTGCGCGTGCGCCGACGCCGCCGCCGCAAGCTGTGCCTTGATTTACAAGAAAATAATACATTTTATCTGCGTGTCCCTTTTTATGGCCAATCTACTTTATGTCCGACGCTTGATAACCTCGAGCTGGATCACGACTGCCAAGTGCCGGCACAAATATTTCGTGAGAAAAACAATCGGCACGATATCGAATCATATTGCGAAAATCAGTGTAGCTGCATTACCAAGTATTGTAATGCAACTAATAAGGCATACGATTATCCATTGACACGATTCTTCGAAGCAATGGCTGATATGGCAAGCAGGCACCAGGTACGAGCTGGCAGACAAATTGGCTCCACGGCATATCGGACACGCAACGGTTCCTACTACCGACTGGGCACCGGGCTACGATCGTTTGTATTTTATTGCGCAGTTAAATTGAATCGATCGAACATCGATCTCATGAAGCAAAGCTAGCTGTACCTTAAAATATATTTCGTCTCATAGAATACTCACAACTGTAAGACTAAACTGTACATTGTCTCCGAAGCATGGTGAAGAAAAGACATAATATTGCTGTAATTATTATAATAATTATTATCATTTAATAAATTGCTGTATTCCTATTAAAGTACTGTAGTATAGTTAAAATTTGTTTTAATTGGTGCATTGTTTTGTACCCACAAAAATATTAATTCTCGCACCACCGACGGGTTGACTGTAAGACATATCTTCTTAGAGGTCTCGCCTTTGCTCACACTGTTTGAACATTTTCCATTTGTTTTTAATCCAAAATAGGATCTCCTGAAAAAAAAAAACACTACATGGCGTCCTGCCTGACACGCTTGCCAATCAAAATAAACAACATATATGACGAAATCTTCATATAACCATATATTATCTCGTCGTATTAAAGGCAAAACCGACTATCTCGAAATTTTTGATGTTTTTACTTTTTTACACCATGCTGCTTAGTTTGGACAGCGTTGCCATTAGGGTACATTTTACACATTTGACGTACCTTTTTGGGCTTCCATGTGTAATGTGTAATGTTGCCCGTACATGTGTAATTTCTTGTTAATTTCCTTCAACTCACTGCCAAAATATCTCAATCAAAGAAATAAATTAGCGCTGCTACATGAAAAGAAACGTGAAGAAAGCTAACACATTTTATCTTCCTTGCTCTAGCAGAACTCCATATAAAAGTATCTCTTTCACTCACCGCAGATACATACTTTTTTTCTTTTTCAAATATTAGCTCGAATATTAGTTTAGAATACACCGCTGGATGTCATGAAACTGATTTATTTGAAAGCACATTAATGATTTTGATTTAATTTTGCGATTGAATCATTTGTAAATAAAATAATCAGTTCAATACTAATATTATAAATGCGAAAGTAACTCTGTCTGTCTGTCTGTCTGCTACGCTTTCACGGCCAAACCGCTCAACCGATCTTCATGAAACTTGGCACAGAGATTGCTAGCATACCGAGAACGGACATAGGCTACTTTTTATCACCATTCGAGGGTCTGGAGTACAGATGTAGACCGCCAGGAGCCCAGCTAAACTATTAGAGATACAGGCATGGTTCCAAAACAAAAGTTGTTCAGTATGATGGGCCGCTTCTTTTCACATGGACATTGAGGATCTGGAGTACCTTATGTAGACCACCAGGTGTACCATCAGGAGCCCAGCTAAACTATAAGAGATACAGGTATGGTTCTAGAACAAAAGTTGTACATTATGATGGGCCGCTTCTTTTCACAAGGACATTGAGGATCTGGAGTACCTACCTTATGTAGACCACCAGGTGTACCATCAGAAGCCCAGCTAAACTATTAGAGATACAGGCATGGTTCTAAAACAAAAGTTGTTCAGTATGATGGGCCGCTTCTTTTCACAAGGAAATTGAGGATCTAGAGTACCTTATGTAGACTACCAGGTGTACCATCAGGAGCCCACCTGAACTATTAGAGATACAGAAATGGTTCCAAAACAAAAGTTGTTCAGTATGATGGGCTATTTCTTTTCACAAGGACATAGAGGATCTAGAGTAAATTATGTAGACCACCAGGTGTACCATCAGGAGCCCAGCTAAATTATTAGAGATACAGGCATGGTTCCAAAACAATAGTTGTTCAGTATGATGGGCTGCTTCTTTTCACAAGGACATAGAAAATCTGGAGTACATTATGTAAACCACCTGGTGTACCATCAGAAGCCCAGCTAAACTATTAGAGATACAGGCATGGTTCTAAAACAAAAGTCGTTCAGTATGATGGGAATAACTTGAGAAAGGACATTGGCAACTTTTTACCGAGGATTTTTTTGTTATCTACTGACTTTTGTATTCAATGGTTATTAATATTGATCTCTCAGGGCAGTACACCGGATAGCAAATTTTGAATTGTCCCTTTAACAACAGAAGCACGCAAGTCAAATAGTAGAGATACATATCTACTTTAGAACCTGTTTCCAAAAAAACTATCTAACGCGGACAAAGTCGCGGGTAAAAGCTTGTACCCTTTATACAAGTGTCATCTGATTGCGAGGAGTTTTTTGATTTTTTATGAGACTAAAGAATTGATACATACAGGTAAGAGTTTGTACCATGGCCAAGACCATGGCTAAAAAAGGCGCTACACCATCCGTTTACCAAGCTACTTCTTCTACGAGTTATTAAGTTTTTCTTTGTACATACAGATTATAAGAAAAAATTTAAAATCGGAAAATTGTGTATCGCTATAGAGACAGGTTGTCAGCACATCGCCTAAAATTACAATACACACCCTCGAGTCCCTATGTCGCCTCTAACGACTCCCACGGGAAATAAATGGGGTGATGCTATTCTAAGCCGGCATCACACGGCAAAAAAGTAATGACATTTTCAATCCAAAAAATAGTACTATTTGGCGAGAACAATATGTAGAGAAGAGCTGTTATGAGTGATTTGCGAAAAAAATGGTCATGTACACTTTTATCACAATATGTACACTTTTCGCGGCGGATATGTGTATTTTGGGACCTCGGTTGCGGCAACACTGAGTTTGGAATTCTCTATCTAGTGGTAAAACCGATTACTGTCTGTGACCATTATGTACGAAGTTATCGAGTTGTAAAACCAGCTATTTGGTTGATTTGTTTTGATTCGAGAAGATAAAAACCAAATTACCAGAGATAATCATAAACATTCCTCAAACATACCAGACAAAATCAACAAACTGGTGATAGTTGATTTTGGCTATCAATTATATCTTAATCTCGAGTGGTTATAAATACTATCGGGATATAATCGCTTTTGACTCTAGACTTGTGTGCACCATTCAGGCAATTTGAGAGGAAAACCAACTACTGCTATTTACCGTAGATTTGGTCACCAGTGTGTAGCCCGTAGGCCACAGGTAAATAAAAGCTGGAGAGAACTTGTTGTAGAGACTTCTTTATTTATTTTATACATATACAAAGATGAGCGTAAAGGACAAACTCTAAAATAACAAGATTAAATTAGTGTGGCGATGGTGGGTGAAAGTAGATGAGGTAGATGTAGGTAAGTAGATGCAGGTAAATGGATGTAAGTAAGTAAATATATGTAGGTATATAGATGTATGTATCTCTTTGAAATCCTTGTTTTACAATAATGCCACTAACCGCAAATGTGTTGTGCGGTATCTGCCAGCGGCAGGTAATATTGGCCTTATGGCCTAAAAAAAAATACACAATACTGGGAATGCCACAACTAAAGTCGTCACAAATCCAATTCGATTTGATTTCAAATTTTAAATAATTCGAGATAGGAGAGGTAACTTGGAAAGCCCACCGAGGCAGAGTTTTCACTCTGCTACAGTACCCGGGGGGGGGGGCAAGAAAAAAAAAATATTAAAAAAAAATGATGTTAATTGGTATGAAATGCTGATAAAATTTTGGCGTATGTTTCGAAATGCTGTGTGGTAAATAAGTGTGGTTTAAGTCAATCGTACGTCATATCAAGCATTCGTCACCAAAAAAAATCTGGATTACTATTATATGAAATCAGACCCTATCAGAATGGAGAGCAGTTTTCAATTATGTTTTTTTTATTAAGTATGGGTTTGCTCTTAACTCTAGTCTAGGTCATAGGACAGAGACAGAGTCTAAGATGGAGCGAGCTCACCCAGAAGAAGCCTGTTCACTCTTACTTTGAAGAGATTATGGTTGTATGCGTTTGGAAACACAGACGCAGGTAGTGACTTCCACTCTTTAGCAGTGTGCATTATAAATGATGACTGAAAGCGCTTAGTCCGAATTGGTGGAATGGCAACCAGGTATGGATGGTATTCGGCGGTGCGTCTGGATGTCCGATGGTAGAAGGGAGCTGGTGGAACAAGGTCGTGAAGCTCTTGAGCACACTCTCCGAAGTACAATCTGTAAAAAATCGACAAGCAGGCAACCTTGCGGCGATGTGCCAGGCTATGTAGCTTGCTGTCCACCAGTTTTATGTCGCATATGAGCCTCTTGGCCCTACGTTCCACCGAGTCAAGAGCGGCAAGTTGGTTTTTGACTGAGCCATCCCAAAGGTGACTGCAATATTCCATGCAGGATCGGACTTGTGCTTTGTAAAGAGTTAAAAGCTGTCCAGGCGTAAAGTATCGCTTCACTCTATTCAGGATGCCCAGCTTCTTAGCCGCCGTTTGAGCCTTGTACTCGATGGTCGTGCCGAAGTTTAGATTTGATGTCAACTCCATGCCTAGAAGCTCAAGCCTGTCAGTGACAGGGACAGATGTACCCCGAAAAGTAGGTGTCCAGTTAAAAAGGACTCCTTTTTGCAGTGAAAAGACACGCTTGTGTTTTGGTGGCGTTGAATGAGACCAGATTGTCGTCACCCCATTGGAAGATAAGGCTTAAGGTCAGACCTGTTTGCTCTACCATGGCCTTTCTTAACGAACGTATTTCATCCCCAGTGGTTTCTGCATCTGTCAAGTATCTCTCTGAAACGGTACTATCATCTGCATATCCAACAATACCATGCTGAAGGAGGTCATTGATGTGCAGCAAGAAAAGAGTTGCAGAGAGAACAGATCCCTGAGGAACTCCGGCATCAATAGCCATAAGGTCAGAGGAGCAGCCGTCAACGACTACTCTGATGGACCATTCAGGAAGTCTGAAATCCAAGTACAAAAATCAGCTGGGATGCCATAAGCAGGAAGCTTGCTGAGCAGACTTGCATGCCAGACCCTGTCAAAGGCCTTCGAGATATCGAGTGAAACGGCAAGTGCTTCGCCGTATTTCTCGAAGGCTTCGCCCCAACAGTGCGTGGCATACACAAGTAGAGCTTATGGGATGATTACGTTTCCAAACTATATCGCCAGGTTGTATCTTTGGGAGTAAGTAGAACTACACGGTACTAGTTCGCGACCGAATACTAGAAAGGCTGGGGTAAATTTGGTGGATTCGTTACATATGAGTTGATAGCAAATTGTATTTTATGGAGGTGTTTGTCTCAGGTTCTGTGGTCATCATCGACAAATGATGCGACTGCCGTGATTATGGTTCCATTGTATCTTTCAACAGTATTTACTTGAGGACAGTGAAGGGGTATGAAATGTGTGTGTGGTATTTTGTAAGAGTGAAACATGTCTGTTAGTTTTGAGCTTGTCATTTGGGGACCGTTGTTTAAAATTACTGTTTCAAGAATACCGTAGTGCATGAATAATAAGTCTTATAGGATATGTCGGTTTGTTTGTTTGTTTTTTAAATAGAACAACCTTAAAAATGCTTAAAATATACAGTAGTCCACTTTGCTTCTTAAGTGTCAATGTGCTTTACACAGCAAATCTAGAAGCAAAACCAACTTACTTTTATTTATTTTTTAAATAACACCTTATTTTTTTACTTTTTTTGAGTGTTATAACAGAAATATGATGCATACCTGTATAATGATAAGAAGACTAAACACGGTACGTCTATGCTGGTTATTTACTAAGTTAAACCAGATTTTATGATCTAGAGGCAAAACAAACTATTTAGGGGTTAATTTTTAATACGAGGGTTATTGCGGATAAATTAAGAATATTATTTTAATAAGCATTTCACGACGTCTTTAACATTGAATCATAGAACAACTTGACTAAATATGGAAATACTAAACCAATCATTAATGACACAACTTAGTAAATAAACATTTGGATCAAATTTACTCATGATTTTACTTTGTGATTTTTGGCCTAGTTAGTTGGTTTTGCCTTTAATACGACGCTATTCTTATGATATAACTACGTGTTGGATCATATTCAATCATCGTTAAAATAATGAGATAATTTCAAATTATCTAAATTATGTTCTGCTATGCATTAAGTATTATCAAAGGTACAGGCACAAAAATGTAGCAATATTGAATTACGGCCGTTTAAAAACCAAGGTATGAAAGGATTTGCTTACAATGTTATTCGGCTACCTTTGTTCCGAAAAAGAATGACTAGAAACTTGATATATTCTTTGCTGTAATTACTATGGAAAACAAGGTATTGTGATGTTACGTCCAGATCTGGTTCGGGTATAGGTTCATAAAAAAGTCGTAAAATAACATACATACATACATATATCACGCCTATAGTCCCTTTCGGGGTAGGCAGAGCATAAATCGTAAAATAAACTGGTGAAAAATGGCAGAAGACTTTCTCAAACTTCATTTTCTGTGGGTCTTACATGTGGAAAGTTCTGTCGCGGAAATCCTGATTGAATGAATTAATCAATAAGATATCTCGACCCTAATCTGATCGATATAATGTTGTATCAAATAACGTAATTCATGGAAATTCCTAACACAATTTAAACATCAAATAGAAACCTTTTTCCGCCTTCTAAAGGTAATTGAGGAAAAGCTTGTAAATTCATACGCTCAAGAATTGATTATGATATGATTGGATATTATTCTTTTTTAACTGGCCCGATGGCGTAGTAGATAATAGACCGTGGGTTCGATACCATCAAGACAATTATTTGTAAAGTTTTTCTTTAATTATTTGTGTGCAGTTCTATGAAATATGTATTTATAAAATAAAAAACAAGTACACTATAAGTATTAATATCAGCTATCTTATTCCCGTAGTACCTACAAGCTTTGCTTACTTTGGGGCTAGGTGGCGCTGAGTGAATAGTCCAATAATAATTAAATTTTTAAGAACATCGTATTTATTATTACTCATTACGATTTTTTAAACATAGAAAGTAACAAGGTAACTCAAGCAAATTATACGCGTATGTAGTCACGTCACGAGGATCAAGTTCAATATCGCTCAAAGATCACACAAAGTCGTAATTACTGCTCGAAATAAAATGCAGATGTTTGTCTGTCTATTGTAAATAAACATGTAAACATCATCGTAAAATCCATTTTGCAATTTGTCGGTGCAGCAACCCGTTATGTGATCACAGTCGGCTCTGCCTATCCCTGCACTAATAACCATAACTAAATGATGTAAAATGTTGATAGCTCCGTCTGCCGGCCTGCCGAGCGGCTGTCACATCTCATCTGTAGCCCATTTCCTGTACAGACGGATTAGCCATACCCATACCCATTTGCGCCGGTAGGTAAGTACGTTATACGTCTAAATTAATGTGTGTACGAGGTGCCGTTAGCCCGGATTCAAACTCAGGTACGGTCTATAAAGTATCCGTAATCGAATCAAATGTAAGGCGCAAGGTAGAGTCGCTTCAAGTATAATGCGCATAGAAACGTGCGAATAGCTCAAGTATAAATTAAAATGCTAAATGTATGTAAACAGAGTTGCGCATTCAAAATGCAGACTGTTTACTCTGGGTCTGGAATAAGTTGGTAAGCTGCGGCATTGTGCGAGCACGCCGCTCATTCATCTTAAACCTTTTCAGAAGCAAGGTTTAATTCTCGGCGAACGAATGCATCACACCGGCGCAATGGGAGACATAAAAACCTTCATTTGCATCGGAGCCCCCGACCCGCCGGTATTTATCCAGTGTTACCGAAGCCGCATAATAATAAGAGAACTGTTTCATTGCTACCGGACCGCTTTTTAACCGTGATTCTTTGAATGAAAAAAAGTCCCGAGCACTCGGAATTCAGAGTATACTCGCTAATTAAGCAAGTATGAACCTGGGTAATAATGCTTTAACGAATGATAATTGCTGGCATGTAAGGTGAGCGTTTCATGCTCATGCCAGTCAAAACAAGGGACTTAATTGTTTAAACGATGTCAATTTCTGTTTTCATAAGCTAATTATTTTTCTTTTATTTCTGTAGTTAACAAAACAGTTTTTTCTCATCAACTTTGATAGAAATTGTTCAATTCACATTCCCTATGTTGTAGTTGACGTTGTTATCAGGTTTTTTGGAACGTAATATTTTATCGTGCTGTCCATCGCATGTCCGGACTGGTTGTTAGTCGCCCCTGCCCTCCCCCAGCTTAAGGTAACACTGTAACACACGACAATAACAACTTATCTTCATAGCAGTTCGTTTCCGCGTTCAAACTTATCGCCACTTTTCAGGCTCTACCCCTCGTCTAATGCACATAATAAACAACATACTCATCCCATAAAGTTGTGGCTAAATTACGGTTGTGTGGTGGGGTAATGTTTGGTAGCTGGGAATTCATTGCTCTATTATTAAAATATTTACTCTTTGTATTAACTTCATTAAATTTAGTTATTAGTGGAGTAAATGATACTACTTCAAATTCATGTGACCATGTTTACTGGATTAAGCACACTTTACACTTCTAGTAGTTCTTATCTTAGTCCTTCAATCTTCATGTTAAACTTAGACTCAGCTCAGACACAAATCTCTACCTTCTCTTTCTATCCGAGACTGATAAATCACCACAGGGACCCGACGGGGTCACGTTACTGTCGTTGCATTCAGTTAACTCTACTGTGACTCTACAAATCGAAGTCTATTCGAACAACAATCGCCGTTGAAGCTCCGTACGTGATGTAGTTGTCGAGACCTCGTACTATCGCAACACAGTCGGCAGAAAATCACCTCCTCCCTCTGCCCGTGATTTAGTGGCCATTTTTCATGTAGTGCACGTGGGCCCCTACACCCGAATTGCCCTCACTCCGGCCTGTAATCAATTGAATAGTTTTTATTGCCTATCCGCAAAATATGGCGGTTTCCGGAAAAACATCGAGCTCTGATCTGAGGCTAATAAAATACTTAAGTTAATTTACGCCTATTCGATACTCAATTTAGCGAGAGTTTCAGGGAAATTGGAAACCTATAAAATATAACGGGATTTGTTGTGTAATAATTCAGTAACTTTTTAGGGAAATGATTAAAACGTAATGAACCGGAAATGAGTGTGTATCGCAGGCAGGGTACTTTTGTCTCCGATCCCTAAATTTGGGAAAGGGACCCCTGAATAATGAAAAACTCTGAAAGGGGATTTGTAAAAAAACTGCACAAGTAAAATTCGTTTGGAGGAAAAAATAAATGCGTCTGTTTCAGGAACGGCTCGGCGCGTGAAGGGGCGGGGGCGGGAAAAGGCCCCGTTAATGGCAGGCCCAAATGCCAATTATATCAATTAAATACTTTACGACTGTGCCTTGCTACTTTTTGTTCCACGGGTTTTATTATCTACTTAGAAAGGTATTTTTATTACATCACATTCCACTTCTAGCTGTAAAGGTCAGTTTAGGTAACAATTGGTAATCTACCTCTAAACAGGAAAATTTGCAGAAACTCACTCGTATTAAGAAGCCAATCGGGTTAATATACCTATTAATATCTTGAAGGACATTTGTTTCTATAAGTGTAGATATTTTCCAATAAAAAGAACTTGTTGTTGAGATGGTGGCCGACATTCTGAGGGTCGGCTGAGTATTTAATTACGGGAGATGCTCGACTTGGCCGTTTGCATCCGCAAGGGAAGCTTTACTTTCCCACTTTAGCAACGTTATTTTACAAAGTAACGATCTGCAAAGAGCCCAGTGGAGAATATAAATCCTTACCGCACCTCTTTATTTAAATGTTTAACGTCAAAATATTAAATATCTCCATTTCCTAGCAATATTTTCAACAGGTAAAGCTTGTTGCATCTCTCGTAGCGAGATGAAAAATGACGGTATGTTCTACCTACCTAGGGTCGGAAAGGAAAATGCCACTGCGGTGCGAAATCCGCTTTCCACTGTATACGAGCGACCGCAACCACACCCTACGGACCCAAAATGGATTGATTTCATCAACTAGACGGCTCTAGTTACCGGCGGCGTAAGCACGGCGCACGGCACGCCACAAAGCACAATAGCAGGTAAAACCAACAAAAGCACCGCAGACAGATAGCCGTTGCCCGTTCATTTTACGAGAATCAAATCCAATTGCGTCTAGCCAACTACTGGCTAGGTAATTCGCCACAATTCGTTTGTGTCATTAGCTAGCTTTCTGTTTCTTTTGAGGTACGCCCGAGACCATTAGTTATCTCGTTAGGAATATTGCGAGATTTCTCGCCGCTGAAGTGCAGAGTTAAATAAATAAAGATTACTCAAAGCGGAGGACCGGTGCCTGGTCGTTTGGAGACGAATATCACCACACCCGCTCGTTACTTGCTGAATACCGCGTAATTGTGACTCCTCTCTGGTTCTTTACAAAATTATACCCTTCAGGTGACCGCTGACGTCGGAAATGACGTCTATTTCCCTAGATCTCAAATATGAAGTTGAAAACGAAAAAGCACTTTCACGAAATTCATGTTACATAACTTGCATTTTGATGTTGAACATTTCCCCTTTCGTGGAAGCGATGTATTATTCAGACGAGAGCGCGAATATAATTACGGCTGACTGTTTCACGCGATTCATGTATTTCTCCGAATAACTTAGTTCGTCAAAATGTAGGCCTGTTAAGGTTACATTTTTGAGAAGCAGGTGAGTTCGAGTGCACAAGCGGTGCACATAATAAGCGTAATAATAAAAATAAAAACTGTACGTTGCAGTCATGTCTGGATTTGCCGGCGCCGCCGCCGCGTTGTTATTTTCTCCTGTAATGCGGTCGACCTTTAGCACCTGCGGTAAAGCCTCTAGCATGTCTGAGCGCGAACCCAGTATAACTAGCTGTAGGTTTTTGTTTACCACACATTTATGTTTGTAAAGATGGGTATAGTGCGACTTGCTCATTAAATTCAGGATGCTTTCCACGGACTTTTCTTCATTCAGCTCGCATATGCAAGGAGCTGACGAGATTACACATGAGATTGCGAAACGGAACAATAGTCGCATATTCAGCAGGACGGCGACTCAGCACAATTCCTGCCACATTTCCCCATAGCGGGCTCGCGTTCTGTCCGAAAAGAAAAATATGGGGCGGGGGGGCTCGAGCGGTCGTCGACCTCTTAGCTCCGGCCGCTGCACCTCCACAGCTTCAGTAATCTTACATTATTTAGCGCGATCTATGATAACTCGCACTATATTTTCACTAGCTACGATAACATGCCCATTTTGCGAGGGAGATATAATAACGACAATAAAGAGGGTAGCAGAGGCGCCGCTAGAGCGAAGCGCATTTTCCTTCTTGCCGAATAAACAGGATAACTAAATTGGGTTTTCTTTTTAAAAATGTTGGAAATAAAGGGGTGTTTACGATACTGGGGGAACCATAAATCTATCCCGGGAGACTTCTTGTAGCCAGCACCATCTATTATTCAGATGGACAGCTCGCCGCTGCCGTCGCCCGGGCCCTGAAAATATAGGTATGACGGGTGATGAATAACAGGGCCCGCCAGGTGAGACGAAATGAGACTACGTCCTCCTGACGGCAACGGAGATAGAGTTATCGAGACTACTTAATTTACAAAGACTATAGAATAGAGTAATAAATAGCTAGAGCTTTGACAAAGAATAAACAAACTGAACTGAAGACTGAAATGAAGGTCATTATCGTTCGTGAATTCATATTATATTATAAGTAATTGTGTAGAAGCCATAAAGATAATGGAATTTTGGAAAGTGACAAGCGACGCCTTGCTTGTCGTTAACCGTTATCGAAACATCAAACAAACTAAGTTATAGACAGCTAGGCGACAATCAGCTGTCAAACTGTCACTCCCACTCCCCGAATCCGATAAGAACGTCAAAACGTCCGACTTTTTAGAAGCAATGCAGTAGGATTCGATACGCATCAACCTGCGCCACCAACTGATTTAATGGCCTATGGTAAGCAAGTATTTGGGAATCGAACTCCTTCTTCAACGCTAATAAAATTCTAGAATAAGAATTGGATTTAACACATGGCGCCTATTTACAGTGTTTTGCCGGCTTACAATAGCATCACCCCAATACAAACCGAGGGTGTTGTAAAAAGCGATATATCCAGAAAGTAATATCTTTCACTGCGCTCGCTAATCCTCTCACCAAGCGTATTGACCTATATATATCCTTCAATTGGGGTATGCTAATGTCCAGCAGTGGATTTTTGCCCAGATTCGTCCGAATTTCTAATTCTGCCATTACTGCGATATAAATACTTCTGAATTATTAACACAACGTCACATAGAAAATCAGATGCTCACCGTCAATTTCAAGCAATTACATTGCGTTTTCATTCTTTATAGGCGTGTCATCGTATCGACGGTCCCAAGATTGATAGTATAATAAGCGCGATAATGATCGAACTCTATGCCGTACGGATAGAGCAGATTTTCAAATGTTCGATAAACGCACGTATTTTGATGATGACTGGGCTGACGACCACAGTTTTGGTCAGCACCTCTAATTGTCAATAGCTTTCGCTCTCGGTGACGAATGCGACGCGCAATCGCTAACCGCAGACGAGCAAACCGTTTGCGGTGGGCAACCAAACTGGGATCAAATGCCTACAATGATCGTTTTCACGATAGACAATCACACTGCTTTACCAAACAATCAAGCAGTAAGTTTATATTTATATTAAGTTTATATTTTTGTATCCTATTTGGAACATCGCAGAGCCAACCTTTAATAAGCACATGATTTAATGATATCATGTGCTTATTAAAGGTTGGAACATCGCAGAGCCAACCTTTAATAAGCACATGATTTAATGATATCATGTGCTTATTAAAGGTTGGCTCTGCGATGTTCCAAATAGGATACAAAAATATAAGTATAAAATATTTCCACGATAAATTTAATACTAAATCATATTTCAAGCATATTACGATGACTGGACACCCTCTTTTGAAAAAAAAAATTAATACCCATAATTTTATTTATGTGATCGTATGCCTGTAGGCTATTGCCAAGGCAAGGAACAAATTTCTGTCAGTCCAACTGAGTGTAGTAAAGAACGTACATTCTTAGACAAAACGTTGTTCTCTCCTTGAACAATAGGCGTGTTACGAAGATGTAGTGCATATGGTGCGTGTCGCCACAACACATCGCCCGAGGCGCCTGTGACTGTGGCTGGGTTTTTCTACGACTTATACTGCAACAGTTCTTGCCATACATCTGTTCTTAATTTCAGCAAGATGATGAGAAGCGAGAAGATACCCCGCAATGTACTATGTTACATTCGCCGTATGTCAGTTAGATAGACCGGATCTACTGCCTATGCGAATCACGCTCCATTCCCATATACCGTCGACATTTTTTATCAGGGACTGTCTACCCTCGCGGACTCGCGGCGCCAAGTCTTTTTCCCCTTTCTTTACCATCAATGCCTCCCAATTACCGAGAAATGTTTAAATTAACCAAGTTCCAATGCTTAGGTAAATACTGAGGCAAATATTGGCCACAATTCGGGATGTACATTCTCCTTACTTGCCTTAAATTAGTGCTGTCACTTTCCATTAAATAGGTTTAGAAAATGATAGGAGATATTTTTGTCGTGTCATGTCTTATAATTTCATGCAAAATACGTGTTATCTGTCAAAATAAGGCGACAATCAAAACAATGGCGACTAAATTGACTAGGAAAAGCGAAAAAACCCTTGACGTTTTTAAAAATGACAGGACTTAGATATCTTCTATCCTTTTCTAAACCTATTTGACGGAAAGTGACAGCACTAATTTAAGGCAAGTAAGGAAAATTTAAATCCCGAATTGACCTCAATATCCGCCTGTGAAAGGGACGATTGCGTTCTGAAATTCCTTAAAGTTTTCGGTTGTTGCGAATTGGCGAAGAGTTTGAAGTTGAAAATAAATAAGAATCTCCTTTGTATATTCAAAACTTCACTGTATAATCAAAATACTATTGAGTTTTTCTAAAAACTGGAAACAAAAAATCCAAAGCTGTTCTGTTCGGCCCGTCATGTCATTAAAAGCGGCTGTTACGGCTACACGAAGAAAGACGTAGTTTTTATGATAACGACCATTTTACGCAATCCATTCAATAGAGGAACGCAAAAAGCCAGTTTGAAGATTCAAAACACCTGACATAACGGTATTATTATCTGTTTTTGTTCGCTTCTTGATTGCTAAGAATTTTAGACACACTTGAATAATCCATTGGTATGATGCGGGTTGTTTGTGTTTGTAACCGCTAACTATTTAGTTTGTAACTGGACTTTATTTACAGTAAGTAGAAACCTCACGCAATGTACGTATGCGTACTAGTGTATAACGCCCAAAATTTAATTTTATGAAATGGTAACTGCCAAATATTATATATAATGCCAGTAACTACTTAAACGAATCACTACATATTATAAAATAAAGTCGCTTCCCGTTTGGTGTCTCCTTATATCTTTAGAATTACCCAACGGATTTTGATGCAGTTTTTTTTATTAGATAGAGTAACTTGAGAGGAAGGTTTATAAGTGTAATTTATTCCGGGAAATTGTCACATTCCCATGGGAAAACGGGTAGCCCAACTGGTAGGAAACTTTTGACACCCTTTTGACTTCAAAAATGCTGAAACACGTGTTTAATTATTTTAAGTCCTAAGTCTAATCGCTAATTTTGAAACGGATCACACTTAGGACAACCAACTTTCATACAAACTTTTAACCCCCTGTTCATCCCTTGGGGGATTTTAAAAACGGAATTGTATCTTTAATAGTTGCTTCATTACATAAAAAACTTCAAGTCCAAGTTTTATCTCTCTAGCTTCAGTAGTTTAACATTTATACTATCACGAAAACTGAGAAAAGTAATATTTTATTTCCATTACAAACATAGATGTCGCTGTTAGTTTTCAACGCACTATCGTGATGTGTTTTTTCAAAAACTATAAAATTTGTATTTGTTGTTATATCAGCAACAGAAATACAACATCTGTAAAAATTTTAACTGTCTAGGTATAACGGTTCAGGAGATACAGCCTCGTAACTGTCGTACGGACGGACGAACGGATAGACAGACGGACAGCCGAGCCTCAGTAATAGGGTTTTCGTTATTATCCTTTGGGTACTGAACTCAAAAAAATATTTTGAGATAATAAATACCTAAGTGTATATAATAGTAGCTGTAGGTAAGGATACCAAAATATATAATAAAAAACCTCCAATGTGAAAAAAGGGTGTAAAATTTAAAGAGCATTAATGTAAAAAATAATTGTCCACCCGTGCGAAGCCGGGACGGGCTGCTAGTGTACAATAAAATTACATTGATCATTTGAAGCGAATATCGAGAAACTTGCATGCGTGCATTGATGAAATGCTGTTTGACTTCACGAATTCAATTCCGAAAAAGGAAAAGTTTGTTGAATTAAATGTATTTGCTGATGGTAGAGATTTGTTTCCATAGGTTATGATGTAACTATCGATGGAATTCAATATAAACTTGTTCGCATGGGTCTCGTCTACAAAAAAAAATTGGATTTGTTTAGTAGAGCAGATCAGTGTCGATAATTACCATTTTTTTCTGAACTAACTTTAAATGCTTGATAGGCGTGGTGTAAATGTTAGTTCTTTTACAGCCGTTTACGCTGTACCTTCCCCGCAAAGTATATAGGCGAGATATATGTATGTGTGTACCTGAGTGTAATCATTAAGATTATTCTCATTCATTTCTATAATTTACAGGGTCACTCGTGATATATTTTGGTAAACTATACCCAACGACACGCGGGTTCTTTGTTCTGTGCCTATAGCTAACTTTTAAATGCGAATGCATGAAACCTTGGCAAATTCAGCAGTCACACGATTTGATTGCGTACACGGTTCCGGGGTGACACACCCTCGAGACTTGTGTCTAATTCGCGGCCTCTTAATAGATTTCCGAAGGGAGCGCGGAGATTACCGGCGCACCGACAAGTCCCACACTGCTTCCAACCCGCCCACTCCAACTCCCTCTATATTGCCGAATTCAAATTAAGCAGCTTCCCCGATGTTTCACACGTCGAATAGTGGCATTCAATTACTTGCGAACATGTACAAGACGTACTCATGTGAAATAAAGTATATTAACTAGAGTTGCACTGTAAATACGCTCTTCGTTCGTTACTAACACTGCTTGTTTCGGACTTCCTTCATCATGATGAAGTTTTTACGTCCAAAGTTTCATAATTTTCTTCAAAGCACTAAAACAAAAAATCTCTTCTACCGCGTTAGGTATCTTGAAAATGTTAGAAGGCTTTAGATTGGCAATGTCCCGTGTGATGCCGGCTTGGAATAGCATCCCCTTATTTCTTAGGAACTCGGTGGTTTCATGTGTAACAATTTTGGGGACAGGATGATAATAGTTGTCACTTAGGTGTAACACGATTGTTCTTAAACTGCGGAAAATACAGAAATTGTTTCGTTTTCTTATTACTTTTATAGACAATCACTATCACTACATAGTATAAAATAAAGTCGCTTCCGGTTTGGTGTCTCCTTATATCTTTAGAATTACTCAACAGATTTTGATGCGGTTTTTTTTATTAGATAGAGTAACTTGAGAGGAAGGGTTATATAAGTATAATTTATTCCGGGAAATTGTCATATTCCCATGGGAAATCGGGTAGCCCAAATGATAGTAAACTTTTGACCCCCTTTTGACACCTTTAAGGATTAAAATTTCAAAAATGCTGAGACACGTATTTAATTATTTAAAGTTATGAGTCTTATCAGAAATTTTGAAACAGATCGCATTGAAGATAAAAAACTTTCATACACACTTTTAATCCTCTTTTCACCCATATAAGGGTGATTTAATTGAATGGTCTATTTCAAAATTTGTGATAAGACTAATTCTTATCACAAATTTTGAAATAGATCACATTCATTTAAAAATACGAACTTTCATACAAACTTTTAACCCCTTTTTGACTCTATTAAGGGTTAAAATCTCAAATATGCTGATACACGTGTTTAATTATCTAACCACTAGTTTTGAAACGGATCACACTTAAGACGTCGAACTTTCATTCAAACTTTTAATCCCCTTTCATCCCTTGGGGGATTAAAAAAACCGGAATTTTATCTATAATAGTTGCTTTATTACATAAAAAACTTTATGTCCAAGTTTTATCTCTCTAGCTTCAGTAGTTTAGCATTTATACTGTCACGAAAACTGAGAAAAAATAATATTTTAGTTCCATAATACAAACATAGATGTCGCTGTTAGTTTTCAAATGCACTATCGTTATGGTTTTTCAAATACTAGGTATTTGCATTTAATTTTTTTCCTCGGCGTTCTCGGTGCTCGAGGTGCCCGATGAAAAATCGTCTAACTTTCTTTAGATTATCGTTCATCTAAATTGAAATTAAAGATGTCGTTTGGTATTTGTTTGGTTGGTTAAAATTATTTCTCAAATTGATTTGTTTTGGGTTTAGAATCGATCCAAGTTGTTAAGTTTTACCATTAAAAAGGGTGGTAAATAGATCAACATGGTCGTAAAGATTCTAAACATTAATGGTACAATGCTACCGCATGTTGTGCCAATTATTGGTGACGGCGCCTGCTTATTTCGAGCAATATTTCAATTAGGTACCTCTTATCTGGGCTTCATACAAAATTTTATCTACATCCTAGCCTAATGCGTTAATGAAGAGAGACGGATTATCACTAGATAGTAGGTATAAAGAAAAGTCGCTTCCCACGTCTGTCCCTGTCTGTTTGTTTGTTTGTTTGTATGCTTAAATCTTCAAAACCACATAACGGATCTGGATGAAGTTTTTTTTTAAAGATAGAGTGGTTCAAGAAGAAGGTTTTTATGTATGATTTATGTCGGGAGAAGGTCTGTTTCCCGTGGGAAATCAGTTAGCAGCGGGTGAAACCGCTGGGCGGGCCGCTAGTGAATAATAAAATGATTAATAATAAATATATTGCGTGGTTTTTCAAGTATTGCCTCTGTTTTTTATATTTTTTTATTATTGCATTATTTTTATATTATACTTATCTTATATATAAGTATAATATGAAAATAATGCAATAATAAAAAAATTATAGGTATACGACAACTGTGCCTCTGAATCCCGTCCGAGCAGAGATGTTATGCGCGTTCGAAGTTGGAAAAAATCGAGCTCTCGTCCATACAAAAAGAGAAAACGTTTTCCTACCCCTAAATGTAATCCGATCTCAATGATTCTTTAGAATGTTGTTGACACAGTAAAAAACTAGGTTTATAGTTTTTCCTTTTTTCGAATTTTTCAATTGATTGAAAATTATAGGCGTCTAAAAGTCACTTTTTTTATTACAAAATCTTCCTTGAAGTAAAACGTTTGTATTTAAAAACAAAGTTGTTTTAAGTAAAAATAAAAAGCTATAAACCTAGATTATGATATGCTGAAACGATGGACACCAAAATCAAAACTATTGGTTGCGATTTAGTATGTGGGAAACGTTTTCTCCCGAGACGCAAATTTCACCTTAAAAATACCTACAATCAGTCGCGAGTGGCAACGCTCTCTATCGCACTACTACGCGGGGACTTGAGCGCGCGAGCGACAGTATGAGTTTTCTTAAATACCAAATTTTTTGAAATGGCGATGGTATTCTTCCCTCTTATCTCTGAGTTTAAACGCTAATAGGTATAACAAAAAAAATAACATCTTTATCTGTGGTAGGTAACTCAGTCAGGGCAGAGATATACGCGTTTGAAGTTTAAATTTGGGCGTCTCTGTTTTGAAGTCTTACATACATGAAACGTTATTTTCTATATAGTTCAGAATAATAGACTACCCATAAACGTCAACGAATGTCTCACGCATCTCCGCTTTGCCGACGACATAGTAATAATGACTGAATCAATGCAAGACCTAAAAAACAGTATAAACGCTGCCCCGAGGCGTATTGGACTCCAAATGAACTTGGACAAGATCAAGGTCTTGTACAATTAACACATCATCCCTGCCTGAGGCAGTCTTCATCGAAAGTGTAGCCCTTGAAGTTTTCCAGCTGTATGTATGCCTTGGAAAAACATAACAGTTGAGAAGAAACAACTTTGAGGCTGAAATCGCCAGAAGAGTGCAACTTGGCTGGACAGTATTTTGATCGTATCATCGAGTCATCCTTGCCACAATTCCTCAACATCAATGGGTCATGCCATTACGATATAACAAAAAAGGAGGTATTTACTTACGGGATTTTTATTATGTACGCTTTTAAATTGAAAGAAAAATATAACACGACTACTTTCTGAGATAAAGCCTAGCCTATAACCCTCGGGATAATATAAGGATTCTTCCGATAAAGTTCCTATTCGAATCTGTTAAGTAATTTCAGTCCTTTAAAGAATCGCACATACTTATATACATACATACATAAACTCTATAAAACATTACACTCCTTTTTTGGTTGGGCATTTGTGTAAAAATACAGGTCATGTGCATCCCTGGCTAGCTACCGATCCTCATCCACTGCCATGACTGTGGGAAAATACCCCTTTAATAAAAAAAAATATAATATATCAGGTCAACACAAGACGTGTGATGTCGGCTTAGAATAACATCACTCCATTTCATTCCCAAGGGTGTTGTACGAGGCGACTAAGGGACTCGAGGGTTACACGTGTATTGCAACTTTAGGCGATGGGCTGACAACCCGTCACTATAGGAATACACAATTTTCTGAATGACCCTCAAATGTTTATCAGACGTTGCGTTCGTTTTAACGGCCGTTTACACTCTGCCTACCCCGCAAGGGATAAAGCCATGTAATATGACAAGGTTGCTTTAAAAGGTACATTGTTGGCGTATTGTCTTTTCCTTTAACCAATATCTTTTTTTTTATTTGCCATGGTTAATGTTTTCTAGGCTGGAGTAGAACGTAAGTGGTTATATGCTCTTTGGGCTGGAGTAGAGACTACCAACACAGAGTCAACTGTTATGTGAGCTCATTAAAAAGCTTGAAAATCACAAGCTGATTCTGACATATACGACGGAACTAATAGAGAGTTGCTTTGCGTCACATGACGTTTTCTACTTTGAAGCTAGTTATTTTATTGAAAACATATTGTAATAGTAGATTATTGTACCTCTACGGTAAGCTTGTGAATCAGAAATGTAATGTATGTAGTTAGTTTGTACGCATTATTTTAATGTTTTTTTACAAGAGATTACCTTAAATGTAAGTACATAAAAGAAAAATAAATTAGATCAAACAATATTCTTGTCTTGTTTTTTTTTCAATGGTTAATTGTGTCTAAATATATACCTTAAATTTTATGATCTGTTCATTGACTATATGGTCATTTTAAAAACCATGCGTTAAATGGTCTGGCTAACTTTCACATAACTTATAAAGTTAAGCAGGAAATTTAAGTAAAAAATCAAGAGTCCTAATAATTTCATAACTAGTGATTTCCGGTTCAAAATGTTAGGGAGAATATGTTGAAAATAGCCGACCTCTAACCTCCTTTAAGGAATGTATCGGGTTTCCTTTTACCTTCGTTTTATGAGACAGCAATCATTCAATTGTAGGAAGTCCGATTTTAATTCGAAGTCTAATGACCTATTATAATAAATTTGAAGTAAACAAATGGAGAAATTATTTATCTTTACTTTTACTTTAGATTTATGTTATTGATAGGTGGATAAATTAGATGATATTACCATTATTACTAAAAACCAGAGTTCGTTTTTTTCGTAGTATGTCAAATACACCCAACTGTAATAAGTATGAATTCACATAAGAACGAGTAATCCAAAAAATAATAACTCTGCTCGCTTGGGATTTCGAGGTATGGTTGTCGTATATCAATTTGTTTGTTACATTATTCCAAACTCAAATATACAGGGTGTAAGGGACAGCACTCCAAATACTGACAGGGTGCAACAGACTATTAAACTGAACAACTTCCCCTAGGAACATATGTTAGGAAACGACAAAAAAAAACCACTTCCCATACAAAATCACAATATCAGCTGATTGCATTTAGTATAGGAAATCATAATAAAATTACGTTTCCTGATATATTTATATATGGGAAGTTGTTCAGTTTCACCCTGTCAGTATTTGGAGGACTGTCCCTTACACCATGTATGTGTGATCGATATAACACTTAAAAAAAAGACGCCAAAATCTGGCATTGAATGGAATAAGAAAACGAATCAATTTACCCCTGATATTAAAATGAAAAGTCTAAAAGAATCTCTTTAATCCGATTACAATCGAGCAATCTAACTTGGGAGAGTTCGTTTAATTACAGTGTCCCGAGTTGGAGTCAATCGCGAGGCTCAACTGGCGCGACCTACTTCTGCATCAGAATCAGGCTCAAGTCTGACAAGTTCAGCACAATCACAGCCCAGACTTCGGCTCTCCAGTTCCACTGACTATTCGTGGCCTAGCGTAAGGCCTTGGGTTATTAATTCGAAGGCTCAGAGCAGGATAATGTTTCAAAAGGAAACCCTAATAGGTAACAAGCAGATAGAAGCCATGAAAAACGTAAAAACATATTGAATTCAAAGCAAATAAAGAAAAGCATAAAATATTATTTCAAACTATCCAAATATCCTTTGTTAATCTCCTGGAGGATGAAAAGATATTATACCTATACCTATGATTTGATAAACTATCCTCATCTTAAACTCGTTTCAATGTAACTTAGTAAGAGTTGGCGAGATCACATCAGCAACTGACGCCGACACTCAAAACTAGGGCAAACTTACATTTGACACATATAGAGCCAGAGGATCGTGAGCCAAATATCTTAGACTTGCAATATGACACACTTTCTATGTTGATTATTGCTTCCAGGTAGCACGAAAGCGGTTATTAATCTAGCTTTTGCTCATAAAATTAAGTTAACGTTTATTTAGAGTAATAACTAACCGATCTTAAGCTTATCCCGGTTAGTTGGACACTAATGCCGACATCCAATTTCCTACCAAGGTCTCAGACTTTCTACGCAAGACGCTATCTTAGCTTCCATGTTAATCTTCTTAGTTTAGTGATGAATATCTTCGAAGCGATGCCAAAGTTTGATTGATTGCTCAGATCTTCCAATCTATCTGGATAGGTATGTAAAGTTGTCTCAATCGATTCGTAAGTAAGCCCTCTTGCAATCACGAACTCTTCGTTAAAGATATGGCGCAATCTTGAATAGCCAATAATGCATTCCGATCCCCGATCTATCTCGCCCGAGTCATAAAACTTTCCGACGGGAGATAGCAGGGATCAAGTTAGCCCAAGTTTTTCCCCCGCGTTATACGAGCCTCCAGTTTTATCACTGGAGTCGAGGATATTATGTACTCACTTGGGCAATAAATGAATTTTCTTTTCAACGTTTTTCAAATTAAATAAAACTAAGCCTTCCCTCGTTAGAGCCTTCACTAGCCTCGTTAACCTTATTACTGTGAGACCTACTAGTATGTGGAGCACCTACATTTCCTACTCTAAGTGGTAACCTACATTTTGCTCTTGTACATTCAGGAGTAATTTTGCTTCAATTACACTTTTGTAAATTAAAAATATGTTCCAACGACACGGCTGCAAATCCAACCCACATCAAACAGAGTTCTATGCGAGGCCTGAAAAGTAGAATCAAATTAAAAACCCGCGCATATAACCCGCCCATAATCCAGATATAACTTAGAAATTAGACCGGGATCATCTGTTCCGTCAGTATTGTTTATAAATGAAGATCACACTGTTATTTATTTACTCGTTGGATGTGTGCGGTGATGTCATGATCATAATTGTGGGGATTCCTGCTGTGATCTTATGATAATGTGAAAAGCGCGCCTACTTGGTGCTTCCTTATGCGTTACATTATCATTGTCATCACTCTGGTCGCAGGTGAGAGTTCCGTCTATGAGAGCTTTTGAGGAAAGTTTTATAAGAGAAGTAAGTACTTAAGGCGAGTGTACCCGTGAACGACCTCGACAGTGGCGCCACTTCACAAAAACATATTTTCTTTATATACAAACAATCTATCAAAATATCCGTTGCCATGTTTTTAATATTATCCTTAAGTAAAATACCTTGCAAACTCAATAAAATATTCGCTGCAATTAAAGTTATGGGAAAAAGAACCTAAAAACGGCTACTTTTGGTATTAATTGCCATAACTTTAAATACTGCGAATATTTCATTGGGCTTGTAGATTCTTAAAACTTGGGCAAAGGATATTCTGATAGATTGTGTGTTTAGAGTTTTTATTGTGACTCCTGTCGAGGTCGTTGACGGCTACGGCCGTGTTGTACCAACACCTACTTACTACTATACTGGGCAGGGCCCTACACCGCCGGGTTTGGTGTTGGTTGTACGGCTCGTTGCTCGCCTTAACAGGGCCCTAACTTAGCTAACGTCATATGCATTCCTGTGTTTTCGTAGCTTTTAATGCAGAAACATACTTACTACGAATTGCTACGCTGTTGCGATATTATGCAGTTAAAGTGTTTACTCATCGTTTGTTACAGCTAATTTTATTGACATCAAGGCAAGTTTTAAAAATACGGTGCCCTTAAAATTGTGAGTAGAAAATAAGTTGCGTTCTTTTATTTTGTTCACTCGATAAAGGTCCGAAATTGTTCACAAGACAAAGAAAACTTTTAAAATATTCTTTCCACGAGTGCACCTGCGGGTACCCTTAAAAGTTTATTCTCTTTGTTTGCTTACAATGCTTCTGAAAAGCAGTGGACCCTTAACGAAAAGAATGACTAAATTGGAAAGAAAGATAAATAGCTTGCCGACCTAGTTAGAACTCATGATACCTACTCGTATCTCGGTGGTAGGTAAGAGCGTATAGTAGGTAGGTAGGCAAAGCGTTCGTATCCTTATATACTCGTAGATTAGTAATGTGGTTGGTACAGAGAGTTCCTAAAAGAACAGACCACAGACGCAACACAGCTTGAGCGATTTTTCTGACAGTTTTACCTTTTACTGGAAATGCCTACCTTCGTACGAATACGATATCTTGCGTAAAATTGGACTCCATTATTGCGATTCTCCTACTCGCGGAAGTCACATGGGATATGCAAATTGACGTCCTTACCTTACCTACTCATAATATGTTGCCTGGTAGAGATACCCTGCCCTGGGGGAATGCTGCCTTTTAGGCGTTTATGGAATAACATATTTAAACGAGTAACAATTTGCTGAACTAGCAGTAGTAGTAGCAGTACTTGTAGTAGTAGTTTAGAAGTACTTACTCAAAGTAAAGACTGGTTTTTGCTGAAATCTTCAATTGTGATAGCTGAAAGGTTATAATTCAAAGCTCTGACCTAAATATTTAATAGAAGTTATAACTGATTCAGTGTCGATTGATCAAATCTTTTCCGGTTCGCAATTGCAACTGAACGCCGCCAGGGGGCCTTGGTAACCTCGGTGATAATTCTCCGTCACCGCAGGATCATCCGGATAACGGCGACGATAAATCACTACCTTTTATTGTTTGGCCATCTATTACAGGTACATACGTGTAAATCGGAGGCGGTATGTGATTGACTCTATTGATGTACCTGCTCTGGCGTGTGGTGCCGTCTTAGAATAGCATCACCCCATTTCTACCAAATAATATAGTAAAAGGGGACTGAGAGATTTAAACCATAAACACTCAAAACACTACCACTTATGTGCAAATTGAATTTATGCCATGGCTACTTACTTACCTAATATTTTTTCTACGGAAATATGGATATCCTTAAAACTCATTACATTTAAAAATGACTGACCAAATAATAATAAGGACCTATACTTATGGTATAATTGGGTCATATTATACATACGGGACTCCCGAAAAAACTCAATATAGCGGACGGTATGGTGATAAAATTGCAACGTTTTTCACTTCAGGGTAGGTTTTTAGGTAGTTCGGTCATTCAGAACATATGTTGTTTATGGTACCTAAATTGATTCATTCTCCGTCGCTACTTTGTTGGCGTGAAAAAATTAAGTTGTATAAGTAAAGCCAGCCCACGTCATAAAACTGAACAGCCGAAGCCAGTAATGCAGTTGAGTCAAAGCCTTAGTATATGTACAGCGTTTAGTATGATCCAATATTATTAAACTGATTACAGTTGAGCCAATTTGACAGCACTTCATTGTTTAAATCGGATTTATTAGTAGGGTATTTTTCTTCAATCAACTTACCGCTTGTCTGTCACGTACCGGGAGCCGGACAACAATTTTGAACCTTAACTACCCACAATAAAATTCAAAACCAATGAAATTGTTATAGTATGAAGCGACAGACGAGTGATTAACACCGTTAAACTGGGTCCTTTTTTTACCGTTCCAGGTTAGAAGAAAATATAAACATTGAAATTGTTTTTGCTGATGTTCATACCTAAATAAGTAAGTATGAGTTATATTTATGATATTATTATGGTAAATCATCGTTATGAAATAGTGAATCATTCATCGTTAACGATGTGACGTCAATTATCCTAAACTTACTGAAACTGTCCGCAACTTCTAGAATGGATATCCACTGGTGAGTTACGTCATTGTTAATAGTCAAGTCAGATTCCTGTAAGACAAATGGAGTAACCACTAACATGTTGAATGTTCCAAGAGATAAGCCAATCTATACAAAAACAAAAGCGTTAAACCGAACAAGAACATGCTTATATAATGTAACCCCATCAGCCAAAATCATCGAAATCGAACAAAAGCATTCAAAAGATTACATCGTTGAAGAAAGTATAAGTCTGCGGAGGTGAATGTTTGTGAGTAATGGGATGAAATATTTAATGGTATTGGATGTAATGTAACATATTGTTGTCCTGGCGAGACGGTACGAGAAGTACGTACAACGTTTACAGGTAGGGTAGGAAAATACGCGCAGTTTAATCAGCTATCACAAAATGAACCGTATACAAAACTTTTACGGTATACTCTTGGGTGTCCGTTCGGGGAGGAAAATGAAGGATGTTTAATGGAAAACATAAAGCTATACATCTACTTCCTCACCTACTATACAGGGTGTAAGGTGCAAAAACAGGAACACTCTCGCAACTTTAAGGTTAGCGGTTGCTGCCAAAAATGGTACAACTATTCACTTTTCTATTTAATTTTAATTTACCAATTATTTTACTTTTTATTTTTTTTCATGAATAAATTACTAATTACACTGGATCTCCACACACACGCACACATTTGTATTTTTCATAAAACTATTTAATTAACACGCGAAATAAACAGACCCTCGCAACGTTTACTCTGGGGGCTGAAAACCAGTGCTGCCCTCTTTTGGGCATTCCTTGCACTGAGCCTCGGCCCTTTCCATCGCTGCAGCACACATGTGCGTTTTTACCTTATTTTATTCGAAACTGTATTTACTTTTCTCTTTTATTATTGAATGTATGTGTGTGTTGCAAATTATGCAATAAACGTTCAATCTAGTTATCTATCTTAGGTACAGCCCCCGAATACTGATAGTGCATTCAGACCGTTAAACTAAGCAAAAATACCAACCTCATACTTAAGGCGAGTGTAGCCGTCAACGACCTCTACAGTGGCGCCACTTCACAAAAAAACTTTTCTCTTCATACAAAAAATCTATCTGAATGTCCCATGCCCAAGTTTTTAGTATTTTCCACATGTAAAATTAGAACCTGAAAACTCAATGACATATTCTTTGCAATTAAAGTTATGGCAATTAATACCAAAAGGGGCCGTTTTTAGGTAGGTACTTTTTCCATAACTTTAATTACAGGGAATATTTAATTTGCAAATGCACCCTATCAGTATCCGGAGAGCTGTCCGTTACACCCCGTATATTTTTTCACGTCACTGCTTCGGAAATGCGTGTGTTGTTTTCCTATACGTGTTTGTTGGTAGCACGTCAAAAAGGCGGCCTTAAAATATGCAGTCCCATTTCGTTACAGTATGGCGTGTGGTATAGCGCTTTTCCTTCTGTATGTGCGTGGCAATAGTCTCCTCTCCTCTAAGCATGGAATGATATTAGGAGTTTTAAAAATGATTTTTTAATAACGTGTAGGTACAATATCAAAATTTTAAAACAAATGTTATCTACATAATCGTGTCTAACAATAGCTGCCAAATTTGAGACAAAGCTGCGGCAAGCGGCTTATCTGCTGACAGCCAGGGTGCACCGGGCCACGCTGCGGCAAGGCACAAGCTCCACTAATATGATAAGCTGCTGATTCTATGAACACGGCGTACCTACGCTCTGAATATAATCGCTTCGGAAGGCTTAGGAACGCTGAACGTTGAACAACCTAGTAAAATGGTAAGCCGAGATTAATTGTGTTACTAGGTAAGGTGCAAAAGATTTGAAACAGTTTATCTTTACTTAACATTATTATAGGTCAGTGATTTTGAAATAGAGACACTCGGGCTCCGGATGTACCTATAGATACATACATACATCACGCCTATACGGGGTAGACAGAGCGGCGTCGGCCTAGGCGAGGTAGGGTATTGCAATATCTACCTATATGTGCCTTATTTGAATGTCTTCAGACCACGACAGACATAATGGATCTACCATTATATTATATTGTGAACTATGTACGACTGCGTATGTGTTTTTTGTACTCAAAATAAAATGTGTATTTTTTCAATTGCTAGTAGGTGTAGATTAAAAAAATAAATCTTTAATCTCGTGCCATAGACAGACAGACAGTATTTACTTTTCCTCATGCCATGATAAGGCGTAAATGCCGTATTGGATCTGGAACAAATCACCCGCTACGCGTCTGTTTGCGGATGATGTATCGACGCTCTGACCTAAATGTAAGTAAACGCGAGTATTATTCATACTCGAATGAATGTACGATACATACTACGTAAGCTCTGATCTGAATCTATTTAGAAACTTACAGATGTTCTTATCCGTACTAATATTATAAATCTGAAATGTGGCTGTGTGTGTATGTATGTATGTTTTTTACCTCTTCACGCTCAAACGGCATGATCGATTTGGATGAAATTTGGAACACAGGTAGAGTATAACCCGGAATAACACATGACCACCGCGGGAAAACAAATATTACCACGGGAAAAGGAGTGGCAGCGGGTGAAACCGCTGGGCAGAAATCTAGCATTTCATGAATGACTTAGATATTTGCACTTATTTTAACCAACACATTAGGAGATAATTCATTGACACTATAAATTTACGAAAGATAAATTCAGGGCAGATATAAGATGATGAGACGTACACCTACAGCTGATAGAACACCAGCACATCGATTGACCCAATTCAAGTGTTTTTCTTACAAACTGTATAAACGGCTATTTAAATTTGATCTCTTATATGTTAAGCTACTATTGCGTTAAAATGATCTACACAATCACGTCTATTATCAGGCAGAGCGTAAACCGCCGCAAAAACTGTCATTTACGCCACGTCTGACAAAGTAATTGAAAAATAATAATTGAAAAAACACATTGAGATTGCGCCTAAAGGGACTATTTACAATTTATTAACAATCAAACGATTATTTGCCTTGAAGCTTTGTTCAATTGAAGTACTCCAGGAGCAAATAAATAATTGTCAGAATTTGAATTCAATAAATAACAAATTGATAGTTAATGAAGAGGCTTCCAGTCGTAGTCCAATATTGCAATATCTACGGTTAGGTATCAACAAGGAAAAAAATATTAAACGACCATTTTGTAGATCATTCGGAAAACTGTGTATCGCCATAGTGGCAGGTTGTCAGCCCATCGCCTAAAATTGCAGTACACACCCTTGAGTCCCTTCGTCGCCTTTTACGAGCGGAAAAGAAATGGGGTGATGCTATTCTAAGCCGGCATCACACGGCATCGGCAGGCAATAAGCCTGTCGTAATTATAAATATGAATGTAATCATGTAACAGGAACTTACTGGTTTTCATCCAAGTGGATTGCGCCTCGTCACTCGATTAGGGAAGTGTTCATTAAATTACGTGATTTCCGTCCAGTTTGTCCAGTTTGTCGAGCGGATTGCACTGACGAATGAAATTCCTGCAATTTCAGCAAAAACTGGCGAAAACCGGTGAAAACCAGTGAAAAGGCCCCGTAGGTACCTCGCCCCGAGCACAGCTACAGTTTTAATTGAAAATAAACGCTGCAAACAAGACCCGTTCGAGACGGTTGAACATTGTGTTTATTCATAGTGTAAATACAAACTGTTTTGTATGCAAAATGCTTTTCTTTAGTTAGATTTCATGACAGCGAGTACTTTACATAAAACCTATTTTCTTTACAGTGTATTAACAAACACAAGCTGAAACCATGCTGAAACACCAAAACGATGCGACCCTTTATTTGAAGCCCCGCCGCGCCCATAGACACAGCCGTGTAGATAGTGCATTTTTTTTCAAAAGGGCCAGAGTAAACCTTATTTCGCCGTGCAGTGTGGCTAGGTACAAAAAAGAGAAATATGATAGACCCGGAGCGCACGACGACGTTAATTGAAAATCCTGCACATTCTATAGAGCGGGCCGGCCGAACTGGCAACTCCGATAAAACAAATATCACCTAGCTCACTTCCCCAACTTAATCGAACGAGATTATATTCGGGTCAACATTCGTTCACTCGATTTAAGCCCAAACAATCATAACTTCTGGGAATTGGCGAAATTATTTAATATTTACTTCAGCGCTTGATTTTATTTATTCTAATAACTTTGCTTTCAGTCAAGTCGCTCGCAATGTAAATGTTAATGAAACGACAGGGCACAAAATATTCTATCGATACAGTATTTTTATTTATTGTTATCGGCTGTACATCGCTTTCATTTTCATTCGTAATTTGAGAGAGTCCTCTTATATTGCGTCTTATAAGTATTTATAAGTCCCCGTTCTGCTGACTGTTTGTCGAGATATTTTATTGGAATGTTTTTTCTTTGGCTTCGGAATTCCAATAATGTGATGCAGATATTGGGTTTATTATTGTAAGTATAGAAATACGATAACGACGCCTTCTGGGATAGTTCTTCGAATCGTTGGCAACATTCCAAAAGTTAAGTAGTTTTAATTTATTGTCCTGACTTTACACTTGCAGCTGTGATAAGCTGAAATAGTTTATAATTAGGAGTCAGAACAGAATTATATTTCATCCACGCTGGTTTCCTTATTCAAGAATCGTGGAAATTTACCAGCTATTTAAGTCTGATGGTGATGAGGCTTTTTGAACTCGACGATGACGTGATGGGGTAAAGTGGCCGGTCCTGGCGGTATTTGCGTCACACTGTCACTTTGAACGCATTATCCCTAACCCGAACCTTTACCCTAAAATATACGACATTTCCATGGGACCATTTCACACGTTCATCAGTCGATCCAAAAAGGCGCACGTCATTTTCAAAATTAGGTTCTATTTTCTCCGCACATCTATTATGCGTGTTTTTGTTCACATACCCGACTAAATATGTATTCCTGTTTAGTGTCAAGCTTTTGTAAATTTGAACACGAAAACAATGGTTCCTGATCAGAAAATCACAGGAAAATGTAGTATTTTGTTTTAAAACAGGCAACTAGTTAAGGAAGATGAAATATTTTGTTGACTTCAATGTTATTTCACGCCCATAAACAAAACACTTGACGTAAGAACGCCTTCAAGTAAATATGCTTTTTATGATCTCCGCTAAACTGATTTCTCCCAGGGCATTTGTTCCCGGAATAAAACAATCCCCGTAAACCTTTTTAGCGCTTTTTTCATTGCTCGTGATTGCTCCAGCTCTGAAAGCGTCGTTAACCTCAGCAGGATTATTCTGAGTTACCCTTTGTCAGTTAAAATATATTTTAAAATAATACATAAATATCCTAGCCAAAGAATTTATTTCAAACACATAAATATCCTAAACAAAGAAGCAGTGCAGAGACTAAATTGGTACAAGCTCTCTGTAGGATTCCAGCTCTGCAGATCAATAGCGAACTTTAAGCCTTTAAACACAATGTTGCAACTTTTGTTCGACGAAACAAAATAGCTTTTGATGTAAGTAATTAGATAAATAGGTACTTATTTAGGTGTTGAGTAAACATACAGTATTAAATGGTCAAAAAGGCAAAACGAAGTAACTCAGTTTCCGGTTGCAAAAAATAATAAAGGATTTTGAAAAATATCTAGGAATATTGTTATCAGTGTGTTAGTAAATCAATATAACGCTATAATTATTATTTTACTAACTTACTAAGTCTATTTTTGTTTACAGAAGGAATATTAAGGCCTTAAGTATCGTCAAATGCCTTTTAACGCGTTAAAATAAGTAAAATGTTTGGAAAAACTAGTAATTGAATCAGTAAAGAAACAAGTAACATTTTTGGTTAAAGAGAATTGCATTTTATGTTGTATTCATCTATTCGTAGTCCGTACTAATATTATAAATCTGAGAGTTTGTGTGTGTATGTATGTTTGTTACCTCTTAACGCTCAAACGGCTTGACCGATTTGGATGAAATTTTGAACACAGGTAGAGTATAACCCAGAATAACACATAACGTTTTACCACGAAAAAACAACTATTACCACGGGAAAAGGAGTGGCAACGGGTGAAACCGCTGGGCAGAAATGTAGTAAAAAATAAAGTGAATCTAATTTCTCTCATCAATTGCAAATGTTCTCCAAAACGGCTTTAATTATTTACCTAGTTCGTTTTTACACTTAATAAAAGATATAAACAATTAAAGTAAGAATTATGTGTTTAGAGTTTTATTTTTATCTCGCATATTACATGTGAAAAGTATTAAAACCTCCAATAACGTGCGGAAATTTTAAATAAATCCGATTGGGTGTTTCTATCTAATGCAGCGGCAATGAATGGGACAGTCGCTTTATCCTTCTTAGCGCCTTAATAAAATTCTATATTAACTTAAAATAAATATCGTGGCGTGTATTGTTTAGTTTTGTTTTCACTTTTATTATTCCCTCATTTGTTCCCCATTTTGGAAACTACCGGCACGTGCCGGGTAGATTCAGTCCAGTGCGTTCTTCTCAGAACAACTCGTAAGCCCAGCTCGTTAGGTTGGTTGTTTAAACAACCACAAAACTTCTCCGGGTGAGCTCCTACTCCCCACCATACAGTCAGGTGTAGATTTTAATAGCCCCGGGGCTAAAATCATAGGGTCCAGAACTAAAAAAAAACACTTCTATAGTAATTGGAGGTCGGACGTATTCAGAATAAGTCCTTGCACTATTACACCAGACATCTAGTAAATAGGTTATGATGGTACTTTTGTAACGAGAGACTATGCTTTATATTAAACTGAGGCTTGCTCCAGTTAAAAATAAATGGTACTGCTAGTTTAACCACCATAAATAACAGGGTTTCTACCTCACCGCTTTATCTAGGTTATAAAGAGGTAAGGTCCTATTAAATTCACCGCAAATATTTTAAGGTTGAGTTCTTCTTATGAAAAAAAATAACTTTTCCCAAGTAACTTTAGCCGAAATATGAAAAAAAAATTGGAGCTCCCATACTTTTTTTTTTTCATTTTCCGACTTATGTTCCTGGTAGAAAGTTGTTCAGTATCATGAGTAGAACTCACCCTTAGTTATTTTCACTGAATATGAAACTAGAGCTACAAAAACATGACTACGTAGGTAGTTAAGACGCTCTCAAAGACCTAAGCGCTGCCCTCCCTCATCACTTAAAACTTAGCTCAATAAAAACGTAATTTTTGGTTCTCTCTCTTTTCGTGTGGGACACCGAGTCGTCGTTTTGAAAATCCGCTAGTAGAGATTGAATTGTAAATAAGCTTTAGTATTTATACTTCAATGTTGACCGGAGAATTTTCAATAAAATACATTTTTATCGAGTTATTAATACCTATTTGAGTGATGGGGGCAGCACTTCGCCTAAGGAGGCTTCTTAAAAACAAGTAATTTGACCACTGCAAAAATACTGAAGCACGTCATCCTACTAATATTATAAATGAGAAAGTTTGTATGTTTGTTTGTTTGTTACTTCTTCACGAAAAAACTACTGAACCGATTGTAATAATATTTGGCACACTTAAAGAAGGTAACACGGATTAACACAACGGATAGTTTTTATTTTATACGGGCCACGCCGCTGGTAACAGCTAGTAGTTATATTAGTTTCTACAATTTTGTAGTAAGTATAGGGAACCAAGTCGATGAATCCCCTGATAAATCAGAGTTTTCATTTACCTATTTATCGATATTTATTTACCGACGACCGATGTGGCGCAGTGGTAGTGCGACTGCCTGCCACGCAAAGGTTCCGGGTTCGATTCTCGGTGGGACACTCACAAAGTTGATATTTATCACGTTGTGAATTTGTTCCCGGTCTGGTTAGGACATTGCAGGCTGAACCAACTGATTGTCCGAAAAGAAATGGTTCCGTGCTTCAGAGGGCACGTTAAGCCGTCGGTCCCGGTTGCTGTCTATGATTACTTAGACGGCGGTCGTAACACAACCATGTCAGAGGCCTAATAGTGGTAGTAGGCGGTTGAATAACTCTGACACCAGGGTTCATCAGGTCGTTGGACGACTCGGTGTCCCACACGAAAAGAAAGAAGATTTACCTTTAAGGTAACTTTTTGTCATTTGGTAACTGCCAAATCTTTATTAATATTACATAATTAAAGATTAGTTAGGTATATTATAAGCTGCCGTGTGATGGTGGCTTAGAATAGCATCACCAAGAGGCGACTAAGAGAATCTAGGGTTACATGTTTATACAATTTTAGGCTATAAATTGACAACCTGTCACTACGTTGATACACAATTTTCTAAGTAAACCTTAAATGTATGTCAGACTTGGCGTAAATTACCGTTTTTACGGCTGTTTACGCTTTGCCTACCCCGCAACGATTAAATGCGTGATATGATTGTATGTATATTATAAGCTTTTTCAGTAGAATACGGCAAAGCCTACCGCTGCAACGTTGTAACTTTTACAATTTGTATGACAAGGAACTATTATTGAGCGAAATTGTGCAGTCGGTCTGCGGTGCAACTTTTGTTCACAATTCCCATTTTATCCGTCTTTACAAGACCTTTCAACATCTATTATTGTTTGATTTGATTTAAAAAGGTTCCTTATTTTTTATTGTCGGTTATATTATAACATTAAGTATTTCATTATGTTTATAAAATTTATTAAATGATGAAACCCCTGTCATGGAACATGGATACCATGGATTTTGTTGGATACCATTACTCTTCCCTAGGTCTGCTGTAAGAAATTTCTTATTAGAGATAAGCAGTGCCTGTTGTGTCTGTATTCTTTATGTGTTTGTCTCTTTACTGTTCCTCTGTACAATAAATCGTAAATAAACATGTAGATTATTTAAAATATTGGATATCATAATTTTGCGTGCCAGCATTTATTGTTTTTTAATTGATTGATAAAATGCAACCATTATACCCATGAAAATGTTGATTATGTATTGGAACAAAATGGTTTAGGACTGGTACGTCGACCCGCGTTGAAAACACATCGTTCGTGCTCCATATTGACTGACACTCACTGGGTAATGAAGACGTATGTGTGTACGCGTGCACTTAATATCGAACTTGGGGCAGTTAGGGGCTCCAACAATTAGCTTTCGGTCGGAATGTGTCCTAGGAGACCCCTACATCCAATACGAGTGCCGCTAACTGCGTTACAACTGGTATATGGGCTCAATAGCTTTCCTAATCTGTTTACTTGGGCTAGATATAGTCTCGACCCGACTCTGAAAACTTGACAACTATAGGTTCTATGTACCTTGGTAGGTCAAACCTCAGCTGCGGCGGTTACGTAACTACGTAAATTTTAGAAATAGTACCCACTTATAAAGTTAGTGAGTTTATTCAGTTGCTGCATTTTCGGAAATATTTCAAACTAGTGCATTTGGGTTGTTCTCATCGACCGCGTTTTTCGTACGTTCCGCTTAAAAAGTGCTGCTTCCTCTGGGACGAGCGTTATAAAATTTTACTTCAAAATACTTCAGCACTTCTCACATATGGTCAAACATTTAATTCATCAAATATATGGTCAGTTTTTTGTAAATTTCCTGTCAAACATGCATTCTCTCACGTCCATGGCATGGTTCTTTGCTACCTTGCGCTAAATAGACTGTTATAGATCCTAAAATTACAAGTCTATGTCGTGTTAAGCTTTCTTATCTTTTAAACAATTATATTTTTTTAACTTTTAGCATGTTTTGAGTTTCCACAACGGCAGAAACTTTTTTATAAACACGGATTTTTGCGTTGAAGCCCTAAATCAGCCCACAATTACCTCGCGCTACTCTCTCACTCATATATTCATGACGGTAAAAGCTATCTGTCGATTTTACTCACGAATTCGTAGCGGCTAGTACCGCCGACAACGTCGTGGGGGACGCAGGCTTCACTCGCCGCTATATCTGCGATGGCGAGGGTAAGTTTCTCACATTTACGACTTTGTCCAGTACCGACCTCATTTCCATGCTAGTCGATTACCAGTTATTCAGTTATTAGGTATTGTCGATATTTTTTCTGAGGAATACCTTTG
Source organism: Tuta absoluta (assembly GCA_027580185.1). Lineage (NCBI taxonomy): Eukaryota > Metazoa > Arthropoda > Insecta > Lepidoptera > Gelechiidae > Tuta > Tuta absoluta. The sequence continues at coordinate 18,758,166 of JAQAHW010000002.1, forward strand.
ATATGCTTAAAATAAGAGGCGGTACTGTATCAAATTTTAACGAATAGGTTTTTATTAAACTGCAAAATAGGCTTTCGTTCTCATTTCCATGTCTTTCCATGGTTTGAGATGACATGGAAATGAGAAAGTAACATGGAAATGAAAGAATGATTAAAATTTTGCAGTCCACAGTTGGACAAAGTTTTTAAATTATGAATATTTATTCTTAAATTAATCCAATGCCTGTTTTAATCGTAAATATGTGGAAATACTGGTATTTTTCATTATTACCTATTTTTATGAAATGAAAGCTTTTGTAGTTAATTTTATATGTCTTTCTACCGAATGTCTTAGAAGGAGGGTTAGAGTTTTTCGGGAGTCTGCCTGTATGTATGTATGTATGTATGAATGTATGTGGACATGCAATTTCTTTTTCGTGGGTTATAGCCCAAACGGCTAGATGGATATTGACATGTGGGGTGTCATGTGATTCGCAGCGTATCAGCGCGAGTGACATTTGCTACATTTTAAACAAGATACCGCTAAGACGCGGCACTCCCACCCGCTTTCTGATATTTCACCGCCCCGCGCTCGCCCGACTTAGAAGCAGTCTGAAGTGGTCATCAACTGGTTACGCGCGCTTTATACTAGTTTAGAGTGCGTTGTGGTTTCGGTAGCCCTAGTTTTGGCACGCACATATATACATGTAGGAGTTTTGCTTTTAAGCGGTAGCCATTATTATGTATTCTTTTCTATAAGAGACATTCTATAGAAAAAAGTGGTTCTATACCAGGTACTGCAAACCCGCGATATCTGTACGCCAATAAAAGCAGTCCATCATGCTAACCACTTTTTTCTATAGAATGTCTCTTATAGAAAAGAATACATAATAATGGCTACCGCTTAGAAGCAAAACTCCTACATGTATATATGTGCGTGCCAAGACTAGGGCTACCGAAACCGCAACGCACTTTAAACTAGTATAAAGCGCGCGTAACCAGTTGATGATCACTTCAAACTGCTTCCCAGTCGGGCGAGCCTATATTAATATTATGTTGGTACTCTTTTCAATCTTGGCCACAAGTTACTTTAATACAAAGTGTTATAAAACTGTTTGTTGCATTCTGCAGTCGGTCACTATGTAAAAGTTATCAGTATCCACACCCTCATGTTCGTGGGATGCTAAATAAATATTTAACTTAGTAAATAAAGCTTATTTTCTTTAATTATTCTACAAATCAAGTAGTGGACATCTCATTTCCATGACTGAAAATAGTGGCCCTCCGTTTTTTAAATATTTATAATACTAATATATTAATTATTTTTACTAAGATACGTTCTTTAAGCTCTAGCAAACATTACTGACTACTTATATATTAAAAATCATTTTTAATTATTTTAATATCAAATAAAAGAAAAATTGCCACGGAATTCCCTCATTTCCATGTCCGCAAATAGTGGACATCAAATAACTCTGAAACTAGTGGTCCAAGAACCGGGCAATTTCAATCTAGTGTTTGTAATGAGAAAAACTTTGATAACGTATATTCAATTATCCAAAAAAACTAAATTTGAAAAATGACATGGAAGTGAGAAAATTCCGTGTCATTATGAGAATGACCCATTTGAGTTATTTTTAAAACTACTACGAAATATGATAACAAGTACTAAAATATACAGAACACGTTGAAAAACACAGCTTTTGCTGAGCACTTAGCGTGCATTTTTATTGTTAAACCTAAAGCGGACATTTTGAAGAATATGAGAACTAGCGCAGCTGAACAAGCGAGCCGGCTAACTGGAAACAACACTTTTAAAGAGCTTAGTGTTGCCAAATGCGATGTATAAGGGGCTCGTTGTGCTATTTTCTGGCTTGTTTCTGGGCCCGTTCTACTAAAATATTTGTGACTGACTCAATGTCTTGAAATTATTGAGAAGTAAATCATCTCACGTTGTTGATTATGACTAAGTCGCTTCTTACGAAATGTTTATTCATGAATATCTGATAATGGATATGGGATCTAGGTAAGACACGACTACTAATATTATTACAACTGCTACGATATTGGTTACGAACTGCTACGGATAATCATTACTGACTTCGTGCTACGAAGTCACTACGTCTGCTACGACGCCGACAAATCTTAGATGATTATGTATGAGCTGATTGGGAAGCTCAGTAGTTCACATGTCGGCTTCCATATAGATGGTATAGCGGTAAATAATATAAGCTATGTAGACGACATGGTTCTGATGAGCCCGTCAGTCAGCGGTTCGAGAAAATATAAAGTGTCTGTGAAACGCATGCAGCTGAGCTTGGTTTAAGGTATAAAACCACCAAAATTGAATATATAGTTTTCAAGGCAGGTCAGGTCAGGCAGGTCAGGCAGGTGAATATATAGTTTTCAAAAGCCCAACTAATGTACCAGAAATAACTCTTGATGGTGTTGCCCCTAAATAGAGTGTCATGTTTTAAATATGTAGGGCATATTGTTTGTGATGATGCTGATATCGAGAGGGAAAGGAAAGCGCTCGCTGTTAGAGCAAACATGATTGTGCATAGGTTTAGAAGTTGTACAGCGCTAGTAAAAGTAACTTTATTTAAAGCTCCCTGTATACATGTAGCCTATGGGCACAGATAATATAATACTACTACGTACCACTATGGGCTCTGCATAGAAAGAAAACGTTATATGCTTTGGAAGTCCAGTTTAATGATGCGTTCAGGATGATGTTGGGGCTGCCGCGGTGATGCAGCGCATCGGGCATGTTTGCGGATGCCCGCATGGATGGCTTCCCAGCCACGCTCCGTAAGAGAAGTGCCGCCGCGCTGGGTCGCCCCAGCACCCAACACCATCCTGTCAGAATTGGGTTGTACATGGAACAATTACCTAGCCAAACACTGGACGCAGATGCATCTTAGCAAGTGTGTTCATGTAGTAATTTAACAGTAACTTTTTATTAACTATTGACTTGTGTAATTTAATCTCAATTTATATTATAACAACTTATTCAGTAATTTAAATTCAATTTACAACAAAATAGGGTGTCATTGTATTAGAAGAAAGTAAGACCATAAATAAAAACTTAACAAAGTGAGACATGTAGTAAAATAACTAAAACCATTTAAACTAATTTAATCTAAGATACTGTCATGTTAAATGTAGTACTTTTAAGTCTATGAGTTTATGACCAGAAATAAAGATATTTTATTTTTATTTTTTATTTATGGCAAAAACACCTGATGTTAATTATTCGTCACTATTACTATCTTTTCAATCAACAGCAACAAAAGTCAACAGCTGGGTATGGGCCTTCTCTCAATAGGTAGGAGTTTATTAATCATCAGAGCCCAAAATACTCAGCAGCCTTGTTTAAGATGTTGCATTCATATAGAGAATGCTGATTTCCACTTTCTGCTCATATCTTTGATTCACCATTCATGTTACACCTACGGAAAGAAATCGGTGACCCTGCAACACACAGCACATTTTAATCTTAGTCCAATTGTTAGCCAGCTGGCAACCCACACCTAGTGTCAAGCTTAGGGGCGGCGCTTCTGTGAGACAGAGGACAGAGTGACAATTAGCGCTGCCGGCCCTCAGACGGCCCTCCGCCACGAGAGCGGCACAATGATGACAGAACTCTTACAGCAACTGCTGCTAGTTTGTCTTACATACCTAGGCATAGTATTAGTACAGTCGGTTGTAGCACATAAGGTACCAGGGCTACTCCAAAAGAACAAAAATATTTTTATCCCCGGTGAATACATAATAAAAATTTAAACTTATTCTGACAAAAGAAGTCATTTTCTACTTATACATATTCATAAATATTGCTAGGAACATGAATAATTCAGTTCTTTTGGAGTACCCCTGGTACCTTATGTGCTATAACCGACTGTACATGAGAAGCATAAAGCTTGGCAAGGGTAAACTTTAAATTGCTACTTATTGTAGGTAAATTCATAAGCCATCAAAAACAAGTACTCAGAGCTTGTAGGCATTGTACTTTTACCGGGTACGTCGGCGGTCACAATCAGCATTCAGTGTAAATACTTCCCCTTGATACCCCATAAAAAGCTTAATTCATCAAAGAGGTGGTTAAGTAAGATAACGATAAGAAGAACGTAAAGAAAAAGCGTAGTTCAGCATGTTTAACGTCATTTCGGAAACCAGTATTGATTTAAAATGATTGTCTGTTTCACCAAAATTAAAGAAACAAAATAAAACAGTACCTACTCAAATTAATTAACGTGTACGAACAAAGAAAAGGAATTGAAAGTCTGCTCAGTATTACAATTGTCCTTTAATATAAACACAAAGAACAAAAATGTTTGATCTGGAACAATGTCTATTGTCGGGCTATGCATTTTAATCAGGGTCTTGGGACCGCATGACAATAATTTGGGACCAACGACGGAGACTTTAGGGAAATTAAAAGATAATTTATGTCCCTTTAAGACTCGGGTTCGAAGCTTTGTGAAACAGATGAGTCTGCGAAGCTTAGAATTAAAACAAGTAATAGATATAGACGTAACAATTCCTATAATGTACTTACTTGGTGCGTTTATCTCACAGAGAAGCTATATACCTACATACTTTTTATTCAGCTTCAAAACTTAATGAGTTTTGCTTATTATCCCTATACTGGGTACCCAATTTGGGTATCCAATTCCTAGGAAATCAATTTACGTAACTGGGTAAGCAGGAAAGATCTTACTCCAGAAATACACTCACCCGCAGTCAGAACTGAGAGCGATATCAAAAATATCCTAGGTAGCAGGCGCAACTGTTGTTTTTGGATCCAAGAACAGGATATTTCTTGAACTTAAAATACAATTCTATCCGGATTGTAGGATATTTCGTCGTCAACTTCTACAGGCGCTATTCCGGACTAAGGTGATTCCACTGCGCTCTAAAAACACTGGTTTTTATTATTGTCATACGTTGAGTACCTACTTGTTACACACCTTGTTGCGCTCGCCAAAATATTGTTCTGCATACTCTACCTACGCTAAACAATTTGAACCGCAGTGGAGCGAAAGCAGCCCGTCATGCTAAACAACTTTTACTTTGAAGCCATTACCTTAGCTCTTCTAGTTTAGATGGGATGCTGGTGGCACACCTCGGACACTGGCGCTCAAATGTATGAATCAAATGCGTTGCTACGCACACAGTCTAAGCTCGCGTAGGTGAACGCGGACCATGCTTGTGTGTGTGAGACAACATGTCAGGGTTGCCGCCATTTTGCGTTCGCGAATCGGGAATGCAATGTGCGGCAGTATGAAATGACCTTCGTCGTCGCGTCCTTGCTTAGCCGGTGTCTGAGCGTCCTCCGAGCGCGGGTGGGCGGCGCTTGTAGGGGGAGGCAGGGAGTGACCATACTGTACGCTAGTACTATTAATTATACTGTGCTGGTGGTCTGCATCAGGTACTCCAGATCCTTGATGACCATGTTCCAGCAGAAGCGGCCCGTCATGCCACAGTATAATTAATAGTACTAGCGTACAGTATGGTCACTCCCTGCCCTGCCTCCATCTATAAGCGCCGCCCACCCGTGCTCGGAGGACGCTCAGACACCGGCTAGCAAGGACGCGACGACGCGACGACTTGATACACCGAGCGTAGGCAGCGTAAATTATACTGAACTAATAAATATTACAAATAATTTTGTGATGGGTATGTGTTGTGCTGTGTACGGTTGTTTGAACACTGCAAACGACAAAACTAAAATAAAATTCTACCGATTCCCATTGGATGAATCAAGGTCTATACAAATCTAAGTATTTTTAAAGTGTTATATTTTTAAGTAGCGAAGAATAGGCGCTTATGTTTTATATTTCTTTGACATTATCCGTTTAAGACCTTATCCTATCCTATCAGCTCACACTGAAAACAAAACAAATTCATCAAGAACAAAAAATCATGTTTTCAACTTAAGTAATATTTTGGTGACCGTCATTTATTTACAAAAATTTTGTTATTTCATTTATACTATTCGAAATAGGAAACTATTGTAAAAATCGAGCATAGATATCCACCTTACAGCATACATTATGATTCCTATTTCTTCCTAATCCGCGCGAAGAATTTTGGAAATCGGTCTAGTAGTTTCGGAGTTTATCGATTACATACAAACAAACAAAAATACAAAAAAAGAAACAAATCTCTCCTCTTTATTACCCCTATAATAGTGTAGATGTAGATAATTTCACGGTTTCTTAGAATAGTAGTTTATGCAACTGTCATATAATGGGGGTCATTAGAATGCGAATGTCTGTTTATCACACGAGGCGTAGCCGAGTAGAATATTTTAGTGCCACGTGATGCCGGCTTAGAATAGCATCACCTCATTTCTTTCCCGTGGGAGGCGTAAGAGGCGACTCAGGGACTCGAGGGTGTGTATTGCTATTTTAGGCGATGGGCTGACAACCTGTCACTATGGCGATACACCATTTTCCGAATGACCCTCAAACATTTTTCAGGCGTGGCGTAAACGTCCGTATTTTGCGGCTGTTTACGCTCCGCCTACCCCGCAAGGGATTATAGGTGTGATGTGTATGAGTATGTATAATTTTAGATGAAGCGTTGTGGAACGATCCTGAAACGGCTGAATATTTCAGTGAGTTCCGCTTCCGCAGCACGCGGAAGACGAGGCGGAAGCAAGAAGCCAGCTAGTTCCGGCTAAATCAGGAGAATTGGAAACTGGATTCCAGGTAATTTGACAGCAACAACGTTGTATAACTGTCTTTAGATATTGGATAGTTTTAATAGGTCAGTAAATGCACAGTTCTATTTTAATATAAGATATACATTCATACCATTGTTTGATATCATTGTGTACGAACCATCGAACATTCTATACAGAGAAAACTTGATTTCATAATAATTGGAACAAAGGATTTTATCTTGGGATCTTTAGGTAAGTAGTACCTAGAACCTAGGTATAATTTATCTTAATAACTCTAAAATACAAAGTAGAAGTCAATTTAGATCAATTAATCCTTAATGCTGCTGATAGTAAACAAGATAGTATACCTACCTACGAGTGGGTACTATATGGATACCAATAAGTCAAAGAAAAATACTATCTCAAAGAAACTAAAGTTCCATATAAATTGCGAATATACTCATCCTCCAAAAATAAGTAATAAGGTGTATTTATAGCAGAAATGGTACCTCGAGAATATCCTCCTTACCTTGAGAAAAGATCAGAGAAGCCATTTCACGCACGATCGCGCTCAATCATACTAGCTATCTCGAACGTTGCTGCGAGATATTAGAAAAAGGAAGAATACATTAAGTTATGTTCTTGTCTAGTGCATATAAAGTCTTTAATAAGAAGGGAGAATGAAACTAAGCTCGTTTGCAATGCAGGACACTCGCAGACAAACGGCATGCTGAATGAGCAAGGACTGGCCTTCAGGACAAAGAATAATACTGGACACTATTTACAGCTAGACAATCTAAAAGTACCTTCTTATGATTTAGCTACAAAAAAGGTTGAGTGGATAAAATAAAAGTAGTTTTTTTTTAGCTTTACATCGACATCGGAACATTGCACTCCACCATGAAGCGATTTGTGAAAAATTATTGTAATATCGCAATATTTTGAACGCACTCATAAATTCTACGTCATAATATTTAAATAAATTGCTGTAGGATTGTAGGGTTGGTTGATATTAAATCAGGGTAACGCATCTCCTCCGCCCCGGAAAATACTCCACACCACCGCACCGCGCAAAATTGCCGAGAATCAAATTTTACGAAAAATCTTGTTACGCCGCTCTCCTACATTATGTATGTAGATACTCATATGCCGAAATCTGAAATGGAGTAATTTCCACGTCTCCTCACGTGTAACCACGTCTAATACCTTTACCATTTACGATATTATATTCCGTTAAGATTTTCAATAGACCCCTTCAAAGTATTGTGCCTCTACAAATGAAATCATTTTCATAAAATGAAATCTCGCCAAATTGAAAATGGAAAACTGAAGGCCAAGTCTTTCTTAACCACAGCCATATAATCATATTTACTCAAACAATACAATCAAACACTTATGATATGATAATTATGCGTAACATAACATTGTGTTCCCTTCGATCATTAAAATAAGTTTGAAAGCTCCTCTCACATTGGTATGATGTGATCCGGCTAAATAGTGCACAGGGTGCGTGGCTGCGTGCGACCTGTTGCGATAGAACTTGGAAGGCGCACTGTCGTGCGCTTCAATAATGACTCAATCGACTAAAACCAGCTGTCTGTCGTCATTCGATTCCACCTGGTGCGAAGATCACATTTTACGAGAGTATAACTTAACGTACACAACGTTGCAGCCCGGCTACCTGCATATCGATCTAATACATACTATTGTACTACATAGGAGGAAATTTTACTAGTGATCGTTAGCGAAATCTTAAGACGGGCTGATGCTAGGGAACAACTTTCCCCAAGGAACATAAAATAAGTATATTTGACATATTTCAATCTATGTTTCCATAGTAACTCAAATCACCTGATCCAAATTTATTTTTTCGTGTTTCGACCTTTCTTCCTTGGGGAAAGTTGTTCCCTATCACCAACCCGTCTTGAGTTTTCGCTATCGGTCACTTGTAAAATTTCACCATTAAAATAAAACCAGTGCAGGAGACACCTGACAATTAAAGGTACATTTTTATTATTAGATAATTAGCGACAAGCCGTATGAAAATCGGTATATATAAATAAATATTTCAAAATACGTTTTTTGTTCGGTAGAGCTTTGCAATTTAAACTTTAAACTTTTTTACAATTTAAACTTTTAGATACCTATGAATCATTTAATTGACTCTTGCCAAGAAATTGAATTTATCTTACTGAAGTATTGAAATAATACTCAAAAAATATTACACCGTTTATAATTGATTGTAGAACTAAACATGTACTTAACACGAAAGTTGCAGTAGATGTCGCTGTTACCATATAACCCTGCTCATAGCGATGTTACCTCCCCCCGTTATTCTAATGTAAAGCATTCCCCTTTTGAAGCTCTTTGATAATTTGACTTGAACGCTTGCCAAAATTAATTCTAATTATGTTCAAGCGAGACTTTCCGCTGCAAGGGACGAGTCATTTCCCAGCAACGGTGACAAGACTGATAGAGCCTCCAGTAAAGTGCTATTAAACTGACAATGTTTCGGGAAACTTGCGGAGCCGCTTTGTATAAAAGTGCCTTTCAAACTTTTGACAATATCACAACAGCGGCGATCTTCCACTCTTGTTACTTTGCGAAGTCAAGGACTGTGACATTTTTGTTTTCATCACTGGGTTTAAAATTTAAAAATCTATTAAGCGAACATATTGCTTGCCTAAAGGTAAATCTAAGTTTATACCAAGAGAAGGCCAGGTGATCTCATAACTTTGAGATGATGATGTCTACATCGTAATTGTTTTAATTTAAGGTGGAACCTACATACTTACATACACATATCACGCCTATAATCCCTTGCGGGGTAGGCAGAGCGTAAACAGCCACAAAAATACGGCAATTTACACCACGTCTGACAAATGTTTGAGGGTCATTCGGAAAATTGTGTACCTATCGCTATAGTGACAGGTTGTCAGCCCATCGCCTAAAACTGCAGTACACACCCTCGAGTCCCTTAGTCGCCTCTTACGACTCCCACGGGAAAGAAATGGGGTGATGCTATTCTAAGCCGGCATCACACGGTAAGGTGGAACCTTTTTCATACAAAAGTTAAATGAACTTATGTCTATAAAGGAGATAGTCTTATTAAAAACCAAATATTATTCGTGTATTTTGCTGTAAACAATTATACTACACGACGGATCTGACACTTCCCAGTGACTGAAGTCCCTTTCCTGCCTTTGGCAGGTTATATGCCAGAAGTGGAACCAATGTGTTTCGAAAAAAGTTGCCCTAGTATTAGGTGTCCAGAGGTTGATTGGTACAAGATTACGACACTTGTCACTTCTAATTACAGTTACAGTATACGGGTAGGTAAGTTTGACCAAAAGTAGATTTGCGCCCAAATAAAGTGTGCCTTCATCATTCGCACAATATACTTATGTACATATATTTTATAATTGATCTTATGTTTAATCCAAAAAGTACATTGAATTTTTCGTTTGTATGAGAAACATTCCACCTTACGTGCGCTCAGCTTCCATAATAGAGATTACCTAACCTTTTTGTTTTTATACTATACGCGTATGATTTAACGCAAATGCCTTCAAACTACACGTATCAAATTTGTGCAGCTTAATCAAAGCCAGGCACCGTTTAGTGGAAATTGGATCAGCTTGGCCGGATGGCCTGCGTGACCCCTTCCAGCTGACCAGCTATCCAGGCTGCTACTAGCTTGTTGACCCAATTGGTGAATTATTCAATTCCAATCAGTTAGAACTTTCGAAGAGATAGAAGAACAATATAATAGCCACTTCACGATATTAATCACTGCGGAACACAGTTTGAAATGAAGTCGCTTCCCGTGACCCCATGTATGCTTATATCTTCAAAACTAGGTACGCTTTAGATTTTATTTTAATGCGGTTATTTTTGTAGATGGAGTGATTCAGTAGAAAGGTTTTCATGAATAATTTCAGTATTGCGCGAAAAGGTCTTATTCCCGCGGGAAAACGGTAAGCAGTGGGTGAAACTGCTGAGTTTGTCATGGAATAAAATATTTAAATAATACGTTCTTGCTTATGCAGATTATTCCTGGCTTTAACCACCTATACAAGGAGTACCAAAAAGTGTAAAACAAGCCGAAAGAAGGTCAAGATACTCATGAAACTGAACAACTTTCCCCATGGAACATAGATCAAAAAATGAAAAAGTAAATGGACCGCCTATAGTAAACTAAGTAGCTGATCGGCAAGTTTGTATGGAAGGTATTTTTTTTTTTCGACCCGGGTTCTATGTGAAAAGTTGTTCAGTTTCATTTGTACCTTGACCTTCTTTCGGCTTAGACTTTAAATCGACACATTTTTTTTTTATCTATGGTAAAATTATGATTATTCTCGTTTGCGGATGGAATTAACTGCACAACTATTTTAAATTCACGATCGGTACTAGTACAAAAACCTTGCACACGAAAAACTTATTATGAACCCAGGTACCTTCATACCAATGTTGTTTGAAACTACAGCACCATACGTTACACTATAATTCAAATAAGTGTAGCAACTTCACCACATGCGGTTGGCAACTTGGTAACCGCAGAGCGTTCTAACTGCGTAGGTATGTAGGCACAAAGCTGTCTGAAATTGGCTCGCTGTGCCTCTCCGCAGTTCATAAGTTCCTCTAAACACATTCGCTCGGTAGTTCACCCGCTCGATATACGCAATAAGCGAGATTTAGAGCGCAATTTGCGACAGGTGAGACAGTGCGATGTTTTGGGTATTCCACTGGTGGCAGGCGTCTTGATGTTATTGCATCGGGAAAGGTCGGGAAAGACACATTTTTACAAAATGAAAGTTAAGTGTAATCAGAAGATTCCAGGTTAGAATCCTGGCAGGATCGCCATGTACCTACTGGTGGCGCGTTGGGAGCTTGGAGATGAGACACGTGTGTACGACGTATATTATATACTATTGAACTAACCTAAGTAGGGAAGAGGCGTCGCGCACACACCACAAATCCTGCTGTATGTTTTTCTGATATAATAACGCCCTCTTTTACGATATAATTATAAATCACGAGCAAATTCTCACGTAGAAAAGAAAAACTAACCAAAATGGAAAGCTACTTTCTCCGCCACCATCGCGTAAAAATAATGGCCCGTTGCAAAAACACGCTCTACCTTTGCGTTCATATTCGCCATTTCCGGTAACGTGTTCCGTGGAAATACTTACATTCGAGCTTTCAACACCCCCTACCGGGATTAGACTCGTAATTTTATTTACGCAGGTACCTTCAGTTCTTCAGTCAGACAGACCTGTGGGTGTCTAGCTAATCATACTCGCACCTACTCTACATGATCTCATCATCATACAGTTTTAAGGATTTCTAAATATAAACCAAGGTCCCTGAAATACTTTGCACAGAAAACAAAACTGAAAGATTTTATCACAGGACGTAGCTGTCAATTTGAAAATGTGTTGCGTATTTTGAGAAAAGGGCGGACACCTCCACGCCAGTGAGTATAGTATTATTTGGCGGAAAAAGCCTTCTGCCTCATATCGGGGTATTTATTTTATGGTGCACTCGTAAATCTAAATAGCTGAAATATTTCGCCAAATGAAGCGATATCAAACAAAAGGGCCGCAGTAAATAATGCCAGTGCTTCAGTTTGCGCGAAAGGAACAATAGTTGCTGAGTATTATTACTAATCTTTATACAGCACTAGCAGCCCGCCCAGCGGTTTCACCCGCCGCTAACAGTTTCCCCCCGGGAATAAGACAGTTTAACATAGCCTATGTTCATCAGGGATAATGTAGGATACTAAAAATCTTGACTTCAATTTGAAACAAATATCATTTTCAGATGGTGGTGGCGTAAAGTTACATGCCTGTGATCAACCAGGCCAGTCCCACGGCAGTGCCTATATTTTTATTTTTTTATCCCGCCCGAGCCGGTTTTCTATTAGGTTATAACAAAATTGTAATAAAAAAAAAGAAAATTGTGTGACACAAATTTCTTTTTTTAGAATGACGGTTCTTGACGTCAATAAGTGATAATTAATACTATCCTACATTGAATTAAGAATTTCAATTTCAATTTACGGTAACAGATTTTTTTAAATCGGTCCAGTAGTGATTGGAAGTTACTCCACCGACAAGAGTTTGACTCTTAAATTTGAAGAAGAAGTTTCGGAGCCTATTCAATTCAAACAAACAATAAATAAAATCCTGTTTCTAATATTAGTGTAGATTATATAATTATTATTTTAGTGTGATGCTGGCTTAGAATAGCATCACCCGATTTCTTTCCCGTGGGAGTCGTAGTAGGCGACTAAGGGACTTGAGGGTGTGTATTGCACTTTTAGGCGATGGGCTGACAACCTGTCACTATGGCGATACACAATTTTCCGAATGACCCTCAAACATATTATGTCAGACGTGGCGTAAATGTCCGTTTTTGCGGCCGTTTACGCTCTGCCTACCCCGCAAGGGATAATAGGCGTGATATGTGTATGTATGTATTATTTTAGTGTAGATTTTTTTACCGTGTGATGCCGGCTTAGAATAGCATCACCCCATTTCTTACCCATGGGTGTCGTAAGAGCCGACTAAGGGACTCGAGGGATGTGTATTGCAATTTAAGGCGATGGGCTGACAACCTGTCACTATAGTGATACACAGTTATCTGATTGACCCTCAAGCTTTTGTCAGACGTGGTGTTAATATTCGTTGTACGGCCGTTAACGCTCTGCCTACCCCGTGAGGGAATAGGCGTGATTTATGTATGTAGATGTTTTTAATGCATTATTTAATGTTTTTTGTCGTCTTTTTATACCGAGTAAGGGACAGCCCTTCGAATACTGATAGGGTGCATGAAACATAAAACTGGACAACTTTCCCCCAGAAACATATGTCAGGAAACGCCAAAAAAAATTACCTTCCATACAAAATCACAATCAGCTGACTGCATTCACTATGGGAAGTCAGTTTTTTTACGTTTCCTGAAATATGTTCTGTTTCATGGTCTGCATGTACCTTATTAGTATTCTGAGGGCTATCCTTGACACCCTTTAATACAGTAATGATTAAATGTAATCATTACACTGGTACGAATAATGTGGCGTAGTTGGTACATTTTTAAATGAAAAAGTAGTTATTGTGGCATAACTGTAATAGTTAGACATATAGTATCGCGGACATTATTATATATATTGATGTCCTCTATAAAACTGTAGTACATCACTTTGCTCTATTGTCAATAATTTCCACAGCGTACGCGATATAAGATATTTTTTTGGTACATTTTTCACACGTTGGGTTACATTATCGAAATTTTCACGCGGATCCCTATTTTTTTCTCGTAAAATCGGGCCAGTAGTTTCAGAGCCTATTCGATGCAAACAAACAAACAAACAAACAATAAAATCTTTCCTCTTTATAATAAATAAATTTAAATAAATATAAAATAAAATAAAATATAGCTATGTTCATCAGGAATAATGTAGGATTCTAATAGTGAAAGAATTTTTAAAATCGGGCCAGTAGTTTCGGAGCCTATTCGATGCAAACAAACAAACAAACAATCAAATCTTTCCTCTTTATAATATTAGTGTAGATGTAGATTTACCTGTTGGGCTGAAAATCCCTCAAATCCGTCGTGACCTGACTACGACGGAAGTATAGATGAAAGTACTTACCCCTTGCACGATGACTTGAATCTTCAACAGGTCTTGTAGCACTTTCACTGTAGTACCTATAACATATTTTTATTCACCCACTGTAACACTTGTGCAGCATAACAAAATTTCACTCGATTTATAGAAAACATTTAGGTTATTTATTACTATCCCTAAAAATAATAGGACACGAATAAAATGAAAATTGGAGGAGACCAACACTCAGCATTGGGTGGCAACGGTGGGCAACGGGTTGAAGAAAAAGAAAATGCAAATGATTTTTTAAGTTATTTATGTTCAGATTGTATCACAGAGTAACTTATATATTGTTTGATTGGTTCATAGACTACCCTAGTACATTATCTTAGGCTGCCCGCACACGTCCGATAATCGGTGACCGATTTTTTGTAGGAGTAAAATGGAACGTATTGATTGCAATGGTGTAACGCCCACATCCTACAAATAGTCGGTCAGAAATAAAATCGGTGCATCCCGACCGATCCGATTGTCGGTGAAAAATGGAACACTTGGAAATGTATGCGTTAACGCACACTACTCACCGATAGTCGGCCGTCCATGACGTGCTACTCCCTCGAAACCAACAGACAAAGTGACGGACGTGTGCTTTGAGTCGGTCACAAAATCGGTCTTAAAAATCGGAGGAAAAATCTGCCCGATTATCGGTCCTATAAAAAGTCGGACGTGTGCGGGCAGCCTTATATTCATCTGTGTCATAGACTCTACCATAGACTACTGTTTGATGCGCGTCCAGTTTCAACCCACCCTCCTTTGACGGTTTTCCAACCACCCATCAAAAACTTATAAGTTTGTATCTTGTGACTTATCTTTATTATATCTTGCGAGTTGTTGCCACTTTACAAAGGAAAACCGCAAATATTCCTCAGTGTTATTAGCAAAAAAAGGGCGATGAAAGAAACGGATGAGAAAGAATGGGATGTTTAGGCGGGATTTCGTAAGGGGATGGGATGCATGGATCAAGTCTTTTCCTTGCTGTGCATAGCAGAAATGTAGCTGGCTAGAGCCAGAAAGTCTACTTCGCATTCGTGGCTTTGGAAAAGGCCTATGACAGAGTGGTGAGGTATGAATTTTAGTTGATATGAGCATCGAAATCCTTATATAAGGATGTTAGTGTCAGGAATTTAGTGCCCGTTAGTTAGTGCCATGTTAGTGCCAGTCTCAAATTCCACCTTCACTATTGTAGAGCGTGCGGAAAATTATGCCGCTCCCGTATCGGCTTATACAGCCATGAAAAGTCTTGCCTCAGACACTGATTAAATCGTCTGTCACAGACGTGTGAGGCCAATGATGATGAGTGTCAGGATAAACGGGGTGTACATTTAACTATTCAACGCCGAGAAAGATGTTAGACAGGGATGTTTTGCGTCACCAAAGCTGTTTAATCTATTTCATGGATAGTTATTTGACAGATTTGAAATAGAGTGAATGTGGACTGAGAATGAACTGTTTCCTTGTCAAATGTCTTATGTATGCTGACGACCAAGCTGTAGTTGCATGAGATGGTAAATATAATGAATGAGGATTTAAAAAAGAAAGGAATTAAAGTGAATGTTAATAAAAAGAGGAAAGTATGACGGAGTGTAACATAACATTATGATAGAAGAAGAAAGGGTGGAACAAGTAAAAGAGTTTGTGTATTTGTGTCTTTAACATACAATGATATTCTTCTTATTTTCGTGTGGGACACCAAGTCGTCCAACGACCCGATGAACCCTGGTGTCGAGAGTTGATAATGAAAGGGAATAAATCCCGGCAACATGGTGAATGGAGCGCTGCACGTCTAAATGAACAGCCAGAAAGTGTCTATCTAATAAGGCTCGTCTGGTTGTGCATAGAGGGATGTTAGTTTCGACTCTTGTATGGAAGTTAAAGTTCGTTATGGCAGAAAAAACATGAAAGAAGAATAAATGCGGTAGAAATGAGACTGTTATGAAGTATGATTGGCGTGAAATTGAGTATCCGGATACGAAATAGCGAACTTTATGATATAAAAGAAGACGTAGTGACTAGTATAGAAGAAGATTGCTAAGAAGGTTTGGTCACGTGGATAGGATAAGTTAAAGGAAAGGAGATTAACGAAACAAGTGTGAATGGCAAGTGTGGATGGGAACGCTGGAAGCGGAAGGCCTCAACGAACGTACCTCGTTCAAATCTGAGACAAGCTAATGAAAAGTCAGGTTAAGAGTATCCTAAACTCCTGATCCTAAACGAGCTTGCATGAAAAGTTTTATGTATGTAGAAGAGGCGAAAAAAGTATGCAAGGATCGTAGTAATCCCTCTGCGAAAGAGGCATTATTTATGTTTGTAGTAACACTAGTAACAGTAACTTATAAGATCATTATCATAATACGGGACGGATATATTTTTGTACTATACCTACCAAACAAAAAAGCATAAGGAACTGTATAAACGCAGTCTCTTCCATATTTTTGAATAACGTGAAGTGGCAAGCAAATGTGCGTAATTTCGGCGGGTAGTCGTAAATCTCAGTTGTTATGTTGCTCACCACTTCTTGATACTAAAGACGGCTGGATTATTATGTGCCGTTTCATTTTATTCTTCAAAATCGAACTGGAGTTTATGTGCGTAGGTAAGTAGATTCTGGTACGGCCTCGAATATGGTTGGCAAGCATACTTCCTTAGCAAATTTTTATTTAGGTATTCATAAACTAGCATAGAAGAAAGCTATGTAAGTAATAAAATATATTTTTAAAAGATGACAGAGCCCTTATTCTCTTATTTTTTATCCATTGTAATACGATCGACACTCAACTGTCATTATATTGCCACCGTGATTTTTTATACTTCAAACTGACATGACACTCTGTTGAAACACAACTAAGACACTTTTCAAATTGCGGAATACGGTCCCAGGACTCCCGCAGAATAGTGCGTGAGCAATATGAAATGCTACGGCGCGGCGGCGTAGCGACGTAGCGGCGGCGTAGTTGTTGTTGATAGCATGTTACCACTTTACACAGGTAATACCTATCAAAAGGAAAAGTAACCTTATCCGATCGATATCGATTCGAATTTTACCTAATCTTATCTTTAAATCAGTGCCCCGCGACCGATTGTTGCCCCCATTTGTAGCATGTTAGCAAGCTGTTTCATTTCTATGTTCCTTGTTAGTTCTCATAGCTCTGGCATATTCATTGCACTCGCTACGCTTGCGTATTTTTTTTGTTATTCAGTGGAGCATGGTTAGGACCACAGAGCACCCAAACATCATGTGCTCGCGCGAGTTCTTTGGTCTGTGGTCAGGACGTAGAATATCGAGTACCTAGATACGTTTCGCTTACACTGCAACACGAAACTACAAGCATTGAAGCATTCTCTATTGGAAATATGGATTAAAATATATGTTGATAGGGTGGAGAATAGTCTTATGCCGGCAAATTTGTAAATCTGCCACTCATGGGCCCCGATTATCCTGATGTTCCCAGGGCCTCTAAAAGGTCAAAGACGGCCCTGAAAATTAACCGGTTTCACGCAGAGGTGACAATCAGTTTATCATCACTGATTGATTAGGCAGGCATCCCTGAAGTTGGCTGGAACAAACTCTGATCAAAGCCTTCGATCCTTTGAGCTTCCCTTCATTAAAAACTTTAGAAGGACGTCAATGTACAACTTTATAATTTGTTGATTCTCCGATAAGTATTGTTTATAGGGTTAACATTTGGCAGTGTAAGTAGGTTCCTATAATTATTAACCGACTTTAAAATAAGAGGCGTTTTTAAATTCGTCGAAATCTGTGTATACCTATTACAGTGAAACTTGTATAACTGAGATCTTATGGTGCTTACGATCTTTTCTTACATAAAGAGGTTTAAGATTTGACAGCTGATAGAGATGAATGGAAAAAACATGTTACACCGACCCTAAATAAATTGGGATAAGGGTAGGCAGATGATGAGAGGTTTATCAGTTACTTTCCCAGGGTTTTCACTTACAAAGGTCAAAGTTAACCAATTTATCATTTAAAGAGTCAACATTTTCTAAAAAAAAACACCAAATCGCGCGATTGATAGAGACGTGTGTATTGAAAATCTTGCAGAGGTCGAAATTAAAATTGTTCATTTAATAAAGGTCACTGATAATTATAAAACTGAAACTTAAGCTGAATTTACAAGGAGGGATGCTAAGAGTAAAAGAGCTGGGAAAATGTGTGCTGGGGAAATTATTGTCCCAATTACAGAGGCTATTCAGCTTGTTTTATCTTATCAGTTATGGAGGTATTAAAAATATATCTTAGATAATGAGGTTCTTAATTATTAATCAGTAATAGCGAGGTTATTCGATGCTAAAGTTCCGAGACCAGGTTGATTGTATCAGTTATAGGGTTTCAGGTTTCACTGTATTTATGTTCATCAGTTAGGAAGGCGTACGTAAAGTCGACTAGCATTTTCAAATAAGCAAGATCTAAGCAACTAACATTGTTTTATACCTACGTGTAGTCTAAAACTCTAAATAGCAGATAAGCGCCGAGTTAAATGGGTATTGGTTCGTTAGCGCCAGACCTGAAGCAGCAACGACCTTTAAATTCAATTGTATCCCAGACTGTATTCAAGTGGTCAGATCGCGGCAACGTAACCACATTACATGCAAGTTACAGGCCAAGATCAAGATGAAGATAGCCTGTTTTGTAGAACCGTAAGGCGTATCCCCCAGTTATCGTCCGTCGCTGCGTATTTAAACGCAACGTAACGCATGCGTCTGTCAGACAAATTGAGTTGCTAATTCCAATCTTATTCCCATACAAATACAGCTACGGTGCGTTTAATAATACTAATACACATTATTCGGTGCAAAAAGGCCTCTGTGCTGTTGGCTTCGGCCCCACTCATGCCTCAAAGGACCGGGTTCCTGTGGGCCCGAGATTCGAAAGAGTACCAACATAATAATAATATAATTCTTTATTGCACAAAGTAAGTTTACAAATAAATAAAATAGAATGAAAAAAAAAAAAAAATAGAATGAAAAAAAGTACAACTAGGCGGCCTTCTTGCTATGGTAGCAAGCTCTACCAGGCAACCTTTGGGTGAAAGGAAAGTGCGTTTAGACAAGCGGGATAGTGCATGATATATACTAACATAAACTACATAAATTAATGTACACACTAATACATTCATAAGCTATATATATTATAATAAACTAATAAATAAGCTTAAATAGACTAATAAATATAAACTTAACTATGGCAGATAGGATATATAGATAGCCAATCTAGATAAATAATAAACAAAGATAAGAGACAGATAACTCAGCACAATGTTAGAGCGATAAGTTTCTATACAACAATTTCTGACAAGAAATGTGTTTTTACCCGATCTTTCAATGTTTACAGTGCGTTCACGGATGCGTCAGTCAGTCAAGCTTGACAAACGTATCCGTTTATTCAAGTAAGATTGGTCCTTACTGTCGCTCAGCGAACCAATCATTTATCTAAGTTAATAAGTATATGTAGCTTGGAAATAGTTACGTATGTAAATAAGTAGTACGTTTGGGTAAGCTGGTAGGTTCATTTTATTGAATAGGTAAGTACCTAAGGCTCCTTAGGCATAGGGTTTACTACATTGTACAAGTAATTACCTTCCTCAAGTTTCCCCAAATAGGACCTACCCAGGTACGCCTACGAATATGTAGGTACACGTATTATACGGTATACACAAAAGGACCCTCGATCAAGTAGGTACCTAGACAAAAGATTCAGTGTGATGCCGTCTTCGGATAGCATCCCATTTCTTTCACACGAGTTTCGTAAGACTAGTAGGTACCCGCTACGGGCGGGCCTATTGCAATGCAGCACTGATTCCTCATAATTTATCACACAATCATAGGTATATTAGGATTGGAATTCATGTGTAACACATGATGCATACACGTAAAGGTGCTATTCCGAATCGAGCGACCGACTGCACATGCCGCGGCGGCCGACGTCGGCCGCTCCGTTCGGATAGTAGGTATCCCATACAAATCCATACGAACCAGTAGTGCCGCGGTGGCCAAGGTCGGCCGTCGCGGCATATGCTGTCGGCCGCTCGGTTTGGAATAGCACCTCGATGATATATCTTTTCTGAACTGACCCACAAAAATTAGTCCAACTTACGCTCTGCCTACCCCGAAGGAATACAGGCGTGAGATAGCCGGTCATAGGCGCCCTCTAGCGAAAACTCAACCAACTAAAACGTGTATTTTGTCAGATTGTCTATGAACGAGCAACATCGAAACCGAAACGAAAACAACCATAAATTTTTTGACAGCTCGCAGCTGTGCGTTGCAAGATTGTTTCTGTTATGGATTTTTGGTCGCAATAGTGCAGATTTTGTGCAAATCTTGTGCAGTTACTAATTTAAACAGTCAATCTTCACGTAACACGAACACCCTTGCTGCCACGAGGCGATTTTACAACATGATCAAGGTAATCTTTTCTGCCATTGACCGATTTGAACTTCCGGAAAAATGCGGCGAAAACGTAGTTTGTGAGTAAATTTGCATGCTATTTGCAACGAAATACAAATCGGGTGCAAGTTTTTCACGGATTCGTATGAGTAATCGCGTATTTTGTTCTTTGCGTCGATAATCTAACCTGTTGACAGTTTTCAATATGGCTCACTTCGATCACATCGATACGTACTTCGAGGAGAATGTTTATATTTTTATGAGCGACCTCTCGCATTCTGGTTATCTAAACTTAACTGATGAGAAAACAGGTGCAGTGAACTGTGATGCCCGTTTGATTTGGTTACAAATGCAATGTGGTTTATCAAGTCCTTCATTACCTACTTGGGGAGGTGATGCAGTTGCATCTAGTGCAGTAATCTCTAGATATATGTTGTTATAGGCTGTACGGATCACATTATTCAAGTCAGAATAACAAAATAAATCTTGTTCTTTTTATAAAAATGTTTCCAGCTTGCAAGTAAGCCTGCATGCAGCCTAACCCTCAGCTGTTCTGGTGTACTAGGCCCTAAGACCTTTGGCCACAACCTCTTTGCCCCTACATTTCAAAATATTTAGAAAGAATAACCTAAAAAAGTATTTTTTAGTTAATGTTTCTAATAATTTATTTTTCAGATTGAATACAAAATCATCTCTTTATAATAAAGGTAATTTTAATGCTGATATCTTTTTTACATCTAGCTCAATAAATTATCTTATTAACCCTCTCAGACTTACAACTGACATTTCCCAGCTACCGTTCGCTGGTGTCAAATTTCGCAAACAAAAATGGCGACTAATTTCGCAAGGATTATGGTTGCAAAAATATAAATTATTTAAAAATTTTACGGTTTACATTCAATCCACTACTAAATACTAGTGCGGAAATATATTACCGGTTTATTTACAAATTTTCGGCATGTTTATGTTGTTTTGTTTTTTATTTTCTGGGCCTGGAAGTTGCATGTCTAGAAATTTTGCTGACGTCGCAATATATAATATAATTACGAAAAATATATGATGTACCGATAAAGTTCAATTATTTTAGCACAATCTGTAATAAATATGTGATGCAATTATACATTTCTCCATTTGTCTATACATACATATTTTTTTCATATGAAAAGCACTAAAAACATCATCCACCAAAAATTTCCGACGGGCGAAAGCGGTTGATCAACTTTGACAGTTTGTTATTTTACTTTTTTTTTCTAACGCTTTACACTTTGTGTTGCTAGTATAATGAAAATTTTATTCTGAACAGTTCTATGCACGTTTCATTCACCAAAAAAGTTAAGTTTCGTCTATGAATCATTTTTGACGGACCGAAAACGCGCGAAAAACTTGACACCATACTGAAAGCACACATGTGTGCTTCGACGAGCGAACGGTAGGCGGCCATTAATGTACACATGTGTGCTTTGACGAGCGGGGAGGTTAATATTCATTGTGTTCTTATCAAATATGAATACTTTTTATCTATACTTTCATTCATTGTTTTAACTTGATAAAATGCATCTTATTAGATTCCTTCTTACAAATAAAGCTGCATGATGCCCTTCTTTATTAGCTTTTTACAAAAAAAACTGCAGTACTACCAGTTTTCTCTCATCAATCACCCATATTACAACCTTATAATGGTTTCTAGGAGCATGGATCCAGTCATTGACAATGAATGGCTGACATGTAAGAATGATCCTGTTGATGACACTCAGAATGTGGGCAATGTAGCTCGAAGCTGGCAGTGGAGGGAGCGCGGTATAAACCCACCGCATGGCCCGAGCAACAAGACTGTGCTTGAAAATATAGCTGAGGATATCCTGGTGCAGAAGCCACTGAAAATAAGAGTAAGTTGTATTGTTGTTGCATTTTTATGATACTTATTGTTATTTCTTTTCCTTTAGCCAAAAAAGTAAAAGTCGTCCATGCCTACACAATCTTTGTCCTAGTGTCTTAGCCTAGACAATTTGTTTAAAGTTAAGTATGTAGTGTGAGTATTTAAGAAGTATTCTGACTACTTGAATGTTATACAAATCATTAAATCACTATTCATTCGGAAGACATTGTTACAATAAATTTCAATAACACAGGCTTAAATTCTAAGATCCAAGGTTAAAATATTTCCCAAATAACTTTTTTAAAATCTATCTGTGTTTCAGAAGGAATTTAAAACTTTTGGTGTCATTGAAAATTTATATGTTTTCATATTAGATTCTCATTAATAAAAATTTTTATTTATGCTTTTAGTGTTGTGACCTGCCTGGGTATCCAAGATCAACATTTTTGATGGTATTCAGTCCTGATGGGTAAGTTACCAAATAAACTTAATAACAAAATTCAATATTCATATTATTCTATTTAAAGATGTTTGTAACACATATAACTGTGACATCAACCTCAAGTTATATCATGTGGTGTGCAAGGGGTTATTTAAAAATAATAAATGTGTGGTAAACCATTAAAACATTTTTGATATTTCATGAAACCACGAAGCAATCAATCAGTAAATAATACCTACTCCGTTTATTGCATACAAGTATTGTGCAATTTGCCAAAAATAAGTAAAGTTATGTTTTTCTATCATCCAATAGTTTGGTATAAATAACCCATTACAGCATAGAGGTAAAAATGACATAAGCTCTAAGTTGGAAGCATAGCCTCCACACACCCTACTTTTGTAATTATTTTAAGAACCTAGCTGAGATATTAGATTTAAAATATGTCGGTATCGGTAATTCAGTATGATTACAACTGTTTGGAATTGACTACACATGTAGCAGCAGACAAGACGTGGCGTGACAAAACTATTGGTTTCTAAGTATTTGTATCGTCACAAGTATCGTCCGACCGCAAACCGGGCGGACTCCGTAGGTCAAACGATAATAGTGGTAATGGTAAAGCAGGCTGTTGTTTTTTTCGCAACTCGACGTCTGCTTGCGCCGTTTAGGATTGGGGCTCACAAAGCCGTGGGTAACTCATGATTGAGCGAGCTATAATAACTAACTCCCACCTTACAACTAAATCAGTCTCCCGTTCAGCGTAAGCAATATTCGTTCATCGGCTCACTCCGCGCTCGCGGCTATCGCCTCGACTCGCTCACCGCACACAGCCACACACGCACTCACTTTGTTTTGAAATAAAGAACGAATTAAATAATTGTTTCTAAATACATTACATTAATGCCTCTTGCATAAGGTTCTAACAAAAACACTTCACAAAACAGTGTCATCAAATCAATAGCTCTTTAGTTCGTGTGAGCTAATCCGTAGCCGCTCGATCGTTAGGAGCCGTGCTGAATTAAATGAATGAGTGAACTAAATTAGTGATTCAACTCGAAATGTAAAAGATTCAAATCGCTCAGTTCCTTTAAGTGATTTTTCCCACCTTTACTCACTAAGCCAGACAATAAGAAGTCATGTTGCCACGTTTGTGCTAAATAGTTCCAACAACAGGAGCGTCACCCGTCTGCGAGCACCCGCATGCTGCCTACCCCCAAAATGATGCCATGATGGCTCTGAATGTTTGCCTTTAAAATGTGTCCACAGAACGAAAGTAGCATCAACCCATGGGAACCATAACGTCTATGTCTCTGAGCTGGCGAGCGGTAAACACGTGCGCATCCTAAAGGGGCACCCGCGCACGCCGTGGTGTATTGCGTTCCATCCCTCTCACACTCAGCTTATCGGCTCAGGGTGTCTCGGGGGGCAAGTTCGCGTCTGGGATATATCCAGTGTAAGTAAAGACAACTTTAGTAAATAGATCAGTCTCATAGCTGTATATACCACGGACGTATCCAGCTGTTATCCTGAAGGGGCACCCCTGCCGCCGTGGTGCATCGTCTTCCGTCTCCTCACACTCGGCTCATCGGCTCAGGCTGTCACAGATGACAGGTGAATGTTTTTCATTTATATCATTATTTTATTTCACTTTGATAGAGATAAAAACAGCGAACACCTTTAAAACTATCGAAACGTACATTTTCACATGTAGTACGGGTCCTTAGCCCGACTTTGTATGAAGCTATGGTCCCATTCATATGTGTTATTAATAATTTAAGGGGGAACACACTGTCAAATGAATGCTTCCCCCCTCCCCTTTTTATGTCCTTACTTTCGGTTTTTCTGCTTTTATTCAAAAACGGTTAATGTTACACAAAAACTTCCAAGGAGTAAAATATTCTGCATTAAATTCCTTCCGGACCATAAAGTTGAATTACCATTAAGTTGAATCCTAATATGTTGAATTCCCATTAAGTCGAATCCGCGGCACTACCATACGGGCGCGGAGGTCCCTCATTTGTTCGCCATTTTGGGAACTACCGGCACGTTCCGGGTTGATTCAGTCCAATCCGTTTTTCCCAAAACAACTCGATTGGGCTGGTTGTATGAACATCCACATCTTCTCCGGGTAAGCTCCTGCTCCTCACCATTCAGTCAGGTTTAGATTTCATAGCTCCGGGGCTAATATAGTAGTGTGCAGAACTAAAAAAAAAGCGACATCAAAGCTAGTACCAAAACTTGATCGAACAAACACATGATACTGCCCAGTTCGGTACTCAGTAAAGACATGCATCTAAGCAATAAACGGCATAATCAGTGTTGTACATTTTCTTGAAAAGATGCGTTGATTGTATATTGTAAATACATAACTTAAGTTAAGTTAGGCTAATTTTTGAGCTGCTGACCTTAATCGAGTCCTAACTCTATACGGCTAACTCTCTTTATGCCTACTTCACGTTTTGCCTAGTCGTACCGCGACATAGTCAAAGTACGCTTTACCTAAAGCGCCCGGCTAAAGGGATTAAAAGTTAAAAATTAAACATATTTAAATTATTGAATTTTTTTATTTCAATTTTTATTCAATTAACTGAGGTTAGTCGAAGAGTGTACGCGTAACTTCACTCGTTCAAAAGGTTGCAGAACTTTCTGCCTCTCAAGACAAAAACAATGCTCGCTCAAGCACTCTTATTACCATTGCTGGATTATGGTGATGTGGCATATCTGGACCTCACCGAAGAACATCTTAATAAGATGGAACGGCTCCAGAACCAATGCATCCGCTTCGTCCTTGGGTTGCGTAAGTTTGACCACATCACCGAATACAGGGAGCGCTTGAGGTGGCTACCTATACGTCTTCGCAGAGACCTGCACACCCTCTCACTTCTCTTCAATGTGCTTACAAATCCTGCTGCACCTCAGTATCTGTGTGAGAGGTTTGCGTTCAATATTGCGGCCGCCCGTCAGCGCTCCTATGGTGACCTTTCGCTGCAGATAGCGGTTTGTTCCTCTACGACTTTTAAGAAGTCTTTCACTGTCAATGCTGCGCGCTTGTGGAATAGACTTTCTGTAGATGTGAGGAAGAGTGCTAATGTGAAGGTGTTCAAATCCAACATCAAGAAGGTTTGGGGGTACGATCTGGGTGACATGGACAATTTATAGGGTTTATGATATATTTATTTATGTGTATATTAATTTATGTATGATATATTATTATCTGTTTGTTTGTGTGTTTTATTTATGATCAAGTACGTGTATTTGTTATTTGTTTATAATGTATATTGATAGAGTAAGCTTATTTTAACCATGCTGAAGTACCGCGTAATTTACCTGCAAATAACATATCCTCTGAGTCTCGCAAAGGTTGACTGGAAGAGATCCCTTAATGGGATAAGTCCGCCTTTGTGCCTCTTGTTTTTAAATTTATTTCTGTAACTGTTTTTATAAATGTGTCTGGTGGTACAATAAAGTTAATACATACATACATACATTAAAATAATAAAAATACTACTTTTAAAAAACTCAACTATTAAGTTGGGAAGTCGACGTTCAAAAAATTCAACTTAATGGGAATTCAACTTTTGAAAAACTCAACTTAATGGGAAGCCAACGTTCAAAAAGTTTAACTTAATGGGAATTCAACTTTATGGTCCGGAAGGATTAAATTCTGTACCCTAATTGTCTTTAAAGTATGTTGATGAGACTTTCAGTTTTCAAGTTATGCTTATATGAATTCTATCATTTTTTTGAAGATGACTTTTTACTCTGAATTAGTCATAAGTAACTGCTGGTAGAGTACTTCCTAAAATTTGGTATAGGCGTTTATTAACTATAATAGTCTTCAAAGGAAATCAGCAGAGACTACAATAAATTGAAGCCTGTAGTGGTGGGGAGAGGGAGGCAAAGTTTGATTTTTCCGAGCTGAACTTGAAGACTTATGGCTCCTAAAGTATTTGCGCAAGGGCAACATGGGTATCATTTTCTGATAAACCAAGGACCGAGTATTCATTTCTGAATCAATTTTTGGTGTATTCAATACAAAAAAGTTAAATTCGTAAATAAAATATAAAAAAAAAACGTACTTTCGTTCTCATTTCAACGCTGTTCTCTTTTTAACCTGGAGACAAACTTATAAGATAATAACACACGCTGGAAGCCTCATACACCTGCTTTATAAAAACATACAATTTATGTGAAAAAGTTGAAAAATACTGTGTTTACAGAAGCCTATACATTTTTACAAAGTTATCTGTGTAGCTGGAAGTATATCAAGTTCATAGATTTCATAGGTTCGTCATACAGCTGGATTCTTGATAGACTCTCAGATAGGCTCATGATTGAGTACCAAATTTTAAAACACTTCCCGTGTTAGGTATACAATTTTTGCGAACTTGCAAAATTTTCGAGTGCAAAAATTCAAGTTCGCAAAAATTGTATACCTAACACGGGAAGTGTTTTAAAATTTGGTACTCAATTTATCGCTGGTTTTCATCGCTTATACTACATTCAATCTGTAAAGATAGAATTAGTCGCCGGTTATTAGTTGCAAAACTAACCCGGTAGATGGAGCCATGCCAAGCGTTACTGGCATTAAAATACACTTGCAAAATTGGCGGGCAGGAAATGAGCTGCGGTAGCCCAGATGGAAGAGGCGTCACCACTAGTAATGCGAAAGTCGCAGGTTCAAATCCTGCCCGCACTCGAAAATTTTGCAAGTTCGCAAAAATTGTATACCTAACACGGGAAGTGTTTTAAAATTTGGTACTCAATTTATCGCTGGTTTTCATCGCTTAGACTACATTCAATCTGTAAAGATAGAATTAGTCGCCGGTTATTAGTTGCAAAACTAACCCGGTAGATGGAGCCATGCCAAGCGTTACTGGCATTAAAATACACTTGCAAAATTGGCGGGCAGGAAATGAGCTGCGGTAGCCCAGATGGAAGAGGCGTCGCCACTAGTAATGCGAAAGTCGCAGGTTCAAATCCTGCCCGCACTCGAAAATTTTGCAAGTTCGCAAAAATTGTATACCTAACACGGGAAGTGTTTTAAAATTTGGTACTCAATTTATCGCTGGTTTTCATCGCTTAGACTACATTCAATCTGTAAAGATAGAATTAGTCGCCGGTTATTAGTTGCAAAACTAACCCGGTAGATGGAGCCATGCCAAGCGTTACTGGCATTAAAATACACTTGCAAAATTGGCGGGCAGGAAATGAGCTGCGGTAGCCCAGATGGAAGAGGCGTCGCCACTAGTAATGCGAAAGTCGCAGGTTCAAATCCTGCCCGCACTCGAAAATTTTGCAAGTTCGCAAAAATTGTATACCTAACACGGGAAGTGTTTTAAAATTTGGTACTCAATTTATCGCTGGTTTTCATCGCTTAGACTACATTCAATCTGTAAAGATAGAATTAGTCGCCGGTTATTAGTTGCAAAACTAACCCGGTAGATGGAGCCATGCCAAGCGTTACTGGCATTAAAATACACTTGCAAAATTGGCGGGCAGGAAATGAGCTGCGGTAGCCCAGATGGAAGAGGCGTCGCCACTAGTAATGCGAAAGTCGCAGGTTCAAATCCTGCCCGCACTCGAAAATTTTGCAAGTTCGCAAAAAAAATAGGCTCATGATGTTCCACATCAGGTATTCCAGATTCTCGATTTTTATTTTCCACCAAAAAAAGACCCGTCACTCTACTCTATTTTGCTAGGATCTTATTTACGTATCTTACATAGTTGAGCTGAGCTGCTAATATCAGGTACTTACTTACTCCAGATCCTTGACTTCTATATGCCAGCGAAGAAAACCCATCACTTTGAACAACAAACTTATCACTTTAAACATTATTTCATAGGTGGCGTTTCCTTTCAAATTGTTTAGCTGGACTCGAAATGTTTCACATCAGGTACTCCAGATCCTCCATTTATATGTATATGCCGGCAAAGAAACCCCATAACTTTGACCAACTTTTGCCTAGGTGGCGATATACACCAGGTACACGATCCTCATTTTCGATATTATTATACCAGCAAAGATTTCCCATCAATTTGAAAATTTTGCTTCGACGGCGGTTCCGTATCTTGTATGTAATGATTTTGCGGTTGGTCATCTTATTCTTGCCTATGAAATCTATGAACTTGATATACTTCCAGCTACACAGATAACTTTGTAAAAATGTATAGGCTTCTGTAAACACAGTATTTTTCAACTTATTCACATAAATTGTATGTTTTTATAAAGCAGGTGTATGAGGCTTCCAGCGTGTGTTATTATCTTACAAGTTTGTCTCCAGGTTAAAAAAAGAACAGCGTTGAAATGAGAACGAAAGTACGTCTTTTTTATATTTTACCTACGAATTCCACTTTTTTGTATGGAATATACCAAAAATTGATTCAGAAATGAATACTCGATCCTTGGTTTATCAGAAAAAGATACCCATGTTGCCCTTGCGCGAATACTTTAGGAGCCAAGTCTTCAAGGTAAGCTCGGAAAAATCAAACTTTGCCCCCCTCTCCCCACCACTACAGGCTTAAATTTATTGTAGTCTCTGCTGATTTCCTTTGAAGACTATATAATTAACAAACGCCTATACCAAATTTTAGAAAGTACTCTACCAGCAGTTACTTATGTATGACTAATTCAGAGTAAAAAGTCATCTTCAAAAAAATTATGGAATTCATATAAGCATAACTTGAAAACTGAAAGTCTCATCAACATACGTTCAAGACATTTGTGGTACAGAATTTAATGCAGAATATTTTACTCCTTGAAAGTTTTTGTGTAATACGAAAGTAGGGACATAAAAGGGGGGGTAAAGGGGGGGAACATACATTTGACAGCTTGTTCCCCCTTAAATTATTAATTACACATATGAAAGCTACAATCATACCAAGTTTCATGCTTGCTTCCGGATGGGACTGTACTTAGTGCTAACAAGCCGTACTAATATATAATTATATTGATAACCAATACTGCAAAATTTGCAATGCCTTCATAAATCAATACTCCTTAGGGCGGCAGCGAAGTATGGAACGTCCACAAAGAAACGGTGATCGCCTCCATAGCGTTCCACCCTCGCGAACAGCTGCTGGTGATCGCGACCTACAACGAGCTTTACTTCTGGGACTGGAGCCAGCCCGCGCCCTTTACTAGGGTCTCCACTAATAATATTAATGAAAAAGTCAGGTAAGCGATAAATTTGATGACGACCGCGACTATTAAAAGCAACCCGTCAAATGCCGCAAATGAGTCAACCCGCGACCACAATACATGAAACTGTGTTGAAACGTCGGGACACAGGTAAATTACTAATATTTACCTAAATACTATCGCGATAGACCCGGTCTAATACTTAAAATGAGTGAAAGTGATCGCGAGTGCTTAAAAAGTTATATTAAAAGCAATTTTTAAACTTTTTGACCATAGTTTGTATAGGGAGTCCAAATACTTTTAAACTCTTACGACCAATAAATTTTGAGACAAGTGATCCAATATCTAATTGTTCCGGTTCATCTCTTAGTTAAAACTTACTTAATATTTCTTCAATTTAATACGCTTTCCAGATACGTAGCATTCGACGCGTTAGGCTACAAGCTCATTACGGGCATATCGCTATGGGCTAGCGCCGGCTCTACCAACGCTTCCTCCATACACCTTCTACCCATGACTGCTATGGGTGGTCCTCCCACCACTCGCCGGGACGATCCTGATGAATCCCCGGGGCCAAGTAGACCACCAGAGAACCCTGGCACGGCACAGGACATGATAGTGAATTCTTATCAGAACCTGGTCCAGAGATATGACAGTCTGGTCAGGAATTACCAAAGGCTGTTCATGGTGCGACATCGATTGACAAATACGCCGCCTCCGCCTAGTACCGTAAGTACACAATATTCGTTTACTTCTTAGCTAAAAAAAATCACATTATGAATATACACTTTGGATTTGCAATAACTTCTAGAACGAAACCGACGAAAGAAGCAGCTATTATCTAAGCGAGGCGTTGAATTACCTCGGATAAGGAAACTACAATACCTGTACCTATCACTTTTAAAAAACTACAAGAGTGTCCTGCTAGTATCGAGAGCAATGTTTTGTTTACTTACTTACTTCGCCGGCTTGAAGACCCATAGTGAGTCTTGGCCTCCGATACGATATTTCGCCACTTGTCTAGGTCTTGTGTGGTTTCTCGCTAATCGCTTGCCAGAAGGTCGCGAAGATTCGCTTCCACCACATCATACCACCGGCCGGTACCGTTTTGTTTAGCTCGGCTTTTTTCTATTGAAATTACTAATAAGGTGTTATAGACATACTGCTACCTTCCTAATGTTTACTATCATGACAGTCATGACGCGGCAAAAAAACTTTTCACCTCTACAGCTTGAAAAGAACAGTTTTGCCGCGTAAATCCAGTGGCCAAAAGTCGTTTTTATCCACTCGAAGAAAAGTGATTTGAATTTCGAACATCTCATTTTATCAGAACTAATCGTGACAATGGCGGCGGTGCGTTCTGAAAACTATGTCAGCTAGTTATTTATTTATTTTTGTAAGCCTTTTGTTCTATTCAATATTTCTAAAATTTCTGAATGTTGGTACACATTATGGAAGTGTCTATACAGCGGGGCGCCCTGGCATATAGTGATTTAATCTATGTAGCAGGGCGCACTGTCGTATAGCGTTTTGTCTGTGAATTGGCTATTCATCGGTGGTCTGTAAGAAATATGGTTCCGTGCTTCGGAGAGCACGTTAAGCTGTCAGTCCCAGTTTCGTCATATCATGTCATGTGTCATGTCATATGCCATGCCATGCCATTTGCCATACGCCATGTCATGCCATATGTCATATGCCATGTCATGTCATATTTCACGTCATATTTTTTTTGTCATGTCATATGTCATGTCATATGTCATGTCATATGTCCTATGTCATGTCATATATTATGTCATATGTCATGTCATATCTCATGTCAAATTTCATGTCATATGTCATGTTATATACGTCATGTCATGTACTGTCATACGTCATGTCATATCATCCCTGGTGTTAAAGTTTTCCCACTAGTAGTAGGCCTCTGACATAATATGCAACAACGGCCGTGTCAGTAGTGATGAACAGCAACTGGGACTGTAAGCTTAACGTGCTCTCCGAAGCACGAAACTATATTTCTTACAGACCATTAATCAGGTGGTACAGCCTACAGATTTAACAAAGCGCAATAACAGCACCGCTGAATAGCCAATTCACAGACAAAACGCTATATGACAGTGCGCCCTGCTACATAGATTAAATCACTATATGCCAGGGCGCCCCGCTGTATAGACACTTCCACACATTATGTAATATTTCTGAACGATTCTAGAAAAAAATAATTTGACGGGAATTTTTATTTTGTCTGAGGCATTCGAGCTGTGCAGCCAAGTTCCCAAACTTAACATTGGCAGAATTTTCTCACTGGTAGAGGTGAAAAGTTGTGTGTACCACACGAGAGCAAATTCATTCCCATCTCGTGTTGTTGAATCCCTCACTGAGCTCAGAATACAACTTTTTTAACTTAAATTTTAGTATCCTTCAAAATTAGCACTCGAAGCAAAAATTTCCTTTGCCCTCTTGTTGTTCAAATAACCAAGTATTGTTGTTTCGTGTAGACCGACCGCGGCACAGACCCGATGGAGACGGACTTATCGCCGAGCACGTCTGGCGTGACGCACACAGTCGGCCCCACCGTCACGCAGCACGACGTCAGAGATGGTAAACACAACTCATTATCATGATGCCATCTTTATGTTACAGAAAAAGGTATCCTTACTTTTTTACCTGTAATAATATATGTATGAAAAATCTATCTATCATGATAGAGATTGTAAGGAACGGCGATGTCTGAAATTGAAAAGCCAAATTAAATTTAAAAAGATAAACTTATTTTGGTGAAACTTTTACGCGCCAGAATTAAACGAAAAGGTTGTGTTAGATCCAGTAACAATTAATTACCCTTAATACTGAATATCTAGCTACAAGTTTTATAGAATGGACTGGACTAAACCTTAATTTATAATCAGATAGACTAAACTGACAGCTAAGAACAGCCTTATTTTTTTTAAATGTTGCCAGCGTAAGTATAGTGTTGTGGTTTGACTCATTCATTTTATTCATTGAA
This sequence comes from Tuta absoluta, assembly GCA_027580185.1. Lineage (NCBI taxonomy): Eukaryota > Metazoa > Arthropoda > Insecta > Lepidoptera > Gelechiidae > Tuta > Tuta absoluta. The sequence goes on from JAQAHW010000002.1 coordinate 18,791,357, forward strand.
CTGTTGTGAGATGATTCCTCGATGGAGTTATGTTTGTAAATAAATATGCATAATAAATACTTGACTCTCGGTCACGTAAACGAGTATAAATATACGTTACTTTACGTTTATACGCAACTTTTAAGAAATCAACAATGAATAGTATTGTAATTTAAAATGTAAGGTTGAATACTTAACTACTTATGTTCTCATTTGCGTTCAAATAAACATTTGTAGTGACCTTGGTTATAGCCAAGAAAACTAACCGCTAAGAAGCGACACTCGTTCCCCTCTCTGGCATTTACCCCGCCCCGCTTTGTACGAATGGCGCATGTTGTCCCCCGTTAAAATAATGGGTAGGTAGCTTAAATAGAAGACTGTAACATTAACCCATATGGTAAACAAACTTTATAACTTAATTTGCTGCTGTTGTGAACCTGGTAAATAAATTCAACTCCTCTGACGATAACAACAAAAACATATTGTTGTCGGTCATCAGACAGGAAATAAACGTGAAGTTAGTTTGTTTAGAAAAAAGAAGTATGTTAGTCTTTTAGGCGAATTTATTAATGAAAATTGAAAATAACAAAATTTATTTTCAAAAAGATTCAATCACACTATTCGAATCATGATCATTTGGGTACAACACTATTTATTTTTTATTTTTAAATACAATAACGTGGCAACCCACCAAATGTCATTTTAGTCTATCTGAATATAAATTAAGGTTTATATTGAAGTATTTTGCCCTAGAACAATTAACAAATGGCTATTTTGCAATGTACATTACTTACACCTCCATTTAAAGCCTGCATGGTTCTCAAAGAGAAGCTAGAAATGTTTAAACCAGCGTAAAAATATGATCTTCAAGTACTTTTGATATTCTAGCGACCCCAGGTCCAAGTACATCGCGGGGCTCCGGCGCGGATAGCGGCGGCGAGGGTTCCAGCAGCCGGCTTTTGAATCTCGATGTACTTTCCTTCGACTCACAGCCTTCAAGGTAACTAACTCAATACCCACATCTTTCGAGTTTCCAAATTAAATTGCCTCATGAGTCTACTTCTCTACACAAACGTCGGTTGTTACGATTAACCAGTTGTTAAAATTATAATCCAGATTTTCAAATAATCACTGGAATTAAAAGACATTAAATTTAATTCCAGACCTCAAGAGTCACATCAAGAACATTCAATATTCGGTTCGAGATCTTCGGCCTTTCAGCCTTTGACTGAAGGACGGTCTTTTAGGACTGTAGACCAAAACGAACGCTCCACCAGACTATTACCCAACCCGTTCTCATCGAGCAGTACGCGAAGCAACCGAAGCAGTTTTTCTGGCGAGTCACAAAATACAGAAAACTCCGCAAATACATCTCGCACTAGTATCTTCACGTCGCTTCGCCAAGCAGTTTTAGATAGAGGACGGCATACAAATCGCGGGCCAAATCTTACGCCAACGCAGAGTACGTCGGTTTCTACCGAGGATTCTTCCCCGGGAACAACAAGGCGGGTTACAATTGAAACTAGTACTTCTCCCAGACAACCATCTATATCTACCAACACCCCACAAAGACCGACCATGATCAACACTTCGACGCAAATGAGCCCGATCACGGGACCGGTCGACGCGCAAACTATTAACGAAAGTCTAGATTTGATCCGCGATATTTTAAGAGACTCTGGGACTAGGTTGTTGAATCTGATCACTAACATGTCGCTGTCGACTTTAGCAAGTGTGGAAAGGAGTATGCCGCGGCGTGGAACGAGAGCTCAGTCGGATGATAGTGAAGGCGCTAGTCGTAACCGAGGCGGAAGACCAAGGGTCCGAGTTATTTCCCCGAGATTCACTCTTCGTCACGAATTACGCAGCGAACTGCTTTCGTCCAGCTCCGATTCTGATAGCGATCAATCTTTAGAAGTCAACATATTTAGGACAAGAAATTCCACTTTTCAAGGCGGTGAAGACTCAACTGAGACTGAACGCACAAACGATGCGGCTAACAATCCGCAACCGACTGAACGAACGGTCTTTGAATTAGACAACGCCTTGCGGAATGAAGGCCGCACGACAACTTCCGGGGAATCCGGGAGGATTAACGTCACATTGGTGAATGATAGGTTCCGTGTGCGAACTCAAAACGAATCGGGGAGTGAAGATACCGTCTCGGACAATAGAGAAGCGGCTGCCCCTGCAGAAACAGATCCCCTACAGACTGATCCTTTACAAACAGATCCCCTGCAGACAGATCCTTTACAACATGACCCCCTACAAAATGATCCCCGAGAAACAGATCCACTACAGGATTCCACCCCTGATCCTATTCCTGGAACCTCCAGGGATTCTAACCCAAGACCTTCGACTAGTAGAGACAGCTTTTGGAATACGGGAAACACCATGTCTTCGGAAGAGGCTTACAGGAAAGTAAAAGGAGGCGTGAATGCCTTGCAGAAGCACACAGTACATTTGACAAATCTGTGGTTACGCGGAAACCGCATCACGATGAGAGAATTGCGAAACATGTGGGATAACCTACGACGACGCATCTTAATGTTGCATCGAGATACAGGGAGGCAAGACGGCTCAGTGCCCAGCCATTATACAAGATCTCTTCTAGAAAGGTGCATGATGTTGACCGACATGGCTGACGCGCGGATATCAGCAAGACATTCCAGAGCTAGCGCTCGAAGTGAACGACACGCTGAAAGCAGGGATGCTTCTATGAGTGCAGGGACAAACTCAAATGAGGCTCAAAGTGATCTCAACTCTTCGACGGATAGCGTTGAAAATAGGTCATCGACACCCGGTCGCTCGCCGCACGCGCGCTCCGTGTCTGGAATAAGATCATCGCCTTCTCTTAGACGACGAATACAGTCGAGGTGGAGGCCAGATGACGAACTAAGAAGACGGGCACGAAACGGTGCCCCGAACCGTATGACTCCCAGAACCAACAGATCTCGCCGCGACTTAGCACGTTTCATCGAAATTAGCGCGACTCGTCATGAAATACGCATGCGCGCCATGCAAGTGCTCTCCATCATGTTCAACTTGATGATGATGTGCCTCGAAGAACGCGGCCTCAGCCAGCTCATTATAAGCATGCTGCGGACGCTGAAGAAAGCCTTAGCTTTGACTTGTCTCATGTTGATGATGAATAGAAACCAGGCTCGACAGGGTAACACTCAAGCGCCGACGCCGCAAAGAGTCGAGCCTTCGATAGTCGTTCGCATTCAAAACGTAGACGATGCCGGTCCGGTCAATGTAGACGGACCGGATGAACCGACTGCCAGGCCTACTTCCACTCCAGACAGCAATCCTTCTAGTAGCAAAAATCCTTCCAACGCTACAACAGATACCGATAAACCTCCACTAATACAAACGACACCGGCTGTAGAAAGAATGCAAGAGGAACCTGTGCCATCTACGTCTTCGAGCATTACAACCTCAAAACGATGGAGCAACAGGCTTGCAGTTCAAATAGCTGAAGCTAATAGAAATAACTCCGTCACTGCCAGAAACAGGAGAGATATATATTTAGAATGCAAACGCCAAAAAGCACTGCACAGAACTAACCCAACAGCCCATCCCATTAGCAAAAGAAGAGCTTTACCTCCAGTCACAAATCATAGGATACCTGCCCTACGGGTGTTTCCGAGTAAATTAAATCGTCCAAGGATTTCGACTCCTAGAACTGACCCTCGCAACGACGAGCCTATCGCCGGGCCGTCTAACGCCGTACAAAATGAAAATTTCCCACAAGACTCAAGAGACGAAATGTTAAATGAATTTGAACATAGGGTTAATCTAATAAGACTGGCGCATTTACAAGCAGTTAGATTGAGGACGGCGGCGCGGACGAGGTTCAGACGACTGCAAACGATTCGACTTTACACACCGTCGTCCGTTCGCGAAATGTTCGCGCTTCAGACGAATAACAGTGACAATCCACCGGGAAGTATGTCGCCTATACACAACGGTCCGGAGCTAGGGAATATGCGGTCGTTCGCTTCCTATCGGCCTCATATATTGACTCCTCGGGCGGGAGAAGGCAGTCGCACGGCTGAAGAGGCGGGCCCTGCTCACTTCCACACGGTGCTGAACAACGTCGCGATGCCGCTGATGCAGGTCAACGACCTCCCGGCCAACAGCACTGAGGCGCAGGGAAGCCAGCCGCCATTACCCAGCCGTTTGCCGAGAATAACCGAATACTTGCAGCCCATTCTTTTAGCCCAGGTATGTAACTGTTTCACTGCTTCAATTTTGATGTTTCCTTGCTTTTTATTTCCTTTATTTTGACGGCTGATGTGGCGCAGTGGTAAAGCGACTGCCTGCGACGTAAAGGTTCTGGGTTCGATTCTCGGTGGGACACTCACAAAGTTGATATTTATCACTTTGTGAATTTGTTCCCGGTCTGGTTAGGACATTGCAGGGTGAACCACCTGATTGTCCGAAAAGAAATGGTTCTGTGCTTCGGAGGGCACGTTAAGCCGTCGGTCCCGGTTGCTGTCTATGATTACTTAGACGGCGGTCGTAACACAACCATGTCAGAGGCCTTCTACTAGTAGTAGGCGGTTGAAAAACTGACACCAGGGTTCATCGTGTCGTTGGACGACTCGGTGTCCCACACGAAAAAAAAAATCCTTTATTTCTTAAATACATACTATGAACTCGGTTTTATCACGGTAATAGGTAATTAAACCACAGTATTTTAAGTGGGTTTGTTGACTATTTTCTCCATTAAGTTCTCGTTACTCCGTCAGTGCTTATTTGTTTTTTCACTATTTTGAAGTAGAGGTTAACATTAGCCAATACATCTATTGATTAGATGATCGATTCTAACCTAAACACGTTTCAGAACGCGATGGTAGTAGACGACGAGGTCAACGGGGGTGAAGGGAGCAGCGGCGGCGGCGGGGGCGGGGGCGGGGGCGGCGGTCCTCCCGGGGGAGGGGTGGGGGGGCGCGCGCGACGGATCAGTGCGGGGATGGCAGGGATGGCAGGGCTGCTGGACGCCGGCATCATCTCGGATACACTGCCCGCGCCTTCGCACAGAGTGCAGGCTTGGGACTTCACTACGGGGGACACGCCCGATATTGCCAACAGTAAGAACACGAGCTCACACGATAACATCACATGTATTGTGAGCGAAACGAGCTCGTCATTTCACGTCAAATAATAAATAATAGGCTTGATCATAGCAAGTGGAAAGATGTAGTCTGTGCCTACCTTATATGTATGTATGTATAGGTAATGCGAGCGAAGCGAACTCGTCGATTCAAATTAAAATAACAGTATGTCATGTATTACTAGTTTTTTCACATCAAAACACTTACCTAGATGTTGCGAGCTCGCCATTTCATGTTAAAATAATAAATGGGCGCGTATTGCGTATTTTTTATTATCATATAATTTTTAACACGAAATCGTCCCTATCTATCATTGGTAGATATATTATGTACTTATTTTCCGTTTTGAATGTTGTCTCCAAGGTTGTCTCTCACTCTCTAGTAACTATCGTTTACATTTATCAGGTACCAAAAACGTGGTGGTGCAGCGCTGCCGAATACACAACGATGCCAGCATAGATATATCCAAAGATGGCAGACTTCTAGTCGCCCTGCTTCCAGTGCCGCGGCTTAGGAATACCAATCATTGGCTAGGTGAGAACCATATGCTCTCTTTTATGCGATAGGATTCCTCATATTATTACGAGACAGACATGCCCGAATATATTTAAAATATTTTTCACGCCCTCTATTAAAAAAACTACGTTTTATTCACATATAGTGCGCCTAAAGTAGGTCATTGAGACTCTAGGGAGCGATAGTGATTTGAGTTTGGAACATTAATATCAGCAGCTAATCAAACGCAAATTCAGATGGGACCATTTTCATTGAAATACTACCTCGTATTTTCTATTTGATTATGTATTTAACACCTTGTATTTATCTCGGAAAGTAATTTGTCAAATGTTTATTGCTACAAATTACTGAAATGGTTTTGGAAATTTTGGACGTTTCTAATCACAATTTATAAGATGCAGGGTAATTATAACCTCTGAACAACGAGAATGAATGCACTTTAAAAGTGATGTTTCAGGAACTGTATAAGTATTTTTAATTTTTCTCATAGAGGGGGGCGAAAAGCAGTATGTATCACTGTATAGACCTGAAGTTATTTATTTGTCTCTGGATATCTCAAAGGCATTTGACAGGGTTTGGCACGCAAGCCTTATTAACAAGCCAACCTACGGGCTACCTGTGGCCTATGCTATCATTGAACAACTACAATTCTACAGGCGAAAAAGTGGCAACATCGCGCCAAAATTAATATTTAAATAGCAACACCGATGAAAATTACAACTACAGGCGTTTTTTGAAGCTACAGGTCTAAAATTTTACAAGTCACAGCTACAGTCACCTGTAGATTTCCATCGACAAACCATAGGGTAGATTTTGCTTTTAAAAACACAATCGAGCAAGTTTTTACAGGTGTTCATCAAAAGACTTGTAAACTACAACTGTAAAAACTTACAACTTGTGAATAATTTTACAGGTCGTCTGACCTAGGTAATTATTTTACAAGTGCAAGATTTGTGAAGTTTTAGACCTGTAGCTTCAAAAAACGCCTGTAGTTGTAATTTTCATCAGTGTTGCCATTTAAATATTAATTTTGGCGCGATGTTGCCACTTTTTCGCATGTAGAATTGTAGTTGTTCAATGATAGCATAAGACACAGATGACAGCACAGTTGTTGATAGATACCTGTCCGGTGCAAAGGCCAGCAATGAATGTACTCAATCTTGTCGAGAGGCCCTAGTGAGTCGCCTAAACTTGAAGCAATATCCGAATGGGGTGATGTAAATCTTGTCAACGCATCTAAAACACAGGCATGTCTTTTCTCTTCTAAACGGAGTCCTTTTGACCTGACTTCGACTTTCTGAGGTGTATCCGTGCCGATTTCCGACCATCTCGAGGTTCTTGGCATGAACCTTTCGTCTGACCTGAACTTTGAACAATATATCGAGTCTTTGGCCACACCTGCAGCTAAAAACTTGGAGTCTTCTCAAGGGTTCGGCGATATTTTACACCAGTACAGCTTTTACAACTTTACCAGGCTCAAGTCCTTTCCTGCATGGAGTATTGCTGTCACCTATGGGATGGATCTGCCAAATACCAGCTGGCAGCCCTCGACTCGATTGAGAAGCGCGCCAAGAAACTCATTGCTGATAGGACAATTATTGACGCAAAGTTGCAGAGCCTCAAACACCGTCACAAAGTAGCTTGCATGTCGGTGTTCTACAGGATACATTTCGGGGAGTGTGCACAGTCTCTCCATGACCTGGTACCTCGTTCACCATTCCATCTCCAGGGCACGAGACGCCGGTTGGGATTCCACCCTTATATCGTAGACACCCCGCAAATTCGCGCTTTGCTTCTAAATTTTTAATGCGAACTGCTAAAGAGTGGAACTCCTTGCCTGCGGATCTGTTTCCGGAACGTTACAACCTGGGCCTTTTCAAGACGAGAGTGAATAGGCATTATCTAAGTGAGCATGTTCCAACATCGTTTGCATCGTCACTTAACATCAGGTGAGATGGTAGACAAATGCTTACCAATTATTAATATAAAAAAAACATTACTTCAGCCCTTGTTATAAAAACTACAATTTTGTTTTTGCAGGTGTATATTCCCTGGAGTGGTCCCGGCTCGGACAGTGCCTGCACACGGCGGTGCTGGAGCAGAGCGCCGTATCGGTGGCATTGTCGCCGACCGCGCGCCACCTGGCCGTGGGGCTCGGCTCGCGGCGCTTCTCCACCACCCCGCACGCCCGGAGCAACGTGTTCGCGCTGCTGTACCGGCTCGAGCCGCTAGGTGAGTGCTGTATCGGTGGCATTGTCGCCGACCGCGCGCCACCTGGCCGTGGGGCTCGGCTCGCGGCGCTTCTCCACCACCCCGCACGCCCGGAGCAACGTGTTCGCGCTGCTGTACCGGCTCGAGCCGCTAGGTGAGTGCTGTATCGGTGGCATTGTCGCCGACCGCGCGCCACCTGGCCGTGGGGCTCGGCTCGCGGCGCTTCTCCACCACCCCGCACGCCCGGAGCAACGTGTTCGCGCTGCTGTACCGGCTCGAGCCGCTAGGTGAGTGCTGTATCGGTGGCATTGTCGCCGACCGCGCGCCACCTGGCCGTGGGGCTCGGCTCGCGGCGCTTCTCCACCACCCCGCACGCCCGGAGCAACGTGTTCGCGCTGCTGTACCGGCTCGAGCCGCTAGGTGAGTGCTGTATCGGTGGCATTGTCGCCGACCGCGCGCCACCTGGCCGTGGGGCTCGGCTCGCGGCGCTTCTCCACCACCCCGCACGCCCGGAGCAACGTGTTCGCGCTGCTGTACCGGCTCGAGCCGCTAGGTGAGCGGTCGCATGTGAAAACAGTACAACAATACGTATTACGATCTCGTCTTTTCATGTTAGAATATCAACACTACATGTATTGCAAGTAACTGGACATACAGGGTTATTTTTTATTCACCCCAGAAATTATACAGGGTGTTTCCTCTCATGATTCTGAACAACTTTCAGTATGGGGTCACCTGAGAAATCGCGAAAAAAAACCAGCTGCTCCATAGAAAAATTCATACCTACACTCGACCAAAATGTATGGAACAGCTGGATTTTTTTTCGTGATTTCGCAGGTGACCCCATAATGAAAGTTGTTCAGAATCATGTGAAGAATCACCCTGTAAAATTTCAGGGGTGAATAAAAAATAACCCTGTATATTGCAAGCGAAGTAACTCGTCGTTTCATGTTAAAATATCGACACTACTTGTATTGTGAGCGAAACGAGCCTATCATTTGACGTGAGTTCAATTCATATTTTTTTTCAAATATAAAACGCATTTAGGTAGTAATTAGGTAATAACCATGTTAATATTGTATTGCGAGGTAGACGTTTTACGTTAAAAAATAATAACTAGATTTATGATCCAGGGTAGTGGTCGTTTGATACACAGGGTTGCTCTGTTGACCGCTGCCCCAGTTGCACTTACGCTTTTATCTTGTTAATAAAACATCTATTTACTCAAATGACTCTCCAACAGAGAGCTCAAGCCGCACCGGTCTGTCACCGATCAAGGAGTTGGAACAAAACTGGGAGCAGGGCTTCACGAGCCTCAACTGCCTGCGCTGGGCCCCCCAGCCCGGCCAGGGGCTCGTCTACGCCAACAACACCGGACAGCTCATCATCATGAGCTAAATGCGCCAAAGGAGTAAAGGGTGAAGCAGGACTGACAAGGATTCGCACGCATCAAACTGGTTTTTCAGGAATCGAAATATACTGGATTGACATGCAGTTATTACGAGTGAGAGTAACTAGTATTGATCTCTTAAAAACCCCAAGTTGCTGCCGATCACCAGGATATATGGAACTATTACCCAGGAACCACTGCTGATTCGTAAGTAAGTATACCGAAAACCACGACTGAATCGCGTAGAATAGAATAAGACGGGTGAATTAGGGGATTGACACGGTTTTTGTTATGGCTAGGCATATGATTTATTGTCGTTAAGGCGAGTGTAGCCGTCAACGACCTCGACCGTGGCGCCACTTCACATTTTTTTCTCTTTATACAAACAATCTATCAGAATGTCCGATGTCCAAGTTTTTAGTATTATCCTTAAGTAAAATTAGAACCTACAAACTCAATGAAATATTCTCTGCAATTAAAGTTATGGAAATAAGTGTCTAAAAACGGCCACTTTTGGTATTAATTGCCATAACTTTAATTACAGCTAATATTTTATTGAGTTTGCAGGCTCTAATTTTACTTAAGGATAATACTAAAAACTTGGACATCGGACATTCTGATAGATTGTTTGTATAAAGAGAAAAAAAATGTGAAGTGGCGCCACGGTCGAGGCCGTTCACGAGTACACTCGCCTTAAATGACGAAAAACAACTGACGACGCGTTGTTTTCAGCAGAAAATTGAATGAACTTGAATTTCTAACCATATAAAATTTTGCTGTGAACATTTAAGACAGATCATAAAAACAGACTTTCATCTAGCCTTATTTATATCAAAAACTATAAGAAATTAATAAAGTTTTGCCGAAATTTAATATGGCTCAAAGTCACTGCCTCTAAGGCACATTCTCAATTGACTGACATTAAGCGGAGTATGTTAAAGATAGGAATCTGCCGAATGAAATGTACATATAAAAAAAACTACGCATTATTAAGCGGATAGGTAGTGTTCCGTTTATTGCTTCAAGTCAAATAAATGTGTTTCACAACTCTTATAGAAATTGCTCGGTACGAGGGTACTCGTGCTTAGTTAATGATCGCCTGGTTGTATTTTTTGTCTACATATATTTTGGGTCCCTGACGATGACCTTAGTCAGAATTGGATATTGGATATTGCCCTTGCTATTGGATATTTGCCGGCGGATATGCATCATCATCATTGTCAAATCATTACTAGATGGGATGAAAACCGCTTAGACACCTACGTCTGACATACACACAATCTAAAAATAAAACGATAGACCCCATTCTGTGCGCAAGTCATTGATACCACATTGTTTTTTACAAAAAAAAAATACGCCAAGATTTTCATCAAGTAGAGATGCATCTACGAAATGATGTTTGTATCTACAATGATATACTAGAACTCGAATTTTAATGATTACAAGCCAATGAGATTCAGTTTAAGGGTGCGTCTCCATTGAGCCTGAGCTGTACAGATAAATGTTATCCCCTAGTGTTTTTTCATAGCTTTTGAACTTTAAGTGAGGGTACAACATGCTTATATTAGATTGCATGCAGTTGTGATAGCAGAATTTATCTTTCGTTTACTTTGACCTAGAACAACAGTTTGTCTCAAGCCCGCATAGATTAACCAGTACAGACTACCAAGTGACTTCAAAAAGATTCTACCATAAAGAATGATTTTTGACATTGACAGCACATGAACGTACCCATTTAAGGTATCAACCGATACTGTTTTTTGCAATTATTAAGAATAACTAGTATATGTTGGTTAAATAGGTATGTTAAACCTAACTGTGAATGTAGACTTGCCATATTTCATTACAGTATTACATTTGCAGGAACTCTACTGCTTATGGAATTTTATTCAAATATGTTATGTACATGAATACATAATCAACTATATCACAATTTCTATCAAAATGTTCTGTTGTATGTGAAACACATTATAAACGCCTAATAAGCTAATACCGAACTAACCTAGATTTAAATCAATGTTCTATGTTTACTGATCTCCTTTACAATAGACTTTTAATTATTGGAACTTAGTAGTAAAATTATGTCCTATATATAAATATCAATTTACTGCTGTTTTTACACAAAAAGGTTTTAAATAACTATATGTATTTAGCCTTCTGGTTGAAATGTCACTTCTGAACTTAGGAGTGGTCATGCAGCTTACATCGTTACACAACGTCATAGTGTAGATAATGAATTCATGACTTAGATTCATGATAGTATAACGTAAAAATCATAGTCGCATAGCCTCAATTCTGACAGACTTATGCTGTTTATATTATTTCGTCCATAATATGAAAATTAGTTTATGAGACAGGACATCATCATGTTACTCTTTATTCTACACAGTATCATAGACCATGCTCTGTTTTTTGCCTTATTTAAGTAGTTTGATGTCACTTTAGAATGGAAGTTAATGACCGAATTAATTATATTTTTTGTCCCTTTTCGTTTGCTTCTATTGAAAAAGTGCTCAGAATCGTGAGCAATAAATCACACAATTTTATGTTTATTGTCACTTATTAAAATCTTTTCCTTTTTGTGTAAATTCAGTAAAGGCCACTCAAAACAAAACCGTCGCGTCGGCGCCCTAGACTGTTGTCTATTTTACCTAAAGATATTTACTTCGTGTATTTTGCATCACCGCTACGCACGCAAGTTTTGCCGATGTGCAGACGCAACGCAGTTTTGTATCTTGGCCTTAGAATAACTAAATTTAGTATACCTATTATAAATAACATGTAGAATATTTATTGGTAATATAATAATCAAGCGCCCCAGCTAGTTGCAGAAGCGTCAGTAATTCTTTTTAATCAAATCTGTAGTTGGGGTAGATCTATCACTATAAAATAGTAATAATTTATAATACGCATGCTGCCTTCCTGTGAGTAAACATTCAAAAGGTTGATTCATACATAATTAATCTTCTGAAGAATATGAAAATTAAGGTGTACAAAATTTAATTCAATTAATATATGCATTAGGTAAATATTTCTTTTGTTTTTCGGCTGACCTAAACCTTTGCTCTCGGGAAGGCGAGCTAGTTTTTTACCTAATCCCCTGATTTAGTTCTTCCATTATGTTTAACAATGTATTTATTTGAGTTTTGGTTGAAAGTTTTACTTATGTTTTTATTATAATGAGCGCATATTTTCACAGCCAATATTAAAATGTTCAGCTCTTTTATATCTTATTTATTTGCTAATTAAGTTGATGCAAATTATTTTATGAGGATGACTTGGATCAAACCGTGCAAACATTGCGTTTAGACTGATTGTTTCATCCAGGGTATGGTTGGTTTGTTCTTTTAGTCATGTTAAACTCTCCTAAGAAGGATATATTTCTCAATTTCGATTATTTCGTTCATAAACAGATTTAGACTTTCTTACTCAAATTAGCTATCCTTGCTTTATATCTAGGACGTACTCGCGTTATCTTGTATTAACATAAAACTGTTGTAATAAATTTTTTTATCCTTCTTTGGATAGTTAATAAGATATTAATTTGTACAGATTACCAATAAGTAAAAAGTGTACAGCGGAATACACTATGCTTGTGTCTTTGAAATAAAAATCTTAATGTAACAACGCTTTCTTATTCTACACCTAGGAAGGTTAATAAAACAATGTTGTTGATATAAATATCTTATTTTATTCAGTTTCGATAGAATATAATTGCATTATTGACGCTGGCGAATAAAAAATATTACACTTGAAATTATTCTTACCAAAATTTTGATAATTTTGAGATGTGTACTTGCAGACAAAACTAAAGTGCAACCTTGAGATAGAACAAACTCTAGAATATTCTTTAAACAGTTTTCATTATATGGACAATATTAAACAATTAGATACGTTTTTTATAAATCAAACTATGTAATTGAAGTGTAACTTAGGAATTAAACAGACTGTGGAATATAAAATACGCAACCAATACTGACATTATGTATATAATATACTCCCTTCATATTCAACAATTTATACTTCTGTTATTGATCTATAATAAAAAAGAAACACAAAAATTAAATAAAATGGCATAATATACAAATTTTATAAGATTCATGGATTTTGGGATGCATTTAATAACTGATCTATTTTCGTAATTTCTAAAGATAGTAAACTTAGGAGGAATCGTAGGCTAACGCGACAAATAATTATATTTCGATTGTGACTGGAAAATGTCACTATACACGTCATAAAACTAAAATGGTTCCAACAAGTTACAAAAACAAAGTCAAACCATAAGAATAAGTAACACTAATCCCTACAATCTTTAATAAAAATGTTAATTTGCTCGTAGCACAAATACCTATATACTTTCTTCCCTGACTGATCACAGACCAAAATGTAAAATCCGTTTAGAATTTCAATGTTACTGAACTCAGCAGCGCCATACAACACCCTCTGGTGACTTAGAAGCGTTTAAATATGATAGCATCTATAACTAACTTGTAGTCGAGGAGGAAGTGGCGACTGGCGATTATGAAATGCAACCGAGGCGCGAGCGGGAGGTTAGTGGTCGACGGGCTTCAGCTCCTTGATCTGTTTTATAAGGTAGGCCTTCTCGTCGTTGAACTGCTCGTCCTCGGAGCGGTCCGTGTGGAACTTGGTGAGGAAGTCTACCAGCTTGTCCTGATTCCTCAGCAGGATGTCCAGGATGGGTTTTGGTTTGTTTGGATTGGCTACGAATACCTGAAATATGTATGACGATGTTTATAAAGGATCCAATACATAATAGTGTGATATGTACTAAGTCCACAGTCAATTTAATATCAAGGGTTGTTACGCGCTAGGAGAGCTGCTACAAAATTATTACTTGTCCAAATGTTCCAAAATATCAGCACAGTTAAAATTATGACAGCGTTTTGTCGTTTATACTTTGTAACTGTTGGGATACCAAATTTCATGTTAAACAAGATGTTAAAATGTCAAAGTTATTTCTGTTGTTCAGTCACAGACATTTTGCAATTCTGACAAAGCGACCGTAAGGGTCGCCGCAGACCTAACAACTGCCGCGCGACAATTGCTCGCGATAGCTCTTGACATCTCGTGACATTTGTCCTCTGCGGCAGAAGCGGACACGCGCGACAGCTCGAGCTGCCGCGAGCATCCGCGTGACGACGGCAGAACAGCGCGCAAGTCCGCTGTTGCGCTAGACAGTGTTGCCAACTTCATCATATTTAAATTGAATTCCGTGGATGGGATGCATCCAGTGACAGGAAATAATACCAACTACGAATACCTACTCACCACAACTATTTTTATCATGACAAACATTCCAATTTCAGCTGAGTCATATTGAACACACAAATTTAAATAGTTAAGATGTAAAAGGGTCTTCCCCGCTAGAAAAATTAAAACAATCGAAATCATGAGGTTGATCTTAGGTGAGCTCATTTTAGTAATTAATATATTTTATTTAAAAAAAAGAACAGTATCTTTTTATTTCTACTTTGATGGCAACACCGAAAAATTATCGCTTGCGAGCTGTCATCGCCAGACGGACACAAGCGCACTCAAGATCCAGCGCGAGCATGCTCGAGCACCCGCGCGTAAGTCGCGCGCCGCCGCGAGCAATGGCGCCCATACCTGCCAGAGCACTTTAGCTGTCACCGGCCAATATCGCCCATTATATCAATTACGTAAGGGTGATTTTCGGATTTCTATGAAAAGTGCTCGAGCTGCCGCTCGCAAAAACGGCGGTTTGGTCTGCGGCGGCCCTACGGAGTCGCTCGAGAAAAATTGCGCAGAATTTCAAACCACTTACCTTGAACACATGGAACGCCTCGAACTGTATATTGCGCGACTTCTCCTTGAGCATGTTCATCATGAGCTTGAGGTTGTCGGGGTTGGTGATGTAGCGCGTCATGATGGAGAAGTTGTGGCGATCCAGTAGCAGCTCTCCGAGCAGCTTGAGGCTCTGCCGCCGCGTCACGTAGTTCTCCGAGTTCAGCAGCCGCTGGTAGTGGCTGAACACTTTGTCGTAGTTCGCTTCTAGAAACTCCGCGCACAGCATTTTGTGTCGCGTTAGCAATTCCTGTCGGTACATTAATCAGAGATTACAATTGACATCAAAACAGTAAAAAAATATAACTAACACGCGTAATGTTGGGTTTATAACTTTGAAGCAAGCAATGCAAATTACCCTTCGTCGTTAGAGGCCTGCTGCAATATAAGACTCCCAATGATCGTATTTAAAAGTTACTGGGCTAGATTCGGATAGAGCAAGAGTAAAATACAAGAGCAGCGCTGCGTGACGCGGGTCCGCCAACACGCGGCGCGTACAACCCGTCCGAAAGCGAGTACACCTTGCCGTATTACAGCTACTTAGGCACGATGCACCTTCTAAATTCGGACGGATAATTATGTCGCGCGTGCTGCCCGTTTCAGGGAGCGTTGAGCCTATAACGGTAAGTTGATTTAGATAACAAACCTTAAAAGTAGAGAAGGCATCTGAGGCGATATCAAAAGTGGAAACTTCTACGTAACGGAAGAAATTGTAAAAATCGTCTGAATATAGCATTATCTTCGCAAGCGCTTCGTATCGCGCGCACTCCCGAAGCATCGTGCCGCAGTTCGAGGCTATCTCCTGGTGTTCGTACCTAGAACATAGGATAAAATATTCTGAATTATTCCTAGAATATAGGATAAATATTTTTGCTGAAATATTCGAATATGACAAGAACAGTCGACTGCGAGGCCATCATCTCAAATTAAAGGCGCAAAGATCTCACAGGAACCCGCACAAACACTGACTAACCGAGTGGTGAAATCGTGGAATGACCTGCCTGACAGTGTAGTTTCGCCAACAAGCATAAATGCATTTAAAAACAAACTAGACGAACATCAAAAACAGTGTCGTGGCAAATCCAAAAATTAAACTTAAATAAGTAAAGTTAACCAAAGTACTATACATGGTGTAAAAAAATTAGCTAAGAATATTTTATGGGGTGAACCAGTGCGTGAAGCTGAACAACTTTCCCCAAGGAACATAGGTCGAAATATGAAAAAAAATTGGCCCTCCCATACAAATTATCCCGGCCGGGTAACACACTAAGTATGGGAGGGTCGAATAATTTTTTCATATTTCGACCTATGTTCCTTGGGGAAAGTTGTTCAGTTTCACGTACTGGTTCACCCCTTAAAATATTCTCAGCAAATTTTTTTACACCTTATATAGTGACGAACTTGAACTGTGAATAGGATGCAGGCGTTATCAGTTGTTTCAACTGCCTGCCTGTTCAAATAAATAATAAATAAGTTATTATACAAGGTGTAACAGGTTATAACAAGCCGAAAGGAGGTCAAGGTACTCATGAAACTGAACAACTTTCCCCATTGAACATTGGTCAAACGAAATATAAAAAAAATTAGAGTTCCCATACAAAATCTCCGATCAGGTGCCTATGTTATGAAACTACAGGCTACAAGTCTACAGGTGAAATTCTTAGTACATTACGTAGCCGGTTATATTCCTGGTCTCATAATGGCTAACCGACTACGCAATGAACATCGTATTTCACCTGTAAAATTGTAGCCTGTAGTTTGATAATATCCGGTACAGCTGGTTAATTTACTCTGTAGGGTCTGATTTTCTTTTCATAAATCGTCCTATGTTCCATGGGTAAAGTTGTTCAGTTTCATGAAAAGCTTGACCTCCTATCGGCTTGTTTTATTCTCCTTGTTACTCTTTGTATGAAGCTTTCAGCATATTAAATAAAAATATAAGACGCAGAGGCTCCTGAGTTCGGTTCCTAGCCTGGACAGATCTTTGAATGATGAATCGAAATACTAATCTTGAGTGTTCCTATTTATGTCAATGACACTTTGATAGGTCGGGCATCCACTTTTTGAAATAAACACTTACAATTCGCTTATATTAACCAAAACAAAATTGAGCCTGGAACGCACAAACATCATACTAGGTACCTACTAATTACGACGACAACGTTGTGTTGTCAAAGAAAGGATCGCTCGTTGATGTTTATTGACGATAGTAGGTACCGTAGTACCCATGTAAAAGGTATAATGGGAAAACGAGGGTTTAATTCTGACTTTGTCTGTGTCGGAATAATGTCTGTCTGACAATCAATAATTGCGCCAATTAAAAAGTGATCAGATATAACTTTTAAAAAAAGGCAACTGTAAACTGTATGAAATAGACTGCATATTTGGGCAAGAAATATTTCAACTCCGCGTTAACAGCCCATTCAAGTTGACGGATATTATTATAGCAGAAGTACCTGAAACTGTCCGAAAAAGGGTTGTATGTACGATGTAGTCACCCTTATATTCATACAAAACAAATGTTGTGTTTTCTCAAAACGAAGCAAATCCTTGAGGCGATTGTTTGATGAACCAGTACATACTACATTACGATCAAGAATTCCTGTTTGGTTAGTAATTTTAGCTGAGATTTGCAAAGATTTCGGAGTCAGCTTTTTGGGGGAGCCAACGACATGGGTTGAAAACATTCCATGGCTTATTTCACAGCTCCAGTTGAGTCATATAGCCATTGAATGTGCTTGTAGCTGTCACATTTCTGTAGCATAGCCATCATTTTGGCACATTGCGCAGAGAACAGAACAAGTTAACTTAACTCAACAACTGAACAACAAAGGAATAACAAATGTGTTTTCTTTCTTTCTTTCGAACAATGGAACTGGACAACATTTGAACAACAACTAAACAACAGCTGAACACTTACCGTACAACAATTGTCAGGTACGGTGAAGATAGGGATTTGAGTATTGGCAAAAAAAAAACCTTCGTTTCATTGTTATGGCTAGGCATATGATTTATTGTCGTTAAGGCGAGTGTAGCCGTCAACGACCTCGACCGTGGCGCCACTTCACATTTTTTTCTCTTTATACAAACAATCTATCAGAATGTCCGATGTCCAAGTTTTTAGTATTATCCTTAAGTAAAATTAGAACCTACAAACTCAATGAAATATTCTCTGCAATTAAAGTTATGGAAATAAGTGTCTAAAAACGGCCACTTTTGGTATTAATTGCCATAACTTTAATTACAGCTAATATTTTATTGAGTTTGCAGGCTCTAATTTTACTTAAGGATAATACTAAAAACTTGGACATCGGACATTCTGATAGATTGTTTGTATAAAGAGAAAAAAAATGTGAAGTGGCGCCACGGTCGAGGCCGTTCACGAGTACACTCGCCTTAAATGACGAAAAACAACTGACGACGCGTTGTTTTCAGCAGAAAATTGAATGAACTTGAATTTCTAACCATATAAAATTTTGCTGTGAACATTTAAGACAGATCATAAAAACAGACTTTCATCTAGCCTTATTTATATCAAAAACTATAAGAAATTAATAAAGTTTTGCCGAAATTTAATATGGCTCAAAGTCACTGCCTCTAAGGCACATTCTCAATTGACTGACATTAAGCGGAGTATGTTAAAGATAGGAATCTGCCGAATGAAATGTACATATAAAAAAAACTACGCATTATTAAGCGGATAGGTAGTGTTCCGTTTATTGCTTCAAGTCAAATAAATGTGTTTCACAACTCTTATAGAAATTGCTCGGTACGAGGGTACTCGTGCTTAGTTAATGATCGCCTGGTTGTATTTTTTGTCTACATATATTTTGGGTCCCTGACGATGACCTTAGTCAGAATTGGATATTGGATATTGCCCTTGCTATTGGATATTTGCCGGCGGATATGCATCATCATCATTGTCAAATCATTACTAGATGGGATGAAAACCGCTTAGACACCTACGTCTGACATACACACAATCTAAAAATAAAACGATAGACCCCATTCTGTGCGCAAGTCATTGATACCACATTGTTTTTTACAAAAAAAAAATACGCCAAGATTTTCATCAAGTAGAGATGCATCTACGAAATGATGTTTGTATCTACAATGATATACTAGAACTCGAATTTTAATGATTACAAGCCAATGAGATTCAGTTTAAGGGTGCGTCTCCATTGAGCCTGAGCTGTACAGATAAATGTTATCCCCTAGTGTTTTTTCATAGCTTTTGAACTTTAAGTGAGGGTACAACATGCTTATATTAGATTGCATGCAGTTGTGATAGCAGAATTTATCTTTCGTTTACTTTGACCTAGAACAACAGTTTGTCTCAAGCCCGCATAGATTAACCAGTACAGACTACCAAGTGACTTCAAAAAGATTCTACCATAAAGAATGATTTTTGACATTGACAGCACATGAACGTACCCATTTAAGGTATCAACCGATACTGTTTTTTGCAATTATTAAGAATAACTAGTATATGTTGGTTAAATAGGTATGTTAAACCTAACTGTGAATGTAGACTTGCCATATTTCATTACAGTATTACATTTGCAGGAACTCTACTGCTTATGGAATTTTATTCAAATATGTTATGTACATGAATACATAATCAACTATATCACAATTTCTATCAAAATGTTCTGTTGTATGTGAAACACATTATAAACGCCTAATAAGCTAATACCGAACTAACCTAGATTTAAATCAATGTTCTATGTTTACTGATCTCCTTTACAATAGACTTTTAATTATTGGAACTTAGTAGTAAAATTATGTCCTATATATAAATATCAATTTACTGCTGTTTTTACACAAAAAGGTTTTAAATAACTATATGTATTTAGCCTTCTGGTTGAAATGTCACTTCTGAACTTAGGAGTGGTCATGCAGCTTACATCGTTACACAACGTCATAGTGTAGATAATGAATTCATGACTTAGATTCATGATAGTATAACGTAAAAATCATAGTCGCATAGCCTCAATTCTGACAGACTTATGCTGTTTATATTATTTCGTCCATAATATGAAAATTAGTTTATGAGACAGGACATCATCATGTTACTCTTTATTCTACACAGTATCATAGACCATGCTCTGTTTTTTGCCTTATTTAAGTAGTTTGATGTCACTTTAGAATGGAAGTTAATGACCGAATTAATTATATTTTTTGTCCCTTTTCGTTTGCTTCTATTGAAAAAGTGCTCAGAATCGTGAGCAATAAATCACACAATTTTATGTTTATTGTCACTTATTAAAATCTTTTCCTTTTTGTGTAAATTCAGTAAAGGCCACTCAAAACAAAACCGTCGCGTCGGCGCCCTAGACTGTTGTCTATTTTACCTAAAGATATTTACTTCGTGTATTTTGCATCACCGCTACGCACGCAAGTTTTGCCGATGTGCAGACGCAACGCAGTTTTGTATCTTGGCCTTAGAATAACTAAATTTAGTATACCTATTATAAATAACATGTAGAATATTTATTGGTAATATAATAATCAAGCGCCCCAGCTAGTTGCAGAAGCGTCAGTAATTCTTTTTAATCAAATCTGTAGTTGGGGTAGATCTATCACTATAAAATAGTAATAATTTATAATACGCATGCTGCCTTCCTGTGAGTAAACATTCAAAAGGTTGATTCATACATAATTAATCTTCTGAAGAATATGAAAATTAAGGTGTACAAAATTTAATTCAATTAATATATGCATTAGGTAAATATTTCTTTTGTTTTTCGGCTGACCTAAACCTTTGCTCTCGGGAAGGCGAGCTAGTTTTTTACCTAATCCCCTGATTTAGTTCTTCCATTATGTTTAACAATGTATTTATTTGAGTTTTGGTTGAAAGTTTTACTTATGTTTTTATTATAATGAGCGCATATTTTCACAGCCAATATTAAAATGTTCAGCTCTTTTATATCTTATTTATTTGCTAATTAAGTTGATGCAAATTATTTTATGAGGATGACTTGGATCAAACCGTGCAAACATTGCGTTTAGACTGATTGTTTCATCCAGGGTATGGTTGGTTTGTTCTTTTAGTCATGTTAAACTCTCCTAAGAAGGATATATTTCTCAATTTCGATTATTTCGTTCATAAACAGATTTAGACTTTCTTACTCAAATTAGCTATCCTTGCTTTATATCTAGGACGTACTCGCGTTATCTTGTATTAACATAAAACTGTTGTAATAAATTTTTTTATCCTTCTTTGGATAGTTAATAAGATATTAATTTGTACAGATTACCAATAAGTAAAAAGTGTACAGCGGAATACACTATGCTTGTGTCTTTGAAATAAAAATCTTAATGTAACAACGCTTTCTTATTCTACACCTAGGAAGGTTAATAAAACAATGTTGTTGATATAAATATCTTATTTTATTCAGTTTCGATAGAATATAATTGCATTATTGACGCTGGCGAATAAAAAATATTACACTTGAAATTATTCTTACCAAAATTTTGATAATTTTGAGATGTGTACTTGCAGACAAAACTAAAGTGCAACCTTGAGATAGAACAAACTCTAGAATATTCTTTAAACAGTTTTCATTATATGGACAATATTAAACAATTAGATACGTTTTTTATAAATCAAACTATGTAATTGAAGTGTAACTTAGGAATTAAACAGACTGTGGAATATAAAATACGCAACCAATACTGACATTATGTATATAATATACTCCCTTCATATTCAACAATTTATACTTCTGTTATTGATCTATAATAAAAAAGAAACACAAAAATTAAATAAAATGGCATAATATACAAATTTTATAAGATTCATGGATTTTGGGATGCATTTAATAACTGATCTATTTTCGTAATTTCTAAAGATAGTAAACTTAGGAGGAATCGTAGGCTAACGCGACAAATAATTATATTTCGATTGTGACTGGAAAATGTCACTATACACGTCATAAAACTAAAATGGTTCCAACAAGTTACAAAAACAAAGTCAAACCATAAGAATAAGTAACACTAATCCCTACAATCTTTAATAAAAATGTTAATTTGCTCGTAGCACAAATACCTATATACTTTCTTCCCTGACTGATCACAGACCAAAATGTAAAATCCGTTTAGAATTTCAATGTTACTGAACTCAGCAGCGCCATACAACACCCTCTGGTGACTTAGAAGCGTTTAAATATGATAGCATCTATAACTAACTTGTAGTCGAGGAGGAAGTGGCGACTGGCGATTATGAAATGCAACCGAGGCGCGAGCGGGAGGTTAGTGGTCGACGGGCTTCAGCTCCTTGATCTGTTTTATAAGGTAGGCCTTCTCGTCGTTGAACTGCTCGTCCTCGGAGCGGTCCGTGTGGAACTTGGTGAGGAAGTCTACCAGCTTGTCCTGATTCCTCAGCAGGATGTCCAGGATGGGTTTTGGTTTGTTTGGATTGGCTACGAATACCTGAAATATGTATGACGATGTTTATAAAGGATCCAATACATAATAGTGTGATATGTACTAAGTCCACAGTCAATTTAATATCAAGGGTTGTTACGCGCTAGGAGAGCTGCTACAAAATTATTACTTGTCCAAATGTTCCAAAATATCAGCACAGTTAAAATTATGACAGCGTTTTGTCGTTTATACTTTGTAACTGTTGGGATACCAAATTTCATGTTAAACAAGATGTTAAAATGTCAAAGTTATTTCTGTTGTTCAGTCACAGACATTTTGCAATTCTGACAAAGCGACCGTAAGGGTCGCCGCAGACCTAACAACTGCCGCGCGACAATTGCTCGCGATAGCTCTTGACATCTCGTGACATTTGTCCTCTGCGGCAGAAGCGGACACGCGCGACAGCTCGAGCTGCCGCGAGCATCCGCGTGACGACGGCAGAACAGCGCGCAAGTCCGCTGTTGCGCTAGACAGTGTTGCCAACTTCATCATATTTAAATTGAATTCCGTGGATGGGATGCATCCAGTGACAGGAAATAATACCAACTACGAATACCTACTCACCACAACTATTTTTATCATGACAAACATTCCAATTTCAGCTGAGTCATATTGAACACACAAATTTAAATAGTTAAGATGTAAAAGGGTCTTCCCCGCTAGAAAAATTAAAACAATCGAAATCATGAGGTTGATCTTAGGTGAGCTCATTTTAGTAATTAATATATTTTATTTAAAAAAAAGAACAGTATCTTTTTATTTCTACTTTGATGGCAACACCGAAAAATTATCGCTTGCGAGCTGTCATCGCCAGACGGACACAAGCGCACTCAAGATCCAGCGCGAGCATGCTCGAGCACCCGCGCGTAAGTCGCGCGCCGCCGCGAGCAATGGCGCCCATACCTGCCAGAGCACTTTAGCTGTCACCGGCCAATATCGCCCATTATATCAATTACGTAAGGGTGATTTTCGGATTTCTATGAAAAGTGCTCGAGCTGCCGCTCGCAAAAACGGCGGTTTGGTCTGCGGCGGCCCTACGGAGTCGCTCGAGAAAAATTGCGCAGAATTTCAAACCACTTACCTTGAACACATGGAACGCCTCGAACTGTATATTGCGCGACTTCTCCTTGAGCATGTTCATCATGAGCTTGAGGTTGTCGGGGTTGGTGATGTAGCGCGTCATGATGGAGAAGTTGTGGCGATCCAGTAGCAGCTCTCCGAGCAGCTTGAGGCTCTGCCGCCGCGTCACGTAGTTCTCCGAGTTCAGCAGCCGCTGGTAGTGGCTGAACACTTTGTCGTAGTTCGCTTCTAGAAACTCCGCGCACAGCATTTTGTGTCGCGTTAGCAATTCCTGTCGGTACATTAATCAGAGATTACAATTGACATCAAAACAGTAAAAAAATATAACTAACACGCGTAATGTTGGGTTTATAACTTTGAAGCAAGCAATGCAAATTACCCTTCGTCGTTAGAGGCCTGCTGCAATATAAGACTCCCAATGATCGTATTTAAAAGTTACTGGGCTAGATTCGGATAGAGCAAGAGTAAAATACAAGAGCAGCGCTGCGTGACGCGGGTCCGCCAACACGCGGCGCGTACAACCCGTCCGAAAGCGAGTACACCTTGCCGTATTACAGCTACTTAGGCACGATGCACCTTCTAAATTCGGACGGATAATTATGTCGCGCGTGCTGCCCGTTTCAGGGAGCGTTGAGCCTATAACGGTAAGTTGATTTAGATAACAAACCTTAAAAGTAGAGAAGGCATCTGAGGCGATATCAAAAGTGGAAACTTCTACGTAACGGAAGAAATTGTAAAAATCGTCTGAATATAGCATTATCTTCGCAAGCGCTTCGTATCGCGCGCACTCCCGAAGCATCGTGCCGCAGTTCGAGGCTATCTCCTGGTGTTCGTACCTAGAACATAGGATAAAATATTCTGAATTATTCCTAGAATATAGGATAAATATTTTTGCTGAAATATTCGAATATGACAAGAACAGTCGACTGCGAGGCCATCATCTCAAATTAAAGGCGCAAAGATCTCACAGGAACCCGCACAAACACTGACTAACCGAGTGGTGAAATCGTGGAATGACCTGCCTGACAGTGTAGTTTCGCCAACAAGCATAAATGCATTTAAAAACAAACTAGACGAACATCAAAAACAGTGTCGTGGCAAATCCAAAAATTAAACTTAAATAAGTAAAGTTAACCAAAGTACTATACATGGTGTAAAAAAATTAGCTAAGAATATTTTATGGGGTGAACCAGTGCGTGAAGCTGAACAACTTTCCCCAAGGAACATAGGTCGAAATATGAAAAAAAATTGGCCCTCCCATACAAATTATCCCGGCCGGGTAACACACTAAGTATGGGAGGGTCGAATAATTTTTTCATATTTCGACCTATGTTCCTTGGGGAAAGTTGTTCAGTTTCACGTACTGGTTCACCCCTTAAAATATTCTCAGCAAATTTTTTTACACCTTATATAGTGACGAACTTGAACTGTGAATAGGATGCAGGCGTTATCAGTTGTTTCAACTGCCTGCCTGTTCAAATAAATAATAAATAAGTTATTATACAAGGTGTAACAGGTTATAACAAGCCGAAAGGAGGTCAAGGTACTCATGAAACTGAACAACTTTCCCCATTGAACATTGGTCAAACGAAATATAAAAAAAATTAGAGTTCCCATACAAAATCTCCGATCAGGTGCCTATGTTATGAAACTACAGGCTACAAGTCTACAGGTGAAATTCTTAGTACATTACGTAGCCGGTTATATTCCTGGTCTCATAATGGCTAACCGACTACGCAATGAACATCGTATTTCACCTGTAAAATTGTAGCCTGTAGTTTGATAATATCCGGTACAGCTGGTTAATTTACTCTGTAGGGTCTGATTTTCTTTTCATAAATCGTCCTATGTTCCATGGGTAAAGTTGTTCAGTTTCATGAAAAGCTTGACCTCCTATCGGCTTGTTTTATTCTCCTTGTTACTCTTTGTATGAAGCTTTCAGCATATTAAATAAAAATATAAGACGCAGAGGCTCCTGAGTTCGGTTCCTAGCCTGGACAGATCTTTGAATGATGAATCGAAATACTAATCTTGAGTGTTCCTATTTATGTCAATGACACTTTGATAGGTCGGGCATCCACTTTTTGAAATAAACACTTACAATTCGCTTATATTAACCAAAACAAAATTGAGCCTGGAACGCACAAACATCATACTAGGTACCTACTAATTACGACGACAACGTTGTGTTGTCAAAGAAAGGATCGCTCGTTGATGTTTATTGACGATAGTAGGTACCGTAGTACCCATGTAAAAGGTATAATGGGAAAACGAGGGTTTAATTCTGACTTTGTCTGTGTCGGAATAATGTCTGTCTGACAATCAATAATTGCGCCAATTAAAAAGTGATCAGATATAACTTTTAAAAAAAGGCAACTGTAAACTGTATGAAATAGACTGCATATTTGGGCAAGAAATATTTCAACTCCGCGTTAACAGCCCATTCAAGTTGACGGATATTATTATAGCAGAAGTACCTGAAACTGTCCGAAAAAGGGTTGTATGTACGATGTAGTCACCCTTATATTCATACAAAACAAATGTTGTGTTTTCTCAAAACGAAGCAAATCCTTGAGGCGATTGTTTGATGAACCAGTACATACTACATTACGATCAAGAATTCCTGTTTGGTTAGTAATTTTAGCTGAGATTTGCAAAGATTTCGGAGTCAGCTTTTTGGGGGAGCCAACGACATGGGTTGAAAACATTCCATGGCTTATTTCACAGCTCCAGTTGAGTCATATAGCCATTGAATGTGCTTGTAGCTGTCACATTTCTGTAGCATAGCCATCATTTTGGCACATTGCGCAGAGAACAGAACAAGTTAACTTAACTCAACAACTGAACAACAAAGGAATAACAAATGTGTTTTCTTTCTTTCTTTCGAACAATGGAACTGGACAACATTTGAACAACAACTAAACAACAGCTGAACACTTACCGTACAACAATTGTCAGGTACGGTGAAGATAGGGATTTGAGTATTGGCAAAAAAAAAACCTTCGTTTCATTACTCAATTTCTCGAAGAAAGAGCCTTCTCATTAAGATATTACGCGTCTGTAATTTCTATAGGCAGAAACGGCAGAATGCATAAATCAGGTCTTAATACAACCGTTTTCGAATTCATGATTCGAACATTATGAGGCGAGTGTCGATAAACTACTATTGTAATTTAAACTGATGGTAAATAACTGCCATCATTTTTTGGGTTCAAGTGACATCACTTGCTATGAGTGTACGTGTACAGTTTAGGCAGAAAGAGACGGACGAAATATTGTAAAAAATTGCACCTTTGTCTTCTAGACCATCAATATTCAAAAATACAAAAATTACAATGTTCAGTATGGAAGCACATGTTTGTTTTTTAATGTTCTTGTTTTGAAGAAGTTCCCGTTTAGTGATTTGATTTATTTTTGCAAACTTACAAAAATTTTAAGTGTGGGCAGGGTTTTGTAAATTTTCAAAAATTGTTTACCTAACACGGGAAGTGTTATTGTAGAGTTACCAATTCGCGACCTGAACACAGTCCATAATGCGGTCAAGCAGACAGGGTGGATGCATGTCCTGATGATGAAACTAAATAATAACTTAAAAATAATAATAGTGGGCACGAGATTCGGAAACTTACCAACTAAAATTCTTTGTTGCACATAGTACAAAAAATACAGACTTACCCAGACATCAAAGTGAAAAGTATCTCGGGTTTGGTGCATATGTACTCAACGGTGGGCGATCGGGTGCCGATCTGACGCCGGAGTACGTTGTTGAACACTTGCGCCACATCCTTCTTCCCTTCGAAGTCGATGCGGTTCAAATTCTGAAAGACAAAACAATATTGTGAGTACTACTAAGTTGGTGAGAGGATGATGTTAAAGGAAAAAGATACCTTATGAATATCTACACTGAACTATGTGAGGAAAATAGATGCTATCTTATCTTATTTAGCCTTCATCGTCCCACTGCTGGGGAAAGGTCTTCTCTTTCCATCTTGTTCTACCCTGGGCCTCCAAGTGTCAGAATTTGCTAAAGGCATCTAGCTCGTTGCGCCACCTATTGATTTTGCCCACAGATCGTCTGGCATACGATAAACGTGACCGGCCCAATCCCATTTAAGCTTAATTTAATATCACAAATTTTTGTCTTGGAACGTAGTATGGTATTCCGACACGGTGAGTCTGCAGCAGGCCTAACATACTGCGCTCCATGGCTCGCTAGCTCTTGAGGCTGGACCTTTGAGCTTCTGTCAAATATAAATCTGAGCACCGCAGGTGAGGATTGGGAGAATGTATGTACATGTTTTCATTTGAAGTTTGAATTGGTAGGTCACTCTTCATGTGCTCTTTCATGGTCCAATGATGATATATAGAGACTGGGCTAAATGCAACTTCAAAAGTATGAATATATGCATGCAAATATGCATGAAAAGTGACGAAACTTGGCAATATATGCAAAATCAAATTAGCAAAACACACTTAAAGACAAGACAAACACAAGACAGGAAGGAAAACAAAAAAAGGCGCAGTTAGGTCAAAAAATATTGAAAATGCAAATAATCGAATGCGTGTGATGCCGGCTTAGAATAGCATCACCCCATTTCTTTCCCGTGGGAGTTATTAGAGGCGACTAAGGGACTCAAGGGTGTGTATTGCAATTTTAGGCGATGGCCTGACAACCTGTCCCTATGGCGATACACAATTTTCTGATTGACCCTCAAATATATGTCAGACGGAGCGTAAATGTCTATTTTTCGGCCGTTTATGCTCTGTCTACTCCGCAAGGGATAATAGGCATGATGTATGTATGTATTTACTTTTTACAATGACCGATCATGACGTCAATAAGTGATAATGCTATCCTACATTGAATAAAGTTATTTCATTTTCATTTTCATTTTTCATTTTCACTCCTGTCTCTTTTGATATATATTATACAAAACTTTATTATTAAGAAATAAAGTAGTTATAAATTAAATATATTAAAATAATTGTATTGACTTTCCATTAATTGTATAAAAAAAGCAAAAATTATTGGAAAAACAAAAGAAGTTTTTATTATTTTTAATCTCAAGATAATAAACCTAGGACCCACTTGCCCTAAGGTAGACTTGGAGATATGTCCGCCTGTGTTCATTTTTGTTTTGCCGTTTCAATCATCTAAACAAAACTGACGCCGAAACATACTCTCCCCCACCCACAGTAATTTATCACACTACTATAACTTATTTACACCTCTACTTTAATAAATTAAGTTTGTAGTAATAGAGGGCAATGGCTGCTGAAATAATTTCCTCAAACAACATTTTCCTATAAATGATTTTATGCATGTACACTTAAATTCTTAAATATTTATTATGTACACAATGATGACAACAATAGGGAATCCCTCTTTACTAAATATAGGCCAGTCCATCTATGTGAGCCACTGCTTGAAGTGTCACTACTTCAATATACAAAAAATTTTATATTCAAGTATGTTACAATTTGTGTTAATATTCAATTTACATGAGATATAGGTACCTAATATGTTTTATCTTGGCAGGGGTAGTGACATTAGATTCAGGAGTAATACATAATATCATATCATAATACTATGAAAGCACTTAATTAATCATAGTGTAAATATATTTTCTACGCAGGTTTTGATGTTCAAATAGCAAACTGACCTGAATGAGCAGCAGCAAGAGATTTGTATTATACATCTCTTGAGCCAGTTGCGCCACAATGATGTCCGTTTGTGGCTCGGCATCTGATGTTCCATACAGCATGTTCTTTATCGCAACCTACAATACAAACAACAATCAGAACATGCTTCAAACACCACTTGTAACTTGTACTGATAACAGTTTTTACACTGACTCACCAAATTCTTGCTCACATCTTCTTGAGCTTTCTCGGCCTTCTTATCGCCCCTTTCTAACGCCGTAACTGCATCTTTCAGTGATCTCACAAGCTCCGCAGGGCTCTTCTGAGACTTACCAAAGAGAGGCATAGTATTTTTGTGATATTGTAGACAGTGCCTAAGCAATTCTTTCTACATAAGATTGTACCTGAAATTTAAGCAACAAACACGTTAAACGTAAACCACATCGTATCTCAGAGACCACAGAACTTTGCATGTACCACTTGCACTAGATATTCACGAGAATGCAAGAGAAATAAAATGAGATCTGACAAATTTACAAAAACCATTGCCAACCTGGGGCAAAATCACTGATCGTTATGAAACTTCGTGTCTTATTGTCTTATTGTTCAAAATAATGGAAATTACACAAATTATGCGGAATATAACTCACTTTCAGAATAAAAATTACAATTTTCCCTAGCAAGACAGACCACAGGCAAAACGAACAGCTGTGATGTCAATTCAATAGAAATGTTGCTATTTGAAAAAAACAAGTTAAGGTCATGTTCCGTGCGACTTGATCATGACGTTTTTTTTATATCTACCGTTTGCAAAATTGTACGGTGTACAACTGAATCGTTCACTCATTCCAGACTGCGAACGTGTCAAAATTTTGGCAGCCACTCATTCACTCACTCAGTAATTTGTCAGTTTTTAGGTTATATTCGTCCATTTATCCACGTTATTAGCCTAAAATACAGATTATTTGTGTTAAAACGACATGGCAGAGGCAGCCAGTGAAAAGTTGTCAAAAAAGTGAGTATTTGTACCACTAAAAGATCCTCTAAACATGCTCGCATTCAGAACTTTTTCGGCCGTCACCAGTACTCTTGGTCTGTCTGGTGCATTTCGAAATCAAATTCACCTGAAACGGGCCACGAATTACTCAACGGGCCTAAGCACACGGTTCGTTGATTTTCTTACCTTGGTATTTATGATTTGTCGTATTTAAATCTTATCTCATATGTTTTTGTAGTGAGTTAAAACGGCGACTCAAAGCCGAGCAAAAGGCAAAGGAGAAGGCTGAAAAAGCTGCAGCACAGCCTGTCGCTGAGGTTTCGGAAAATAAATCTTCTAAAGCCGCTGAGGAAGAAATCAGCCCCAATGAGTATTACAAGTTGCGGACTGCTGCAGTTGCAGCACTCAAGAGTGGACCAAAGGAGGAACATCCATACCCCCACAAATTCAATGTCACGACCTCCCTTGAGGAGTTCATCGAAAAGTACAATAATCTAAGCAGTGGAGAGGTTTTAGAAAATGTAACTTTATCAGTTGCTGGCAGAATTCACTCAATTAGGGAATCTGGAGCTAAGCTTATATTTTATGATCTGAGAGCAGAAGGAGTTAAAATTCAGGTCAGTCCTAAATTTTTTTAATTGTTCAACATTCCTAATAAATTTATATACTGATTAACATGTATGCAATTTCCAGGTGATGGCAAATGCTAAACTGTATGAATCAGAGGAGAAGTTTGCCCATGACACTGATAAACTGAGAAGAGGTGACATTATTGGCTGTGTGGGTCACCCTGGTAAGACTAAGAAAGGAGAATTGTCCATGATACCCAAAAACATTAAACTGCTCTCACCATGCCTGCACATGCTGCCACATTTACACTTTGGTCTTAAGGACAAGGAAACTAGATTTAGGAAGAGATATCTAGATCTCATTTTGAATGATAGGGTAAGTAATTTGCATGCAAACAAAAATAATTCAATTTTATAGGACACACACACAGTACAATTCAAACAAGTAAGTTGTCTTTTACTTATTTTAGGTGAGGCAAACTTTCTACATAAGAGCAAGAATCATTGCCTACATCAGAAGATTTTTGGACAATATGGGCTTCTTGGAGATTGAAACTCCTATGATGAACATGATTGCTGGAGGAGCCACAGCCAAGCCTTTCATAACACATCACAATGACCTGAACATGGACCTGTACATGAGGATAGCCCCAGAACTGTACCACAAGATGCTGGTAGTTGGTGGCCTAGACAGAGTATACGAAATTGGGCGACAGTTCAGAAATGAAGGCATTGATCTGACCCACAACCCTGAATTTACTACCTGTGAATTCTATATGGCATATGCCGATTATCATGACCTGATGACTATCACAGAGACTATGATCTCTGGGATGGTTAAAAGTATTCATGGAACTTACAAAGTAAGTATTCAAATCTTACTTTACACTTGAACATCACTGCAAACATTGTTCTGTTTATTTTATGATTGTCATTTATTTTAGATCAAGTACCACCCAGATGGCCCAGATGGTGAAGAAGTAGAGATTGACTTCACCCCACCTTTTGCAAGAATGCCTATGATTTCAACTCTGGAAAAAGCCCTGAATGTAAAACTACCCCCCTGTGACAAGTTGGACAGTCCAGAAACTAATGCCGTCCTCAGTCAACTATGTGAAAAACATGAGGTAATCATTTGTTTATATTATAATAATACAATTTATGTGAACAATGACAGATAAAATTTGTGATCTGTACATGCATTATCTTCTTGCAAATTTTTATTATCACCATTATTCTCGCTAACTAACTCTTTTGTCTTATAACTTCTTTATTTTTACTTATTGACATGAAGTTTTGAATGAAGATAGATGTTGTACTTAGTGAAAACAACAAGAAAAGAACATGATTAATTGGGTCGGTCCCACTATACCCATTACCCATTACAGTGGTCATACTGGGACTTCACTTTTTTTCTAAAAACAGTGCCAGTATACCCACTGATGACTGACGGAAATAGTGGGAATTACTTTTCATATGATCGTGTCCCAGAAAAACCATTTGCGGCGTTTATTAAACGCATGACAGCCTACATTAATATCTAGGCTGCTGCATACTGGCCACCACAATATAATACTTTCTTTTATCAGTGTGACATTAGATACACATTTTTCTGTCAAAATGAAAATGGCTTCGAAACGTAAGTATCTTATGTAGATGAGATATTTTGAATTAATATTTTACGTACGTACCTACCGGCCTATCTAACCTAGTTATATTTTCTAACTATATTATATTAACTTATCTTTCCTGTTTTTAATATAAACGCTCAGCATGCCAGCGCGTTTAAAAAAACGCAATGGTAATTATGGGAAATTTAGTGCCACTATTACCATTAATGGTTATTCTCAATGGGTATACTGGGACCGACCCGATGAATTTAAAGTATACATTGTGTGAAATTAGTTGTGCATGAAGTTCATTGAAGAACAGTACTGGTGTTTCAATGCATAGAAGCAAATAGATAAACAATAATATATGACAAACTAAAAATTTACTATTCTAAACAATTTTCCACCTATTCACAGGTAGAATGTCCTCCACCAAGGACAACTGCTAGACTTCTAGATAAACTGGTTGGAGAATTCCTTGAAGAGAAATGTATCAACCCTACATTTATAACTGACCACCCTCAAATCATGAGTCCCTTAGCTAAATATCATCGAGATACACCAGGCTTGACTGAAAGGTATGAATATGTACATATTGCTTTATAATATAAAATAAATAAAAAAAGTAGATGTTTCTAAAAATTATTGATAATTTTTTCAGATTTGAACTTTTTGTCATGAAGAAAGAAGTGTGCAATGCCTACACAGAGTTAAATGACCCAGCAACCCAACGTGAAAGATTTGAGGAGCAGGCTAAGAACCGTGCAGCTGGTGACGATGAAACTCCTCCCACAGATGAAGCTTTTTGTACAGCCCTTGAATATGGCCTGCCACCTACTGGTGGATGGGGAGTTGGAATTGATCGGCTTACCATGTTTCTCACTGATGCCAACAATATCAAGGTATATGAGATATCTGTAGATATTATAAAATTATTATTTATGAGCAGGAACAGATAGATAAGAGTAACCTACATTTTAAATATTTTACAGGAGGTGCTGCTGTTCCCAGCAATGAAACCAGATGACCCGAATAAACACAATGATGAAAATCCTGAAAACCCCCCAGTTCAGAATGGTGCATGAGCATGATGCAATAATTCAAACTGTAGTGTCAAGCAGTGAAGTCTGTTAACCAAATGCTTATTGTTGTACCTCCTGTACTAACACAAACCATATTCACTTGAATTAAATTATTATCATTTAAATATTTATCTTTTAATTTAATTGTACCTTCTCACACACACACACATATCACACCTATAATCCCTTGCAGGGTAGGCAGAGCATAAATAATTGTAATTGGTATGTAAAAACTTAAATTTATTAAAACATTGAGTATATAATGCCAATACTTAGAAGATTATAAATCAAATCTGTTTTAGTCATCTTCACTGTTTATATTAGGACAAGTTGAGTTGTAATGTTCTCCTAGGCTGTACATATGTCTGTGATAAGTTATTACCAGAGGTGGACCTTGGAATTCTGCACCCTGTTCTATAGATTCTGGGCCTGTAGCTTGAATTACACTGATTGGACATTTCAAAGAGCTTGAAAGGGCTTTTATTTCCAATTGGCCACCCCACACCTTGGTTGTTGCTATTTTATCACAATATTCTTCAAACTCATTGTCAGTCAAGATACCACATGTATCTAAAGTACTCATGAATGGTCTGAAATCATCTTTGTTACTTTTTATGTGTTCAGCCACATGTGTCCTAAGGTCGCTGATTGATAATTTTTGATGTTTAATAGTTTCTAATTGATGAGCCACTGCCTTGTATAAACAGTCGCCATCTGAGGGTACGAGAAATATCTTGAGGTTTTTCTTCTTTAGTCTCTCACTAATAGCTTGCACTTCTGTATTTCTAGGACCATTTATGTTTTCTTTTTCTTGTAATTTAATCTGTTCTTCTCTTTCCTTTTCCTGTTGTTGCTTCTTATCCCGCCGTTTTTGAGCTTTCGATATCTTCAATTTCGGTAGCTCGTTTTCAATTTCGTTTACGATGTCTGCAGAAGGTGCATTCTGTTCCACAGCTTCTAGCTCTTGTTTATGCCGTGTGTCTTGTTCAGCCTCTAGTCTAGCAATTTCTGAAACAAGGTCTTTCTTCTTATTCTTATCATTCTTGGCAGCCTTCTTCAGAGCCTGAATATGGGCTTGCAACTCCTTCTTCTCTTTTCGATGTCTGGTTTCGATTGAGATTAGATCGGCATTACATTCCTCCATTTTAAAACAGTGTAAAGATATTCGTTTTGCTTTGTTAAAACTCTTTTTCTGTACAAATAATGTAAAATAGTCAAAAATCAAAATGCAAGAAGATTTTTAGGTAACTTATTTTTCGACAATGTTTTTTTTTATTAAAATGGTTTTGGTTTTTGGCTTTGGAATCTAGTCTTTCGACCAAGGAGTAAGAAAATAATATAATCATCAGCTCTTTAGGCCAGTTCTAGTGCTTTAGGATAGTACTTTAGTTGAAACGTGTAAAGCCCGGTTTACATTGTCTTAGTGTTTAGTCGAGTGCTTTAGTACAAGTTGAAAGGCAAGTTCAATTCAAGTAGAACTGTACTAAAATGTACTAAAGCAAGTAGCGTTTACACGTTTCAACTAAAGTACTATCCTAAAGCACTCTACTAAACACTAAGACAATGTAAACCGGGCTTAAACAAGGTGTAAACGCTAGTGTATGGGCCTAAAATCAAAAGTTAGAAAAGGATAGCAAAATTTCATTCGTTCTTTTGAACTGTCAGATCACACAACCGCCATTTTTAATCTGTAATTTATTCCAGTCGGTGGACGAACAAATCGCAAAAAGGCGAAGATTTACTTATTTTTTGTCGAATTTAGTGTTGAATGTGTTTAAAAACATTGCAAGTAATCAGTAGATCGAGATTATGAATCCGTGCGCTGTACCAGCTCCTCAAATAGACTGTGAAGGCGATGGTAGATGGAACAGCATTGTAAGTTTTCTGTATTTTATACCGTGACCGTATTGAATCTACGTGGTGCGAGGAATCTGCATATATTTGAAATTTCTTTCGTCCCTGACCACGAGGAGTAACATTCTGAAAATATTCTTTAAAGTTGTGTTTATATTTCAGCATAACCGGTTTTTGTCTGATGCTAAGGGTAAAGATGCTGATGTGATATTCATTGGAGACTCTATACTGCAAGCTTTAGAACACACAGAAGTATGGAATCAATGGTTTTCTCCTTTACACTGCCTTAACTTTAGTATACATAAGGACCAAACCCAAAATGTACTCTGGCGTATCAAAAATGGAGAGTTAGATCATGTTGATGCTAAAGTAAGTAATTACTAATTTGAAAATTTATAATACATTTATACCTAACAAAGCTGAGAACCAAGTCATTAATCTTCATGTTTCTATTTATTCAGGTAATAGTGCTGCATGTTGGTACCAACAATGTTGAAAACACAGCTGAAGAAATTTGTGAAGGCATCCTAGAAATTATAAGAACTATCAGGGAAAAACACCCAAGTGCTTACATAGTGTTACCCGTAAGTAGAAAGAAATGAGTTCTTCATATTGTACAAAATACAGCTGCTTACGCTCTGCCTACCCCGTAAGGGATTATAGGCGTGATAAATGTATGTATGTATGTATGTATTGTACAAAATGTCTATTTTTATAAATAAATGTATTAAACTGTTTTAAACTTTTGCAGTCACACATAATAACTCAAAATACTGTAATGGGGTTCTTACCGCAATACTTATTTTTGTTGGATAGTCCAATATTTTGATCCAGTTGCATGGGCCAGGATGTTGTTCTGTGATCATGGCCAGGGATTGAAATATAGGTATTTTGCAATACCGGTATCACAGATACTGCACCAATACCTGTATTTTCCAAAGTAGTGTTGTCTCTTAAACATTCGAATCTAAATACCAGTATTCAACATACCTGTATTTTCTTACTAATACTGTTAGTATTAATCATCAACCTGTATTTTACAGGTATTTTATTGGTAAATCTATATCCGATTTCTGTAAAAGGTAGGATGTGTGCAAAAATAAACACATGACTGTAGAGCTTTGGTTTATGTAGGTATGGAAAAGTAATTGACAGTATGTCTGTGGTATGTCCCCATCTACAACTTAAAAATATACTTCATCGTACCCAATTCCGATTCGGTACGGAATACATTGGGTGTCTTGAATATTTCAAAACTGGTTAATCAAGATAACCAGCAATGTATGCCGAATCAGGCAAAATGAATATGGTAGTCTGATTGCTGTACTATTTATGAGTTGTTTGTAAAAACATATTGTTGACTTAAATAATTTGCTACTACATCAGCCTATTGCAGTCCACTGCTTGACGTAGGCCTCCCCCAGGTTACGACATAGGGCACGATCTCCCGTTTACGCATACCACTTGCTACCAGCCGCCTTTTTAAATCATCGGTCCATCTGGCCGGTGGTGGTCGTCCAACACTACGCTTGCCGAGGCGTGGCCTCCACTCGAGAACTCGTTTACTCCACCGTCCGTCGGTTCTTTGACAGATGTGCCCAGCCCACTGCCACTTCAGTTTGCCACATTTCCAGACTATGTCCGTTACTTTGGTCACAGAATATATATAATAGTACTAACGCTCAGAAGAATCACTCCCTAAGAAAATACATGTTTAGGCAGGGGGGTTTCACTCCACGGTTTAGGTATGTTCCGCCGGCGGGTTCCCTACGGGAACTAATCTCCGCGGGTTGTCACTTGTCGTCGCCAGACCGCCAGTGTGCCGCTAGCCGCCGCACTGTTCGCACGCACGTGCTGCTCGCGCGCACACTTGCTTGATTTTTTTCTGTGTTTTAGTACGTTTATTCGTTAAAACTCGACTCGGTGTCCCACTCGATACAAAGAACAGTTAGACACAAGAATAATTAATTGTTTTTCTATATAAACAGTAGTCATTAATAATTTCGTTTAGGTTTATAAATATTTACAAATCTTATAATTCCTTATTTATTTTATTTATTTAACTGTTTATTGCACACAAGATAAAACACAGGACACTTACAATTAAGAAAAACAACACAACAGGTACTACTTATTTCTACAAAGAAATCTCTTCCAGCAGTCCTACGGTAGAGAGATAGCATAAGGTGAGGCTGATAGATCGTGCACAATGTAATAATAAAAATATAATATAATAAAAATAAGTTTACTTAATATACTAATATATATATATATACCTAACACAATAACATATATATATATATATATATATATATTACAACAAATACAATAAATATACATAAATACGACTAATACAAACTAACTAGACAGTGAAAGGTAATGCTCTTTTACTCTTTTCTTGAAAACTGAGAGTGAAGGACTGTCACGTACTGTGTGCGGGAGGGAGTTCCACAATCTGGCTGCATGCACAGTGAATGAATAACTGTAGAAGTCGGAGTGGTGGATAGGTATAGTAAGAATGGACCTTACATGGGAGCGACAAGGCTTGTCCTGAGGTCGAGAGAAATTAAAACGTTCTTGAAGGTAAGAAGGAGAAGGGCTGTAAAGAATTTTGAAAAGACAAGAAAGCACATGAGCATTTCTGCGAAGTCGGATAGGAAGCCACTTGAGTTGAGAACGAAACTGCGAGACATGGTCGTACTTGCGTAAGCCGAAGATAAATCTAATACATAGGTTTTGGAGACGCTCGAGTTTGTTCAACAACTCTTCAGTGGCATCTAGGCAACAAGTGTCAGCGTAATCAAAAAGGGGGAAAAGAAGTGTTTGCGCGAGAGTGATTTTAGTTTTTAGAGGCAGGAAATTTTGGAGACGCTTCAGCGAGTGAAAAGAATAAAACACTTTTCTACTAACATCATTTACCTGAGCAGTCCAACTAAGGTTGTGGTCCAGTAGCACACCCAGGTTCTTAGCGGTCTTAGTGTAGGCAATGGGTGTACCATTATACGTGACAGTTGGGATACTAGTGTGATCTAATTGCCTACACATATACGGGCTACCTATCAGCATCGCTTGCGACTTTTTGGGATTAACTACAAGACCAAAAGATTCAGCCCAGGTAGCAATCCTACTCAAGTCATCGTTGATAGCTGCAGTGGCACTAACGATATCGTCTAAAGCGAAATGACGATATATCTGCAAATCGTCTGCGTAGAGATGGAAGCTAGAGGAGATCACAAATGTAACTGTGTTAATGAAAATAGAAAAGAGAAGAGGTGAAAGGACGCCACCTTGTGGAACACCCGCAGAGAGTTCACGCCAATCAGAGAAAACCTCGTCAGAGCGGATCCGCTGCGAGCGATTCTGAAGATATGAATTGAACCAAGCTATTGCCGAGGGAGAGATGTTAAGGGAGCGAAGTATTGCAAGAAGAATATCAAGATCAACAGAGTTGAAGGCGTTACTAAAATCCAGTAAGATAAGTATAGTCAAAGATTTGGTTTCCATAGCAAGTCGAATGTCGTCAGTCACTTTAAGAAGTGCTGTGACTGTACTATGACCAGCGCGAAAACCAGATTGAAACATTGATAAAAGATTTTGTGATGTTATAAAGTTAGCTAGTTGCTTGTGGACAATGTGCTCAAGGACTTTGGAAAGGAATGGTAAAATAGAAATGGGGCGGAATTGGGAAAATGACGAGGGATTGGAAACTTTAGGGAGAGGAATGACATCAGCACGTTTCCATGCCGAAGGGAAAGAACTCATTGCCAAGGAAAAGTTGAAAATGTGTGTTAATATTGGTAAGAGTTCGGTTAGGATGAGGGAGATCATACGGGAGGAGAGCTCATCATTGCCCACAGCAGTAGAGGTGATGGATAGGATATGCTTCTTCACATCTTCCTCGGCAATAGCATTAAAAGTGAAAGAAGTACACTGTGGAAGTGGATTCCTTTCGTAGATTAAGTGAACAAATAAGATATTATAGCAAAATCAATAACAAAAAATCTTCGTGCACGAATAACATGATGACAAATTACAACCCTTGGAGTTCGCCGGCGGCTCAGTCATAAAACTGCGATGCGCAAGGGAGATTGAGCGTTCGCGCGCG
Organism: Tuta absoluta; assembly: GCA_027580185.1. Classification (NCBI taxonomy): domain Eukaryota; kingdom Metazoa; phylum Arthropoda; class Insecta; order Lepidoptera; family Gelechiidae; genus Tuta; species Tuta absoluta. Next base: position 18,830,770 of record JAQAHW010000002.1, read on the forward strand.
TTCATAAGTTTCAATTTTGTTTGTGAGCGGTTGGGTACACCGAGCGTAGGTATTAATTTATACCTAAACATGTAATTTCTTAGGGAGTGATTCTTCTGTACGTTAGTACTATTATATATTCTGTGACCAAGCCGCCGGCGAACTCCAAGGGTTGTCACTTGTCATCATGTAATATGTGCACGAAAATTTTTTGTTACTGATTTTGTTTTTAATCTTATTTGTTCACTTAATCTACGGAAGGAATTGTAAGATTTGTAAATATTTATAAACCTAAACGAAATAATTAATGACTACTGTTTATATAGATTTATTGTTAATGTTCATTACAAGTCGATTTAATTAATTATGAACTTGGTAAAACAATTAATTATGCTTGTGTCTAACTGTTCTTCTTATCGAGTGGGACACCGAGTCGACGACCCGATCGTAACTTAAATCACAGTTCCTTTTATTATTTCTACACCCATACACCGCACAGTATCTCTTATGACCATGAGACGATATTTTTTAACGAATAAACGTACTAAAACACAGAAAAAGGTAAGTAAGCGTGCTGCGCAGCACGTGCGTGCGAACATTGCGGCGGCTAGCGGCATGCGGCACACTGGCGCGGCGGTCTGGCGACGACAAGTAACAACCCGCGGAGATTAGTTCCCCTAGGGAAGCCGCCGGCGGAACATACCTAAACCGTGGAGTGAAACCCCCCTTTGGTCTTTTTGTGGATAGTCTCATTCCGGATTTTATCCATTATAGAGATAATGATAATAATAAAATAAGATTTGAGGGCTTCCGGGAAGTGGGCAGAAGCGCTTTCCGTGTTTGACAACATAGTCCAGAACCACACACTGCGGTCACCAACCCAGCGTGGTGACTATCGGGCGTTACCCCTAATGGATAAAGCCAAAATGAAACGGCCCCTAGTTCCCGGCCGCCTCACTACTTCGAGCCACGGCAGCGGCCCGGGTCATGGTGGGGCAGGAGGCGCGAAGAATCCCCGGGCTAAAGACGATGGCTGCCACAAACTGACCCTGGCGAGTTATAAAGGACGCAATTTGCGGCTCGACGAGAGCCTCCAAATCCTTGAGGTAGAATTAGAAAAGATACGGTGGCATGTTGTTGGGTTGTCAGAAGTCCGAAGAGAGGGGGAGGACACTATAACCCTAGAATCAGGTCACCTATTCTACTTAAGGGAAGGGAGCACACAGTCCCAGGGTGGCGTAGGGTTCCTCGTCAACAAAGTTCATCGTGACAACGTGAAGGAGATCTGCCGCGTCTCGACCAGGGTATATGCGCCGACTTCGAGCAGCTCAGATGAAGAGGTGGAGGCCCTTTACGACGACGTGTCGAAGGCCATACACCGTACTAATAAGACCCACTTCACTGTTGTAATGGGGGACTTCAACGCCCAAGTGGGACAGGAGCGCGGCGAATAAGGGTTGGGACCACATGGCTACGGGACCTGAAACCAAAGGGGGCAAATGCTGGTCAACTTTCTTAGCAGGCAAGGGCTGTTCTGTATGAACACATGTCATGTTCAATTAACACATCATCCCCGAGCCGGACTCCGTCGAAGGTAAAGCCGTTAAAGTTGTCCAGTAGTATGTGTGACTTAGGCAAACTTTGCAGCTGGGTAGAGATAACTTTGAGGCTGAAATCACCAGAAGAGTGTAGCTGGGCTGGGCAGCATTTGGGAAGGTGCGTCATATTTTGTAATCATCCTTGCCACGATGCCTCAAGAACCAAGGTGTTCGATCAGTGCGTCCTGCCAGTCATGACCTATGGAGCCGAGACGTGGAACCTGACAGTTAAACTGGCCCACCGCTTACATGTCACTCAGAGAGCTATGGAAAGGTCTATGCTCGGTATCTCTATCTCTATAAATAATCTGCACTACATATTAATGGGAAACTTTATATCCGAGATCCGACCAATGGTGCAGCAGCCGCATCCGGCCTGAATCTACACAACGCGCGAAATTCAACGACAATTTGTACAAATACCGTTATTCGCAACCTGTATTGACGCTTGGTAAATACCAGTATATGACAGGTATTGTTGATATGGGTTTCTAAATACAGGTATTTTCTCAATACAGGTATTGCATCAGAGTACATGCTAATACCGATGTGTACAGGTATAATACCTGTATTGTCGATACCGGCTTCAAGCTCCGGTCATGGCCCATCCAACTGGGTCGAAATATCAGACAATTCAACAAAAATAAGTATTGCCGTAAAAACCCCAGTTTAGTATTTTGAGTTTATGTATTGTCTTTTTGACTATTAATTTGTTGTTTTCAGAGTTTGTTGCCTCGTGGCCAGCACCCTAATGTCTTAAGAGAGAAAAATGCAAAAATAAATCAACTATTGAAAGAAAAAGTCACTAACATGAGCAAAGTAGAGCTTGTCTCAATTGACAAAGGTCTTGTTCAAACCGATGGGACCATCAGCCACCATGATATGCATGACTACCTCATCCCAACAAATACTGCTTGTCGTAAGGCCTTTGAACCAATTTATGATCTTCTACAGCAATTATTATCTGAAGGTGAACCTGAAAAAGATTTAACACCTTCAGAGTAAATAATAATAAACTTTATTTTAAGCATACTGGTAGCTTTTTATGCAGCTCATTGTGATGATAATTAGTACTTACATTAGCTTTTTTCATCTTAGATTTAAGTATCCTAGAATTTTAATTATGTTTGCTTTCCCAAAAAAATTACATTCCAAATTATCATGAAAGCAATATAATTGGCTGTGTTTTTCAAATATAGTCATTTAAAAAATCATTCCAATATTTTTAAAAATGCTATTCTTAGTATTATTTAAAAAAACTGTATTTGTAATTTGATACAGGGTTTCAGTACTTAAAAGAGATCAATTAATTTTATGTAAGTTCACAGGTCCTATCATTAAAAAAGATACATAATGTGACCCTTTTTCAGCATTATTCTTAACATGACGGGAACTTGAAAGCATTCATTACAATGTAAGGAAATAATATAACATTTCTTATATCATCAATACTTTTTTATCTACTTTTATACATCACCTAATGCTATGGATTTGACTGCAACCAAAGATTTTCAAGTTTCCTTAACCAAAGTTCGTAATATTCATTATGCAATAAGTATGAGGCTACTGGACATTATCGGAGGAAATATATTACACCCTCATACCTAGTGTATTTTTTACATAACATAATATTAGAAAAATCTAATGTAATAGTAATAAAGCTGCCTTCTTTCTTTGTTTAAAAGTAGCCTAACAAGTAAATCTATTTTTGATACCAAACCATAGAACTTAATTAAAATTTAGATTTTAAATACAACAAAACATCAATGACATTTGTTACATAGCAAATAAATAGGCCCCATTATTAATTAAACATTAAAGAAATTATGTTGACAGCTAGCTTACTATAAGTATCTAAACATACATCTATTTATTCCACTGTCTGCTGGCTGAATTTTTTGTGTTAACATCTATGCAGACAGATTATTCATTATTTATTGTAATTTAAATATTTTTCAATGTTTATGTTAACATGATTTTATGATGATATAGATTATAAATTTTGTAGGTATAGTATCTTAGTATCCATAGATGATTAGGTTCATTGTACTCCGGTTGCCAAATGAAATATTGCTTGAATCTCGATCGGCACAATGCTGGCTTAAGCGGGCCGCGCGATTTGACAATATAACCTCGTCTGATTTTAGAAGTACGCATTGTGCCTAAGTAGATGTAATACGGCAATGTGCCGTCGTGTTCGGACGGGTTGTACTTACCTGTTGTGTTGGTGGACCCGCGTCACACAGCATTGCTCTTGTATTTTGTCAAATCCAGTCCAGTACGCGCGCGGCGTGTTGCCCGCTCGAAACAGTGTTGGAGCTTAGAGTATTTATTTATGTGAATCATTAAAAATGCTTATGAACAGTGCAATTTTTCTGTACTCACTTGTTTTATTTCTATACATCAAGACACATTTTCTCTTTTACTATTTAATCAGGTAACATTTTAAATTAGGTACATTTAACATACTATTTATTTACAAAAGAATTCATTTACTTGGCTATTTTATCTTGGCTAGTATTTATTAATAAATCTTTTAAAATAGTATCTGAATGGTAACACAGGGCTGGCCTGTTGCAGACGTTTGTCAAAGGCATTAAAGTTAGCTTTTTGTAGATGCTTCAAGTAGGTATCAACAGCAATTGCAGGTAGAAATATTTGATTTGCTAGTTTAGGTACCTCAATTTTTCTAGCCTGAAAGATAAATAAATTAAATCAATAACACAATGCAATGTTATCTCTATAGTTATCCAAAATCAAACTTACATGTCTACTCAAATAAAAATAGTTTATTCAATAAAATGTCAAAACATATAAATATCTAAAACATAAGACATCAAAAATACTGCTTCAAATAGTTCTGGGTCTAAACATGCCCTTAATTCAATGATTTATCCAAACAGTTTTTACCTTCTCTAAGTGACTGTTAGCTCGGCTAGCAACTTCAAATATAACATTCTGCATATCTGCACTATCAATGCCCCTCAGAACCATCTCTTGGCTCACTTTGTTTCTCATGAGTATATCCATTGGCAATGACACCATTTTATGTTGATTTGAGACATGAACTGACCTGGAAAAAATAACAGTAGGAACTATTCAGTTTATTTTAGAGAAGCTTAGCTTTTAATAAAAAAAAAAAAAAAAAAGCTTAAATGTTGGCTAATCATTGAATTATTAGTTACCTAAGAATATTAGCCAGCCCTTGAGCTTTCCCTAGATGAGATGCAGCATGGTCAGCATGCACATCTTTTATATTTCCTATACTCAGCAGCAGATAATAAATTGGAGAAACACTATCCTCTGCATACTTCTCAATATCCTCCAGAGTATTGAAATACTTAGTCTTCAACAAAAATCTTCTGGATGTAATTAATCTCTCAAGATATCTCTTTGGTAGGCCATAACAAGTGCAAATCTGTAAGATTAGAAAAAGCAGGTAAATTTTGCTCAGACAATGTTTACTTCGATAATTTAAGTCAGCTTTGGGACTAGGGATTACCAAAGGTATGACTACCAATTTACCTTGAATAGTTCTTGAGTCACTGGATTGGCAGGTACATTTTGCAAAGACTGATCTTTCTTGTAAATACTTTTTATAGCATCCAGCCAGAACTGATGGCGGAATTCCGCAGTCTGTACGTCGGAAGTCTGATCCTGTATTCTGGCCACTTCTACGTTGAAAGCTCGTATTACGAGAGCAGGAGATCGTATTGCATTAGTCAAGAGAAGTGTCGCCAAAAAGTTCTCATAATCATGCTGTCTACACTAAAAAAATAAACACAAAGTACCAGAATTCATCAAAACAAATAAGCACCTTAGTATTTCATGTCTTATTCTTATTTTTTTATCAATTTACCTAACAATGTTGGCGCAGTAGTCGACTGCATTTGTATCTGCACTTGCTTTGGTTACTATACTTCTTTTAAAAAAAATATTTCGACAAATAATTCTCGTAAAATACACCATTTTCTTATTAAGTACAATTTGTACGAGCTCGAAATTCGATTGAGGTTATGTGTCTTCTTTAGACATATTTTGACAACGAGTTTGGCTGCGTTCAGCGGTACGTTCAATCGAGCCATTATTATAAAGAGGAAAGATTTGATTGTTTGTTTGTTTGTTTGTTTGCATCGAATAGGCTCCGAAACTACTGGCCCGATTTTAAAAATTCTTTCACCATTAGAATCCTACATTATTCCTGATGAACATAGGCTATATTTTATACGAGAAAAAAATAGGGATCCGCGTGAAAATTTCGATAATGTAACCCAACGTGTGAAAATTGTACCAAAAAAATATCTTAGATCGCGTACGCTGTGGAAATTATTGACAATAGAGCAAAGTGATGTACTACAGTTTTATAGAGGACATCAATATCTATAATATTGTCCGCGATACCATATGTCTAACTATTAAAGTTATGCCACAATAACTACTTTTTTATTTAAAAATTTACAAACTACGCCACATTATTCGTACCAGTGTAATGATTACATTTAATCATTACTGTATTAAAGGGTGTAAGGGATAGCCCTCCGAATACTGATAGGGTACATGCAGACCATGAAACTGAACAACTTTCCCCTAGGAACATATTTCAGGAAACGTAAAAAACTGACTTCCCATAGTGAATGCAGTCAGCGATTGTGATTTTGTATGGAAAGTAATTTTTTTGGCGTTTCCTGACATATGTTTCAAGGGGAAAGTTGTCCAGTTTTATGTTTCATGGACCCTAACAGTATTCGAAGGGCTGTCCCTTACTTGGTATAAAAAAGACGACAAAAAACATTAAATAATGCATTCAAAAAATCTACACTAAAATAATACATACATACACATATCACGCCTATTATCCCTTGTGGGGTAGGCAGAGCGTAAACGGCCGCAAAATCGGACATTTACGCCACGTCTGACATATGTTTGAGGGTCATTCGGAAAATTGTGTATCGCCATTGTGACATGTTGTCAGCCCATCGCCTAAAATTGCAATACACACGCGGGAAAGAAATCGGGTGATGCTATTCTAAGCCGGCATCACACTAAAATAATAATAATATAATCTTCACTTATATTAGAAACAGTTTTTTCATTGTTTGTTTGAATTGAATAGACTCCGAAACTACTGGGCCGATTAAAAAAAATCTTTTACTTACCGTTAATTGAAATTGGAATTCTTTATTCAAGGTAGGATAGTATTATCAGTTTATCACATATTGACGTTATGAACCGTCATTCTAAAAAAAGAAATTTTTATCACACAATTTTCTTTTTCTTATTACAATTTTGTTATGACCTAATAGAAAACCGGCTCGGGCGGGATAAAAATAAATAAATAAAGGCACTGCCATGGGGCTGGCCAGGTTAATCACACGACATGTAACTTTACGCCACCACCATCTGAAAACGATATTTGTTTCAAATTTAAGTCAAGATTTTTAGAATCCTACATTATCCCTGATGAACATAGGCTATATTAAACTGTCTTATTCCCGGGGGGAAATTGTTAGCAGCGGGTGAAACCGCTGGGCGGGCTGCTAGTTAATTATATTGTGGTGGAGTTCCGTACGGGATATCGAAATCAATTTGGCCGTTTCACTTGACGTCGATGGAACATTTGATCATTCTGCTGCTGATCGAACAAACTTTTGGTTCATGCCTGGCTGCTCGATCGAACTGTTAGTCAAAAGAACCTTTGGCCTTTAAACATGCATGACGAGTAGCAGCGCGAGTAATCTTTCATATATTCGCGCTGCCCACTTCCCTTACTATTTCCCTGCCCATATTGGCATTGTGTGAACGTGCTATAATATCCAAGTGCGGCCATTCGATCGAACGGTTGGTCGAACGAAGGAACGTTTAATCTTCCAAGTTTCCAACATTAGACAGAGCCGCACAATGTCCAAGTGGGAGAAGTGAGAACGTCAGCGTAGCAAATTGACATTGTGGCATAAAGTCAAAGTGGCACGATGTCATAATACCGGAATTTCACTAAATGTATTATTATTATGTAGTCAAGCCGTGGTATTATTCAACAAACTGCCAATGGAACATAAAACCATTAATAATTTAAAAATATTTAAGAAAAAGTTAACATTTTAATTAAGTATTAGATAAAAAGTATGTAGGTACTAACAAACAACCTTATGTTATGTTCTCACTATACTCATGCTTCTGCAGCTGCCGCGGAAGTATCATCGCTAGTGAGTGTCATGCTAACAAAACTGCCGCCATACCTATTCTTTTCGCTGCAATACGAGTGAGCGAGATCACAATATATTCCACTCGCGCTCGTGCTGCCGTTGCTTATACTTGCGCACGAAAAGCCGACACTCGCGGGAGCACGGGAAGTGCTGCAACTTGACGCTCGCTCGCGCTACACACTTTCGGTGCTCTTTCACTGCCCATAGAGGCACAGTGTGAACGTGGCATTAAAACACAGGCTGGTGTAAAACGTGATAGTAGAATTTATAGAGGCTTTTGTGTCGACGACGACGGTTTTTAATTATTTTTATTATTAGCCCATGTCGTCCCACAGCAGGGCCAAGGCCTCTCTTCCATTCTTCTCTATTTTGAGCCTCTTAATCCATTATTACGGTCATGCGCATGTAGGTCGTCCTTCCATCTCTTTCGAGGTTTACCGCGCGCCCGCTTTGCATTAGAAGGGACCCAAATGGTGCATGTTTTGGCCCAAACGACGACGGTTACATGTTAAATTACTTAAGTAGATAGCTGATAAGTTTTGAAAATATTAGCTTCTATTCTAAAGAGTCAATGGCATATCATGCCTTAAATGTCTTTATCACAAGTCTTTATGTTCAGCTTCAACTACCCTCACCGCATTGTCGGTGGTCAGCATTTGTTCCTGCGTACCTGCTTAGTACAGGTACAAAAATAAATTGTATTGCGTTCCTTATGGCAATGGCAAGGGTAAACTTGGCTCCATACGAATTAAGACTTTAAAAGATGACGTAATTGTAGTTTTAAACTTGCATTTCTTTCTACACATTTCACCCAATGCTCAAATATCAAATTACAAATCATTTAGGTAATTCAAGAAGGAGTATTGTTATTGATTTATATGTTATGCCCTTTGTGTTATATTGTGTACAATAAACGGTTAAATAAATAAGGTGTTTTACAGGGAATATTTTCTTTTTTCTAAATTTCGGCTATGCATAATAAAAGTCCCCAGTTTTAAATGTATTTTACAGGTGTCCTCCTAATGTCCTATGGCACACAATAAAATTATCACCCTGTATATATACCTTATACGTATCACAGGGACAGGCGGGTTTCCTTCCTTATTTTCTTTATCGGTTACTAGATTTTTTAACGACTTGATAAAAACGGTTATTTAGTTGGGTACCAAACCATAAGAATAGATAATACTCTATGACCAAACCTACGAGTACCATAGGTAGCTAGGTAGGTATATATTATGTATGTACCTACTTTCAAAGACCTTGACCTACTATTTAATTTCGTAGTTAAAGATAGGTTCCAAGTTTTCATCAGATTGATGGATTGATCTTATGAATCGCCAGACATGAAAAATAAGTACCTACGATAAAAAAATCTTATGAACTGCAATTGGATGGAGTGCAAGTTTTTATGATTTGTGAAGTGTTGATGAAGTCTATTTATTTCAAAATTATATGTTACATAAAGTAAATTGAATAAACTAGTTATGAATCAATTTTATTTTTATTTACTGTGTTGTGCAACATATAGAACATTTTACATACCAATACGCTGAATAATGTTTAAATTGTTTGTTTGTTGTTTAGTACCTATGTCTTATATTGCCTTTACTACATATACTTATATTTATTGAAATCAAGTGTTTACAAACAAACGCCCCATAAGAATCAACAACTATTTAATTAGATTGGTCAGTTAATGCGTATTTACTTCTAACCAATACTAACATACATATTTTATAGTTTACAGTGGACACCTATACCTACCTACCTACTTGCAAATCTTTAGGATCCAAAACTGTATTTACACTAATATATATTTACATACATTTTAACAACCACAACAGTCCACAGTAGCTAGTCTACATATAGTTAATTTGTGGTCCACATATGGACAAGGGTCTGGGCAACAGTTTATATTTCGAAATATTAATTTTAAGTATATAATATAATTGATTATTTATTGCCTACTACATAATTGTGTAGGTGGCTAAGTAATTGAATTTTATTTAAAAGTAAATAAGTGCTTACCCATACAGGGTTATTTTTTATTCACCCCGGAAATTTTACAGGGTGATTCCTCTCATGATTCTGAACAACTTTCATTATGGGGTCACCTGCGAAATCGCGAAAAAAAAACAGCTGCTCCATAGAAAAATTCATACCTACACGAACAAAATGTATGGAACAGCTGGACTTTTTTTCGCGATTTCGCAGTTGACCCCATAATAAAAGTTGTTCAGAATCATGAGTAGAATCGCCCTGTAAAATATCTGGGGTGAATAAAAAATAACCCTGTATAGGTACATATAAGTACCTATGCCTTAAAAGTGATAATGCTGGGTGTTAAGATGCGGCAAAGGCTGTCGAAGGTTACTGTGTATAATGTATTTAAATTTAAGGCGATGGGCTGACAACCTGTCACTATGGATGGAGATACAAAATATTCTAAATATCCGTCAAATGTTTATCAGGAGTGGCGAATCCTCATTTTTACGGCCTGCCTACCCCTTAAGGGCGTGTCATATAGGCGTAATATTACGTGTTTATAAAAACTAGAATAAAATAATAGCAATGCATTTGTAGGGTAGGTCAGCCTGGGTGAAGTAAGTAGAGAAGAGTCGATATAAAGAAAGAAATCATGAGATCAAATTGACCACTACGAATTTATATCAGGTAAGTAAAGTAGATGGAATTTATTTAAACAAGCTCAACTACTGTCGTCATCTCATCTGCATTTTCAAACCAGTTCCGCGACTTCAAGCTTCTGGTCAGGCCCACCACAGTTCCAATACAAAAGTGAGCCGTATCGAAAGGCAACCACTATTCTTATTTCAAGTTTAAGTGTAGCCGGAGCTTAGAATTTTCCGTAGCTTGGTGCCCATGTCGCGACGGTCACGAGGCAGCCTAGAGTGGGACGTGCGCGCCTCTGCGCTGGCTCGGAACACCCACAACCTCATCAGAGGCATTGTCGAAAACCTCAACGTCGAGCCCAATCCTGAAAAATCTTTTATCGCACTTTCTGTTGGTGAGTCGTGTTTATGTAAATAACGCGTCACGTTTGGGGTCCATTCATATCAAAGTTTTTTAGATAGCTTCTATTTAAAATATTATTTTTATAACCTTAATTACCGGGATAAATTACCAAAGCGTAAGTACATTCTTTACAGAACATATATAAACGGTGTAAACAGTGTAAACCATGTCGCTAGATCATTCTGGAACTCCATTCTGGAATGTTCCTTTTGATTTGGTACGTACTTAGTACTTTGGGAAACCTTAGAAAAAATAACTATAAGTACAAGAAATCTAAAGTATTACAAGTCTAATTAAGGACCTCAAAATTTTATTATTTAAAAATAAGTATGATGTTAATGTAATGATAACCATTCCAAAGTAAGCATAAGACTACTAATTTGAATAACAAGAATTCCCGCATACACACATGATCAAAAATTTAGTAGATTATGTAGGTATTTAATATGTCAAGGTTAACAGGATTAAACAACCTCACAAGCACAGGACTAATATAACGTAAATATACAATAGTAAATATAAAGATTATTTCGAGTATTCGACGTTAGAAAGTTAAATATTCTAATATAATGATCATCCTACCTTTGATCCTTTTCAGGAGACCCAACAACGTTCGGTAACCTCAACCCTCCAGAACAAGTGATACAGGCTGTTCGAGAAAGTATAGAATGGACCAAGAGTAGAAGCTATGGTCCCGCTGTGGGCCACTTAGACGCGCGAGAAGCTGTGGCCGAGTATAGTGCGCATCAAGGCGATGTCTCTCCCGACGATGTCATACTATGCAGTGGTTGCTCTCATGCAATTGAAATGGTCATAGCAGTGATAGCTGACTCTGGACAAAATATTTTGGTGCCACGACCAGGTTTCATGATATACAAAACCCTAGCAGAAGGACTCGGAATCAACATAAAATATTACAGTTTGCTGGTGAGTAAAATATAATAATACTGTGGCGCAGTAGATAGATACCTTATCGGTGGTAATACATACGAAGGAGTCTTATTTTTGTTTTGTTTTAATTTTACTGCCGCCGTAAGGTGCGTAGAGTCAAGTGTGATATTTTTGGTAATAAAAACATTTTAATAATTATAAAACATTGAATCAAATCTAGTATTATGTAGACTAGAGAGGACATACGAATACAAGTTTCTAGAAGCAGAACAAGTTTCCAGTTCGTCGTAAACTACATTTGCATATTGCTTATTTACGCACCATATCACTATTCCATGAGTTCAACTTAGTAGGCACATACTATTCTTACCCTTGCTTTGAATACTTGTTTTAATAACCAATGTCCTTTGCAGCCCGATGAACAATGGAAGGTTGATCTTGAAGATTTGGAAAATCAAATAGATGATGATACAGCTTTAATAGTTGTAATAAATCCCTCCAACCCTTGCGGTTCAGTGTACGAAAAGGAACATTTGCTTGAAATACTTGATATAGCATCAAGAAACCGCGTGCCTATACTAGCGGATGAAATATATGAACATTTTGTGTTTTCTGGACACAAATTTGCAGCCATATCGTCTCTATCCAAAGATGTTCCTGTATTGACCTGCAGTGGACTGACCAAGAGGTTTCTAGTTCCTGGCTGGCGAATGGGCTGGGTGATAGTACATGATCGAAACGAAATTTTAGGGAAAGATGTTCGAAAGGGCTTAATTAACTTTTCACAGAGAATAATTGGCCCTAGTACTCTGATACAGAGGGCACTGCCAGCTATACTCAAATATACTCCTCAGAGCTTCTTCGATGAAGTGGTCCTGTTCATCGAGGTAAGTCAGTTATGATTATTATTAAGTAAAGACAAATTATTGTTTTTTAAATGGATTTTCATAGGCACACTAAATTCGATGTTCTCTATGTATTTATAGAATCAGGCTAATATGGCTTATGAAGAGCTGAAGCGAGTTCCAGGCCTACGCCCCATTATGCCACAAGGAGCTATGTATATGATGGTCGAGATAAAGATGGCATTTTTCCCTCGATTCAAGACTGAACTCCAGTTTGTTGAAGCCATGGTCTCTGAACAATCTGTATTTTGTTTACCAGGGCAGGTTAGTATTTTTACAAAGATGTTTACTGATTAAAATTTATGATTCACAATTTTATAAACCGTAACTATATTATCATAATTTCTTTGCAGTGTTTCGCGTATCCTAACTACATGCGTTTAGTCCTGACCGTCCCGAAAGACATTTTGCGTGAAGCATGCAACAGGATTGCGATATTCTGCAAAGAGCATATTGTCACGGACAAGTTAAAAGATATAGAAAGCAACATTGTCTCTGTAGCACCAGAAACTGAAGTACTTTGAATTTTAGTTCTGAAGAATTCACACATACATAGTCTATGTACGTATCGTCGTGATCCAATCCAAATTACTAATTTATGCTATTAAGATTCACTAGATTAGATCGCTACAAGTGAGTGGATGGAGAACTGCAGACCTACCATTATTCTTAGAATTTAAAGTAGATAAGTGCGTTATATTTCTTGTCTACTTATTGAATACCTTTTTATAGTCTACTTACATTTTTAATTGTTTTATTTGAAATTTTGTACCTACTTGATAAGATATATTATTAAGAAATAAAGATATTATACAGAATCAAAGTATTTAAGAAACATTCGGACCTCCCGTACAAATAGTGTTAGCTGACCGAGTAATTTTGTATGGGTGATCCAATTTTTTCGCATTTCAGCCTGTATTTCTCTGGGAACGTTGTTCAGTTTGACGGGCTTGTTCACATCTTAAAAGGACCGCAGTACTTTTCCTAACATCCTGTATAATAAAACTTATTTACTCTTTACCTACTTGGTTTGATTACCTAACAACTTTATTTTTCTTTATTGTCATACCCGGTTATTTTTTATTTACCCCGGGAATTTTACAGGGCGATTCTACTCATGATTCTGAACAACTTTTATTAAGGGGGTCACCTGCGAAATCGCAAAAAAACCAGCTGTTGCATACATTTTGTTTGAATAGGTATGAATTTTTCTATGGAGCAGCTGTTTATTTTTTCGCGATTTCGCAGGTGACCTCATAATAAAATTTGTTCAGAATCATGAGTAGAATCAACCTGTAAAATTTCCGGGGGGAATAAAAAATAACCCTGTATACAGGGTGTAAGGGACCCCTCCCTCCGAATACTGATAGAAATTGATAGCATGCATTCAGACCATAAAACTGAACAAATTCCCATAAAAAAATATTTCAGGAAATGTCAGAAAAATTTTGACTTCCCATAGTAATTGTAGTCAGTTAATCTTGATTTTGTATGGGAGGTCAATATTCTTTGTCGTTTCCTGAGTTCCTGACATATGTTCCTAGTAGAAAGTTGTGCAGCTTCATGGTTTTTACCTATACACCCTACCAGTATTCGGAGGGCTGTCCTTTACACCCTGTATTGTACAAATCTTAGTTATCTAACTACATATCTTTAACATTTGTTTCAATTTAATTATATTGTCCAGTGTTCTTTGTCATTTTAATTAGATACAAATATTTTCAGTGTAATTTTCTATTGAAACCCCTTCATTTAAGTAGGTAATAAAATAATGTTCAGCAGTTGGACGAGTAGAAAACAAATCAATATTATTTGCATTAAGTAGGTATATAAGTAACTGTTTCTTAAAAACGACCAAGTTTTAAAAAACAGGGCAAAATTGTTTTTTAGCACATCCCTATCTATGTATGTTGCATGTTGCAGTGCAGTGGGATTATCACAATACACCTGTATACGCGAAACACTTTTCACAGGAAACAGCGGACTACGCGTAGTAGGTACAAGTACCTAAAATGTAGTACATAGTAACATAATATATTTAGAGGTTCTTGCAAAGAAAAATGCTAGATAAACTTTTATTGAATATTGAATACAAAATAATTTTTTAGGTACCTATGCGTTTTTTTTATTTATGTGAAAACCTTTGGTGGAAACGTGACAATATCAATGTGAAAATTACCGTGCATAAACACTGATCTCTATAATAAGTACGCGTACTATACAGGGTGTAAGGAAAAGTACTGCGTTCCTTTCACAGAATGAAGAATCGTCAGATTATGGAACTCGCTCCCACACACTGTACGCGATAGCCCATCTATCGCTATCTTTAAAAAACGAGTTAAGGAACATTATCTTTCACTCTCAAATTAATCCGTAGTATATATATGTATGTTTATATATATATTTATTATACCTTCCTTTGTTCTATATTTTAGATTGAAATTTAGATATATATTCTGTGCACGTCTTATCCGCATATCGTATAATACCATTACTCTTCCCTAGGTCTGCTGTAAGAAATTTCTTATTAGAGATAAGGTGTGCCTGTTGTGTTTGTATTCTTTATGTGTTTTTCTCTTTAATGTTCATGTGTACAATAAATCGTAAATAAATAAATAAATAATAAATGAACCAGCCCATGAAACTGAAAAACTTTCCCCAAGAAACATAGGTCAAAATAAAAAAAAATACCTCACAACAAAACTTGGTCGGCTGCTACATTTTCTATGGGAGGGCCAAATTTTTTAATTTTTCGACCTATTTCTTGGGGAAAGTTTTTCAGTTTCATGGGCTGGTTCATTCCTTGAAAAGAACGAAGTACTTTTCATTACATCCTGTACCTCTATAGAGGTCAGTGTGCATAAATCATAGCAGTTCTATATCTTTCTACTAACAGCTAGCTAGAGTAGGTAACCTAAGCGCCATAGCTGCGTCCAGCAGCGAGCTGCACGCGTGAGCTAATTAGGCAAAATACAAAAGGGCAGCGCGGGCTTGGCGACCCGCGTCATGCAGCGCTGCTCTTGTATTTTGCCGAATCTCGACACAGCGTCGGCGCTCAATGCTAGTACAGACAGACAGACCGAACGAATGCGTCGCATGGCGTGCACGTCGTGTCGTATGTAGGACTGGAGGGAAACATGCCACATCAAACTCACACTAGACGCAAGGCAGAGCCGCATCTGTTCTTGCCGAATCTATCCTCGTTTTTCACGCTATTTTATTTATTAATAGTCTATTTTGTTTTTACGTTGCTTTCGTTGTAGTTTTCGTTCTTCTTTTCGAGTGGGACACAGAGTCGTCCAACAACCCGATGAACACTGGTTGTTTTCGTTAATACGCCGTGAAACCAACGAAAGTAAAAAAAAAATGTGATGCGAGTGATATACGTTTCGTTTTACGATCTCATACATCCAAGTGAAAAAATTATACGGCGTTCCGTTCCTTACATTAACGTACCAAGTACAGCGCCATCTATCCAACGACTACTAGTTCCAAAACTATGAAAAGGAAACTCCCTATTCGTATCTGTCACAAATTTATTCATTTCATTCGTTCATTTTAATTATGTTCATTCTTTTCTTCATTCATTCTGACTGTCACTGAAGTCAATTCAATCGAATCGAATAATCTTACTTCGATAATTATTACTGAATTTGTAAATTCCCTTTTCCTCCTCATATCGTATACTGTTTATTTTACTGTTTCTTCATATATTATCAAGTACCTTAGTTTAAGTATTCAAAATGACGCAAGTTAAGTCTAATAAGAAATTCAAATGGGCATTGGACTTCAACCAAAAGTAAGTATTATTGATTTGATGAGTTCAATGCTTATTTCGAGGTACCATGAACATAAAAAATCGGTATGAGAGTAGAGTTCAAAGCTTCCACTTACATTAGCTAGTCATCGCGATAGCAGTAGGGTTAGAAATATCCCTAGAGCACAACTGAACTTACAATTTGTTTCGTCTTTACAGGAACAAGGCTTTGACCGCAGAGCTGCCATCACCACCTGGATACAGCCAATCGGCTAGTTCCAGCTACACAGAATCCTCAAAAGATGCAGATTCAAACTTGCTTCTTATCAAGAAACTATGGGATGTGGCACTTGGACCGCTCAAGCAAGTGCCCATGAATCTTTTTATAATGTACATGGCCGGCAACTCCATCTCAATATTTCCCATAATGATGGTCGGTATGCTTATTGTCCGGCCAGTGAAAGCCTTATTTTCCACACAAAGCACCTTCAAGATGGTGGAAGGAACTCAAGCAGCAGGACAAAAATTTGTCTACTTTATTGGGAACATTGTGAATATACTGCTGGCTCTTTATAAATGCCAGAGTATGGGACTGCTTCCTACTCATTCCAGTGACTGGCTAGCATTTGAAGAACCCCTGACAAGAGTTGAACACATAGGAGGAGGACTGTCTTTACTATAAAAGTAAATGAAACAATATAAATTAATTGATGCTACATTTATTTAGAGCATTTGTATAGGACTAATAAACAATTATTTACACTATCGCACTGTTTTATTACAAATAAAAATAACTTTTCTAGATTTGGGTGGTGACAACAGCTATTTTCCTTCCGTTTTAGATTTTATGAAATCTGTAAGTTTTATTACCAAGGCCTTAGGGTCCTCCACCTTGTCAATCTGTAACAACGTAAAATATAGATTAGTAAAAAAGGTACTAAGGATTTTAGTTTATTTTTATTCCCATACAAAATTAAATGACAGATTAGGACTGCTCTCACAGTATATAGGTTTAGCAAGTAAAATCATGCTTACTGTGAGAGCAATCCCTATCCATTGTACAATTTTGTATGGGAATCTAACAATTTCTTAAACTCATTATTCAAATTTCTGATTTGAACTTAGTTAAGTGTAGGTATATTTATAATAAATAGGAATTCAACAGAATAAATCCGCTTTGACTCTTTCTATTATCTTTTGGTTGGGCGGTAGAGGGCAGGGCCTGCCTTTTGTGCTTTCTGTGCAATGAAGTCTATTAAATAAATAAATATTATATCTGCGATGGGTAATAAATAATAACTAATCATTTCAATTCCCTCAAAAATATAGCAATAGTAGTTTATGCAACTTTCATATAATGGGGGTCGAGGCGTAACGAGTGTGATAATAGTTTGACACGAGCATGCTAATGCCTCATTATATGCAGTTACATACACTATTTTATTTACACTCTCCAAAAAAAAAAAACTCAGTAATTCATTTATCCAAACGTCTGCACCGCCGCGCATAGAACGTAATATGGCATGATATACATTTTTGAAAATTCTATACTTCAGCAGTTGTTCATATGTCGAGTCAGCAACTGAACAGTGTGTTCAACATCGGAACAATAACTGAACAGCATCAGAACCACAACTGAACAGCATCAGAACCACAACTGAACACCATCTGAACCACAACTGAACAACATCTCAACAACAACTGAACAACAACCTTATATACCAACTGAACAACAAACGAACAAATACCGTACAACAACATTTTCTCTGTCAGGTGCGGCGAAAGATGGCGATTTGAGTATTGGAAAAAGAAACCCTTTGTTTCATTTTCCATTACATCGAAAGGAGAGACTTCTCACTAAGACATTACGCTTCTGTAATTTCTATTAAACTGTAATTTCTATAGGCAGAATGCATAAAACAACTGTATTAGAGTTCATATTCCAAACATTATGAAACGAGTGTAGATAAAACTGTTTACAGCGTTTTGTCTCCACTTTATTCTCGAGTAGTTATACTCTCGACCATTCAAACATACTCCTTTTGTTTTTTATTAATGTAACATATGCGTGCCTAATCATAATCATTTGCAGATATTTAGCAGGTGCCATCAAGGATACGCCAAGACTCGGACTGTATGTGAAGCCGCTATAGAGTCGCGCCAGGCAGTGAGTTTCAACTCGTTCGTGGTGCGTGTCCCGACAGCTACTGTAAGCGTCTTCACGTCGTCGTCGCCAGAGTTTTGGCTGCAGGGAGTCGTGTTCGTCCTCTGCTTCCGAGGGAAGCTCTCAATAGTTAGAATAGGTTTAGAAAATAAGATTGTATAGTTTATTGTAAGTAGTATATTTTTGTGAAAGTGATATTGAAAGGAGGGTAAATGCCGGCAACATGGTGAATGGAGCGTTGCATACCTTTATAAACAGCCAGACAGTGTCTAATAAGGCACGTCTGGCTGTGCATAGAGGAGTGTTAGTTCCAACACTTATGTATGGGAGTGAAAGTTGGGTATGGCAGAAAAAGCATGAAAGTAGAATAAATGCGGTAGAAATGAGAGCGCTAAGAAGTATGATAGGAGTGAAATTGAGTGACAGGATAAGGAATAGCATGATTAGAGAACGTTGCGGTATAAAAGATGACATAGTGACTGGTATAGAAAAAGGAATGCTGAGATGGTTTGGTCACATTGAGAGAATGAATGAAAGAAGATTAACGAAACAGGTGTATATGGCGAGTGTGGATGGGAACGTTGGAAGGGGAAGACCAAGACGCACGTACTTGGATCAGATCGGGGACGTTCTAGAGAAAGGTCAGGTCAAGAGTACCCTAAACCGACAAGCATGTATGAAAAGATTGATGCATGTTGAAGAAGCGAAAGAGGTGTGTCAGGATCGTAGCAAGTGGAAAGATGTAGTCTCTGCCTACCCCTATGGGAAAGAGGCGTGATTATATGTATGTATGTATATTTTTATTCTATTTATATTATAAAATATTTCTTTTCTTTTGGGTTGTTATATAAACTTTTTCTGGAATATCCGTGTGATGCCGGCTTAGAATAGAATCACCCCATTTATTTCCCGTGGGAGTCGTAAGAGGCGACTAAGCGACTCGAGGGTGTGTATGCAATTTTAGGACGATCTGACAATTTATCACTATGGCGATACACAATTTTCCGAATGACTCAAACGCGTAAATGGCCGTTTTTTGCGGCCGTTTACACTCTGCCTACCCTGCAAGGGATAATAGGCGTGATATTGTGTATGTATGTATGTATGTATGTTTCTGGAATATTTTTTTTATTAAATACGAGAACACTATATGCCTGCACGGCGATATCTCATGGGCAACCTCACTCTTAGTGGATTTGAATTCCTGTGAGATGCCTGTAAACGTGTGTGTTTATGTGTGTGTGAGCAAAAATGCTCGCAAAGTACTAAGTGAGCTAGCTATCTGCTAATGACGCCGCGCGCGCCATCTCCTAAATTTGTGATAAGTAGGTATAAATAGAATTCATAACGCTTTAGTGATGGGATGTTCATTAGTAGTTTTTATTAATTAGACGTGACAAAAAAACGTTGAAATCTCAGCAACATTTTTAAGGGAATAACCAGTCCAATAAACTGAACGAAATATCGGTCGAAATAAGAAAAGGAATACGTCCTCCCATACAAACTGTAAGTTTAACTCTATAGGTAGGTACAAACAAACATAAACTAACCCGTTTTATTGGTAATCTGTAAATGTTACTTTTTATTGTCATCATCACAAACACACTTGTCCGCTCTTAACTTCCGACGCGCCATCTGTGTATTAAAAGTAAATAAAAAAATTAAAAATACGAATGAATAGAATACAAGTTGTCTTACACACGGGGTAGAAAAATAAATAGCTTCACTTGTGTGTGAAGTGACGTGATTACAGGAAATCTTCCCAAATAGGTAGTAATACCTACTATCAATCAGCACACTTAGCCTAATAAATAGTAGCCCAGTGGAAGAAGCGTCGCCTCTAGTAATGGCGATAGTCGCAGGTTCAAGTCTTGTCTGCGCTTGAAAATTTTACAAGTTTTCAAAAATTCTGTTTTTTTTATAGATAGTGTGATTCAAGAGGAAAGTTTATATGTGTAGATATTATGTCGGGCTACAAAGTCGGGCGTATAGTGCGGGAGGGCACGCTTCTTCTTTTCGCCTTCTGCCGTGTGGGACACGGAATCAACGAACAATCGAATAAACTAAGAGTCAGAGTTTTTATACCGCCTACTACAGGGTGGATAAAAAGGTTGGGCAGTACGGGCAGTTGGGCGCTACAGCATGTTTGAAAGCATGTAATATTTCGTCTAAATATGGTTCAATCAAAACAAATGGGTTTTACGTTCACAGTTTCATGGACTTTTATGCGCGTTTTTTGTACCTTTTTGGATAGCTATGGTTAGATCAAAACGAGAATAATGAATTTTTGAAAACTTGCAAAATTTTCAAGCGCGGGCAGGATTTGAACCTGCGACTTTCGCATTACTAGTGGCGACGTCTCTTCCATCTGGGTTACCGCAGCTCATTTCTTGCCCGCCAATTTTGCAAGTGTATTTTAATGCCAGTAACGCTTGGCATGGCTCCATCTACCGGGTTAGTTTTGCAACTAATAACCGGCGACTAATTCTATCTTTACAGATTGAATGTAGTCTAAGCAATGAAAACCAGCGATAAATTGAGTACCAAATTTTAAAACACTTCCCGTGTTGAGTATACAATTTTTGAAAACTTGCAAAATTTTCAAGCGCGGGCAGGATTTGAACCTGCGACTTTCGCATTACTAGTGGCGACGCCTTTCCATCTGGGCTACCGCAGCTCATTTCTTGAACGCCAATTTTGCAAGTGTATTTTAATGCCAGTAATGGTTGGGCTGGCTCTTGCCTGCGACCTGCGACTTTCGGATATGAGACCAACAACGGTGAGACCGCTAGACCACGGACGCAGTCAGGAGAGAATCTAATTGATCGATCGTAGAATTAATCCAGAAAATGATTTCGGGCTCTACTTTTAAGACATATCTACAAAATCTAATAAAATACAAAAATAAATTACAAGAAATACATACTGAAATCTCCTTGTAAGGAGTGGAAAAAGTAGGTTCAATTTCAGTCTGTCCCTACATGGAGCCTACACGTTTTTTTATCCGCCCTGTGAATACTCATGATTGGTCCATCTTTAACAAGTATGTATGGATTTATTACTTGACTTGACATTTAGGACATTTCTTCATCTGGTCCTAAAATCAAATAAACAATATCAAGTAAGCACATTAATTAATACATGAAGTGTTTTACTGCTATTTTTTAATGGACGGTAAATTAATTTAACGGTCGATCAATAAGTTCATAGCTACTTAATTTATATAGGTACTTGGATTAAAATTGTCTGCTTCATTATAATAAAAATACTTTTTATCTGGTCCGTAAAAAATATGAAACTTGACATGCATGTAGCTTTTATAAGTAAATTGCAAAGTTGCACAGCACACACAAAAAAACAGCCATTTGCGAGTTGGACTTACCCACCGAGGGTTCCGTAACATTATTTTTTTAATTTCATTATTATTTCATATTTGTACCTCACATGCACAACTAGCCTCAATTATAAAATGTTTTTTTTTCTCCTTTTTTTTGCATCTCCACTTATATTATAAAGAGGAAAGATTTGATTGTTTGTTTGTTTAAATTGAAAAGGATCCGAAACTACTGGACCGATTTAAAAAAAAACTTTTACGATTAGAATCCTACATTATTCCTGATGAACATAAGCTATATTATAATGTCTTATTCCCGTGGAAAAACTGTTTAGCAGCGGGTGAAACCACTGGACAGGCCACTAGTCAAAAATAAAACTCTGAACAATCCAAATGCAACAATACCAAAATTAACACAACTTAAATCTGCTTCAAATTGTTTTATTCTGATGAGATAGTTTTGCAAACTCAAAAAATATCATATGAATATTGTTAATATCGTTTCGCTGACAGAATATTATAGCTGTCTCTCTCTTTTCGTATGGGACACCGAGTCGTCCAACGACCCAATGAAACCTGGTATCAGAGTTTTTAAACCGCCTACTCTAGTAGGCCTCTGACATGGTTGTGTTACAACCGTCGTCTAAGTAATCATAGACAGCAACCGGGACCGACGGCTTAACGTGCCCTCCGAAGCACGGAACCATATATTTTCGGACAATCAGTCAGTTCACCCTGCAATGTCCTAACCAGACCGGGAAAAAATTTACAAAGTGATAAATATCAACTTTGTGAGTCTACCACCATCTCAGGATGTCAGGCTCTAGCCATTTTCGTATTTCAGACCCTCAACATCGGTCGGTCAGCAGAAGCGGCACATCATGCTAAACCAATTTTTCTTTTGTTCTATTTGCATATCTTGTATAGTACAGCCGGGTTCTTGGTGTTCCTCATCAGGTACTACAGACCCTAAATGTCAATGTGCCAGCAGAAGCGGCATATATTGTTATGCAGGCCTTTTTGTACCACTCATACTGTAGCTGAGTGTCTAAAAATTCTACGTTTAATAATTTTTCCCGTGGGAATGAGCACTTTTCCCGCGGTAAAAATATAATTGACCAGTAACAACTTTTCTAATGCCTAATTATGCAGATATTTCACTTATTGTAAGCTTGCGGCCTGAATATTCTACGTTTAATCGTATTTCCCGTGAGAATGAGCAATTTTCTCGCGGTAAAAAGTATTCTACATGTTGAACAGGCTTAATAGCTATGTACAAAAAAAGTATTATTCGAATCGAGTAGTTTCGGAGATAAGCCATTAGAGAGGCATTACGCTGGCTCCCTTGCCGCGCTAAATGGACAAAGAAATCTGTTGGACCAGGTACGAAATAAGTAGGTATAGAGTAAGACCGACACGACCTTAGTTTTTGTTAACGTTATCCCACTAAACAAACACGGAAGATTTTTGTAGCTCCTTTTTGCTGAAAAATATGAAATTGAGGTAACTAGGGAAACATTCACATGTAGATGTGTCCCACCCGTAACTAATAAAAGTATTCATGCAACTTTTGCTATCACTTGTCGCTAGTTCAAATCCTGCCAGCGGTAGAAAATTTTGCAAATTTGAGAGAAGTGTTTTTAAATTGGTGTTCTAAATTATTAGTCTTAAACCTACATGTATGCAACATACTAAGTTTCATGCTTTGTTTCGAATCATTCGAGACTTTCTTCACCGCTGTAATACTACTATATTACTACTTTATATGTACTAGTGTTTTACTATTACACTACAGCAAATATAAATTATTCCACTAAGGTGAATGAATTAAACCAATATCCCATGAAAAATATGAATTCATATAATCACCTTTGGATCGTAATCGTAAGATTCAACTCTCTATTATCATATTTTTCCACTCAGTTAAAAATAATTTATTACAAATTTATAAACGGAAAATGACAAATTGCGAAATGACCAATTTGAAAAATGTTACATTTATAAAAAATTGATCTTTTTTAAAATCACGACTGTTTTTGGAGACAAAGCCTAGCCTATGACACTCGGGATAATGTAAGGATCATCTTATCAGTTCAGTGTTTACTGAGTTTCAGTCCTTTAAAGAATCGTTCATACATACATGAACTCTAGAAACATTACACTCCTTCACTCATTTTAAGTATTAGACCGGGTCTATCGCGATAGTATTTAGGTGATATGACCCGGTCTAATACTTAAAATGAGTGAAAGTGATCGCGAGTGCTTAAAAAGTTATATTACACTCCTTTTTTGGTTGGGCAGTCGTGTAAAATTTATAAGCAGCTTTTTATTAATGATAATTCATCAGAAAACTAGCATAATAAATAGCAAGGTAGGTAGGTACACTCCAGGATCCCACGTCATTTCAATTTATATGAGTGTATAAAGAAGAAGAAGATATGAGTGTATGTAAATAAATAATTATGTTTTCAGCATGAGGCACTATTGGTCGGAGTTGGCAGCGTAATGTACCTACGAAGAAAACTATAAATTGGTTGAGGACGTTCCTCAAAAATCATTGATATTAATTTTGTGTCCAAAAATAAAAATAAAATATTATGTATCTTTCTCCAAGACTGGCATTTGGAAGCCCAAGACCGAGACTCGTAGCGTGAAAGAGGGGAGGCCTTTGCCCTGCAGTGGGACACAGAAAAGGCTAACTAAAAAAAAAAAATGTTTGAGCAATGGAGGATGACAGGTTCTAGTCTCAAAATGCGTCGCGCATCACAAATCAAATTAAAGCAATATTTAATTATTATACCTAGTCAGTTCCAATAAGAATAATCACGGCAACGGCTGCACGTAACAGGGAAACAAATTAAATTTTTGAAAGTTCATCAAGTGTTTTACTGAAGTGTGAAAGACGAAATACACGAAATAAACTCAAACTTCAGCACGTTTATCTCCTTCAATGCCCAACTTTAATATTCAATAACTGTAGAACTTCTGTCCTAATTAAATAATGTATATCCTGAACTTATTATTATTATTTGACTCTATAAATATTTAACTTTGGCTTTGATGCAAGGCCTGCAAGGGGTGCCGCAAGATTGATGCAAATTTATTATGCGAGCATCTATACTTTCCTAGGCATGATCTTTTGGTCCTACATATGTAAACAATATTTTTCTTACATGACACCTACACTTTGAGACCTTGTTCACTGCCAACCCTCCAGCACAAAGACTTCTTAATACTCAAATTACACGGTGCGCACATGCATACGTCTAAATTACAGCTAGCTAGAAATTCACCTCCTGGTTTATACATAGAAAATCCGTGAGTAGGTAGAGTAAAAAATACCTGTTTTGTTATTAAAAGTATTTCTGTCTTATATAAGTCCTATTATTATGTAGGTAACTATTATTATGATATATCTATAAAATAAAATAAAAAACAGCTCTAAGGAACTTGAAACAAAATTTAAAAATCTCAACATAGGTACCTATACTTTTTCGCAATGCGCTGGCATGAGTTAAAGTTTTGGTGTTTCTTAGAACAAGATCCTTGGGGCAGGTTATTCAGTTTCGAAAGTCATTTCAAGTGCAACAGTATTTTTTATTATATTTATGATTAGCTGTGAAATTATTAATTTATAATTAATTATCCTTCAGCCAACCCGTCCGATGCAACCGCTAACAGCAATCGTCCCATTTTCTCTTTCTATTTTTCTCCAAACTCTTTCGTTTTTGTTATTTATTTTATTCCGAACATGTCCTTTGGCGAAGGTGCTCGCGGCATATCCTATACAAATGAGAACACGATCAGGAGTCGTATTATTAAATCAGGAATTTAATTTCGCATGCACCAGTCCATACAAATTCTCTAACCGCTGTTCGTATCACACGTTCTACCACACAACTGTTTCTTTTTTTTGTACTGGACTCTTCAATTTTTAGCAACGGGACCATGAAATCTACACCTGACTGTTTGGCTGTAGCTCACCCGGAGAAGTTTTTGTGACTGGGCTTACGAGTTGTTCTGCAGCATTTTCAGATGTGACTCGAAGGTGTCAGTAAAGGTTACGCTGGCGCAGGTTCATGATAGGCCTGACGTAGGTGGTATTCACCCTTGACGCGAATGGATCCGAGTAAAAAACTTGGGATACGAGTGGCATAATGACTTTTTGCAGTCTGGCGCATTGGAAATTTAATTAATGATTTAGTAATACTTCTCCAAGCTAACATAAAGCTCCTAACGCCCACGGTATTTTTTAAGGCCTTATGTCGTATATTTTTTCCAATTCAGACCTGGCCAACTTTTTTAAAAATATATCTGTATAACCGGGCTCCGTACCTCAAAAAGAAAGATAAGGAACCCTTATAGGACCGCTTTGTTGTCAGTATGTCCATCAAAACCCCGGGAACGTGTGGTGATATCGAGTTGAAATAAAAACCATATAATTTCGGAGAACTTGCTAAATTGCACCGCAGGCAGGATTTGAATACATGAAACCCACGAGTCCGTTAGTCACCTCTTAAACAAAAATGGAGTTATGCTATTCTAGGCCAGCATCACACGGCCGCTTGTAGATGTAAATAAATAAGCTCCTAACTTAACGTTTAAAAAAGATACGGCCGTTTAGCATAATAAACGCCGTACCTAGAACTATACAATTTGGCAAGTAGCGTCCAAATTTGCATCAATACGATCTACTTTCATACCAAATTTCATACGACTTGGAGCAAAAATATATGACCGATAGCTAAATCTCAAGACGGGCTGGTGATTAGGAACTACTTTCTCCAAGGAACATTGAAATATTGCAAATATATTTTGAATTTCTGTAGGTAACTCAGATCAGCTGATCGGCAATTTTGTGTGGGAGTAGTTTTCTATCTATATCTATATATCTATTCTATCGTGTATCGTTTTATTCCACCTATGTTCGATTATTTATCGTAATAACAAAAGAAAATTGTGTTTTACAATTATTATTTTTACAATGACGGATCATGACGTCAATTAGTGATAATACGTGGATAATTCACCGCCGCCAATACTTACTTTGTGATACAATCCTACATTGAATAAAGTGAATTTCAATTTCGGGAAAGTTGTTCCATTAACGGTCACTAGCAAAATTTCACCCTTTATAGTACAATATACAGGTGTAAGGGACAGCCCTCCGAATACTGATATGTTGCATTCAGACCATGAAACTGTAAAACTTCCCATAAGAAAATATTTCAGGAATCGTCAAAAAAATGGATTTGTAAATGCAGTTAACTCATCGTTATTTTGTATGGAAGGTCGAATATATTTTGTCGTTTCCCGACATATATTCCTAGGGGAAAGTTGTTCAGTTTCATGGTCTGCATGCACCCTATCAGTTTTCGCAGGGGTGTCCCTTACACCCCGTATATTTATTTATTTAAGCACCTACTAACGTAAACAGCCACAACAGTCCACTGCTAGACATGGGCCTCCCCCCTCTATTGTAAGCGCCTACTACAACGATAAAAAGAATCCTGTACATTCCTGCAATTTTTACTACTAGTTCAGGACAATGAATGAGATGTCGATAAAGTATAGTTTTGTTTTCATTTCTATAGGTCTTTGGGTCGCTATACGAAAAAAGCTCTCAAAATTATGGGCGTTAGGAGGATATTAATGTAAATAAATAAATCGTCCTTTTATCATAATCTAGATAATTCATGAAGTTATATGAACACCTACTTACTTATATATGACGTAGATTGATTTTATACTATGTAGGTAAAGCGAATGATAAATGCGGACGATATTATTCAATTTTTCATGAGATTTTGGTGAAATGGGTATATAAGGTATGAGTTATTGTAAATTTAAAGAGGATACCTGGTAGTTTTGTGCTATGTAGACTCCAGTGTAAATACCGGCACCGAATACTATCTGAAAAAGAAAAAAGTTTGAATTAGGCTTGTTGTTTTTTGGTCCAGTTGTATCCTTTCCTTTTGCTTGTTGGAACAGTTGGGTACCTTTTGGTAACCTACCTACCTAGGTATGGAATAGAACGTATACGATCAATTATATTTTATTAGGATTTCGTACCCAAAAGGTCAAAACTGATCCTATTACTGAGACGTGGCTGTCTGTGTGCCAGCTGTATCTCATACACCGCGACAATTAAGAGTTGAAAGTTTTACAGAT
Source organism: Tuta absoluta (assembly GCA_027580185.1). NCBI lineage: Eukaryota > Metazoa > Arthropoda > Insecta > Lepidoptera > Gelechiidae > Tuta > Tuta absoluta. The sequence continues at coordinate 18,858,808 of JAQAHW010000002.1, forward strand.
GCCGTATTCCTGTTGCCGCTTTAACAACAAGTATAAAAAAAAATAACAAACAATAATTAAGGGGGTCACCCATACATAAAAGATTATTATTATACAAGAAAAAAAGAAATTTAAAAACTGTTAACGCCTGCTGGGGCTTGAATCCAGGAACGTGAGGCACTGTCCCACTGTTCTACCAACTGAGTTACCGGCGCCTCGACCAACACTTCCAAATCTTCAATCTCTTGGTACTCGTCTTGAAGCGACGTATATTTCTATTTTTAATTTTTCGTTTACATTTATGAAACTAATATAGCACTGTGAGTGTATTATAAACCAATAAGTGATAACACTATCCTACACTGATTAACCACTTCGCTTCGAATTTTGCAACAATAGATTTATATTGTACTTCAAGCACACATGTGTGCTGTTACGAGCGGAGTAGTAGTAATTTCATTTTAATTAAATTTGCTCGAACTCATATGTAATTGTACGGAGGCTGTATCTCATGAATGAACAGTGCTAGATAGTTGAATTTTCAGAAAATTTGCTACTGTTGGTTGCTGCGCCGCTATAAAAACTAAAACTAAAAAACAGAAAAAGAAATTAAGGGGGCTCCCATACAACAATCGTGATTTTGATGCCATTTACGATTTTTATTCATAATGGTACGGAACCCATCGTGCGCGAGTCCAACTTAGACTCGGCTGATTATAAGGAAAGGAAAAGGTACTGATACATGAATTGAACTTGTTAGATACACACTGTATAGTTTATAAGCCTAAAGAAAGATCGAAAGGTACAGCCACAGCGCATCATTAAAAGATAAAAGTAAATGTCTAAAATACGTGTGTTAAACGTATCGAAATGATAAGAATACTGACTTCGCGGCCTACTAGAAACTAACCGTATTTTTTATTAGAGAAAGAATGCACCCCATCGTCAATGACCCCCTTGGCAAATTATTATTAGAAGGTAATCTTGCGGACCGACATGATGGAACTTGAGCCCTTAGGGGTTTGCATTTATCGTACATATCTGATCATCATGATTAATATTATTTTTTCATGAATAATTATCTAAAAAATACACATTAAATTTTTCATGACTTTCTAATTTTGAATATTATGGTGTCAGTCAGCGTCATTTTTGTCAAAGACAAAACTGAGGTCTATGCTTTAGATTATAAATTCTTTGACTTCTAGATGGAGGTTTTTCTTTCAACCTGCAACTTGAATCATTGTTGTAAAGCATATTATGTACCTAGAGTATCTACGAGTGCTTTAATATTGTAAACTGTGCTTCTGACCATCATCCTTCTAGACCTCGCTATCGTACTTAACCTCACTGATCACACTACAAAAAACTCAGATGAAACTTTATTGCTTTTGCTGTGCTAAGTTAGCTAGAAATAACATTTAAAAACTTACCCCAGTTTTTAATACAAACATGAGAAACCCCATTTTCAATTGTTCTCTTATGGAAAATTACTACAAAGAGGCTATTTTGTGGCTCATCATTCTGGACCTAGAACTAAGGTGAGGCTTGTGAAAGAACTACACATCACATCTCCATTTACATATATATTTTTTAAATCATTTTATACATTTATTTTTTAGATTAATTCAAAGATGTTCATGTCTTGACCAATGTCATGATATTGTTATTTATTGACAGTTGCATGTCTGCCTTTTGTCAATGGTAGGTACTTGACCTTCTTGGAGTATTATTCTCAGTCTATGCTTCTTTACCACGTGCGGGATTTAGGTACCTAACTGCTATTCGCAATGCGTGCAGCGTAAGCGTAACGCAGTGTTTCACCGGTTTCTCCTCTTTTTTCGTGAATTATCGAGCTCGCTTCACTCGCAATATGTGGTATTACTGTAGTGAAGTGTGGTTCCTCTTTTATCTTTTAAAGGTGAAATATCAAGCTCGCTTCGCTCGTAATATGTGTAGAGTTGCCAAAGCGCAGTGTGGCTAGTTGGCTACTCTCTTGCCTTTAATGTGAAATATCGAGCTCGCTTCACTCGCAATATAATTGTACGGTTGCCGTATAACAGTGTGGCTGCTCTCTTGCCTTTTTAACGTGAACGGCTAGCTTGTAACGCTCGCAATACGTGTAGTGAGGGTTTGTCGCAAAGTGATCTTTTTTAAAATCAACGTGTCGAAACTTGGTTCTCTCGCAACGCATATTTGTCTATTTCTCGCCTCTTTTACTCGACGATAGTTTATGAAATGTGTTGTGACCCCCAAAGCTGAATACGCCACTGACCATGCACATATTAAGTAAGTACACTTATCTGTTAAGGTACTCAAAGGCTTCATGGGTAAAAATTCTTTCAACCATGGTACTCTCTCTCTTTTCGTGTGGGACACCGGGTCCCCTAATGGTACTTATGTCACGGTAATGGATATTTTGAAAAATGCAGTAAACCTTGTAAATTGATTTTGTTTCCTCCGGTGCATTACGAATTAATCTTAAAATGCCTAACTAATAAATATGACTGATTCTCAAAATTACTGAAATAGCTCCCGGACACTCTAGAAGGCGAGGAATTGCGTTAGATACTCTTCTTCTTTTTCGTTCCCTCAATGCTGAAGATAGCGACCACATGGAAGCTTCTTCCGTTCCGAGCGATTGAAGGTACTGTGGACTGCTTGTTGTATACCACCCACAGCGTTCTTTATAAGATCTGACCACCTAGTTGCCGCCTTGCCCCGGGCACACGCTTTCCCGCCACTCTACCCAAAATAATTTGTCTTTCTAGAGAATGCTTAGGAGACCGCATAATATGTCCGGAGAAACCGAGAGCGCGTTTTCGGCAGATTGTAGAAAGTATTTTACTGATGTTAAGCTCCTTCAAAAATGGACTTATTTGTTCTCAGTTTTCGCCAACACCACTTATCAGAAGCATGGATTTTACTGCTATCGCGACTCTTTATTGACCAGGTTTAAGCACCGCCTAAAAAAATTGAAAATACCAGTTCTCGGACCAGATAAACTTAAGCTTTTCGTCGATTGCTGTGGTTTCTCCATACCTTGTCGAGATTAGTCATAGCACTTTTGGCCATACAGGATGTACGTCGCATTTCTTCAGTACAGCTCCCTTCACTTGTGATAAGAGATCCAAGGTACATAAACTCGCTGACTTTTTATAAGGTACTTTACGAGTACATCAGTATGAGGGAGAAGTTGAGATCTATCCAGCGCCATCACTTTCGTTTTTGTATGCTTGAACTTTAGACCAAACTTGGCACTCTCTATTTCAATTTTCTTTAGCAGAGTTGCCATCTCTAATTCACACGACGTAACAATCTTCGTCGTCTGCATACCTCAGATTGGTAATTTTGTGACCACCTACAGAAATGCTGCCACCCCAGCCATCTAATGTTTTCCTCATAATATGTTCGCCGTAGAGGATAAGGGAGGCCTACGTCCAGCAGTGGCCTGCAATAGGCTGATGATGATGATGCATACATACTATGTATGTAGAGGGTAAATAACTTTGGAGAGAGAATACAGCCTTGACGCACTTCTCGGTCCGTGTGGAAGGACTTAGAGTTCTTGTTTTCCAATTTACCTAAGCTGGTGCCATCAAGGTACAGATACTGAATCAGGTAGGCAAGGAGCTCAGGCACACCTATCTGATTAAGCACATTAAACATTGAACTCCACTGCACACAATCAAACGCCTTAGAGTAATCTATAAAGCACAAAACCACGGGCATGTTAAATTCATTTGTCATTTTTTTTTGTCACATTTTTCCACGAGTACTTGTGGCGGCGCGCATGCACTCCACATACAAGTCCTGAAACGCGGTATCGAAATTATTCCGCCGATTGGTATATATACAACTTCCAAACATGTCCGGTTGGAACAGTCGTTCCCCTGGTCACAACTCCCGAGCAGGCGGGTAGCTACTCTTTTCCTCACTGTCGTCACTCGGCCTACTGGCCTCATCATCACTCCTTCTAAATACTCGTACATTTAGAATCTACTCGCTATTTCCCTGTCCAGCCAAAAAGTCAGATACTCTAGTAGGCAAAAAATACTCAATATGCTGGATACTCTAGAAAGCAAATATTGTCAAGAGCGTATCGGGCACTAAAGCCGGCGAAATATGGCCAAGGGCGTGTCGGACACTAGCAGTTTTTTTTAAATTTTGTTGCGCCCTTGGTTACTAGGGTGACTGACACACTTAGCCAGTTTTCACTCTTGGTAATTTTTTGTTTTCTAGATGTTCAACAACAGGCCAATGTGGCGCAGTGATAGTGCGACTGCCTGCAATGCAATGGTTAAAGGTTCGATTCTTGGTGGGTCACTCACAAAGTTGATATTTATCACTTTGTGAACTTGTACCCAGTCTGGTTAGGACATTGCAGACTGAGGCATCTGATTGTCTGAAAAAATAAAGATAGTTTCCTGCTTGGGAGGCACATTAAGACATTGGTCCTGGTTGTTGTCTATGATTACTTAGATAACCTTCATTACACAACAACGTCAGAGGCCTAATAGTAGGTAGTAGGCGGTTGGAAAACTCTGACACCAGGGTTCATTGGGCCCGTTCATCACACGAAAAGAAAGAAGAACAACACCAAACATTTGGTTTGGGACCATCCAGCAGCCACCTAGCACTATCCAGCATGTATCTGGCGACATTCAGGGACAGAGTATACTTCAGCGAGCATCCATCACCATTAAGTAAGCATCTAGATTTTAGTCATTTTGAGAATAACACATATAGACTTTCAGGCTTTATGATACTGCCTCATTTTTAAGTTTAGTGATATTGGTTTCAGTCATGGTGGGGTTATGTTGTACCATTATCAGGCATTATGAGAAAACTATAAAAAAATATATCCATAATGTACTGGAGGGGTTTTGTTGAATACAGAAAAGTCATCATCATCATCATCATGTCATCAGTGTCACTGTTTTACTATTTGCTAGAACTAAAGATAGAAAGAGAAGCAAATAGCTACAACGAGAAAAAGATTTCATGCAATGCATTAGATGTGAATATTATAGGACATGTTAGACAAAGACTTGAAAATATTCCTCGGTGCTCGCTAGAACATGCAAGACAAAAAGGTCGTTACGTAGATAATATACCGTGTCATGATCTATTTTTATTATACTACGAAAAACTGACACAAAGATATCAGCGAAAACTTATTGTTTGCGCGCAACAAAGAGTACGGACGTTAAATTAAAGTGAATTGAACTTACTACTCCCTTGAACATGGTTATAAGTAATAGCTTAACAACGTCGTTGAACTTTCACAATTATTCTTAGTAGAATACTTTTAGTTTTTACTCATTTCCACAAAATCCAACAAAATTGCTCGCAAAGCAAGCAAAGCAGCTGATTTGACTGACATGACAGTGACATTGACATGACTGACAATGTTGCAAACTCTACAAACAAAAAAGTCCTCAATGGAATTTTATAGAATTCACATTTTTTTATTTGTTATAATATTGACCCTCATTCACAGCAGTAATCCAATACATGACATAAGTTAAAGTTTATTTAAATTTCTCCATTGACGCATACGTTATTACGTTCATAAAGTATCTGGGTCGGTTTCATTCCCTAATCATTCACAAAAAATAGATACAAGTTATGAAAGTCAAGAGTTTGCAGTATTATTACAAGTTTTATTTTTTAATACTTTTTAGGCAGAAGTAATAATGTTTACTGCCTATCGAATTTTTCAGATATTTATGAATTATTTTGTTTTTGTGCGGGATACTGAGTCAATGAAAGTTCCGATCCTGATGAACTCTGCTGTCACAGTTTTGAATGCGCCCTACGTGGCCCCCGGCCAACATGGTTGCGAAACCAACGCCATCTAGTTAAACATAAACGGCAACACGGCAAAAGAGAGTTTTCTTTTTGTTAATGAGAGTTTGACAGTTCTGTTTTTCAAAATAGAGGGCGCTGTGCTAAATCCAAAAAATTACGTTCGGTTTGGCTGGCGGCAACCATAGGAAACTCATGAAAGTAAAAAAAAAAGTGATGCTGCGTGCGGGTCACATGGCAATGATAAACTGAAATAATTAAATTCTTATGATTATTGCTTCAAGTTCAGTTACGTTTCGTTTTACGATCCTATACACCCAAGATATAAAAGCGAATAATTATGTGAGGTTTCGTTCGCGTTACCGTATCAAGTACAGCGCCATCTATCAAGCGACCAGGGAAGAGTTTAAAAATAAATTAAAATAAGTCCCTATTCAAAATAAAAGGGCTAATAGGCTTTTATATTCTTTATACAGCAATAAAAGGAGGACCTACTAAGGTATTATATGTAGATGATCTGTAATGTCCTTGGGAGCTACTCACTTCACAAATGAAGCACTTTGACTTCATGGCCACGAAATGGATTAGGACGATTAGGTATGTAGAGCTAAGTGGCATCCTTTTCTTTTTAAAATCTGGCAAGGGTTCACGTCATAGGGATATAATCCCTTCCGTGACACCCTGTAGATGATCTATAATGTCCTTGGGAGCTACACACTTCACAAATGAAGCACTTTGACTTCATGGCCACGAAATGGATTATGTAGAGCCACAGAATAATAACTAGTAACTGTAGAGCTAAGTAGCATCCTTTTCTTTTTGAAATCTGGCAAGGGTTCATTGAAGGCCTCCAAAGAACATCTTCAATGTTTTAGTCCAAACTGGGGACAATCTCATCAAGTGATACTGACAAAAAATTGTGTTACGAAATTCGTTTTTTTTCTTGTTTACCAACATACCAATCTTCCATAGAAAAAGTTGTGCAGTTTCATGGTCTGATCATGCCTGCAAAGTTTTCGGTACACCGTCCCTTACACCCCGTATATATTACTGAACTAAGAGGTGGCCGACTATTCCCATTAGCCACCCCGGGGCGGCAGCGCGGCCTTTCTCAATGGATTAAAGATAGCTTCATGATAGGACAAAGGCACATAATAAATTAGAAAATAAGCTTTTTTTAAATAATATTTTTATAATTATAATAGCAAACAATCATTAATATCATAGAAAATTAATAGCGATATTTACAGGAACAACAGTTATTATGATGCCGATATGACAGTAAATTAATTAATTATGTTTACTAAGCTCCGAAACATAATCAACAAATCCATTATACATTTTAACTAAATAAAATCGTATATAAGACCGTAAGTAAAATAAACGAAGATTGAAATATTTTCAAACAGGTTTTGGCATTGGCAGTGAATGAATAGAAATGAAATACTAATCTAAGTATAAAAGATTGCCAAACAATTCTTACATTTTCATCATTATATCTATCACAGGAAATTTAATAACTTTCGATTTTTTTATACAAATATCTCTCGTACACAATGTAGGTATTAATAATAAATTATGTCTTTACTTACCAACTAATAGACCACTATTTACATAACACACTTGTAATATAATTATTCTAACTTAATCATCTCCTTAAAACAAAAAAATAATTTCTAGAATTCAAAAGTATTTAAATTTAAGCGCTATTTAGGCATACAGACGTGGTACAGCGATACCAAGTAGATAATACTAATAAGGCAATTTGTCTTAAGATATCGAACAACCATGAGTGCATTTTATCACAAATACTGTACTATTATACGAACTACCTACTTAATAATTTTGTTCATTGTTCTGCGTTTCTAAAGAGGTATTGTATGTTCTCTTCGTGTAGCGCTATAAGCAACATGATAACGCCGCCAGTCAGTATGCCTAGTACTGCGAGGATTAAGTTTATAGTTTTCCCGTGATTATTCTCATTTATTTCAGGCACGAGGTCCGCCAGGGCGATGTAAAAGAAGGTGCCAGCGGTCGCAGCGTAAATCCACTGCGAAGTGGATTCGTGGTCCTCCGCGAGCCAAATGCCACCGGCCATGCCCATGAAGCTGAGTATGGAAGACAGTAAGTTGTAGTACAAGGCACGTTTGATCGTCATGCCGGATCGCAACAACACAGCGAAATCGCCAAGCTCGTGCGGTAATTCGTGACAGAACACAGCTAAAGCGGTAGCAAAGCCAGTCACCGGATCCCCGCTGAAAGCTGCCCCGATAGCGAGGCCATCTGTTAGATTATGCAAGCCATCACCCACTATAACCATGAGGGCAGTAGACGTCATCGGTCGCTCAACCGGCGGCGGAGGTGAGCCAGGCATCATGGCTCCCAGTTCTATCGGTTCTATTTGTTTCGCTGATTCTGTTTTGATCTCTTCTACCGTTCTGACTGTATCATGAGAATGAGTGTGTCCTCCGTTGATAGTTTGCATGACGGCTTCGACAGTGTAAAAGAGAAGGATAGTGAGGAATGTGACGCTGCATTTGAGGACGACTTCTGTTTCTTCATTGTGTGCTCCCCCCGGGCCTCCTCCGTGGGACTTGATGGCGTGAGGAAGAAGATGGAGCAGTGCGTCTCCACAGAGCGTGCCCACTGCCACTGCGACGAGGAAATGCAGCACGTGACTGAAGATCACGGACTTGAGCAGCGGCACCACGGCCACACCTAGCAGGCCAGTGGCACTGATCACCAGGATACTCAAACTTGCGTAGATCCAAGCTGAAAAATACAAGTGTACAATTAGACCTTTACTTGCCTACAAGATTGAAGTGGTTAGAAAATATTCGCTTTAGTGTATGTTTGGAAGTAGACTCCGTATAAGGCACGGCACGGTGGTAGGATTAGAGTAGAGACTATCGGTTCTTTGTCAAACCGCTTGCCATGCTCCGTCGTCATCGACTCCGTCTATTAGCTTTATCGGACCGTCAGATCTGCTTTTAGGCTGTCCACTTCAAAGTGCGATGCGACTTCGCACATATCATATTTGGCTAGCATAATATTATGTATGCAAATGAATCATGACCAGAATAAAGTCAATGTGTGGCGAGCATAATATTATGTATACATATGAGCCATGACCAGAAGAAAGTCATTGTGTGGCGAGCATAATATTATGTATGCAACAGAATTATGACCAAAAGAAAGTTATCGTGTGGCGAGCATATTTGTATGTATGCAAATGAATCATGACAAGATGTGAAGTCATTGTGTGGCGAATATAAATAAGAAACATGGTGAGCTTAATATTATGTAATATGTATGCAAATAGAATCATGACCAAAAGTATAGTCAACTTAATGGCGAGCATAATACTAAGTAGGCAATAGAAAACTTCCATGAAGTGGAGTAAAACTAAATACACCCTATAGGAGAAGATATCCCTTGCCAAAATATGGTTGCATATCTGAAGTGTGTTAGTGTGTTCTAGATAATCTACCAGAAGCTAAAACCTGTACCTAATATAACTGTGACTATGACAGACTAGCGGTAACACTGAATGATGGCCAAATAATGGCTAATCTAATAAAATAACTATCTATTAGACATTTGAGCTTATGACACAGATTTACCTGAAATATTTAGTTTTAGATTTAGAGTTGTATAGAAAATGTATTTGTATGCGTGTGTAAAGTATAATGCTCTGGACGTAACATGGAGATTATATATGTCTAACTGAGAGAAATGAGAACACCAAAAGGTCACACTGTTCATCTTTGAATCATGCTTGAAGTAAGCATCAGAGAACAATCTTCTGCATCTGTTATTTATTACAGATCAAAATGTAAAATAATAATGCATATTGATGGGAGTTTGTATACTTTCAAAATGAAAACACTGAAACTAAATTTATTATGCTGCATTACTAGAACCATTACATAAAATTACAATTTATAACACAGTGTAGACTATACCTACTAAAACTTCCTTTCAGGCACTGGAGTGGGGCTCCAGGCAACGATGAGACCTTTGATGTAGGTCTCATTGTTGCCACAAAACTCCACAGAAAATCTGAAGCCCTAGAGTATTGAGACACAGGAAATCAAGCATAAAGTGTGGAGAACCCGGGCAATAAATTTGGTGAGTACCAAATCATCAATATATTCCGAAGAGAATTTATCCTTTTCGCCACCTTGCAGGCGCTCAGCTAAGGTACCAGCTCTTTTGCTTCGATATGTGACAACAACTGTGTGCTTGTGTTTAGGTACAATACAAATTCAATAGATACTTACTCCAATATCTTTCAAGTTTTGGTGTAGGCACTTCGCTCTTGTAGCAGGAGCGTTGGTCGAGCTGGTAGACCAGCGCTGGACACATCTCCAAGAAGGTCTTCTGTCCGATGGTGATCACTCCCGGCTCGTTCTCCATCCCATACACCTCCAGTATCTCTTTCGGGGACAGACATGATTTCTTCAATATAGGTGCAGCTGGAAAAAAAATGTTATCCATGAAACGGCTAAAATTGATGAACAACGAATAAAACAGGTGGAAAATCTTTGTGACTAGAGCACAGACTGGAGGGAAATACCTTGGATATACCTAGTCACAAAACTCTGACTGGCGAGAAACACTTTTCTTTCCCGTGGATGTCGTAAAAAGCGACTAAGGGCCTCGAGGGTTACATGTGTATTGCAATTTAAGGCTATGGGCTGTCAACCTGTCACTAAAGAGGTACACAATTTTCTGAATGAGCCTCAAATTTTTGTCAGACGTGGCGTAATGTTAGTTTTTATTTTACGGCCGTTTACGCTCTGCCTACGCCGCAAGGAATATAGGCTGATTGTGATGGACGACTAGTGGAAAATTTGCCTACCTCGGGAGGACTACCGGAGGAAAATTTGAATTTGGATTTAAGAGGAAGACCGGTAAAAATCTGCTTGACAGGAATTGAACCAATGGCACCTACCTATAATAATTGTGGTGTAAGAGCGGTGAATACTCTGTCTGAATGTGGAGGAAGACCGATGGCTTATAGAGGACTATACCAAAGATAGATACTCTTTATGTTCAGTACCTAAAGATCAGAGGTGCTATTTAAGTTGCCGTGTGATGCCGGCTTAGAATAGCATCATCCCATTTCTTTACCGTGGGAGTCGTAAGAGGCGACTAAGGGACTCGAGGGTGTGTATTGCAATTTTAGGCGATGGGCTGACAACCTGTCACTATGGCGTTACACAATTTTCCGAATTACCCTCAAATATTTGTCAGACGTGGTGAAAATGGTAGTTTTTTGCGGCCGTTTACGCTCTGCCTACCCCGCTAGGGATAATAGGCGTGATATGTGTATGTATGTATTTAAGTTGTAGATGAAATAATTTTATTTGTTATTAAAATTTTACTGTAGAGAGAGGTTATTATGCAAACACGGTTTATTGTCTTTTTGCTTCGATATTATTAATACAATGTTTTATTTGCTATAAACTAATACCTTCTTAATGGTTAAACTAAACCACAGAATAATAACTAGTAACTAGCGTCTAAACTAACTCAGTTTATTATTTACAAAATATTATTCCTTGCGGCGTAGGCAGAGCGTAAACGGCAGTAAAGACGAACATTTACGCCACGTCTGACAAAAATTTGAGGGTCATTCAGAAAATTGTGTACCTCTACAGTGACAGGTTGTCAGCCCATAGCCTAAAATTGTAAAAATTATAATTAACTTAAAACTAAACCATGAAAAGGTCATCCAGTGCGCCTCCTGAGACATGGTCCCCAGTAAGCTGGGTTTACGTTTCCCTTTTAAATGGCCAAGTTAAACCCTAGATTGGTTAACGAATTCTTGCACCTTAAACTTATTTAATATCATCACTCTTATCTCAAGCTAATAACGAGAAATTAGATTGAGCGTAACTATGTACCATCGGTACCGATAGATCTATTTCATTGGTATCTATTCTTGGGGTGTAACCATGCTGTTTTTTTTTTAGTTCTGGGCTCTTCAATTTTCTTGCCCCAGTGCCATGACATCTACACCTGACTGTTTGGTGGGGAGTAGGAGGTCACCCGGAGAAGTTTTTGTGGTTGTTTAAACAACACTTAAGCCCTGTTGTTCTGGGAAGAACGGATTGGACTGAATCTACCCGGCTCGTGCCGGTATGCAACTACAAAAAGGCTAAAAGGTTTTTGCATTTCGAATTTTTCCTTGATTTTTAACCTTGATCGGAACACAGAAGTCAATACGTAATATGAGTAGGCACTTAGATAATTTATTTATCAGCATTGTCAACACTTAAAGGGATTATTTAACTATCACGTAAACAATATATTTTTAATGCACCTACTTAGTGGCTTTTTCACCCGCAAAGAATTTGAAGAATTTTCTAGTTTTATTTTAACATGACATCAGTCGCATTATTGTCAGGGCGTGGGGAAAAGTAGCTTATTTGTTACACAGATTCCACTGTCTTCCGAACCTAGAAAATAAGATCTTTTTATCTAGCTAAAACTTATATTCTTGTTTTCATGATATTTATTAGATCCAGGTCTTGTCTCTGCCAGGAAATAGATACTGGGTAGAGCTCGTCACCTAATAATTGATACTGTAATCTAGTAGGTAATGAAATACTTATTATCTAATTTTAAACCACTAGTATTACGAAAGCGTATTTGCATTTAATACCTAATTGTATCTAACTAGTACAAAAACACGCAAAGGACAAGGTTAGATAATAAATGAGGAATCTATTAATGGAGCTTATGAAAAGATTAAATTGTTAAACGTATGTCTGGTGTATGAGGTTAACTTTTAATAGTTTGTCCTACAACACGACTGAAGAAAACTAGTATGTCAAATTCGGGTATCTAATTGAACTTAAACCTTCTTAAATATACAAATGCACTGACCACTATGCAATGATTTTCATGTGATTTTTATCTACCATTGAGATTAGTAATTTAAAACATTATAATAATCCTTATAATCATGTGACATGTCGTAAAAATTGACGATTAAAATATTTCGTGCAACATTATAAGTATACCTCCTTACAATTCAAAAATATATCTACATACAATTGGAACTTTGAAAGAAGTAAGTCGTAATACGAACGGAAGATGGTCTGGGACATTAGGAGGTCATCTTATGAACTCAATGTAATGAATGAATGACGCAGACAGGACCTCACAAATAATCCTTGGCAGGAGAGGGTCGAAGATGTACGACCGCGCAAGAGACTGGCTGGTAATAGGATAATAGCAGTTTATCTGACCATATCAATGTAAGGCATATCGTATCGTTGCGCGTTTCCTGAGCACGCTAGGTTTACCGCGAATATATTTTAGCATAGCATAGCATCAAGTATGACTTGGTTTCAATTCAACTAAATATGATGTAAAATAAGTATAATTTGTAAATTTCGCTGGAGACGATCGTTACCATTAATTTCTCGTACTCGTACCTCCTCGTAGCTCGTAGTAGTTTTCCTAGCTTGCGTAGCCAGACCTTTAAGAGGTCACGCTAGTAACATAAAGGATCATTGTTTCAGCATTGAAAACGTTCTAGCGTGTACGTACCTACCTACATCCTACATACCACCGATGTAGCGCAATGTTAGTGCTACGCAAAGGTTTTGGGTTCGATTACCAATTGAGGGAGGTATTCGAATGAATTTAATAATGGTTCCCAGGTCTGAATGTTCTTTGTGCGTGTTTAGTAGGTATGAACCTACCTACCTATGTCCATGGTTCCCCCGACACAGGGAAACCTAGTGTGTCCATTAGTGTGATTGTGTTGGCGTATTTAAAACCTGCTCCTAATATGCAAAGTCTAACACAAACGCTTCTTTTTTACGTTTCTCTTTTCAGGGTTTCGTTCTCAAAGGCCAATTACTCAGACTTCGCTATTTGTCCGTCCGTCTGTCAATACAAAAAGTAGGAATAATATTAAAATTGAGGGGGTCTCCAATACAATAAACGTGGTTTATGCTTGATTTTATCTATAATGGTTCTCATGAACGGCAATAGCTAAACAGTTAAAAAAAATCACAGAAGATTTATTACTGTTGCCGCTATAACAACAAATGCTAAAATAATTATAATATTGATTTTCAAGGGGAGATACTCTTATACTTACAACAAACATGTTTCTATGTAATTTTTGACCTACTCGCACTTGGCCGATTTTATTTAACGTAAACGGCGGAACTCCGGCCTGGTCTTCCGGATATTCAGTCTGTCACATACAAACTACCTACGTTTGCACTTGTACATGTACGTCCTTCAGTCCTATTCGTCACTTGTATTGTTGCCAACAATTGCGCTTATTATTGATACCTGTATCCTATTTCCGTATTTATTCATTTCTTCCTCGAGGCGGGAAAACAAAAATTTTATAATGCTTAGTGATACTAAAACATTTCGCCTTTTCCCTATTGATGGATGCTCTACATATAATGTAAAATAACGTTGAAAAAATATGAAAACACGAAAAAATATCTGTTCCATAAACTTTGTGGTTCAGTCGCTGTAAAAAAAGTTAAGTTTTTGTGCGAAATGAAATATTTATCCGTTAATAAATAAGATCATCGACCTGCATCGAGGACGAATCCAATCTACGCAGATTGGTCACAGTCTCACAGCTCTGAAAACGTTGAATCGAACCTGCAGAATGTAAGCAAAAACGAATTGCCCGATAATAGACACTTGTCCGCACATTGCTAGTTTTTGCACTTCGGAAAAACACACAATTCAGTTCGAGGTGAACCAATTTTTTCATGTTCAGGTAACATGGCTGTAACCAATAAGTTCCAACATCAGCAAATTTTGAAAGAACCAGTCCTAATTCTAACTTTATATGCCATAGATCAACGATATTTTCTTTTGATATTGAAACATCAATTGACTACATTTAAAAGTTGTGTTTCCAGTCGCCAAATTTAGAGCTTCCCTTATATATTAAAGCATCGGGTAAAAGTGTTTTTTTTCAGTGGCAACGAATCGCATCAGAAAAGTGGAACAAATCAAATAATATTTAGTTAAACCTGCCTTTTAAAGCCTTAACCTACCTTTAAAAGTTTATGTGTGGACTGAAAAAAAGACAAACAACTCATTCACAGTAAATACCAAAATAAACTAAATAAATGAGGGATATTTCACGCAAACAAACACCCAACATAACAACAGAATGACTCCATAACTACCGTGAAGGTCGTTGGACACCTAATAGGTTATGCCTAAATCAATTCTGCAGCAGACAATGACATTCAAATTCCAAGGACTACCAGCAGAGATTTCTTACTGTAGTGATATCTAATAGCAAAAACCTTCCGCCTTTCACGAAATTAAAGTCACTAACAAAAAATAAGGGTTAGCGGTGATTGCTGAGGTGACTAACCTACAAGGATTTGAGCTACGCAATGGATAGAATAAAAAATATAGAATGAATGCTGGAGGTTGATCTGATTCAATTCGGATTCATAATAAATTAAATGTAAAATAATAAAAAAATTACCACTAAATTATATTAAATTAAACCTGCTTGACGGGTGATGCTGGCTTAAAATAGCACCACCCCATTTATTTCCCGTGGGAGTCGTAAGAGGCGATATAGGGTGTGTGTTGCAATTTTAGGCGATGCGATGGGCTGACAATCTGTCACTATGGCGATACACAATTTTCCAAATGACCCTCAAATAGTATGTGTACATATGAATGTATGTAAACCTGTAGAATACGGTATATGCAACAAGTACCTATCCACAATCAGGACTGGAGCCTCTAAATAGAAAGTCTACTTATAAACACACGTGTAGAATTTATATGAATATATCATTGTAAAGTTATCTAAATAACTGATGCAATATCGATCATATGTACACCTGTTACGAGTATGATTACCTATAATAACGTAACATCTAGGACTGCTTGATGTAAATGTTGAACACAAGTTTTTACACGCGCTCATTTATTAACTCTTCAACAGGGAAAGTCGAGGAACTTTGCTATACATGACATTATGCGTGCGATTACGAAAAATGGATGTCAGTCAGTAAGCCAGTTTTATTTAGACAATGGGAAATTTTCTAGCATTTCTCAAGTGTCATGTAAAGGGCGCTAAGCTTAATTGAAATAACGTTTCTTTACACAAAAACTGTACTACTTAATAAATTATTCTTTATTTTGTGTTTATTGAATTGTTCTAAATTTATTATTGATTATTTGTTTACTTACACGTATGACACTCAATATAATAGCAAGGCGATAAGTTTATTTTGTAATAAATCAAACAAACATAATTATTTTGTAACTTGTAACGAACACAACGTGAAACGGAACCTGTGACTAAACTATGGCTGACGCCAGCCATATTGAAAAGTCGAGTTTAGCACTGCGCCCTCTGGTTTGACATTCAAAACTATCAAGAGAACTGTCAATAGAAAAACTCCCATTGCAGCCATGAAATTCCGGAAAAATATATGTTATTGTCGAGGATCTAACATATAACATATAGGTACCAATCAGTTATACTCTTTTTGTTTATACAATTTGACAAACGGTAATTAAAAAAAACCAAGGTAACCTATATTTTTGCAATATGTTTGCAATATTATGTCTACAGTTTTCAAGGTATTACAAAAAATTACTTTATTTAGATATACATACTTCTTCTAGTACAAATACCAAAATAAGACATTGAAACTGTATTTCTCTAGTTTCTATGTCGGAGAAACCGTAAAATCTCGCGAAAATTATTTTCTATTTCTCTCTGGCGCAGCGCGAATGAAAGGGACAAACTTTTCAGGTGAATCAGGGCGTTAATAAGATTGATAAGACACCTAACCATCAATAAATTCAGTACCTTAGTACCGAAAGTCGGTGCAGGCCACTCATGATCATGTCATGACCATGACTCATGAGTTCATGACATAACCAATTAATATTTAAACAATGTACTTTTTTGTGATTGTTAAACCAGTAAATGATTACAATAACAGGTAAAGTTCATTCGCTTAGATAGTGTCGCGACCAGCGTAGCTGCCGGTACGGTCGGTACCATAGGTCAGTATGCACCCTTACGTACGAGCAAAGAGGTTAAGTTACGCTGGTGGTGACACACAGATCAAACGTAACTATAAACTTTTTGCTCATTGGGATTTCACTCATGATGACTCAGATGCCGTTTGATGCTGGCTTAGAATAGTATAATATTTCCCGTGGGTATTGTAAGATTTTTGGGGTGGTATGGGATCTACCTCCTAGCGGTCCACCCCGGGCAACGGCAACACAGGCTTGCCTGTGGATAAGTCCGGCTGAACGATCCCACCAAGCGGTGGAAGGCTCCGTAAGGGGCCGCCTGGCTCGCGACCACCATCCCACCGAAGTCTGGCGCCAAGTAGCTTGCTGCGTTCCGTCAGTGTGTGGGAGTGCCAGTGCCTTAACAGGCTTCTTCTGGGTGAGCTCGCTCCATCTTAGACTCTGTCTCTGTCCTATGACCTAGACTAGAGTCAAGAGCAAACCCATCATTAATAAAAAAAAAAAAAAAAAAAAGAGGCGATTAAGGGAATTGAGGGTTTCATTTCCTATCTTCCAAGATACAGGTATTAAACCTAGTTTGGGAGAAAGAGTTTCAACTCAGTTTGTCATCTTGACCTAAAATGCCCGTTTGTGTACCTTCAATGTGTATCATTGGTGAAATAAACTATTCTTATTCTTATTGCAGTTCTAGGCGCTGGGCTGACAACCCGTCGCTATGGTAATTACACAAATTTCTGCAGTGTTTGGGGGTGTTTTTGCAGCCGTTTTCGCTCTGCTTAGCCCGCATGGGATATAGGCGTGATGTATGTATGTATCGGTCATAATTTTCGTTTAATGACTGTACCTACGTAATACGTAATCACTACTTGTTTTGTGATTGTAACTGAAATTGTGCTTGCTGGCTGGATGTTTCACGAATATGGTGACCAGTGACCAGAAGTTAAACAATTAGAGCATAGAATTTGAGAAGTGTATGTTATGATTAGGGACCGGATTATATGCAACACAAGAAGCCTGAAATATGCATGCAAATATGCATTAAACATGCTCGAAATATGCACGTAAATTAACACAATATGCCAGATCAAATTTCAAGTTTTACAACAAAATAACAATCATTTTACTCCCAAACTTAAACATATAGGAAATTCCGCCCTATGATAATGTAATGATCCAGGATAGATACGATATCCACAAAAACACTTAAATTAGGGAGGAAAATTAAAAAATGTTGGTAGATCATAGAGCACACTCGCTATATTGAGAACAATTTTTGCAAAGTTTATCTAAAAGAAGGAAAAAAGAAGCGCTGCGCTCGAAAAGTATTGAAAATGTGTCAACAAGATTTTAGAGAAAATATGCTATTTATTTGCGATGAAAAGGGTAAATGCATATAATCCGGTCTCTAGTTATGATTAAATTGGGTCTAAAGAACTGCATCTAACTAGGTACAATACTTGTACCCAGGGTTGGCATGATTAAAACAATTTGTTTAAAACATGTGTTTTATACAGTGTTTAAAACAGTTTTAAATAAAACAATGTTTTATATTAGGTGTTTTAAAACATTGTTTAAAACATGTTTTAGACAATGTTTCAAACGTTATAAAAAAAACATAGTTTAAAACAAATTTTAATTGCAAAAATAAATGAAAACTCTTATTTTTTTTCATATTTGTTTTTTTAAATCAACCTAAAACATTTTTTAATAAAATAATAAAAGTAGTTTTTTACGTGTACGATTTTTTATAAGTACCATATATTAATTAAAAAGAAAATCCGCTCTATTTATACACTCCATCCGTAAAGTCCCCCGGGGTAATCCCAGGACTGTCCCGTAATGCATGATCATTTGATATTATGATTTGGGTATTCCCCTTATTTTAAGAGTAGTTTAGGTGTTTCCCCTAATTAAAATGAACGTCTGAACATACAGGATATATTAAATCAAGATCGATTTTTGTCATGCAGTTTTTTAATAGTCTAAAAGTGAATTATAACAGGCTTAATCAATTAGAAATGGATAATAACTAACTCCGGAAAAGAAACAAAAAAAACACCTGTTTTAAACATTTTGAACTGTTTGTTTTATAAAATTTGAAAAAAACAGTTTTTTTTCCAACCTTGCTTGTACCCACACAGGAGAGTCACTTCGGACATCCAGACTCACCGCCGGATACCATCCATACCTGGTTGCCATTCCACCAATTCGGACTAAGCGCTTCCAGTCATCATTTATAATGCGCACTGCTAAAGAGTGGAACACACTACCTGCGTCTGTGTTTCCAAACACATACAACCCTAATCTCTTCAAAGTAAGAGTGAACAGGCTTCTTCTGGGTGAGCTCGCTCCATCTTAGACTCTGTCTCTGTCCTATGACCTAGACTAGAGTCAAGAGCAAACCCATCATTAATAAAAAAAAATAGAGAACAATTTTAGGAAAGTTTATCTAAAAGACAGGAGGAAGAACGAAAAAAGAAGCGCTGCACTCGTAAAATATTGAAAATGTGTCTATAATATTTATCATAAACAAGATTTATTTTCTCTCAAGAAAATATGCTATTTGCGATGAAAAGGGCAAATGCATATAATCCGGTCTCTAGTTATGATAATAAGACACAATACTCGTACCAATACAGGAGGGAATATAAAGAAGAAACAGGTGGTATGCTCACCAGAAGTAGGAGGAGAGCGCCTGTGCCGGTGCAGAGTGTCGTGCAGTTGCCTGAAGGTGCCGTTCACGCGATGGACGGCGATGTCGTGAGGGGAATTGAACACTCTCCCTCCCAGGCCCAAGTTGTCCAGGAGGTGCTCGAAGCCCTGTAAAGCGACAAATCATTATTACATTGCAATCCTAAAAGTCCTCCGTGTGATGCTTAGAATAGCATCACCCCATTTTTTTCCCGTGGGAGTCGTAAGAGGCGACTAAGAGACTCGAGGGTGTGTATTGCAATTTTAGGCGATGAGCTGAAAACCTGTCACTTTGGCGATACACAGTTTTCCGATTTACCCTCAAATATTTGTCAGACGTGGCTTAAATGTCAGTTTTTTGCGGCCGTTTACGCTCTGCCTTCCCTGCAAGGGATTTAAGGCGTGGTATGTGTGTATGTAATTCTAAAAGTTAGTCGAATCTACTTGGAAATGAATAATTGGATTTTCAGTTTTCGGACATTTTTATCTTAACTAATTTATATTTTTTCTTTTTTGTCACATGTAGGCTGGGTGTGTTTGCGGGCGTAAAATGGTTGGTTTGGTAATATGTGACCGAGATTCTCGCCTTTTTTACACATTACTATTTCTATAACGCTTCTAAGCATGGAATGAATTTCCGAGTAAGATACCTACTCCCTTACTCAAAATAAAACACGATATTTACGCTCCCATAATTAATTTGTCAATAACTAGAAATCGTGGGAATTAAATAATTACTTAGATACTGAAATTATTACATGTAGGTAAGTATTTACATGCTCGATATGATTATAATATCTACTTAATTATCAGATATTTATAAAAAGTAATATTATCTAATAAAAGTTCTGTTCTGATAATGTAAGTAAATATTCCTATGATAAATAAAATAAATAAGGAAAACTTACAAAGTATCAAAACAAAACAAAAATAATACGCAGCAATCTATCTGTGGATTTTTTTCATTATTAAGTCACCATTAGGTATAAAATGCCTTAAATGAAACCTATACCAGATCGATTGGCTAAATGCATGATTGGTTATATGGAGAAAAAAAGGCATGATAAGTGTATGTGCCTTACCTATGTATTGGTACAATTAAACTACATAAGGTTTGACAATACAAACAAGGTGTCGATATTTAGGGTTCAGTACCTCAAAGGAAGAAAAACGAAACCCTTATAGGAAGACTGTTGCCCGGCCGTCCGTTCGTCTGTCACGCCCGACTCTTTATCTTGGAATGCGACATAGAGAGTTGAAAATCATATACTCAGGTCAACGGCCGCTTATAGTAAAAAAAAATTAAGCTCTTAATTTAATGTTAAAAAGCTACGGCGGCTGCTTGAAGCTCCTAACTAAGCTTTGTTTTGAAGTTCAAGTTTAAGACAAAATTCAAAAGTTGTTTTTTTTAAAAGTTTTTTTAGAACCTGAAAAATAAAAAACTAATTTTAAAATTGAGACTAGTAGTTTATGTGGGATATCATATGGAAGGACTTGGTGTGCATGTTAAGGAACCCTCGGTGAGCGAGTCCGACTCCCACTTGACCGGTTCTTATTACCTAAATGTGTGCGTTTTTTATAACGTTTTCTATGGACCGTATTCTACTTACTGCTAAGGGGTTAAAAAATAAGCCGAATAATTGATTTAATACAGGGTGTTAGGAAAAGTACTGCGTTCCTTTCAAGGAATGAACCAGCCCATGAAACTGAAAAACTCCCGCCAAGAAAAATAGGTCAAAATATATAAAAAAAATTAGACCTCCCATACAACCAGTCTATGTCGGCTGCTACATTTTGTATGGGATTGATTTAATACAGGGTGTTAGGAAAAGTACTGCGTTCCTTTCAAGGAATGAACCAGCCCATGAAACTGAAAAACTCCCGCCAAGAAAAATTGGTCGAAATATATAAAAAAAATTAGACCTCCCATACAACCAGTCTATGTCGGCTGCTACATTTTGTATGGGAGGGAAGTCTAATTTTTTTTTCATATTTCGACCTATGTTTCTTGGGGAAAGTTTTTCAGTTTATAAGGCTGGTTCATTCCTTGAAAGGAACTCAATACTTTTCCTAACACCCTGTATATGTTAATAATTTTGTAACTCGTTAATTTATTTTAGTTCTGTGTATTTGTCAAGACTGCTGAGAAGTGTGTTTAGTTTATTCTTTATCAGATGAGTATATATAAGAGTATATTATTTATTGTGCATTAACAGTACAATAGTTTTTGTCTTAAAAATAGTTCACAAAGGTGAGCTTATCTCTTTAAAGAGATCTCTTCCAGCCAATCTGTAAAACTAAGTAAGAAATAAATATGTGCCAAGATTGCACACAAAATTAAAATAGTTCATGTTTTAGACCCACTACCGGTAATACACATGTCAGTAAGTCTTATAGGTACTCAAGTGAACGACTATTAATTAGGCACGGCCACTTAAATTAATATGTGTATCAGTACCTATAGCTTCTAATCGATAGGTATTACGTCTCGAAAGGTAATCACGGAAATCTTAAATTTCTAATCAAAAGTAGCGCTTAGGAATTTGGATGTGGTGTGGTATGGCTAGATACTACGACAGTAGAGATTAGATGTAAGGAAGAGAAACCAGGTCTAACCGGTTTGGTTTCAGGAAGAGCGTTTATTTATGCACGCGCCGTTTTTGGATGCACGCAATTTCTTTGGCAAATACGAAGAACACCTTATTTTAATGTATAATGATTTTTAATCATATTATCTAAATTGTGGTCGCAGCTAAACACGATTAAAGAAAGTTTGCTCAATAGATTTATTTTTCAAGGTTTGGTCTATTTTTGCACTTTTTTGCGTAGTGTATAGCAATGTTATGAACATTATTTTTAGCGAATACGATACGTCTTGTACATTACTAAATTTATTTCTTGTATATTTGGCCAGTAATTTCCGAAAGAGTGAAAAATCGTCTAAATATGGCGATTCCGCTCTGTTCTCACACGGATTTGCCATTAGTGGGAAAGGGACGTTTAAAACTTCGACGCAGGCCCTTAAGCGGTAAAAGAGCTTACTAATGATGTAGGTCAGTTCGTACCAAAGCATCATCATAATGCTGGAAACGTCAAACTTTTTCTAATAGCTTGCGTTGGGTAAGTTGAACAGTTTCAGAAGCGTGGATCTGCGTAACGTAATCTATAAAATCGTACGCATAGAAGTGTGAGTAGGTGTTATGAAGGTTTTAGGCATATTACTTATACAGGGTGTAAGGGACAGCCCTCCGAATACTTACAGGGTGTATTAAGACCATGAAACTGAATAACTACCCTATTTTTTTAGGACATGTATTTGTTTTTACTTTCCATAGTCAATGCAGTCAGCGATTTTCTATGGGAGGTCGATAATTTCTTGTCGTTTCTTGACATATTTTCTATGGGAAAGCTGTTCAGTTTTATGGTCTGTATGCATCCTATCAGTATAAAGGCTGTCCCTTACACCCCGTATTTATAATTTGAAGAGTATTTTACTTGTAACCTAATCGATAAAGTCTGAATCTGCTAACTGATAGATAGAACTGTTTTTTTCCAACATTCCACGGGAAAACGTAACAGCAGGAGACTCCGTTGGGTAGGCCTCTAGAATAATCAGCAGTGTAATAATATGAAACAAAAATCCGAACAGATGTTATGGGTAGAAACTGTAGCTGATGGAAATGATAATATAAATGAACATGTTAGCAGTTCGCTGTGGCCAATCTGATTCGCCACTAGTAGGTAGGTACATTGATGACTAACTCTTGAACAGCCAAAGAAAATAAAAGATTTATAATCCGACTAAATAACAGGTGTTTTTTATAACAGGTGCTGAACGTACATACATACATACATAAATCACGCCTATATCCCTTACGGGGTAGGCAGAGCGTTAAAGGCCGTAAAACGCATACTAACACCAACGTCTGACAAAGTTTGAGGGTCAATCAGATAACTGTGTGTCACTATAGTGACAGGCTGTCAGCCCATCGCCTGAAATTGCAATACACATCTAACCCTCGAGTAGCTTAGTCGCTCACTTCGACACCCATGGGTAAGAAATGGGGTGATGCTTTTCTAATCCGGCATCACACGGCACTACGACTAGGTGCTGAACGTATCAATATTTTATTTTATTTTGTGACTCTTTTCGGGCCTTAATACATAAATTTGTAAATACCGTCTGGCTTTTCACCTCTTCTCTTTTCGTGTGGGACACTGAGTCGTCCAACGACCCGATGAACCCTGGTGTCAGAGTTTTTCAACCGCCTACTACCACTAGTAGACCTAATATTTGTACATAAGACGTGTAACCTATGCTTAGATCTAATAAATATAAGATCGGTCGGTCGAGTAGCTAAAATCTAAGAAGACTGAAAACATTTTGGGATAACCAGTACAGCCCTCTTTAGCTTTAGCTAAAAAACACTTCGCGTTTTAAATTGCGCATGAAACTGGATTATTATTTGTTTACGTTTGCTGACAACAAATAGAGCTGCCTGCATAATTAATGCCCTCTTATGTAACTAAAGAGAGCGAACTCCGCTTCACTTTCTGTTTCTACTGCTTATCTTTGAGTTTAAACCTGTAGGTAGGAAGGTGACACTCGTGAAATAACTTATTAAGTAAGTCAGTTTCTAACTGGCTGTTTCTGAGGCATTTTAAGTAAAGTTGCAACGATTAGTCGGGAAAGCCGTAGTAGCAGTAGTTTGCTGCGTTCCGTCAGTGTGTGGGAGTGCCAGTGCCTTAACAGGCTTCTTCTGGGTGAGCTCGCTCCATCTTAGACTCTGTCTCTGTCCTATGACCTAGACTAGAGTCAAGAGCAAATCCATCATTAAAAAAAAAAAGTCATTTTAAAGTCGGCAGATAGTCAAATATCATAATTTATTTCAACCAGTATTAATCATGTTCGAAATGAAATCACAACTGTTTAAATTGGCAGCAAGGCTCTAAAAACGAGCAGAGGTGCGATTATCTTTTTCCAAACGATACCAAAGTAATGACCGGCACAGCCTACTATTACTAATCGGGTCTAGTCAGTGACTAGTCTGCTGATTTTAAGCAAATTAGTCGGTAGTCGTTGAAAACCATAGTTGGTGCATCTCTAATTTTAAGCTTTATTCTACTCACTAACAGTAAATTAATATTATCGTTTTAAGTAAGTATGTCCTGTTTTTATGTATAAAATTGATTGATCAAATTGTACGATAAGTCGATACTTATGTACTTACCTAGGTATTACATTATGCTTACTCTGCCAAATAGATACATTTTATTTTGAAAGATGAATTGACGTGTAGGTCACATCATTCTATACTATCTGTTTTGGTAACAATTTAACTTATTGTTATGCTTAGGAGATGAGGCGTCTTCAACTTTAAATACCTTTACTATAGACGATATGGCCTAAATGTAAACTAATCGTAAATTTTACAACAGTTGAATTCTACTTACAATAAGGTAGGTACCTACTTAGGTAAGCATGGGTTCTAAGTATGGTTAATATTAAGAAGTTTTTCCTGGTGACTGGCCGTTCATTAACCTTGTACGGGTTGGAACCCTGTAATTTAATGGCAATGTAACCCCAAAGATAAGATCTTGCTAAACTCCTTCCAAATGCTAAAATGCTGGGAAAGATATGAGGTTTTTTGTGATTTGACAATGAGACCTCTAAAGAAGCCCCCTAAAGGGCTATATAATATACTTTTACTAAATATTGCTAAGTTTCAAAAAGTTAACGATCAGCATTAAATTTTATGTACATAGATATATCACGCTTATATCCCTTACGGGGTAGGGGTATTTAATTTAATTTTTTAAATATAGGTATTTTAAAACGTTCTACCTGTCGTATGCTTAAGCCACAAGATCGCAATACGTGGGCTAGTTTTTAGGGTTACGTAGGTACCTTATAAGAAAAAAAAAACGAAACCGTTATTGGATCATTTTGTTGTCCGTCCGTACGTCTGTCACGACCCCTTATCTCGGCAATGTGTAGATATATGGAGTTGAAATTAAAACCATGTACTCGGGTCTAGGTCAGGTATTGTAAAAAAATAAAGCGCCTAACTTAATGTTGAAAAATAATTGTGCTGTAAAAACGCGCGTCTTTGACCCTCTCAAGTCCAAAATATTGTATTTAAAAAATATATCATTTTTCTATGGGCCCAATAATATCAAAATTTACAAATTGAGGCTAGTAGTAGTTCAAGTAGGGTATTCTATGAAAAGACTTGATGGGCATGTTACAGAACCCTCGGTGGGAGTCCGATTCGCACTTTGCTGTTTTTTTTATGAAGGCCAGACTATACCTACCCACTCAGTAGCTACCTATTGCAAAAACAGATAATATTACATCCATAACGTGCTAAATAACACGGTGGTTCTTTTCGTATCGCGTAAAACATCAATGTAGGTATGTACTCGTGTGTGGTAAGTGTTTATCTTTTCTGTGTGAGAACAATACCCAATATACCCATTAAGTATAATTTGTGCGACATAATGGAATTTGCATCTAATTAAGAAATAAAAGAGACAAGCATGGTGTTATGTAGGTGATGGCGATGAAATGAAGTGCTATTATTTTTGTAGCGTAACAGTGATCGCCTTCTTAATTCTAAAGGTGCGTCTCCACTGGGGTTGAGCGGAGCTGTGCGTAGTGCTGCATGGCAGTGCATGAATTGATCAATCTTAAACCTCGAAATCTCCGCTCCGCGTCAATGCGAGATTATGATTGGTTAATTTAGGGGTAGCCCCAAATGCACGACATTGATTATGCACAACACGATTATGCCTGACAATGTTTTGTACAACATGACTCTGTACGAGTGTACGATAGTCATTGAGTCGTCTTTAATAACTGGCCCGGACATATAACGTACAAGGGTGTAATTGGTATCAAAACAAAGATACGTAATAATGCATGAAGTGATGTACTTGTGTTGGCTGTAATTGAAGTATTGATTCATTATTTGAACATCACATTAGCCGCAATAAAAATAAAAGATTCTGACACAAATTCGCCACAGTAGGATAAGTTAAGTTAGAGTTGTGATGTGACCCCCTGGAGCGAACAAAGTGAGCGACCAAGCCTCAATAAAGCATATAAAATGATATAAAAATATATTAATTTAGATTTGAGAATGTTCACGTGATGTCTTTGATGATTGCGTCGTGCATGTACTTTGTTGGTGCAGAGGTGCTTTGACGAAATGGTTTTGATTCCATTGCCACTATCGTGCTGGCTTTGGTTGTTAATAACTGTGTCGGCCATGATTATGCTTTGCATTATAGGGACTCATGTCCCGCTGGGCTCCGATCCGCACAGCTCCGCCTCAATGGAGACGCACAAAGATCTAAGGTTCTCACGATTAAATTGCTTCTTTTGTTATTCAAAACTACAAGTTGGTAATCAACTTACTTGTTGTACTAAAGGGTATAATACTTCCGCAAATGGTGTACCTACCCATCAACTCGCTTTTCATTTTAGCTGCAATCCAAATGAAATGGAGAGTTCGAACCATGTGTTTGATTGTATTTTGTAAGCATGATAAGTATGTAGGTACCGTACACATTAGGTACTTACACCAAATCATTGGTTAGATCGTATCGTATATTGGGTGATATTTTACTAGTGACCGATAGGGAAATCACAACATGGGCTGGTGATGTGATGAATAAGGAACAACTTTTCTAAAAAACATAGGTTGAAATATGACAACAATAATTTGAGTTTACCTATGGAAAATCAGCTGGCTAACTCAATCAGATGATCGGCAATTTTGTATGGGAGATGCATTTTTTTTTCAAGCCTTTTTTTTCGCCATCGGTCAGATTTGATATTGTTTTGGATATTTTTTCCTAGGTTTTGAACTTTAAGTGAGGCTAGTAAGGTTGATTTGAGACACATGCTGTTTTGGGGTAGATAAGGCCATACGTAATATTTTCAAGACAATTTTTTTTATTTGGTGTAACTACACTTATTTACTTCAATATTTTGATTTTTTATAGCAAATAGACTCTTAAACTACAGGACTAATTTCATAAAATCTTTTACCTTCAGTAAACATCGTTATCGCTCAGTAATAAAGGCTACTTTTTACCACTAGAAAACATCTTATTTTCACGTGAAAACGGTGAGCAATAGGTGAAACCATAAGTAATGAAAAGTGAAGTTGTGTGTATTCTGTTTTGCAACTTTTTGTATATGAGAAACAGCGTTCCTAATAAATGTAGATTTGTATTAGTGTTTTTATTACCAATGTATCATCATCAAAGTAAGTATAAAGACCAAACAAAAGCAACTATATTAACATTAAAAAGACCAAAGGCATATTTACATAATTACATAAGTTGTAGCCTGTTGGATGGTACATAAAATTGTTAGAAAAATGCTTATCTATAAGTAGATTGGGGATAACAAATCGCCAAACAAAGCTTTTAGTTAATGACTTCCAGATAAGTAGTTAAAAAAACTCAGCAAGATCCAAATTACGGATGTCATTGCGCGGGATTCGAATCTGCGATTTCCGGATCCGCCGTATCTTGTACGATCAACAAACGTTAACTCTATAAAATGATAAGTGCGAGAGTGAACTGTATTTCAAAGCTATATAGAGACTTACACTTGTGCCACTTGAACACGCTTAGTGCAGCTGATAGCTAGCTGGTTATTACGTGTGGTAGACAGCGTTCATCTTTCTTGATCAAGTGTATCCTTTTCAACATTACTGTCCGTATCAATGAGTCAAACAGTTTAAAGTTATAATTTCGATAGCTTGGCTCGGGTTGAAATAATAACAAGATTCTACTTACGCATATAAACAATATACTTTGGAAGTTAAACAAACGTTCATAAAAACTTAAAGGTTAGGTATTAATAATGCTTTGAAACACGAACTGAATTATAAATAATGTTTTTAAAGAATAAGTTGTCATAATATGCAACTTGAATAATTGCTATGTAGGCATCGTCATATTGAAGGAAATAAAACTGAATGTAGGTACAATTATGAAATGCGATTAGTAAGTACATCTATCAATGGTCGTAGGATTTAACGATGCTCGACTTCGCCGCGATAATCTAATATTTTCGATTACGATAAGGAAGCGATTCGATAGTAATATTTGCTAAGAAGCCGAGCAGCATTAGTTCGATGAACTTCCGTTTACGAAATAAGGGAAAGGTGTTTTAGAAAATTTCCCTTGGATGGAAATTTCCCTTTGCGACCTTAATTATTCTAACATATTGGTATAAACAAAATATACTCGTAACATTAAAGAAAAATATATTTGATATTACGAATGTAGAAAGTTTACTTTCCAATACTCAACGAACTATCGATAGTTATTATCGGCCGCTTTAATGATCCGGGTCTTATTAACTACTTAACGGAGTTTGCTAATCAAACATAATCTTGATAGGGTAATAAAAGTTGGGACTTACCTCAAACGTGATGATTCCTCTATCACCGTACTTGTCGAAGATCTTGTCAATGAAGTATTGCTCCGCCGGCAGCGTGTTGTTGGTGTCTTCAGTGATGGCGGTGGTGGAGAGGGCGGTGGCGGCGGTCAGCGTCGCCGCCAGGACTACGACGGCACACGGTGTCAGCATGGTCGCGACTGAGCGCCCGCGCCGCTGCGCCCGTGCCGCCGGCGGTCCCGCGCCTCCGCACCACACTATCAGCGGCTGAGCCGTGTCCGCGGCCCGCTGGCTGTGATTACGTCGCGTCATCGCCGACAGTCTAAACATTGACAGACTTAAGCGCTTTGTTTGTTTATTCAAGTTTATCATTAACGTCGCGAAACGAATGCGAATGATCGGTCGCGCGACTGCAAGCGTGCTAGTCTGGCGAGGCGAGGAGTGCGTCTGACTTTCACCCGCCGATGGTGGCTGACTGCTGAGAGACGCGGCCGGTTTGTACACCGTTACTGATAATGCAGTAGGTATTTGCGGAGTGGCCGGCGACGAGAGAGCTGGGCTGATCTTGCGCAGACCAGGCAGCAAGCGGTGACGGATTCCAGGATTACCAAGGCTATTCGAATAATTCTCGGTTCTGCTTCAATAACACCGTTACTTTTTCTATACAGGAAGACTGATATTAAAGATTTAGATACTTTAATTCTATTTAAAAGTAAATAAGCGTTGGCGAAGTTTTTAAATATTACTAATTAATAATGGTTACTGGTAGTTACTAATCGTTTAAATTGTATTTACACAACATAGTACCATAGTATCAATCACCTAATTAGACGATCTAAAAAAAAACTAAACAATACACTGATTACGACTACTCAACTTACCAACATGCACTATCCCTACCTATTGTAACCTCACTGCAACACCTGTGCCAAAGAAAATAAAAGCAAAAGAAAGAACAAGAAAACAAAACACGACTCTTTACGACTTTTCACTGGTTTTTTCATTGAATTTTCGGACTGATGCTTTCTGAAAGGTGATATGATCCAAAAAGATTACATGATTTAACTACCTGTATTATTTTTATTAGTTTATAAAAGAAGCGTGTAGTGATCTTTTAGGTAGATACTACTACGGACTTGTTGATAGTAGAAGTGCGATGCAATCGTTTACCTACACGAGATTCGCGAACGCGGTCTTCTTCTGTCAGATCGAAAATCAAGTCTATGAACGACCCGATAAACCCGTCGAAATCTTGGAATTGTGTTAAAATGTGAATCAAATGCAACGACAAACAATGTAATTCATTATCATTTCGATTCATTATCATGACGGCGCAGTGGTAGTGCGACTGCCTGCGACGCAAAGGTCCCGGGTCCGATTCTTGGTGGGACATTCACAAAAATGATAATTATCACTTTATGAATATTCCCAGTCTGGTTAGGACATTGCAGGCTGATCTACCTGATTGTCGAAAAGAAATATGGTTCCGTGCTTCGGAGGGCACGTTATGCCGTCGGTCCCGGTTGCTGTCTATGATTACTTAGACGGCGGTCGTTACACGACCATGTCAGAGGCCTATTTCTAGTAGCAGGCGGTTAAAAAAACTCTGACACCAGGGTTCATCGGGTCGTTGGACGACTCAGTATCCCACACGAAAAGAAGAAGAAGAAGATTATCATTTCAGTTTTTATTTTATTCACCTACTAGGCATAGGATTCCTCTCTTCCATCCCCAAGACTATAACATACCTAGACCCGACTATAAAAAAAAACAAAGGTTGTGCGAAAATCCTTTGTTTTTCGCGTTTCGATATGATCAATTTTGTGCTCATGTATGTTAATGTGACATTATTATTCGGCCCATGTGCGCGTTACGATTTTATTATTCGCGCGTGAATTGCGCACGCGCATTGTACGCATACCTCCGCAGCTTCCTACTACGCAATTTGAAAGACTTTGCTGGATTCAGAATACCATACCAAAAATTATTTAGGGTGAAATTTTACTAGTCACCGATACCGAAAACTCAAGACGAGCTGGTGATATATGGAAGATATGGAACTACTTTCCCTGAACAACATAGGTGAAAATAAGAAGTGCACAAGTAAACTCCTAAAAACCTAGACATTGACGTGTGATCCAAGCAGGGATTGCCATACGATATGATGAATGATGATGATGAAAAAAAAAGGGCCGGCCATACTAATTCACTTAGTCGTTTTTTTTGGTCGGTTAGTTAGTACATAGAAGTTTTTGGAGGTCCAATTTATTTTTTATTTCAACCTATTTTACTTAGGGAGAGTTGTTTGGTAGTCATCAGGACATATTATGCTTTCAGGGATTTGATCCTCTGCGGTGACATAATTTTTTTAATAACTTAAATTAAGTGTAACACTATATAACGAGCACAGCAACCTTCTAGGCTATTGATATAGAAGAGTTGAATTAATAATTTAAGTAAACAAATATGGTTTAACCTTTTCGCCGCCAAGCCATTCGAGTAAAAAATTGCAACCAGCGCCGCACCAATTTCTTGGGAAAGAAATACTCAATAAAATAGAGATGTCCAACAGTTCATATCGAAAATAAATCTACACTTTTTAAACCGAGTTTTGATTAATCTAAAATCATTATTTTGCCCTCTACTTTTCAGTTCTGATTTCATATAGGTCAAAATAATAATATAGGATAGTAGTAGTAGTGGTGGCCTCGTAAACAACACTAGGCATATTCAACAAGTTTATTTTTAGTTCAGTTTTCGATCAGCACTGGCGCATCTCTATTACGCGTCTCTCTATATCGCGTTGTCGGTTATAGACGACTGTGGCGTCGGTGGCATTTCTATATTTTCAAACCCGTAAGACAAATAAGGATGTAATATAGAATATCGATAAAAAAAAATTGAACATCATAGGATTTATGCTGGTATTTATTTTAATATTTTATTGTGACTATTTGTTTTCTTTCATTTCTTTTTCTTATTTTACTTACGTTGAATATTAATTAAAAACGATTTTTAATAGTAATGAACACGATTTAATATAAAATATTTAATAAACATTACTAGTGTCAACATCTTTAATTAACGAAAATAAACAAGTTATAGAATCATGTATAACAATCAAATTGGATCAATAAAAACGAACAAAATACAAGTACCTACTGATCTGCTAAGTATAACATAAATAAATATAATTATGAATACATAATTTGAAATTAGGAGTGCCGACATGCACACTCACTTTTTCTATCGTAACATACAAAATTATACCTAACAGATATCAACTGCATAAAAATATACCTATAATATGAAACGAAACTAAACATATGATATAAAATTCACTAAAATCAACATGCATAATCAAAACTTATATTCAAATTTGTACTTAAAAACTATTTCGTTTGAGCTTCTTTTATGGTCGCATTCTTCGTCCTTAACCTGGTCCAACTTCTCGTCGGGGACTTCTTTTAACATTTCTTTTGTTTTGTTCAAAATAGTTCGTCTTTTGTCAAATTGGCATTCTGGAAAAAAATGTCATGTCTACTCTAAATAAATAATTAAACTAAAAAATTATTACAAATATAATAAATAACATACGTCTGTTATCAGCATGTTTCTGCGTAGAACTAGGCAAAGGAGCTTCTGCAGCTTCTTTTCTTTTTTGCTTATCTGGAATACACAATAATTGATTAGGTATAAGTTTAGTGTAAGTAATTTAAATCTAATGATTTTTAAACGAAAATATTCAGTCACGTATGTTGATGCCTTTGATGTGGAAGGACAAAATAATAATATAAAGAAACAATACGAGACAAAATAACAAAGAAATGAAGATAAAGTATATTATTTGACTTTTATTTTGTACATAAATAAGATGTCTTAAAATGCCCTACAGAACTGCGACGGCATATATGTCTATTTTACATAAGGACAACTTTCTGTTATTAAATTACTAAACTAAAATTTAACATAGTCAAGTCCAGTAAATAAGTAAGTAGGTACTTAATAATAATAATTTTTAAAGCCCATAAATTTACTTGTTGCCATATAATTTGAAATAATAAATTCGGTCAGTATTTTGTACTCACTTTTCATCGCCTTTATTTCTGCTTCAGCTATTTTCTTCCATTTCAAATATTCGCGACGGGACATCATCTTGTATGCACTTTAACTTGACCGTACTCGTCAAAAAAAACTGAAGGAATGACAAAAAACATATCTCATAACATAACACAAACTAAAAAAAAGCACGAGTGCCAATTACTTTCGTGGAAAAACTGCAACTTTGAGTAAACAGGGCCATAAAACACGTGCGCATAAAACAATAAATTGTTCCAGGCGGCATAGGGTTCAAACAGCTCTTATCCTATGAGGTTGCGGTATTTCGTTTTTGACCACAAGAGACAAAAGAAATGCATATTTCTAGTTTTATTGTCATTTGCTGCTATTATGCTTGGTTTAAAACTATTTATGTAATCTTCATTGAGGTTACGTGTCTGATGTATTTCAAAAAATCTTTCCCATTTTGGTAAATAAATTAAAGACAAATGTCAATGATTTCTGTCCGACAAAGATAAGGCTCAAGGTGTTACTCCGTGTACAGTATTGTACCTATTCGTTTGTAAATTAACATCCGTAACAACATTAAAGTAACTATGAAATGCTAATAAATAACCGCTGATATAAGTACAATACCTTACGAAGGGCGTTATAAAAAGTAAATAGAAACAAACCGAAGTAATAATCAAATAAACCGGGTAGGAATAGAAAAAAAAATGTTAAAGTATTGAATATAATATATAATAAATCTTAAAATAATAGTTATGTCGGTTTCCCATTTGCCTGAGATACAGGAATTCATATTCTTAGTTTAGGAAATGGTTAAGCCACAGAATTATTTCTTGCCCGTGGGTGTCGTAAGAAGCGACTAAGGGACTCGAGGGTGTGTATTGCAATTTTAGGCGATGGGCTGACAACCTGTCACTATAGTGATCACAGTTATCTGATTGACCCTCGAACTTTTGTCAGACGTGGCGTAAATTACCGTTTTTCACGGCCATTTATGCTCTGCCTACCCCGCAAGGGACTATAGGCGTGATATATGTATGTATGTATTATTTCATGTAAGTGTACCTTTTTGTAATTAAGTTTATTAAATAAATAATTATCTTATCTCTTATTATCTAATAATAATCTTGTATCACAATTTGACCCGTTAAATTAAGTTCACATGAAACCCTCCCAAACGCTCCTAATTTATTTATTATTATTTATGATTATTAGGTATTTACTTACCTCTAAATCTTCTTCTTCGAGTAATCCACGTTCAAACGACAGAACAACGTCATCCTCTACGCCTTCTAAAATCTGTAGAAGTTCTGCTAAACTAAGCTCGTCGGCACTCATTTTCCCATCACTATTTTTAAGTCACTATTGCAATGACGTCAGAGCGTGTCGTCTTTACCCGACTACGGCGTACAGTGCACTCACAATGGTCAAGCAATTATCGCTGTGCACGAGTCGCCGAAACCGGTTTGTCGATACTCAATCAAACAAAGAAAATAATGTCTAATACTTGGCGTATTTCTACAAATCGATGTCGGGAATATTTTCAATATACATTAAAATAATAAGAAAATGTTATTGTTATGACAAACTTGACAAATGTCTAGGCATAGTATATTCCGAAAATATATTATAGATGTATCGATATTTCACATTTGTACTAGTAAGGAACAACACTTCCAGTCGTGTGGGGCCGACTATGGCGTGTGCGAATGGTACTTATGACAGCTTCAAAACGTAATCAGTATTTTTCTTATTTATACTACAAATCTAATAAATATCTAAGCGCAAAAGTTCATAAATCAAAGTAGAGGGTACAATAAATGCAATATGCGAAAAATAAAAGATAGATACGGTTTTGAAATGCTAGTTTATGAACATAAACTTTGACGAAGTTTTGTCGGCTGTACCCGACCGTGGCGCTGACGGCAAGTCGCGGGTTGTCGGCTATACCCGTCTGTGGCGGTGAAAAGGTTAACGCACGTGATTAAATATACCTACTTTTAGGTAATTAATATATTTTTACAGTCGTGTACACACGAGTATTTATTGAAAATGCCATCATCGCCTCCTGATACCTTAGACAGATACGGCTAGTATTATTTGAGGGCATTCTAAAGTCGCTTATTTTTTGTACGATTGCGATAAGTGTGTCTGTAAAGCACATATTACATTTTGTGTCATTCTTGACGCTTGCATGAATTTTCGATTCAATGTATGGTAGCTTAGCTCATTTGTTAAATTACATTTTGTGTCTTTAGTTAAATATATATACTAGTATTGTCTATGTGACAGTTTACACAATGTCCAAAATCCAGTTTCAGATGTTTTTATCCACTGCAAACGAAAATACCAATGTTAGCATACACCTAATATGACACAAAATAATAAATTGGGTTCGGCCAATGGTCCAGAAACTATAAGCCAAAAATAAACGACAATAATATTTTTGAAGCATGAAAAGCTAGCCATACTGGGCTACCTATACCTAAGTGTATTATTTGTAGAAAATTTGTTAAACCGTAAATTTGTAAGGCAGATAGATATATTTAGTTCGTAGACTATATCTAATCTAGGTATATTTTATGGTTGATTGATATTGATCGAACAGTGCTACCGGGTGCAAACGTTTGTTTACGTAAATTAGAAAGTAAACTTGCTAACAAAAATAAATCAGCCTCCAATCTAATGAAAATACAGATTTTGGTAGCAATTGTTGTTACTCGGTCACAACTCTATCACAATATCTGTAATAGGTGTAAGTAGGTTCTAACTTTTAAAATACATACCTAATAATACGTTACTCTATGTCCTGCGTCTAAGACTTATACTGTAATTTTAGCATAATGAATTATGTATTGTAACTTTTATTCTGGCAAAATAAACATTATTATTATTATTGTTAATAAACCTATAAAATACTCGTACCAGACATACCTGTTGTACCTACATCAATGGGTCTGGGTAATAATTCGTGTAATATTTATGTGAAAACGACTTGTCTTTGCCAATGCATGCAAAATCGGTTTTCTATAGATTCAAAATTATGCCTCTGGTTAAAAATATTTTACGTTTATGGCATCGCAAGGATTACGCAAGAGAAAATTCACCTATTAGTTCGGCAAGCTAATCATTATTATCAATGAATATTATTTTTATGTTTACCGACTGCACCTACTATAGTAATATTCAATGCACAACACAGTCAAGACGATCAAAATTTAAGAAAAACGTAGTGATTCTAAACCCTACACACATTAAAATACGGCAGAAATAAAGTACTTACCTACCTACTTACAATGTGTCCTGTACTTGATCGTACAGCGGTACCCAACAGATATCAAAAGTAAATATGTATTATTTACTCAATGAAACGGTAAATACGCCTTTACACTTGCATTTCAAATATCTTCGATAAGTAAATTTTATATCGTAGAAAAATACTTATCGTTAATACTGTTGACTGTGTCAACAAATAGTCAAGGTAGGTATATTTGTTTACTAAACTATTTGAGAATAAGTGCTACTGACCAACCATTAAAATAATAAGACAGTAGAACGAATAAGACTTACCTGATTGTAGGTGGAGAACTACATTAACAAAATAATTAAACTGATTCAATAAACTAGCAATGCTAGTTTGATTTCTAAACTGTTTCAGACGCTTATTTTGTCCATCAAATCACGATCGTACTACCTGTCAAGTAGCATGTTGTGAATTTATAATTATAATATTCGTCTACGAAGTCTACGAAGGGTAGTTCGAAATATCGAATAGCAGTACTTAGTTATATAGTACGTTACCTAATTACAAAGTTACAGGCGACACTCACAAGTGCTACTATTTCGATAAGCGTCACCTATTTCGTTTGATGGCAAATAGAAATTATCATTATTATCATAGCGGAAACGAAGACCTACAAGATACGCTACTTAAGAACGTACTCACGAACGCTTTTTGAAATCAAAGGGAGTCGTGACAAAAACGATCAATTTCCGCGGAAGCACACAAAAGTTGTCTCGACAACTCTACTGCAGTTTTTTTAAAGCCTATTTCTCGATTCCGGCGACAAAAAAATATAATAATAAGCATTGAAAATTGCGTGCTGGCCAGTGGCTAGCGATTGACCGTCATCAAGTCATGCTTGACTGCGGCTGTTCGTTTCCTTTCCCATACCTACAAATATGTCACATACATTATACGGACTGTGTCGGCAGGACTAATCGTCAATATAAGGAAGCAAGCGATGTATTGCGTTTTAATTAGCGCTTAGAATAAATTAATAGAATGCCTACTACGCCGAAATATGCCACTGGTAATGTAGCGAATAAGTACCTACTCCTATTCCGGGGAAATATTATTTTCATAGCATTGGATAAGTTGTCGCTAAACTAGGACCTATTTATAGATACATATAATATTTTATTCAATATTTATATTTGACAAAAAATTCTGGAGACTTGGGTTTACTATATACGAAAGACAATTAGAGGTTCTGGCTTGCCGATACGATTGAACATATTATAAGGGAGATACGGTAACAGCACAATTAAACCCGGAACGGGGTCTCCGTCAGGCGCGTGTGACAGAGATCTACCGCGCGGCAGACTCCTGCAGCCGACCTGGCTCCGCACGTATCGACTAGTCGTTCCTGCGGATCCAGCCAGGAAGGCCGAGAGGGTGGCGCAGGTCCTGGGCAGCCCTGCGTTTTCCATAATTGCGTCCCAGGTATAGATGTAAGGCCGATTTTAAACCAATTAAACCAACCTGTTGAAAACGAAAAAAACCGTTTAAAACGTAAACAACGGTTTTTTTCCGGTTTAAAACCACGGTTGGCTGATAACTATGTTTTTTTTTATTTCAATATTTTTAATGCATTTTCGTGATACTGTCGAGGTAAAGACGCTTGAATTAGTAGCACCGGCATCGGCACCGGCATCGGCACCGGCACCGGCACCGGGATCGGGATCGGGATCGGGATCGGGATCGGGATCGGGATCGGGATCGGGATCGGGATCGGGATCGGGATCTGGGTCGGGGTCGGGGTATATTAACGATAACGGTTAGATATTGAATTTCTCTAAATATTTTTTCCCCTAAAAATCCGCAAAATATTTTTTTTTCCTAAAATCCCCTAAATATTTTTGTCCCCTAAAAAATCCCCTAAACGAGAAAATATCCCCTAAATTTCGGGGAAAATTTCCTAAGGTGGGCACACTGCACTTGTTTATTATCAGTGCGAAAAACGACTGAGAACGAATGTTGATACGAAAGAGTGAGACAAATGCGGCGATCGCGGACAAGAGCCGACAAAGCCAAGGCGGCGGCGCAACACAAAGGTGATTGCGCGCGCGCGCGTGTGTGTGTTTGTGTGTGAGCAGAGCATCGTTTAAAACGAGAGCCTGCGAGTGTGTGCGTTTGGTTTAAAACCAATTTTATTCAAAACAATTGCCGGCCGGCACGCGCCACCGTATCTGAAATACAGAGTTTTTTGCAGGCTAGCTTTGCGTACCTAGGTTTAATTGACTTAAAATGTAAAACACAGAGCTTTTATTTTTGCAGGCGAGTTTTTAACGGTTGAAAAAGATTTGCGTAGGTAGGTAATTGACCTAAAAGTGGTTTTAATAAACTGTAAAACACAGGCCTTTTATTTTTCCAGGCGAGTTTAAAACGGTTGAAAAAGATTTTTTTCAGGTTTAAAACCTCAAGATTTGATTTAAATCGTTTTAAATCGGTTGATTTACATCTATAGTCCCAGGCAACGCAGTGTCTGCCTCAGACACTAGACCTTATTCCAGACGCACTTCTATTATTACTAAGTCTAATTTGACGTTTCTAAAACCGTTTCCTATTCTGCATGTAACTGTCAAACTCAAATGACAGGATTATAATCTCTAAAAATAACTGACAGGATTAAACTTAGCTTTAGCCGATTGGTGCAATTCTAGGAGGTGCAAAATTAATCAATTTAAATATTTAAAAGCTTAAATTTACTAATCTTAGCGGCCACTAAAAAGGTCCCGCTTAAAAATAGTACTGTCAAAACAAATCGAAATGGTTGCAATGTTGGAGTTTTCTGTGTGATTTTCGGTCAGATAGGAGAGTTCTAAAGTGGGATCAATTGAGTTGGGAGGTCCTAGAGTGTCCCCGGGCAGGAAAGCTCTAAAGTGGTATATCAGAATGTTCTAGGCTGGCACTGGGTTGAAAGGTTTTAAAGTGGCACCGGGTCAGAATATTCTTGGCTGGCACCGGGTCGGAAAGTTCTAGAGTGGTACAGAACGAATGTTTATCTATCAATTTCATCTCTTTTTGGCGATTTTACACAAAAATGCACCATTAAAGCATTATTGCGTATTGCGCTCGCCAATCCATCTACCAAGCATGGTGTGTTAAGCAAATTCCCCCAAAGCCTCAACAGGAACAGGCCTGTTTCTATAGTTAAATATAAGAATTATTTTACCAAATAGTAGGAAATGCTTTTTCGTGGTGTATAAAAAATATTTGTTTTCTTGCAACACTTTTATATATTTTTAAATTTGCAACACAAAATTTTGG
This sequence comes from Tuta absoluta, assembly GCA_027580185.1. Taxonomy (NCBI): domain Eukaryota; kingdom Metazoa; phylum Arthropoda; class Insecta; order Lepidoptera; family Gelechiidae; genus Tuta; species Tuta absoluta. Next base: position 18,898,356 of record JAQAHW010000002.1, read on the forward strand.
TAAAAATAGCATTGTCAAAATCAAATTATAATCCTGTCAAAAACTTCCCAAAAACATGGCTTTTCTGGAATAGCCACACTTAAAACCTCTAAGTTTAGGGATTTTATTTTAGTGATTTTAGCATTAGAAACTTAAAATGATTAAAACGTGGAATCGGGTCAACTGTTTAAATCGTCTGTCACAGACGTGTGAGGCCAATGATGATGATGACGGTAACAGAAAAACTCAGAAATAAATAAACCAACAAAAATGTAAAAAAATATACGAACTGAGCGAAAATTAAATTAATCGGTACTTATACTACTTTCTCCTACCCTGCTTGTCCTGAATTAAAAAAAATGTGAACTATTAAATTAACGTTGAAAAATAGATTATGCAACTGTTATATAAAACCTAATTATGTAGTTGCATACCCCATTTTATCAACACTACAAACAAAAACTCAGAAATACACTTTATTTCCAAAATCTCCGCAGCGGCGATTGCAAGGTGCAATACAAGGTCAAATTCAATACGGAACGTAATATGGCTTAACGTGAATTTGTGAAAATTCAATACTTCAGCTGTTGTTCAGATATTGAGTCAACAACTGAAAAACATCTTGAAAACAACGAAAAAAAAAACAACAATTGATAAGAGCTAAACAACAGCTGAACATCTTAACAAAACAACTGAACAATAACCGAACAACAACCATAAAACAGGACATGACAGTTGTGGCGGAAGATGGCAGCAAATTTGAGAGTACTATTGGCAAAAAACACTTCGTTTCATTTCTCCATATTATAGAAAAGCGTACCTTCTCATTAGACGTAATGCTTCAGCGTTTGAGAAGAAACTGTAATAACTATAGGCAGAATACATAAAACGAGTCAACTGGTTTCGATGTGTTTAGATGTAGATGTAATCCGAACTTTATAAGACGAGTGTAGATAAAATAATTTGTGACGTAGTGTTGCGCTTTACATCTGTACAAACTTGCAAGTGGGAATGCTCAATAAAATTCGCCAATTCGTATAAAACAATTTAATACGAAATTTTATACAAATCCATACTTAATGTACTTTTAAAATTATGAGTAGGAAACAATACGGTCAACTTAATTTCTAGATAGACCCAAAAATATTATGCTATAGGTACCTACAAGGGTTGAAATAAATAACAGGCATTGTTTGACATCAGATCTTTGTTACATCTAAGTATACAACAAGTACATTACATCAAATATTACAAAATTACAACTAAATGGCAAACAACGAAACCCCATACTATTTATAGTAGGTAATCAAATAGATCTTAACAACAACAGTTGTCTGATATTCTCTAAAATTGACATGATCAGACTACAGCTTGCTATATGTAATTTTCATTTACTTATTCCACACTTTTCACAATAATTGCCGAAAGTGTTGGTTTTTGCGCATCTTTATGCATTTTGGAATGTTTTGTTTTATTCACGTGTTTCGTGATTGCTTTGTAATTAAATCTTTACTCGTTATTTTTAATATTTTGTCTACGAGTAAACTTTTTGTGGGTAGTAAAATAAGGTGCAATTTTTGTCACGCAAATTCAATTTTAGTAAGCGTATTTAATGAAGTAATTATTTGTTAACAAGGCATTGCAATTCAACAGCCTTAAGTCGGGATTCAAAATTTCTAATATGAACGCATTTCCTTAATAAATATTATTTTACATGTCAGTGGCATTAGTGAAAAATTTTAGCTACATAAAAGCTTTCAACCTTGATAATATAGATCATAAGTCTTTGAAATTTTCTGGCTGTGAGAGGAACAGCTTAGAGCACATTATGTTGAAGGCTTGGCAGGCGTTTTGAAGCCACATCGGCTTGTTTTTCCATACAACAAACACATAATAGAACGGTACGCCCAGTGCTATTAAGACCACTCCGATTCCAACTTCCATCGGGTGTTCGTAGCAAGATAGAATGACCAGGAAGGAGCATATGATGAGGAACGCTATAGGTAGTAAAATGTTGACTTTGATGGGTCGTTCTCTTGTTGGGTCGGTGTAACGCATCCATAACAGACCGGAAACGGAACATGTGATGAACATGGCCTCGACGGAAGTGACGTAGAGTATCAAAATTTCCACGTTTGGAGCCATCAGCATTATGAGTGTTACAACGCACTGCAAAGAAAAAGAAACATCACATCAGTTTATTAATTTAAGTGGCTTACTTATGCTAGGTGCTGCTGTAAAAATTGTTATTCAATGTAAACGTAGTAATTTACCGAACACTTAGGCATATTTACCGAATGTCGGTCCTATAAGTAAAAAAAAAACTTTATGATAGTTACAGATAGCGAAAGTGCTAAAAGTTTCCACATTTAGGAAGTTACAGCGACACTACTAATATTAATACAACATTCTGTAAATATGCTTCGGTATCTATCTGTGATAGGGGCTGCAACTAGCATATGTAAACCTCGTAGTTACAAAGACTTAATATCTCTAACTAAATTACCTTTTTATATTTTTGAAACTTTAAGTTCAAAAATTATAAAAAAAATTGACGGGTTTTTTCATTAACTTGTTGTGTGAGACTACTCTACTACACTACAATAGCAAAATAAAGAGCTTTGAAGTCGGTTTGAAGGAACGGGCTACCATATTGTCCAAGAACTGCTACGCCTTTCAAAAGACATCAACTTTATGCGCGCAACGAGTCACGTAGAAGGATAGGGCTACAGTTTGTCTACGATCTGCTACGCCGTTCAAAGGACATTAACGAAAGGCACGCAACGGGTCACATAGAAGGATCGGGCTACAGTTTGTCTACGAACTGCTACGCCGTTTAAAGGACATTAACGAAAGGCACGCAACGGGTCACATAGAAGGATCGGGCTACAGTTTGTCTACGAACTGCTACGCCGTTCAAAGGACATTAACGAAAGGCACGCAACGGGTCACATAGAAGGATCGGGCTACAGTTTGTCTACGAACTGCTACGCCGTTCAAAGGACATTAACGAAAGGCACACAACGGGTCACATAGAAGGATCGGGCTACAGTTTGTCTACGAACTGCTACGCCGTTCAAAGGACATTAACGAAAGGCCCGCTAAGGGTCACATAGAAGGATCGGGCTACAGTTTTGTCTACTAATTGCTATGCCGATCAAATGACATCAACGAAAGGCACGCAACGGGTTACATAGAAGGATCGGGCTACAGTTTTGTCTACGAACTGCTCAGCCGTTCAAAAGACATCAACGATTTACGGAGAAGGAATGGGATATAATTTTGTGTACGAACTGTTCCCTGTTCAAAAGACATCACGCAAGGGGTCACGTAGAAGGAAAGGGCTATAATTTTGTCTACGATATGCATCCCCGTTATAAAAATAATAATCTGTCCTAACAGATTTTGGTTACAGTGACTGCTGCACAGGCTCAGCGCTGGCGTCTCGTTGGTCCGCGCAGTCGTGAGCTCGCATTTGGCTGCTATAGCCAATTTTGGCTTTAAAGGTTCTTGAGTACCTACTTTGGACATGTGAGACTTTTTTTTTTTGAAAACTTGCAAAATTTTTAAGCGCGGGCAGGATTTGAACCTGCGACTTTCGCATTACTAGTGGCGACGCCTCTTCCATCTGGGCTACCGCAGCTCATTTCTTGCCCGCCAATTTTACAAGTGTATTTTAATGCCAGTAACACTTGGCATGGCTCCATCTACCGGGTTAGTTTTTGCAACTAATAGCCGGCGACTAATTCTATCTTTACAGATTGAATGTAGTCTAAGCGATGAAAACCAGCGATAAATTGAGTACCAAATTTTAAAACACTTCCCGTGTTAGGTATACAATTTTTGAAAACTTGCAAAATTTTCAAGCGCGGGCAGGATTTGAACCTGCGACTTTCGCATTACTAGTGGCGACGCCTCTTCCATCTGGGCTACCGCAGCTCATTTCTTGCCCGCCAATTTTGCAAGTGTATTTTAATGCCAGTAACGCTTGGCATGGCTCCATCTACCGGGTTAGTTTTTGCAACTAATAGCCGGCGACTAATTCTATCTTTACAGATTGAATGTAGTCTAAGCGATGAAAACCAGCGATAAATTGAGTACCAAATTTTAAAACACTTCCCGTGTTAGGTATTCAATTTTTGGCGGGCAAGAAATGAGCTGCGGTAGCCCAGATGGAAGAGGCGTCGCCACTAGTAATGCGAAAGTCGCAGGTTCAAATCCTGCCCGCGCTTGAAAATTTTGCAAGTTTTCAAAAATTGTATACCTAACACGGGAAGTGTTTTAAAATTTGGTACTCAATTTATCGCTGGTTTTCATCGCTTAGACTACATTCAATCTGTAAAGATAGAATTAGTCGCCGGCTATTAGTTGCAAAAACTAACCCGGTAGATGGAGCCATGCCAAGCGTTACTGGCATTAAAATACACTTGCAAAATTGGCGGGCAAGAAATGAGCTGCGGTAGCCCAGATGGAAGAGGCGTCGCCACTAGTAATGCGAAAGTCGCAGGTTCAAATCCTGCCCGCGCTTGAAAATTTTGCAAGTTTTCAAAAATTGTATACCTAACACGGGAAGTGTTTTAAAATTTGGTACTCAATTTATCGCTGGTTTTCATCGCTTAGACTACATTCAATCTGTAAAGATAGAATTAGTCGCCGGTTATTAGTTGCAAAACTAACCCGGTAGATGGAGCCATGCCAAGCGTTACTGGCATTAAAATACACTTGCAAAATTGGCGGGCAAGAAATGAGCTGCGGTAGCCCCGATGGAAGAGGCGTCGCCACTAGTAATGCGAAAGTCGCAGGTTCAAATCCTGCCCGCACGCGAAAATTTTGCAAGTTTTCAAAAAAATTGTATACCTAACACGGGAAGTGTTTTAAAATTTGGTACTCAATTTATCGCTGGTTTTCATCGCTTAGACTACATTCAATCTGTAAAGATAGAATTAGTCGCCGGTTATTAGTTGCAAAACTAACCCGGTAGATGGAGCCATGCCAAGCGTTACTGGCATTAAAATACACTTGCAAAATTGGCGGGCAAGAAATGAGCTGCGGTAGCCCAGATGGAAGAGGCGTCGCCACTAGTAATGCGAAAGTCGCAGGTTCAAATCCTGCCCGCACGCGAAAATTTTGCAAGTTTTCAAAAAAAATGATTCATTTTTATTAAAAAAAAAACCGTTCGTACTTTCAAGACAAAAGTACATCTTTTTTTTTTTATTAATGATGGGTTTGCTCTTGACTCTAGTCTAGGTCATAGGACAGAGACAGAGTCTAAGATGGAGCGAGCTCACCCAGAAGAAGCCTGTTAAGGCATCTTTGTTCTGATATCCCGTTAATTTTGTTTGACCCATCACTACCGCTGGCTTAGAGGCCACACCTAGTCCTAAACTAATGAGACATTATCTAGTAGGCGGTTTAAAATCTCAGGCACCAGGATTGATCGCGTAGTTCGTTGACATGGTGTTCCAGACACCCTTTTTTCCATTGGGTTTCGAAGGTGTAACTTAACACGACGACACTGTGAGTTAGTATTGTCGTGACTTTCGAGTGAATTCGGGTAGTGGTCGACAGAATCGTAGGAAGATGGTATGCAGAAATGCATACTAAAGTGATACCAATAATATGCAAACTCATTCTACCGATCTGCAAAACATCAATTGTTCCGTGATCATGGCCCATGCATCTGGGCCGAAATGTCAGACAATTCAATAAAGACAAGTATCGCGGTAAGAACCCCGTTTTAATATTTTGAGTCATTATGTGTGACCGCGAAAGTTTAATACAGTTCATAAACGGGTGATAAATCCTGTTTACATAGATGTTGGAGGCTTCCCTTTAAGTAGTTCAAGACACTTGTAGTCGGAACACCCCGCTCTTCCAGAGTTATTTCAATTTATTTAGGATAAGTGCTTCGAAAAGTAATACTTAGGTACACAACTTGTATTAACTCTCTCTCTTCTCTTATCGTGTGGGACACCGAGTCATCCAACGACCTGATGAACCCTGGTGTCAGAGTTTTTCAACCGCCTACTACCACTAGTAGGCCTCTGACATGGTTGTGTTACGACCGCCGCCTAAGTAGGTAATCATAGACAGCAACCGGGACCGACGGCTTAACGTGCCCTCCGAAGCACGGAACCATATCTTTTCGGACAATCAGTTGGTTCACCCTGCAATGTCCTAACCAGACCGGGAACAAATTCACAAAGAGATAAATATCAACTTTTGTGTGTGTCCCACCGAGAATCGAACCCGGAACCTTTGCGTCGCAGGCAGTCGCACTACCACTGCGCTACATCGGTCGTCACAATTGTATTAACTTAATCTATAGAACTAAAGATCACACTACAAAAACAACATAAGTAGCAAAGTCTGTGGTCGTTAGGCGTACAAAAGTAAAGTTTATTACACAACTTACCATGAATATCAATGAAGGCACCGGAGTCAACCTCTTCACATCGATCAGCGATATCGCCATCGGCAGATGTCCGTTCCTGGCACCGACGAAGAAAAGCCTTGAGGACGTATAAATAGCCCCGTTCAAGGACCCAAAGGTACACAGAGCGACGAAAACTGGCATGATCCACGCCATGTATCCAAGGCTGGCTTCGGCGAATTTGACAGCGACAGCATCGGAAGAGAGCAATGCCTGGGTTGGCAACACTGCGAAGTAAGCTACGTTGGTCAAAGCGTAGACGATTGTCACTACCGGCATTGATATGCAGATCGCTCGGGGTAGGTTCCTGGAACGAGAAATTCATATTGAATTGGTTTTGATTAAGACCATGGAATTAGATAAAAGTTTTTAAGGCGATAGCTCTCAAAAAAGTAATATATCCCCATTTCTTTCCGGCGGGTTTCGTAAGAGGCGACTAAAGGACTCGAGGGTGTGTATTACAATTTTTGGCGATGGGCTGACAACCTGTCACTATTGAGATACACAATTTTCCGAATGACCCTCAAATATTTGTCAGATGTGGCGAAAATGACCGGTTTTTGCGGCCGTTTGCGCTCTGCCTACCCCGCAAGGGGTTATATGCGTGATATGTGCAGTGATAACGACAGTTTCTTACAGCCGTTAGAGGCTACTCAGGGGCTCGAGGATTTAATGTGTTTTACATTTTTAGGCGAAAGGCTGACAACCTGTCGCTATAGTGATACATGATTTTTTCTGAAACGGCCCTCAAATATTTGTCAGACGTAGCGTTACAGACCGAGATATGTGTGTACATAAATGTAAAGCTTTGACGAGAAAATAAATGAATGGAGTAGGCAAGTTTACAACAAGAATTAAAGATGAACATACTTGTAAGGATCCTTCAGTTCTTCCGTGACAAAATTGAGGTAGTTCCATCCGGAATACGAGAACAGTCCGTTATAGAAAGCAATGGCGATGGCCCCTGGGCTAGTATTAGTGTTGTCCATCATGTTCTCCAGGTTTTGAGTGTGGCCGTTGAATAAGTACACGATACTGGCGCCGAATATCACCAGCAGGGCGCCAATTTTAGCCGCTGTGAATGAGTCTTGGAGCCTGGTCACCCATTTCACGTTGTAACAGTTTATGACCGTCAGCGAACCTGGAATTATAAGGAAAGGATATTCTTAAGGCGGCGCCGAGCGAAATCCGACCGTCCAGTGGCGCCCTCCCATGTTTTTTAATAATTTCTTAAAATGTAGGACAAACATCAAAAATCTAAGACGGACAAATTGTTGTCCTATACACTAAGTTTATTTCAAGATACAAAAATAAGCTTTATATTGGTATGCGTTTTAAAAATCACTATAACGGTAAATAGTGGCCAGCATAAATCGTTAAGTTGATTAAAAATTTAAAACACAAGAAAAGCTCATCGTCGTATCCTGAAATAAACTTAACTTAAAACGTTTAGGACAACGAATTTTCCGTTTTAGATTCTTGATATTTGTTTCAGATTTGAATAAATTAATTAAAATCATGTGAGGGCGCCACTGGACTGGATTTCGCTCGGCGCAGGCTTAATGTTTACTCTTATATTATGCGGTCCCGGTTGCTGTCTATGATTACTTAGACGGCGGTCGTTACACAACCATGTCAGAGACCTACTTCTAGTAGGAGGCGGTTGAAAGACTCTGACACCAGGGTTTATAGGGTCGTAAAACGACTCAGAGTCCCACACGAAAAAGATGATGAATGTGCAATTAAGTAGGTATATGTTAGTGTCTTTGTTCGTAGTTTGTTTGATTAGCTGGAAATAAGTACCTACTGAACCGATTTTGAAGCTCTCAATTATTCTCGACTAAGTAGGTAAGTAACTTATTTCGACATGAAAACTAGTTCTGTTATACGAGACTTTCCGACTGATGACGTTATTGTCAAAGCCAGCCTCTATAAATCTATACATATAATAAAACAGAAACGAAACCAATTCTGTACATGAAATAGATTCAAAAAAGGGTTTTTGCTTCTAATTGTGTTCAAGATACAGACATCAAAACAGAAGTAAAATTGATTTTTGTCTGTTTGTCTGTTTGTCTGTCGGTATGTTTGTTATTCTTTCACGTAAAAACTACTGCACAGATTTCTACAAAATTTTATACTGTGGTAGCTTATTACCCGGGTCAACATCTAGGATACTTTTTACCTCGAAAAAATCTTTCATTCCCATGGTAAAACACAGTAACTGGTTCCGCAAAGCGAGTTCCGACTTTTTTTTCCTAAAAAATAAAATAGATGTCGCTGTTAGTTTTGTAAAACGCGGTATTGACCACGTATTGACTGACATACGATCTGACCATCTAAACGACCCATTTAATCCTTGCGGGGTAGGTTGAGCGTCAACGGCCGTAAGTATTTTATCGCTATCGCCACGTCTGACATATATGCGGGTCGTTCTAACTATTACAGAAATGTTTCGGACTTTTACTTTGACCTTTGGTCATGGTCAAGGTATGTGATGGAAGACAGATGAATTGTGATATTTTCTTGAGTTTGCACAACTATTACTCATCACAATAAAACAATTTTAAACGGATTTAAGTTGTGTTTATTGTGGAAACGTAGGAATTGTGAAATCCAAAATAAACACAACTTAAATCCGTTGAAAATTGTTTTATTGCGAAGACAAATTATGATTTGGGTAAAATTAGTTATTTTTTTTACCACTACAAGAGGCCGTTGGCCTGAGTTAGAATAATAATACTTTTAATTTTAACTCGACATCTCTACGTGTAACCGAGATAGTGAGTCTTGAAAGACAGACAAATGGACAACAAAGTGAGTGAACCTATAAGGGTTCCATATTGCAGCCTAAAACCTATTTACCAATATAGTTTTTATTTTAACTCGATATCTCTGTGCATTCCCGAGATAAAGCGTCTTACGAGACGGATGGACGGACGGACGGACAACAAACTGATCGTATAAGGGTTCCGTTTTTTTGTACGTTTCTTTTTGATGTACGGAACCTAAAAAAATATAAATACCTTCATTAGTTAGAATCAAAAATGTTAGAGTAAAATTTGTTTAAAATTACTTCATAGATGTCGCTGTTAGTTTTGTGAAACCCGCTAATGAAATGTTTTCTCCAAAATTATATAACAAAGCCACTGACAGGCGGCAGGTTTTCTAAAAAAAATAATAATATAGTATTGTAAACTATGCCGTGTGATGCCGGCTTGCAATAGCATCACCTCATTTCTTTTCCGTGGGAGTCGTAAGTGGCGACTAAGGGACTTTCACATGGGCTATGGGCTGACAACCTGTCACCATGGCGATACACAATTTTCCGAATGACCATCAAATATATGTCAGACGGCCGAAAAAACGGACATTTACGCTCTGCCTACCCTGCAAGAGATAATAGGCGTGATATACGTATGTAAGTATAAACTTGGGCAACGGATATTCTGATAGATTTTCTTCAAAGATAAATCTTTTTTTGTGAAGTGGCGCCACTATCGAGGTCGTTCACGGTTACACTCGCCTTAAACATTTTTGCAGAGATCAGAAGGCAAGGAAGGATTGCACTTGCTGTAGTATCTTCAAGTATCGCTGCCACACTGCTTCCAGGAGAGAAAACGGCGCATACAACTTTCAAAATAACAATCGATTTGGACACAAACGATACTCCAATATGTGCTGTATCACGTAATAGTTACAAGGCAAAGGTTTTCTGATATTGTTGTCTGGTAGTTATGTGACGAGTGTACGATGGCCAACAAAAAAACGGTAGAAGCTATGGATAGGACTTTGAAAGACATACGCAGAGATAATAGGGCCATGGGCCATATCACTGTTCTTTTTTCCAGTGACTTTTGCCAAACACTTCCAGTTGTTACTCGAGGTACCAGGGCTGATGAGGTGAATGCCTCACTAAAATCATCGGCTCTTTGGCCACAAATTCACAAACTGACCTTGACGGTGAACATGCGAACCCGTCTCGGAGGTAATCCACGGGCTGAAGAGTTTTCACAAGCTTTATTAAAACTCGGCAGAGGTACTTTACCAGAGGATAACGGTCAAGTAAGTCTGCCTGAAACGCTTTGCCAAATAGTTTCTGGTCTAAAGAGAATAATTTCTTCTGTGTATGGCGAGCCTTCCTTCCTTCAAAAGAAAGATTCGTAGCTACGTGGAAGAGCTATTTTTGCACCCAAAAATGATCAGACTGCTTCAATAAACCATACCATTATGTCACAAATCACTAGGGATATGGTGGTATACGCGTCAATTAACACTGTTATGAATCAAGACAAAGCCACTAACTACCTAATAGAATTCCTTAACTCCTTGAGTGCGAATGGTCTTTCTGCACACCAAATATTACTTAAACTTGGTGTTCCTATCATGCTTCTTTGCAATCTCACTCCGCCAAAGCTGTGCAATGGAACCAGACTGAAGATCTTAAGCTTAAAGATGAATGTATTCGAGGCGGATATTTTCACTGGTTGTGGCGCGTATACCACTCATTCCCAACAACTTTTTATTTCAATTTCAGGGCATTCAGTTTCCCGTCAGCGTTTTCTTTGCAATGACTGTAAACAAATCGCAAGGACAGACGCTGAAAGCCGCAGGCGCGTAGGTCTTACGATTCCCTGTTTATCACACGGGCAGCTATATGTCGCTTGCTCTCGAGTCAGTTCTCCTGAAAATTTGTACGTTTTAGCACCCGATGGTAAAACTACCAAAGTAGTTTATAATGATGTTTTGTAGCTGATGTCCATAGTATCAAAACCAAGTACCTAACCGAAAAACAAGTTAACCAGTACCTATTCATTGCACATCTTAAAGAGAAAAAACTTTATACAAACATGATATTAATATTAAACAATATGCATACATCAACTTCACTAACTCACAAGTCACTACACCATGCGTACGAAGTCGCGGGCAACAGCTAGTAATAAAATAAAAGATAACTGAAACCTATGATCAATGTGCTCTATTTGTTACTAACCACTTTACGATTATGGCCCATTGCATAATTTGTGTTAGCAGTTATAATTGCATTTATCGTATTAATTCCAGGCTGCTGATTAACAGTTCAATATGAGCGTAACTTAATAAATTTCTACATAGATTAGTTTCATTTAGAAGTGTTGCATAAGTATTAAATTCGTCTTATAAAACCACTTTGAATTACAAGCTATTGTGTTTGAATACCTACATATGAATTAAATGCAACTAAACCTATTTTAAGTTATTATATTATAATTAAGTATGAATCTTTTAAGCGGTAGGTAATGCCTATGGCGGTATTGAAAATTTTTTAAAGACACAAGCCTGAAACACGAGTTAAGATGTAGGCCACTGGGTAAAAGAGATATTGAAGTTTTTGAAAACAATGTTATTTAAAAGGATCTTTCGAAAGAAATAGACCATTGCGAAGGCATGTATGACAATGTACATAGACGTCTAGAAAGATACGATTGGTGGTCGAATCGGGGATATTCCATCGTTGGGTGTCTCATTAGGTGCCCTTACGGTGAACGTGTGTTCGCCAAGATAATTCCGCACGAGTGTGTGTCAGAGTGAGCGCGATGCGGGAGGAAGCCCTCATTATCCTGTCAGGCGCAATCAGCACGCCACGCCGCCGCCGCCGCGCCGCCGCGCCACACCGAGACGCGACGGCCGACGCCTGCCACTCGGCGGCCACTCTAATGTAGGGTCATATAAACCAAAAACCACGAATAAACGAAGTTCATAAAAGGCCCAAAGGGCGCGATTGGGCTGGTTGTTTGAACAACCACACAAACTTCTCCGGGTGAGCCCATGCTCCCCACTAATCAGTCAGGTGGAGGAAGCCCCGGGGCTAAAATCCAGGAAAATAACGAGTTTTTAAAGGTACAAAGGGCATCTTTAGAAAGTAATTAATATTTATATTTATTTAGTCTTAGAAGTTCAAGAGGGTTAGCTACGACAATAGCACCGGCCGACACGTGCAAATCAATTGATAATTGGGACTAAGCTATTGTTTTATGCCATGGCCAAGAGGGATCAAGACGTAATCCTGGACATTCACACGGCGCCATCTAGCCCCAAACTAAGCAAAGCTTGTACTATGGGATCTAGATAGCTGATATTAATACTTATATACTTTTTGTAAATATATACATTTCATATATAGAAATCACCCAGACAAATATCTGAAAATTAACTTAACAAATATTTGTGTTTTTTGGGGATCAAACCCACGACCCTGGGCTTAGCAGGCAGGTGTACTATCCGCTGCGCCATCGGCCCAGTCAAATTATGTTTACCTCTCGACCAACAGGAATGCCGCCTTGAGGCCTCAGTGCGATTTCCTTCTCACAGTGACACAGTTGAGATTGATGATTATGACTGAGATCCCTTAACTGATCCCTAAATAGACTAGGAAAACATTGGGTAGAACTTCAAGAACGATTGCAAATTGTTGCAAAGACAGCAATGTATCTGAAATACCCAGCCCAAATAACACAGGCATTACAAGGACTACTTTTGCTTCAGTTTCTATCTTAGTAATGCTATCATTATAAAAAATCTCATACAACTGCTTCCGCAATCTCTTCGCTCTTCGCAGAAAGGCGCTTGGTGTTATAGGCACTTATTTAAATAAAAAAATAAAGACGGGCGTCTTCATTTGTAAAAACGTGCCCGACAAGTTTGTACCTACCTCTACCCGTATCTGATTCTAGGAACCAACGAAATAATGGACGTGTACGTACCTACTATTGAATTGAGTTGCCGAAATATTCCGGGGAGGGAACGGGTTCTCGACCCGCAGCTGTTTTAAGGAACTGGACACTCTGCTTGTAATTTATTTTTTGCATAAATTAAATTACATTTTGAAGAATTACGACGTGCGAGAATTTGTGAGAATATTTCGAAATGACAACGGTTCAAATGCAGATACGATTCTTAGTAACAAGCGTCATGCTGCGCAAGATTTCCTTGAAAATTTTATGTTTTATTTCTCTGGACTGTTCTACATGACCGAAACCGATTTTCGAAGAATGATAAATAGAAAAACTAAATTTGACAATCAGACACGGACACATGACGAAATAGAGTTAGTAATGGGTTACTTGTTATTGAAAAATAAGACAAATACTACAAGGTACCTAATATTATTATGTATGTAAGCTGTGTAATGCAAAAAACGGTGCCTTCTAGCACCTATATTGCACACTTTCGTTTTTGTTTTAAGAGGTGTATAATATTTCAAAATCAGTTGTTTGCATTCCATTCGGATCCTTTAGATATGTTTGGCATTCGATTGCAATCAAATATGGTGTGAAACATGAAGAAGGTCAATCGGAATAGAAGTTGATGATAAATATGATAATGTTTCTCGAATTTAATCACGTACCTTAAGGTTCTAAGAAATTATGTATTATATCTTATTTATGAACAATGTGATAGAGATATAGTTATGTTGGTACAGGCTTCACAAGTGCCAACGCTGTGTCAAGCGGGCTGCCCGCTCGCGTACTAGATTTGGCATGATACAAGAGTGAGCGCGGTGGTTGGTGGGAGCGCGGTGGTTGGTGGGCCCGCGTTACACAGCGCGTCCAATTTAGCACGCGCGCGTGCAGCCCACGCGTGCTGCCCGCTCGACATATCGTTGGCGTTTAAGGGTTCTTGACAAATGTGAGAGCTAAGTCGGTGTACCCAATAGAACATGTAAGTACTAAGGAATGCCAAAGAATACTCACACGTGACCACAGCAGCGATAAGCCGCTCCGCATCAGTCGGAGGCTCGCACTCGGGCCAGAGCGGCTTCAGGATATTCTTGGCGAAGGTGAGCGCTGTGATGGCGTTCCCAGTTGGCACTAGTATGAACAGCGCCACCCAGAGATACAGGAACGATGGTAGAGGCCCAAACGCCTCACCAATGTAAGCGTAGTCTCCGCCCGATTTCGGAATCATTGTACCTGAAATGTTATTAACGTGTGATAAATATAACTAAGGAGTTTTACATATAAGAAATGAATTATTGTTTTTGTTGGTGCACTGATTTAGATAATGCGGTACCTTTTTCTAATTAGGAACTTTCATTTAAATTTCAAGAGATAACAAGATAGAAATGCACATTATGAAGTTTTGTGTAGAATACGGAGGTACGAAGAAGTGAGAGTAGACTTCTAAGGAATTTCAATCATCATATATCCTCATGTAGGGCTCCGGGCTCTGAGTGTATGTAGATCCGATGAACCTTGATGTTTAGTTTTTTTTTTGTTTTACTAAACAAAAAACCTACTTAACCTACCTATTGATCAAGATTGATGCGAATATTTTAAGGTTCGATTATGTTTGCGGCAATAGTCGCGTACAGACATACGAAATTCTAAAAAGAAAAACCTACTTATACCAAAATAACTCTTAACCGTTGTAAGGTGCTCAATTTTAGAAAACTTACAAAATTTTAACGCTGAAGGCTCCTTCCATGTATGGCAAATGTAAGTAGGTATAATTGATGCAACGAAGCGAGCATGGCAAAGCTTGGTATTAGCTACTTTCAGCATTGCAACATGGCCAATGTCGCGCAGTAAAATTGCGACTGCCTGCGACGCAAAGGTTCCGGGTTCGATTCCCGGCGGGACACTCACAAAGTTGATTATTATCCCTTAGCGAATTTTGTCCCCAGTCTGTTGATGACATTGCAGGCTGATCTACCTGATTGTCCGAAAAGAAATATGATTCTGTGATTCGGAGGGCACGTTAAGCCGTCGGTGCCGGAAGCTGTATATAATTACTTAGACGGCGGTCATTACACAACTATGTCAGAGGCCTACTACTAGTGCCTAGTAGGCGGTTGAAAAATACTTGACACCAGGGTTCATCGGGTCGACTCAAGTATCCCACACGAAAAGAAGAAGAAGCGTCGCAGAATAATAATTTGAAAGTTTTCTAAAACTAATAATCACATTTTTTGTCCCAGCCTGCTGCAATCTTTATCACCCCGTATTAACGCTTCGGAGCATAGCAAACTGATACAGCCAGTGGAGAAGAATGAAATGGGAAAACGAATCAAATAATATTATGAAATAACTATTGTTCTTCAATTATTATATAAAATATTTAGAAATTATTTATTGTAACATTAAATCTGAATAAAGTCCAATAATAATAATTACGCTTCGGTACTTGAGTGAATGAAAGGAATGCTCAAGGCATTTTGTTGCACGTTTCGTTCTTTTATGTTTTTTTTTTGTTTATCCCCAGAAAGTACGTGTAGGTAAGTATGAATGGAAGTTTTTCGAAGCACTTGTTATGCATTGTATTTTTTATTGCAATTGTGAAGAAAGGAATCTTTTGGTAGGTTCAATAACAACTACTTTCGACAAGTACAGTATTATCCACTTAGCTTTTGTTGCTACTTTATTTTTAGTTATAGAAAAAAAACTTATTCCCTCAATCAGTCAGTCATTTTCCAGCTTGACTGTAGTTAAATTTGTAAAATAATTAGGTGGGCGGTCATTGGAAAAATGCGTATTAGGAAACAAAATGTAGTTAGTAAATGTTACATTTAGCTCAGAACCGTGTGCGCCAGAATCAGCGACTTTATATAGCAGAGAAATCTTGTATGTAGGTACGTACTACTTAAAATAATGATTAAGTAGTTAGTGAACTTTCCCGCAGTAATCGTATCAGATAATATCTTACTGAGTATTGCTCTCAATACCCCAGCCTGCAAGCAACGTGGTCTTACGTCTCGAAGATCCGTGCCTTTACTCAGATATAATAAATGTTTCAGAGCGAACGCTGCGAACAACCAGAGTGAAGCCATGTTAAACTCGTCGCAATTAGATTTGGCACATGCTAACTAAATACACTAACTCGATATATTCTGTAAACGTGCAGATTACGGCACTGAACTGTTTCAAACTTTTGCGGTCACACATACCCAAACTAAAACGAGATTCTTACCGTGATACTCGATTTTTCTTCAATTTTCCAATATTTTTACCTAGTTGCAGGGGCCATGATCACGGAACAACTTAGGTCAGTTCGGTGGTAACTCAGTAACTGAGAAACCAATTTTAGTGTTTCAATTAAGCACTCTTATACTTGATTAAAATAATATTTTGTGTTTCTGCGTTAGTTTCTGTACATTCAATTGTATTTTTAAAGCATGTCAATTAATTCTGTTCTTCGTGGGTTCGTACTTCGTACTGGTTACCTAGGGCTCCCTTTGAAACGTTACTTTGCTCTGAGACTATATAAATAGCAATGTTTATTTTATTTCGAGAATCTCGTGTGAGATGAAATAATAGAGGACTTTGGTGAAACCAGCGAATCCAAAATAATTACGTAAGTATCGAATAGTTTTGTCTACTTATAGTTTAGTTTGGGCTTGGTGAAACTAATTATTTCCCTAAACCATTGGTTATTTTTATTGTCCACGTTAGTACTTTTTAAAAAGGGATAACAATAAACTAATAAAATTCTTCTTCTATAACGTTTCACAAAGAACAGTGGCGTCGATTCTGACAGGACACCTCCTTAGCTATTTAGCAATTTCTGGCATTCTCTTCACTAAGTTAAAAAGAGACGGAAAATCTGCAGCTGCTATTTGTTTTATAATATGGTATTTGTTTCCTTAAACCACTCATATGCATGTCTATATTAAAAACACGTGGAACTAAAGATTCTCTGTAGTCATGTTGTTAACGAGATTTATCTACGTCCTCTAAGGAAATTTGATGAACGCTACAGATTTACTATTTTCGTTCGCTTTAAAAAATGGCCGAAATTGCTGAAATTTCGCAGAAATTTCTAGAGCAGAATTTACGCTAGCCTTTAAACCCTGACCAGGTGCAGTAAGTGCACACTGTATAACATATGCACCCAATGCAGGTCGGTGCAACGGTTCCCCCACGAGGTACTATAAATGTCATAAATATCCAGACAAACCGTCTCGTCTGACTGTACAAAGAGATATACATTTTGCCAATAGCATGATAGGTATACTATTGAAATACTTACGACTGTTATTTAAAAGTAAGTGCAAAAGGATTAGGGTGCTAACCCCATTTTCATATGAATTTTGCCCATGACAGCTTTTTTAATAAATTAGTTTTTTGGTGTGATAAATATGTGTACGTATGTAGCTACGTAGGTAATGGAGAATTTACTTTTGATTTTGTAATTAGGCTAATTAGTGTACCATGAAGTGTAAACTGTGTTAATAAGTGCCAGATAAGGTAAAACAGAAAAATATAACTTACCGAGCTCAGCGTAACATAGCGCGCCGACCATGGAAAGGATTCCTGATAGGACCCACACAATCAGGGCCATTCCTTTTGACCCAGCAGACTGCAGCGCGTACGTTGGTGATACGAAGATACCAGACCCTACGATCACGCCTACAATGATCGCCACTCCATTCACCAGCCCTAATTCTTTCTTCAGTCGTACTCCCTCTTCTGACTTCTTATCGCCTTCAGGTCCCACGTCCATGGGCTTGGGCGTAAGCCCTTCCGACGCCGAAACTTTAGCCATCTTCAAAGTTTGTTGTCAAGTTACAATCTCACAGTCACACTAAACGTCCAAGCTGTTCATGCACATGGTGTTCACGAGATCATTGCCGAAATTTTGAGTCTGTGTCACGCAAACATTGCATCATTCGAGTCACTGGCAACTGGCGGCAACCACGTGCGTCCGCAGAAACACCATAAACTGATAAAGTATTACTCACCGTAAACTAACTAACTATAGCTACGTCACTGATAAGGACTCGCGGTTTCGCGTCAGTCTTTTCCTGGGTTTGTAGGTTAAAATATGCACCACATTACAATACGATTTTAAATAATATTAAAGCAGTCTCTAACTATAACTGTATCAATACAAAAATATATTTACAGTTATATTTAACTTCACAAAAAAGTTTGAAAGTTTTGATCAAAGAATGCCGGTTTCGTTCGTGTTTTATCAAACGTTGAGCAGATTTAATAACACGTTGCGCGTCTGCTTTGCTTTCCACTTAACTAACAGCTTCCTACGTCGACCGCGCGTCCGCACTGGTCCGCACACTGCGGCGCGGCGGCACACCACACGGCTGCCGCCCGCCGGCGCGTCTCACCTCATGGCCGAAAAGTCATTCGTGTTACGCATATTTAAACCACTTCCGACCGTTTCTCCTCAGCCGTAGAGCACATTTTCGCATTCAACACAACTTTATGTGAATCCACTGCCAAGTTTGAACAACTGGTTTGGAATTATACTATCTCTGTCCTGCGCTCCACCACGTGTAGATTTGGCATACTTTTTACCATTGTAGTAAATAGGGGAATAATGCGTCGTACGTTGATAATAAAAGTAACCTTACTGATAAGTGGGCAGACTGACTGCCTTACAAGATGAATGCCTCTTCTGTTGGTCTGTCGCAGGATATGAGCAATTCATTTATAGCATTTACTACTTAGAGGTCAATGACAGAGTCAGAAGTCTGTAATAATACAATATACACCTCTTAAGTGTGTTTCAATGCCGACCAACTTTTGCATTTTTGTGAAAATTCATTATCGAACTGAATAAAAAACTACTTGCAATTGGTATAAAAAATTGTCTTGAATCTCAATAATAATAATAAATACAAAATATGTAACAATTCAAACGAGTAGTCATTAACAAGAAATTACGATATCTTCCCGAGATATGCTTAAAAAGAAAACTCACGTACTTCATTCTTTATCTTTAACTTCGTACTTAAATATCCTTGCAGTGCCGTCATCGGAGGTGCTTAGTAGAACATTCTCTTTGCTGTTGAAAGATAAGTCTAGGATCTCTGACCTGTGGCCAGTGAGTATGAGACTCCTCTCGCCGGTTCTGCCCTCGAAGGCTCGTAGGCTCCCATCGAGGCAGCCGGTGACCAAGTGATTCTTCACCCAGAACATTTTGGTGACACCTGCGTGGTCCTCGTCGGTCGTTTTCATGCACTGGTGGCGGACCATCTGCCTGGTCACGTCCCATATGTTGACAGAGCCGTTTAGGGTACCTGTGAAAAAAAATTGTACTGCATCTACTGTCTCGATTCTGACAGGGCACATCCTTAAATTATTTTAATCTACTCATTTTACTTTTGGCAAATAAATTAACAAGTGACAGTTGCAGATTTCCTGTCAGTTCTTTTGCCTATTTTATATCTCAATTTTCTAATCGTGCTATTTTTTTTATCGTAGTTCTGTCTCTCATCGAATCTTATACAAGTATCCACTCGGAAATATCGTAATTTTACACAAAATATTAACGCGAATAAAAATCGCTATGGGGACAGAACAGAATAGCTAAGAATAGCATGTCAGAATCGAGGCTGTCATCATATTATTTTGATATTTGCTGATTCTATCATAATTTTACGATTAAACGTCATTCGAGTAACAGCTGTAGATGTCCTCTGTCTTTTCTTTTGCGTACTTTTTAAAGAAAGTGTCAAGAACAGCTAAGAAATTCATCTACGCGAATAGAGTACCAGTGGACGCCATGTCTAATTGAATTTAAAATAGACTACAATAAATTTATTATTAGTAAAATATATATAAATTAAATCATTTAGTTTATCAATGTTTGATAAACTAACATCATTTTAACTAAATCAAACTTCTTATGACAGGTAGCTTGAAAGCTAAGCTTTTAAAATACGTGATTTATTGTTTTGTCATCCATTATTATTGTAATCTAATCTATTTTAAATTATACAAACTAAAAAATTATACATATATTTAAAAACTGTTCTTTACTAATTTCAAATAAGCAGATATTTGACCTCAATTCGGCATATGAATACTCTTAATTTTCCTTAAAATTAGTACTGCCACGTTCCGTCAAATAGGTTAATTAAGACAAGCATAGGAGATATCTAAGTCCTGTCAAGTTTAAATATGACAATGGGTTCTTCGCAATTTCTAGACAATGTAGTCGCCATTGTTTTCATCGTCGCCTTATTTTGACAGATAACACGTATTTTGCGTCCAATTATAAGACATGACTAAAATATCTCCTATCCTTTTCTAAACCTATTTGACGGCAAGCGACAGCACTAATTTAAGGTAAGTTATGAGAATTTATATCCTGAATTGAGGCCATTATCATAGATACACTGAGAAAAGGCTTTCATTCAGGACATTTATTTAGCTAAATCTATCACTATATTCTTGATATTCATATTCTTGAATATGCAAAAGATAAGAAATGGGAAATCTACAGTTGTTTTTTTCTCTTTACTTTACATGTTTCTTGACACAGGACCATATACTTTATACTCAATAATTTTATCTTATCTAAGTTACTATATGCCACTTTAAATGCAAAAGACTGAATGAATGGATTAATTACATAAATAAAATAAATTTAGTTTTATTGCAGGCAGGATATCCTTTCTCTTTGTAAATTGCAACTGCTTTTTGTAAGGATATGCACTGCCAGAATCATCAAACACAGATTTACATGATCATGATCAAATGCATCAACTTTTACAGGTAATCCATACTAATATTATAAATCTGAGAGTTTGTATGTGTATGTATGTTTGTTACCTTGTGACTGATTTGGATGAAACTTGAAACACAGGTAGAGTACAACCTGGACCATAGGCCACTTTTTACCGAGGGAAAACAACTATTACCACGGGAAAATGAGTGGCAGCAGGTAAAACTGGTGGGCGGAAATCTAGTTCTTAATAATGTACAGAAAACCAGTTATTTTGATTTCTAGTAATAGCTTGATGTAGTCCTGAAAAGATTTATTTGCGTTAAACTATGACTTACCTGTAGCAAGGTATCCTAGCTGGGGGTCTTGTGAGAATGCCACAGATTCCAAGTCTGTCTCAGTCTGTAGCTGTCCCACGACTTTGCTATTTACTGATGTAGTCAGGACCACTTTACCTGACAAAAGGATTATTTGATAACAAAGTTTTTTAATTCATTCTTCTACTATTTTACAATCTTTATATGCCATGTGATGCCGGCTTAGAATAGCATCACCCCATTTCTCTTCCGAGGGAGTTGTAAGAGGCGACTAAGGGACTTGAGGGAGCGTATTTCAGTTTTAGGTGATAGGCTGACAACCTGGCACTATAGCGATACACAATTTTCCGAATAACCCTCTAACATTTGTCAGAAGTGGTGTAAATGGCCGTTTATTGCGGCTGTTTACGTTCTGCCTACCCCGCAAGGGATTATAGGCGTGATATTTGTATGTGTGTGTGTGTGTGTGTGTGTGTGTATAGCAACTAATCTATCAACTTAGGTGAGATATCTTGATTTCTATTCTTTTTTTAGAACACAAGATAAAATCAAATGATATTTACCGTCAGTAGAAATAGATGCCATAAGGTTATTTTCCGGATGTGTGTCTATAGCTGTGACTCTCATCTCATGACCCGTGGGGCCAGGCTGTATGTGGTGTAGAACCGAGTTAGTTTTCAGATCCCATACTTTAATTGCACCATCGTCATAACCTGCTGCTAAGCGTACACCATCTTGAAATAACTAAAATCAAAGGCACATTATACAATTGAATATTTTTTCACCTGTAGCAAAGTAATGAAAATGGAAAAGCTACAGTGAAATTATCATTGACATAAGGATTCAGAACAAAAAAAGTTTATTGAAAAAAATTGCTACTCTAAAGAATTTTTGCAAGTAGAACAAACAAACCAGTTAACCCTTTAACGGGCAGAGCATTTTAAATTTTTCCATTGGTTTTGAAATCTAATGCAGGTAGTTAAGGTTTAATTTTAGGTTGGAACATTCTTCCCATCACCTTATAAAGGTTTAAAGTTAATGAAATAGCTTACCTTAGCACACTCTAGTCTTATATTATGTCCTTGCAGAACTTTTGTATCTCCTGATGGTATTTTGAAAACAAATATATCTCCATTGACTGTCCCACACATCAGCACTCTCGCTCCAAAATGCCACTGACCCCAGGTTAAATCATCAGCTTCATACTCAAACACAACAGTCCAAGGGTCTTTGTTGTCTAAATTACATTTCCATACTTTGATCAGACCGCACATGTCTGCTATGGCTACGTAGGCTCCATCAAAGCTGAATCCTACAAATATAACCGAATCCTTGTGTCCTACGCAGTCCAAGACTACTTCCCCAGTCTCTACAGACCATACATAAGCTTTGTCATCTTCTCCACCAGTGATGGCTAGCTTGCCATTTGGATGTAGATCACAACAGAAAACAGAACCCTGATGTTTCTGGAACACCAGGGTCGAGTGATCTTCAGGTGGATCCATATCATCATCTACCTAGGGATAAAATCATTTTTAGTTAGCATTTGTACTATTTTTTACACTTACACATGAATGTACCGAAATTTGTTTACCTCTTCTTCCTCATAGTTCATATCCTCGTCTTCCATGCCCTCGTCAAGTTGTATGTCGTCCAGCTCGCCGAGATAGATAACTTCGTCATCCATCCCTATGATGTCGTCGTCGCCGTTCACCGACGAAGGCGGCGTGTTTTGCTCTATATCTTTCATGTTTTTGGGTTTTAATCTGTAAACGAGATTTTTTCTTTTTAGTGCTGATCTGCAGCTGTGCATAATTTATCGAAATTCCTAGTGCAATGTGCTGTGTTGAGGATAAGAAAATGTTCCAGAGTATCGCGTTTGTAAGTTGATGATTAACTAACCCACGGAGCAGAAAGAAAACTAACCTCACTCGTTATGTCAGTTATGATCACCGGTTTTCACGTAGTGCAAGAAGCAAAAATAGTACAGCTTGAAACGCAGTTTTGACTATGAATTATTATAGTAATTCAATCAAGAAAAATACTGTAAACCATTGTAAACAGTAAAACCAAATCACATGTTATCCACGCCACAGATCACACTCCCACTCTTCTTCTGTCAGTCTTTCAAAACTGTTTCCATTCGGTCTTTCCATTCAATTTAAAATAAATTCCTAATCTTTTTTCTTTGTCATGTACGTTGTAAATCTATAGCAGGCTATCTTTTTCTTTTCTAGGGAACAAAAGACTAAAATACCAAAAGATCTAGTATCCAGACCCAACCTAAATAAAAATAAATATATTATAGGTTACTTCAGATTTCGGATTGGTTATTATTTATATTATTCACTGAAATTTGCGCCCGAGAATTATCCAAGAGTATTTGTGATCTTAACAATGGCATCATTAAATAGAAGTAAACTTTTTTACAATAACCTTTTATGAATTCTTGGTGTTAGGATAACCGCCCTTATTATTTTGTGTTTTCTCTTTTTTGCAGCTTTGTTACAGTCTCCTGCCACTTTTTTGATCGCTAAAAGGTTCCGGGGAAAGATAAACATACAGAAACCAAGAAAACCACATTTCGAACGGCAGCTTTTGATTGACCTAACCAAGCCTTATTATGGCCCACCGAAAAGTAAACTGCCTGATTATGCATTGTGTGATAGAGGCGAAAAGAAAGAATATGTCAAGGCCGTAGATAATCCTTTTGAAAGAATACTTGCGAGGGAATGTCTTGATTGGTTCAATAAATCTAAAATGGTTGTGTTCTTACATTTGAACTCAATAAGTATGGAAGAAAAGACACCCGTTTTTGCGGCTTTGAGAAAGAACAATATGCACTTACGTACTTATGGTAAAAAGGTTGTAGGCATGGCAACCAAAGGTACTCGCTATGAAGCTGTGAATCATTTGTTTAACTCACATCAGAACATCATTTTTGGACAGCCAGAAAATGCCACAAAAATGTTTAAAATTCTAAAAAAGTCTCCTCAGCTTGTTGTTATGGGTCAGTATTGTGTTTAAATTTACGAATAACAAGCTGTAGCTGTATGAGTTAGGGTTGCTACACACATAGGCGGGTCGGCACTGTCGGTTCGGCAGCATTTGTCGATCAACAAAGCCGACCCGAAGTAATCACTGCACTTGTTCGGCTTTATTCGGCTTGTGCCGATCGGGTAGTTCATTCGAGTAAACGCATCATTCGATTCGGCAACTGCCGAACGGTATTTGTGGAACGAAAAAGCCGACTCGCAACTACTACTACAACATTCCCGAACATTCATCTGCATATATTCGATTTTACCGCCCGGTTTTGCCGATTGCTCCATTCGGCTGTTGCCCGGCCTTTGTAATCGAGCGGCAAAGACGAGCGGCTTTTTTCCCGAAAATTCATCTACACATATTCGATTTTACCGCCCGGCTGTGCCGATTAGTGCCGGCCCGATTATGTGTGTAGCAACCCTTATAGTTAAAGGTGCAAGTAGTCCATAGTCTCATTATGATTTTGACAAGTAATATTCTTGCATGTTTTGTATGACTCTGCATGTAGCCGCACCATAATCTTTCTTACCAACCTATTTTGCGATCAATCTAAGCCTAGTATGAAATGTTTTTCATCATAATTTTGTAAAAAATATCTATTCAGAATAATTTCTGAAATATGTTTCATAGTTTTAAATTATGATACAATTTTATTTTTTCAGCTGGAATCATTCAAGACAGGCTGATGTCCAAAAATGAACTCTTAGAATTCAGCCAGCTACCCAGTCTAGATGTGGCCAGGAGTCAACTCTGCAATGTCCTCCAGAGTGCTGGACAATGCCTCGTTGGCCAGCTAAACCAAAGCCAACAGACCCTCGTCTCCCACCTGGACAAACATGTAGAACTCCAGAATAAACCTGATGAAACCAAGAGTTGAATATGGTGATAAGATAATGTGCAATGTTGTAAGGTATATTTTAACTGTAATTGTAGTAAATGCTTGTTGATTTATTAAAGTATTATTATTTTAGAGAAATCTTAAGGCGAAATCTGGCCGAGGTTGCCGCGTTTTCAAGGGGGTGAAGCAGCCGCGCGGGCGGAGCAGGCGCGGGGTGTACCCCCCGCACGGGCAAGTAGCAAACGCAGCGTGTCAGGCTCCCGCGCACGTCAGTATAGGCGTAGGGTAAACGTGCTAATAATTGAACTATTTGTTTCATTGAAAGGTTGTCTTTTTTAATGTTATATGATATACCTATTCAATGTTTATGTTTTTTAGACATGTAAACCATGTAAAACTTTACGTAGTTAGTTAGGTAGGTACAGAATTATTTATAAAGAAATAATGTCTAGGGATCCGTATGATTATTCATTATTCATGTTATATGGGGAAAAATTCAAATAATATACATCAAAATGCAATCAAAATTCATTTAGAAGACAAAAAAATTACGTTTAAATTAAGATTTATCTGCTTCATTTACTGACGCCCATAAATAGGGTTCCTTCCGTAGTCTGTTGAAATTATCGAGGCGAGGCATACAAACGAACAGACATAGAAATAAAATTGGCAAAATAATAAGGAATTAAACTAAGGAAATCTATAATAGCCCCAATAAACAGATCTGACAATCCAGCGCCCACTTTCCTGGTTATATAGCCGGTTTTTCAGAACCTCTCAAAGGCATCCCACGGGCTCGACGAGAATCTACCATTCCATACCATTTAGGGAGAATATGATTCTATTTTAGTTTACCAAAAG
This sequence comes from Tuta absoluta, assembly GCA_027580185.1. Taxonomy (NCBI): domain Eukaryota; kingdom Metazoa; phylum Arthropoda; class Insecta; order Lepidoptera; family Gelechiidae; genus Tuta; species Tuta absoluta. The sequence continues at coordinate 18,924,280 of JAQAHW010000002.1, forward strand.
TTGTCATATCTTTGTATATACTGTCTCCATTTCATCAGATTGTTTTCTCCATATAAAACACATCTTATCTTTCCCGTCACACGTAATTGTCCCTGAACTTGGAAAAACCAATTACTATTTTGAATTCACAGTAACTCGATCTTGCTTTTTATAATATTTCAATATTTGCACCTAATTTTGTTTTATAGCATTTTGAATGCCATTTTTGACACGCATCTGGGCATTTCACTTCCACTGTAGTATATTCACCCACTATTCCGAAAGGCGTAGCACCTATGAAGATAAATGTTTCATCAACAGTCCACATTCCTTGATTCTCAAATTATCTTAGCTGCTCAAACAAACTGTTGAGAAATCGGTGTAGTCGTCTGTGTCTGCGAAAAGACGCCACATTGATGACTCTATCGATCATTATAAGCCAGCACAAGTCTGGAAATATTTACGCGCGCTTGGTGTTGGGAAGTCGCCAGCTACCCCTAGTAGTGCTGTAGATTTGTCAGCACTCAACCGGCATTTTTCGTCTCCTCCTATCACACTGACTGATGTTGTCAAAGCAACGACTATCGCTAACATAAACCGTCACCACTTCCACAGTGTTCTTTCTTCTCTTTTAAAGTTGTTGCCGAGGACGATGTTAAGAAACATATATCATCCATTAAATCTACTGCCGTGGGCAATGATGGTCTCTCCTCCCCTATGATCTCCCCTTATGCTTACCAAACTCTTGCCAATCCTTACACACATCTTTAATTTCACTCTGGTAACGAGTTCTTTCCCCTCAGCATTAAAACGTGCAATTGTTATACCTCTCCTTAAAGTTTTCAATCCTTCATCGTTCTCCCAATTTCAACCCACTTCCATCCTTCCATTCTTATCTAAGATCCTTGAACACATTGTCCACAAGCAGGCATCTGACTTCAACACATCTAATAGTCCTCGTTCTACGTATCAGTCTGGCTTTCGTGCTGGTCACAGCACTGTGACAGCACTTATCAAAGTCACCGACAATATTCACCACACCATGAAGAATAAGTCTTTGACTATTCTTATTTTACTTCATTTCAGTAATGCCTTCAACTCAGTTGATCTTGATGTACTTTTCGCTATCGCTTCGCTCTCTTAACATCTCTTTTCCGGCAATAACTTGGTTTGATTCATAATTTCGGGGTCGCTTGCAGCGGGTCCGTTCTGATGAGGCTTTCTCGGAATGGAGTAATCTCTCTTCAGGCGTACCTACAGGTGGCGTCCTTTCACTTCTTCTTTTTCTGTTGTGATTAACACAGTTACTCCTCTCTTCTAGCTTTCATCTTTACGCAGACAATTTGCAGATTTACTGTCATTTCACCTGTGATGATATAAATAGTGCAACTGTGGCTATCAACAATGACCTCAGCAAAATTGCTATATGGGCTGAATTTTTCGGTCTCGTGGTCAACCCAATAAAATCTCAGGCCATGCTAATAGGTAGTTCTTATATGTGTATGTAGGCAAGTGGACCATCCAATTATCCCAAACGTTATTTATAACGGCACGTCTATAGCTTTCACAAAAACTGCCAAAAACCTGGGTATTTTGCTGGATTCCACCCTCAGTTGGACTGCGCAGGTCAACGCTGTCAGCAGTAAAGTATTTTTCTCTTTTCATTCGCTTTAATGCCTTCAAAATTTCTTGTCTCTTAAAACTAAGATTACTCTTGCTCAAACACTTCTCCTCCCTCGTTTAGACCACGCCGACACCTGCTACGTAGATGCCACTGAGGAGTTGTTTAGCAAACTTGAGCGTCTCCAAAACCTCTGCATCAGATTCATTTTCGGTTTACGCAATTACGACCACAGTTTGGCTCACAACTCACATTGAATCGTTAAAATAGATTGTACGGAACCCTCCTCACTTATCGAGTCCAACTCGCACTTTACCAGTTTTTATATATCCACACTAATATTACAAATGGGAAAGCCTGCTTGTTTGATTTTCCTTTCTTCTCGTCGCAACGGAGCGGTTTTATGTAAAATTGACCCTCCCATACAAGGTGACTAGCCGGCCTAGTCAATTTGTATGGGATCCATATGTTCCTTGAGCAAATTTATTCCTTATTCTCAGACTGGTGTCTGGTAGGCATTCCATGGTTTTCGCTATCGGTTACTAGTTCAAACGTCACGTTGCGTTGGGTGGATTGTGAGGCTGGAGATTGACATAGGCAACTTTTTTTTTCTTTGGAGAAATATCTTTTCCTACGGGAAAAACATCACGCCGTGGGTGAGGCTAGGTATAAATAAATTGTTATGTTAACCATACATAAGGTAGTCCTTGCAAGGTACTTCTACCCTAATTCGAAAAAATATATCTTATTTTTTTTTTGTAAATATTATGCCGTGTGATGCCTACTTAGAATTGCATCACCCCATTTCTTTCCCATGGGAGTCGGTAAAGGCGACTAAGGTACTCGAGGGTCTGTACTGCAATCTTAGGCGATGGGCTGACAACCTGTCACTATGGCGGTACACAATTTTTGCGCATAACCCTCAAATATTTGTCAGACATGGCGTAAATGTCCGTTTTTTGCGGCCGTTTACGCTCTGCCTACCCCGCAAGGGATTATAGGCGTGATATGTGTATGTGTGTGTATGTAAATATTACACCGCAAACTACCTTATCCTCTGTTTTTTATAGCAAGGCTTGGAAAGCTTCGTTTTTTTTCTTTAACTTGGCATTTGGTTTCCCTGCTCAATAAATGTCGTAATATCTCCGCGGCTGCAAAAAAAGTTGTACATGTCTGCTTCCGACGAGGCTCAGTGGCCGACTGAGGGGAGCGGGCGCGGTAGAAACCGACGTGCCCGTGCGCAAACCGAACATACTTTTGTGTTTAAGTGTTCTTTTTTAATGATAATAAGTAGATAATTTAAAAACTAGCTCCATGCGTTGATTACACATATAATAAGGAAGAAAATGACATAAAATAAATTTTGAAATATTGGATACCGGTCAAATGGTACAGGTTTTTAGTCTAAGAAACAGGCCAAAAACCGCAAAATTAGAGCTTACTTTGCGATTTTTTTCTATCGAGAAAATTTTTACCAATCGTGTTTTGGGCTCCATAGTTTTGTAGCATATATCTTGAAGTAGTCCTGAAAATAATTACGTTTCGTGTTTTTGAGATTTGAAGAAATGGCATAGAAAACTCCGAACACTACTCCGCCTTTGCTCGGAGGATTTCTAAGGCCACCTCACCTTAAGTAGTATACTGGAATGCTTTGGGGTTTTGGATATTTATGTAAAAGTAGGTACCTATTTCATATTTATTTTAGTGGAAACTACATCTAAGATGAAAACTTGGTTCAAAAACATCTACAGATCTATTTTAAACATTTAAAACACAATCTTTGGTATGTATAGTATCTTACAAACTATTTCTATAATATAATTTTAATATAAGAGATCAGTTAAATTTAACATTAAAAATAAGATTTGAGCAAGATAATTCCTCATATTGATGCAATTTGTAAGTAACATAAAAATCTTAACAAATTAGTGGCAGTATAATACTTACTTACTATAGAAAACAAGATTGTACTTAATTATTATACTTAGGATATTTGGAGTAACACCTTATTTAATAGTATCCCCATGTTTAAGTAGCACTCTCATAAAAAAGATCTTGATGAAAACACATTTGGTCATTAGATTGAAGTGTGTTTTCAGGATGGTAATTTTTGTTATGAAAATCGGGAGCGTTATAGACCAGGGGTGCCTCATAAGTAGATCACGGCGCAGTAACGCGACTAGTTGCGCACGCTAGAGCAGTGAGCGCTACCGCGGCTTCCACCTCGTCCCTATCATGACGAGATGCCGCAAATGTAAGTTTTTGCGGCTTGAACTCAGGCTTGCGGCGCCTACCGTCCCATAAAGAATAGTTGCTCTCACTAGGCTGAAATCTCGCAGCACTCTCGAGCCACTTGCTTAGCAGCAACGGACTAGTGATACTCTTCGATTCTTCTGGCGTGCTTCTTTCTGTGTACGAGTTGTTGTTCTCGAACTGTTCTTTGAACGTGGATGACGTGTCCGAGTCTTGCTGGCTTTCTGTCTGGTCCGGGCTGCTGTCCATATCTTCCCCGTGGTCTAGAGTCATATCTGGCTCGCTCCATATGCTGTCGTCTGAACAAATGCTGAACTGTTCGACGTTGCCGTGCGCGCGGTCGTTGTAGGTGCGAATGAGATGACCCCAGTTCTGTTGGTTGCGATCTGCGTTCACGTTCTTCAGCTTTCTTCGCCAATTTGCGAACCAGTTGCAAATCTGTAAATCAAAGGAGGAAACTGTGAGTAATTTCCCGTGTACCTACCTACCTACACTGTTTTGTTTACTACCGTTGGTACGATCGCTAATTACGTGAGTAAACTTCAACGCAAAACACTCACATGTCCAGTAAAATCTTTTCAATAGTATAGAAAACACGTTAAATACTATTTACGATACAATTACTTAAGTGTAGTTTAGATCAGTGCAAGTTGTAATAATACGGTCGTTAACAAGCTAGTGTTAAAAATAGTGCCTATTTATGTGCAAATAGCAATTCTTGGCAGGAATCCAATTAGGTTGGTGGTAGGCACAAACATGAAACATTATACGAACAAAAACATGGGATTCGTTTGTCAAGAAACATGAAATGTTTCAACATTTATGAGTATCTTACTTGAATGTACGTGAGTCCGGTTTCTCGTGACAAGAATTTCTTTTCTTCCCTGTTTGGGTAAGGATTCTCCCGACGTCGAACCAGCCAGTCTTTCAGAAAGCGTTTTATTTCTGGCGTGAACAGCCTCTTCTGTGGTCGCTGGCCAGCCACCAAGCTCCTCCTGTAAACAAAAAACATGGTTTAAATTCAGCAGAAACATGTAAACATGTTTTTCATGCGGCATTACATGGAATGTGACGCGCTTACTGTAAGTTGCGAATAAAGACAGTTCATGTTTCGAGGTTCAAGGGTGAGTGACGCACAAAGAAAATAAATCTTAAAACACTGAAAGTAATGAGAATGAGTCATGTGGACTAACTGAACTAACCGTGTGTATCGTCTGTTCCTGACTGGTCGCGACGATTTTCCGCTGTCCTCTTTACTCGGGGCTCCATCCATGCCGTCCGCTTGTGTGTCGCCGGGTTTTTGTATAAAGGTCATCGGAGTATTGTTTTGTAAATCAGCACTTCAGTCTGGGGCCAGTAGCACGTGCGAAGGGCAACGCAGCTCGCGACACGACTTGTGCCTCGCAACGCTACCGCTGCGGGGGATGTTTAGTAATCTATTAAAAAATAAGGACATGATGACACAAATAGATTGTCTTCGGAACACAGCATAGCACAGTCTAACACTGCACTGTAGTTGTCTGCGCGTTGATGTAACAGAAACATGACGGTCACATTCCTTAGATACATTTAGATGTTATTTATTCGCAACAGTGTTTTTAACACGGTAATCTAATCACTTATTCGGTCTTCGACGAGTTAATGAAGTGATCTATCACTGCTAATTGAAATTTGTTAATTATTTCTTTGTAATTGGCATATTGAACAAAAAACATGTTGGTATTACGTGTGCTCGCGAGGGTCAATGTTCTTGTTTTTGTTAGCGCGATTAAAATCAGTACAAGACAGTGTTAATTTACAATGTATAATAAAAAACTTTGTGGTTTACTTTTTGTTATTGATGTTAGATATTATTATGGTGATAAAGTATGGGTTGTTAAGACGTACCTTGGTGCGGGAAAGCTCGCGGTCGGTGTGAAAATGGCGGATAAGCGCGCGACTACAGCGCCGCCGCGGCGCGTGCGCAGCGCTCGCTGCAAATTCATGTTATTTCAGGATGTCTCCCGCGACGGCTTAAAAACAAGATAACAATAGGTAAGTGTAGAGATAGCTCGCTTATGTTGATGTTTCTTGCTTAAATAAGCTAGAGAATTATATCAGAACGTTACATTTATTTAATGGTAGATAGAGTTATTTTGCTTACGTAGGCGGGTTTCTGCTCTGTAGCAGGGTGGCAGAAGGGTGCACTTTGAAAACAACAATTACTCAATAATGTTTTTATTAATGTTTTATTCTAGATAAAATAAACAATACATTGTATGGATGTCGACTATAACATCTCCAACACTGATATTAGTTTGGAGTAAAATTTCCCGATTAAGCTATCACTGATTTCGCATGATATCTAGGCCCTTGTAATGGTGGTTCTGCTCTGAGATTGACAGTTTATCTTACATTAAGTATTAGTCACTGTGTTTTGTGTTAGCTTACTTAAAATAATCAAAATTTTCATATGATTTTAGCGTTGAATTTGTCTTCATTAGTACTCGTTTTGTTCTTAACATAGCAATTAGCAATTCCATGAAACTGTGAACATAAAAACCATAATTTGTTTTGATTGAACCATAAGTGGCTGCCGTATGATGCCGGCTTAGACTAGCATCACCCCATTTCTTACCCATGGGTGTCGTAAGAGGCGACTAAGGGACTCGTAACTAAGCAATGACCAAACGACGCAATGCAGCCATAGTATTAGGCACATAAATGGAAATAACAGAAACAGCGAACAAAACCAGTATGACAAAAGAAACAAACAACAAGTAACTATAAAACAAAATTACCTTTCCGATGAATAAATAAAAACACAAAATCCTATAAGAACGCAATAACTTGCACTTTCAATCACCCACAACACAAAACAAACAAAAACTACATCGTACGCGAAACTAGCGACGCCCAAATATTAAACGGTCAAAAATAAATCGCCCCAGTCCTAATATTTCATCGAGTCGTTGGACGACTCGATGTCCCACACGAAAAGAGAGAAGAGTCCTTATAAATTATTTTTGACCCTTCATATAGCTGTACTACAACTCACCCACACATCTACTCGTCAAAGCACGTTCAGGTCGGCTTTAGCTAGCACTCGTAATTTCGGCAGATTCGCGCTTATTTTACTTCGGATAGAGAAAGCACGTACGCGTGATTGTTTGCGTACGAAAGAGATAGATAGAATCCGTGCAAAAGCCCATAGCAATCGGCGAGAAGAGATCCCAACCAATACTTAATTTATGACCAAACGCCGCCTGAACTTATACGTGAGCGATATAGCGGCTTTTGCTGTCATCAAATACGCAGGCGTTTATTATTAAGATTGTCTTACTGTATACAGTTTGTGATGTACCTGCAATGTAGGTAGCTTTGGGAAATGGTATTCTAAACCAGGTACGTCATGTTAGTCGCTGTTTTTCAAAAGGGAAGCCGACGGGTATCGTGTTGTATGGACCCTGCGCCACTGATAAGTTAGACGAGATATTAACATTCTAAAGTGCACCCAATCTTTTTGTCCACCCTGTAGGTCCAAATTAATTAATTAATGACTCATCTGAAATGTGATCTCATTGATCTAGGTTATGTTAATAATTTGTAATTTTGATACCCACTGCCTGCTTACATTCGGAACCTGTTAGCAACAGGCATATATTTATAGATAACTTGCACAATTTTAACGCGACTAACTTTTTTTTTGTTGTCTTTGTTTCCAATAGTCTTGTTGACTCTACATTTTCAATAATTTAGAGAACTTTCACGTTTTAAGTTCTAAATCCGAATTAACTCTGGTTATACCTTGTTGTTCCTAACTTACCTTCTTGTACTGGCTGATTTTTTGCATTACATGAACTGATTCGAAATATGAAATTACGAATGTCTTATTCCTTAATCTTGTATTAAGGCGAGTGTAGTCGTGAACGGCCTAATCAGTGGCGCCACTTCAAAAATAAAAACCTGTTTATACAAACAATCTATCAGAATGTCCTTTACTCAGGTTTATGGTATTATCTTTAAGTATGTAAAATTATATTATATTCGCTGTAATTAAAGCTATGGCAATTAATATCAAACGTTTCGGATTTTAGCACTTTTTAAAAAATTTAAGTTAAGCGTAATTCCAAAAACTTGAGCAATGACCATTCTGGTAGATTGTTTGTATAAAGTGAAAATATTTCTTTTGTGAAGTGGCGCCACTGTCGAGGCTGTTCACGACAACACTCGGCTTAAGAGTTTGGGGTTATAGGGGCTCATGATCTTCTGTAGAATGTGTCACATTTTTATCTAACCTACCTAGACTATTAGCCTGAAATTAAAGATGACATAAAATTTGAGAGAAGTATAAAGTTGTAATTCTAATTCCTAATTTCTAATTATCTGGCGTGTCTGCTTTTTGTAGAATAGTCTGCCGGCAAGCCTTCATAACAAGTTACTTCCAACGCCTCCAAATAACCGAATAACCGAATATATCAGCCGGCCATCATATCCCTTTTTGGATACCAGGTTTTTGTTGTGCCTTGTTTAGAAGTACATTCTTTAATCCATCGCGTGTTCTATCGACTCTACAATGAAGTGACCTCTCTACTAGAAGTATCTTTTTTTAAGTACCAGGTTTTTGTTGTGCCTTGTTTAGAAGTACATTCTTTAATCCATCGCGTGTTCTATCGACTCTACAATGAAGTGACCTCTCCACTAGAAGTATCTCTTTTTAAGTACCAAGTTTTTGTTGTGCCTTGTTTAGAAGTACATTCTTTAATCCATCGCGTGTTCTATCGACTCTACAATGAAGTGACCTCTCTACTAGAAGTATCTCTTTTTAAGTTCCAGGTTTTTGTTGTGCCTTGTTTAGAAGTACATTCTTTAATCCATCGCGTGTTCTATCGACTCTACAATGAAGTGACCTCTCCACTAGAAGTATCTCTTTTTAAGTACCAGGTTTTTGTTGTGCCTTGTTTAGAAGTACATTCTTTAATCCATCGCGTGTTCTATCGACTCTACAATGAAGTGACCTCTCTACTAGAAGTATCTCTTTTTAAGTACCAGGTTTTTGTTGTGCCTTGTTTAGAAGTACATTCTTTAATCCATCGCGTGTTCTATCGACTCTACAATGAAGTGACCTCTCTACTAGAAGTATCTCTTTTTAAGTACCAGGTTTTTGTTGTGAATTATTTAGAACTAGATTTATAATCCATCGCATGTTCTATCGGCTCTATAATGAATTGACCTCTCTACTAGAAGTTTGAATTATAGTGGCATCTGAATGGCAGTTGTATGTCGCTATAATCGCAGTAGCCAAAGGCTAAGAGAATCAGGGTTTTGGTAGGCGAGGACGGCGGCCGAGTTCATCCAGCTGTAGTATTAAATTAGAGCTCTATTGAGTTCCTTAAAAAATCACTTAAATAAAAATCGCCAAGCCACAATATTTGTTGCCGTTTGTGTCAATAGGCGGTATCTAAAAGGTTGGCGGTATGGCTGTATTGCTTAGAATTTTAAGAAAATTATTACTAGTAAACGATATAGGTATAAAAGTTATAGCGCCAGAAAATATAAATGTGGTTAAGTATTTTACATCATTAGAAGCAAAAAATACCCATCAGTTACCAGGCATTAATTATGTAGTTTTGAAACTCTACATTGAATATTGTTGTACCCACCTAAACCGTGTACAACCATGACCACACGCCACACTTCAGTCTGAACTTAAATTATTTACAATATGCTTAAAAATGTATGCCTTTTACAAATGTTGTATTCATTGCAGATGTAGTTTGTCGTGTATGAATGAATATGAATAGGCATTATTAGGCACCCTCGGCGCTACAAAACATAATAGTTCTAAAACGCGTGTGGAAAGTATGATGAAACTTTGTTACACAGTCATCACGGTCTAGGGTGGCCAGAAGCACCGCAGAAAAAACATCCGCCGGTGGTCATGCGTTTAGCCTACCTGTAGAATGTAAGTATATGTAGAGCCCTTTTTATTACAGTCGGAATGGGAAAAGGACAAATAAAACGACTCCATCCACCAACCTGTTTTAGGTCATAACGGATATCTTTACCTTGAGGCAGGTCGTAAGAAAGTCTTGCTGTCTGTTGATTGCGATTTATAGCAGCTGTTATTATTATTCTCTACACATACTGCTTGCGACTGGAAATCGGTTGCTGTGCTGTGTAAATAAGTTTCGAACGAAAGTTGTAATAAATTACTGAAAGTTGTGAAGTTTGATTGCCGGCCGCCGCCGATGCGGGTAGGACCTGAAAAGAATTGCAAGTTTTCAAAAATTTTAACCCTTACACGGGGATTGTTTTAAAATTTGGTATTTAAATAAGTTTTATTTTTTATACGAAGGCTATTTTGTTAATTAAATTAGTAAAAAGAAATCAACACCAACGCAAAAGACCTAAATATCTAAGAGACTTATTACCAAAAAAGTCAGGTCACGACACCAATTCTATTGATTGTATCCGCCGTGTGATTGCCGGCTTAGAATAGCATCAACCCATTTCTTACCCATGGGTGTCGTAAGAGCCGACTAAGGGAATTGAGGGATGTGTATTGCAATTTTAGGCGATGGGCTGACAACCTGTCACTATAGTGATACACAGTTATCTGATTGACCCTCAAACTTTTGTCAGACGTGGTGTTAATATCCGTTTTACGGCCGTTAACGCTCTGCCTACCCCGTAAGGGATATAGGCGTGATTTATGTATGTATGTATGTATGTGAAGTTTTGGGTAAAATGGAAAAATGCAATGTTGTTCCGTCTCTGTTGCCCAAGTATGGTACACGATACGTCATCCTTGTCAAGCCGGCTGGGGGGCCCGACGCGCGTCGCGGCGGCGGCGGCGGCGGACGTCCGACGCGGCGACGCCGGCTCCACAAGTCCACGCACATGCGCGCGCCGCGGCGACTGCACGCCCGCCTCGCCTCACTACTTCTTGACGTCAACACGACTTCGCCTATTCGAGTTTCTCGGATCGTAAAAATGGTAACAGAAAGTGACTCAGTCGTGTGAAAGATATCGTGGCAGCCAGACGGAACTGAGGCTCCAGTCGTGGAGCGGCGTGAACTGCGCGCGTGTATTTTGTCAGCTCACTGTCCACGTGCGTCGTGGTTACCGGTGTCGGTGTACGCGATTGATTTTCCGCGGAATGGGTGAAGAATCTCAAGCCGGGGACGGGAAAGTGGTTCTAAAACGTAAAATCACACTTTTCAATGGAGTGGGAATCATAATCGGGACTATTATTGGTTCCGGAATATTCATTTCTCCAGCTGGAGTGTTTATGCACACAAAGTAAGTAGAACGTTCGAATTTCCCGCTATTTCACTGCTGTTAACCTAGTGATAACCAAGTTTACGCACGTGTTTTATGTTTTTGTTATTACTTCACGTTTCTCTTAACTTTTTATCTCAGGAATTTTGCTATAAATTTCTTTTTAATATGAAATTGTCATCGTCATCATCTGTTAAACATAATAATGAACTTAAAATTGTAATGCAACCATATGTTTAATCAAATCACGTTCGAACTTAACATTACAATGACACCTATGTAGAGCACTTATGTTTCAAACATAAAAATTTAAATCTTGTTAGAGCTTAGTAATCGATTCTGAAATATACTTACTGCTGTGAAGTAAAAATAAATTTATTTTCGCCTCGTATCCAAATTGAAGTTGATTGAATTAATTCCGGATAGGTATTTAGAATCAATAGAATTGATGTCGTGACCTGACTTTTTGGTAATAAGTCTCTTGGATATTTAGGTCTTTTGCGTTGGTGTTGATTTCTTTTACTAATTTAATTAAGAATTCCTTAATTCCTTCGTATTACAAAATAAAACTTATTTAAATACCAAATTTAAAAAAAAATCCCGTGTTAGGTATTTAATTTTTGAAAACTTGCAATTCTTTTCAGATCTTACCCGCGCTCGCAACTTTTGCAAGTTTTCTAAAACTTTTATTGAAAAATAAAATATTTTTAGGGGATAGGAATTTTGCATCGGTGTTGGCTTAATTGATTTAATCTATTTTGAAGTCTTTATGTAGGTAAAATATTTTTTGACATAAAACCATCGTAAGCAAATGTACAAGTACATAATATGGTAGCTAATTAAGATTTCAGTAATTAGATATATTCGTCTCTACATGAGTCTCTCTTTTGACAGTAACCTTGGCCTAGATATGAGTTTTCGTAACAGGTTGCACCTTAATCAATCATACATCAACCTTTCATCATTATCGTTGAATCGTCACGCATGATAGGACCGTCTCGCATTTCTAGTAGGTGGGACGGACGTAATGAATGATGAATTGATACAAGATAAGGTTTGGAATTGTAAATTCTTATCAGAAATGTAGTTGCAGCGGTACTGTTTTCAATTAGTTACAGGCAACAGATTAAGAATTTATAATCAAAAAGACACATTAAAACACACATAAATTCGACCGGCCCACTTACAAGTAAACACTACTTACATTTTAAAAAACCAGTCTTGGATAAATATGTACACAAAACAAACAAAAAAATGTAAAGGCGAGTGCTGCCGCGGAAAAAAAAATTCTCTTCATGCAAACTATACCTCAGAATGTCCCTTTCACAAGTTTTTGGTATAATCTCGGTGTTCAATTAGAACTTACAAACTCAGTGAAATAATCGCAGTAAATGGGAGTTACAGCAATCTGTACCAAATGTGGCCGTTTTTAGCACTTTTATCGATAACTTTAATTACAGTAAATATTTTAAAGCGTTTGCTTTGTAGGTTTTCATTTTGCTTTATGATAACACCAAAAACTTGTACAAAGGACTTTTTAGTATATTGTTTGTATAAAATATCTGATTTTCTAGCTGTTACCCGCGGCTTTGCCCGCGTTCTCGTAAAAACTATCCTATGTGTTAATCCATGTTACCTTCCATATATGTGCCAAATTTCATTACAATCTGTTCAGTAATTTTTGCGTGAAGAAGTAACAAAAATACAAACTTTTGCATTTCTAATATTAGTAGGGTTCGTGAAGTAAAGCTAGTTTTGCGGTACTTGTCAACCATAGGTATACAGTTCTAAAAAAAAGTATTTAGATCATTGGTACATAGTGTCCAGAAAGTACCAAGACAAATCTATGGAGAAAATTGGGGGGTTACCTTGCAGGTCTTCCGACATAGTTTTAATAAAAGATACAAGTGCGACCAATAAGAGTACTAATATTATTGTACCAATATAGGTTCATATGATTATTTTGTATTTAAATGTTTGTTTTCGTAGTGGGAGGTAGAACAACAGTTGTTTAGTTTCATTGGCTAAGTTAAGCTAAGTTGCACTATCTGCCTACAGCTTGTAAATTCAAAACTATAGGTAGTGTGTTAGGAAAATGACTGTACAAACTTTCAGGGGGCGTTCTAGACGTAAAATTGATAAAAAAAAATGTTCTATTTTTACGAAATATAAAAAAAATGGCTCCTCCATACAAATTCCATATCCATATAACATGAAAAATGGCACTAAGAAAGGTTTTTCGCCTTGAAAGTTTTTTTTACAGTGATTTTCCTAACACACTGTATTGTTGTAATATCAGAAGGATAGGTATCTGCAGATATACAGAACACACCGATTCATAAGGTTCTGTGAATTAGAGCTAACAAGAGCCAAAGTCACAGATTACAACTATTACCTGCTACAAATTTACACAGGTACCTACTGTTGCCTACCAAAGGAGACAGGTTAGTGAACGTATTTGTTTCACAAGTCAAGGTCAATGTTGCAAAAACGTTCAAAATTAGATCATAATCGTTCAAGCACCTTTGCTATAAAAGCCTGCTCCCAGACTGGTATTATTACCTAGTTAGCATTTGGCGCAGTTTTAGGATTCCGTAGTCAACTACGCATTTCTCCATCCGTACGTTCCGTGCACCCCGCTCCAATAATTATATGCATCAGAGAAGTGTTAATAATTATTATCATATCCCTCTAATACAAAGTAAAAAGTAGGCAAATAAAAGATTCACGAAAGTATGCGAGTGTCGTTTTCGTACAATATGTTATCCAGCTGTAACTAAAAAAAAACTAGCACACATAGTATAGGTATATATACCTAGTAAGTAATACAATTGGAGGTGCATAAAATAAAATAATACGTACATAGTTATTTTCATTTGCGGTAGCTGTAAAATGAAATAACTTACCAACTGTTTATGCTTTGAGAACCTGTTTCATTATGAATATTTACACGTCAATCAATCTGTTAATAATTAATTAGTCGCTGGGAGATTAGTTGCTAAACCAACTCGGTAAATGGATCCATGCCTTATTAATTGGCATAAATTTACACTAGTATAATTTGGCAGGCAATGGATGGGTCGCGGTAGCCCAGATGGAACAGGCATCTAGTGATAGCGAAAGTCACAAGTTCAAATCCTGCCCGTAATACAAAAATTTGCATGTTTTCTAAAATTGTATAATACCTAACATGGGAGGTATTTATCATTTGGTAGGTATTTAATATTTAGACGTATTAAAATCTACGCATCCCATCATTTGGGCATGTCCGATACGCTCTTGGACAGTTTTTATACTACGCTTCACGGTCGGCGAATCTATTCTTTCAAATTCAATTTATGTTATTCATTTCAACCTTTTGATCTGATAAAGTGCTGGTAGTTAAATGGTTAAAACAAAGCATTTCATCGTATTAATGTTACGCATAGTGATTTTGTAGAGTAGATCACGCATTTAGCTAACGTTGCATCACGTGATTATGTTAAACTGATCGATCATCATGCGTGTAGTTGGGTAATAAAAATAAATCTCAACTTTTCAATCGCCTTAAATCCATAATAGGTATCTATACCTAGGGAGGTAATTCGACTCTTATAGTTTGTAAAATTCTCATGGTGCCACGGCAAGTGTGAAAAAATTTAGAAGTGTATGTTTTATGTATGTTCAATTAAAAATATATACAGGGACAGCTTTCCGAAAACTGATGGGTTGCATTCAGACCATGAAACTGAACAACTTTCCATAAACAAATATTTCAGGAAACGTAATTTTTTTTTACTTCTCATAGTAAATGCAGTCAGCTGTTTTTTTTATTGATGATGGGTTTGCTCTTGACTCTAGTCTAGGTCATAGGACAGAGACAGAGTCTAAGATGGAGCGAGCTCACCCAGGAAATGATTGTGTTTTTTTTATGGGAAGTTAATTTTTTTTGGACACATGTTTTTAGGGGAAATTTGTTCAGTTTTATGGTCTGATTGCAGCCTATCAGTATTCGGAGGGTTGTCCCTTACACCATGTACATATTTCATTATCTTATTCCTATGTACATTTTTAACTGGATTTGAAAACTATTTTTCTGAAAACAAATGCTTTTCAGGAGATTTCGCCCGTCCATTTTAATATTTATACAGTATATAAGATTATTCTCGTTTCTAGTATTAAGTTTAATCTTAAAACGTTCTGAACCGATTCCTATGATTCAGTCACAATCACTTTTTAAGCACTCGCGATCACTTTCACTCATTTTAAGTATTAGATTAAACAAAATCGATGCTCTATCTTTCATATATTTCTCCACAGTGCTGTCAGTTTATTATTAGGGTTTCATAGTCTACTTCCATTCCTTATCATTTCGTCAATTCTGTCTATCTGTCTGTCTGTCTGTCCGTCCCTATGCCTCGCCTTGATAACTGCGCTACTATTGCGTTTCTATTGTTTATTAGAAATGGCAATTTTAGAAATGGTAGCAAAATATAAAACATTAGTTTTGTCCCTCCTGGGAGACTACCAATACACACTATACTAATCCCATTTCACTTGAAAGGGGGAAGGGGAGGGTTTGACTACATACATATATCACGCCTATAATCCCTTGCGGGGTAGGCAGAGCGTAAATGGCTGCAAAAATGGACATTTACGCCACGTCTGACAAATATTTGAGGGACATTCTGAAAATTGTGTAACGCCATAGTGACAGGTTGTCAGCCCATCGCCTAACATTGCAATACACACCCTCGAGTCCCTTAGTCGCCTCTTACGACTCCCACGGGTAAGAAATGGGGTGATGCTATTCTAAGTCGGCATCACACGGCGGGTTTGACTATCTTATTGTTATTCTACCTGCGGTAGCCCAGATGGAAGAGGCGTCGTCACTAGTAATGCGAAAGTCGCAGGTTCAAATCCTGTAAGTTTTCAAAAACGGTAAAATGTTTTTTTATAGCATTAGAACAAATTCATATTTAATTACTCCAACAAGCTCCTAGCCGTCTTATTGTAACTTTTGACTTGTCTTGCTCGCGATTATCATTATGCAATAACCGAGCGCACATATCGTGTGTAACCGATATCAAGACTTACTACCATATCTAGATAGAAGTACCTACTAGACCGTGGCTGGCCCTGAAACCTGTATAGTGTAGCGTAAGACTTAGTATCAGTTTTACAATACGCGTTAGGCCCGGTTCGCCACAGCAGCGATTCGTCACAAGTATAACGAGTTCCGATTCGTCACAGTTTTAAAAAAAATTGGGCACGGTACGCCACAATCTACTTAAGGCTTCTAAAGAACAGACAGAAAAATTATTCAAACGCACTAAGCAAATATAAAAGCTGTGAATAACCCAAGTCTTCAAAATGAAATGAAATTAATTATATAGGTACTGAGAGCCGCGAAAAAGAGAGAGGCTTTTGCCCTGAAGTAGGACAACATGAAATTAACTTATTAATAGCTTCAACTGGCCACTGCTGGACATGGGCCTTCCCGTATTAGGGGGTATTTCTATACTCACCACGCTTGGCAGGCGGATTGGCGAGCGCAGTGCAAGATGTTGCATTCACATAGAACTCTGCTGCCCTTTCATGAATGAATTTCCATTAGTCGCTTTTTTACGACACCCACGAATAGAATTAAGGTGATGCTACTCGAAGCCGGCAACACACGGCAAATGGGACAACAAAGGCTCTTAAATAAATACAATTTATTCTCAAGAGTGACGAACCGGGACTTATTGAATGGACAAAAAGTCGTGACGAATCGGGACTGTGGCAAACCGGGACTTGGTATCAGTATCATATGCCACTCGGTCTAACGGGACACTCAATTACCGGCATACCGCGGTAGTTTCCGCGGAACCACTGACAATGAATATCTATCTATATGTGTTACGTTATGTTTAAGATCGTAATCTTATTTGCAGAGGCACTTATAATTATTTTTGTTGTCTGCTATTTTGATACCAATTTGATGGTATAGGTACCGATTGTCGAGGAGCTTACCTGTTGGATATCCATATCGCTTCTTCTTCTTCTTCGTCAGCACTGTTTCGCCTTTCCTACATATCGCTTATCATCTTAAATACGTAAAGTTGGTATCTTCGAACATTTTGCTGAATGTGAGTTTATATTAAAAGGTCTCGAATCTAAGCTTATTCTTGGCTTGGTAACACGCATCACTAACATTATGAAACCAGTGTGTAAAGTGTTTTTTTTATCAACTAAAGGAGTTCAATGACTCAAGTGTGTTAAATCTGGCAACGAAACTTGTTTAAGTAACATACTAGACCTAATTTTAACTGATTCAAACTAGATTTTTGTACATAGTTAATATTGCTTAGCTGGATTTATTTTATAACCTACTAAAAATAACTGGTAAACCATGGTAGGTAAATAAATAAAATAGGAAAATTCGTAGATTATCTTAAATTATACTCGATAATGTGTATTGCCGTGTGCCGTATGCCGGCTTAGAATAGCATCATCCCATTTCTTTCGCGTGGGTGTCGTAAGAGGCGACTAAGGGACTCGAGGGTTACATGTGTGTTGCAATTTTAGGCGATAGGCTGAAAACCTTTCACTATTGCAATACACATTTTTCTGAATAACCCTCAAATGTTTGTCCGGCGTGGTGTAAAGGGCGGGGCACACCGGCTCCGTATCCAGCTCTCGTCCGTAGTCACGCACGAACTGATGACGTTGTAATGTATGGGACTGCATTAGAAACGGCACACCGCTTGCGTTGCGTATCCGTTCCGTGCTGCACGGTGTGCGGTGTGCCGTATCTCATACAGTCCCATACATTACAACGTCATAAGCTCGTGCGTGACTACGGACGAGAGCTGGATACGGAACGCATACGGAGCCGGTCTGCCCCGCCCTTTAATGTTCGTTTTTACGGCCGTTTACGCTCTGCCTACCCCGCAAGGGATATAGGTTGATTGATTGATTGATTGATTAAAAATTTATTTGCAACTAAACCACACACACACAAAATGTTACAATATTATTTTTATATATAGGTGTGGTATATGTAAGTGTATGTATGAATGTGTATATGTAGTTTAGTTTGGAATAATTTCAATAGTAAAAAACAAGTATCGATAAAGTCTTTAAAACTGAGACGTTCATTCTTTTTCAACATTAATAAAAAATAGTAGGTATTGCACTGTAAGAAAGTGCAAAAATTCTAATGCAATTTCAACAGTTATTACTTAGATAAAACAACTAGGTACACACAGCTGGCAGGTATGTTGAAAGCGTTACTTATGCAGTAGATAAGGCTGTTAAGCTCTGTCTGACAACAGATAAAAGGACTGGCTTGCACTATCTTACTCGAGAACGTTTAATTACAAAGTAAAATCGTAATATTTATGATTCTAGAATATATTGACTGAGAATGCAGATGCATAAAACACAACCTTGAGCTTGCACCCACGTCTGGGACAAATATTAATGAATATGATATCGGTAGGTAAGATATTTTATTTATGTTTATGTAGGTGCCACTACCACTTATCTACCTGCACATATAGAGGTATATCTGATAAACGTCAGCCTTACTGCATACCTTAAGTATTTACCTACTACGACTACGACACAAATAAAAACAATAATACATACTTATTTTTTAATTTAAAAAAGAGTCTTGTTTTCAAACCCTTGTTATAACTCGGACACTCTGGAGTTACAATTTTTTATGTAGCCTGTTTTGAGTCCCACTGCTGGGCAAAAGCCTTCCCTTTTTTACGTCACTCTGCTCGGTCTCCGGTTTCTGATTGCAAGTACCTATTGTGGGAAAAATTAATAATTCCAAATTGTTATTTAATATGGAACGATGCAATCTTAAAGACTTGATCACTCGTAGCGAGTACAGTCGTCGAGTCAGTGCACTCGCCCTCTACTTGCCCAAGTTTTTATACAAACGCTCGGCCAAGTGCACTGTCTCGCCACTCACTGTTCACTGTACTTGCAACGTGTGATTAAGGCATAAGTATGTGTGCTGGTAAAAGTCCAATGCCAAACCACATGCTGTGTGGCGATACCAATGCCCTTGGTTTCTGGGTGAGTTGAATACATATTCGAATTCTTAGGAATATCTTGAAATATCCCAATTGCAAAAAATGGCTTGTATGTTTAGTTCGTACCTTTAAAAGTCTGAAATTTCCTTTTCTTCCACAGATCAGTAGGATCATCTCTCATAATATGGCTCGTCTCTGGTCTCCTGTCAACCCTGGGGGCACTGTGCTACGCAGAACTGGGCACATCCATCACCAGGTCCGGCGGTGACTACGCGTACATCTACGCGGCGTTTGGGCCCCTGCCAGCCTTCCTGCGGCTATGGATTGCGCTGCTGATCATCAGGCCGACCACGCAGGCGATCGTGGCCCTGACCTTCGGCCACTATGTCGTCAAGCCGTTCTTCCCAGAATGCGACCCGCCACAGAACGCGGTCAGGTTGCTGGCTGCTGTGTGTTTGTGTAAGTACTTTTATCCACATAGGTACTTACTTATCTAACTTATGTTTACGTGGCTTTGTTCGAACACATGAAGGTCTATATGTGACTTCTTTTTCTTTGGTGATGCCTGATTTGTATAGTTACAGCTTCGCCATAGTTTTGCAGGCTCTGCGATCTTGTGCCTTGTGGACTCCTGCAGTTTGACTTAGTTTCTAGAAGGAATTTTTCCACGATTTCATTGACATGGCCACTTAAAGTATATCCCCAGGTCTATGACTTCACTAGTCGGATTTCCAAAAAATTGTTATGCGATGTTGAAATATGGTTTAGTTATCCTTTATTTCCATAAATAGTCTCTTTTTTGAGCCGTGCAGTCCGTTTTGTGACACAAAATATCACCAAAAGATCAGAACCGAAACTAAACCAGTTACTTGTCATTGACACTTGGGATCAAACCACCGACTAGGCCTGGTAACTTGGTATCAAGGTTTCTAAGGATTAAAAGGTTAGGATCGGTCATCATCGGTCAAGTTGCAAGGTATTATGACGCTGTACTTCTTCGAACTACATTTATGTAAAGGAAAACTTAAGTGCGATGAGGATATTACTAGGTACTCTTTTACCTATTTATGTGTAAGAATTTCTGGTTAAATCTTATGGGGTATAATCAAGTAAATATTTTGTAGTATACTGGATTAAATTGTGTATATTTCGAGTCGTGGTTGATCATAAATTCATGCATGATCTGACTACTTTTAAAAGCTAAGTACTCTGTGAAACTACTTAAAAAAGATTGTCTCCAGTTAAGTGTTCATTGAACCGAGACGAGTGTGAGAATGACTTGATTTCAATTAATTATTACGATCGCTGCGTCTGTTTTTATTTTAGGTCATTTTTTTAGGTAGCTTTTAAATCCCAAAATGTTTTTTTTTTATATCTTTTATTATCTGCTCTAAGTTTGATGCAAAATTGGTCCGTACCTAATTAGTGATTTTTATGCGATCAGTACCTGACCCAAAGTGGTATAACACTATTGACAGATGTTTTTAGCAAGGTGAATAACCGTGAACCATGATGAGCAATGATAGGTTAGGTCACACAAATTTCAACCTTGAGAGCTGAGTCTACTCAACTATAGCTAGTTTTTCAAAAGCCAAGTTAGGTAAATATTGTAACTTTTACCCGGTAACACCTGTAAAAGAAATTTTAAATATCACTGACAATTTTAAATAACAAATGGAACTCACTACCTGCGTCTGTGTTTTCAAACGCATACAACCCTAATCTCTTCAAAGTAAGAGTGAACAGGCTTCTTCTGGGTGAGCTCGCTCCATCTTAGACTCTGTCTCTGTCCTAGACTAGAGTCAAAAGCAAACCCAACATTAAAAAAAAACTGCGAGTAACTGATGATGATTCTTCCGACCGATTTTCGCCATGGCGACCACTTACATTTTTTGAAAACTCCTAGTTAGAGCGTCGCTGATGCGCTCGGAGGTGGCTACTATACCTAGCCAATTTTTGCTGCGAACTCTCGTGAGTAATGTAGGCAAGAGAGCTTGCCATTCACAAAAATTTAGTTAATGACTGCGAGTAGACGGGCGTTCAGCTCATCATGAAAGGTATTGACCAAAGTGATCGATATACGGTTTTTCTGTCGGTATTCGGTGTACCTACTTGCAGCATTCACTTTCCTCTCTCTATTGGCCTTTCTAATTGAAATAGAGTTGATTGTACAGATAATTTCGAACGAAACACGTTTAGAAATTGTGCCTACTTGTTAAAGAAAGAGTTTGTAGACATATACTAAAATGAAGCAGAGAAAAGTCGTCGTAAGTATTTGTGCGAAGACGCAAGTACTTGCGTTGTAGTTATTGAAAATTGTTTTGTTTAGGTTTACACACACATACATACACATATCACGCCTATAATCCCTTGCGGGGTAGGCAGAGCGCAAACGGCCGCATAGAACGGACATTTGCGCCACGTTTGACACACATTTGAGGGTCATCCGGAAAATTGTGTATCGCCATAGTGACAGGTTATCAGCCCATCGCCTAAAATTGCAATACACACCCTCGAGTCCCTTAGACGCTTCTTACGAGTCCCACGGGCAAGAAATGGGGTGATGCTCTTCTAAGTCTGCATCACACCGTATTACTTACGTTGAAACAAATACCTACTAAATACAAAAATATTTCCAACGAGTAATAAATAAGACACCCAAACAATTGCTTTAAATTTGTTTCTTATTGAATTGACATCTCACTCTTTGGCCTGCGAATGGTATTCGTTTCGGTTTCGTCATTGAATTCATTAAAATCTCTTTTAAATTGTTAACATAATAAAAGTGTTTACAATGTAGAGACTGGTAACATCTCGTTGAGCTTTATTGTTTTCATTTATTTAAAAAAGTGCTTGTACTCTACTTTTTAGGTACCTATTCCTGAAACGACACATAGTATGTCGCAGGGTAAATTATTTCTCAAGGGAAAATTCCTGATTTAAAGAAAAAAGTCTTTTTCATTAAATACTTTTCTTTAATGAAAAAGATTTGATTGCAAAAACAGTTGTAAATTTTGCTAAATTCTTTGTGAATTGACAAAGTTGTTGGCCCATGTCCAGCAGTGGACTGCTATGGCTGTTAATGTATGTATGTATACTTATATTGTGAAATTGTACTACTGACCGATAGCGAAAACTTAAGACGGGCTGATGATAAGGAGCATCTTTTCCCAGGTAAATAAAAAAAATCTAATAATATAAAAAAAAAACTATCAGTCACTAGTAAAACACCCTGTGTATGTTGACAATGGTAGGCTGTAAAGAATGAATGCGAGTGCAAACACTTTACAAAAGTCAATTCATTAGTACTTTGTTGCTGTCGAATGAATATAACAATGTTGTTTGTAATCTTGAGACACTTCCGATGTTGTGAATGTGCTAGATGGCACATTATTTATCATTACATCCTTTATTTCTGTCTGTGTCTGTTTGTAGTAAGTACTTAACTGTTTTAAACTTTCGCGGTCACACATAATAACTCAATGTACTGAAACGGGGTTCTTGCCGCGATACTTATTTTTGTTGAATTGTCCGATATTTCGACCCAGTTATTCCGTGCTCATGACCCATGCAACTGGGTCGAAATATCGGACAAGGCTAGTTAATTTTACTAGGTAATATATTTTTTCACAGTTATCTGATTGACCCTCAAACTCTTGTCAGACGTGGTGTTAATATCCGTTGAACGGCCGTTAACGCTCTGCCTACCCCATAAGGGATATAGGCGTGATTTATGTATGTATGTATGTAATATATTTTAATGTAATAACATTTTCTTATTATTATATTGTGCCGTGTGATGCCGGCTTAGAATAGCATCACCCCATCTTCTTGCCCGTGGGAGTCATATGAGGCGACTAAGGGACTCGAGGGTGTGTATTGTAATTTTAGGTGATTGGCTGATAATCTGTCACAATATCGATACACAATTTTCCGGATGACCCTCAAATGTTTGTCAGATGTGGCGTAAATGTCCGTTTTATGCGTCCGTTTATGCTCTGCCTATCCCGCAAGGGTTAAAGGCGTGATATATGTATGTATGTACCTAAGTATTATTATATTTATTTTGTGGTAAACAAAAAAGTTTAGAAAAACGGCGTTGTTTCAGGATATCACGTCCTGAAACTGAATTTAGCTTAAAATGACCTTTTTGCCTCGATGCACACGCAATGATAATGTTTTAAGGTCAGAATATAGTGAGCAGCTTGACCAGTCCGTTTCCAGCGAGATTACAAAGACAACTTCGCAAAATATTATACGATTTTTTTATAAAGGTACCTAATGTATGAAACGCAGTATGTTTCGTTGCAAAAAATTCCATGTAAATTCGCGACAAACGTCCTGGCCGCTTTAGCGCCGCAGCGACCGAGCCGCTCAATATAATTCGACCCTAAGAACCCTGATATAGGTAATGTGTTTGAATCTATAAATGATTCACACACACACACACACACACACACACATATCACGCCTATTATCCCTTGCGGGGTAGGCAGAGCGTAAACTGCCGCAGAACGGACATTTACGCCACGTCAGACATATTTTAGGGTCATTCGGAATATTGTGTATAGCCTCTTACGACTCCCACGGGAAAGAAATGGGGTGATGCTATTCTAAGCCGGCATCACACGGCCAATAAATGATTCATCTATCTACATATCTATATACTTAATTATCGTAATAAAAATACATTTGGCCTTTGGCCGTGTGATGCCGGCTTAGAAAAGCATCACCTCATTTCTTTCCCGTGGTAGGCGTAAGAGGCGACTAAGGGACTCGAGGGTGTGTATTGTAATTTTAGGCGATTGGCTGACAACCTGTCACAATAGCGATACACAATTTTCCGGATGACCCTCAAATGTTTGTCAGATGTGGCGTAAATGTCCGTTTTATGCGGCCGTTTATGCTCTGCCTACCCCGAAAGGGATTATAGGCGTGATATGTGTTGTGTTGTTGTTGTTGTAAAAATACATGTTATCCACTTAGCATATGCAGATTAGCATCGTATACCAACTTAGTTATGTCCTATTTGCAATACCGTGGGTAACCTTAATGCAGGTAGGCGGTTAGGGGTTCCTACCTGATAACTAGTAGTCTTCTATATGTACGTAAATAATAAGATTATTTAAAAAATATATAAAAATACGCTTTAAACATCTTTGGGTTTCCCAACTATCCATGCAAAGCTATACAATTTGCGTTTTAGTAGTAGTGAACTGTTGTCTTCTTCGTAACCTCGCTGGCGCTTCTTTTTCGGATCCGTAGTGCTTTTTCATTGTTAGCGATATAAAAAACAAATAGCACCGCAAATATGATTTCCAAACTTTCAATCAAACTCCAACTATAACTTCTCAACTAATCTCACAAGGGCGTTCTTGCGTCGTTAGAGAACTCGGTGCCCCACACGAGAAGAAGAAGAATCAAACTTCTTAACAAATATGCCCTCAAAAGTTCAACGCCGTCTTGTTGACTTTTAGTAAATTTGTCTTTTTTTAACAGCTATCAAAAAAGACAAATTATCGAACATAGGTTGAAAAATATGACAAAAGTGTTTTGAGCTTCCATAGTAACCCAAATCAGCTGATCGGCAATTTTATTTTTCATATTTTGAGAAATTTCTTTCTTATCACCAGCCGGTCTTGTGTTTTCGCTATCGGTCACTTGTAAAATTTCACCCTATACTTGCGTTGAATTGAATAGTAGTAGTTAGACAGTAGATTAAAGTGTAGAATGATAGTGAATGATGGATCAAACGTGATGGTTCGTTAAATGTTTGTTCCTACGTGATGCGCCTCGTTAACGAGATGACCATTTATTTCCTATACGAGATCTTAGTAGGATATGACCCCATACCGTGGACTTTAGTCAGTGTTTCCCGGGATAAAGTTGATAAACCGAAATGGGGTGAACAAGCACATAACACTGACCAACTTCTATTTGTAAGTTTTTTCGAAATACGAAACAAAAAAAATACCTCTTATACAAATTCACTCAATACAAAACAAAAAATACTAAGAGAAGTTGTTCTGTATCATGTGCTGGTTCACCCCATTTCAGGATTGCACTTTATCCCGAGACACACTATATAGGTAGACTGAAACTTGACTAGTGTCCCAAACTGAAAACAAAGGACGAACTGGTCAGTCAAAAAATCGACTCATACATACAGATTGACTTTATATCGTATTGGTTGTAGTATGCCGGGGTAGAACAGCATCAGTCTACGTCTGCGGGAATCGCGTCAAGTGGCGTCAGATGTGGTCGGGTGGTACCCTATCGAGGCACATAATAATTCACTCTTTTCACTCTCTCACTGGTTAATCCGGTTTCTATATGGCCTTTAGTTGTTGATTAATAGGTTTGTAGGCATAAGAGTACAAATTTCATGATTTTCATTTCCTTTCGCATGGTTTCTAATGCCATTAAACTGTGGTCTATGAGCAATCATTTTAATTATTATTGATAGATTTATTTAACCACTACAGATACAATACATACATACATACATATAATCACGCCTCTTTCCCGTAGGGGTAGGCAGAGACTACATCTTTCCACTTGCTACGATCCTGACACACCTCTTTCGCTTCTTCAACATGCATCAATCTTTTCATACATGCTCGTCGGTTTAGGGTACTCTTGACCTGACCTTTCTCTAGAACGTCCCCGATCTGATCCAAGTACGTGCGTCTTGGTCTTCCCCTTCCAACGTTCCCATCCACACTCGCCATATACACCTGTTTCGTTAATCTTCTTTCATTCATTCTCTCAATGTGACCAAACCATCTCAGCATTCCTTTTTCTATACCAGTCACTATGTCATCTTTTATACCGCAACGTTCTCTAATCACGCTATTCCTTATCCTGTCACTCAATTTCACTCCTATCATACTTCTTAGCGCTCTCATTTCTACCGCATTTATTCTACTTTCATGCTTTTTCTACAGATACAAGTTTAACTTATTTCAAATAAATATCTATCTATTTTATTTTATTTTACTTAACATGCATTGTAAGTAGGTAATATCTTACACGAAACGTGCGATTTACCGTGTAGGTTTTGTAACTAGGTACGTATGTTAAGGAATTTGAAAATGGAACTGACACTAAAGCCAATTTAAAACAAAACCTATTCTATTTTTCTTTTTTATTTGTTATGTAAGATTATTGCATATTTACCACTTTCATTCCCCTACTTCATATTGGATATGTAAATAAAACAGTAAACGTAGCGCGGCGCGGGTGCGACATAAATCACACCCTAGGAAAATTAAAGTGATTACTTCAATTCAATTCTTTTTTTAAATGCCCTCTGTCAACATAAGACTGCCACTTACATAGACGATGGTGTATTCAATTCATAGTTCCTATTTTACTTTGCCACAGTATGTCTTTATCCAAATTTCTATTACGACGAAGTTTCCATTCCATAGTTCTGACGTTTTTTTACCAACAGGAGGTCGAATTTTTCCTTATTTACCAAATGCATAGAAAACGTTGTTTAGTTGAATGGTCTCGTCATGCCTGCAAAGTTTTCTGTACACTGTCCCTTAAACCCCGTATAGATTAGGAGAATATCCCGCTTTCCGATCTCCGAGGATGCTCGCACTTAACCTAATTACAGGCAACAGAGGAAGTCTCTCAAAGCAATCAGCCTTCCGTATACTCAGAAATTGTACGCCAATCCGAAAGTAAATAAAGTCAGAAGACCGTATTGTCTGACGAAAAGTTATCAATTAGGAAACCCTGTTGACTGAAGTCAATTTAGAGACTTTCCGATGATAGATAAATTTCTATGGAATTTCTTGAGGAAAAGCTTATGCATGTAAGAAGTACAAGTTTTACCAACCTTCGCTCACACTTTTTTTCTTTAGCGTTTGTTTTGTGAAGCGGATTATAGGACAAAAAGCTTTCGCCAATTCATACATTTTTTATCATTTACTTATTATTTAATTTTATTTATTTGGACTTAATACGGGGTATAAGGGACGGTGTACCGAAAACTTTGCAGGCATGATCAGACCATGAAACTGAACAACTTTTTCTATGGAAGCTATTTGGTAAACGAGAAAATAATTTCGACCTCCCATACAAAATTCCCGATCAGCTGACTGACTTTCTATGGACACTCGAAAAAAAAATTTCGTTTCCCTACATAGGCTCCGTAGTAAAAGTTTTTCAGTTTCATGGTCTGATCATGCCTGCAAAGTTTTCGGTACACCGTCCCTTACACCCTGTATAGACTTTTTTATATTAAGACACATAAATATACAGTAATTATTTTAACACCTTTTAACCTGGTTTGTGTCGGTCTTTCACGTTTCTAATTAATAGTTTTATTTAGTAAAACAATCACAGCAGTGTACTGTACTTAAATACACTTTACATACGAAGTCATTCAAGTTTCAATAAGTACCTACTTAGTTAGGGTAAGCATTAACTTAAGTAATTATTACATAATTACTTAAGTTAATATACAAACTTTTAGCCGTGCTTTTAGTAAATATTGTATTTTCTTCAACAGGTGTTTTGACAGCAATCAACTGCTTGAGCGTACGATGGACGATGCGAATCCAAGATGTGTTCACTTCCTCCAAGCTCCTGGCGCTGGTGGTCATCATCATCTCAGGAGTATATTACATGGGCATCGGTGAGTTTTGAAATCATCTTCATCATCTGTAGTCTTCTTTAGAAATAAAGAGCGAGCGACGCTGCCCGTAGGATAGGTTTGATTGTTCACGTTACTTTCATCTAAATATTTATTGTCAAAGTAGATGATACATTGTTGATAACTAGCAAGAAGTGAGTAGAAATAATAATTACAAAGTATAGGCGCCATTAGCGCTTCTATTTCACTGAAAAAGCTACCGCCTTAAACACGCAACGGATTTTTTGGTTTTGTCAAAAATCTGGAATAGTTATGAAAAAACATGGTAAGGATTTTGTATGTACAATCGTCAGCGGCGAAGTGATCGTTTAAATACAAATAGGTAAGAGTATAGAACGAAGGATTCGTGATACGATTACAGTTTCTTACGAATCGTCAAAACCTCTTCACAAAGAATCAAATTAGGCAACAAATTAAATTATAAGTAACTAGTATTATCAAGATGAATCACTTATGAAAATTTTCCTCACACTTGTTTATCACTCGCAAATGGCAATTATATTCAATTGATCAGACAGGCTGTCTTGTTTCTAGCCTAAAGTCATCACATCACTATCAAATCGAGAATATGTCGTGTTGAACTTATTAATAGAGCAAATTGAATTTCCTCATTGAAGAATTGTTCTTTGGTAGGTCTCTTCTCTACTTTACTTACTGATTTAAATGTACTTGAAATAAAATTACATTGTTCTAGGATACATCTAAGTAGACTAAATATTATAAAGAAAATTGTTCAAATTCAACTGATATCTCCAAAGGTAAAAGGCAAGCCATAGTCATTATTCCTGCCTAAGTAAATGGACTATTTATCGCGGTTGTTAATAATGTTTTTTTGTTCAATGCTCTACCAAAATATACCTAATAATGTAAAAACGTTTATATTAAGTCTAATCTAGCAAAATTATAATTATCTGCAAAACTTGGTACAAAGAGCTATAATTAAATTATTTTTATTTATAAACAACGCATTTAACGAGAACGGTCCTTTACATATAGGGGTCAGTGAAAAAGCAGTAAATCACTTTAGATAAGAAACTACTAGAGGCCTGCTCGTAAGTACTAAGGACCTATTTATAGTCTCCGATAATGGTTACATTACAAGCATGTTACAATTACAACACATTTCTTCAAAGGAACATAACGTGAACCAGAGGGTATATTGATCAAATGTCAAGCAGTGTATAGTAAATAAGATAGAGTACTGTAATTTATTGATATTAGTAGTACTTATATACGTTTCATACAACTAAGCGCCATGGCTCTATTGGCTTATATGGCCAATATTTCAAACATCAACAAACATACATCCTTCTTTCATCATTGTGGGGGTAGGCAGAGCATTAACAGCCGCAAAAATGCGGCCGTATCGCCACATATGACATGTATTTGAGGGCCGGCCGTTTCAGAAATATCGTGTATCACTTATAGTATAATATTCAAACTCCAAACTTTTATTTAGGTATATGTAGTTTTAGGTAAACATACTATTACAGATGGATGATGATTTATTGTACTTTGTTTGCTTATGTCAGTTAAGACTTCCAAAAGGTGACTCAATTTTATTCGACCCGTATGTAAAATAACCAGAAGTCTGGTCCCTAAAATGTTTGGCACAATTAGTGTGTGAAATTTGTAAAGCGTGGTGTATTTTATGGTCCTTTAAACTAGCAGACAGTTTTCTATTACTATATTGTTCATGTGAGTAATCGCAATAAGTTTCAAGAAAATCGGTTCGAATTTTGAAGATTCACACAGCGCCATCTAGCCCTAAATTAAGCAAAGCTTGTACTATGGTAACTAGATAATAGGTGATATCAATACTTATATACTTTTTTTTGTAAATAAATATAAAGAATACATAGTAACACCCAGACCAAACACAAATATCTGAAAATGACTTAACAAATATTTGTGGTGTGTGGGGATCGAACCCACGACCCTCGGCGTAGCTGGCAGGGGTACTATCCGCTACGCCATCGGCCCAGTCAGTCAGTCATTTTAGCCCGTTTAGATTCATAAATGAAAATAAGAAATTAAAAAATGTTAGCGTTCGCCGGGACTTGAACCCGGCACGGTGGGGTTACCACTACTCTTATTTTCATTTATGAAAATAGTATAACCATAAGAATAGATAATAATAGTATAACACTGTGAGTCGTTAATAATCGTAGTACTGTTTTCGTCTAGTTGAATAGTTGCAAATGAAACCAATTTGATATATCTATTGTCTTATGACAGAGGGGAGTCTAGCACAGTGACCTAAAATACAGCTGATAGTTTTGTTTAGCACTGTTATCCTGTCGCTATGTGCAGTGTAAAATTATTAGGAGCTCATTAGTTCCCAGTTGCGATAAAGATGTACGGTACATAGGTACTTGAACATTACTTACGATGACATAAATAGGAAATATCTTGTGATACAGTCAATTATAATAAATGTTATTATACATACAAGAAAATGTTATTTAACAATGGACATGCCATGTGAAAGATAGTGAGGGACCCAGAATCTGAACTCAAAAAGGAAAATTTTCACGTGATAGATAGAAGATGTTGATCCATGTTATCTTCTATATGTGTGCCAAATTTCATTACAATCGGTTCAGTAGATTTGCGTGAAGAAGTAACAAACAAATATACAAACTTTCGCATCACTACATAGTATAAAATAAAGTCGCTTCCCGTTTGGTGTCTCCTTATATCTTTAGAATTACCCAACGGATTTTGATGCGGTTTTTTTCATTAGATAGAGTAACTTAAGAGGAAGGTTTATAAGTATAATTTATTCCGAGAAATTGTCACATTCCCATGGGAAAACGGGTAGCCCAACTGGTAGTAAACTTTTGACCCCCTTTTGACACCTCTAAAGATTAAAATTACAAAAATGCTGAAACACGTATTTCATTATTTTAAGTTATGAGTCTTATCAGAAATTTGGAAACAGATCACATTTAAGATAAAAAACTTTCATACAAACTTTTAACCCCCTTTTTACCCATTTAAGGGTTAAAAATTCAAAAATGCTGAAACACGTGTTTAATTATTTTAAGTTATTAGTCTAATCACAAATTTTGAAACAGATCACATTCATTTGAAAAAACGAACTTTCATACAAACTTTTAACCCCATTTTGACCCTATCAAGGGTTAAAATTTCAAATATGCTGAAACATGTGTTTAATTATTTTAAATTATTAGTCTTATCACAAATTTTTAAACAGATCACATTCATTTGACAAAACGAACTTTCATACAAACTTTTAACCCCATTTTGACGCTATTAAGGGTTAAAATTTCAAATATGCTGAAACACGTGTTTGATTATTTTAAGTCATAAGTCTAATCATTCCATTTTGAAACGGATCACACTTAAGACAACGAACTTTCATACAAACTTTTAACCCCCTTTTCATCCCTTGGGGGATTAAAAAAAACGGAATTGTTGTAAATCTCAAAGACGCAAGGATTTTTTTTGCAGCGTCCACTAACTCATACATCTTATAAAAATCTTATTAAAAAAACGCATCAAAATCCGTTGGGTAATTCTAAAGATATAAGGAGACACCAAACGGGAAGTGACTTTATTAGAGTGATTCAAGAGGATGGTTTTTATGTATGATTTATGTCGGGAGAAGGTCTGTTTCCAGTGGGAAATCAGTTAGCAGCGGGTGAAACTGCTGGGCGGGCCGCTAGTTTATAATATTATTAGGATGAGTTGCGAAGGCGTTTCTACAAGATTTTTCTGATGATGCTCGAACATTTAAAGTGGTAGAGATATTTATATACGTTTCATATTATTGATCTATCTGTATAGTACATGAAAATATATGAACACTCTAGGTATTATTATATTATATACTTATTTTATTACGATTTATTTATTTGTTTTACCTTCGTTTATTTTATTTAAGTTTTACGTCTCACGGAAGACCAGCGCTATGGTGGTGCTCTACAAACAAATGTAAGCTCCTTAACAAATGCTGAGTGAGAACCTTTTTGTTATCATCTAAGTTTTTAAATTTGTGACGGTACCTAATGATAAGTTGATATTTGGATAACAAATAAACATTTCTATAACAACATTCTGTTTTACGTCGCATATATATTTTTTGCCAATTTCGGGTATAAAAACGCACCGAAAATACCTAACAACGTGTGTCATTTTTCAACAGGCCATTTGGAAAACTTCGACGACCCGTTCGCCGGAAACTACTCAGCCGGAAGTATATCGCTGGCGTTCTACTCCGGCCTCTTCGCCTTCGGAGGGTGGAACTACCTCAACTTCGTCACTGAGGAGCTGCAGGATCCTTACAAGTGAGTTTTTTTTTAATTAATGATGGTTTTGCTCTTGACTCTAGTCTAGGTCATAGGACAGAGACAGAGTCTAAGGTGGAGCGAGCTCACCCAGAAGAAGCCTGTTCACTCTTACTTTGAAGAGATTAGGGTTGTATGCGTTTGAAAACACAGACGCAGGTAGTGAGTTCCACTCTTAAGCAGTGCGCATTATAAATGATGACTGGAAGCGCTTAGTCCGAATTGGTGGAATGGCAACTAGGTACGGATGGTATCCGGCGGTGCGTCTGGATGTCCGATGGTAGAAGGGAGCAGGTGGAACAAGGTCGTGAAGCTCTTGAGCATACTCTTCGAAGTACAATCTGTAAAAAACCGACAAGCTGGCAAACTTGCGGCGATGTGCCAGGCTATGTAGCTTGGTGTCCACCAGTTTTATGGCGCCTATGAGTTACAGTTATCATAGCCTACTGTGTTCCTCCTTCTTCTTCTTTTAGAGTAAGACACCAAGTCGTCGAGCGACCTTATATGTCAGACCCTGGTGTCAGAAGTGTCGAGCCGACTACTAGTATAGTAGAGCTTTGACGCCTCTGACATAGTTCTGCAACCACCATGCTATCTATGCAGGTAGTGAACTGCCCTCCGAAGCACGGACCCATCTATCTCACAGACAATCAGCTTATGTTTCTAAGACTTGTATAGAATAGCCAAAATAAATTCTCATAAGTACTGACCAATTCTCAATAGATTAATTAGTAGTAGGTATGTTAACATTACTGATCAATTATTAAGATAGAAGGCATTGTGGAAAATTACGTGATAATAGCAATTGTCAGCGTATATTTTGCTTATTGGTGTCAAACAGATACCAAACGTGACTAAGTAGCAGAATTACGAAGGCAAAGAATAGGTAGGCAGTAATACGAAGGCGTTACCAAGATGAGCATGATTGCTTGTAGGCACGTACCTCGCGCCTCCGATATCGGATATTCCCATAGTTATCTGCTAACTTGATACGTATCGTACCGGTTCGAACATAAAAAAGTTTTATCAGCGTAACAGTTAAGTATCACTTTAGTTTCTTGCTTCTTAACTTTTACAGTGTGTTAGGGAAATTACTGTACAAACTTTCAGGGCATGTTCTAGACATGAAACTGAACAACTATTCTAAATACCATATTTTCGAAAAACGAAAAAGAGTGGTCACTCGAGCAGCAGCAAAAACCAAAAATATTCTATTCATATTTCGAAAAATAGAAAACAAAAAAGGTTTAGTTTCAAGCCCTGAAAGTTTGTACAGTCATTTCCCTAACACACTGTATATATGGTGAAATTTTTAACTGTACGGGCTGGTGATAAGGAACATAGGTCAAAATAAGACATGAATATTCGAATTTTGGGTTTTATAGTAACTCAAATCAGCTGATCGGCAATTTTGTATGAGAGGTCCACATTATTTTCCCCTAGTTTGACCTTTGTTCTTTGGGAAAAGTTGTTCCCTGTCACCAGCCCGATCTGAGTTTTCGCTACCGGTCACTTGTACAATTTTACCATATGTGTCATCTTTTTCCATCCTATCTCACCTTGGTACTTTCTGGACTATTGCCCCAACCCTATCCTACCATAAAAAATAGAGAATGTTTTTTTGTAAGTTGTTTATAAGCCAAATGATTTCCTTACGCCACCACCGCCTTCTATTCGTCAATGGTCTTATTAGCATGATTTATTTCACTTATCACATGAAATAACTCATGAAACCATTTCAAGGCGTAGGTAATGCAATACTTTAATACGTTGGACTCTATAGCTCTCTAAAGAGTCTCCCACGAGAGTTTGGCAAATATAGACTTGCTTCAATCTGTTTGATTTGTCGCTCGAGAGTTCCTATTGGACGCGGGTTTTTTTATATCTTTTTTATTTTTACGACAACGATTGTCTTCAGTAGATAACGTGTTTTGAATTGGGTCACCAATTAGGCCCCGTTTCTGGCATTTGTCTAGCTAATTGTTAGCTTTTCCGTTTCTTTTCCTGTAATTTCACTAGATAAATAAGTATGTTATCATTAAATATCAGACAGAAATGCAAATGGTTTTGTCTAAAAAGACGTAAAATAAAAAATCTAACTGTACCTACTAGGTACTGATATTATAAACTCAAGAGTTTGTGTGTGTACGTGTGTTTGTTACATCTAGTAAGGACATAAATTACAGATGCTGATTTCCTGTCACTTTTCTATGGCTTACTTATTTATGATTATTAACACTTATTTATAAAAGTGATAAGAATAACTGTGTTGCCAGAATCTACACACAGTACAATTTTTGTCACAACATGGGGTCACACAATCACAACCTAACTTTTAGTTTTCTTCTACTCGTTCCGACCCATTTGTTTGTGAACAATGAATGAATGAATGAATGAATGTAGAAAATGTTCTCGCCATTTGGTCTATTGCATGTTTTATTCATCAAACGCCCTATCTCGAGGAGCGAGGGAAATAAATGAATTTTTCCTACTTGTTGAATACCATTTACAGAGCGATATAGAAGAAATGAGCTCTCCACGCCTCTTAATTATCTTTGGACGCGAGCCAAATGCATGATTGTTTTTGTGAATCTACGAAATAGTGGTAAAATTGGTGGTAAATAATAAATAGTCCATACCTACACGTGGCTGTCACACGTGGAGATTTGTGAATCGAATGACTCATTTAATTTATTTGCCGACTAATTCAATAAGAAAATAAAGGTAGCGCTATTATTTGTTTGGCATACATAGCATATTCTAAAAAGCTCTGGGCACTAACAGCAACATTTTGATTATTAATGAAATTAGGGAACCATGTCCAGAACGTCACTTTAAAATAAATAGTCCATAACGTGCATGTGGCATTTTTATGTGGAGATTTGTGAATGGAATTACTAAATTTATTTGCTGACTAATTCAATAAGAGAATAACGCCACCTGCGTTATTATTTGTTCGGCATACAAAGCATATTCTAAAAAGCAACTTCTGAGACGTATCCATATCATTGATAGTTGTATAAGTCTAGACTAAGTTGATAACTTAGTTAATTGTGACGTTGGCGTAAGCTATCTATAAAGGATGATATTATATAAGTAAATTGGTACTGGGGTAGGTAGAAGGGGAAGACCTCGACGAACGTACCTCGATCAAATCGGGGACGTGCTAAAGAAAGGTCAGGTCAAGAGTACCCAAAACCGACGAGCATGCATGAAGAGATTGATGAATGTGGAGGAGGCGAAAGAAGTATGCCAGGATCGTAGTAAGTGGAAGGAAGTAGTCTCTGCCTACCCCTCCGGGAAAGAGGCGTGATTTATGTATGTATGTAAATTGGTACTGGTTGGTACTCCTATGCAGGATGTAAAAAAATTGCAATATTGATTTGAAGAGTAAACCAGCTCATGAAACTGAACCAGTTTCCTCATAAGCATAGGGCGGAATATTAAAAAAAGATATATGGACTTCAATCGGGCTGGTGACCCTGCTTGAAATATTTTCAAACCAATAAGCAAAGTAGGTGTTTCGGTAAAAATTTAGGCTAATCACGTTTTTACGTAAACTTTCCAGATAACGACGTAATGTGTTTGTATTGACTAAACCGTAATTAGCTAAGATAAATATGGATGCCGTGTGATGTCGGCTAAGAGTGCCGTGTGATGCCGGCTAAGAATAGCATCACCCCATTTCTTTCCTGCGGATGTCGTCATAATTTTTCATGTGTATTACAATTCAAGGCAAAGGCTGACTACCTGTCACTATAAAGTGATATACGATTATTTTAAAACGGTCCTCAAATATTTGTCAAACGTGGCGATAGCACCGTATTTTTACGGCCGTTAACGCACTGCCTACCCCCCGCAAATGATTAGGTATGTATGTACAGTAGGTAAAAGCGCTAACTACAGCTTACTGCAGGTAATATTTTTATTTTAAGTTTTCCTTTTTTTATTTGTGTTTTGAATGTGCAATAAAGTTTTTACTTACTTACTTACTAAGATTTAAATAGATATGAACCCTACACTATTTTTTATCGTAATCGTAATGAATGATAATCAAATACATCTTCTAAACTTATAAAAACAAATGTCCTCATTGACTTACTGACTCATTCATCAATGCACAGCCTAAACTACTGATGCTAGAAACATGAAAGCAGTAGGTACGTTTTTTTTAATAAACAACTATCCGCTAAAAAAATCTTATAAGAATTTTAAATTTTGAACCCCTAAATGGAGTAAAACGGTTTCAAAATTTGTGATTAGATCATGGAGCTTAATAATTGAATAAGTGTTTAGAAGAATTTTGATTTTTAACCCCAAAAATTATAGGCGTTTAAGGCATTTATATTTTAGGATGACACTAAGGAGCTAAAGTTATCGAATACGCGATTCAGCATATTCTAAATTTTAATCCCTAAAAGGATAAAAAAAGAAATAAAAACTTTACACGGAAAATCAAATTTTTAATGTAATC
The DNA here is from genome assembly GCA_027580185.1 of Tuta absoluta. Classification (NCBI taxonomy): domain Eukaryota; kingdom Metazoa; phylum Arthropoda; class Insecta; order Lepidoptera; family Gelechiidae; genus Tuta; species Tuta absoluta. Next base: position 18,960,863 of record JAQAHW010000002.1, read on the forward strand.
TGATATGGTTCAAAAAACCTTTATAATGAAGTACGTGTAAAAGTTTTAGTACGGTGTTTCGTAAGAAAAAAGAATCCGCAAGTAAACCTGCGGGCGGAAACACTAGTTTATCTATAACAGTTTTGAAGTTCGATAGAATAGTAAGCATTGGTATGTAAAATCAAATAAGCATAGTTATAATCATTAATCAAATCGGCTATTTCTTTCTTCCCACCACATTAACCCACATTTAATGAGTTATTCTGTACGAGCGGGTATTTCTATTCATAACAACAGGTATCCATGATGTTAATTATTTTTAACTATGTTTCCGCCCAGCGATTTCACCCGCTGCCACTCATTGTCCCGCGGTAATAGTTGTATTTCCGCGGTAAAAAGTAGCCTATGTGTTATTCCAGGTTATACTGACCTGTGTTCTAAATTTCATCCAAATCGGTCAAGCCGTTTGAGCGTGAAGAGGTAACAAACATACATACACACACAAACTCTCAGATTTATAATATTAGTACGGATTTACCTTATTTCTACACTTATCTTAACTAAGAAAAGTACCTTAACCAAAAAACAAACCAAAGCAGGTGTTTTATTATTACCCATGTTTCCACACACTAAAATAATTTTATATATTTTAAATAAAAGGGATTATTATATCCTCAACAAGCATAATAAAATTTAAAAAAATAAATTCATGACTTTCTGAGATAAACCTTTCTGAGAAAACAACATGAGAGTTTTTTTTTATCAAGGATGGGTTTGCTCTTGACTCTAGTCTAGGTCATAGGACAGAGACAGAGTCTAAGATGGAGCGAGCTCACCCAGAAGAAGCCTGTTCACTCTTACTTTGCAGAGACAGACAGACAGACAGACAGAAACACTTTATTGCTCACATTAATAATTATAACATATACAAGAACAAAAACAAACAACACAATATAAGCAAAGGCGGCCTTATCGCTTTTATCGCAGAGATTAGGGTTGTGTGCGTTTGGAAACACAAACGCAGGTAGTGAGTTCCACTCTTTAGCAGTGCGCATTATAAATGATGACTGGAAGCGCTTAGTCCGAATTGGTGGCCGTCCGAGTTTGTATTTCACGTACTGGTTTATCATTCCAGGAACCTCCCCCGGGCAATATGGATCGCCATGCCGATGGTGACGATCATCTACGTGATGGCGAACCTGGCCTACTTCGCCGTCGTCACCAAGACTGAGCTCAGTGCCAACCCTGCCGTCGCTGCTGTAAGTACTCTTACTTAAACAGCAGAAAGCAGTTTGTTGCGATAGAGGATGAAAATGGCGATACATCTCAATCTCAAATAAAAAATATCTACAGAGGTGTACCTCAGGGATCCATTTTGTCGCCTCTTCTATTCATAATATACACGGCAGACCTCCCCTTGGTAATTAATAATTGCAACTTTCATTTATACGCGGACGATACCCAGCTGTACCACTCTTTAAAGCCGAAAATATGGAAAATGCGGTGAAAAAAATAAATGATGATCTGGAGGCTGTTTTTAATTGGGCCAACAAGAACTGCTTAGTTTTGAACCCAGACAAATCTAACTATATGGTCTTGGGTACCAAACATCAAATTAGGGTTATTTCTAGTAGGTCTTCGACATTAAAAATAGACGGAAGGGATATTATCCAAGTTAAGACTGCAAAAAATTTAGGTCTTCTTATTGATAGCGAACTGAGATTTGAACAACATATACAAAGTACATTAAGAAACGCATTCTACAGACTGAAAACACTCTACCTGATAAGAAACTTTTTGACGGAAAAAGTCAGAATACTTTTGACTGAAGCCCTGGTCTTATCACTTTTTACATATTGCGATACTGTTTATGGCCCTAGGATACTTGAAAAATCTTCCAAAGCTATCCAGAGGGTACAGAATGCCTGCGCTCGTTTTTGTTTTACTGTACCAAAGAGAGGACATGTGACACCATTTTTAAACAAGAACAACATTTTGAAAATGGAAAACCGTCGGGAGTTACATCTTGCGTGCCTAGCACAAAAAACAGTTTTCTCTCAGACACCAATCTATCTCTTTAAATAATTTACGTGGTACAATGAGCTTAAACGCCGGAAAATGCGACAACCTCATGGTTGTTCCTGCTCCAAAGATAGAAGGGTTTAGAGGGTGCTTCTCATATAAAACGGCAAAGATTTGGAATAATCTTCCCCCGCCCCTTAGAAAGAAAATGACGACCTACTCGTTCAAAATCAACTTACGGAAAATTTTTATCACTCAACAAAAAGAGCCGTCCAAATGAAGAAAAGACTCAGTTAGTTTTAAGTTTTTTTATATTTTTTGTTTTTGTTTATATAAATTTTATTGAAGCCTTTTGTTAAAGCACGATGAGGGCACGTCGCGTGGTAAAAGGGGATATTTTGAAAACCAGCGCTGTTTCAGGACATCACGTCTTGAAACTGCATTGAGCTGAAAATGTCCCTTTTGCCACAATACACACTCAACGCAAGATAGATCCAATTATGTATGAAACCGAATGTAATGTGTTTGTGGCAATAAATGATTTATCTATCTATCTATCTATCTATCTAAGTAAAGCCATAATGTATTAGAAAAGCTAACCTATCATACCAGGACCAGGTAGGTCGGTCTATTATCCTAGTCGCTCCAGAAAAGCTCGTCTATCATTCCAGGAATGCAGTCTATCACTCCAGAATAGCAGGTCTATCATTGCAGGAAAGCCACACTAATATTCCAGAAAAGCGAGTCTATTATTCCACGATAGACAGTTTTACTCCAGTATAGACATAAGCTTATTCCAGGAAAGACAGTCAACCATTCCAGGAAAGACAGTTTACCATTCCAGGAATGACAGTCTATCATTCCATGAAAGCAGCTCTAATATTCCAGAAGAGCGAATCAATTATTCTAGGATATACATGGTGTAAAAAAATTAGCTGAGAATATTTTAAGGGGTGAACCAGTACGTCAAACTGAACAACTTTCCCCAAGGAACATAGGTCGAAATATGAAAAAAAAAATTGGCCCTCCCATACAAATTATTCCGGCTGGGTAACAAACACACTAAGTATGGGAGGGTCAAATTATTTTTTCATATCTCGACCTATGTTCCTTGGGAAAAGTTGTTCAGTTTGACGTACTGGTTCACCCCTTAAAATATTCTCAGCTAATTTTTTTACACCTTATATAGTCTCTTATTCCAGGAAAGACAGTCTATAATTCCAGGAAAACGACTCTTGTTTCCAGGAAAGCGAATCTATTATCCCCGAAGAGACAGTCTTTAATTCTAGGATATATAAACTCTTATTCCAGGAAAGACAGTCTATAATTCCAGGAAAACAACTCTTGTTTCCAGGAAAGCGAATCTACTATCCCCGGAAAGACAGACTTTCATTCTAGGATTCGTCCAAATATTGATAGTCGACCTATCATTGCAGGGAAACCATGTAACTAACAAAGATACCTAAGTTTTACTTGATTGAGACAAGAGTGCATAAAATAAATCATTGCGCTGATAAGTTTACTCTAACTGATGTTGTCAGCGCGCGCGACCTTCTGACATCAATAAATATTCACAAATACTCATAAAGTAAAGCTGACTTCTTCAAACAAGGAAACATGAGTACACATCTAGATTTAATGGATGTTTGTGTAACCTATCTGTTCTGTTGAAATAAATAGATACTTAATTATTTAATGGTCATTCATTAATCAGTATCAGTCATCAATATGACATGACTTCTCAGATGAGTTTACAAGGCAAATCTTAAAACATAACTGGTCAAAGGAAATTTAGTTTCGTCTTCTACATGCAAAGAAGAAGAAGAAGTATGAAGAAATACTTAAGAGCGTTTATGCACCAGAATCACGCTGGAGTCAAAATGTATGATTTTCGATTGCCGAAAAAAAGATATATGTTCCGTTTCTGGGAAAGTTATTAACGTCATCTTATTTGAAGATTCACTATCTAAAGATATTGTAACACAAAAAATAAAATATGAAAACAGTTTTCACTATACAACTGTTTTTTTACAGGCTATTTTTTAAACTAACAGTCGACGGTCTACGCAGATGCAAGATATTAGGAAAATTACTGACGCGAAACTTCTAAAAACATTATTTTACAAAAATCTATTAAATTTTTAAGGTATTTTGTTGAAAAAAATTACGGATTATATTCATTTTCATTCAAGAAAAGAACAATCAAAAGAGCCATTTTTGATCATTTTAGCGTGATTTTAATCGCGTTTATTTTGGATCAAATATGGGATATTTGGTTTTTTCTTGGACTAAATATGTAAAGTCATTCATGTTCTTTAATATTACGTATAAATATATTTTTCAAGTTTTATTTTTATTTTATTACAAATTATTTTATAACAGCTATATAATCGACTCGCGAGCACGCCAGCGCTCAGTACCGGCCGAGGCCTTTTCGAGGTAGGACGTGTGTCGCTTCCGTCACCAAAATCAGGTCCACGTGCCGCGTAAAATATTCAAAGTTTTTAGCGCGACTGAATCATTTTGGTACTTTTAAGTTTTTATTTCTGTACCATAAATAAAAATCTTTGGTGAGTATAAATGATGGAGTTATAACAACATTATAGAAGATTAAACTAAATAGGATTCTCTTATGTAATACACACATACATACACATATCACGCCTATGATCCCTAGCGGGGTAGGCAGAGCATAAACCGCTGCACAAAACTGACATTTACGCCAAGTCTGACACATTTGAGGGTCATTCGGAAAATTGTGTATCGCCATAGTGACAGGTTGTCAGCCCATCGAATAAAATTGCAATACACACCCTCGAGTCCCTAAGTCGCCTCTTACGACTCCCACGGGCAAGAAATGGGGTGTAACTATTCTAAGCCGGCATCACACGGCACGCATGTAATGTTTTCATATATAGTTTTTTAAGGTATGGGTAGCAAAAAGCGCCCCTATGTGGGAAATAAAAAGAGAAAAAATACCGATATAGCCAAAGCGAGGGAATGTAAAAGGTAAGTGATATTTTTAAAAATTTCATATTGTTTTATAATGAGATATTTTTTTTACTTCAATAAATATCTTATTGTTGTTTTAGGCAGAAAAATAAAGTTCAAACTCAAAGCCAGGATATCAATAAGGATACTCTTGTAAGTTTGATATTTTTACTTTCCACTTTAGTTGGACGACGGCGAACTTTTTGGCATAGTGGCTAGTATATCTGCTTTCTGCGCCGAGGTCCCGGTTTCAATTCCCGGTGGTGGATAAAAGTTGATATTTGTTAATTTATCACCTTGTGTATTTTCCCTAGTCTGGTTAGGACATTGCGAGCATTTGACGACCGGTATGGTGCAGTGGCTAATGTATCTGCTTTCTGCCCCGAGGTCCCGGCGACTAAGGGAAACGAGGGTTTCATGTGTTTTACAAGTATAGGCGACAGGCTGACAACCCGTCACTATAGTAGTAATACATAGTTGTTCCAAAACGGCCTTCAAATATTTGTCAGACGTGGCAATAACGATCGTATTTTACGGCCGTTTACGCTCTGTCTACCCCGCAAGGGATAAAGACGTGTATGTATGTAATAATAATATTTTTTATAATTTTCGTTATGACAGGTGCTTCACCAGATGGACTTATTGATGATGACGGCGTCGTTGAAATTAAATGCCCTAGTTCGGCATTTGGATTATATGTGGATAAGGCTATCAACCAGAAGAAAATCAAATTTTGGAAGGCGGATGGATCTGTAAATAGACGCCATGACTGGTTTTATCAAATACAGGGACAGCTGCACATCACTAAAAAAAATGATTGCACTATTCGCTGTATGTACAGGCAAAGATTTAAAAATGAAGACTGAAAAAATAACTAGAGAGGATACATTTTGGAGTGAAATGGAACAACGATTAGTTAGTTTTTACGTCAAATGTTGTTTTTTTCGGAAATCGTCGATCCCCGCAAAGCGAGGTCCATGCCAGTAAGAAATGATAGATATTAAACTATTATTTGATATCAAATGTTTTTTTAGTATATCCTGATACTTAATAATCTAATAAATCTCTCATTCATTACTAAAGACTGCAAAATTTTAAAATAACATATTCCATACTGACCAAAAGCTGGCACAAGTATCAATTAGGTTCAAGCGGTACGGAGCAAACGCGCTCTAACGTAGACGTAAGTGTGCGTGCGAAAGTATATCTGTGTGTGTCAAATTTACCTAACGCGCGGTCCGCGTCTCGTGTATGAATGCTCTTAACCAAACTAAGTAATTTTGAAGTCAGTCGATGACTATTTAGGCTTAGGCCTAAATAGTCTTTTATCGTTTCCCAGTCTGTTAAGGATATTGCAGGCTAAACCACATGATTGTACGAAAATAAAGATGGTTCCGTGCTTCGGAGGGCACGTTAAGCCGTCGGTCCCGATTGCTGTCTTTGATTACTAAGACGGCGGTCGTTGCACAAAAAAAATTTACTTCCCATACTAAACACGGTCAGGGAAGTCAAGAAAATGAACGTTGCCTGAAATATTTTTTTATGGGAAGTTGTTCAGTTTCATGGCCTAAATGCACCCTGTATCAGTATTTGGAGGGCTGTCCCTTACACTCTGTGTATGAACATCCTTAACATTTTCTTTTTACACGACTGCCCAACCAAAAAAGTTGTGAACCTAATGGTTTTAGAGTTAATGTATGTATGTTAGTCTGGATACATATATGTGCGATTCTTTAAAGGACTGAAACTCGTTAACCACTGAACAGATTCGAATGGGAATTGTATCGGAAGAATCCTTATATTATCCCGAATATCATGGGCTGGGCTTTATCTCAGAAGGCAGTCGTGTTTTAATTATTGTGAATTTATTATACTTTCATAAATGATAATAGGATAGTAGGGGGAGGCCTTTGCCCAGCAGTGGGCTCCTGACGGCTGGATAAGATAAGATAAATGAAAATAAGAAATTTAAAAAATATCAGCGCCCGCCGGGACTTGAACCCGGGACCGTGGGGCCCCGTCCCACTGCTCTGCCAACTGAGGTACCGGCGCCCCGACTGACACTTGCCAATTTTTCAATCTCTTAGTACTAGTCTCGAAGCGACGTACAACGCTAGTATAAGTTATTGTAACGAATACTTTTTCCAATTTTTTATTTTCATTTATGAAAATAATATAGCACTGTGAGTGCATAATAAAATCATAGTACATTTATTGTACTTGTTCCAGATACTAGGCGACCGGTTATTCGGAAATTGGAGCTGGCTGATACCAGTGTTCGTGGCGCTATCCACATTCGGCGGAGTGAACGGGGTGCTGTTCACATCGGCGCGCTTATTCGCCACTGGTGCCCAGGAGGGGCATATGCCAGCCTTCTTCACGCTCTTCCACATTGAAAAACAGACGCCAATACCCTCGCTTATATTCACTGTAAGTGGTATAATCATATTGCTTATTGGAACTCATAAAATAAATAAAACTTTTAATCATTATAATATGCACATTACCAATAAGAAATTTTCTATCCGTTCTCAAGTGTATTTAGATCACGCTGAACTAAACTGAAAATGTTTCTAACGTTTGTAACTTAGATAAATGATTGGTTCGCAGAGCGACAGCGAGGACCAATCTTTCATTTAAGGTTTGTAATTTTGAATAGATGTATTTATGATGAAAATGTAAAATTTCAACTTAGAACAACGCCATCTGGTATGACATTATACAAATAGCTCGAGAACTGTAAGATATAAGATTTCCTATTGAATTTGATATACAAACAAACTAGGAAACCCTTGAGAAAACCCCTTCTATTTAGGGGCAACTTCAGCGACATTAGAGCTGCTTAGTTAAAAAAGTTGACTGCCTGAATTAGCGACAATCACTAGCCAAAAAGATTATTTAGAATCAACAAAACCGTGATGCCGGCTCAAAATGGCATCACCTTGTTTCTTTCCCGTGGGTGTTGTAAGCGGCGACTAAGGGTTTTCAAGGGTTACATGAGTATTGCAATTTTAGGCGAAGAGCTGACAACATGTTACTATGGTATAACACACGAATTTCTGAATGAACCTCAGGTGTTTGCCAGACGTGGCGAAAATGTCCGTTTATACTAGCCGTTTTCGCTCTGCCTACCCCGCAAGGGATATAAGCTTGATATATGTATAAAACCTTCATTAAAATTCACGCGTTCGCCGAACGCCCCGGACTACTGTGCCCCAGACCCACGGAGCACATGATTTCATGTGATGCTATTCTAAGGCAAAATACATCACATGGCACAAAACTTCCCCATATTTTAAGTATTATTTTTAGTAACCTTTACTCATTTTTCTATTCCAGTGTTTCTTCTCCCTCCTCATGCTGACCACGAGCAACGTGTTCGCACTCATAAACTACTTCTCACAAACCCTCTGGCTGTCCGTCGGCGCCTCCGTCGTGGGCATGCTCTGGCTGCGATACGCAAAACCTGACATTCCCCGCCCCATCAAGGTCAACCTTACCATCCCCTTCCTCTTCCTCATAGGCATCGCCTGCCTCGTCATCATCCCAGCTATCTACAACCCAAGAGACACCGCTATAGGACTCGCTATCTTGTTATCCGGTATTCCTGTGTACTACGTCTGCGTTCAATGGAAGTCTAAACCCGAAAGCTACCACGCCTTCTCCAGCTGCATTCTAAGGTTCCTACAGAAACTATGTTCTTGCATTTACGTAGAGTCCTCCGAGAGAATGTCGAATTGAACATTTAAATTAAATACGTAAGAGTACAGTTTATAATTCAAAATTGGTTTAGATCTAATGTACAATCGAATATTGTCTTAATGTACGAATATAATGGGTACAACATATTTAAAGGACCAATAAAATAATGTGCGCTTTATTATAAGTATTCCATTGCATTTGGAACATAGTTTTAAGGAAAGTATATTACCGTCCTTTCTGTTACTTATTGTGATTTAATGTTCACCAAAATGTAACCTGAAATTTTAGCAGAAAATAATATTTTAGTAGCACAAATAGAATCGAATGTGGATTCATAAAAGATAAAGAAAAACACATCTCCGAAACTACTTTAGTCTGTAGTTTTATGACTATGCTTTGCAGTCTGCAGGTGGATTGACGAGCGCAGTGAAATATGATATGATATAAGTATTTACGTGGACAACTACATCCTTGGATTTATCCTTTAGTCGACTTTGATACATGAAATTATGGAAATCTCAGTTAATATTCATAAGATTTTATAATTTTAATTTACCTAGGTAGGTATTAGGTAAACGTATGTAATTAGGACTCATGTAATAAATGAATATGCGACTAAGAAGTAGGTATGTAGGATTAAATTATATTAAACAGTGTGCTATTTTATAGTTACCCCTAGCTTTGTTTACTTACTGCTCTCTAAGCATCAAATAACTTATTATTGTAAAGATATTTAGATTTAATATTTAACCTGCCGAGTGGGAAGGTAGGTATAGTTACTAGGTACAGTCAAGATCAGACTGGGTTTAAACAGTTTAGACTTTGAACCGTTCTTATGCCGCGCGCATAAGATTTACATACTACATAGGCGGTTTGAGTGTCTGACAGCACGTGAGCTTGACTGTACCTATATTTAGTTTAAAGAACAAAATACATTCCTATGAAACTGAAAGAGGTATTTTACTGAGAACTTTGTATACTTTTAGTCTTTTTACACAATTTTGTATTTTTTACTTAAACTATAATGGCTCATGTTACTTGCATACCTACATACGTGCTACATACATTATTCCATATATTTTTTATTACACACAGGCACGTTGTCAAGCTTGAGATTTATTTTTGTAGTTATATTAATAATTACGTAAGTATTGTCATTCGTATTATAATCTAATAAAATTGAACCTATTTATTGTTGCGATGATCATTAAAACAATTCACAGTTACCTGACTTACTTATTTCAACACCAATTTCCTCACCATCGTTAACCGGCGGCATCCATCGAGCGTCCAGTGGCGCCCTCACCCGTTTTGCTTAAAACCTAGAAAAAGCATAAAAAATCTAAGACGGACAAATTGTTGTCCTTTATAAATAGATAATTTCAAGGTACAACAATAAGCTGTATATAGTTACGCGTCTATAAAATCACTAAAACGGAAAATGGTGGCCACCATAAACCATTAAGTTGAAAATGTAAAACACAAGTAAAAGCTCATTGTGTTATCGTGTTGGACAATTTTGTTTAACTTATTAGATATTTGTTTCAGATTTGTACAAACAAGCGTGTTAGAGTGTGCCACTGGCCCAAAGAGAATCTAATAAAACTAGCGCTGGCCGGTCAGATTTCGCTTGGCCGGCGCAGGCTTAAAAAGTGGGTAGACGAATAGAGTGAAGCGATACTTTACGCCTGGACAGCTTTCAACTCTTTACAAAGCACAAGTCCGATCCTGCATGGAGTATTGCAGTCACCTTTGGAATGGCTCAGCCAAATACCAACTTGCCGCTCTTGACTTGGTTTAACGCAGGGCCAAGAGGCTCATAGGCGACATAAAACTGGTGGACACCAAGCTACATAGCCTGGCACATCGCCGCAAGGTTGCCTGCTTGTCGGTTTTTTACAGATTGTAGGTACTTCGGAGAGTGTGCTCATGAGCTTCACGACCTTCTTGTTCCACCAGCTCCCTTCTACCATCGGACATCCAGACGCACCGCCGAAAACCATCCATACCTGGTTGCCATTCCACCAATTCGGACTAAGCGCTTCCAGTCATCATTTATAATGCGCACTGCTAAAGAGTGGAACTCACTACCTGTGTCTGTGTTTCCAAACGCATACAACCCTAATCTCTTCAAAGTAAGAGTGAACAGGCTTCTTCTGGGTGAGCTCGCTCCATCTTAGACTCTGTCTCTGTCCTATCATAGGTTTGCTCTTAACTCTAGTCTAGGTCATAGGAGTCCTATGACCTAGACTAGAGTCAAGAGCAAACCCATCATTAATAAAAAAAAAAGACGAACGCATTTCAAGTTTTTGCATTATTAAGACTGCCCATTCCATGTTGAATTTATTCCTCAGTCGCCATTTAGGACCCCATGGGAACAAAAAGGGTCAACCTGCTTGTCTGCTACCTAATAAACTTTTCATCTTGCTATTAAATTGAGTGTCATTCATGTTAGTAAACAAAAAAAAACAATATGAAATTTAGAACGATTCATTAAACACAAAATAAAAAATAATTTATAAAGTGGTACAGTTTTCGTGAAAAGCAACGTTATTTCAATGGGAAATTTTCTAGAGCTTCTCGAGTGTTATGTTACATAATGTACCTATAACTTATGTAGATGGCGCTCAGCTTAATTGAAATAACGTTCCTTTAAGTACATGAAAAAATTGTACCACTTTAAAAAATATTTTGTATTTATGTAATCGTTCTAAATTTTATTATAGACTAGCGGCCCGTCCCGGCTTCGCACGGGTGGACAATTATTTTTTACATAAATGCACTTTAAATTTTACACCCTTTTTTCACATTGGAGGTTTTTTATTATATATTTTTTATCCTTACCTACAGCTACTATTATATACACTTAGGTATTTATTATCTCAAAATATTTTTTAGAGTTCAGTTCCCAAAGGGTAATAACAAAAATCCTATTACTGAGGCTCGGCTGTCCGTCTGTCTGTCCGTCCGTCCGTCCTACAGTTACGAAGCTGTATCTCCTGAACCGTTATACCTAGACAGTTGAAATTTTTACAGATGTTGTATTTCTGTTGCTGCTATTGCTATTACAACAAATACAAATTTTATAGTTTTTGAAATAACACATCACGATAGTGCGTTGAAAACTAACAGCGACATCTATGTTTTTATTATGGAACTAAAACATTACTTTTCTCAGTTTTCGTGATAGTATAAATGTTAAACTACTGAAGCTAGAGAAATCAAACTTGGACTTGAAGTTTTTTATGTAATGAAGCAACTATTGAAGATAAAATTCCGTTTTTTTAAACCCCCCAAGGGATGAACAGGGGGTTAAAAGTTTGTATGAAAGTTCGTTGTCCTAAGTGTGATCCGTTTTAAAATTAGTGATTAGACTTAGGACTTAAAATAATTAAACACGTGTTTCAGCATATTTGAAATTTTAACCCATAATAGGGTCAAAAGGGGGGTTTAAAAGTTTGTATGAAAGTTCGTTTTTTTAAATGAATGTGATCTGTTTCAAAATTTGTAATTAGACTAATAACTTAAAATAATTAAACACGTGTTTCAGCATTTTTGAAATTTTAACCCTTAAATGTAATGAAGCAACTATTGAAGATAAAATTCCGTTTTTTTAAACCCCCCAAGGGATGAACAGGGGGTTAAAAGTTTGTATGAAAGTTCGTTGTCCTAAGTGTGATCCGTTTCAAAATTAGTGATTAGACTTAGGACTTAAAATAATTAAACACGTGTTTCAGCATATTTGAAATTTTAACCCATAATAGGGTCAAAAGGGGGGTTTAAAAGTTTGTATGAAAGTTCGTTTTTTTAAATGAATGTGATCTGTTTCAAAATTTGTAATTAGACTAATAACTTAAAATAATTAAACACGTGTTTCAGCATTTTTGAAATTTTAACCCTTAAATGGGTGAAAAGGGGGTTAAAAGTTTGTATGAAAGTTTTTAATCTTAAATGTGATCTGTTTCAAAATTTCTGATTAGACTAATAACTTAAAATAATGAAATACGTGTTTCAGCATTTTTGAAATTTTACTCCTTAAAGGTGTCAAAAGGGTGTCAAAAGTTTCCTACCAGTTGTACTACCCGTTTTCCCATGGGAATGTGACAATTTCCCGGAATAAATTATACTTATAAACCTTCCTCTCAAGTTACTCTATCTAATAAAAACAACCGCATCAAAATCCGTTGGGTAATTCTTAAGATATAAGGAGACACCAAACGGGAAGCGACTTTATTTTATACTATGTAGTGATTTTTTGTTTGCTTACATGAATGACACTAATATAATAGCAAGACGACAAGTTTATTTTGTAGCAAATCAAACCAAAAGAAATAAATTAGTAATGAGCACTACGTGAAACGGAACCTGAGACAAAACTATATGGCTGCCGCCAGCCTTATTGAAACGTATTTTTTTTAGTTTAGCACAGTGCCCTCTGGTTTGACATTCAAAACTATCAACAGAACTGTCAACAGAAAAACTCCCATTAAACTCAGCGCCCTCTACATGACACTCGTACGTGAATATACGTCTGTGCTCGAGAATGCCTAGAGTTCTCGAGTTTCATGTAGAGGGCGCTGAGCTTAATTGAAATAACGTTTCTTTCGTTGCTTTACACTAAAATCTGTACCATTTAAAAATTATTCTTTTTTTGTGTGTATTCCATTGTTCTTTTCTTATTGATTATTTGTTCGCTGACATGAATGACACCGAATATAATAGCAAGACGACAAATTGATTTTGTCCCAAATCAAACTAACAGAATTAAATAGTAATCTTGATAGTAACACAGAATATGTAATAGTACTACGAACAGAAGAATCACTCCCTAAGAAATTACATGTTTAGGTATAAATTAATACCTACGCTCGGTGTACCCAACCGCTCACAAACAAAATTGAAACTTATGAACGCGCGCGAACGCTCAATCTCCCTTGCGCATCGCAGTTTTATGACTGAGCCGCCAGCGAACTCCAAGGGTTGTAACTTGTCATCATGACGTTATTCGTACACGAAGATTTTTTGTTATTGATTTTGCTATAATATCTTATTTGTTCACTTAATCTACGAAAGGAATTGTAAGATTTGTAAATATTTATAAACCTAAACGAAATTATTAATTACTACTGTTTATATAGAAAAACAATTAATTATTCTTGTGTCTAACTGTTCTTTGTATCGAGTGGGACACCGAGTCGACGACCCGATCGATTTTTTAACGAATAAACGTACTAAAACACAGAAAAAAATCAAGTAAGTGTGCGCGCAAGCAGCACTTGCGTGCGAACAGTGCGGCGGCTAGCGGCACACTGGCGGTCTGGCGACGACAAGTGACAACCCGCGGAGATTAGTCCCCGTAGGGAACCCGCCGGCGGAACATACCTAAACCGTGGAGTGAGACCCCCCTGATAGTAATCGAACAAAACGTGAAACGGAACCTGTGACAAAACTATGGCTGCTGCTAGCCAGATTGAAACGTCAAATTTTAAGTTTAGCACAGCGCCCTCTGGTTTAAACTTCAGAACTATCAGCAGAACTGTCAACAGAAAAACTCCTAACTTAAGACAAAGCAGCATAGTCTTAGATTCAAGCATATCCTAAAAGTAAAATAATATAAAATAAAAACGAATGTCATTGTCATATTGACAGTTTATCACCTGTTTTGGAATTGTCGACATTTTGGGAGGTTCTTTGTTGATTTTATTATTAAAATTGTGCATTTTCATTTGTATTTAATTATAGATACTCGAGAACAACTAAATATCAAAGCATTGGTCATGTTAAAGTTCGAGATAGTGTCTTCTCGGACCGTGGAGGGGGCTGAGAGTGATAAAAAGTTTGTTGCTTATATGCTCCAAGTGCGCCAGGACAACAAAGAGTCTAGCCCATTTGATCCTGATCCGGCGAACGTGGAGAGACGGTATACCCACTTTCTGGACCTCTACAATGGACTGAAGAAGGACCACCCAAATCTATTGAACACTATTGCCTTTCCCAGAAAGGTGACTTATTACTTTGTTATTCTGTAATCTACACTTCCTGATTCGTTACGATGAAGTTTAAAGCATTTGTATATCGAATTCTGTTTGCTTTTATTATAATTTTACTTAATTTACTTTTAAATTCTAATTACCCATGAAATCAAATCTATATTTACCTACCTAGATCAACCTAGATATCAGAAGTACATAGTAAGTCTTGTGACAAACACATTAGAAGATGAGTCATATTGTGATGCTCTAATAAATTGTTTACATTACAGATGCTAATGGGAAATTTTGAGCCTAGTCTAATATCAAACAGATGTGCTGCTTTTGAATCTCTTTTGGAATTGTTAAGTAATGAATCACGCCTGAGGGAGTCTCCAGCAGCTATTTCATTCTTCCAGGATGCCGAATTAACTGAAGCAAAAAGACTTATTGCTGATAGCAAGTTTGACCAAGCTGTTTCCGTCTTGGAGACAAGTTTCCGATTGTTAAATAAGGTAAGTGGCTTCATAACTATATATCTAAAATAATGAGTATAATAATTGTTTTGATGTCAATTGGCTGAATAAAGAAATTATTTAAAATAATATAAGAAATTATTGTTACAGTTAAATCAATCTAGATTTTATCACTTTACATACTTATCAAGATTTTTGCAACCAGATAAAATACAATTTGATTAAAACTACATCAATTATTATGTAAAATTGATATTGTATGTATAAATTGTATCATGATCAGGAGATAAGGGTTGTACGTGATGTTTAGCGCCTGTCCAGGGGATAGATAACATGATGAATGGATAACCTTCACATGACAACTTGAAAATTAACATCTATTGTTTTCATAAGATTATTATTGCCTATTGTTTGCTGAGACTATCAGTCTTTTGTTATGGTTTTTTTTAATGGTTTGGTTAGTAACATGTGTTTTATGTAGCACACATTTGTAACAAATTAGCATAAGTACCTTGGGTAGGTTGTTTTATTATTTTATTTATTAAATTATAATCCAATCCCAAAGCAAAATATAATATTTGTATTTATACTTATTCTGTGGTTCAGTTTAAATAGGTATTTTAAATCTTTTCAGGTATACACAGACAGATCTCGAGTGGTGCTAAGCGTGCTCTGTCGCATCGTGGCATGTGCCATAGCAAGCGGGGGAGCATTGGCAGGCCCGGTGGAGAAATGGGCACAACTCGCCCTGAGGAGATATGAGGCCGTCAGTGATTCTGATCTGCTAATCATATACATCCCTCTGCTGCATGCTTGCATTTCTATATGGTAAATATATACTTTGTATTTTATTCATGGAAATAGGAGTTGTAGTTACTGCTAAAATATAATTTGATTTTAATTCATAACATCTCCAAAATTATTCCTGCAACATGATCAAAACTACATCTAAAAAATTGGGTTGATGTATCAAAAACAGATGAATTTTAGGTTAAACTTAGAAAATACCAAGATTTTTGCACATTTTCATTAATATTTTATGACAAAACTATACTATTTGGTTTAGGTATTGTAAAAACTACCTTTTGCCACTATTTTACGAACTATATTTGTTTTTACTTTGTGTCTAAACTTATGCCTTTTATTTGTGTTACAGGGAAACCTTGGGAAGAGACAAGTCAAAATTGGTTGCTGAGCTGAATGGACTTCGGAAAAGGGGTATGAAAGTAGATTCTTCGCCTAGTTTGATGGAGGCAATAGATAATTTGGACGTCGCCATCTAGTGATGTAAATTGTAACTTGTTCAAAAGAAGGAGAGTGTATCCGCTTTTTGTTACGTCTGTAACCTTCATAGAAGTTACTAATAAATTCTAATCCTACCTACTAGATGGCGCTACTGAACACTTTAAAAAATACTAGGTAATTAATCACTTCTTGTGAAAGATTTTCGATTTCCTATTTGACAAATATAAATTAGAAGCTAAATTATAAACTTCCAATTTTTGCATTCATGTTCATACCAGAGTATTTTTTGCCACAATTACAAAAACCCAATTTAAGTATCTGATTTTTCAGAGATTATCGACATGTGCATTGGGTAAAATGAAAAGCTTTTAGATATCCCTTTCACAGACTCAATTTTATTTGTGATGTTAGTTATAATAAGATAAGCCTACCTATTTTGAATGTCAATCTCATTAGTTTTAAGTATATATTTTTATTATAAAAACATCTAATTTAGATACAACATAATATAAAACATTGAGCTAAGTTTAAAGTAAGCAGCTGTCATTTGTGCCTCATATTTAAAGGAAACATAATATATTTCGTATATAAAAAATAATTTATGTTAGTTGCTAGTATGTTCCATATAGCTTTGATATAAATAGCTACACAAGAATCAAGTTGATATGCTAATAAAAATATTGCAATATAACAATGAAGATGAAATTAAGATGACTTGTGTAACTTTTGTAGGTACATAGGGAATATAAAACATAGTAGGTGCTTAAACTTTCTAGACATGACGACCAAATACAATTATTTTTCGTATTTCATTTATTTTTGTTACACTTTGAATGGTTGCCTTATTTATTACTTTTAATACCTAAAATATTCAAATCAAAAGTTGAGGTCAATTGTAAAAGTGAGATTACAATAAGCATAATTTATATAAAAATGCGATATTGCCACTCCAAAGAAAACAAATGATGGATTACAAAATTGCTGTATTTTAAATGAATGCTATAAGCTATAAGTATAGTAGAGAAATAACTATAAACGTACCTATAATGAACTGAATATTAAAGTACTGCTATCTCATGGCTGCTATTGTATTATATTTTATTTTTAAAAAGATCAAGTAAAAAAAGCACATTTCAAATCCTGCCTGCGCTGCGTTGCAATTTTGCAATTTCTCAAAAATCGTTCACCAGATAATTATGTTGAAGTGTTTTAAAATTTTGTTCACAATGTTAAAAAGTGTCGAGTTAGAAAAAAAGTAGTAAATGCAACATAATATATGATCAAAATTTCAAAAATATTCATCAAAGTAAAATTCCTTGAGTCAACAGTACAAGTTTTACTAAGTGCAGTTGATTTTCGTAAATTATTTTCTGACTATTGTGTCAGTTAAACAGGCTTGATGTAAAGATAATTAACAACAATATTTGAAAAGATTTTTAAAGACCTCATTCCTTTAGTCTTAACTTATTCGCTCCATCTACAAAAATAATAATTATTTTACAATATATGCACTTCATTTGTGTTAGTGACTACGAGACTCGAGGGTTAGATGTGTATTGCAAATTTAGGCGATGGGCTGACAACCTGTCACTATAGTGATACACAGTTATCTGATTGACCCTAAAACTTTTGTCAGACGTGGTGTTAATATCCGTTATACCTACGGACTTTAACGCTCTAGCTACCCCGTAAGGGATATAGGCGTGATGTATGTATCTAATCATACATAATATTTAAATTAAGACGATTCTTGTATGATAATGTGTTATTTAACTTTGTTTTATTTTATTTACAAATCACGAAAAATATATACCTTACCTTCATAGCTAAATATTTAAGAAATATATTGTATATCAAGATTATATAATAAGGTGACTGATATTTTTACATTTGTAGCCATATAGGATATAATGTAATAAATTGATATATTTAAAATATTGTGTTTTCTTATTAGCTAACTAGCGGCCTGCCCAGCGGTTTCACCCGCTGCTTACCTACTGTTTTCCCGCGGGAATAAGACATTTTAATATAGCCTATGTTCATCAGGAATAATGGTGAATTCTAATCGTAAAAGATTTTCAGAGTTTCACAGTTTCAGAGCCAATTCAATTCAAAAAAAAAAAAAAAAAACAATTAAATGTTTATAAAATTAGTGACGATTTCGGTTTGGGTGGGTACATACCGTAGGGTACCTAAGACGAGGGACATATCTTACAACTCAACATAAATTGCTTTCGCTATCAATCAATCATTCATGGTTATCAAAAGACTGCCAATTTGAATAAATAATAAACAATAATAACTATGGAATTTCACGGAGGGAAAATAGTGCTTTGTCAAATAAAATAAAAATATTTTTCAGAATATTCAAAAGTTCAAAATACAATTGAAAGTTCCTAGTAGTCGTTCGCGATTGTTTCGTTTAAATCGCCTGATTAAACTACTCTGCGCTTACTCAAAAATAACTATAGGGTACTTAACTTTGTTTTAGTACCAAACTCTCATAATAATAAAGCGGCGATCAATTTGGTAAATTGATTGGGGATTCACCAAAACAATTTGCCCTTCATAAAGGTAAATGAATACGGCTGCAATCCGCCTGTAATGGGTGGTGCGTGGGCCCTTAATAATGTTAGGAGATTGATACACTATGCCATAAGGTTAGCTAATTTTAGTAGCACATCAATTTGTACATTTTTAATAAATAAACACGTAGAATAGTTCATATTCATATAGTATTAATTGAATAATATCACATGGTAGTACATACAAGTGTTTGTAGTATGACATTACAGTTTCAACATATGATACCCTTTTCTATAGGGTATTGCAACATGAGAGACTTACATTACTAATAATTCACTTATTATACTAGACTTTATAATAAGTATGAAACTTATAATAGGACTATGTTATGTACTTTGTGTTATATTGTGTACAATAAACGGTTAAATAAATAAACTAAGTAAGAATGTTAAAAGTTACTTGAGGTATAAAATAAATCAATTTATTATAAAATGTTATTATCGTGAGATCATGACAAGTAGGTATTGTGATACATCATTGCACATTGTACAAAAGGCGGGACTTATGCCACGCGGCATTCTCTAACGGCCAACCAATGGTTAAGCAGACAGAGAAGAAGAAGGTATGTATGAGCAGCAGCATAGTTACCAAATCGCACAGCTTATTATTTGTAGTTATTTATTTGATACTTTGATTTCCTGATGACTAGCGTGTCCAGCCAGGAAATTTTTCACTGTTAATGGTCGTCACTGGGCTCTCGAACCACCTTAAGCGATTGAAATATACCTATTGGTTCGACGAACAATAACTATATGTTAATCTCGTATGGGTAGGATACCGATGTAGTATGATTTTCTGCTTCTTTCTTTCATTTTGTTAATTTCAGATTTTCATTTTACAAAATCCTAAGGGCTGGCGTACAACTAGCACCATTATGGATGTATAAAAATAGACCATGTAGCGTGCAGTAAACAGTAGCTCATCAGCGTCTAACAAGAGTAGGTCCTATCGTGAACAAGTACCAAGTCCGAGTCCCAACGGGCGCGCCAAGCATATTGCTCGCGCAAAGTGGCGTAGAGACACGCAAATCAATTACCTACTTGATTTGGGGACTTTGCGTGTACACCTACCCTTACGCTCGCTGTTTGTGGGGTTAGTTGCGTAGAGTTTGGTAATTGTATGCGTACAGCCAAAGTACATGTTGAATTAACTATATGGCCAGCTGTGGCAAAACCAAATGGTTATCTTGGGCGACTTTAACTCCATATTGAAATCTTTTTCTTGCGCTTATTTTTCGTACCGTGTGGAACATTGAGTCGATGATCGACCTGATCTACCACGTTGTAACAGTTTTGGAACTGCCTCTCTGTTATGTTTTTGATGTTGATGCTACGTTGAATTTTACATAAACTTTTACGTACCTACCTATGTACATATTATGTATTTACCTACTGCTAAGCTACGGCGTAGCAAGCTTCGTAGACGAATGTTTTTCAGGACTCTTGAGAAGTTATTCCTATTTGTATAGTAAATTGCTTATAATTTTGATATTTGGAAATATATTTTAACAGGGCATGGCTTGCCTGTCAAAGGTGGTATGTAGTCTCGTATGTAGTAGTAGTTAGTTTGTCGGACAAAAGATTATCTGATGATATTGTTAAGATCAATTTAATGTATTTGGTAAGTAAGTATAGGAAAATGTGTATGTATCTATAAAGTTGGTCTCCATAAAATGGGAGTATGTATACTGAAATAGTAAACAAAGTCCTCAAGAAGGAACTTTGTTTTAAGCGCGATCTGTAGCCACCATAAATCAGCCGTTCGGAATTTACGGGGGCCTTCCGCAAATCGGTTTATATTTTCGATAAATAAAATTGGCGCGGGTTTTGCGAGGTAAGCAGAGGCAGTTAGGAGCGTGTCGCCGCCGCCGCCCGCCGGACGACAGCTGCCGCGCGCACATAAACCCGACTACCCTCGCGTTTTCTTGCTGACAATTTTTTCCTGCTACGGTCATTACGCAGCTGGGCCCCGAGACAAAACGGCGAATCGTTTAAGCCCTCCTCGGAGACCGTCCAATTTTATTGTGTGTACCTAGTCGAAATTGATATGCCGCGCGAGTGCCGTCGCCGCCCGCCCGCCCATGTGACGGACATCCGTGTGCCCTGGGTATCCATTTGCTGCCTCACGACTTTAACCCTCTCCGTTCGTTTACGATATGTTCGAAAATATTTATTTGTTTACTATTTTGCGTTGGAAAGATTTGCTAGTTTTTGAATATCAGCAATAAAGAAAACACTATTGTCGTGTGATGCTGGCCTAGAATAGCATCACCCCATTTCTTTCCCATGGGTGTCGTTAAGAAGCGACTAATGTACTCGAGAGTTTCATGCAAGATTGTAAATTTTTACGACACGCACGAGTAGATATGGGGTGATGCATTAACGCGGTACCACACGGCCATTGAATTAAAGAATAAGTTCTGATAAAAGTGTGCTTCCTCGATTAGACCTTGATCTCACACTCAGTGATATTATCAAACTACAGACTACAATTTTGCAAGTGAAATTCGAATTTCATTGCGTAGTCGGTCAATCATTATGATATGATAACAGGAATATTAACCGGCTACGCAATGTACTAAGAATTTCACCTTTAGACTTGTAGCCTGTAGTTTCATAACTCTATAATGTTCATAACATACACATCACAGGTCATCAACAACCAATAGGTACTGTCAATTACTAATCCCTTTTGATACTTGCTATTGCTCACCACACTTAGCACGCGAGTTGGCAAGTGCAGTGCAAGATGTTGTATTCACAGGGAATACTGACGTCTCATACAAGAAACCATAGTGACCGTAATAATACTTTTCATGAACAATCTTGTTAGATTAGACGTCAGTTATTCTAAATCGTTCTACGTCACGTCTTTGTGGATCTGTCTAAATTATTATCACCAAAACCACCAAATCTCAGTGGATAATGAATTAAAGAATAATAATAATCAACAGTTAATTTATACACACTAATTGTTTTCGGCATGTTATAATATTCAAATTCTATACCATGGCGAGGTCGAACCGGGACCCGGTGGTGATCCTGGGTTTACCAATTGTCTTCGCGCTGCCGTTGACGCTACTGGTGCCAGGGTTCTCCGTGTGGAACATCGTGCCCAAAGTCAGGGTGACCAGGTTTCACGCGTATGCCCAAGAAGTCACGTGGAACCAGCTGAATGCTGGCATTGTTGCCGTCTTAATCATACTGTTCTGCTTATTCTTGGAAATGAGGAAGCGAAAGTAAGTTAATTTTTCATGGCTGTTATCATTTTGATCTACAGAACATACATTGGCAAGTTCGCAATGCGATTCGGTGGCTCTAGCTATATTGGGTTTGCTGATCTTCTGGTGTCAGGGTTCGTGTTGTGGGACTTCGTGCCCAAGGTACAAGTCACGAGGTTTCACGCGTACCTATGCCCAGCACTTAAAACCCGAAAATGATGGCATTGTTGCTGCCTTGCTCATACCGTTCTGCATGTTTTTGGAAATTAGGAAGTAAAAGTGAGTACCCATATATTTTTGTAAGCTATGTTTTTGTCTACATATTATAGAAGAAGAAGAATTTAAAATGGTTCATATGCCTTGTTTTAGTATGGGGAAAGGAAGCTTAGTTTTTCATACAATTTTACAATAGTGCTCTACAGAAGCCGTAAAACAAGCCTAGATTATGTTTAATTGTTTGTTCGAATTCTTCCTGCAGCATAAGAAGATAAGAAAACGTACACTCGGATTACAGTATAAGACTCCTAGTCATAGATATCTATGATGTCTACTCGTTTAGGGTTTGGTGTTACATGCTTCTTTAGACGACAGCAATTACTCGCTTTTCTGTACAAATACAAATTCTCTGTGCCAGGTTAGATGAGATGGTAGAGTCCGTGCTGACTGTGAGCCAAGCCACCGACAAGCTGATGGAGATAGAGCGCGAACGCCAGTTGGGCACGGTGCGGGCTTGTGTGGAGTTGCTGGATGCTAGCTCCGAGCATTACGAGCATCTGTCGCTGCTGCGCCAAGAGCTGCGCTGGCGCAAGCAGCACCCGCCGGTCATCGAGCCCAGCTCCAGCGTGATGTAGCACTAGTACGTGAGTAGAGATATGTCCACCACCTTGAGCCTAGCCACCAACAAGCTTATGGAGACAGAGCGCAACCGCCAGATGGACACGGTGCGGGCTTGTGTGGAGTTGCTGGATGCTAGCTCTGAGCATTACGAGCATCTGTCGCTGCTGCGCCTAGAGCTGCGCTGGCGCAAGCAGCACCCGCCGGTCATAGAACCCAGCTCCAGCGTTATGTAGCACTGGTACGTGAGTAAAGATATGTTCACTACCTTGAGCCTAGCCACCGACAAGCTTATGGAGACAGAGCGCAACCGGCAGATGAACACGGTGCAGACTTGTGTGGAGTTGCTGGAAGCTAGCTCTGAGCATTACGAGCATCTGTCGCTGCTGCGCCAAGAGCTGCGCTGGCAGAAGCAGCACCCGCGTGTCATCGAGCCCAGCCCAAGCACTTTGTAGCCACTAGAACGTGAGTTAATTTTTAGTAATGAATTTTCTTTGTAAAATTATTGGCTTATATTTAGGCAATTATTAATATTTAGATTTTTCACGACTTGGTCGTAAAGAAAAATAAAACAACTATTGGTTCCACTGTGACATTCATAAAACTAAACAAACAAATTAAACTCTATCACATAAAAATCGTGCCACTATTTTTTTGCTTGCGCATAAACCACAACGTACTAGGAAAAACCGTGAGCAAGACTGTATTTTCTACTTAAAGTCTAGGAGTTTATCATTAGGGCGAGTGCCCGAGCGTCTCGTGGGACGTTGTCGACGTGAAAAAACCAATCTGGAGCTGGCAATTATAGCAAATGACCTAATTAGAGTCGGGAGCGCTACGCCGCGAGACTCCTCACCTCCCACCAGGCACTTTGCGGTGCCTGATGAGAATAGCTGTTTAACACATTCTCTGCTTTCCGCTACGTCGTAGCAACTACGACAAATACAGACTCATATTTTGTTATACAAAATACAATCTGGAGCTGGTAGGCTACGTTGCGAAGTCGAAATAGATGCTACACTGTTAACTTGTACACACATACACATATCACGCCTATAATCTCTTGCGGGGTAGGCAGAGCCTTTAAAAAACGGACATTTATGCCACGTCTGACAAATATTTGAGTGTCATTCGGAAAATTGTGTATCGCCATAGTGACACGTTGTCAGCCCATCGCCTAAAATTGCAATACACACCCTCGAGTCTCTTAGTCGCCTCTTACAACTCCAAAGGTGAAAGAAATAGGGTGATGCTATTCTAAGCCAGAATCACACAGGCATAGCCGGCATCTGACAACATAACTTTTCAAGATAATTTATTTATGTAAGCAGTTCGAGAATAGTCGATTAATGAGCTTAGGTATGAAAAATCAACTTGTATAACATACCAGACTCTCAGTTTATCATGACGTGGGAGGTCGCTCCTGTGCTTTGGAAGTGTTAAAACTATATAGAGGACACTATTTCTTACAATGGAATGTTAAGATGCATTTTCTGTTTGCCAGATATTTACTTAGAGAACATAGCTAAGAGCAAGCAATATTTCCATTTACAATATTTGCCTTTTTTATTTTGCACAGAGGCTCATATATTACCTACTTATTGCAAAAACCCTTCGGTGCATTTACGTCGTAGAGGTATAGGTTAATAGTTTTGAGTGTTTCGTCTGTAATTTTTAACAGTTTTGGTTCATATTTCACGACTGAGCGTCGCAATTTCAAACCACATAAATAGAACTAGCGGAAAAAATATATTTCATAGTAGGTAAATCTGACTAGGTAATAGGAACTGGAATATATTTACCCCATAAACGTAAGAAGCATGCCATCGTCACCTTATGCCCTAATCGAACTGGAAAAAGCTAACTAACCTCAGACCTTTTTTCCAAACTTTTGGCTAGGTATGTGCCGTGCTAGTAAATATTTTTTTATTTTTATTTTTTATTAATGATGGGTTTGCTCTTGACTTTAGTCTAGGTCATAGGACAGAGACAGAGTCTAAGATGGAGCGAGCTCAACCAGAAGAAGCCTGTTTAGGCACTGGCACTCCCACACACTGACGGAACGCAGCAAGCTACTTGACGCCAGACTTCGGTGGGATGGTGGTCGCGAGTCAGGCGGCCCCTTACGGAGCCTTCCACCGCTTAGTGGGATCGTTCAGCCGGACATATCCACAGGCAAGCCTGTGTTGCCGTTGCCCGGGGTGGACCGCTAGGAGGTAGATCTCATACCACCCCATATATTCTTAAATAAGCGCTTGTTTTGAAAAATATTCAAAAGCATTACTCAAGAACGATAAAAGATAAAAGATTTTGATCTTAGTGAAACATGTAGTCAGTTTCATAAGCTCTCTCTCTCTCTTCTCGTGTGGGACACGTCGTCATAAGCTTTCAAGTTGATTTAGATATTTTCTCTAAAATCAAGCATTTTCGTGTTATGAGCAAATAACTTAAAAAAATAATATTTTAGTCTTTCGGGAGTGTTAACTTCTGACGCAAGATTCCAAAACTCGGGTTCTTTTAAGATGATTGTCTCCTAGCAACCATCAACCTATTTCTGAAATAAAAAAGGTTTGTCCCTTCAATGTCGTCTAAAACCACTTAATTACTAGAATATAAGGCAAAGCAAATTCTTGAATGTTTTTCTAAATATGCAACAATTGATCTCAAGCTAATGCCACACTGCTCGTAGGTACATCTTCAAATAGTTTATTATCAGTGTCTTACTTACATTAAATCTTGTTACATTCTTCAGAAAACAATTTGTCTTTCACAATTCTCAGTCGAATAGCTAATCCTGTGCTTACCTAGATAAACGTCTGTGCGCGAGACAGATTTTCCTCGCGCGTGTCGCCTCGCCGCGGCTTCCGCACAAACCGCTCCATTTCATTAGACGGAAGCGGAACCGCGGATCCAGCGGATCAGTTGCTCGCAAAAATAAATAAAACTGTTATTGGGATAAGCATCTGCGCGCGAGGCTTTCCGCTAAGTCCCGCTGTGTCGCGCTGAGCAATGTACCGAGATATGTACGGATTAGCCTCGTCCGTAGCAGACGCAACCGTCTCCTGCCGCCTTGCCGACTTCAGCTGAAACCACTTCACATAAAAAAATATGACAGTATTTAAATAATTTCTAAGACTGAGCTGGATAATAATAAAGTCGGTTCCTTCGCTTCGTTTTATTGTCTTTAATATTTCAGACTGATTTCATTTTGCAAGTTTTGTATTTGTATAGCCTTTTAAGTGGAAATGAGATATAAAGGAGCGGCGTCTTGAGTAAAGACTTTGTGCTTTGTCTTTTTAAAATTGTTCGACCTAAATTATAGTAGAATTAATACCTAGGTACCTCTACTACGCTTTAATTAGTAAAAGGTATGAATCTGAGAGTAAGGAGTCGTGTTAGCACAGTGGTAAATCATTAGGCTGGTTTTTAGCTATGCCGAGCCGGGCCGGTTGGACTTCGCAAGAAAACTCGATAATGGAAAATACTGCAAAAAGCATAATTGTATGAAATATATATTACGTATTAAATTATCTACTTTTTTGCTTGTACCGAATAAACTTGTTCAAATCCTGCCCGCAGTAGAAATCTTTGCAAGTTGTCTAAAACCTACTGTTTACTGTTTGTTATACTGTTTGTTCTACTAAAAATCGTAACGCTCTTTCTGACTAAACTATAGAACAAATGCCGAACTAATTAAATCCGTCGTCTTACAATTAAATCCGAATAACCACAGGGATGTTGTATGGTATTTTATGATAGTTAAATATGAACAACAATAGGTACAATAGGTATCATTCGACTGTAGGAGCTGAAAACAAGTTCAATACCTATCACCAATCGATCATAGGGACGATCAAGTATAGAGGTGTATGAGAGCTTAAGATGGTCGCAAATAGTCGCTCATAGCGCGGCGGCACCTGCGGAGACTGCTGCTCCACCTGCCCACCCCGGATTAATTTCTCATCACGCCGCGCCTTACCCTCGAATAATGAACACAAATCCGCCGAGAAAAATGCCACTAAGCCCGGGAGATGTCGCCCTGCCTGATTAATAAACTCCCGCTATAGGACTATAGCGGCTGCGGCTTACTTTTACGACGCCCCGCTACGATGAAATTGAACAAAAATTGGTATAACGAGTTACTCATTGTAAGAAAATCTTCCGGGAAGAATGATATTAAAAGTTCGTTTTTTTAGAAATTGATTAAAGGAAAAATTTCATGAAGCTAAGCTCCGTATTGATAACATTGTATCCGTAGTAAGTTTGCGACGCGCAGATGGCAATTTCACGGTCCACAACTCTTTATGTGATACACGCCGGGTTTTAACATTGTTCTTATTATCGACGTAATAACGCCGATAAATGGTCTTGATAACTTTGTAAAGTAAGAGACCTACAATGTTGACCCGTGTTTTAAGGTTCATCACTGGACATAAATTTCATCGCTTGAAGGCAAAACGACCGACTCGAATTAATTGTTAATTAGAAAATTGGGCCAAATTACAGAACTAAAACGCGAAAACATTAATTCGTCGCCACGTCGTTTACATAATCCGGCAGCTTTCAGCCGTTACCGAGTAATTTTGCCATCATTAAATTACCGAAATTTGATTTTAAACGGAGACATTGTGACCACAAAGTCACGAAACTGGTAGCTCGCCGCCGCCGCCGCCGCAAGATGGCCGCGAGCATCTGTCGGTTTGTCGCTTTTTCCCTCAATAACCGTACTTTTGATACAATTATTTGCTATGCCATTACTGCTGCGGTCGGTGGTCGCTCCCGCGAACACTTTCGTTGCACGGCGGCGAGCCTTGGGCTATGTAAATTGCCAATTCTGCATAACAGTTCCAAAGGAAAGGGCGCTTTTTGCCGACAACTTTCACACGTTCGAAAATATGTCGGCACATGCTACTTTTGTGGGTGCTGGCTTCGTGGAAATTTTACGCCATACATCAATCTGATTCGTTTATTGCTGTAATTGAGACATTTAAGACAGGTCATATCAGTAGTTGGAAGTGAGATGGAGGAGGGTCCACAGACACAAATCTTTCAATTTGGAAAGGTTCATAACGCGATTACTTCAGGACAGTGATTGTTGGTGCGCTACATAAATTTAAATTGTTTTTGAGCCTTCACTTAGAATTATTTATGGGACTATTTATTGTATAAACATAAATTGGACGTGAATTATTTTATTGCCCCGAATGCATCGAGAATGCGCTGGACAAAGGTTATGATTGTAAGTCAGATTTGTCATAGCTCGTAAAGGTTCGTTTTGTTTATTATTACTTAGTCGAATTATGGCTCGTGTCATGAGCTTATAAGATTTGGTGGCCTTTTTATGGGTTTTATTTCTAAAATTCTGTCCTATCTAACGTGATGAATTGTTTAGGATAATCGTCGTATGAGTTATAGCCGGCGTCGAGACAAGAGTATGCAAAACAAGGAAAATATGTATGACAATAGGTTGTAAAGGCGAGCCTTGGTTACGGAGCTCATTATGTGGAGCAATTCATCAATGTTGCCTATCTGCCCGTAGAGTCATCTGTCCCGCATTGCTAAGTAACTATGTATGGTCGTTGTCCACACTGTTATGGTCCTTTATCGGATATGTTTATATCGATAGGTAGATTATCCGGTGTTGATTGTTTGCAGGGATATAATTTTGTCATATTTTTGTGCCAGATAGAGCTGAGAAGAATGTGAGATGTTTATTGTTGTGACTGGAGCCCTAAACGTGGGGTACCTACTACATTTTGAATTTTCGTATTGTGCAGATTTGAATATTTTAGTATGATAGTTTGGTGATAGGCCTGTTATTTATCTTATTTCACACTTAACCTTTAAGTCCAAAATATCCTCGTCTTAAAATGTCCGCGTGTTGCAAATATCTTAATAATAGTCTTAGAATGGCTAAATCTTGTAAAGTGTAAGTCTCAGAATGTCTATTATGCATATAATCGCTAAACACACATAAATGGATTCAACAATCAAATACTGTGGTACCAACAAAATCAATATTTATTAAAGTATCATGTATTCAAAGTTTGTATTGTGGGCGCTAAGAATGGGCCTAGCCGCAGGGGTTCGGCGTTTGGGCCTTAATTTAATAATCGCGTCTCGAACACGACAATAAAATGCTCATCATGGACTGTATTCGGAAAACACGTTAGCGACAACAGCGACAGCCTGAGACATAGACAAAGAGTAGTTAATGAGTTAAAAAGAGTCAACAAATAAGTCTATTTAAAAACTGTAGTTCAGAGACTACGGGAAATATTTATGTTTTACAGCGCTATTTTCAATAATGTAATTATCTACCCAAATATTTAATTATAATAATCGTTACACATCTGTGACATTTTACATGTACACTTACACTTAAAACCAAACTGATTTTAAAAAGTGAAGTCGTAGTCGGAGAATTCAATTCAATTTAATCGTTTATTAATAACTCAATAGTTTAATAAAAAGGTTAGCTACACTGTTTGTATGTTTAAATAATAAATAGGTAATTATATCTGTGCTACATTGGGATTATCAAAATAACAGAAATAATGACACCATTACAATACTGGAAAGAATGGTATTTACCTAACTACCTAATCATAAATTAAGATATGAGTGAATGGCGGTTGTTAAAGCTCTTAAAAATTCAAAGTACGATAATTTCATCGTATCAGAGAGAGGCAATAGAATGGTTCTGATGCATAATATTAATTTGAACATATTAATTTTAACAAGCGTCTCTATGATCGTCCCTAGTTCAGTTTTAAACTAATGGCGTATTGTTGGCCGAGCCGCCGGCGCAGGCGCTACCAACCATACCGCTTTCGTACCATGTCTGCTAGAAACCATTGCTAATGTTCTCTGTTTAAAGCTGTATTTATACAGCCTATTTACTTGATTGAGATCACGTGGATTTAAACCGTTTAATTCATATGATCGGTAGAAGCTTGTTAGTGCCTGAAGTAATTTATGGTAAAACCGCTTAACCGCTCATGATTGGGCACAGTTTGATGGGAAACATTTCAATAGGCTAGATTAAACTGCGACCAAACTATTACTGTTGTATCTAAAAGTTTGACTTATACATACATGCCCACATTTAAATAAATACTTTTTTTTTATAATGCCATATTATTATAATAGGAGGGATTAAGCAAACTTCTAGTCGATTTATAGCCTTTTTTTAGGCCTGTAATATTCAGTTGCATGTGGTTAAACTAATAATAGTAGGACACGAGCATTCTAATAAATTTTAGTAAGGTATTATTTTGTTTTATTGAACTTGTTAGATATTATGGTCAGCAACTTAGATTATATTATGTAGACTACTATTAAATAAAACAGCTGACCATAAACGTTACAGGAGACCGTTAATCATCACTTAAATGTCTCCATATTGAAGTACCCTTATTTTATTTGAAATGTTAACGATATGGCACCAACCAGTCCTACACTCTCGGTCAGCATTAAGCCTTTTCATCTGTCAAGTCTTAACAGCCATGGAATTGGGTTATAATTTACGATTTTATCTCCTACGGCACCCCGCATAGGGGCAGGCAGCGGTCAGTATTGCTGGTGAAAAAATACACTGAGAGTAATAGAGGGATAATGGTCAGCTTGACCGCCCAACACGCCCTGTTGTGACTTGCCAAAATAGAGTCGTAATAATGAAAGATGACCCGCGTAAGTTGAACGTAATTTAGTGCCGGGTTGTACACGGCCGGTTGTAACTGTTGTCCTTGCGGGGGTGATTCCGTTTCACTTTTGTTGGACACTTTATGTCCACCCCATATTTATTGTGAGCGGTAGATAATGTTGTCGTGTGCAATGGCCGGCCACTCGATTATTGGCTCTGTGAGTTGTTGTTCAGAACACAATAACGGACAGAATTTTAGTGCTTTATTTGGCAATCTACAATTGATTGTCTGGTTCAAAATGAATACGAAAGAAATCAATAAACTGTTGTGATCTGTAATAAAGTGAAGGGCTTGGACAACGTTTAAGCCAGCTTTTGAGATTGATGCGTTGCTCCTGTGGCTGACAAATAGCTGGTCAGTCGAGGCGTTGCAGGGCGTCTTGCCATAAATAAGGATTACGCCCCTGACCACGCGCAGTCTTGCGGAGTGGACGATACGGAGCCTCCGTGACGGGACCAGATACCTCTTGGGAACTCTACCGATCATGAATAAAGTTACCCATATCGTTTGTTACTCCAGTAAAACATCTCACAAATCTGCATTAAATTATAATAAAATATAGCTATAGACTACCACAAACTTGAAGTAATCTAAACAGCCTTCAAAGCGTCCAAGTAACTCAATTGTTTAACAGAGATTAACATTCGCCAGTTCAAAGTAATCAGACGGCCAAAACTCGGCCAATTAGGGTTTACCCGCTTTGTGAATTTTCAAGCTATTTAACATAAATGTGCGAAGAGACGATAGGAGGTGCCCATTCCGAGTGGATCGAAGTTCGTCAATCGAGAGGCGTAATCGGCAAGATGTTGCGACATTCAGGATCGTAGCGTCGTAACTAAGATTCGTGCCGGCAATTTAATTAGCAAGTGGCTTTGCGACGGAACGGATGGTCGGTTATATTTGTCTAAGGCCGTAAGAGATTGGGATAAGTAGAACGGGATTTGACGCGCAGTTCGTCGCGGATTGGCCACAGTAATCAAAAGACGCAGTAAGCATAATCGAAGGAAATTTGTTTCGGTCGGTGCACTATTCGCGTAATGTAGGTATTATAATCGCATCTGAATATGTTGTCACCGCGAACTGAGTTAAGCAAGTTTCAGGCGGACCTACTTCAACCATTTAAATTCAATATCCGTCGTAGAACTTGTAATTCGAGACTTGGGCGCCGAAATAACGCACATTCACGGGATACATTCTGTCGGAGAAACGTTATGCGAGCAATGCGAGATGCTACAAAACAACTCATCTGACATGAAACTGAAACGCATGTCGCTCGCTTGATTTATGCAGTTCAATAGGTTTATAATAGGTAGGTTTAGAAGAAGTAGCAAATTGTAGTTTTAGAGAGTAAGGCAAAAAATAGAACAGGTAAATTATGATTGGGCTGATGGCGTAGCGGACAGTACCCCTGCCTGCTACACCACGGGTCGTGGCGTGGGTTCGATTTCCTCAAGATAAAAATATTTCTTAAGTCATTTTCGGATAATTATGTGTGTTTAGTCTGGGTGTTTTTATGTATAATATGTATTTATAAACAAAAAAAAGTATTTAAGTATTAATATCAGCTATCTAGTTCCCATGATACAAGCTTTGCTTATTTTGGGGCTAGATGGAGCTGTGTGAATGGTTCAGGATATTATTTATTTATTTATGATTCTCGAAACTCAGCCCAGCCCAAAACTCCTAAAATGGATCATACTAAGTTTTCGATTAAAACTCCACTTTCTTGTGCATGTAAACAAGACAAAACTAGCGACCTCTAATAAGAACCGACATTATAACAAACGGAAGCATAATCCACAAACCCGTGCCGCGTTCCATAATTAGGGGTCATAGTGTTATCTCGTGAAATCTCCAATTACATGGATGTGTATGGGCTGGTATGGGCGAGGGCCGAGGATTAGGCGATGGCTAGTCTTCTCACGTCGTGGCGACTGTGGGGTTTCAATTAGTAGGCTGCCCTGTCGCCCCGTGCTGGCCCCACACCACACGCCCCGCGCCCCGCGCCCCGCACCCCGCGCCCCAAGCCCTCCCCGACGATATTGGTTTATTACAACCGCCCATGAATATGCAACAACTGACCCACTAGAATCAAGATCCCGGAATTGAAACTTCAATGTTAATATACAAGAAAAAAGACCCCTCTAAATTAAAGGGTTATGTTATTTTATCATTACACCTACATATTGTGAATTCGTTACTTTTTAAACGCTTTAATCACGGATCTCCATAATAATGTGAAACGGGACTTCCCGTCCATCCGACAACTTGATTGATGTGCCTTCCTAGATTTATTTGTTCAAAAAAGTAACACGCCACACGTCCGCGGAGCTTTTGCTACGGAAAAATGCCCGACGTAATACCTTTGTTTTTATTTTTGAATACGGACCTTTCATAATTAGCGTAATAAATTATAAAATGATAATAATTCGAGGGCCATCTTGTGGACGCTTAATGCCGCGCGTCAGGGGGCGCCGCTGGCGACCGCGTGTCAATCACTCTCCCAAATGTAGAACAATTCTTATTTCGAAAAATAATAAAAAATATATCACTTTTATTTTCCGTCCCTGTCGTGTCCAGTTCAGCGTGCAATTGAGCGACAGGAACGGTGAATAAAATCGGTCTTGTGGCAACATCTGTGCTTTATAAATTTTATAATAGACGCTTACGTAGGCTTCTTTTCGGGGATTCGACGCGAGCCCGGTGGGATCGCTTTAACATGATTGATCTGTTTATTTTACATTTTAAAGGAACATTTTTACGGTTGCTTGTCAACTTAATAACAAAGTGTTTTATTTCGGGACACGTTAAGTTCAGTTTTATTGATAGGTTTCTTTTGACATTATTCATGTTGTTTTGTTACTGTGGGATGAGATTCTTCGACTGTTCTAAAATGATTTAAATGGTTGTGCTGTAAGACGTCACGAGTTTATTGAGAACACTTACTGTGCTAACATTATCTCTTTAATCACATGATCAATATTTTCACTGTTAAGTATATTTACATTGGTTTATTTTATGGGACGGCAATGGATGAAAAGAAGCGGTACAGAACAGCCACAGTAAGAACTTATGCTATTACCGTAACATCAACCTAAACAATTAAACCAAGTGCATTATTAGATACTATCCTAAAAATAATACTTCAAAAGCTAAGTGCTGTTGAGAAGAAGGTGGTTAGGCGCCACTGAGGGTGCCATATCAATAGACTGAAGAACGCTACTGTTTCAAAAGCAGTCTACGCCGCCGCCCTCACTATAGCTGATAGGTAAAGTAACCTACGAACTACTTTCAGCTGATAACACTGTAATACTGTTGCAGGTGCCACACTAGAAACTCGCGCGATGGTGGGTGCTTTACATTTTTACTAGCGTGAAGTGTAAAGTTATTACATAGTTTTTTTTTGTGACAGAATGCTGAATGTACATACCTGAATAATAAAACACTAGCTGAATCTTGTTTGAAAAATGCACATAAGTTGTTTTCTTCAAAGGTGTATATTTCATACTTCGAATACCAAATTTTAAAACACTTCCCGTGTTAGATATACAATTTTTGAAAACTTGCAAAATTTTCAAGCGCGGACATGATTTGAACCTGCGACTTTAGCATTACTAATGGCGACGCCTCTTCCATCTGGGCTACCGCAGCTCATTCCTTGCCCGCCAATTTTGCAAGTGTATTTTAATGCCAGTAACGCGTGGCACGGCTTCATCTACCGGGTTAGTTTTGCAACTAATAACTAACTAACTTGGAATGAGCTACGGTAGCCCAGATGGAAGAGGCGTCGCCACTAGTAATGCGAAAGTCGCAGGTTCAAAACCTGCCCGCGATTGAAAATTTTGCAAGTTTTCAAAAACTTCATACTTCATTAGTTTTTGTGCATTTCTGCAAGAGTTTCGTAGAAACACAATTTACTTGCCATAAATTCTACTACTACTCCTGTGGCTCAGGGACCCAAAGTGGGTCTTGGCCATAAATTCTACTTAAATTAAAAATAAATAAATGAACTGCCACATAAGCGGCACGCAAACTTTTTATAAACACCTCTTCAATACATTAAGTGAGGAAATAACTAATTGCCTCTACATTACAGTCTAAATCGAGTTTTTTTTATTTACGTATGTTGTATCCTCCGGTGTTTATAAATTAATCAGGCGGGCGTTTAAGCCGTCGTGTTTGTATTGCGCGGGCGGTCGTTAAACGAGAGAAGATCAAGTAAGGGAATGCTCTACTTTCATCCATTTCAACTGTTCCCGGGTTGGGCTTTATAGCTACGGAAAATGATGAGCCAAAGGTCTCCGAGACACAAGACAGAACAAACTGTAGATCCCCTAGATTTTTAGCTAGTACCACGAGAACGTAGCTGGTAAAGACTTCTGAAAAATAAATCATAGAACGTTTAAAATATACTTTAATATTGAATTTATGAAAACGCCGACTGTCGAATGATTGTCAAAAACTGATTCAAACACATTTTGCAGCCAGCTTGCAAAGAGTAGATGTATGCCAGGAGTTCGGTATAATCGGCGATCGCCCGAGTACATACTATCCAAATTTGTGATGAACGTTCCCATCATTAAACAAAATTAGGGCATCCTAAAGTTGGGTGTTTTTGTGTTCATTCTAAAAAAGCTCAACATATATTTTCTTAGAGTCTCGAAAGCCTTTGGTTTAAATAAGTTAATGTTAAAATCAATATATTAGAATTCATGTACAGCTGATTTACTATCTGTCCACGTTGGAATCATAGCCGTTACAGTTCATAATTAGAGTATAGGTACCAGCAAATTTTTCTCAAGGAATGGCAATTGTGTTTATTGTTACGTATTTTCCATATTGGAGCGTTGTGGAATAACCAGTTAAAAGGAGAGTGGATAAAAAAGAGAGTGCTCCTTGCAGACGGCCTGTACGCCGCCTTATCGGAAGCAATTACAAGTTGTTCGGTTTATTAATTTCCATAACTATCCCTGAGTTCAAAGGATACCGCTGCGCTCGCGCCGCCCTCGGCATGGTACAAGTCACAGCATTTTAGATTGGCTCATTCCACAGTTTCTAAATCTATGGCTCATTCACTCGATGGGGTGTTCTGAGTCCCGTAAAAAAATATCTCTCCTAAACTCTACGTCGTATTTATGTGATTTCAGGAAGATAAGTGACTCATATTGTACGATAAAGGTACGTAGGTATGTTAAGGTGGCATGAGTAGGTTCTATTTTTGCTTTTAAATCACTTCTTATCACGATTATTATTGAGTCAGCATAGTATTATGGAATTATCATGAACAGTAATATCAGTTTGTTGGTGGAAATGGGCTCTCCCCCTTTGAGATGTATTTGCTACCCCCCACGCTTGGCAGGCAAGTTAGCGAGCGTGTGCAACGACTTTTTGACTGCCTGCTATCCTGTGCTGCTTCCCATGTCTTGAATTCGTCTCGTGCCTATTCGCCCTTTAGTTGGGCGTTTACTTCTATTATGCTACGATCACACCATGCTCCTTCTCCTACCGCTGCCGCGAATATTGCCCGAAATACTCCCGCGGTATCATCTCGAAGGAGTGTTTAAACACTTTCGTCATACTCTTTTCGCATCAATACGAGTGAGCGATAGAGCTTCCTAAGGAGCACAGGAATGGCATAACGAGTAAAAGCGCGAGTAACCCGTTTACATGCTCGCGCTGCCCACTTCCCTTACTATTTCCCTGCCCATAGAGGCGTTGTGTGAACGTAGAATTAAAATAGGTCTAGTAACCAAGCTTTGATCTTTAACACTCCCTAAGGAGCACAGGAAGTGGCAGCGTTATAACGAGTAAAAGCGCGAGTAACCTGTTTACATGCTCGCGCTGCCCACTTCCCTTACTATTTCCCTGCCCATGGAGGCTTTGTTTGAACGTAGAATTAAAATACGTCTAGCGATCAAGCTTTGATCTTTAACCCTCCCCTCTTATGATTTAGGCCAGCTCTTCTGTGCTACTGTTTACCGCGCTGAAACCCTTGAAGACTTTAAACAACACTTGTCTTGTCTTGTGACGTGCTCAGGCTACCGGCCCTTTGATGTTAGCGACGCGACAAAATTATGATCTTGCAAGCTGTCATGCTTACATTTATATTTTTTATAAAATTTGAATACCATATTTTATTGGCTGCCACTTTTGAATTAGTCATGCAAGTACGTATCCAAGATTTGGCTTAGGGGCAAGGCTTTTTCAGTACCTATCTGTAGGTATAAAAAAATTTAAAATTGTCGAAAAAAATACACATATTGCGAGTAAACCTTTGCGAGCGCCTTTTCACGTTAAAACTGGTTTAGTGCAAGCAATACTAAGGACGAGTGAGAGAGCCACCGCACCACACCAACACAAAATGATTGCGAGCAAAGCGAGCTCGACTTTTCAAGTTTATGCTTGTGTGGTGCAAGCATAACTTAGGACGAGTGAGAGAGTCGCCACACCAACAATAAAGGAAATGCGAGTGAAATGAGCCCGACTTTCCACTTTAAAACTGGTGCCTGACCAAAACTGGTGGAGTAAGGGTTTTAAGGAGAGCCATTGCCCCTATGCCCACTTGTATCCGCGCCTGGTCATATGCGACCGTGATTTCCCTATCAGTGTGTACCTAGTTTTATTAAGATACTTTCTTTTAAATACAATGTAACAAAAATTACTTAAATTGGCTCGAATAAACAGTGAACAGGGTGCGAGAGGCCTGTGCTAGAACTTGGCAGGCGCACTGCTTAGTCTGTGCAACTAAAAAACTACATAAGAATCCAAACTATTGTACGTGTACCTGTAACAAAATACAAAAAAATAACGATGAGACCCATCGTACTCACGTATCTCGCAATACATCTTCAGGTAAGATAAACGAAAACCTGAATAAAATAAATCAGTATTCCAAAACAAACAAGATTTACATGCATCACAAGAAGTGAACACAGTACAGAGAAGACTTATCTCGCTAAAACGATTCCCACATAAATAAAGCTCATCGGATATGAAACCGTATTTACATAAGACAAATATAAAGAGGCCTAAACGATAGGTCTATAAGGGAGCGTATTGGGGCGTCCCGGTCTCGATCCGACCACCGGTTTGTAACCACCACACGTCCGCGGGGAGCCGCGCCTTTAATAACAATAAGAAATATCAGTTCGTTCCTCCGATCGCAAATCTACGTCAATAACATATCCAATACTAGCGCTCAATTCATTTCGACATAATCTAATATGGCAGGGCACGTTTCCCGGCTAAATCTCCCGCCACATGTCGCCAAGATGGCCGCCCGGGCCAACCCAAAGAAAAAGGAGATCACGAATCGGTAATATCTTTCAAGTCCATAAACTTAAACGTTTATTTGCAGCGATATTTTGTCCTTTTGCGGATATTGCTTACTATGTCAGCTTCGGAATACAATATGGAGGAATACGTTACGGGTTGAATACACTATGCAATTTAAGACATTATTGGCATTTTAATTCTTCAATTTTAGGGTTTACAAAAACTGTTTGACCTTTAAAATCGTGCAAAACCCGTTGAAATTTCAAAGAAAATGTCTAAATTTATTTCAACTGTTAAACAGATTTCTAAGAAAAACTTGTGTAATTGCGTACTTTTCTCCCTTACGAGCCGATATGGCTATTATAGTAATTCAGTCACGGGTCGGTCCGCGGTCGTCAGTACAAATAAAGGCGAATTGGTGCAATTAAGGCGCTTTCTAATGCCGTGATTGATCAATCATCGGCGACCGGGCGACCGGTGGTCTGGGGCAGGGCACTATGGGCAGCAACAATCGTAGGAAGTGCTGCTTTGTCTATACGCTCGATTGTGTGCGGACGTGCTCCCTCGACAAACCCAACTCGTGTCATAGATTAGGTAGGTATAGTGGGTATAGTTATATCAACTAATGTACTACAGTAGATATCTACCTAATCAGCTGCTAATATCTGGTTGACACCTTGAAATATTTTCAGCAATATTTACACGCCCTTTAATAAATACCGCGCCGTGTGGTGCCGGCAGAGTAGAATAGCACCACCCCATCTCTTCCCGTGGGGGTCGTAAGAAGCGACCGAGGGATAAATCAGACCCAACACAACGGTCCTGGAGAGGCCAACTCCACAATTAAACCCGGAACGGGGTCTTCGTCAGGCGCGTGTGACAGAGATCTCTGGCTCCGCACGTATCGACTAGTCGTTCCTGCGGATCCAGCCAGGAAGGCCGAGAGGGTGGCGCAGGTCCTGGGCAGCCCTGCGTTTTTCCATAATTGCGTCCCAGGCAACGCAGTGTCTGTGGAGAGGACGCTTCACCCGCGTTACGCGGATAAAAGTCTTGCCTCAGACACTGATTAAATCGTCTGTCACAGACGTGTGAGGTCAATGATGATGAATAAATACCTTCTAAGTACATCATGTGATTTCATTGCAGTTCATTTGTGATCTCATTATTTTACGGAATCTTTCCTTTTTAATTGCATTTGATAGTGTTTAGTTTTTATCGAGGGTATTTGTGTATTATAATTTTAGGCGGCAGGGTGACAGACAACCTGTTACTATGGTGATAAACAATTTTTCTGAAACGGCCCTCAACTATTTGTCAGGCGTAGCGATAGCAAATCGGCCTACCCAGCAAATGATGAAGGCGTGATATGTAGTTTATATTAATATTAAAAAAAAATGACAATTATTTGCGCATAATTTACTTATACTCATCGACATTGATCTTGCTCGAATAAGGTTATTAAAAATTAAGTTTGTCATTCATTAAGTATAAATAGGTACCAACATCTGTTTTCAGCATCTATGAAAATTCACTTGCATATTCTTTGGCGGGTAATAGCAGACTGCGATTGATTGGTCATCGTGCGAGACTAGTGATTTTAGTTCTGCCGGCTTTGCTCCACCACCGGCGGCGGCCGGGAGA
The DNA here is from genome assembly GCA_027580185.1 of Tuta absoluta. NCBI lineage: Eukaryota > Metazoa > Arthropoda > Insecta > Lepidoptera > Gelechiidae > Tuta > Tuta absoluta. Next base: position 19,000,509 of record JAQAHW010000002.1, read on the forward strand.
CCTTCTGTTTTGGCCGACATGCTGTAATATCAGACATTACTTTTGATTTATTATGAAATCACAAATTTAATTCGAAAAGTTGTGTGTTTCGAAATTTTATTCTACATAATTCCTTTGTTAATTTTATTCTTCATAATTTGTTACCTTCTATATGTGTGCTAAATTTCATTACAGTAACAAACATAGGTACCTACGAACTTTCGCATTCATAAAATTAGTAGGATTGATATATAAATAACTAGCTTTTACCCGCGACTTCGTCTGCGTTAGATAGTTTTTTTAGGCACAGGTTCTAAAGTAGATATGTAGAAGTATATTCATAGATAGTATGACAGTGATATTAGAACAGTTCTTATCTCTAATGTTTAAAGATGACGTGCTTGCATCTGTTGTTAAAGGGACAATTCAAAACTTGCTATCCGGTGTACTGCCCTGAGATATCAATATTTATAACCATTGAATACAAAAGTCAGTAGATAACAAAAAATAGGTAAAAAGTTGCCAATGTCCTTTTTCAACTTATTCCCATCATACTGAACAACTTTTGTTTTGGAACCACTTCTGTATCTCTAATAGTTTAGCTAGGCTTCTGATGGTACACCTGGTGGTGTACATAATGTGCTCCAGATCTTCTATGTCCTTGTGAAAAGAAGCAGCCTATCATACTGAACAACTTTTGTTTTAGAACCATGCCTGTATCTCTAATAGTTTAGCTGGGCTCCTGATGGTACACTTCGTGGTCTACATAATGTACTCCAGCCAGATCTTCTATGTCCTTGTAAAAAGAAGCAGCCCATCATACTGAACAACTTTTGTTTTGGAACCATTTCTGTATCTCTAATAGTTTAGGTGGGCTCCTGATGGTACACCTGGTGGTCTACATAAGGTACTCCAGATCCTGAATGTCCTTGTGAAAAGAAGCAACCCATCATACTGAACAACTTTTGTTTCAGAACCATGCCTGTATCTCTAATAGTTAGCTGGGCTCCTTATGCTACACCTGGTGGTCTACATAAGGTACTCCAGATCCTCAATGTCTTTGTGAAAAGAAGCAGCCCATCATACTGAACAACTTTTGTTTTAGAACCATGCCTGTATCTCTAATAGTTTAGCTGGGCTCCTGATGGTACACCTGGTGGTCTACACAAGGTACTTCAGACCCTCAATGTCCTTGTGAAAAGAAGCAGCCCATCATACTGAACAACTTTTGTTTAGAACCATGCCTGTATCTCTAAACGTTTAGCTGGGCTCCCGATGGTACACCTGGTGGTCTACATAAGGTACTCCAGATCCTCAATGTCCTTGTGAAAAGAAGCGGCCCATCATACTGAACAACTTTTGTTTGAGACCATGCCTGTATCTCTAATAGTTTAGCTGGGCTCCTGATGGTACACCTGGTGGTCTACACAAGGTACTTCAGACCCTCAATGTCCTTGTGAAAAGAAGCAGCCCATCATACTGAACAACTTTTGTTTAGAACCATGCCTGTATCTCTAAACGTTTAGCTGGGCTCCCGATGGTACACCTGGTGGTCTACATAAGGTACTCCAGATCCTCAATGTCATTGTGAAAAGAAGCGGCCCATCATACTGAACAACGTATGTTTTAGAACCATGCCTGTATCTCTAATAGTTTAGCTGGGCTCCTGATGGTACACCTGGTGGTCTACACAAGGCACTCCAGATCCTCAATGTCCTTGTAAAAAGAAGCGGCCCATCATACTGAACAACTTTTGTTTCGGAACCGTGCCTGCATCTCTAATTGTTTAGCTGGGCTCCTGGTGGTACACCTGGTGGTTTACATCTGTACTCCAGACCCTCGAATGGTGATAATAAGTAGCCTATGTCCGTTCTCGATATGCTAGCAATCTCTGTGCCAAGTTTCATGAAGATCGGTTCAGCGGTTTGGCCGTGAAAGCGTAGCAGACAGACAGACAGACAGAGTTACTTTCTTTTTTTTCTTTTTTTTATTAATGATGGGTTTGCTCTTGACTCTAGTCTAGGTCATAGGACAGAGACAGAGTCTAAGATGGAGCGAGCTCACCCAGAAGAAGCCTGTTAAGGCACTGGCACTCCCACACACTGACGGAACGCAGCAAGCTACTTGGCGCCAGACTTCGGTGGGATGGTGGTCGCGAGCCAGGCGGCCCCTTACGGAGCCTTCCACCGCTTGGTGGGATCGTTCAGCCGGACTTATCCACAGGCAAGCCTGTGTTGCCGTTGCCCGGGGTGGACCGCTAGGAGGTAGATCCCATACCACCCCCAATTTCGCATTTATAATATTAGTGTGGATAACGTTCTCATTAGAAACGAAATGTTTCCATCTATTGAATGCTATTGATAATATAGCCAATTTTATTAAATGTCCACTCTGCTGCGTTTTTTCGGAAGTAACTTTTCCCGCGGATAAATCTGAAATAATTCCATAGGTTTTAGGTAAGCTATGACCAGCAACATAATTTTTTTTTTATGATTTTAATGCTTTATGTTTTTTGCTTGTACGCTGTGATGATTTCTGAACCTATTAGACCGATTTTGTCTAAGTAGAATGCGTAACTTATAACTGCGGGAAAATCTCGTACAAGTAGGTACTATTTCGGTTTGAACTTATGGTCTAACTAGCTGCTAGCGTTGCCCGCGTAAGTGATGATATAAACACTATCCTATGTGTTAATCCATGTTACCTTCTATATATATGCCAAATTTCATTGCAATTGGTTCAGTAGTTTTTGCGTGAAGAAGTATCAAACAAACATACAAACTTTCGCATATATGATATTAGTAGGTTGTCAGATAATACTGCAATATACCTTGTCTATTACGAAAACTCGAATCTAATTTAAAATTAAATGGCATTTGTTGTGTCCAGAATACAAATATTTATAGATCAATCAAGTTCTAAACTACAATTTGCATCGCTTAGGAACTTATCATTAAAATCGATTCTTTCTTAATTAAGAATGATCTCTTTATTGTCTCAACATTTCCAAAATTACGCTTCAGAAATATACAATTTCTCTCAATCGGTATATTAGTGACTACAATAAAATTAAACAATATTCTTCTAAAGTATTCTAATATTACTTCTTCTGAACGGTTAAAAGCTGATTTATCAGTTTTGCTGAAAAAACTCGGTAGATGCGGTAAGCTGAGGGGCGGTTGAAACCGATAGCCGAAGAGCCAGTTCATAGAATAAACTTTCCTTTGGTTTGTACCTATGCACCGCTTCAGTGATCTCTGTCGGTGAGATGTAAAGGCCATCGGTCACGTCCAAGATGGCTATTGATTTCCGTTTAATTCGACGCGTGGCCACTGGAACCCTACCGGTGCGCCGGAGTGCGTCATCAAACAATCACTCAAATTGTACCACTTGTGTCCAAATTGTACCACTTGTACCTGACTTCATTCCTTTGATTGGAGTTATTTCGGCCATTCGTTCGATCTTTTGTTTTATATTGTCTACGTGGTTTCTTAGATCCACAATGTATTGAATTGCTATTCGTTAAAGTGGTTTATGATTGGTTACGTTAAGATTGAAAGTTTTGTTATTTGACTGAGACAAGTAAAAAACAATGGATTGTGTTGTACATTACCCATATTATGTACCTACGTTTCTAGTAATTTTTATTGATCCTAGAAGCTGATTCACTTCTCAACTTCAAAGTTATTGATGCCTCATAAGCATGATTTTGCGAAAATATTTTGTAAAGAGGTATATAGGTACCCAATAATACATACATACATACACACATCACGCCCATAATCCCTTGCGGGGTAGGCAGAGCGTAAACGGCCGCAAAAAAACGGAAATTTACGCCACGTCTGACAAACATTTGAGGGTCATTCAGAAAATTGTGTATCGCCATAGTGACAGGTTGTCAGCCTGTCGCCTAAAATAGTAATACACACCCTCGAGTCCCTTAGTCGCCTCTTACGACTCCCACGGGAAAGAAATGGGGTGATGCTATTCTATGCCGGCATCACACGTACCCAATAATATAGGTACCTATATTACTCCTGAAAGAATATTGCAAATTTTTCTGGTCACTATTAGCAAAACAAATCATCTAAACGCCTTGAAATCAAAAAATTAAAAGAACGGTCTATTTCATTTTTAATTTAATGGCTATTAATTTTTTATGTCAATATTATTACTTTCCAAAGTTTCCTAAGCAAGAGCTATTGAGACCAGTATAAAATAAATAATCTTGTTAATTGAACTATAAATGTGAATTTCGGGAGGTATTTCAGCATTTATATGATTACCATAAGATTGATGAAATAATATAAATGCACGGAAGGAATTCCAGAAGTCACTACTGATTGTTATGAGAAAATTGTCTTAGGTTCGGACTTAGTTTGTTGAAATTGTGACTTAGAAGTCGAAACAATAGTAGAGTATTAAAGTGGAGCGTGACTCCATCAACTTTTGCAGGCCATTGTAAACCAGACACGTTCAAAATAAAATTATAATTTGAATTTGATTAGAATTTGATTCTAAGTGCCTGCTACAGATTTCGTAGAAACTGCTACGAAACTTTATAAGCCATAAATTTTAAAAACGTAAAAGTTTTGCTAATTGAATGTCATCAATGGAATCGCGTAAACCTTGTAATCAATTACTTTTAATAGATACCCTTTTTCAGAAGAAAATTGCCTTTTTTTATAACGACCAGTAAATTTCGAGATGGCTTACGCCGCCCAAAAATTAATTGATCGGATCTCGTTTCTCGCAGGAAACAGCGCGGAAGAGTTTTAATTAGCGAGAAAAAAGGCATCACAAAACTTGGGACGTAAAAAAGCGGGAGACAAGGGTGCGGGGTGGGTGCGGCAAACCGCCGCCGCCCGCCGCCGTAATGCGGCCAACATTTGTGTGAGGAAGACGCTCGGTAATGGAAGACAAATTTCAATATAATTTGCAATACATAAGCGTGTTACTTTAATAGCCCAGAACCACCCTTCAAATTAAACGGGGCTTAAGTTTTATTTTATTTTTTCCTCGTCGGCCTCGCAGAGGGAGGCTCGGCGCGGGCGCCACCGTGCGGGAAAAAATATAATCCGGCCAAATTAATTGCGCTACTGGCAATAGTGGCGGCCGCGATGCCGCCAAATCAAATTAAGGACGCGCTATAAAAACCAAATTAGTGCCCGCTTTAACCGTGAGAGGGTATTTAGTTACAAGACGTTAGTTCAAATCCCGCCATTTTCATTAACAATAAATATCCTCCCGCAGCCGCGTAGAATCCTTATTGTTTTACTTTTTACACCCTTGTGTCCCGAGTGGGATATAGCGCGGACGACGTCTCGCACTTAGGCTCCGGCTAATTTGTTCTTTTTGTTTACTTACTCACTGGGCGAAGGTAATAAAAATTTGTGTTGCGCGAATTGTGTGGACTTTAAATTTTATATGGCCGCCAGTGGGGCGAGTTTTGCATTTAATTGAGAAAAATTTGGGGGCGGCGAAGCGCTTCTGTGCGGATTCTTAAACTAATTGGACGGCTGTTACAAGTTCTTTTTTAAACTTGGGCAATCAAACCGGAGTTGCGGTTATCGGGGAGAGACACGGTTGAAGCGATTTGAACTAGAGTCCGATAATCTTTTTTAGCCGAGACTAATCCCTGAATAAGTTCATAACCGTAATTTAGAGTTGGGTGATATTTCAACCGCAGATGTGGGTATCACGAAGGGGTAAGATTGTGCTTTTTTCGGCACGTTAGGCCTTAATTACAGGCGATGTAGATGATTAGAGGGCGGCGGTCGTCTAAAACAATAACCTGGCACCACATTTTCTTGTTTTTTTCGTCATTAGTCCGCGGTGGGTTTCTGTTGCATCTTAGTAATGTGACGATATTATGTGGCTATTTATTATGGATTCACAGATAGGACGGCTTGATAATATCTCATTAGCTCCGTCATTAGCATCGCGAGCCTTTTCTACAGGCGGTTGTTTGGTAATTTTCTTCGAAATATCTTATTTTATTGCCTCCTGTTGTCGCTGCATTCATAATAAAAAAAATAAGAAAGAAGACGAGTCAAGAAAACTTACTATAAAAAGGCAATAATAATTAGAAGAATATTATTATCATTTATAGAGATTTAATCAAAATTATCAAAAGAGAAATGCGAGTGCTTTATCATAAAAGCTTTTTTTAATGCAGTTCCGCCGAAATCAATTCAAGGGCAATAAAATACTTAATGAGGCTATTTAATCAAATTATCCATATGTTACGCCTTCTAAACGTTCAGAACTATGGTTGTAATTTGCCAAAGCATCGTCTGTGGTAATTCGTGAGATAAATTAGTAGGAAATTGGGCTTTTAGAATTAATTTTCTCATGCAACTGGGTTGGCCTCTTAAAGATTAGTAGAGCTAGTTAGAGATATTTTTTTGCTGACTTTTATTTGTTATCTAATAGCTGTTACCCGCGGCGTTGCCCGCATAAGTGGTGATGAAAACTATCCTATGTGTTAATTTATGTTATCATCTATATGTATGCCAAATTTTGTTTCAACCAGTTCAGTAGTTTTTGCGTGAAAATGTAACAACCAAACAAACATACAAACAAACTTTCGCATTTATTATATTAGTAGGTTACTTATGTTTTTCAATACCTACTCTCTCCTCCACCCAAAGGTTGTCTGGAAGAGATCGCTTGTAGCGATAAGGCCGCCTTTTCACATGTTAGCAAAAAAAATCCTGATATTTTAGTTTGTTATTTTGTGCAATAAAGTGTTTTTACTTACTTACTTACTTACTTATGAGGAGGCCTATGGACAGCAGACACTGCATCAAGCCTTTACATTATGATGATGAACACATATAGTATAAGTTCTATAAACTATATCACTGTCAATAAAACATTAAGTTTATTATCAAATATATACACATATATCACGCCTTTATTCCTTGCGGGGTAGGCAGAGCGCCGACGTCCGCTATCAGGGACAAAATACGGTCGCCATCGCCACGTCTGACAAATATTTGAGGGCCGTTTCAGAAAAATCGCGAATCACTATAGTGACAGGTTGTCAGTCTATCGCCTTAATTTGTAATTTATATAAAACCCTCGAGTCTCTTACTTGCCTCTTACCACACCCGCGGGAAAGAAATGGGGTAATGCAATTTTTTTAAGTGTATTATCCTATGTTAAAACAAAGTGTCAAAGCCTAAAAGCATAATAATAGATCACTAGGCCACCCAATCGCTAGTTATTTGTCCGTCATTACATTACACCACTGAAAGGCGGTCGAATATCGTAATTATATTATTAGAATTACCGCGATGATTGCAGGAAGCGTGTTATTTAACGTTGGCGAGATACGATCTTATCGCTCGATCCTAATGCCTTACGTGTGGATATTATCGTGCCGAAGTTACCTACCTGCCGAAATCGGTCCACCTATCGGGATATCACACATGGCCACACTTTTGATATTGTATACAGTGTGTAAATATTCTAAAATTACAAAAGAAGACTTATTCAAGAAATCTGCCAAACGGTATATATATTTTATTAGTTTCCGATAGCGAATACTCAATAAGTTTGGACCTTCCTTAAAAAAACCGATTAGCTAATTTGAGTTACTATGAAAAGTCCAAACCTTTTTGTTATTTGTCAACCTGTGTTCCTTGGCGAAAATTTTCCTTATCACCTGCCCGTTTTGAAATTTCGTTATCAGACACTCACCACTCACCCTTTATATGTATCAAGTAAATAAATCTAGACTTTAGTTAATAGGATCCAAGCATTAAAGTATTTACTTTGAATTTCATTATAGCACAGTCATCAATTGACGGGTTAGTACTTTAGATTTAGTTTTTGCGGATGTACTTATTAGATTTTTAATGCTAAGCGTGTTAGGTAAATACTGAAATCTAAAATTAAAGTTGTCAGAATTTCCTTGTTCAGATTTGAAGGCCGCCAAGAAATTAATGATGGCGACGTCCATAAAATAAGCCGCGTACAAAGCAAACTTGGAACGATTCATCACTCTGTCGGCTCAGCAAACAGCCTAGCCGAAGTCTTGACTTGAAGGAATAGGAACACCCCTTATAAGGAGTTATTACACAGACAAAGCGACCGTTCTCTATCACGATAATCTGGCTCATTTCAATTTCGTGTTGTGTAAACGCCCTAATGCTCCCCGGTAATGTGACACGCTTGACGATTTTACTCACAAATTGTACGAAACTCTATTAAAATGTAATGACAGCCAGTCTAATAGCAAGGTTATTTAGTAGTTATTATGTTTGGGTTAATGATAGTGCTGTAATTATTGGGCGAGGTGAAACCCCGAAGATGTGTCGAATTGTAACGTCCGTCGTGTACCTAATGCGCGAATGTCTTGGGTAACTTTGCTACCGACAGCAAAGACCGGTGTAGGTAACTAACCTGATATTGTCTTCAACTCGGGATTTTAATTCTCATAACTTAGGTACTTTAAATTGGTGCTGTCACTTTCCGTCAAATATTTTAGTCATGTCTTGTCCTAAAATTTGACGCAAAATACGAAAATAAAACGAGGATCACAATAATGCCGACTAAATTGAGTAGAAATTGAGAAGAACCCATTGAACCCAAAGAACCCATTGACATTTTTAAATATGATAGGACTGAGATATCTCCTATCCTTTTTTAAACCTATTTGACAGAAAGTGACAGCACTAATTTAAGATAAGTCATGAGAATTGAGGGCATTGATTAACTTCAGGAGTCATGATGGTATATGGATAACAAAATCTCCAAACAATCAAACAATTTTAAACGGATTTAAGTTGTGTTTATTTTGGATTTTACAATTCCAACGACAGTCTGCAGTGTGTGAACATATCATTTATATTCCCATACATTATGTCAGGTTCGATAAGGCAGCAATCCTAGCGAGAGAGAAGAGATTAATTTCTAGGAAGATACGGGAAGCCACTGAAATTCAAAAACATCCGAATTTTAACAAATATACTGGATGGGGAATCTCATCAACTTGGACTCCTCTGATTGATTACACAGCAGAAGATCTAGATCCAACATACTGTAAGATACGGTCTCAGCATTCTGCGTGGAACCGGGACGTTACGCTAGGCAATTAAGAAATAGATGGTGGCAGAACAAAAATAATTTAAATTCTAAATAATGACGTCTAACGCCTCAGTCCCTCTGTAAAGAGCTCGATACGTAGGAATTGTAAAATCTGAAATAAACACAACTTAAATCCGTTTAAAGTTGTTTAATTGTGATAAGTAATTGTTGTGCAAACTCAAGAACATATTAAAATCTTCAAACCGATAATTTAAAACTGCAACAACGCACTTAGATCAAACTTGGAGATACTAAGTCTGTATACCTTCAAACCCGGAATTATTTACATCGTATACACATCAATGTGCGCATTTTTAATCGAAAAGCCCTCCAGCTGAAAATTATTGCTTGGCCGACACGCTTTGCTGAAAAAAAACTAATAAGTAGAATAAGATATGCTTTTTGCTTCATTTAAGTAGGTAGGTAGCAACAGGTACATAAGCTTGAGGGTTACTTAATGAAAATGATAGAGTAGGTAGGTACAAAAGTGAGAAAGAGGGTGAACAGAAGATAATAAGAAATTATTGCAACATTGTTTAATGCCAGCGTTAATTCCTAAGTTTATGCTGGTATTATTAATCACTAATCAACCGCAAAATAATTAATGGCTAGGCTTATAATTAAAGTGCGGTAGTCATACACATTGTATAATAAAATCAGGAAGTATTGTCTATAGTTTATAAGGACAAGTACTTATATTTTTGTGACAAAAGCATTTATATTTATTTTCAATAAAACGGACAATTAAACTATATTATTATTTTATTTATTATTATTTATTAATGATGGGTTTGCTCTTGACTCTAGTCTTGGTCATAGGACAGATAACTATAGCTGTTTAATGCCGTGTAATATGATCAAAAGAACACAAACAGAACAAATTATATTCTGCAAATACTTAATACTAAATACTTTTGCACTTAAAACGTAATCGGTGTAGGTACTGTAAAACCGTAAAACACTTGCTCGAGCCAATAATACGCCGGTAATCTAGAAAATTTCCTAATGTCACCTGTATTACTCATTTAAATGATATTACGAAGTTTTTTAGTTTCACCGCATAATATTAGTTAAATGTTTATATATTTGGTCGTATAACTGATCTTTCCAATTTGGTTTGATATGTACCTACCTATCCCAATGAAGTATAGAATAACAGACAAAGTAGAAACAAAACTATCAGCAACATGTCTTGTCTGAAATAAGTAAACATACCAAATTAACCATTAAACATGTTTTGTCTACCTTATCACAATTAATCAGCGATGTGATACTTAATAACTAGTATATTAATTGAAAGAAAGTAAGAAAATTCGTTTATTTTGGTCACAATTAAAGAAGGTTTCTAAACTAAATTACAGAAAGACAACAGAAACCTATTTAAGTAGCTAAAATAGGTCTAAGCATAAGTTACTAAAGTACCGCCGTTCCAATAAGTCGTATTTGACAGTGATCATCTCCATACTAAAAGAGATGTCAACAAAGGAAAATAGACCTTTTGCCATAGTATTATCATGAATCTGACAGCTGTCAAATATACTTTAGCAGCGGTTAGCTGCTCGTTACGCTCGTCTTACGTGGAGACAGGTGTGGACAGCAAAACTGTGATTTATGTAGATATTTTATGGCGAGTTCTACTCGTGAAACTGAACAACTTTTTCTAAAACTTAAATCGAAATATGAAAAAAATATTAGTTACAAAAATTTAAAAAGTGTAACTTTTTATGGGAGGATCTATTTTTTTCATATTTCGTCCTATGTTCCTTTGAGAAAGTTGTTAATTTTGACGAGTGTATCACCCTTAAAAGATTTGCACTTAAATTAATAGTATCTTATATAATTAAATAATAATTAAACACATACATAATATTTGTCTTATATAGGTATACTCAAACACTTTTACTAACCTACCTCTACCTATGTTTATTTGAACCAGTGATTAAGGCCAAAAATGTGAAAGCATAAAAAAAAAGAAAGCTTTACAGACAAAAACTGAAAGGTGGCACCATTACACTGCTCACAGTTTTTCGTGTTTCCATCAAAAACTCGACATCATTAACTTTCCGAACAATAACTCGTTTATGTCTGTCACGACTCTGTCATCAGATGCCACTCGCCATGAAATATGGAAACGGTGTAATTCCCCATATCGGAGGATCTCGCCGAAGATCTGGAGCGACGAACGCATTTTTCGTGAATAATTTAACAGACAATGGACTGTCAACTATTTTTTTTATTCAATTATTTTGGTATTACGTAGCCGTGTCACGAGAAAGCATCATTTGGGCGTTATAGTTTAACGCAGTAGTTCCCAAACTTTTTGATCCTGCACAAAGGTGTCAAATCTTTGCAAAGTGTAAATGATTTTTATGCGACTATAATGCATAAGTTCGAATCAATTGAAGACAATACCTACTAATAATAATAATACATAAATAAACTTAATGAAAATAAAATTTGCCTGACAAAAAATGCACCAATGGTATAAAATTGTAACGCAAGCGAAGCTTGCTCTAAAGTTTCTAAAAGTTGCGGGATGTCAAGAGTCGCGACTAGGTGGGATAGCGCGAGCCAGGCTCTTGCAAAACTCTCGGGTGTCGCTACACACAGTTTTGGAACCCGTGGCTTAAAGTTTGCGTAGGGTGTGTTGTTTACACACAACAGATGCGTTCTTCACGACGCTTTTATTGTTAATTTATACAATGCGTTATTGTAAAAAGTTTGTGAAAAAACGTCTTTCATTCTTGCGCTACATATTTTACAAAGTTGCCCTAGTTGGTACCATACCTATGTAATTTTTATTTCATTAGCACTGTGCGATGTAAGTGTGTATTTTCTTAATTATGTGGCATTTGATATATGTTTATAAATAACATAAAACTATTGACCTGAATGTCTTCAAAAATTCTTCTTACAGAAAGACTTTTGCTGAACTTGCGAAATTGCACCACAGGTTGAATTTGAACCAGCGACTTTCGCTATCACTAGTAGCGACGCCTCTACAAAGAAGTCGTGTTTTAAATTTTTGTACAAAAAGAGTTGTTTGTCTAAACAAGTGACATTTCATCGGACCTTTATTTGGCACCGGTAACACCAGCTAACCAGCTTGCAGTGTAAGCGGATTCCCAGAGGTCGGCCGACCTTTTATTTTTGCTCGAAGAAGGTCCCGGATTGATTTACGGGACGAAGTGCGAGGAGCCGGTGCTTGGATTAAAGTTGCTATTATACTACCCTGCCTTAGAGCCCAATTCAGCATACATGGCTGGATATTTTATGGGTGTAATTTAAATAAACTGAAGATACCCAGCAGTGTATGCCAAATGGAGGTCTGTCTGCAAGGTAGTGTAATAGCCGTCTTAAGCCGGGCGGGTCTAAGCCGTGTTCGGGGATTACGCAAAACACACCCCGCGTGACACGTGACGTGGCCCGCGTGTCGTGTGCCGAATTGAGAACAGCCCGGCCGCTGCCCACGCTAATGGAAGGGTTAAAAGAGTCAGGTGTCTTGTCTACCATGTTAAACAAAGCATAGGTAAAAGTGACAGATAAATAGCTCCTGCTCTTGTAGAAGTAAATGTTGAAGTGACCTGCATATAATTTGATTTCCGTAAAAATTATGTGATCTTTGCAAAGCGTAACTAAAGCATACCTAAACGCTCATTTTACATATTCTTTTACATACAATCATAATAATGCACGAGTAAATTTTTTGGATATCTGAAAATCGTTATAAAATCTTTGCATCGGCGTCCGAGATAAGATCAAGCTGAACCTTAATTTTAAATCTTTCTTTTTTGTTTAAGTTATTACACCTATTAAGCGTAAAGTAAGAAGACACGTTCGCCATTAAAGGCAGTCTGGGCAGAGCGCGGGATATTATCGCGCCGCTTGTTGCCCGCGTAAAATAATAATAGCCGAACTTCCGGTGCCGGCGGCGCGGAAAACTTAAACGAAAAAGGAGGGAAACGCCCCCGGCAGCGCTCAACTTTGTTAAACCGCTCAAATGTGACGTCACTTAATTTATTAACACATTCCTACCTCGCCAGGAAGAATTCCCAGGTTTTAACGACAGTTTTTCTTCGTGCGCTACGGGCTACGACAATTCGTAGACCATCGTAGACATGTAGCAACGACCGTTTGATTTAGTTATAATTGCTAAAGTACTCATATTCTTTCGAAAGTAGTACGGTTGTGTTACTATGTAAGAGTTTGTTTGTTCATGTAAGTGTACATACCTGGGTGTCTAGTTTTGCGGTCGTGTAGGCGAGGGGTTGCGACAACGCACCCCCAATATATCATGTCACGCATCGTCCACTTCGACATCCACAAACTGAAACTTAAAAACTGCTCGCCAGTACAAATACAAACAGAACTGGAAAATCAATAACCGAAACCGCAGAGAGTGGGGTCGAATAAATACTCGTTCGACTATCCAATAAAACACGTGAATCGTTTACAATTAAGGCTTTAAATCGGCAATAGGTGTTGCCATAAATTGGAGGAGAAAACAATCAGCGTACGCGCGTCGTTGGCAATTAGCGTCGCTGGCTCGATAAATTTGCATTAATGCTCTCGAAAAATCCGAGTGGCCATAATTTTCGCGTGGCATGTGTTCTGTAGTGCGCGCGCTAGGTTGCGCCGCGCGGCGCCGCTCGTCGCGAGCTCGACTGCGTGTGAGAGAGTTATCTACGCTGATTTGAATGGTAACTAACAATGTATCGTATAATTTTTGGCTTCACTTATGAGTGAAAATTAACAATGTTACAAATGGTCTATCGAGTATGAGAGTATATTTTTTGAACGAAAAGGAAACAAAACGAAAACCTAGGTAAGTAATAGTTTTTAACTATAAAATGGGCATTCCTGTCCGTAAAACATCACAATAACTACTAACCTGCCTACCTTATTGGTTTTCAAGCGGAGTAGATTTTTACTTTGGTAAGTAAGTATACACACTCATAGGTATATTTGCTGTGTAGGCGCGTTATGTACAGGACTTTTCTAATCACGTCTGTCGTAAATTGATATCCTACAAATTTTTCAATACAGACACTGGCCACTAACAAAATATTGTCCAACGAGGGGTTGTCCATACATTACGTCGTGCGATCCGACACGTTGGATTGCGCGTTGTCGATTTACGCGGATCGTGCCGTGATTTACGTAACGCCCCCCGCCTCGCTGCACTTTACACTTTTGCAGCTGTGCGCACCAACGCCTATTAATTGATATTGGCAACGACGCACTGTGATCAAATTTTTTTTTTTTATTAAATTTCTGTAAAAAATGTATAAAACTTAAAAATATTTTTTCAATGTTTACAAACACGTTACGTAGGTCCTAAAACTATCTTTAGGTCAAGACATGACCGCATAAGAAAAAACCATCCATTCCACCCAGCCAAGATACCTTTTATTCAAGACACTGTCTAAGTAATCTCTGTTAATTGTATTTAAAATAAAAATAAAAAATAACTTACATCCATAATTACTTGAAAACATTGCGTGCGAGTTAAAATAATTTCACTTACACTAATATGATTCTTCTGTCGTATATTATTAACCCAGCGACTACATTGTAAACTCAACCTGTTTTCCGTAGCATAATGTTAATGTTAGTAATTAATATTTTCTTTTTGTGCTCTGAAAAAAATATGCTGCAGGCATGTTTCAAGTTGCTATTACACTAACCTGTCGACAGGGCTCGATTCGCTATTCATTAACGGTTGTGTTGAGTCTTTGTAATGACATCCCCAAAATAACCAGCAAGGTATGTTGATCCGGGCCCTTTTGGCATGGTAGTTTAATAGCAACTTACGAGAAAATATTGTAACGTAGGCGTGGAAATCAATTTAGTTTACTAATAGGCCCCTCCTTGCGTCGCGAGCTGGTGTCCTGCCCACCTGACGCGTCTTGATAAACCAGAACCAACTAACTGGTTTCAGGAAAACCTGCAATACCTATGAGTGTTTTTAAAATGGCGCAAAACTTCTCATGGGTATATCTATTCAGCCCATGAACCTAGCCAACTTTTGACAAGCCTCTTTTCGAAATTTAAAAAATACTTTTTCAGTTTTCAGCAACAGTAGGGACTATCGAAGAAACTTGAGCTTTTAAAACTTAATCGGCTGCAAGCATAGCTTTGAAAACAACTCCACACATTTTTAATCTGACCAATTGCGGAGGCAATGAGCAGTTTGTTTTTAAGAGTTTATGATAGAGACATGTTTTACAGTATTGTTAAAATATTTTTTTTGATTGAATTAGATAGAAAGGTATTTAGCTTCTTCCGCACTTATGATGGCTAGTAATGCAGCTAGTTGAATGCACCACGCGTACGGCCGCAAGTTAATGCAAATGCACAAGCGATGCACATTGGTGTGATATCACTCACTTGGTATTATAAAACCAAGTAGCCTCAGACATGACGTTGTCAGCCTGTTCATATTCATATTCATATTATATTAACCTGTGTAGTAGAAAAGAAGAAAGAAATGTGTTTCTTTCTTTCTTTCTTTTTGCATACACAGACGAGACACAAGAACCAGCTAACCAGTTTCATAGCCAGCTACCGTCACCGCCAGTTCGTCAGGTCGTTGAACGACTCGGTGTCTCACACGAAAGAGAAGAAGCTACCTACCACTACTTTTCTTCTCTTTAATGCCGCGTCACATACTCAAGCTCTAGGCAGGGAAATAATAAAGGCAGCAGCGCGAGCATGTAAACAGGTCACTCTCGCTACTATTCGTCCTGCCGCTGCCATTTCCTGTGCTCCCGCGAATGTTGGTTTTTCGTGCGCGAGTGAAACAACTGGCAGCACGAGCATATGAGCGGAATGTATGTCTCTCTCACTCACTCGTATTGCTGCGAGAAGAGTATGATGGCAGTGTGAGGACACTTATTCGCGTTAATACTTCCGCAGAAGTATTTCAGCCAATATTCGCGGCAGCGGCGGCAGAGGTAGGAGCTACACGTGAACGTAGGATATAATAATGTTAAAATACTTGTGATATAATGTTACAAAACAGGATTCATAGCAACTTTAAAATACATATCATCAAATCAGCTCATCAACAAATGATGACCAATGTGGCGCAGTGGTAGTGCGACTACCTGCGTTGCAAAGGTTCCGGGTTCGATTCCCGGTTGAGCACTCACACACAACGCTCATATTTATTATTTTAGAATTTGTTCCCAGTCTGGTAAATACATTTTTGGCTGAGCGATCTGATTATATAAAAAAATAATCCGTAAGGGCACGAAACCGCCAATCTCGGTTGCTGTCTATGATTATTTAGACGGCGGTCGTTAGACAACCATGTCAGAAGCCAACTAGTAGTAGGTGGTTTAAAATTTCTGACATTAGGGTTTATAGTATTGTTTATTGACTCGGTGTCCCATACGAAATAAACAACACATCCTCACTAAACTAATCGTTACCTATTCCATTATATCACCTATTCTAATCTAATTCTAATGCAAAGTTGGAGCCGATAAAATGTCAACTTTAACACCTTGAAACTGCTTTTTTATTTCTATTTAATACTATATTTATTTGAAGTAGATCTTAGATTTGTTTCAATTTGATATTTAAATAGAGAAGTAGAGGACGCGGCGGGTGCCAAGTGGTTCAATAAAATTAAAGCGTGTGTTTTTTTTGTTTTAAAGATGGCAATCGTCGTAATGCCGACACTTCTGCCAGCGTCAACTTAACGAAATCGCAATAAAAACGGCAAAATACCAATAAAGAAAAATAAGAAAAAAGAAACAGTCCTTCTTTTTCGTGAATTAGTTTCAGAATGTATCAATTACATATTAGCAAATCAAACAAACAAATCTTTCCCATTTATTAAAGTAATGACTGTATATACAGATATAAACTGCATTTTTGGTTTTCAGTTCTTCTTCTTCTTCTTTTAATTTATGGCTTTTGCAGACAAGCAATTCAGCCAGTGTCACGTGGAATGAGCTAATCACGTCATAGAGAAAATTTTAAAGCCAAAGGGGAAAAAACATACGTAGGTCCTGAAACAAATACAGACATCACATGAACAACACAAAACAAACACAATATAATTCGACAATTAGTTATAATAAGTAAGTAAATTACTAAATACATTAGTAATACTACAACTTTATATTATTACAGTTAATAAATTTAGCCAATATTATAAATAAACTTTTTGAGGGTATATATAGTAAGAAGATAATTCAAATTTATCGGAAGTGCAACATCTTTGCATTTGGACAGCAACGTATATAGCGGTGGACATTTGTTGTTAAGGGGACAGTTAAAAATAATATGATCTGCCGGGTTTTCAGTTAGATAAAATAATGTTTCCTTGTTCATTCATTCATTCATTCAACATTGTTACAAAAAATATTATAAGAAAACAAAAAGCCGTAAAATTGCGATGACGCTGGTATAAAATAAATAACGCCGTTATGATTCATAAAACTCACATTCTTATTTTTAGTGGACAAAATGGGCTGTTTTGTATTCAATATATCTATTTGTTATTATTGAATATTTATAGGAAGCTATAAACTTTGGTAACAACTGTGATGCCTATTTTATTCCTTACAGAAAAAGTATTTTACAAACTCTGAGATTTAGTTAAAGAGTTTGAAATTTTGTGGAGACGTTAACAGCCATATTAAATAACATCTCTATAACCATAAATAGGAATCGTAAAGTATTCGTTAGTAGTTTTTGATCGTACGTCTGTTACCTACATGTAGGGCTGTCATATCATAACAATCGAGCAACGGTTTACTAAGGGTTTGGAGTTTGTTACCGTGTAATGAAGTAGGTCTTGAGTTTAATAGTTGAATTTTTAGCGAGTCAGATATGTTTTAATCGCACATCTCCAATAACGACATTCTGAAATGAATTCCATAAAATAGACATTTGTCTTGTTTTGTTCGTAATTTACAGTAGCACTACTTTATACTATTTAATCCATTTTGCGTTGTCTTGCGTTTATTTCGTAAAGTTTGGGGATGTGTCTATTTGTGGGAGACGTCCTTATACTAGGTATACTAGTACGTTATGTCACAACGGAGCACTCTTCACTACAGTTTTCTTACAATGATCATGCAAATAGAGCTCTTCAAGAACATTAGTATACCACCAGCTGGACACTACGAGGATAGTTGCGTCCGCGCTGGCCGGAAGAGTCCCGCGTTGACGCGCAGCAGGGCGCCACACACTAAATATATGGAAATATTCAATTTTATAACATTCCAGAGTGAGATAACATCAGTGCGTCGATTTGATATTTTCGGCGGGAAATATATATCGGGTCTTAATTTATCCGGTCTTCAAGGAAAGCCTGCCTGCCTTGGTCAGATTATATTTGAGTTACTCCATTCGATTTTGAATTTGCTTTTACCAAGATGGCAAGATGCCGGCCATATGAGTAAGGCTTTAATTTTAAGTACCTGCGATGGTTTTATCTCCGAGTGTAACGGGAGGTAAGGCCATCACTGATACCGTACTAATAGCGAAAGTCGCTGGTTCAAATCTTGCCTTAAAAACTGTTGTCCAACACAGTGCAGTGTTTAAAAAATTTATATCCTGGTCTGGGAAAGTTTGGCTTTAATCTAAACCAAGAAACTAGTTGAATCATTTGATCATACCTTGTATGTTTTTGGTGGTAAGGTGATATTATATCGGAGTTGAATGGAGGCTGCGCCACGCTGCGCGCGCGCCTGCAAACATCGTAACTTAACACTTAATCATTTACGAGGACACTTTATAGCGCCCGTGGGGTTACCACGTTTTGTCCACTGTCCAGTGGGCATATTGGGATTCAAAGAAAAAAAAGGAATAATAATTTCATAAAAAAAAACAAACCGTTTTGTTGCATGTGTGCGCGCGTTGATGTCTTTTGTAAGAAATTAACAATTTTTATGCGCAACTTAAGGATCTTTGTTTTAATGAACAAACTGATATATCTTCGATGAATGAGTTCACTTATCTGACATTACATTCAATAATCTGACTGTCCGTAAGAAAGATGGTTCCGTGCTTCGGAAGGCACGTAAAGCCGTTGGTCCCGGTTGCTATCTATGTCTATGATTACTTAGACGGTGGTCGTTAAACAACCACGTCAGAGCCCTACTACTAGTAAACGGTTAAAAACTCTGACACCAGGGTTCGTCGGGTCGTTGGACGACTCGGTGTCCCTCACGAAAAGAAGAAGATTCAATCCTTAGGCGCTAAATGTTCCAAATCCTGATCCTGTGTCACGTATAGTGACTACAGTAAGAAAATTATCTAATACCACATAGAACAAATTGTTCAATTCCTCCACAATACCACACGCGAGGTGTAAATGCTTCATATATTACTCTCTCGAGTCTAGATCTCTAGATCTCATGCGCCCACGCATCGGGCGTGACAAACAAGAAGCCAAGGCCTTATTCACTAACCATTTTCTGTTTAATCCCGTGTAATGCTGGCTAAAAATAGCATCACCCTATTTCTTTCCTGTCGTAAGGACTCGAGGGCTACATGTGTATTGCAATTTTAGGCGATGGACTGATAACCTATCACTATGGCGATACACAATTTTCCGAATGACCCGCAAATATTTGTCTGACGTGGTGAAAATGACCGTTTTTACGACTGTTTACGCTCTGCCTACCCCGTTAGGAATTATAGGCGTGATTGTGTATGTAATATGTATGTATGTCATGTATGTATTTTTTTCTCTGTTTAATGCCGCGTGATGCCGGCTTAGAATAGCATCATCCTATTTCTTTCCCGTGGGTGTCTTAGAAGACGATAAAGGGACTCGAGAGTTACCTACATGTGTATTGCAATTTTATGCGATGGTCTGACAACCTGTCTCAATGGTGATGCATAATGTTCTGATTAACCCTCAAATGTTTGTCAGGAATAAATGTGCCCATTTTCACGGTCGTTTACACTCTGCCTAACCTACAAGGCATATAAGCGTGATATATGTACTCGCATGTATGTATTTTCTGTTTAACTTTTTTTATCTTCTTCAATAGAGTACGTACGATACCTGCGAAAGTACGTGCGATGAAAAACGCGATTAGTTGTTGGTTGATCCTACTTCATCTATACAAACAACTGTTAGTATTAAACCTCTTGTAATACCATAAAAAATATTGCTGTTCCATACATTCATTTTGGTGGAAAGTTATTTTGTTGAAAAGTAGAATCAGTTTGCAGAATATGCGTACTGCTAGTAGTTGAATTGAATACGGCTGCAGGATGGTGTGACCCCTAATTTATAGTACTGCTCTCAACGGTTGACTTATGACATCTGCCGCGACTGGTCTCTTAGTGGCTGTGTTTGTTACTACTCTTTCACTCCGGGTATTTTGATACCAGTAGCCTAAATAAAGGTTTAAGGCTTGTAATAAAAAACGCAGGACTTCTTCTGGTAGTGCCTCTCCAACTAGTGAAGTTTGGCAATCAGCTCCGCATATTTCCTTCTATATTTAGCTTTTATATATTATAATATTAATATTCCTTTATGCATTTTTCGATATTTAATTTTCAATAAAAAAAAGAGAGAATATTTTAAGGGTTTACCCACCAGTAGGTAAATCTAAACAATATTTCCATTCGACAAATTATAACTTAATTTTATTTAAATAAAATTATTTGGATGACTACGTTGACTAAAAGAATCTGTTCAGGTTCGAAAAGAATCTGTTCAGGTATGTTCGACCTACGAAAACCAGTAAACCATGAAGTTTACTGAAAATTTTGGAAAAATTATAGTGGAATATCTTGTAATTTTCTGAAATAAAGGAGAAATCATAATGGAAGTTCTTTTCATTTTCTGAATTTAAGAAGAAATGATAGCGGTAGTTCTTGTCATTTTCTGAAATTAAGAAGAAATGAGAGTGGAGGTTCTTGTCATTTTCTGAATTTAAGAAGAAATGATAGCGGTAGTTCTTGTCATTTTCTGAAATTAAGAAGAAATGAGAGTGGAAGTTCTTGTCATTTTCTGAATTTAAGAAGAAATGATAGCGGTAGTTCTTGTCATTTTCTGAAATTAAGAAGAAATGAGAGTGGAAGTTCTTGTCATTTTCTGAATTTAAGAAGAAATGATAGCGGTAGTTCTTGTCATTTTCTGAAATTAAGAAGAAATGAGAGTGGAAGTTCTTGTAATTCTCTGAATTTAAGAAGAAATGAGAGCGGAAGTTCTTGTCTTTTTCTGAAATTAAGAAGAAATGAGAGCGGAAATGCTTGTCATTTTCTGAAATATAGGAGAAATGAGAATGGAATCTCTATCATGCCATTCAAATGCTGGGCTGGACTTTAGATTCCTAATAAAACACGAATATCTTATATAACAAATAATTATCGAACACCGTTTCAGCTCTCAGTGGTAGTGTGGATACACAAAGGGGTCTTATCAATGGCACTGGCAGTGACATAAAGTCGCCAGTAATCCTTGCCAAACTCCAGACAGCGAGAGCCCACGAGAATCGCAACTTTGGGGTCAATTCTTTCGTACACTTTAGAGATCGTGACACTTAAGAAGTTACACAAAATTACGAGACGTCGTCCAAATAATAGCTGTCGTGTATGCAATCACTCAATTCTGTCAATCACTTGACATTAGGTAATATGTTTTTTTTTTCTCCACGGGAATCCCTTCGGGTGCAGACTCTAGGCATGAAAACTTTTATTACTTTTAAATAGAGAATGGAAAACTAATGCTTGCATACTTTTCCATTCAATTCTTTTTAATATTAAAAAACAACTGTCTAATTCTCCTATATCTTATATAAACATTTTAACTCGTCCTAAAGTGACTGAATGTTTACAACATTAGCAAAGAGAATGATCCGTAGAATCGAGGCCGTTGTGACAAACTTCCAACTTACGACCACTGCACAAAGCGCTTGTTACTCAGCAAACTGGCTACCTACCACATCACCCCATAACACAGTTCATTATTTATATTAACAGTTTAGCAGTCAAACCCAGCTTATACCCGCGTGAATATGCGTGGGCATTATTTGTACCCTTGTTAACCGGCCAGGATATTATAAAAATGATTCCTTTATACGTGCTGTGACACACGCTGGAAATTGGTCGGCTAATTTATGGTGATCATAAAAAAGGACTGGAAGGTGCAGGTTGGAATTTCATTCATAAGCGCGTTTGGGTGTTTATGGATGGATGTTTTCATTAATTTAACGCGTTGGATGCCACCGAGGTGTCGGGTGACGCGGCTTCGGGTGTCGGGTGTTGGGTGTCGGGTGTCAGTGGACAGCAGATCTGAGATAGCTGGCTCGTGCTGCGACTACTGTGCTGTGTTGTGTTCTCGTCGTGATTGAGTTTTCTGCCACACCCGATTCGATGAGCTAAAATGAACGAAAGGCTTTTTTCAATTATTGAGTTGGGCCCGTTGTAGTACCTAGTGCTCGCTCTCTCTTTTTCCTAACTAGCCTAATTTTGACAAGTGTCTACTGTATGAACTTCCAAACCACTAAACAAAGAACAGTATATGACATTGTTTCTATATCAATCTTAAACATACAGAAAAACTATTAAGCTGTATTATGTGATTGTAAAGGTTCATGTTGGCATGTGTTTGTGCAGGTAGGCCATCATTATAGATATCCCTATTGATATTTCCACAGCAGTAATTAAGCGAGGACATGGCCACCTGATTGTAAATACACGCGCAACTGTTCAGCATGCTCAAATAGACCTACATCAGTCGTAGCCCTTACGCATTTCTTACATCAATAATACTCGTAGAGCTGCATTGCGACTCGTGATCGAAGTGTGGTTATGGTTATTTGCATAATAAATCAACCATCATTCCTTGGGAGTCAAGTGCGTGACTTAATTTATAGCAGCGATCAGTGGGAAATAATTCTTAGACATTTCAGAAGAGGTCCATTAGTCACTGCGTCGGTGGCGCTGCCATACCGGGGCAGCTACGGGGACAGACAGCGAGTGAGGTTGCAGTGACTGTCTGCGGGGCGGCGCGCACGCATCATCAGATAAGCGACAATAAGTCGATACGCGCTCCAAATAAGCCCGAAGACGCATTAGTCACCGCCGCACGCCGCACCGACAGTTCGCCTAATCCACTCAAAACATTCGGAGACATTTGTCGGCCCGCCAGGGATCGGGTGATCGATAGCGCGACTCTCCACAAAACGATAGATAAAAGCCGATAAGTCAGAAGAAATATGACGCGAACAAAATCGGAAGATGTACGTAATAAGATAAAAGTCATGCAGTGATTCGACCGCGGATTCGCCGCGGCATAATTTATGTGACAACGCGTGATGGACGAGCGGCGACTTTCGGTAAACTATTTACATACGGCGGCGGCCCGCCGGATTGGGTTCTGTTGTGACAGAGGGTGGGGCTTATACCGAAAACAAATGCCACTGTTATTTATTAGGTTACGGTGCTATTAAGCCTAAGACGGGAATTATGGTTTGGGTTAGTGGTGGCTTCAGTTAGCAGGGACAAAAGGTGGATCAAAGTTCATGAATAAAACAACGTTTGAAAAACTGTTTTTAATGATTATATTGTTTTTTCTGCAACAAGCGGAACGCATTTGAACTGAAAATCATTGTCAGAGTCGAAATGAATCATCCTAGAAACGTTAGAAGCTGAAGCGCTAAGCTAATCGCTGAACTGTACGGCATAGTTTTGCATTATTTTGCACAACAACCGCTTAAGACCACAACTTTCCATTTTCACGAGCAAACGGAACGCACGCGAGCATGAAAACCATTCTAAGATCCGTTTGAGAAGAAGCAATCTAAGTCGCCGTGCTTTGGGAATTGGCGACCTCCGCGGCACGGGACTGATTCAATTAGAGACATCGCCGCGGGAGCGCTCGGGATGATGCCGTGAGGTCTTGAGCTGGATGAGAGCGGAGAGCGGGCGTGGTAGCGGCGGGCGACGCTGAGTCGCTCTCTATGCGAGCGCTCTTCTCTCTCTTTTCTTGTGGAACACCGAGTCGTCAAACGACCCGATGAACCCTGGTGTCAGAGTTTTTCAACCGCCTACTATCACTAGTAGGCCTCTGACATGGTTATGTTACGACCGCCGTCTAAGTAATCATAGACAGCAACCGGGACCGACGGCTTAACGTGCCCTCCGAAGCACGGTACCATTTCTTTTCGGACAATCAGTTGGTTCATCCTGCAATGTCCTAACCAGACCGGGAACAAATTCACAAAGTGATAAACATCAACTTTGTGAGTGTCAGATCGAGAATCGAACCCGGAACCTTTGCGTCGCAGGCAGTCGCACTACCACTGCGCCACGTCGGCCGAGCGCTGATCGCTCAGTGTTGCGGTGGTTTAGTATTGTGTCAAAGAGTGCGAATAAAGGGTTACGAGAGTTCGGCTGACTGGAGTGCGACGCTGATGTCATTGATATTGATATCACTTCAATAGAAATCTATTCATTTGAACACTCTGCTTGCCGCGCAGCGCACCGCTGTCATCCAGTTTAGGCCTGAAGCCGGCGCGCTGCCGCCGCCGCCGTGCGCTGCCGAGCGCTGCCGTGACGCGTCGAGACGGCGGTGTCACGCCCGTCAAGTCGTAGGCGCTCAGTGTCTTCAGGTCTTGTCTTGAAAAGGATAGTCGCATTAGTGGCCTTAGTTTATTTTATAGTCTATCTCTTGGGTTAACTCGACCCATGCAATTCAACAACGTACTCTTAGTTTAATAAATCTAAACAATTTGTTTGCGAAAGTAGCTACTAATAAGTACTAATGCAACGTATCTAACCTCAAAGATAGTAATGCAAGCAGATTCTTAGAAGCCATACCTTACATTGTTATAGAAATGTGCAGGATGGCAATGAAAATAGATTCCTATGAGTACTACCACCTAAGTATTTTAAATTACCTACTGAAAAAGTTTGTTTATTTGGGAAAGGAAGCAAGCCATTTGACTTGAAAACGAACAAAAAGCAGTGACAGAAGGCAATTTGTTTTAAAATAAAACCACCAAAATATATTTGCAATTTCGATTTAAAAGGGGCAGCATTGAGGAGGTGGGGGTAAGGTCACAAGCTTGTAGGTGAAAACGTTAGACGAGCGACAATCCCGGCGGAGACAGCGTCGCAGCTCCGGTTTTTATCTGCTTCCTCGCCGGCAACCGGCAGGCAGCCGCGGCTCGCTCGACCGTATAATTGGATGAGAACGACGCGATCCCAATAGCGCGCCCTTATCTGTTCGCGGCAAATCCACCCCCCCGAAACCCCCGGCAATAAGTTTTTAGTGAGTAATTCAAGATAACCCCTTGATGTTGTTCATTTTCACACTTCCTTTCGCGAGAACAGCTCTTTATTGCGTAATATGTAACTGTCTCGTCGCCGACGGCGGTCCCGGGGGCGCAGACTAACTTCGTCCCTTTTATGATGTTAATGCAATCGCCCCCGACCCTCCCTGGATAATGATAATTGCTTTTTCCAAAATTATTGTTTGATGTTGTCGCTTTAATGTCGTTTCCTGAACTGCTGTAAATAGCGTTTTAAGTTACGTTAACAGTTCGTAGCTTTAGGTATCTTACAGTTTCATTCCGATACAGGGTTAAATTATCGACGTTGTAAGAAAGAAAAATAAAAATGTTCACAAAGTATTGCATCAAAACGCTGACTTGGCCATTTTAAAAAGGGAACAAATAACAGAAAACATATTCCTGCGTTGGCGTTTTGTTATTTCCTTTAGTTTTCCTGGGCGAAGCGGGAGGCTGCGAATTGTCGTCGTATTAGCCGGTATCAGATGGGCGCTGGGCACTCGGCCGCTGCTATCTGCCCCGTTTCACCCCTCCCTCCCCTCTTCATGTGGGGGTGCTCTGCTCTGTGCCTCAGCTAAAATCTCTAACTCTGTTTCGCAGCATCAGCTGGTTTTCATCTCGCTTTTATTTTGCTTTGTGTGGGCACATTAGAACTAAACATTACATTCCTAGCCAGAAACTTAGTATTCTACTTAGGTTGAGGTTTGTTCGCCAACTTTCTAAGTATTTTATATTATTTTTAGGATTGTTTTAAAAAGTTCTGCTTCATAACAAAAAGAGAACTTGTATTATTTGTTCAGCACAGACTTATTTCTTGTTTTTGCTTTTCGAACTTATCCTAATAATAAACTGGTTGAATAAGTCGTTTAACTGCACAGCTAGCTCTTTAATCGAAGCTAATTCAACCACACGACTAAACGTCTATTAGCTAGTTAGTTTAAGATAACGTTCTACATTACAATAAGGCATTTACTTACAGAGAAAAAATACGCATTATTACGCCAATTGATAGCGTTTAACATCTGAGGATTTCTCAACTAGCCTCGCAAGGTAATTAAATTAGAGTTCTTGTAGTCTCGCAACCTTACTCGCCTTTCTTTTCGGACCCGTATTCCTTTGAAATACGCTAAAATAAGCGCCACTAGCACCGCAAATATTTTGTCCAAACCTTCAATCAAACTCCTAGATCGTCATCTATTGATGATTTTTAGTACCTACTTTCTGTCAACTTTTTAAACAGTTGCCAAAAAGGGCCTCAGTAAGCGTCGCTTAGCCAACTGGTTAACGTTTAATTTGTAGGGTGACCATCAGTGATGTGGTGAAGTGTTGGCGCGGTGGTCGTCACTTTAATCATCATCATCCATCCACATAATAGTAATTCTCACCATAGTCATACCCATCATCAGCATTGTCATCCTTATCATCATCATCAGTCATCATCACCATATTTATTTACACACGGTTTTATGATGATGATGGTTATAATGATGTGGACAACGATGCGATGATGATGAAGAGTATTGATGATGATACCAATGACGATGATGTTGATGACTATGATAAATTTTAATCATGCTGATGATAACTGACCATGAAATTGATTACTATTATTATTATTATGTTGGTACGTTTCCGAATCTCGGGCCCACAGGGACCCGGTCCTTTGAGGCATGAGTGGGGCCGAAGCCAACAGCACAGAGGCCTTTTTGCACCAAATAATGTGTTGTGATTATTATTATTTTTTTATTAATGATGGGTTTGCTCTTGACTCTAGTCTAGGTCATTTATTATTTTTGCAAGTCAACATAACAAAATACAATATTTAAGACTTTGTGGCTGTCGCCATTTTGTAATCAAGGCGACACTAGGGCCATGGTGATCGAGAAAAATACCAAGTCATTCAAACAGAGGTTTTTCAATCAGTTATATTGTTGGATGTTTGAAATACTCTAAAATGCCAAATTGAATGGCGTTGTTTGATTAACGAGCTAGCTGTGCAACTAAGCGGCTTTTTTTAACTAGTTGGCTGAGACATACACCCTCAGAAATATAAAAAAATTCAAGAAATTATACAATGGCTAAAGGCACTGAAATATCAGTTTTTCATTTTTCGATCTGTTGTCATATTCTAGCGTTATCTGATGGGCTTACATCTCTTGTTTCTAAGGTAGATGCTTGCTGCAAAGCGTAGACTTAGCTGTTATAGTATGAGATTAGTTGGCAAAATACCCATTTATTAAGGTAGACGATAAATTTACTCTACAGCTGAACGAAATTATAATTACAACAAGTAATAATATCATCCTTTTTGTTGCCTACAAGTTACTGTGTAAATATAGCTTTTCCAACATTAATTACGGGAAATCCTTTTACCATAAATACGAGAGAAAATATTTGATAACAAATTACATTCTAAACACGCCTTCAACATAAACCTTAAATAACGCAAAATTAATTTAGAAGTTCGTAGAACAATTTCGTCAGATCAAAAACATGATTCGAGCTCATCTTCAGGGGATCAATACGGAGGCTCCGCACAGGGAGTCGAACTCACGTCTCGCCAGCTCTCATTTAGGGATCCGCCGAAAACGTTTTTTTATTGTGTTCATTATTTTGAAAGAAATTGCGAGAGCATTAAGTTGAGTATAGGGTGGGACGCGACGAGCCTATTACCGGCAGCCTTGTAATCTGCAGCCTCCGCTCCGCTCGCCGCCGCTCCGACGCTCCAACTCTGCAACACATATCAATTTGTTAGCGAATTCTTGCTCACAGACATTCCGATTGGCCAGTGACAAATTATTTGCAAAGTTTGTTACGCCTGCCGTAATCATAAGGCTGGAAACGAATCGAGACGATTCTCGGGTTTATGAAATCCAGTTTAAAATGACGCTGCGTCCGGCAGACTGCGCGTCCGTGGCAGCATAAACGACCCATCGGCGGTGCACCAGCCCTGTAATTTGCCCCCTAATTTGACCGTTTTAAACCTGTGATCCAAATTAGAATTTGCATAAAATTGTTAATGACAGTTAACGCAATATTCGACGTGTTAAAATTGGCGTCTATTACATTTTTATTACCTACAGACTCTACTTTATTAGCGATGATGGACTTTTTGTTCAGTCAAAAAAAGTTGATTAGTTACTTAGTGGCGTCGAGGACATGCACCGAAAATTTCGTAAAGTTTCGCCTAGATGTGGATTGGAAACATGTTGGGTGGCAATAATTACTTACCCTAACACTTTATTATAGTCTAAATAATGATTATAAGTGAGTGAGAGCTCGGTCGGTGGCGCGGTGCGGGGCCTGTAATCTCGAGCCGGCCCCCAATCACGCATTTCTCACCCGGGCGCGTTGAAAAAATAATACCTCCTGAGATTTGTCTATAATTTGCTGGATGCCGCCGCTGCGCCCACGCCGTCTGCCCACCCGACCGACCGCCCAACCGCGCGTGCACGCGGCAACGTCCCGGCTTCCTACAACTGCTGCACTCCAATTCTTTTGTTATTATTTTATTTAGACAGTGGCTTTCTAATAGCTACTATTATTTTTAGACAGCATCCGTTTTTGACTACCGACAAAGTTTAATACCGTTTTCACTGACAGCGATAAAATCGATGATGCTGCTCTACATTTACCCAAATATCATGAAATACATTGTATTGCGCATATATCTCGTCCATCATAATGCTCTATTCATACTAGACGTGTTGTGTTGTGACCACATCAAATATTTCCAATTCTATGGGAAATTAGCCGCGAAATTCGTGTATGGTATGGGTGATATTTTGACGTTTGAGTGACAGTTACTTTCAATAAAGAATTATGCGTAACCAACAACTGTCGGAAAGTCGAAAATGTATTGTTCGATATAGGTAACAATGTAGCGCTATAAAAAGCGAGTGGATGTAAATATTTAATAAGTGGTTGTTTTGTTGAACGCCGGCGTAAGGGACGTCGATATCTGTTACGCCAACTCTGATAAAGTCAAGCTGTACTGTGAAGTTGCGTTTTTGCGTCTCAGACTCGTCCGGCCACACAGCTTGTACTGTCAAAGAACATGAACGATTGCTTTTTGAACGCTACCTACCGTCACCTCGCCCGCAACTCCTACAGACAATGTCCATTCAAGTAAGACAAGATCGTGTTATGCTGCCACAGAATCGATGTTTATCTTTATTTGACGAAAAATCCCGAGCACTTTTTCGTGGACGGACATTTCGTTTTCTCTTTTACTCGTCTTGTTTTTATTGCAATAAAAGATTATCGAAATACAGTGGCTGCAGGTGGAGTAGTGATCGACGTTCGATAATTCGGATTGACAGGCAGAGAGCCAGAGATTTAAAAATACTATGTTCCCAGGCGTATCGGAACACCGTGAATTTTGTTGTTAGTTTTGAATACCTTTATTTCAGCAATACTCTTTAAGACCTCCGCTTGAAATATGTCACCGTGAAAATTAAATGCTAGACATAAACCCGAGTCATTTGCAGTGCCTATACACCTGAGTAGATAATAGCAGTATCTCGTTTCAGCGTTGAAAGTGCTCAAAGTGTTGTTCTGTCGCGCCCCAAGGCATGGCGACCAGAAGATCGATTTTTGAACGTCAATGGATGACATGGGCTTTGTGAACTCGGTATTTAATTTTATGTGTAAGTTATAGACATGTTATAGATAACTCATTTTTTTTTGTAGGTATTTGATTAAACTATTTAGCAACTATACGTACCTACGTATAGCAGCCGATAACGTACCTTATAATTTATAACTATTAATGAACAGACTTACTCGCAAAATATTAAATGCTTTTTAGTTTTTGCTACCGTCGTAATCGTAACTCGTCGGCGGCTTTTTATAATATGGAGACTGTCAAAAATGGATTACCAGAGACCACGTATGGTCCCACCAGATCTAATATCCCATTGTGGGACTCGGCCGAGTGTGGGATGTTTTGTGACGGATTACTAAACTGTTAGCTGCTTATTGATAGCATACATTGTTGTGCATTCTCCTTTGTTTCTAGCCGACTATAATACAATGAGTGTTGTTCAAATGTGTGCAGGATATTTACTGCAAATGTAAGCGTGATTTGACGATGGTCAAAGTACAGTCGGTTGTAGCACATAAGGTACCAGGGCCACTCCAAAAGAACTGAACTATTTTTTTTGAGTTAATACATAAAAAAATTAACTTATTTTCATAAAAGAAGTAATTTTGTACGTATACATATTCATGTCAAGAAAAAAAAATTGCTGGGGCCAAAAATAATTCAGTTCTTTTGCAACCGACTGTATCACTAGCTTCTAAATTTCGTATCACGTGATGTCGTTCACATTTTCAGTTTTTTATTGCAGTGTGCAGCTTTATTGTCAAGTAAAACTTTTAGAAAATTGTTAATGGCCAAGTTTAGTATCTGAAACTATGATAATTTTACCTATAAGGAAAACTATAATTAGTTTTCTGATATTTGTCATTTTTTTTTGCTTGTCTAAAGTCTAGGCAAGTAGCCGTGTGATGTCAACTTATAAATAAATAAAAACTTATATAACTTATAATAGTATCACCCCATTTTTTTCACATGGGTGTCCTAAGAGGCAACTAAGGGACTCGGGTTACATGTGTATTGCAACTTAAGGCGATGGACTGACAATTTGTCACTATGGCGCTACATAAATTTCTGAATTACCCTCAAATGTTAGTCAGACGTAGCGTAAATTATCGTTTTTTACGGCCGTTTACGTTCTGCCTACTTCGCAAGGGATATAGGCGTGATATAAGTATATATGTATGTAAGTCTAAGCAAACACAAAATATTTCCATCTTAATTCATCGGGATGATGACAAATCCACTTTGTGAGAGAACGGTAAACGAAGTCACGTATCATTTAAGTACAGATTAAGGGTGTACTCGGACTGCCTTTGCGATTAGTAGTCGGGATCGGCCGGCTCAGGGCACCGGGACGTAAAGCCGTCGGTAATTGCGGCTTCGTCGCTAACCCCGCCGATCTCTTAACCCCAACGAAACAAACAATATCCCTCCTTGTACACCACAGACGTATAAAAACAACTATCTACTCATATCTACATTTCAGTGTCCATTAGAAACAATCAACGTCTTTAGTAGTGCCGGCAGCGAAAGCTCACGTTTCTCGGCCGCCGAACGATCGGCAGCACAAAAACAATGACTGATAAATTACACCGGCTAACTAACTGAACGCAAATGTTTCCCGGACGATCTTTCACCGCGGCGCTGCCGACTCCGGCGCAAGCAAGCAAGTCATCCAGGCATCTCGACGGCGATCACAAATTACAAACAAAAAGCTAGGAGCGTCCTAATCTGACGTCGCATCACGCCCGATCATCGCTGATCATGATTTACGAACACGATGAACGCTGATAGGTGATCGGCCCCGAACAATTGATTCTCGAATCGAACTCGCTAGCTCTCCTGTCTATTCAAATTTGGTTTATTAAATGATAGATTTACTGACAAGGACACAGAACAAGTAGGTTTAATACTGAATTTATAGTTGCAGCTTATGGATGGATCGTTTGGTAATAGGTCAGTCGGTTTGCGAAGCTCTAATGAATCGTGATTTATGACTGAACAGCAATATAAGTTGCGAAACCTTGGTACAATTGTTAACTTTTTTCATATTTGGAAAGTAGGTTGGTGTTATCTATCAGTGATTCTATAGGGATTGCAAATTAAGCGCGTTGGTGGGATAGACGTTTGAAAAAGTCGTATAAAGAATTCAGAGGTCGAGATGCCGATCGATCACAACACGATCTGTTTGGCGGAGAGTGGTCTATCTGACGCGGGTATGCGGGCGGCGGTGGTGCGGCGCGGAGGCGGCGGCGGGCGAACCCCACCCACCTGTCCGATTAGCATCACTTCTCCTTTGTGCCAGCGGGTCACTCACTGACGCATACCGCTCTACAAATTGAAATCTGTTTCGTTATGCCGTGTCGAGGAATCAACCTGACGCGGAGAAAAGCCGCCGGATTATCCGCTGACTAATAACTAACAAGCGGTTCACATTCCCCAACTTTACAATCAGCCCGTCGCGTGCGCTCCAAACCTATCAGCGTTATTGTCAGCACTCAACGATATCAAACCTCCATTACCGGCCAATATCAATATACGGCTTAATTGATTACAAAAACAATGTTACTTCACCACCTAGCACGATCGGTTCCTTGCATATTAGTTTGAATTAAAAGCGGTGGATACCAAATGCTGGCATTAACCGGCGGCCCTAGAGACTCCATTACGGGCAATAAAATGCCTATTATTATCGAGGGCCGAAAAGTCGATGCACGCGATGCAATTACTTGATTGGCGGTGTTCTGGCGGGTTCTGGTGGCCGTGATTGATGGTGCACGTAATTAGAAAACACTTCAGCGTGTGTCTTCATTGGGCGTGTTATCAGCGCACTTACGCGCTGACTCACAGCGCGTGCGGCGGCTGCTGCACTCGCGTAATCTCCATCTTCCGAAAAAGTATCTCCAAATTGATGCTCATGCGCTTCTTATCGACGATTCACTGTTTTGGATAATTTCATCTACACTAACTTGTATAATAAATTAGAAATATTTCAATAAATTGAGTAAAAGAAGCTTTACTCTTTTTACAAAGGAAAAACATCTTGCTCCCGACGAGAAAATTGGGTAGCAGCAATCGGTGAAACTACCCTGGGCGGGCCTCTCTCTAATATAATTTTTAAAATAAGATACTAAGGGACATCATACTGTACGTACAATCAACAAAATACCGCGTTAAATAGCGGAAGCTCAAAATGTCTTCTTCCGCTTAATACAAAGACCACCACTCACAGTTTTTCTAAGAGTATTACACATACAATACTCTTTTATTTCTCAAATTACAGCCTAAGATAAAAACAGATCCATCAACTAATTTAATAATGTCGTGGCAAAATAATGATTAGAATAATACAAAATAATAAAGATGATTGATGCACAAATTCTCATCCATCTGGTCCAGACGTTCGATACCTTCTCAGAATACTTGCGAAGCTGCTTTGCAAATGATACAAACCATCAGGCGGAGAGTGAGCGCCCGATAGCGGCCCACACCTTGCGATTTATTGCCAACGCTCAATGCGAGCTATTTCCGGACAATATGATATTTTCGGCTCGATATGTGGATACGAGCTTCCAATGCGCCGAAGTACTCCGCAAAGTGAAGAACGAATCAATATCAATAATTATCCTTAATGAGCTACTTTAGAATTTAGAACCAGACGGTCGGTTGCGTTCTTAATCTGGTTTTCTTAGCGTTGTCGCATAACTTGAGGTTGCATGAGCTTGTGTTCGTAGCGACGTCCACCCAGCGCCGCGACGCCGCCGGCGTCCCACAAGTAATCAACCTATTAATAAGGAGCTTAGCATAATACGACCAATTAAAACGAAGTCTCCCGTCTTGAGACGCCCACAGTTTTTGGGCTCGCTCCAGCTGGATTACGTTACTTCAGCGCAGTAGCAACCCAGCCAATGCAACTTTTTTCTTAATTTCGGTCCATCTCATTTCCATGGGAATGTTATGTAAATGCGTTGTATTAATATTCAATTGTCGATAACGCTCATCGTTCGTAATTTTAGCCGGGGGCAAACATTAGGTATGGGCCGTGACTGCGTTGACAGTGGTGGGGAGCGGCAGCTTTGGCGGCGTTTCTTTGATGGTCCGCGGGCGCCAGTAGCGATACTCTCGAGTGCCAGTTTACGAGCACCGACAAATTTTATTGCCAGTCTGCCAGCTTCAATCAATAAGCGCGAATGGCCATTAGCCTGCAAAGCGTTGCACTACGCATCACTCGGATTTCGCACGCTACCACCAAAACGCTTTAAATGACCTCCCATACAAAAATGAAAACAGTTGTTCAGTTTTATGAGTAGAACTGACCCTTAAATATTTGCATTGAATTTAATAGGATCTATATATAAAGGAGGATCTACAGGAGTTGAAAAAACCTGCGTTTTAGGTAAACATTTCGTGAAATCATTAGACTCTTAACGTTTCATTTTAAAATTTCTGTTTATTAAGCAAGTTGTAAAGCAGTTAGTCTCCGTTGGGACCATCTTTCATTCACTCTTTGTAATTAGCGATTCAGGAATTCCAAAAAGAGAATAATGTTCTCGGAGCATGCACGTTGCGTTGCACATTATCGGCGTAGCTAAACGGTAGATTGGCTACAAGTATTACAAGTATCTATTAAACCTCGCCTAGTCGTGGCTAGACTCCTGCAGAAGGTGTTGGGATGTTAGCCTGCGATAATAGCGTACGCGCGTCTTTAAAACTATTAGGGTTCATAAAGTGCGTGTATACGTTCTTAGCATCCTCGCATCGGAGGGTTCCGATGAACAATATATTTAGCGTCATTAGGGCGCAATCTGTTGCCGAGAGGCTCGATCGCGGCGCTGACTTTGCTATCCAAAGCTCGCTTTGTTCAAACTTTTCGCTTGCGTAATCTTTCCGGGCCTGCAAAGGACTATCCAGCATCTTATATGAGGTTGGTCCCTCAAGATTGGCCCGAGCTGTAAGGAGGCGTACCGTTTATGCGCTATAACGCGACTACCGCGAACCCGCGCGCAAAAACGTTGTTTCATCAACACCAGCTCCGTCGGATGGTAATTAGTCTCGATTGCGAATGGACCGCTTTATGCCACAGGAAGCTGTTAAAGTATCAAAGGAAATTTATTGATGATCTAGTTTATGAAGTTTTAGAGGCGGAAGTTTCTAGGTCACTTAAAGATTTTTATTGTTGCTTTGAAAACTGTTTGAATTAAAAGACTATAAGATACTGGTACTTATAGGTAGGATAGGTAGGAGTATCTACTTTGTTTCTGTCGCCATCTTATCTCCGGCTATCTATCTTTCCTTTTTCTGGTATTTTTTTTATATTTCACAATATGACTAGAAAACATCATTATCATCACAGCATGTATGCTGACCTAATTCTCTCTTAAGTTCTTAAAATTTTCTCGTAAAATTATGTGTGCCTAGAATTCGGCCACACATACCGCCTCAGTGGCAGCAGCTTTCATTCACGTGTGCAGGTGCTAGGGCACGATAGCTATTTGCGTTTAATCTAATAAAATGCGTGGTTCCTTTCTGCTTCGTTTGTATCGTGGCAATAAAATGATATCGTTACAGCTAAAGGTCCGCAGTAATAGACGAGACCGATCGAACGGCGGCCGAATTTGCAAAAAATGCGCCTCCGCTGCAAACTGGATGTAGGGTCAGCAACAAAACTTTCGCTGCTCCTGTTTTAAGATATGTTTTGATATAACTTTTAATGATTACGTAAAAAAGTTTTTTTTTAATATTAATACGTAATGGATTTGAATGTGTGCACAGAGCACCAAAACGTCATGCGCGTCACCGTTATGCGGTAATCATATACCATGTAGGTATGTGATTTCCGCATAACGTACGGTTATATCCACTGAACATTAAATATTGTACAGTCAAGACCAGGCTGGGTTAGGTTAGGTTAGGTTAGACAGTTTGAACTTTGGACCGTTCTTATGCCGCGCACATAAGTCTTACATTGGCAGCAGTTTGAGTGTCTAACCCAGCCTGATATTGACTACAATCGGAAATTCTATTATGTAAGTCGCAGACAAAACTTGTGCATTACCTATTCTACATCTTCGGCATTATAAAATATAGACATTTTAAAAGACATCTGACCATAAAACATATTTTATCTGAGGGTGCACATAGTACAACCTCCTGTGCCCAATGACAATTGGTTTGTAAGTTCCATGAAACGTTAAATTTATTAGTAAGCATGTTGATATAATTATCTACGTATCATCAAACAGTACTAACCTTTTATGATTTTTGGCCGTTTTCGTGCAAATCTATCAAACATAAAGAAACCACCGATGTACACTGAGTGCAGTTTAATTTCGAATCCGGCTCGTATGAAGCTTTTGCTTGTTTCAGTGATCTTTTTTGTGGACGGTGGGTGTGAGAGAGCGGCTCCTCAAAGCGCGGTGCAGGTGCTTAAATCGCGATCAAACATAATCGAACGAGCTCATAGCGAGCTTTTCACATGCATAATCAACGCCGACACAACTATAACACACTTTGCATGCATTACGTGTTATATATACAGTGGTATGTGTAGGTATCTGTATCTACATAAATGGTGTTCGTCTACATACTACACACTCATACATAGGTACCAGCTCTAAGATTTTTTTTCCAGTCAACAATTTCAAATAAATTGCAAATAAATATCTTTATCTTTATCTTTTCAACCACGAATACCATCTACAGACATTATCTTACATTTAATCATATAAAGATTTACCACCACCTGATTGTCCGAAAAGAAATGGTTCCGTGCTTCAGAGGGCACGTTAATCAGTCGGTCCCGGTTGCTGTCTATAATTAATTAGACAGCAGTCGTTACACAGCCATGTCAGAGGCCTACTACTAGTAGTAGCGGTTGAAGAACTCTGACACCAGGGTTCATCGTGTCGTTGGACGACTTGGTGTCCCACACGAAAAAAAATATATGAAGATTAAGTCCTGATCATGTAAATAAGTAATAAAAGTAAGTTGAGAAATCGTATAGGTAATTTTGGTGGTAAAACGAGGTAGGTTTCCACTTCCAATTCTCATATGAAAATGATGTAGGTGATCCAAAACCGTTTCATGTGCAAGGCCACCGGGGCGCCCTGGTACATGCGGAACGCCAACCTCCATATCGACTTAGGTCTCCCTACTATCAAAGCCTAAGCCAGCCTAGCCTGAAGGAAGCGTCTCATCGCTCTTTCGACAACGCGCCCCATCATAAAAACTCCTCAATTGTTGCCGCGTCCACATAATTCCCCTATCCAACCTCGCGTCTTAAACACCGTCCCAGACACGTCAGATCGAATGATGATGATGACGACATTACAGTAGCCGCTGCTGCAGCCATTGCGAGTAGATCACACTTCACAAGCTCTTAAAGCAACTCTTCCGCCAGCGGGAGCGCGGAGGTCCCTCGGTAATTGTGCCCCATTTTGGAGACTACCGGCACGTGCCGGATAGATTATGTCCGACTCAATCCGTGCTTCCTAAAACAATACTTATGCCAAAGGCGTGATTGGGCTGGTTGTTTGAACAACCACTCAAACTTCTCCGGATGAGCTCCTGCTTGCTCTCCACCAACTAGTCCGGTGTAGATTTCAAATCCTCAGAGCTAAAATTGCAGAGTCTAGTCAAAAAAAAACGGGAGCAAGAGAAATTGGCACGTTAGGCAGATACAATACAATTTCAATTTGATAAATTATTATATTGTAATTTATTAATATGTTTATTAAATATTACTTATTTTATAATCTCATAATAAACCTATTCTTTACAGATTGGACACCCCACGAACGCAACCCAAAACCCCCGTATCACATGACTGGCGCCGGAACTCTTAGCCCCGTCGGCGAACTTAAGATGTTCTAATCTCTTTAGTAGTCCTCGGCTACCATACCGGTGATACAGCTACCATACAAGTCCCGAAATAGGCATAGGAAAGCCGCATATGGCCCTGCCACGGGCGCGCACTTGTTACTTTTTAATGGACTTTTTTGTATGCAGCCGAAAACGAGAGCCCAATGTTTGTGATGCAATATTCACTAGGTAAAAATAGACTAAATTTCAGCTATGCTTGTAAGTGCATTTCTTGTGAAGGAGGTTTATGAAACATTAAAAAACCGTTTTCCGGTCGACACATATTTTGGTCAATAAAATTGTGGAAATGGTAGGTACTTAACTTCCTTATCGCAAATTACTGAAAGAATCGTAAAAGCCATTGCACCTAATTCCTAAACCAATCACTCAGAATATTCGTACTCGCTTCTACATATACTTTAAAAATGTTTGTGTGTTGATTTTTGTCTATGATTCTGTATTGTCATTTCAATTCTTGTACCTTTTTTGTCCAATAAATAACCCAACTCTCTTTCTTTCTACTGAATGAAGTTTTATTTAACTTTCACGACATACTTCAGTTTTCAAACATCATTATTAACACATCTGGTGTACGGAAACATCTTTCTTCACAAGAATGCTTGACGATCACAATTGTCACCAATTAACAGGGTGTTTCACAAAAAATAAGACCACCATAGAGGAAACACCTCGGCTAATGTGTGAGGTGACAAACCAAGATAGCAGCACCCCTAGAAAACAAGAAAAAAATGGGCGTAGTTTTGCGAAACCACAGGGGTGCGGGGCCTTAATAGTGGGCAAATGTCCAAACATGGACCTCCGGGGTTGAATCTGTGGTCCCACATGACGAAAGCTAAGGATCAAAAGACAGATGTCTTGGGAACATGTGCGAAATCTGATCGTGTGATGATTGATATATGATGAACGCTATCTTGGCTCAGGATCTTAGCGTGAAGCCAAGTTAAGTTCAAAGAATTCCTAAGGATTTTTCAGAGCACTCATTTGAGCTAAATACTTTTGGGACAACCAAAAATGATTGTATTTTGAGGTCATTAATTGAGCCATACCTACCGTTAGTATTAGATACAAATTGCTAAACCTTAAGCAACTTCATAGCTGCGAAATTATCACAATTAATAAGTTCAATGGTTTTCAAGTTTACTATTTAAGGAGTGTTTCTTCACAGGTAGTCAAATTTACTCAAAACTACAGCTAGTTAGAAATAAGGAGCTGTCCACGTGTTAAGATCCGCAAGAAACCTATAGAAAAATTTGCCTACTTAAAATATTTTTCAAGTCATGGTTTTTTCTATTAGCCACACACAACCCACAATTGGCAGTTGTTGCGTGTAACCATAGTTTTGTTTAGACCAGAAGACGCCCTCCATATATCACTTTACAAAGGATTCGCACTGAAAATGTCTTAATAGTGTCGTGAGAGTGGTTTGATGTATGGCCACCGTGTGTTGGGTGCTGTGTGGTGGCTGGTGGGTTACGAGCGGTGTGTGGCGCCGGCAGATGTTGCGGACTTGTGGTTTTGGTACTGCAGTCTACGGGGTGAAGCAACTTTCGAAATATATTGTTTCGGGTTAACATGAGACCCCAAATAATTGTATTCAACATTCTAAAAACCTTGAATACATTTATAATAAACAGATTTTTGATTGCCTTTGCCTTTAACGCCGAAAACAGAGAAAATTCATCTGTTCAGTTCAAGTACACATAATTATTAATTTGTGTTTGCGAAATAGCTACACTTCATTAACATAATTTAAGTTTAATTAAACTCAAATTGAAAACACAAGTAACTAACACGAATTAAAGAAATATTTAAATATTTCTAATTAAATTAAAATATTGCTTTACCTAGTTGTGGATGTGGAGGCTCTGGACTATCGATAGATATATTTTTAATCAATTATAGAAACTAATTATTGGACTATCGATAGATATATTTTAATCAATTATAGAAACTTAAATATAATATAATTATTTTTTGCACAATTATAATATAATCATCCTGTATGAGGCCTACCACATACAATGCACATCTTAATAACTATATAATTGAGTCACAGATCCTTTGGAAACGATCAACCATTGAAGTGCGATCTTCAAATCAATCTTGTTTACATTCAACAAAAATTGTCACAACAGAACAACAGTGGGATACTTCGAATACAAAGAAATCGTATTCTATTTCATTCAAAACTAGTCAATGGTAAGTATGGATTGAATATCTTTCAATATTTAAACATGGGAATAGTAAACAATGTCATTTTCAACCTTTGAGCCCATTTGCAAAAGCAGAGTAAGTTTTTTTACTGTTATGTAGAGTGTTATTTGAAATCGTAATTTGTAGTGTATCATCATGATGTAGGTATCTAGTTCTATCTAAATTATAAAACACTTAAGTTAATTAGTTTTAAGATTTACAATATGTGAAATATTTATGTAAGTTTAAAGTGAGTATTGTCTGATCTCACAGTTAAACTGTTTGTGCAGTTTTGTGGGACACCGTTTTAGATTATAAGCTCAATAAATAACATAGAACCAGAAGCTCGTAAGTATTTTTCAGCATCCATCGGGTCGTTCTTCGACACGGTATCCCACACGAAAAAGAAGAATAAGCGTCCATAGGGGTCATCCACAAATTAAGTAACGCAATTTAAAGGAGGCAGGGAATCTGA
The DNA here is from genome assembly GCA_027580185.1 of Tuta absoluta. Taxonomy (NCBI): domain Eukaryota; kingdom Metazoa; phylum Arthropoda; class Insecta; order Lepidoptera; family Gelechiidae; genus Tuta; species Tuta absoluta. The sequence continues at coordinate 19,041,013 of JAQAHW010000002.1, forward strand.
CTAGGCGTTATCTTTCATACTATAAGAGCGTTTCGTCTATACTACGAGAGAGGAATTACAGTGTAATAGTAAATAAATTGCGTTACGTAGTTTGTGGACGACCCCATAGAACTATCTCCATCATGATGACTGTAGAGGCTGTTTCGGTAGCTATAATGTTTTCTTTATCCTACTAGAGTATCTACTCATATTACGTACATAGGACGATCGATGTGGCGCAGTGGTAGTGCGACTGCCTGTGACGCAAAGGTTCCGGGTTCGATTCTCGGCGGGACACTCACAAAAGTTGATATTTATATCTTTGTGAATTTGTTCCCGGTCTGGTTAGGACATTGCAGGGTGAACCAACTGATTGTCCGAAAATAAATGGTTCCGTGCTTCGGAGGGCACGTTAAGCCGTCGGTCCCGGTTTCTGTCTATAATTACTTAGATGGCGGTCGCGTAACACAACCATGTCAGAGGCCTACTAGTGGTAGTAGGCGGTTGAAAAACTCTGACACCAGGGTTCATCGGGTCGTTGGACGACTCGGTGTCCCACACGAAAAGAGAGAGAGAGACGTACATACATACTCAGTTCAATCACGTACAGATGTTTAGCAAAGTGAATGTTCTAAAGAATTGTATGGAAATTTCGCTTTTACTCTTAAGCTTTCACTAGTTTGATGGATAGCAAAGAGCAGGTCTGTGGTTTATGAGTTTATGTCAATGGTTTATGTAGATGACTCCAAAGCCACAAAGTAAGTATTGGCGGCTGCGCGCCCAATACAGAGAGCTCACTTCAAGCAAACGTCACGAAACTCTCCACAATTTGACACGCCGCCGTTTACAAGTAAATCCAAACCAATCCAAACACACTTGTAGGCGAGTGTCAACCGCGTTTGGTGCGGACGTGCAAAAAAGCTTCACGCAAATATAAATAGGTTTATTAGTATACGATGTGATTTGTACAATGTTCCTATAATATTATGTACCAACTTACATAAAAACTTGCTTTCATAAAAGAACAAACAAGAATAATAACTCTAATCAGTATATATTTTTTTATAATGTGATTTGAGTTTCTACTTAAATTAAGGCAAATTTTAATTTTTGATGAACATACATACACATATCACGTCTATTATCCCTTGCGGGGTAGGCAGAGCGTAAACGGCTGCAAAAACGGATATTTACGCCATGTCTGACAAAAATTTGAGGGTCATTCGAAAAATTGTTTATCGACATAGTGACAGGACAGGATGCCAGCCCATCGCCTAAAATTACAATAGGTACACACCCTCAAGTACCTTAGTTGCCTTTTACGACTCCCACGAGAAAGAAATGGGGTGATGCTAAGTCTTAACAGCCCCAGAGCAGATATCTACCTATTCGTCATTTCCCATTTCATAATCATTGTGCTATGTAGGTAGTATACGTAATGTAAATACGGGGAGTAACAAAAGGGGTATATCAAGCCAAAAGGAGGTAAAAGTGGGGAAATGGGGAAAGTTGTTCAGTTTCATGACCACCTTTAGGTTTGATATAGAATTTCTGTTACTCCCTGTATGTTTAGGTACCTACACCATTGAATAAAATCGGTAAGAAAACTGTGGCAGCCCTTGCCGAAAGCGGCAATAATCGAAAAAAGGGCCGAGTGATCCTTCTGTACATTCTCTATTTTGTGCCAAAGCTACGTACGAAATAAATTTACTATTTAATAGTAATAAAATTAATTTAATACTTTATTAGACACAGAACATCGAAACGTCATGAGCTGTCAGCGCTGCGACTTCTTTTCTCTATGTTATAAGATTTGATTTGATATCTTACTGAAAAAAGATGCATGTAGTTGTGTGATCACAAATAAGTATACCTGAGTACTTAATCTTGTTTTTAATTATAATTTGCTAAGTTGCTGCTATGTATGTTTTGTCCATAGTGCCCATCTTTACACGGGTATAGAGTTCGCTATATAGGTATTCCTCAAGGAACATAGGTCTGTATGGTATAGAATTAGGGTGTTCTTCTAAGCCGGCATCACAATGCTATTTTATCAGAGATTATTTAAGGGTCGGCTTCGGAGTCGCGCCGTGCGAAGTTTAGGTTTTTAGCGCTACTCTCACAACGATCGAACTTCGCGCGCCGCACACGCACACATGTACGGATGCACAGTGGTTTGGATCAGCGGACTTCGACTCGCCAACTAAATTGTACCTTTGGATTTCGTTACCATATAAAATTATTTTCTGCTAAATTGATTAGTAAATAATAATAAAATATTAAATAAAACTTCTGGGGTAACTTTAACATTTTATTATTTAAATAAAATTGATTACATACAAGAGGACCGTGTTCACTAATATCCTGCAGTTGTTTGTAAAGAAAGTCGACGTCCACCAATCTGCGACCGACAAGCAGTTCATCTTCATCAGGCTGCAGCTCTGGTTCGATTACTAGTGCCGGAGATACTTCATGATTCTGCAATAAATATAAAATAAAATGCAGACAGACACACATCCATTCACTTACACACGCGTGCATTCAGAGACCATGTCTTTTTACGGTAAGTGTAGGTACTTACTTCTTGATCATTTAAATCACATTGATCAACATTTTCAATTGCGCCAAGAATCACCCTGAAACAAAAAAGTACATGATACTCGTAGATTATATTTTAAGGTGTAAAAAATATTTAATAATATTTCAAGGGGTAAAACCAGCCCATGAAATTTATCGCCAAAAAATATCTGAAAACGGTTGTAAGTAAGCCCTTGTCCATTTGCCTACCCCCTAAGGGATACAGGCGTAATTTTTTCTCAAGTTGTATAAGTACCGTATGAAGAATAAGATTCAGCGCGAAAAGATATCGAAAAATCGTCAATATCTTTTTTCATCATGTAAACAGTTAAAACCAATATATTCAAAATTGAAAATAAGGAATTGAAAATATGTTAACGCCCGCTGAGACTGGAACCCGAGACTGTGGGGTACCGTCCCACTGCTCTGCCAAATGAGCTACCAGCGCCTCGACTGACACTTCCAAATTTTCAATCACATATTTATTTTCATTTATGTGCGTGCATAGTAAACCATATTACAATATGTTCAAATAAAAATAAAGTAGTCTAGTAGGTACCTATATTGGATACAGCTAAAAATGTTCTATACTATCGTGACCATAGTTACTTTACCAGTAATGGACACTATGAAAGTATTCCACAAAGGCATTTTAAGACGAGATGGAATGCGCGTCGTGCAGAGTGACCGAGCTAGATATGTCTTCGTCACAATTTACATAAATGATATATGCGATCCGCCTAATACCGCGCGTTCGTCATTTATTAAATGGTCTGGAGTCCCGTAGAGGCAGGCATCGTGTGGAGATCGAAGTCTATCGCTCGCTCTTGTTCGAAGTTGGTTGCGTTTTAGCTGCAAAGCAACCAATGAATGCTGACTTTTTGGATTTCTAATCGTAAGTACTTAGGATTTGTCTTGCCTTGAGCAGTTGCATAGCGCGCGTGCCACCCTGCATGCGCGGACAGCGTGCAGCGTCGCCGACGCCGGACCACACTGAAACCACCTCCTCATGAGAACACGCTCGCCTCTTCTGGGTCAACCTTGTTGACGCATGTAAATCTCCCAACAGATCATTATCTAAACTCAATTATTTAAACGTTGAAATGTCACGGCTAAATCTATGCTCCGAGATTCCAACGTTCACTCTCAAGCTAAGAATGTATTTACGATCGATTAGAAAAAAGATAAACAAACAGTTTGAATGATGCGAATACAGAAGTATTTTTTGCAATGATGTGTCAGTAGGATAAAAGTGATTGTCAGACAAAAAAGTGTCCATAAGTCCATCCAGATCCACGTGTGGTGAGCAGCGCACACGCCCTCTGGCCGGTGGTCGAGCGCGGGTGGTCCGCGTGCGCGCGCGCAGCCCAGAGGCGTCAGCTTCACACATCTATGCGCACGAGCCCACCGGCCACCAACCTCCAACACAATCACAGCCTACCACCAAGGTCACAAGGAATACATTCCCATCCCGCCCTTCATGCTCATTGCTACCTTTTTCTCGAACCACAACTACATAACCAACTCATTAAACATGATAGTATAAAGTCTACCGAAAGTAAAGATTTCGACGTAATAACAGATGGGTGTTAATTGCTATCATGAGGCGTCAATAATTGTTTTTTTGGCCACTAATGGCAAGAAGTTCCGGGTTATGAAAGTTTTTGTAGAGTGTAATCAAGTCGTAATCAGTGGGTTGGCTAGACCGTGTGAGCTACTCTTGCCCGCAGAGGGAAATTACTGCTTTTGTGAATCTATCTCCGGCGCTACTTTCGTGTTGAAGTGTTTGTGAGAGTTGTATGAAGACATTAGAGAACTTTATGATTCGTTGCGTGTGGTTCCCTCTGTAATTCATGGCGCAATCACGGCTCTCGTGTCCCTGCAATTTATGAGCGGTTTGTAACGCTATTGAAACATGAATGTGCTTTTTATGGAATGCTAGACAGATATTTAGTGCACGTATCACTGCACCCAGCCGGAAAGCTCAGTGTTGCCGTTAGGGTACATTTTACACATTTGACGTACTATTTTGGGCTTCCATGTGTAATGTGTAATCTTGCCAGTACATGTGTAATTTCCCTGAACTCACCGCCAAAGTATTTCAATCAAAGAAATAAATGAGCGCTGCTGCATGAATAAAAACGTAAAGAAAGCTAACACGTCATTTTATCTCCCTTGCTCTAGCAGAACTGCATATTAAAGTATCTTTTTCATTCACCACAGATCCATACTTTTTTCTTTTTCTTAAATATTACCTACTTTTCCTGGGAGTAATTAAGTCTTTCTTTGTAGATACAGATTAAAAGAAAAAAGTAAGGTATCCAAAAATAGTACTATTCGGCGAGAAGAATATGTAGAGAAAAGCTGTTATGAGATATTTTTGCGAAAAAAAAAAATGGTCATGTATACTTTTATCACAATATGTACACTTTTAGCGGCGGATATGTGTATTTTGGGACCTCGGATGCGGCAACACTGGGAAAGCTTCGCCATAACCGTCCCTAATGATAGCTAAAGAAATAATTTAGTCCAAGACATTTCGGAAAACAATTTGTAATGGTTTACTGCTGTTAATAAATCAAAATTTGGGCATCTTGTTTCACAGAAACGGCGCATTGCCGAAATATTTGGAATCGCATCTGTCATCTCGTGGGCGGGTTTTTGCTGACAAAGTTTTTATGGAACCTCCGCTACTGCATGTGGTAATGAAACGTCGCGGGGAAGCCGGGGTGGCTTCGTGAATGACAGCACAAATCGTCAAAGAAAGACTTATAAATTAGTTTGGCTAAGCTCTTATTGGCTGCGTAGCTCGTTATTATGTTTGTTACAAGTTTTTGCGTAAGTTTTTGCAGCACCGTGAACAGGTCGTGACCCCGGACCACCCGTGCGACGCTCCTTGGGCCTACAGATCATGTCATGCATGACGTTGCTTGCTAATCTTCACAGCTCACCTCGGACTAATTACAATTTACCAAATACCATTATCAAAATATGATAATTACGGTGAGAAAGTGGCTTCTACATAACAAACAATATTCGTTCTCAATAACTGATTTAATAAACAGGAAAACCATCTTGCAAATAAAATTTTGCGTAGCGAGCGGGCGCGGGATACGACAGATTCTATCGCAAAACCCACTACTTTTCCATCGGAGTTGGCCATATTTTTGTCAATTTTTCGTCTGACACATCCAATTTCCTATTCGGAAAAACACGGAGCCGACGTGAAGTTGGAAAACAAGGGAATGGAAAAAAGAGCGTCTCGGTCGAAACGACAGATAATCGTGTTAGCCAGCCGCACCGGCGAATAACTGATGCGGGGTGCCGCCGCCGCCGCCGCCGCCGCCGCTGCACCGACACAACGAGATTGCGCTGTTTTTTCCTACGCTCCGTGGAGACAAACAAGGGATGCAAATTCGTGTTGACACCGCGATCCATCTTGTTCGCCTCTCAGGAGACCACCTCCTGAACAAATAGAGCCGTGATTGAGACATCCCTGCGGGTTATTTGTACGTAACTCGGTTTCAGATGTATTTCATGCTCCTTGTTTTCCGTTCGGAAAAATGTCATGTTGCGGGTATTGTTTGTTGGGGGTAATAAATAAGCGTGGGGTCAGTAAGCAGTATGCCAGCAGTTTAGTTGGCTTAATCTTGGGAATAAAGCTGGCGGGGTGTCATGTCGTAAAGCAGAGGCTGCGACACGGGGTGGGTGTCGGGTGCGGGCGCCGGGTGTCGGCCCGGACAGTGCAAACTGCGACCTCGCACGAATGAAGAACGGCCTGCGCTCCGCTGCACAACGCAAACCGCCGCCGACCACTGAAATATTTAAACTTCGCCTCTCTGCGTTTCAGCATAAATCCATAATACTTGAATTTACCCGGATCCTATGCATATCGTTTTCAGTTGCTGTATGTGATAATGATAACTTTAAGTCCCACTAAAAACAATAAATCTTTTGGACCATGTAAAGATGATATATCCCTACGACCCAAGACAAAACACTCAATGGGCAGTAAATCATACTTACAGAAGTGTCGGCTCGTATTTCAGCTACCGTTTTCTCATTGTTCTATGCCGGAGCCGGCGAATAGATCATCCTCGGAATCGGGCTACCCGCCGCTACCCGCTCCCGCTACGTGGTACCACTGTCCAATAAATATATTGTTTCGCGCAGAGCCAGCGCAGATAAAGCAAGCTCGCGCCTCGCTTTGCCTCGCTGAATAAGCGTGTGGTGCTACTGAAAGCGGGTGACATTTTGACATTTTGTTTTAGGGTTAGTTCCTTGAGTAGTCATTAGGTTCTTTTCTACCTTGTAATATAATTAAAATACCGGCCAAGTGTCAGTCGGACGCGCCCACTGAGAGTTCCATAATATGCAAATCAAGCCCTTTTATAATGATACCCCACTTGAACTACAAGCTCCCAAAAAACACATTAATAAAGATTTTTTTTTAATTCTGCCGAAGTTCGCATAACGTAATTAATTTCATAGTTGTAGGTCTACGGACAGTACTCTATGCATTTTGATTTCTTTCACAGGGTCATAACACGCGTTTTGTACAGCATAAACAGCCGTATCTTTTTAAAGTTAAGTTAGAAGCTTGATATTTTTACAACTAAAAGCGGCCGTAGACCCGAATATATGGTTTTCAATTTAACTCGATACCTGTACACGTCCCCGTACGGGTGGATGGTCGGACGGACAGACGGGTCAGACGGACAACAAACTGATCCTATAAGGGTTCCGATTTTTTTCTATGTGGTATGGAACTCTTAAAACTATCTATCAGTGAGACCACACCCTGACTCCCGCCCGGGTGGAATACTGTCAGCCAAACGCGGAGAGCTTGGCGTTTACACATTATGACTTCGGAGACCGTTGTTGTTATTAAAATGTGTATCATTCTATTCAGCTTATCTACAACACACTGCAGCTACGACGCTCTACCACTTTGATGCAGCTGAAGAAGTAAAATATCGTCTCTAGGTTATTTTTAAGGATAAAATAATATTTTTACTGCAGATAAAGAGTTTGGCGATTGCATATTATGAGTTTGGAGACCGTGGTTGTTGTTAAATGTGTATCATTCTATTCTGCTTATGTAGGGTGAAACTTTACCAGTGACTGATACCTACTAAAAACAGAGTATGGGCTAGTAATTAATATTAAGAACCATTGGTCGAAATAAGACAAAAATATTTTGAGCTTCCATAGTAACTCAAATCAGCTGATCGGCAATTTGTATGAGAGGACCAATTTTTATATTTCATATTTCGATCCATGTTTCTTGGGGAAAGTTTATCCTCATCACCAGCCCGATCTGAGATTTTGATATTGGTCACTAGTAAAATTTCACCCTATAGACTTTATAACCCTAAAGGGTATATATGCATTGAAAATCGAATGAATCCTTGTATCATTCGATTTTCAATGCATAAAAAGATTTAGTCATTTCCAAAAAATGTCTTCGGATACCGTTATTGTTATTTAAATGTGTAATGTGTATCATTCGATTCAGCTTATCTGCACTACACTATAATATTATAGCTATAATGCTCCATAATCTTTATTACTCTGGATATCAAGCATTTGCACAATTAATATAACATCGGAGACCGTTGTTCTTCGTAAAAATTGTATTATTAAATAAATAAAATAAATATCCTGGACAATTCACACAGCATCATCTAGCCCCAAAAAAGCAACGCTTTTACGTGCTTATACTATGGGAACGAGATAGCTGACGATTATTGTTGAAAATAAATACACACGATTACGCCCTTCCTTCCTCACAAAGGATTATTAGGCGTGATATAATATGAATGTGATGCCGGCTTAGATAGCCGTGTGATGCCGGCTTAGAATAGCATCACCCCATTTCTTGCCCGTGGGAGTCGTAAGAGGCGACTTAGGGACTCGAGGGTGTATATTGCAGTTTTAGGCGATGGGCTGACAACCTGTTACTATGGCGATACACAATTTTCCGGATGACCCTCAAATGTTTGTCAGACGTGGCGTAAATGTCCGTATTATGCGGCCACTTATGCTCTGCCTACCTCGCAAGGGATTATAGGCGTGATATGTGTATGTATGTATGTATAATATGAATGCAATACATAGAAAACTCCCAGGCTGATCATAAATATTTGAATAGTAACTTATATTGGTGGCTCAAGTGTCAAACTGGACTTGAGCTTCACTGTACCTATTTATTGTATCTAGGTAAACAGATGATGGTAGAGCAATTTTTTTTTATTCTTGTTGATAGAAGTGAATCATCTATGTACTTATTTTTTAGATTGCTTAATGATAAGGTAAAACTTTCTATGACTTAATGAATTTCTCGTACAGTTTACGGGTGGGTATAAAGGAAGAACAATCAATCACAAAAGAAACGAACACTTATATACCTAAACAGCGTTTAATCAGTATAAAAGTGGCACATTCACATATGTATAGCACATTAATTAAGATTGGACCTCCCTAATTTATTCATGTGACGTGGGCCGCCTTCGGAGCTACGCTTGTCGCCTTGCCATGTCGTGCACTGCTGTGGTGGAAAACCTGGTAACTGCAGGGACTGTAGGGATAAGCGTCTGAACCAGTGCATATAGTTTTCAGATATAAAAAGTAAAGTAGAGTGAAGGCTTGTCTGGCTTTGCCACTTAAATCTGGTAGCCATCGTTCTAAAGTGTCGTCTCAATGTCAAGATATGACTAAATTCCCTGTCCCTGTTTACTAGCTGATAACGATTATATATGACATTTCTTTGTACATGCATGTGCACTTTCCTTACCCTAATTTATAGTTGTGGAAGGTTCATGAAAACCTACGTGTGTGGTATGATAACAATTGTTAGAATAATTTTGAAAAACGTTACGAACATTATCACATTACCTCTCTGAATAGAAATAATTCCAAGAACGGAAACGCTTTACACAATTTGAATTGCAATGAAATGAAGATAATTTTGAACTCATTTTTATGTTGAATCGGTAATTTAAACTGCGTGTGTATTTTAGAAAGGCCCTTGTCGTCCTTTGAAATTAATGAATAAAGGAATACACACAACTTTCTACGAAACAGAAACTCAAACAGCTTCTAATGAGCCTATGTGCTAATTATACAGGGTAGACAAAAAAGTTGTTTGCACTTTAGCATTTAATAACTCAATAAAAAAAATATGGTTCAATCAAAAAAATTGTGGGTTTAAATGTTCAGAAAATGTTCAGATTCATGAAATTTTATTTGATTAGGGTTTACATAATGAAAAAGTGAGTGTATTTTTAACCTGGCCGAACATTAACTCTAGTTATTTGACCTGCTTTGCTCAGATCAATACGAGTAGGTACTAATGAAGACAAATTAAACGCCAAAAATATTAAAAAAATCAAATCTATCGTATCAACAACATTTTAAAAGCTTAAAAGCTTAAAAGCTTGCACATATCTGTTAAAATTTATCAAATTGTTTTCATTATTCACAACTCAAACTAGCCCATATCCACGAATAAACGGAGTGAGGCACTTATAATTTAAGAAACAACTGTAACACCGTATCTTTAGCTGAAAATTAGAGTGTTTATGAGTTTGAAACATAATATGTATAGATTAAAAACTAATAATGATTAAAACCATTAAATCATGTAAACAAAAACATGGCGCCACTTCGAGCTTTAGTGATTTTTTCTAATCGTAACAATGAAGACTACTTCCCCAGAAGACCAAACTGTAGATTGTTTGATTATTTTATATGAGGCTAACACAAAAAAATGTGAGTATGACTTCATCTAAGATATTGTGTCATCTTAGGGCTAAACCATTATAAAAATGGCCTAAATATCGAGCGAAAGCTGTGATTGTTTAATTGGGAAATTGTACTCCAATCTAATAACTGCTGGAGACGTTATAGTCGACATCCAGACAATATTTTTTGACTAAATAGCCATTTCACTTCATTATCTAGAATCTTTAGGACTTATACAAGCCGTTACAAAATGCTCCTAACCTTTTTGTCCACTCTGTATTACACAGAAATCACGACAACCGTTAAGAACTGGTTCTATTCCTAGCATCGCAATATTTTATGTGTCAACCTCATAAGCGGCATAATATTGACAAGAATACTTGCAACTAATAAAATTCTTCCTCTTCAATTGTGTCAACTCTAGGATAAGTTACCGGGTTTCACTCCCCAGCAGCTGTCCTCCAGGGTGCCGCAACGCAAAAAGAACGCTGCGAAGAAGACGGATCGGTTCGCCTCACCACCGGCAATGGTTACACCTATGTACATACTTGTGCACGTTTTGTTTCATTTGTGTACTTTTTGTTCACGTTACAGTGTTTCGCTGTTAGAGTTTTTTTAAGGACTTACCTTTTTTCGGTATCCTTCTGATTTCGAGTGGATTTTGTGCAGACAATTTTGTTTTTGACTCAGATAATTGACTTTTCATAGTACCACTTTCATACTACCACAATTAATAAATAGCTATATATGTAAGTGCAAAGGGCTGTTTTAAGAGTATCTGTAATTTTATTCGCTTCTTATTAATCGGTAGATTATTGTCTATTACCTGTGAACCAAGGCATATTTGGTTAAAACTTAGATTTGATTCATACGGATCACCCAGCCGCCTTGGGTATATCTAATCTACATTACATACATAAACAGCCACAACAGTCCACTGCCAGACATAGGCCTCCCCCTATTAGGGGGAATTGTCATACTCACCACACTAAGCAGGTGGATTGGCGAGCGCAGTGCAAGATGTTGCATTCACAGAACACTACTGCCTATTCCCTGAATGATTATCAGCTAGTCGCTTTCTACGGCACCCACGAGTAGAATCGGGGTGATGTTATTCTAAACTGGCACCACACGATATCTAGTCTAAGCCGTTTGAAACTAAATTCATAATTCTAGATCCCCGATATCATAAGATAAGATAAGATAAGATAATTTATTTCAAAATAAAAGTGAGCATACAAAAAGTAAATTTACAGATATAAAATTAAAGTTGTGCATACATTTCTTAACTATACCTAAACTAAGTAAATACAAAATATATTTACTTGTATCTCAGGTAATTTTCTTATTATTTATTAGATGCTAGTTAAAAGTAATATAATTTACTCAAACAAAATCATTTTTATATACAAAGCTCAAAATACTAAAACAAATAACATTCAAAATTAAAATTAAACATCTATTAACAGCAGGTTTTCTATATCTATATAAGTTTTACCTTTCAGCCAGTGAATGAGAGTCCTTTTACATAATTGGTACATTTACATCATGGTAAACAATACAGTATCTTTGGCTGCCATATTTATCCAAAGGCATAGGTGTACCCCCATCTGGATACATGATTTAAGCCTAACCATAGCAGGTTATGTAGAGCACGTAGGTCGTAGATGGTTAATATCGTACCACAATATCGAGACACGATTTATATAAACTTGCGTTTACATAATGTTGGTTATACAAGCAGGGTCTTCTGTAAATACATTGTGACTCATAGGTGCCTGAATTGTAATAGAAACAAAACACATTTTATGCTATTTAAAAATAATAATCTATGTATTAAAGTCACTTACTTAAAAATCTGCAGGTATTCCTAAAGTTCAGTGTCTAGTAAATACCTACTACGTATTTTTAAAAAGACCTGGGTTTCGCTTTATTTATGGGATCAAACGTCAATTTAGGGACAAAAATGACAGCTGTTACGCAGCCGCCAATACTTACTTTGTGGCTGTTATTTAGTTAGTTAGTTCAGTAGTCAGCGTTAGTTCTTTGGCGTTAAGAAAATGCCTAGCCAGTACTGGAAGTATTGTAACTGGAAAAATAACAAGTAAAAGATGCATAAATAGTTACATACCTACAAATATTACGTTTACATCCATTGGGGGTAGGCAGAGCGTAAACGGCCGTAAAAACGAACATTTACGCTTTGCCTGACAAGCATTTGAGGGCCATTCAGAAAGAAAATGGTGTATTGCCATAGCGACAGGTTGTAAGCACATCGCCTAAAATTGCAATACACAAGTATGTAACCTTCGAGTTCCTTACAGAAGAGGATGTGTAATGAAATTAATAAAAAAATACAATTAAATTAACAAACGAGGCGCTTGCAGGTACTGGTACAGTTTTATTCGTAGATCATTATAATATTTAAAGTTATAGAGTTCAAAATCTCAAGGTGAAATGGGCTGAGAAATCAACAGCGAAAGGTCGGATAATGTACGGAATTATGTATCCCATTTCTCCAAATTATGGCATATGGGCATGCGGCATTGATGATTAGTTTAGTAGCAGAATGTTCTAGACGAGAAAGATGGAAAGAGGAGGCAGTCTTTGTTGAGAGAAGGAACTTTAGTAGCGCATGCAATAGAGTTTTTAGACAGACTATTCACAGAGTTAATTGGCAAAATTTAGGCATCAATGGATATTTGAAAAATATAACAGAGACTTTCAAAAACAGTTTTAAAAAAAGAAAAAGGAAGATTCAATTAAAAAACTTGGGTCAAGTAAAATGGACCACTAAAGGTATTAAAGTTTCGAGCAAGATGAAACGAGTGCTGTGTAATACCGATACTACGCACAATGATGCAAGTATACTAAATTACAAGAAAGCATATTTAAGTGTTTATAGGAAAGTACTCATAGCGGCTAAGAATTTTGCGGTGCAATCAAATATTAACAAAGAAAAATATAAAGCAAAAGGAGTTTGGAGGATTGTTAACAAACTAAGAGGGAAAAATAATGCTAGAAAATTCAAAAACGTATCGCTAAAAATCAATAATAAAATTATTACTGATCCTGTAAAAGTAGCAGATCATTTCTCAAAACAGTTTGATCATAATCTTCTACCTTCTACCGGGAATTCTGCTCAGGCCTTACACATATTACGTGGAAATGTTCCTAGAGTTCAAAGTGACATAGTTTTTAGGGTAGTAACTGCCAAAGAGGTCTCTAGTATTGTAAAAAACATGGAATCAAAAAGTTCTTGTGGGTATGATGAAATGCCAATCTCAATTATCAAAGATAACATAGACATATTGGATAACAGTCTTGCTTTGTTCTTTAATAAGTGTGTTGAAGAATATAAATTCCCTGACCAATTTAAGATAGCAAGGATACTGCCAGTCTTGAAGAAAAAATGTCCGCTAGATCCCAAGAATTATAGGCCAATATCCTTGTTACCAATACTGTCAAAGATATTTGAAAAACTAATTAAATCAAGACTTCTTGCGCATCTGGAAAGAAATACTGTAATAAATCCGAGACAATTTGGATACCAGAAGGGAATAGGCACTTCAGATGCTATAGATGCCCTCGTTAATGATGTCGTAACTAACCTGAACAATAAATTAAAAGTAGCAGGAATATTTTTGGACCTAAGGTCGGCCTTTGATATGGTTAGACATAATATTCTTTTAAACAAGCTTGAACACTATGGGGTTAGGAACGGATTTCTAAAACTGCTAGAATCCTATTTGGAAAACCGGAAACAGTATGTAGAAATAGAACTGATGGAGAATGATGGGACTAAAATCAAAAAATCCTCAAATTTTGTTAATATACAACGAGGGGTTCCGCAAGGGTCAATTCTGGGTCCTATTTTCTTTGTGGTTTTCGTCAATGATTTGGTAAATTATGTTGTCTCCAGAGTTCCAACTGCCAAACTAGTACTGTTTGCAGATGATTCTAACGCAATCGTTTCTGGGTCTAATTTACGGGAACTAAATGACAAAGCCAATGCCACTTTAAGAGCATTTGATACTTGGTTTGAAATTAACGATTTACAGCTTAATCCGCAAAAGACAAACGCAATTATTTTTAAGACTACGGCAAGAAATAAAGATTGTCTCAGCCTAACCTTGAATGATCAAAATATAGAATCCGTCAACGTAGTGAAATTCTTGGGAATCTATATAGACTCTTCGCTTAACTGGAAGTCAGAGCTGACTAAACTGGAAACTTCGATAAGCTCGGCATGTTATGCATTACGAAGTCTAAGAGATATACTTACATTAGACCAACTTATATCCGTTTATTTAGCATTAATAGAATCTAGGCTTCGTTATAGCATTAAGTACTGGGGACACAGTTACAACTATAATATAGCTAAGGCTTTTACGATTCAAAAAAGAGCAATAAGGACTATTGCACGTATTCCACCATGGGAATCGTGCAAAGAATATTTTAAAAAATATAATATATTGACTGTGCCAAGTTTATATATTTTAGTTCTTCTTGTAGATTTAGTCAAACATAGATCGGTTTTTGAAACAGAAGATGAAATGACCTTTCGTTATAGCACTAGAAGGAAAGACTTAAATAACATAATACAACCAAAACTAGACATCGTAAAGCATAGCCCCTTGTATCAATCTGTTTCATTTTTCAATGGACTTCCAACAGAATTAAAAATAATTTCAAATATTAACATGTTTAAGCGAAAACTGAAGGTATTTTTATTAGAAAGAAGTTGTTACACTTTTGATGACTTTTTTAGTAAGTAAGATTGGTAAGATTAAAGTTGACTTGTGATATTTTAATTGTATTGATATATTGTACTGTTTTATTTGTAATTTGTATTTTATAATAATGTTAATTTGTAATGTTATTTCGCACACAGACTGTCTGTTTTTGAATGATAATAAATTGAAATTGAAATATGAGACGATATATTTTTAGTAATACTTCAAGATATATGCTACAAAACTATGGGGCTCAAAACTCTACCTACTAACTAACTTTACTAAAATTGCCTTGGTAGTAAAAAACCACAATGTAAGCTCTTATTTTACGTTTTAGGTCCGTTTTTCAGACTTTCTTTTTCATCGTCTGATTCTCTCTAACGCATTGAAAAGCAAAGGGACTTTCTTTTTTGCGTGAAGAAGTAACAAACAAACAAACATACAAGCTGAAGCAAAAGAATGCCGCTGACTCTTCATTTATGATATTGTGGGCTTCATATGATCGTGTGCATACCTACTAAGGTAAGATTTAGCTATTGCAATACCGTTGGTGCTAAAATTTTATTGTTCTAGAGAAGCACAGCTGTGGATTAGGAACTTCACTAGGTAATGGGTTTAGCTTGAAGCTTCAGAAGACTTTGGTGGATATAAAAATCCTGGAAATTATAAAAGACTCAAAACAAATAATTAAAAAACAGCTTTAATCGATCATATTTATTTTATAATTTTACAATTTATTGTACACAAGATATTATTTTCAAATTTTATTACAAGATAAAATTAGTTAAATCTAGTATATTTTTTTATCCATCTAACCCAACGGGAAGCACAGTACGCCAAGTATACCTATCTGCTCATTTACGTATGAGATCGATGCTTTACCTAACCTAATATATTCTAAATACTTAATTTAATATGGGACAAACCTAGGCTACTACGGGTTTACCGGGATGTTTAATTTGTGTTTTCTATGCAATAAAAGATTAATAAAAAAAAAGAAACCTAGGTGGTTGACGAATAAAAGAAAACCACGACCTACAAATGTAAAAACTGTTTCGAGTGGATTGACAGGTAGCATGTTAACAGGTTCCAACAACAGTTATTTCAAATTACGAACGCACGCAACCGAACAGTAAACCCGAAATGAAAACTGGCCGGTAACACAAAATCCCGATAAATCCGTGCGCTTGAAAAAAGAAAACATTGCGAGCCATGTCGCGCACTCCAACGTCACTTATTAGCGAAGAATTGCCCTGCACTCCCACTTGGACTTGCACTAAATGCAAGGTAACGACTTGGGGATAATGAGTCTTATTCACGTAAAGATAAAGTTGATAGTGAAGTGTTTTGTAAAGTGGCCGGCCCGCCTCCAAGGGGCGTCGTTCCCCCTCCGTCATCGGCCGCGGAGTGCGTTCACACGACTTGGTTTGCTTACTTTTAAATTTTAATCACAGCGTCTGTTGATTTGGGAAAAAAGCTGGATGGAAGTTGTTTGTGACAACAATTTTAAACGGACTTTTATGTTTACAAGGTCGGTAACTTTGTTTTAGTTTTTCATGGAGTTTGTTAAAAGTTTTTTAAGTTGTTTTAGAGTTCTTTCTCTTTTGATCTTTTAAAATAAAGAACCTGCACCTACGTAATTTAACCTTAACCTTAACCTTCTTTTTTCCAACGAACCTAAGTTTGAAGTCAGAAAATTAAGCAATGTTTTGTTTTTCATTCGGGTATTAAACACCCTTAGCTAATCAGTACTTTGCTTTTTTTTTACTCTCATCAGGTGAAACATATTTTTTATTTCGTACATTATATATGGTGTAGTAACCTTCCAATAGTAATCGTGAAAGCAAAGACATATTCAAAAGTAGGTAAATATATAAAATGGCTAACTGTGCTGTAGGAAATCAACAAAATAATTATTGCGATTCGTCACAATTCGCGTCCCGGCAGCCATTTGAACAACCATTACCGGCCTGCCAGCGATAAGGTGAGTGCAAACTTGCCACAGTCTCATTTAATCACGGCAGTGGCAATTCGTCATAGTTCTAGCCGTCACATAGGTAAGTGGCCCTTACTCGCCTGCGAGCGATAGGCCCAATTCAGACTCGACACAGCAGCATATCATAGTAGCATTTCGTCACTACAGTGGCAATTCATCAAAATGCGTCCTGTCTGGCATTTAATTTCCCTTACCAGCTTCCCAGCATTAAGAAGGTTCAGGTATGGCACAGAGGCACTACAGTAACAATTCGTCACAAATAATAGTTTTTGTTTGTTTGTCCTCGCAAATCGTAACATAACAAGTACCTACTTATTAAATTTCATATTTAATTTATTTGTTGATTTATGTAGGATTATTCAACTTATAAGGTGCAATAACTTTTCTTAAAATAAGTCTAGACGTTTTTTATGTTACTGGAGTCGGTTTATTTATTGTAAAGCTATTATATATTCTCAGTGTTTTGTCAGAAAAATAGAATGATTAAATACGAGTAAAACAGACGATACAACTAATTATTTTCTGTTCTTTTAATCTTCTACTTTTTCTCTTTGTTCACTGAAAAAGAGACGTCTAAACATGCCACATTTTATGGAAAACACATATTTTTTGCTATGTCAAAATTAACAGATACAATGGTCTTTTATTCTATTTCGTGTAAAAAATTAGAGCCAAAGAATGCAGGGCAAATAAAAACTAGCTTCGTTCAAATTAGGACAAATCTCTTTATAAAAGTGGCCAACATCTACTGTGACCAACATGAACTTGTGCGATAAGGTTTACTGCCAAACGACATGGTTAGTTTGAGCCCCTCGCACTCTATAAATTATTATAAATACGAAACTGAGAGAAAGTCTGTAAGTTCAATTTTCCGCAAATTTGATCCGGCGCCATAAAGCTGGCAATTCTGTGGATTGCTACTGATGGTGCGGTGTATTGAGAGGTGGTATTGAGACCTCCTCATAATTATGTTTATAAAACATTTCTAATTGACCGATCATTGTTGGTGCAGGTATGTTTAATAAGTAAATTTCAGTTAAATATAGAGTTTTTTGTAGGTAACTTTTTTAATCTTTCTTGATGGTTGCTGAAAAAGTTTAGAAATAATATTATTCGCTAACATTATGTTTAAGTAAAAATATAGGTATTGCGTATTTATTTATTTTTCAAACCAATATACATACTTTTTAATGCATTTTTAAAGGTCCCAATTTAGCAACTTGTCAAAGTAAAACCACGTTTTTACCTAATTTCAGGCGTACCTAACCATTAACCAGGTCTCATTCATTGAGATAGTTTAAAAATTTAATTTAGATGACGAGCACTATATTTTTATATAAAGATGACCCTGTTAAATGCCTTAATTAAAGCTGTGCTGCTGTTACCAGTATGTAGAGCTATTACGGTATAAGATGAATGGTTGCATTTACATCAATACTGGCCTATGTCTCGGGGATACATACAGCTATCGCAGTTTATCATGATCTATTAATGTTTTACCCTGTAATAACCCACCTCCCATGCTCGGAGCCATTTACGTCGCGTAATAAACTAAGAGCTTATTTATTTATTCATAATAATATAACCGCGAATATTCTCATACAAGTAATCGGCGGGCTCGGCCCAAAGGCGGCGGCGGTCGAGCTCACAGCGCATAAATAGTGATGCGAAGCGTCGGCGAACGAGTAATGCGAATAAATACTTCGATACGATCGGCTCACCGTTTAACGAGAGAGCCTTTTCCGCGCCGCCGCGGCGAGCCATTTAGCGAATTTCAATAGTTATCGCGCGGAGAAAAACTCGCTTATCGAGAGGGACGGGCGCGAGCGGTGCGGCGCGCGAGCGGGACGGACGCAATAAGAAAGAAGTAATAAAAAAGCAGTAGTGTGTGCGTGGTCGGAGTGTGGTGGCATAGGGCGGCGATGCAGGCCCCTCCCTGCGGCCACCGCCTCGCAGCGCCTCAGTCGAGCAGCCAGCGCGCCGCGCCGCACCGGTCGCCACGCTACACCCGCACACGATGCGCGCGTAAAAAGTTTACCAACACCCGAAACTTTCCACTATAGTGACAAAGCTGTATTTAAAGTCAAACACGGTTTCGTAGACAATACTTCGACTGCTATTCATCATAAACTCAGACCAAAATTTGTGTAATTTTTTTCCGCTGTGATTCTGTGAACTTTCGACTCGAGGAAAACTATTTTTAATTTCTGACTTTGAAAAGTTTGACTTTGCTAACTAATTTATTAACTTTACATAGAAAAAAACTTGAACAGTCATCAGAAGTGACTACCGCGTCCACCATAACGTCGTCAACGCGCGAGTTTTCCAAGTTGCGGCTGCACAGAGTATGCCCTGCGCCTTCGATGGGATGTTCGGAGGGTGACGCGTTGTGGGCAGCGGCGCCGGGGGCAGTTGCACCCGGGGGAGCAGGACCAGTGACCACGGGGGCAGTGGGCGCCATCAGGCTGTCGGAGCCGGCGTCGATGCTGCTGCAGGCGGAGGGCCGCGAGGGCCGTGCCATGGAGGAGGACTGCTCGGCCAGGCCGTGCGCCACCGACTTCTCCATAGCCGCCATCATGGCCAGGGACCGCCAGGAGCGGAGGGAGAGGAGGAGACACAGGGATCCTAGAGAAGACACGTTGACGCCTTTAGGTAAGTTTTCAAACAGTTGTTCAAAGCGTTAGTCTTATATCTATTTTACTGAAGTAATTCTTATTAAAGTAGCATTAAATTTGGTAGGGTAGGTTCACTTCTTGTCAAATCTATTCACATTAATTGTCTAAAAACTCCGTTACAAAGAGAAGTAGGTAGGTTTTAATAAATTAAATTAAAGTTGATCACATATTTACCATGTAAGTACATATTTTAATAGATGTGTTAAGTATAGCATTTCAGTCTAATATTTAATGAAATTTTATTCGTTTAGTTGAAAACTTAATAAACTCGTCATTAATTTAACAAGAAACACTAACCCTTGATACTTGTAAACTTTTCCATTAACCAATTACTTAATAATTTAATGTCATGTAAACTGTCATGTTATATATCTCATCAAACTAAAAATTTAATTAAAATATCTCTTAGCTTAGAAAGTTACAGACTATTCAAAATTGATCTTATATTATAAGTCAATCAACCATTTTAACTGCCCATAAAATAATATAAATAACTACTTCTTTATTATAAAATAAATAGGTAATTAATTAATTATTTATTCATCCCGCCTCTAAAACAATAATTGATAAAATCAGTCAAGTACTTAATGATAATCACCGTTAAAGTGTTGTAGCAAAAGTTTAGGTACCTGCCTTTAAATCTATACACTTTGGTCATATTTTTTATATTAATACGCCTAGAATCTTTAAATGCATGCTTTTATAATATAAGTACTACTTTAGCTCTTATTAGAATGTGTATCAAAATTTCGTCGCTAGCGGGCAAGTCCTGTGGGAATAAGCATCGCCGGTACGCAAGTTCGAATCGAATCCTGCCCGCGGCAAACTTTTTACAACACTTTTTTCTATAAACGGTAGTGATGTAAAACATATTCTTTTAATAATCCAATTTTAAATTTCATATCTTACTTACACAATTTATTACACTCTTATTTAAGTCTTTGGATAAAGTTGTAGGATAGGATGATTTTGACATCCTCAAATGTCATAGTTTATATTTTCTATTCAATCAATTTTCATCATCTTTTTTGTTTCATACTGTTATTTAATAAGTTTCCATTTCTGATGTATACCTACCTATTACGAATTATAATTTTTCAACGCAAATAGTATTTGCCTTATTTAGGTAGGTATGATTTTCAACAATATCATGACTTTAATGTAAATCCTTATGCCATTGTTTTGTGCCTTTATTAAGCAATTACCTATCTATGTAGTTATTTATATCAGACCTACTAACATTTTACTAAACTCATCTATTAAACTGAAAAATTCAAATTAATTAGGATTTTTATTTAAGTGTTTTATATAAATTAACTAAGTTTAATATGCCAGAGCAAGGTAACTTTTTAAAGAAAATCCTATCAATCAACAGGTTCTTTTTATAGCTCACGCCAAGTCTAATTGTAACGAGGAGTACCTATATACAGTTTTTTTTCTAGTTGTGGGCTTCCTGTGAAGACTTGGCCTACCTTACCTTACTCTAAAATTATTTACTACAAAACTATTTTCCAATTCAACATGTAGGTTTTTCAAAAAGTATTCAAACGAGCTATTTTTGAATCGATATTTTGTACAAAGAATACCTACACTATGCACTTAAAAGATGACGTTGTCATGTCAAATGTTTTTTTTTCTTCTAGGTTTCTTTTTTCATTGAGAACCGACATATTTTTGAAGAATAGTTTTAAACATACATACAGGGTGGCCTAATAGTATTCACCCTATGTAAATTGGTTCCATTTTTATTAATCAATCAAATTGATTTCTGATTTCACCAATCTATAATTTGAAACCATGCAGAATTTATGTGATTATCTAACACGGGAAGTGTTTTCAAATTTGGTATTAAATTTATATGATTATGTTTAAAAACGGGCATCTTTCACGTTGCTACATCAAGGCTCTGTTTCTTGCTCCCTTCACGCGTTAAAACAGCTACCATTTTTTTATTATATGTTTTATAAATATTGTAAAATCAAAAAGAATGCAAACAATTTGACGCCGGCTCCAGAGTTGTTGCAATTTGGTGCTGTGGTGGTGTGGTTGTTGGTTTTTTTAAACCGGACGGCCAGATCTTCAGATCTAACAGCACTAGAATTCTTTAAATTATTTATATAAAAGCTCATGTTTACAATAACGAGTTATACATCTTTCAAGTTCCTGAAATCTATACGGATGAAAAAAAAAATATCGTGTCTTTTGTATGGAATTAGCGTGTTTAAAGTTCAAGAGACTCTGGAGGTGGCAATTTGAAAGATGTCTTTTCTAAAACATGATTTAATTAATTGAAAACTGAAAATTGTGAAAACGGATCTCAATTTGCTTGATTAATAAATTGTCAAGAGCCTATTAACATAGAGTGAATCGGTTTGGCCTACCTAGTAGTTTGAGTAACGTCACTTTACGAGTAAAAAACTTTGCTCTCCGTGTAAGCAATACGAAATGAAAGCAACATGATCAGACCATTAAACTGTTAATTTTTATATAGACGTTATGATGATAAACAAGTCAAAAAACACCTCCCATACAAAATTTCGGTTCAGCTGACTAATCTTCTAAGGAAAGTCTGACAGACGTTCGTTATTTTTTTCTCTCCCCGACATAGAGGTTCCATAGAAAAAGTTGTTCAGTTTCATGGTCTGATCGTGCCTGCAAAGTTTTTGGCGCATTGTCCCTTTCAGCTTGTATATTATAATTAACCGAATACTTAACTACATTTTACATGTCTTGAAGTTTGAACCCATCAAACATGCTTTAATCATATCAAATTGTAATTCTTAGTAGGATTAATAATTTTAATTGTAAATCTTAGTAAGACTTTATTAGTAAATATGTCTATTAATTTATTCCCATTCTTCTTCTACCGAAAAACTTCACTTCTTTTTACCTACAAATCCAAAAGTAATTGCTTTAAAAACAGAAATAGAAAGCATTTATTTCAGTGTAACACAAATAAGTACTTAAAATGAAACTTAATATTATATGGGCTTTTTACTAAGGCGAGTGTAGTCGTGAACGGCCTCGACAATGGCGCCACTTCGCAAAAATGTTTTCTCTTTATACAAACAATCTATTAAAAATTTCTGTTGATCAAGTTTTTAGTATTATGCTTAAGTAAAATTAGAACCTCATGTCATAAACTCAATGAAATATTCTCTGTAAGTAAAGTTATGGCAATTAATACTAAAAGTGGCCTTTTTGAGGCACTTTTTGCCTTTTAGTGGCGCCAAAGTCGAGGCCGTTTACGACTACACTCGCCTAAATATTCAGTCAAGTACAACCACTCAGCATTGTGCTGTAGCATAATATACAATAGCGCTGAATAGTAGGTATTTCACGCATTTGCCAAAAACAAATTTTGCTAAAGTCGTTATGATATTGCTATGACTATACATGTGTTATATTTTTCATCACAAACTTACTTCTCTAATCCGTAAAAGAGCTCAAAAAGGCTAATTTTATTCAGAAATATGATATCTGTTGCTACAAGAATACAGATATAGTTTTGATTGGCCAATATTTTTCGCCATCGTATAACAGTTGTTAAATTTAATTTTGAAGCAATTTTCAACCTATCATTGGTTTTCTCTCACATCAAAGTTTACTCAAACAAAATATGTATTTTGTGTGGACATTAATTATCTAATGGTATTAAGAAAAAAGCAAAACGCAACACACGCGTTGATGTCTTTTGTTATGTTTATGTAAGTGCAATACAATTTCAATACAAAATTAAAGATTATAATTAAAAACCTACGGTGCTACCACAAAAAAGTAAGACAAGTTCTTAAACAGTTTACGTTGTCAAAACATTTTTAAACCATATCTAACTTTTTTTGTAACGTTACGTTCTAAATTCCACAGTTTTCTACGGCTCGATTACACTAAGAAGCTGAATTCGGTGGCCGAATCATTATTTCACATTTCAGGCGGGGATTTCTTTTGACAATTACAGCCATAAAATTCTGAATGAAATAGGATGTCAAGGATCTTACATAACAGACTACTATGAGTTACACAATTTGACAAACTTACTTAACTCGATGGAAAAAAAAATTAAGTAAAAAAAAAATCTTATTATTTACACTTCTTTCTAAATTCATGCTATAGGTAATTAAGATACATACATTTTGTAAAAAAGACTGAAGTAGACATTGTAACGGTATTTCTCTGCTTCCTATGTCGAAAAAACCGTTAAAGCTCGCGAAAATGTAAGCGCATAATGATCGTCTGTTTCTCTAAAGTACTTGCACTATGCAAGTAATATTTGATCATTTTAATTGACATTTACTTTAAATCCTTACAAATATATTTATCTTATGTAAAACTAAGGTTGCCTGTGTATTGTAAACGCTTATTTGATTTATGCTAACATTTTCTAAAAATAACGGCCGCTGTCGCTCTGACTAACCTACTCATAATATGGTAGTGTATTTAGGGTTCCGTTCCTAAATGGTAAAAACGGGACCCTATTACTAAGACTTCGCTGTCTGTTCGTCTGTCCACACGTTTGTCACCAGGCTCTATCTCATAAACTGTGATAATTACAGAGTTGAAATTCTCACAGGTGCCGTATTTCTGTTGCCGCTATACTAACAAATACTAAAAATTACACTCATACAAAGAGCGTTATTTTTCACGATTTTATCTGTAATGGATCGAAGGAAAATTTCACAGAACTTTTACTGTAGCTGCTATAGGTAACAACAAATACAAAAACAATAAAATTTATATTGAAGAGGGCTCCCATACAACAAACGTGATTTTTATACATAACGGTACGGAACCCGACGTGCGCGAGTCCGACTCAGACTTTTTAATAAACAAAAATAAATTTAACCAAAATCATTGTGCATAGCACAACAAAACGTTTTAACAATCCATAGCAAGCAATCACCATCAGAAACATTGTCCACAGAAAAATTCGTGGACGCGGCAGCATCAGCGTCAGGGTCCCCTTCGCCACCTCTAGCTGAATACGAAAGGGATTCCCCCGTGGATGTCTCGTCGACCTCAGAGGCCGGGTCAGCCAGCGGCGCCGCGGGGGGGTCCCGGGCCATGTCCCCACCGCCCAGGAACCCACAGCTCGCGGAACGCTGGAGTAGCGAAGAGATGAGGCATATCCAGTGCCACCTGGAGACCAAGGAGCTGTGGGACAAGTTCAACGAGCTGGGCACAGAGATGATCATCACCAAGACTGGCAGGTAAGGCATTTTCTTGCTTTTGGTTTATAATTACAGTACACTATATAACTTTTTAAGCACTCGCGATCACTTTCACTCATCTTAAGTATTAGACCGGATCTATCGCGATAGTATTTAGGAAAATATTAGTAATTTACGTCAGTCAACCCGCGACCACAATACATGAAACTGTATTGAAACTTCGGGGCACAGGTAAATTACTAATATTTACCTAAATACTATCGCGATAGACCCGGTCTAATACTTAAAATGAGTACAGTACACAATGTTGTCCAATATTCATTTGTTGTCAAATAATTAGAATTTACCTTTCAGTTAATCCAATTAATTTTATGTTAGGTATATGAACTAACTTAATTTATCAGATTTTTTTGATTGTTTATTCTCGATCTAGATCTTTTTAGATATTATCTCTAGGGTTATTACCCAGTAACAAGCATGCAAACTATCCAACTATGGCTGCCTCAATAGATATTTGACAAATTGAAACTGTTTTTATCGCAAAATTATTGAGAAGTGTGGTCACTAATTCCAAGTACCTGGCGTAGCGGTCATTGATGGCTCTTACAAGAGGTCATACTTACCCCGTAAGGGTAACAAGCATAATTGTATGTACCTGTGTATAGATATGATAAATCAGAATTCAAAATTTGTATTGGTAGTTAATGGTAGTGAAAAGAGACGAGAAGGAAGGTGGCGGCCGAGTCAGGCTTAGCGATCACTCACTACTCTAACCTAAAGTCATACCTACCCGTAAGGGTTACAGGCGCGATTTTATATACCTGTGTATTAGCTAATTGAAAATCGCGGTGGTAGGTAATGGTGGTTAACAAGAGACGATAAGGTAGGTGGTACAGTGGCAGCCGAGCGAGGCGTGGCGGTCGCGCCGCGGGGTCGAACAATAGCCAATCTCGGCCACCGGGGAGACGCGGTGGCCGAAAACAAAACAACGGATTATACTCGTCGATTTGACCGACTATTGGTGTCGTAGCCTTGTATTGCTTTTATGACGTTAAATGCGTTCCAAAAGTTCCTATTTTTTGTACTTACTATAATGACAAAACATTTCCTGATACTGCCTACTAACAAATGTTTAATGCCCCGATACCCTGTTTTGTAAATCACTAAGTAGTTACAGAAAGTAGAAGAGTTTATTATTATAGTCGGTCAAAAACGTATGTGCCCTAATCCTACCCATTTAAGATATTAACCAATATAGGTATACAGGGTTACGGGTAATAATACTTCACGTTTCTTCAAGGGGTTAACAAGCTCATCAAATATTTCTTGCCTTTAAATATTTTTCTATTATGAAATTAAGGATTACGAAATGTATTATCAAACCGATTCAATTTGTATGGAGAGTCCTATTTTTTCCCATATTTCGCCATATATACATATCTTGGGGAAAGTTGTTCAGTTTCGTAAACCGGTTCACTCCACTATCGCGATAGTAACGTATAACTAGTAACATCCCTGTATCAAACAAGCATGTCTAAGCAAAAGTAGGAGCTGCGTAGAGATGTTCTATTGTTAAAATGATTTTTTCACGACATCATAATTATGTGGCAGTATTGCCTATAAATATGATTGATTGACTAAATATCCTATTCAAGAAATATTAAAATGTCCCTATCGATCATAAAACTATAAAAGTATGCTACGGAAAAAATAAAAGTATAAAATTGTGTTTACCATTTTTATTAGCTATTTTAGTGTTATGTCAAACTATTATTATATAACTGGTTTATAAACAAAACAGGTGGTTTCAATATTCTGATGTTAAAATAGTTTGATCGGGTCGTTCGTCGACGAGTTCTCTTCCTTTCCTAGGAAGAAAAGCAGTACGGTTTTTATTGATGTTTTTATTATCGCTGTAAGTCCAGCGTGGAGGTTATCGGCGCGCGGTAAATCAACGCGCGACAGCTACCAGCTCGTGACAAATTCGCCAAACTAATCTTCTGATAACATGAGCTACTAGCAGCTAAATACTGCTATAACGACGTAAATGAAATAACCATATAGATGAAAAAAATGTTGGCCGATTGGAAACAGTTGAAGAAGAAGTAAAGCAGTAATACCAACAGCTCAAACAAATAAAGGTATAAAAATTTATCAAACGAAAGGAGTGTATTTTTATTATTGTTTATAAGAGTAATTAGAGGAAGATTTTTAGGATGAATAATTTTTAATTATCCTTATATAATTTTTTACCTTAAACTTAAAAATAAATATGAAGGTAATAGGTATTTGATCAAACGTAAAAGCATAATTTTCAACTCAATTGTTTTGATCTTTCACCGCGTAACTAAACCGCTGCAGTTATCTTTAGAATTAAGTATTTACCTACTTAACGTTATAAGTATTTTTTTAGGTAGATGACAAAGGTGGAGCTCACAACTCTTGCTTAACTAATTCAATTTCGTTTTCATTCAATCGTGTGAATTGAGGTGCAAAAATCCCCAAGTATTCCTTCGTAAATGTAGCTGCTGATAACCTGACTCCCGCGCCTAATGTGACCCTTTAGCCCATTTCACAGCTATAGCTTATATTTGATGCTAAATACAACTATCCACAGTAGATATCATATACAGTATGGTGCCCTCAAGTGTTCCTTTGTAATTGTAGCTGCTGATAACCTGACTCCCGTGAACCCTTTAGCCCATTTAACAGCTACAGCTTATATTTGATGCAAAATACGACTAGCCATAGTAGATATCAGGAACAGTATGATGCCATTAAGTGTTCGTTCATAATTGAATTGCCTGATAACCTGACACTAGTGCTTAGTGAGAACCTTTTAGCCCATTTCACAAACCACAAATTTTTGATACTAAAACGACATGCCACAGTAAGAATAAGCAGTAATTCTGCATTGCTACAGAACATTTTATTCGATGAAACGCCGATTCTGCAATTTGCCAAGATAACCTGTTTGTGTTGGTAGGTATAAAATTTATACACTTCATAATCGACTTTTCATTTCGTTGCATCAATTGATATATTTTCTACTGTGGTAACGAGTAACGGTATGAGGCCAAAAGCATACAAAACAATACAAGTTCTTTCACGGACTATAAAGCCGTATTAATACCTCACTTATTTATTCTTTATAATGTTCTCGAGTTAACGACGCCTCGTGCATTCCGTTTTTTCCGCTACGCACCATAAAATACGACATCGGGAAATATACTCGAATCGCCTTTATTTCCGAATTTAGCAGCCGTGAATAATCACCGGCCATGTTTCATACATATTGTGTTGATCAGCCGTTACTGTTATAACTCCTTTACAATAAAATTGTCAAACCCATTCCGATTCAACGAAATCATCAGTTATTTCTTGTTAATTTGAGATGTAACTCCATGCCATGAATAGCTAACGTTATCAGCTCTTTCTCCACATTATCAATAATTTAGCAACGGTCGTGTGATCTCATTAAAGAGTGCACCCGTCACAAAAGGCTCTGGGAAGTCGCAATGGGAGACAATTTGCCACACGCCGTCACGCGCGCTTATCCGACTCGGCCTCGTCGATTAGCATAAATCTCGCCAACTAACCGTCACAAATGAGCAGCGGACGCGGGCCGGGGGCACACGGGGCGCGACGCGACGCGACGCGTCTCGACGCTAAACAAACAGGACGCGGCGACGTAACCCCGCGCGACGAATCGCGACCGTCGCGCGCCCGCATAAATCAGCATTATCTGGCGAGATAGCCGCGCGCCTGGACCCACCCCGCGATATCACGCGGCCCCGTGTCGTTCGAAAAAATTAATGACTCGGAAAAACGATTCGCTTATGAGGGATCTTTCACTGTAATTGAATTGGCCCGCAGAGATCGGCCGAATTGTCGGGTGATACGGCCAGAAGTAGTGTTGAGTCAGGTGCATTCGCAGAACTCATTGCGACTTGATGGTCACATCTTTATTACCGCTCGCAGGGATAATATTTTGATGAAGGCGTTAAGGTAAACTTAACAATAAACTTGTAGAAATTTCTTGAATGAATAGTCAACTCATCAGACTTCTCACGACCACTGGTTTTGAAAAGAGTTTAAATTAGGTACGTTATTTTCAAACTTATTTACAATACATATTTATTTACCGCATTTCAATTTATAATAATGATTATTCTGCATAACTGAAATAAAGTCAAGATAAAGCGCGTCGCTAAATCCTTGCACATTAGCTGCATTCACCCCTAGGAGATTACCATAACAGGCGTAATAGAATAATGTAAATATGTCTGTCTGTTCCCCAGCTCGCCACACTAATCGCACAGTAGCTAATTCAGTAAGCTCCGTTTAAAAACCTGTCTCTATAATGCGAAGCTCAAAGAGTTTATTCAATGGGGAACGATTTTTCATTCGCTCGGCAAATATTATGACGTGACATATTTTATGTCGGACGATAGTTTAACACACATGTGGCTCGAGTCAAACACAATGTATATTTAAAAACCTAGGAAGCTAAATGAAATGTAATACTGATGGATAACGTTTAAATTCAAAATATCGTGTTTTTGAATATATCGCTATTTTACTGCCATTAGCTTACGGATGTAACACGTTATGCTAGAATATTATCATCTCGAATGATAATTTATTTGTATTGGAAAACTATTATAGCTTCCCGTCAACATTATAAATATTGGTAGCGCGCGGTGGTCGCGAGTATTCGCTGCGTCGAACTAGTCACTTCCTCTTTCACAACGTGATTTGGCTCTATAAAACTCAGACTTTCACACAGGAAGTGTTTTGAAATAATCGGAAAAGTTTATGCGATAGGATCCTATATAATCACGGTCGTAAACGAGTGAGAACAGATTTAAATTATCATGTTTCGCTGTAGTATGAGCTCGAGCATTGTAAAGATGTTCGGTGCCAAGATGGTGCCAAGTGCCAACAACAGCGCTTAGCTATCTGCGCCCGCGCAGAACTTGGCACACACCACCCTCTTTGATTTACTTCTCACCACATATCGATCATAAATCTTACCCGTAAAATACAAATAATACTTTCAAAGTGTTATATTTTGAGTAGCAGACAGGGAATCGTTACATATTATTTTTGAGGCTTTTATATTTCTTAATAATGTCATATGGTAATTTTGTGTCTTACTTTGTGTCAAAATTGTCAAATACAGAGATAAATTAATATGTTTTGTTGTGTACCATGTTCATCGTCTATGATAATAACGTTGATCTTTCAGAGTCCTCGCATTCGTCTTCTGAATGATGTTTTCTTCGAAATACTTTGATCTTGACACGTGAAATAAATTATAATTAATATTGAGTTGAATGAAATATCATTGGACGACGGGGACCAATTATTCGAAAAGTTCGCATATTAGCAGTATTTTTTCAAAAAGTTTTCGGGTTATGAAGTTATTTATATTTTTTCTGTAACTATATTTTGTTTCGCGCCTCATCTCTCATCTATGATGCTTACGTTTATAAGCGAGAAATATTTTCTTGTCATTTTATTAGTTGGTGGTCTTCGAAGGAAATAAATCCATCTTTTTTCCCTTTTCAATATTTTCGTGTAAATATTTGTTATATTATGCCTTGTCTTAGACACAAAAATATTAAAAAGCTCCAAATCAACATGAGGGTAGTTACCATAATATCCGAAATTGTCATCGGTACGAATGAACCCATGAAAATGTTCAGTATATAAAGTTGGAACAGCCATTGATAAAAACATATCGTTGGATATCAATTGACAATATTTTATTTCCTGCACCAGGTACGAGAGTTTGGCCTATAACTAGGTTCGTGGATATTTATTGAGAGTGTCGCGTCCCATGTCGAATATGTACCATAATAAAAACTTCCATGAATGCGCCATTTTCATACTGATTTCAAACAAGTTTTAATATTAGACGCGCTATTAAGCAGTGTTGAAAATATTTTTCTATACGATTTGACGCTGTCAAAAATCGTCTTTTGTTAAAAAACAACTGTGTACATTTAGGACGATAGCGCGTTGATTGATCCCGAGGTCTATGTTACCTACTTATGTACTTTCTCAAGTTAAAGTTTGGCCTTTTGTAGGGAAATTTCACGTTATTTATTGGTTAATAGCATCCCTTATAAGAAAAGGCTATTTATAAAAATGCATACTAGAAAAGCACACAGGACTTGAACCTTTTCGAAGTCATATCTAGTAAACGGTAGTGTACAAATCCAAGTACGCAGCTCGGTGTTCGCGCTTACTCGTGCGTGGAGCTTGTTCACCATTTGTCGCACTCGCGCGATAATTGTTGATATACGATCGCGATCCGACACCGTAATTGTCAACGCTTTATCTTCTAATTGGCTCGCATTTACCAATGCCAGCGTGTCGCCTCTGCCCCGACCCAATAGTTCACATTCGCACACGCAAAAAACAACCATTCCACTCGAATTTCATTCCTGTAAAACATAACGCGAAAAAAGCCCGTCGAGTGAAAGTCTAAAAAGCAATTCGCAACGCCAATTTCAAGAACAGTAAAAAGTACGATTCACAAGTGCAACTTGAAACGGCGTTTAAGAGCGAACCGAGGGCGGCGCCCACCGGGGGCGAGAAAACAATTTGGAATTTTATCGGTGAGGTGTGCGATGTGGGAGTGGGGGGGGAGGCGAGTTACCTCTGATTTATGTTCGACATTAGGCAAGAGGGGCCACGCGCGAAGTGCATACGATCCGCGGGTATTATTGCCACTCGTGTGATCACATCACGTCAGCCTATAGCAGTCCACTGCTGGACGTAGGCCTCCTCCAGGGTACACCATAAGGCACAATCTTCCGTTTTCGCCATCCAGTCGTTACTACAGCCGCCCGCTTTAAGGCATCGATCCATCTGGTCGGAGGTCTTCCAACACTATGCTTGTCGAGTCGAGGCTTCCACTCGAGAATCCCCTTTCTCCACCGTCCATTGGTTCTACGACAAATGTGACCAGCCCACTGCCACTTCAGCTTGTTACCCTTCTAGACTATGTCCGTTACTTTGGTGTTCTGGCGGATAATCTCACTCTAAACTTTCCTAAGCATAGATCTTTCCACTAGTGTGATAACCTGACTCAATCGAAGCGATAGGAGTTTACAAACCTATTGTTCGAAAGAAAATACGATTCCGCATCTTTAACATGCACATTTCGATGGCCTCCCTCCCATACGGCATACAAATAAAAATAATGATTAAAAAACCAAAATCTAACGATGACTTATTCCACTATTTATTTACGTACCTAATGTACCTAACTACTTTATTAAAGAATCAAGTTAAATGAGTATCTGCATATCAACCTATTTTTCATACTATTTGAAGTGTTATGTAATTTTTTTCTTAAACAAACCGGTAAGTTTTTAACAGATTAGTATCTTATCATCATTCTGCATACCAACAAGTAAAAAACTTATTTTTACTTACCTTTGCAATTTTAGTGACGTCATTGTCCGTGCGCACCGCTGTTGACACTCGACTACTTGCGATACCGAGACAAACCTGTTTCACCAGTAAACGGAGGCATGTAGATGTGAGCGTGAGATATTGACGTTTCCTTGTAGCCGTCCATCTGGGCGCGCCCTAATACCTAAATTGTGATTTAAAGTAAACAGTTGTTATGTGCTTTGAGCGTCTGCAATATTGATTCCAAAGTTTTCGGATATCTGAAAATGTTATTCATCAAGCCGGCTTAGAGCAAACGTAATACAGTCTTAAAACTCCGTCTGAGAACGCGGATATTTCAGTGTCATTCGAATTCAAAAGCTAATTTCACTAAAACCTTAAATGAATCGAGTTGGTCGGAGCTTGCACATTATTTAACTTGTTCCAAGTTTAAATTGAAAACGCCACCAAACTCTTTGCGGAGATGGAGTCAAATTTTGAACTTCGCTGCTGAATCGGAAATTTCTTTATAAATATCTTATTACGGTTAAATTCAGTTGGTGTCACGCTGCCGACACTAATTTTATTCGTGAAAGACGGCGGCGGACTACTGGTAGGGGTGAGGGGTGTCGGTGAAAATGTATGCAAACGGGATGCGATATTTGACGTAGCTGAAAACGACAAAAGAATTAAAGAGGCCGTGGCGCGCCCTCCGAGGCCCTGACGTCTTACGAATTACGAAGTGCGAGACTCGACGTTGACATGATAACACCGCCGCCGCCTTGCTTGTCACATTGCGAATTCACTTTATTTTAAATGTAATTATATACCCTGTCACTTAACTTATGACAACTTCCAAGTCTTTCTATTAGGCATTTTAGGCATACACAATATTCTATCCGTATATTTTCAGTTACATACATTACAGTTCACAAGCTCTATCGATTTGTTTCACATGTTTACAACAAATAATTATTTCAGGCTACGTTTCAAGTTATTAATTACCGAACGAGTTAGTCGCTTGTAATGACAGAATGGAAAAAGAAAATTAAAATGTTCAACGTCAATACAGCATTTTTAATTTCGAATAATTCCGATATCAACATTAATAATTCAAACGGACAACCCTATCTGTTTCTGTTGTTATCTAGGTTATGTGAAGAGAACACATGCAGCCTATTTGAATACAGCGTGTAATAGATGTGTGATTCATGTAAATGTACCCTTAGCAAGTGTATCGCGGGCTAATCTCCCCCCCTCTCCCCGCACGCCGCAATATGCCGCGGGAGGGGTGCGGGGGCGCGGGGGTGTCTCAGGAAAAACGTGTAAACTAATTATGTACATTTTCGTAGCCACTTATTTACATAACCACCGGCTGAACTCCGCTTTCACCGTGAATATTTCATTTGTAATCTTTACTTTGACGGTTTAATATGACAGCTGTTGGTTTGTTTGAGGAAACTTTTAATTTTTGTCTGTTTCTTTCGGTGATAGGATGCCACAATGCCACCCTTTGTACGCGTCACCCGACACCTTCTGAGGGTAATGATAGGTGATTATCGAGCCTGTTTTTTTCTTTCGGATAAACGTCTGGGAAACTGTATACCGTGTAATTTGGAGTTTTCGCTTGCGACTGCGGCTGTTGTTTGACGGCGGAAGGCGCTTATTATTTTGATGACTGTTTTCTCTATCCGTGCCACCGTTTATTGTATCGATGGATTCGCCATCGATCTTTTTATTGAAGGGGTAAGACATAATAAATTCATAATGTTTACGTGGTACCAGTAAAATACGAGGTCGAGTCTGTTAAATTCTTGATATCGTATCCGGTACTCTAGTGTTTTGTTTTCATTTGCACTGACGGAAACTATTTGATGAACTAGTATCAAATATCTATAGTATTTGCTTGTCTTATTTGAAAGACCAGTCAGCCTTACGTAGATGACATTTGCACCTGTGCGCTTTCTTTGTCCATACATGCGACTTCCCAAACATTTCCAAAAATCTAGCAATAGTTGCTACACAACCAATTAGTGGAACTCTTCTCGTTGTGAAATGAACAGGAAGCCGATAAATAAAACTAGGTATTAGTAGGTAATGAGCAAGTGGGCAGTGGGCGCAGTTTCGCGCGTATTTATACCGCGTTCGCCAGAACTAATTTATGGAAGTAAGTACGCGGAAAACGTTTATGTAGGTATTCCGTAGTTGGACGGCGGCCTACCGCTGGAGCTGTTGACATCCGGCCATGGACCTGTGGGGAAGTTATTCACTTAGGTATGCAACAAGGATTGCTAGGATTTTTACCGTGGGGAAGACAATGTGAGTAGTGCTAAAGATGCCCATGTTCAGCAGTAGAATTCTGTGGTGGTTGAAATCTTAATTTGTCATATAATTTTGTATAGAAGAGCCAATAGTGTTGTTCAGTTTTATGGAGAGGTTCACGCTTTAAAATATTTGTAGTTTTTTTTACACCTGAAAGAGTTTGCGTATCCTGCGTATTAGTGGGTTTATGGTTCCTCACGGAACTAAATCATATTGAAGGCTGATTAATGCAATTACGCAAACAAGCATGCGCAGCCTGGAATTTCAACCAATTAAATATCGACAAATCTTTGATTTGTAGAGTGTGTAATATCATCAAAGATGAATGAGCTCAAAAAATCTGGTATACTAAAGACCTATTTATCAGTAGAGAAATTTGTTTTACATTATTTGAGTAAAGTCATCAACGGACCACCAAAAAAGTTTCTCAGTTGGTGGCTCGCTGGAAACCTGGTGACACATCTGTCTTTGATGATGCACCATCAAAGGGTGATGAGTGAGGGCGTCGCTGCATTAGCTCTCGGCGCCGTTTGAACATTTCACACACACACACTCAAACAAGTTGACCGTAATTTTTTGTGTGGTCTTTAAATATTGTGGTCTGCGAAGTTTTGTAATGAGTGTCTGCGTGAATGATGCTGCATAACTCTATCGTACAAGACTTGTCTCGAGGCATTGATTTACGCAAGTATTTCAGATTAGTATAACAATGCAAATACTAGCCGCACAAATACTGATTTCAGATGTTCCTTGCAAAATTTAAACCGACTCACTCATTATGTATCCCAGCTCAATAATCACTAGATGTCGTAAAGCGTAAAGGTCGCGACATTATCGCGGGGGCTCCATCACTTCGCCGCGATTACTACGAGACGAAACGACCCCCCTCTCCCCCATCTACCGCTGCCGTTGACATGTCGCGTTTTAACAGTCAGTACGTGAGGGGGGCGACACCCCCTAAAGTGGGGGGCTCCCGCCGAACTGACGACATTAGCAGCCGCAGACTCACGTCCCATACAGACGGAGCTGTGGCGAGATGATATGTCGAGGTATGATGCCCTAATTTATACTGACGTAATATATACATGGGCGTAATTTACTTGCGAGCTGATAGTGGAAATTATGCTTTATGCTGATCTTGTAAGCTGATAATTTCAATGATATGTATGCACCGTACCCACCATATTTAGATTTTATATCATTGGCCACCCTTGCATCTGGATTACGACCTACATCATAGGTACTTTTGTTTGGTTTTTGATTTCTTATTAAAAAACAACGACTAAAAGAAATTAGGTGATCAGCTAGACAAAGAAAAAAACGTTGCTTATCTTTAATTACATATTTTATTATTCAAGTTTACCTCAAGTAAAGACGACATAAGATAAAACTGTTAGCATCTAAATAATTTTTCAATTAGTTACTACATAATTATTACGTATTTTAAAAATCAATTAAAAGGGCATTTATTGTTGTATTTTGAATCTGCATTTATGAATTAAGCAAATGGAACACGCTATAAAGTTAACATAGTATTATATTAAAAATATATCTGTGTTCATGCACTCATGTTCGAAGTCAGAAAGCGTCGTAGCCATAAACAGCGTGGTGTAACACAAGAAGAAAAGCAGTAAAGATGCGGTACCTAGACACGGGTAATGGGAAGGGAGGGGTAGGCAACAGTTTCCGCAATATTGTCGCCAAACTTCCCAATTTCGGTGTCGACTTGCGAAACTCCTCGCCGGTAACCGTAAGCACATAGGTAGGGTAGTAGGGTTGCCAGGTCCTGTACTTGAAAGCCGGACGAATTAATTGTCTAGTCATTCAATACTTATACCTTGGAAGGGGTAACAAGGCTGCAGCTAAAGTCTGCGAAAACCTTGAAAGGTGTGTTGATATCATAGAAATCTCATCAGCTGGTCTGGGACAACGAGACGGCTACAAATCGATGGTTGATATATTCTGTGAAGAATAATTATGGTTTCGATGAACTCTTCCACACAACACAACCACAGAAAAGGTACTAAATACTGTAAGCAACCAAGTCTGTTAAAGAGTAATCATGTATCTTTTACCTATGCTTGCTACTCCAAAGGAAATACGTTGAGCGTTCTTGATATTGAAGGACTTCACTCTCTTTTGAAGAGACTCGTCATTATAGTTAATCGTACAAGCACTCAAAATTTACACTATCCGACATTACTGGAATACCTGGCAACACTACACACAGGTGTGGCGCACCTTCGATATAAATAGGTTGTGGCTGTCGGCGTGTGTACGAACGTGACTCCAAATTGCTGGCTTTGCGGGAATTAACGCCGGATTCGCGAGGTATTACCTACTCCTAAATGTCTGCCTGCTACATACACGTGGATACGAAATTTCAGCGTTTTCAGAACTAAAATCAAGCAGAATAGGTTCCTACTTGCATTAAAGATAATTTAAAAAAATCTGAACGAATGAACAATTTGTTATATAGATTTCAGTTACCGCCGTTGCTTTTCCCGCGATGTCCTGATGCCGACGCTTTTAATTATAAACAGGGTTGTTTTTCAATCAATGGTACCTAACTACAAGTTCAATAATAGATGTTATTCACTGTCTAAATATTCTCAAACGTGCAAAATAAGTGCTAAACAAAAGTGTCGCGTTCTGACATCGTGTTCGCTATGCAATGTGACACCATTAGTGCGCTACATACAGCTCCGGCAAGAGAGAAAAACAAGATGGTGGAATTTCGCGCGCACCGCTCTCCGGCGCGCGGCGATCCGCCTTCCGCTACTCACTTGAAGACATTTAGTTTTTTGGTGGTGTCAGTCTTTACCATAGTGCCATATTTATAAGTCCCTAGAACCCCAAGTTAAGCCTCGAAATAATTCAAAATAAACTGGACAGAAAACTATTACTTATTTTTTCGTCCGCAGTGCAGTAATCTGAATTTGTTGACTCGTGTGTGCAAAATTTGCGGATCACCACAATGTATATCACTGCAGTCCTCCACTCCTCACTATGCAAACGAGAAACTATTCTATTATATCAGAGATCTTGGATAAAATACTACATGAATAGTGATAGACATGACATTGACACAAAGAATAGGCAATGTAATGAATCACTACCATTTGAAGATCTTGAAATGCTACGTATGCACTGTATTCTGTTCTCGTTAACTTCTAAACCCGAGAGAAATACTGCAAAAGCTGCCAATTATATTTTAAATTGAAAACTAGATGCACAATAGTTTCCTTTCTCATAATTCTTTGGCAATGAAAGAACCTGATTCAGAAACTACCTCCAATAAAACTTTGACTTATCAGTTATCACACATAAGTATTTATCAAAACACGAATTGACTTCGTTGGCTCTGAAACTTATGGTTTTAGCTGCTTATGTGTTACGTACGCTGCGTATGGTTTTTGAATATACCTAGTATTCTAATGACCGAAGATTTGTTGCCTATCAGACTTGTAGTTTTCCTTTCATGATATCTGCTTTTGACAGCACCCGAGTAATGACTCGAATAATAGACCTATTCCCTTGACGTGCGTAGGCGCAACTTCAGCTTAAATTCGTCGCCTGCTCCGCCACTTGCTGCTCCGACACATTCCTCGCGGATACCACACACGGCTGTAGCAGGCTCGCCACGCCTCTCAACGATCCTGACATTTCATTACTCAATGTAGCTACACGAGGAATGCTAACGGCCTCAATCCCTACAATGTAGACAACATTTTTTGCGATATTTACAATCGTTTTATAGGGGAAAGTTATTGAAGCAAAATTGTAACAAAGGTTGCATTTCCTTTGGTCTGTAGTCCCGTAGGCAAAAGGTGTCATTAGCAAACCGCAATTAAAATTGTACGCTTAAGTAATATTTGTTTAAATTTACTAATTATGTCGCCGCTAATAAATACTTACACGCAACATCTGCTGTGTAATGGCCGCCGTATTGCATTGTAGAAATGTTTTATTTGTTACGCGCGCCGACGACTGAACTTATAATTTGTTTTCATTCAAACACTGGTTTAACTGAGTTTGAATTTAGAGTTTCAATATTAAATAGCGCTTAGTAAAGAATGAATACCTATTTAGTGGTCTAATGATGTTTGTTTTTTGTCTGTTTCGGTTTTTTGGTAGTGTATCGTAGCGTGACGGCTCCACACCGCGCAGTGGTTACTTATCGTAGATCTCTGCGCGGGCTCAGGCAGATATTAATCAGTGAGATTGACAAAATCGTGCGAGTGTCGAAATAGTGACGCGTTGTAGTCGTGGTAGAGTTGGGACCTCACAAGAAGGCGATATTTCACTGAGCACCGCAGCCGCCGCCCAACCCCGCCCATCGGCTCATTAGGTGTTTCTAATACGCATCAATCTTACTTTCTCCCATATTATGAAGAATATTTTAAGCCTCTGTTTAATTAGCAGTAAAAATGAGGTGACCTTGCAATAAAAAGCATTCCTCTGTAGTGCTTAATGATAGATAGGTACTTATCTTATGACAGATCAGTTACACGACCAAATATAAATGTAATGAATAATACAGGTGACATCACGAAGGTGCCGACCCTTCTAGTTTAGCCTTATAACATTGGCTCGAGCAAGTGTTTTACAGTACTCCGATCACGATTTAAGCGTTAAAAGTATTTGCTAAATAGAATTTGTTGTAGTTACCTACTTCTTTTATTTTGATCGTATTGGACGGCATAAGATAGAAACAACTTCTGTATTTGTACAATTTATTGAGAAGAAGTAAGGCCGTTTATTTGGAAATTTATAAAACTCTGTAGTACCTACCTATTTGGAAACTTGAATAAATAAATACAGGTCTATTAGATGAATCAAATCTTGGCGCCGGCCGTTGATGAAGACAGACAGGCCGATGATCGTGTAATTAATTATATCTGGGTAAAAAATTGTGAGATTTTCTCGGTAAAGTCATCCTGTAATAATCTCGTAGGTCGTCTCAGGATCATTTGTCATCGCGTCACTCACGCGTCAGCGCCGGTGATACGCCCTTTCCTTTTTAATCGCGTTTCTACTTCGTGCTACAACTTTATTTTAACGACAATGTCTTTGACTAAAACTAAATGCCTTATGTATGATATGAAATTGACAACTCGTGCGGAAAATCTGTGAAGTCATATTCAAACAATATGAAGTTCTGTGACTGAACAACACGCAAAAGGTGAAATCCGGCTTATTAATTTAGTTTTAAATAAGTAGGAATGTTGTCTTGTCAAACCTTTAGTTTTACTTAATCATACATTCACATTAACTTACCTACAGTTGAAATTTATGACCTTATAGGTATGCTATGTCCATAAATGAATAATTTTAAGTGTAACTTACCTGTTGGTGAACCTTATAAATAAATAAATAAGGTAATACAAAAAAATAGTATACATAATTTACAAAATATTCGACATAATTCGGCCAATAATATTGTAAGTATTGCGCTTAATAAGAGTTGACAAGGCATTCTTGCTTTGGTGAATTTAAGCGTTCCGTTCTACTCAGTTGGAGTTTTGATTGCATTGTTAGCCTCGAAATTAATCGTTTTACTGTTTAATTAACGTTTACTAGTCTTTGTACCTACATTATTTGCTTGTAGCTTTACCTACCGCTTGAGTTAGCCTATTCAATTACTTACAATGATAACTAATAGGTAGTTTAGTATAGGTACTCTAGTTTTAATTAAGTCAAATGACGCATAGGGCATCGGAATCGGTGTAGGATTACACACGGGCGTCACAGGCGACGAATCGTGACCGGGAGTCGTCCGTGTGACGCGTCATACGGCATGACACGACGCGTCATACGACATCACTCACGGCGCGACACCGTGAAGCGACGCGACACCGAAATCTGAACTTCACACCGAAGGATTGATGATTTACAGTGTTCTTCGTGGCTTTTTCTTTGTTACTTTATGCTCTGGTTGCGACTAGGCTATCGTGTTTGAGTGTTTCATGTGTACAGCGATTTGTCAACTAAAATGTTGGTGTCATGCATTAGTTTTGATGCTAATATTATCTATTCATATTATGCTTGTGTAGGTAGGTACCTACAGAGTGACAAGTAATGTAATAATATGATATTCTTGTTGCCATTTCAAATATACTCGCTGCAGTTTTAGACGATGGGTTGACCTGTCTTTGCTCTACTTAGAATTTTGTCAGTCTACATCACTAAATAATATAAAATGAAGTCGCTTCCCGTGTCCCTATGTATGCTTAGATCTTTAAAAGTACGCATAACATTTTGATGCGGTTTTTTTCAGTAGATAGATTGATTCAAGAGAAAAGTGTTTATGTATAATTAATGCTGGGAAAAGGTCTTTTCTCCGCGGAAAACAGGTTAGCAGCGGGTGAAATCTGGTGTAAATATTCTCACTTGACCCGCAAATATTTGTCAGACATGGCGGAAACGATAGCTTTTTAGACTCTACATTGCCTTAACAAATTCTTATATTTAAATGTAACAAATACCAACCGATATGTTACTATGGTAGACACGTGTCCATAAAATTATATCTACATATTGCATTTTATGTTGATGCAATGATTAAAAATCAGTTACACGTTTTAATATGCAGTGCTCCATTTAGCACAAACGATAATTTATTTAAAACGTTTCTATAAAATAAAATATGACAAGCTCAAGAAACTCTTGATCGCCACGATAACGAAACAACATTTTTCTGTGTTCTGTGTGGCATACTGTAAGTCAACGAGGAAACTATAAAATTTGCCGTAAGTGGCCCCATTATCCGATATGAAATATTCATTGACCACCGGCAAGGATTGTTGTCACCGGCATTATGCGGCAAAAATCACTTAAGGTTCGCTATTAGCGAGAATTAACCGTAATGGACGTTGAATTTTACACTACGGAAAATCTCAACGTAAACTTATAAGTACCTGCAGGAGAATTGCGCTTTCAGTGCGATTTTAGCCTCTAAGGTGATTGACAATAGATCTCTACTCTTAGTTCAGTAATTTTTAGGTGTTTATGCCTATTTTATATTTATTCTGAATTGTTGTACAGAGTGGATTTGTACTTATATCTGTAGGGGGTAAAGCAATAGGTACTTTTTTCTCAACATCCTTGATATATATTTATGTATTTTTTTGTATTATAAGAGTTTTTATATATTATTAATAATTTCGTGTAATATTTATGTTTGTTTATTATGTGATAAGTAACTTGTATTCGTTTTCAAAGTAAGTTATTGTTTATTTAGTTAAATTTGTTATTTCATTCCTTATTGCCTATTTACCCCAAAAATGTTTATCTCTCTCACAGCACATGGGCTGGCTGAAAGAGATCTTGAGTGATAAGCTCGCCTTTGCGACAAATGTAGATTTACAATTTTCTGTGCAGTAAAGACTATTATACATTTTAAATAATACACATAAAGCGACTTTGGCCATGCGTTTTTCCTTTTGCTTGGGGAATTTGATTAAAAGTTTTCTTCTTTATATTGTGTGAACTTGACTTTTACCTATTTAGTCCCTTTTAAAGTCCCCGTTAAACATCGAATAAAACTATTATAGTCAAATTAGTCAATCACTAAAGATATTTTCGAATGTTTTCTTATTCAAATATATCTAATACTTTTAAACGAGCAATTATTGTAGGTATATTTACTTTTTATCGGGATCTCGGGAACGGTTTCAATTATTTTCATGAAGCTTTGTATGTAAGCGTTTTGGGGCGATGAATTGATCTAGCTAGGTTTTATTTCACAAAATAACGCATCTAAGTAATCCACAAACAATAGCCAAGCAATCAGGTTCTTATTGCACGAATAAATGTATGTTTATTGTTTAAGTAGGTAGAGTCTGCGTAGCACTTAACGTAGCACTGTTGATATTTAGTTAGTTTTTATGTTTTCAACTTTAACTAAATTGCAGAATACAATTATGATAACCTACGTACAAATTTTGTGCTGCTTGCAGTTTCTGTTAATAACAACGTTGGATAATGATATTCGCGATCGAATAAATCAATGATCATAAAACCGAATAATTATCACGTAGCCACTTGAGCGGCAACCAAATCCGTACTAATGAGAGGCTTGAAGTCGCGCCATCTGTCCGTAATCAACGATAAGTTAATTAAATCGCGGCAACATGGCGGCGCTGTAATTGCTATTAATAAAGCGTTTTCCTGTGCAATTAGAGGTGGACGCGGATTGGCTGCGGCGGCTGACGGCTGACGGCTAGGACCGCGCCGTCTACCGCCGTCGACGTGATAACACGCTAATGTGTACTCGCAGTCCCTATTGCATGACCCGTCGCTCTGTTTACTAACGATATGGCTGCCTCATGTGTACATAGCGCGGAATAACACAGAAACAAATGCTAAGTCTTTCTCTGTCACTCAAAATGTCGCAACATTTGTTTTGTACAGTCGCAAGTGAGTTGTATGTAATAAAAGGATTACAGGGATGCATGGTCGACATATTCCCAATAGTGCGTTGAGAAGATCCATCAGACTCGCGCCGCGTTGCGTCGAGCGGGGAACAATGATTGACGGTTTCGCACCTCGGCTCATGCCAGTCTAATTAAGACGACATGCGCGTGCGCACTGCTGCAACACTTCGCGCTCGTTTAGCTGCAAACTCACTAATTTTAAACTGCCTATTGCAACTCAACTAATTGTACACTTGTGCGATATTGTTCGATATACAAACTGAGAAAATCGCGATGTTACTAAACTGCATCGCATCTGTAATGCGTTGTACCTACTGTATGGCAAAAGGCAAAAAGCTTGATGCATTGTGAGATTTCGCATTATTAATAGTGCAACCTTT
Source organism: Tuta absoluta (assembly GCA_027580185.1). NCBI lineage: Eukaryota > Metazoa > Arthropoda > Insecta > Lepidoptera > Gelechiidae > Tuta > Tuta absoluta. Next base: position 19,084,440 of record JAQAHW010000002.1, read on the forward strand.
CGTTCATGCCCTCCACTCAGTTTAGCACACTATGGTATTAATCTATGAGAAATGTCTGCATCTGAGCCTAGACGTGCACTTTAACAATGTCATAACAATAACGAGACGTTGTAAACGGGCGCCCCTTATTTCTGTCTTCGGTATCTGCTCATTAAAGCGGCTCACATGCATTTCTCGGAGTCCTTTTGCTCGGTCTCGAGTTTTCCGCTAACTTTTGGGTGGTAGGATGATGGACGACGCCGGTGGCCATATATCATTGCGGTAATATATCGCGCGGTGCGGCGAGTGTCGCCATTAACGCATGCGCGCAATTGCCCGTGCGCGATGCACCATCCAGTGCTATAAGAAGCGCCTCACAAATCGACGCGCGCGACCACAGCTAAACGTGCATAAATCTTATTAATGGTATTCTTATTTTCGTCCTCGCTCGATCTTGTAAAATTGTTAGGACACGCATAACTAACGTCGCACCGCTTTTGTTAAGGGGAGCACGAAGGTTAAATCTCCTATTATAGTCGTCAGTGAGCATAAAATTTTCTAGAGAAATCGAGCTAATCAAATTCTTATTGTAAATTATGATACGTCTGCACAATCTCCGTAAACGTCTTGGGTGGTCGTGTGTAGTTTGTTATGGTAGTTTGCGGGTCAGAAGCCGCATTCCATTGATTGCGCAAGTAGATGGCGAATTGTCTTGTCTTGGCCGGAGGCTGCCCCCGGGCCTGGGCGCCTGCAGCCGGCTGAGGCAGCGTCCACAAAAAGTGAGAGGCCGCTAGAAAAGCCGCGGCTCAACTTACAGCTAAAGATTTGTTGTTTCCGCTCTCGCCGCCTCAATGACTACCATTTTATGTCGATTAGGAGATAGTGTTTCACGCGCCCGCTACCGACGTGCCAGTTTTTGTGACAGTCCTTTATGCTCACAACGAGTTTATTATCGACGATCAGTTTCAAACTGTTAGTTTTTGTTTTTTTAATATTATTTTTTGCTATCACTTCTGTCTCGGTTCTGTCTTACGTTTCTTTAATTAGATGAGCTGCAAACGTATGCCCCTCTTGTTAAGAGTAAGTATGACGGCAGGAAACCGCAGTCACATAGTGAAGTGTAATAAGAGCCATTATGTCGACCAACCACAGGCAATTTTACTAACAGTACACAAAAACATACACCTTTACAAAAATGTCTACCCATTCATCTTTCTCCAACAACGACATTAAAGAATGTCTCCGTTAAGGAGGGGAAGGGGAATTATCAGTAAGAGCTACAATTGTGTGCTACGAATCATACGTAGCAGTTGTATTTCCTCGCACAACATAAAAAGTATCGACCAATTTTGGACTTTATGTTCAACTCATATCAAATTGGTTTTATTACAATACTTTTTTACTCTAAATATTTATTATTGCTGACAATGTCTTAACGGAGGGGAGAGTAAATATAAGCAGTAGAGTTTTGTAAGAAGGGTCGCATGTCACATCGTGGTTTGTTAGAGGGACGTACCTACTGGCAGCCATTTTGTGAAATATGAACTGGATTTTTCAGAACCGGCTTTTTTTAATAACCCTTCATATCTTATAACACCTAGTATAATGGTGATGATCTCGTTAGGTGTGCTACTCTCTCTATTACTAGTTCATTATGAAGCATGAATCATGATCATAAATGGCATACAAGAAGTAAAAATATTCGCTGCAAATATTTTAAGGGTCTAAAAAACTGATTTGATTGCCGTGTGATGCCGGCTTAGAATAGCATCACCCCATTTCTTACCCATGGGTGTCGTAAGAGGCGACTACGGGACTCGAGGGTGTATATTGCAATGTTAGGCGACGGGCTGACAACCTGTCACTATAGTGATACACAGTTATCTGATTAACCCTCAAACTTTTGTCAGACGTGGTGTTAATATCCGTTGAACGGCTGTTAACGCTCTGCCTACCCCGTAAGGGATATAGGCGTGATTTATGTATGTATGTATGTATGTAAAAAACTGAACTTTCCACACGGAACATAGGCTAAAAACAAAAAGAAATTGGGCCTTTAATACAAATGGGCCCGGTCGGCTGGGACTTTGTATACTATGCTCAAATCCACAGCAATCAAGTTGGTAGAGTTGGGTAATTATTGGAACTTTATTTAAATTACGACATTACGATAGTAAAAGATTATAATCTAAACAATAAAAATTCCACAGTCAAGGAACATTTAAAAGAGTTGTCTTCAACATAAAATAAGAAGTTGTGTGAAATCCAAAAATGTTGTGCCGAGGTTAATTTGAATACCAAGATAGCATGAATATACCACTAATTATTTTTCCAATAATCTATTAAAAACACGCATATGAAGCTTGTTGGTGTTGCATATAGTGCCGTGGCTACAGCTCACTAATTACTAGCGATAATTTGCGATAACCCGCGTTATAATGAGCGAGAGGAAGAAAATAAGAAATACATATTTGCGCATAGCATAATGAGTGAGGGAAAAAAAGATTCGCGCCGGTCGTACTCAGCCTTAATTGCGACTCAGTCAAGTAATTGTCGAATAATTGCGCTAATGTGGAAATGCACGCTTTAACATAACAAAAGAAAGAAACTCGATACCGGGAAATGATACGTAATATTTTGTTTCTCTTTAAAACTAAAGAAACTCAACCCTACCTACCTATGTACGCTACGATTACATCCTTGTATGGTTTTAAAACATTTTGAATCCGCGCAGCACAGAACACTGCCCGTCATTCTTTGTTCTAGTATTGCCTTTGTAAACGTGAACTACTTAGCAGACATGATATCCTAATGAACAATGTGATTTTGTTGTAGGCGCATGTTCCCAACCGTGCGCGTGTCGTTCGCGGGGTGCCGCGCGGAGGCGCGCTACGCCGTGCTGCTGGACGTGGTGCCGGTGGACGGCAAGCGCTACCGCTACGCCTACCACCGCTCCTCCTGGCTGGTGGCCGGCAAGGCGGACCCGCCCGCGCCCGCGCGCCTCTACCCGCACCCCGACTCGCCCTTCTCCGGCGACCAGCTGCGCAAGCAGGTCGTCTCCTTCGAGAAGGTCAAGCTCACCAACAACGAGATGGACAAGAATGGACAGGTCAGTTCATTTTCTCTCTTCTTATATATTACGCTTCATCACCCACACTTTCGACTGGAATATTAACAGTTATCTTTATCTTTTAGCTGGTGCTGAATTCAATGCACAAATATCAACCACGCATCCACCTGGTTCTCCGAAGAGAAGGAGCGATCAACGCCCCCATCACGGATCTGGAACAGGAAGAGTTCAAGACCTTCATCTTCCCCGAGTGCGTGTTCACTGCAGTCACCGCGTACCAGAATCAACTGGTGAGTGCCTGACAGAGCCGTTACCGCTGATATGCGCATAAATAATCCTCAAAGCTGTTTATTTGGCATACTATCAGCTTGTTACTATCATTTGATTTCTAAAATAGATCAGAAGAACAAACGTTTGAAATTGCGGCGTGATGTCGTCTGAGTATCGACGGGTTCTATTTCGATCGCACTAATTGCATCTCGCTGAAAGGTATGTCCAGTCGAACAAAGGGAGGTGGCATATAATTTTTTGTGTTCGCGGCCACACGCGGGCGAAAGCGAGCGACGCTGACGACGGAAGGACAGCGCGGCTGACGCGTGCCCGACGGTGACGATTAAAGTTTTCACCCGCGCTAAATATAGGCCCTCTTCCAGACGCGATCCACGTTTGTAGCTCTATTACTGCTAATGCATTCCTTGTATCGCTAATTTGCTCATCAAAGATTTTCTAAGAACTAGCTTATGACCACTTTCATCTGTACGGAGCAGATGTGGGAACATCGCCTCTCGGTGAGAAGTCTAGTTAACGTTGCGAAACAAAGACGCGGTGTAATCTATCTACACGCTTGTAACTTTTCGCTGCTAGTTATGAAAGAAGCGTTTATAGCATAGTTTAGTGACATCAGACATATTGTGAGATAATTGGCAGTTGTAATTGTGCGCAATCGTGTTACCGCTGCGTGCTTGTGTTGAACGCGCGCTCCGCTGTCCGCTTGTGTTGCCGCTGCTCGCTCCGCTCGTGCCGTGCGCCACGTACATGTGTCGCCACGCGCAATTAATCCTCTGTCACAAGAGCGTTTGGGCGTCACCGAGTTTCTCGTTTTGTCTCATCCCGCGTAGTAAAATAATTAGGACGTTTTGAGGTTCATAAAGGAAGCGTTACTTTATATCGACAACGCGGTACATAAATCTTCATTCGCCCGTTAATTAGCTGTTTCGAGTGAGTTTAGTGGCTATTTGCCTTGCCTTTTTTGAGCTAAATATTTCCGTCGGTGGATAAAATTATACACCTAAAGTGGTTATTTAGTTTTAAACAGATTTTCCATTAAGGGAAATGTTAGTAGGTAGAGTCCTATTAGCATGTAGATAGTAAACGATTTGAGCTTATAAAGTAGTTTTAATAACGTTTAGCTTCACTACTTTGTAGGTGATTTGCATAAACTACTGGCGAATTGATTAGATATATTTATATTGTCGTTGTAATAACACTTGAGGCTGAATAAAGTATCTAAAGAGCTGGTGTAGTTCGATCGAATTTGTTATCGGTAATATAGAGTCACGGTATGAGTCATTTTCAACAAGTGCATATTTTTGTCAATTTCGGTGGATTTTTTAATTTTCTGCTTTTTTGATGTTTTTTGTAGCTGTATAGCAAAAGATACTCATTTTGAATGTAATATATTATCAGGAAAATATGTAACAATAGTATTTGGTGAGTTATTTGGGTCACCGAAATTGCCTTGTCACCGAAATTGAATTGATGCCACCGAAATTGGGTTTGTGCCACCGAAGTTGCAATTGTGCCTCAGATGCCTTGTTTGGCTGCTTACAAATGGGTGGCATTGTGTTGAAGATAGCCGTAGACCTCTGTTAGCGCAGCCGTCCACACCTGATAGCACCTGCCGGTCGACAAATCAACTGATACCTGCGACTACAAATAGTAGCCACGTCTTCGGCTATCACTGACGGGTGTCAATGACTGAGCAGAAGGACCTCGCGAGAGCGCCGGGCCGGAGGGCCACAAGAGATCGCCGGGCTGGAGGGCCACGAGGGATCGCAGTGCAGTAGGACCTCGCGGGAGCGCTGGGCTGGAGGGCCACGAGGGATTGCCGTGCAGTATGACCTCGCGAGAGCGCCGGGCTGGAGGGCCACGACCATCGCGCTCGACCAGCAGGATGTTACCCAGCTGATAAGGGACGTCAAGAACCTGGAGAATAAGCTGGAAGAATTTCAGAGGAAAGTCGAATGCTCACAGAAAACTATTGCTGAACCACGTGCCGAAGTAGATTTGTTACGAAATTCAGCAACTAGGTCAGCTGAGACTTCTAGTTCTGCTGACAACGAACAACGCGAAGTGCGTGCCGTCGGTGAATCATATGCATCGGCGACAAGCACATCGTCAGCTAATTCGCCCGCCAAGCAAACCAACCAGCGTGCGCCCGCGACCACCGCCACCGCCGCACCACTCGACCCGCCCCGCCCCGCTGCACAAACGCTGTCAGCTGCGTCCGGCAATGCTGCTGACACGGCTAAAAGTCGGCGCCGGAACATCGCTAACCGGCCTCCTAAGCCGCTTGCTGCAGCAGCGGTAAACAAAAAGGGCATGGCTCATGTATCACTCTGTGAGCCACCTTTTAACAAGCGTTGTGACCATGTAGACGCGGATGGGTTTACTTTGGTTCAGAAGAAACACAGCAGGCAACCCCGCCAGAACAAGTGTGGCACCGCCCCAGTCGAGGCCAATCTACAGCTGCGCGCCTTCACGCCGAGGACATCCCTTTATGTCTCCCGCCTGCACTCTTGCACGTCTTGCTTGACACTCTACTACCAAGCAAGACGTGCTGGACTACATCTTCGCGAGGCATAAAGCAGGTGCCTTCAAGGATACGCCAAGACTTGGAGTATACGTGGAGCCGTTGGAGTCGCGCCATTGGGTGGGTTTCAACTCGTTCGTGGTGCGAGTCCCGACCGCTACTGTGAGCGTCTTCACGTCACCGGAGTTTTGGCCGCAGGGAGTCGTATTTCGCCGATTTCGAGGGAACCTACCGCTCACGGCTTCACCGTTAGAATAGTAATATTTTAAAGTTTATTTTAATCGTATAGTCGTATTTTATTTTTATGTTTTATTATTTAGAACAGTTATGTTGGTAAACTGTTTACCTAAGACACAGGAATTGCTATTCTTAGTTTAGGAAATAGTTAAGTCTTATAATTGTTTTTGTATAGTTTTACCTATTAGTAATTATGTTTATTAAATAAAGAATTTGTATTTGTATTGGATCGCCGTGCAGTAGGACCTCGCGAGAAGGCCAGGCTGAAAGGCCACGAGAGAGCGCCGGGCTGGAGGGCCACGAGGGATCGCCAGGCAGGAGGACCTCGCTGGAGCGCCGGGCTGGAGGACCACGAGGGATCGCTGGGCTGGACGTCCACGAGGAATCGCCAGACAGGAGGACTTCGTGGGAGCGCCGGGCTGGAGAGCCACGAGGGATCTCCAGTCTGGAGGACCTCGCGGGAGCACCGGGCTGGAGGACCACGAGGGATCGCTGGGCTGGACGACCACGAGGAATCGCCAGACAGGAGGACTTCGTGGGAGCGCCGGGCTGGAGAGCCACGAGGGATCTCCAGTCTGGAGGACCTCGCGGGAGCACCGGGCTGGAGGACCACGAGGGATCGCTGGGCTGGACGACCACGAGGAATCGCCAGACAGGAGGACTTCGCGGGAGCGCCGGGCTGGAGAGCCACGAGGGATCTCCAGTCTGGAGGACCTCGCGGGAGCACCGGGCTGGAGGACCACGGAGATCGCTGGGCTGGACGACCACGAGGAATCGCCAGACAGGAGGACTTCGCGGGAGCGCCGGGCTGGAGAGCCACGAGGGATCTCCAGTCTGGAGGACCTCGCGGGAGCACCGGGCTGGAGGACCACGAGGGATCGCTGGGCTGGACGACCACGAGGAATCGCCAGACAGGAGGACTTCGCGGGAGCGCCGGGCTGGAGAGCCACGAGGGATCTCCAGTCTGGAGGACCTCGCGGGAGCACCGGGCTGGAGGGCCACGAGGGATCGCTGGGCTGGATGACCACGAGGGATTGCCAGATAGGAGGACCTCGCGGGAGCACCGGGCTGGAGGACCACGAGGGATCGCTGGGCTGGACGACCACGAGAGATTGCCAGACAGGAGGACTTAACGGGAGCTCCGGGCTGGAGGGCCACGAGGGATCGCCGTGCAGTAGGACTGGAGGGCCACGAGGGAGCGCCGGGCTGGAGGGCCACGTGAGATCACCGGGCTGGAGGGCCACAAGGGAGCGTCGGGCTGGAGGGCCACGAGGGATCGCCGGGCTGGAGGGCCACGAGCTAGGATAGGCGAGCGCAGCACAAAATTTTGCATTCAGAGGGAACGCTGTTGTCCGTTCCCCTAACTGAATTTATCCCTTAGTCTTCTTTTACGACGCAGATTTTGTTTTTTTTTAAATAACCGCAATTTTTTGTTAAACAAACGACCTAAAGCGACCGCATTTTACAGGCTTTTTCGATCTGTATACCCCGCAAGGAGTGTAAGCGTAAAAGTTCTAAATATGTTTGTAAATTGTATCAATTGAGCAATTTCGGTGGAGCTTTGCAATTTCGGTGGGCTTCTAGCAGCCATAAAAGCCACCGAAATGTGCCCACCGAAATTGCAAACTAGTTATTTATTTAAAAAATATACAAAAGTATCAAGGTTATTCCAGTTTGCGACTTATATCTCAAAAGTGTACCTAAAGGCTATTTAGAATGCATTTCTGTTATATTTTTAAACCTTGAGGAAACATTTTAATACCGAGCACCGAAATTGCAAAATTTTGTTCCGAGTAAACTGAAATCATGTACTTTTATTTTTGGCGGGAAGACGCAAGGAGGTAGTGCACAACCGTTCACACTGCGCGTGAGTGCTCGGCTGATCCTAGCAGGGGAGGGGTTTTAGGCCTGGATATACCCAACAGTATGAGCAGGAAGCGTCGAAACAAAATTGCCACCGATATTGCTATTTTTGCTGGGACAAATCGAGTTTTGCCACAGTTCATAAACTATTCGTCTAAAAAATTTTGTTTCAATAATTTCTCGTAGGGTCACTCATCCTTAACATAATCAAAATTAATTTTCCTAAATATGTTGGCCACAATTTTCCTGAGAGATGAAGATGTTGTAAAAAAGGGATTGGGGACAAGCCACCGAACATTGAAATTCGACACTTACTAATTTTTATCCAAAAAAATTATAACTTTCCAAACATTATTTATATGGCTTCATATCGGAACAAATGTCTTATATTTAGAAAAAAATATATCATAGTCACATCTGCAAAGCGTCACCTCGTTTTCAGCGAGGACATGAAAAATTTCCGCTTGAGAAATCCACTCGTATAATTATTGTGATATGGATACCTTTCCCACAAGTTGCAACTCGGTAACCAATCCGAACTGCTCCCTAGGGCTAAATACTATTGATTCCCATTGATTCTAACGCGATGGTAGATTTATAACCACACAAACACTGCCGTCGCGTGCGTCCGAAGTCAAAAGCAGCTATTGACACATTAATTGTTTTTTTCCTTTTAGATAAAATCGAGTTTTTTCTACAGTGACATTAAAGTATAAAAATATCTTAGGTAACTACTTCACAAAGTAAAGAGCGTGATATCTGTGCCTCGATCGCAGCGCGGGCGGCGCGAGCGACTGACCCGATTTTGCTGACGTCACATTCCTGACAGCTAAAACATTTGTCGAACGCTGGAGATAGTGTCACAGATAACCCAATCCCTTACAACAATGAGAACACACTTAGCATGTTTGCACCTGCGGCCTGGCCTGCACGCCAACCACAAGATCGATATGACTTATACCCGCATAACAAAAAGTTTTACCGGCGTGTTCACAAAAAAGGCAACAAAATTATAATACCAACATACATCAGTCCTATACATACTTATGCGTTTTATAGGTCCACAACTTTCGTTTCAGTAGGAAAAAAAGTGTCACCACATTTTTATACGTACGAGACGTTTGTTAAATCGATTCAGAATGAAACATCATTATTGGTGCTTTATCACACTGGAACGTTGATATAAGGTGAGATAAGGCTGGTATAAAAAATGTGGATTGTGTTTTTTGTGGTTGTCGCGGTGTGAGACTGTGCGTCGCCGCCGGCGCGCGCGCCGCGGGGCGGTTTCCCGGGAAAGCGGCCGCACCGCCGCGCCCGCGCCCGCCGGGCCCGACCTGCTTCAATATTTAACATTTTACACCCACCACTCTATTGTCAACTTCTCCTTTTTCTGTAAAATCCTTTGTCTGGAATTTGACTCGCAGCAAGGTGACAATGTTTGTTAACGTTTACGCATCCTCTACTCTCACAATGCGTTTTTTAATAGCCGATGACTTGTGAATTTGTTATGATTGATCGCTCCTCTGAGAGCATTCCTAGAGAAAAACGCGAGGATAGTTCCCTGCCGCGATCCCTCCAATGTTTGTAGACAAACATGTTCATTCTAATCCGCTTTATTTAAATATTTGTCTTTCTTTTGAACGTAATCGTATGGTAGAGTCGTTTAAAATGGTGTTAGTCAAATTCAAATTCAAATTCAAATTCAAATTCAAATTCAAATAAAATTTATTTGCGAATGATTTTGGGTACATGAAATACAGGTGTTACATTTATAATAATCCCTTACAAAATCTACCTTTTACAGGCGTGCAAACATTAATTTGTCATGTAGATAATAGTTTGTTACGCAATTATTGTCAGATTAATACTTAAAAATTTAATCATATAAAATTGTTAGTATTATAAATCTGTAAATTAGAAATCATTATTCATACAATGTCAACAGCATTATTCCATAAACAATTAAATTAAAAATTAAATATGTCACTTTACATAAAAATAATAGCATAGGTAGTCAAAGTTTTACATTCATGTCAGCATAAAATTCATTTAGCGTGTAGAAGCATTTGTTGACTAGCCATTCATGTAATTTTTTCTTAAACATATTGCCATGAAGTGATGACAACATTTCAGGTAGAGCGTTATAGATTGCGCCAGCCATATGGAATACATTTCTATCACATAAAGCTGTTTTAAATTTAGGTTTTTCAACTTGATTTTTACGCCTAGCTCGCAATCGTTGAGTTACATAATTTGACCTGGTCAGTGCGGGAAAATAAGCGGTGTGGTTTATTACAAAAACGCATAGCTGTTTAATATACATACATGTTACTGTGAGAAGTTTATATTTGATAAAAAGTGGTCGACAAGACTCCAAAAATTCTGCACCACAAAGCGACCTAACACATCTTTTCTGTATAATAGAAACATTTTCTATATCAGGAGAATTTCCCCAAATTATAAGTCCATATTGTAGTATAGATGCCACATGCGCGTGGTACGCGAGTAGGGCGCTTTCGATAGACGAGATTTCTCGGATACGTCGTAAAGCATACGAAAATCTATTTAATCGATCGCATACAGATGCAACATGTATCTTCCAATTGCAATTTTCATCTACAAATAATCCTAAAAATTTTGTCGATTTTGAATTTTCTATAAGTTGTCCGTTGTAGGTTATATTTAGAATCATTTTATGTGTTTTATAATTACCAAACTGTATATATTTTGTTTTATCAACGTTTATTTTAAGATTATTAGATTCTAGCCAGTTCATTACATTAGTCATCGTTAAATTTATTTCGTTTTCAAATGTATTTTTATTAGTATGTTTTATTTGGTCAAGTCCCTTAAATAATATTGTAGTATCGTCGGCAAACAATATAGTCTCATGATTAGTGACATCTGGTAAGTCGTTAATATATAATACAAACAATGCAGGGCCCAAAATAGTCCCCTGCGGAACCCCACAACTATTTAATTTATAATCGGAACTGTAAACTAATCTCTTATAAGTATTTTTACCTTGTTTCGTTGTTTTTATCACCTCTACACATTGATATCTTTCATTGAGATAAGAAGTGAACCAATCTAGCGCCGTACCTCTTATACCATATTTTTCCAACTTATTAACTAACTTAGTATGATCCACACAGTCAAACGCCTTGCTCATATCTAGAAAAAGAGCTACTACTGGTTTTTTTTTGTCTATACATTCTGTAACAGATTTGACAAGTTTAAAATTTGCTGCTGTTGTGTCTCTGTTTTTCCTAAAACCAAATTGTTCTTGCTTTATTAGATTAAATTTGTCTGTAAATGAATTAAGTCTCGTATGCGCTGCCTTTTCTATAATTTTAGCTAGTGTTGGTATGAGTGTAATTGGTCGATAATTGTTGAGGATAGTTTTGTCACCGCTTTTGTGAAGGGGTTTGACTATTGAATATTTCAGCTTTTCAGGAAATATGCCTTGAAGAAAAGATAGGTTGACAATATGACTAAGGACTGGAGCGATATGCGCAGAAATTTTCTTTAAAATTATTGTCGGCAGTTTATCATATCCTACGGAATTTGTATTTTTTAAATTCATAGTTATGTGATTTATAGTCGACTTTTAGCATCTCATATAATAAACAATTTCAGTGTTTGACGTAAAAAAAAAACAAGCTACACAATAAAACGATGAGAAAAATCATGTACCTAGCTATTTGTTGGTCATGCTAGCAAGTGTACGTACAGCTGATAATCACGGAAATAACTGCTTTCGGAGCATAGAGCCACACTCAATAGGCGCTTAATTGAAATTTATATCTCATTTCTCAGTATCAATAATCAATATTCTAAAATCTCCGGAGCTATTCTCACTACGAGCGTCCACAAACGAGTTTTCGAGTATAATCGAACAATATAATGAAGGAGTAAAGGCAAACACAATTTCAATAACAAAGGAGAGGCATGACAAATAAACATATTTCACGGGCCAAAATGGCTGCGGTCAGGTGTCACGATTGTCCCCCCCCCTCCTCCTCCTCATACCTCACCTTCCTTATTCTTCTCCAATAATCGATTCATTCTTCATTCATTCCTATACACTCTTTTATATTTGAACTAACTCTTTTAAACTGTGTTCAATCGATTAGTTTGTCATTGGCAATGTTGATTCATGTTGAATTAATGTTCGATTCTTTGTTTGTTTGTAAGAAGCTGAAAGACTAATGTCATTGTGCCAAGGCACAGATTTGCTAAATCAATCGATTCGCTAAGCCTAGGTCCCATTAGTTTAATGTCACATCCATTTGAGGGCTAAAATGTTGAGATTATGTTAGTGTGGCATTAAGTGTGGGAATTAAATTAAACGTAGATGGAATAAGGAATACCTAATACCTAGCGTAGAATAAATAATAATAGTAGCCAGGTTAGGCGTCTACAGTATTGTTTGCTCAAGATTTGTCATTCATTTATTATTTATCACAAACTCAATTTTAATGATTGTCAATGCATCCGTTCATTTTTCAACAAATTATACGGCTCGATAACACGAAACTCACATAATTCAAAAATACAAGAAGTCAACGTACTTGGTTAAAATGGATTTAAAATAATTTAAGACGAAATTATTTATTGGGCCTGTATCTCTTTCTGGCCTACTGTATTTTATGGTGGTTGGTGTGGTGTTGTCCCGCTCGCTCGGGCCATCGATCACGAGAGGTGTGACGTCACGCAGAGCCGTCGTGTGCGGCCCAGCTGAATTTATTGCGTCTGCGCAGCGCACCCGGTAACCAGAGAAAAACTACATTTCTGCTATGCAATAAAGTTATAAATCTAATTATCGCACTGAATTTCATTAGAACCTGTATATTACCAACACAACAGTTAATAAAAGTATTGTTGAATCACGAATACCGTACTCTCTACCCAAGTTTGGCGGTTGGTATGCCTTCCTAGATCAGAAGATTAGTCCTTGCATGTTTATCAAAACTTTTTTGAAAGACAATGAATTTTCTTGCCTATGAATTTTCCAAAGACAACGAATAGATTGACATTTCTGAACGGTGACAGCGATATTTTGATAATTCTTCAAGGGTACGAAATTGAAATTCCAAGAAAATAAATGGTGTTACGGATATAACACTGGGTTGCTACTGAGATGTGGCAAATCGCCTACTCTTTGATCTTCCGATTGTACAACCGCACCTGCGGACACGAGTGTAAAGTGGACTTGATACTTACCGTGGGGTCTCTAAAGGAACTGTTCTTGCGTCTGAACAGAGAGCCATCCATCCTCCAACTGTAAAAGGAAAGAGGAAGGAGTGAATCGCAATGACTCATGCAGAAAAGGAAATTTTCGACGCTAGACCCGTAAACTTCCTGGCTATGTGGTTGTGTCGGATGCTCCTGAAAGTGGTGACGCAAGTGAGCGAAGACCTCTTCAACCTGCACATGGTTTCCTTCATATGGACAGTTGGGAGCATCCAGGAGAGCTTGCAACTCAACGAACTTCTAGACAGCGACGAGGCTGTTTGAAATATCAATTGTAAATCGTGTTGCGGATTGTTGGATTGTTGTTTTTGTTAAAACTCTTGTTAAAAAAATCTTACATTTATTAGTTATTTTTCTTACGTCTTTTTTTTTTTAGCAAATCATACGAGGAAGTATCTGTAAGTGTTAAGTTCTAACAGATGAACATCGTTCTGAAATCACAAGTTAGTGTGATATTGTCAACAACGGTCATAGCGCTCAATAAACAGTCTCAAGCATCAAGCTTCAGATGTAGGTTTATGTCTTGTCTGCGATTAAATCTAAGAGAGATTTACGGGAGTCATTTGCATCTTAGTTCTAAGAGAGTTATGAGATTTTGTGAACAGCCTAGTAAAGCATTATTCCAAGAATTTTAACAGTCAATGCTGCTGCTATTACCTAGAAGGTTTCCAATATCAAAGTCTTTTAAACTATGCGAAATAATATTACCTAAAATATTAGGAACATTAGAATACATTTCCAAAACTATTAAGTAGAAGTGTACCGCACTTGAGCAGTGTGTGTATAATCCAGCATCTCTCGTCACAGCCGTGTATCAGCCGGAGATATGTGTAGGGGACGCTAACGTGACAGTTATTTATCCCCAACAATGTTTCTGTCGTGTCGACGACCACTTTCATCTCGCTGCTCATGCTTTACACACCGAGGAATTCACAATTTCTTCATCACGATCGATGTAGAGCTCCAAAAATAACTATATCAATACTCGCATAGGAATTATTAGTGAGCTAACAATAAATGGCCGTGTCATCTTTTTATAGCGCACGTGCAGAACATGTGTAGTGATCGTGTTTTAGAGTTAAATCTGCACGGTGAGTAGGCCCTGTGGCGGGTAGGTACTTCCGCAAACAATACATCACCACCCAAATAATTAGAGCATCGTTTGCAGCGCGGGCGGCGGCGGCGGTGTAGCGACGCGACGCTCTCCTTGACGCCATTTTGTGAGATTTTTTTGTTTCCCGCCCGGGAATAATGTCATTATGGCGCCTTTAATGTTGTCAGTGAGCCGAGCGGCCCGCCGCCGCCCAAGGCGAACGTTTGTTGATACTTAAATTAGGTTGTTTTGACACGCCTCGTTCTTATGTTTGTACTAAATCTAATAAAAGTCGGTAGCAAGAAAACGTCTCATTCATTACACCACGGCGCTGCTGTAATATATTTCAGAAGCTTTGTGTAGCTCGCTGCATTGTTGCGCCCTGCCAATAGGAACAAAAAAGCGATATCGTTCACATGGAAGGAATGCGTAAAACAAACTAGAGGCATCGAATACAATTACGGGCGGGTTGACGGTTAGACGCGCATACATAATGTATAAATACGTCAATATTGTCAGAGCTACTACTCGTATTGTAGGCGCACTCATTACTTCAGCTGCGCAGGCGCTAGGCGCGAGGCGAGAGAGCGGCCATTGTAGTCAATGGGGCTCGCCAGGTGGGTGTGCAAGTGTAAGTAGCTGGCTGGCGTTCGGCGGGTCGCGGGTTCACGCAGACCGCCCGACTAGCCGCGGAAGCGCGCGCTGTCCACCCTTCTTACCTCCCCGCACCCACCCGTCTCGTGTTAGCACACAACCCATTATGAACCATGTCTCCAAATGCTATTCATACCGACAAACTGACAATACACTCATTTATTTTCAATCACTGCTAGGAAATTTACATATTTATAGAAACCTTGTAACCTATCGTATACCAACGGCAGTACCCAGCGCTGTATGATTCTTTGTGGAGCTTCCTCCTCACTATTTCAGGAATCATTAGTTTGTTTGTGACACGCAGCTTGTGAATTATTCACCGGGAACCGAAGACATGTCAGGGACTGGTCAATATTTTGTACTGTTTATTGTTCAGCTTTGATCAATTGTCTGAAGTAAGACATTTGTCAGGCGCTTCGTAGATAAACGCGCTCTTGACGAATCACATCAAACGGATGCATAAATTCTACGCTAAAAATTAAGAAGTTAATCGGTGCTTCCAAAGAATTTACCTAAATAAAGATTAATTAATGAGCCCCTTGATCTTGTAATTTTATAGCAAATACTTACACATTTTTTAGTCATTAGATAAAAGCAAAATTGGGTTTGGTAACCCTATCTGAGTTGAGATTGTTTCGATCAGAAAAATAAAGTCATAATAATATTAGTAAGTACACCAGTAAAGATATTATCGCAGGTATGCACATTAATGGGTTCATCGTTCGAAAATACGAGGTTAGTGCGAAGTTGTCAAAACCCTGCAATTAGCTAAGACGTAGGAGGCAGGAGTAGGTATCAGGTAAAAACGGACAGTCAGTCTCGCAAACTGTAGCTCTCTCAGCGGTTAATTAGCGGCGGTGTGTACTCGACGACAGATTGACATCCCGACATCGTCGACACGATCGCTTGTTTATTGCAAATCGTTAAAAAATCCCAACGTTTTCTCACCTCAGAAAGAGTGTCGAGAATGTATGCTAAAGCATCATTATTGGTTTAATCCGCTCGGTTATTAGTCTCGGCTATTAATGGTGACTCGTTTCCGAGGAAGGCTTTGTCGTAAATATTAGTCACAAATTGTGTGGAGCCCCAGCGGGGGCGCCACTCAGCAAGGGGGCGATTTCTCAACGAGCTGCCTGCGACCTGCCTCCGACACCAAACACATTTTTTAACACCTCTCGGCCTGCGCTTAAATCAAACATTTGCTTTATGGGTGCATCGACACGGTCTCTGCAACTCATGAAATAATTAAGTTATGCAAATAATAACAAGAAATTTATGTTGCGATCGTTTTATGTTTAATATACCATACACACTTAAAAGGACATCGTTGTGTTAGCAAACTTAATACGGTGATAAAAAACTATCAGACGAGATTGCTGGAGCGCCATACTTTATTATGTTATGTCGCGTTGTAATTAAAATGTAATATATTTATGCAAAGCTCGATGTCGATAATGGATAAATCTCGGCCGTCGTAATATCGAACGAGCCAACTAAAATGATAAATAGATGTGGAATGTCGTCAATAAGTTAACCTTATTAGAGCTGGTACGCAACACCGCGGGTGGTGTCTCGCTGCGAGCTCGGACCGCGTTCACACCAAGACACCAAGCTTATACCACACCTGCCTACTACAACCCACCTTAGCCACCACACTTGCATAATAAAACCAGCTCGCTCACTCTGAACGACCACTTATGGTAATCACTGTCCATGTTTTTAGTATCGTAATGTGTCTAATTGAATCCATGTCCATACCACACTTCTGGTAATTGATTTACGCTATTTAAATTCCCTACCGAGTATAAATATTGATTTTAATATGAAATGTGTGGGCTATGGGATTGACGAATATCTAAAGGCTGGTGTGTTTTGTTTCAGATAACAAAATTGAAGATCGACAGCAATCCGTTTGCGAAGGGGTTCCGTGACTCTTCACGACTCACTGAATTCGAAAGGTAACTATCAGATCTAAGACATCTATTTGTTTCATTGCTTTGAATAATCTGCTTGGCTGTGTTACTGCATAAGAAAAATAATACCCATAATCGATTATGTAAACTTTATGTAGAGCAAGCTTTAATTTCTGTTATTGTTCGCAAGCGTTCATTATTTCATCACGATTATGACAGTTTTGAATGTTTCTCTAATGGTGCATTGGACACACTTAGAAACAAATACGACGCACCGTGGGACATTGATTGATGCTTCTCTGTACCTAATTACACCTACATCTTTATTATTTCTGTGCAATCGAATCGATTTAATTATTGCCACAGATCGACTTCGCTTTCGTATCCGTGTAATTTGTAATTCTACGATTTCTTATCTAACCCGCCTAAACATTAGTTGCTTTCACGATTTCATCGTGGCAAAAAAATTATGATGAATGATCAGATGAATAAATTTTATGTTTCTTTGTCGAGATTTTATATCACGGGAGAACATCAAACACCATCAGTCTTCCCCGATGACCCGCGCATCAGCATTGCTAATAGGTAGATATCCATGCAATCATTATTTTCACCTCCAAATTGTTTGAGGTAAGACCGAATGGAGACTAAACATTTTATTTTTGTGTTACAGGGAGACGATGGAGTCGATGCTGGCTGAGCAGCATTATCTTCGGTCACCGCTTCGGCCTTTCGACCTCGATCAGCACAATAATAATTTGACTTTAGAAGAGAAGGCGATCCTGGCAGCTCGTTCGCAGTTGTTTTTGAGAGCGGCTTATCCTCTGTATGGAGTACCAGCAGCAGCGCTGTGGGGACAGTGGGCGTGCCTAGCGCCGCAGCTGTTGGCACAGCAGCACTTGGCAGCATCAGGGTCGGGGCTGCAGCTGCCGCGGCCGGTGTACCCGGGCGGGATGCCGGCAGCAGCGGCCAGCGCGCTGGCTCAGCACCGGTTCTCGCCGTATCCTCCTCGGCGCGCGTCCCCCGGCGGCTCCTCGCCGGACTCGCTGCGGGACGCCAGCCCGCACCCCGTGCCGCTGCCCCCGCACCCGCCGCACACGCCGCACCCCCCTCACAGCCCGACTTAGTGATAAAACAGCAAATAAAAACCTCCCCGAGATCTCTATAGATGCGATGTAAGAATGTTCATATAGAATATTTTGCGAGAAAAAATAAAAAGGAATTTGGAAGTGCGTCTGCGCGTTCCGACGGTTATTGCGATGGAACGCGGTGTGCTTGACTTTAATAATAATGATGAGGATTGTATCTTCTCGAGAGAAACAGAAATGAGGTAGGCTTGTAAGTGTTTGCGAACTGGAATGACTCGGTAGAGTAGCTTGTGATTTCACTTATGCTACTGTTGTACAGCAAAGTCTGTGTTGTAAGATATTGTAAAATAGTTATAAATATAATTAAATTTTGTAATTAAAATCGTTATTATGTTCCTAATAGTTTTGTCTTATAGTGATGGCAAATTCATGTTTTAGGGGTAGATATTGCATTGGACGGCAATAAACCGGCTAGTTTTAATTGGTGGCTATTACTGTGACTATCACTGGATAATTTTACGTTTGCTGTAATCGGTGCACCTGATTTTCACTCTATTAGCGTGATGCACATACATTCTGATTGGTATTCGGTTATGATAAACTAGATAAAAATAAACATGTAAAACACAAATAAAATAAATAAGAATGTAGAGACATCATCTAGGTATGAGAGTGACACAGCGATTGCAGGCTAAACAATTGCTGTAACGTTTAGCTCATCTACTCTTGATATTAGCAATCAAATTTAAATTCTAAAGATTTTGAGCCTAGCTGAATCTGCTAAGACGAATGTGAGTGAATCATACTTTAGTTAAATGTGCAATACACGAGAAAAATTGTTTTGTAGAAACTAAGTAGACTTTAAATTAAGTGTAGATGTATTTAAAAGTAGAATTACATTGCTGTCTGTGTTTACGGTAAAATCCAGGCGATATGTATCAAATGGACGCATAGAAGTACCTACATAGTTACATTGTAGCTAAATTATAGTTATTATAAATAATATATTGCTACAAAATACAGAATTAAATGTTTGTTAACAGATTGGTTTAGTTTTATTCTCGTATCTTTAACCGAAATAGAGCAAACTGCTACTTGTAAGGTGTACTTACACACGGAACTATCCACTAGCCACTCAAAAAGTGCGTTAGTCCAATAAAATCATCCGGACTAACACCGGACTACTGAAAGAAGATTCTAAAAGGTTATAAACCGCAGTTAAAAACCCCGAATTTAGCACCACCACATACATTCACAACAAAAGTTGATAATTAAATTTTACACTTTGTAAAGTTGACTAAAATTGCTTAGAACATTATCAAGCTGAGCTGTTGTCCGTATAAAAGGTGATTCATTGCTTTAGAAGGCACGTTCAGCCGTCGTTGGTCCCTGGTACGGTCTATTAATACGTAGATGTTGGTTATTCTACAACCGCGTCAGAGGCCTACTAGGTCTTGTAGGCGGCTGAAAAACACTGACCGGTTCATCGTGACGTTCGTTATTTCGGTTTTTCACACGATATAAACGCATGAAATGGGAATACTAAAACATTTTCTTAAACCCAGTATGTATTAGCAAAAATAAAAATAAGTAAATATAGATAAGTAGGTAATGACAATGACACTTATAATATAAAGCCGTGTGGTGCCAGCTTAGAATAGCATCACCCTATTTCTACCCGTGGGTATAGTAAAAGGCAACTATGGGATTTATCAAGGGAATGGGCAGCAGCGTTCGATGTGAATACAAAACATTGCACTGCGCTCGCCAATCCGTCTGCCAAGCGTGGTGAGTATGGCAAATAACCCCCTGATCGCGTGAGGCATATGTCCAGCTTTGGACTTTAGTGGCTGTTAAAGTTGAATGATAAGTTTATGGTAAATTTCCCAAAAAGAAACCAAAAATTAATAAATAAATAAAAATAAACATTATTTTACCTGACCTGATTATAAAAACAGCTCCACCCCGCATAGCGAAAGCGCTGGTTGTTTTCTGTGGAGTGAAGTGATGCGACCTCCTCGCGGTAAGAGGTCACCAGAACCGGTCCCCGTTTGCGCGCCGGCCGAGAGATGGCGCTACGTGTAACAAGCAACGTAGCTGCTACGAGATCATTCAAGCCGGTATTCAAGCGGGACGTAGAGAGACTGATTCGGAGATCGAGAAACCGTAGAACGTAGGTTTGTTGGTAAGTACAGCAAATACACTGAATAACATGGAAAGGACACATGTCCAATAAATTGCTGTTGGTACTATTTATAAAAACTTGGTATAATTAAACCTCGAGTATAATTGATCAGTGTACTTAAATATTATGATGATGAGTTGATATAGTATTAATTTATTTTATTTAGTATAGAACTAGAGTTCGAAATATAAGTAGGAAGAAAAATGGTAATGCCTAGCGTTCCGAAAGCACGAAAATAAAAATATGTTTTAAAATGAACATTCTAGTAGGTACCTACCAATTTTGAGTCGCCGGACTCCACAATCACAAAAGTAGGTATTTTAGCGGTTTGATTAGTAAACAATCATTACAATAAAATTTCCAAAAGCACATTACCGTATTAGCACTAAATCCAAACGTTTTTTTTTTATTTCCAGTCACATATGTTAAATTCAAGTAGTGGTTTAGCGCCGTCATCCCGCCGCTTACTGCAATTGGTAACAGTATACGGCGGTACTCCCATTTGTCGTCCGTCGCTGCGTATTTGTAACGAACTGTAACGCATGCGTTTGTCAGACGAAAGAAAATTGCAAATCTTGATCTTATTCCCATACAAATATGGCTACGCTGCGTAACGGATACGTCTGTCAATTCGTTTGACAGACACGTGGAAAAACCACCTACAAGCAATAAGTTCTTACATCCATACAACATTTGTGTAGAAACAAACAACCTTTATTTACTGTAACTTATTAGCCGGTGTGTCACCTATTGATAGCTAGTGGTTCACACTCGTGCCGCACGCTTTCGCGGTATTTTGCCGTCTGCGAAATCGATGTAAGAAGCCGCATTTCGGCTATGAGCAGCAAGTCCGTCAAATACCCCTACTGTAGTATATGTAGGATAGCCCTTAAAGGTGTAATAAAGTAGTAATTAAAAACACTTTTTTGCACAAAAATAACACGAAAATTCATAACTTATATGTACAAAGGTGACCTTATCGCTACAAGCGACACAAAGGTTGTCTAGAGAATAATTTAATTTGTAAAATAATTATAATCTTATCTTCCAAATCCAACCAGAACAAAAACTCCAGTCACACGTTAAATTCAATCAGTGTAGCGCCGTCATCCCGCCGCTCCCTGCGATTGGAAACAGTTTACAAGCAATAAATTCTTACACCCGTACAACATTTATTAGCTACGATATAGATTAGATTAGTGCCGCAGCCCTGGCCCAAGGGACGGGGGTTTGTCCCCGTAACGCGGACACGCGCCCAACTAATTCGATGGAGTATCTCTCTATTCTGTTTTAGGGTTGCTATCGCTTAAGGGACATCGTTTTGAGATTGTTGGTAGAGCTACTAGAGCCCCGATTCTCTGTTTTTTTTTGTCATTGTAAAGTTATCAAAACTAAATTGTCATTGTGTTGCCATTGTGATTTATACTGCGACTGTTAGCAAAATACGAAACGACCAAAACCATCCAACTGACTTTTTATTGAAACACAGCTGAGACGCTTTTCAAATAGCAGAATATGTAATATTCTTTATTGCACAAACAATACACAGAAAAAAAAAAATTACAATTTTTGTCGCAAAGGCGAGCTTATCTCTAAAGAAGAGATCTCTTCCAGCCAACCCATGTCTTGTGAGAGAATTTAAACTTTTGGGGCAAATAGGCAATACGAAATAAATTTAACAAAATAAATGAATATATAACTCTTAAAATATTTTGGCCCAATTATATGGCCTCAACATACAGTGGTTTTTTCATACATTTCACTAGTATAGTTTGATCCCTTACAAACTGAACTGAGGACAAGACTTTAAATTGTTTCTTGAGAGGTTGGATAGTGTACTTTATAAATTGACATGTAAGCAAAGAAAACTTAGGTATAAAACTATTATTCTCGGTGATTTTAATATAGACCAGCTAATAAATGAAAGCAAAACTAAACAATTTAATGAAATACTTAAAGTTTATAAAATTTATCCGACAATTTTTGAACCAACACGAATAACAAGTAAAACCAAAAAATGCATTGACAATATTTTGACAAACATTACTAAATATGACTCTAAAGTGTTGCATTTAGGCTTCTCTGATCATACAGCTCAGATAATTGAGCTTCCCTCCAAAATTAACTACCTACAGAGGTTTTGGTATATATATAAGAGAAAATTGGATTTCCATATGCCAATATTTGTGAAGTATATTTCCCAGCTCAGTTTTAGTGAAGTATTTGAACAAACAAATGTAAATGATGCTTATAATATTTTTATTGATTTATTTAAACTCATTTATGACCTTTGTTTTCCCGTAGAACGCTGTAAGGTTACATATAAAGTCAAACCAAATTGGAAAACAAAAGGTATTAGCAAGTCAAGTAAAAATAAACGCTATTTGCATCTTCAGGCACAGAAACATAAGGATGAAAACCACAAAGTTAAAAATCACTATAATAAGTACAAAAATCTTCTGAAAAGAGTTATCCGGCATTCAAAACAAAAAGTTAATAGCGAATATATAAATAAAAGTACGAATAAAAATAAAGCGACGTGGGGACTTATTAAATTACATACTACTTACACTAATGACATAAAAACTACAATAGATTGCTTAGAGACCGAACATGGAATTATAACTGATCCTACAGATATAGCCAATTATATGAATGATTTATACATAAAACAAAATTTCAATAACTTTAGTGACCAGTACATACCATCTTACGACAAAGAGGCTTCATCAATTTATCTTAAACCTGTGATTGAATCGGAGGTACTTACTATCATTAGAACATTAAGAAACATAAAAAGTTGTGGCAAGGATGGTATATCCATGCAGGTTATAAAAAATTGTATTGGTTTTATCACAAAACCGCTCGTACATATAATAAATATTATGCTGGAAACAGGATGTTTTCCTGATAGATTGAAAATATCCATAATTAAGCCCCTGCACAAGAAAGGTAAAAAATCCGACCCTAACAATTTCAGACCCATCGCTCTTTTAAATAGTTTTTCAAAAATATTTGAGAAGGTTATTATGCGTAGGTTTAATAGTTTTTTCAACAGTCGGAACACATTGCACCATAGTCAATATGGGTTTCGCAAAAATAGCTCAACCTCATTGGCTATCTATGCATATCTTACCAAGCTATGGGCTAGCTTAAACGCAAAAAAGGATTCTACTGGTCTTTTTCTTGATATGTCCAAGGCATTTGATTGTGTGGTACATTCCATTGTTTTAAAGCAACTTGAGCAGCTCGGTATCCGCGGAGTAGCAAATGACTTAATAAAATCGTATTTAGAAGAAAGACAACAGTCACTTAAACTTTCCACTTTTGATACATCTAAATCAATAGTGGAAATTCAATCATCTTATAAAACTCTTCTTCTCGGGGTGCCACAGGGTAGCGTGTTAGGACCGCTTTTATTTTTAATCTACATCAATGAATTACCTGCAATCTCCAAACACTTGTGTGTCATGTTTGCGGATGACGCAAGCCTACTTTTTATTAATGAATCTCGTAACATAAAAATATATGAACAAGAAATAAATGACACACTATCTACACTAACTACATGGCTCCAATCTATAAATCTAAAGGTAAACATGACCAAAACAAAAATAATTCAGTTCGGCAATTACAAAAAAGCTAAAGTAGAACTCAAAATAAATTATAATAGTAACATGCTTGAGGAAGTACGTGATACGGATTTCCTTGGTGTCACATTAGATTCTCACTTGAATTGGAAGAACCATATAGAAAAGCTTAACAATAAACTTAGTAGCCGCTGCTATGCCCTGTCTGTACTTGTAGACTCGGCGTCGACTGAAGTTGCGGTTAGCGCGTACTATGGAAGTGTCTACCCACTACTTTTATATGGCATTATATTTTGGGGCAACTCTGTCGATGTTTCAAAAACATTTATACTGCAAAAACGATGTCTGCGCATTATATTCAGAAAGTCTGATGACACATCACTTAGGGACATTTTCAGAGACAGAGGCTTCCTGACATTAGGAAGCATGTTTATACTGGAGATATGTAGCTTTGTTCGCAGTCATAAGAATTTTTTCATGTGTGTATCTGACAAGCACTCACGAAATGTAAGAAATAAGGACCGTCTTGTGCTGCCATCCTCTATTAAAAGTAGGATTTTCGATAAATGTACAACTGTGACTGCAGTTAGATTATACAATAGGATCCCTAGCGATATAAAAGCTTTAAATGACAATAAATTTAAACAGACTCTAAAAAGATGGTTAATAGATAATGTTTTTTATGATCTTCATGAATTTTATACATTCACGAATATGAAATAAATTGGATTATATACATTTCAATTAAAAAATTATGACATTCTTAAATAATATTTAATAATATTATTTTATGTTTAAAATTGCATGCCTGATTAGGTAAGGACTGTTATTGTACTTTGTAATACTATTTAATTTTACCACCTGTATTAACCAGTTCAAGCAATAAATATTTCTGATTTCTGATTTCTGAGGAGTTGGCGTAAAATAAAAGACGCCTATACTCAGCACAGCAGTGGTTAGATGCGGGCTGATATAGGTAGATAGATTATATTTTGAAACGGGATACTTGCCCAGCTTTACAATTTCTTAGGTTAGGTTAGTGCTTATTCTGCAATTTTTTTATCCATCTCAGAATTTATTGTTATACAGGGTGTAAGGGACGGTATACAGAAAATAGGCATGATCAGACCATGAAACGGAAGAACTTTTAAAATGGAGCCTATGGTGGGAAATATTTTTATTTTCGAGTTTCCATAGAAAGTTCGATAAAATCAGCTAATCGGGAATTTTGTATGTGCGGTCGATTGTTTTTTTCGATGACCTACATAGCTTCCATAAAAAAAAAGATCAGTTCAATAGGGACTGTCTGATCGTGCCTGCAAAGTTTTCGGTAAACACCCCTGTATGCTTCGTCCTGAATACCTCCGAGCCGTTCTTCCCAGAACAACTCCTAAGCCCAGTCGCGCCCCAACAAACCACACACACTTCTCCGGATGAGCCGTAGCTCCCCACCAGTTAGTCAGGTGTAGGTTTCAAAGCCCCGGGGCTAAAATCGAGGAGTCCAGTATACAAAAAAAGACAACTATCTCATTTGGCAACACTGTGACCCTTCTCTATGTGACTCGCATTTCCCCATCGTTTCATTTTAATTGAATAGTTGTAACACCACCCCTGTTGTTGTCCTAAAGATAACTTTATACTCGCTTTGTATAATTGCTATCTGTGTCCTACTAATTTGTTACAATTTCGCAATCTGTCACACTTGCCAACCGAATTCAATTGGGAACAACTGCAATTTAAAGATGTTTGGTATGTTGTCTGTGTTGTGGGGTGAGTTGATGGTGTTTTTGAAATAAAGAGTACACTTTTAACACGGTTCCGCAAAATGTTACAGTTTTTGACAGTCAGTAAGGCGGTCTCCCGCCACTTTGACGGTCTGACGGTGACATATCCGTCTGTCAGACAGAAAGAATGGATACCACGGCACATTGTAACGCATGCGATTTGACCAGAGCTTGACAGAAACATTTGTCAGTCCGACATAGTGTGGGATTCGCCTAAGCCAATGACAGCTCGTGACAGGCATACGGCATGCGGCATCGTGTTTTTAGATAGTTTTTTTTTATGCGGTTACGTACATTTTTGACAATTAAACCGGACCGGCAAAATCTTCTGGATGATATTATGTGCAGCACCTTAGCTACTCCTATAACTTTCTTAAAATAAGCATGAAAAAGTGTGTATAAGAACTAGCTTTGTATCTTCAATGTCTGTTGCAAATAGTACAGTCAAGCCCACGTCCGGTTAGACTGTCAAACTGCCAATTTCAGCCTTAAGAACGGTCCAAAGTACAAACTATCTAACCCAGCCTGAGCATGACTGTACCTAGGTAAGTAAGAATGTACTTATCAATTTTACGTGGAAATTCCGCGTATTTCCTTCAAGTGATTCAAGTGAGTCACGTTGCAGGCAAACAGAGCGCACAGTCTGTCGACGGGACATCTCGGCTGAGTGCGAATGTTCACGACCGCGCGCTCTGAAAATATTACCTATACCTACCCTTCAGCCGTTTCAGTGCTGTACATTGCTGGCTGCAGATTTGTATTGCCCGTGGCGGGCTAAAAACACGCAAGGCTTCTCCAATAGCTCTACGTTGAGACCACAGTTACGACCGGTGTTCATTACCTACAAAGCTACTTGCTTTGATCCGTCAGTCAGTGTGTGAAAATGCTCTGGGTAAGATCACTTAATGGAGATAATGACAGATAAGCCGCCAGAATACCATGTCTAGATCTAGACACATTTGGACATCTAGATGGGTGTCTAATTACTTAGGCAGTTCTGCCACTTGTCGTAGCACCGTAGCCGTATTTGTATAAGAACAAGATCGGAATTAGCATTTTCCTTTTATCTGACACACGCATGCGTTACAGCAACGTGTGACACGTGCGAGAACCGACTTAGTATTATAATTATAATATACACCCGTGCCATTTTATTGTACATTTCAAAACATGTGATGTTTTTCCAAAAAATCTTTGGGAAATAGAGACCGAGTAATGTACTACACCCTCAGTTGATATAATGTTGACGTCTGTCGCAGTAAGAGATCATAAAGATTCAGCGCACGTCCCCGCGACTTTGGGCCGCAGTTAAAAGGGGATTACGGGCCGAGTGGCCAATAACAAGGCATTAGTGCGATACGCCGCCGCGCCCAGAGGACGCCGATAATCCCCGCTGAATGGAGCTTTGTTTTAGTTTGAATACCTACTGTTGTGTTACGAGGGGTATCTATAGGTATTCATATCACTGTGTTGTGAATTGTTAGAGATGAAATACCTCTATATACCTATGGTGAAATTTTACCAGTGACCAATACTGAAAACAAACGATATTCTGGTGATAAGGAACAGCTTTCTCTAAGGATTATAGGTCGAACTATGACAAAAATATTATGAGCTTCCATAGTAACCTTAATCAGCTGATCAGCAATTTTGTAGGGAAGGACCAGTCTTTCTTCATCATTCGACTTTGTTCCTTGAGGAATGTTGTTATTTATCCCCAGATCGTTGTAAGTTTTCGGTATCAGTCACTAGTAAAATGTCACCCTGTATAATTACAATCCCTCGATAAGTTTTCAGGGCGCTAAAAACTGAAGTACTGTAGTATAGTTAAAATTAGGTTTAATTGTTGCATTGTTTTTTCCTCACAAAAAATATATTCTCGCACTACCGACTGGTTGGCTGGCAGAGATCTATTCTTAGAGATAAGCTCGCTATTCTCACACTGTTTGTCCATTTTCATTAATTTTTTTTAATGCAATAAATGAAATAATTTTCAAATAACGTGACGTGTTTTTGAGGTTTTCATATCATTATATTCAGACACTGAAGTACGATTTTCCCGTAACTTTAACTCAATCTATATACAACATAGGTAAAATACGTACAATTCACCGATATACACGCAATTTAAAAAAAAAAATACTTTGAAAAAACAATCATTCAAAAGGGTTGCGGGGGAAACAGCGTGTGTTACACATCTCCGTATTTCAGTAAAACTGCTAACGTAACAGGGCAATAAATTTATGTTTATTACCGCAAATACATCTAGCTACTGCCATCCTCCGTAGTCCCTACCGGAACAAATCGTGGCCCAACCGGTTGCGTACAACCCCAAAATCGTAGGTACGTTGCGTGATGTTTAAACGCAAACGTACGCGTTTCAGTAAACTAACGCAAACTGAAATTTCCTGTGTTTAAGCTAAGGTAACATAAGGTTTATCGCACTAACACTAGACGATATTGTGGTTTGTAACCTACCATAGGCGGTTCCCCCACTATGATGGACTGACGGACATATTTTCGACGCATGCGTTTGTCAGACGGAAGGAAATTTCGAATACTCATACAAAAAATGGAAAGTGTTTGACAGGCGCATCCGTTTGTCAGTCATACTATGGAATTTGATGCGACCATGTGTGCACTGATATCTAGTTTTTGTATGGGATTCCGTGAATCCTAGGGAACACGGAAAAGTAATGCGGTACGTGTACAAAACGTACGCGTTTCAGTAGAACAATGCGAAAGAGCGTCCCGGTGCGTTAGCGGTAAGGTGGGTACATTATCAGAACGGCGCGCTAATGGAATTGAACGTTTTTATTTATTGCCAGGTATTCATGTCAGCCATTTTGACACATGTGCGGTGCGGACTTTATATAGCGTCATTGACAACGTTTAATGGCCAAATATTACTCATGCAAATGACCCTATTTTCGTGCTTCCACTTAGGCACGAGGTGGGTTCTAAAATATATAATTTCGCGTTAAACACCTTGGTCTAAGTACTTACCTATGCAGTTTTAACTAACAATTTTCAACACTTGTTTTACAGGTAAAAATAGAAAGTTATGGCTAGGTTAGAAAGCTACTTTCTTGAATAAGGCGGCAGATACGAGAACGTAGCATATTTTCTGCAGCCATATTTGCTCGAGTCTGCAGCTTGCAGCGCAAACTGCATCTGATAAAGTTCTTCGCGTTCAATAACGCAAATGATCTGACTTTTCCCGTTTTTCCTCCACGAATGAGCAGCCCCCTGCCGCCCCCTGTGCCGAGCCCTCCCCTGCCACCATTGCGGTGCAAAGTTGAGGGCATTAGCGTGTTATCGGCGTCGGCGGCGTGAAGACGGCGCCCACCTGATCCCGCACCCCGCTACTCGACACGTGACTCAAATCTACGACTAGAACACCTCACCTGCTTTCCACTGGTAGCATCCTGAACTCTCCAAAAGTAGATCAAGTCACAAACCAGCAATGGAATGAACACTCCAATTTGCTGATTGCGGTTGTGAAGTTTTAATAGGTGTAACAGATACTATCTATAAGCGTTGAGATGTGGGGATAGGTGGGAAGCGTGAACGTGTTTTGCAAACCAGCCGAGGAAATAAGGTGTCCCCAATTTTACTTTGTCGACCGCCACTGATAGCAGATAATGTAGTGTTACGAGGGAACTTTGTAAATGGAGCCTTTTGCGTTATTATTCTTTGGACATTATGGTAATTTTTGACAGTTTTTGTTGGAGTAAAATATGCCTCAAAAAGATGATAACGCGAAATAGGGTTAGTAGTAGAAAGCATTGCTTGCAATACGTTATATATAAACTTATAATGGCATCTAATTTGATTGGTTGCTTGCGATATCTGTTCAATGTAAATAAATTGGCACAATCGTGTAACAAGTGTGCCACTTGCAATAATTTCACACGCCTATCGTATGGGTTTCTAATCAAATCCGTGCGGTGGCAGCACGCGAGTAGCCGTGGTTCAGAGGTCCCGCGGGCGCCGACCATTGACAGGTTATTGATACAAATAGTCCACTCACCCCCTCCCGCCCCGCCGCGCCCCGCACTACCCGGCAACACCAATAAAACCTGATTGATATTGTGTAAGTGCTCCCGGAAAATGTGGGAACTCGATTGATGTTACAGCCAAATTCGATTGGAGGAAAATTGAAAAGTATTGCCGCGTTGCAATTCCCACCGTAGTCTCTAGGTGTAGAGTCTAAAATAGTAACTTTGTAAGGAGCATTAGTTACAGCAGGTCGTAGATTCGTGTACTGATAGAGTCGGAGGCGTGAATAGTGTTGTCTAATGGCGTACCTACACGTGCCACTTTTCACTGTGAGGTTGCATTGTAGTCATTTTGAGTACAAATAACTTAGCATGTAAATTTCATTATGATTAGGCATAATACTGTTAGAGAAACACGTGTTAATATTTATGCTATTTTGTTCATATTCTTATGGATTTTTGTTGAATCGTCCAGAATGAGATGAGATATGAATGAGTATGACAACTCGCATGGAACATATTTTTGATGTCATATTGCAACACAGATACCATATCACAGTATGCATGTATTTTTTTTCGATTTAGATTAGAAATATTAAAATAGCTTTTAACTGAGTAGAATACAATTTGTTTAAACAAAACTAAAAGTGATTGAAATATTGATGTAGACGTATACAGTCTGTCAAAATCATGTACTTTGCATGGTGAAGCCTACCTAGAAGGTGAAAACTTGTCAATGGGGCCCAGTTATGTTTATCTGTCGTACTATTGTTATAAATATTGGCTGTAAGTTTTATTGTAAAAAAAATATGAATAAAACCTGA
The DNA here is from genome assembly GCA_027580185.1 of Tuta absoluta. Classification (NCBI taxonomy): domain Eukaryota; kingdom Metazoa; phylum Arthropoda; class Insecta; order Lepidoptera; family Gelechiidae; genus Tuta; species Tuta absoluta. The sequence continues at coordinate 19,114,792 of JAQAHW010000002.1, forward strand.
GTGTTTAGCAATTCTTTACATTGATACGTGGGCGGCCAAGTAGCAATCCAAGATGTCAATATGTCGTTGCAAATCAGTTGAGAAGACAGACAGTGGCATGCGTATGACCCGATTGTCTACGTATATACTTCAGTGTGGGCGGAAATTGACAAGTCATGGGCGGGACGATGTTTGGCATGTGTAAATATCGCTTTATCTAGATGGATCGTTGCTATAGCATATTAAGTGAACTTTATAAGAGATTGAAGTTTTTTATTATTTTATAATTATTTGTACGTACATTACATTTTACCTCTTTCAAATTATGAGAGATAAAATGTAAAATAAATAATTTAAAAAATCTGAAAACTTTTTTAAAGTTTACTTATATTAGTTTGCGGTTTATGGCAATTTCTTAGATACAACTTATCCTCACTTCGAGTTACCCACTAAAGGGATCATCAATCTTTAGTGGTTATTGCCATTAACTCCAATTGCTCCTGAGATCGAGAAAATTTAATTTTTTCAGTCGCGAAATCTTTGATTGTAAGCTGATTCTAAGTAATTGTATTTTAGAAATTGCATATTCAAATATGTTCGATTCGACACTCTTAAAATACGTATGAAATTTTACTATTGTCCGATAGCGATCGTATCGGTCGTAAAAACGAACATTTACGCCACGTCTAATATAACGCCATAATGACAGGTTGTCAGCCCATTGCCTAAAATATGTAAACCTGGAGTCCCTTGGTCGTCTCTCGGCCTCCACGGGAAAGAATTGGGGTGATTTTATTGTAAGCCAACATCACATACCTAATTCCTAATAAAGATTCATCGTGCAATCCGAAGGCCCATAAAACCGCACATTTCTACACGCGGTTCATTTCGGGAATTTTCATCGCATTGCAATAAATATTTGATAGACATTTTCTCACAATGGCCATGGCCACCCCATTTACACCCTTAGCCCTCAGGATCATAAAGCTAGTGATCGAAATGACATTAATTCTGGTCCTCTGAGAGATTACTAAGCAAAATTGTTTGGTTGCACCATTTGTAGTTGACTTTTCAATTGTTGTGGGGAGTTTTTTTAAGATTGGTAAGTCAGTTTTGTTTTTTGTTGATAGAGTAGAATTTATATGCAACCTTATATTCGTGAGAGCCTATAATAATATAGAGAACTTACAAAATTGCACCGCGGGCATGCTTTGAAAACGTTGAAGTCTAAGAAAATAATACTAAGAAAGTACTAAGAAAAGAAGAGAATATTTAATTTACAAATACTTTAAAAAACCATATAAACAATTTAACGTACCAGGCATCTTAACGCATCTCCGTAAGTTACCTACCTATACATACATAGGTATATACATACAGCCACATCTACATTCGCAAGTAAATAACATACAGTTTATGGGTAGTATTTAATTAATCAGCTCTTATATTGTTTTAAATCCTTATTCTTCCCTTCTCATGATTTTACAACATCATGGTCATAAATTCAATCACGAAGCTGTACAACTAAACTGCAACTAAGCGAGAAATAAATCAATTACATACACCCGCTACGACAATTACACTTGTAAAATTGTTCCGGGGTGGTTTACCCTCTGCCACATACACACACACACACACACGCACCCCCACACACACACACGTAAAACCACACACACACACACTCACCTATACTTACATGCAAAAACTATTCAGTCTCTTGTTATGATAGAATCAGCAGTGCCTTGAGTTATGGATGATCAATAGGGTCGTTGGACGACTCGGTGTCCCACACGAAAAGAAGTAGAGCATTATATACATTTATTGAAAAACAGTACAGTACGTATATTTGGCGCAAAACTACTGATTGTTACAAGATAAAGAGTATTACGTCCACAGTAAAGTTAATCTATTTTTTGCAGCAGTAGCGTTATCTATTGGCATAAAGTGAAAGAAAGTATTTTGTAAACACAAAACTTTCCAAGGAGTTTTTTAACAAGACTTTCGTCTCCTTTATAAACGGAAGTCCATTTAACATGTGAATCAAAACATGGGCCGTATTCCGCTATTTAAAAATAGTTTCAATTGTGTTTCAATGGAGTGTCAATTGGATAGTTTTGACAGTTTTGTATTCTGCTAACAGTTTGTAGTATAGACAATCACATTGGCAATAGAATGACAATTGAGTTTCGATGACATAACCATGACGAAAAAATAAGAGTTTTCACCTTACATTGATTTCAAGCTATGCCATTCCACGTCTACACACCCTCTATTCAATATGGATTGGTTACAAATTTGACCCTTGATTCACATTTTGGGTAACAAGTGTATCAGTCTGTGTCTCAAATCACACTCACGACCCTAATCACTGCACCCTCTCGCAGTTCACCCACTATAATACAATCATGTATAATCTCTATGTGTTGGTATTAAGGATGGGATTGAATTGACGATATGAACGAGATTTCCTCAAATCAAGCAATTGGTCTGATTTTATTGTTATGAAACGAGAGTGCGGAAGCGTAAAATTAACTCGTCGCATTATGAAGAGGGTTCTGTAAGGCTATAAATTAAATTTATTGTTTAAAAAGTCAAGGTCAAATCTCTACTCCAGTAATATACCTAATTGATGAATGAAAATGCATAGCATTATGCATTTTAGTTAAATACGCTTATGGGTAGTGCAATCGTAGTATTTCAGACAATTACAGTTTACACTTCAAAAAGTCTTATTCATAACTCATACTATTTCAAATTCCGTGACTGAACTAAGTAGATTGTTTCAAATCCAATTATCACACGTTTTAGTTTACTATACCTTTATTGGAAGACGTACCCGTGTCATTACAAAAATTGTGAAACAGTATTTAAGTCGTGTGACAAGTGAAATCGTATGCAAAAATAATGTATATTGCGTTTAATTTGTGCTTTTTTGTCATAACACGTACTTATAATGTCTAAAAACCGATATAATTAGTTCTTATCTTCTTTTCAAGTTTAAGGCAAGTAATTATTAATAATGGCCATTTCTATAATTATATTGTTTATCGAAAAACAATAAACTTAAAACAAATTGAACTGTAATAAAATAAAGGGCACATTACACAAACATCTTTATAAAAACTTACAAGTCAATTTGTTTCCGAACATGCTTGACTTTTGTCTTTATCATTTAATTGAGGGTAGAGGGGGAGGGTCGGCGAGCGCAGCGCAATCGAATTAAAGCACCATCTGCGCGATTGCGTGGATCATCTCACCCCATGGGCCGGGTTGTGGTTAGTTAGGAATTTGTAGACCTTGAGGTGAATTAATATTGCATTATAAGCGGGTTTGTTGTTTAATTTGGTAAGTTGGTTAGTACTCCCACTTACATACTACGTAGTTATTGAAATTAATTGATATGTACCAGTTTCTTGAAACCCATTAATGTGATTTTAAAGCAAACCATGACTGAACTATAGGTACTCAGGTGACTTAAAACACTAAAACGGGTACTCGATTTTGTTTTGTTGCACAATTCAACAAAATCGAGTACATTTTAGTGTTTTGAGTCAGAATACGTCACCACGAAAGTTTAAACGGATACCATGGCACAATGCAACGCATTCGTCAGTTCGTTAAAGTGCATTCACGAATGCATTACGTATAAGTTGTGTAAAACATAACTTCAATAATAATATTATGTCAATAAAATTGTACTATTGTGTATGTTTGCTTTTTACTTGACATTTATAAGATCTCTAGTTAGGCCTCATATCAAACTGTTCATTTGTACAACTAAATAACGAACCATCATCGAGGCAGGCCGTTTAATTTATTTCCTTTGCGTAGTATTTGCATTGTATTTATCGTCGCACCAGCACCCACTTTTTCAACGAGATGGATGGTTCTACAGTGCTCCGAAAGTGTTCTAGTGTGTCAACCTATAGTGCCAGTAGTAACAAAATACATGTTTATAAAACTATGGCAAAATCCTCACTATGACGGATTAACGGATGGGTCTGCCAAACACCTTGTCAAATCGCATGCGTTACAGTGTACCATGGTATCCGTTTTTATATGGGAATTCGAATTGCCTTGTGACTGAAAGACTGATGCGTCAAAAATACCGTCTGTTCGTCATAGTAGGAAAACCGCTTTAAAGGTAGAGAATACATTTTTAAAAGCGAGGTGAAAATGCCTTTTTACTGACAACTTCAATTAAAACCAATGACATTCGATTAATTTTAAAGTTAATTAGCTTCTTTCTGCGAAGACCGTTGGCGCTGTAATTCATTGCAGGCCACGCCCATCCAATTGCAACAGCTTATTGAAAAATTGTTGACACGTAAAGTTATTATTTTTGTGGCTAAAAAGGAGTTGAAATGGACGATTGATATTTTGATAAGAACTTAAAATAAACATATTTTCTCATAAGGCAAACCAGTCTAGCAGTACCTACATAGATGGTAGTTTAGTCAAAGAATTAGATATAACTACTTAGTGTGAAATTTATGACAAATAGTACGGATAATCTTTTTGATGTCATATTTTAGCGGAGTTGTTAGCGTCAAAAGAGTCTCAACTTTGCTCATCGAGATAGAAAGTTGAAAATCAGCATGAAGGTATTTCTTGATCTACTGATGAAAACTAGGGGTGGTGCCAAGTTGTGCCAATAGAAGGGGTGCTCAGTGTTTTGATCAGTAGGTATGTCAATCAGTCCCTTCATGGCAAGTTTTATATTTATTGTTTGATGAGCAAAGTTGAGAAAACTGTTGTTCAAAAAATACTATTTGTACAATTACGCATTTACGACTATTTCCTTAAGGCATCGTAGCAGTCTCGTAGACCAAAGCGCGTTGATGTCTTTTATATTAATATTGTTAAATTATTCCATACAAATAAACAAAACCGTAAATGAACTTAGTAACAGAATAATAACTAGTAACTAGACTTAGTAGGTGAGGCGGTCCTTCTACTATGACGGACTGATGTATGTATTTTTGACCCATCCGAATGTCAGATGAAAGGAAATTTCGAATTCCCATATCAATACGGATACTATGAAACAATGTAACGCATGCGATTTGACCAAGGCGTTTGACAGATGCACCCCTCAGTCTGTCATAGTGAGGGATTCGCGTGAGTTCCGAATCACACCTGTGCTTTAAAAACATCACAACAGCATGACGTCATTCACAGTGGTACCTCCCCATCTCAATATCTGGAACCATTTCGAATCAAATATATGTAAACTCATGCGGATAATATATCAAAGAATCCGTTTGACAGATTCACATTGAATATTTCCTTCGTCGGCGTCCTGTGGAGGATTTAGCCCCTGATGGATGGGGCGGATTTCATATGGTCCTCGCACTGGTTATAGTGAATGCATGTTGCAGCGTCATCAGTCTGATAAGCAGGGATCTCAAGACTTATCAAATTGATGTGAGGAAAAAGTTACAAAGTAAAAGAAACTGCTAAATAGAATCTCATTAAGTAATAAAACAATTTTAAACGGATTTAAGTTGTGTTTATTTTGGTTTTTACAATTCCTACGTAGAACTCGAAACGTAGAAACGTAGGAGCTCTACGTAGGAATTTCAAAATCCAAAATAAACACAAGTTAAATCCGTTTAAAATTGTTTTATTGTGATGAGTAATAGTTGTGCAAACTCAAGAAAATATTCTGATTAAGTATTATGGATTTTGCTAACATACCATCATACTCTAATCAGGGTTCGAGAAATTCCGATATTAATAATATATATCAAAATATCCTAAACATCAAATTACACATACCAAATAAATATCGGTTATATATTAATTTTTTAATATTTATCAGATATCATATCAATCAATCTAGGAACAACTACAAATAATGAATTTAACCTTTGTTAGTAGTAATATTTAATGTAAACCATTAAATATTAAAACTAACATGATAATTTATATTAAAATTATTCTTTGTTTATACTGACTTAATTTTAAATATAGGAAATACTAACCGGGTTTATATATTTTCTATGGAAAACACATTTTATAAATTAACCATCTTTTACGAACCCCGCACACACTAAAACATATTATAAAAATATAAATATAAATAAATAAGAGAGAATAAATATAAGTAAGTATTCACTGAATTCAACTTGAGCAGGAAGAAAGGTGAACCCCAGATGATAAAATTTCAAATCCAATTACACATTATTATAGAGATAAGCTCGCCTCGCTACTTGTTTTAATACAATACATACAATTTTCATTTAACAGTTAAATTTAACTGCGTTCCGATTCCGCATAATTATCAAATGTTATGTGCATTAAGTTAATTATTCTAAATCATATACTTATTAACTAAACTAGATTTTATATCATAGGCCATTTTATGACTTTTGTAAATGTAATTAACTAGTATTTATAATTGTTTATACACTGTAATCTATCTAACATTATTTCATTGAATTTGACATGTATTTTTTTATTACCAAATAAAATAACATATCATAACATGTAATAATAAAACAGTACCGCTAAGTATTTATAATAATAGGTATCGATAATTCAAGATACTCGTATCGACCGCCGTGTATAGATTTCAATCACAATCTCATTTCTGTGTGTGCATCCTGCATCCTGCCTGATGTTCTTCGAAGCACAGTGTGTTTAGCCCACAGCCGTATTCACAGTTTAATCGTGGAATTTCGGATGGTATCCATATAATATCGACGATTTTCGATACAAGTTAAAAATGTTATAATCCTAGATGCAATCTAAAATTTTCTTCTTCTTTCGTGCTTCGGATGGCACGTTGAGCCGTCGGTCCCGGTTGCTGTCTATGATTACTTAGACGGCAGTCGGTACATAACCATGTCAGAGGCCTACTTAGTATAAGTGGTTGTAAAAACTCCGACACCAGGGTTCATCCGGTCGTTGAACGACTCGGTGTCCAACTCGAAAAATAATAAGAAGATCTAAAATTTTGCAGTTGTTTTTACAGATCAAATCACTAGATTTGATTAGAACGCATACATGAATCTACATGATAGTCTTTTCCATTGTTTAATAACATTATTATATGAATAAATATTTATAAATACAATTTTATTGCTTTATTATTAAGTTATTGACCGTTAGTCAGTCACACAACATGCGTTTTAACATAAGCATTTAAATTTTATGAACATTAATTAATGTACCGTTAAGAGTCCTTCACGATCAAGGTGTCCCAATTAATGTACTGTAATTATCGTATGAGTTTGCGCCACATCAAATAAGGGTAGTTCTACTAAGCGCCAATAACTGTAGTTCCTAAATACTTATGTGAGTAATATAACCTGTAGGTTGCGTATCTACATTATGGCGGTTCTTCCACTTGTCGTTCGTCGCTACGTATTTTTAACGTACCGTAACGCATGCGTCTGTCAGACTAAAAGAAATTGCGAATTCCGATGTTGTTTCCATACAAATACATTATTTTATGTGCATTAAAAATACGCAGCAATAAACGACAAGTGGAAGCCCCGCCTAATTTCTCCAAAGATGGGGGCTATGAAGGAATTGAGTTTAGCAAAATTTCATACGAATTTGTATGTATGGGTGCTTCTTCGGAGCGTAAATTTTCATTGTCCGGGGCCAAAACGCTATAGTTTTTTAAAAACAAAGACACGATATATTTTTTATTGGATAGTTCATACTTGATTTACATCACATTATAAAATTTCAGTATAGGATCATGCCAAGATAGTTAAAAAAAAAACAAACTGCCGAAATCTGATTCCCGTAACGTGTCCGCGCCCCAAAATTCGATACAATAATGCATATATCTTTTTTTCTGTATTACTTATCTATTCAAACTATTTCTACATGATAAAACAGATGTACAATAGTCAAGGAAAAAATATTTCATTTCTGTGAAAATATTAGATTTTGTTCTATAAGCTAATTTAAAAATGTCCGGCAACAAGTTCTGATTCCCGTGGAACGTCACTAAAGTCCGCGCACATCCCTAATTAAACGCCCCTAAAGTTAGGTCTATCCCCCCTCGTTATCTCTCAGTAGTGCTCTGTGCGTCGTGGAAAGCAGAGGTACCGATTGTGCAGCATTCCCGAACTACGAAGGTAAGAAACTGATTCCCGTGTGTTTGTTTTGGTTGAAAACTGATTCCCGTTTGTTGGTTTTAAATTAAAGTAAAAGTAACAGGGTGACTTCTTCATACCAAATTTAAAGACCTTAAGGTTTACTAACTTATATGTTTATATTATAGCATAAGACTGCGTCGATTCGCAACAATCGCCATTTTTCGATTTTTTCTGATTCCCGTCACACTGATTCCCGTGTATAAAAGACTACGGGAATCAGCTTTTCACTCATTTTTTCATCAGACTTGTCATTGTTTGTGCCTAAATCGTTCAAAAGCATTATCCTCTTGCGTAAAACGTCTATTTTGCAAAACATCTCAAATGCAAAATGTCACATATGCAAATTTTTTTTTCGCTGTATTTTTCCCTGGCGTTTTCCCTTTTGTCTTATATCGACACGTAGCTAAGTTGGGGTATTAAATAAGTCATTTTTCACACAATTATTACCCGTGTCACAGAATCTGATTCCCGTGGGCGGTTAATTTTTAAATGCCCAGATCTCGAAAGCTATTAATCTTGGATGAGTGCCTATTTGAAGTATACCTTTGTTTTATACTAGAATTTGACCTGGAGTATCACATTCAGTCATATCATGAGAAATGAAAACGACTACGGGAATCAGCCGAAGAACGCGATTTCGAAGAATCACCCGTATATGAAATTCAAGACTATCCACTCATAAGTTGTCGAATTTTATACAAGGTTTCGGAACACTTGACGAAATCGTCAGCGATTCAATTCTGGAAGCATATGTCAATAGCCTTTTATAAATTCGTATTCAAGAAAGCGTTATGCGCAGCTAAAAATCAAAAAGTTTCCTTCATTCGAAAACTTCCAGTGTCAGTACCTGTCAGACCAAGGTGGAACATAATACAAATTTGAAGCAACACACGTCAAACAAGGCCTAATGAGAAGGAACCTTTACGTCGCCTCCCGGAAGCATCAATTAAACTATCGTATTATTCATTAAGCTATTCCCGATCAGCGACCCTTTGCTTATTCATACTTGAATGATGTCATAAAGTGTGTAACGTTGTCAGTTTATACTTTTTACTCGTCTGCCTCAGAAGGTGGGTAATGTTTTTAAGAGTATATGTTTGTATATACAGGTTGAAAGGAACAGATCTCCAAATACTGATAGGGTGCGCATTCAGATGATGAAACTGAACAACTTTCCATATATTATTTTTCAGGAAAATTCAATAAGAAAATTGACTTCCCATAGTAAATGCAGTCAGCTGATAGTGATTTTATATGGGAGGTCGTATTTTTCTCGTTTCATGACATATGTTTCTAGGGGAAAGTTTTTCAGTTTCATAATCTGTATGCACGCTATCAGTAGGTATTAGGGTTCGTTGGACGACTCGGTGTCCCACACGAAAAGAGAGAGAGAGAGTATTAGGAGGGCTGTCCCTTACACCCAGTATAAATCCTTTTTCACGGGCTACAGCCTAAACAACTTGACGGATATTGACATACGGGATGTAATTAAATTCGTCTCAGCAGCATATAAAATTACACAAATTCAAAATGGTGGATTTTAAACGATATATAAGTAGGGTGAAATTTTACTAGTGACCGATAGCAAAACCTTAAGACGGGCTGGTGATAAGGAACAACAATACCCTAGGAACATAGGTAGGAACAAATATGAAAAAAAAAATTGCTCCATACCAAATTTCTGATTTGTGTTACAATGGAAACTCAATATATTTCTTTTTATTTCGAGCATAGATTCTTATCCTTGGGAAAAGATGTTCCCCTAAAATTCATACACTAACTACTGAATATGGACCCTAACCTTGAATACCTCTTGTAGTAACATGACGATCGGGTAATCCACCCTATACATTGATGACTGTCTGCTACGCTTTGACGCTTAATTCACTGAACCAATTTTGATGAAATTTGGTAGAAAATTGCATAAAACGGTAAGAACGGACCAGGCTATTTTATATCGCGGGAAACTACACGTGCCCCGCGGGTTGCTTGCAACCCAAACGGCTAGTTTATTATATCAAGCTTATATTACAATAAAATTTATAAACAAGGATGCTTGGCCCAGACGTTCACGCGATATAATTATATGCATACAAATAAATGTCTTTACAAACTAACATCTAGAACAACCTATTGGCACATTGAATTAAAACGGCGCATTGCATAAAGTATAAAACGGGGGCAATAAAATAACATTGTTTCCCTGAGAGGCGTTACAATTAGATTATTAGACCGTTCTTACTTCCTTTCATGGTCGGTAAACTGCTGGTGCGATCGTAAACAGTCTGCCTACATTGTTGTCGATTTGCTGTTTATGAAATACAATATAACCAGGGCCGTTGATGGGAATGCTCTATTGAATAAAGTAAACTTTGCTACGACAGGCACTAACTCGTTAACAGTTGCCGTGTTGTGTTTATAACATAACTTGATTTCTGCCCAGCGGTTTCACCCGCTGCCACTGAATTGCTTAATAACTGCTTAATAGTTGTTTTCCCGCGGTAAAAATTGGCCTATGTGTGTTATTCCGGATTATACTCTACCTGTGTTCCAAATTCCATCCAAATCGCTCAAGCCGTTTGAGCGTGAAGAGGTAACAAACATACATAAATACATACACACAAACTTTCCGATTTAGAATATTAGTGCGGGTTTGTACTACAAGAGAACAAAGTTCGTTTTTCTGTGAGTTCTGGCATAAAGTTGAATCACAAGCGTACCATTAGCACAGGAGAGAGCAAGAGCGAGTGATTCAAAGGAACAAGCCTGCAAGAACTATTCCGGCACCCCGCTTTAACCGAAAAGCGGGGTATTTTAATTTAATTAATGAAATAAAAATAATCACTACATAGTATAAAATCAAGTCGCTTCCCGTTTGGTGTCTCCTTATATCTTTAGAATTACCCAACGGATTTTGATGCGGTTTTTTTTATTAGATAGAGTAACTTGAGAGGAAGGTTTATAAGTATAATTTATTCCGGGAAATTGTCACATTCCCATGGGAAACCAGGTAGCCCAACTGGTAGTAAACTTTTGACCCCCTTTTGACACCTTTAATGGTTAAAATTTCAAAAATGCTGAAACACGTATTTCATTATTTTAAGTTATGAGTCTAATCAGAAATTTTGAAACAGATCACATTTAAGATAAAAAACTTTCATACAAACTTTTAACCCCCTTTTCCCCCATTTAAGGGTTAAAATTTCAAAAATGCTGAAACACGTGTTAAATTATTTTAAGTTATTAGTCTAAGCACAAACTTTGAGACAGATCACATTCATTTAAAAAAACGAACTTTCGCAAGATCCGTTTAGTGGTTTTGAAGATTTAAACCTACAAACAAACAAACAGACAGGGACAGACTTGGGAAACGACTTTACTATTTAAGTTTAAGTTTTTTTAAAAGAAAGAGTGATTCAAGAGGAAGGTTTTTATGTTTGATTTATGTCGGGAGAAGGTCTGTTTCCCGTGGGAAATCAGTTAACAGCGGGTGAAACCGCTGGGCGGGTCGCTAGTAATATATATATTAATAACTCGATCAAAAAATAATATTTATTTGTCGATTTCATAAGTTTCATCGCGATTCGGAGTGCAAATTTTGAAATTCGTGTTAAAAGGGATTCACGTAAAACAGAGTCACGTAAAGCTGCGATGCTCGTATACATACATTTTTTAACTCGGCTAGCGAGATTTTTTTAAGCTAAAGTCACTACATGCAATAGCATAGAAACCAGAAATGAGAAAATTTGGAACTTCCAAATAACTGTCGAGGATAACCTTTGATGTCATAACTAGACAACCCAAAATTCTACACCTAAACTTTACGCACTGTAGTGTACTTTTTAGCTGAATCTGGAACCAAGCTGCTTATAAGCTTAACAAACTAACTAAAATTGCGTAAAATACATTAATAAGCGTAAAGTAATTATTTACTTTGTTAACTAAATTATTTCATGAGGTAGAGAAATCACACAAACTAGGTAATTATTGGCTAATAATTGCACAAATTACCTTAAAATGGTCAGACAATTGGCAATACTTACTATTTACTTTGTTTATACAAAATTACCTTAGATGCTTGCATGATTTCATTACTTAGGTAATCTAATCACCCGTTTACCTACTTACCAATATCATTAACAGCGTTATTACAAAAAAAGTTAAGCAGTGTCTAAATCGCTTGACAACGTCAAATCGTGTGGAAAAATAATTCAGACCCTGCAGTTCAAGAAATATAGGAGTTCAGGAACATAATTTTGTAAAGGCTGGGACATTATAGTAACGGAAAATACAACAGGAGAACATGCATTTTTAAGAAATTGATGAAATTTAAATAAATAATTGCTTTTCGCCGACACACAGCGCTTCCGCACACCCACTTAAGCGCTATAAAGCCGTAAATTAAATATTCCTCGTTTAATTGCCGCACAAAAAGCCGGCGGATTGCTGAGAAACCGCGATATAATCGGCTGTAAAGAGCTGAATGGGGATTTTATTGCTGCCAGGTTATCATTGCGCAACGTAAAAAGTGTTGACACGCAAAAGGATTGCATTGTTGCACTTTTTAAGTTCAAAATATCTTCAGAGTCTGTGCAGAAAGAGTTTAGGAGGAGTGATGATGAGGCCAGTAGGCCGAGTGACGACAGTGAGGAAAAGGGGACCAGGGGAACGACTGTTCCGACCGGACATGTTTGGAAGTTGTATATATAGCGATCGGCGGAATAACTTCGATACCGCGTTTCAGGACTTGTGTGTGGAGCGCATGCGCGCCGCCACAAGAGAATAGGCGTGGGCAAAAAGTGAACTAATATTTTTTTCATTGGTTCCTATGACATTTCTGTTACTGAGGCACAGAGGCGCCCTCAATTTCCACGTACCCTTCCCGCACAGACTCTATACCGCTTATAAATAGTTTATTGGGGTTCTCAGGTGGTCTGCACATCGGATGTTGAGCAAAAAAGGTTGGCAACTGATACATTTGAAAAACGAGAATGTCGAACAAATCCAGTCGTTAAAATGATCGATAAAAAAAAATAGGACAACTTTGAGTTCTTAAGTCATTGCATTTGATAGGCTATGCTAAAGTTTTCACATGTAAGATTTTGATCAAGTAGAGATATACGCTAAAGTCGTAGGTAGGTACTTGTTTAACAGCTTTCTTCCATTCAGATACGTATATAACAAAAGATAAAAGTTGCATAAATTTCGTAGTGTAAAATGTGAATCTTGTCGAACGTAAAGCGTACCGCACCGCCACACCGTGCACTCCGAGGCGTGGTCGCGCGATCTTATCACTCCCATTAGCAAGAACCTCGCCCAGCCACTATCAACTGCATCAATACTCTCCTACCATCCTAAACATCATAATACCTCGGTAAGAAAACCAAATACCAATACTATTGAGCACAAATAGGGTTCAAAGTTGCGTGAAGACTTTGATCAATTTATACGCCATCAGATGCGCCAAAGAAACGAGCCTCATCTTTCTCAGTTCTGAATCAAAGGCTTGAAGCACTGACTGTAAAAGCCATTGATAACGCATGCAAAGACTCGCAATTTTATTATAAAAAAGTTTGACGTGGTTTAAGCTTTTTGACAGCGTCAACTCGTACAGGAAAGTATTTTTAACACTACGTAATTGCGCGTCTAACTTTTTGTAATAACACGGTAACTGTTTTAATTTTCTTATAGCATAGTTTGGAAGCATTTGTCTAATCATCACTCCCACAGTCGCGGAAAATCTAGTTGAAATATGACAATTTGAGTTGAAATTTATGACGATAGAACGATTAGAACGAATTTCAAATGTTCTATATATGATATCAGAGATTTTCCTAGTAAGCTGTCATATTATGTCATACCTACACTACAATTAAAGGGACCTACAAAGTATACACGCTGGTGGGATTCTAGAAAGAGGTTTTTTAGGCATATCATCAAACACACATTCAAATAGTAGTTTAATTTCGTTTGCAACTAACCTAACGAAAAACAAAACACGATGTAGTAATTTTGCGAATCAGGCGGTTTGCTACTAACACTAGTTGCTATTAGTCCAAGAACGATCTAAATTTATTGTGTTTTAGTCTAAAAGTATTTAGGTGAGGAGTCACTGGTCATTCTAAGATTAAGACTGTTATAAAACTGAGACGTTTGATCTTCTGCATGGTCTTAGTAATCCTAGTCAGTGTTGCCAGTTCAGCCTTAAATTGTTCGCTGCGTTTTTTCCGCGTTGGTAGATTTTCGAGGCAGGCTCTACAGCGATGCGTATGGTTCACGTAATTTGCGTGATGCAGCTGTTTTTGATGATGATAGCTCTCCACCCGTCTCTGTCAATGTTCCGTCATTCTCTTGTTAGAGCTATGATTCTCAAAGTTTCAAATAGGAATTGAGTCGATTTAAATTTCCCTTTTCATTGTTTATTTTGCTTGCAGTTGCTTTTGTTTTCTATCTGTACAGTATGGTTCACCTTCAAGTCTCGTATCAATATACGACTTTTGCTTCGAGTGCTAATTTTGAATCCCGTGACGGCGAATGATACTAAAATTTAATAGAACAAAACGGTTACAAAAAAAAATCAATAACTGACTGAATTAATTGTCAGAACGCACCGTAGCATTTCGTTTTGATAGAACGAAATGTACAAAAAATCACATTTCTCCATTCAGTGGGTAAAAACGACCATTGCCCACTGGCTTTTCGCGGCAAAACTGTTCGTTTCAAGCTAGAGAGGTAAAAAGATTTTTTAGCTTAACTGGACTTAAATTCGTTCACTAAACATAACATTTACGTGAATCCTCTGAGAATCTCTGTCTAAATCAGTTATCCGAAGAACGCCTCACCCACGCTCCTCGCACGACGTAGGTGCCTAATGGGTTCACTATTCAATAAGCCCTGATATCGATCTCTCCGTGCCTTTAGTTCCCAGAACTTCGGCGGCGTTGTCATATGAAATATTAAAAACATCAATTGTATTGTATGATCGCGGGGCTCTTGACAAATTTTGGGGTGTGGCGGCGATGTGTTTTGTGTTGATGTTGGTGGCACGTTTTGGTTATCTTTATCAAAGTGTGACATGGCGGTTCTCTTCATTCCAAGTCTACATTTGTGACTATTGCAGATCTGAACATTATTAAAGTTCAAAGATTTGTCGCCTTGGTGTCAAAAAAATACACAATAATTAAAAGAAAAATTCCACGAGTGAACTTTCCCAGACTATTTTCAGCCAATAAACTTTCTTTCTGACTATAGCATAGGTATTAAGGTAGAGACTAACGACGTTCTTACATAAGTCGTTTGACAACTTCATATCGTATGAAAATATTATTTAAATAGCGTTCAAATTATTATCTAAAATTTTTGTAATAACACGGTTAAGTTCGCAAAATATCCATTTATCAGATTTATAATTTAGTTAGATAAGTACTTATTGCATGTAACCTTTAGCTTCTAAAAGTTATCTCCACTATACCTTTTTAAATTTATAATATTAACAAAAAATAAATACAACAATTAAAATAGAATGCAACAAAACCTGTCAAAGTTTGTCCGTAAACTCTGATATCGCCACTTCCTGTCTTCTTGGCTGAATTATTTCTTTCCTATACAATAGGGTGTGCATTACGTTGAATATGAGTAGATACAGTAGATAGGTGTATTTCCATAATGAGTACTTGTTGCTCGTTGTAACGTAAGCGAGCAAGCGTGCTAATTGGCGATTATTACTGATGCGTCTGCTCGCTGGGTTGCTCCCGTGTAGGTACGCCAATATTCTATTGGGCTTAAATTCTTATAAGTTCGTTACATCACGCGTTATTTGAGACAAGTAAAGCTAGATAGATTGTATAAAACAGGCAGGATCTGCTTGTCGTTTAGGACTCCGATCGACAATTAAGCACAAATATTGTGTTCAAATAAGTGTCGGATGGTCGATGCTATTTTCATCAACCAACCTGTTTAAGGTAAAACTAAACTAAAAACCTAAAATAAATAGGTTGATTTGGTGCTTATTATGATAATGTTAACTCTTCTTAAATAACACACACTATTAACTAATAATTATACACTCACATAATTAGAAACGTAATACCTACCACCTACCCAAACGAATTATATGAACTGAAAAAATAATAATTGTTAAATTATTTGAATTGTGTATCAAAAATATTAGATCTGTACAGGTAAACAAGATTACAAAAATATGTAAGTAATTAAAATAATGACAACATGAAATTACCTATTTGAATAATTTTATTATCCAAATTCCGCGTGTGAACATATCAATGCAATTATTTTATGTGAACATATCACTTTACTGGATAAGCCTATAAACCTATGTAGTGTGACTGAATGGTGTTTGTAAGTAGTTTAAAGAAATTCTTCTCGTAGCTACATAGGAATAAACCTCGATGATTAAACTTCAATTGCAGCCATGCTGATTTTTGCATGCAACATGATGATTTTTTACGCGTATCAACATAGTAGTACAATGAGGTAAAAACGCAATGAATGCTCATGCACAATTAAACAACCCTTCCTATCTTAGTTACATTGTTACATGATACCTTTCGAGCAAAATTATTACACGCGTTCCGACTTTGTGTAGAGTTGACGAAATTTATTCCGTCAGGTGCAAAATTTTGCAAATTTTGTTACGGTGGGTCGCTCTGTTAATAACAACCTTCACGTGGAATTATAAGCCATAAACATAATCCCCGTATGTAACGGTTTAAATTAAATAATTACCCCAAAGTTCAAGATCAAATCGTCTTCCTTATACATCCTTATTATAGACCCCTTTTGTATCTCTCGGTGCCGCTTCGCAAATAAGGCATTAAAGATCTTCGGCCCGATCATAACTAACATGCAATTGCACTTCCTTCCTACCCCGATATCATTGAACTAAGATCGATATCACCTACACAGGCTAACGTCAAATAGCAAGAATTTATGATTCGCGTAGCTTACTCGGGCGTCGTGACCGGCCGCGGGGGTTGGGAGAGATGGGGGGAGGGGCTTGTCGGCGAGAACAAAGCGCAGGAGTTCAAACGCGCCGCCGCGAGCCCGCTAATAAGCAATAAACAAGGGGGCGGGGTGAGGGCGCTCCGGCGCAGCTGAGGGATCACCTCGTGATGCTGCATCGCGCGACGCGAGGTGCGCGCGCGCAGATAACCGCTGCTGATACGACCCGGGTAATGCGTGTGAATTGCCATTTCTTACAAATCAACGATCCGTCTCTATCACGCATGAACATTCGTTTCGTAGGTGATGCTACGCTTAATGAGCTTTTGAGGCTTGTCAATTGTCAATATCGTACAGAGTACCAACTTTTATCACATGTTCAACAACCGTTGACCAACTTGGCTGCTTATCTAATTTATTGATGAAGAAGCTATACACATACATTTATAGTTAGGTCTATTAAATGTACTTACAACTTGAATTTGTATAAATAAATCGATTTACTGTAGTACTTTGCTACAACAGTTAATTAAGAAAATGCCTTTTCCGAATCGAAACCAATGCTACTTGCAACATTGTAATGAAAGCAACAATTCAATTGCAAAATCATCGGTCATCACTTTAAAATAAAAACAATAAAACAATCTCATCACGACGTTTTTGCTGTCTACGTTTTCCAATTAAATGATTAACTGAATCCTTTACAGCCACAGATCGACAATTATTACAGATCCGCAAGTCTATGTCTAATAATATAACTGCGACCAATGATAGCTTCAAGTACTGGAAACTGTGTCCAAGCTATATGATGTAAATAACATTAAAAGAGTAGATAGAGATGATGAATATTTTTTTTTCATAGTTTTGCTATGATAATTCGATTCAGCAACCGTTCTCCGATGACTCGTTTGTCAATGGACTGTTCGCCGACAAAACGTTTAATTTATGTCCGTTTCTCTAACAGAACTCTTCTCCTTTGGATGTTTCGCCGACAGAACTTTTCATTTTCGTCTCTTTCGCCAACAGGGCAATTGATAGTTCTCTTACAGAGATACAGAGGCGCCACCAAATCTCACACCAAATCTCAAATCTTCTTTTCCTGAACAGACTCTAGTTACTTGATCCGAAATTAATTCCGCAACAAATTTTCTTTTGCATAAATGTGAGGTTCAATGATTTTTCAACCCAGCTGTCAAATGACAGACGGAATTTCGGTTGACGTAAATCGACATGAGATCTAGACAATGCGCTACGAAATGCCGAAAAAACGTTAAAAGGAATAACCAAACCCGCGCAGCCGCCAATACTTACTTTGTGACCAAACCAAATGACCAGTGACACGAGTGACAGAGTTTGCTCTGGAAGTCACTTCTGTTTTGCAATTTCTAGCATCTTGTTGTGCATAAATAGATAGTGTTTGAATTGATTATTTCTGGCTATTAGTTTATTTTTCTGTACCTAACTACTGTTATTATTCAAGCTGTAAATTTTCCAAAGATACCAAAAGTAAAATAAATAAAAATAAAATCATCAAAACTCTTTATAATGATATGAATTTTATTTTCTTTGGTGTTTATTTTTTATTGTGAGCTGCATCTATCTTTTCCTCTACTCTAGTCATTATGGCGTAGTTCCGAAACGGTTTAAGTCTATTACTAAGGTGTAACGTTTTTCATACAAACGAAAATATGAAATTCAAAAGAGACTTAAACATGAGATGCAGAGCAATTTTTTAACAAATACTTATGTGAAAATATGAAGGCAGACGTAAGTTCGACGCAAAATTACTTTTGGTTAAAAGATGATGAGTATTTTGGTCCACAATAAAATCTAACTCATTTTTTGCAGCAGCTACTGCTCAAAGTGGCGAATCGGTTTCAACAAGGAAATCTAATTGTCCAAAATTTATTTCTATTATTTTTCGAAAAAGTCATATAAATATGGGACGAAGAGTAATAAACGTACGGGTTACCATCAATAATGCATACAAGACGATTGCTCTGTCATTACTTGAATTACAAAAAAGCACACGGTTCGATTATGTGCAGTTTACGTTTCTAGAATTGTTAAATAATTGTATGTTTGATGTGAATTGTAGAAAGCAATTTTCAACTGAAATCAATAATTTTGTATCGATGGCCATTTTTTTGTAGTTTAACATTAAGTACAGATAGTGGTAGACATCAAGCGTATATTATCAGTAAACGGTTATACCTAACTAAAATGTGAATAAGGCTAAGGGGCCGTCCATAAATTACGTCATAGTTCTTTTCCGAATATTGTCCCCCCCCCCCCCTATAATTGTCCTATCTTCATAATTCTGGATCAATTTTCCTCATAGAAAATATGAAAAATCAAAATAGTCAAATATTTTTTCCAACCCATGTTAATTTTTTTTTATCGTTGTCTATCATGCCCGATCTTTATTTCTTCTTTTCATGCTCGATATTTGAGGTGCAATGTAGCAAACGGAATGCCAAATTTAAACAATCATACTAATATTATAAATGCGAAAGTTTGTATGTTTGTTTGTTTGTTAGATGGTAGAGTCAAAGTAGTAATAAACCTTACTGCTTTACAATTTTATTAGTCCCCGAAATCGGCTAGAAATTGACGTCCTGTGGAAAATACCAAAATCATAATTTTGAACGAGAACCCAAGTAAGGAATCGTCATATACTGGCTTCTAATACAGTTAATGAGAAAATCCAGCATAAAGTCTCCTAAATAATGACGAGTTCAACTTGTTTCCTTTAGTCCGTAGATACATTAATTTTAAACTGCATGGTTTGGTTCTATTCGGTGAGTTCTGTAATTGGCAATGGCGGACTCGAAGCCGGCCCGGTGGCCACGATCCCGCTATTATAGTTATTATCGACCGGCCAGTCTGTCTGTCCGTCTTAATTTTCTAATCGCCTTGAGCTGCCTTTATTCGATTCGCGATTATTTAAATTAGCAGGAGAGGAGCTTTGTGCCGAGCAAACGAGTAAAATAAAGTGCCTTGATGTTACAAGACGAGTTTGGTAATAAAATTATATTGATTAAAATTGTATTTGGTAAGGCATATTACACTTACAATAAGTTATTGTCTTTTAAATAATCTATTACGAAACTCTCATATTCGCGTCACTACAATAAGACAAATTTTGGTAGCTGTCAAAATCATTTTAATGCTTTGACATAAGGTCTATTTTTCTTTGTTGACATGTCTTCTAGTATGGTTTTGACAGGTGCCAAAATTGGATTATTGGAGTGACGCAAATATAAAGTCTCTGATTTCAGACACACAGAATGCGTCGGAAAATTGGTACATACAATTCAGATACATATATTCCAGTCATATTATCAATCATGATCAGTCGTCAAAAAACTTGCACTCAATCAGTCATCAAACAAAAATCAAATTGATATTCAAACAATCCAAAATTCCGCGGAAGAATGGGATGCAGGGTAAAAATACCCTAGGGCGAATTTTACTTGTGACCAATAGCCAGGCTGGTATTAAGGAACAACATTCCTCAAAGAACATGGTTGAAATATGATGAAAATAATTTGAGATTCCATAGTAAATTTTGTATGAGAGGTACAAATTTTATTTACGTATGTCAATGGAATGGAAAGTTATTCCTTATCCTCAGCCTGTCTTGAGTTTTGGCCATCGGTCACTGGTAAAATTTCACACTTCAAAGGTAGGTAGCCAAGTGTTTTGGGTGAATTCCAAATCGCATGCGTTACAGTGTGACATGGTATCCGTGTTTGTATGGAAATTAGAAATTAACTTTCGACTGACAAACGAATGCGTCAAAAATACGTCCGTCATAGGTGGAGAACCACCTTAAACATACATTTTAAATTATAGTTATCGTCTATGCCACTTTATGTATGCGGATGGTATTTATGCCTATTTATATGCATAGAGGTGTGTTTACCCTGTCCCGCGTCGATCAGCATACGGCTAACAACCGCACGACGGCAGCACTCCACAACTCCGCACCGCCATCGGAGACGGAGCCAAGCCACGCGCCTCCGTCAATCATGCCATACCACCCTAGGTACCATTGACAACTACGCATGCAATCTGGTACATACGTCTAAAACAGCATTTATAAATAGCTGTAATTTATTCGCTCAGTGAATAGGAAATAGTCGATTGTGATTCCCCTTGAAGAAAGGCGAGCAATTTACCATCGATTTTCTAACTCAGGTGCCAAGCATCAATCGGCCGGACATCTATCGCCAGCAACAAAGCGATTGTTGGGAGGCCCGTGACGGAGTAATTCCTCGTTTCCCTTGGCCGCGACGATTAGTCCAGCTCTATTTAGTTGTCTATCCGATTGCAGGCAGCTGCGTTCGACATACGGACACCGTTACTGCACAGACTTAGAAAAACGTTTGCCCGACAACCGACCTGTCCGTGCCAGCTCGACGGCACGACATCTAGACGCGTTTGAACCTACACTTGGAGCGTAAATTGTCAGGATATCTATTTGCATGTTCGAATAAATTGGACAGAGCCGGTCACGGCTTTACGAAATAGACTTTAAGCTTGGAGGATGTTGGGGTTTCTTAGGGTACAGGTAGAAAGTTCCCACAGGCGCAGTGTATGCGCAGATCTTGATCTCGTCGGGGCACGACCGGGCACAGCTCGCACGTGGAACGGAACGTCTATCGCCCTTAATCACTGATAATCTGCGCCAGAGAACAATACCATCATATTGTACCCGACAAATGAGTGCAATTAATGCCAGTATTTCTAAATGGCCCGCTCGTAAACTTATTTCTGGAAAATAGGCCGACGGGTTATGAAAAATATGCCCCGTCGCATCTACGTATAGTGACCTAGCCAGTGATAATTCCTTACAACTGCGAATTTGACTGTGCATAAAAATATTGAGTTCAAATCTTTTTCTGAATTGATTCCTTTGAAAACTAATCAGCGCCAGCCATTAAGGGATAAGTCTTCGGTCTTTATGTTGATACGTAGGCTGGTACAACAATATTTAAGTTCCTTTGGAGGCTTTTAGGTCGAGGAAAGCACTCGTCTCCGAGAAATTAGCTCCGACAACGCCACAATAGTCCATAATTATGAAATGTGTTGTGATTCCCGAAGGATGCGCAATTTTTCTCTCACGCCGAACAATGAGCGACGGTAATGAAAGGAGTCAATCAGCCGGTGTCTGCGGAATACGCCCGCGCTAATTTATGTACGGTTCGGCCTCGAGTTATTCCCTCTTTTAATGTGTCTCTCGCGCAGACAAAGGACGATGTAGCAGCGTAGCGCATGCGCCCCGCACATGTCAATGCTTGAGGCAGATGTAGCATTATTTACCGAACCGAGTTTCATTTTTCTGAATCGATTCGAGGCGACGTGTTGGCATCGACACCACGCGCGGCGCGAGACGTGTACTTACATGCTAGCGTCTTATGAATTTATAGCGAATGCCGTATTATTTACTAGCATTATACGCACAATTTGCGAAGCTGTCGCAAGGGCCGGCTATAATTTCCCGATGGCAGCAGATCCATCAATACTTGCCTGAGGCCGCCGCCGCTTTCAATTTGTAGGCCGCTACATCGCCGGCAATTACCCCGGACGGAAGGCCGATCATCATCGATATATACGCGCTTAATAATGCCTAATGACACTTAATAAAGACAGAAAATAAAAGTGTGACGATTATTTATTATCTGTGTCGTAAATAGTAACGGTTTGACGTATGCTGCGTCGGGATAAATATCTAGCGGTACGCTCAATGATAGGCCTTGTTTTTAGTCGTTTATCAAACTCTAATAGCAAACATCATTAATTTCTATATTTGATAGGTCGATCGTTATCTAACATATCGGTTCTTAAATTTCAGTAACTGAATTTTAATTGTTATGGAGTAGATTTAGTACTGATAAACATACGACGTAAAGGAACTTTCAATTAGTAATAGTAGGAATTATTGCAAGTTGGCTTAGTTACGTAGCATGAAATGGTAATTGTAAATGTAACTTACCTAAACAAGTATTGAACCAATCGTTTATTCTACATGAATGTGTATTTGCAACCAACTATTTACACAATAATTTATCCCAACTACTAACTTTTATAAAGCGCATTAGATCGGAACCTTGAATCAACCAATAATTAAAGGCTATTCTGATGTATTATTGTGCCGTGGAACTAGCGCCACTTCTAAAAAAAGAAATAACCCCCTATCCAAATAATACATTAGAACTTTTGTCCAAGTTTTAGGAGTTATCATAAAGTTCAATTAGACCCTATAAATACGATGAAATAGTGTCCGTTTTTGGCACATTTTTTATCCATATCCACAATTACAGCAAATAGTTTATTGCGTTGTTTGCAGGTTCTATTTAACATAAAAACATACTTCACGCCCATGTCCCTTACGGGGTAAGCAGAGCGTTAACGGCCGTATAACGGATATTAACACCACGTATGGCAAAGGTTTGAGGGTCAATCAGATAACTGTGTATCACTATAGTGACAGGTTGTCAGCCCATCGCCTAAAATTACAAAACACATCTAACCCTCGAGTCCCTTAGTCGCCTCTTACGACACCCATGGGTAGGAAATGGAGTGATGCTTTTCTAAGCCAGCATCACACGGCAAAGAAATGGGGTGATGCTATTCTAAGCCGGCATCTTCTAAGCCAGCTAATTTATCATTTATTTGAAGTTCGCGATAACATAATAAAACTCTGTTAAAAGTTAAGCTGATGTGTTGTTTGCATGAAGAGATATGTTTTTAGGGTTCCGTACCTCAAAAGAAGGAGAATGAAACCACTTTGGTGTCCTTCCGTCCGTCTGTATGTCTGTCTGTCAAGAGCCTATATCTCGAGAACGCGTAAAATATCGAGTTGAAATTAAAACCATATATCTACTCAAGTCTACGGCCGCATAGAGATTTCAAAATATCAAGCTCCTAACATAAAAGTGAAAATAAATAAACAGTTTAGGTTAAAAAAGCTAGTGTTTATGACCCTCTCGAGGCAATCAAAATGCGTAGGGTACTTCCCGTGAATCTAGAACTATGAAATTTGGCAAACGACTTTATTTTGAAGTTCATATTTAGGGTAAAATAAGCTTATTTTTAAAGTGGCCAATAAATATAAACCTATTAACAAATGGGGTTAGTAGTTAGTGATATGCATATTACGGAAACCTCGGTGGACGAGTCCGACTAGTACTTGGCCAGTATTTTTCCTGAAGTCGCGCTAGTTGCGCGGCACCAATCGCCTTAACCCCTCACCTACCCTGGGTCTGCATGTGTACCAGTGATTTTAAACCTCACTTTCACGTAAAGGCGAAATCCATACATAATTTTTCGATTGTAGAGCACGGAGCGCTATGAGTTAAAGGGACATTTAAAAAACTAAGCCCATGCATGCCGTGTGATGCCGGATGCTGTGTGATGCCGTATGCCATGTGATGAATTCGAATAGCATCACCCCATTTCTTTCCCTTGGGAGTCGTAAGAGGCGACTAAAGGACTCGAGGGTGTATTGCAATATTAGGCGATGGGCTTACAACCTGTCACTATGGCGAAACACAATTTTCCTAATGACGCTCAAATATGGCGTAAATGTCCGTTTTTTGAGGCCGTTAATGCTCTGCCTACCCCGCAAGGGATTATAGGCGTGATACGTGTATGTATGTATGCATTTTCTGCACGTTTACTTTGAAGAGTGAGTAGGTGCGTAGTGCGTACACAAATTCATATAAGTATGAATTACGTAACATTAATAAGCATGTCCAAAAAATACACAAAACTAGAGCCGCAAATTAGGCTAGACTTTTTTTATATGGAGATGATTTAAGCCCTACTCTTTTACATCCAAAAAACCTTATAGTGTACTTACAAAAAAAAAATTTGGATGATTCCACTGATGTTTCCACTTTCCGTCATTGAGCCGAAGAAAGATCGTAATTTGCTCAGTTTGGAATTCTACCATCAATAAATATAATATCAGCGATTCTTCACACAAACTGACGACAATAAAAAACAAATCACCTATATTTATGACAAAACGAAAGTTTAAATTTCATCCAAAGAAAGTTCCATCGTGGAAATTAGGATATACATATGACATTATTATATTCCATCCTAGTTGTCATACTTCATATTCTAAGTTCCATCCCGAAAATTTCCGTTATTATTAAGTAAGTCAGATCAAAAATATTGAACTATACGCCATGATTTAATGATTTTTTTTAGCTTTACGTTGGAAATATACAGGATAGGCATCGTGTTCTTGACAGGTCGTATTTTGTATATTCGGAGATAGATAACCCTTCGTGCACTTTCGTTACCAGTTTTTCGTAACTAGCTACGAAAAGACACTTTTTATTCACTGTTTCGTAACTATTAGTTACCAATGAACACGGTTTTATGGAATATCCTGTTTAAACCACGAATCTATCCAGTATCTTAGGTTTTCTTTTATTCAAGAGGCGGTTCTCCCACTGGTCGTCTATCGCTGCGTATTTTTAACGCACCGTAACGCATGCGTCTGTCAGGCCAAAGGTAAGTGCGAATTCCGATCTTATTTCCATAAAAATACGGCTATAGTTCAATTACGGTGCGTAACGGATGCTTCTGTCAAGCCTTTTGACTGACGCATCCGTAGGGTAACACTTCTATTAAAGATCGTACCTATGTAAGGCCTGCGCGTTTTAATGTATTAATTTCGAATGGCAATTTTGTAATATTATTATTATATTATAGTGCGGGTGCTATTATACTGCAGCGTTTTAATGTATTAATTTTGAATGGCAATTATGTGATATTATTATTATTTTATAGTGCGGGTGCAGCATGTCCGTATGTCTTACTGTATTGTAGCACCCGTGGAAATAAAACAAGATGTCTATTGATTTCAGTTTATTAACACTTAGGGCCGCACCCTGATATGTGTTGCTACTTTCACCAGCTGCTCACTCACTATACAAACAAATCACAATTTCATAGGTAAATAATAAATAAATTACAAATCGAACCTATTTGTAATCAAAACAATCTTTTTTACGACAACATTTTTACAACCTCAAACACGATTTGATCCAAAAGTGCATTAGATTAGAAAATAATGAAAGCTCATTAAAAATTACGTTCACAGACCACACATAGCAGATTTTTTAAATTTTCGTACAAATTCAGAATTTCAGATAAACATAAATTGTAGAGTCTACAAATTACACGTTGATGGAGGTTGGAAATTTGGAAGTTCAGACGAGGGGCTGGTAGGTCAGTTGGCAGAGCGGTGAGACGGTTCTTTACAGGTCCCGGGGTTCAAGCCCCGGCCAATGCTAACATTTTTCCAATTTCCTTTTTAATTTATTTTAATATACTGTTAGAATTTGGGGAGGTAAACAAAAAAAAATCTTATCTGAGATATGTACTTATTTAACTACGCTCACTTAATCAAAAGAGAGAGGCACAACTTTGACTTCAAGAGCTGGTATTACTCTTCTTTGCCAACATGGTCCAATCAGCATACATTGCTAGTTGTGTAAATTTTTTTGTTGTGATAATGAGACTCATAAAATGCTGCATCGGGCATGCATGTTTGTATGATTTATGTCAGGAGAAGGTCTGTTTCCCGTGGGAAATCAGTTAGCAGCGGGTGAAACCGCTGGGCGGGCCGCTAGTAAGTTATAAACGATTACAAAATATATAAATAGGCGAGTGCGCCAGTGTCAGTAGTTGCAATTCCAGCGCTGGGTGCTGGCTCCAGTAGTGTGATAGTGTCGTCTACAGGAACCGAGGGCGACGTCCTCTTGGTGCCATCCGGAAATGTAGTGTAAGCTCTTCAATTTCAGTTTTGTACTAAATGCTTACATTAAGAATAATTCATTGATCAAAATAGTAACAAAATTAATCACTAAACTAAATGGGAGGGTACTGCAATACTAACATGATTTATAATTTTTTTTATGTAGCCTGTTCTGTGTCCCATTGCTGGGCAAAGGCCTTCCCTCTTTTACGCCACTCTGCTCGGTCTTCGGTTTCTGATTGCCAGTTACTACTAAATGATATTAGGGTCGCAAAAAAAGCTCCCTCGACGATGTTCGAACGAGTAATGGTAGATACGCGAGTGTGTGAGTGTGCGAAGCCGTAGGGTTGAGCGAGACCACAGATGATGCTGATTGAAAGTACAATGATTATGGCCAATAATAATGTAGACAACTAAATAGACTTCATGAAACATAAAGCCAAATCTATTTTATATGTAAGTAACCAAGGGTCTTCAAGGGTCAACTTATATACGGTGAAATTTTACTAGTGACCGATACCTAAATCTCAAGTCGGGCTAATGATAAAAAACTACTTTCCCCAAAGAACATAGGTCGAAATATGTCAAAAATATTTTAAGCATCCATAGTAAACCCAAAGGGTCGGTCCCAGTATACCCATTGAGAATAACCATTAATGGTAATAGTGGCACTAAATTTCCCATAATTACCATTGCGTTTTTTTAAACGCGCTGGCATGGTGAGCGTTTATATTAAAAACAGGAAAGATTAGTTATACTAACTTTTTATCTCAATGAAAACTCTTTATTCAAGTGCGTGCTCTCGACTCTTTTGATAAATTGAATTTCAATCACGACGTAATTAGAAGGTACTGTCTTTGCGACAGGACAGACAAGTATGTTGGTAAAAATCTTTATTTTAAATAATTTCGAAAATTAGTATTGAGATTATAAAAAGGGGGAAAGGTAATATTTTATTATTTCAAGGCCATGAGTATACAAAACACAGCCACTATAAGTCCGGCAACTTTATGTGGCGCTGTAACAAACGCCACAAAACAAAATGTAAAGGATCTATTAGTGTATCTGCAGTGAGTTTCCATTACATTATATTTCTTTTTAGATTTCGCTAATTTTTGCTAAATTTATATATTTTGACTTCATTAAAAATTTTCCTTTTAGGATTGTATCTACATAAGATACTTACGTTAAGTATATTTTGACAGAAAAATGTGTATCTAATGTCACACTGATAAAAGAAAGTATTATATTGTGGTGGCCAGTATTCAGCAGCCTAGATATTAACGTAGGCTGTCATGCGTTTAATAAACGCCGCAAATGGTTTTTCTGGGACACGATCGTATGGAAAGTAATTCCCATTATTTCCGTCAGTCATCAGTGGGTATACTGGCACTGTTTTTAGAAAAAAAGTGAAGTCCCAGTATGACCACTGTAATAGGTAATGGGTATAGTGGGACCAACCCAACCCAAATCAGCTGATGAGACAATTTTGGGATGTCCAATTTCTTCTTTTTCTTTTCTTTTTTATATTTCATTCCATGTAACTTGGGGAAAGTTGTTCCTTGTCACCAGCCCGACTTCGGTTTTCGCTATCGGTCACTAGTAAAATTTCACCCTATATATTTGTTACGTACTAACTAGGTACGTTGGCTCAACCAACTGAAACCGTCTGACACTAGAATCCAAAGTTTGACCCACACCACATGCAATTCATTTCACTGCAAATTCATTTTCTTAAAATAAAGCGACCTTACATCGTACCCTAGGTATATTTTATAACACATTAAAAAAGCTAAAAACTGAGTCTTTTCACGGACCATTTTGCACTAAAATTATTGAATATTCCATTTCTTTAGTATATTTAAATTAGCTTTCATTCTGAAGAGTTGATAATATGAATGTTGGGATAGTTTATTAAACTGTCATACATTAGTATTTTGTGAGCAGCTTCGGCGGTAGTTAATTTATTTTCACTAAGACAATACTTTTCAAATACCTTATAGATACAAACATCTACGTGTAGTTATATTTACAGTGCTTACCCTACAAAAATAATTTAATCGACAGCTATACATAACATACAATTATACCTCTAAAAGAAATATAAATAAGCTTATAACTTAAAATTTACACATAATAATCCTAAGGTTAGTTAAGGTATGTTATCATTATCATCACTTATTTGGAATTCATAGGAATATATTATTATTCTTTAAAAATAGGTACTTTATACATAAGTAGTGGGAATGCAGTTTTAAAGGATCAATGAATCGTTTGCAATTCTTTAAAGTCTTGTAAATCTTTGAATAATTAATACCAATGTTTCTGCAATGTTATTTACAATATTTTTGTTATTATATATTTTTTATCCTCCGAATTAGGATAAATCCATCCATTGCTACTAATACTTATAGATTCTTGTTAACAATTTTTTTAGGTAATAATTTTTTAAGGAATAGGTAGATAGAGATGTACCAGAATTCAATCAAAATATAATTATTTTCAAATAAAAATGCGAATACAAATAAATGAGACAAACATTAAATAAAAACCACATGGTATTTATAAAGTACAGTTTACAATTCTTTGGTTAGACATTTTTAAATCTGTAGTTCGAAGACAATAATAAACAGAAAAAGTATTTGAATTTTGTGCAGGTAGTTGGGTAACTGTTTATAACATTGTGCCTATAGGTAGTCTTTTTTTCGGTTAGGAACCATGAAATTATATTTACCTATCAATAAGTTTAACATACATTGCTAGTAAGTACATTTATTTATATGTGTTTTTTACTATTTAGGTAATTACAAAATAACATAGAACGGTACTAGATATTTTTAATATTCACTTTAGAAAAGTTTTTCTCAATATGATTTATATCTCACGTTGTCGCCTGTAGAGTTCAGTATAGGTACGTCCTTTCTGGTATACTCTCTTTTAGAGGCTGCGAGGTGATTCTTTAAGTTTCACAGCACTTTCTTTATATGTGTTTAACGCTAGTCCTTAGAGTGGAATGTTTAGAGTGGATGTCGAGGCGACGGTGAGTGCTCTGGCCGTGACGGTGCTGCCGAAGGGTGCGCGGGGGGAGGGTAGGGGCAGTAGCGCAGCGGCGCGGGGGGCTTCTGCAGCCACAGGTCTGGGGGAATCGCTAGTGGCTGTGGCCAGCCTCCTGGCCAGCCCCGACCGCCTAGCGCCAGCAGCTGCAGCGCTGGCGGTGTCCGCGCCCATGCTGCTCGCTTCTCCGCCTCCTCGTCCATCCCCGAAGGTGTCCCGGCACCTCCCGCGTACAGGCGAAGTGGTGACCGCAGTAGCTGCTGCTCCATCAACATCAGCTCCATCGGGTCTCTGTGAAAGAGCAAACAGTTTCACGTAAGTTATATTTTTAACAGAAATATTTTATGATTCACAGAAAACATGTCCACTTACATAAAGAGGTGAGGAAGTATGGACAAAGTGAACAGACACTGAGTCCCCGTTGTCCCCTGTTTAAAAGGTTGCGTAACTTGCGAAAGTGTTCCGTGTTTAGGAGTTATGGAATAAGTTCACAGAAGTATTTCGCTCCAAAGAACAGTAACTTTCCGAGATAGCGATAAGTCCTATTTTGGTAAACTAGGTGCGCTTTGCGGGCGTCAGATTCTGCGAACGGTCGCGTTTCACCGACGCCTGTTCGTTGGTTTTCAGCGGTCCGTAGTCTATAAAGTTGTTCGCGGAAAGACCGCTGGCGGGCCACGTGCTGTCGGCGAATCTCGTAAAGTATTAATATTCTCCATAATAGATGTGCTCACATAAAACTCACAGTGAGATCACGATATCACCGCACGTTATGGCTGCACGAGGACGACGAGACGTTTTCAACGCAACAATGTTTATTGTAATATAACGAGCTCGTAATATTCTAAATTATAGTGTGATATCGTGTGGTGACGGAATCTCAGTAATAAGTCGATAATTGTTTCGTCGAAGCGGTGCAATGCGCGGTGCAGTTAACGAGCAGCTCAAGCGTCGCGTCGCGCCCTTTACTGCCGGCGCGCGGTGCGCCGTGCCCTTTATCGGTTCCCGGAGGTTGTCGCCGGCCACCGAGCACGCTTCCCGCTAACTCGCTATTTTCGCCTCTCACAGAAACTATCGACGCACAACGGCCGTGCAATAATGCATCATTCACGGCCGCTCAATAGAAATCGAACGAGCTAGTCGTAATTTCTTCCCGATTCCGAGCGGATCAAACCGCCGAGCCTGGAGAGGTTTGGCGAGACGTTATTAATAATGGGCGATGCGTCTCGAGACGCGCGATAGCCTGAGAGCGGTAAATGAGCGTGACGACACGGCGAGCTCGAGGTGAGGCTCAAAATTGGCATGACATCACGAGAACCCGTGTCGAATTTAATCTATCACCGGCGAGCGGCCGCGGGCGCCGGCGCATCGCGCCCGGGAATTAAAACAGGTAGTGCCCACACACGCTATACACGAAATATACAGTTTTTATATCAAATCCAAACCTAAGTATCTACAAAAAATTTAGTAATGACGGGCGTTTCGATTTCTTTTAAATAAACCGTATCATTATCTCACGAAAGCTATAATTGAGCCAATTTTACACTCTCGACATGCGACATTTCTCCAAGCTGTTACTAAATTACTGCTTTGCAATGCGGCGATTACGGCTAGATTACATGTTTCTACTCGGACGAAAGCTTTTTGGGGCCACCCATACCAATCTAGAGTGAATACCGTACCTTACCTATTAGATCAAGGCTATCATTATTTATCTTCACACACTATTAAAACGGGCTATGAGAATACATTGCATGGCCGGAGCTAATCAAATCGTCCAGTTAATTTTTAACTATAACACATTCCACGACATTAATGTTTTAAAATTTACACGTTCGAACACAGAAGTGTAAAAGTCGTAAGCGGCACAGATTTTTCGGTGTACCGGAGGCTGCGATCGTGGTCGTGTTACGTCATTGCGGAGGCTGCGCTGTGGTGCTTATGCCGTTTCGGGTGCTGTAGGGGCGTTAATGGCGTATTTATTATGATCTCGGTATCAGCTGTAATAGCCAACACTCCGCGGGCAAATTACAGGGCGGTGGTTCTAAGGGCCCGCCGCTAGGGCCGCGCTCGCCTTACTTATCGATATATCGATATCTCACTGCGCGCGAACTCTTATCGATACTTACGAATGCATAATGCATCTATCAGATAAAGAGTGAAATATAATTTCCTTTTGTCGTGATAATTCGTTGTATTTCACGCAATGAACAGTTATAAATAAAAGTATGATAACTATAATTTAAGTAGGTACGTATTGGTGTATTTTGCATTATTAATGGTAATTGAGTTTGAGTCCAAGCCTCAGGGGTGGACAACATTGCTGTTGAACAGCTTAAACAACTTGGCCCTGTTGCCGTGTCCTGGTTGCTGCAAATGTTTAACCATTGCCTGGAATCCGCTTCGATCCCCCGTCTCTGGCGGAAATCAAAGGTCATAGCAATTCCAAAGCCTGGAAAACCAACAGACAGTCCCAAAAACTTCAGGCCTATTTCACTCTTGTGCCACACATATAAATTATTTGAGAGACTGCTGTTGTCCCGCTTAACAAGCTTCATTGACCCAAAATTGATCCCAGAGCAAGCGGGTTTCAGACCGGCTAAGTCTTGCAGCAACCAGACACTGACACTGACGCAACACATCGAGGATGGTTTTGAACTGGGGAAGATAACCGGTACTGTATTCGTAGATCTGTCTGCAGCCTACGACACAGTTAACCTTAGGCGACTGTTATGGAAAGTAGAGATCATGACAGGGGACCTCAAATTCGTCACAATACTCCGAGAGCTTCTTCATAACCGTCGTTTTCAGGTACATCTTCTTCAGGAAAAAAGTCGTTGGAGGTCGCAAAAGAACGGGCTGCCCCAAGGCAGCGTTCTTGCCCCGTTGCTCTTCAACATATACACCAACGACCAACCATCCTGCCCCAACACCCGCCGCTTTTTATACGCCGACGACCTTGCGCTGACTTCCCAGGCGTCCAGTTTTGAGGAGGTTGAGATGAATCTGTCGGATGCTTTGAATGACTTAAGCAATTATTATAGAGAAAATTCACTCAAACCCAACCCATCAAAAACTGAGTCTTGCGCATTCCATCTCCGCAACAGCCAAGCAGGTCGTAGGCTTAATATTGAGTGGCAAGGTGTGCCTGTAGCTCACACTAGTTTTCCAAAATATCTGGGCATTACTCTGGATAGGTCACTTACCTTTAGTAAGAATTGCCAAAACATAAAAAAGAAGGTGCACACTCGGAACAATCTATTAAAGCGCCTTACTTCTACTGGATGGGGAGCAACACCTCATGTTCTGCGGACTACTGGGCTGGCGTTATCCTTTTCTGCAGGCGAGTATGCATGTCCTGTATGGAGCCGTTCAGCTCATGCAAAGCTGGTGGATACAGCCTTAAATGAGACTTGCCGGATCATAACTGGTTGCCTGAAACCGACCCCGGTTAGCCAACTGTACCCACTAGCCGGAATAGCGCCTCCAGTTGTTCGTAGATCTGTGGCTAGCTCCTATGAAAGAACAAAGATGGAGTCAGATGCACGGCATCCTTTGCACGACCACATCCCAGTGACACAACGGCTGAAAAGCCGTAATGGCTTTGTTAAGTGCGTCACTCCTCTTTGCACAGACCCCGAACAAGCGAGGTGCAACCTTTGGCAGGAGGGGGTGACCCTACCAGATCCTTTCGTCCCGATTGCTGAGAGCTTGCCGCCTAGCCATAATTTGCCATGGTCGGTTTGGAAATCTTTAAATAGACTTCGGACTCAGACCGGCCGGAGTAAGGAAAACATGACCAAGTGGGGCTTCTTGGAGGGTTCCGATGTAGGTTGTTTGTGTGGTGCAGTTCAAACAATGAACCACCTAACATCGTGTCCTGCGTGCCCTAGCACCTGCACGCAGGACGATCTTATGACAGCGTCTGTCAGCGCTGTCAACGTAGCCAAGTTCTGGGCCGCGACGGTGTAGTGTCTGCCATCGACACGCTAAGAAGAAGAAGATTGAGTTTGAGCTTTTTTTATTATCTACACTAATATTATAAAGAGGAAAGATTTGATTGTTTGTTTGTTTGTTTGTTTGTTTGTTTGTTTGCATCGAATAGGCTCCGAAACTACTGGCCCGATTTTAAAAATTCTTTCACCATTAGAATCGTACATTATTCCTGATGAACATAGGCTATATTTTATACCAGAAAAAAATAGGGATCCGCGTGAAAATTTCGATAATGTAACCCAACGTGTGAAAAATTTACCAAAAAAATATCTTATATCGCGTACGCTGAGGAAATTATTGACAATAGAGCAAAGTGATGTACTACAGTTTTATTGAAGACATCAATATCTATAATAATGTCCGCGATACCGTATGTCTAACTATTACAGTTAAGCCACAAGAACCACTTTTTCGTTTAAAAATGTACAAATGTACCAAAAAAATATCTTATATCGGGTACGCTGTGGAAATTATTGACAATAGAGCAAAGTGATGTACTACAGTTTTATAAAGGACATCAATATCTATAATAATGTCCGCGATACCATATGTCTAACTTTTATAGTTATGCCACAATAACTACTTTTTCATTCAAAAATGTACAAACTACGCCACATTATTCGTACCAGTGTAATGATTACATTTAATCATTACTGTACTAAAGGGTGTAAGGGATAGCCCTCCGAATACTGATAGGGTACATGCAGACCATGAAACTGAACAACTCTCCCCTAGGAACATATTTCAGGAAACGTAAAAAAACTGACTTCCCATAGTGAATGCAGTCAGCTGATTGTGATTTTGTATGGAAGGTAATTTTTTTGGCGTTTCCTGAAATCCTGACATATGTTTCTAGGGGAAAGTTGTCCAGTTTTATGTTTCATGCACCCTATCAGTATTGTTTCATGCACACTGTCCCTTACTCGGTATAAAAAAAGACGACAAAAAACATTAAATAATGCATTAAAAAAATCTACACCAAAATAATACATACATACACATATCACGCCTATTATCCCTTGCGCGGTAGGCAGAGCGTAAACGGCCGCAAAAACGGACATTTACGCCACGTCTGACATATGTTTGAGGGTCATTCGGAAAATTGTGTATCACCATAGTGACAGGTTGTCAGCCCATCGCCTAAAATTGCAATGCACACCCTCAAGTCCCTAAGTCGCCTCCTACGACTCCCACGGGAAAGAAATCGGGTGATGCTATTCTAAGCCGTCATCACACTTCACTATCATTACATAGTATAAAATAAAGTCGCTTCCCGTTTGGTGTCTCCTTATATCTTTAGAATTACCCAACGGATTTTGATGCGGTTTTTTTTA
Organism: Tuta absoluta; assembly: GCA_027580185.1. NCBI lineage: Eukaryota > Metazoa > Arthropoda > Insecta > Lepidoptera > Gelechiidae > Tuta > Tuta absoluta. The sequence goes on from JAQAHW010000002.1 coordinate 19,150,017, forward strand.
TTAGATAGAGTAACTTGAGAGGAAGGTTTATAAGTATAATTTATACCGGGAAATCGTCACATTCCCATGGGAAAACGGGTAGCCCAACTGGTAGGAAACTTATGACACCCTTTTGACACCTTTAAGGAGTAAAATTTCAAAAATGCTGAAACACGTATTTAATTATTTTAAGTTATGAGTGTTATCAGAAATTTTGAAACAGATCACATTTAAGATAAAAAACTTTCATACAAACTTTTAACCCCCTTTTCACCCATTTAAGGGCTAAAATTTCAAAAATGCTGAAACATGTGTTTAATTATTTTAAGTTATTAGTCTTATCACAAATTTTGAAACAGATCACATTCATTTCAAAAAACGAACTTTCATACAAACTTCTAACCCCCTTTTGACCCTATTAGGGGTTAAAATTTCAAATATGCTGAAACACGTGTTTAATTATTTTAAGTCCTAAGTCTAATCACTAATTTTGAAACGGATCACACTTAGGACAACGAACTTTCATACAAACTTTTAACCCCCTGTTCATCCCCTGGGGGATTTTAAAAAACGGAATTTTATCTTTATTAGTTGTTTCATTACATAAAAAACTTCAAGTCCAAGTTTTATCTCTCTAGCTTCAGTAGTTTAATATTTATACTATCACGAAAACTGAGAAAAGTAATATTTTAGTTCCATAATACAAACATAGATGTCGCTGTTAGTTTTCAACGCACTATCGTGATGTTTGTATTTGTTGTTATAGCAGCAACAGAAATACAACATCTGTAAAAATTTCAACTGTCTAGGTATAACGGTTCAGGAGGTACAGCTTCGTAACTGTAGGACGGACGGACGGACAAACAGACTGACAGCCGAGCCTCAGTAATAGGGTTTTCGTTATTACCCTGTGGGTACTGAACTCTAAAAAATATTTTGAGATAATAAATACCTAAGTGTATATAATTGTAGCTGTAGGTAAGGATAAAAAATATATAATAAAAAACCTCCAATGTGAAAAAAGGGTGTAAAATTTAAAGTGCATTTATCTACACTAATATTATAAAGAGGAAAGATTTGATTGTTTGTTTGTTTGTTTGCATCGAATAGGCTCCGAAACTACTGGCCCGATTTTAAAAATTCTTTTACCATTAGAATCCTACATTATTCCTGATGAACATAGGCTATATTTTGTACGAGAAAAAAATAGGGATCCGCGTGAAAATTTCGAAAATGTAACCCAACGTGTGAAAAATGTACCAAAAAAATATCTTATATCGCTTACGCTGTGGAAATTATGGACAATAGAGCAAAGTGATGTACTACAGTTTTATAGAGGACATCAATATCTTTAATAATGTCCGCGATACCATATGTCTAACTATTACAGTTATGCCACAATAACTACTTTTTCATTTAAAAATGTACAAACTGCGCCACATTATTCGTACCAGTGTCATGATTACATTGAATCATCACTGTATTAAGAGGGAAGAATACCTTCGCCATTTCAAAAAATTAGGTATTTAAGAAAACTCATTCTGTCGCTCGCGCGCTGAAGTCCCCGCGTAGTGCGCACAACACATACACAGAACCTCACGCACACAGACAAACGCTGCCACCAGCAGCCCTGCGAGCGCAGCGACGACGACTGCGCAACGCGGGGTGCTATTTTGTTTTCTTAGATAGATCATTATGGCGTAACCGAAACTAAATTGAGGATTATTTTGATAAATCCAAGTAAGTATTTTACTACCTATGTTATGTAATGTGTATAAACTAAATATTTTTTGATGATTTAGCTTGAAAAAAGTAAGTACCTACACACAGAAAATTAATAAGTTACATGGGGATTCTTAAAACGAATTGAAATATAATAATTCCCAATAAAACATTCTTGTAGAGGAAGTTATTTTGTACCAGTCCTTTTTTTAGATTTTTAATATTTTTACTGGATATAAAAATATTTCGATTTGTTTGGAGTACCCCTGTGTAGCTTAATCATAATAGACTGTACCTAGGTAGTGGGTAGGTTGATATTTACGAAATATTATGATTTTTGACTTTGATTATACTACAAAACTACTGCATTTGCTGCTATAATTATCTATCACATTACAACTAACTATAATGTTTTCAAGTACCAAATTTTTTTTCGGATTCGTGGTCTCATATCTAAAACTGAATAGGTATGTACCTAATGTAGGTATAACATTATTTTATAATTATTGCAGGTTCCGATTTATTAATAGTCACACGATAATGGCTATGACTATGTGCGCCTGAACTGTCTCCTGTGCTGACACGCTTGTTCCGCCTCTCTCTTAAAGAAAGAACGGTGCCAGGGGCCTGGAAGCTTGCTAATGTGCAACCATTTCCCAAAAAGGGCGACCGTGCTGACCATGCCCATTACCGCCCAATTTCCATCACCTCCATCCTATGCAAGATAATGGAGAGGGTACTCAACAGTAAGTTGCTGACATACCTTGAAGACAATGATCTCAATGACCGTCAATATAGCTTTCGCCGGGGGCGGTCTACTGGTGATCTTCTTGTGTATGTCACACACTGCTGGGGCGAAGCTATCGAGTAACACGGCGAAGCACTTGCCGTTTCACTCGATATCTCGAAGGCCTTTAACAGAGTCTGGCATGCAAGTCTGCTCAGCAAGCTTCCTGCTTATGGCATCCCAGCTGATTTTTGTACTTGTCATTACATAGTATAAAATAAAGTCGCTTCCCGTTTGGTGTCTCCTTATATCTTTAGAATTACCCAACGGATTTTGATGCGGTTTTTTTTATTAGATAGAGTAACTTGAGAGGAAGGTTTATAAGTATAATTTATACCGGGAAATCGTCACATTCCCATGGGAAAACGGGTAGCCCAACTGGTAGGAAACTTATGACACCCTTTTGACACCTTTAAGGAGTAAAATTTCAAAAATGCTGAAACACGTATTTAATTATTTTAAGTTATGAGTGTTATCAGAAATTTTGAAACAGATCACATTTAAGATAAAAAACTTTCATACAAACTTTTAACCCCCTTTTCACCCATTTAAGGGCTAAAATTTCAAAAATGCTGAAACACGTGTTTAATTATTTTAAGTTATTAGTCTTATCACAAATTTTGAAACAGATCACATTCATTTCAAAAAACGAACTTTCATACAAACTTCTAACCCCCTTTTGACCCTATTAGGGGTTAAAATTTCAAATATGCTGAAACACGTGTTTAATTATTTTAAGTCCTAAGTCTAATCACTAATTTTGAAACGGATCACACTTAGGACAACGAACTTTCATACAAACTTTTAACCCCCTGTTCATCCCCTGGGGGATTTTAAAAAACGGAATTTTATCTTTATTAGTTGTTTCATTACATAAAAAACTTCAAGTCCAAGTTTTATCTCTCTAGCTTCAGTAGTTTAATATTTATACTATCACGAAAACTGAGAAAAGTAATATTTTAGTTCCATAATACAAACATAGATGTCGCTGTTAGTTTTCAACGCACTATCGTGATGTTTGTATTTGTTGTTATAGCAGCAACAGAAATACAACATCTGTAAAAATTTCAACTGTCTAGGTATAACGGTTCAGGAGGTACAGCTTCGTAACTGTAGGACGGACGGACGGACAAACAGACTGACAGCCGAGCCTCAGTAATAGGGTTTTCGTTATTACCCTGTGGGTACTGAACTCTAAAAAATATTTTGAGATAATAAATACCTAAGTGTATATAATTGTAGCTGTAGGTAAGGATAAAAAATATATAATAAAAAACCTCCAATGTGAAAAAAGGGTGTAAAATTTAAAGTGCATTTATCTACACTAATATTATAAAGAGGAAAGATTTGATTGTTTGTTTGTTTGTTTGCATCGAATAGGCTCCGAAACTACTGGCCCGATTTTAAAAATTCTTTTACCATTAGAATCCTACATTATTCCTGATGAACATAGGCTATATTTTGTACGAGAAAAAAATAGGGATCCGCGTGAAAATTTCGAAAATGTAACCCAACGTGTGAAAAATGTACCAAAAAAATATCTTATATCGCTTACGCTGTGGAAATTATGGACAATAGAGCAAAGTGATGTACTACAGTTTTATAGAGGACATCAATATCTTTAATAATGTCCGCGATACCATATGTCTAACTATTACAGTTATGCCACAATAACTACTTTTTCATTTAAAAATGTACAAACTGCGCCACATTATTCGTACCAGTGTCATGATTACATTGAATCATCACTGTATTAAGAGGGAAGAATACCTTCGCCATTTCAAAAAATTAGGTATTTAAGAAAACTCATTCTGTCGCTCGCGCGCTGAAGTCCCCGCGTAGTGCGCACAACACATACACAGAACCTCACGCACACAGACAAACGCTGCCACCAGCAGCCCTGCGAGCGCAGCGACGACGACTGCGCAACGCGGGGTGCTATTTTGTTTTCTTAGATAGATCATTATGGCGTAACCGAAACTAAATTGAGGATTATTTTGATAAATCCAAGTAAGTATTTTACTACCTATGTTATGTAATGTGTATAAACTAAATATTTTTTGATGATTTAGCTTGAAAAAAGTAAGTACCTACACACAGAAAATTAATAAGTTACATGGGGATTCTTAAAACGAATTGAAATATAATAATTCCCAATAAAACATTCTTGTAGAGGAAGTTATTTTGTACCAGTCCTTTTTTTAGATTTTTAATATTTTTACTGGATATAAAAATATTTCGATTTGTTTGGAGTACCCCTGTGTAGCTTAATCATAATAGACTGTACCTAGGTAGTGGGTAGGTTGATATTTACGAAATATTATGATTTTTGACTTTGATTATACTACAAAACTACTGCATTTGCTGCTATAATTATCTATCACATTACAACTAACTATAATGTTTTCAAGTACCAAATTTTTTTTCGGATTCGTGGTCTCATATCTAAAACTGAATAGGTATGTACCTAATGTAGGTATAACATTATTTTATAATTATTGCAGGTTCCGATTTATTAATAGTCACACGATAATGGCTATGACTATGTGCGCCTGAACTGTCTCCTGTGCTGACACGCTTGTTCCGCCTCTCTCTTAAAGAAAGAACGGTGCCAGGGGCCTGGAAGCTTGCTAATGTGCAACCATTTCCCAAAAAGGGCGACCGTGCTGACCATGCCCATTACCGCCCAATTTCCATCACCTCCATCCTATGCAAGATAATGGAGAGGGTACTCAACAGTAAGTTGCTGACATACCTTGAAGACAATGATCTCAATGACCGTCAATATAGCTTTCGCCGGGGGCGGTCTACTGGTGATCTTCTTGTGTATGTCACACACTGCTGGGGCGAAGCTATCGAGTAACACGGCGAAGCACTTGCCGTTTCACTCGATATCTCGAAGGCCTTTAACAGAGTCTGGCATGCAAGTCTGCTCAGCAAGCTTCCTGCTTATGGCATCCCAGCTGATTTTTGTACTTGGATTTCGGACTTCCTTAGTGAACGGCCCATCAAAGTAGTCGTTGACGGCTGCTCCTCTGACCTTACGGCCATTGAGGCCGGAGTTCCTCAGGGGTCTGTTCTCTCTGCAACTCTTTTCCTGCTGCACATCAATGACCTTCTTCAGCATGGTATTGTTGGATACGCAGATGATAGTACCGTTTCAGACAGATACTTGCAAGGTAAAAAAACCAGTGGGGATGAAATACGTTCGTTAAGAAAGGCCATGGTAGAGCGAACAGATCTGACCTTAAGCCTTGTCTCCCAATGGGGCGACGACAATCTGGTCCCATTCAACGCCACCAAAACACAGGCGTGTCTTTTCACTGCAAAAAAGAATCCTTTCGACTGGACACTTATTTTTCGGAGTACATCTGTCCCTGTCACTGACAGGCTTGAGCTTCTAAGCATGGAGTTGACATCAAATCTAAACTTCGGCGCGACCATCGAGTACAAAGCTCAAACGGCGGCTAAGAAGCTGGGCATCCTGAATAGAGTGAAGCAATACTTTACGCCTGGACAGCTTTTAACTCTTTACAAAGCACAAGTCTGTTTGTCGGTTTTTTACAGATTGTACTTTGGAGAGTGTGCTCAAGAGCTTCACGACCTTGTTCCACCAGCTCCCTTCTACCCTCGGACATCCAGACGCACCGCCGGATACCATCCATTCCTGGTTGCCATTCCACCAATTCGGACTAAGCGTTTCCAGTCATCATTTATAATGCGCACTGCTAAAGCGTGGAACTCACTACCTGCGTCTGTGTTTCCAACGCATACAACCCTAATCTCTTCAAAGTAAGAGTGAACAGGCTTCTTCTGGGTGAGCTCGCTCCATCTTAGACTCTGTCTCTGTCTTATGACCTAGACTAGAGTCAAGAGCAAACCCATCCTTGATATAAAAAAATGGAGGAAAATTAGGAAAATACTTTTAGAAGGGGCAAAAAGAAACAAATACGTTTATTTGTCCGCAAGAAGAAATTTCACTTCAAGAGAAAGAATAATGTTTGGTTTGTATTTTGTTTACCTACCTACACCTCACTAAGTAGGTAGGTATACACATATTTTGAACATTTTGTAATCTATATACTATAACAACAATTAGGGAACAATTCAAGTTTTATCGAAATCTGTTAAGAAGTTTAAGACATAATAATAATAAATAAATAAATAATCAAAACTCATAAAACGTTTTCATTGTTTCGAATTTTCCCGTTGTCGGGAATCAGTTTTTTTAAAATATTTATTAAATTTTCAACTTTTCCGTTTTAAGAATTATGTAACTTTAGAACCACGCATTCTGCCAGCAGAAAGGGGTCATCACGTTAAACACTCGTTTACTATTACTAACATTTACAAGCTCGATTGAAAAATAAGTTAATAATTAGTACACTAAAATTGGTAGTTGTTGATTACTTTGCCTTGATCGTAATTTTCAATTTACCAAACTTGCATCGTAAAGTACTATACCATCTTTCTGGAGCAGTCCGATAACCTATTGTAATATGTATGTAAGTAGGAGCGAAATTTATCTTCTCCTTACATCTAGAAACAGAAATTGGTATTAAGGGATATCGATTCCTTTCTCATCTCTACTATCGACTTTTTCGTTAACATCTCTATAATACGTGAAACATTACTTCACCCCCCGACCCCCGATAGTGCGATAGAGAGCGTTGCCGCTCGCGACTGACTGTAGGTATTTTTAAGGTGAAATTTGCGTCTCGGGAGAAAACGTTTCCCACATACTAAATCACAACCAATAGTTTTGATTTTGGTGTCCATCGTTTCAGCATATTATATTCTAGGTTTATAGCTTTTTATTTTTTCTGAAAACTACTTTGTTTTTAAAATACAAACGTTTTACTTCAAGGAAGATTTTGTCATTAAAAAAGTGACTTTTAGACGCCTATAATTTTCAATCAATTGCAAAATTCGAAAAAAGGAAAAACTATAAACCTAGTTTTTTACTGTGTCAACAACATTCTAAAAAATCATTGAGATCGGATTACATTTAGGGGTAGGAAAACGTTTTCTCTTTTTGTATGGACGAGAGCTCGGTAGTCGATTCTCTTAAAGGGTGTCAGGGATAGCCCTCCGAATACCGATAGGGTACATGCAGACCATGAAACTGAACAACTTTCCCCTAGGAACATATTTCAGGAAACGTAAAAAAACTGACTTCCCATTGTGAATGCAGTCAGCTGATTGTGATTTTGTATGGACGGTAATTTTTTTGGCGTTTCCTGACATAATGTTTCTAGGGGAAAGTTGTCCAGTTTTATGTTTCATGCACCCTATCAGTATTCGAAGGGCTGTCCCTTACTCGGTATAAAAAAAGACGGCAAAAAACATTAAATGATGCATTTAAAAAATCTACACTAAAATAATACATACATACATACGCATATCACGCCTATTATCCCTTGCGGGGTAGGCAGAGCGTAAACGGCCGCAAAAACGGACATTTACGCCACGTCTGACATATGTTTGAGGGTCATTCGGAAAATGTGTATCGCCATTGTGACAGGTTGTCAGCCCATCGCCTAAAATTGCAATAAACCCCCTCAAGTCCCTTAGTCGCCTCCTACGACTCCCACGGGAAATAAATCGGGTGATGCTATTCTAAGCCGGCATCACACTAAAATAATAATAATATAATCTACACTAATATTAGAAACAGGTTTTTTTTATTGTTTGTTTGAATTGAATAGGCTCCGAAACTACTGGACCGATTTAAAAAATTCTTTTACCGTTAATTGAAATTGAAATTCTTCATTCAATGTAGGATAGTATTATTACTTATTGACGTCATAAACCGTCATTCTAAAAAAATAAATTACTTTTTATTGCAATTTTGTTATGACCTAATAGAAAACCGGCTCGGGCGGGATAAAAAAAAATAAAAATAAAGGCACTGCCATGGGGCTGGCCAGGTTTATCACACGGCATGTAACTTTACGCCACCACCATCTGAAAACGATATTGGTTTTAAATTGAAGTCAAGATTTTTAGAATCCTACATTATCCCTGATGAACATAGGCTATATTAAACTGTCTTATTCCCGGGGGGAAATTGTTAGCGGCGGGTGAAACCGCTGGGCGGGCTGCTAGTGTAAAAAATAATTGTCCACCCGTGCGAAGCCGGAACGGGCCGCTAGTTACGTGATAACGTGCAAATAATAGTATCTACTTACTTGTGTTTTATTTTATCGCTGGAGTTTATTTTATAGTCATCCAACACTAGCGCTTCGATAAATCATTCAATCTTACGTATCCATCCTTGTATCCATGCAACCAAAATAAGGCAGTTCGTTGCAAAATTTGCTTTTCAAAAACAGAGAACTACAAGTTCTTGTCTCCTCTCTTGTCCTTTGTTTGGCATAAGTGCTTCTTAAAACGCATGAAAACTAAGTGATAGTGATAACCGTACATCGTAAGACACGCATTACCGCCTCGGGCCAACACGCAGTTGTCGTTAAGATATTTCTAGCCCATAAGTGAATCGCGTGCAATTAACGAAGAGGTGCGTCCGTGCATAAATATAACTCCTCGCGCCGGCTAAATATCGGCCCTGATTGAGCGAGGGGCGTATCTTATTAATTAATGGATGAAAAGCCGCCTCGGCCACCACGCCAAATAACATCCGATTCTCACACAATGGCAATTCATCACACTTATTGTCTGACGATTTTGGACGTCAGCGAAGGAAGTCATTAAGGTTGGACGCCGTTAGGCACTCGTTTCAAACGTTTATTTTTATGACGGTGTGAATTCGGCAATCACGATAGAAAGCTGCACAGCTCCTTTGTATAGTCTCGCGGAAGTACTTGGGCGGGCTTTTAAGTTGAATAATTTCGGAGTGACAGACGGCAGAGTGGCAATTTGTGGCGTGATGTTATCGGCTGCGTACGCGCACTGAATTAGCTGATCGGAATGAGCGCACAGTAGCTGCCACCTGACTGACGCCGATCAACGGAACACAAGATACGGGGCCTCTAATTATTCGGCCTTTCATTCCATTACGTGTGAGAGCCGGCATCGTGACAAGATGAGAGCGGCAAAGAGGTGCCGCTGTTATAATAACTACCTTTGCTTATGAAATTGACGCTTAAATTTGCTGAATTATTTTTTCTTGGCTACTTTATCAAGTCCAACATGTATTACGTAATTAAACTGACATAAAAGCCGTTTGAATTTGAATATCACAAGAGCCGCAAAATAGTCACTCGAAGTTTCTATCGAAGGCAAAAGGTCAAGACTACTGATACGTCAAATTTGTAAGCGACTGCGCAGCCAGGCAGCTCGTAATTGCATCGATAATATCTCAGATTAGCCGTCAATCACTAGCGGGCTATCATCGCGCGTTCTATCAATTAGTGTGCAGCCTCTGTAATACTCTCCACGACGGAAATCGGTAGCACTTACCACTCAGATTACATTATTAATAGCCACGTGAAATTTGCTGGTCATTGTTATTTAAAGAAGTACTTGCACTGTAAGTCATAGCAACAGTTGTAAGACAACACCATTTTGTCCTCAGAATCATATGCAATTTTTGGTCATTGATTGTGTTACAAAAACTGCAAGGTCCTCAGTTAAATATTTTTCGTTCAACACGTTCATCTGCTGCCATTATTACAGACATGGCTCTCAACAAATTCTAAAAGGGCAATCAATGACGGTTTTTTGCATAATTCAACAGGTTGCTTCAAAAGGTAAAACATGGATAAACACCTGAGCGAGAAGACGGCGGTCCGCTCTCCGCATCACGCCTCCGGGGAACCGGTCCAGCCCGAATGTGCATCACACCGATGGCCAGATAATAGAAATGCGCTTTAATTTGTCGTTTAGGGCATAATGAGGAGCGAGCCCTGTGATTACGCAGCGCGCCGCCGCCGCCGGCCCCGGCCGCTGTTGACGTGAGCTGTTTCCACAGAGCGCTCCCCGCCCTCAGCCCTACCACGGGACCACGATCGCTGCCACTCCACATAGCACCTCATTCACACAAAGCTCTACCTTTCGAGATTTAACTTGTCGAGAACCGATGGTAGTCGTGCTCATGGGAACGCCCGTCCGCTCAGTCTGCCTGCCGGCAAATTCTCGCCTCGCACTTCAATCTTTCGAACACCTTCGACTTAATGAGTGGAAAACGGAATTTTGCGAAAGATCAATTTAAAAATGAGGTGACTGACTTGTGAAATGGGTTTTGTTCTTGTCTGTTCTGTAACTACAAGTTTAAGACAGCGTGTGTGTTTGTTAGTTGGTACTTGGGAACAATAGTTAGCGCTTTCCCACGGCTATCACGTTCGACTGCGTTATAGTAACGTTGCTTGCGCAGGCGCAAAGAATAACGCTGCTCTCTTAACGCCTTGTAGCAAGATATTGGACATGACTAGCGTTGTAATTTTGAGATTTTTGTTCCTTTAAAAGGTTTTTCTGAGGTGTTCAAGGGGCAATCGTATTCATATCTGTTTATTACGGAAATTTCAGTTCCATGAGCAGATTCACTCCTTGAAATATATTCAACTAAGTGTTTTTTTACACCTAAATCTTTTCTTACTACCAACGAGACACCTTTTCACGTTTAGATATTATTGTCTCAAGGATTCTCACATATTAAAAGTTATTAATACTTTTATATAAAGTAAGATGTTATTCCGTTTAATGTTAAATGAATAGCATGTTTCTTAGAGAAAACCACAACGTTAAATAATTATTTGCCTAAGACTGTCTTTAGAGAATTTGGATGGGATGAAAATAAAATTTCCATAGAAACAGTTGTTCAAATTCATTGTATGATCATGCCTACAAAGTTTTCGGCACAACGTCCCTTACACCCTGTATAGCTTTTATTTTTATTAAGATAACCCTTAGAAATCAATGTCGCCTAGAGAGGTATAAGTACCCAACAAAGATGGAAAAGTTAATGTAACTGTAAATTGATATTATAGTCATAGCACATCTTTACAAGTGTTAATAATTATCGTAAAATTTTATGTCTCATGCCTAGCAGGTAGATACTTTAATATTCTGTGCTCAAGGTGTTAGTAAATAAAATGACATCACGAAATTATCTACCACATATATTATACAGTCGGATTCACTCCCCCCAATTTATTTTTCGAATTATTTTCACGCGACATGACATAGATTCGAAGATTTTTCGTGCAGCGTTGACTTATGTCATACCTAAGTTGAAAATTCCATGACATTTATATCTAAGTGTAGGTGTAGGAGTTCCGACTCATGGGTACATTAATTTATTTTGAATCTTTGCTATAGCGTTAAAGTCATTCTTCATCAAAAGTCGAAGAGTAAGCGCTTTGGTAAATCAATTTATATCTTCAGGGCTTGAATATTTTACACCTATAATCTCAATTTTTTGCGAGTCGATTAAGCAGATAGGATAGCAGCATCGGGTATCCCTAAATCGGCGTTGCGATCAGCATTGAGGCGGTATCGGTCGCAATCAGGCGAGAAGGCGCGTTTTTAATCTTTTATTCATGTCTGCCGCAAATTGCAGGGCGGCCGACCTAATGCCTTTCAACTGTTGCTAATAACCTGCCAATTTATCAAATTCGCCTTGAGCGCCGCAACGTTTTGGGAACACTTTAGCAAAGCACGTGGTCTCTCCTTACTTTTGTGATATGAAAGTAGGTAGATGACATTGATACTAAAATTACCTTAAGAACTGTACACATGCTGTTTAGTTTTAAGAACACACATTACATTACGAACACGACGATAACTACCAAGCTCTATCAGAATAACTTCCAAAATTTAAAGAAATTATTGATAAGAAATAACCATCTCGCTTATCAAAACTTGTACTTCCTCGGGTTGGGACATCTGCGGAGCTCGAAGACGGCTGATCAGCTCCGCTTGGTGGGTACTATTTCACCCAAATTTGTACTTAGGAGAGTCTCGAGGAATCTTTGAAGTCCTTCGCAAAGGCAGTAGATCTCAAGCTTCGTGATGAGCTGATTCTGGTAAACCGTGACCGCTATGAAGACCATCTCTGGGGACACTAAGGGTTGGCTCTACTTCGGGTAAACAAGATACGTAAACGCTTACCTATCAAAATCAGTAAGTCTCGAGGAATCTCTAAACCCTTTCGCAAAAGGATTAGAATCAATCTTCAATTTTGTGATGAGCTGGTTCTGGTAAGCCGTGACCGCTGTGAAGACAGTCTCCGGGAAGACGAAGGTCCGATGCTGTTCCCTCGTCAGGTCCGTGATGGGTCCACCGCCTTCCCGGACCTTGACCAGGTGGATCCGGGGCTGGTACCGGTGCATCGAGTTCAAGACGATCTGGGGAGTAAAAGAAAAGTTGGTATAAGTTTCTTCCCTATAGAAATACCTATTCTTGAAAGAAAATCAGGCTATTAAGGTATTTTATACTTATTAATTGATAGGAGAAAGGAGGCCTTTCGCAGCAGTAGGATCTAAGAGGCTAAATTATAATTACAATATTAATTATAGTTCAAAGGGCAGGATCTACAAGTGTAAGGTTGTAATGGGTAAGTATTTGTTTAGATAAGACAAATTACTGTACTAATTAAATTTTAAATATAAATAGATTATTGATTAAACACTTTTCACTAGTGTCATTTCTTTAGTATATTTGTTAAGTTTGATATTAAACTAAATGCGACCGGTTTCGAACATCATCATCGGGCAGATTTCTATTTTGAATAACTGCCGGATGATGATGTTTGAAACCGGTCGCATTTAGTTTTACAAATTAAAAAATAAAGAAATAATAACACAAAGTGTAACATAAGATGGATAGTAAATGCCAAGTCATATTCTCATTCATTACTAAAACTGAGAAGCAGAGGAAGTTAATCAACAAATCCTATCAATCTCGTCACTTTAAACTAGATCTTCAACAATCTTACTACACGCTTAATGCACTACTCTTGTTTTATTACAGTTATCTTCCATAATAACAGTGTAGGTAGGTGATTTTTCATCAACATAGTGGCTATAATTAATTAGGGTAGGCGAGTTCACGATGTGACGGCCGATAAGCCTGGCCACCAAATTGTTCATGACTTTCCGCCCTGACGAGATAATTAGCGTCTGTAAATTAATTACAAGCTTCTTAGGGATCCGTAGCACAATGGGTTGGTTATATCTTCGTCATGAAATGACTGCTTAGTCGTCAATCTTTTTCACCTTCTTCGTGTGGGACAACGAGTTGACGAACAACCCGATGAACCCTGGTGTCAGAGTTAAGCGTAGGTAATACTGTTAATGAATACCAAATTTTAGAACTTAGAAAACTTGCTATACTTGTACCTCATTCTAATGTATTGTGTATGTAAGGTAGACTGGGAGATACCGGCTTCAGCCAATGTCCAGATATGTGTAAAGTTAAATAAATATATGTAGCCGAAAAAATTAAAACCCGCGATTGATTGAATATGAAATTTCTTGAATGTTTTCTGAAATACTGATACTTGCTGAACTTTTTGCAATACAATTATAACAAAGTATGTAGGACTGAAATAGACCTTAATAATATTGATTTAAACTCGGGCTTGAACAAAATAAACTGTCTGCGATTGCATGTTTCACTTGTTCATTCATTAATTAAACTACTGCAACCTACAGTGATTGGTAATGGTGAAAATCATTTCAGCAATTTGTTTTGCTGAAATGTTTTAGCATTACATTTTAGCAAAACGTAATGATGAAACATCGCATTATGTTTTTATTTATGGCTCTTCTTGTTAAATTCGCGAGACAGTTTATATTTTTCTGCTGAACCATTAGCCGAGCGTGGGCGATTCACACTTAGCCATATTTTAATCACTAAGTGGAGTGCCTCCTTTACTTTGTAGAGGCATATGAGCAAATCATAGTAATATGGATGCGAGGGAAGTGCTGAATCATACGTGTATCCACAGAAAACTCTGTTTTCTGTGCGTGTATCGCATACGTACCACACTATATTGCGGTTTTCGATAGTCATCAAGAAAGAGGCAGCTTCACGTGTGCCATTATAAGCGGTTTTTCTCTGCGACTTTCGTCAATAAAATCAGACAGGCAAAATACCGTAAGAATATGTGGTGCGTGTGTAAACCGCCATAGCGGTAATGTGTTTATTGAAGGCTCTTGTTGTAGATTTTGCAAGTCAGTAGATAGTCGTAAACTAATTGTAAATGTTACAATGTTGAAAAAATCGTAGTATTTTTTATCCTAGTTTTCCGTGTGATGTTAGTTAAAAATAGCACTACCCCATTCCTTTCCCGTGAGTGTCGTAAGAGGCGATAAAGGGATCCGATGATAAAAAATGTATTGCAACTTTAGGCGATGGGCTGACAACCTAGCTACTAGTTACTATAGCGATACATAATTTTCAGAATGACCCTCAAAATAAATGTTTGTCAGAAATGGAGTGAATGTCAGTTTTTTTTACGGCCGTTAACGTTCTGCATACCCCGAAAGGGATATAGGTGTGATGTACCTACGTATATATGAATAGTTTAAGGTGTCTTTACACCACGGTAGGATAATTAGTGATATTTGAATCGTGCAATCAAAATAATATACCTACATAAATAGATACCTACGGCTACTGGCCAATGTAAGCAAGAAACCTTAAAATAAGTGTAAATAACACGTTTTGAAAATCTTGAATTTAATTTGAAACAAATGTTTGATTTTTTATCCCGCCCAAGCCGGTTTTCTATTGGGACAATACAAAATTGTAACCACAGTATTTTTTTACATTGACGGATCATGACGTCAATAACTGATAATACTATCCTACATTGAAAAAAGTAATTTCATTTTCAGAGTCTATTAATTTCAAACAAACAATCAATCTTTCTTCTTTGTAATATTAGTACCTATAGATCAATAGCATGCCTAAGTACCTAATAGAATTTTTATGCGCTCCTGAATTTAATTAAATCAAAATGTATCAATAGCATGTTCAATAATCGGTTCATGATTCGGGCGGGGGCGATGCTAATTCATTACCGGTAACGCCGACGTCTGGCGTGCAGGTGAGGAACAGTGCCGTAATGACAACAGCCACGCCCCACACACTGCGCTCTCTAATTATCTATCCCACACCGGCTGGGATTTGTCTGTTGTGAAATCCGTGAGATACTCGTACCTATCTACACCTAGCAACATATTACAAGAATGAATGTACTATGAATGGGTATGTTTTGAACTGACAGCTGTACTATTCTAAATTAGTGGCGCTTTGAAAATTGCAGGATTTCCGAACGATCTGTCAAGTTCACGATAGGTACGAACGAAATCCAGAAGAAAGAAAACACATCTAGTTACCGTTTTTCTGTCTGATTTCTATCTAAATTGTAAGTCCTTTAGGGTGGTTCGAGAGCCCAGTGCCGCCCCCAAAATGGAAAAAAAATCCTGGCTGGCCACGCTAGTCATCTGGAAACCAAATTATCAATTCGCGGCAATAAATACGTACAATGGTTATTTAGAATCAATAAAACCTAGTAAAAACTAAGCGCTTTAGTTATGTATTGTTATTTGGCTAAACAAACCAAAACACACAGTTTTTACAAGGTTACCTATATTGATTCAAATAATATTTTTAGTTCTTTTTTAACGCGAATTCATACTTTGGTTTCCAGATGAATAGCTTGTCCAGCCAGGTATTTTTCCTGTTTGGGGGCTCCACTAGGCTCTTGAACCACCTTAAAGTATTGATTTGGCGTACCTACGAATAGGTACCATACTCCTCAATATTAGGGTGCGAAATATAAACGATTAAATTTTATGGATTAATGTTTACCTTAAATGAAGTTATAACTACAAAATATAACATGAAATCGTATACTTTAATATACAGAATTAAACATATTTAATACAATTTCTACTTATGCGAAATCACTGCTGAGCATTTCCGACATGCGCACCAGCGCCAGCGCCACCTACTAGGAACTACAAGAACCGATTTAAATTATCATATTTATGATTGTAGCAGTAATTTGCGACGTTTTTGATATACGAGATGTAGGATATTAAAATGAATTGTAATAAGTACTATGAACAGTCAAACAAATTGAACTTTGCTAATAATTTAATTGTAGGCGTCGTCTGATATTCATATACCACAGGCAAAAAAAAAACGTTTCTGCGCCGATCCTACACGTTGAACTTAGAATGAACTACTTATTATGTACCTATCTAAGATACAAAAATCGCTAACAATAATGTCTGCCTACTTTACTTTTAAAGATAACTCTCACAGAATATTATCTTCTTGTGGAGTGTAAATCGTCTACAATGTGTAGACTCTACATGGATAAATAAAATGATAATATTTTTTTAAATAGTTCATACAATAATGTTAATACTGGTACTTTACCTACCGTCTGTAATTTACCATACCTATCCTAGACTCTAGATACATCGAAGGTATCTTAAATTAACAGAGGTCTGTGATTGTTGTAGCAGTAATTATTGCTGACGTTTCTGAATCAATAAATACTATTAAGGTAGTTATTTCTTACAACTTAATAAATTATTTACAAATACCACGTATCGTAACGTAACTAATGTCGTATATCTGTTTGAATACAAGCTCTACTTTAATACCAGTACAACCATCCGCAGTACCATGCGATACTATCACGTACTATGAAGGCGACGACACGAGCCGCTGTGAAGGGATGCGGTATGCGGTTCAGCCCACTGGCTCCCCTCGGTTATGACCACAAGCAAAATTAATCTTTAATATCTAAGGAATAAGATAATGTATGAGTCGTCGGGAGCGGTTGGTTGTAATTGCGGTGGAGGCGGTGGGAGGGGCGGGCGCGGGGAGCGGGGTGGGGCAGAACATGGCGGCCGGAGGGGCAGATGGCTGTAAGCCGTCGGATGAGCAACACGTTCCTACAGGGGACTAAAAGTGAGAAGAATTTTAGGAGAGAAGTGTTGTGGGTTTTACTGGAAACTAGCGGTCTGCCCAGCGGTTTCACTCGCTGCTTACCGTTTTCCCGCGGGAATAAGACATTTTAATACAGCCTATGTTAAACAGGGATAATGTAGGATTCTACGGGCAAAAATCTTTCCTCTTTATAACATTAGTGTAGACTAGAAAATAAGGAGCTGTTTTAGTTCAGGTTACCGATGATGAGATAAAGTAGGTACTTACGTTCACTTTGCAGGACTGAAAATGAGTTCATGGATTAATGTATGAGCAAAACGTAGAAAATATGGTAATTGATCCAACAATTTCAGAAATACAAATCAATAAATCGCAAAGGCTGCTGTTTGAAACCATCAACATTGATGTTATCAATTTATCGACAAGAGATATTACATAGGTAATTTACATGGTCGTTTGACCGTGGCCCGACAAATCCAGAAAACGTGTCAACGCGCGCGGCCATTTACCTCAAATCCCAATAAATCGGTGAAGGGTTACACTGAAAATTGGAGGCTCAAAGTATCCGCGCGGACTTGTCAATAAGCTACGTCGGTGGATAGTTCCGCTGTGCTCTAATGATATATTCCTCCAAGGACTTTTTTATCCGCATGTTTGTTAAGTCTTACTAAAACGTGTATTTAGTTAGATGTTCATATCATACAATATATATTATTGATACTCGTATAATAGATATTGTTACGAATAAGTGCATATTTTGGAATAAAATATGGATGGGGAAAAACCAAAATTATAATAAAAGGCTCATTAAGGAGCTCTGCGTCCGTGACGGCACACCGCACCGTGGGTCAGACAGACTTAATAAACTGTCCATGAGAGACTGAAAAGCAAAAACCGGCCAAGCGCTAGTCCTCACCCACCGAGGGTTTCGTAACATGTTCATCAAGCCCTTTCATAAGATACCCTAGTTGAACTAGCGTCAATTTTGATATTTTTTGGCATAAATAACCTTACCGCAATTTTTTTTTCCTAATTTTGTACTATAAAACAAAGGTAGATGCCAAATTGTATAGTTCTAGATAAACGGGAAGTATGAATTTTTATTTTTTCCCTTTCGAGTGGCAACAATATGTTTTTAACAGGATAAATATAGTCGCAAGTATCTCTTTTAACGAGAAGTTAGGAGTTTGATTTTTTTTGCAACCACAAGCGACGTAGACTTGATTATATGGTTTTACATTTGATCCGATATCTCTACGCCTTCCCGAGATAAAGATTTGTTACACATGGACGGAAGGCCAGACAACAAAGCGATCTTTTTTTTCCTTTACGGAGCCCGAAAAAACAAACATTGGGTGCCTTATTTTTAGAGTGTAGTGGCACGACCCACTGAAAATGGCAGGCTCTTGATATCGGCGCGGACTTGTCAATAAGCTGCGTCGATATTTCGATTAGCCGGGCCGGGATTACGCCGGCTTTTCGCCTCCAAGCGACAAATTGGGCCATTTGTAGCGAACGAGACAGCTATACCAGATCTTTTATTTTGTTTATTAAGTTAACATACAAAATGATCGTGTAATTATTTTATACTGGACTCTACATTTCGTCAAATTTGTTTCGTATGCTTTCCTCGAGATGCAAAATAGGATTATTGAATAGTAGAGCTATTGCAACCAGTACACTAATTTAATCAGTGGAACTACTAAAAAGTGTTCTTAAAATAACAGCACTAAGTGTAACATACCTATAAGATTTTTGTTTCCTAAGAGTAGGTTTTTTTTATCAACGAGTTGTAGCGTCGGACGACGTCATCGATATTACGTTTTAGTAGCATTGTATGTTTTTTTAATTTTTCCTGACTTTCATTTGGGATTGGAACATAATATGTGTTTAGGCCTGGAAAGTTCATCTTACTCTACCCTATCCCAATTATAGATTACGGCTATTCGGATTCTGTGGGACCCTATATAGAGCCCACCTAACAACATTATCTGCCGTCCCTGAAACTGCCAATACGCGGCCCACAGGTGCGATCTAAAAGGGACCACATTTACATATTGTACGTCGTATTTGTTTATACATTTTGTTTTACGCTTCCTACAAAATAAGTTGCACAAGAATAAGGGTTTTAACATTATTTAGCTCATATAATATTAGCTGACACTTTTATGCAGAATGAAAGACAAATTTAATCTACTGTTTGTCTGTGATTGACTAGACAGTATAATCATGTCAACCACTCCGCAAAAACAGTTTTTAATACCCACTTGCTTACTACGGTGCGCACTTGTGTGAAAGTTTATTTGAGATAAAGATAATTTATTCATAATAAATATTACACGTCAAATGTAAACTCAATTTATTAATGAAATAGATGACGAATGTCGACTGAAACGGGTGAAATTTTACTAGTGACTGATACTGAAGACAGAGATTGGGCCCGTGTTAAGGAAAAAAAAATCCTATCTCAATCCTAAATCAAAATTGCAAAATTGTTCCATAACCGTCTTGAGTTTTCGCTATCGGTCACTAGGAAAAAGTCAACCTATATACCTACACATTGGCTTGCCAAATATAAGATACCATAAAATTAATGAAACGTCATATTTCTTCTTTGAATTTAATCACCGGTCCGGCGAACAATAAAAATTTAAATAATTATCATGATCAGGATGACGAATATTTTAAAAGATCAATAATCTCTGCGTGTAAAGAAAAAAGCTTGTGTCTAGCTCAGGTGTCTAGCTATCAATTTGCGAATGGAGAGGTTATGATAAATGGGTTGTAAAATGATATGATTATCAAATATTAGCTCAATAAATATTGTCGTAATGGCTTCTGTCTGAAATAATGTATTTATGAATGCGAGCACAGCACGTGGATATTCAATATAAGATGTCATCAGATAGGATCGATGATAGCGTGGGCGGTACCGTCGCGCACACAATACATTCTCACTGAATATTATTGGTTTGCACTGATATTTAGTAAGTACCTGTAAAAAAATACGGGTCAAAGTAACAGTAGTTTTTATACGATAATGTTGAACGTGTCCTTAAAACATAATTTACCTACAGCAATCGAACGAAACATCAATTCAAATATAAAACAAGCTATCCAAGAAATACTTTCAATTAATCAATGGAATTATAACACGATTAATTTGTTACTTTATTTTTAAAACAGGTTACCTATAACGGCTTTTGTTTGAAATCGGCCAAGAGATAGAATTAAATGTTACTCTAAATAATTCTTAAATTCTTTTTACGAAAGGCAGGGATTAACAAAAAGGGTAAAAGCAAAAACAAGTCGAAAGGAGGGCAAGGTACTCATGAAACTGAACAACTTTCTCTATGGAATATAGGACAAATTATAAAAAAAAAAAATTTTGCTGGTTATTTTACTATGGGAGAAATTTTCTTTCATATTCTAACCTATGTTTCTCGGGAAGTCTTTCAGTTTCATGAAACCTTCCACTCTGTTTGTTATACCCTTTTTTTACTCCTTGTATAGTTGGATAAGGTACGTACTTATTCATACAAGTAGGTAGCTTAAAAATACATTTTTGTACAGGCGAGATCAGGCTGGGTTACACAGTTTTAACTTTAGACCGTTCTTATGCCGCGCGCATAAGACTTAGGTACATTAGCGGTTAGAGTGTCTAACCGCACGTGAGCTTGACTGTACTTGAAAGTGTTCACGTGTCGTAGAGGTTAAGTCAACAGCGGCAGTAAGCGATGAGAAACGATCCACTAAAGTAGCGGATACTGTTCGCATTTACATTAGTCGCCCAGTCAGACCCAACCGTTTTATACCTCATAATATCAAGACCATAAATACGCACATTTTTATATTATTTGCACACCGTTTTTAGGAAAATATCTTTGAATATATTTTATGACAATAAAGTGATATAATATTTTTTAAACGAAACATAATGGACTGGCGTTGATGTTGTTGGGCAAATATTGAGTTGTTTTATTTTGTAAAGTTTCATTGTCAACACACGTGCTGACGTTCCGCAAAATATCGCATGATGTTACGGTATTGACATTTAATATAGTATATTTACCATCTGGTAAATTCAACCATGAAACCATCGTTAACTTTCAAATGATAGTTGACGATGGTGCAGATTCGTGTGTGCTTCTACAATATGTTTCCTACAATTCCGTTCATCAGTAACACCAGACCAGCAGTAAACCGCAAAGTCGCATGATGGCATGACACGTATAAGAACTAAAATCAGGCAAAAAAGGTTGGTTTATTTATTCGCGTTTTCCGTTGATTCGTAACGTCCCGGCGCGTTGCGTGGAGACTTCGATGATGATTGATGACGATACAGCGCTCTCTCGACCGGCAATCAGTCATCACAATGTTTACACAACGTATGGATACGTGCACATTGATTGCTAAATAATGATCAGTAAGTATAGCAATGATTTTAATTGTAGCACGGAAACCGCTCATTAAACATTGACTTTGTAAAATTTTAATTTCAAACGGTAATTGTGAAAGTGAGACGGTAAATGATAAATACTGTTCATACAGGAAGGAAAATCACGATAAGCTACTTACATTTATTGATACCACCTAGAAGTGTTAGCCCAATCGTTTATAAATCAGCAGGACTAACATAACAGCTATAGTAAAACTTCTAATGTATCTCTTTACAAGGTCTTATAAATCATACAGCCACAGCATACTTAGGTACATTATGGTAACCTTTAAATTTTATACTATCCATGTTTTATTAGCCCAGCCATATCAAGTTCACAAACTCAAGTAGGACATTAAAATAACTTAGGCGTAGGTACGTAAGCGTTCATCATAACGTCGGTGGCAGTAAAATACCTTCAAATAAAATACTCGCTCGTAAAGAGAGTGACATCGGGAGTCGAATGAAAAACTGGTAAGTCGTCATTTAACTAGAGGCCCGTCACCCAGGGAGCGGAGATAAACGTCACCTCGGAATGAAAAAAAGAGAAAAGGATTATTAAAAAACGAAAGACAGAACGCTACAAATTGAAGTGAGAAATATGTGTTGTCGTTGCGAGCGCCCCCCGCGAGGCGGTCCACCAGTTATGACCTCTCGAACGTCTTAAAGTCGTCATTATTGTGTTTGATTAATACGCGATGGGCTATCACTGGCGTAGCGTCGGCTCCGTAAGTGGGGACCATCACTCTACTAAACGAGTCCAAGTGTGCGGTGGCGCCGAGATGTATTTGCATACAATGCCTAACTACCTGCATGCCGCCTGCATCGCGCTGCAGCCGGACAACTTGCATGCCATCTTTCATCGCTATACAGTCGTCAGATTACATTTCGATACCGGAACACCTTTTGAACGAACACTCTTATCATTATAAGACGTTAAAACAAAGTAAGCTAAAAATAATTCACTTCGACGTTTCTTTAATCACAAAATTAAAATAATTCTCTTAAACAAACATGAGTGCCAGGTAAGACGAACGTGTTAGAAATAATATTTAGTGGCAATAATTATCACGGCGGAGTGATTTACATATCGGGCCTTAGTTGTTAATAAGACAAAACCTTCCCTTGGGGCAATAAACACGCGTGTTTAGTAGCTGTAGTTCAGCCGCGGAGGTGACAACAGACTGGGCCGTAAACATCCCGACATACCTTCATAACAAACATACATATTTTAAATCAACCGTTCAGAATGCTTGCCTGTCCCCGCGACCAAAAAGGTTTCTCTTGCGCCACGGAAATTGAAACTACGGTTAAGTACAATTGAATTGCAACGTCACTCGTAGTCAGAAAGTCCTGCATAATAATTTGTAGGCAAAACGTCTTTTCCGCAGACGTTTAAGTGCTTTATTGACGTGCGTCTAAGTAGAGACTATAGTTTAAATGACAGAGTATTTACGCACTCTGACGGAAAGTTGTTTCCAAATTCAAAGGCTGTGCAAATTTGAGGAGACCGCTATGGTTGCAAATTACTGGTTGGTCTGGGTTACGATGTCAGGTCTTGTGATTAGCAACCATATGGCGGTTCACATACAGCGAGCTTATTTGCTAATGGTAAACTGTGAAATGCTTTAAAATGCACTATTGGCGTTATTGCTCCAGAGAGTTCTGTTCAGAGTGACTATTAGTTGAATTCTGTTATCTTGAAATGTAAACGAGCCCAGTATGGCTAGCTTTTCATGTTTCAAAAATATTAAAGTAGTTCATTTTTGGCTTATAGTTACTGGACCATTGACCGAACCCAATTTATTATTTTGTGTCATTTTAGCTGTACGCTTATATACTTTCGTTTGCAGTGGATAGACACGACTCAAACTGGGTCTAAACACTATGCAACCTGTCACGTAAACAATACAGGTATATTTTATAATATTAGTTTGCTCATAGACGCAGATTCTTTTAATTTAATAAATGAGCTACCATACATTCAAACGAATAATTTACGCAAGCGTAAAAAAATTATACAAATGTAATATGTGATTTACAGACACACAACGCAATCGTATAAAACATAAGCTGCTTTAGTATTTTTGCAAGTTATGCCCTCAAATAATATCTGCCGTATCGGACTAATAAACTAAATGTAAATTAAAACAAAGTTAAAACCCCATTCGTCAAATATAAACTTTGACAAATTGTCGGAACGTGAATCGATATAATCATACATGTCACTGAATAGCGTGTTGTTATTGTATACTATCGAACTCATATCAGTGATACCATCTGACAAATCTATCTATCAGTAATAATATCCGTCGTGGAAAGGAAATAATCGCCCTACGCCCTTTACACGAACTAGAAAACCTGATATGTTTCTACTGCATATTCGATATTATCAAATATACATTGCTACTTTTGTTCACGAGTTAGTCTGAGATCACGAGATAATGCAGCAATGTAGCTGCAGCAGAGCAAGGTGCAAGTTAAAAAGGCGAACAAGATAAGGGCCAATTGCTTATTCACGATGTATGCGTTCCTAGTAGGTAATACTTACCAATAAAATTATTGGTTGTATTTTCTTTGCTGAATGCCTGCCTTTAGGGGAAATAGGTACACAAAGAATGACACTTAAGTAGGTACCTAGAGCGTTTTTTGTGGTAGGGCGAGCCACGAGCCTCATCTTTATAAACCGTTTCATTTACGTCGGTCGACACGACAATAATTATGACATAAACAAAAACACACACACAAACATAGATAACGAAACTTTATTAGCATCAATTTACTGTAGGTACGATATTTCATTGTTTCTACTCACATAAAATAATGTAATGAATAAAGATTCTGGTGTTGAGAATCGTAAGGCTAACACGAATTATAGTTATTAAAGAGAATCTCTTTAATACATTTTAAGTGTTCAATAAATAAGGCCATGTCGAGCATCTTGTAAGTAAGTAGGTATAGGTACAATCAGCACCAACTAAAGTTAATAGAGCAACTTATACTGGTGTTTCCTTATAACTGTATGGAAACACCGTTATATAATGGACCCTTGAATATGTAACTCAAACTATTACTACAACGGAAACAGTGGATTACCGTACTACTGAATGGTTTTATTGCCTATAATTGGCCGTTAACTCGGTTCGGAATAAATTCTATATGAAGAAACAAAATGGTACGTAATCGGTGCGAATCCGAGAGCTTTAATGGCATTGCTCATGAAAAGACGTCTTACTCGCTTACTTACTAATTTAGACTAACTTTTACATACATACGTACATATATCACGCCTATTATCCCTTACGGGGTAGGCAGAGCGTAAACGCCAGTAAAAACGGACATTTACGCCACGTCTGACAGACTTTTGAGGGTCATTTGGAATAATGTGTATCATATAGTGTCAGGTTGTCAGCCCATCGTCTAAATTTGCAATACACATCCACGGGAAAGAAATGGGGTGATGCTCTTCAAGCCGGCATCACACGGGCAACTATTAGTTTAAAAATATGATAGTTCCTACTACAATGACGTCTGCATCATGCAACTGGAATCATCAATAGCTACAACAGCAGTACAGTGAAGAACGTAGGTTTTTCTCTGCCGTATGTATCCGTTATCCTTTATTGTATAAATAATGACGTTTCAACAACAACAACAAAAAAACGGCTAAGCTGGGCCTAAACCTTGACTCTAACTTGACATGGAAACAGCATGTTGACCAAGTTTGTCGGAGGTTGAACAGATTTACGTACGCTCTGTTTCGACTAACAAACCTTGGTGGTCGGAAGACTGCTCTCACAGCGTATCACGGTTGCGTTTGTTCGATTTTAAGATATGGCCTTACATTATGGGGAAATTCAGTTGATTTGAATCGTGCCTTTATAATACAAAAGAAATGCCTTAGGTCTGTATTTGGCGTTGGTCCAATGGAGTCCTGTAAACCACTATTTCAGAAATCAATTCTTTTGACATTACCTGCTATGTATATCTTCGAAATTTGTGTTTTTGTAAAAAATAATTTAAATCTTTTTAATAAAAAATCAGACCACTGCAAATTTTCAATCAGATTTCCCGATTACCTAGTGCCTCTACCTTCTTCCACAACCTGCTTCTCGAGAAATAGTTACAATATGGCAGTTAAACTTTATAATAAATTGCCAGACAGAATGAAGGATTTGCCTGTGAGGAAGTTTAGGTCTGAGTTACATAGTTTTTTAGTGTGGACTAGCTTTTACAGCGTTCAAGATTTTCTTAATTATAAACATTGAACATTGAATGTATAAAGGCTCTGAAGTTAGTGTTAATTTTTATATTGTGAAATTTTTGAATGACATTTTATCTTATTGTACTGACATATCTATTTTCTATACATATCTGTTATTTTGATATTTTTGACATTTTGAATAACTAAAGTTTGACATTGTAATATTATATCTTGACTATTACATACATACATACATAAATCACGCCTCTTTCCCGGAGGGGTAGGCAGAGACTACTTCCTTCCACTTACTACGATCCTGGCATACTTCTTTCGCCTCCTCCACATTCATCAATCTCTTCATGCATGCTCGTCGGTTTAGGGTACTCTTGACCTGACCTTTCTTTAGCACGTCCCTGATTTGATCGAGGTACGTTCGTCGATGTCTTCCCCTTCCGACGTTCCCATCCACACTTGCCATATACACCTGTTTCGTTAATCTTCTTTCGTTCATCCTCTCTACATGACCAAACCATTTAAGCATACCCTTTTCTACACCAGTCACTACGTCTTCTTTTATACCACAACGTTCCCTTATCACGCTATTCCTTATCCTGTCACTCAATTTTACGTCAACCATACTTCTTAACGCTCTCATTTGTACTGCATTTATTCTACTTTCATGCTTTTTCTGCCATACCCAACTTTCACTCCCATACATAAGTGTCGGAACTAACACCCCTCTATGCACAGCCAGACGAGCCTTATCAGAGACTTTCTGGCTGTTCATAAAAGCGTGCAACGCTCCATTCACCATGTTGCCGGCATTCACCCTTCTTTCGATGTCACTTTCACACTTTCCATCTGATGTGAACATGGAGCCCAAATACACAAACTCTTTCACTTGTTCCACCCTCTCTTCTTCTATCATAATTTTACACTCTGTCATATTTTCCTCTTTCTCAAAAACCATTGCTTTCGTCTTACTTACATTCACTTTCATTCCTTTATTTTTCAAAGCCTCATTCATAATATTTACCATCTCCTGCAACCCTTCAGCCGACGACGCAAGGATAACTTGGTCGTCAGCATAGAGAAGACATTTGACGAGTAAACCATTCATTCTCAGACCACATTCACTCTCTTTCAAATCTTCCAAACAACTATCCATGAAAAGATTGAACAGCCACGGTGACGCAACACATCCCTGTCTAACACCTTTCTCGATGTTAAAAAGTTCAGTGTACGCCCCGTTTATCCTGACACAAGCCCTGGAATCCTTATATAAGGATTTCAGTGCTCGTATCAAGATACTGCTCACCCCATGCATGGATAGTGCCGACCACAATTCATTCCTCACCACTCTGTCATAGGCCTTTTCCAAATCTACGAACGCGCAATAGACTTTCTGGTTTTTGGCCAGGAATTTTTCAGCTATGCAGCGCAAGGAAAAGACCTGATCCGTACATCCCATCCCCTTACGAAATCCTGCCTGAGCATCCCATACTTTCTCATCAGTTTCGTTCATCACTCTTTCAATCAACACCTTTGCATACAGTTTGCCGACGACACTGAGGAGGCTTATACCGCGGTAATTTTTGCAGTCCAGCTGTGACCCTTTTCCTTTGTATAATGGCACTATTACAGCTTTGCACCAATCACTTGGCACTCGACCGCTTCTCCAACAAAGGTTAAAAAGGAGGTACAGCTGACTAGCCACAACGCCTTCGCCAGCCTTCAGCATTTCGACCGATACCCTATCATACCCTGCAGCTTTACCAGATTTCATACTTTTTAACGCTTTCACAATCTCATCCATTTCAATCTCACTTTCGTTCTCAATCTTGACTATTTGACGTTGTAATAATATCTATTTAATAATTAACTTGTAAGACTGTTTTGCCCTCTCAGTATTTGCATGCCATGACTTTTGGTTAAATGTGTGAAACTGTATTTTTCCTAAGATCTCATGAAATGTATTTATTGTACCACATTTACAGCAAATAAAAATATTTCAATTTAAGTGCGAGTCGAACACGCCCACCAAACCTTTCCATATGAACTACTAGAGTCCATTTTAAAATTTTGTTATTCATTGGATCCCTAATATTTCATATTATTAAATATTTCAAATAATTGGATGTTTTTCTACTCTACACAATTTTAAGTACCTGGTGTATTTGGCCGAATTTCTGGATTTGTTCAGGAAGATTGTAAACAATTATGCCATATTCCGGCTTTTGGACAAATTCCTGTTATTGCTATGGAAGTTAATGTTTCATATTCTGCTTTCACCAAATTGTAGTATGAGAAAAGATATTTGTGATTTACTACAGTAAGCTATTTAAAAAATTATCGGAATGGAAAATACACATTCAGATACAGTCCCGGAATTAATTACTTGATATGAGGTAGTACCTAAAGGCAAATAAAGCCCAATTAAAAAAACAGTTAGGGTTTATCAGTCTGTTCAACAATTTACACACACGCACACTTTGGAGTAAATATTATGTTTTTTTGTTTCTCGATTTAAATAAAGCGTAAAGATTAAGTATCAATTTCCGGATGTTAAGTTTCCTTAGGTATTGTTATTATTATTATAATTGTTGAAAATATTAAGAGCGCATATTTCTGTCAAAATATTTGATTATTTAGTAAGCTTTAATTTACTTCCTTTTCTTCTTTTCGTGTGGGTCACCGAGTCGTCCAAACGACTAATGAACAAAAAACTGATGGAAAATGCTTGTTTTCGTATCATTTCCTATATTTGTATGCTATCCAATAATGAAATTAGTTAAAAGAGTTTTAATAGCAAGCGTTTTTTTATTAGCTCGACTGTACTTAAACAATAAATAAGAATAAATAATAGTGGGCCTTATTTGACTCCCGTACTTTAGATTTTGTATTGGGTACCTAAGTCAATGCAAATTGTATAAAATGTGGACACCCTACTTCATCCATTGAGGTACGAATTTAAACACGAACTTGGTGAATATTATTTAAAAGCTGTTACAGAACAAGGAACCAGTGGTTCGGCTCGAGTGCAACTGGTGTAAGACGTCCCGCGGCTCTCTTCACCGCAGGAGTCCACCGAACACCAAATAACTTATTAATTTATATTACACTATACACACACTCACTGCCACTAAAATCACCTGTCTAACTTGTTTGTTTTTTAAATAGCTTATCGTCGAACGACGTGAAAATATCAACAGTAATTAAAAACGCAAATTATCGTCGAAAATGATGTTTGTCGTTGTTCATTAAGATGGGACGGCGTGGTGAGAGTTTTATTATATTTTATTGCCATGTTTATTCATATTTGTGTGACATTACCGTTAATATCTTCTTGATTATGCAACGAACGTCCACAATGTTGAAAAACCTGCTATTCTCAAGATAACGGGTGGCATATCCTTAGAAGAAAAACAAGAAATAATTTATGATCAGCAAAGCACGTGCCATTATGTACCTACTACAGAACGTTTAGAAACACTTACCTAATATCGACTAGGTATTTTGCAGTATTTATATGATGTACAGTCTGTTGTAGCACGTCAGATAACAGGGGTATTCCAAAAGAACTGAATTATTCTTGTCCCCAGCAATATATTTTCTTCATAAAATGAATATTTATTAGTAGAAAATCACTTCTTATATGACAATAAGTTTGAATTTTTATTATTTTTTAACTTGGGTTACAAATAATTCAGTTCTTTTGGAGTACCCCTGGTACCTTATGTGTTACATACGACTGTACATATTATTTCATGTAATGTAATGGCTACAATATTGATAATGGCATCGGATTTTTGGCTAATGACCACCATTACACCCTCTAGTTGGACGTTTTGAACGTGAAAACGTGAAATATCGCGCTAATCGCTGTCAATGCGTGTAAGCATAATCACCTCGTTTATACGAGAAAAGCTGACCGACACATTTCACTACTCGCGGCGTTGCCTGCATAAGTGGTGATAAAAACTATCCAACGTGTTAATCCATGTTACATTCTATATGTGTGCCAAATTTCATTATGATCGCTTCAGTAGTTTTTGTGTGAAGAAGTAACAAACAAACAAACATACAAACTTTGCATTTATAATATTAGTAGGATTAGTTTAGTATTAATTGTTTTGTTAACACAATTATCTATGTAATATTATGTAAAATTGTTTAAGTAGTATATTAATTTGTGTACTTAGTACACGTAGGTAATATTTGCACGATCCCGCTTCCATTGTCGCACTTCCTCTTTCACCCTAAGGCTGCCTGGTATATAATGCTACCTAGCTTTAAGGCCGCATTGTTGTACTGTTATTTCTTTTAACAGCAATAAAGAATTTGATTGTGTTATGTTATTACACAACGCTTCACCAACAGCATATTCTACATAAATAGCATCTAGTAGTCGGACGGAAGTTCTTTAGCTTTTCCATAAATTTGCATTTGATGCCGTGTGATGTCGGCTTAGAATATCATCTCCCCATTTCTTTCCGTGGGAGTCGTAAAAGGCGACTAAGGGCAATTGAGGGTGTGTTTTGCAATTTTAGGCGATGGGCTGACAACCTAACCTATAGCGATACACAATTTTCTGAATGACCCTCAAATATTTGTCAGACGACGCGTAAATGTCTGTTTTTTTGCGGCCTTTTATACCTACTCTGCCTACCCCGCAAGGGATTAAAGGCGTGATATGTGTATTTACAACGTTGAACGTATTATTTGCAACGTTCTACGTTTTTCTTCGGCCTGCGAAAAAGCGGATCGCTACCGCAATGTACACATCGTAACTGCATTATAATTGCAAGACCTACTTGAGTCGGACGTTGCATAAAATAAATACGGAGATGGCGCGTATAACGACATAATTCCCGTGGTAATAAATGGGATAAAATGTCAGTGATTACGGGACGTGTGTGGCCCCGGGCTGTTTTGAATGGGACAAGTCGATACCAGCTGTCAGTACGCAAGTACAACTTGTTCTCACTAGGGGCGATAAAGTGAGGAAATAAGACTTTCAGTTTATTGCTAAAGACCTGTTTTTGAGTTTAGAATATGATATGGACATCTGAATTAGGTTTATAGGTAAGTTCGTGCAGAAGCGGCTTAGCATACTGCCACCTTTAGGCCACAAAGGCGACATGTCTAATTCCAAGCTAAACTCCCGCAGTGGAAGCGATTTACACAGGTAAATTTCTAGTAAAATACCAGGAGTTCAACTGAAGGCAGACAATGGCCGCGTTACGCAGCGCTAAATAGCATACACTGCACAATATAGCAGCGCATACTATGAATTAAACGTGAACCTAAATCTATTTAACTTAATTAACTAAGTTGAGTGAAATTGGCAAATGATGTGTTCTGACCTTTACATAACTCAATTCTGTAGTAAATACCGTCTGCCGATCTGGCGTTACGTCACACGTATAAGCACTAGATTATAAGTAAGTACCTCCAAATTATATCACCCCACGAATTCCGCAATTCGTACTAAGGAGTCACAATGATAATGGTACAACAAATATGACTAAAGGGAACACACCATTAACAATAAGAAACAGTTTTATACTAAAACAACTAGGTTTAACACTTACAGTCAACGTGCCGGTCCAAATGCATAAAATTCCCAACGGAGAAAGGAAGTTCAGGGAATGGATCAAATGGGGATTCCGTGGGTACTTACAGGGCTGGGTGGAAAAGATATCGACACCCAGCATTCCACTACAGCCTTGGCGCGTTATTCACGTCAAACCACTCACAGCTTCTGTTCGTATTCCACTTTGATATTAGTCATTACGCGTGACCCAACCCGAATTTGGGCCGTACAAACGCGAGCCGATATGGCCACTTGATGCCTATTCAACGCGACGCTCACGTGGAAGACGTCGAGACATCCAACAATCACTAAGCCTGGTATTCTAGTATAACCCAGGAGAACCGCAATAATACGATGCATCAACACGCGCGATCTCAAATTGAATCGTCCATTACACGCGGCATCACAAAACGCGTGGCGGGAAATCCGTACAAAACACAATACGTTCTCGTCCGAACGGTTTTGAGTGACTGATAGTGCGGTGCAGAAATCACCGCTTGGCGCCTACCAGGCGGCCCGCGCGCACGCCGCCACCCTCGCCCCGCGAGTGAGAAAGGGACAACATATGCCCAGAGCGAATGCATGCGAACGAGTATCGCGGCGCATTCATAGACCGTCATTAATACCTAACTTACCCCAGCATAGCAACGCTAAATTAAACATTCACCCGCCCTAGGCCGAATCCCTTAGGCCTATTCACTACTGGGGAGACGAGATAGCGTTGCTATTGCTCGCTTAAGAACTGAATCCCCTACCTGAACTGTCGCGACTCGAGGAGTGCCATCACTACCTGGGAACAAGTTGAGAATGCGCCCTCTGCGCCATCGCAGTGGCGGCAGGTTGGCATCCTTAACCAGAACGAGATCTCCGATGCGAGGGGGTTCAGTTCTGTCCGTCCACTTAAGGCGTTGCTGCAGAATGTGCAAATACTCAAGCGACCATCGCTTCCAAAAATTCTGAGACATTTGCTGCAGCAACTCATAACGCGTCAAACGATTGCTACTGACCTCTGCGTAGGGGTACTCTGGCAAGGCGTTAAGTGGTCGGCCAATTAAGAAATGCCCTGGTGTCAGGGCCTCCAGATCATTCGGATCTGAGCTAAGCGGACACAAAGGACGTGAATTGAGAACGGCCTCAATTTTACAAAACACGGTCGCTAGCTCCTCAAAGGTTAATATCGTTAAACCTATAACGCGCATCAAATGCGTCTTAGCGGACTTTACAACCGCTTCAAATATACCACCCCAGTGGGGGCATCCTGGTGGATCGAACACCCAGTTAATGCCCTGACGGGAGAGGCTCGTGCCGATAGCTTCCTCGTTTTCCGATAAAAACGTTATAATTTCTTTCATACATCGATCAGCGCCCTTAAAGTTGGTACCACAGTCCGACCTGATCAGCGCTGGTCGCCCTCTTCGCGACACAAATCTATCTAAAGCTGCTAAGAAAGCCTCCGTAGTGAGGTCGGCCACGAGTTCCAAGTGGACGGCCTTGGTTGCTAGGCACACAAACACGCACAAATACGCCTTGATTGACTTCGCGTTGCGAAGGCGTGATGCCTTTACCATAAAGGGCCCCGCAAAGTCCGTTCCCACACCCGCAAACGTCCAGGCTTCCGTCACCCGGTCCGGTGGGAGGTCTCCCATCTGAGGTTGCATTGTGGCTGCCTTCAACCGATAGCAAGGCAAGCACCGAAACACAATGCTCCGTACCGTACGTCGTCCAGACAAGATCCAAAACTCGCGCTGCAGAATAGCCAAAAGTGCATTGCAGCCCGCATGCGAGTTTTTCTGGTGACGATCCCTAACTATAAGTTCTACCAAAGGTCCCTTCTTTGGGAGTAACAGCGGATGTCGTGCTGAAAAGGGCAGGTTAGCGTTCCGAAGTCTACCTCCAACCCGGAGCATCCCATGCTCGTCCACGAACGGGTTGAGGCGCACAAGACCTCCCTTCAGCTTTCCACGGCCATCCCTGAGCAGCCTGGCCTCTTCCTCAAAATGTTCCGCCTGGACGACCCTAACCAATAAACTTAGAGCCGCATTCCGCTCCGCAGGCGAGAGGACAGGTGCCAAGTTCCGTTCTGCTTGAGGTTTTCTACAGTTGTTCACGAACCGTTTGATCCAACCTGTCACCCCTAGAAGTTTGTCGAGGGAGCTGTATCGTTCCAGCAAGAAAGCCGCACTAGGCTTAGGTACGATCTGCCCTACGTTCACTCGCAAACCTCGATCAGGTGGCCCAAGCGGCGACCCGCACTCATTGTATGGCCATCTCTCAGGTGACTCAGTCAGCCACTGAGGTCCCCACCACAGTGAGTGACCTACCAAATCAGGGGCCCTACATCCCCGTGAGGCGCAGTCCGCTGGGTTCTGTTCTCCCGGTACGTGTCTCCATACCAACGGAGTTTCCGATCCTTTAATCTGTGACACCCGATTTGCCACGAAAACCTCAAGAGTATGTACCGACGTCTGTAACCAGCACAGAACTATCCTACTGTCGGTCCATGCGTACACCGTTTCATCCAAAGTGATGGTACCGCGTAGATTACTAGCGACATGATGTAGCAAGCGCGTGAGAAGCGCTGCTCCCGCCAATTCCAACTTTGGAATGGTCCATCTTGTCCTAACCGGAGCCACCTTACTCTTGGCCATAACTAGACGCACGTCTACAGTTCCCGTTGAACTGACTGTCCGCAAATAGACAGCTGCCGCGTACCCTCGCTCCGAGGCATCACAAAACCCATGTAGAGTAGCCTTACATCCCACCGATGGGAGCAATTTGCGAGGTATGGCGATGCGTACGATCCCTGGTAAGGTGGTCACAAACTTGGTCCAATCATTCAACAGCTCTCCGGAGAGCTGGTCGTCCCAACCCAAGTTTGCTATCCACAACCTTTGCAAGAAGCACTTCGCCATGAACGTCACCGGTGCGATCCACCCGTTAGGATCGAAAGTTCTGGCGATCGTCGATAATACTGAACGCTTCGTCCAAGTCTTCTGCAAAAGGTCTGGCTCGATCTGATACGTAAAGACATCATGCGTTGGCCTATATTGCACCCCTAGGATGCTCAACGTATTTGGATTGTCCGGGTTCTCGAAAAGGTGCGGGTCCTGCTGGAACTCACCTGGCAACCCGGCCAGGAGCTCTGGACAGCTGGACAGCCATTTCCGCAACTCATAACCTCCTGATTCCATGATCGCGATCAGCTCGTCTCGTAGTAGCAGTGCTTGTTGCACGCTATCTGCACCCGTGCAGATGTCATCCACGTAGACGTCGCGATCCAGTACTGCTGCGGCTCGAGGGAATCTTACCCTTTCCTGTGCGGCCAACTCTCGCAGCGTGCGTACTGCCAAAAACGGACTTGGCTTCAGACCATACGTTACCGTGTTAAGCACATAAGTGACCATCGGCTCGTCAGGGCTCTCACGCCACAAAATCAGCTGGTACCGACGGTCATCTGGGTGTATAATTGTTTGGCGAAACATCATTTTGACGTCTGCGACGAACGCTACTTGGTGCAACCGAAAATCTGTGAGGATGTCCACAATGTCCCGGTTCAACTTGGGACCCGCGTGCAGACACTGGTTCACAGACACACCATTCGATGTAGGAGCAGAACCGTCAAACACTACCCGTATCTTCGCCTCCGGTGACTTCAAAACAGCCAGGTGTGGTATATAGTAATGCTCGACACACCTCCAATCTATGCTGGACACCGACATGTGGCCTAACTCTAGGTACTCCCTCATGAATTCGATATACTTCTGCCGAAGTGCTGCATCTCGCTTCATCTTTCTCTCCATAGCCAGTAGTCTCCGTTCCGCGATCTGTCGCGAACTACCTAAGGAGGGGCGGTTTGGGAGAAATGGCAGCCTGGTAACAAACCTACCTGACGAACTTCGTGCAGTGTTGTACTGATAGAACAGCTCGCACTCGTCATCCTCTGGCTTCCGTCTATCCGCTGTGGGTGGCTCCTCAGACTCCCAAAACCTCTGCAGCACCTCCGACAACACACTACCATAGAGAACCGTATCGCCCTCTGGTAGGTCCTGAGGTCTCCAAACTGGGCCAAAAATAACATACCCCCCTGTGGTATCGACGGCCACTAAACCAGTTTGCTGAAGTACCCGTTTTCTGCCACACCAGAATCTCCCGAGGACGTCTGACCCGAGGAGAACGTCCACCGTACCAGGAGTATCAAATTCAGGATCAGCTAACTCTAAGCCTGTGGTTAACCCTCGTACCGTTGACGGTAACCGAACCTGAGGAAGTTTCCCTACCACTTCATCCAGCACCACTGCTGAGGCATGATAGCTGACCCCTGTACCTGTATTACCTAATGTGAACTCGAAGTTCACCTGACCCCGAACGTCAGGCACATCTACACCTCCAATACCTACAGCCCCATCCGTTGTGGGCCTTATATTTAAGCGTAGCCTACTCACCAGCTTACTAGACACAATACAACCCTGAGCCCCTGTATCTAACAAGGCTCTTACCTGTATGCTGCGGCCACCGTATCCCCATACCCAAATCATTGCCGTAGGCAACAATACCGTAATTGGCCGGGGGGCCGAAGCTGGCGTGTAGGCGGCGATTACCTAGCAGGAATCTAAGCGCGGAGTGTCCGCGTCCTGCGGGGGGGTCCCCTCTCTCCGTACACCTTCGAGTGGGTCCCACTCCTGCTGATAGGGACCTCTGGTCCTGTACGCCATGGCTGGCAGCCTATAGTAACCCTGCGGCAGGCGCGCGTACCGTGGATGCGCCTGTAGCCGCGGGTGCTCAGCCAAGGGGAGAGGCATGCGTGGGTCATGGGAACTCACCATGTTGTTCAGACCCGCCGAGTACTGCATGTACTGGCCCTGGTGTTGGCACCCGCCCGTAGCATCACGTACTTGTGATGGGTGCCCCTGACCTTGGACCTGTGACCACCTACCCTGTTCCGGCACCTGCTGCCGAGGTGGTGACTGTCTCACGCGTGGTGAAGGGGGCATCACCTGCTGATGTCCCTGGCCTCGTCCCTGAAACCCTGGTGGAAGAGGACTCCTCCTTGGAGGGGGTGGGGAGCGTTGCTCCCGTCTAGGTAGGGCAGACTCCGTCCGCTGACCCGCGTCAGCTCTGCCTCCGTAATCTCCGCTGCGGTTCATGCATAGGAGCTGATGGTGGGCACCCTGGCAGTACCTGCATTTGGTGCTTGATGGGCACTCTCGCACCTGATGCGGCCCCATACACCTAAAGCACCAACGCCGTTGCTGCACCACACCACGACGTTTCTGCACCCGCTGTGCAGCGAACTCCTCACACGCAGTCACCTGATGCGCCGCCTCTCTGCAGTAGGCACACCTCGATTCCAAATTAGCGACATTGTATCGCCTGGGTGGCCTACTCTTACCGTCTCGCGCCTGTGCACCCGGCCGTTCCGGGCGGCGAGCGGCCGCAGACTCCGCGTGAGGCGACTCTCCAAATTGGGCATCTACCCGCCTGCACTCGGCCTCGAGGAAGGACTTGAGCTCCTCGAAGGTCGGGAGGTAATCAGATGTCTTACCTCCGTGCGACTGTTCAAAACGAGCGGCCATGTCGCTCGGCAGGCGGCGCAACAACGTGTGGACCAGGATATAATCATAGCCTGACACCGGCATCCCCTGTCTCTCAAGAGCGTTCACTGCAACGCAGACAGGGTTGAGCACCTTGGCCCTGAGGTCCGTCCCTCGTGTGATGGTCGGCACGGTGAGCCACTGTTCCAGGAGTTGGTCAATCATGAGACGTTTGTTGCTGTATCTCTCGATCAGCAAACCGCGAGCCGTCTCGTAACTTGCATCATCGACTGGTAGATGCTTTACCAGCTCATGGGGCTCACCTTGCAGCTTGGCCATCAATTGTGCCATTTTATATGCCGGCTGCAAGTCAGCGCGGTTATGAATCACACTGTCAAACAGATCCTGGAATCGGGTCCAATCCGTGTAGTCCCCGTGGAAGACCGGAATCGCCACAGCCGGCAGGGGCACTTGCACCCCCGGTCCCCGCGGACCATGGGGTGGGTCCGGCTCCCCAGCTCTACGCCTGGTGATCACAGCAGCCGCCTGCTGGATCTCCTGCCCCATCTCCATGCACTGGGTCACATTCGTCCGGACCGTAAGTTTGACCTCCTCATCAGGCGTCCCATCAAATAACTCCTCGCATCCAGTGAGGCAATCCAACACCTCCGCGACCCGTTCGTCAATCCGTTGCGCACAAGCGATGAGTGCGTCCTCTCGGTCCCCGCGACCGACCATCGCCTGCTTAGTCGCGAACCAAATTAGGTGCGTTCTAATTTTTGCCTGAAGCTGTGTAATTGTGGGAGCCATGGTACCAACTCAAAGTAACACCGAACCTTACAATAAAAAAAAAATAATAGACAATCGGCCCTGATCCTACCGTTAGGATATCCGCACAGGGTAAACACAACGATAATAACAAGCAATTCACTAATTGATTGGCCCTGATCCTACCGATAGGATATTCTACACAGGGCACACACTACAATCACAATAAATATATTTTTTTTTATGTAGGTAGATTAAAAATCTTATACTAAAATAATCTTAAATCTAGTGGTTTTCTGAACCACGCTCTGCTACCAAAAATTGTCTAATTCCAAGCTAAACTCCCGCAGTGGAAGCGATTTACACAGGTAAATTTCTAGTAAAATACCAGGAGTTCAACTGAAGGCAGACAATGGCCGCGTTACGCAGCGCTAAATAGCATACACTGCACAATATAGCAGCGCATACTATGAATTAAACGTGAACCTAAATCTATTTAACTTAATTAACTAAGTTGAGTGAAATTGGCAAATGATGTGTTCTGACCTTTACATAACTCAATTCTGTAGTAAATACCGTCTGCCGATCTGGCGTTACGTCACACGTATAAGCACTAGATTATAAGTAAGTACCTCCAAATTATATCACCCCACGAATTCCGCAATTCGTACTAAGGAGTCACAATGATAATGGTACAACAAATATGACTAAAGGGAACACACCATTAACAATAAGAAACAGTTTTATACTAAAACAACTAGGTTTAACACTTACAGTCAACGTGCCGGTCCAAATGCATAAAATACCCAACGGAGAAAGGAAGTTCAGGGAATGGATCAAATGGGGATTCCGTGGGTACTTACAGGGCTGGGTGGAAAAGATATCGACACCCAGCATTCCACTACAGCCTTGGCGCGTTATTCACGTCAAACCACTCACAGCTTCTGTTCGTATTCCACTTTGATATTAGTCATTACGCGTGACCCAACCCGAATTTGGGCCGTACAAACGCGAGCCGATATGGCCACTTGATGCCTATTCAACGCGACGCTCACGTGGAAGACGTCGAGACATCCAACAATCACTAAGCCTGGTATTCTAGTATAACCCAGGAGAACCGCAATAATACGATGCATCAACACGCGCGATCTCAAATTGAATCGTCCATTACACGCGGCATCACAAAACGCGTGGCGGGAAATCCGTACAAAACACAATACGTTCTCGTCCGAACGGTTTTGAGTGACTGATAGTGCGGTGCAGAAATCACCGCTTGGCGCCTACCAGGCGGCCCGCGCGCACGCCGCCACCCTCGCCCCGCGAGTGAGAAAGGGACAACATATGCCCAGAGCAATGCGTGCGGGCGAGCATCGCGGCGTATTCATAGACCGTCATTAATACCTAACTTACCCCAGCATAGCAACGCTAAATTAAACAGACAGCATACGCGCGTTTAGACAGTTCTACCTAAAAATAATTTTCCATACGATTTGAAAATATCAAACGGCTTAAACCAAGTTTAACTTTTTTTGTAATATCTTGTAAAGTTTTTTGCCTTGGCTGAACATCGGCCGTCCATTGTCAATCGTATGATGGCGATGAATCCACCAACAACACACACACATATCACGCCTAGAATTCCTTGCCCTTCCCATTCGGAAAATCGTGTTTCACCACAGTGACCGGTTGTCAGCCCATCGCCTAAAATTTCAATATACACCCTCAAGTCCCTTTGTTGCCTTTTATACCCTCGGGAAAGAAATGGGGTGATGCTATTCCAAGCCGGCATCACACAGCAGCATCCACCAACAACAGCATCCCCAAATAGGGCTGAGCCCAGGGAGAGACCTAAAGCCAATAATCTTGCACCAGATAATAGCTTCATAAACTGTTGCAACACGAGCGTATCTTATTTTCTTTACGATGTACAAACATGCATATAACACGCCTTTATTCCTTGTGGGGTAGGCATAATGTAGGCAGGCCATAAAAAACGGACATTTACGCCACTTCTGGTAGTTCAGAATGTTTTGTATCACCATACTGAGAAATTGTCAGCCCATATCCTAAAATTGCAATACACATGCAACCCTC
Organism: Tuta absoluta; assembly: GCA_027580185.1. NCBI lineage: Eukaryota > Metazoa > Arthropoda > Insecta > Lepidoptera > Gelechiidae > Tuta > Tuta absoluta. The sequence goes on from JAQAHW010000002.1 coordinate 19,190,013, forward strand.
GAGTCCCTTAGTCGCCTCTTACACGACACCCATGGGTAAGAAACGCCGTGTGATATCGGCTTTGAATAGCCTATATTCAATGTAGAGCTCTTAATAGCGGTAAGGTTATTAAATTGAATGTAGCATCATTTATCAAGTGCGTACAAGACATTGAAACGGAATTATAATTGCTACTTACTCTTTATTTTATACGCGGTTTTAACAATTCTCATTATTTCAGTAAACGCTCAAAAGCCCGTCATAAATCATATAAAGTCCGTCTTTAAACTGAGGGCATAATACCCAATATTTACATATTTTCATTAATTAAACAGTCACAAATTAGTTGAACTACAAGTTTTTCTATTACAGGCCGTTAATACTTGTACGGAATAATTTGGCTTGACTCTTTGACTACTTATTTTCTGTCTATTGAAACTACACATATCACACCTATAATCCCATGCGGGGTAGGCAGAGCGTAAACAGCCGCAAAAAACGGACATTTACACCAAGTCTGACAAATATTTGAGGGTCATTTGGAAAATTGTGTATCGCCATAGTGACAGGTTGTCAGCCCATCGCCTAAAATTGCAATACATACCCTCGAGTCCCTTAGTCGCCTCTTACGACTCCCAAGGGAAGGAAATGGGGTGATGCTATTCTAAGCCGGCATCACGCTATGTTTAGTCATTTTTTCTTCAATTAAAATATAACAGAACTAGTAGTGGGAAAAACAACTCACTTAAAAGAGCAGAGCGATTTGAATCTTTCGTACTTAAAGATGTGCATCACTCTTTGCGCTCAGTAACTCTTTTCGCTCAGCTGAGTATTTTGATCTTTAGGATTTGTTTGAGCTAATAGAGTTAGCGAATCTACGAGTGACTGATGAGTAAGCGATCTTATGATTAACAGGCGGAATGAATTCAAGTTTTTACTTTATAAAATAATAGTAAAACACAAAAATCGTAATGAAACCCCTGAGAAAACCCATACTTCATAAAAAAAAATAGTCAAAAGTCAAGGTGACGCTCACGCCGACTTACTTATTACTAAAATTAATTACCTTTAAAACAGTCGTCAATTCATCACTCAATCCAATCCAAACAAAAGTTATAGAAAACTTTTATTATTAAATTAATTTCTTTACGTAAACAAATTTCAGCCATGACCTTACACAATAATGTCTATTTTACAATGCAAAAACTCAGAAATCAAATCCGCCAAAACCGCGGGAAAGCATCGCGAAACTCGCGAGTCGCCTGCTTGGCGCCGCACATTGAGCGCTATAGCGCTCTTACTCTTTCATGAGAAAGTAATGTATGCATCTGTCCTCGTTGATCGCTCGTTTCGCGTTCGCATTCGTTCGCGATCTCTCGGGCGATCGAAAAGAGCTGAAGAGCGCTAAGAGCGCAAGATCTAACATGAATTGCACTGAACGCAAGAGTGAGTGAGTTTTTTGTAAAGAGCGCGCTCTTTTCATTCGTTCATTCGTGAGTTACCCACCGCTAAACAGAACTAGGTATACCTACACACAGATAGTATTTATTATTCGTTTTAGTTTCAATTGCACTCTACGACCGAATTTAGAATAAGTACATCACAACCAGCGCTACAATTTCTAACCGCTACGCGTGCTACGGCGTAGTCAGCAGCTACAGTGTTAACTAGTAAACTGCTCACGCGACGGCTTACTACGGGCGTAGCTCAACACTTGGCGAGCACAATCGGAGCCGTCATCGCCGTGAGGTTCGCCTTTCGTGCGACCGTTCTCATGAATCGTAATACCCTGCCCTGACCTCCTTCCCGACACACGTAATCATACCAAGCTTTTAGTTAACACTTCGGTGACTTGGACGGAACTGAATCTCATAAAAAGATATAATTTGCGATAGAGTCGTAGTTATTAATTTCACATAAATATCACTAGCGCAGCGCGGAACCTTGCACCTGCTTACGCCTTTGATGAACCTGACGATTACCGATCTGTTTTAAAATTCATGTCCATATCTATGTCTTTATCTCTGCGGAGTAACGCATCTGCGTTTTCCAGAGGAATGTCGATATTTGCGGGGTCATAGGAAATTACAGAGTTTGTGGATGTAGCAATTATTTCAGTATTATATTTTTATACCAATATAAGTGGTTAAGCCCCGGTTTGATGATTAATTCGTCGGCTTCATGAAGTTTTTGTTCCACAATTAGGAGGTAGCCGCGCGTGCCGTGTGCGGTGTGCCCCACTCGCGTGGCCGCTACATTGTTAGCTCCTGATATTAACGAATGGCCAACCCCACGGCTTTCGTGTTGAATTTATTGTTAATTAGAGCCATTTTTATTATATACATTTCGGCGTTTAAAAGCTTTCAACCGAACTGAAGTGGAGATTTTCAAAATATTACTCCGAATTCTAATACTTCATTGTTCGTTAGGCAACAAATAAAATAGTTCACGGTTTTGACCTATTTAATTAAGTAAATTTTAATAAGCGGTTCGTTTGAAGGCGAGCTTGGAGCGCGATAGCCATCGCTCTTGAGCTATGGCCGCGGGAAAGCCAATTAGGTGTTGTTTTTCGTGAGAGCCGGGTCCATCCATCACGGCGCCCCGCCCCCGCCCGTTCCGTTCCGTTGCTCCCCCGCACGCACTATTTACCTAATTATAGAAAAAACGAAATTTATACTCGAAAAAAGCTGTATTTCATTCCGCCTGCATAGTACGTGTCATGACTACAAAATGTAGAGTCGCAGAAAGTAAAACGCCCAGACGTTCCCTACAAAACCGTCGGACCTCATCAGTCCAAATCAATTTAGCAAGTTGCGATAGTATCTCCGTGCCTTCAACTGTCATACCACCTATGGACTATACGTTAAGCAAATAGATCACCCAGCGTAACGAGAACCGTGTTACATAACGCCGAGGTTTAGCGCGGAGTTCATCGAATGTGGCTGGTTGAGCAAATTTCGTCCAGTTTGTAAAGACCGGTGGAGTAAGGATGTTTGGATTGAGAGATGGGTTTATGATGGTTGGTTGTAAGGTTGACATTTGCATGGCGGCACCTGCTTGGCTGCGGTAAGTAGCCGCTCGCTGCCGGCTGCCGGGCGACATGTGCGTCTAATTTGGCGGGAACAACGCGTTCATTACGCCGCGCGCGACGCCCGAGGTGTCGTCGACACCGGCAATTTTACCCATAATTCTATAAATTGCCACACACAAGGAAGCCGGTCGACACGTGACGGGACGACAAACGAAAGACGTGTCAACAATTGACTACGGTGTGAAAAGTGACACCGTCGTCTTTACAAGTATTATGCTAATTCTCATTCCACCTACCTTGAAACTTAAAGTCTGCAACTGCTCATACATATGGACTTACACTCAAAATATGTTACACTACGGCGATTCAAAAATACAGACATTTATCATTTGTCCATTAATTAATATTGTACTTAAAAAAATGAGGTAAATGAATATTATTCAGCAACCGTCCCATTGAATTACTGTGCGCAGTGTGTAATTAAATGTTGACGGATAATTAATATAGTTTTATAAAGTAATGCTACTTGAACATTATTATGAAGAGTCGTAAGTAATAAATACCAAATTAGTAGTACCTAAAGCTATAAGTAATGATAATTACACATCAAAATCATATAACAATTATACGTAATTACTTTAATAAATTCTAGAATTTTACATTAATCCTTACCTTACTTACCATACTTAATTAAAGCTTTGCAAACTATAGGTTACCTTTACTTCTATTATTAAGCCTAAAGTTTATGGGTAGCACTTCACAGAGTATTAACAAGATTCCAAGTTTCGACAGGAACCTTACACACTGTCAAACAACATAAAGCCATGTCAGAAGCCTACTAAAAACAGTGACACCAGGGTTTTTTGGATGTTCGTCTATTTCGGAAGTAGACGACAGAAGTCACAATTAGGAAGTACTGTTTGCATAGTAATAAAATTATGTAAAAAAAACTTTTAAAACAAGCTTTTATTTAAGTGCTCTGAAAAGATGAAAATAAAATTTTAAATGACATTAACCACATTCATTTATGACTTTACAGAAATGAAAATATAATAAAAGCTTGTCGCGATGCCTAGAAGAAACTACCTAATTACAGTTAGGTATGTGCGTACCTTATTACAAAATTTCAATCACAAATTGAAAATTTCGCGACAAGCTTTTATTATATTTTCATTTCTGTAAAGTCATAAATGAATGTGGTTAATGTCATTTAAAATTTTATTTTCATCTTTTCAGAGCACTTAAATAAAAGCTTGTTTTAAAAGTTTTTTTTACATAATTTTATTTTATATTTTTTAGTTTATGTTACGAAAGTTATTGATCAATACGAAAGTCTTTCTATAAAACGGAGAGACCTTCAATAGAAAAACTTAAGGCACGGGGAAAACTAACATTAGGATAAAGTATAATTATCTCTTTTATATTCTATAGAAGTAGGTTGGTACCTACTCCTCCGGCATCCCTAATAGAAGAATTAGCTTGTAATATGTCTTAGTCTTTTCATTTCATTGATAGCGTCATTATTACATGGCCGAGTCCCAGTTAATTTCGAACAGTCTGATTCTTCTATCAGGAGGCCTTCTATTGACGTGACCCTAATTCATGGTGGACCTACCAACTGCCTATCATGAACGAGTTCGTATACAAAATTGCAAGTCCCAGCAGTTGAATATTGAGGAGTTCCATAGTTCGAAGACAACCCTGGATGTAGCGTCTAATTCATGGTGGGCCTACCAACTGTCTATAATAAACGAATTCGTATACAAAATTGCAAGTCCCAGCAGTTGAATATTGAGGAGTTCCATAGTTCGAAGACAACCCTGGATGTAGCGTCTAATTCATGGTAGGCCTACCAACTGCCTATAATAAACGAATTCGTATACAAAATTGCAAGTCCCAGCAGTTGAATATTGAGGAGTTCCATAGTTCGAAGACAACCCTGGATGCAGCGTCTAATTCATGATGGGCCTACCAATTGCCTATAATAAACGAATTCGTATACAAAATTGCAAGTCCCAGCAGTTGAATATTGAGGAGTTCCATAGTTCGAAGACAACCCTGGATGTAGCGTCTAATTCATGGTAGGCCTACCAACTGCCTATAATAAACGAATTCGTATACAAAATTGCAAGTCCCAGCAGTTGAATATTGAGGAGTTCCATAGTTCGAAGACAACCCTGGATGTAGCGTCTAATTCATGGTGGGCCTACCAACTGCCTATAATAAACGAATTCGTATACAAAATTTTGTGTCCCAGCTATAAACCGCTGAGGAGATCTCTCGTACGGAGCCGATCCTGGCAGCAGCATCAAGTCAAATTTATGATTAACATGCATTGTCATCGGTTCTGGACCAACATGCAAAATTTCAACTCAATCGGATACCGAGAAGTGGTTCAAATTAAACTTCCAAGATTTGCGCCGAACAAACATTGTTACTTACTTACTTACTTACTTACTTACATACTTACATACACTGCAAGTTAAATAAAAGCTTTTAAAATAGCTGAGATCACAACCGACATATTTCTTAAATCATCAATCATTTCGCTAACATCTGCCATGTTTGTTTAATGTGATTTCTAAACACATTTTGACAAATTGCTACCGCGAAGAGTGATGATTACACCGCATCATTAAACAACACTCATTTCAGTTGTTTGAGTAGATTTCTGTTTGGATTTCATCAATATATCTAGTACCTACTTCAGTTTTATCTTGGACTAGCGGCCTGCCCAGCGGTTACACCCGCTGATAACCGTTTTCCCGCGGGAATAAGAGATTTTCCCGTATAAAATATACGAAACAAAAAATGGCGTGTATCTTTATGTAGTCCTACTAACAAGAAAATGTGTACAATAGATATACCAAAGACCACTCAGACAATGAAATCTGCCGTAAATAAAGCAATAAAGTTGTTTATACTTACCTCTAAACTATCGCAATAGACTCGGTTAATTAACTAAAAGGCAGTACAGGTTTCAGATTTCATCATCATCTCATCATCATCATTTCAGCCCACATCTACCCACTGCTGAGTTTCAGATTTAAAATGAGCCAATAGATTTTCAAATTTCGTAGCAAATCTACCAACACTGCGCGTAGCATAAAGTTAGGTATAGAATGTAAATAGTTGAATTCTTGTATAAAAGCAACTGACCTGTCCATTCTTGTCCATCTCGTTGTTGGTGAGCTTGACCTTCTCGAAGGAGACGACCTGCTTGCGCAGCTGGTCGCCGGAGAAGGGCGAGTCGGGGTGCGGGTAGAGGCGCGCGGGCGCGGGCGGGTCCGCCTTGCCGGCCACCAGCCAGGAGGAGCGGTGGTAGGCGTAGCGGTAGCGCTTGCCGTCCACCGGCACCACGTCCAGCAGCACGGCGTAGCGCGCCTCCGCGCGGCACCCCGCGAACGACACGCGCACGGTTGGGAACATGCGCCTACAACAAAGGAAATTGCACGTCAATCTAAAGTATACTCAGACATCACATAATTATTTGATACACAAAGTTGTGGATTCTAGATGAGTATGGCCTGAAGACTTACACTATAAGAATGAATAGCCAGTTTGTAACTAATGTTAGTAAATTTAATTATGTTATGAAAAAAACCGTTTAAATGTTTTTTTGCATTTCCTTCATTAAAAAAATATTAAATTCATTATATATTGTAGCAATAAATTTTGCAGATGTTAAGATTTGACACGACTTTACAGCTTTTTAATTAATTTACAAAGTAAGAATTTGAACTAGCATTGGTCGTATTCGTAGACCATCAATGTCTATCAAGGATAATCATCTTTATGAGTCATTAAGACTCTCGTAAAAGTAGATATAAAATTTCCAGCATTTTGTCTTGTCGCGACAAATTATAACAACATAAATGACCACCTAAGAACATTAAGTTTTTAACATTTACGAAATTACACCATATTATAATCCCTTCATTAATGACCACATCAAAGCCAAATATAATAACCAGCCAGTCCCACTTTTTTGGTAAAAGTAATAGAAGGTGCCTAGGAGAGTAAGCAGCTACATTTTTTAAAATCAGATAAAATGAGCACTCAGAAACTTAGAAATTGTAATGCCAATTACAATCTTACTTGGATCTGCGGATTTGGATAATGACCAAAAAATTTATGAATAATAATCAGTCCAAAAACCTCTAGATGGCGTAGATGAGAACCCAAAAGTGCTTCACAAAGAACAGATGCTCGCAATAAAAAAAGATGATTAATGCATCTCCAAAAAAACCGCTCGCGATCCATCCACGGCCGGCGACTTTATAATTATAGGGTGAAGCTGAACTAGGAAATCAAACAAATATGATGTATACGGTTTTAATGTACCCCTAAATGGGCTGAAGCGCTTCCTGCCGGCCGAAAGCGATAACATCTCACCATCGCTTATTTATACCCAAAATATTTCTAATAACCTTTTTTAGAAGGAACTTTTTGATGCTTAAACGGCAGTTTTGTAATTCTGAAGGCCAAACAAGTAGTTTGAGGCTTGTCAGGTTAGATACCTATCCGTTGGGTTAATTTGTTCGACGGGACAGTGATCGTCGCATTATTAGTAGTTTTTTCCGTTAATAGTCATGTTTGACCGACAGAAAGAGTGTTATTCTATGCGACTTCAAAAGCATCTATGTTTTTAAATTACTTTTTATTACAAGGACATTCATTATCAAGGCCTTATAATAATATTATTACGCTACAATTTATTATTTACTTTATTATTTTAAAAGGTATCAGGTACCTACAGCAAGGAATTTATTATTGAATTATATAAGAGCGTGCAAGCTATAAAACCCAGGAGTGAAAGAAAGAAATATAAGCATCCATAAAACACGGGTGCGGTGTCAACCATGCCATATGAAAAGTATGGTAATATTTATAGAAGAGACCTATAAAACTCTCGGGAGTCGTTCACTTTTTAGACCCACTGCCAATGAAACCTAGTGGGTCTATTTGGTAACATTACATTTAACCTGCTACTTGTCGCAAATTACGCCTGCTGCTGACAAAATCTGGTAATTGTTGGTATACTTAAGACGTAAAGAATTTTTTTTTTTTCATTTTTGTGATTGTTAATTTTTTTTACTGTTGATATGCGGACTGTGATTTGTACCGAACGTCACCCAATTTTCACAGCGGGTCTAATCGTTCAGTAGGTAAAATGCCCGCTGGGTCTAATCTGCAGTGGGTCTAATAAGGTAAAGGACTCATTCTCGGAGGCTGTTGACGATAAAGCATGTGGCTCGTTCCGTAAGCACTGGTCATAAATAAATCGCATTAAGGTGCGTTTTGAATGGTAGTTCCGTATCGCGGGATCGGCGGGCTTCACAATACGTCGGTGTCGCGTTTACGAGTGTACCTTTAGAGCTAGAGGCTGGTTTACTAGGGTTACCTATAACTTAGATACCTTCAGATGATAAATAATTTAGTTCGGCATCTATCACTCAGTGCTTACTCCAAGTATCATTGGGCTCACCACACAGGCGGATTGGCAAGCTTATTGCAAGATGTAAGTATATTTAGGTACATTGCCTTGAGTAACTTTTTTTGTCACTATACATTTGCTCTGCTCAAATTTTACTCAAAAAGAATAAAATATTTTTAAGTCACCTCGACGTTCAATTTAAAACAAATATCAAGAATACTTTATTTTCAAAAGCATATTACAAGATAGAAAATTACCCTAAAGAAAAAGATGTCAGTAGCAACAGTTGCTCCAACACACTGTATGAGGTATGTTTAAATAGATCATATTTAAACATGAATTTGACATAGGTTTAATGAATTAGACATTAAACTTTGACATGTATTTATTTACATTTCTGTAAATTTACTATTATTTTTTTATGTATTATGTTATGTAGACTGTGACCTCTGAAAAAAAAATTATAATTCCTACTTATATATAAATGATTTTAATTAAATTTTTGTTTATTCGGATTTTTATGTGGAACGGTACTGGACTTCTGAATGTAGGTATTTCTTTAAGGTGGTAGCCCTACGTACCTCGGCGTGCTAGTGTCGCCACCCACAGCGGCCAAGTAATGAGGTATTATCCATCATGGATAACAATCGATACGATTAGTAAGTAATACTAAAACTGCAACGACCTCATCCCTTGTTTTACCAAATTTAAAGAAAAGAAAAAATAATTTCCAAGTAAATACTTAAATACTGCAGTGAGTAACGAAAAGGGTATAACAAGCCCAAAGGAGGTAAATGTACTTATTAAACTAAACAGCTTTCCCCGTTGAACATGGGTTGGAATATAAAAAAATATATATTTGGAGATTCCATACAAAGTTTCCGATCAGCTGGGCAGCTATTTAATTTACTATGGGAGGTCCTTTTTTTTAACATGTAGTCTCATAGGGAAAGTGGTTCAGTTTCATGAGTACCTTGACCTACTTGTTATACCCTTTTTGTTAGTCTTTATATGTATAAATAAAATACATAAACTACTTATTACGTTATAGTTTACAATAAAAAAAATTTGGAAAACAACCTTTGCTCCTTTTGGATTTTCACGTCTGTAGGTAGATTTATTTGTACAAGTCATCAAGCAAATTAGTTAGGACTATCTGCTTTAAATCAAGTCTATCACAGATTGATCACTGGAATGGAAGCCTTAATGACTGTGTTCATAGTTTATTAGGTGTAGATACGTTAAAAGCAAAAAGCTGTAAAACACAGAATATTTACGATCTGTAGCCACCATTTTAATTTATATGGGTAATATAAATCTAATAACTCATTTTATCCGTGCATTCATATTGTGGATAGTTTTTTTTTTTAATCTTTATTTAAGGAGTTTTGTCAGATAATACGTAATTGTACGTAGGTTCACTTGTACCACTACTTTCTTTCCATGAATATCTCTTTTATTTTGTAATTTAAATTGATATAATTGTTATAAATAGGTATGAACAATGTCATTGTATTGCTACAATTATTTATTAAATGAAAATTTTAAGTTTGTTAGAATTTTATACATACATACATAAATCACGCCTATATCCCTTACGGGGTAGGCAGAGCGTTAACGGCCGTAAAACGGATATTAACACCACGTCTGACAAAAGCTTGAGGGTAAATCAGATAACTGTGTATCACTATAGTGACAGGTTGTCAGACCATCGCCTAAAATTGCAATACACATCCCTCGAGTCCCTTAGTCGGCTCTTACGACACCCATGGGTAAGAAATGGGGTGATGCTATTCTAAGCCGGCAATCACACGGCGGAGAATTAATTAGAATTTTATAGACTTGATTAAATTATAATTAAATTAGAATTTTATAGACTTGATTTTATGATCGATAAAAATTTTCCGATTGTATTTGTCATTTACTAGTCTTGTTTTGTAAGTTTACATATTTATGTAATTATTTATTCTATTGACGATCATTATTATCCTTGCCATTTTTATCTAATTTTAAATAATTTGTAATTGTGAAATTGACATTATGAATGTAATAAATCTCATCTAGTCTAATCTACTACAATAATGGCGGTTTTAGAAATACGCGTGTTCAACGCGGGGACAATTATGTACTAACTTAGGTACACGTGCACAACACCGCGTACGTCTGAACCCGCCCTAAGTTATCCCAGAAACTTTTTAAAAGATAAAAGGAAATCGTTTTCGTGGACTCAAATTACCAAATGCTGGCATTAACAAAACAGGTACTTTCCCAACTAAGCCGCTGAAAGCATTTGATAGGTATTCTAAAAAGTTATATTTGTCATTAATTCCAGTCAACAATTTAACAAGTCCTCGCAACACGAAAAGCTACGTAAAGTTTTAACGAGCTATAAAGATTTGAAAGTTGGACTGGGCCTTATTTCTCCTCTCGGCCTTATTTAAGACGAGTGTAGCCGTCAACGACCTCGGCAGTGGCGCCATTTCTCAAAAAGAAAAAACTTTATACAAACAAACTATCAGAATGTCCGTTGCGTAACTTTTTAGTATTATCCTTAATTAAAATTAGAACCTGCCAACGCAATGAAATATTCGCTGCAATTAGAGTTATGGAAAAAAGTGTCTAAAAATGGTCACTTTTAGTATTAATTGTCATAACTTGAATTTCAGCGAATATTTTATTGGGTTTGCAGGTTCTAATTTTACCTAAGGATAATAGGTGCTAAAAACTTGACCAACGGACATTCTGATTGCTTGTATAAAGAGTTTTTTTTTTGTGAAGTGGCGCCACTGTCGAGGTCGTTCACGCGACATTGCGGAGTTATAATTTGTGAACGGCAGGTAAGTGTCAAACAAAGTTTACTTAACAATTTTGATTATGTATTATCATATAAATAAAATGCTACAGTCCAGAATTAAAACGGTAAAACGAATGATATTGTAAATAATTTGGCGCTTGACAAATCTCTACCAATACTAGATATTTTTAAAAGCTGTATGAAATAAGTACTAGAACAGATTGATTTCTTAAATAGGCAACTGGATGTACTGCTAATAGTACCTTTGTAACCTTTATGTTCTTCGGGTCGTTGGACGACTCGGTGTCCCACACGAAAAGAGAGAGAGAGAGAGACCTTTATGACATCAATATCAAGAGGGATGGTGTGGCGCAGTGGTAATGCGACTGCCTGCGACGCAAAGGTTCCGGGTTTAAATCCTAATCGGCCACTTACAAAGTTGATATTGTCACTTTATGTATTTGTTTCCAGTCCGGTTAGGACATTGCAGGCTGAACCAGTTGATTGTCTGAAAAAAAGATGGTTCCGTGCTTCGGAGGGCACGCGGACCCAGTTGCTGTCTATCATTACTTAGACGGTGGTCGTAACACAACCAGCAGTAGTAGGAGGTAAAAAAACTGACACCAGGGTTCATCTGGGTTATTCGTCGACTCACCGGCGAACCCACACAAAAAGAAGGAGCCATCAATTTCTACATATAAGCAAAAACACTACTTTACCTACATACTTATTTGTTGTTTGGTTAACATACGACAATAATTACATAAAAGAGAAAACATGGCATTTTCAAGCCCCTTCTTTATACTGATTAATTTGATCGTCATACATAAAAATGATATCATAATTATTCCCTAGGTAATGACATTGCATCAATTACCATTTCTGTAATGCCCTGCTTATGAAGCATTTACATTTGTAACTGCGCACTCATAAACTTAATGATCAGACTATAAAAAAAACTCAATTAAGTACTATATTCAAACGGGGTATGCAATGTATTGACTGCGTTATCGTTGTACATGTAAAGAAAGTAATAAAAATAATAGAGGAGAAAGAAATGTAACAAGCAATAATAAATAAATAAAAAACACGACTGCTTTCTGAGATTAAAGCCCATGTAACACTCGGGATAATGTAAGGATTCTTCCGACACAATTCAAATGAAATTTTAATTAGGGTATTATTTAAGGGCAAAGTAAATGTCTGATTATAGGCCAATTTCCATCGACCTTCCTTCCAGAAATTTTTAATTGCAGTCAACCACTTAGTTCCATAAGATAAAAGTCAGGCTTGCGGGGTAGGCAAGTCCCAGAAACATTTCAGAGTGATTCAGAAAATAGTGTATCGCCTTAGTGGTTGCCAACCTATCTCCTAGAACTGCAAGACACATGTACCCCTGGAGTCCCTTAGTCGCTTCTTACGATACCCACAGGAAAGAAATAAGTAGGGTGATGCGAAGCCGACATCACACGGCAAATATTATTTTAAATAATTACATTTACATTGCATTTGGCTGTGTAACATCAAGACGGATGAAAGGAGGCTAATTTCCGTGGGTGAGTGTGCCAATTGTGGACAACCACTTCCGTCCCAGCCAGTGCCTGAGTGCCCGAGCTCCACTGGGCCTTGTTACCCTCACTTCCTCAATACCAATTAACCCGTATTTACTTTGCATAATGGCTTCTTTTGGGTTAAACAAATAATGAGACCAATTTGAATTACTTAAGGCTGTTTTGGTCTTATGTTCCATTTGTTTTTGACAGTCTTTTTTTTTATAAAACATAAGTTTGTGTTCTTCTTTTTACTTTTTTTACTGGCCACGCGTGTATGTTACGTTATCTATGTTAATTATTACATTAACACCAACTGCAGAAGATATTTGTTATTTTTTTTTATTATTTTAGCTTTAGTAAACTGCTGAAATAATTAAGATATATTTGGGATCCACCATTATCAGGAACACACATTTTGATTAACAGATTCTATATTATTATAGTATTGTAAACACAGGCGCAACTGTCGTAATGTTTAACCCGGGTGAGCACCTGCTGCCGGGTGAGCTCCTGCCCGGGTGAGCTCCTGCCCGGGTGAGCTCCTGCCCGGGTGAGCTCCTGTTCCGGGTGAGCTCCTGCTCCCCACCATACAGTCATGTGTAGATTTAAAAAGCCCCGGGGTTAAAATCATAGAGTCCAGAATTAAAAAAGGAAAAAAAACGTAACGTTTAACCTACTCAAATAAATATTTATTCAAACACGTACACACTATACATGTCTATGACTAACTAGTCTATGACAAAGTGTGACGTCAAAATAACTTACTGCTCGCGATTTAATTGACCTTTATTAAATGGCTTATACATGAGCAAAGCAACCTATCAAGTCAGAAGCGTATTAATTATTATTGTCAACAGTTTTTCTGGGCAGTGCTAGACAAACAGAGAAATGACGGCGCAGTTATCATTGCTGTTTTTCTAAAGACCTAGTACAAGCTTTTTCATACTGACGAAGAACTGGAAACGATTTTCATACAGCAAAGGTATCGCAATTATAATTTTAAAGTTAAGGTTCGAGCACATGATAGATTTTACTGTTAATATTGTAAAGAAGATTACAAACTTGAATTACTTGCACAAATTAAAATTTATAAGATTGCGGTGTTGAGTAGATAGAAATATTTTTTGGTCTACTCCGGCCCAGAATCAAGCTCGATATTTTCATGAAGTTTCTTAGAATTAGCGAACACTATGAATGTTTTATAAGTATGTGCTATATGTTTGATAGATGTGATTGAAATTTAAGAATGCGGTTAGATTCTTGGATGGAAAGCTACTTACAATGATTGATAATGTGAATAAGTCCTAGGTTGCGTTGCGTGCAGGGCCCTAAGCAAACGTTTCATCATTTGCTGCTTATCTAGATAGCAATTGCTACAACCGCCTTTTTGTTACAATTACATGAAAAATATCCATTCCCGTTTAACACTGCGAATTAATTGGTTCCCGATAGAGAACAAGAAAAAGTTAATAGGGACAAATTCTTCGAGAGCTTGAGCTTCGGTTATTTTTAACAAAGTTAACTTAATTAACCAGCTGATTATAATCTCATTATTGTGATTATAATATACTTACTTACTGTAACATGGCTTCATTATGGAGATACGTGCGGGAAATACTGAATGTAGGGTAAAGAATGTGGATTATAAAAATAGCAAAACGGCTAGACATGAATTATTATTTACAACCGCAAAGGTGTTAGGTCAGTCAACGTGTTAACTTGTAAATTCACACAGTCATCGACCGTAAATATACCAACATATATCATTATAAATATTTTAAAAAAACTATGAGACATTATCCAGAGCTTTTTAAATGGTCTGGTAGGAATTTTATTGTGTAGCTTTCAAATCAATTTGCCAGGGGTACCAAGTACTGTTGAGATTTTTTAATACAAATATAATAAAGCATAAATTGTTTTAGGTAGGTAATCCTTTCTTGTTATTACAAGTTTTTCTGCCTTATTGAACACTCTGTACGCCATACCTTTTAATAATATTCTTGTATAATTATGGCGGGCTTTTGTAGATAATAATTTTGTCTAACTCTTAGGGCTTAGGTTGACAACTTTCTAGTTTTCTTGCCATAAGCCTTGTTATGAACCATTATCATTTATGTGAAAGCAATCAAAACTTTCACAAGTAGGTATTAAAGAGAAATTTAAAGATTGATAACTTATGCTAAATATGGTCCCTTAAAGTCACCGCAGTTTATTACTAATAAAATTCACAGTAACTTCACAATATACCGTAAACCTGTCATGTATCGGATAGCACTCACTAACTTTTTAACCGACAACACAAAAGAGGAGGTAATTAATTTATCGGGGACTGAAATTTTTCTCTTATGTATTTTCAAGGACTACTCTAATATCCGAGACTGATTTAGAAACACAGGTCAGAAACTGATGAGAAACTCGTGAATAAATGGTGGGAACTCTTCAAATTCATAGGCGCAGAACAGTTGAAGTCGGTTCCAAATAATGTTTAATTTTGAATATTATCGCCCGGCCAGAATTATAACAGGATACTGGACGATGTAATGACACAGGTTATGCACCAATAATGATACCACCGATTATGCATGACATTTACGGTTAATAATAAAAGGTGAAGAATGTGTGTTGAAGAGATGGAAGGAATATTTTGAAAGCTTGTTTGAAAAAGAAGAAGTACAAGAGGTGAACATACATGAAGAAAATGACAGTGAAAACGAAAGCGAGATTGAAATGGATGAGATTATGAAAGCTCTGAAAAGTATGAAATCTGGTAAGGCTGCAGGGTATGATAGAGTATCGGTTGAAATGCTGAAGGCTGGCGAAGGCGTAGCAGCTAGTCAGCTGTACCTCCTTTTTAACCTTTGTTGGCGAAGCGGTCGAGTGCCAAGTGATTGGTGCAAGGCTGTAATAGTGCCATTATACAAAGGAAAAGGGTCACAGCTAGACTGTAAAAATTACCGCGGTATAAGCCTTCTCAGCATCGTCGGTAAACTGTATGCAAGGGTACTGATTGAAAGAGTTGTGAAAGAAACTGATGAGAAAGTCTGGGATGCTCAAGCGGGATTTCGAAAGGGGATGGGATGTACGGATCAGGTCTTTTCCTTGCGGTGCATAGCAGAAAAGTTTTTGGCTAAGAACCAAAAAGTCTTTTGCACATTCGTGGATCTGGAAAAGGCCTATGATAGAGTTCTGAGGAATGAATTGTGGTCGGCACTATCTGTGCATGGGGTGAGCAGCATCTTGGTACGAGCACTGAAATCCTTATATAAGGATTCCAGTGCTTGTGTCAGGATTAACGGGGCCTACACTGAGCTGTTTAACATCGAGAAAGGTGTTAGACAGGGATGTGTTGCGTCACCATGGCTGTTCAACCTATTCATGGATAGTTGTTTGACAGATTTGAAAGAGTGTGAAAATGGACTGAGAATGAATGGGTTACTCGTCAAATGTCTTCTCTATGCTGATGACCAAGTTATCCTTGCGTCGTCGGCTGAAGAGTTGCAGAAGATGGTAACAATTATGAATGAGGCTTTGAAAAAGAAAGGAATGAAAGTGAATGTAAGTAAGACGAAATCAATGGTTTTTGAAAAAGAAGAAGGTATGACGGAGTGTAACATTATGATAGAAGAAGAGAGGGTGGAGCAAGTGAAAGAGTTTGTATATTTGGGATCGAAGTTTACATCAGATGGAAAGTGTGAAAGTGATATTGAAAGGAGGGTAAATGCCGGCAACATGGTGAATGGAGCGTTGCATGCCTTTATGAATAGCCAGACAGTGTCTAATAAGGCACGTCTGGCTGTGCATAGAGGAGTGTTAGTTCCAACACTTATGTATGGGAGTGAAAGTTGGGTATGGCAGAAAAAGCATGAAAGTAGAATAAATGCGGTAGAAATGAGAGCGCTAAGAAGTATGATTGGAGTGAAATTGAGTGACAGGATAAGGAACAGTGTGATTAGAGAACGTTGCGGTATAAAAGAAGACGTAGTGACTGGTATAGAAAAAGGAATGCTGAGATGGTTTGGTCACATTGAGAGAATGAATGAAAGAAGATTAACGAAACAGGTGTATATGGCGAGTGTGGATGGGAACGTTGGAAGGGGAAGACCAAGACGCACGTACTTGGATCAGATCGGGGACGTCCTAAAGAAAGGTCAGGTCAAGAGTACCCTAAACCGACGAGCATGTATGAACAGATTGATGCATGTTGAAGAAGCGAAAGAGGTATGTCAGGATCGTAGCAAGTGGAAAGATGTAGTCTCTGCCTACCCCTATGGGAAAGAGGCGTGATTATGTGTGTGTGTGTGTTTACGGTTAATTATCGACAATTTACGCTTTTAATATCGGCTGGTGTGCTTCAAGGTGTGAACTAGTGCGAACAAGATTTCTATACAACGATCGGCGGCATGAAAAGTTCGCGTAGCGGAATTAGTGTCAGTTCACACCGCACGTGCGTCGCGTGCGCCGTCAGCTGTCGCTCCAACGTCTCGTTACGTCGCCACGCGGCACCACAGCGCGCGGCTGAACATAATCTCCTCATTCAAAACAAATATCCGGTTACTTTATAAAAATACTAACAGAAAACTGCAATTTGTACAGAGATAGAGTATCAACGAACCGATTTATAAACAAGCTGATTAAAGCTAGGGAAACTAGAGCCAGCGCGATGTTAACGACAACTGATCACCGCATTTATATGCGCGATAGTTTGCACGTATGACATTAAGCGCCTCAGCCAGATGCTGCTGTGGCTAAAACGTTTATTAAGTCACGTCCTTTTTGAATATTTTGAAAAATATATTTATGTAAAATGTGTGGGATGGATGATACAATAAGATGACACAATACCCTGGCGACCGCGATCGTACGGGTCGACGGTCGACCGACTCCCGGCGGCGCGAGCGCCACGCGAGCCGTCATCTGTCAGACCGCCATTTTAATTCCTCTTTAAATTATACAAATTGACATTTGACATGTTTTGTCGTCTCCCGGGTAATCGTGCGAAATGGAACTCTCATTTTATTACTTTTGCGAGCTGGAAGAGGGTCTTCGTGTCGGTATCTCGTCATTCGATCTCATTTTATGTTTTCTTTTTGTTGGCTACCCATATTGTGGAACCCTGCATGGCCTTTGCAACGGGAGCCAGACTTAATGAGAAATAGGTACCTCCAGTGTGCAAATGTCCTAAGATAAGTTATCTCGTGGACAGGTATTAATCGTTCACAATTACATGTGTACTTAACAGATAAATGAGTCTTGTTCATCAGCAAGATTTCAATTTTATGATGTCGTTATAAAATGAAAAATAATGGAGACATAAATATAGTGAAAAGTGACGTTTTGTTAACGACCTCGGAGCAATGTGGATAAGTAGCGTCTCCGCAGGGCGCCGCACTAAAGAAAAACGTTTTGCTAATTAAAAATTCTTTGTTTTTTATTATATTTTATTCCGCGCAATGAAATTGTAGCTATGCCAGAAATGTTTAATTATTTGAGTACACGCTAATTTACAGCGGCCGAGAGGTATTTAGGCGTATGTGTTTGAATTCCTTATTAATTGGGTATTGCCTGTTTTACATAATTAGGAAATTATGTGGTTATGGGAGTCAAATTTCTACAAGAACAGGCCATCAAACGCCAGCGGGTGACTTGACGAGCTGAATAAATTATTATTCTAAATTGCGAGACGTTAAAATAATTACTACATAATAATTTAGCTTATCAATATGCCGTAAGTTACACATAATAAAATATAATTATTATTGCTGCTGGGAAATTACGTAACTAGTATTCGAACGTAAATTATTATGAATAATGAATAAAATTTTAAGTATTGGACCGGGTCCAACGTGATAGTATTTAGGTAAATATTAGTAATTTACCTGTGTCCCGACGTTTCAACACAGTTTCATGTATTGTGGTCGCGGGTTGTCAGTCAACCCGGTCTAATACTTAGAATGAGTGAAAGTGATCGCGAGTGCTTAAAAAGTTATATGAATAAAATTGTTATTATTTGCCTTTGCATGGCTGAGTACTATCAGCAGCTTCTCGACTTACCCAAATAACGGATCATCATACTTACTGGTCTTTAGAACAATTCGACAAATCTGGTGCGTTTAGATGTTAATTATTATGCGCCGAGAGGTAGGTGCTTAGTTTTGGTTTTGTCAAACACCTAAGCGTTAAGCATCACAAAAGTGCTTAATTAATAAAACATTTATTTATGAGGCTTTATTTTGAAAAAATGTCCAATAAAATAATTACAACATAGGGCATAGTGTAAAGCCGTGGAAGCCTTGCCAGTCGAATAGTAAAAATGGTGGTGGTGTGGATGATTTAAGAGTGCACATTAAATGTTTTACGGCATACCTACGAAAGCCCTTGTGGTGTAATTTTATGTTTTAATGACGGGTAGGATAAACTTCTTTCATTTCTAAATCACTATTTAGGCGGTTCTCCCACTTGTCTGTCGTCTGTCACTGCGTATTTTAACGCACCGTAACGCATACATCTGTCACACGAAAGAAAATTGCGAATTTCGATATTATTCTCATACAAGTACGGCTACGGTGTGTTACGTTGCGTTAAAAATACGCAACGACGGACAACAAGTGGAAGAACCGCCTTAACCATGGTCACTTGTCATAGAAAGTTAAGTATCTATTATGAATTAGCAAAAAAGTGTTTGTTCTAATGTAACGGCTGGTGAGGAGAGGAGCTAAGCTGGCGAGATGAGCAGTGTAAAGCGAAGTGGTGTGGAGCGATGTAATACAAAGAGGTGAGGTGTGGTGAGGTGCGGAGGCGAGGTGAGCATAGACATTTGTGTCTATGGAGGAGAGGAGGCGAGGAGAGCATAGAGAAGTGTCAAAAATGACATTACATTTGAATTTGGAGTTCAGTGTGACAGCGGCGTTTTTCACTTTTTTGTAAAATTGAGAAATTGAATTGGAAAATATTATTCGAATATAAAGCATTGTGATTCCAAGAAACTCTTTTATTTGCCAAAATATCCTGACGATAATATTCAGAAGCGGGATGATTCCAAGTCCATTATGAAGAGAACTCTGCAGGGAGGTTCAGGCGAGAAACCTAGACGGTATGTACGACAAAAGAAGAAGCCAGGAAATGTTTGTCATGACCAGATTTGGAAAACTTTATCACAAAAACGCTGGGAACAGCTATTTAAATTATGTTAAATGAAGAAGACAGTCAGTACCGAATTGAATTCCATTGATAATTTCAACACCGCTCAACTTATTCTTGATTTTCACCCGGATGACCAGAATATGAATATTCAGAGTTGGATTAAGGAAATTGAACAACTGGGGGAAATTACCTACAGCTGGAGGAATGATTATACGAAACTTCTAACATTTAATCGAAGCTGAAAGGTCAGGCACGCATTTGGGTTAAAAGACTTGAATCTTATTGAAGCAAAAGGGTGTAAACGTAGACTTGACAGCTGATAGAGATGAATGGAAGAAAAAACATGTTGCGCCGACACCATATAAATTAGGATAAGGGCTGGCAGATGATCATGATGATGAGACTTGAATTTCAATCTTATGAACATACATGGCAGGAGTGGTAAACAAGTCATTTTGGAAGAGATGATGCAAGGTAAGAAATTGACCAGTAAAAGTATGACTATATACTGCCAAGAGAAGTTGGTTCTGAGCTATCGATGTCTGCAAAGTGAACAGGCAGCGGTGTCTTGTATAATACGGGGTTTACCCGACGAGCTGCAAGCTAATGCTCAAGCATTTTAATGTTCGACGCCAGACAAAGTATATGAAAGATACTTGTCAGCTTTTGATCATTATCAATCCGATCAAGTTTTCAACTTCCAAGAAGCAAGAAGGGTTGACGAATATTTGAAATTGACACCTTTGAGAAATTTTGATGACGTAGATGCTGTGATTTAGTGCCTGGTGATGGAGTACAGGTAGCTGAAGACAAGGGAATAGCTTAGTAAATGTGGCTGTAGGATGCACGCCGCAAGGAGACGTGTGTGCAAGATATAGACAGCACAGCAATAGCTGTATGCACTATGCTAGTATGTTCTATTATTCACGATGGAGAAGGATACTTGAAAGTGTGTAAAATGGCATGTTGAGCAGCGTGCCATATACCGGATCGAGGGCGACATGACAACTCGAGCCGAGCAATGTGTTTTTGAGGTGAGCGGGGATTTTTAATTACTGCGGTAAGGGGGAAAAGGTGCAGACGACAAGCGATAGATAAGCAAGAGATTAGTAGGATCTTTAACAAAATTTGCTACTTTAGTAAATACAGTCTGCAAAGATAGGGTAGCATCATAATACAGTCGGCAAGGAGATAGGGTATCAACCTAAGCTAGCTAAGATAAATGTAATGTGTAAATATGGCGGGTGACAGGAGTCATGCCAATAGGCAGAATGGAGCGTTCCAGGCGGAGGCGGGATAAGGGTAGCTACCCTGCCTGGCCGGGTGTTGTGGCCAGGGGACCTACTGGTCCACCTGGATAGAATTGGAAGTTGTATATATGCGTAGCCCGGTGAAACTCCTCGATACCGCGTTTCAGGCTCTTTGTTCTGTCACGTGGCGCCATCTTGCAGATATGTTGGAATTTCTGTTGCGTCTTGCTTGCTCGTGAACCACTTTGAGTGAGCTTCTTGTCGTAGCTCCCAGAGGTCGCTACAAATACAAGCAGTCGTTTCTCTTTAATTATCTTTCCCTATCTAAAAACTTCGCTTTGGCTGCGCTGTGGTGATATAGCATGTAGTGGATTAAAGTGATGGATGAGGAGGTCGTAACTGGGGATGATCTTATTTATCTGCTGTAAATTAACGATTTTTCTTGCGCCAATTGCGGTGCAATTGGTTTCAGGATGGCCGACTGTAACGGCTGGTGAGGAGAGGAGCTAAGCTGGCGAGATGAGCAGTGTAAAGCGAAGTGGTGTGGAGCGATGTAATACAAAGAGGTGAGGTGTGGTGAGGTGCGGAGGCGAGGTGAGCATAGACATTTGTGTCTATGGAGGAGAGGAGGCGAGGAGAGCATAGAGAAGTGTCAAAAATGACATTACATTTGAATTTGGAGTTCAGTGTGACAGCGGCGTTTTTCACTTTTTTGTAAAATTGAGAAATTGAATTGGAAAATATTATTCGATTATAAAGCATTGTGATTCCAAGAAACTCTTTTATTTGCCAAAATATCCTGACGATAATAGTTAGAATATTAAAAATATATCACTTGGAAAATAAATTACTTGAATATGATACCTAAATGAAAATAAATAACAAACTTTAGGAGTCACTGATCTTATCAACCAATCTACAAAAATAAAGTCATACTTAGTTAAGATATGAGAGATTTTTTACCGATTTACTACGTATATTTCTGGGTAGAAATAAAATAAGATTACAATTTTATTATCCTAAAAATATCAATTCTTAAATATGAATTACTAAACAATCCAATGAAGCTCAGTGATCTAATTCCAAAAATAAGGCAACAATTATAAAACTGTTAATTTTAACAAGGTGGTTTATTATCTGAGGAATCTGACGATGGATTTTATGGCACTTCCGGCGGAACCCTCTGGCAATAAAACCTTAACTACAACCTACTTTTGCCTTGTCTGCTTGACCACGCCAACTTGACCTTTTTGAAAGCGCAACATTCATTGCCCTAAATCAACCCACCCCCAGTTTTCGAAGAGTTACCTCTTGACAAGACATTTAAATTCAGAATGACCCCATATAACTTTATAAGATCATAAAAAGTTGTAAAAAAACGCAATAAACTTGCTGTACATTTCGATATTAGCTGTTATAAATAAAGACAAAGTAGTGCTGTTGAAAACACCATGTTGAGTTCAATTCACAAGTTGTATATATATACCTTCTAGAAAACTGTACAAAAACGTTAATCGTGAGCAGTTTTTTGCAGCATACTAATGTGGCATCTAAAAACCTGATAAGTATAACTAGGTATCGCCTTATAAAGTCTGTGATGAATTCCCTTTCTAGTCTGGAATAGGTAATATGGCTCATCCATCCTTATGGAACATAAGTTAGTGCACCAAATTTCAAAAATGGATAAAAGGTTGTTCAGTTTCATCAGCAGATTTACGTTTTGATCAAATTTCAGCATTATACGTCTTATATTGAGTTTGTGTTCTATCAGTAAGTAAAGATCAAAAGCTACCGAAACGTGACGATAAGCAATATGAAGTGCATATATCAGTGACATTAAACGATTAAATGAGACCAACGCGATCCATTTTAATATTGCCTTAAACAAAACATACATTTCATTTACCAATATTAGTATAGATAGCCATAGACTGTGGAATTGGTGGCTATCGGCTATCGATCAGACTCGCGCGGGCCATGGTGACAATAGGCGGCGCGGTTACGACACCCGCGCGGCACGCCCATCAACACCCGCATTGATTTATCTATCAATCAGTACACAGGCTATTATAGGAATTAGGTTTTTAATGTGCACGCGTTCGAGTTACGTGACTACGAGGAAATTGAATGTATAATGCTAGATATAGATATGGAGGTATAATGCTAGATGTAGAGGTAGATATAGAAGGCAAATGATAAGTCAGTTGAAAAGGAGAACTGAGTATAAATAGGTACATAAAAACTGACTGATAGTTCTTGAAACCTCATTATATTTTATCATCATAACGTTATCTGAAATCAACAGTGAATTAAGAAGAAAGCAGTGTACTATTCAATATCCTTTCCTTTTTTATATCACAGCCGAAAAGTAGGGTAGGTACTTATTGCCATCGCTATCACTCCGATCGAAAAACTTACCAAATACCTTATCATAAAAAATTTGAATATCGGAAAGCAAATAAAAACTATGAAACTGTTGATCATAAACTAAATAATGAAATCATAGAATCACGCGTAATTGTAATGAGGAAACACATCTCGGATCCGTAATCTATAATTTCCACCGCGCGCCGTACAATTTTCACAGAAGCAAAAACGTGAAATCGCAATAAAAAGACAATATTATTGTCGGGAAACAAACAATTATATCCGTTTTAACATGCTAGATAAAACGATGATTGCCCACGGTGCGCAGTAAATCAATCGGGGATATACAATTAAACAATTTCACATGGATATGATCGATTCGCGTGTCTTGCCTGGTGTTCTACCATGTCTGGTTGCCGGTTTCATGCATGTTAGTTCTGTGGTTTCTATCGATAATTACCTGTGGTGTTTCTATTGATGGTGTAGGTGCACGTTTTCTGCATATGATATAGGTTTTTGTTAACAATATACGCTATACAATGTGTGGCCCACAACAGGGTCAAATATTTTACAGGGTGGATATACTTATGAAACTGAACAACTTTTCTTATTGAACAAAGGTCGAATTATTAAAAAATAAATTGGACCTCGCATACAAACTGACTTTGTCGGCTCGTAGGTACATTTTGTATAGCACGTCCATTTTTTATATTTCAACGAATGATCCTTGGGAAAAGTTGTTCAGTTTCATGGGTAATTTCGCCCTGTAAAATATTTATCCTTGTTGTTGGCCACATTCTGTATACATTGTTTGCATTTAATTTTAGTTCAGTCAATTATAAACATGCATATTTTTATTTAGTCACTAGACTGGCACCTACTTCTTCACAAAACTGCAACCGGTCATTAATAAGTAGATCTTTTATTGTGCCGCGGTGTAATCAGCCGGTTCCTGCTCCGGTGATTATTGCGTGTATCGAGCTGCGCCCGCGTCGGACGAAGCTCGACTTGCGAGTTGCGACCTATCACGTAGAGAGGCGGATGTTGGATGTAAAAAATATGAACCTACCTATAATCGGCGACGCTATGTCTGATGGCGACTGGTGCGTGTTGGTAGTTTTAGTTTTTTTCAGCTTGAGAGCTTTATTTTGTACGACCTATCGCCGCGTGTATTGAACTGCGTACGCGCCGAACATAGTGCGACCTTCCACGTAGAGAGGCGGAGGTTCGCTGAAAAAATGGTAGGTGCGTTCCTATAATCGGCGCGGCGACGCCATGTCTACTGGAAACTTATGGGTTGTTTATTCTAGATTTAGAATACGCATGTTTAGGTACTGTCAGCCAGGTAAGTCAGGGGATACACAACCTAACTGCCTGCCCGGTAGCTAGGTCTGGTATACGGGTATGCGACCCCGGCTTCCCGAGCTACTACAATCTCAAACCTAGTCCTCCGAGGCAGTAGTATCCTTTCACCTTGTTTTCCCTTCCACGTCATAACTTCCTTTCTTACTCCTTCTTCCTACCCAGTTCCTTTCTCCTTCCCTCTCCGCCAATCCAAGGTCTGCCGCGCCGACGGATGCATAGCTAGGGGCGTGCCTAGCTTAGCGTGCCGATTTGCCCTGGGACCGGGTGACCCCAGATTACGGCTTACCTTGTCCTGGCATGCGGGGCTCTGCCAGGATCGACATATTAATTCCCTTGCTACTCGTGGGAACGCTATGATTTCTTTATCTAACCCAAATCAAAATGGCGGCGATGTAGGAGTTCGCGACTCATCACGTCTCGTTTCTATCGGGAGCGGAACGCGGCCTACGGAAAGCCGCTTTGCTACGATGAATGTTAGAGGAGGAATGGCAGATAAAGTAGACGAGGTATGTCAGGTGATGGATGAAAGGCGTATAGATGTGCATGTTGAAGAAGCGAAAGAGGTGTGTCAGGATCGTAGCAAGTGGAAAGATGTAGTCTCTGCCTACCCCTATGGGAAAGAGGCGTGATTATATGTATGTATGTATGCAGCTCAAGCTTGTTAATTATTAATAAAATTGTTACTTACGATATCATCCTACTTAAATTTATCAAACTGAAATCTCAGCTGGCGGATATCTTGTCATATTTTTCTCACAATCTCTACGACAAAATCCAAGCGATTCTTTAATGGCCACAGATTATAAACTTCACCCTCAGTTAAGGAACACGGAACACTCTGTCATTATCCGTGTTGATTATAATCACTCGGGTGATCCTCTCCTCTTGCGCTAGGGTTGCCAGTTTAAAATATTGGCATTAAAATACACTTGCGAAATTGGCGGGCAAGGAAGGAGCTGCGGTAGCCCAGATGAAAGAGGCGTCGCCATTAGTAATGCGAAAGTCGCAAGTTCAAATCCTGCCCGTCATATTGCAAGTTTTCAAAATTTGCTAGTTTCTTAAAAAGACATTTGAATAGAGTTACTCCAGGCTAAAAGTTGTAGTACAAGGTAAACCTAAGAAGGTTCAGAAATCAACTGCGTATAGTTCACACACGAGATTTTAGCGTATAATAATATTTCGAAAATTCAAACAATCCGGACACAGACACATTTAGTACGTTCTTAGACTTACTAATTAAAAACAGAAGAAGTTACAAAACCAAACGTTCATCGTTACGTTGAGTCAGCACAGCATGATAGTCCTGGTTAACTAAAGTAAGTGCATTCATAAATTGATCACATTTTTATTGGTAGCTCAAGAACCCTTATGGGTGGCGCATGACCTAAGAATTCGTGCAATCATGATCTTCTGACTGACAATCAACAAGCCTGACCCAGTCCTTAAGCACACAACCCTGTCCCCATCGGAGATTGCCTTGTAATTAACTGTTTTACACGCTGTTTTAATGGCTTCATTCAGCTAATGACCAGCCAGTAATCTCTTAGATACAAGGAGATACCAAATCTGCACCGTGAAATTTTCGGCTTGCTTATAATTTGGTGGGGTGAATCGGAACGTCTAGTGCCTTATCGGTATTTAATGATGAATGGTTCGAAAGGGGAAACATTGGTACGTTATTGCATTTATCTTGATATATTTTTATTGAACTGATATATTTTACAGATTGTACGAAACGCTACGCGATACTGAGAGAGAGCAATTCAAAAAGAAAAACTGTGTGAAAGAAGTATCAAAATCAAAACGAAAGAAAAATACACAGAATATTAAAATCGTTATGAAGGAAAGTGGCATGTGATGCCAGTTTAGAATTGCATTACCCCGTTCTGCCCGTGGGTGTCGTAAAAGGCGACTAAGGGATGAATCCAGGGAAAGGGCAGCAGCGCTACTTGTGAATGCAACACCTTGCATTGCGCCCGCCAATCGTCCTGCCAAGCGGGGTCAGTATGGCAATTACCCCCTAATTGGGGGAGCCCCAATTCCAGCACTAGACTGTAATGGCTTTTTAAGTTGACGTTCAACGTCAACTTAAAAAGCATAAAAGTATGCTTTTTAAAGCATAAAAGTATAAAAGCAGGGCCCTTGATTATAACCACCATTAGACTCTCATTATTTACTGACTTTTATAAAATGCAGAAAATGAGATCCTTCTTTTATTGTTATACTTTAGCACTCAATTTGTATAATATCTTACAAAGGATCCAGCACTAAAACACATTCCTTATCAACCTTAAATTAAATTAAAACATTGAGTTCCTTCAACTCAAAGTATACAATTACATTTATGTTCGTCCAATTAATAAAACTCTCGTTATAAAAAGCAACTGTGACCATCGTTACCACAACGGCAGAAATAAATGCATTCTTTTGCTCAGACCAAGCACCAAAGAAGATGGAGCGCTATAACTGAACAAAGTGAAGCCAAATAGCTAAGCTAAGGGGCCGCCTGGCTCGCGACCACCATCTCACCGAAATCTAGCGCCAAGTAACTTGGTGCGTTCCGTTAGTGTGTGGGAGTGCCAGTGCCTTAACTGGCTTCTTCTAGGTGAGTTCGCTCCATCTTAGACTCTGTCTCTGTCATTGTCATTTTCATATAACCTAGACTAGAGTCAAGAGCAAACCCATCATTAATTTTAAATAAATTAAATTAAAAAAAACTTTAGTCATGTGTTGAAGGTGCAAATAGATGGGGCAGTTTGTCTACTTCACATAATATAAGTCGTAACGGGCACGTAAGCTTGTTCACAGCACTCCGTATAGCTTATTTATTGGTCTGCAGTGACCACCATTGCACGGGCAAAATAAATGTTATTTTTACACAGTACAAATGCGATCAAATTTGCTGCGAAGTGGACGACGGAGCTGTCAGCAGCACCGCAATTATCTCATCAACGGCACTACAGATAATATAATACTATAATACAGTATGTAATGACGAGGCTTATATCGTATGCAATTATTACTACATTAGTGCACCGCGTGAGATTCAACGTCTACCTACTAGATAGTAGTCCTAAGTGAGGGGTATTCAATTGCCACTTATTTCTAGCTGAGAGTAGGCAATCTATCTCAGCAAATTATATTGTAACAAAATTATTTTTATATACATTTTTTACACTTTATTTAGTTTTCTTTTGTCATGGTGTCCAAGAAAGGGTTATAACAGACCGTATACCGATATAGCTTTATATGATGCTTGTGTCCGTAGTTCTGGAGTTTATTGAGGTCTTCGAACCAACTAGATTTCTCTATTCAAATATCTACCAAGACGTCGTACATTAATATTTCAGACGCGCAATAATAATTATAGTTGGCGGCAATAATCTGCTAATCTGGTTGGTTTTCACGGCCATAAACCGTAAAACGCTCGTAAAGGCTCACTTTAAAATTCAAACGAGATTTTAATATCGATTGTTCGACAATATGTACATGTTGCATTCTTTTACGATGTTTTCGTTCTTAGTTCACGCTTGGTAGAGTTTTAGTGCCGCATTTATTATAAACTCAGAATGTACAAGAGTAGAGTAACAATCATTGCACTACGTTTTTCCCCATTCAACTTGCAAACAGAGGTTGTCAACGGCAAAATAACTGTAAAGTTTATAATTAGCAGTAACCTCGTGTCGATAAATATAGGTTAGCATTGCATGCAAAGGTGTTTTATTGAAATTCTCAGTATTTTGTTGTAATCTAAACTATTTCACGCGAAGTGTTAATCTGATCGTTTTACAAGTAAAACTGCATATTTGTCGGCAACTGATGAATATCGAGTGTGAATATTTTGTTAGTTCCTGTATTATGTTGAGTTATTTTATGATATAAAAAAAACATACTTTTCGACTTTGATACCTAATCATCAGTCGAGTTTAAAGTCTGCATCGAAGTACCGATGCAGCTTCTAGCTTTATAATTCAAAACTTATATGTGCAAATACTAGCGTGAGATAAGACCACAAGATATCATATAAAACATTATGCACGTAACGTAAAGATTTCGAACCATTAAAAAACAAATCATTTGAATAACGTGTTAAAACCATATAACTGCCAACTGCAAGTGACTTAGCATCTCGTGACTCGTCTAAACGAACACTTCGCTTCGATACAATAATAATAATGTAGAGGAGGCCCTTCAACCAGCACAATGAAGTTGACAACTTTTAAGGACACACGCTGATAAAAATAAATGAATATTCTGTTTCAGTACCTACTTTTATACGGTACCTATTCAGTGACTGTACAGTACACAAATTAAAAATATAGACTTTTTCCATATATTTTTTTTTTAAAAAAAGGAGCTTTATTTTATTTTTAGATCTCTTAACTCAATAGACAATTCTTGACTTCAACTTGTTGGATAGCAGTGCTACGTTTGCCATATTTGTCCGTCTAAGAGCGATAACTGAACCGCGAAACGCATGTTAACTTCACGCCAATCTCCAATACACCGGAACGCAGGTGTTTCAACGCTGCTGATGCTATTCACAGATAACAATATATGTGATACAACACTGACTATCGCCGATCAACTCCTATCATATTATTTGAAAAACGATGAGTGATTTTCAACGTTAAATCGACGTGTTCATAGAATTATCATTAAATTCATCTATAATTTGAGAATAAAACTTTGTGAAGGCAGTAATCAAGTTTTTCTTCTGCGCGATTATGTTATAAAAACTTGAATACATGAGTCTATAGAGTTGCTAGGTATTTATTTACGCAAAAACGCAAAAGCGAATCAAATCTATACAAGTTAGTCGTAGCGAAAAATAGGAGTCTACGACGGACATAATTGATTACAGTCCAAGGGTAGACCATGTTGCATTTTAATTCTTTCAAAATCTTTCCGGCAATTATACTGACGTGATACAATTACACATACAGTTTGAAAAATAAGTAGCAACACGTGGGAAGTAACACTTATTATTACAAATAGAGATAGCGAAATCTAACAAACCATAGGCAATAAGGAGGTACCTACTTATTTATTAGTATTTAGTTAGATTGACTTTGATTTTGATGTGTTTGTTTCACTAAAAATATTTAAAGAGGTACGCCAGCACATAAAACTGAAAATTGCCTCGTGGAAGATAGGTTGAGAATTAAAATTATAATTACCCTCTGGATTTTTGTATGAAAATACTTATACCACAATGTATCACAGCCGGAGACAAATCTCAATGACAATTTGGTATTAAATTACACCATGTATAGTAAAGTGAATACTTAAATACTTTGTTGGAGTAAGGTGTTCTCACATGTGCGGTTATAGATTGATATCGCCACTTAGTCGGAGTCAGCTGCTGATGCAATTAGCGATGCGCTTGCGCAGACCGCGACAGGGATGAGCAATAAAGCACGGCTTCCATACTTGTAAACATTATCAAGACTAAAAAACAGAACCAGTCAACAGAATCGGGATTAGCCACCCCAAAACAGAACAATAGTAAGTAAAGTAAGTAAGAACTCTCTATTACACTTGAAATACAGGAAAACTAAAAACAGAAAATCTTAATCTAATCAAAGGCGGTCTTATCGCTAAAAGCTCGCTTCTAGACAACCTTTAGTACCATGTTCAAACCACTCGTGCGTGATATTGGTGGTATCTTTGCGTAGTGGTAATTTTTGTTATCTGAATCAGCAAAAGCTTTCTTTAAAGACAGATCATGTTTTTGACTCTACGGAAAGAGTCAACGATATGGGGCGAGCTCACCCAGAAGATTCCTGTTCACTCTCACTAAACCTTCTTTAAAGTTTAAACTTTAGTACACTGAAGCCTTAAGTACACTGAGGGCCTTAGGTACTACAAAAGAATTTAGACATGCGTCGAACGCTTATCTATCGTTTTTTTCTGATATGGAATTTTAATTTAAACACGCGTTCTAAACATGCCTAGCATTTTCCACAAAGCCCTAAAAACTAAAGTGACAAGGTGCAGAACACAGGATTAAGCTTCAAAATGATAATTTGGATATTTTATTATTAAACCATATCCAAATATAAATCATCCCGCAATACACGTAAGGTACATCCATTCTCGGCGGGTATATCTCATCGCTTACAGCAGCCTAATTGAAACAGTGAAAAATTACGACCACAAACAGAGTCTTAATGTCACTGCCTCGGGCTGGTCCTAGGGTCTGCGCCACGACAGAGTCCCGCAGGCACAGTGCCGTTGTCCAAAGAATATCAGTCTACGCGTGGAATTATACTATTGAACAGTTCATGTGAAATGGAATAAATGAAGGGCAAATTTAGTTCTTTTTTCGTGGCGCGGACGCTAGTTACGACTGCCGTGTTTGCCTTTAATCGTACGAGAGAATTATTGCAGTAAAAAGACACGCAATGCTTAAGGTCGCTTTAAAAGGACAACGAGGTGATGAAGATGTTTGATTTTGAGCTTCTGTGTGAAAATGGTTTGAGAATTTTTTGTACCAACTAGATTTTACGTGTATCAAAACGGGGCGTCTAGGAAATGGAAATATTTCAGAGGAACCCCTATAGCAACAACAATGAAACTATGAAAGGTATACCTATGTACTGGCGTTTGAGGGCTATGTAAAATGGCTTCGATCGGGTTAACCTTAGGGTCCTCTGAAATATCTCTCTCGCTTTGCGCCCTTTACTGTACTTACTGATTTTTCGTTTCAAATTCGTATCAGAAAAATATGCTCATCATAAAAAGTACGTGGACTGGCTATAGTTTCTTACAAAACACCAACTTTTACCCGCTGCTACCAGTTTTCCCGTGGGAATATGACACATTCCCGGCATAAATTATACATAAAAACCTTTCTCTGGAATCACTTCATCTATTAAAGAAAACGACATCAAAACGAATTGCGTAGTTTTACGTACAGGACATGCATTTAACAGGACACGAGAAGTGATAAATATTGCAATACTATGATTAAGTATTGTTAACACAGCATTAACAACCGTAACCTTATCTAAATACTGGTTTACAATGTTAAAGAGCCTTGCACAATATCTAAACTAGATATTATCTGAAAACTTACAATTTAACTTGCACAAAATAACCAGGTTTCATTCAGTACACGCCATTCTAAATGGTCTTTAAACAAACTTGCTGTCCTTACTTTTACAAACAAACGTCTGATAAATTATAGCAATAAATATGATGCTGACGACATACCTTGTATTAAACATTTAATGAAAATGATAAAATAAATGTCATACTTGAATGTTTTAAATGCGCCTCGTTTCTGGTTCTTGTTGATTGTAGTATTTACATGGTTTTTGCGTGTGGTATTTATAAGAGTTGAGTGAATATTGGTGATTCCATAGAATGAGGTATTTGTAAATAAATGCGTTTTTAAGAAATGGGACAAACTAGTTATACACCGTTTACCTGGATGTACTTTATGCGTTTTAGTTCCGTTATAGCTATAACACGAATTAGGCCTGTAAAGATAAATCGTGTTTTAGGTCAGTAGCAATGCGATACAGGCGTAAAAATATTGTCTTAGAATGAGTGTCATATAAGTTTGACAGCAGAATTTCCACTAATATGTAGAAATCTTGAGTATCTGAGGAACTCTGGTGTCAGAATTTTAAAACCGCCTGCTACTACTAGTAGGCATCTCACATGACAGCGAAATTTTAAATGAATCCTGAAGTTAATCCTTGTCGCTATGACAAAAATTGCAACCTTAAAATTTCAATCGTATCATTTATGAGGCACATTTAGGTCTATGAAAGCTATTACCAGCCAAGTCGAGGTCCCTTAGAGGGCACGGTTACATGGACCTCAGCCCTCAGTCGTTAGGGCGCCATTACCGATGATGGATGACCGCCGCCGGCGCAGGCCGCGGACCGACGCTACACAAATTAAATTTAGAACGCTAATAGTGTTACACTGCCGATAAAGTGATTACGCGAGGTGCGGTTTCGCATTGGAATTTCGGGAATATTTCATTGATTTCGTACTCACACATCCTGGTTTGTTTAATAAGAAATGTATTGCAAAATATTCCATTGGAAGGCGTCAGATACCTATCCACATAAGCGAGCGTATTGTTCCTACCTGTTTCTGTAAGAACAAGCTTCGTCTTTACATTGTAGATTTTCAATCAAGGTAGCTTAAATTTATGATTAAACGAAAAGTTATAACCGCCATCAACGCATTACACTTCTTTAATTAAAATTGTAGCACCTTTTACGATAACTTTTACTACATTATTCAGATCCTGAAAACTCGATACAATGTTTCGATAAATTCTCGATTCTCGCATTAACGTGGGTATAGCGCTCGCAACATTAAATTTATAACGTAATTCAGTTTTAATGAACACAAGCAGCGTTTACAGGTCCTCGCGAGGAGATGTAAAATGCTTTAATTGCAGCTTTCGAGAGAAGCAGCTACCGAATCAACACCTCCGGTCCGAATTGGGACGTAAACACAACACTTTGTACGGGAAATACTCCACTTTTAAGTTATTTTATCTTTACTAGTCTTATAATGTTTGGATTACGAATTCAAAAATAGTTGTATAAAGACCTGCTTAGGTATGAATTCTGCCTATAGAAGTTTCTTTTCTTTTCAAACGCTTAAACATTACGAGTAAGGATGTTTATGCTAAGGAGAAATGAAACATAACCCAAAGTTTTCTAGACCTTCCTCGTCTTCTGCATCCATCCAGATTAATTTCTTTCAACACATTACCTTCATCGTTATGTGCTCCTCATCCCTTCTTATTACAAAAACTTTATTCATGTACCTTGCTCTACATCATCCCAACAAAAAACGCTCACATTTAAGAGAAAAATTTCGTACAGCAAAATATGCTCTAGAACTAGCAGACGGCAGACAGGTATGTATCTAGTGTGTATGACGGGGAGGCGGGTGGTAAATGCAGTCGGTCGGGGCGCTAACGTGCGCGGGGGCGGTGCGGGGCGCGGGCGGCGGGGAGCAGACGTCGTCGAGGAGTCGCAACTCGGAAGCTGCGATCGATGAAGCGCGGACACGCCTCGCGCACGCCACCAGCCACCACACAACGCTAGAATCACATCGCCCGCTCCGCTGTCTGCCTCATTGTTGATTCAGCTACAGTACACAAGGAGCGGTCGAACGTCTTGATGTGAACTACTGAAACGTCGGTTTCCATAAGTACCGAGCTGGTACCAAAGTGCTCACTTAGGCTAGTAATATAGGTGCTTTACGCGCTACGCATGCAGCAACTGCAGCAAGATACTCATAAAGAGGGTACGGTTTAATACCACGTTAATACTTATTTCAAGTCTCTTCTAACTGTGGCTTACTGTGGTTCAATACTCCTACTGTGATTCAAGAGCCGCTCCTTAATCTAGCGCTATCACTACCTTGTACATATATACATACACTACTCTATATTAGAGTAGGTAAGGTAGTATAGACTGACGAGTTAACATGCCCCTCATATATCAACTGGGAAGCGGCCTGCGCTCTCTCACGAGGTCAAAGACGTTCCGGCTTTTATCGTTATAAGAAAGTGCACGGTTGACAGAGCGCTGCTTATTTGTACAAAATACCATCTACTCATTTTAAGTATTAGACCGGGTCTATCGCGATAGTATTTAGGTAAATATTAGTAATTTACCTGTGTCCCGACATTTCAACACAGTTTCATGTATTGTGGTCGCGGGTTGATATTTACCTAAATACTATCGCGATAGACCCGGTCTAATACTTAACATGAGTGAAAGTGATCGCGAGTGCTTAGAAAATTATAAATACCATCTAAATACTGAATGAACTGAATCGATAACATTCGCGTGAATTTTTATTTGTTTCTAGTTCAGTGGAGGGAGCATTCTTAAAAATGCTTAGCTTTGTTCCCAAACTTTCAGATAACTTTGGTCGCCTTACGTTATTATAGAGGTAATCGGCAATTTCGTATGGGAGGTCCAACTTATTTTTTAATATTTCCCGACCCATGTTCAATGGGAAAGTAGTTCAGCTTCATGAATAACTTTCCTCCTTGGCCTCCTTTCGGCTTGTTATACCCTTTTTGTAACTCCCTGTATAGGTACAGTTTCATTTGAAAATATCTTATCCTATTATGATATACCTACTTAAATGCACTATTTATGAAAAAATAAACCATTTATTTTTAAATCATTCCAGCTCGTTCCCAACAGCTGTCAAGAGCGACTCAAAATGCGATGAGCGTGTTACACGACTGTATTGTAGACGCTGTCACTCTGAGGTCAGTGCCATTGGGACCCCGAGCCTGCCCTGGCACTATCTGACGTCGATATTATCTCACCTCACTAGGAAGCCTCCTACTCCTAACATGGGGAAAAAAGAACCTTAATCTGACATAGATCGATCGTCGGTGCTTATTAATCCGCTGTTTTGGAAGCGGATACAAAGTTTCTTTAAGATTGAAAATATCTTCTGTAGAAAGGGATATCTAATAGACAAAGAACCCGAAACTGATATCTACACTCACTCATTTTAAGTATTAGACCGGGTCTATCGCGATAGTATTTAGGTAAATATTAGTAATTTACCAACCCGCGACCACAATACATGAAACTGTGTTGACACGTCGGGACACAGGTAAATTACTAATATTTACCTAAATACTATCGCGATAGACCCGGTCTAATACTTAAAATGAGTGAAAGTGATCGCGAGTGCTTAAAAAGTTATATTGATATCTACACTACTTTGATCAATTGTTATCATGTTCGATATAAGAAACTGCAGAATATCCATGCATACTCTAGGAATAGCTCTTATTTAAAAATATTCCCTTGATAATTCCTATATTTTACGCTAAGTGGATTTATAAATACCACTTAAAACGTTTTATATTGTTAAATCAGACCTTTTTCACAACACTCAGAACAGAAAAAAGAAGCAAAATATCTTATCTCTGAATCAGAAATCTTGTCAAAACGGTTAGCTAAGCGCGGGATTAAGCGACAACTACAAAACGAGCGACGTGTCGAGTTCAGCCGCCGCCGCGCGCCGCTTACGGGGAACGATCGCATCACTTCACCGCGCCATCTGCAACTCTTTACCCCACAAAATAAAGCACACATTCCGGCGACCACCCACTCTATCGAGCAATACAGACACTTTTCGAAGCGAACAATTTGAATTCTGTCTGATCTCGGACGACACTGATCCGTCACCGATAACGCACTTTAGCAGCCTTTGGTGACAAGTCACTTGTTCACTTGTAATATGACGGCTTAAAATACACCTCTCTATTAATAGTCAGGGTCGGCTTTTTTGACGGCGATTAAGACAGCTCAGCTTTTCCCGCCGCCCGCGCAGCTTTAACTAATTACTTTATATGCCCGCTAATACGCCGTTAATTTTGCCATTACAGCGCTGACGGAAGCGAATTATGAATATTACGTCTATAAATTCCTTTATCTTCGGACAGCTCGTCCATAATTTACATTAATAAAATAATAACTACACAAGTTGTGCAAGTTTAATGAGGCATCTGGGTAATGTTGCTACGGTCGCTACAGATGCGTAAACAGTTCGGGGGCCGAATATGAGGCGTAGGTACATGTGTATTGAGCTCCATGTAGGTTCCAGTTGGGTTGGCAACGGGGGCTGTGACTGTGAGCGAGGGTGTGCGCTAGTGTGCGTTGCTGAAACGTACAACAGGGGCTCCCAAGTTTTTCATTTGAACACCACGCGTGGCTCATATTTCACCTTGATTGAAAAAGAAACAATGACAAAAGGAAAAGTCCCAACAATATTCAAGCGTCTTATAAAGAAAAAATACTGTACATCCGTACTTATCCGTACTAATATTATAAATCGTAGGTGCTTAGAGAGTTCGTGTGTGTATGTATATATGATTGTTACCTTTTCACGCTCAAACGGCTTGACTGATTTGGAACACAGGTAGAGTATAACCTGGAATAACACATAGGCCACTTATTACCACGGGAAAAGGAGTGGGAGCTGGTGAAACCGCTGGGCGGAAATCTAGTAAGTAATAAATTTTTCATCACCATGCCTTGCATGCATATCATTTGGTAGCAGAATAAAGACTAGGGCCTCTAGGGCAGCCCCGTGCATGAGACTTTCCAGAATATTAAACACAGTTTGAGAACTCCTGACCTACGGAATAAAACCGAGCACCCACTCTAATACCAGCCTAGCAAGAATGCCCTCGCAACCCCTGCTGTTTATTTACGAAATAGGAAGCGCGTGCCTATCTACTTATACAGGTATAATGTAAGTACCTATTCTACTGCTATCTGTGGTTTTATTGTGGTAGGTTTTAACAATTCCAGTGGACATTCTCGGATTTGGACGAAACTGTGCCTGAACACGCAATATTAAGACATAAAAAGTTATCAGTGGCCGTTAATAAAACTAATTAGTGGGGCTTATTGTTATTTGTAAGCTATGTTTAACAAGTCAACAGCGTCAAAGTTCACGACGACATCATGACACGACATGAAAAGTTCAAAGAAAAATTTGCCCTTC
The DNA here is from genome assembly GCA_027580185.1 of Tuta absoluta. NCBI lineage: Eukaryota > Metazoa > Arthropoda > Insecta > Lepidoptera > Gelechiidae > Tuta > Tuta absoluta. Next base: position 19,227,460 of record JAQAHW010000002.1, read on the forward strand.
GAAAATGTACAACAAACAATAGTCGAACACCAGCGAAGATTCTATTGACGAAACTATAAGGAAACGCAAAATATTAGAAAAAAATAGATTTCTGCCCAGTGGTTTCACCCGCTGCTACTCATTTTCCCGTGGTAATAGTTGTTTTCCCGCGGTAAAAAGTGGCCTTTGTGTTATTCCGGGTTATACTCTACCTGTGTTCCTAATTTAATCCAAATCGGTCAAGCCGTTCGAGCGTGAAGAGGTAATAAACATACCTACATACATACACACACACAAACTCTTAGATATTAGTACGGATTGAGCTTCTTTTTATTATCTGACTGTTATTCAGTAATCGATTATCCCTATAAGGTACAAAAAAGTTACCTCAGCTATTACAACATATTTAGAGCGATTATTAGCAACTAAACGGCTGGATTATTGTTTAGATAGTGTCATGAGTGGTCCACTTCGAGTGGTTTGACGTGTAAGTGCACCTGTACGTCTAATTCGTCCAAATGTTAATGAGAAGCCGAACGGAACCACGCGTAACCCGAGATCCACCTGTCTTTAAAAAATAATTTTATATTTACGTCGCCCTCCGGGATTGTGAATAATTTAACCGACTTAAAAAAGTGGAGGTTCTCAAATTTATAACGCTTTTTAGTATTTCCGCCCAATACTCAACGATTCATTCACTGATTTGAGAAATTTATATATTGTTTGAAAGCATTTCTAGAGGCAAATTACACCCTAGATTGTCCCATTGCAACCAATTCAGGCTCTGATAATGGAATCCTGGAGAAACCGAAGAAACTCTTCAAAAATGCAGCTCAGTTGAAGTAGGTTCCAGAAGAGTTTTTAGCTTCCAATATTATTTATTTATTATGAATATTTTCGATGTGCTATCTCTCGCCACATCGGACTGCAGTGGATCTGCGTATTATGTTACCGGTAACCTATGACGATCCATAATTTATGCTCGGACGCGACACGTAGTCAGACAGTGTGGTATAAAATATAATTTTCACTTGACGCCTTCTCTGGTAGTCCCCTGGCGGAGTTATAGGGGTCTCGTGTTACGATCATAATAAAATTTCTCGAAGTTAACTGTTTGCCTATAAAATTGATCGGTCTGTCATTTTGTACGCCTACCTACAATGTTGAGTCAAGATTTTGATCTAAACGGCTCTATCTTGAGCTTTCGACCCGTTCAACTGGAAGGTCGATTTTCAGATGTGGCTCCGACTAAGCACCTAGAGTCAATAGTGAAAACAACCTTTTTAAAGAGCGTCATTTAACTACTGTTTCAGTGCGCTTGGAAACTAACTAGATCATACCTCTCTAAAACATCCTGCGAAACCAATCAACCAGCACTTTACGTTTACTGAAAACAATGCGTAAAAGGCTTGGTTTTCTGCATAACGAGCACATCCTGGCTTGTAAGGCGTAGGCCCCGGCGAGGGTCATCAATCATGCGCCCCCTCCCGCCGCCCCCGCCCGCGGCGCCCCGTGACGAATGCCAACCCAAACACCATTGTGGCAATACCACCCACACTCGCAAAACATCGAACCAAGCAAGGTAAAAACGAGGTTCTGTAGCGGAGTTTTGTTCATTTGCCTGCATGTACCAAGAGTTTTGCTGCTACATAAAATGCGTGCTCTTTTTGCAAGTACGCAAACGATGATTAACTAATTATTCTGGTAAAAATTACGAGCGACCATTACGAAAAATTTGCTAGAGCCGTTAAAAACTAAATGAGGATTATGTTTTACGTAGCATGAAATCATGAAAATATGCGGGCTATTACCGAAAGTAGGTAGGTCCGTTTCGTATAAATTGTTTTCGCAAAATTACTAGGTGATACAGAATTGCGTAAAATGTGGAACCCGAATTTGTAATGATGCTTGCGAGAGTGAGCAAAAAATTTGTTTGTGAGCGCTCATTGACACGTTCTTTTCAACGGCCACTACAATGGCTTTGTCGCGTTATTAATGGCCTGCACCAGCCTGCACCTTGCCCTGAGGAAGTAGGTGCCTTCATAGAAAACCTCCCGCGGAGACTCAATGCGGCCACGGTACGCTAAAACGCTGTAAATGGCTAGTTTCCCTTTTTGGCGTTTACCACACACGCCGCTCACAATAACTGAGGCAGATTTATACGCGACGTGAAATTACCACTAAAGCAGACATCGGAGGTTTATATCAAGTAGGCTGGTCTAGGTTCTGCCTGTCGCATCGATTCCGAGTGACCCTAGGCTGATTCAATCACACACGGTCCTCGGGGAATGGAAGTGAATGCATGTGCAATTAATTGGCTTATCGGGGCTTTATTGATTCCGTAAGGCGATCCGTTTTAATTATCGCCATCGCTCATTTGCCGGTGATTGGTTACCTGCCTAATAGTTTCGCCGATAACCCGGCCGAATGGAGTCGTCCGCCTGCGCCAATATGGCGGTAGCGGAATATGTGACTCGCACTTTGTTCGGATAAGAAATTCCAATTAACGCAGCTAATTAACAGCGTTGCTTTTAATATGTGATTGATTGGCAGAAATTGCTTTAATTTGAAAATGAACTGTACTGTAACAAACAAGTTCTTATGGGTTTCTTTTCTATTCAGCGTTCGTTTGATCGCATGGCAACGTAACTCCTTGGCAGAGACTCTATCCACAGAGATGGGTATTTTCTTACTTATATTGTGTAGGTAATTATGTATCGTAAAAAGGGCAACAAAACACAAAGTCGGTCGCTGAGCATATGTCGCGAGGAGCCGCTATTACGGCTAATTGGCGGCCGGCACTCGCCTCCTGTGTTTACTACTGCATTTGTCACTTCCCCTCAACTAATGACACATTACGCACCGATACTTCTGGCGAGCCTTTTCAAAATAAACAAATGTTAGCATGAATGTATTGAGTCGTGAATACGAAAGGAACGGCTCATATCGTTATTATGACGCTGTCTATTCAGCGAATGGTAGCCCTGAATAAATGATAGCGAGACGTAATAATTGAGTGAAGTGGCCGCGCGCCGGCAGCCCTCAGCGCCGAGTTGTGGCAAACAAAGTTATCAATAATCACGATTTGGTTAATCGCTCGGGGCCGACGCCGCCGCCGCCGTTCCAACCGGCTCATAATAAAGATATAATATCGCCGGCGGTGTGCTCTCCCGAGGGTGACGAATCGCTCGTCCGATTAACTCTTAAACGACAAATAGAGGAACCCCGCGCCCCCGCCCGAGGGCAAACTAAGCCACGACTTCCGCTAATTATTCGGGGGAGCGGCTCCGCAAATACCACCGTCCCTTTCCCCCAACGAGCCGATGCACATCTCCGCAAAAACTCTGAAAACCAAAAATTTCCCTTCTCCCGACGGGCGGTCATATTTCTTCCCTCTCGCTCCCATTAAACACGCCGTAAACGCTTTCCTTTTTTCACGCCCTCGCTCTAATAGAAAGGCAAATTACGAGCTTACGGGCGCGGACGGGTGGCGATGTACGAAACCGCGCGCCGTGGTTCTTGCGTCCCACTCTCCCGCCCGCCAGCGCCATATTTCCCTCGTCCGGGAAAACGGGGGTCGTCTACGTGAACTCTCACATCATATTATAACCGTCCGTACGTTTGTCTGCCAACTACAAAATACTTTTGGATAGCCGTTCAGATATTCAGTAGATCGCTATTCCCTCACGGGTTCCCCTGAGTTTATTTACGCAATGTCTAAAAATTGGGTTCCCATTGACACCATTTGAGAACTGTCGATTCTTTTCATACTTAGCTATTATGTTATGTTGCAGTAAAAGCAAATTACTAGTCACAACACAACCCCTGTTTGACATGGGTCTCTCCCATTGGGGGGATATTTGCCATACTCACCACACTTGGCCAAAAAGCGAGCTCAGAGGAAGATCCTGGAAGGCCGAGAACGCTCTGCCCTGTTTGGATTAATCCCTTATATTCGTCACGATACCCTTACCTTACATCATCATCATATCAGCCCACATCTTCCCACTGCTGAGTATAGGCCTCTTCTTTTACTCGCCATCTACGCCGCCTGTCTCCATTGCTTGCCAGGAATAATGGTAGCAATTCATATTTATTTTCAAGACTCTGTATGTATTGTAATGTAACCTGTCAATATGTCATGTTTCCGACACGTCAGTCAGCAGTGCGAAAAATTCGCAAATTGTGCGAATCAAACTGCACTTCCAGCTATTTTTATGGTTCCGTTTTTTTCCTGGTGTTTTTGTTCCGTTACCCCAAACCGGTTATGAATAATGCTACAGAAACACGCGTTCAGCTGTCACTCCAGGTTTGTGGATGTGTCAGTTTTAGTTCGATCTTATTTTGTATTGCAGACAAAAATATATTGAGAAGTGTAAGTAATGGGTGTAAACGCAATGGCCGCGAAAGCGTCATAGAATAAGTCAGAACACCGATATCCCCATTCACGGCTGTAAATCTCTTAAAGTCACTTTGACATAACATTGTTAGTTTTTAATGCTTTGATGACTTTACTGGTCTATGTCGTGAAACTTTAACAGCTTCATATCCTCAAAAACTTGGAAAATTCGTGATACCCACGAATAACATGTTAATTCAATATTAACGGCGTGCAATTTGTCGGCACGCGTGGATTTTCCCATAACCTGTCAACCGCCACGAGTAAGTTGTAAGTTCAAAAAATTACACAGTAAAAGAAAATAAACAAGTCGAATCAGGGCAAATAATGGAATTCAGGCAACGGAATAATCAGGCCGCGAGACACAAAATAGGGAGGTGTGCGGGGCGCCTTTCGCCGTTGGCTCTCTAGCTATTTAACAAGTGACAATTCAATAATCGAACAAATGAACCTTCTGGTCTCCTCTACTTTATGGCGAAACGAAGGTAGAGGTCAATTTACCTACACCAGACGCCGGAATTTTCACCTTAAACCGTAACTGAAGAAATTCTACTAATAGCGTGCGTTCAGTTATTCAGCGTGCGTATGAAAGAAAATGAAGTCTATGTACCGTTGCTTAGTTCTACTGTGGTGACGTCATCAACTGACGAGCATGTCGCGTGACGTCATCGATACAGCGCCGGTGCAACGCCACGAAGCGACACTTTCATGATTTACCAATGTGATTTACTACTTTCTTTACTTAAATGTGGGGGCACGAAGTTTCGTACACCCTACCTATTATACCTACTAGATTTCCATTAACAAATACTTACGATAAGAAAATAACTTTTATTCAAGGTGAGATTCATGTGCAGTGATAAAAAATACATAATATTCAAAATTCTACATTAAAGTCATGAAATCATCCGTCACAAATAATTTATCTCACCTACATACGTTTGTCGTGATTAGAGACTTATTTCCTATTTCGTCAAAGTTACTTATTTTTTTAGTCGACTTATTATTTACTTCGTCTCTTTCGAACTACTTAAATCTTTTTTCTTTTTATCCTTTTAAAGGTAACAGAAATATAAATACCCCAACTGATCAATCAAATACAAAGTACCTAATAGTAAAACATGTGCACTGAAAATAGCAGGATTTTCAGTAATAATTTATCAAGTCGATGATTGTGAACAAAGTAATCCGCACTCATTAATCTATTATACCTACGTAATTTCAGTACTGAGAAGGCCAGTTGTTTGGAACTCTTAGCGGTACAGAAAGTCAAACCGTTTTGGTATAGATTTCACTGTAAATCCAATATGGTAGAGCCTATAGATACTCAAAAAAACTCTATACAATTTCATAATTTGGTAAGGTAACAAAATTTATTATGAAATTGCCTATAGGTACTCACTGTTTTAAATATATCAAAAGCAAGTTCATTTATTTGTAGAGTTAGAAAATACCACTATGTAACAGTAGTTTCCATCATAAGCAATTAGTACCTACTATGTAGGTTGTCAATGGACTGTTTGTATTGAATAGCTACTGTTAGGTTAGTACAAAATAAATAAATACAAGGCGGTATCTCAGACTGGCCGATCCTCTCAACAAACACGATGGCAGAAGAGAATATTTCAAAAATGTTGCTCTACCGGGACAGATGAGGTCCTATGAATGTTTAGTAAACTAATCAGTCGGCTGTACAGCAGAGCTGTATCATAATGGGTTAACCTAATACTCTGACGGCCGATGTGGTGCAGTGGTAATGCGACGCAAAGGTTCCGGGTTCGATTCTCGGTGGGACACTCACAAAGTTGATATTTATCACTTTCTAAATTTGTTGCCGGTCTGGTTAGGACATTGCAGGGTGAACCAACTGATTGTTCGAAAAGAAATGGTTCCGTGCTTCGGAGGGCACGTTAAGCCTGGTCCCGGTAGCTGTCTATGATTATTAAGACGGCGGTCGTAACACAACCATGTCAGAGGCCTACTAATGATAGAAGGCGATTGAAAAACTCTGACACCAGGGTTCATCGGGTCGTCTCTCACGAAATGAGATGACCTAATTCTGATGCCCGTAGTACTGTTACAGCGCATTAATCGCGCGGTCCAAATTGCTAGTCAAATAGAGACCTGAAAACTACTGCTATACAAGGTGTCTAAAAGTCTCTACATATTTTATTTTTGTTTTTCAAGTCCTTTTATCCATTTTAGCTTCTTTGAACGTCCATCTACTAAAATATAATATTTGCAAAATGTAAAAAAAAAATATCTCGAGAGTGAACCAGCCTATGAAACTGAATAACTTTCTACAAGAACCATAGGACCAAATACGAAAGAATAGGACTAACACATTCTGTATGGTAGATACAATTTTCAGTTTTATATAGGCTGGCTCGTAAATAAAGGAGTACCTTTATAATGTATATTCAGCAAACTTTATAAAGCCTACATGTTTTCCACCCTGTATTCTCTTAACCTGAACGGTGTAGTCGATGCTACCATGATTTGGTAATGAGCACGTAGTAGATTGCTGGCTCGTTTGTTCCAATGGCCGTCATTTTCGAGTTATCGACTTAACGCCGCGGAAATGGAAAATAACGACTTTATGACTTCATCACTGGGCGGCGACGACGAATATAATTTGGTGCCATTAGATGTCATTTGTACGAAAAGTTTGTCGGCAGTCGGCAGTCATTAGAGCTAGCAGGTTCCCCTGTTTGAGGGTAGATTCTAATTCGTTTACGCCATCAAAATAATTTGTGTCAATATATGGATTATTATCAGACATTTTATCAGATACTTTTTGTCATATAGTCATTGAAACATAATTTATACGAACGTACCTTATCAGTCTAATTGCTGATTTGTCGTACTAAGTGTATTTTTAATTTCCCAGGTTTTGAGCAAAGATGATCAAGATAGAGTCAAAGATGAGCTTATCCTAAATCTTCATAGCACATTCTCAAATAAAGATAGAACTCAAGAAGCTGATTTTTACGTCAGGAAAAAATAAAGGTCATAGCAGCATATAAATTCTCATACACATCTGTGTATAACAAGCCCACACAACCCTTACTTCCGCGCGCGAGTACGATTACGTTTTTGTAACAAAACCACGGCCACCCGGAATCAACATAAATATAATTTATTCCATTGGGGTAGCTGTGAAAATTTAACGCTCTCTTTCAAAAAAGCTACACCAGATGACGATCCCTAATACTCTAATACCAGTTTATCCACCGTGTGGGTGTGAAAGGGACAGATATTGGTTATTTTTTGTGATGTCGCCTGAAGCATTGGTTTTGTCGATTAAAAAATGTTCATGGTGCAACTGGCATAGCTTCCGTGTGTCGAGTAGTGTGTCGACTGTCGATGTGGCGTGGCGTGACTCGAACGAACCAACGCTAATTAACGCCTCGACAGATGACACGAATAACTGTCCGTCTGTTCTGATGATTGCTTTGTCAGTAACTACTAGCTGCTGAATTGGTCTTGAAAGTAAGTGCTTGAACACCTCGAGTTACTAATTACGAGTAACCCATTATACTATTTACTCTTATTAACTGTATACAACCGGTGTTTATGATGCTTCTGTTAAAATGAGGCAAAGAGGTAGGTTCAGTCAAGCTCACGTACGGTTAGACACTCGAACCGCCAATGTAAGTCTTATGCGCGCTGCATAAGAATGTTCTGAATTCCAAACTGTCCAACCCAACCTAAGAGTCATATATTTTTTTAATATCTTGGACATTTCACACAGCGCCATCTAGTCTAGCCCCAAACTAAGCAAAACTTGTACTACTTGTCGGTATATAACTTAAATACTTTGTTTCTGTAAATAAATACAATCACATAGTAAACACCCAGACTCAACACAAATATTTGAAAAGTAACTTACAATACTTGTGCTGTGTTGGAATCGAATCCACGTACCTACTATCTACTACGCCATCGGGACAGTCAAAATCTACTACGAAATATAACAAAAACCAAGGGTTTAAAAGAATACCTTTAATTTCAGTAGCTTTTTATGATCTTTTCAACTGTTTTGCCAAGAAATTCAATCAGATAGGTAGCAGCCAGCCTCCAAAAGTAGGTAGTTGGCCATGATTTCTTACAATCACGAATAGAACTTGTAGAGCGCGTTGTCGCTACAAAAGATCTATGATTTTTAAAATTTATATTATTCAAATTGTGCTTGTTAACACAAAAATAGACAGTCCGAGATTTAAGGTCGAATTGGAGTCGATAAAGAGTCTCGGGTCACGACAATGACAATAATGGTTCGTTTAGACGCGCGGTTGAGCTGCTGAACTGTAGAGCGAATAGGCATCTGAAGTCTCGTGTAGTGTAGGGCTGTCAGACACTCGTTCAAGAATACAGCCTCAAGCGTTGGCCCATATGAATTTTGGCGATTGTATTTAGATATTTGTAAGTATAGATTATAAACATGGATACCAAAGTCTCGTTCAAATAGGCAGGGAACTGCCAGTTTGACTTTAAAACTTGGCAGCCCTGTAGGCCTGTAATGGCACAATGCCGCCCCCTCGCGCCCACTTCATTACGCCTGCATTGTACCGACGCACGCGCTAGGCCTGACTCTTGTGACCCGACGCCGGTGGCCCACCAACCGCCAACCGACAACTGACAACCGCCAGCATACCGCATTAGCGGCCTTTGTTTCCGATCAGCAAACAAGACGGCCCGTGTGTGTGATTCCTTAATTGTGACTGATTGGTTTGTTCTTCTGATGATAAAAAGAAAACAGCTGTCTTCGACGCGCTTTTCTTTATTCATAAAACAAATGTCTGGGGCCGTATTCCGCTATTTGATAAACGTCTTAGTTGGGTTTCAATAGAATGCCACTTGGATGGTTTTGGCCGTTTCCACTAACTTTTCTATAAATCACAATGGCAATAGAATGACAGTTGATTTTCAATGGCAAAAAAAAGAGAATCGGGGAGCCCTGAAAGCTTTATAACTTTTCGTTTCTTGTCCAATTTTACATCACAATATCTATAGACCATTTTTTTTAAAAAACTACATATTAACTAGCATCAAATATTACTTATTCTAATAATCCAACTTGTCTTTTTGTTTATTAAAACTAATTCATTTTCTAAATCATTCCCCCGCGAGCACTCATGTTTTAAGAAAGGACGCGACCTATTTAGGGTTAAAACCCCCTTATACAAGACAGTTTTCAAACATACGGTTAAAATATAACGCAATTACAAAATTAATGAATTTTTAACAAACCATGAAAATTCCACAATTGCCTAATCCGAGTCCGATTGATTCTACACATTCATCGATGCAATCATTGATCATCCGCTTCTTTGAGAAGCTTCCAGAATTACGTCCATTATTGATCGAATTAAAGCAATCAATCACAATGAATCGAGCACGGCTACAGCGGAGGGAATATTAAATAATTATCTATTTAAACATCGAACGTTCGGCTAATAATAGCTGAGATAATATCTCATTGACGCTCTTGCGCATTCAACTTGCATCGCATACAATGCTGTATTGCGTTAAAGCCTGTAACCAGTCGTCAAACAAAGGCAGCAATGTAAGGTCTAATAATGTATAAATATCAAATTGAAACTACTCAGGATTAGGCCTTCGAGAGCGAGTGGAATGGCGAGATTGACGATCAAACTCGACCCCACAATGGGCGTAGGAGTAAAACCAACACCAAAGCTACGCCACTTCATACAATAGCCACCTAATTTGTGCGTCGACAACCAAATACCAACTCTTTGTTATCGGCATTAAGTGCCTATTCACATTGACAGTTGTTAGTTTGGACAGCTTCTGCAGAAATGCATGAAATCGATCTGAAAGGAATCGTGAGATAATTTTCGCGATTTGGTGGCAACAGCGCAAATAACCGGTGTATACTCGTATACTAAAGAGGATTAAGTCATGGAAACCAATCGTGAGCTCTACTATCATCATTTTAGATTACTACGATTGTATTGTTGAGAATTTCACAGAGAAGAACTAACATAACTCCTGTGCAATCAGCCTACCTTTCGAAATCCAACTCGAATGACCTTTGCCTAAATTACTCGGTTAAAAAACTTCCATGATGGCTATCAGCTCTTCAATACCCCGTCAACGAGCCGTGAGATGAATGATGATTACTCTCTATGAGATTCCCGAAATCGCTTCATGTCCATGATTACGTAATCAATCTCCGTCGGCATCCGTCAGCCTTTCATCGACTCAGGCGCAACTCTCTGTTCAACCTTTTACACCTTTTTTCGTAATTATTTAACGCGGCTTATTATGTTTAGGCGTTAATGGCTGTTAAATGACCACCCTTTTGATGATGACTCTCCTTCATCCGACCCTGTTCTCATCGAGATCGAAATTAGCTTTTAAAGAGTTTATGATGAAAAATTGCGCCGTTTTCTTCGAAGCGGTTTCGGTAATTCGTATTGTAGGTATCTGTGTATGAAATTATACGTGTGGAGATTTCTCAACGTCAGGTTGAAATGATAAGGTCTTGTTATGTGTAAGCGATTTTATGTAATTTTAATTGAACTGAGCAAGGACAGTAAAAAGATGCATCAATTTTAAATTTAATGATAATCAATGAAAAAACAATGGCATTTGGAATTCAAAATAATTACTTATAAATTAAGAAAGGTTTTAAATGGTATTTAATTGCTCTAAAAAGTTGTAAATTGTTAGCACCCATTATAACTTTATCAGCAACTGCACTCACCTTTCCAACCACAAATCAAAATCATAACAACCTTTCACATTAACGTCAATCTCTTTTCTTAATCCCATATCTTCGTCACAGAATACAATTCCCCGTTTCGAATATGGAATAAATCTTACAATCAAATTCGTTGCACAGACTGCACAATCGTTCAGTAGCTGACAGTGACAGTTCTCTGGTTCGAATCGCGAGTTGTGCTTGCGCAGGCTGCGCAGCGTGGGCGCAACATTGTGGTCCCACTTCATTTTGCCCCATTGAGAATGACACGACCAGTAGCTACCTTCGGTCAACATTAATCATCGCAGTATACGAATATTAAATTTTATTCTTCAATGAGAATAACTGTAAATATATTTTAAGTCACTTTAAGTTATGAACGCTTTGGTTCATTTAAATATATTCTGTTAAAAGACTGTATAAAAAGCTACCGTTTTCAAATTTACTTTAATTACCTAAGCGTATTGGCAATTTCAAAGCCATATAATGTTATAAAGAACTACTCACGTACGTTTATATTTATAATATTATGGAAACATTATCAACTACTTACTTTAACTTTATTATGTTAAGTGCTTTTAAAACATTGGGTACATTTTTTCACTAAAGAAAATGTTGAATTGTGGATTGTCGTGCGTTGAACTCTTTATTATGGAAGCTAAGTAACACGTCTTGCACGTCTGTGTACGACCGAAAGGTGCATTAGCGCAAAATAACACGTAGCCTCGAAAATTTCAATTAACTTTAATGCACATGTCCGAAACACCCTCACCCCCCACTAGAGGGGGGCAGGGGGGAACACGAACCGATTTATTAAAACCGATTACGGAACTAAGCCGAGGCTGGCCGACTTCGCACTTGTTTATTGCTGCCGATGCATTTTATACCCCAAAATGATATGACGACGACGATAATATACCCCTTTACAACAACCCCCCAATAAATGTACACCGTTGTTTTTCTTGATGATCTAATTTGTTTACCTCGAACTTTATTCAATTTTGTTGCATAAAATTTAAACCAACATGTAGTTATTTTGCTGTTGAATTAAAACGATTAATAGAAACATGCTACCGTCGACATTTCTACCGTTGCCGGTTGCAATCATCATATTTTTGACATTTGACTGTCGGTTAAATTCCAAATTTGAACGAGTAAGGCAAAATTATAGCCACTACTCGACTATTACGGCACAACAGTCGGTAATCTTATAAAATACAACTTTTATAGGACTTCCAGGCACCTGTTGGTTGCAGCACCGGCTCGCCCGTGCGGGGCAAAAACAGCTATAACCACTCATAATCGAAGGTAATCATTGACTACAATAACTGTCAAAACGGCACTAAATATTGTTTGTTAAATGCCATAAGTTTTGTATTTTTTGTAACGGTCAACACCTTTGGTGCGCGGCACAAAGGAGCTGGGCGAGGTGGGAGTCGGCCGAAACACCAGGTGATAAAGGTGAACATTCTTTTGAACCATACTTTATTCTTGGTTTGATATTCAAATGAGTAATTGTATTGCCTACTCGATCGAGAGGTTACTTGTGCAGTGTGCACCCCGAGGCGAACATTCCGGTGCAGTTCTTAGCGTGAGCTTTATAAAATGGACTCCATCAGATGAATCATTAATTTTGCATAATACACGAAGGCTTTTATTTGATTAATTATTGGATAAAGTCCTATAAAATGTATTAAAAATCACATTGAGGAAGTCATAATTTATTTTTAAGGAAAGTTAGATATTACCTACACTAAAAATTTAATTAAGTTTAAAAAGAGCTCGATTTTTAATGCCTGCATGCCAGAAATTTTCAAGTTTCAAGTTTTTACTCACTAGCTGCAATGGTAAAAGAGTACATCGTAAGTATCGTAACTTCGATTTAGTTAAATTATTTTATATAAAAAATCTCGTCACGATTTGCATTTCTCATTGTCGTTACACAAAATTACGAATAGAGATGCACTTCAGATGATCTTCAGTAATACATGAAATTATTGGTGGTGCACGAACCACCGCCGCCTGACGTCTGATCCAACATGGCCGTCACGTCCGCAGACATCGGTCCGTAATTGGCACGGTATTAAAAACCGATAAAAACCATTAATACGGCCGGCGATCGCTCAAATTGCGGATACGAACAATTTACGTACAACCCGCCCTCGTAACACCGACACCAGAAGAAAGCGATAAAAAATTATTATAGGATTACATCTTCACGTCCATATCTAATTTCTCGGTTCAGCTCCTATGGCTCCCCCGAGTCTGTGAAAGTATTCGCGTACACTTTTATTTAATGAGGAATTATCCTCACTTAATCCAATCGCTCAGTTTTTACTTTTAAATATTCCCATAAGAACGAGGCTTATCATTTCAGCGAACAGCTTACGGATCGACAGCAAACCACGAGACGTTGCAATAACGTTGTTAACATTATAATACGACGGACCGACATAAAAACTCAGGTTATGGACTTATGGAGTTTCACACCCGAATATTTTTGGTCAAGTCATTGTATCGAGAGGTCCGGCATAAATCGTGGCCGGTTAGCTCTAACAAAGTCACTCGGCAGTAAACTGGCCGCGTGTAAATCAAAACGACGAATCAAAAAATGAAAAATAAACAAATCGAGACAAGACCGACACTTCTCGCGGAGCTGGCAGCTCTAGTGACGCGCCATTTTGCGCCCACCAGCTATCGATATTACAGGTATCATGTTACACTGTTTATTCGTACTTTAAAGTCCAGTAATCGGCTTACTTACAGTGGTTATACTCGATACTACTTATAAACAACAAATTTCTACGCTGACTATAATAGGTTATCAACTGTTGTAATATTATTTAAAGACAACTATAATAATATGTTTTATTTTGTTTACAGATATTGCTAATGCGTCTTAACAAATATTACAGGGAAAAAATTGTGGTGGGATTAAATCGATAATTCTGTTATCGATAAATGACGTCATGTCGGATTTAGAAGGGAACGAATTGTGCATTGCAATAAAAAAAGATTATGCGTATTACGGGATGTCCGGAGATAAGGGGCCAGTTTATGTTTTCATATTAAGTTTGTCATAAAAATGAGCGCAGTACTACGCTTTACGACTATTGGTCGTTTTTGTTAACTTAAACAGTTTGTAAGTTTTGAAGTTTCCAATTTGTGTTTAGATTTATGCTTAAGGAATATCACGGCCATTTTTAAGTAAGGTAGGTATATGACAAAACATATTTTATATTTTTATTGGTAGACATTACCAATGGGGTGCATTAGATCTTATAGACACAGCAAATATTTGTAGTATGAGTAATTTCGAAAGTTTGTTTTTATTACCCTTTGCATTCTTAGTCGAATGTTTTTCGTCAGTAGATTAATGGCTTAAGCATAACGCGAAAAATTCAACCAAAAAACAACATAACTCAAAAAACTGTTTATACAGGAGAAACAAGTGCTCACAATGCCTTTAATCCGGATATTAGTCTCGTGTCATATGGTTATTGTGATCCGAGCACGGACTACGAGGGAGGGTCCGCATTTGCAACAAGTGCAGTTAGTCTAAATCACTGTATCAGTACTCCGGAGAGAGTTCACCCTCTGGGGAGACTCTATTTGTGACACTCTTTGAAATATAATGCGAGTAATATGATTTGATATTACAATTTTTTAAAAATTTCAATCATAATATTCACTATGAATTGAAAAAAATTAAGTAATTGAGTTGTGTTGTGTTATGTGACCAAAAAACATTTGATATTACAGATTTTAATGTTTTCAATCAAAACATTCGATATGAATTAAAAATAATAATATTGAGTACTTCATGCTTATTCCTATTTCTTAACCTTTAATTTAGATGTAAGTACTTTTTAATTATGGCTGGTCGATTGTAGTTATAATAAAATAATACTTAAAAAATACATTTCTAACCGTTTTTACATACATGTTAAAAGCTGTTATCTACAAATGGATTACTTAAGTATCCAAATTATATTAAAAAGTGAAATTAGAATACAAATGAGTGACAAGCCACTGTACAATAATGGCTGACATCTTTGAACCCACAGTGAGGTCGGCTGTGGAATGTCTATTACCATAATTTTACATTTTATTAGTGTGTTCCGAAGTATTTGTTTTAACAATAAAAGTATCACGATCATGTTATCGTCGTATACGGGTCTAAACAAGAGATAAATCAACCCGTCCAATCAAAATGGGATATCAGAGGACAAATTTTGTTGGGGTGTGTTTTGTTCTGGAGCGTGTTTTCAAATTGCTTTACAATGCGTTGTCTGTATTTTTTGTAATCGAATTTATTAGAGTAAAACACTCAAGTAATTACATTATTTTGCGGTTGGATTTGCTCATAGAGCGACACATTGAATGTTGCCATTTCGGACATGAATACTATTCTGCGTCTACAAATTGTTTCTTCCTCGAGATAAATTTGTTTATTTCGGATTGTCGATGTTATCGCAAATGTAATTAGCAGGTTACTTGATTTGTTACTAATTTTCTCGTACTTACTTATGATACTTTAGTAGTAGTACCTATATAAGTCTAGGTTTCTTTTTTAAAGACAAAAGAATACAGAACTATTATTAATGTAAGTAATTTGACTAATTAAGCATCGTATCTTGTTCCTAGCTCAAAATAAGATATTATTTTATCGCTTATCTTTATATGGCTGTAAATACTGCCATTATTAAATAAAAAGAATAATGCTCTTAAAGGATACTACGTATATTGTGTTTACTATAATTTATTTGTTCTTGCTTATAAAATGTGCAGAACACATATATTTAAAATTTAAATATTTGTTATAAAATTAGGGTAGGTACTATATCGTTAATAGTGAGTCATGATGGAAATATTACAATACAATTTGGCGAATAAAAACAATACAAGCTCAATTCAAAATGTAGCTTTTCACTATAGAAGCCTAGTGAATTTAATTTTAGCGATTAACCAGACTATTTTTCGTTTATTCTCGAAAACGGAAAAACAATTTATTTAGTTTTACCCAGTCCTAAAATAATTATTAACTTCTTCCAAGTTGCTGGCTTCACCTTATTACGACATTTCAGATCTTTTGTAAATACAAAATTAAGCATCTACATAATGTGTACTAGGTTTAAAAGCATAAGTATGCTGATCTTTTTTCCTCTAGCGTCACAATAGTACGCCAATTTTCCTTGACGCAAGTAGGTAAGTATCTGCTACATTTAAGATTTCTTGTAGATTATCAAACTAAACAATTATAATATAATAGTATCTTTATGCGCCTAAGCTGATCTTTAGTCCCCTGGCGTCACGATAGAATGCCAATTTTCCGGTCGCCGCCGCCGAGCACGCAATTATTTAGATAAACCTCTCGGCGTGACTATAAAAACATCTTCCCTCCCTTCCCTGCCCCTCGTTTCACGCCGTTTGTTGTCTTTGGGGCTTTGGGAATTTATAGCCGGCATTACCCCGCCGGTTAGGAAAAAATGTACTTTTAATTTATCTCGTTAAAGGGTTGAAGGACGGCCGGTTCGCGGAGTAATTATTCCGAAATTGGCCACTCCGCCTGATGAATCCATCTCAACCCCTTGTTCGGGGGTGATTGTGGAGTGAATTAATTTGTTTTTGACTCGGCTATAAGCGGAGTGAAAGGTTTCATTACACTGATGAGCTATTCCGTGTAATTCATTTCTCAATTTTCAACAGGAAAGTTTCTGAGTAAAGCTGTTTGTTTTGGAAAATAAAGTTAAGAAGAACAAATTGTTTTCTTACAATGAGTTTTGCCTGTACTTGGTACTAATTATTTCAAAATTCGGAATAACGTTACTAATTCATAAGTACCTATCTGGTAGCATTATGTAGTGTAGTGAGCCAGGTTTTCGAGACGACCATCCTGTCGGGACGTTCAGTTTGCAAAACTTACATGAAAAACCTGCAGCATCTAGCTTAAAATGTACGTATTTATTTATGTAGGTATTTGGGCTTGGAGCCAGCCGGGTTAACCTCACTGTCATTGTCAAGCAATGTTTCTTAAATACAACATTCGCTTAGCTCCTTCGAGCTGACAGTTAACATTGGCTGGAGGTAGAGGACGGAGCAAAACCTCACGCCATATAACATACGTTAACCTCTCGGCATGTAGCAGAGGTTAACTTCACGGCACGTAACATACGTTAACCTCACGGCATGTAACATTGTTAATGTGGCTTAAATGCAGCACTCACCTGCCAGTCTTGGTGATGATCATCTCGGTGCCGAGGTCGTGGAACTTGTCCCAGAGCTCCTTGGTCTCGAGCTGACAGTCCACCGTGAGCAGCTCCTCACAGTTGCAGGAGGTGGTTGGTGGCAGCGGTCGCGCTGGCGATGGAGTGTCCCGTTCACCTAGTTCTGGAAGGAAAACAAGTCATTAACTCCTGATGCTTTTTGTGTATTTATGACAGCCGCACGGTTCTGCGGCATCGCGACGTGCGCTTAGTGACCAGTGGTTTCATACAAATCAATCCGTCAATATCATTCGACCATCGGAAAAATATCTCAAAATTGTGCTGCTCGTGTGAGAAAATCTTAAGCAAATACTGATTTTACAGTCCTCTGTATTTTAAGAAGAAGAAAAGCAGTTAAAGTTTCACACATAACTTCTGAATTTGATGCATATTCTCCACTCCACACACCTTTCATAATTTCTAATTTATTTAAACAGCAGTAATTACGGGTTTTGTTTTATACCTTGCAACGTAGACATAATTTATGCCTGCCTTGCCGGTCTCTTTCAGCTGTATGGTGATGAAATGAAATGTGCGTTTTGCTACTTCTTAAATTATGTCGAGTAGTTGATTCAATCTGTGAAATGAAATCGGTTTGTACACATACAGGTTGGCCCGAATAGTAACGTCCAAAGACAACTTCCAAATACTGAGGGGTATCCGAATCACCATAATCCAAACTTTCAGTTGTTTGGGAAGAATCGTCGGGCAGGATTTTTTTTTTCTTAAATATAAATCATGAAAATTGTGTTACAAAAACGAATGCTCAAAAAGCCCGATACAACGTTACAAGTTGAATAACTCGGGAACTATGAACTTCAAAAAATCTCGGAACATACCTCTACATGGGGGTGATTCGGATACCTCTTAGTATAAGGCATTTCAATTTTGTCTTCGGACGTCACTTTTTAATTATATTTCACAACCGTGGCATTTCGGGTTTCTGTAATTTGTGGACGTTGACATTTTTCTTTTCTCCTTTACTTTGACATTATGCATCTGTGTAATTTTGCGAGATGACAACTAACAAAATTTAAAATCGCAACTGGCACATGTGCCAGATTTTGGCTAGTGCGAGTTGTCCACTAACTCTATAATTCGTGCTTTAAAAACACTCCGTGCTAAGCAAACTATTGTAGAAATTTTGCGGATTTCTTGTGCCGCAGGAACGAATAAACGTGTGACTTTTACTATCAGTTAGTACCCACTAATGACGCTCCACCACCGCAGTCATACCTACCAGGTTATGCTTCTAACATATTTAAATATGTTACCTAATCGTAATAAACTTATAAGGTCATTGCCCATAATGTAGATTTACGCGACTTTCTTGTAAATTCTTTGGCAGAGTTTAGCCCTATACGTTTCCGATCATTGCCTACCAACGGCGAACTTAAGCTATTATTGTCGCGTGATGCTACAAGTGCGATTGAATATCCAATACATTGATAATGCGTGGGCCATCTAGTAGAAACAAAGTAAGTTTAGTAAAAGATTGACGGCCAAAGTGGCGCAGTGGTGGTGCGCCTGCATGCGGCGCTGAGGTTCAAGGTTCGCGTCCCGGTGGGGCACTCACAAAGTGGATATTAGCACTTTGTGAGTTTCTTTCCGAGTGGTTATAATTGGTTTCCGGCTAAACAATCTGATTGCCCGTAAGAACGATGGTTCCGTGCTTCGGAGGGCACGATAAGCCGACGGTCCCAGTTGCTTTCTTTATTAATTAGACGGCAGTCGTTAAACAACTACGTCAGAGGGCTACTAGTAGTAGTAGGCAGTTGTAAAGCTCTGACACCAGGGTTCGCGGGGTCGTTTTTCGACTTCGTGTCCCACACGAAAAGAAGAAAAGATCTTTTAGAAGAACAACGCGATGACTGATCGCAATCTTTAAAATAAACAGTAACAACAAATACTAGATTTTCGAATTTAAAGTGACTGAGGAGCTAAGCCGTAGAGTATTAGAGCTAAGTCATAGTTACAATTTCAACGGGTTCTTTTCGACAATTTTTTATTATTTTTGGCTCCCGATATAAGAAACCCGATCCAATTGTAACTATGAATAGTGTAAACAACCGCTAAAGTTTAAAATTTTGTGTAAGCCGTAGAGAATGAAAGTGCAACAATTGCAACCATACGCAGACGCAGCCGTAAAAAAGCAATGCCACTTCAATTGAATCGGATTAGTTTCTGTCTCGAGATATTGCGATACCACGATGTCGTTTGTCGTCTGCGAATATTATGCGCTGTGTTCTTTCCAACACGGTATATCCAATAAATTTAAATAAATAATCACAGTTTCGATCGAAGCAATCTGTCTACAATTGACTACTATTCACTAAAACTCCAGTAGCGCCTTTTTTTGAAAAAAATATTAAGTGGATAAATAGCTAAATGCGACAAAATCGATTCATCTGCCTGTTGCCTGTTTTCTTGAAGGCCGCTGTGGCGCAGAGGCACTGTGACTGACTACAGCGCAAAGGTTACGGATTCGATTCCCGGTGGGTGCCCCACCGTTGATCACTATCATTTTGTAATTATGTTTCAAAACTGGTTAGGATTAGGACATTGCAGGCTGAACCTGATTGTCCGTAAGAAAAATGGTTCCGTGCTTAAAACGGCAAGTTGCTGTCGCTGTCGGTCCCGGTTGTTGTCTATGATTACTTACGTCCATTACAAACACAACCATGTCAGGTTGGAAAAATCAGAATCCAAGATTCATTGGGTCGTTAGTCGATTCGGTGTACCACATGAAAAGAAAACCGGTTTCTGTGACTCTTTTTCGATTTTATCATCAGTTTAGTCTTTTTGGAGATTATCGATTATATACCTACAAAGAAACTTTTTATCTACATAATACCTGATGTCAAGAATCCAAGACATCAAAATCTAAGTAAGTAATAAATTTTAATGAAAACTGATTGCGCTTGAGATAGTTCGTTTTACCACAGCACCCGGCGTATCGTCTTTTCTACACGCACTCGATCATTGCTGTGAGAAACTGTATTGTTTACGAGAAACCTTATTAACTATGGTAATAACGACCACGTAATCATAAGTTCAATTTACTTTTTCCCCACTTTTCGCACAGTGAATGCTTGCCGAGGATATTGTCTAAACATTACATGCACTTATCAAGTTTTCATTTCATAAATTACATAGGAAAAACAAACAGATTGTAATTGCAGATTGGTGTTTGTTGAGATACGGCAATATTAATATTTAGCACGTACCTAAGCATAAAGAGGGCGTGAATATTCTGGTAGTTCGTAATGTGTTATTTATGTTTAGCAAAAATGATTACCGTGCTTTGAAGGGCATATCTGACGCGTCTCTCTCGCCGTCGGAGCACTGTTCCACGTCTACCTCCACGTCCTCGTCGGGCAGAGGCGAGCGACAACTCGACGCGAGCTGAGTGATGCTGTACTAACCAGAGGAAGGCGCGGGTGACGGCGCCGCATGGTCCGACGCGTCTCTCTCTCCGTCGGAGCACTGTTCCACGTCTACCTCCACGTCTTCGTCGGGCAGAGGCGAGCGACAACTCGAAGTGAGCTGAGTGATGCTGTACTAACCAGAGGAAGGCGCGGGTGACGGCGCCGCATGGTCCGACGCGTCTCTCTCTCCGTCGGAGCACTGTTCCACGTCTACCTCCACGTCCTCGTCGGGCAGAGGCGAGCGACAACTCGAAATGAGCTGAGTGATGCTGTACTAACCAGAGGAAGGCGCGGGTGACGGCGCCGCATGGTCCGACGCGTCTCTCTCGCCGTCGGAGCACTGTTCCACGTCTACATCTACGTCCTCGTCGGGCAGAGGCGAGCGACAACTCGACGCGAGCTGAGTGATGCTGTACTCACCAGAGGAAGGCGCGGGTGACGGTGCCGCATGGTCCGACGCGTCTCTCTCGCCGTCGGAGCACTGTTCCACGTCTACCTCCACGTCCTCGTCGGGTAAAGGCGAGCGACAACTTGAAGCCGCCGAGCTGAGTGATGCTGGCGAACTCTGTCTCGACACCGAACCTGGTAAATACAAATAAAAGTTTTACAGCTGAACTGTTTTCATGCTAATAACTTTTAATTGATTTCCTGGATGAGGTTAGAATTGAGGCTATTTCCAACATATTTTTCCATAGAACTGCGGGTCAGAAATTCGATTTTTTGCCAAATGTGCGGCGGGCCTTAGTCACTGTTAAAGGGTACATATTGGTACCTTTTTAGTTAGCTGATGAAACAGGAAAGTAATTGACGCATTTTTCTGTAGCGTGTTATTTTACAACAGGGTAGGTACAATTACTGCAACTGACTAGTGGCCGCCATACATTTGCAAAATCAAAGTTCCTAATAATTTTGTAACTAACGATTTCCGACCCATAGTTCAATGGAAGAGTATGTTGGAAATGGGCTCCTCTTACCAGGGAATGTATTAAATTACCTTTCACTCTATAAACGTAGGAAATAATAATAGGTATAATATAAATTGATGATAAGTAACCTTACTGTATTTCTATTTTACAAATCTGTACTTAATTTTCAGTGAAACAAGGAATTCGGGCTTCTGAATCACCATTAGCCCTACGGCAAATCTAGTATACCTAGTTGTAAGAAGAAATCTGGTTATATGGTATTTTAATCCGGCATCACACGGCCGATTGTTAATAATCTTTTAAATACCTACTTGGCACAACTATACTACTTAGATAAGCTAATAGTCAAGTCAATCACAACACAATCAAACACCTTCGAAATTAAATTCCTGAAAACGTATTTAGTAAGATACAAAACACAAAAAAACTATATTGACAATAGCTCCCGATGGATAAATCAATTTATATTACAGCAGCTGAGTCAATAAAACCTGAGTTGTACCAGTATTATTATCTATTCTTATGGTTGTACCTACTGTGGTCGGTAAATGGGTACGGTCGGATGCATTGGATTTCTATACAGAAAAAATGTACTTGAATAGGTACTTGGTACCCATAATTTAAATACAAAATTTTTATAGTTTATTGTCCAAAAATACTATGTATATTACATCTCTCAGTCAAGTAACCAATCTTCAAGTCTATCTTTTTAAAATGTGATAATATATGAACTTAGTAATTTAGGCTATTTGTTTTGATTTAAAGCGCACCCAGACTAACCATTTTACAACATAAACAGCCGTATCGTTTTTGACGTTAAGTTAGGAGCTTGAATTTTGTACAATTATGAGCGCTTATAGACCTGGACCTGAGCAAATAGTTTTAATTTCAATTCGATATCTTTACCGATAAAGGATCGTGACAACCGGACGGACGGACGGACAATAAAGTGATACTATAAACTGTAAGTTTTTTCCTTTTGCGGTACGGAACCCAAAAAATATATAAGTCGAATTATTTTCGAAAAAGTGTAACGTAGATTTCTTGGTAGTTTTAATTCACACCAGAAGATAATTCTCAGTACAACATAAAAATATTCTCTGAACTTTTAACTTTTGTTTATGTCGTGGCCACATCGTGAAATTGATCACTTCATGAAATGATCAAAGGAATAGGAAATACTTCTGTTATCTGTTACTGTATTCTTGTCCTAACAGGTTGTCCCATTCCCATCAGAATACCCACTGCGATCATGTCATGGAATAAGAAGCGACGTATTTCCAATGGACATAATAAATTGTTTATGCTCACTATTTAGAGTTTGATGGATCTATGCATCGACAGTTACGGTTATACAAACTTTGGAAGTAGTCAGCCAGTGTAGAGATATTTTAATGAAAATGTATATGCTTATGCAAACATCTGTGTATAGTAATATATATTTAGAGAAAAAAGGAAAAGTATTCACAAAATAGCATTTTGTACACATACAAGTTGTAACAGCAAGGCAGGTCAAACATAATTAGATGCAGATTGCAGTTGCACACATTTTATTTTACCTGGTATTTACCTGGTACATCTCCAAACTAGCAAGAGCCTGTGTCTTGGAGGTCAGAGTACGGCCTCACTGTTAAACTTATGAGTAGGTTGATTGACATACATTTAGAGTTGTATCTATGTGATATGTATGTAGTATTTACAATATCTGTAATGTGTGTAGTCGGATTAATGATGCTTTTGGTGCAGTCATCTGATATTGGCAGGTGATTGTATCTAACGTTCACCTTTTAAGTTTATTCTTAGCCATTCCTATTCCGATACTTTATAAAATGAGTACAAACTACAATTAATGTGATATTTGATAAAATTTGCGTCCCGCTTGATTTCTTTAATCACGCATGTATAAAAGGATCATACCTTTTCTCTCTTATTTTGTCATGTTTACTCAATCGTAAGCAAAACATTTTTTTGAAAATACATACAAATATAACAATAACCTAACAAAAGCAAACTAAAATCTAATGTTTGTATGTATAGAAGCGGTCTTATTATAAGCAGAGAAGTCTCCTTTTAAGTAGGAAAGAAAACAAAGAACGCACAAGTTCGTGCACCAAAATGGGAATGGTAAAATTTTAACAGTATGGTCTGACTTTTGGGGTTTCGTGATCCCTGAGATGTCTGTCCATGCCCCACCTCAATAACTTCGTTAGTTTTGATCCTATAGTGACGCGAGAAATATCAGCAAAGAAATAAATGTTAGAAAGTGTATTTAAATTTTGAGTTAGGTATTTTTGAAAAGGTTTTGTAAAACTATAGAAAGGTTGCTTTGGAACGAAATTTTAAATGTTTGTCATACTAATTATTTTTAATGGAAAAATGTAGGTATTCGTGTGTTAATTCATCCTTCTCTTGCAATAAAAATGTGTTTACTTTCTTGAGATTTGACGCTGCAGTATCATAGGCTACTTTTTACCGCGGGTCGTTGGACGACTCAAGGTCCCACACGAACTGAAAGAAAAGACTGAGTAAAAACTCTCAATTTATTTAAGAGCTTAAGCTTCTAAATGCATTAAAATATTTTGTTGTTACGTTTAAATACTTTTTTACTGACACAAAAAGATAGTGTCTTCAATTTCACGTTGTTATCGTTGTCGTTGCGTTCAAATACCAACTTACAATACAACTAAGTTGTAATGTTGCAGTAGCCTAAAACGAAGGTAAAATGTTTGAAATATGTATGTTGCGTGTCCCACAAGCCCGCCCCGGTGTCGAGTGTGCTCGGTTCCACGCAATTAATCCAAAATAACGAACTGACCCGCAACTCGACTCCTGGTGCCCTGGCTGCGCCGGCGCACACCAGTCCCAATTAGTTCGAAATTCAAACTTTAGAACCCTTTTCTGAATAGGATTTTATTGTTCTGAGAAAAGTTTATTCTCGTGAGCGAAGGTTGTGGTTTGCAGGGCACCTTAGTGTCGATAATTTGATTGTAATAAACTGGTATGATTGCGAGTTGCGAGCGTTCTAATTATATTGTGCTTGTTGTGATAATGTAACAAATGATTCTAAATTTTATTTACATGTAAGGAACGTAAACATATTAACATTAACAGCCACAAAAGTCCACTGCTGGACATGGACTTCCCCCTATTGGGGGGTATTGCAATACTCACCACGCCTGGCAGACAGGTGGATTGGCGAGCGCAGTGCAAGATGTTGCATTCTCAGGGAATGCTGCTGCTCCTTCCGTGGATGATCCCTTAGCCGTCGAATTGGGCAACAAGTAATAAATTTTATTGCAGAGTGATAATCTATAAGTAATGTTTGCTTATATTTAATACCTAACCATGTCAAACACATACCTACGCAGAATCGTGCAGTAAAATCCCAACACCAGACCCGAAAAAAGCTAATGTAGTATACCTACTAAGCGAAGCGTAAGTTTAATTCACATTCATTGTTCATAAAATGCATTTCAAATACACACTTTACAGAAACAAATAAATTACGGTCAATGAAATATAATTTCTATTCAATTTTGGCCTACCGACATATTTTTCAGGTTTTATAAACACAATTTTGAATCAATTTATATCAGTGTAATAATAAAGTAGTTTAGGTAGGCACTCTAGCTTATAATATGTAACAATCAGCTATAAACCTACTTATTCTAATATTATGTTTATTCCATGCCACTTTACTTTAACATAGCTATGTCAGATATGAAGTACCTATCTTATCTCGCTTTATTTAAAATTTACAGTCTTCCAATATATTTATTGGCCTGAAAAGATGAAATAAAATTGCATGAGAAAAAAAATTAAAAGTAATTAGGCCTATAGAGTACCGGTGCGTGGCGGTGAGCGCGCGACGGGACTGCGCGGTTCGACGGCGCTGCGGGCCATGATGGCGGCGATGGAGAAGTCCGTCGCTCGTGTCTTGCCTTCCTCCGCCACCATCCTGTCTCGCGCGCCTCCAGCTCTCCAGCACTCCGCGCTTTCCACATCCATGTAACACTTCAGTTCGAGCTTCCCAGATTCCTGCAACCCATCTCACCGGGTGCGGCCAACACATTGTTCCTTGTCCATTGTCATTGGAAAACTCTTGTTACTAGTTAAAACGAATTTGATTAACACCTATTGCTGTTCACCTTGTTGTTGACATTGTTATCAAAAATATAAATAAAATGTAAACAATGACAAAAAATGCACAAAAACAATAATAAATATTATCACTGCGTTATTAAATGTAAATCTTTGAAAAATATCGAAAAATCGCGTGTCAATATTTGAATAATGACGCGATAATGCACGCAGACGAATGCATGTGCGGCAGCCGGGCGCGAACTGAGCGCGCGAGTGCGGGGCGCGACGGGCGGGGCGGCCGGGGGCGGGGCCGCCTCCCCACGCGACCACTTGCCGCTCACCCTGCTGTCACCTCTTCCCTTCCCCCACCGACTGTATCTCCCCGCCACCACCTCTACTCACGATGCTTTTCATATCATAACAATAAAAATAACGATTTTAATTTGCATTACATACGGAGTAAGCAATTCAATTTACAACTAAACAATTTTAATTCATTTACTTGTATAGTATGTGCCTTTGATAAAATTTGAAACGCTTTATATTTATTATTATATCTCCTCAATTAATTGATTTGTAACACTTACATTCAAACTATAAACATTTCATATTGTACAGCATACACAAATTTAATTTGAGTGTCCTATAAATAAATTGATCTAAAATTATGCGCGGGCGCTAGTATGAATCGTACCGCCCATAAAACAGATAGCTTGATTAGAACGAGACAGCGCCATACATACACTCGCGCTAAAATATTCGTGTTGAAGCGAGACAACAAGGTCTCACTGTTAAATAAACGTTTTGTTTATCAAATGACATGTTTTTACATAAGTGGTTTAATGGAATTAAAAATAAATTATTTTAAGTAAGAAGCCCGCTAAGTAACCGCAACCAGCAGTGAAAGTATATAAATTTTAGGCCAAGCAGAGGCATCATCGTGACCGCAATTGACCAATTACAAGATCAAATTATATCGCATCAATATTATTGTAATTGATGAAACTATAATTTTGTCATTAATCAATATACATAATTATGGAGGAATACTATTTAATAAGTACCTACCTACCCAGGTATATTTTATTTAGTCAGAATAATTAAAAAAAAATTGTTCAGAAATTTACAAACGCTATAGATGAGGGTGTACCTACGTTTGTATAAAAAATTCGCTCAAGCGACTGTACAGTGGCAAATATTAATAAGGATCTTGTATTTGGTACCTTTTAATAGTTTGTGGTGATGATTAGTAAGATATTCTTATTTTTCTAATTAGTATCAATTACATTACCTATAGCTATCTATTACCTACCACTGAAGGCTTACCTACTTGTAAACATAAGATAATCAAGATACAATCTGAAACTACCGATACCAAAGCGAAATCGGAAATCAGTTAATACGTAGGCAGGCACACTACCACCCAGAAAAAGAATTAATAACGGAAATTACCTGTGTCATTCATTCTTATGCAAACATTTGCAACACACAAAATATGTGCATATGCCCTTACCCTTGCGGGGTAGGCAGACTATAAATGCTCGTAAAAACAGTTGGTATCGCCATCAATCCGATCCGTTCTTTCTGAAACAACTCCTTAACCCAGTCGCGCTCCTGCTCCCCAGTCGGGTGTAGATTTCAAAGCCCCAGGGCTAAAATTGCAAGGTCTAGTTAAGAAAAAAAACGGTACCGCCACATCTGATGAATTTAGAAATTTGTGTTGTTTCATTTGCGTAGGTAACGCTATTGAATACATACATACACATATCACGCCTATTATCCCTTGCGGGGTAGGCAGAGCGTAAAAGGCCGCAAAAACGGACATTTACGCCACGTCTGACACATACTTGAGGGTCATTCGGAAAACTGTGTATCGCCATAGTGAAAGGTTGTCAGCCCATCGCCTAAAATTGCAATACACACCCTCAAGTCCCTTAGTCGCCTCTTACGACTCCCACGGGGAAGAAACGGGGCGATGTTATTCTAAGCCGGCATCACACGGCACTTTATACGGCTATTGAATAGGTTTTTAATAATAACGTGCAAACAATACAGACACGTCGCTCAATAATTCATTCCTACGAGGGAAATGAGACGAGAGAACGGAGAGGGCGTACTTAGGCGTCGCAAGTGTTCATGTATTAGGTATAAACTGTGAAATATGGCCCCTCTCGCCGGCTCGCATTACGTTACGACCAACTGCGAAACACTTTCCGTACACGGATACTTGACAGGCACGCATCTAGGATGTCTAAGGTACTTTTTACACGATTAAAGGTTCAGCTACACTACTTACCTATGATTTAAGAGCTACTGTATATATGTAACGCTACACACTTTAATAATATGTAGCCTGTTCAGTGTTCCACTGCAGGGAAAAGGCCTTTCGCGCCACCACCCGTCTCGATCTCGTGTTGCGAATCGCTAGTTCTGGAGAAAGGCGTTCACGTATCTCGCCGTCTTCTCCTAGACCAGACACGACGATGGCTACCATCATGTGGCACCAATCTCAATACTCAATACTCAAATGTTTATTGCATTCCATGAGGCACAGGTGTTACAGTAAATGTTATATATAAAGTTATCATTGTTAATTAATATAACTACCACATGGACCCTGTTGGGCACAGCAATTTAGGAGAGAGGAGTCATAATTTTTATTTCTTCAAATGTATGTTTACTCGGGGGTGGGGGGGATTTCAGTGAATGTATAGTTTATTTAATTATTGATTTGTTTAGCTTAGAGTATAATATATTAGATTATATTATTAAATTAATTTAATTTATATTATATTAAGTATATCATAGAATGTCAATTTGAAAAACTGGACAATGTCAACAAACCCTAAAACTTTTTGATATATGCTATATGCTAATTTTAATTATATTATTATTATATGCTAATTTTAATTGTCCTATCAGTTAAGAATTCTTCTATCGTATAATAGCATTTGTCAAGTAGTAATGATTTCAATTTTTGGAGAAAAATATGTTCTTTATTTTCGCTCTTTAACGTATCAGGTATTTTATTATATATTTTTATGGCCATTACGTACGGACTTGTCGAGTGCAGATTAAGACGAGATCTTGGTAACATTAGTCTATTTTTATGTCGTAAGGAATAGTTTGTGGGGATATCACTGCGTTTTGTAAAAAATGAATTATGTTTTCTCACAAATTTACATACCTCCAGGATATAGATACAGGGCAACGTTAGAATTCTAAACTCGCGAAAATATGGTTTACAAGATTCTGTTTGTTTTATTTGTGCTAGAATCCTTATAAGTTTTTTTTGGCGTGTTAGCAGATCTGGTGCGTATGTACTATCACCCCATAAAATAATGCCATAACACAACCAAGCGTACGCATATGCATAATAGAGAGACAGAGCTGTTTGTAGGTCTGTGGAGATTTTTATCTCTCTGAGTGCATATGAGAATCGTGATAGTTTTGATTTTATTTTTTCTATATGCGGCCTCCAAGTTAAATGGGTATCTATATCTAAGCCTAGTAGTGTGAATTCTGGCACACATTCTAAATTATTACCTTTATAGGCAAGCTCTATCTCTAATTTCTGTTTCTGCCAAGGATGGAACTGCATGATTTTTGTTTTTTTAAAATTAATGTCGAGATTGTGGTCGTTTAGCCATTTTTCTGTGTCACGTATTACATTATTAAGATTTGAATTTAAGTGAGTATCATTTTTACAAGTCATTAATATAGAGATGTCATCTGCGAATAGTACGCATGACTGTTCCATGTTTTTGGGAAGGTCGTTGATGTACGCTAAGAACAAGAGACATCCGATTACACTTCCTTGTGGAATTGAAGCACTAATTTGTTGTGGGTCGCTTTGAATATTCATGATTTCACCTGTTTTTTCATTAAAATATTCGATATCCACAAACTGTTTTCGGTCACTTAGGTAGGACTGGAACCATTTGTTTGCTTTACCACGAATTCCTATCCCGTATAGTTTGTCCAGCAGAATGTCGTATTGTACCCTGTCATACGCTTTCGTCATATCTAGGAAGATACCTACAGCGTACTTTTTATCATTAAGGGTGTTTAAAACCTCTTGTACGTATTTGTAAACCGCTAAGGTGGTAGAGCGATTCTTCCGGAAACCGTTTTGGCTATCATCAAATATTTTGAACTTTTCGCAAAACTTGTATACGCGGTCGCACATTGCTTTTTCCAAAACTTTTGAAGCTGTTGGTAACAAGGCTATTGGACGATAATTATTTGGATCTGTTTTAGCATTCTTTTTATGTATCGGCTTGATGACACTTGTTTTTAAGATGTCTGGGAAAACACCTTCATTAAATGACTGATTCACTAACATGTAAAGTGGTAGAGTCAGTTCATCCGCACACTTTTTGAAAAGCGAAGGTGGTAGCTCGTCAATACCATGACTATTTTTATTCTTAAGGTTCTTTAGTATTGTATTAATTTCTTTAGGTTCGACTGGCGTTAGAAACATTGAATTTTCTGGTGGTTTTACTACTGGTCGGCCCCGAGGCTTGCTAGAGCTCGACTCGTGAGCCGACTTTATACCAGATTCTCCAATGGATGCAAAGAAATAATTGAAGGTGTCTGCTACACTCTTAGGGTTTGTAATGGCGCTTTTATTTATTTGTAATATTATGTTTTGTTTTTCTTGCTTTGGTTTTTTATTTGTTCGTTCGTCAATCACGCTCCACATAGTTTTTTCCACTTCAGTTTTGCGGACTTTTCGTATGTTCTGCAGCGCAGAGTAAACATTTCACAGCAATAAGTGCCTATCTCGACAGATGTATATGAATTTTAGTCAGGCATTTCAGGGCGTGCACTGGCTTTATCTGTCTACAACATCCATCCGACAGTCATATTCAGCTGCAGTTCAGAATAGTTCAGATAGGTATTCCCACATCTGAAAATTACTATGTGTTTTATATTTCCCTGAAAACGTACCTGTAAACGGAACAAACGGTCCGCATGAACATAAAAAACCCGTCGCATAGACCGCTCTCGTCGAACGCGCACATTATTCGCGAAAAATATGAAAAATACTGCGCAGTGCGCTCTTAAGGGGCCATAACTCTGGGTGAAGCATTAAGAGGCATTATGAGCCACTCAGATGTTTTTCAATTTGCTAGAATGGCGTCTGCAGTTGGGCTTTTATGTGTATACAGACAGTGAGTT
Organism: Tuta absoluta; assembly: GCA_027580185.1. Classification (NCBI taxonomy): domain Eukaryota; kingdom Metazoa; phylum Arthropoda; class Insecta; order Lepidoptera; family Gelechiidae; genus Tuta; species Tuta absoluta. The sequence continues at coordinate 19,258,455 of JAQAHW010000002.1, forward strand.
TGGCAGCCCCTCTGTGCTATCTTCTGTGTTATACTGAGTATCTACTTTATATTGAAGTAAGTACCTACGTATTCAAGTGGAAAATAGAGTATTTTTTACCACATCGCTAATAAGATCATTTTTTTTTATTAATGATGGGTTTGCTCTTGACTCTAGTCTAGGTCATAGGACAGAGACAGAGTCTAAGATGGAGCGAGCTCACCCAGAAGAAGCATGTTAAGGCACTGGCACTCCCACACACTGACGGAACGCAGCAAGCTACTTGGCGCCAGACTTCGGTGGGATGGTGGTCGCGAGCCAGGCGGCTCCTTACGGAGCCTTCCACCGCTTGGTGGGATCGTTCAGCCGGACTTATCCACAGGCAAGCGTGTGTTGCCGTTGCCCGGGGTGGACCGCTAGGAGGTAGATCCCATACCACCCCACGATCATGCCACTTCAAAGGTTAGGTAAGTAAATGAAAATAAGCATTACCTATGTACCTAAACAATTCTAACCAAGAGAAAGCTGCTTTGTGTCACTTTACATACACAACACAAGTTACACTTATGTACTTCATGCTCTCTAAACTAATTTTATGGATACGATATCTTTAAACCTAAAACCCCAATAAAACGAGTCACAACATTGAACAGTTAACATGCCGGAACTCATAACTCATTCCTAATATCAACACTATTGACACTCACATAAAAGTATTAGGAAATCGTGTACGAAACCTGTACAAAAGACCTCGCATTGTGCAAGTAAGGTCCGCAAAACAGGCGCCCACTATTTCCATTGAAAAAAAAAACGTCAAAACGTCAATGAGCCTTTCAAATTCCAACCAAATATTTGTTAGAATCTGTTGGCGACAGAAGAGAACACACATGGTGACAAGGCCACACAAGATGCTAACCATGTTTCGACATTTGCGACCGAAGTTATGGCCAGGTTACGACTTTTCGGACAAAAAGTTAATGCAATCAAATCAGCGATACGCACGCGTCTACCGTGAAATGAAGTGTTCAGGAGAGAAACCAATCGGTTTAAAAACGTCTCAGCGGCAACAACGATAACCAGATAGGTATTGGTTATAGTAGATACGACTAAGCGAAGTAGTTAGGCTAAAAGCATGCACGTTTGGTGTTACAGCAATGATAATTGCCGTTGTAAAACATTCAAGTTAGTGGTTTGGTAATACAAACATAAACAATGAGATATTGACCTTCTCCCTCTTGTTGCGTGGGATTTTATAAATTGTCAGAATTTTGAACTAATAAATGAAAGTCATTCAAGTTGATTTTATATAATTCAAGACGAAATAGCACAGGCAATAAAGCAAGTGCCTATCATTCAAGAAGATTCCACGTGATTCTCGTAGGCCTATTCTTGAGATGAACCCAACGGCCATAATTTGTCAGCAATACATCAACGGCAAAAGTTATATCACTGCTCACTCAAAGAAACTGTTGGTATAAAGTGTGATAAAAAATATTGCGAACATCTTGCGTTTTGAATATTTGAATAAAGAATAAGTAAGCATAAAAAGGTTCTGAGTTCATGCTAGTCAATAAGGTAGACGGAGCCTTGTGAACTGCCAATCAAGAAAAAAATTTAATGTTGCACAAACATTAAAAAACTGACTTCCTTCTCGGCATTGGAAGTAAGGCTAAAAAACTGAAAGTAACGTTATAGGATCCGTAGCATGAAAATTAAACTCTACATTATCTATGCTATAACTGTAATGGATTGGATGTCAGTGATTTGTGAAATTTTCAATGTCAATACTAGGTACTTGGTCCCATATTCATGTTCTTTGAAGATTGTAAAATTGTAAAGGATAGGCATTAGGTTGTACTTATGCTAAAGCAGAAACTGAAGCATGACAAGATGAATTCTCAAATGAACTTTTTTTAAGATTTTATTCATTTTCTATTTAGTTCTTGATGCTCCATCTTCCCCACTTCTTTCTCACAGAATGCGAGGTGAGGAGGCTGGTAGGCTGGCGGGCGCGGGACAAGGACAACAAATCGCGCGCATTATAAATGACAAATGTAAGCTTGCGCTCGCGGTGTCGGGTGTCGTGTCGCGTCGCCCGGTGTCGCCCACCCGCGCGCTGGATTAGTTTCAGCTTACTTTCCGCTCAGCTCCCTTCTCTACCGAAATAACTGCCCTCTGCCCTTGACGCCTGCCCTGCCATCCATACCTCTCTCTGAACTCCTTAAATGTAATTGTTTCGTGGAGTGGCTTATTGACTGACTCTACATTTTTATTTTAGACTTTATAAATCTTCTGGAGTAGCTCAGTTAGTTGTTTGTTTCTTAATTAAGCGCTTTTATGGGATTTTAGTTCTGTGCCATAACAATGGCGTAACTCTTTTCCTGTAGAGTCCCATGTCTGATATTAGACTTGCCGTAAAGGTTCGCCTGGCTGTCGTGACCTAGACTCACACTGGCATAACACGCAACTGTTATTATTTAAGCTTTTATCGAGGTACGGTCATAAATCGGTGCGCAGACGCAGGTAATCCCCGCCCCCGCCACTCCACACCCCCCGCGCCCCGCAGCTAGCTATAAACAGAAGTCAACGTGTTGGACTTATAAATCGTGCTCTTAACTATTGTATCTCACGCCACAATAATGAAGTTAGCTCGTTGAGGGAGAATTACGGGCACCAGCGGCACCACGTGGGTGGCCGTCGGGACAAATCCTCACAGATTATTCGTTTAACTGATTTTTTGTCTAAGCCGGTAGTCGTGTCGTCTCCTGCACCGGTGAAAGGTCGCCTGAAAAAATAAATGGCGGCTCGTGGAACACAACGCGATGACGTCGTATCGGGTTGCGGTTCCCCGTCGATTTACAGCCAGTCTTTTACGATCCCTTGCCGATGCTCAGAATCGGGCCAGCAATATCAATAAGAACCTATAAATCTAGGATGCGCACTAAAATCACTGCGATTGTATACTTACAATCCGCGGCTGAAATCTAAAGTATCCTATTGTGGCATTAGCCTGAATTTTTACGGTTCTATGTAGTAAGTGTGCAAATAACTGTATCGATGGTTGAACGTATATGCACTAATATTCCGTAAGTACGGTCTCCAATTCTCCACACTGCACATCTTGCATCTACTTCACTAGGCCAAGATGGCGTGTCGAATGCTCTCGTTGAACTAAACCCGCCGTGTGAAAAGCCGTGCGTAATCGACCCTATAAACAAACACTCGCGTACAACACTAAAACTGATATATTTCACCAAACTTTTATATCGGTTCGTTCCAACTTAAAATATATTACTTTTTCTTTAGCACCTTTTGTATGTTTTAGTGCGTTGTCCCCGCTTTTATGGGTGCAGGAGGTTCGTAAATCATTGTAGTGGAAGTGGTGTGTTGCACTCGTAAACAGAGCGTCCTGGGGCGACACTCGGGACAACCTGGAGATTATACCTTCTAGAAATGTTTTAAGTTTAATGAAACTGATTACGAAAACTCTATAGATTATCTAATTAATTATTTGATCATAGAATAATAGTTGCTGTCCTAGACAATACACGTAGCAAAATCGGAGCAAATTACTTATCGCGACAGCGCGCGTTTTTTGAACCGGTTTTATTTAGACAATTAGAGACATAAAATTCAGTGTCTAACATATAACAGATACTATCAGACACACAATTTGACAAGCTTTACTTGATAGAAAAACATCCAAAGTAATCTCTATTTGAAACATTTTGTCAGCTATTTGAATATTTTTTTCAGTACCTATACAGTTTCAAAGTTATTACAATTTGTTTAGGCTTTAATTTAGATACATAACTTTTGTAGTAAAATGGTGAAATTAGACATTTTAATGGCATTTCTCTAGTTTCTATGTGTCGCGAAAATTTGAGCGCAAAATTATTGGCAGCTTATTCTCTGGCGCAGTACCTAACCTGCTACTTTTCGTTATGTGCTGCACTCGGGAAACGTAGTTGTCCGTTCTGCGCAAAGTGTTATATTTTGAAAAATACCTACCTATCGGTGGATCATTTCTGTTTTCATTGTTATATCCTAAAGTGTTTATGGCAAAATTGCATTACTTTAGATGTGCTCTACTCGAACATGCACATCCTGATATAAATTTCACCTTTTCAGATAAGTAGGTACCTACCTACAGCCTGTAACATCAAAACAGATATAAAAGGCTGCGTTGGTTGATCAATAAAATCGTTAATACAATATTAACGAAACAAACAATTTCCACATTGACACCGTATGTGGGCATTAACGTTCCCGATAACCGTTAATCCGTGGATGTGCCAGCTGTAAATTAAACTTTATATCATTTTTAATGGCCGCCAGAATGGTGTTTTGATTGCGACGGCTGGAGGCGTCGACAACTCGACACGATGATAAGGCGACAGTTTACGTCGCGACACAAAAAACGCACGTTTTATGGCCAAAAAGGGACTCTAAGCGACTCTCACGCAGCGCCGCCGCAGCCTCCTCACGGCTCTACATCTACACACTCTTTTATATATTCCTAACACCGCTATACACTTAGATTTAACGACCTATAAGGCTCCACTTGACATTATGGACCTCATTAATAATTTTAACTATCCGTCTAATAGGTAACTTTCGTGAGATTTTATGTCTTCACGCGAAGATAGCACCATAACAAACTGACAACACTTGGGAAACAAATAAGCAGAGAGTGCGCTGCGCCACATTGTTAACTATGCGGTTTTTTGTTTTATCCCATAATACCTTAATTTTACGCTCATTGATATTTGAACGGCTAAATAAACCGTGAAACGAGGCCGCAAAACGAGTAAAGACCATCGAGTGATAACAAAAAGAAAGCCATTAATCTCTCATTGTGCGACGCGGGTGAAAACGTCCCGTTTTGTTTGCGGACTCGTCCCGAATCCCGTTTATACTCACATCGCTCGTTTACACTACGCCATTGTCCCGGAACGACTGGGTGTGATCAAATACAAAGGACATTACAAATGGGGCGAGAATAACTGTCTATACGTCATAACTGTGTACACAGATCGTAAATTCATCAAAGAATGACTGGATTAAGTTTGTATTTATTCGGTGAACGTTACATATCATAATGTTTTTTGTTTGCGGTTGAACAAATAATTAACAAAAAATGGTAAAGAAAGCAGCTGAAAAAATTTTGACGCGCACAGTGAGTTAACACTTCTGGCAGTAGCTAGCAACGACATTGCCACAATTAATCAAAGACGCTTTACCGCATTTCTCTAAAATACCAGCGTCTGGGGAGCGATCCGTCACCGGCTCAGCAACTCGAGGAATTTGTATTATTTTAACGTTTCTTTGTACGTCACTTTTGATCCCACAAACCGAGCGTCCCCAGAGCCCGCTTCTCATGCTCCTCAATTGACAGCCCGTGACGTGTGACGGCCATTGTCAAACTGACATGTTGACACTGTCAAACTTGACTTCTGTCCGGATTCCGCATGTAAATTGTAAATATGGAGAGACGGAAAAATACCCGGCCGGCCGATTCGACACAATGTAGCGACAAATTAAATAATGGAATAATAAACTGAAGTTTATGCCGGTCGGCACAGCTGCCTGTTAAAATATTGTTTGACGATAGCAGATGTCAACGCGGAAATAGAAATTATTTCGCAATGTAAACCAAGCTTTGAACAATCAGGTGATTGGTTTACTTGTTCGCTAGTTTTGTTCCGATCACAAACTTGAACCACCGATTTTACATTACTTGTTCGAGATAATTTACTCGAAGCGTGAATTGGATTCCAAATCAGCGAGTCGATGACACTGCCAGGCGGAGTCCATAAAACTAAACAACAACACGAAACTACAAAAGCTTTCCTAAAAAACTGATATTTTAAAGCGAAGTGAGCAAAATGAAGAGTGGTCGCCCGGGGCGCGGCCGTGCGGCCTCCCGCAGACCCGCAATGTTCCCGGTCTACTCGCAAAATGACCTAATTCCTAAACGCAAAACGGCCTGCTCGCAAAATGACCTAACTCCTATACGCATAATGTCCTACGCATAATGTCCTAAACGTATAATGTCCTAAACGCATAATGTCCTAAAAGCATAATGTCATAAACGCATAATGACCTAAACGCATAATGTCTTCAAAATAATTTTATAATTAACGGTGATTTCCCACACTTTTCCTCAACGTAGATACAATGTGTGATGCCTTTTGGTGTACTTACCTGCTAAATATGGCCGTATATTGGTAAGAGTTATGTTTCCATGTAAATATACATGGTGTAAGGGACGGTGTACCTAAAGTGATATTTTGTTTCCTAGAATGACATTTAGATTCCTAAAGTGACATTTAGATGCTAAAGTGACATTTAGGTTCCTAATGTGGCATTTAAATAGCTAAAGAGACATTTATTTTCCTTCTGTATATTTTGCTTTCAATAGTGCAATCAAAAAGCTAATTGAATTGTCGCAACTAAAAATTCCATGTTGAAAAACCAATTTTTCTAACTCCAATTGAACTACTGGGAATAGAAGATTTTGAGGACATTAGGCATTTAGGACGTTGTGTTTAGTTTAGGACATTACGCGTTTAGGGCATTAAGCGTTTAGGACATTAAATGTTTAGGTCATTAAGCGTTTAGGACATAAAGCGTTTAGGACATTAAGCATTTAGGACATTAAACGTTTAGTACATTATGCGTTTAGGTCATAATGAGCTTAGGTCATTGAGAGTTTAGGAATATTTTAGGATTTAGGACATTATGCGTCGGGATGGTCTTCCCATGTCATTCTCTCGTGACAAAGTGACAATTTGCCTATTCAACTCTAATGTTGTTTAGGCTGTCTCAATGACCAAACAATCCGCTTTATTTATGGCCGCGTTGTGCGCCCACAATGGAGGCGTCGCCTTAAATTCGTTTTAAGCTGTTTCATTTCCGGACGCAAAAACTGTTTGTATAGTGTTTTGGGTTTTAGTCGCGGCGTAGCTAATGTTTTTGGTCATAGAGTTGCCTCTTTACGAATACTTTTGCATATTTTATTATGTGGAGTATAACTGGGAGAATCAGGTTGGAACTATTGCAATGCTATCTAGTCAAATGTTCCCGTTTAAAATAGAGAATATCAATAATCATGGGCTTTACGCAATCAAGTACTTATATTTTCATGGTATTTTACTGACAGTACCCCTTAAGTAGGCACTTAATCAAATACTTCACTCTGATCTGCAACACAGAAGAAGGATTCTATTCTTTTTTCTGTGGACCTGCTTCTATACTTATAAAAACTTTCTTATCCTGTGTTGTTACGGTCGGGCTATCATTTCCCGTAATCCGTTGTAAGTCACAATTATTGTATGTCTAGCAGGGGAGAGACGATGGGGGCAACGCCCCTCCTATTAGCCAAGTTTATCTCTTCGGAAGCTCCCCTCGTCCTAATCCGGCGGGGAAGTGGCTAAATAAGCTAAATATCTTGTGCAAATAAACATTCAGCTTGTTCCATTGTCAGAGGATGAGCGTGGCTGTTGTGAATCGGATTATGTGGCCGTACGGTTGTACTGCAAGCTCAGAGCAGGGTAATGTGTCTGGGGGAGTTCTGTGAACTTTAATAAAGAAGCCATGAAAAACTTGTCACGATCAGACAGGCAAGCGTGGCGCACCTAAATACAGATTAACGCACAAACAGTTATGCTACATTCTGTTCCTTCTAGTGGCTTCACCCGTTGCTAACTGTTTTCTCATGGGAATAAGACTTTTTTTGCGCATTTTTTATACACAAACCTATTAGGCATACTCTTGAATGACTCTATCTTTTTGAAAAACGCATTTAAATCGTTGCTTAGTTTTATAGATCTATGCCAAGGCAAGCATAGGGACAGGCAGACACGTTAAAAAAACGACTTTGTTTCATACTAGGTATGTAGGGTAACATAATTTATTTTTTTTAAACTTCTAAAGTACCTACTTAGTGTTTTTGTGCATTTAGTTGTGTCTCAGTTCGTTTATTACGATTGAGATGAGTTTTATGGCTTCATTCTGGTCATACGTAGGGTTCCTTATGGAACACTCTATTGCTCAAAGACTGCAAGGTAGCACACTCGGACCAAAGTAATAGGTTCTCTTCTCGCTGAGGCGGTCTTATCGCTTAACGCGGAACGAATGGCCAGTATGGTTGTTATGATAACGTTTGGGATTTGTCGCGGTTTGCAGATAAGTAATAGAACTTGAGACTTTTTATGATGAAGACTTAGGTATGGTTTTGGTGCGTTCCATAAAAAAGCCAACCAATATTCCAAACGTAAAACTGTGGTTGCCTTGGCTCGTACTTGCGCTATTGATACTAGGCTAGGTAAAGGGACTGTACACAAAAAAATGTTGTTAGGTTATCTTCGATTTCTACTCCACCTAAATTAATTGTCATTGTCATTATCAACTTATCGCTTTCTCAATAAACATTTAATTTCATTGTTTTTTATATGAATACGGTGAACAAGTTACAATACTGTTGATGTTTATTGTCGGACAATACCCTGTGCTTTAAGGTTGCGATCAAACGCAATCTTGTGGCTTGTAATATACCGACTAAAACCTCGCGCCTGTCTCAGACCGGAATGGCACCAAACTATTCATATGAGTGTGGAACGTTTTGAGACACAGCGTCTACAAGATCTTGACATAAAGCGTCGAAAACGGAAGACTAAGCCGAATCCTCCCTACACTTACACAGCTATGATTCAGCTAGCCAGTTGTGCTGTGCTTCTCGCAACTGTGTCTTCAAGACGAAATTCGGTTTCGTCAGCCAAACTAGATAATACCAGCAAAAAGACCGAAGTTAATAATTTATCGAAGTCGCCGTATACAAATCTTAAAGTTATGTAAAAAAAATACACGATTTTTCTTTTAGATTTAGTAAGTTATATGTACGTAAAGGACTAATGACTGTAAACAATCGACAGAGCCACCTATTGAAATAGGCAATATATCCTTTTTCAATAATATGTTAACTAAAGGACATTCAATTCCAACTGCGACACGAAAGGGTGTAGTTGGTATTTGCATAAAGTGTGTCGAAGCAGCTCTGCCAACCGAAGATGAATTCCCGTCTCGATGACGGTGCACATAGCACAGAAGGACGGGGCCACGAGGAATGGGACGAGTTGCCAGCACTACACAATTCCAGCTGAGTATATAATTTATTTATTTATCGCCTGACTCCTAAAGTCCGAAGCTGTAAATTTTTGATATGACTGGGCTATCATAACTGATTTCACAGTTTCGTAAAGATTGTGTGCAAATAAATAATAAGATTCGACCTTCTTAAGGCCTGATCTACCCCAGTACAGTCAAGATCAGGCTGAGTTAGGCAGTTTGGACTTTGAACCGTTTTTATGCCGTGCGCATAGGTAATTTGAGTATCTAAGTAAGAGTAACAACATTCACTTAAATTTCAAAACCTATGAAAAAACATAACAATAGTGCGTACACTTCTGAACATTTCAAACTGTTCATTAGAAATTAGGGCCAGGCTACACCCAACCATCAGGAGTAAAACAACCACTTATCACGCAATGACTAATTTCTCCACGAATATATTTAATACATCCAGGGGAGGAATAGGGGAACTTTAAGGTTTGACCCTCAAACTTTTGTCAGATGTGGTGTTAATATCCGTTTTACAGCCGTTAACGTTTTGCCTACCCCGTAAGGGATATAGGCGTGATTTTTGTATGTATGTAGAGGTATAACCTCTTAATAACTAAAAACGCAATTGACTGCCATCTATTATCTAAACAATAGTTTTTTTTTTTATTGTGCTTTCTTAAAATGTTTGTATTTTCACGTCATTCTGTTCGAAGCACTGCTGCTGGCAACCCAAAATGGGAGGAATAGTGTATGCCTATTCATGAGCACCGGCTGGCGGCTGGCGGCTGGCACCCAGCGCGGCCGCATTTGAATAAATACAATTAACTTGTTTGTTTTATACGCTCCCCGTCACGCCCCGAGCGGTGACTCGGTGTGCGCTGAACCTACGCCCCGAGCAGGGACTCATACATACACATATCACGCCTTTATCCGTTGCAGGGTAAGCAAAACGTTATCGGCCGTAAAATACGCTCGCTATCGCTACGTCTGAAAATATATTATAAGAGGGTTATTTCAGAAAAATCATGTATCACTATAGTGATACCCTCAAGTTAAAATTTTAGTCGAGGCGACTATACGATACGACACGACACCCGCAGTAATAAAATGTGGTGATGCTATTCTAAGCCGGTATCACACGGCCATGCAGCAGGGACTCCTAGACGTCACCCTCGACTTTGCCGACCCTCTATCTCCAATGTCATCCTAACTTTTACAATTTAAAACTAACTAGTCAAAATAAATAGGTAGGTAGGTAGGTTCTTTAGGAGGAGTAAGTAAGAAGTTCATGCACAGTATCGTAATACTATCTCTAGCAGTACGATGATGAAAATAAAGACGTTAATCAAGTACCTACGTATAAAACGATAGCATTCAGACCTTTACGTTTAGGTACAGGCAGTGTAGAATATCTTGAGGGCGTTGAGTAGAGTGGAAGGAAAGACGACATTATTTCACAAATTCTGGTTATAATGACGTAAAGACACATGTTTTGTAGTAGTTCGTAGTAGTAAGTCTCGGGAAATGATGCCTGCTTAAAAATATGAAGTTTTATGGTAGAAAATACAATCTCCAACATATGTATCGTCCATATCTTGACCTGAAACCAAAATGTTGAACATCTAAAGTAAGTTGCTTCACTTTCACTTCGTTTCAGTAAAGTTACTAGGCCGCAAAGAAATTAATTTGTTTAATCTTTCTTACTTGTAAGGTATCTACGCTGGATAGATTTTAGTCGACTGCCCAAACTCTTGCCCAATATTCAAATTGCGGGTAATGGTGATATTCGGCAGCGTCGGCAGCTCAAAGGGTAACGTGTTCCCGGTTCCCGCACTGTTATTATCTCAACACCATCGTGCTCTCACCTAACCCATTCCTTTTTTACCAGACGCCGCCGCCATCCCGCTCCAACCCCCTCAAGATGAGCAAGATGTGAAGTCATTTATACTAAACTGGACTGGGAGGCGTTCCTTCGACGATTTATCATTTAGCGTTGCCTACAGACATTATTTGAAACGCATTAAAATCGCGGTTGTGGAAAATTTGTCGGCATCAAGATTAGTACTCTTCTCCGAGTGCATAATTTATCGTTTCAACCGCATCCGGCGCGATATTTCTAATTAGAAATTCATTGACGTTGATGAGCCTACGGATATTAATTTATGGTTGACTCCCATGGCGATTATCTTGGTTGTTAGCCTCTGTACTTGTAAGTTAAAAAAAAGGTAACCATATCTGTGTGGTGATGGTATTATTTTGAAATTTTCGATTGCCAAATACCTACCTTAGTAGTGAAATTTGCGATTGCCAAATACCTACCTAAATACCATCATACAATAAGCCGGTACGTACTTAGATATTGCTTGTTAATGAACAATCAGGTGGTTCAGTGTGCAATGTCCTAACCAAACTGGGAATTATTTCTCATAAATTGACAAATATCAACTTTTTGAGGATCAAACCAAGGACCTCCGAATCCAGAGACCAAACACAGATTGCCTAGATCACGAAGGCAGTTTAATGCAGTAAATGACTCAATAGCTTTAAAATCGTGCATTCTTTGATACACACGGACACAATTTTGAACGTTCAAATTTTCAGCATAATTTTTCAACAGTACGCATCTGAATGTTTCCTTCACTTTGCTTTGCACCGCAGTATGACTTTCAGAATAGCCTTCATCGGCTACACAGTGCACTACAAGCCCTGAGGAAGCTGTCACGCTCGGCGCGAACACGTGATGAATATGTATCGGCAGGCCGCTGCGGCGGCGCCTTGTAATTTGAGACTCGCCGGTAATTATTTACGTGAGAATGGGCCGAGGTGTACCCCTCCCCTGGTCCCCTCAGGTCTCCTCTGCCGGTGGAACGAATCGCTGATTGCGCGCGAGTGGAGATACCGCCGCCAGATTGTGCCGCACGCTCCACTGCCCCGCGCGGACGCAGCTATCATGTCATATTACAATTCTCTGAATATAGGTAGAGCCCGATTCATCGTACACTACTGTTTATGTTGAGTACGTCTTTACGATATACTTAGGGTAGCCAGCAATGAATTGTGCTGGATACTCATTAAAGTATTGTGAGGAATGCCTAAGAGTGTCTAGATCTTGTCCAGCATTGCATTTAATAGGATCTTATATAAGATCATTGTTAAAGTCGAATACTGGGATTACAGGCTTATTGCGATTTGACAGAAGAGGATATCCCTAGAAGGTATGGCATAAAGATATTACAATGACGAATAACCAGACAACTAAGTAACTACCCTGACTTTGGTCTGACTGGTCGCAGCTCTAAGAGAAGAAGACAATCAATGTAGCAAACATCAAATGAATGTTGGAGATCAACCATGAGAACTTTTGCCTCTGTTCAAGTTTCATGAAGCATAAAGCATGATGCATTCAAAATTTCTCTGAAGAACAGAACGTGCGAAAGCATTGCCGAAATTGGCTTTACCGTTTATAGTTGTCGTTAGTGCTCCGTCATAAAAGATTCGCAATATTAACTTCTTTAACAAGCACACATTCTTCGAATTCTCACACTTCCCACACTTTACATCATGCGGACTTAATTTACAATTATTTTACTGCCCACTTGATCCCGTTTGGGATCTTTAAAAGCTGTCAGCCTATTCCAACATAAAATACTATCGCAGCCATCTTCAACATCCATAAATGAGGTAAAGAGACGTAAATCACGTCCTATTAGCAGGGTAATTTAGCATGAGACATAGAGTAGAAATCACATAGAGATGACACTCCCGCTCCAGACGCGCTCAAGGTCAATCCGTCTGGCTGTCTCTTAGCGAACAATTCAGTCGGGAGTGCGCTTCGCCGCGGAAACGTTCGTCGTGTCGTGCGGGTCGAATTTTCATTTTTTGTGAAAAATTTAGCAATGCCGAATTATCGTGGTGTGTATGGCTGCAAAAGTGATGCGAGGAAAACTCCGCATCTAAGTTTTTTTAATTTGCCTAAAGATGAGCCAAGGTAAGTTATGATTTTACAGTAAATACCTAGATACCTACCATTCGTTATGTTACGTAATTGTTGTGTGTACTCCTATTTTTACTTACGTAGGTACCTAGTTTTCATTTTCTAATTTAAACTACCTAGGTGCCTAATTTATTGTTAGCTGATAATGATAAATAAGCGCATTCGTATCGTTGGTAGGTTTTTAACGTAGGTAAGTAGGTACCTACTTAACACCGCTCGACTGCAACAAAAAGTTCATTTGATAAGAAATCCTTGAATAGGTATAACAAACAATTAATATTCATCGCAAATCTTTTAAAATTATTGCATTTTGGTCAATCGGCGAGGCGGCAAATAGGAAGGTATCAAAGGAGGCGGCGGCGTGGTGGCGGTGTGCTTTGTGCCGTGTGCCGAGCGAGAATAACCTAGATCGTCCGTCAATACCACGCAGTGGGTAGATAGTTCGGTGAGGTAAGGTATTTCAATACATACTTATAAGCCAGTACAAGAGTAGGCTGTAATATATTACCTACCTATTAACAATAAAATGGTAAGGTAAAACTTTAAAACGGGTAAATATTTTGTTCCCACGGGAAAACTGTTAGCAGTGCTCGCAACCGCTTGATTGGCCGCTAGTCTGGAATAAAATTATTGGCACGTGACAGCCCCGACTTAAAGCGCGGGAGAGTGCGGGGCGTTACGAGCTGCGGGGGGAAGTAGGTGTTTAAAGCGCGGCTTTTGGGGCCCAGACAAAGGAGTTTCGCTTCTATACGCCAGTATTATTATCTATTCTTATGCATGAGATAAGATGTTAGCGGTTTAAAAGACACTGCCTGCCAAACGCAGTAAAAAAGTTATTTATAAGTCCTTCCAGTATTGCCAGGCTCAACACTTTAAAATGACAGTGGGCAAAATTGTATGGAACTTGGTCCAAGAACCTCCACTATTGAGACTTATTTGAAATTGAAGTACATACTTGTCTGTGACACATTAATATTGATATTGCGTGTCAGTCGAATGTAAAACAGTGTAAATTCCATGTAACGACACTCCACTCCATATAATGTCAAACTCCCCAAAACATTCAAATAACATGACTTTGGTTTGAAAAAAGTTGGCAAAGACCTTCCATTGTTGAGACTTATTGGAAGTGGAAGTACATACTTGTCTGTGACATATTAATATTGATATTAGGTGTCAGTAGAATGTTATATAGTATAAACTCCATAAAACGACACTCCACATAATACAAAACTCCCCAAAACATTCAAATAACATGACTTTGGATTGAAAAAAGTGGTCCAAGAACCTCCACTGTTAAGACTTATTGGAAATGGAAGTACATACTTGTCAGATTATTCAAGACAAGTTTTATCGAAATCATATAGATATGTATTAGTTACACAGTATATACTTTCATATCCATTAAGTGAATTAAGTCTCAACAGTAGAGGTTCTGAGGCCACTTTTTCCAAACCAAAATCATGTTATCTGAATGTATTTGTGAGTTTTGTATTATGTGGAGTGTCGTTTTATGCAGTTTACACTGTGTTACATTCGACTGACACGCAATCTCAATATTAATGTGTCACAGACAAGTATGTACTTCCATTTCCAATAAGTCTCAACAGTGGAGGTTCTTGGACCACTTATTTTACACCAAAGTCATGTTATTGGAATGTTTTGGGGAGTTTGACGTTATTTGGAGTGTCGTTACATGGAGTTTACATTGTGAAACATTAGAGAGACACGCAATATCAATGAAATCTGTCAAAATAAATAGCACGCTCCAGTTAAAATCATTTTTTAATAACATTTTTATAGTAACTTCAAGTGACTATGAAAAAAAAAACCTCGGTGCAGATTTCGGTAATACTTGTCTCGGATAATTTGATAAGTGTGTTCTTCCATTTCCAATTAGTCTCAACAGTGGAGGTTCTTGGACCACTTTTTTCAAACCA
Organism: Tuta absoluta; assembly: GCA_027580185.1. NCBI lineage: Eukaryota > Metazoa > Arthropoda > Insecta > Lepidoptera > Gelechiidae > Tuta > Tuta absoluta. The sequence goes on from JAQAHW010000002.1 coordinate 19,273,491, forward strand.
AAGTTATGTTATTTGAATGTTTTTGTGAGTTTTGTATTATGTGGAGTATCGTGTCATGGAGTTTACACTGTATTACATTCGACTGACACGTAATATCAATATAAATGTGTCACAGACAAGTATGTACTTTCATTTCCAATAAGTCTCAACAGTGGAGGTTCTTGGACCACTTTTTTCAAACCAAAGTCATGTTATTTGAATGTTTTGGGGAGTTTGACGTTATGTGGAGTGTCGTTACATGGAGTTTACATTGTGGCACATTGGAGAGACACGCAATATCAATAAAATCTTACAAAATAAATAGCTCGCTAAAGTTTAAATCATTTTTGAACAATAGTTTGATAGTATCTTCAAGTGACTATATAAAAAAAAAATCCCTGTCTAGATTTCGGTAATACTTGTCTCGGATAATCTGATAAGTGTGTTCTTCCATTTCCAATTAGTCTCAACAGTGGAGGTTCTTGGACCACTTTTGCCCACTGTCCTTTTGTCTTGCTCCTGAAACAGATGAAGTACAAAATCCTACGACTAGACTATTGAAGTAAGATAAGAAGTCAGTCATTACGAATATAAAATCTTTAAAAAAATATACCATTTATTCATATTAGACACCGAGTTGTCTAAAATCTCGATTAACCCTGGTGTCAGAGTTTTTAAACCGCCTACTCTCTCTCTCTCTTTTCGTGTGGGACACCGAGTCATCCAACGACCCGATGAACCCTAGTACTAGGCAACCAAAAAGAAAATTAGAACTAAGAATTATAGCTACTAGTACTAAACGAAAACAAAGCTATCGAAATGTTACAAAAAATGGCATCTGGCCATCTCGAAGCCGACCGACACAAAAAATCTGGGTGTCGGGGTGATGACGGTTGTTTTGACGTGTCCTGACATTTGCGTGTGCGCTGCGCGTACGCCGCGCGCGGACCGCTTCACCGATCCGTGAAATACAAAATGTTGTACTAAAATCGCTGAATAAAATCGAAATTTGCCTCGCAATGCCGGCTTAAAACAGCCTTACCCCAATAATTCTACTCGTGGGTATCGTAAAAAGCGCCTACGAGATCATCTTTCAGAATGGGCAGCAACGTTCCTGTGAATGCAAAATTTTGCACTGCGCTTGCCAATCCGCCTGCCAATCGTGGTAAGTATGGCAAACCCAACAGAGGGAGAACCATATGAACTGTTGCAGCTGTTAATGTTAAACATATACTAAAATCTACTCTATTTAAACACTCTCAGAGTAAGTCTGGAAGGTTTCAGAGTATAAAATATGCTCTCTGGCTATAAGCTATAAAATGCAAAGTAAATGTAACATGTGTACTTATAGTCGGGAGTCAAATTTTTGATTTGCAAACTGAAAATACCATCAGCATAATATAGAGCTACTGCGCTGAAGAAAAAGACGGTGGTGGAAAACTTTAAATCGTCTGTATAGGTCTTTTTTCTATGCACAAAAATAACCCCTCGTTCATACTATGCCTCTATAAGCAGGGAAATAGTGAGAGAATTAAGCAGCGCAGCATGTGAACAGGTTACTCGCGCTGCTACTCGTCGTGCCACTTCCAGGGCTTCTGCTAGTGTCGATTTTTCGTACGCGAGTCAAAGGCATGAGCACGAGAGGAATGTATTTCTTCAAGAAGTATGACGGCAGTGTGTGAAGACCATGTAACTAATATTTACCGAAGAAGGAGTAATTGTAAAATCCTTGGTGAAGACTCACTCGCGTTAAGAATTCCGCGGTAGTATTTCAAGTAATATTCGCGACAGCGGCAGGAGCATAGTGCAAACGTTGCATAAGAATACGTACCTTCTCGATGACGACATAGTAGTCCATGGCTAGAAGGAAAGCACTTTCACAGAAAAAAAACACCACATCCTCGTTATATTTGTCAAATCAACAATAATTGTTAGAAAGAAATGGCCTTTACACATCCCTCTATATAATCTGCATTTCAATCCATTTTCTATTCTATTCTTTTTTTTAAATGGCCTCTGTCAGCAAAGGACAATTCTGCCAATGTCTAAGTTGGGGGATACACGTTACAACTTTAAAAAGAGAAAAAGATCGAAACTGACAATTGATCGGTTAATTCAGTTCAATTGGTTTTTTTATATCAATGTAAATATTTTTTTTTATTTGGCTTCCATCGCCTTCAGACGATGTTTCTGCCAGAGTCAAGGTTAAAGAAAACAATAATTAAATTCAATTATTTTTAATAAATTGCCTCTGTCAGCAAAGACAATTCTGCCAATGTCTAAGTTGAGGGCATGGACGGACGTACTATTTAAACGTCCATGGGGATACACGTTACAACTTTAAAAAGAGAAAAAGATCGAAACTGGCAATTGATCGGTTGCATTCTGTTGCATTGCACACCTTACGCAAAAATTAAAATAAATTAGATGACAACAAAATGACATAGTGACATGTTAACTCAAACTATACCTGTTGACATTTCACTACGCATTTGAGAAAACATCTTTTAACATCATTGAAATAAATTAAAAGAAGAAGAAGAAAATTAAAAAGACTTTTATGTATAAAATAACGAGATTGCATACTATTACAAAAACAAAACATCGCGCATTACCCCTGGCAAGTATCATTGGGAATAAGCACGGAATAAGGACCACGTTATTAAATCGACCAAATAATCGACAACCTTCTATAATAGAAATAAAAACATATTGTTTGATGCTGCAACTATGTACCTACTTATTTTTGTTAGCAAAAACTAACCCCATATCTTCGTACCGCATCATCTTAATAGATCACAGGACAATTAACTAAATCGGAGCTATTAACTTTACGTCGATTATTTAGTAGCGCCAGGCCTGCGACACTCGCCTATACCTGCGGAGTTAAGTACCTACGCCGTCGTGTACCGCGACGGTACACTCGGCCAGAGCCGGATCGCGCTCGCTAGTGGAGCGCGCGCGCATCGATACGGTGACGTCATTTCACTTGTGACGCGTTCTTTAACGAGACAGTCGTGCAGGTAGTGGAATAAATTGTTTGTGCTGTGCTTCTTTACGAAATTTAAAACTAATCAATTTATTATGATGATGGGACAAAATAGGACTAGGTGTTCTGTGGACTGATGTCTTAATAAAAAGAGTGATTCCAAGTTGTCCTTTTTTACATTACCAAAGTTCCCCCTGAAAGCTTTACGAATTACGTGAAGGAGCTGGAAACATGGTTTTTAAATAATTTTAAAGGAATTATGATGAGAAATCCAGCTAACGCGTTGTTATCGCTGCTGGAAAAAGTTCCATTTCATACACCGTGCTCATGTTTTCCGGCACAATACCTTTTGGTATTATTTGTAAGATTTCGTATTTTCGCGACACTTAAGTTTAATAATGTTTACTTTCGAGACGGCAAGAAATACATACGACATTATATTAAAGTAAGACAATTGTAATTGTTATATTTTTATTATGACTAAGAATATTCACGGCTTTTTGAAAAATATTGTAAATACTTACAATAAACACTATAATATATTCTGTGTAAATAGCTAATATACCTAACAAATCAGTTTAGGATTTTATTTTTCATAGTTATATCCTGAATCCGGCCCTGGCGTTTGAGCTCCCGTGTAGGTAGTCAGAGAACGCAAAGGATTTGTGCTCTTATGCGCGTGCATTTGAGTTTAATTTAGATAGCGCACGGTGTCTTGGATGTTACAAAAAAAAGTGTAGGCTAATAAAACGGCGGCTTTCTTCAACATCAAAGGAGTGTCGCTTCTGTAGGTACTACTATTATCTATTCTGTGCCACTGACCTCTACCGTACTTGTATTATATTTTATCACTATGATGGAACTTAGTATGATTATGTACGATGAAAGAGTACTTGTAAAATCCATGTATATCACTGACCTCTATAGTGTATTAGATAGGGTTAAATTTTTCTAGTGAAAATAATAACTGGACCTCAAATGCAAATTTGCCGATCAGCTGATTTAGGTTACTATGGAAGGTCAAAATGATTTTCACATATTTTGAAAGAAAGAAAGAAAAAATATTTATTCAGTTACAATCAATACATGACCTATGTCACAAAGTAAGTATTGGCGGCTGCGCGCCGAATACAGAGAGCTCACTTCAAGCAAACGTCACGAAACTCTCCACAATTTGACACGCCGCCGTTTACAAGGAAATCAAACCAATCCAAACACACTTGTAGTCGAGTGTCAACCGCGTTTGGTGCGGACGTGCAAAATGGCTTCACACTAATATAAATAGGTAATAAATAGGTTTATTAGTATACTTACGATGTGATGTACAATGTTCTTATAATATTTTGTACCGACTTAAATAAAAACTTGCTTTCGTACATACATACATAAATCACGCCTATATCCCTTACGGGGTAGGCAGAGCGTTAACGGCCGGAAAACGGATATTAACACCACGTGTGACAAAAGTTTGAGGGTCAATCAGAAAACTGTGTATCACTATAGTGACAAGTTGTCAGCCCATCGCCTAAAATTGCAATACACATCCAACCCTCGAGTCCCTTAGTCGCCTCTTACGACACCCAAGGGTAAGAAATGGAGTGATGCTATTCTAAGCCGGCATCACACGGCATACAAATATAAAACTTGCTGTTATAAAAGAACAAATAAGATTATCTCTAATCAGTATATTTTTTATAATGTGATTTGAGTTTCTACTTATTATTTCATTTTTGATGTACATACATACACATATCACGTCTATTATCCCTTGCGGGGTAGGCAGAGCGTAAACGGCTGCAAAAACGGATATTTACGCCACGTCTGACAAAATTTGAGGGTCACTCGGAAATTGTTTATCGCCATAGTGACAGGTTGCCAGCCCATCGCCTAAAATTGCAATACACACCCTCAAGTCCCTTAGTTGCCTTTTACGGCTCCCACGGGAAAGAAATGGGGTGATGCTCAGTCTCAACAGCCCCAGAGCAGATATCTACCTACTCGTCATTCCCATTTTATAATAATTGTGCTATGTAGGTAGTATACGTAATGTAAATACAGGGAGTAACAGAAAGGGTATATCAAGCCGAAAGGAGGTCAAAGTGGGGAAATGGGGAAAGTTGTTCAGTTTCATGAGCACCTTTCGGTTTGATATAGCCTTTCTGTTACTCCATGTATGTTTAGGTACCTAATCCATTGAATAAAATCGGTAAGAAAACTGTGGCAGCCCTTGCCGAAAGCGGAAATAATCGAAAAAAGGGATGAGTGATCCTTCTGTTGTGCCTATGTTCCTTGGGGAAAGTTATTTCTTATCACTAGGCCGTCCTCTGTTTTCAGTATCAGACAGTAGTAAAATTTCACCCGTTAAAGAGATAGAGAGAGGTTGGAAGCGTTTGAGATGTGGTGTTGGAGAAGGATGGAAAAGATCAGTTGGACAGAGAAGAAGACAAACGTAGAAGTGCTGGCACTGGTAGCGGAAGAGCGTTGTCTTCTGAAGACCATAGAAAACAGGAGAGGGAAGATGATTGGCCACTTGCTACGACACGACAGCTTTATTAAGAACATTATTGAAGGGAAGGTGGAAGGAAAGAGAGGCAGAGGTAGACCTAGACGCACTTACTTTACCCAGATAAAGGAAAAAGTCAATGTCGTGTCGTATCAAGAGGTCAAGTCACTGGCGGAGAGGAGAGAAGATTGGAAGTTACTCCACCGACAAGAGTTTGACTCTTAAATTTGAAGAAGAAAGAGGTTACTTATAGCGGCATAGACAAGACAGGAATACTATTATCATAGACCAATTATAAGTAATTTGTCTATGTTATTATCACGCTATAGAGGTCAGTGATTGCACCGCACATTGCACATTCCAGATACCATCTACATGCCTGATACGATAACTTACAAAGAAGGGTATATTCTATCGATTTGTATACCCATAGAACGCATACCCAACAGTCAACAAGGTTTTCAAAATATGCATCTTAATTTCCCGTGTTTTGTCTGTGGTAATACGCATACCGCATTCTACCAAAAAAAAAGGAAAAAAAAAACCAAAACCCGCCGCCGCGCCGCCGCGCCGTCTTCTTAAAACAACACAGAGTTCCGAACCACTAAACGGTGTCACAGATCTCTTATACATATATATATTATGTCCTAACGGTGTCAGCAGCAATACTAGCTACTCTTATTATTATTCTTTATTAATGGTGTTTCCGCATTTTATGATTTCGCCAGTCTCAAGAAACGATCACAAACAACATTCTTGTATGATTGTCAGTGTCAGTTGCAATTCCAGCGCTGCGGCGCTGGGTGATGGTTCCTGGTTGTAGTGTGATAGTGTTATCTATATGAACGGAGGGCTTCATACTCTTGATGTCATCCAGAAATGTAGAGTTAGCTCTTCAATGTCAGTTTTATAGTAAATGTTAACAATAAGGAAATTAATTGTTCAAACTAGTATCGAAATAATCACTCTAGACTCAAATAAGCTTAAATTATAAAATTAAAAAGACTTCCATCATTGACGGAGGAAGCAAGAGCAATATTCTACTCAGTAGAGTTGCTTTGACTTAAAGAGTTCTACTCTTTTTGTCCGGAGAAGCTGAAATTCTTATAAATAAAACAGCACAGGAACGTCGTTTAGACACATACTCTGGAAAAAAGAGATGAGCACGATTTGATCTACAAGATCACAAGTGGTTATCTCCCGATCTCGGTGGCCAGTAATCCGTCATTTAACATTCCAACCGTGCCACCGGCTCTTCAGCTCAACCGTACTAAATTAATATCGCCCCAATACACGGTATTAAAATATTTTAAACGACGCCATTTATAATGTGACGTCCAAATATCAAGTCGCAGCAACACAACATATTTTATTCCGAGAAACTGCCAAAAGACAATGAAGATGAAGGATTACTATCATCAAGGAGTCGTTTTATTAATGTTCGGGTTTGAGTGGTTGTAAAAAATGTGGTTGGGGAAAAACAAGAGATGTTGGGATGAAATAAGGCATGACAGAGGGAAAGACGGTGTTATTAGTGGGTAGAGCTAGGTGGGGTGCGGCGGCGCCCCGCGGTCTGTGTGTGTTTAGGGGCGCGCGGCTCGCTGCGGGGCGCCAGTGGCCTGACGTTCTCAACGTGCCCACTTATTGAAAGCAGCCAATTTAACATGTTTTTGTTTAAACAAACGTCCAGTATAGGTATACATCACTCCAAGGCCCAGCTGATGCGATTTCTGAGGCACTACCATCGATAAGTAGTCGTCTCACTCTCCACCCAAGGGCAGCAGGGCCCCCTGGGATTTTGATTTGAAAACACTATTGAGCTAGTTTTTATAGATGTCCATCGATTTGTAAAACATCTACATCTGTTAAAACTTACAACTTGTGATAAATTTTACAGGTCGTCTGACCTAGGTCTGACCTGACGTAGGGTAGAACCTAGAACCTGATTTCTGTATAAAAATTTATTCCAAAGTGTCAACAATGCTCACAATGCCGAAACGTCACATTGTTACTTTTAAAAAATATGGGTATGTTTCCTGATTACTCAGAGATGTCTGGATTGATTCTAGATCTTTGTATTTTGTTTGAAAGTTGATACTTCTAATGTGGTCCTATAGTCACGAAGTCAGGATCTGATTATGACATACTTGAGATCACGAAGGAAATCTTCAAAATTTCATAGATACAAGTTACAACTCAGTTGAAGCCAATCCCAAAAAGTTTAAACTTCAATAGTTTGTTAATAAAAAAGATTATTGATTTCGTTTTTGTTAATTATATTGTCCTCTTTTTTATTGAAGTAATATTTTTCAGTATAATATCTTATTTAATTTGCACAGATATTCACAAACTATGACATTGACTTTAAATTTGAGATAATGAATGTATAGTGTTGTACTTCGACTTGTAAAGTTTACCTGTAATTTGAGATTTTGCAGCGGCACTGACAGAAGTAGCTTTACAAGCGTCGCATAAAACGCCTGTAAATTGTAACTACAATTGCGCTCCAGGCAGATTTTGCATGTGATTGTAGAATTATATTTGTAGTTTGATAACAATTGGCCCTGATCAGATTTTTGTGGATGGGCGCTACCACAGAATAGATAATAGTAGTACCTACAGAAGCGACACTCCTTTGATGTTGAAGAAAGCCGCCGTTTTATTAGCCTACACTTTTTTTTGTAACATCCAAGACACCGTGCGCTATCTAAATTAAACTCAAATGCACGCGCATAAGAGCACAAATCCTTTGCGTTCTCTGACTACCTACACGGGAGCTCAAACGCCAGGGCCGGATTCAGGATATAACTATGAAAAATAAAATCCTAAACTGATTTGTTAGGTATATTAGCTATTTACACAGAATATATTATAGTGTTTATTGTAAGTATTTACAATATTTTTCAAAAAGCCGTGAATATTCTTAGTCATAATAAAAATATAACAATTACAATTGTCTTACTTTAATATAATGTCGTATGTATTTCTTGCCGTCTCGAAAGTAAACATTATTAAACTTAAGTGTCGCGAAAATACGAAATCTTACAAATAATACCAAAAGGTATTGTGCCGGAAAACATGAGCACGGTGTATGAAATGGAACTTTTTCCAGCAGCGATAACAACGCGTTAGCTGGATTTCTCATCATAATTCCTTTAAAATTATTTAAAAACCATGTTTCCAGCTCCTTCACGTAATTCGTAAAGCTTTCAGGGGGAACTTTGGTAATGTAAAAAAGGACAACTTGGAATCACTCTTTTTATTAAGACATCAGTCCACAGAACACCTAGTCCTATTTTGTCCCATCATCATAATAAATTGATTAGTTTTAAATTTCGTAAAGAAGCACAGCACAAACAATTTATTCCACTACCTGCACGACTGTCTCGTTAAAGAACGCGTCACAAGTGAAATGACGTCACCGTATCGATGCGCGCGCGCTCCACTAGCGAGCGCGATCCGGCTCTGGCCGAGTGTACCGTCGCGGTACACGACGGCGTAGGTACTTAACTCCGCAGGTATAGGCGAGTGTCGCAGGCCTGTCAGTGGGAGTAGTGCACAGATGAATAAGATAATGTACTAGGGTACAGATAGGAATCGGACCAATCACAGAGGGAGACGCTAATTATAGTTCCATTATATCAAGTGCATGTCGCTAGTGTGCTCATAGAAAGAGACAGGTATATATAATGCTATCTCTTACCACCTGCTAGTGTTGCTAGTGATGTGCCACTACTATCGATATGCATACCACGCTGTTCACTTAGTGAACTTGAAATAAAACTATGTAAGATTTGTTAATTCGTTTATTAACTGTTACATATATCTAGACACGCGGTAAGCGTGTAATTTAAGAATGATTTATTTATTTTATTTTATTGAAAAGAAACACAGTCTTATTTTCTTTTAAATATTACAACTTACATAAAGATTTGTTTGCATGTTAAAACTCTCCAAGGCAAATTTTTTAGTATTGTAGAATTGAAGTGGGCTATATTTTACTAATGAATGCTAAACGATCCTATACCTGAATAAATTAATTTCAGAAGTGTCCACTCAACATGGCAACCATTTTACATATCACTACTTTTGTGGGTTGTACAATGAACTTGGCTTTAAACGTTCACAATTTTGTTTTGGTGGGAAAATAGTATACTTTGCCTAAGATTTTTTACATGATATAAAATGAAATTGACAACCAAAGATCTCTGAAGAAATACTTCATAGACTTACATTTAAATTAAATAGTCCCATATTTTACTCAAAGACTCCAGGGTGGTGATCCAGTTACGTAAGGAAGGAACAGTGATAATTTTTTGGTTACCTTGCCTATCATGTGTCACGCACGTATTTCATATTTATTAAAAACTTTATAGCATCTTCATCTCCAAAACTCAACGTAGCCGTTGTTGACTGCAACAAGAGTACGCATTTTTCCCTTGCATCAAAGCTCCTTTTTGAGGAATGTACCAGGGACCCGCTAAGCGCTTTTTCGATTAAGCGCTTAAGTCTCCCACCCTTTGCTTGAACACTCCCAATCTTAATGATAACCCAATCCTAATGATAACCGTTTCATTTGCTTCAAGTTTATCGAAAGGGGAACCCTATCAAAAACCCCTTTGGGTAGCGCTTTATAAGGGTTGCGCTCGTACGCTCTGCAAGTAGGTTCAGCGCGGTGACTGTTTGCCGCTGCGGCGCGCCACAATCGGTAATCTCTTCCGTCTCTGTCACGCAAGCAAGCCGCTTGGCGCGTTTCTCTTGATTTGTGAAAAATGGATAAGTACCTAATCATACGTATATGTGCATGATCGTGGGAGTAGTAGATATACATTTTATTTTTAGGGTTCCGTACCCAAAGGGTAATAACGGAAACCCAATTACTAAGGCTCGGCTGTATCTCCTGAACCGTTATACCTAGACAGCTGAAATTTTCACAAATGATGTATTTCTGTTGCCGCTATAACAACAAATACTAAAAATGAGAAGAAAGTAAATATTTAAGGGGGCTCCCATACGAACTATATTTTTTGTACGGAAAAAACTAGATTTTTTGTATAGAGGCTCTATCTTATGAACCGCGAAAGTTAGTCAGTTGAAATTTTTACAGATGTTGAATTTCTATTGCTGTTATAACAACATATAATTAAAAAATTAATTAAATAAATATTTATGGGGGCTGCCATACAAAAAAAGTGTTAAAAAAACGTGTTCCGTTAGCTGAACAGCCAGTGTGTTATGATGATTTTGGAGCCTTTCTTTGTACCTCAAGGTGTGCAGTTTGATCTCTTCAACAACGGTGTTAACTTCAAGATATTCATGTAGTTCTGTTACTTTAATGAACCATGGGGCGTTTGAAAGCGTCTTCATTCAATATAGCGCGCGCATTTTAAAGTCTCTGTTTTTTATTATTATTAAGGATGGGTTTGCTCTTGACTCTAGTCTAGGTCATAGGACAGAGACAGAGTCTAAGATGGAGCGAGCTCACCCAGAATAAGCCTATTCACTCTTAATTTGAAGAGATTAGGGTTGTATGCGTTTAGAAACACAGACGCAGGTAGTGAGTTCCACTCTTTAGCAGTGCGCATTATAAATGATGACTGGAAGCGCTTAGTCCGAATTGGTGGAATGGCAACCAGGTATGGATGGTATCCGGCGGAAAAAGTCGGTGCGTCTGGAAGTCCGATGGTAGACAGGAGCTGGAACAAGGTCGTGAAGCTCTTGAGCAGACTCTCCGAAGTACAATCTGTAAAAAACCGACAAGCAGGCAACTTGCGGCGATGTGCCAGGCTATGTAGCTTGGTGTCCACCAGTTTTTTGTCGCCTATGAGCCTCTTGCTCCTTCGTTCGAGTCAAGAGCAGCAAGTTGGTATTTGGCTGAGCCATTCCAAAGGTGACTGCAATACTCCATGCAGGATCGGACTTTTGCTTTGTAAAGAGTTACTTAAAAGCTGTCCAGGCTAAAGTATCGCTTCACTCAGGATGCCCAGCTTCTTAGCCGCCGTTTGAGCATTGTACTTGATGGTTGCGCCGAAGTTTAGATTTGATGTCCACTCCATGCCTAAAGCTCGAGGCTGTCGGTGACAGGGAAAGATGTACCCCGAAAAGTAGGTGTCCAGTCGAAAGGACTCCTTTTTGCAGTGAAAAGACACGCTTGTGTTTTGGTGGCGTTGAATGAGTCCAGATTGTCGTCGCCCCATTGGGAGACAAGGCTTAAGGTCATATTTGTTCGCTATACCATGGCCTTTCTTAACGAAACGAACGTATTTCATCCCCACTGGTTTTTGCACCTGTCAAGTATTTCATTGAAATGGTACTATCATCTGCGTATCCAATAATACCATGCTAAAGGAGGTCATTGATGTGCAGCAGGAAAAGAGTTGCAGAGAGAACAGACCCCGGAGGAATTCCGGCATTTTTTTATTTATTTATTTATACTTTATTGCACATCGTACAAATGGCCAGGCATCAATGGCCAAAAGGTCAGAGGAGCAGCCGTCAACGACTACTCTGATGGACCGTTCACTTAGGAAGTCTGAAATCCAAGTACAAAAATCTGCTGGGATGCCATAAGCAGAAAGCTTGCGGAGCAGACTTGCATGCCAGACCCTGTCAAAGGCCTTCGAGATATCGAGTGAAACGGCAAGTGCTTCGCCGTGTTTCTCGATAGCTTTGCCCCGAAGGGTGACGCGAAGAGAAGCACACTTGCCGCCACGGGTAAGATGCAAAGAAGTGCCACATCTCTTCCCAATCTGCTGACTCGTATCTCCAAACTCGCCTCGTGCCCCTGGGGCTGTCATCCAGAGGAGAGCAGTGCCATGTATTATCATTGTACAGGTACAGGTCCACATTTACAGGCGGAAATCTGCCTGTAACGCACTTGTAGTTACAATTTACAGGTTACAGGCGTTTTATGAAGACACTTGTAAAACTACCATTGTCAGTACCGGTCCAAAATCTCGACTACAGGTAAATTTGACAAGTCGATGTACAACACTATCGATTCATTCATTTCATTCACTCAAATTCAACGTCAATGTTATAGCACAGATTAAAATAATGTGAAAATATGTAAACACTTAGCTAAATATATAAGACATTACACTGAAAATTATTATTTTAATAAAAAGGAAATTATAAAAATGAAATCAACAATATTTCTAATTAAAATCATATTATTGATAGAGTACGTTAAAATAGTACTGTTGTGAATTAATAATAATAATCCACAATTGACGATAAAGTTTTGCTTTATTTAACGCCTCGAGCAAAATAATTTGGCAAGGAACGCATTTTGAGTACTTTTGAACATATTGATTAAATTTTTATGCAGAAATCTTGCACTTGTAAAATAATTACCTAGGTCAGACGACCTGTAAAATTATTCACAAGTTGTAAGTTTTTACAGTTGTAGTTTACAAGTCTTTTGATGAACACCTGTTAAAACTTGCTCGATTGTGTTTTTAAAAGCAAAATCTACATTATGGTTTGTCGATGGAAATCTACAGGTGCCTGTAGCTGTGACTTGTAAAATTGTAGACCTGTAGCTTCAAAAAACGCCTGTAGTTGTAATTTTCATCAGTGTTGCTATTTAAATATTAATTTTGGCGCGATGTTGCCACTTTTTCGCCTGTAGAATTGTAGTTGTTCAATGATAGCACAGGCCACAGGTCGATACGGATTTCACCAGACAGTGGTCGGACGTTCCCAAGCGGGGCTGAGACCGAAACTGAATGACTGTCCGGATCAGTTGTCAGCAGCAAGTCCAAGCAATTGGGTGTATGGCCGTCGATATCCGGTGTCCGCGTTGCTACATTCATCAGCTGGGTCAGATCTAGCGATAATGCAAACTTGCGCGGTTCTAACCCAGCATGAATGATACTTATGTTGGAGTTACTGGCTGTCTGCTTTTGAGATTTTCTTTACAGAATAATTTGTTGCTTTTGTGGCAGTCAGAGTTTGTTGTTTAGCTTGCAAGGTTCCATCGCTAGAGGTTTGTGTTAGTTTTTTGAGTTCAACAATAGCCCTATTCAAAGCTGTACTGTCAGCTGCTATGCGGCTGGTTTGCCAAACTCGACGGAGTCTACGTTTTTCAGTAATTTTGCGTTTGATTTCTAGAGGGACAGGTTAATTTTTGTGTACGTTAATTTTCTCTTGTGGAGTGCTTCGCCAGCATGCTTCCTGAATCACATCAACTAGTGTCCTTGTAGCATCCTCGACCTCTTCTGCGGTCTTTAGTTGTACGTTTAGGTTATGTTTTTGGGCACGAGGGCACTAAATTGGTCCATTTTTAGGGTTTCGTACCCAAAGGGTAATAACGGAAACCGTATTACTGAGGCTCGGCTGTCCGTCTGTCTGTCCGTCCGTCCGTCCTACAGTTACGAGGCTGTATCCCCTGAACCGTTATACCTAGACAGTCGTAATTTTCACAGATGATGTATTTCTGTTGCCGCTATAACAACAAATACTAATAGATAAATTAGAATTAAGTAAATATGTAAGGGGGCTCCCATACAAAAATAATTATGGGGTCTGCCATACAAAACACATGTTTTTTGCGCGTTATATCGATAATTGTTTGGTAAAGGTATAATGGTACGGAACCCTTCGTGCGCGAGTCTGACTCGCACTTGACCGGATTTTTTCTTGTAGGATAATTAGGGCATGTAGCTATGCAATCTCGTTTTTATGATGGCATTATACTTATTTTATTACTATCAGCTACCACAAAAAGATAAAAAATACCTAACAAAAAACGCAGGAATACTATTAAACGTTTCTAGACGCTTCCCATTTCAGCGAAGAAGTTACTACAATAACATTCTTTCGCCGCACGCACCGCACACGCACCGACTGTGCTGTAGGTAGGTGGCGTCGGTCGACTGTCGGCTTCGCGGCAACGTCAAAGGCTTTGACCGACCGGCTCACCCCGCCTCGCGGCTCGCGGGCAGTAATAGTCCGTATAAATGACACCGTAGGGATCAAATTTATTTAAAAATCGATAGGGTAACCCTATCAATATGGAAAGTGGTTTGAAGGGGTTGTAACCCTTTAAAATAGCGCTTTAAAAAGCATTTTGAATGGGTTTTGGCGAGATACGAATAGGGCAAGCAAACCCATACGTAAAACCCAATCAATAACCCCTGATAGGCTTACCAGTCTGGTCCCTGGAATGTACACTGTCGAAAAGTTTATCATAGAATAGTAGCAGAGCAGCGGTGTTACTCATCGTCGAATATTCGTCATCTTTCGCAGCTTAAAAGAAAAATAAATAATTAGTAGGTACCATTAATTTGTGAAGTGGCTGGAATAGACTAAAATAAGTAAAGCAGTGTTAATTTCTAATTGACCACATTATATTCAGTATTTTGAAGTAGCGTATTATGGCATTGTCAAAACATCGATAGTCGATAATTTTTTGGACATCCCTATTTTTCATAATTTCGTTTAAAATAAATATTATTATTTGAAACAAAGATGATGATTTGAATGAAACACGAATTTAATACCCTGACCAAAGTAGACAGAAGAATATAGACAGAAATCTACTTACTTTTTCCATTTGGAAAACCACTGCTAATTTCTGCCGCCGTAAATAAAGTTGGCTGGGCAATCAAGGAATTCAGGCGATCGTTTTCGTAAAATTTACGCTCGAAACGGTTGTTACTAACTTTTTTCTTGATTATTGATTAAAATTAAGTGAATTTAAATATTTACTGTTGATTTTATTCAGCCACAAAGTCCGCCGGCTTGGCGGTCGCGGAAAACTGTGCATTTTGACGCCACTATTGATTTTGGTTGAACAATTAGGTACGCAACATTTCATTACACCAATTTTAAACAAATTTTGATGTAATTTATCTGATTTAACAATAGAAATAGCACACAATAAGAAACTGCAAGTAACTTTCACCGCGATAAAATTTCAGACCACAGATAACTAGTAGGCGTCGTCTGACAGTTCGTCAAACGTCATTGCATTGAACACTAGCGCTGCCTTCTTGAAATCCATGTACTACGACCTGGTAAAAGTGATTATGAACTCTATGTCCCAACTATTAATGATTAAAATTGAGTGTGGTAGATAATGTCCCCCGATTCTAGTACGGCGATTCAATAGCGTGGAGTAGTGTTTTATCAATAGTGTAGTAACTTGTTAGTAACTTAGCAACGCACGGTATTCAGGTGACATGTTGACATTTTGAGAAAGAAAAAAAACGGTGTTAGTTATTTTCTGAATATAATCAAACTAAAACATAAATAAATTACAGCACAATGGTACGAATAACAGTAGAAATGGTTCGTAGAAAAACCGAGCATCACGAATGCTTACTGGGTCCGGTGGAAGAAATCGCTCTTCATCAGGAACACATTGAAAAAATTGAATACTTGCAAGACTGGTGCCCGAAACTTAAGATTCTTCTGCTGCAGAGTAACCTTATTGCTAAGATCGAAAATCTAAACAAACTTAAAGATTTGACTTATCTCAACTTAGCGTTGAATAATATTGAAATTATTGAGAACTTGGAACGTTGCGAATCACTTCAGAAACTGGACCTTACGCTCAATTTCATCGGCAATATAGTTAGCCTTGAAAGCCTTGTCGACAACTATAATTTAGAAAATTTGTACCTGACAGGAAACCCTTGCACAGACTACGATAATTACAGACAGTTCGTAATTGGAACTTTGCCGCAACTCTCCTCCCTCGATGGTAAAGAAATCGAACGATCCGATCGCATAAAAGCTCTTCAACACCTACCATTCATTCGAGCTGATATAATATTCGAACAGAGTAACTACCTTGTAAGCCGAGAGAAACAAAAACTTCGTTTAGAAACCCAAATTGGTGACAAATGGGCAAATGAATACAAAGATTTAGATCTTGATGAAAAAAGTAAGAGATTCTATGCTGAAAAATGTGAGCATGCTCCGGAAGTGCGTTATGAAATGGAAAAAATGCGAGTATTAAAACAACTAAGCTATGAACCTGAGAAAAAGCCCCAACAAGAACGTAAAATGAAGTTTTTCGCTGCTGATGGTCGACCATTTAATATTAATCAGGCAAAACTACCCTTCAAATTTAATGATCAGGAACCTGATAAATATATACTGCACTTATCAGTTTACAAGCACATGGAAACCAGTCTGATTGATTGTGATGTGCAACCAAACTACGTGAGAGTGACGGTCAAGGATAAAATATTTCAGCTCCATCTACCGAGAGAGGTTGTAACTTCTAAGTCCACAGCGACGCGATCGCAGCACACCGGCCACTTGCTCGTGACGATGCCCTTCGCTAACGCTACAGTTAAAAAACCAGCTCATTTAGAGATGGCGCCAAAGCAAAAATCTCAACTGTATACTGAACACAAGGATGCTGATTGCCAGGACAGCTCCCAAAGTGTAAGAGAATACTTGGAGATCGGGCCTCCGGATGACGTATTAGACTTTACTAAAATGACTCAGTCTAAGGCTAAACCGAATTACGTGGATCCAAGATTCGAAATGGGTGAGAGACCGCCATCAAAATACTTTGTGGACGATCCCGAAGTTCCTCCACTTTGCTGAAGGTACAAACATATTTCTGATTTTTTATTACGTAGGTACATACTTGACAGTATGTAGGTATTTTACATTTGTTGTTAATATGCGGTTCTTTATTTTATTTCTTTAAACGTTTGATTCAAGCATAATTTAAAAATAGCAATGTGTGTAAAATATGGTTTTATTTACATCAACTATTAAATTAAAGCTTAGTAAGGCACCGAAGTTTACATTTTATTTACGCTTTACGATCAACGTTTTAATTACATTATAGAAAATCTTAAATTATTGTTAAAATAAATATAAAATACTAAGCCTTTAGCTTACTTAATTATTAGTTAAATTAAATATATAATATTTGATGATCATATTTAATTTATATGCTCTAATTTCAACACGTACCAACCAACAATTTGACAAATAGGTAAGTACTTAATATTTATTTAGTACATTCTTTAGCTGCGAAAAACTTTAATTTTATTTTTAAACAAATTCTTTAAAATTTTGCCTAGTAGCAATGATTGCTTAGTATGTATCCAACAGTTAGCACACGACTATGAATCAGAACCTAAAGGTAAAGGTACATCGTAGTGGACGTTAATTTAGATAGAAGGGTATGTATTGGCTTATGAAGATATTTCTACAACTAAACAAATTATTTGGCAGTATTTATAGTCCTCCTTATACGCACCTAAGGGACGCGCTCTCTATCATCATGACATTATTTTGCATTTCCAAATCCTTTCCTATTAAATCTGATAACTTTCGTTGCCATCAATAGGCGGGATGCCGTTGGTATCCAGAGGTACTCCCACGATGAATGACAGGAAGCCGTCCACGTCCCGCATCTCCTTGGAGGAGAACTTGGCAGTGATCTGGTGCCGTCCAGCCCATGGAGCAGTTAGCTTGAAAGATGCTTCTGCTAAGGCGCCTGGGGCCACATTCTGGAACAAAAAGTGAGGCATTTATTTCAAAAGCATAGTAACAACGACACATGTTTAAAGAACCATTGCAGTCTCTTTTAACAGATTTAACTCAACTGTATTTGATAAAGTTTTATATTCTCATTTTACGTTCCAAAAAAAACAAAGAAATCGTATATTTTTTGGACTTCTTTTGATACTTTCATAACAACTTTGCATGCTTTCTCGTATAAATACAAAACCAGGAGGTATAAAATTAAATTCGTACCTCGTCCAGTTCAATCTTCAACTGTTTCTCCAAACCAGGCCCCTGGATATAGAACTTGCCACTCTTCAGCGGGATAGGCAGGGGGTTTTCAACCTTCACGGTCACGTTGAACTCTTGTTTAGAGCGAGGGGTTCCGTCGATGGTGATTTTGATGTCAGGATTCCGCACTCTGAAATCGTCTTGGGCGAAGTAGTCAAACTTCCTGTCGACGATTGTCGCTAAACACGAGATATTGAAGGATGCCTGGAAAACGCAAATCATTTTTATTTTATTACTGGCAATGGTTTATCTGTTACATACATACTTCACGCCTATATGCCTTGCGGGGTTGGCAGAGCGTAAACGGCCGCTAAAAACTGACATTTATGCCACGTCTGATTGAGGGTCAATTAGACAATGCGGTGTATCACCATAGTGACAGGTCGTCAGCCCATCGCCTTAAATTGCAACGTACATGCATCCGTCGAAATCCTTAGTCACTTCTTACGTCACCCACAGGAAAGAAATGGGGTGATGCTATTCTAAGCCGACATCACACGGCAATTCATCGCACATTTGATTGTTTGTTAATTTAATTACTAATTACTGTTTAAACTATGGTCTAGTATTGAAATAACTAGAGCTTGAATAACATATTTCTATAAATGGGTAACCATGTACCTGATCAACAAGCTTTTTGTAGTAGTTGTCGAAGGTCACAAGCAGGGCGACGCGTTCTTTGGCCTCTGGTCCAATCGACATGTCGAATTCTTCTCTCTTGACTCCATCGCCTACAACACCAGTGTAGGTCACAGTGTCTACGCGGATGACACCCTTTACTTGGTGAGTGTTCACTGTGGAACGGTTTTTGATGTGCAGGACCTGGAATATCATAGGTACATACGAACGTTATTCAATACCATTACGATTCCAGTCTTGGATCTGATAACTTGTTTCTTTTTAGTTTTTTTACTTTTTATTTAGGAATATATCCGCGCTATAGTACCTATAGTGCAATTAGGAAGAACATTTTGCCTTTTTTTCTTTAACTTGATACCCAAAAACATACTAAATAAGCATTGTAAGTATATTTAATTATTAATTGTAGATTCTTCTTCTAGTAGGACACCGAGTCCACTAACGACACGAATTACCCTGTATCATATTCTTATATAATATCATTTAATGATTTTATTTAATAAAGTTTCGTTTAAAATTTGATATTTAAAATTTTGGTACTTAAGAAACTTACAACATTGAAGTCTTGTCCAATTTTGATATCATCTCTTAGCTCGAAGTCAAACACAACATCATTAAATACGTCATTGAGATAATATCTTGCGAAGATGTTTTGGGATCTACGTAGAGCTTTTTCCATCGTAGCACGCTCCTCATACGTATCTTCTGGATACTTGTAACTGCCTGTGATGTCCTTAAAAATTAAAATTGACATGAAAGAATCAGTTTTAAAATAATAACATAAATTTTGCTCTATGGAGATATCTTTACCTCTCGTTCCATCTTTCCTATAGTTTTTGTAGAGATCATCTGGCCAATTGAAGTTGTATCGCGAGCCACCAATTTCAGCGGCTGAATCTCCCCCGCATACTTCCATAGAATCTAAAACATATAAAAAATATTGTTTAGTTTTCCGGCTATATAGGGATGGATTGATTATGTCAGTTCTAGGACCAACATATATAATATACTTTACATACCTTGTCAGCATTAACCTGCGCAAATACATACGCAGCATCATAAGGTCTTTGCAGATCCCCATCACGGACTGCTCTCAATGATGCTGGACCGCAGCGGTACACGTCTTCTGAAGTCTCTTGCGGTGTAGAGTCTATAGCTTGCCACCCACCGTACTCGGAGCCAAGGTCTGGTCTTTCCATCCACACCTGTAATAAAGTGAAAGGCATCGTTCAAGTTCTTGTAAACTATGTTTAATTTTTGAATTAGAAAGATTTAGTCGCCGGGTATTAGTTGCAAAACTAACTCGGTAAATGGAGCCGTGCCACGGGTTACTGGCATTAAAATACACTTGCAAAATTGGCGGGCAAGGAGTGAGCTGCGGTAGCCCAGATGGAAGAGGCGTCGCCACTAGTAATGCGAAAGTCGCAGGTTCAAATCCTGCCCGCGCTTGAATATTTTGCAAGCTTTCGAAAATTGTATACCTAACACGGGAAGTGTTTTAAAATTTGGTATTCAAACTATGTTTAGTTATACGAGGTGTAAAGAAATAGCCCTCCTAATACTGATAGGGTGCATGCAGATCATGAATCCGAACAACTTTCTCCTAGGAACACATATCGACAAAAAAAATCACTATCAGCTGACTGCAATTACTATAGGAAGTAAAAAAAAATTACGTTTCTGAAATATTTTATCATAGGAAGTTGTTTAGTTGCATAATCTGAATGTATCCTTTAATTATTCGGAGGGCTGTCCCTTACAGTCTGTATATTGGGTGTTCTCGGTTGTTAATATTATTGTACTGACCTCATTCCAAACATGGTAGTTCCAGATAGAGTCCCTTGTGTACTCATCTAGGATGTTGCCGTCTTCGTCCATGATGACGTCAATGGTTAGACTGCCCTGGCTGTCATGGGCAGCATCATATCCTGTTACGGGTCTGCATGGAATACCCAAAACTCTGCAAACTGGGTTAAAAAGGCAAATAATTAAAATGGACATTCGTAATATTTACCAGACTTAGTAGACATTCATTAATGTTAGGTGAGTCATAGTGTAAAAGTTATTTATGGAACATGATCTGCCCACTAGGACAGTGGAGTCTGAGGTCCAATATAAATATACTGGGTATCAATGGCTTTCAATTGTATACCTAACACGGGAAGTGTTTTAAAATTTAGTTTGGTATTCTATAATAAGGCTACGAATCATTAACTGTATTAATTTAAGTAGACAGCATATAATGTTTATAAAAGTCAAAAAGCGCCGAGAACCATGAACCCTTATAATTTGCACATAAGCGTAATAGTACTAACCTGTAGTTAGAACTCCGGCGTACACCCAGCACTGCGCATATTTGACTGGCTTTTTCTTCTCAAAGTATTTCTGTAGAATTGCCATTGAACCGACCCATTTAAGAGGATGAGTTCCTCCACTATAATCGCTCAAATCTGCTGCCCAGTTTCCAATCAGGACACCGTTATCATCCTGTGCATTTATAGCTGCTGAAAGTGCTCGGGCTATCCGGACAGCATCGCCTCTCGAACGACCTTTTACCTGAAATATCGAAAAATATATAATTGTTTCTCCTCTCATACGTCTTCAATTATTTAAAAATAAAGTTTGCCTGAGTATAATGTCCTACCTTTCCTATTACACTGACTAGATAAAGTGCACATTCAAGAATATTCTTCTCGTACTGTGCGTAGTTCCATGGCATTGGCTTAATTCTATTATAAACTCCCCTAAACATCAGACCTCCTGATTCTAGAACGTATTCGTCTCGATGACTGTGACCTGCAAATCAAATTTTTGTATTGTTAGCCCTTGCTAAATTTTGACATTATTTTACTGTACCGATTTGTATATGTAAATTACCTGGCATGTACACTTGATCGTTGAGACACCAAGGGTTGAAGAGAATGTAGATGGGCAGAGGATGTGTATAACTCAGCGAACTAGATCCTGACTTCAACTTTGTGTCGATGTCGATGCGCCATGCTGCTACTATACAGTCAGCTGCCGGCGTAATAGCCACCATCAGATGGGAGTCCATCTGACCTTCATACACCGCATTCCACCCTCCCTGTGTCTCCAATCCTTTCTCCAATAATGGAACTGCCGCTGCCGTGTCATCGGACGGCCCACGCTTCTCCACATCTGTTTGACACAATGCATTATAATTGATTTCTATTCCTACTGTTCTTAAAATATTCATGACTCGTACATTTCTATGCGACCATCATACCTGCAACGTAGAATATAAAGGAGATCGCGTCTCTTGAGGCATCATATGGCCTGTTGAGGAGCAGGTCAAGTTTAAATGCCTGTCCGCGTCTGATGACAAGACATTTATCGACGTCTCTTGTCATGAGGTTGAAATTGCTGGTGTGATGATTTTCTCCGTTCTGTTCATTGCAGAAATCGATGCCTTGTACAGCAAGAACGCCTTGTCTCGTTCCATCAATGACATCTGTAAAAGGATTTGGAATATTGATGAACATTAAGTTTACCTTATAGTATTTAGTAATTAATTAATCAAGTTTTTTTATAATATGGGTAAGTTAATTCATAGTATAACTAGGTCCATACATAATATAGTATAGGTAGGTAATATACCTTGCAAAAAGTACGTAGAGTCTAGTAGATTGTAAGTGTCGTTTCTATCAAAACTGCCTTATAGATATTATATCATGCAATATTTTAATATCATCGTATGCGGTTAAAATCGTGGTTAAAAAAGATGAAAGATCAATAAAGCCCGTCATCGTCATCGACCAAAATTCCGCACGCATGTGTTTGGACGCAAGCCAATACGTCAATCTAAGATTTATAAATCTCTTTTCATAACGTCCTGCTCACATACCCACTTATACCGTTGAATCGGTTATTTGTTTCAAACTGTTTTTCGTAAACGTTATCTGTGCGTTAATTTTATACGTTTTACTATTTACTTTTGCGTCTTGGAGTTTTTACTTAGTGTTAGATCCAAGCATAGCAAAAGTTTTAATTTTGTCTTACCCGGCGTCTGTAACTGAAACTTTATGTTTATCCAAGATTAAATTATTACCTGGCTGAAAAGGCACGATGACATATCTTTGCCGTTTTCCAAAATAATATCTCCATAAATCCTTAAAGTATTCCATGGTTGTCACTAAATCAAACTTTTCGTCACTCGTTCACTGTGCCATACTATCACTATCTAGCAGTGAAGGCCGTTTCGCGATTTCAAGACCTGCTAATTGTTTGGGTATACGTGTGGACTTATTTGCTGTTCGAACTGCACTGTGGGTTATGGTGAGCACCAGGTCTAATAACTACGCCAACACGATGATGTCATGGACTCCAAGCCAACTACGAGTATAGTCAACTTAATCTGAAAGCTACCTCCGGTACTAGGAAATGGTCTGTCTGTTGACGACAACATCTCCGAACGCATATTACTCATTCATAAACCAGAATCATGACATGACATCACATCATCTAATTCATACGACATATACATAAGCTACATAGTTACATACCTACACGGTAATATATAACAGTTGTGATACTGACCACTCTTATGACCATTTAAGTAGCCGCAAAGAAAATCAACTTTGCGCCAGAATATGATTTAGATATTTCTTATGTAAGTTGAATAAAATTATTTATTTAAATCGTAAGTATAATATTTAGCTCTCAGATTGCAATTTATTCAAACCTAAAAGATAGACAGCTATGTTATGATTCTCATACAATTTCCAATGATTTAGATGAATAATAAATTAATATTTATCGGAAGTAACCTACTCTAAGGAATAAATGGAACGTAGTACCTATCTAAAAATAACAATGACTAACTCAATTTCATATCTCTATAAGCATTTAATTTTGCATTTACCCCTATTGAACCCACTATCATTATTTCCTTTCATAGGTTTTGATCTTTAAGTAAGGCTAGTAAGATTCAAAATGACTGGAATATGTGCCGTGTACCGGGGTAGATGAGGTCTTAAATCTATCACACCATTTAAATCAAACGTGACCTTTAGCATTCCTGCTCTAGGGTCAATTAAGATAGTTGTTCCTTTAAAAGGCCTTTAGCTCCGTCGTCTTTAATTAGGTACCAAGCACATTTTGCTTGTATCTATCGAAAATAAGAAATGGTTTGGGATATTTTAGTTTCTTTTTCAAAACCATTGTCTTTATATTTCAACTATCCATGCCTAACCTGGCACATAATATAATGGACCAATCATTACCCATTGTACTTCATTATTGATCATCAATTTCCCGTAGCAAAGAAAGTTGTAAGATTTTGGATAATCTAAAAGATATGAGTTCGTTTTCCATACAAATTAACTAGAGCAATATTTTTCATGTCTCTCCACGAAAGTTTGTACGTGCTATTTTAATTTCGTAAAATCATCTCCAGGTATTTCACCTCGTCTATCAGCTATGTTTTGGTAAAAATTACTATTTCTTTCTACAATTTCCATTTAAAGATTTAATTACTGGTGTGGGTGACCAGCTTAGCTATACGTGGAAGAATCTTTGCCTTGAAATAAAAACCGTCTTTATAGTTTGTCCCACACATATCCACAGACGGCTAAGCGTAGGAGGTGCGTATAATACTGCTCATTTTAGATTATCTAATTATTATACTAAATTGATACAATGAATTGCAATATTTACACTAGCAATGTAAAATTTTATTTTCATTTGCAAATGCTTTGAAACAATACATCTTAGATTAGCGTAAAACATAAGGTCGTCATCGTAAAATACAAATAAGACATCATGTTTTATGATGAGTGTTACAGTAAAAACAATAAAAAGCTAACGAAACTTCAAAGCTTTTTTAAAAGCTTTTTTATGATTCTGTTTGAAATATTTTAACATATGCGTGCTACATTTTCTAACAATTGAAGTCAGTGTAATGTAAATCACTCATTCATCGCAGGATGAAAAATGTAGTTTGATATACAGGGTGTAAGAGACAGCTCTCCATAGCTATGCCTATAGGGTACATCCAGACCATGAAACTGAACAACTTTCCCACAAAAAATTATTTCAGGAAAAGCTAAAATAAAAATAACTTCCCATATTAATTGCAGTCATTTGATCTTGATTTTGTATGGGCTGTCCCTTACCATCTGTATAATAGCTCTGAGTATACAGGGTGTTAAAGACAGCCCTTCGAATACTTTTAGGGTCCCTGCAGCAGACCATGAAACTAAACAACTTTCCCCTTGGAACATATGTCAGAAAACGATAAAAATCAAAAAGGCCTTCCATACAAAATTACGATCAGCTGACTGCATTTACTATGGGAAGCCCAACATTTTTTGACGTTTCCTGAAACATTATTTTATGGAATTTTGTTCAGTTTCGTGGTCTGAATGGAACCTATCAGTATTCGGACAGCTGTCCCATATAGCCTGTATCGTAATGTAAGTAAAATGCAACATACTCTTCAAGAGATCGTCACTGTATTACGGAATACAGCTGTGGTTACTTGTATGCTAGTAGGAACGTCTCACAAAACTAAAGCAAATGTTCTCTCATGTTTTAACCATTTATTTTCTATTCATTCAATGGACGGCTCTATATCTTCACCCACTGCTTAACCAAAGAATCTTAAATAGGTATTGCCTAACGTCTTTAAAAAAATGCAAAAGAACTTTTGAAATATTTTCATCGCTTATTTGGTAATCATCTCAAACAGACAAATTCGTCGTTGTTTTATGAATGACTTGTTTGGTCGAAGATATTCCCATTAGTCAGGATGTTGCGATATTTATTTGGCCTTCAAACCACGATGGATGACTAAGTTATGTCTGACATTACCAGTCCTTAAATTAGGTAACAAAAAAGTTCTTTGTTCTAAGCTTAACAGTATGGTCCGAATACCGGTAAAAAGGGTTATTGTGGTTGTGAAACGGATGTAAGATATCTGATCCTATCTTTATGTAGTCATTTTAAATATGTACTAGCTGGTGCCCGTGTTCGTTTTGCCAACTTAATGTTGGTATGCGTGTCTATGTAGTTTAAGTTAGCCCGAGTTTTATATATGTAGGAACTTAAGTTGAAGGAAGCCTAGCCACTTATTTTTTCTTGAATTCATTTATGCACCAGCAGCGTCCTTCAATTAAGTTACTTGCTTTGGGAGTTGCATAGGTATATACTAGCTGGTACCCGCGAGTTTGCCTGCGTACTCATAAAAACTATCCTACTATAATCCGTGTTACCTTCTATATGAGTGCCAAATTTCATAACAATCGGTTCAGTAGTTTTTGCGAGAAGAAGTATTTGATAGAGTCTATTCCCTTATGTGGAGCTTGTGATTATAAAATTACCAGTAATGTACTTATTTTATAGCTTATTAAACCAACACGAACTAAACACTATTGGTATTTCTTTATCGTTTTTTAATAATTCTACTAAATATTTATACTTAGATTATTTGTTTTCCTTAAGCTTAGGCACTTGTTATTATCCTCTTAGAATAATTTACTACAAAATTGGTATCATCATCATCAGCACCTGATAATCATAATGCGTCCATCAAATAAAAAAAGTAAACAGGTAACTGTAGACAAGTTCAATTTCAATTCAAATCGAAAATTGATATAAATTTCATTTATATACATCGATGACTCAAAATACTAAAACGGGGATCGTATCGCGGTAAGAACCGCGTTTTAGTATTTTGAATCAATGAAAATAAAAAATATCGTATTTTTTGTGTCTTTTAAAATACAAATTGTCATGTACTTATACATTTCAATTTTTTATTTGGAAAGCTTACAACCGTCTTTACACAATAGTTAAATAATTGTAACCAATGACAAGCTAACATAGATAAAACATTGTCTTACATACTTCGTGATTATGAACGTTTTTCTTCCTGTAATAGGTACCAATTAAATAAAACGTCTCTACATTCTACATTTTATCTGAAATCATAAAATCAAGTAAGTTTACATAAGTATAAACATCGTTGATAATTACCTGGTCAGAATCAGGATGGTATTTTAGGCCAAAGCCGACACAAACCATCAATGAACCTTGTCTGCCGGCACTCGGGCAGTAGCACACACACAGCATATTGTACAGTAGATGCGCGGGCGCCGCGGCCGGTTTACCTTGAGAGCTACGAGATGACGTACTTGTCAACATTCCGAAGAATGCCGTAAAGGATTGACGGATTTGTGTCACTGTCATTCTGCGCGCCAATATTGTATGATGCACTTTGCATTTTTATTTGTGATCAGTAGGGAAATCCAGTTCCGAAGACCAAGCTTTATTTTAGATTACTGAGCCAGCGAAATAAGTTAGTTCATTTGGCATGCGGTTATGTTCTGTTCTCGAAGAAAAAGGTACTTTTTTAAACTATTCAGGAGCTGATTGATGAACTTGTAAACAAAACGAAAACAGAACTCTGTCCTAAATATTCAAAATGATAAAGGATAGCCATTAAAAGTATTGACAAAACGTAAATTTGGTAAATAATACCTAGATTAGTAATTTACAGCACTTGGTATGTATATCCATAAATATAAGCAAAACTTAACTGCCTACTTACCAGCATACGATATGTAGCTACCTACTTGGATATTTTTATTATGCAATTTGTAAACCTGTTTGTCAATAGAGGCGTTCAAAGCGTTCAAATCACTTGCAACTTAGTAGGCTATACTTATCATCAGTCACACTAATTTGTGCAATATAGGCACAATCTTTGTTTTCAATTTAATAATAGGTAGGGGTCTGTTTCTGTAGCACAGATAGCACAGCAACAATGAAAAAAATTTGGTTCACATTTTAAAGTTTGACAGTTTCATGAGATTACTCTGGAGTGACCTGTCTATGCGCAAATGCTATTTAACATCTTGTATAATAGTAGTTTATGCAACTGTCATATAATGGGGGTCATTAGAATGCGAGTGTCTGTTTATCACACGAGGCGTAGCCGAGTGTGATAATAGATTGACACGAGCATTCTAATGCCTAATTATATGCAGTTGCATACACTATTTTATCTACACTCTAAAAAATTAACTCCGTTGAACACTTTTCCAAACGTCCGCACCGGCGATTGCAAGGCCCGATACAAGGTCAAATTCAATACGAGAACGTAATATGGCTTGATATGAATTTTTGAAGATTCTTTACTAACAGTTGTTTAGATGTCGAGTCTCAACAGCAAATAACTAAACAACTGAACAACAACTGAACAACACTGACCAACAACTGAACAACAACTGAACAACACTGAACAACATCGAAATAACATCTGAACAACAACTAATCAACATCTGAACAACAACTGAACAACATCTAACAACATCTCAACAACAACAGAACAAAAACCTATTAAAACAACTGAACAACATCCGAAAAATTACCGTACAACAACAACTGTCAGGTGCGGCGGAAGACAGCGATTTGAGTATTGGAAAAAAAACTTCGTTTCATTTCTCAACTTTATCGTATTAAGAGTTTTCTCATTAAGTCATTACGCTTCTGTAATTTATAGTAAACCGTATTTTTTATAGGCAGAATGCATAAAGTAGGTCATTATGCATCTGTTTTCGAATTCATAATTCGAACATTATGAGACGAGTGTAGATAAAGTACTTTATACTATACAGGTCATATCTAGATGAAGTCACTTTAAGAAATGGTCACTGACCGCCTAAAGGATTCAATCATATAGAGGTACGTAAGCCATGGTTCACGTTTTAAATTAGCAGGAAGGAATTATCCTTACAATATTTCTCCCCTTGAGAGTAAACGATGCAACTGTCAAAACTTTCATATAATGGGACGTGTCTGTAATATTTCAGAGACAGAATGTAATATGACTGGGCTCAATTTATTTACATATTGTTTTTACCTTGTATGAAAAAAAAAAACAAGCTCTAGCTGATCAGCTTTTGATTTTTTGTGGCATTAATTTGAAGTAAATTGAACTGTTGTTATGTTATTTTTCTCGTAAGTATAGTTTAAATGACTATCTATCGCTTGGAAGAAAAGAAAGAATGATTACTAACTCGTTTGTAGGTAGGGTAATTTAGGGGGTTATCGGCCAATCTTGCGAATTTTTGACTTGAAGATAATATATTTGTATCAAATATTTAGACGAGGCTAAAGCATAAAATGATTTTGAAATCAGTAGATATTGTAGTTTTAGTTTAAAAACCCCCTATTATTCAAAAATGCTTTAAAAATAAATAAAACGATAAAATATCTGAAATGAGCGAATTAGGGGGTTATCGGACAGAACATTCAGTTTTCGCCCGCTAAAACAACTACTTTTCGGCCACCATGTAATGCGTTGAAAAATAAGTCTTAGTGCTATCAAGTAAGGATGGGTTTTCAATAAAAAATTAAATGTAAATGTCATGATCATTTTCTTATTCAATATTTATGTTTTTGCCATAGTTCAATACATTATAAGCCATTAATAATAATCAAAACTACGTAGAAAATAATAATCTGTTTCGTAAAATCTTCTTAAAACAAAACTTACTAATAAATTGTAATAGTAACACTAATAAATATATGGCCGGAAACCAAAAAAAAGGTTTTTGGTTCCCGGCCACATTGGTAAACTCTATGCCGATAACTAAAATGTACAAATTCAGCTGTCGGCCGTCAATTTCAAAATATTTTAAAGTTTATTTATTTTAAATTATTGTATGAAGGTGCATGGCCGCCTGTTAACTAAACCGTTGCCTTTGGATATTAGAACGCTTGAAATAATATAATACGTCTGAAGCTTTTCAAAATGTAATGAAAAATAGGATGTAAATTGAATGTTTATCAGCTAGCTATCGAAAAGTAGGCCGATAGCTAAATTTCCCCGAAAATTGCTTCTAGTTATCCGGACATCTAATTTTGATGCTAAATATTGAAACTTTCAAGCTTTTTAATGAAATTAATTTAAATTAGAATCACAAGTAGTCACACTATGTCAATATTTATATCCAATCAATTATAAACAACGCTGTACCTTACCTCGAAAATTGCATAGCTCCAAGATTTTTTCACTGTATGTGCACACAACCGAACTCGCAAATTTTAAGAGGTCAATTGACGAGACACTGGAGCAGTTATAATGCTAACTAATTAAAATGTGATGGGAATAGTCGAAAAGTGTTGAAAGACACTGACTTTTCCAATAATTTACTTAAAGCTTTCATCTTCGGCGCAAATAACTGGGCTGTGTCCGATAGCTACTGGTGTCCGGTCAACCAGCTAAATTACCCTATTGAGGTCTGTAGCTGCGCTTCAGGCTTCTAACTACACCCTCCTTAGTAATCGGTCTCTTTCTTCCCGCTTAAATAATGTTCAATATATACATAATTTACATATCCATTAATTCATAAGTAGAGTAGAGCTGAGTAGAGTTCTTCTATTTGCGTACCTACCTTTACCTAAATCAGACGTGCTTTAAGGCAAAACAAATTTTACTGAGAACTCTAAATATCCTTACAAACATTGTTTAGATAGCGTAAATTAAACCTTATACTCTAAAATTATGAAATTTACACTGTCTTCAATTTAATGTCATCTTTACGAGATGGAAGGCCGTGTTGCTCAAAATTATTTATACCTACCGCATATTTTTTATTTGTGCCGATGACTGTATAAGTATTAACATTTCATGTTAGTAGATATTTATATATGGATACTTACTACATCTTCGTAATACCTACTAGAGAAAGAAGATCGCTCTGTCAAATAAAATTGCTCAGCTTAAAGCAATGATTGCTGAAAGAAAGCTTCCAAACCAAAAGTAAAAATAGAAATATAAGTAGGTACTATTCAAACTCATAAAGCGTATCGTAGCAGGTTCAACAGCAGACTTCCGAAGTTGTGGCCAAACCACGAATCTTTTTTTAACTGACATCAGAAGGAAGGTGGCATAATAAATTAGCAGCGATGTTTATTTGTTTCTTTGCTCTAATTCCCATCGTCCCAGTCTGTTTGACAGCTTTATAATTACACCACTTAGGTTATTTGATCTTAAAATTGATTCTACACCTACATTTTGTCTATTTTAGGGTGTATGTGTGCTAATAATTTCCATTAAAAGTAACAATAATTATACTTTGCCAATAGGTAGGTATGATTTTTAATAATGTATACCGTCATCGGGTTTTAGTCGTGTTGCTTAAAAGGCCAAGTTTTTCTATGAGTATCATATTCACCTAAGCGACAGTATTTTACACTCACAATAAAACATCTTATTCAGGTTTATTGATGTTTGCAAATTGACGTAAGACTAGATTTTTTACGGTCGTATGTTTGTATGGATTTAGTTACCTACCTCAAGTGGCCAAAGAACAGCCATTGTGCAGTGCATAGTAGAACAAAAATTACGAGTAAAATTAGAAAAAAAAAACAATGATTTTAATAATCTACTTTATCATTCGCCAATCGCTTTTTGAAATAGAGTCGTCGTACGTAGTCATTTAACTGGATCTGAAGTTATGATACTTTTGAAAATAGTTATGGCAGAATTAGGAATTTAGCCATAAGCCGCAATATGGCGTGATTCCATCTTCCTAAAACAAATCCAGAATTTTTTGGCTGAATTTTAAACTGGATTTAGAATATTGCAAAACGAGGTTCAAAAGTTAGTTTTTTCCAATCATATCTCGCATTGAATTTTTTGAGTTCACTTTTATGGTTATTCCTTGTTTCTTCTGAAACTACTTCAAAAACTACTGAAGATTCTTTCAGTTTGCAAACAATCTTTATCGATCTGAAGTTTATTTAGTATCAATCTGTGAAATTTTCTTTGATCATTTATTTCCTTTGTTGGTAGGTAATTATTTTTTTATAAGTATACATAAAAATAATCACGACTTTACTGAAATCAGAAAAAGCTTAATTTGAACCTCACTTTGCCATTTTCCCAAACAACTTTAGGAATATGGCCAAAATCCCAGGAATTCGTCCGGATTCGAAATACTGCAATTTTACTGCGACTTACACATAATATGTATTGTGAAGCTGTTGTAGGATGTTGATTTGTAACTTGCATAATATTAACCTTGACCTACCGATTCCAGCAGCCAGCAGAGGTGGCCTGGGCAACTCCTTGAGGTCGTACGAGTCAGATTTCTTAGTAAAACAGCTGGTGCACCTCGGAGGGCACCTGCACCAACCCGCCATCTTACTCTTCACACCACCCATCGTTCATATCACAACAATTCACAACACCACTAAATCCACAATGCTCGCTAAACAAACTGTATCTAATTAACAGTATCACTCAAAAAATATGTGCGATTAGATCATGTCCAAAAACGGAAACACTGCGTCTAAAGTTTGTTCAGTCTGTGTTTACTTAAGTAAACAATACGATCAGCTGTTCACTGTATTAACTAAAAAAAACATACCGATTTTAAACTAACTGGCACATTAAGTTCTAGAAATAACAGTTGATTCTTTTTTCAAAAACTTTTGCGGAGAGCTTCGATCGAGCGCAGCGATACATGCGCGTGCGCCGCTCTGCGTGCTCGGCTCGTGTGTGCGGGATCCTGTGATACCTTCAGCTTGACATGACCTCTTATCACCGCCAGGGCTGTCCCGGTTGACGTATATAAAACCGCTACGATGAGCAATTTTTAGTTAGGTAGGTAATTCACTGCGAAATGTGCGTGAGTGTGACTCGTTTTCGACAAAGCCGATGACGATACCAAACCAACCTTGAAACACTTTTAATTAAATAAATAAGTCAATCAATCACGTCATGTAGGTAGCGAGAGAATTAGCTTTTACTGCCTCTTTTATGTTAAATGAAAAATCAGGAAAATCCTTTACCATTTCAAATCATTTGTTGTACCGATCTACCATCGAAACGAAAGTAAACGAAGTAGAGATATATACAGGGAGTAACAAAAAAGGTAAAACAAGCTAACAGAAGGTCAAGGTACTCATGAAACTGAACAACTTTCCCCATTGAACATTAACATATAAAAAAAATATTAACGTACCATACAAAATTGCCGATCAGCTGGTTGATTTACTATGTGTGGGAGGTACAATATTCTTTTTCATATTTCAACGTTTGTTCCATTAGGAAAGTTATTGTTTCATGAGTACCCTGATCTTCTTTCGGCTAGCCCACTCCTTATGTCCTACGAATCTTATAAGAACGTATGCTAATACTGCCTACGCCAATTAACTATAATTGCGGTCAATCGAATTGGCTTTAAATCTGAATAGTTTAATCAGGTGAGTAATTATTGCACAATGTTAAACAAACTGTAGATAAGTAAGTTTTTTATTTATTCATTTGTGTTGCATTAAGTAGATAAGTACCTAAGTTGGTATGGGAGCTACTACAAGAACCTCACTCAAGTGGTTCACGAGCAAGTAAGACGCAACAGAAGCTCCAACATATCTGCAAGATGGCGCCACGTGACAGATTGGCAGAAACACAAAGAGCCTGAAAAGCGGTATCTAAGTGTTTCACCGCGCGCCACATATATACAACTTCCAATTCTATCCAGGTGGACCAGTCGGTCCCCTAGCCACAACACCCGGTCAGGCAGGGTAGCTACCCTTTTCCCGACACCACCTGGAACCCTCCATTCTGCCTATCGGCATGACTTCTTTCATCGCCATAGCATTATCGCGCGCGAAGAGTCGACATGTCTTGATAAGAAGTTTTGAATTCATCTCTTCTCTAGTTTATCAAAGGTTAGGTCATGATCTTTAATAAGAAGGTAGGTACTTGCTTACTCGAAGATATCAAGAATATTTAGTTTACCTGAGACGGGGGCTTCATACATACATACACATATCACGCCTTTATCCCTTGCAGGGTAGGCAGAGCCTTAACGAGCGTAAAATAAGGTCGCTATCGCCTCGTTTGACAAATATTTGAGCAGCGTTTCAGAAAAGTCGTGTATCACTATATCGATGGGTAGTCAGCCTGTCGCCTGAAATTGTAATACACATGTAAACCTCGAGTCCCTAGTCGTCTCTTACGACACCCAAAGGAAAGAAATGGGGTAACGGTTATTCTAAGCTGGCATCACACGGCATTGCGTGTGTCATTGCGACAGGGGCTTCATCATATTCATTTTAGCAAAAGAGTCACTGACTCTACATTTACGCACTGAAATAACAGTTACCGATATGGTTGGTTAAGCTTCAAGTTGGTACATTATTTCAATTTTAATTCTGTTTTAGTGGTATTACCTTGCAAAAGTTCTTATCTTATCTTATATATCTGTCAGGATCCCACTGCTGGGCAGAGGCCTCACTCCCCTTCTTCAACTGTTCGCGATCCTGTATCTCCGGATACCAATCTGATGAAGATTCTCCGGAAAACCCATCCAGTTCGTCTCGCCATCTGCGTCTGGGCCTCCCGCGACTACGTCTTTCGGCTCTTGGCTTCCAATTAGTGGTGGTTTAAGCCCAAAGACCGGCAGGCATGCTGCATACATGACCAGCCTAATCCCGCTTAAGCTTTGCTGTACAGGCTACATCGGCAATTTGAGTCTTAAAACGCAGTAAAGATTTTCTGACCCAATCTACAAGTGTCAGACCTAGTATGCGTTCTATTACAAAAGTTATAGATATAAAAATAAGGAAGTCATGTTTGCCTCCAACGACATGCTTGTAAAACTAGTTGACGGAATAAAATATTGTATACGAATAGTCAGCAAGATAAAACACAGTTTTAGCATGGACTGTATAGCCTTGCGTTAAAGGTTAATTTAGTATCTTTAAACAGCTGTTGTTTGTACAGCGCTACATATAATACACACGATTATGTTGAATTACTACAGGTGACATCATAGTATACTAAGCACCTTCAGATCGCGTATAGTAAGTAGGTAGATAGAATTAAAAGAAAATGTAAACAAGTTTCTTATCCATCAAGTTTTGGGCTGCAACGACGGTGTTGTCAGCCATCGAAACAAAAACGCTATGAAAAAAAGACACACATTAAAAGATATAATTGTATTTTCGTATGAGCACGTAAGAGGCAAGGAAGATTGTTGACTGGCCCGATGGCGTAGCTCCTGCCTGCTACGCCGAGGGTCATAGATTCGATCCCCACAAGGCACAATTTTTTGTTAAGGCAATTTTCAGATATTTGTGCTAATTCTGGATGTTTACTATGTATGATATGTATTTATTTACAAAAAAGTCTTGCCTCAGACACTGATTAAATCGTCTGTCACAGACGTGTGAGGCCAATGATGACGATTTACAAAAAAGCTATTTAGTTCCCATAGTATCAGCAAGTTAGTAAAAACACTTTATTGCACATTCAAAACACAAATGAATAAAAGGAAAACTTAAACTATAAATGCGCAAAGGCGGCCTTATCGCTGAAAGCGATCTCTACCATACAACCTTTGGGTGGAGGAGAAATCAAAGGAAGTGCATAAAATAAAGGTGAGATTAGACAGTTTACATCAATAAATAAGCACATTAACATTAACAAGCTGTGCTTAGTTTGGAGCTAGAGGGTGCTGTTAATTCCAGTAGGTACTTATGACATTTTCCAAGACATACGGTACCTACCTATCGCCTGATCGTACTAGCTTTAAAAAAAGGTTTACTTTTTTTTATTAATGATGTGTTTGCTCTTGACTCTAGTCCAGTTCATAGGACAGAGACAGAGTCTAAGATGGAGTGAGCTCACCCAGAAGAAGCCTGTTCACTCTTACTTTGAAGAGATTAGGGTTGTATGCGTAACTTTTCACAAAGCAGAAATCATTGCTACGACAAGGCTACGACGTAGAAATATTAAATACTAATATAAAAAGTACTAAAAGCTGCTTACGCATAGTTTAATGAATCGTGGTGTTGATGTCATTTTCACACTCCTAAAACTACGAATATTATTTGTTAAAATTATTCAGCCATGCGTCAATTAAATTCTTATTAGATTAATTAAATCCTATAGCAGGTACCCATAGGTAGAGGAATATACACATGCGTAACAGTTTTAAGGATAATTTGACTAATAATAGTAGGTAAGTACCATAATACTTATGCTGCAGAATAGGTTCATTCATTCTAAGTATTTTATACAGAGTGTAAGGGACAGCTCTCCGAATACTGATAGGGTGTATTCAGACCATGAAACTTAACAATTTCCCATAAAAATATTTTCGGGAACGTATTTTTTTTTTACTTTCCATAATATATTCTGTCAGCCGATCGTGATTTTGTATGGGAGGTCGATATATTTTTGTCGTTTCCTGACATATGTTCCGTTTTACGTTGTTCAGTTTAACGGTCTGAATTCACCCTATCAGTATTCGGAGGGCTGTCCCTTACTTTATTTTTATTTTCTAGTAGCAATAGCGTTGCATAGGGTAGGGTAGTAGACAATGAACCGGGTTTTTGTTAAATGCCCACAACTTTTTAAACAAAAGTCCTATAAATATAATTTTTACATGAAATGACTCGTAGATTAATTAAGAAACTCAATTTAGCAATCAAAATATCGTAACAGAAAGTTTCATAATAAAAACACATTTTATTTTAAAAAGTGCCAATTGGTTCACTGTATCCACCTATGCGGGAACAGTTAACCGGGGGGGTAGGATACATAGAACCATGTAGTATACTGTGCACCATCTAATGAATTGTTCATGTATAAGATTGTATTTTAAATGAATTAAAACAAACAAATAAATGTATTATGTTTATTATGGCATGTCTTATCGTATTCTTAGATTTGTGACTACTTACTACTAACCTAATTATAAATGTAATCAGTCCAATATTTTCACAGTGCTTTCCCTAACTGACAAAGCACAAATTAAACATAATTGTTGTCAAAAATTATAAAATGACTTTAAATTCTTATATTTGATGGAAAAACAATCGATTTTTAATGGCAAAACATTATTGCCTTTAGAAGAAAAGAAAACAATCATAAAATGAACCGGTTCATAGTCAACTTCAAAAGAATGGCTCTCTGTTTCCGGACCCCCCTTTTGAAAATTTTAGGTTATGCAGGTCGCGTGCCAAGCGTGCTATTCGTATAGAAATATTGCCAAAAGAAGCGTAAAACACGAAAAAATCTACACAATAACTGCAAAATATGCTAAAACCTCATGTAATAATGTAATACAAAAACTAATTACCTGTTTTTTTTTTACTTTTTATCCACAAAAGCACAAAAATAGGAATTGCGCAGGATTCCGTGTCGCGAGCTCGACGGTGACTGGAGAGGAACGCGCGGGGTAACGGGCGGCTTTGTATGTGTGAGTTGCACGGTTTGGCATTGTCGCATTCTGCGTCTACCTGCGGTGGCTCTCTGTCGCCGCTTGGTTCATTGTCTACTACCCTACCCTACTTAAATTCTAAAAGTAAGATAATAGGTAGGTGGGAATGTAGCTGGTGGAGGATTCTTAATAAACCATGATGGAACCAACCATGAGAACGTTTAAAATATATTAAACTAGCGCCCCGCCGAGGGGTTTCACCCGCTGCTAACCGATTTCCCACGGGAAACAGACCGTCTCTCGACATAAATCATACATTGAATTACTCTATCTTTAAAACAGATCCGTTGGGTGGTTTTGAAGATTTAAACATACATACAAACAAACAGACATAGGGACGCACGTGGTAAGCAACTTTACAATATGTAGTGATTATACGGAAAAGATCGGGTTAAAAAACAAACAACTGTCGGATTATTGTTAAAAACTGATTGAAACCACATTTTGCAGCCAGCTTGCATGAAAGGCGGTCGGTATAAGCGACGCTCGCCACAGCACCTACTCACTTCAGTAGTTGGTAATAAACAGATTATTTTAACTTTACAACTTCATGGTTTGAGCGAAAATGTTAGCCAAGGCACGTACGTATCTAAACAATGTTTAGTACCAAAATGCATTCAATTCATTTATTTGCGTTTATGTACAAAGTATGTGTTATAGGTGTTGGTTACATTTTAATAGTAAAAGTACATGAGCACCGTCAGGGCATTGCAAATTAGAATGGATCGCATGATAAATTAATAATTTACTCTACATTTTATGATAAATTCTTTAGAAACTGATACTAAATATTTGATATTATAATATTTTAGTTCTATTATTTAGAAAATCTTTTATTGTTTAATATCATTTTTGTAAAAGAATTTTTTTTAATTTATTATTAAACGACATTGATTTTGTGTCATCTATTATGTTTTTCGGTAATGCGTTAAATATAGTTATTGCTCGGTAGTAAGGACTAGATTTGTACATTTCCATTTTCCGTGCTGGGAATTTTAATTCGTCTATTCTTTTGGCTCTAGTGCAGAATTCAAATTTCGTGATATTTTTTCTTACAAATATTATTACTAGTATCTAGTGCGCTGTTTACCCAAACGCTCTCGTTTTTACCTATGCATCGTATCTAACTTTGTATTTACAAATAAAAAGTACTTGTACAGGGTGTAAAGGACGGTGTACCAAAAACTTTGCAGGCTTGATCAGACCATGAAACTGAACAACTTTTACTAAGGAGCCTATGTTGGGAAACGAAATTTATTTTCGTGTTTCCATTCCAGAAAGTCAGACAGCTGATTGGGAATTATGTAGGTACCTACCTATGGGAGGATGTTTTTTTCTCTCGTTTGCCAACATATACTTCATAAAATAGAAAAAGTTGTTCATTTTCATGTCCTGCTCATGCCTGCAAAGTTTTTGGTATAGCGTCTTTTACACCCCGTATGTACAGAATTATAATTACTTATCCATTTAATTTGCATTATGGTTACTATGCATTTAAACACAATGTCAAAGTTGTACCTAGGTATTTAATAGGTATACTAAGTTGATATTCCTTCATCATTATCATATCAATAGGCGTGATATGTGTATACTATGTATGTATCATCATATCAGCCCACTCCATTACCGCCTTTGTCCACCGTCCGTCGTCGCGTCTAGCCAAATGTCCTGCCAACCCCCACTTCAGTTTGGTGATTCGTTTCCCGACATCAACGACTCTTGTTCGGCGTCTTATTTCCTCGTTGCGAACCCATACCTAGCATGGTACGCTCCATGGTTCTTTGTGCAACCTTAATTTTGTGCAAGCTCTCCTTTGTGAGCGTCCATGTTTCGGCACCATAAGTAAGTGTGGGCAAGACACATTGGTTGAAAACTCTGGTCTTCAAGTTTTGTGGGATCTGAGATTTGAAGACGTCTTTCAGTTTACCGAAAGCGGCCCAACCCAGCTGAATGCGCCTCTCGACCTTTTTTAGTTGTGATTGAGGACCAAAGGATAAACACTGTACAAGGTAAATATATTCCTTAGTATCGCTAAAATTAATAAGTGAGTAAGGTAAATAACTAATTAAAACCACAAATACATAAGCAACAGTGAATGCTTTTATTCTTGAGATCCCAAAAACACACAAACACAGTGCAAAAAATACTCATGTTAACTTTTTTTAAGATTTTTTAAAACATTTCTTTTTTCCTTAACGCTAACTTAAAAGTTAATGTATAAAAGTATGGTCTCTTAAGTCTGCCTATGCTTTTATAACAAAGACACAGGCAATTAATTTAATTACACATAACCACATGGCACTTGAAGCATCGGTTCCCATCCATAAGTAAAAGTATATTAAAATAATATAATAAAAAATAAATCATCCAAACAACACACAACACTCTGTGAAAAATGTGAATAAATAAATGTTTTTTTTTGGTATTTTTCATTTGATATGTGCAGGTGATACACACAAAATAACGTCGTACAGTACATCCATAGCCATCGCCAAGTCATCGGGTTTAATCAAGTAACTTATAGATATAGAGGCAACATTTGCACATCCAAACAAAGTAAACTCTTAAAGTAAATAATAGAAGTTCCGCTTTATCAAAATACGAAAATTAAAGAGTCTTTAACACCACCACTTCCTCCTCTTGAACATACAAATGTTGATCCGGCGCATTGTACTGGATATACGAGCGATCAAGCTGCAGAGCCTGCGCGGGCGCCGGCGGCGGTGAGGTTGGCCCCGGGGAAGTGCGCGGGGGCGGGGAGGCCGCGCGGGGGCCGCCGGCTAGCTAGCCACGCACATTCACCGTGCAGCAGCCGTAGATCTCGTCCAGCTGCCTAGACGAGAACGTCACCACGATGCGCCTCTCCCCACAGCGACGAGGCATAAACTTCTCTTGGTAATTCACGAATTCACCCGGCTTTACGTCGCGGAATCTTATCTAAAATCAAAAAGACATTTAAATCCACCTTCTCTAACA
This sequence comes from Tuta absoluta, assembly GCA_027580185.1. Classification (NCBI taxonomy): domain Eukaryota; kingdom Metazoa; phylum Arthropoda; class Insecta; order Lepidoptera; family Gelechiidae; genus Tuta; species Tuta absoluta. The sequence continues at coordinate 19,313,617 of JAQAHW010000002.1, forward strand.
CAATTTGCATCATATTCTTGTCTACTGGAAATCATTCTTACCTGTCGTGGTCTTTGCACACCGTTACCTTCGAAGGTAAAGTAGCAGTCAGTCAAATGCACGTTCAATGGATTCTGGAAGCTGAATGTCACTGGGCACTCCTGTCCGATGCAAGGTTGACCCCTCACCTAGTAATAAACTTTTTATTAGAAACCACAAGAGATCGCACATCCTTCGACAGGGAAAATTTATGATTAATAATTACCTGAACTTGCATTCTTGGTTTATGCAACGGGAAATCATCTTCGTCAGACCAAGCCTGACGCGTCTGCTTAACGTAAGCCATAGCGTGAACCTTAACCATGGTGTGGTCAACCAGTTTGTCCATGTACTCTTGAGGAGTGACGTGTAATTTGAGAACCTCTCGCTGTCCTGCACGTACGATAAACTCTCCTTGAGCCCTGCGAAGTCTTGAAGCGATTGCGCCAGTGTAGTAGCAAGATGATGCCGTCAACACACACCAGATAGTACGGTCTTCGTGAGATTTGTTCTGTGGAGATAAAGAGAGAGAGATGTAAATGTAAGTGGACAAAGGCACCAAAAATATATTTATTTGTGTCGAGTTTTACCTGAATATTCATAGTACAATCGAAGGGCTGGCCATATGGTACCAAATCAATGTCCATGAGCTCAAAGTAAACATCCTCAAAGTTCCTATCAGGGAACTCGTAATATTGCTGCAGACGTTGGTAGCCTCGGCATGACGCGATGATGGCTAAACGCTCCGGAGACGAGCTGTCCACAGTCTTGTACTCGTGGGTAATTTCGAGCATATCGCTTTCGCCTTCGTCATCATCACGGTTAGGGTTCTTCGTAAGGATTTTGCGGCCCACCCTAAGAATACATTGAAAATATTTTTTTATTAATTATACCTTCCTCACATTCAATAAAATCTGAAATGAAACTACTTACTGGTATTGATTGGAAGCCATTCTAACGAAGCCCCATTCAGAGTTCTCTTCCTCTTGGAAGTGGCACAGTTCCGCGTTAAGTTGGCAGTACATGAAAGGCGTATCGTACTGAAAGCCAACCTCGCCCCGGCGCACAGCCTCCACACTAGCAGGACCACAATGATACACAGATTCTGCTTCTTCCTGCGGTGTGGCATCGATGATCTGCCATCCACTGTAACCTTAATAGAGAAAATACAAAAATCTCTTTTAGTTTCTGATAAATTATCAGATACCTAATAATAGTCAATTAAGATGCGTAGAAGATATTAACCTTGCGGCAAATCAGGTCGATTCATCCATACATCGTTCCAGACGTGGAAGTTCCAGCATGAATCGTAACATTCTTCATCGGGCCCGTTAGGTACCTCATTGCCATCATGGTCGAAATATTTATCCACGGTGAACGTACGGTTCGTATCATGAGCCGACACGTAATTAGTGACAGAACGGCAAGGGATTCCAAGAGCCCTGCATATTGTGACAACGAGACCAGAGTATACCCAGCACTGGCCATATTCGACTGGACGACCACCTTCAGTCAGATAGCGCTCAAGGATAGCAACTGATCCAGTCCATGCATGAGGCGCTACGCCATCCTTGTATTCGCCGTCGTAGCGTCCTACCATAAGCCCATCATCGTCATCGTTAGCGTTTATCTAAAACAGACAGAAAATCTATGACGTTATTGTTTCTGTTGAAAAGCTTTTTTTTTCACAACAAAGCTCCACAATCTTACCATAGCCGAAATAGCTCTGCAGACACGTATCGGGTTGCCTCTTTCGGAATGCTCAAGACCACTACGTTCCATCAAATACATGATCGCCGGAAGGACGCAGTCATCAAACTGCCCGTAGATCCACTTTCGACCTTTCGGTTGACGCCAAGTACCACACCATATTTTTCCTTGCTCGTTCATCACGTATTCTCTTCTTAATGGTTCATTATCCATGTAAACCGGGTCCTCACGACACCAAGGGTTGAACAAAATGTAAATATCTTCATCGCACTTGTAGTCATGGCGATTGTCGCGCTGACCGAAGCGGTTAGTCTGGACCCAACAGTTCCAAACTCCCACTGGTGCTGTTGCTGGAACGTGGACTTGGAAGGTGATTGTGTTTCCGTCTTGGCGTTGAATGCTAACGTCCCACCTGTCCATATCCTGAGCAATGTTTGCCAGGTTTTGCATCGAACCATGACGAGATCCATGACGTGAACCAAAGCCACCACGCGTATATGAAGAAGTCCCATAGCAGCGGTCCTGAGATCCAACGACAGCAGTTCCGTAACGATCCGTAGTTGTCAGCGGGCGATCCATAGGCCCGTGAGGGCTAAGTGGACTATGCTGCAATGGTAATGGTTCGTTGCTGAAAGAACCCCGACGAACACCATACGTTGTAGTTTCCCTCATGCTACTCATTGGTCCCATACTTCCCATGGTGCCCATTGTACTCATCTGACCCATTGTACCCATAGAGCCCATTGCCATGCAAGCGTTGGAGTCCTGCATACGAGACATACCTAGACCCATCCCCATGCCCATCCCCATCCCCATTCCCATACCTGAACTAATCCCCATACCACCGATACCCCCGATACCCCCCATACCCATTCCTGTACCCATTTCACGCGAATGAGGATACATTCCTTGCTGGTTGCTCCAATTTACGGGTAGAACCACGCGCGTGCCTTTCGTAACACTCGGTTTGGATCCTGCAAATAAAATTAAACATACAGTTAAACAACATTCCTACCTTCGCTTAGGCTATTCTGATGTGACTATCTATAGGTATGGGCTGCAAGGGACGGTGTACCGAAAACTGATCAGGACCATACCATTAAACTGAACAAATTTCTTTATGGAGCCTATGTTGGGTACCTACTTAAAGATTAATTTTTTTGATTCCATTAAAAGCTAATTAAGATTTTTTATGAGATGTGGAATTTTTATCTCGTCCACTAACATAGACTCCATAGAAAAAGTTTTTCAGTTTCATCGACTGATCATGCTTACAAAGTTGTCGGTACACCGGCCTTTACACCTCGTATATACCTCTATATTGTCACACCAGATCAGATCAGCCTAAGCGAAGAATCGCAAATATAAAAAATTATGCTACCTACACATTTTTTTTACTTACCGAAGCAGAAGACAAGGCGAATCATATCTTGTTGCTTATCGAATGTCCTATCAAATCGAACAGCAAAGAAGAAATTTTGACCCCTTCTCAATACAGGGTTTGGCAGAATGGTGTCGTTCACGAGATCATATTGCTCTGTGTGATGCTCCCTCGAGTTATCACGGGGGTAGAATTCAGTCAGCTCTACCTTCAATGGCTGCCCAGAATAGTAGCTTTGCGGAATCTGGTCCAGTGTGTCTTGGCGACGTCGGCGTTCATTCTGGTCAGCCATCTTACAGATCAAGTTATGCGTGTATTGATTGTTCGGGCTGTTCCTCATTGAATGTTTCATGCGATGGAGAGAGCCAGTGCTGTGAGATCGTCCAGGTCGGTACTGCGCCGTTGGTCCTGCTTTCTGCATAGGCCAGCGACGAGTTTGTCCCGGACGCTGACAGAAACTTGAGATGTTGTAATAAGCAGACAACCCTGGAACGTAATTGGAAGGCATCCCGCCAACAGTCATCTGCTGCTCCCTCATGCAACTCAGGTTGCTTATTCCAGAAGTGATTCCTGTGATTCCACCAAGTCCCATTCCAGTCATGCTGGATGTCATGCTAGAGGACATCCTGTCCATACTAGACCTTCGGACCATGGCCATCTTGGCGAAAAGTTGTTTGTTGCAGTTGGAAATCCAAAGTCCTAGACGCGGACTGCACTATGCCCCGGAGTGACACCAGAGCGAATGCTGTCGGTCGGTTGGGTTGAGAACCTTTTATAGCGAGTATTGCGTGAGGGATCATTCACCGGGATAGTATCAGTTGACAGGTTGACAACGTAGGCGCCGTTCCGTAGACGCAGGACTCTGGCGTGGCAATTGTTTATGTTCACTCACTTGTAGAGAAACTGGAACGAGTTTTCTGCAAACGCACAATGTAGACAAGGTACATTCGCTCACACGCACAATGGATTAAGTGCGATTTCCAGTGACTTTCAATTACCCGATCAGCCTCTGGGTGTCTTGTGTCCCTCATAGAGGGAATCCGGGAGACTTGCCCAGATGAGTAAGCAATAACTTTTAAAAATTTGCGCCTTTTTAGGGCGCGTGGTAAACAAATTAACACGCTTGACCATTCACAAGCAACTTCAAATTTACAGCGTTTATGGATGCTTATTACCTTGTGGTATTCACTTATGTAACAAAAAAAACATTTTACCATCTTGGAGTCTTTATTTTTTTGGATTATTGATTTTCACAATAAAACAATTTGAAACGGATTTAAGTTGTGTTTATTTTGGATTTTACAATTCCTACTATACGTTTCGAGCTCTTTACAGAGCCCGTGGTCACGGATGTCTGTGTTAGACGTCATTATTTAGAATACCTATAAATTATTTTTGTTCTACCGCCATCTATTTCTTAGTTGCCTAGCGTAGCGTAGCGTCCCGGTTCCACGCAAAATACTGAAACCGTAGATATCTTATGTAGTAGGTCTTACAGTATGTCGGATCTGGTTTAAAATTATTTTATTTTGATGAGTAATAGTTGTGCAAACTAAAGAAAATATTATTATTGATTTTGTTTACTGTACACGTATTTATAAAGGTAGGTACATAACGCAGACCTACGTTTCAGTATTGCCAAATCATGTTATTTTGTTCAGTATTCAGGATTATGCTCCAGCGAATAACTGTTTTGAAGCAAATAATCTTGATTCATTCCTAGGGTGGGTGGGAGAAAGATAAGCCATTTTGTTTGCGGGACACTTGAGCAGTGGTCAAAGTCTCCCTTTACAGCGGCACTTCTATATAAAATCAGATTTAATTTTGTCATAGGAAAAAAACTGGTCTCATACCTACGCCTAAATTTGTAGGTATATATCGAATCACTATTTAAAAACTATTATTAACACTAGTTTGACGGTTTTTGACGATATATACAGATCTCAAAAAATTAGGACTTACCTAATTGCTGTTAAAATACGCTATTGGCACGTTGCGTTAGATAGAATAATTTTCAGTCAACTAGTTTTGTGTCAATCCGTTCAGAGACCAAATAAAGTTACCTTATAATAAAGTACATCTTAATTTTAAAATTAATCTTTAAAATGCCTTTTTATTTATTTTCCGTTGTTATGAAGATATGGGCAAGTGTCCGGCACCTATAGGCAAGTCTCCCGCCAGTTCAAAAAACTTGAAACAAAAAACATTTTTCATCAAAAGTTAATTTGTCATTATCTACTCGCAACTATAGTTTTCAAAAGAATATCATACTGTAGCCAGAGAAATAAGCTTTTTTTTTATTGAGCTCAGCTTCCTAAATATTTCTGTTCAGATTTTACGGATAATTAATTATAAAGCGGTTTTAATCTCCCGGGCTACCCCTATACATGCAAAGTTCTGAATCTGTACCTACCTACTGAAATAAAACTACCTTTCATGCGCTACGCTTGCATATTATTTTGTGAACCAAACATGATTAGCGTAATAATAGGTTTACCATTTTTCATCTTACTGTAGTTAAATCCATCATGGCGTGGAAAAAAGGCATTGTTCTCATAGGTTCCGAAGTAAAATTACCTACCTAGCTACTCCCAGCCAATCCCAATAAAAACTTAATTGTGGTACCTAATGTAGTGTATGGAGGTAACTACCTTACCTACTCTAAGCTTTGAGTTAAAATCTCAAGTAGGTAGGTACCTATTCAAGTGTAAGTACCTATCACATCATAACTTTCTGTTGAGTTTACTGCAACATCCACTTCCGCATTCGCGGATATAAAAGAATCGCATGCACAACATTCCTGGTCCCTACCTTATCTACAGCTAGTTTTGAATTTTATGGTGAAAAATCTTACCTAGTTCTAAATCAAGCATTCCACTTGTGTGCGCGAGTGCTCGCAGACTCTATCTCTCATATTAGTTCTGCAAAGTTTGAGGTTGTAAACACGCACAATACTCAGCTAGAATCCCTTTATTATGCCAGGGACAAAGAGTACGTAATATGAAACTACACCGCACAGTTGCTACCGAGTACGCACTTTCAAACCTTTTGTTTTAGGGCCTTGCCTTACCTTGTCTTGTATAGACGTGGCATCAAATTGTATAGAAGTTGACTGAAGATTTGGTACTCTGACTCTACCCAACAATACTTGTGCCTGGTGTAGGACCGGCACGCCCACCATACCATTTTTATCTGATATCGACGAAACCTTTTTACGAAGATGAAATTCATTGACTCCAAAACAAAAAATCACAACTAAAAAAAAGTGTTGCTTAGCAACGAAATGTTTGTATTGACAGAAGACGTCAACATACATTTGAAAAAAATCAATACAATCGATGCGATTAATATATTTGTGGTTTTTCTACTTTAATGAATGCAAGCAGCGTAGTGAATTATTATTAGTTCGAAATGAAGATGGGTTTATATAATTTGTTCAGTTGTAATGTTGAAATACAGTATAAAAGTTATTTTTTGTCGAAAGCAATGTTGTTTACGACCGTCACGACCTTCTTGACGATAATTTTACCATTTATTTTAGCTTACAGAAGTCGAGGTATGTTACTTTGCAGCATTATTTATTAGAATTAAAATAAGAAATTAAAAAAAAAGCGCCCGCTGGGACTTAAACCCGGGTCGTTTAATAGAACTCTATGAATTTGTGGCATTCATGTTTGGCAGTTACTTTAACCTATCATGGTGTAACTTATTTTTTCAGGATTTTGGCTTAAGTCTCACGAGTACTTTGAGCAGCCGACTGTCCACTTCACTTATGAATACTTGCTGGTGGCTGAAACAGAGGATCTAAGTCAGCCAATTATGTGTGGAGAAGCAGCATTAGTGGGGGACCTCAATCACAGTGGTGAAGAGTTCTGTGCTGAATTACAAGTAAGAAAATTCTGCATCTAAATCAATTATGCCGCATTCTAATTTGTCTTGTATTATTTCTTCATTACTCAGTTGATGAACGCTACATTATCAGTTTCAAACATCCTACCAGGTCCTAACTTTTTCGTTTTCAGTGTGGTACTTAATAAAGTATTTATTTTAGAAATATATAGTTTTGTCCCTGTTTAAAATTCAAGTTATCATCACATGTTCATAATTAAATCATGTAGGATAAAAAATGTGAAATATGCTTAATTGTGCGATTTTATCTGCAGGTTCAAGAAAAAGACTACAATACAGATAATATAAATGATATCCTACAACTAAAGTTTCTTTTAAATATTCCTAAGGAAAGAACTGTGGCATCTATAACTTTAATTTTAGCGTTAGACTTCCAACTCAAGGTGAGTAGTACAAACAATTCCACTTATCCATATTCCAATTTTTTTGTTTGTAAGTAATGTTTTCTGAACAAAGGGTTAATGCTGGCTAAATATATACAGGCTTCCTGAACACATCATCATCCCATCAAGGGATGAATCAAGCCATAAAAATGAACAACTTTCTTCTAGGAATAGGTTGAAAATGAACAAAAATTGGATCTCCCATACAAATTGACTTGGTCCAATAATACAAATTATAATTTATGGGAAGTCCATCTTCTTTTAATTATTAAAGATAAAAACTATACTTAATTAGTATTTATTCTTTTAATATTACTTTTATTATAAAAAAATTAAGTGTTCATTCAGATTTATGGGCCAGTTCTTCATGGTGTAAAAGAAAATCCATTTCTCAACCATTGACCATAAATAGTTGACACTCCTTATGTTGCAGCCTTATTTTATTTTACATTCTAAATACCTAGACATCTTGACTTTTTAATTGTAATAATTTTTAAAGTCAATAATAACAAAATATGCCGTGTGATGCCGGCTTAGAATAGCATCACCCCATATCTTTCCCGTGGGAGTCGTAAGAGGCGACTTAGGGACTCGAGGGTGTGTATTGCAATTTTAGGCGATGGGCTGACAACCTGTCACTATAGCGATACACAATATTCCAAATAACCCTCAAACATTTGTCAGACGTGGTGTAAATGGCCGTTTTTCGCGGCTGTTTACGCTCTGCCTACCCCGCAAGGGATTATAGGCGTGATATGTGTATGTATGTATGTATAACAAAATACACACACACATACTACTCGTATAATTCCTCGCGGGATAGGCAGAGCGCAAACGGCCGCAAAAAACGGATTATTTCCACAATTCTATACCAGGTAAGTAGAAATACAAAAAATCTAGCTTACTACACATTTTTGAAATATCCTCCACTTCGAAATTATGATACATACCTAACCCTAGTCTACCTACCTATTGAAGTATTATTATTTAATAAGAGCCTTCACACAAGTCAGATGCTAATTCCCGATTGTATTTTTTCACCTTATTTGTTAGTGAAATACATTCTAATATGATAATGTAATTAAGCTAAGTGAGAGTTAGCTAAATTTATTCATATTAAATATTTAGTTAAAAGGAAAACTCAATTTACGACTTCTAATTATTAAAGCTAATACCTCCATTATTTTTTACATTACTACCACTAATACTTTCATCTATTTCATAAATAAACCAGAAAGCCATTACCTACTTATATTACTTATGTGTTTTAATTTTGTATGTTAAAATTACATAGATATACCAAACGCCTGAACAAAATATATAGCAATATTATAGTAATTGCTCATCCATCACTCACTTACAGGCATTACTAATAAACCTTATATTAAAAGTATTTATATTTAGCCTGCATAACAAAAAGCTGAGATTAAATTAGTATTGAATAAGAGAAGCTAAATTAGGCAGAGAGCCAGATTGAACTGTTATCTTATGTTACAGAATGTATGCCCATACCATATGCAATCCCTTGCTGTTATCAACAGAAACTTTGCTGTGCCCCCATCTGGTCTAAAATATTATGGAGACATTCAATTCCACCAAGTTGTTCATTTGCCTTGCCTCAGGCATCATATAGACAATAAGTACAATACATCAGTATTTGAATATGCTAATGATAACTACAATGAAAATGTAGTAGACTTCATATTGGAGAATTACTTCAGCAGACAAGGTAATAAATTAAAACGTTTATAACTGGAGATTTGTGATTAAGTAAGTTAAGTCATTTAGCATCCAAAATTTGGTAATATATTTTTATTATATTTAAGGTACTTACTCATAAAATTTTACTTCGTTTGGTTGCAGTGATAACAGAAACTAAAACCCTTTTTGCTAGAAGTCAGAATGGGCACACAGGAACAATGACTTTAGACATTCATCTGAGAATACCAGAAGTACAAATTAAATATACTCCAAGTCTTCTCCAAGAGTTAAAATGGGCATGGCCCCAGTATCTCTCTATAGTTATAATTTTTTACTGGATATTTTACAATATAAAAAGATTTGTTTTCAAAAATCGTCTGATCATGGCTTGGGAAGTAGTGCCATGGAAGAAGAATTAAGTAGTAATAGTAATAAATAGTTTTTAGTTCCTAAAACTATACCAAAGAAGTACAACTTTTTAATATAGAAAATCGATAATGATTAATCTATTTTCTCTTCCTAAAAGACTTGAATAATAAAATATAAATGATATTATAAAATAATAAAAGATAGGTTACAAATTCAATTGGTTTTAATTTTACAATATAATTATGACTATATAATTGCTACTTAACTAAATGATTTACACTGTACATTATAATTTGGCTTTTCTCTGTAGTATTAGTTGGTTAGTTGTAGAGTGGGAAGCTGGGATCCAAATCCTGCCTTGGCTGAGTGGTCAAGTTCTGCTCTGTTGTCTTCAATGATGAAAGTCCTGCCACTATAGTCATCTAATTGCACCAATAGATAGCGGCACATGTAGTTTCCATATTCATTCTAAAAGGTTGAAAGGTATAATTTTATAAATACTATATCATATTTATCCTTATTCTAGGCAAAAGACCATACTCTTCTCTGTCTAGTTTTGGTATGGGTCTAAACCCTTTGCATGCTATAAATGAAATAATTAAGTAAGTGGTCCAGCAGTGGACTGTTGTGGCTATTAATGTAATGTATCCCATTACATTGCTTCACCTTGCAATGTTTGGTCAGGTTTTAGAGGTAAAATATGCTAGTAAGGATAGATATATTTTAAAATGATAACATAATTTATGGCATTTAGTATGCCAAATAAAGAAAAGGCTCAACTGGAATTGTATTTTAGAGATTTACAATACATACCTGCTTCATATCTAACTCTACAATGCCCTTGTTACGGATGCCTTTAATATAAAACCTCATCCTCATATGCTTTACTCCTTCCTTCTCATACACAGCATGACTGACATGTGTTCTTCTCCTTCTAGTAGTCTCCTCTCCATAACCTTTGATTGGAGCTCCAAGGGCATCTTCTACTCTTGGATCCTGAATAAGTGTTATCAGACATCAATCTTTTGATGCGGGTGGTTTTGTGTGGGTGCACACATATAAATCAAACATTTCCCGGCTTAAATTCAGTAGCTCTATTTATGTTAACATGGGTGAAATAGTTTCCACCTATCGGAGCTGATCACCCGTCTGCGAGTTCTGCAGACGTTCCAACCCAAGGTATGTTTACATTCTACGAAACAAATCTTGGCTTTGAAAGAGCGCTATCTGGTTTTTAAATCCTAATAGCTGCCTATTTGCATTGTTTTCGACTTATACCCTAGTTCTATTAGATACTCTTTGCTTATGCCAAGCTACATATATAAATTTAAACTATACTTATTTATACTCACATTCTTACATTTCTCAAGGGCTTCCGAATAAATGCTGTTGGCGCTGTTGCTTGAAAACAGCTCCCGAAAAACGTAGAAGAATATTACTCCAGTTACACCTAAACCAAGCAGAATGACACCAGTATATGACACGGTTTTCGTCGCTTCCTTTACTTTTTCTCCAATAGGGCGTACATCAGTAGACACTTCGGATCTTTCGTTACGAGCTTGACTCTTGGTGATGCCTTTCTGTTCAGAGTAAAGTCTGACAAATCTAAATCTTGCCCCGTTCAAAGCTACAGGGACTACCGGAACACACCGGCTTGCCTGAAATGCCGGTAAAAGTTTAGAAATTATAGTCATATTTAATTATTGCCACTATGAACACTTTATCGAAAACAATTTATATTTTTAACTTTTATTTGAGGTTATAAGTAGAGTGGTCTGTCAAAACAATGTCAACATCAGCTGTTCCTGCTTTTTATTTAACCTTTACGGAGAGGAATAGAAGTCAAAGTCCGAAACAGCTTCACGCTATACATTCCACAGGGGCGCGTTCAAGCGACCATAAATAATATTATACGGGGTGCAAGGGACAGGGTTGCATGCACCCTATAAGTATACGGACTTATAGGGTGCATGAAGACTATGAAATTGAACAACTTTCCCCTAGGAACATATGCCAGGGAACGCCAAAAAAATATCGACCTCCGCTACAAAATCACAATCAACCTGAATCAACTGACTGCATTTACAATGGGAAGACAAAATAATTTTGACGTTTCCTAAAATATTTATTTACGGAAAGTTGTTCATTTTCATGGTCTGAATCAGTATTCGGAGGGCTGTCCCTTACACCTGTATATTTCCCAGCTCTCTTATACTACGCCGCCGTTCTTTCGTTGTCCACACCAAAAACATATCGTTCAGGCACGGTAATATTACAGATATACTCTATTTTCTCGACCTCTCGACTGAGTTTTTTGTACCTATCGTGCGTGACCAAACTGATTTATCAAACCAGTAGGCATGTTGCCGATAACCTTTTTTCAACCTTTTACTTTTGATACTTCCGTGTCAATAATATTTCTTGTTTAATTTTATTAATTTTTCGCTGGTTAGTCGAGTGCGGACCAGCTCCAACATCATGAAATGGACAAAAAAACAGAAGATTTACAAAATATAAACAAGAAAGAAATACAAATGGGTAAAACCTACTATCACCGCGGCCTTCCGTGTACCGGAGCGAGACGACAGAAGACCGAGTTGCTCAAAGGATACAATGGGAAATTTTCTAGGGATTCTCGACTGTCATGTAATCATTCATTTATAATTTGTATTGCATTGCGAGGTCTTCAGCAGCCTATGTGTAGGGCTGCTGGTGCGGGTGTAGAGGATGACCTCGTACCCGGGCTGCTTCTCATCCGGACCGCAGTCCGGATGGTCTATGTTGGGTCTGGTGGTGGGGGTAGTGAGGGGTCAGCATAGTTTTATTATATTTTTTTTATTATTTTTTTTTATTATAATTTTTTTTTTATGATTTGTAATGAATAAATAAATAAATAAAAATAATAAAATGTAGAGGGCGCTGAGCTAAATTGAAATAACTGTACCACTTTATAAATTATTTTTTATTTTATGTGTATTGAATTGTTCTAAATTTCATTATTGTTTTTTTGTTTACTAACATTAACGACACTCAATTATAATAGCAAGACAACAAGTTTTTTTGTAGCAAATTAAACTTAACAGAATTAATTAGTAACGAACACAACGTGAAACGGAACCTGTGACAAAACTATGGCTGCCGCGGGCCACCAGCCATATTGAGACGTCAATTAATTTAGCACAACGCCCTCTGGTTTGACATACAGAACTATCAACAGAAAAACTCCCATTAACTAAAGACGAGGCTGTATGGTTTTAGGATTTAAGACTTCTGCCTGCCCAATGGACAAATGAGATAAAAAAAGTACATTCACTAGCGATCGATCGTGAATCGTAGGAGTATAGTATTCTTTGATTCTTTGTTTCGTAGTTCTTTGCTTATGAAATATAGCTATTCCGTAAAAATATATGTGTAAATAAAGTCTAGTAAATATGTGTATCAGAGTAGTTGCCACCAGAACTAGTGAATATAGAGTGTGCACAATTGCTGTTGTTTGAAACTGAGTGGTGTGAAATTTACTCCTTGAAAAATGGATTGGATTATTTCGGATGAATTGGGCCTTACCGTGGGACACCTGGTGGGCTGGGGGGCGGCTGGGGCTATGATTATTGGAGGTGTGGCCCCCTATATACCTCAATACAGACAAATCAAGAAGACTCAAGATGCAGAAGGATTTTCATTGTATGTTTGTCTAACACTTCTAATCGCAAATACTTTAAGGATATTGTTCTGGTACGTAGCATTCACTAAGATTATTCACACCTGTTATTTATGCTCCTTTTGTTATATAATAAACTATTATTGAATTCCAGGTTTGGAAAACGTTATGAGATACCTCTGTTAATTCAGAGTATTGTGATGAACATAACTATGTTTGTAATGATCCACCTCTGTGTCACTGTTCGCAAAAAGAACCAAATTATAAGGGCAAGAGAAAGAATATTCACAGGTTAGTATTTAATTGAGCAACTTTACATTTATATACAATTTAAAGATAAACTAAGTTTTATTCAACATCCCCAGTACTTAAATATGAATTAATTATGTATCCCAAAAATATTCCTTTTTGTTATAAATAAGACGAAAAAATCCCAATTTAAATACTTTGAGTTTACACTGACATAATCGCTAAATTCATTTCACCATATTAATATGCTGGCTACCTTATTATTATTTATTTTAATTCAATTTATTTGTTACTAACTAATATTTTGTTTAGCACACTCTGAATTTAGGTTGGTCCGGATATCAAATTGGAATAATTGTCTTAAGTTTTATTTAGGTCATTATTTTAATGTATTCTTGAATAACTTAGTAAAATCTCTGCTCTCAGCATTGCTCACTGGTCTGTACTTTAAAAAACTTATTTCGACAGGTTCTGGGCTTATTGTATTTACCACCATTTTTAAACTAAACACCAGAGCAGTATAAAAGTTTAAATTTTCTGAAAAAATACAAACTCTCTCTGTTCAAAAAATACACTTAAGAAATTGTGTTTTTTAATTGTAAGAACTATCTTATCTTATCTAATATATAATACATAAATATTTGATAAATTCATTGAAGTTTTCATCAATAAAAAATATCAGAAAAAAGTCTGATATTTTCATTATAAAGATTAAAAAAAAAATTGTTTAATAATGAATGACCTGTTTTTAACTTTTTTTTTGTTCCAAGGTATATGACTTAACTGCCTAGGAATGCACACAATACAATTCCCCAAGACTGATTTCATAAATTTCATATTTTGTCATATTTCAAACCCAAGCTTCATTATTTCAATACCATTATGCTGAACTATTACTGATTGCAACTGATTATTTTATTATGATTAAAATTATTATAATGATTAAAATAATAATCAAATTATTGTGAATTTGACAAAGAATGCTAAATGTATTAAGCAACACTCTTATATATTTTAAGGTGAAGCTAATTGTGAAGTGAGATTGCTATTTTTTTAAGGGAGTATGCTAAGGGCTTTAACCTAAGTATGCAGCTGTAAATTGTAGCCTTATAAAAAGGGTTCAAAAGACAATCTGGAATTTAATAGTGTGTTTAAGTACACAATTCTGCAATTTGTTAAACTTTTGTGTCATCATATATATTGCCATGCAAAATGGTCACCAAAATGTAGTTGTATTAAGCGACAAAAAAGATGCTGATCGTCATAAAACCTACTCAATCAAACTATGCAGAAAAATTAGCTGATTCCAAATATGTCTCAAAGCCTTTATCCCAAATAATGGTGGTAAATACAAATAGCCCGGAACCGGTCGATTTAGCAAATTTATTTTAATTTTCTGTTTGGTACTAATTTTCTATTTTTCTGTTTTTAACATTATTTTTATGTTTTATTTGGTGGTTGGTGTATTGATGGTGACATTAGGCGCAATATTCATGTTATATATACTGTTGTGTTGTGTGAATGGCTCAGCTCAGCCAGATGAGACAGCCCGCTGGCTGGACCAACGTAGCGGCATCTCGCGTGGTGATAAACCACATCGGTTTTATGGTGAGTACCAATCCATTTTCGTCTTGAAATTTATAATTCTGTTGCAACCCATTCCTAATTTATCATCATTCGAGATTTTTGTTTCAGCTGCCAATGGTGTTTTATCATGCTTTGGATTGGTCATTTCTCATTTTCCGTTCAGATGTTCCTTTGCCATTATGGGTCTAGATAACTATATTAATTTTCAGTTGCATTTCCATGTGCTTCAGTGAGTTTATTACAGCATGCGAGTTTTTTCATCACGTGTGTCTGTTCAAGGTAATGTATCACCATGTTAAGTAATTATTTTTGTTTGTGGTTTATTTTGAAACTTTTTAGGAAATCATTTTGATGTTATTTTTGTTATGTTTTGTACTACTCAATTGGTTCAATGCTCTGTCACAATCAGCTTGACGATAAGTTGTACATCAATGATGTAGGTACAATAAATACTTATAAAGCTCTGTATTTCCTTATCAATATTATGTCCAGCCAGAGCATTGACTGAACTGACTGGGTCAATTCGTTACATTAGTTTGTTTGTATGTCAGTTGAGGATAGGGGAAACTGGCGATACTTGATCCTCCCTTTTGTTTTTCGACTCTACCATTGTCATCATTTACAGCATTAAAAATCTTTTTACGCTATTCTAAGCAGAATTTAACTACTTACTAAATATCCGAAGTTTGAGTTACAGTTGGCTTCATAATTTAATTTTTACTGAAAAAGTAGGTTTTTACCAAGTTTCCCAAAATAAGGGTGATCTGATCCCCGCGATTTTGGAGAGACTTAATCCCGAGGGGAAATTCAAATTACTCAGATCAAATTTTCCAGACTTTAAAGTAAACAGTTTTGTTTAGCCACAAATGACACGTTTTATAGTTTCGCACTTGAGGCTGTTTTACGTTTAGGGTTGGGGAACTACAGTCTCCAATATGAGTTGAAATGCTAATTCTGACCATTGCAATGGTTTACTATGTCTATAGGGGCGATCAGTTCCAGGGATCAAACCACCCTAAAAAAATACCAAGTCATCCTATAAGTACCTACATTAAAACTAAGTTATTTTTTAACTAAAATATATTGCACAAATTTGTTAGCAAAAAATTGTCATCTACAGGTAATAGACATAAGTAACTATAGAAAGAATCATGAAGCAATTTCGCGAATTGGTAGTAGTACAGTCAAGATTAGCCTGGGTTAGACAGCTTGGACGGACCATTCTTATTCCGCGCATAAGACTGACATTAGCGGTTTGAGTGTCTAACCGGACGTGAGCTAGACTGTACATCATTCATCATATCAAAATCTACCGAACATTAAGTTTGAGTTTTGAGAAAACTTTTATCGCCTACAATTTTAAAACTTTCATGATTTAAGAAACAAAACCATAACATAAGGGTAACATTGTCATAATATGAACAAGAGTGGCGAGTATTAAACATCGTAAGTCTTTTAGTTAGTCTGGAAATTACGTTTACCAAGTCCCTAAGTACTAGAGATCAAGTGTCCCCAGTTTCCTTTTCTGGTGTTATCTTTTATGTAAATTTTATTGAGCACGGAGTTGATATAGCTCACACGATAACTTCACTAAAATATTGTACAGGGTGTTCGGTAGAACGTTGTACATACGATAAAGGGTGTTTCTACTCGTGATTCTGAACAACTTTTTTTATGAGGCCACATGCGAATTCGCAGAAAAAAAATTGGATTCTCCTTAGTAAAATTCTTACCTACTCGGCGAAAATGTATAGAACACCCTAAAAAAACTTCCGAATTCGCATGTGGCTTCATAGTAATAGTTGTTCAGTATAGTTAACAAATAACTTAATTACTTTTATTTATGGCCACATTAATGCATGTATAAATAATAATATTTTCCTACTAGTTTACCTTGAATACTACGGTACGGCCATCCCAATAAACCATATTTGTCAGCTGTCAGATCCATGCTAATGCTATGGAAGAAAATCCATTTTCCTGACATAACAACACTTTTAGTATGGAACTGACAAATGCCAAATATGGCATGGGGATGGGCGTTACTTTACTTTTAATGCAAAATAAGAATTAGAATTACACAAAAAAGCTTTAAAAAAATACAAAATATTAGATGAGAATGTTCCGATATGTTTCTTCATTTGTTGTTCCCTCGTTTCCTAGAGCTCTAGTATGTTTATGTTTTGGGCATTGATTTTGGTTTTGTGTTTGTTTGTATGTTGCTGTCTTTTTCTCGTCTATATCTTTCTAGTAGCCACCTGACTTTTTGGTTGTAGTTTATAGCTACGGATGGATATGAGCTTTTTGTATACCCACATACTAAGTATTTTTACTTTGTTGTTCATTCTACCATTCAAGGTTACCACGTGTCGTTAATTTATAAGTCATTCGTACATACGTAACAGCTACACATGATTGCTGATGCATTAATCGTTACACCACCTACACTGAATAAATGTGTGCCACGTATGGGAGTGTACATATGTTTTAATGGAAACTCTTCGAACGACAGTGAAGCTATGAAATACTCGTCACCTTTAAGAAATGTTTTTTTCTGCAAGCGTCATTTTGTACTGTGTTCTAACCACGCGTATCAAACATTCTTCTACACGAATCCACCTATGCAGGGAGAATGCGCGAATGAATTCGTGTGATACGAGTGATTAGTCACACTACTCACTCATAGTAGACTGGAGCTTGCGCAATAAAATGTCTAAGATTCAAAAGTGCTTCAATAATCTGCTCACAAAAAAGTGTTTCATGTCTTCACGAGTATGACGATACGAGGTTCCCTTTGAAACGTTTCCTTGTCCTGTAACAGCATAATAACTTTCTTAAACTCCTTGTCAACAGATATGGAAAGGAAATATTTCTGGGCGTGGACAGACTTCCAGAGTTACCTGGACTGTATGCTAGTATTTTCTGTGATTGGTGCTGCCATCACGTACTTGATGATAGAGTTTACGCCATTCGTGGAGTTGATTGGCTTCCTCGCGGTGTTCACCGAGGCCATGCTGGGCGCCCCGCAGATAGCTAAGAATCATCAGAATAAGAGTACTGAAGGAATGAGGTGAGAACGAAATTATTTTTTTCTCCAGTAGCCTATTTATGATCGTCGTATTTATTTATTTAAACGTTTATTGTACGCCACAATAAAACGAAAACAATATATAAGGTCCTATTAAATTCAGTGCAAATATTTTTCGGGTGAGTTCTACTCGTATAACTGAACAAGTTTCCCCAAGGCACATAGATCGAAATGTGAAAAAATTATTGGACCTCCCTATTTTTTTATAGGTGGTCCAATTTTACACGCTAGACTTGATGCCAGGTATTCCAAAATACATGCAATGTGTGAAAAGCTGAAATATCGTAAAAGCTGTAAAAATTTATGTAAATATAAACTACCTTGTTAATACAATTGAAACTGAAGGTCTTTTACAGCATTTAGATTTGTAGTTGTCATTCCATTTCCAATGTAGGTCCTAATTAGTATTTTTACGTAACGGTCTTAATAATACTGGTGACTAAAAAGTAATGCATAAAATTGGCTCAATTATTTCATAACTAATTTAATTATTTAGGCGAGCTTATCAGAAAGAGGTCGGGTTGAGTTCTGCTAGCAACATCTATTGTATTCGACCTAAATTATGTTTTGCTCTCACTATGTAGAATTCTCTGATTTATCGATAATCGGAGAAATAGCGCAGGTCATGCCTTTTTTTAATTTGATGTGAAAAACAAACAAATGCGTACCCGATCATAGCAAAAAAGGTTTTGCACTATGTTGCTTACACCTAGCATTGTAAAATTATCTGTTTCATAGGCTGCTATGTGGCGCAGTGGTAGTGCGATTGCATGCGGCGCAACGGTTCCAGTTTCGATTCCCGGTGTGGCACTCACAAAATTGATTTTATCACTGTGCATTTGTTTCCAGTCTGGTTAGTACATTGCAGGCTGAATCACTTAATTGTTTGTAAGAACGATGGTTCCCTTCGGAGGGCACGTTAAGCTGCTGGTCCCGGTTGCTGTATATGATTATGATTACTAAGACGGCGGTCGTTACACAACCACTGTGGCAGTAGGCGGTTGAAAAACTCTTATACTAGGGTTCAACGAGTCGTTCACCGACTCGTTGTCCCACACGAATAAGATGAAAAGAATGGGCTGCTTCACCCATTGAAATATTATCCGCTATAATTTTACACCTTATCTAACACATGCCAGTATTTGCTTACTCAATGATGCCTGTGTTTCCTTATTTCCAGTGTTAGCATGGTAGTGATGTGGATGTGTGGAGACGTGTTCAAGACGTGCTACTTCGTGCTGAGAGAAGCGCCGCCACAATTCTGGGTGTGCGGCAGTCTGCAGGTCTTGTTAGATGTGGTCATTCTCTTCCAAGTAAGTGTGAATCGTTCGATAATTAATACCTAAAAAGCATTTACGATTGAGGCGAGTGTAGCCGTCAACGACCTCGACAGTGGCGCCACTTCACAAAAAAGTTTTCTCTTTATACAAACAATCTATCAGAATATCCGTTGCCCAAGTTTTTAGTATTATCCATATGTAAAATTAGAACCTGCAAACTCAATGAAATATTCGCTGCAATTAAAGTTATGGATAAAAGTACCTAAAAACGGCCACTTTTGGTGTCAATTGCCATAACTTTAATTACAGCGAATATTTCATTTAGTTTGCAGCTTCTAATTTTACTTAAGGATATAACTAAAAACTTGGGCAACGGATATTCTGGTACATTGTTTGTATAAAGAGAAAACTGTTTTTTTGTGATCACCACTCGACCACTGTCGAGGTTGTTCACGGGTACATACACTCGCCTTAAAGGCCGACAATAATTGACTCGCGCCGTATTCAGTAGTAAATTAAGCTGGTCGCAAAACGGCAAGCGTGGACGCTGGCCATGTAAGCCAACACCTATCGACACCATTTCTTACGAGAAAAGTGTAGTGATACAAGATTTTTCTAAAACGGCTCTTAAATATTAGTCAGACGTGTCGATAGCGACCGTATTTTTTTCCGGCCGGTAATGCACTACCTACACCGAAAATGTGAAGTGTCAATTCGGTTATTTCTTTTTACTTAAAATAGCGCTGTCACATTCCGCCTAATAGGTTTAGAAAAGTATAGGAGATGTTCGCGACTGTAATAGAACATAAAATGCGCGTTATCTGTCAAATAAGGCAACGAAGAAAAGATGACGACTAAATCAGTAGAAATGGCGAAAATACCATAGACATATTTAAACATAACATGATATCTACTATCATATTTTAAGCTCCGATATCTACTATCCTTTTCTAAACCTATTTGACAGCAAGTGACAGTGATATTTGAAGAATGGAGAAATGACCGAATCGACACCAAAGATAACCTTTTAAAGTTACTGAAAACATATTGTGTTAAAAGACGCTTAATTTGCGGTGATCCTTAGTTTTAAACCGCTACTTTCTTCCAAAAATACCTACCTGCGGATTCATAATGCTAACAAAGAAAAAACCCTTGATACCCTTGCTTTGATTTAACAGTTATTTATCCATAAATTTGCATAAAGTGACGTTACTTATTTTGTTTGCAGTGGATGGGCTATAAGGTATTTGTATTTATAAATTCATCGACCCACATACCATTATATCCTTATTTACAAATACACCCTTTGTAGGCTTTGTCGTGTTTATCCACGAATCACAGCGGGTAGAAAAATTTTCAACGTACAGTACTCTCATTTCAAAAAATCTTACCTCGATACTTTCAGGATCCAGATTAATCGCATAAGTTTACCTAAAAACTATCGCGATAAGACTTGTTGTAACCAAACGTAAGCAAGTAATCGCGGTAGCTTAAAAAGTTGTACTGTACTCTGTTGCACAATTTATTTTTGTACTTAGAGAATATTTTTAAGACTCAAATTATCGCAAAATTACATAACCTAGTTAACTCTATGCATGTAACAAATTAATTTGTAATCCCAGGAACAGCAGGTAAGTATAAGCCGGATCTTATCAAAGAATACACGGGTTTCTACATCGAGACGCACTAATTCAATTATAATAAATAAAATAAATTACAAGTCTGAAACGACGACATAATTTTTTGTATATAATTATATTTGACCGCCAAGTCGCTTCGTAGTAAGATTACCAGACAAAATGTGCAATGAATTATTTGTGACGAGTATAGGGCAGCCGGTGGCCGGCTTACGAATATAATGCAAGCTTAAGTAGCTATGTGAAGAATTTCCAAAATCCCCCTCTTAACATATGTGTCTGATTGCAGGTGTGGATGTACCGCCACGCGACGGCCGCGTCGCGACGGCAGCGGCGCGGCGACTAGCACTGGACTGAAACCGACTTATAGCATGCGCATACCTTTCGCGTCGGCGCGCATGCCAGAGCATATACTGGAGCATGTGCCCGCGCATACCTCAGAACGTGCACCAGAGCATACCCCTCGCTACCCCCACGCCTTCCAGTTTTATGACAATTTTTAGACAAGTTTTACGTAGGTTGTGCGCTGAGTTGGACTTCCCTTTAAAGGTTTATACGCAAT
This sequence comes from Tuta absoluta, assembly GCA_027580185.1. NCBI lineage: Eukaryota > Metazoa > Arthropoda > Insecta > Lepidoptera > Gelechiidae > Tuta > Tuta absoluta. The sequence goes on from JAQAHW010000002.1 coordinate 19,335,149, forward strand.
TTCCTAATTGTTTGTAGTGGTTTAGGATTTGGACATTGGTTAAATATGCAATTTTTCACGTTATTTATATTAAGAGTCTTTTCATAGAGAACGTTTTCTTGTTTAATCGTGTGTGATCGCGTTACTGTACCTATAATCTCGATAGATATCTAGCGGGCAAAAACATTATGTATTCACACCGATTGCAATTTTTGAATTCTTATAAATCAGTATTCAGTCGTGATATTATTCCTTGTTCCTACAGTAATAATGGGCTTATATGCAAATATACTAGACCACAATATGGTGCCAATTTTTCGAATGCACTTTCAGAGTTTCAACTTCCCTTTAACCAGTGAAACAAGCCAACATTTTAGAAGTGTTTTATCATAATTCCTAATTATTATTCTGGAGAAGTTTTTGAAATTCCGTAGTCATACGGTGCTATAAGTCTGTGCCTCGCAGGGCAGCCGAAGTGAAATGTCCTAAGTCATAAGCTAAGAGATAGAGCATTTTGGTAGTGAATATGTTAGAGTAGGATAGAAAGTGATTTGTTTAAGTGAGACAAGTCTGGTTGCTTCCCATTTTGTGAAGATTTTTTACTAGTCGTAAGAACTAGAGGTCTAGATAGAAGTGTTTGTAAGTTAGTTCAAAGTTGACCTGATAAAAAAGTTGGGTTGAAATAAATAGCAGGCTTGAACATTGTAGGATAGGTGACCTAGTAGTCGTGAAGTAGCTAAGTTTGACCATTGTGATAATAAAAAAATCACTCACATGAAAAAAAAAATCTTGGTTTAAACAACACGTAGCTTATCTGTTATCTGCATTCATAATTTTTTTTAGATCTCCTGTAACAAAGATTCAATCATTAAATATAAAATTTACAACATGGAGAATTAAAAAAGTAGAACCTATCATTCTGGATTAACTTGGACAGTCCCTTAAAGTTCAAAATATAAATATTTGTTGTGAATAGTAAAATAGTGTTTTATATGATGTGGTTGCTTTCTTTATAATATCATATAAACGTATATTGTATTTTTATGTAGATACTTTAAGTATTAATTGTGATAATAATGCTTTTTATGGTAAATAGGTTGTCATCACATCACCTACATGTACAAATAGTCAGTTGTTACATACTATTACATACTTTAATTATAAGTAGGTAGGGTAATTAAAATTCTATTGTTTCTGAGTACAGTCTTAAACGGGTTAAAAAAATCAGTGCAGCAGCAACCTACCTACTATTTTTAGGGATCGACCGAAATAGGTTTTTATTAACTTTATGAAAACAAGTTAAAGTTGATCCCTTAATAGCTTAGTAGTAGGGTAGCTTAAGGTGCTGATTATAGTACAATTAAAATTTAAGCTTTTCACACAGTTCATCGATCACAATAAATATGATCAGAATATGTTTATAGAAATAAATGTAAGAAAAAAGATTTTTTACTTGTATAGGTTATTTTATTAACAGGGCGATAGAAAAGGTACTGCGTTCATTTTTGAACGTGTACCTGCCAATGAAAATAAATAAGTTTCTTCGAGAATCATAGATGAATGGGAAAACAACAACTTCTTGAAGAAACTTCAGGACTTTTTCTTACATCTGTTTTGTAACATACAAGAATTTATAAACCTTTCTCTTCTTAGTTTTACACTAGCTAGAACATTCAAAGTTATGATTTAATTACTTAAGCTTCCATTTGCTTTGTATAAATAGTGGAATAACATTAAATTATTCTACTGAACCGATCACTTTGAATAAATTTCGGTCAAACTTATAGGCGAGTATTCAATTTAAAAACAGCATCATAGAAGGAGATAGAAATATAGAAGGAGAGAAAAAAATATTGTTTTATACTTATTTGTTATCGAATAAACAGTAGTCATTCAGCAGCTAGTACTTTTAGTAGCTTCCAATACTTAAAGATTTTATGGTTATTTGTACAGTTTTCAATTAAGAATTATAAGTACATATTTTGTCAACTGTATTTGACGCTTCCACGAATAGATCTTATCTAAGAATAATGTATTTATTTACTTTTCTTTGTAAATATCCCCATAATTTGTTTTGTCTTCCTGACATTGTTAATGAATTCATAAATTAATTTCGTTAATTACATTGTCCTATTAGTAATTGTCATTTATTTGTATACAGAAGAATACATTCATCGGGGCTCCTCCTATTCCGGATTTGATTGATTTAAACTTTAGACACCCAAATATGTCTTATTATTTGCATTCCAAAAATAGGCAGTTTATACTTCATTTGATGTTTGCGGAAAATAAAATCCTTTGGAAAGGCGGGCTTATTCTGGACAAAAGATCGGATTATATTCGTCCGCCGACGCGGGAACATATTCTTGTAACTTGCGACGAGCGACTTGGCCACCAGCGGCCAGCGGATGAATATAATTTGAGACAAGCGAACACGAGAGAATATAGAGAAACGTGATCGAACATATCAATATTTATAATAAATACGTAAGGTATGTAAATAGCTTATAATATTTATATCTAGAAGTGTGGTGAACTGATGAATATGCGTGTAATGTATTTGTCAATTATATAAATTTGTATGACAAAATGAACAATCGTATGCAGTCAACAAGTATGTTGTGATTTTAGGAGTTATCATTTCTTATACGAAATAAATTATATTGTTTGTTAATTGCCGTCTTGTGTATTAATTAATTTTTAGTATACCCACGCAGATCCCCGCGAATTTTTGAGGACTAAATGAGAATTTTCTCAGTTATATTTTCCAGTTAATTTACTAACAGGATGTGTGGCCTTATTTCGAGAGTTTGAAGGACGCTCTCAAAGAGAAAAATGTAAAATAGCCCATAGAAATACTATTTAAAATTTAAAACCGAATAGTAGTTACCTAATATTCGTATGAAATAGTTTGTTTGTTTCCAGCACAATTTGATACAAAACTTGATGTCTTCAAATGTTTATAACAATTAATACGCTCGAAACGTAGGAATAATAAAATCCAAAATAAAAACAACTTAAATCCGTTTAAAGTTGTTATATTGTGAAATTAATACGCTCTCTACCGCACCTTGCTGCCTATGAAGACCATTACCTACACCTATTTGGAAACGGATTTTAGCTAGAGGGACATACCCTGAGACCCTGACCTTTAAATCGAAAGCCTCTGACCCTCTCAATCAACTCTCGTTATCTTTGATTCTAAAAATCTGTGAAAAGCTCTACAGTAGGTACTCTCTCAAAGCGAAATATTGGGTTGTTGACATCAAAGCGTGACGTCACGTTTATCTCGAGAACAAAATCTGACGATACCAATTAGAGGGTAACTCTAGGGCGCCTCTGTCGTCCAATTCTACAACAATAGTGTCGCGACATATCTGAAGCTCAGCAATCATCATTATGGACCTCTACGTCAGAGAGTACGATCTCTTCTATGGTAGGATGTCAAAGGAAAGTGTGCTGTATGTGCAGGGATTAGAAGCGAGGGTGGGTGACATCGCGTGGAGCAGGGTGGATCGATGGTGGCTAGGGGGCGGTGGAGGGGAGCGGGGGGTGTGGCTGAGGACCGGGCGGCGCGCCGGCAGTGCAGGGCTGGCCATCGCCGGGGAGTCGTCACCTCGGCACCAGCTGCTTGGAACACCAGCCGAGGTAAGTGCATCTTCAAACCCCGAACCAATTCAACTGTCTGTGGAAGGTCCCGTTGTAAATTTGCCCCCCTTGTTTGTTTACTCAATCGTTGATGTATTTTTGTTACTCTTAAACTGCGTTGATAAACGATTTGTTATGTTTATGGATGAAAGTGATTGATGATGATTTCCGAGTTCCTCCCGTATTTCATTTGCAGATTTTTTTTATTAGGCCGAGCGCGCGCGTTGTCATAAAATAAACTATAATAACTTACTTGTCACATTATTTACCTACTACAATAGCTCTGTCTGAGTCGTGTCATGTAATAGTAGTTAACTACATTCATTACATGATGGGTGTAATATATTTATATTCGTCGGGGTAGTTGTTCCGCTTGAAAGGGATGTTCACCCGTAGAAAAAAAGCAAGGAGAAACTTATTTTCATTGAAATAATAAAATTGAATAAGCTTGTTCTTCCAGGGATCAACATATTTTGGTGGTTCATACAGTTACAAAGTACAGTCAATTTAACTTGATCCTTTAAATGGTAACTTGAGGTGCTACTGATAGTGCCTATCTTTTTAATATTATTATTAAAGTTATCTATGAATCATTAATGTCGGTCGCTTCGCATCCTATTGAGTTCAATGCCGTCGTGTTGCTGGCGTTATCTTTCCAATGCATTTTTGTGATAAGAAATATAAATAACTAGCTTTTACCCGCGACTTAGTCTGCATCAAATAGTACATAATATGTAGTTGCAAAAAGGTGCCTGACGCAAATAGCAATGCAATCCACACAACGAATACTCGTCTGATGATTTTCTTCGGCGTGATGAGCTATGTTTTTTATGATTTACTTTGTTTCCCGTTGGATTGATAGATTTTCTTGCGCTAAAAGTAGCCTATGTACTTTCTTAGGTTCCTGTTTATGCTTAAACCAAATTGTATCAAAATCGGTTCAGTGGTTTAGGCGTGAAAATGTAACAGACAGACAAAGTTATTTTCGAATTATATTAGTAGGTATGGATTTTGTATCAAGCACAGATAAAGATTTATCTACTCATAGATTTAGTACATCGCTACTTAGGTCTTACATTGTCGTCATTTTCATATGAAGTTATAGTAATTGATTTAGATAAAGAGCGTATAAAATATTGGAAACCTATTCCGGACATGGTTGTTTTTAGGGTTCCGTACCTCAGAAGGATAAAAAAGGAACCCTTATTAGATCACTTTGTTGTTCGACCGTCTGTCACGCCATATCGAGTTCAAATTAAAACCATATACTCAGGTTTACGGCCGCTTGTAATTGTAAAAATTCAAGCCCGTAATAAAAAAAACGACAGTTTATCTATGCTGTAAAGATCGCGTGTTTTAAACCCTGTCAAGGGAATCAAAATTCATAAGGTACTTTCTGTGGAAATAGAACTAGTATGTAGCTTCTTTATAAAGTACAAGTTTTGGGAAAAATCCAAATTGTTTAATTTTTGTTTAGATATGTTTTTTTTTAAGAAGGCTGCAAAAGAATAACATTTTAACGTTTAGGTTAATAGTAGTTCGAGTGGGGTAACATATGAAAGGGCTTGATGTGCATATTACGGAACCCTCGATGGGATTCGCCGGCCGACATGGCCGGCTTTTCAATGTCTTTTCCTTAGTTCATTGGAGAAACTTGTTCAGATCCCCGGGCTGATTCACCCCTTGAAATATCAGGATTTATAAAATTACTTTTTGCTTAGTACATCTTGCGGTTGGGTCAATTAAAATAGATACTATAAAATGAAAACGCATAAGTATGGTGAAGTCTAGATATGTTGAACAAATAAAACCCAGAGATTGACAAAGATCAACATAAAAACTAAAACACTCGAGTAAGGAAAACTGTAATCTCTAAGAGAAATAGAAAAGAAAGTAGTCTCTAATGTGAACGTGTATGGAGGGAGCTAGATAATAAATAGCGTTGAACACGTATTCTATTTTTAGACTGGGAACTAGCTTCTCGCTGATACCATTTAAGCACGTACAGTTGCCTCGATCCAGGCGAACACATTCCTCAAATTACTCTTCTTAACTGAGTCATCCTGTTAGTACCAGAATTCTGTAAAACTTTTTTCTTAATAAATAGACTAGGACTTTAAGGCGGTCGTATTTTTGACGCATCTGTCTATCAGATGAAAGGAAATTTCGAAATTCTGATACAAAAAATGGATAGTAAAGTATCTTCTAAAGCTTTCAGTTTGAACAAAGTGATAAACAGATAACGAATTGAGTGGTTGTTAACTAAATCGGAAACCATTTCAAAACTAGATAACTAGTTTCAAATTAAAATAGAGTGAGATAAACTTTCAAGGTCTGACTCTATCTACAGTGAGTAATACCTTTATACAGAATATCACGTAGATACAGGTTGTTGTTTAAACATAAAATATGATTGTATTTTATTTTCTTCATAACATAAATATCTGCTCTATCGTTTGATTTCTAAATTCGTAGCTATGAGCTACGCTTCTGCTACGCCGTAGCTGCAATAAGTAGAAGTGTTAATTGTTCACGTCTTTTGACTGTGATATAAATATAGAAATATTTTTAATGTATGTGCGTACTTAATAGACATTATATTTTTTTATAGTAGTAGACTAAACGGTCCATATAAGTTTATAGCAGGAAATTCCACCACACGGCTACTACGAGCTATAGAGAACAGAAATCTTAAAACTAGTTCGAAAATAGCTCTGTTTACGACTAAAAATAACTAGCATGAATAATGTAAGTGCATTACAATTCAGATATGACCTAAAATGAAGCGATCAGAAGCGTATAATTGCAGTACTCGTATTCAGTTTCGATTGGCCGCGATTCGATACACGGCCACTATCAAGGCGAGGTCAGCGATGCACGATGATCTTTGTGTTATTGTTTCTTTTAATTCTACTACTTATATGTAAAGTAAAGTAAAGTCAATTTTTGCATATCAACGGGACGGGACGGGATAGACGATCCTAGTCCACTTGACCGTACAACCACAAAATAGAGAGGTTTACACTATTGTGCTTTGACGGGCGCGATAAGCCGTCAGTCGCGGTTACTGCCCGTGATAACTTAGACGGTGGTCTTACATGACCATGTCAGAGGCATACTAGTAGTACGTGGTTAAAAAACTCTGACGCCAGGGTCATTCGTCGACTCTGTGTCCTACACGAAAAGAAGACTACAATGGGCAGCAGCATGAACAATCAAACTATTCTTCTTGATTTGAGACTTGAGACTTGTCTCTCAACGGAGATATACGGGGTGTAAAATTTTGTAGGCATCTGTCCATGAATCTGAACAACTTTCGAGGAACGCATGTAGAAAAACGAGGCCACTTTGACCTGTCATGCAAAATAGATAGATGAAACCACAATACACATACATTCAACAAAGAATAAAACAGAAACAGTATTGGCATAAATAGGTAATATGGTAAATACATAATGTTAAACGCACATGTGTGCTGCAGTGATGCTAAGGGCCAAGGCTTAGTGCAAAAAATGCTCAGCACTGGTTTTCAGCCGCAGAGTAAAATACACGATCAGTTAAATAACTAATATGGGATACCCAAATGCTTTTCGCGCTTTTTTAACATATGTTCTTTTGGGAAGATTGTTTTATCTCATGAATTGATCATGCCTGCATAGATGTTGATACCAGGTAGCACAAATTGCACGGTATACCGTTGTTTGTTACACCCTGTATATCTGGGTAGGTCAAGTACGCCCTCGTCTTTAATCATAAAAGAGAAGAGAGCACTTCTTATTACTTACTACAGCATCTAGCATCTAGGTATACCTACCTACTGGTCCAATCTCTAAGTGCTAGCATAAAAGCTAGCTAGCGTTGTGGCTGTATACTGCCATCTCAAGGTGAGGTCAAATAATGCGGCATCTATATACCCTGTTATATATATGTTTAGGTACCCTTTGTTTTTATCTCATACTCTTTGAGAACAATGCTTGAACGATGGCAGTTATATATATTACATAAGGAGGCACATAACAGAGAAAAAATTATTAATATCTGAGTATGTATATGCCACCTACACGAACAATATATATTGTATATCTTAAATGTTCTTCAGCCAACACTATGGTGGTATGGTTCAGTTCTACCCTACCCCCAGGGGTATTGCCAGGGGTATGGTGGGTCCGCAGTGGCTTGAACGGGCGATAAAAATGTAAACTATAATAAATACATATATTAACAGTCCACTGCAGGACACAGGCCTATTGGGGAGTTTTGCCACACTCACTACTCTTGGCAAGCGGATTAGCGAGCGCAGTGCAAGATATTGCTTTCACAGGGAACGCTGCTGCCCATTCCCTGGATAAATTTATCCCTCAGTCACTTTTTAACCTACATCTCTGTAGTTAATAAAATAAGCAAAAGGAACATGTTCATGGCAAAAAAACAAAACTACAGTTTTATCACATTTTTTACGTAAAGATAGTTCTTAATTCAGTTGGATCCGCCCTGAGTAGTTAGAGCTATTATTATTATTCCTAATTTAGAATTTGTAAAGGTTTTTCTTGTTAAAAAAAAGAAAAGGAATAGAGCTACGTAGTTACTTAGGATCATTCAACTCTCTCTTTTATTTGGATTCTTAATTGGCTCGAGTTATTTATGATTAAAACTTTTCCTGAAAGACCTTTTTCCCTTTTATGGATTCAGCCGGCTTTAGTTTGGATTTGGGCTACTAACATTTATAGGTATATAGCTACTTACCCACCCACTAACCAATTATATGAAATCACAAAATAATATAAGGTGACTTGGAATAAGCGACCATTGTAATTTTAATTACATACAATAAAATGTATAATTTGAAACGAGTAAATAAATATTTAAGTTCTTACGATGAAATTAATCATGAAACTTTAGCTCGATAGATTGAATCAGGGATTGTATAACCGAAATTTTTTCGGTTGAAACGGTAAACGGTATGACGTCATACCGAAATATTACGATACCATAAAGTGTCGGAACCGGAAATTTGTTGCTACCGCAAATTTACCGGTACCGGTATTTTTATGGTACCGAAACCGCTATCAAAAGGGTTTTGCAAGGTCATCTCCGACAATTCGGCCACCGTAGCCTACGCTGCGTTGCCGTTCCGTGCATGCGGTGGAAGGGTGAATGCCGCATCAAGCAGATCGCTTGCCCGCGCGTGTTGAATTGACAGAGCCGCCATTCTTCTAACCCTTTGGATTAAAAAGGCGCGTCGTGCCTGGGTAGCTTGGTAGGACAAGAAGTCGTCGTGTTCGTTTCGTACGGGTTGTACTACTTTAATTAAGCGTGTGTACGGTCGTGTGCATCAAAACTTGTCATCGATCAACGTACATGATTTTCGGTCAGATCAAATAGTAAATAAATAAGTGGGATCATTTGAGGCTCAGGTTCCTAAGGTTCTAAAGTGGCACTAGGTCGGAAGATTTAGATTGGCTGTAAATTGAAAGGTTCTATTTTGACTGAAGTGCCACCAAATGAATGTCAATAAAGTTAAAAATCATTTGTTATAGTTAATTGGGAAAGGTTGAATCTGTTTAATATTATGTCGCCATAATTTGATGAGGTTAAGGTAAGTGAGGGTCAAATGGTGACTTCGAAATATAGCATGCGTTGTATAGAGCAATGAATTTCCCTTCTAAGGATCCCTATTTGAGGACCAAAAATTCCAAGATTTTGCAGATGGAAATGGATTTAAAACCTTAGTCGTACAGGCAAGCCTTTGAAGTCCTCTTGATTTTGAAATTTTCTCATTCAGGTATCACCGAAAATGCCATACTTTAAATGAAATGTGTATTTTGTTAATATTCCTGCGTAAAAAAATTGTCTATGTCCTTTCTTACTGTCTCACCGATAATCGGTGCCACTCCTAAGGGTCGCGAGTTTACAAGGAAATGTATGCAACGAATTGTGTTGCGCGCGGCGCGGTCGAAATTTCCAAGCGGCTGAGGCGGCGGCAGTCGCGACCGCGCAGCGCGTGCCGGCACTGTGCGACTTTACTTACAAGAAAATGTATGCAACGAATTATTTAGAGCGGTTGGGTCGAACTCCGGTGGCTCTGCGGTGTAGTGTATGGTGACAAATCTTTCAGTATGTTTGATATGGTATAGAGCGTAGGCTATAATTATAATGAATGGACTGGACTGAGGATATTGATAATGTCACAGAAAAATTGCTATTTTCAATACTACATACATACACATATCACGCCTTTATCCTTTGCGGGATAGGTAGAGTGTTAGCGGCTGTAAAATACGGCCGCTATCGCCACGTCTGACAAAAAAAAATAGTTTTATTTCAGACCCATAAAATATAAATTACAAATTGTATATTTTAATATGTCCATATATTATTTTTACATTTTATAGAAATGTCAATAAAAATATTTGTGTGCCGTTTCAGAAAAAAACGTGTATCACAATAGTGTGATACACGTTTTTTAGACACGTGTATAGTGACAGGTTGTCAGCCTGTCGCCTTAAATTATAATACAGTCCCTTAGTCATCTCATATGACACCCGTGAGAAAGGAATGAGGTAATTCTATTCTAAACCTGCATCATACAGCCGATTTTCAATACTAGGTGGTAGAAATAAACAACAAAATAAAAGTAAGTGCAATTATCTCGAAAACGGTACGTCGCAGCGAAAAAATAACAAGATTTTCAAAACCCCTTTCAAACCCACTAAATTACTAACTCCGTAATTATTTTGACCTTAGGTTGACCTTGACCTTAAAATTATCGAAAAATTCATACATAATTTTTACTTTAATTGCTCCCACGTTGCTCACCGTTCTCCCTGCTTCGCTCATTCCCCATATTCCCCAAATAAACCGCTCCGCCTTGCCATACCCTTTCTCTACCTCTCCCCCTCCCACAAAGTTTAAAATCACTTGCATCAGGTAAATAACTGCATTGTCAAACTAATATGGTATATTTCGGTGACACCTTTTTACTTGACTGAGAGAATATAAAAATCAAGAGCACTATTCAAGGCTTGCTTCTTCGATTAAGCTTTTTAAATCCATTTCCATCTGTAAAATCTCGTAATTTTTGGTCTTCGAATAGGGATCTTTAGAAGGGAAATTCATTGCTCTATACAACACATGCAATATTTCGGAGTTACCATTTGACCCTGGCTTACCTCAACCTCATCAAATAATGACAACATAATACTTAACAGATTTGACCTTTCGCAACTAACTATTACAAACGATTTTAAACTTTATTGGGACTGTAGGCTTTTGGATCAGATGGGGGCTTGCCGTTTCCTTTGGGAAGAACATCAAGTTGGCTGACCTTCCATGCGTCTGGGAAGAACCAACCTGCAAGCAACGCGTGTACATGAGCAGCATCTCACTGCTACTAACCTTCCAGGCGTGCTTGATGATTAGGGCTGTATGGGCTGTCGGGCGTCCGTACCAGGTGCAGTGTTCGGGAGTTCCTTGATGATGTTCTCGAGCATCTTAAGATTTGACGTTCTGGAGTCGTCATATGATGCACACGCGGCAGTGACGCGGATCGCGCGATGGTAGGCCGTATCCCTAGAGGGGTCGTCATCCGGGCAGCGTGCCGTCAACAATCAAGACATTGTTCCATCCGCAGTAGTGGTGTAGGCCTAAAGCAGGTCTACACAATGGAGCACATTCGTGGGTGGACGCGACCTTCAGGAGTCTGCCCAATACGCTAGCCCCCATGTGTCTTCTTTCCCAGAATCTGCCACAGAGCGAAAATGATTGAATTCAGCGAGCCTCATTGCATTTTTCCTCTCTTTTAGCCCGAAGAATGGTGAGTAAATGCTCCATGATTAGGGCTGCGTCGCTTTTTTGCACTCTGCCAGTTATGGCGCGCTGCCGCGAATCCCTTACGCACGCGGTCTAGCGCAGGGTTCCATCACTCATAGCAGTTAGCACCGTCGTTTTCTCGGATACCGAGACATTTGTAAGAAGACGGGCAGCCATCTCCTGCAGCAACTGCAGCTCAGCCTCTTTCTGGGCCAAAACCTCTGTTATGGCCCTGCTTTCAGCATTCTCGTCATCTGATATGACTAGGCGGTCCGTGCTGAGGCGCTAGACAGATAGCTTAGTCGTAATAGGTGCTGATTATCAACCCTGCACGCTTGTCGTGCTCATAAAATCCGGAAAAGTTGAAAATTTAAAACTTGATGGGGGAGGAGGGCGATTTGAGGCTTCAATATACATATTACTGGGTCTCCTGTTCAAAACTGGGATGTAAACCGTTGGTCTGTATGCCTCTACGATCCCGAGAAATACGCTTCTAAAGTTTGACCCCAAAAAGGGGGTTTTTGGGACGCGGCAACAAGAAGGGGGGGGGGGGGGGCAGGGTGGTTTGTGATGCATGAAATGAGTTCTTCTTGTTTTGGCGCAGCCGTTGAAGAAAACGCGGTGTGAATCGGACCAGCCGTTCCCAAGAACTTAGGGGTCAAAAATTTGGCAGGGAGAATGGGGGGCAAGGGAGAGAGATTCGACGCACACTCTTTTTTAAAGAGTTTCAGTGAAAACGCGGTCAAAATGTAACAAGCCGTTCAAAAGTTATGGCCGATCAAAAATTTTGGTAGAGGGGAGACGAGGTGGGGGGCAACTTGCAATGCCAAAAAAAAAAAATGTCCGGGATGTTTAAGGGGGGTGAAATTTTGAACTGGAAGGGGGTGCAGGAGGGTAAGATATGTAAGGGGAGGCCCACGACACAATTGACAGGTATCAGTGACACCTGCCAAACAGCACATGAAACATCAGTTCACTTTGACAAGCGAAGCACGTGGGGCCAACGCCAAAGGTGAAAGCAAACACGACAACATAGAAACAAAGGAAACGTTAAAACCGCGTGGAACTTAGGTCTGACAACGTCGCTTAATACATCGAGCGCACTTCATTTTTCGATATCAAAATTAATACTGGTTAATAAAGGTTAAATAAATTTATAACGCTACAGGTATAAAATAAAGGTACCGTATTTTTTTACCGGTACCATAACCTTTATCATAACCTTTATCCGTCTACCTTTAAAAAGTATACCGGTACCGTTATTATACCGGTAGCTTAACCCTATACCTTAACCTAAAACGATCCCTGGATTGAATGACAAAGACCCTATTCCTTTCATATAAGTTTATTTTTCCATTTTATGTCTTTTAATAAACCTTATATTTATATCTGAGATTTTTGAATAAGCACCATAAAAAATCATGACAAAATCTAAAACCCAACTCGGGCCGAAGGTCCGTGGGCCGAAGCCATACAAGGACGATATCTACCTCCACCCAGGCTAACGTCACCTTAAATTTGTTTACGTAACTGGAGGATGCCGATGTGAAATAACTAGTTAATGTTACTCATACATTCCTCAGCGCAACAACGTAGCAGGAAGCGAATTGTGTCGCATATTTTCTGCGTTTGTCGCTAAAGTGTAGGTTGTTGTTTTCGAAAGGCAAATTCATTAACAGGTACTTACTTAAGCACAAAGATATACTTACTTAATTTAGTATTAGTAGGAAAGTTTGCCTTTTGTAATAATTAGTTCTTGGAAAACGTAGATTTGGCAAGATTTTATTTTTACACACGATTTATCTGTATTTTAACGTTCACGAATCTTGATAAAATTATCTTCTTCGAGAGGATTCTTTCTATTTTCGGTCGTAACGAGAATCCTACGCAAAAAAACTGTTACCTAATCTGAGCGTTATTTGATGATAAGACAACTCAAGTACTGTGAACTTTGCTTATGATACTTACGGCAAGCATAAGATGCAATAAAAATATGAATAAGTAGCCCTTACGCCTATGGCAGCATAATCTAGCTTGCGTGTATACGCTAATCGATAAGTACCTATCTGGAGATTGAGCGGACATAAAATCCCACGCCTCACTCAATATTGACGGGAATCTTTTCCACAACGACTAATAAAACAAATCTGACGCGGTGAATATTATGTAAAACTAGATTTATTACCCGACCGCCTTAAACAAGGGGTTATGTTTTTCGATAGTAGGTATATTGGTATGTGAACACGTAATTTTTTCAGTTATACGTTATAGGTCTCAACTTGTTTTGAATACATACACACCTATACAGGTTCCTATTTAAAAGCTGTTAATGTATGTATACTCATACATATTTATAATCAGACAGGTAACATAATAATATAAACATAATTATACATCATCGTATATCTTTCAATAAATTGGGCGCGCGCGCCAATACTTCATTTGTGTTTCTTGATTGATAGGATTGATGAAAAAGACAGGTTACAGACGAGCAAACTTTACTTACAATAATATATAAATATTAATGTAAGGAAAGTTTGCTCGTCTGATGTTTTCCAAGTGGTTACTTGGCAGTTGGCACCCTTGAGTTAATAAAGTTCTAATTTAGATTTAATTTTAACGTGACTGGACTGGACTTTATTGTCCTCGGATCTGTTCCGTTTTATCGCTCCGTTATCTAGTCTTTGTCTCGAGAAAGTAATTATAAAAGAGAACTTAATACTAATGGAAAATTAATGACTTATATTTAATTTTATCTTCGTAGTAATATTTTTAAGACTAACATTATTAAGCTTTACTCGCTATTGGGGTCACAGACTAAAATACCTGTACGTAATTAAAAGAAAACAGCGGCCGTAAAAATACAGGTTGATTTTTCCTCGCGTCTTAAATCCTGTTGTTTTCTTGGAAGATCAGCTTTAAGCAGAAAGATGGAGCTATGATAATAATGGAACACGTGATAGCACCATTACTCGACTTCTTTCAAAGATAGAGAAACATACAACAGAATCATTATACTTGAATGAAAGGGACAAATTATTCCACCCTTGTTAAACGAGTATTTTAAACATAACATAACTTAGAGCCATTGGGCCTTATGTTGTTTATGACTACGTAAAGTGGCTCTCGCTCCAAAATGGCGATTATTATTTGAATATCGTTACACCTTCATAAAAGAAAATGGCTTTTCCTCGCCTTATTGTCCGTACTAACAAGGCTTTTGCGTTACAAATCCTTAGCTCTCCCGGGGATTCGGTTATTCATATCCAAGGTCTTTGCCATTAGGAGCCATTTCATTCATAAGGAGCATATTTCAAGAAAAACTTTTTTGTATATTTTTAATTTATTGTAGGTAAGATGATATTTAATGAAATAAGTTGACCAAAGGACCTGAAATGTAATCTTTAAATGTTTTTTCAGACGAGAGTCAAACAGTTTTCATTTGACTATTGTATTTCTGTCGTAAGACCCCCGTAAAGCGTGACGTGTTTTGCAATCATTCATAATTTCCACCACTACGACTAATCCAAAAATCAAAAATATTATGAACTACGAAAACTTTATAAAAGGAAATATAAAAATCAAACAATTTTACACCAGCGGATATCGCACATACCTACGACTCTCGGCGTACCGTATAGGCTATAACGTATAGGGGAACGTGTCCCTTAATTCAAATCGCGTGGACACTCGACCGGATCCCATTTCTATGTAGATGGGTGTATGCCGGCGCGACAGCCCGACCGCGTTTAATTTCATACATGCCACCCCAGTGGAAATCACGACCAACGTACGTTTTATTACGGTGGACGGTTGTTATACTTGATATTTCCGCTTGCTGTCTGAAAAGTCTGCAGTTTATATTCTGTTTATGTTTGTTTTCACCCCAGTCTATAACCGTACAATAATTACTTGAGGCAGCACTAAAATCAGCGAAGTTCAACATCTTAAAATAAGTCAATAACGAAATAAAAAGATAAATAATTGAAACCATCTAACACACTGCGGCAGCCATTTAGAACAAAATTCGTTTATTTTTCCGCTTAGACAAGTACCTTGTAGTCAGTGTAGTCTACATTTCCCATGTGAGCAAAACGTTGTGCTTACAGAGGGTAAGAAGTTGGAAACGATATTATCGCGGATAGGGGAAGCGGTCCCGGGATCCTAGGATAGGCGTGGAGCTCATATACTGGTTATATTGAAGTAGCGTTTCGCGTGTCGGTTTCAATTGCTGCTTCCTGTTTTCCTGTTTATTTAGCTTCCGGTGTGAATTTTTGAAGAGAAAAAATATGGATATTAGCGATTGTGTTCCTTGGGGAAAGTTTATAAGTTTCCGATATGCCCATCGAAAAATTTACAGCACATATTTTTACACCTTAATTGTTTTAGAAATTACATAGATAAAGCTTTGATTGAACTGACCCGCCCCGCACCATTTTTTCACTCCGAAGCCCGCTCGCTACCCCAGACAGGATATCCATAGACTTTTTGTTTCATTTGCCCTTGTTTTTTCGCCATTCACCCTGCGTCGACACACCGGAAAAATATTTCCTTTTCACTCGCCGCCTCGCTTGACAAGTGTGGGGATTACGTTAAAATAAATTAAACACCATCCTTTAATTTTTGCCTGAGCCGATTTTCGCTTTTTTCTAATTAATCGAAAAGTTGGTTCAGGGTTTGTGAACACTTTTTAACTGGTGGTACTAATAATATTTTAAAATGTAATATCGGTCGTCATTATCACACAGTTGTAACTTCGTAATTTATTCAGTTATTCCACTGCACCTGTGATGTCCTAACATGCTGAATATTTTAAGTAGGTTGAGCTTATGATTCGCTGATGGTGGAACTAGTTA
Source organism: Tuta absoluta (assembly GCA_027580185.1). Lineage (NCBI taxonomy): Eukaryota > Metazoa > Arthropoda > Insecta > Lepidoptera > Gelechiidae > Tuta > Tuta absoluta. The sequence goes on from JAQAHW010000002.1 coordinate 19,351,441, forward strand.
ATATGCCAGTAAGTAGGTACAAACAAAGACGTTACGAAGCGAGCAACAAAACAAAAATAAATCGAGAAGAGCTGGTAGGGTGACCCAGGGGACCACCTTAAGATTCCCAAACTGTGGATCATAATCTACAATGTGTATCCCTGTGTGTGAAAAGAGGCGTTGGAAAAATGCTCGGAAAGCATGATACCGACAAACATCTTTTGTTTGAACACATGGATCTAAATATTAATGACCTAAAATAAAACACATTGCAACTCCCATACGTAAACTTTGCATGGATTGTCGTTTTTTTTCTTGTTAACATCAGAATATAGTATACACACACTGTACTTATATTACACTTTACTTTTGGATACGTGTGTATTTATTTTTTAAACTATGTGTTGCAAAATTACTACACACGACGAAAGATCTAGGTACACTACAGTGAATTACAACTCCACCTTACCCTTTTAAGTTTATCTTGTCTTACCTGGCTGAGGCTTTGTATTAGTTACTTAATTAGTGTCAGTTCTTTACTTATTTATGTTTAAAAAATCAATTTAAGACATATTCATATCACGCCTATATCCCTTGTGGGGTAAAACGGACATTTACCCATGCCTGACCAACATTTGATCATTAAGAAAATTGTGTACACCATAGTCATAGGTTAACAGTCTATCGCCTAAAATTGCAATACATACTCAATTTCATAAGTCGCCTCTTACAACACACACGGGAAAGAAATAGGGTGATGCTATTCTAAGCCGACATTACTCGGCAACTAAGCTATTTAACTTCTAATCATTAAAAACTATTAATCGTTTTACTTATTACAAAAAATAAGACAGGATTAAAGCTGTTGGACAACGTCAAATCGAACAGAAAATTAATTTAAACACTGTCTAAACTTTATTGTACCTACTAGCAGCCCGCCCAGCGGTTTCACCCGCCGCTAACAGTTTCCCCCCGGGAATAAGACAGTTTAATATAGCCTATGTTCATCAGGGATAATGTAGGATTCTAAAAATCTTGACTTCAATTTGAAACAAATATCATTTGCAGATGGTGGTGGCGTAAAGTTACATGCCTGTGATTAACCTGGCCAGTCCCATGGCAGTGCCTATATTTTTATTCTTTTTATCCCGCCCGAGCCGGTTTTTTATTAGGTCATAACAAAATTGTAATAAAAAAAAAGAAAATTGTGTAACACAAATTTCTTTTTTTAGAATGACGGTTCATGACGTCAATAAGTGATAATACTATCCTACATTGAATTAAGAATTTCAATTTCAATTAACGGTAACAGATTTTTTAAAATCGGTCCAGTAGTTTCGGAGCCTATTCAATTCAAACAAACAATAAATAAAATCCTGTTTCTAATATTAGTGTAGATTATTATAATTATTATTTTAGTGTGATGCTGGCTTAGAATAGAATCACCCGATTTCTTTCCCGTGGGAGTCGTAGGAGGCGACTAAGGGACTTGAGGGTGTGTATTGAACTTTTAGGCGATGGGCTGACAACCTGTCACTATGGCGATACACAATTTTCCGAATGACCCTCAAACATATGTCAGACGTGGCGTAAATGTCCGTTTTTGCGCCGTTTACGCTCTGCCTACCCCGTAAGGGATAATAGGCGTGATATGTGTATGTATGTATTATTTTAGAGTAGATTTTTTTACCGTGTGATGCCGGCTTAGAATAGCATTACCCCATTTCTTACCCATGGGGTGTCGTAAGAGCCGACTAAGGGACTCGAGGGATGTGTATTGCAATTTAAGGCGATGGGCTGACAACCTGTCACTATAGTGATACACAGTTATCTGATTGACCCTCAAGCTTTTGTCAGACGTGGTGTTAATATCCGTTGAACGGACGTTAACGCTCTGCCTACCCCGTGAGGGATATAGGCGTGATTTATGTATGTAGATGTTTTTAATGCATTATTTAATGTTTTTTGTCGTCTTTTTATACCGAGTAGGTAAGGGACAGTCCTTCGAATACTGATAAATGAAACATAAAACTGGACAACTTTCCCCTAGAAACATTTATGTCAGAAAACGCCAAAAAACTGACCTTCCATACAAAATCACAATCAGCTGACTGCATTCACTATGGGAAGTCAGTTTTTTTACGTTTCCTGAAATATGTTCCTATGGGAAAGTTGTTCAGTTTCATGGTCTGCATGTACCCTATTAGTATTCTGAGGGCTATCCCTGACACCCTTTAATACAGTAATGATTAAATGTAATCATTACACTGGTACGAATAATGTGGCGTAGTTGGTACATTTTTAAATGAAAAAGTAGTTATTGTGGCATAACTGTAATAGTTAGACATATGGTATCGCGGACATTATTATAGATATTGATGTCCTCTATAAAACTGTAGTACATCACTTTGCTCTATTGTCAATAATTTCCACAGCGTACGCGATATAAGATATTTTTTTGGTACATTTTTCACACGTTGGGTTACATTATCGAAATTTTCACGCGGATCCCTATTTTTTTCTCGTATAAAATATAGCCTATGTTCATCAGGAATAATGTAGGATTCTAATGGTGAAAGAATTTTTAAAATCGGGCCAGTAGTTTCGGAGCCTATTCGATGCAAACAAACAAACAAACAAACAAACAATCAAATCTTTCCTCTTTATAATATTAGTGTGGCATAACTGTAATAGTTAGACATATGGTATCGCGGACATTATTATAGATATTGATGTCCTCTATAAAACTGTAGTACATCACTTTGCTCTATTGTCAATAATTTCCACAGCGTACGCGATATAAGATATTTTTTTGGTACATTTTTCACACGTTGGGTTACATTATCGAAATTTTCACGCGGATCCCTATTTTTTTCTCGTATAAAATATAGCCTATGTTCATCAGGAATAATGTAGGATTCTAATGGTGAAAGAATTTTTAAAATCGGGCCAGTAGTTTCGGAGCCTATTCGATGCAAACAAACAAACAAACAAACAATCAAATCTTTCCTCTTTATAATATTAGTGTAGATAATAACACCGAAAATGTTTGGAATCGCTGGTCAAGGCCGTAGCGCATTTTCTTTTTAACTTTTGCTTTAGGTACGCTTCCGACCTCCTTTGTCGGTATATTTTCTAATGGATAATATTTTACCTTCTATTTTATCGCTTCTTTGTAAGCTGCCTTCTGAACTCAACTTCTGGCCCCAATTTTGTAAGATAAAAGTAGGCATTGGCCTTCTCGCTTGTTTTCTTTTTTTCAAAAGCTCTTAAAGTTATTGATATTATAAATGATCCCGTCTTTTCAAAGTGTTTTTTGAAACACATACAAATTTTAAGTAGCTGTACTTACCTTGCGAACTTGTTTAAGGACGGAGCACACCGCGTCCGTATGCGTCTACACGCGCTTACCGTCGTAACGTTGTTACGTATGGAACTGTATGAGATATGTCACACTGCTTGCGTAACGCAACGCATACGCAAGCAATGTGTCATATCTCATACAGTCCCATACATTACAACGTCACGATACGCGCGTAATCACGCACGTGTATACGCATACGCAGCCGGTGTGCATTGCCCATTAAAACGAAATTTGGATACCATGCCAGCGACTATGATACAATTTCTCTCTGACTCAGCGTGGTCCAGACTTTTTTTTAAATTTCCCTTTCATCACTTAGACCCAGCTGAAGCTATTTATTCCACAGACGAGTACCATATAAAAAGTATTTGCTAATATTTACTCATCAGCCTACGATAGTTTACGAATTAAAACATCTAGAACAATGAATCTCAGAACGTAACAATTAAACCACCACAATCACAAATGTCATCAACTTATTACATTAATCGCGATAGTTTATACCTCTAGTAACTTACATTATTGTTTATGTATGACTGTAGAACCAAATATACGTTTATTCTATGCAATTCTTCTATTCAATGTTGGTAAGTGAAATATAAGGTGTAAATAATATACTCCCAATATTTTGAGGGGCGAACCAGCCTATTACATATTGATTTTTTATTTATTTTTGTTTTTTTTTTATCTTTGTGTTGTTTTTAATTAATTTGTTTTTAGAGTGCACATTTTTACTTTTATTTTATACAATTATTATTATATTAACTGGGCCCAGCGGCCGAAAAAAGTGGGATGACACTGAAAAACAGCAGAAATGCTGAGTTGTTCTCCCTTTTACCAACATTAATTATTATTATTTTTAAGCTTTTGTTTGTACAATATGTTTGTTGGCAAATAAAGATCTTTTTATTTATTTATTTATTAAAGTGAACAACTTTTCTCAGAGACAAAGGTTGTGTTAAAAAATTGGGTCAGCTTTATTATGAGAAGTCATATAATCTTTTGTCGACCGGTCGATCTATGCTACTTGGGAGCAGAAAAGTTCTACGTTCATCGTTTGAAGTATTTCCAGTTTTTTACATCCTGCATTATGCAACGGAATGAAATAATAATATACTATCAAACAACAGAGTGATATTACACACGGAACCCGTACAAAGGAGAACATTCGCGCAATGTTTACAAACTGACATACGTCGCATATTTCGCGTCATCTTGCTACTGGTGACGAGGCAGTAAAACGAGCTGGGGGCCAAATCTGAGGCCATATATCGAACGAGATATAGCGGTTCTGGCTTCGGTTACGCTTTTGGCCTTATACATTACGGATTTTGTTACCAAAATCACACTCGGTTTCTTTAGAGCCAGCAATGTAGGATCATATTGTAAGCTATAAACCGCACATGCGAGCGGCTAAATATCAATCAAAATCAGCTGATTATGTCAAAAACGAGATATGGCCCTATTCTGAGATTCCGGCCAGTATCTGAACCAAATTGATTACTCCATCCCCTTCAGTTTTTATTGCAACAGAAGAAACAGAAAACATTTTAGCCTAATGTTTCAAATATCGTTCATTCCGGTCATTCAAATTTCAATTCATGTCAAATGTAAATAAAATATCAAAACAAACAAAAGGAAAGTAATTTTCACAAATGATAATAATAAAGAAGAATCGAGTGAATGGCTGTTTTTTTCTGGAAAAACCCGCTAGCTTTGGGCTAGCTAATGTTCCAGCCGGCCAGAGAAGACATCATATCATATTTTTTGCAGAAGAAGATAATAAACTGTACAAATGCATTGGTTAAGGTACTGATAAATACTTTAGTCCTACTACGATTTTTACTATTTTCAGTCGCTAATAAAATCGCTCCTATGCTAGGTTTATTTATGCATTCGTTGCAGTTCCCAGAAATCATTGCGAATTTTTTGAAGTTTAGTGGCATAATGTCTGTGTTAGTTACTTAGCTAATATTGTCAAACCCACGGTTTACTTTTACGATTTACGATACTTTATTTATTCTAGAACCTCAAACCTATTCCTCTGAATATGCTGTATCCTTAAGACAAGACATAGCGCCACCTAACGTCCGGTGAGAAGTAGCTTGTGCATTGGAGTAACAGAAGCAAGAAACAGACACTCTACACCCACTGGACAACTACTCAAAGTCTCGAGCTCGTTTGAAAAGGCGAAAAAGCTTATGAGGAATACAATCTGCTACAGACAATGCGCCGCAAGCCAGGGACCAATTTGTGGTACTCCCGTAGGCCAGCTTCTGTGGGGTTCATCACACCATCGGTCAAGTTGGCCACTGCAGGGTGAACACGGCAAATGAGGCTTCATGGATAAAACGCAGACCCATTGAGACTGTGGAGCCCCATCTCAAACAATAGCAGGGAGGATCTGAATACGGCAACTAGAAGTGCCGTGTCCTTTACAAAATTTTGACTAAAAATTATATAGAACTGGACACAAAGAAGAAGTTTTATTCTAGATAATTAAAATCTGAAAATGCAAACTTAAGCAGTAGATGTATATCATTATTAAGGATTATAAGTAAAAACAGAATAAGTCTATAATTAGTATGTTCTCTTTGAAATAATAATCATAATTCAATAAATTATCATCATTTTTAGAGAGCGTAGCCGTAGATTAGTTAAAAATATTGCGGTTTGGCACATATAAACTTTTAATATGAAAAAAACACTGTACAAACGTAAGAACTCATACTATTCAGTAGATACGTAAGAGGTGACCAAGGGACTGGCTTCACGTTCCTAGCTACGTATAACAATTGGAGGCGATGGACCAACAATTTATCTACATCTCTACACAATTTTCTGAAAAATCATAAAGTATTTAGCAGACGTGATGATGAAGGGGCATTTTTTACGGTCTTTTACGCTCTGCCTCCCCCGGAAGGAATTGACATGATATGTGTGAATGTTGACTATCACAGTTGACATGATATGTGTGTATGTTGAATATCTTGTAACGTTTGACAGTCAGTTGCTTTACATACATACATACATATATCACGCCTATAATCCTTGGTGAGGTATGCAGAGCGTAAACGGCCGTAAAACGGACATTTACGCCACGTCTGACGAACACGTGAGGATCATTTGTAAAATTGAGTATCACCATACTTATATTATACTTAGCGGTATTAGCGGTAATACAATATTAAATAATAATAATAGGAAACGTGATGGTAACTTGAAAAGAAATATTTTTTTATTATTTAAAGGTAGAAACAACCGTGAACGGAACTATTTTACCAAATTCTTTTTGGTAAAATCATGTCATGTCAAAGAATCACAAAATGTCGTTGCTGTCATTTATTCAGATGTCATTTTACCTATTGACGTTGACATAGTCTACAATAACAAACGTGAAATAAAAATTTACGTGTTTCTTTTGCCTTAATAAACGTAAATTGGCGAATAAATTGTAACAAGGCATCACAAGTTACAATGCTCTTAGTGAAAGCCTTGAAGCTTTCCCAATGCACAACATTCCAGCATTACCATCATCTATTGGAAAAAAAAAAGGTAGCTAGAGCGATACATGTTTATACTTTGATGATGATCACCCACAATTTTAGTTCCTACAATGATTAGGAGGAGTGATTGTGTGTGTTAACTTGGCTCATTATATCCCAGATTTTGCCTAAAATTCCGGCGGAATATTGGTTCACTTTTTTGATGGTAAGCTTATGTTTACCAGATATTAACTACTTTGTTTTCATTGCAGCGCAGCTGTCTCCAGGAAACCCTATAATGGTGCAAAGTATTGCGATTTTCACATAATTTGCCAGCGTAATTAGTCCGAAAGTTTCGTTGCAAAAATTGTAGTGCACGAGCAAGAAGAACATATCAGATGCGATAAAAACTCTCAGCCAAAACAAGATTTTCATACATTGACTAGTTATGATTTCTATTAGATAGATAGGTGTTATCAGCAGCACTTTAAGATATCAAATTAAATTGTTGATCCTTTTAAAAAGTTATTTTCATGGAAAATTTATCAAATACAATTAATTAATTTGAAATTCGATTTGTTTTACTTTAACTTCCACATGTTGCCACCGTGATAGATACACATAGGCAACCACAGTTTGAGGATACCACTAGACTAGAACCACTGGTGGTTCTACACGGTGCCGGTGGTTCTCGTGGTCCTAGAGGAAATCATCGAGTACGCTTTTTGTAAATGCCACTTGTTTTAGGTAGCACCAACACCGGATGTATGTAGCACTAACACTAAGATAAGATAGGATAAGATAATTCTTTATTAATAAACTTAATTACAAATAGGTACACTTATACAAAATAGTAATGTGGCTTGTCCATTTCCTGAACTAAGAATGATAATTCCTGTATCTCAGGTAAATGTATAGCCGACATTACTATAATTTTATAATGAAAACTACTATACTATACAAACCAAATAAACTTAAATAAACTATACAATAAACCCTATTTCAGGCAACAAGGCCCATATAAAATAAAACAATAAAATATGACCTAAAATCTAACACAAATACTATAAATACAATACAATAACGTGACTTAAGTAAAGCTAAATAGGCACTTTAGGCGACGGCGACGCACGTTGCACAGGGGGTCGATAGCGCCTGAATACGACTCCCTGTGGCCAGAAATCTGTTTGCATGAATTCGCACACGTATTTCCGAGGAACCGACAAAACAAAAGACCTAAAATTTGTTGAAATTTTTGAGTCCAGCTGTCGGATTTCCAGGGTCAATCCGGCGGGGATTCGTGACGGATCCTGGCGTAGCTTTACCATCTTCTTTAGGTGTTGTATGATGTCCTCCGGTGTCGTATCTCTGTCTAGCCGGGACACATACATCTGTGCGATGGGTTCGGCAGCCTTGAGCGTTGTTGAGGCTGCAGTTACGGTGCCGCGTTTATTGCGGTTGCGACATAGTCGACGCTTCCTGGGTTCTACCAGAGTGAAGCCTTCCTCGTCTACAATCGTTTTAGACGCGACATTATTTTCGTTCGCCACAGGACTTGTCTTCTGCTTCCGCTTTTGCTTCAGGGTAGGCGCAGACTGTCGCTTGCGGCAATGGCGGCGAGTCTTCTGCGGTGGCACGTCCTTTTGCTTCCCAGGTATAAAGGGAGCAGCATCGGGATGTAGCGCAGGCTCGGGGCGGGGCGGTGGAGGCGGCAGTGTGTGGTTGACGCTCTTCCTATCAGCTGCGGGGTCGCTGACACGCAGCGTATCGAGCTGTTGTTAACACTGGGAGGTTAAATAAATAAAAACATATTAAAATTAATTTTAAGCAAGCGGTTTCTTGAGTTGAGGCAACGCCTTGGCAAGCGTAGCGTTGAACACCCTCCGTCCAGACGTACCGAATCAAAGACGGCGGCTGGTAGCGACTCGTTCATTGGGTCGTTAGACGAGTCAATGTCCCACACGAAAAGAGGAAAAAGAAGCGACTCGAGGGAAAAACGGGAAATCGTGCCCTTCTGCCTCATGTCCAAACTATTATGGCGTACCCTAAGGGAGGCCTATGCCCAGCAGTGGAATGCTGCCGTAGGCTGATGCGATGTGTTGATGTGAAAATTAATTTTAAAAGTATATATGTGATGTAAAGTAAAAAATATGATTACAAAAACACGACTGTTTTAGTGGCAGAAATCGATCTTAAAGCATAACTCAGTTTAGGTCTTAGGATTGTGTAACAAGGAACAAGCTACTTTGAATTTTCAGATATACAAACTACAATACATCTATTTTATGTATAATATTTAATAAATTTAGCATGTTTACAATTGCTAGGCTTTAAATATTCTCTATACTTGGCCCAGAGACACTGTCGCCGTGCCTTCAATTTATAGTGAGCTCCATAGGTACTGAGGGCACATTCCATGCAGGCCAGCTGCAGAGCCAGAGAGAAAAGACCATAGATGGGTTATCACGTCATCAGGGGGACACAGCAAGGTGAAGCGCGGTGGGGTTTGGCTTGTCTGGGATCGTTATTGGTCGTAGGTGGGTGCTTGTCTGAATGAATCTGCTGGAGCCACTCCGTAGTCCGACGTAAGGATTCTGACCGCTCCTCTCAAATCTCCGTCATACACTTTCGTTTCATTTTTTTTTCACACTGAAATGGGTCTTTGAAAAACTGGATTGACGAGGCCTCCAAGCAGAGAGGAGCACTGTCTACGTTGTGCTTCACATTGGTGGTTAAATAACCACTTAGTCTAGGACACTGAATGATGTGTATGCGAAAGGCATGCATTTCTCTATTTTAGAGCTTCGTTTTCAGCAGCTAAACATCAAGCACCTCTTGATATGTGCTTAAACACAGGGACGATAGCCTTGAGATGTGCGAGGTCGTCAAAGAGTGAGGAAGCTGCAGGGAAAGAGCTGTGCTGGGATGGGACTGTGAATTCGCTGTAGGTGCTATTGATATCATCTTGAGCGGGGGGGCGGTGTATACGTCCAGTGTGGCCAGGCCAGGCAGTAGGATGGCCAGAACATGGCTTTTCGTAAGTTTTGTTCGAAGTATTGGGGCAAAGCAGGCAAGGTATTTGGGATGGATCAATTGGGTCCATATTGGCTGCTTGTGCTATACATCCTGAGGTTTGTTCCCACCAGAAGCTTGAAACACACACTGAAAAACACCTAAAACATTCCAATATCTTCGAAAAATCCAATAAATACAAATAATTATAAAATATTCTGTGTTGTTTATGTTGTGATTTGTTATTTTATGTCAAAAAGCTATATCTCGTATTTGACATAAAATAGGTATGGAAAGCTATCCTATTTTGACAGATATTTGGGTCCGTATTCTGATATTTCATTCGAATTTGAATGAACTATTTGCATTTTTTGACTTATGATTTCCATCACTCACACATTTGCAAAATTATAATTTAGTATACATTGATTGTTATGAAGCATTTTGTTATTTTGTTCAGTACAAAATGTTCAATGTATTTCTATGTTAGCGCGTTTTTTCGTCGTTGAGCCAGAAGATGCCATATCTCGTGCTATATCTCGTCACTGACATTTCGTGAGCAACCCAGATTTGACGCCCTGCACGATTGACATTCTTTAATTTGATGCTTGGGCCAGACACTTGAAGTCCATTATAATATGTTACCCGATTTCCGTTCACAAAAAATCTTTAATCGATTCGTAATTGCGAAGTAGGATCATATTACACTGCTTCTTGTGCTCGAAGAGTACACCAGTCTCTATTCTATTGCTTGCGAAAAGTAGGCACACTTAAAGCATTCATTAATTAATATCATACCCCTAATTCTATTACGAAACATCAAATGATTCTCAAAATGAGATCAAACGTCAAATTAGAGAACGCGCCAAATCGGGTACTTATTACTGCTGCTATGGGTTCTCTTTGCTCAACTTAAACTTTATCTTATCTTATCTAAAAGCTAGGATCCCACTGCGGGGCAAAGGCCTCCCTCCCCTTTTTCCACTGTTCGTGATCCTGTGTCTCCGCATGCCAATCTTTGGAAAACCCATGCAATTCGTCTCGCTATCTGCGACTAGGCCTCCCGCAACTAAAACCTATTAAGAGAAGAAATTAGCAACCTCTGACTAAGTTTCTATAGTTTTAGGTGTTAGAATAGCGTATGAGATAAGATGTTAACACGTTGATCCCCCGAGGAGCAAGTTGTTTCCGTCAGAGACCGGATGATAAATTGCCCAAGTCGTGAATTTCCGACACACACGCTTGTCTACTTCGAACCTGTTCGGCTTCAGAATTAGGTTGTCCATACTCGTACTCGTAATACCTACATAGATTCAGAAGCCAGAGCTGACAATTGTTATTATTCCTCGGCTACACCGTGGCTACACCTATGACTACAAACCACCGGTCTTATCATGAACACAAAGCATGTCATACAAGTAATAATTCGATAATTGGCATGCAGTTCCTGAATATGTATGCTGTTTGGCTGGATCTAATTGGCTGCCTTTAATTATCTTACATGTGTTATCTTATTCCCATGACTCGTACGTTCGTAGATACGTGTAAGTACCTAAAAAAATAGCAATTATGAAAAATCTGTTTATTAGAGGCCATATGTGAAACGTAGTAACCTCCAAATTTATTTACCTGGTGTATGGGTAGTTTATTTAGTTAAGGTACATTATATCTAAGTTCATGCACTTAGTAGTGATTTACACTGGTCAAAACAATCGGTTGATAGAGGAACAACCGCCATCGCCACCTACATAAATCACGCCCTGTGTTTAAGAATTAGAAGTCCATTCAATTGATCACAGCCTCACAGCGGGCTATGTGCACGGGTCTATGATGTGACGTCACGCATGTGGGGATGGGTGAGGGGGGGGCGTCACCCAATAGGGGGTGAGGGTGGTTTGGGGGCTCTTCCCGCTGCGGCACTCTGTATACATCAGTGTGATGTTCAGCGATTAATTTGCTTTGGAATTTGAGCACAAAATCGTCTCACCCTCTTCGTCAATATAGTTGGTAATCAGATGTAAACATTATGTAAGTGCCTAAAAAACTGCTTATTTACCGACATACATACCTAATGAAAAAGAATTAAAGTTTATCTTGTCTTTCAATTTCTGCAGTACCTCTGTTGGACCAGTAGGTGTTCCGTGCCAGTACATAGGTAGACATGGCTACGAGCGATTGTTATTTGCCTCAATTGATTTAAGTAAAATATCTTACTAAATACAATTCGAAATAAGTGCTGCTAGTGGTACTCATATTTTCGTTAAATACACGCAACTTTTTTACTACACGTGCTTGCTTCTGGTTAATAAAGAGAAAACCCACGCTGCGGTTTAATGTTACATTATACGTTCATGCTTTTAAGTCCTCCTACGCTATCTATTTCCACCCAAACAATAGCCCTAATGGATTACTTAAGTACTCTTTTAAACTTAAATAGATTTCTATTGTGACTAGAATAAAGTTAGATAAAACCCACTGATAAAATAAAAGGTTAGAGAGAAAGAAGTGGATATAGATTTATAAATAAAATATTCTTGTAATAAAGATTGAAAGATAAAGGAAAGAGTTTCCAACAAAAATTGTTTTTTAGCTTTGTTCGTCTGAGTTTCAGTTAGGTAATACTTAACTCTACCTCACTACTAACTCAATCGGTCGTTTTATTAAAATAAAACAGATGAACTAGCCCATAAAATTACTCTTTCAACCGATCGGATGTTCCTTGGGCGAATTGTTCAGTTTAACGACGCCTATTGAAATATTTTCACCAACTGCTGAACTTTTGTCCCTAACCATAATTTGATAGAGCTGAGTGACATCATGTAGTACTTTTGTGGGCAACTCCTTCATCAATCACTACCGCTAATAATATTATGTTATATTATAAAGTAAAACAATCTTACATCTAGAGATGTTCAAGGTAAGTGTGATGTTGACCTTACAGGAAGGACTAAGCTATATTTACTGACATTATTAGCAAGATCAACAAATTAACGTTCCGCAGTTTCAAGATGTACCTGGATAATAAAAAATTAATTGCCCTTAGTTCATTATTCTATCAAACTTTTTTTATTAGTAATGATTACTTACCGAATTACCTATAGGTAATTTATAGTATATTAATAAAAAAACACTTTTGTTTTTTGAGAGTGACTAGAACTTGAGTCCCGTCCCGAGGCACCCCGAGGCTATGACAATTTGGTAGGGAACAAGGGCCGATCCTTATCGAAAACTTTTATAACACAATTCGTAAAATAGGTAACTCATACATAGGGCCATGTTTTGTGTGACATATATTTTAAAACTGAAATCCTCGGGTTTGTGTCAATTTGATTTGGTACAGGCTCTACGGTGAAATTTGGTGATATTATACCTATTCTATGAGTCGTAGGTATATGTAAGTATGCTCTACATTTAACATAGTGGGTAAACCCGTAACAATTTGTCCTTTCTAAAGTAAAATTGTAAAGGAATGCGGACACGCGGTAGACAGACATATAGAACTGGTTCATACAAAGAGAGTTTGAACCATCTGTAATGTCAAGGAGATTGGCTTACTCATATCCTGGACTTTACACACTCATACATACATCACGCCTATATCTCTTGCGGGATAGGCAGAGCGTAAACGGCCGTAAAAAACGAACATTTAAGCCAAGTCTGATAAACATTTGAGGGTCACTCAGAAATGTATTTACCGCTTTAGTGACAGGGTGTCACAGGAGAGAAATGGGGTGATGGTATTTTAAGCCGACATCACACAGATACCGGACTTTACGATTATGAATAACATTGTATATCTTTGCATCCTTGTTTGTTGTTTAACCAGAGTATCGGTTTTTTTACTGCTCGTCATTCACAAATGTTTCCCAGTGAAGTTTATGAGTGAGGTGGTGCTATTACACGGACCACATGAAAAATCTGAGTTCGTTGACTCAGGTAAAAAGAAACAGTTAATTAAACAAACAAACAACGAGATTTATCATTTCGAAGATATAAACAAAATATATTTTTTCTTACTTTCATAAATAAACACATTCTTTTATGATGTTTTTCTTTAAATGTGATTGTATCAACAGCAATGTTGCACGAATGAGTAAAGTCTTCCTTTGTCTCCAACGCACTCCGTAGCCGATGATTAACAAAAATCACTACATAGTAAGTAAAAGTAAAGTCGCTTCCCGTTTCTGTTCCTATGTCTGTGTATGTATGCATAAATCTTCATAACCACCTACGGATCCGGATGAGGTCTTTTTTTTCAAAGAGAGAGTGATTCAAGAAGAAGGTTTTTATGTATGATTTATATTTGGATAAGCTCTGTTTCCCGTGGGAAAACCGCTGGGCGGGCCACTGTTTACTAATAAATTGAATTTTAAAAGGCTCAGCGTCGGAAACTTTGCATCGAAAAGCTTGCAGCCAGTGAAAGATACTGATACACGGGCTAGTGAAAGATGATAAGGAATAACTGTTTCTGATAAAATGAATATGAGTGGAGATTATGAAGGAATACCTACTTAAACCTCCGATTGGAACTCAATCCTGCTGATTACTTACTTCTGCGTTGGCTCAGTGACCCAAAGAGGATCTTGGCCTCCGACACCAGATTTGCAGTTTTATATATGCATCTTAGAGAATAGGCACGTAATCAGGACCCAGGAACGTGTAGGCGCTTCCACGCGCGAGTTATTTCCCTGACCTTTTAGCTCCTGACCCTCGTTAACTTGCTACGGTCATTTAACGCCGTGACAGACGGTAAAGCACAAGAAAATTTTACTTCTGACTGATATCATATTTATGCTTTTATATACACTCGTCTCATAATGTTCGAATTATGAATTCGAAAACAGATGCATAATGACCTACTTTATGCATTCTGCCTATAAAAACTAGGGTTTACTATAAATTACAGAAGCGTAATGACTTAATGACAAAACTCTTAATACGATAAAGTTGAGAAATGAAACGAAGTTTTTTTTTCCAATACTCAAATCGCTATCTTCCGCCGCACCTGACAGTTGTTGTTGTACGGTAATTTTTCGGATGTTGTTCAGTTGTTTTAATAGGTTTTTGTTCTGTTGTTGTTCAGATGTTGATTAGTTGTGGTTCAGATGTTATTCCGATGTTGTTCGGTTGTTGTTCAGTTTTTGTACAGATGTTGTTCAGATGTTGTTCAGTTGTTGTACAGATGTTGTTCAGTTGTTGTTTCGATGTTGTTCAGGTGTTGTTCAGTTGTTGTTCAGATGTTGTTCAGATGTTGTTCAGTTGTTTAGTTAAGTTATTGTTAAGACTCCACATCTAAACAACTGCTAAAGTAAAGATTTTTTTAAATTCATATCAAGCCATATTACATTCTCGTATTGAATTTGTCCTTGTATCGGGCCTTGCAATGGCCGGTGCGTACGTTTAGAAAAGTGTTTCTGAGTTTTTTTTGGAGAGTGTAGATAAAATAGTGTATGCAACTGCTATAATTAGGCATTAGAATGCTCGTGTCAAACTATTATCACACTCGGCTGCGCCTCGTGTGATAAACAGACACTCGCATTCTAATGACCCCCATTATACGACAGTTGCATAAACTACTATAATAATAGAGCCAAATCTGGAAGTAAAGCAATTTGTAGTGTCAGTGAGCTGGGGACTTTTGTCGAGGAACCGATATACGTCAAGTAAGCAGGTTCTCGAGTGGAAGCCACACCTTGGCAAGTGAACCATTGGACGCGCCCTCCAGCCACATGTACTGAGGAATGGATGGTGAAAACGGAAGATCGTGCCATATGGCATACCTACTCCGGGGGAAGCCTGCTTTAGCAGTGGACCGCTAAAGGCTATTATGTTGTGTGATGTGAAAATAGAGCAAGTATGTCATATTAGCCAACCCAATGCTGTTATCGGGAAGCGACACGTGCAAAACTCACCCTGCTGACCTTTGAACTTCTGACCCTCGTAAACTTCCTACCGCTATTAACAGCGATGATAGACGATTAAGCACAAGACACTGTTACTGCTAAATAAGTTACAGAATCTTCAAACTTCTATTTAAGTAAGTAGGTACTTAATCTTAGCTAGCAGCCGTGGCTAGCAGCATGTAGCTAGACTGACGTTTCTATTGTATTATTATTTACCAATCTAGCTGGAAGGGCTAAGACGCAGTGTATCCTTTCACAGATTTAAGAAAAAAGTGTGAAGACGTAAAAGGATGAAGTATATAGAAAATGCTTATCCTTTTACGTATTTTACGTTCTCAGTCCATTTTACTCCAGCAATTTCCCGCATTACACTGTTTGTTGACCAGTCTGAGGGCTGTGCTGAGGGTAAACTTAATTATCAACTCGCGCTGTTTTCAGCGTCATAGTAGAAGCAATAAGGTAAGTATGTCTAGTCGACATGAAAGCAACTGAAATCCCTCGAGCATGGATTTTACTAAGCGGTAGGTAGGGCCTAGCTAAGATGCCTTACTTCTACTTAACGTTTACTGTGCTTAACTGAGTGCGGATTTCTGAGCGTGTTGTGGTGAGAAATTTGAATTAAATTTTGCTCGAACCCTAACACCCTACCAGTCGGACAGAAACCAAGGTTTGGCCGGAAGGATGTATTTATATTTTCCAATTAACATAAAAATATAAAATTCTCAGCCAAGACTTCTATTTGCTTCTTGCTACCGTAATCATACTGCGATGCAAAGTGTCCGATCGTGGTCGGTACTAATAATTTAAATACTTAAATAATCTTTTTCACATTTTGATTCCTAGGTGCAGTAAAAATAGACACATTGAACAATCTCGACCAGTTGATCTTATAACATTCGTTGTTATCTCAACATTTTCTATTCGTTTATTTTTAAAACGCATTGAAAACTCTGCCATAACTCATTCACCCTCTCATAAATATACATGAGCATAGGGCAGAGAATATTTTTTAATATTTTAAAGTAATTTAGAATACTCTCCATCCAGCCTTGCAAAATGTCGGGCAGACAGCGCTCGGCATACGGCAGCGAAATACCGACAAAAAACTCAACTTGGCAAAACCACTGTGATATTATCGATATTCCTTCTACATAAACGTTTCACATAAACATTTCAGATTCAGATAACTAAAAGGGACCTTTTTTATGGGGAAGGTCTCCGCATTTTTTGCAATATTATGGCGTAATAACGTGGACAACCCTTTTCAAAACGTTGCGTAGTAGTCCTTGGGTATAATATATATTTTCTCCTAAACTACGCCAAGTTGAACATCCGATTTCAATTGAAATTCCGGGTGATAAGACGCCGAGTAAGGCGAGCATTCCAGAGTCAAATACCATCGCAATATCGTAGGCCGCACAGTAAGAGCACATCATCCCAAAATCAAATTTTCTCAGAGAAAACACCTTTCCGCTGTAATATAATCTACCCAAAGTGAGGTTTTCAGGCGTGTACCTTTTGCACGGGTGGTTTAATTTAAAAACAAGTCATACAGAATCCGGAACGAGGGGTAGTTCCGTTTTTCCAACCCTTTAGAAACGTTTGAGCGAGCAGCCCATTGGGAAAAGGGGATTGCGGCAGGGTAGCATACTTGGGCAACCACTTATTTTTATCGACATCCAGTTTACAAGAGGGAATGTAGGAATTGCAATTACGAGGGAATGACCTGTTCTATTGCGAAATGCTCGGCTCATTTAGAAGGGTCAAACAGAAATTGGAAATGGTTTATTGGGATTTCTTTAATCATGAGCGTTATTGAGCAATATTGCCGAACGATGAGAGTACTTTTCAACGCTTCACGCGTTTGAAAATGGATCTTTATTTATTAGTAATTACGTTTTATTTGATCTGCAATTCGAAGTTACGTAACTTAATCATAAGGCAGATTGGTTTTCTTTCATAACTTCATACCTACTGAGTTTCTTTTGTGCCTAAAACTAAATTTTTACTCTTGATCTTGACGATAATGCAAGTTTTTAAACATAGGGATCGTTTCCTATGGCACCCAATTGATTGATCACCTCATGTTGCATCACCGCTGACATAATCTGTTTCTTATTACCGCGTAAGCGCATCTTGTACGAAGGTAAAAGTGGACTTATGTCATGTGAGTGATCACCTTACTTAACTCATAATTAACAACTTGGTATGGTAATTATTAGGGACCGGATTATATGCAACATAAAAAGCCTGATATATGCATGCAAATATGCATGAAAAATGCTTCAAAATGCACGAAAACAACGGCCTTATCCCTTAAAGCGATCTCTACCAGACAACCTTTGGATGTAGGAGAAATCGAAGGGATGAAGTCAATGGATGAAGTGCATAAAATAAAGGTAAGATTAAAGTGTATAAATATACTTAATTTCACCATACCATATTGTAATATATACTACAATATATAATATAAATAAATACAATAAAATCAAATCACAAGTTTTAAGTATAAAATCAAAATATATTTTTTTTCACAAACTCGACCCGGCGTTTTCTTCGACCGATTCATCAGTCAGTCCGCCTGGGTAAACAAAACATTTAAATTCGGCAATGGCCGGCCTTGCCACTCGCCAATCGCCATATACAGGGTGTTGGGAAATGCACTGCGGTTCTTTCAAGAGGTAAACTAACCCATCCGTTTTAATTTAACAACTATCGCCATAAAACATGAGGTTCATATAACAAGTCTGAAAAAAATTAAACAAACAAAATAGATTTATATTTAGAATAACTTCCCCGTATGTAAATGATCCAGGATAGTCCACGAAGACAAATTTTTTTCAGAAGGCAACAAACTTTGACAAACTAAAGAGCGCACTCGCCAACAATGAGAACAATTTTAGACTAAGGTAATAGAAGGGAGGGAGAACAAATAAAAGACGCGCTGCGCTCTAAAAACATTGATAATGTGACAATAATATGCATCATAACAAGATTTTAAAATAAATACGTTATTTGCCATAAAAATTGGCTAAAATATGCAAATGCATATAAACCGGTCTCTAGTAATTATAGGTACTACACATGCTGCTTTGGTCTTGCAGCTCTCGAGTCAGGCGATGCACTCCGAAACGAAACTAGATCGTGAGCAACTAACGTGGGTGGACGACGGCGTCAGAATGTCTAATTCGATTGAAAACCCATCTCAGCTCGTAATACGGGTTGACACATACGATAGAAGCCATTTGAATTTATTTACCTCACTGCCTGACAAGGAGGTTTATACACTTTAAGCTATCTAAGCTGCACTTAGGAACGTATGGCTACAGCTTGTGGCTTAAGTATTTAAGGCATAAAAACAACCAATTACCTATATAGGGTGAAAGGTAATTCAATACAATTCCTGGATGAGGTAAGCGAGGGAGGTATATCCAACAAACATGTCGATACCTATCGACTCATTTTCCACTAATTTTACATTCTTGGTGAAGGTGGATTGACATCTTTCGCTAGTGTTAACCTGACCAATTAGTTTTTACAAAATATGCACAATCGTGGTTAGCATGCTGCATGCATTTATGTGCATGTAATGATACATACGTACATACACTTAACACGCCTATAATCCCTTGCGGTGTAGACAAAGCGTAAACGGTCGCAAAAAACGGACATTTACGACACGTCTGACAAATATTTGAGGGTCATTCGGGAAATTATGTCAGGTTGTCAGCCCATCGCTTAAAATTGCAATAGACACCCTCGAGTCTCTTAGTAGCCTCTTACGACTCCCACCTCCCACGGTAAAGAAATGGGGTGATGCTATTCTAAGCCGGCATCACACGGCACATTATGACTAGATATGTAAAATTCTGCGCTATCATATTTTTTCAATTACAATCACAGAATCTACCACGATTTGCTACTGTATCTTCTACAGTATAAACAAGTATTAAATGTAATCCCAAAGGATTTCCCTACAGTCAGGCAAGTTGCCAAAGGATAGACAAATGGAGACCGTTGATGGCTACAATATGACCTTTTACGGTCAAGGATATCTAAAGGACAACCTCGCACAATCTAGTTACAAATAATTGCCCTTTCGAACCCACTGCTTCAATAGGGAAATGGCGTGGTTGAACAGATTTATTTGTTACTAGCGGCCTGCCCAGCGGTTTCACACTCTGCTAACCATTTTCCCATGGGAATAAGACATTTTTATATAGCCTATGTTCATCAGGGATAATGTAGATTTCTAATGGTAGAATATTTTTTAAATCGGTCCAGTAGTTCAAACAGACAATAAAAAAAATCCTCTTTATAATATTGTGTAGATCAGTAGGGCTAGTTATGTAGACGAAATACATGGTGTAAAAAAATTAGCTAAGAATATTTTAAGGGGTGAACCAGTACGTGAAACTGAACAACTTTCCCCAAGGAACATAGGTCGAAATATGAAAAAAAAAAATTGGCCCTCCCATACAAATTGTCCCGGCCGGGACACTAAGTATGGGAGGGTCAAATTATTTTTTCATATTTCGACCTATGTTCCTTGGGGAAAGTTGTTCAGTTTCACGTACTGGTTCACCCCTTAAAATATTCTTAGCAAATTTTTTTACACCTTATACTTATATCCTGTGTAAGGTAAGTAGGAACCGAAGCTTATTTGAACATACCTTTGGAAAAACTCTCCATGTTATTTAATACTTTATGTCATGTTTATTTTAGATATCTACATAAGAAATTCCTGTTTCTTAACTTTTTCAGGAAATACGATTATTTTCCTAGGTGGGTTTATCTATAAATAATGTTGTTTTGATTAGAAACCCAACGATCCCTGCAAAATGAAGTAAAACCGGTTTACGAACGTTTAGAAAACTCCCAAACGTAATTAAAAATATTGAATGTAAAGGAATGAATAATGATCGCGATTACTAAAAATATACTTTTAGCGAGGATCTAATATTGTATTCTTAAAACGATTTGCATTAACTACTGGCGCTTCCTTGTAATGATTAAGTATAGTTTTTATCTAGTTTACATACATATTAAGATGTTGGATGTTTTGTCATAAGAATAGATAATGGTTTTGTTTTGTTAATCATAGTTCGTAAATAGGTTACTGCAGGATCGTGTAGCTGCAATGAAAACTGTATGGGGTTTGTGCCAACAAACTGTCTTTCTAACCTAATCTACCAAAATATTTTCGTTTTGTTACACTACCTTAGAATTTTTCCTGAGTGCACCAAACAAAGTGCAATAAATTACATGACCCCAGCTTAATTTAGCCAACATTCGTTTACGCTATGGGCGAGTTTTATTCCTTTCGCTGTCACAAGTTGCGTGAGTGTAGGGTCTCACCACGGTCTTGCTCAGCCCCAAGGGGTCGTAAATCAACCACCCTTGGCTATCAATGTAATGTAAGTAGACGGCAAGAAGGCGCGAAAATCAATAAAATATATGATCACGGTAGAGTGTGTACGTTATTGCATATTTGCTTGTATCGCTAACGAAGCTGTGACCATATCGATTTCTATAGCGATTTCCTTAATGTTTTTTTTTTCTTTGTTTCAGATAGCGAACCTTCTCCGGAATTCTAAGGGCAGCCAACTGGATTTACAAGCTCCTGAGTGTTCGAGGGCCCATTGCAGTTCATTCACACTGCACAGCTGCGCCTGCGCCGGCCACTGCGATACCGCGACATGCGCGGCCGGCCCATCGCGTCTCCGCGGTGCGATAACCGACCTCATTGGATCCATGCGTAACTGTGTAGTGTAGCCAAGTTTCGATTTCACTCCGTAGTCGCACGTGAGCCGCAGCAGACGTCCGCGCCTTGCCCGCCGCCCGCGCCAGCTCCGCGCGAGACGATGATGCAACGCACCTGCCTCGCACAACACTGGCAGCATTGACCCCATTCGAACTGACTGACGTTTGTGTGACATGACGCACATAGACGTGCGGGTGCAATAATAATAAACATATAGTGAAAGTTGATGAACTGCAAGTTTTAGTGTAAGGATAGAAAGTGTAGTGTTGTTTAGTGAAGGATGACGTCCCGTTCGAAGGAGAAGGTGGCGGCGGCGTTCCGGAAGTTGTTCCGTTCGCCGGAAAAGCTGGACAACGATGGAGCCGGGCCGAGTGGCTCCCCGGCCCGCCGAGGCTTGCTTCGGCGACACAGGTACCTATTTACATTTGCTCTATTTCTTGGTAAATATACGAGGTACGGGCTATCTAGTTCCCATAGTACAAGCATTGCTTAGTTTGGGGCTATTAGATGGCGCTGTGTGAATTGTGCAGGATATTTATTTATTTATTTATTTACACACCAGTCTAGTTCGATCTTTTCGCGTGCCGAGAGTTACAAAAGATTGTTTAATTCAGTACATTATCAAAACTACCGCACAGCGCGGTACGAGTAGTATGAACAGCAATCTGAACATGCAGGCCAAAGATTCAAATGCAGAAATGCGGACACAATGTGATTCTTGACAATGTGCTCATAACTATGTTTGAAAAGCTTTTTTACCTAATTCCTAGTAGAAATCGGATTTCCTGTTTGAGATCGTATTTTAGAAAATACTAGTTATTAAAAAAGGGTTGTTTAATTTCAGCCTTTCAGGGCTTTCAGGTCTAAAATACCCCCAAAAACGATAATAGAACTTAGGGGTAGGTATACCTGCAGAAACTACTTCTTTACTTTCTTTCTTTTCGTGTGGGACACCGAATCGTCAACGACCCGATAAAGCTACTTCAGTTCCTGTTTGTTATTGTTTAGCTCAGAAAATGACGTAAGATTCGTCACAACAAGTTAGATCATAAAAAACAGCGTGTTAATGTATCCGCATACTTTCCACATGGTCGCCATAAGATCTTTGTGTGGCTTCGACATCCGTGAGGCGGGGGGTCTTGTTTTGCCATGTCTGCATCGTGATGTGACGCAAGCAGAGTAAGCCAAGCAAGCATTCTACTTATAACTCTGTCATGATTCAAGCAGAATGCAGTAGAATGTTCGTGAGAAAATAACTGTACTTTTCAGACTCCCGTAATGATTGTTGTAAAGGACATAACTTTTTCGGGAAGGAACTTCAGGCCACTCACAAATCATAGTGTTTGGTAACGAAACTTCTACTATTATAGATCTCACAAACTCTAGTTAGATCTACGAAATGAAATAGTTCAGGCGGTTTAGAGCGTGAGGTTGTGTTTTTATTTGCTAATCGTTCAGCTTAAACAGCACGATTCCATACCTTTGATAAAACACCTTCGATCAAATGTTTTAAATACTGTCCATGTCCATACTATTATTATCAATCCGAAAGTAGCGTGTGTGTTTTTGTTACCTCTTCTGGCTTGACGAATTTGGATGCAATTTGGTATACGGATAGAATATCACTTTAAAAAAACACAAAAGTCGGAAACCCGAAAAAAGGTTCCGGTTAGGGTTAAAGATGGTCTTTCCAATATTTTTATCTAAATAATTGATCATTATTACTAAAATAAATAAGATTCTCAGACATTACCTATTAGGTGGCCTAAGATTGAGGTTTTTTTTTATGAAGTATGGGTTTGCTCTTGACTCTAGTCTAGGTCATAGGACAGAGACAGAGTCTAATATGGAGCGAGCTCACCCACTTTTGAATGTCTCTACATTATGTGACTTACTTCCTAACCTGGTAAAACCAAATGAAAACCCCTGAGGAAAATGAACAAGACCTGACGGCGCAACTGGTTATTTTCTTACTTTGTAAAACTGTCTACAATGAAATATTATTATTTTATATTAAAAAATAACAGCTGTTTTCTTTAACAGAAATAAATTAAGTACATAAGGTTCTAATTTTACACCATGTAATGTACAGTAAGTAAAATACCTACCTAATTAGCTACAAAGTGAGAGCACCTTATGCATTGTATTGTATGGATCTGTTAAAGCTAAAATTCCTGGAATTTCAAAATTTGCGACTTAAGTACCTACCTATTTTATCTCATCAAACACAAATAAAATTTAATATATAATAATAAGAGTTGCATGAATTAAAGTTTATCTCCAGTTTAAACTGTTGGGATGTGTGCCTAAATATAGAAAACTTGTTCTTTTTGTGGCATGGCGATATATATATTTGGAGTTCTTTAGATAACAATCTTTCCAAAACATGTTGTTGTTGACATATCTATCGGATAGGTTTGGATTTAGAACTTTCGTAGTTAGAATATTAATTTATTTGTGCGATTTATTTGTTTACCTATACCCGTTTCGAAATATTTTTACGGGTAACAACCGTTGCTTCACAATAAAGATCTTTAATCTAAATAATAAACAATCGCGGAAACTATATACTTTAAACTACCGCGATTACGTGATAGACCCGGTTAATCAACTACTATATGTAAAAGTAATCGAATCACACAAAGCTCAAAACATGTCTATCCATGCGTATTTTCTAACTATAAGTTGGGTTTTCTGACCTATATGTCACTTCTCGTACCTACTATTTAGTAGCAGGACATTTGTTGTGAAAGTATAGTCGTAGTAAAATATTCCTACATGAAAAAGTAGGTACAAAATGAAGAGAAGAAAGGAAATCTTTTATTAAACGTGCCTGGAGCATTGCGCGATAGTTATCTCGTGACGCATGCTCATGCTCATGCCCATGCGTGTCCGAGATTACGCCGAAGCATGCCATTAGGTTATACATATTTACACTGCCTATGTACCTACATATACATACGGTGCATAAGGTCATTCTCCTTTCGCGGAGGCAAAGGCGCCCCGCCAATACGTAATTTGTAGGCATACTACCTACCTACATGCGATACGCAATCGTATAAAACACATAACATCGAACTCGTGTTTCGTAATCCGTATATTTACATAGCGCAGACCATTTATCGTAGTCAATTAAAGGTGTAAAAATTACAACTGAATACCCATTCCTACCTTACAAGGGTATTGTTTAAAATACGAGTACTACGTAATTGTAAGTCCCTTCTACGTAATTCTTTTTTCTACGTAATGTTGGTAAGTACTTCTACGTAATTATCATTCTGCAAAAAAAACGATAAGCTTTAAATTAATTTGACATAGGTTGCCTACTTCTAAGTATATTAGCAACGCTAGAAAACTCGCCATTTATTTTGTCGATAAAGTAATATGGTTTACTTTTCCTTCCCCTAAGCTCTGAGACATAGGGGGATATTTATTGCATCGTCGATACATGCAATATTCAACATAATAGGGAGAGTCGAAGAAAATATTGTACATTTTCCGAATTTCTACAATTAAAATATTATTTGAAGTAGGTACTTATCTATAAGAGTGTATAAAATAAATAGTTAAGTGTTCTTAACTTATCCTAATGTAGTATGTTTAAACGCACCAACTACCACTGTGACTGGCTCTGAATAAATTCGAAATTCAAAATATAAGTAGGTATAGAAAATGGTTTTAGATCAATTAATAACTCAATCAATAAAATCGAGATCAAGGTATAGTCAAGGCACGAGAACGTTAATAATAATTATACCGACCGATTTAACAATTTATAATACGTAAGCGTTTACAACCTATAGATATCGCACACAAAACGTAACGCAAAGGGATCGCCTCGGAATTTCAAGCCAAGTCTCTTTTCTTGCAACTGTTTTTATTTTTTCTTCAAACTAAACGTAAACATCGATATACATTGCGGCGTGGCTACAGATATTTCTGTTTTCCGCGACCGATGGAAAGCAAAGTTGTTGTGTTTTGTCTGTGAATTGTTGCAGAAAAACATTCGCAAGAGACGAGCCGTTTATTATTTCTTGTCTGTCGTTGTATGAAATTCCGATGCGTTTCGTAAAAACGTAAGGGTTCACAAATCAAGTTTTTTCCCCATGAACATTTATTTGAATACCACACATTTGGGAGACAGCTGTATGAAAATATGGTATTTTTCCAAGCTAACAGCCAGTCGGACATGTTGCAAAAAAATATATAAATTACTAAATATTTTTGTGATTTTGTTTTAATTATTTAACTGACAGTTAAATTAACTTATTTTACACTCACATAAAACTATAAACAAAAAAGTTACTCAAATAATTTGGACATCCAAAAAAAAAAATGTTTCATACTGCCTTGGTTGCCTCGTCAGTTCAAAATCATCGATATGTAGGCAAGGCCTAGACAATGCGATTTCTATGTACGATTTTAGTTCTTTCATCTCATGATTAAATAATTGACAAAGTGCTTGAAAAAAAAGCAACACAGACAGACTTTCAAGGGTACAGTCAATACTTAGAAATCCTGGGACTTAATATCTCATTAAAATGCAGACGACCACGCTGCGCTGCTTACCGTAACTATCTTCGTATCTACAGTTGAGAACATTCAGTGTGACACAATTGACAGTACTGGGATAAACAAGTTAGCAATTCAGCAAACATTTAACTGACTTTACTTTCAACTAAGACATTTCTTAACCTTTAACAACTTTTCCACATATTCAACAGTTCTGAAAATGTTACACACGCGTTCAATCGATATCTTTTATAACAAAGTCGATGAATTAATTAATGTATACAAGTTTATTTTATAACACTCATCTTTGTTGTTGCAATATTCCGCATGGAAACGTCAGCTGATAGCAGCAATGCAGTGAGTGCAAGTGCAATTAAACAATGCCTTTGTCTCGGCTTCAGTTGAATATACTTTACTCGCAGCTACTATAGTTGGATCATCTGCTTTCACTATTTTGTTGTATTGTGATGTAATCCAAGGACCTTTTCAATGGACACGTCATTTCGCATTGATAAGCAGCAATATATTTTGGCTGAAATCAAAAATATTACAAAATGTTTTTGAAGACTCTTTGAATAAAACGAACTTAGATAGAGGGATGAAAATACAGTCCATGGCAAAATTTCAAATGTATTAGAAAATAGGTTCACCGATGTTATATTGAAGGAAACAAATGACAATGTAAATAACCGTCTCTTTTATTTCACTCATTTATGAAAAATTACAAGCACAAGCTAAAGAAGCTTTCTGTCAGATTGAGGCCAATAGAGCTGCTGCGGTGAACCGCTGGCTGTTTTCAAACAATGCCTTTGTCTGAAAAACTGAAGCTGAAGATTCACTGAATCATCTGGATTGTTCATGTTCGTGTTACTGATACACAATGACAATAGCCGGGCAATGTCGTCCGAAAGGTGATGAATTCATAATACATACAAATACTAGTACTATTATCAGGGTAACTGATAGTAGGTACCTACCTACCTACCGAACTTGGTACGTATATATTTAGTTTGCTATAAAGGAGCAAGAATAGTTAAGAATTAACTGAAGGAATGTCCAGTCGGTATAGAGAGCATTGTCTTATATTTATTATTTTAAGAGTAGTTTTTAAAGAATTTGCGTGTGTGTATTTATCCTGTGTGTTAGCTAGTTAACCATATTAACATCTTAAATATTAAGCTGTGGTTGTGCAAGCTGGCGGCATTGACACTCTTCTTATCAGTCTTAATACATTTTAAGTTATTTTAAGGCCTACGTGACTGTGGTCAGTTGGTGGCCTTATTTTACTTAAATAAACAGATTTAAATTTGATTTTATGAAAGCTTCCTACCCACGAAAAGTATACTTTAAATATAATATTCTCTTACTTAAAAATCGCGATAAATAGGAATTGTGACGAACATCTGACGGAAATTTCGACAATCATTCAATCACAGCACAGGCATTCGAAGTTGAAACAAAAGTATAAACATAAGCGTATTTTTTATGAATTTGAACTCCTAGTCCGCCTGCTGAAAATTCTGCGCACCACGCTACTTATTCCCAGCATAAATTATAATACTATTGGAATATCTTACAGCATGACTTTATGTAGTTTAATTCAGTTTTCACGCTCAACTGGTAAAAAAGTACTTACGAAAGACCGAAAGTACATTTGCTAAATAAGTCGACAACTGTTTTGCTTTGATTCAGCTCTTCAGGTAAGGTAATCTGCCTAACAGCATGACCTCAAATTAAACGTATTATGTTTTTTTCCAGTAATAACGCAACTTATATCTTTGCAATTAAGAAGAGTAGTGAACTACATTGTGACAAAGAAGATAGGCAACCCTAGGCTTAGGTAGATTCTGTGTTTGTGTCGAACTTGAGACCCTGTACGTACCCACACCAGCCAGTTATTTCTGACGTCTTTGTGCCACCACACGGCTAGCTGGCCACTCATTACGCTTCTATTGCGATCGTTTCTGTACTTAAACCCGATGTTTCCAGTAGATTACCCTCAAAGCTGTGAACAATGAGCCGTTCACTTGATATCTTAAGCCAAACGGTCTTACAATAAAGCCGGTTTTGTTTACCGGAGAAAATCTTTTAAATCCCTTTCTGAGGATATCTTTAGGATATCTTTTAGGACAGTTTTATATTCGGATAATTGGATTCACTTGGAGATTAATTAGTTTCTGTTTAAGTTACTTACTTCCTTATCAGCACCACATACACCGACGACGGCCGATGTGGCGCAGCGGTAGTGCGACTGCCTGCGACGCAAAGTTTTCGGGTTTAATCATCGGTGGGACACTCACAAAGATATTTATCTCTGTGAATTTGTTCCCAGTCTGATTAGGAAATTGCGGGCTGAACGAGCTGATTGTTAAAAAAGTTAAAGATGGTTTAGTGTTTCGGAGGGCACGTTAAGCCGTCGGTCCCGGTTGCTGTCTATGATTACTTAGACGGCTTTCGTTACACAACCATGTCAGACGCCTACTGAAAAACTCTGACACTAGTGTTCATCTACGAAAAAAAAATAAGAAGAAGAACACATTAACCAGTATAGGTTATTCCTTATAGTGGTACCTACTTGATGAGCTGCTGCTAGTCGAAAGGATTAAATCAAAGGTTAATGAATTCAATGTTCTTTCTTGTCACAACGTATTAAAGCAGATCGTAATAGTGCATATTGCGTGGGTCACACACGCGTTAAACATACGTCAGTACAATAAATCAGTAGAGTGAACAAAATCAGGAAGACAGCATAATTTACCATGAATAGTTCTATTGCATCATACCATGATTATGCATCATCAACCTTACTTGATTCACTTTTTATGTTGGATAAACAGCGCATTGTGATTTGATTTAGGTAAGAATTTAGGAACTTTATACTATCATTTTTTCTTCTTATTTCGTTTGTTTAGTGAAGAAGCTTTATACTGACGAAGAATCCTTGTGATAGCCTCAGAACCTAAGACAGGCTTTTGAAAAATTGATATTCGAGTATGTTTTTTATTAAAAATGTTTCTTGTCAAGAGAACATTGCAACGATTATGTAGGTACTAACTTTTTGTTATGCGACTCGTTACATCAATGATTTATTATTTGCTGGTTAATTGCCTTTAATACCTAGCTACAGGATATACTTACATTCTTGTCTATAAGAGCAGGTGGCAGTACAGGTTTTGTATTAAAACTCAGCTTAGATAGGTTTTAGCAACATTGGTTCTATTTATGTATTTTATTTATTTAACCGTCTATTGTCCACAATATAACACAAAGGGCATAAAATATAGAACAATACACAACAGGTCAGCTTATTTCTAAAAAGAAATCTTTTACAGCAGACTTAGGGTAGTGACCTAAAGTAGGTTATATTTAAAAACAGTACGAACAACCATCATAAATTGATTTTTGAAATGGGTAACTCGGTGTGTTGGATGCTGGTAGTACTCAGTTTACTTTACAATCACCTGCAACATTCATGAGCTGTACAATTTTACGAGTACATAATCGTAAAGGTGTTTTATAGTCGCGATACTAAGACGATAGCAGCCGGGACTTGAACACGTTTAGCAATAGAGTGCAATAACCGGATTTCTATAGGTATTCTTGCACTAGGTGCACAAGCAGACCTAAGCTAAGACCTAAAGCGCGCACGCGTGAAGAGATAAACTCAATGGGTGGAGTAAAATTAGCTGAAAATAAGTATTTCTTGATGCAAATCATAATACTGAACTACTTTTCCTTAGGTGCTTAAGACGAAATATTAGAAAATAATTTGGGAATTTATTCGTGGAAGAGACATAATATAGCGCTTGTATATACGGGGAGTAACAAAAAGGGTACAACAAAATACTCTTAGAACATGATCGAAATATTAAAAACAAAAATCAACCTCCCATACTTTGTCGATCAGCTGCTTAATTCTCTGAGGTCCAATTGTTTTTTATATTCGACTCATGTTCCTTGGGGAAAGTTGTTCAGTTGACTTGACTTCCTTTCGGCTTTTTTGATACTCCTTGTATAGTAGAGTATAGCTGACCTATACATTTAATTATGAATTTACGGTCGTTTTAGTAAGTGTGACGCTAAATCTAGTGAAATAGACAATCTCATAAACCCGCACTTAGGTACCTTATCAAAATCTAATAGATATCTTTATAATTAGGTAGGTACATATTTGGCTTCAATTCGGGATAAAAATTCTCCTTACTTGCCTTAAATAAGTGCTGTCACTTTCCGTCATATAGGTTTAGAAAAGGGTAGGAGCTAGGAGATATTTTAGTCGTGTCATGTCTTATAATTTCATGCAAAATACGTGTTATCTGTCAAAATAAGGCGACAATCAAAACAATGGCGACTAAATTGACTAGGAAAGGCGCAAAAACCCTTGACGTTTTTAAAAATGACAGGACTTCGATATCTTCTATCCTTTTCTAAACCTATTTGACGGAAAGTGACAGCAATAATTTAAGGCAAGTAAGGAAAATTTAAATCCCGAATTGACCTCCCTTTTGTGTGTGGTTAAGTTGACTAATTAGTAAAGATTAATTATTACTATCAGTCCATATTACTATCTTTACTACAGTACTTATTGTCAGATATTTACCTACGTAAAGGTTAGGTATATAAACTCCCTGGAGGTCAATGACTGACCCTCAGCCTTTACAGATTTAATTACTGACTCCAGAATTCTAGAGGGTTGTCACAAAAACTACAATATCCATATGTTTAGAACTTACTTAAAACTACACTAAAGCTACAAGTATTAGTCTGAATATCGTACTCGGAACAATATTGCTGGTACTCGGAATAATAGAACCAGCAATGTATGCCGGACCGCGCATTCAGAAGCAGTGTAATAGGGGTCTCAGTACCTATTAGGACGGTCGTTTTTCATCTTACCTAATAATAGCCAAACCAAAATATATTTCCATTGGTTTCTCAGCAAACTTAGAAATAGCAAAGTAGTGCATAACCTACGCAGTTTTCCGGCGATGTTAATAAATACTATCTTATTCCTGATCTTTACGATTCTTTCAGAAACTCCTTTGTATTTTATAAAAATGAACACCTAATGCGTTGAATCAATTAAGTTGTACCTTGGTAGTAACCCTGCTCCCAACTGTAAGGTAACTGGAACTGTTCCAATCCGTTGATTAGTTGGCAGTAATTAAAACTAACGTAGACATTGATGCGGGGCTGAACGGTTAATGGCCACATGAATGAAATTTACCGACAAGTGCGTGGGTGAAAAGAAATTTACAACAATTAAATGCTTAGACCCGAAAACATAGAATACCCTGAAACACTTTAAATTTTACCCGATTTTTTACGAAACTGCCATTGTACATACTTCAACAAAATAGCAACAACGAAACAGCATTCCATTTGCAGTTATCAATCTATGTTATTAAGAAGAGAACACATGATTTTTTCAGAATGAATAACGATGTTTTTAATGGAACGTTCGTAACGCAAAGTATGCCTATTACTCAGGTCTTGTCGTCGTTCAATGAAACGAATGAGGTTAGTTAAATAATGTAGGTAAGTGGGAACCGGCTAAAAAGTTCCGTTCGTTCCACATCAGGAATAAATCGGCATGGATTTATTAAGTACGTTGAGAGTACCTCTGTGAATAAGGTAACATTTTTCATTTCTTTGCCTTTAGAACTGAAATAAGAAAAATTACAAGAAGGAAATCAGGATAATCCGGAAATCAGGGTCAAAATATTGAAGAAGTTAGACGACTTCATCTTAGGTCGATACTTGATAAACTATTTAAAAAGTAGAAACAAATTCCGTTATTAACAAGAACATTTTTGATCTTCTAAGGTTTCAATATTCATGAAATAAATTGGATGATCCATTCGACGCATAATTATTTATTGCTTTATGAAGGCGCTCTACTCTAGGTACAGTCAAGGTCAGGCTGGATTAGACACTGAGGACTTGACCGTGCTTACGACGCGCGCATAAGACTCATATTGGCAGTTCGAGTGTCTAACCGGACGTGAGCTTGAATGTACATATAAAATACACATGTTATCTTTGCGGGTCAGGCAGTGAATTACTAATAACCTGGTAACTATTTTATTTAATACCTCTAGATCCAGATTCGTAATTTTGCTTTCACGATACAATGAAATCGTTCTGTTACACTGTCAACATAGAATAATCATCTCGTTGCTTACACTGCCGTCATATTATCACTGCACATGCAGTAAACGACAGTAGGTATTTATGTAACGACTGATAGCGATAATAACTAAGTAGGACGTATATTTATCTACGAGGCCAATGGCCAGGCAAAAATGTAAACTTTGCGCTACAAATAATAATTTTGTATAATATGAATTCAATAAACGTTGCACATTATTTATAGAATAATTTTGGAAAAATCGGCTTCTCTGGTGAAGAATGCTCAGAGGCGTCAAAGCCATGGTAGAGTCATAGATTGGTATAATTTCTTTCTTATTCTACATTACTATAATCTATTTAGCAATTGAGTATTAAAAACGTTTTAGGGATCAGAATCTCAAAAATATATTGGAAAATACACATTACTGGTACGCGTTGCGACGATGAATCCAAGATAAAAAAATAAAATTCTTAATTTACGATAAAAAAAGATGCGGCTATTTATGCTGTAAAAACTCGTGTTTTTAACTCTCTTACGAGAATCAAAATTCATAGGGTACTTACTTACCGTGGACTTGGAACTATGAAATTTAGCCAGAAGCTTTGTTTTGAGGTACAAGTTTGGAAAAACCCTAAAAATAAACCCTTCTTTAAAACATTTTTTAGGGGCCGATAAAGTTCATAATTTACAATTGAGGTACCAGCCTCAATTTTATAATTTAGTTCTTTTTTCAAGTGGAGCATCATATCAAAGGGCTTGATGTGCATGTTACGGAACCCTCGGTCGGCAAGTCCGTCTTGCTCTTAACTGGTTTTCTCGTAATAGAATTCGCGAGCCACAGTCGAAACATTTTTATAATGATTACGCAAAAAAATAAAAAATAAGTATTTTTGTAGCAAAACCGTAGAGGCATTTTGTTAACCCCGTTCCGTTCTGAATATTCAAGACACGCAAACTTCACAGACAAGTTTGGAATAATAAATCCCAGTAGGAAGTTTAAAATAGAATAAGTTATCTAAGTGCTACGAGCTTTATATGGAATCGGTATCTAAGAACAATGTTTACCTTGTTTCCAGATAATTTATTGTAACGAATAAATTTTCTTAGAACTGCGCACAAAGATCTTTGAATCTCATTTCAAATCATTTTTGTACTCATTTGTACCTACTCCTACTCATTGCTCACCGATAGGTCTACAATGTACCTAATACAAGTAATGTATATATCAGTTCACAGAAACAAAAATACTTGAAACTCGCCGGATATGGGTATGAAGAAATTGAAAAAACAAAATCAACTCCATCAACTATTTTACTGTTCGCCTCATCTACCCCAGTGCTGAGTGTGTACCAGTGATTTTGAAGTTATTACCCTCACAAATCTATGAAAAATCATCAATGGACACGAGGGGTTAACACAGTACACCTACTTATCGTTCGTTATCGTTCAAAGTATTGCTACTTCTAAATAATAAATATCCTGAACAATTCACACAGCGCCATCTAGCCCCAAATTAAGCAAACCTTGTACTATGGGAACTATTTATCTGAAATTAATACATATCATACATATACTTTTTTTTTTGTAAATATATACATCATCATCATCATCGGCCTCACAAGTCTCTGACAGACGATTTAATCAGTGTCTGACGCAAGACTGTTCAAATATATACATAATATACAAAGAAACACACAGACTAAACACAAATATCCGAAAATGACTTAACAAATATTTGTGTCTTGTGAGATCGAACCCGCGAACCTCGGCGTAGCAGGCAGGGGTACTATCCGCTACGCCATCGGCCCAGTAACAATGAGGCTATCTTTGACAGCCATTAAAAAAACTGTCAAATGCGAGTCGGACTCGCGTACGAAGGTTGTGTAACCTTTTTTGAAATCACTCCCAAGTTAAGGCATCTTGATTGATAAGACATGAACAATTTATTTTTTCCACTACCCTCTAACTTATTTCTTCGGTTGTTTTTATTTACTTTTATTATGCCCTTGGTTAGGTATAAGTGTATTCATGTTATAGTAATGTAGTATATTATAGATATGCTAGCTGGTGCCCGCGAACTTCGTCCTTCAATTAACTTGCTCTGAGAGAGGAAGAAAATGTCCATTACGCTAATAAGTTTTTGCTCAGTTTTGCTGAAGCTTCAGTTTTAAGCCACAGTATCTACATTCTACAATGGGTTGTTCATGGGCCTAATGCACCGATAGGAAACTTCTGCGTCTTATTATAGTTTATCTTTTCTTCTTCTTGTCAGCACGGTTTCGCCCTCTGTTGGGCATATGCCTCTCCTAAAATTCTACATTCTGCGCGAAGTTCCGTTTTTGGATCCATAATGTTCCGGCGCGATCCTTGATGTCGTCGGTCCATCTGGCGGGTGGTCTTTCTACGCTGCGTTTCCCTAATCGGGTTCTCCAGTCCAGAACGCATCTACTCCATCTCCCGTCTCTTCAGCGACACAATAAGTGTCCAGCCCAAGCCCATTTCAGCTTGGCGACTCGGAGTCCGATATCTACTGCACGATTATCTTTTGTAATAATTTAATTATTATTAAGTGAGAATTTAGTTTTGTACCGTATGCCGTGTGATGCCAGCTGGGAATTACATTACCCGAATTCTATCCGTGGGTGTCGTAAAAGATGACTAATGGTTGAATCCCAGAAATGAATAGCAGCGTTCCCTGTGAATACTACATCTTGCACTGCGCTCTCCAATTCGACAGCCAAGCGTAATGAATATTGCAGTACTCCACCAATAGTGGGAGGCCCGTGTCCAAAGGTAGATTATTAGTTGTTGATATTAAAAGTTTGGCTGGGCTTTATGATTTGGGTTAGGTATTTAAATGTACGAATTGAAGCAACTTATTTTGCTTTGGACCTTTTTCCGTCACTCGTACGGTATAGCCAAGAACCTAATATTCCACTTCAGGAACTCCACACTTTCAATATCTGTGTGCCAGCAGAAACAGCACATCATGCTAAACAAACTTTTATTTCGAGATATTTCCGTATCTCGTAAAGTTAAGCCAGGCTCCTGGTGTTCCTCATCAGGTACTCCAAACCCTCGATGTCAACGTGCCAGCAGAAGCGGTGTTTCATGCTGAACAACATTTTATAGACCACATTTTGTATCTCTTTTACTTTTGCCGGGCTGCTGGTCTTGAACATCTGGTACTCCGGACCCTCGTTGTCAATGTGACAGGAGAAGCGGCCTATCATGCTGAAAATTTTTTGCTATGTAGACATTTCTGCATCTCTCATACTGTTGCTGAGCTCCTGGCCACCTCAACATTCTACGCTTATTCGCATTTCCCGCGGGAATGAGCGATTTTCCTGCGGTTAAAAGTATTTTAGGTGTTGACCAAACTTGATAGCTATACAAACCAAAAAGTTTTATTCAAATCCGTCCAGTAGTTTCGGAGATTAAACAGGACAAACCACTGGGACAAACAGACGAGACAAAAAGAAATTGCATTGTGTACTAAACCTATTTAAACATCACCAACGATCAGTTTTTCGTAAATTAGTTCAATGTACAGACACACGGGTTTGACTATTTTATTATATTTGTAGATATGTATGTACCTATATACCTACTCATAATTATGTTATGTTAAACATATTTGTGTAGTTTTTATTATATTTAGTAATAATAAAAGATATGTAAATCAATAAAATAATGAAATAAATCATCAACTGACACTGGCGCACTCGCCAAATTAAGTTTGTTATCGTTTATTAAATTTGACACTGGCGAAATCACAATGTGGAAACGCCATATAATAAAGAATAATATAATAATTATTGTTTGCTCTTTTTTTCGTTGTTGTTTGATTATTTCTTTGTGAAATTCTAATGAATTCGAATATCCCGACCACCTGATGATTAAATAAGTTTAAGAAGGCCACGAAGAAGATATAAGAACTCTGTCTACCGTAATCTTCCCGAGACGCTACCTACTAGGTATAATGTCTAAACGCAAAATGTAAGGATTAAAATCATTTATTTCCAGTAGATTTTCCAGTAGACACATTAGGGTTCACAGCTGTTGTTAGTCACTAAATAAATAATTTACTTATGTATCCTACCTCTATATTATTGTGTGATTATTTTACACTAAGCTCGTTCTCTGTATGAGCTTGGTTTAGGGCGCTCGTAATTTCATACCCGAAATGCACCTTTTGTTCAGGGCTACTGTGGTTAGGTTAGGCCGCAATTTAAGTTGGCTTTCGAATTCAATAGCACGAATTTTGGGTTGATAGATGGTGGTCCTAGCTTTCATTTCACTCTTATCTTGCGCAAAGGAAAGGACTAGAACTTGATTAGTATAGTTCATATAAAACATAGCTTCATATAATTTTTCTTTTGTCGTTTTCACTCTCACTTGGTTTTCTATCTAGCTGCTTGCTGTCATGGGAATCATCCTATATGTATGTACCGAGAACGCTATGTTGGGACGTAACTGAAAACGTTGTGTTTCTAGACTTTCTGTTTTTCCAATAAATTTTATGAATATAAGAGTTTTTTGGGAAGATGAGAGGTGGGGGGGACCTCTCCTTGAAAGAAAGACGAGGCAACCCCCCTTAAACGATCTATTTTGTATCTGTAAGCAAAAAAAAGGTTTATTATTTGGTATTTATAATAGGCACAGAGTATAGTAATAGGCTTGCTGGTGAGTACGTGGGGGGGATCCCTTTTTTAGGGTTGCTCCTCCTCCCTTTTCGTATCTGGAGTAAAACTTTATACTATTTATTTATTTATTTATTTTATACTTTAAGTATTGCACATCGTACAAAAGGCGGGCGCATATTTGAAGTAGATAGGTAGGTATATTTACCGATGTATCTAAGAGAAATAAATAAATTCAAAAGATATTCCAAGCCTCTATTCAGACAGGACACTACCCAAATATACCACTCTCCTTTTTCACTTTAAAAGAGCACAGTTTGGTTTTTTATCTTACAGGGATTCCGTAGCGTTAAAATCTGTTTATTAATATCTGAAACGGAAAATATCCGAAGCTACCCAAATTATTGCATACCCGTTCGTTGCCGAAATTCCATATCCAAAGAGAATCTAATAGAACTTTTTCCATATCTATAACAGACCTGTTTTGAAGGCATTAATGAGCTGAGTATTCCAAGATTCGAAAACCCTTTTCAACCTACATTCAACTCTTCAAGAGAATTTACTTTTACCTTCATACCAAATGATTAAGTAGCTGTACTGGGTTTCGCTACCACTATTCTGAGCAGTAATTTTTCTTGGATATAAGGAAAAAGAAATAAGATTGATAACATGCCAAGCTGCTGGCTAACAACCTTTTATCATCGCCTTTGTTTACACTTTTATGTGTTGCGTAATTGTAAATAGATATTGCTTTCGATTCAGACGAGACAATTTCTTGAGTAATTCTGAGGTATTACGTTTACGTGTCACTCTCATAAATAAGTAAAAGGTTTAAGGTTGTGCTGTAGGAATGTGTCATTTGTGAAATACAACCAAAATAAGTCAGTGGTTCTCCATTGCAAGTATCCTTACAGAATCGAGGCCATCTGCTAATAACAACGACCTCAATTTTATGTCTCTATCTACGTAATTAATATGTTATGGTTTCGATGCAAATTGGAAACAGGACGCCTACTGATCGACGATTAATCATAATAATTAATTAGCGACATCAAACCTACTAGCAGGGGCGGTTAACCCAGATAACAGGTACCCTAATGAGAAAGTTATTTTGCCAATTTTGGGCCATCTAAATTGCTCGAAGAAAAATAATAAATAAAAATAAGTATTTTGATTGCAGTCGGATTTAAAACCGGAACCGTGTAATTCCACTCTGACTCTACCAATTCAACTATTCTAGTTCTGGTCATAGTCTCGAAACAATCGATCTCTTGATTCTCGTTTTAAAGCGAGTCTCTTGTGAATGTTTTTCCTCAACAATTCCCAGACAAAACACAAAATAGCTTTCCATCAGTCGCGGAAAACAAAAATATCTATGGCCACGCCGCAGTGTATCTCGATGTTTACGTTTTGTTTGAAAAATACAGCCACAAGAGTCGGCTTTAAAGCGACGTGTATTTGTCAAATTTGTTTACTTACTTTTATTTTCTTTTCAGAGATGGCGTAAGCCCAGCAGAGGCGGCGGTAAGCCTGCCAGCGAGTCCCGGCGCCTCGGCGAAGAAGAAGGGTCCTGCCGGGGCCAATGACGTGCGCGAGCGAGCGGCCGCCGTGCGCACGCGCCGCCTCATGAAGGAGCTCAAGGAGATACAGCGGTTGCAGGACAGCCGGCCTGATCCCTTGTTCACTGTAAGTTGTACACATATATGCTGTATCAAAAGGGTGCTATTTAGTAAAACGACTCGCGAGCGATTAGACGGCTCACGAAGGTGCTCAGCTAGAGAATTGTAAGTTAGATACCTAGGTATTTCAAAAGATCAAGGGTCCGTGGACAATGAAGTGCGCGAGCAATAGCAGCCTGAACTCAAGAGACCAGGATTTTACCTAGATCCTAGATCTTTAGGTAAATTGAATTGATTGAGAATTGAGTCTTAATTTAGTTCTGCATCAAATTGTTTAACATAAATTACGGTTTGTACTCCATTCATATAGAGGTAGGTACCTATTGAGTTGCGATTCCCATAGTTATGTCATAGAATGTTATTATTAATAGTAATGTGTTTTGCTTTAATTAGCTGTAATGATCAGCACATTTAGTAAATGTAATAAGATGTTGTCATACATAACAGCAACGACGGCACGTTTCGCAAAACTGCCTCGCCTCGTGCCGTTTCATCGGATTCTTACTTTTTCTGAATTTCCTTATAGTGTCCGCATTTACGTACCTTCTCAAATACTGTTTAGGTATCCATCTTCTAAACTATAAAGATACATTTGCTTTCTTTAGATATTCAGTACATTGCTACATAGCGTTCACACTACAACACACACGTTAAACAAAAGTAGCAATGAAGGATTCCAAAATAAAAAGGGATGCAATTGGAAAAAGAATCATTGTACATCTGATATACTATGTTTACTCGTGCTATGTCGTTGATAGAACTGTTACTCGAGACAACTCAACACCACTATTTGTTGTCTTCACTTCATCCGGCGTGGGACGTTGAAATAAAGCCAAATAGTATGTTAGCGGAGTCCCGGCAGAAACACAAGACGTTGATCGATTAGTAGACTAGAACAAAAGTGGGTAAACATGCATATCCATCGTTTACTCGTTTTATCATAGAGGTTTGTACTGATACCTTGTTCTCAGATATTATTTTATTTGATCCTGAAGTGGTTTACGAGAAATGTTTTCGTAAAATTCGACGTAGAAAAGCCACACTTGTAGGTAAATAGGTCAAGTGTCAGCCCGCAACTAGGACGCATCCTAAAATACAAAACTCTATTTTTCTATGTACCTACTGGGTACTGTACGTACAGCCATACCAATCTACAAACGACTAGGATACAGATAGTACGATTTCTCTATAAATATTCTAGTATGTAGGTACCTTTTTAAAATCAGTGTGTATGCGTGTTATTTTGGTTCAGTACACAGTCAAGGTATCTATTAATTTATCACGTACACCTACCTCCATAAACTGCCTTGAATGATTGCTTAGTAAGTAACTTAGTACATGGCTTGGTGTTGGTATCATTTGACGATTGAGTATCTAAGCTATCGATGTTTACATTTGCATTGAACACGATGAGCTAATTTGGACCTGATCAGCCTTTCAAGGAAACAACGTAACATGGTTGCTCGTATAAGTCGTATATCATTTTCCTGTTATTCCGGGCATTGTATCGTTTGTTATGGGTGAAGTACAATGCTTTAACAGATGTTGCATCAGATGGTAGGTATATTCTGGGAAATTAATGCAATATTGGCGCGAGTCCGTGCAAATCGTTCAGCGCCCAGACCAATACAACAAATTAACTTTGTACACTCAACTCCCGCTTTACGTGAGCGAAATAGCGAAAATTGAAAAAATCGCGTTATAATTATAACTATAGTATAGTTATTTGCACTTGCAAATGCTCGAATGGGAAATTTTCTAGAGATTCTCTAGTGTCATGTAGAGAGCGCTTAGCTTAATTGAAATAACGTTCGTTCTCTGGTTTGACATTCAGAACTATCAACAGAACTGTCAACAGAAAAACTCCCATTAACTTTGTTTAAATTTCATCAGTTTTTTATCAAATTGCTACAGAAAATAGACCGCGTTTGTGGCGGCCCTAAGCATGATTGTATATAGATACCTACCTACCTGTGGTACTAGTAACCTACCTTTTACATTTGCTTTTGCTTCTTAACTATACTTTAGTAACGGCCGAAAATCAGATAGTAGGCTAGCAGCTATAATTAATTTCAAGACTTAATGCACGCGAAGTACCAAAACCAAGGAACGATGAAAGGCCAATGTGCATACAACGTACAAAAAGCGGCCATATTACCACGCAAGATTACACAGAACAGAGAGAAAAAAAGAGCCTTTAGCCTAGTCCGCCAGTTTTTGTCGACCAGTGGCCTGTGCTATCATTGAACAATTACAATTCTACAGGCGAAAAAGTGGCAACATCGCGCCAAAATTAATATTTAAATAGCAACACTGATGAAAATTACAACTACAGGCGTTTTTTGAAGCTACAGGTTTACAATTTTACAAGTCACAGCTACAGGCACCTGTAGATTTCCATCGACAAACCATAGGGTAGATTTTGCTTTTAAAAACACAATCGAGCAAGTTTTTACAGGTGTACATCAAAAGACTTGTAAACTACAACTGTAAAAACTTACAACTTGTGAATAATTTTACAGGTCGTCTGACCTAGGTAATTATTTTACAAGTGCAAGATTTCTGCATAAAAATTTATTCAATATGTTCAAAAGTACTCAAAATGCGTTCATTGCCAAATTATTTTGCTCGAGGCGTTAAATAAAGCAAAACTTTATCGTCAATTGTGGATTATTATTAATAATTCACAACAGTACTATTTTAACGTACTCTATCAATAATATGATTTTAATTAGAAATATTGTTGATTTCATTTTTGTAATTTCCTTTTTATTAAAATAATAATTTTCAGTGTAATGCCTTATATATTTAGCAAAGTGTTTACATACTTTCACATTATTTAATCTGTGCTATAACATTGACGTTGAATTTGAGTGAATGAAATGAATGAATCGATAGTGTTGTACATCGACTTGTAAAATTTACCTGTAGTCGAGATTTTGGAGCGGTACTGACAGTGGTAGCTTTACAAGTGTCTTCATAAAACGCCTGTAACCTGTAAATTGTAACTACAAGTGCGTTACAGGCAGATTTCCGCCTGTAAATGTGGACCTGTACCTGTACAATGATAATACATGGCACTGGTGCCTGTTATGACACTATATGCTATAGGCTACAAGTCTACAGGTGAAATTCTTAGTACATTGCGTAGCCGGTTTCTATCCCTGGTATCTAAATGGCTATCCGACTACGCAAAGAACATCGAATTTCACCTGTAAAATTGTAGCCGTGTGATGCCAGCTAAGAATAGCATCACCCCATTACTTGCTCTTGTGACACGTAAGAGGCGTCTAAAGGACTCGAGGGTGTGTATTGCAATTTTAGGCGATGGGACAGCCTGTCACTATGGCTATACACAATTCTCCGGATGACCCTCAAATGTTTGTCAGACGTGGCGTAAATATCCGTTCTATGCGGCCGTTTACGCTCTGCCTACCCCGCAAGGGATTATAGGCGTGATATGTGTGTGTGTGTGTGTGTGTAAAATTGTAGCCTTTAGTTAGATAATATCGGGCACTGCTCTTACAAAACAACAATCTTGTTCCAGGTTGAACTAGTTGGCGACAACTTATTCGAATGGCACGTGCGCCTGCACCAGATCGACCCCGAGAGCGACCTGGCCGCGGACCTCCGCGAGCTCCACATCCCGAACATACTGCTGCATCTGGTCTTCCCGGAGAACTTCCCGTTCGCACCGCCCTTCATGCGCGTCATCGAGCCCAGGATAGAGAAGGGCTTCGTCATGGAAGGTACGTT
This sequence comes from Tuta absoluta, assembly GCA_027580185.1. Lineage (NCBI taxonomy): Eukaryota > Metazoa > Arthropoda > Insecta > Lepidoptera > Gelechiidae > Tuta > Tuta absoluta. The sequence continues at coordinate 19,393,671 of JAQAHW010000002.1, forward strand.
AACAGCATACGAATTGCAGGACTTGCAATTAATTTGCGGCAACGTTGATCGTGTAGAAGACACGTAATATATATTGCCTACAAGTTATACTTATCCCACATGAGGTTTACGCCGGTATTCTTGAATGGAGTTATTGTTCATCCATGATCCATCACACAAAACTAGATTCGACCGCAGTGAGGCGTAAAATAATCATTAATTAGTTAATTACCTAGAAGGTGGAACTTTATCAGCTTTACACAATTTGACAGCTAATGTGGCGCAGTGGCAGTGCGACTGCCTGCGACGCAAAGGTTCCGGGTTCGATTTCCGGTGGGGCACTCACTATGTAGATAATATCACTTTGTGAATTTGATTCCAGTCTGGTTGGACATTGCAGGCTGAACCATCTGATCGTCCATAAGAAATATCGTTCCGTGCTTTGTAGGGCACGTTAATCCGTCGGTCCCGGTTGTTATCTATTATTACATACCTACTTACTTAGACGGCGATCATTACACAGCAACCGTGTCAGAGGCCTAGTAGTAGCAGTAGGCGGTTGACAAAATTTATTGAAGTAGCAGTAGAAATGAAGAAAATCGGCTCAACACGCACTCTGAGTGTGAAGTGCAGTGGGTGCACAATTGCACATGTTGCATATTTGTACTGATGATGAGCCTTGTAGTAAAATACTGTTACTCATTTTATGCCACTTTTGTACCTTCAGGCGGCGCTATATGCATGGAGCTGCTGACGCCGCGCGGCTGGGCGTCTGCGTACACAGTTGAAGCGGTTGTGATGCAGTTCGCAGCCTCCGTGGTGAAGGGGCAGGGCCGCGTGGCGCGCGCCCCGCCCCGCCCCGCGCGGGAGTTCTCCCGCCGCCGCGCCGAGGAGGCCTTCCGCTCGCTGGTCAAGACGCACGACAAGTACGGCTGGGTCACGCCCGCGCTCTCCGACGGCTGAACTCGACAAGGTAAAACCTCTATTCCAAGACACGCCTTACTCTCTCTCTTTTCGTGTGGGACACCAAGTCGTCCAACGACCCGATGAACCCTGGTGTCAGAGTTTTTCAACCGCCTATTACTAGAAGTAGGCCTCTGACATGGTTGTGTAACGACCGCCGTCTAAGTAATCATAGACAGCAACCGGGACTGACGGCTTAACGTGCCCTCCGAAGCACGGAACCATTTTTTTTCGGACAATCAGTTGGTTCACCCTGCAATGTCCTAATCAGACCGGGAACAAATTCACAAAGTGATAAATATCAACTTTGTGAGTGTCCCACCGAGAGTTGAACCCGGAACCTTTGCGTAGCGGGCAGTCGCACTACCACTGCGCCACATCGGCTGTCTGTCTTACTTACACGCGACGTACGCTTTTATCCCCAGGTACTATTACTCGTGTGATGTCGGCTAAGAATCGCATCACCCCATTTCATTCCCGAGGGTGTCGTAAGAAGCGTCTATGAGGCTCGAGGGTTACACGTGTATTGCAATTTTAGGCGATGGGTTGGCAACTTGTCACTATGGTGATACACACTTTTCTGAATGACCCTCGAACGTTTCTCAGACGTTTTTATGGCCGTTTACGCTCTGCCTACCCCAAGCAAGAAGTATACGCGTGATATACCTATGTATGTGTGTGTGTACCATTACTCGTATTTGGATATTGGTGATTTCGTGCTCAATTTTCCGGCCATCTGTCTACAGCTGAAGATCCGCTGTTTTACGCTGAGCGTGTGAGGCTCATGTTTATCTGCGTAACTATTATTATTGGATCATCTTACAGCAGATAGTAACTTCGACCTAGATTAGAGCTACACATGAGCTAAATAGATCAGTTGGTCCCTCGCGTCTTTGTATAGGATAATCTATCAAGTTTACGATCAGATAAATTTCTGTCGGACTAACTAAACTGCGCATTGCAAATCTATTTACATAAGTCTAAAATTATTCGTCTATATATATATATATATAGATATATATAATGGATTTTTGTCTTTGTTTGCCCACTTACATTATATTTTCTTTTCAGAACAATAGGTAGTTCTATTTGTAGTTGTACTCTGTTTTGATATAGGTACTTATTGATTTCTTTGTTTCAGATTTTGATGAACAGCAGTAATGCAGAAAGGATCTCTTTTAGTTAAAGCTCCATTTAATAATTAATTTTAGTCGTAATTAGTGCAAATTTTAATAATGCTCTCATCAGTGTAATAAGATAAAACCTGAACGGTAAAATTAAAAATTTTAAAACTTTAAAAATGGAATAACCGTGACCGCGAGCGAGTGATGTGCGGTGCGGAGTAGGTAACTAGCTTTTTAATTTTTCTAGTTCAGGCTTAACTATATCGGGTGAAATTCTACTCGTGACCGATACCATATATACAACATACTATTGGTTATTCTGTGCCGATTATGAAAACAGAGGACGAGCTATTGATAAGGAAAAACTTCCACAAGAAACGTAGGTCAAAATATTTCGAACTTCCATAGTAACCCAACGCAGTTAATCGGCGATTTTGTATGGGAAGTCCAATTTCCTATTTCTTATCTTGATCTATGTTAGGGAAAGTTGTTCCTTGTCACCAGCCCGTCTCAAGTTTTCGCTATCGGTCAGTAAAATTTCACCCTGTATGTATATACCAACTGTATCCACGCAACCACTTATGCAAGTAAAATTGATGTGGATAGTATAATTAATCTTGAAGGAGTAATTGTATGTGTACTGATTGAATGATTACGATTACTATGCAATTTAAATTTAAAACATGTTGCCATAATTTCAAAATAATAAAAGTTTTTTTCCTAACAATACAAAAATTTAACCAATTATTTCAAATAGTTTATATACACTGGCCTTTGTGGTAAAGGTTCAATTCCTTTTAAACGTAGTATTTTGATGTAAATAAGCAATTTATTGTGCCAAAACTTTGCTCATTGCCTAAATAAAAATAAATGTTTTAAAATCGATATTAATACACTTTTTCCAGATAAACCTGAATCTGTAAAATGTTTAATTAAACTTCTCAGAGGAATGTTTCCGTCCCAAAGTCATTTAATCATTTTATATTCTAGCTGATAGTATTTTAAACTTCACCAAAAATATATGTAATACACATTTTCATGTTTTACCTACCTTTTGTATGAATGTTCGTGTTTAAGCATACCTTACATACTATATACCTTATAGTGACCGATTTTCCTGTGCATAAATGTAACTCTATCTAAGTAAACTTAAATATTAATTTAGTTTTGGATGAAAAATGGCAAATTACACCATGTAAAATATTATACAATGCAGTCAGCAAACTAAAGCTAAGTTAATATAATGTAATTACTAGATATGCTATGGTTACGGTGTGCGAATATGCATGCTTAATATAAAATTGTAGTGAGTCAAATTACGAAAAATGTTTCCATGAGTATCCAAATGCTCAATTGTAGAGTAGAATCTCTTGAAATGTGAAACGAAGGCTTGTGGTAAAGTTATTGTAAATTTATATTAGGTACTTAGAAAATTGATGTTGTTTTGTTTGGTGAACCAAAGATGTTTATTTTTGTGTAAAACTCGATTCAGTTCAAGATGTGTATTTATACCAGAAGTATACCTATGTACAATGTTATGGGTGTAATATTAAATTACCTGCTCAAATAAAACATTTTGTTTTTATTTCCCCTTATCACCCTTCCTGCCTACTCACCTAAGCGCGTCTTGTCTCTAATTTATTATTATTATTTATAGGACAGGCAGCAATACATGCTGATAGGTCCTTGCAGTGCTGGTTTTGTTAATTTATGTTTTTTTTATTTTATTTGATCACACACACGCACATATTTTTTATAATTTGTGACCAAAGTGCAGGTACTTTAAGCTTTAAGTAACTAACACCACGCTACATTATGAAGTAATGTTTTCAATTATCCCCATTCATCCTGCCATGCATCATAAGAACTAAAGGAGAACTATCAATCTATTGACACATAGTCATCCAGTCATGACTACATTGCATCTCTCAAGACCCATTGGATCCTTTTGTCTGTCTATTGTCATACAGTCACAGCAAGAATTGAAGTGCAAAGATTCACCTGATCATAGTTACCATTTAAACACGTGAATAACATAAGGATATTAATAAAATGCAGATTTCACATTCAGGTGACTTTATACAACAAATTAGAGGTATAAATTATAATTAATTTTATAAATAAGAAAGAGCCGAGCTTATCACAAGTCAGATCACATCCCTCCACGCAGAGCTAACACCAGATGCAAAACAGAGCCACCCTGCACCTTGTAGTCTTGTGCCGTCTTTTCATCATTCCTGGAAAGAGAGGTGAAAATTAAATGTAATGGTTGATAATAATGTAGATCAAGGTGAGATGAGATACATAGATATAGATAGAGCAGGTAAGAGAGATATGTTACCATTTTACTTTAAGTTAACATTTTCCAATGGGACAACATACATTTCTATAGTATACCCTGGCTTATTATGGGGAAAGTTGTACACATTAAAGTACTTTGACCTCCCATACAATATGTATATTGGACTGCATTGTTTGTATGGGAGGTATTTTTTTATATGTATAGCATAATCACAAGATTAGTTTTATATTAATTCAATAAACTCTAAAACTACTGGACCGATTAAAAAAAATACCTTCAGAAAGCTACAACATCTTTGAGTAACATAGACAACTTATTACAAAGAATATCTTAATCCTACGGAAAAACAGTAAGCTGTGGGCGGGCCCTAGCTAAGAATATAAAATAATTTTTTAACATTTATGAAATTTAATTAAGTTTTTTTTTAAGAAAAAACAAAAGAAGGAGCAGGCAAAGGAAGTTTTGTAGATGCAGAGGGCAAATACCTTTCCTTGTTACTAATGTAGGAAAAATAAATGGTGTGTAAAGAATAAAGCTACCAATATACAATATATGCATTTAGTGATAGAGGCCATGTGATGCCGGCTTAGAATAGCATCATCCCATTTGGGGCAGCTAACTGACTGACTGAAAGACTGCACTGGAAGCTGATTTCATGTGTGTCACTAGAAATGGCCTTAAAGTTTGTGTCAGACACGCTTTTTCTACGCCGCAAGGGACAAAGGGGTGATGTGTATGTATGTTGGATAATATAGTGGTTATTAAAGGGGGCTGTCACCAAATGATTTTTGTTTGAACTACTGGGGCCAACCCCCTTAAGTGTACCTCAACCAAAGTAGTTTAGTGACTCATACAAAGAATTTCACATTTAATTTTAAATGGTCAACATCTCTAGTGTGTTGGGATGATTGGGCAAAAACAAGATGCAATACCCACATTTGCTTTCCCGAAAATATAAGTCGCTGTTGCTGAGGAGGAATGCCCTCCTTTTCCTCCACTCGCTCCTTGATTCTCTCAACCTTGTCGGTTGGTTCAATGTCGATCTCGATCTCTTTTCCAGTAAGCGTCTGCAACAAACCACAAAAATAAGGTTATGACGCCTTTGTGTGAATTCGGAGGTGCAGTGTTTTTGCAGCTTACCTTTACTTTGATCAACATTTTGAAGAAAAATTATAATTAGAACTTGTCTAAAACTCAATTTTAATTACTGTTTATTTTAAAAAACGCCGATCTTTCGTTTCGGTAAATTCGGCTAAAATCTGACGTTATTTTTTTAAAAGCAGTTGTTTGACGTTTGCGCTTTCGTTCAGAAAATATTTTAGAGCCGTTATGGTTTGATTCGATTACCGGTTATTATTTCCGAACGAATTGCTATCATTTCTTAACGATAATTTAATTTGACACTGGATGTAAAAAAAAATACAATTGTTTATTGGAGGTTATTTTTATTTTGTTTATCTAAATCTTGGATTTTACTGTGATAAACCTCAAATTGTGATATCAAAATACGACAATTCAACCATATATAATGTGTACAATTAACGATATTTTCGAAAAGATACAAAACTTGACCGGCGAAGGTAAGTCTGCTTATACTGCAATATCTTGGCTATTTCAAAAAATTCTTTGGTATTTGACAATTTGCCACATAATCATATGTATTTTCAGAAGGCCAAAGTAATTTTATATCATTATTACTAAAAAACAATAACGAAAATGAACCAGGAAACGTTAAAGATAACTTCGACTTTGGAACACTTACTTCTTTTTTACAAAAGATTATCAAAGAAATTGAGGAACTCTCTGCATTTCTGAAGAAAGATGAAACAATACTCATTAGTGTACGTCATCAGAAACTGTTACGAACTTGTTTCCAGCTTGTTACATCACTTGGATTCTCACCATGTCTTATACCAGGTCTTGGGATCAGCTTGTCTAAAAGATGCATATCCGCCGCGATCCTTCCATCTTTTCCTCTTACTGACAATCAAAAATATGACATCCTTGTAAAATGCACTGATTTCTTTACCAATTGTTATGAAATTCCTGTGCTCAAAAACATAATTATAACATTCCACATGTCTGATTACTTAGCAGCATTGATTCAGTTATCATTTGCTCCCCTAAAAAAACCAGGCACTTATACAAACTTTGTAATGACACCAGAATTGTATAGAAAGGTGCAGTCTGATAGACAAAAGTATGTTAAAATATATGAAGTACTGGTCGGTAACTGTTTTCAACCAATTCTTATGAAAGAGTTGTTGGTTTTACAGAGTGTGAATGACCCCGCTCCACCAATGTTTGTAAAAAAAGTTATAGCAAGAGAAATGAGTAGAAGACTTCTAGCCCCTGGGGGTTTGCTAAGTTTAATCAGATGTTTTATTGAAAGTTACAACATAGACACTGGATTTGAATGGAAAAAAATTGATATGATCTGTAAAATAGTTGCAGCAAAACATGGGAGTGATACAGAAGAAGCATACTTACACAACATTTGCTCACAGTTGCAGCAAATATTGAATCTAAATAATACACATTATTTGGCAACAGCTGTTGCTTGTGTTCTCAACCTCAATGAGAAATACCCTCAATCTCAACCAGTTAAGTATTTAGTAAAATATATCTTTCAAGCCCTTGACTATGAACAATTGCTGTCAAGGTGCAACTTACCTGGGACTGTAATTCTATCACCACAAGAAATAGAACATAAAATTAATGTACTCAATGCTTGTGTTTGTACAACAAAAATGGAATGTCCAATTTCTTTAATAGTTCCAAATGTGGAAGTTCTTTTCTCACTTGGAGTGAAGTGCACTAAAAATGAGGATTTGAAAGTGAAAATAAAGGGCATTTTACTTAAGAGTTTGACACAGATAGATAAAAACCAAATAAATTATAAAATACAAAAGCTTTTATTTGGAGATTCAGTTTTGGCAAAACTATCTATTTCAGAGGTTGATGCAGGACTTATTATAAAATATGTCACAGAAAAAACAGAGTTTAGTATTTCTGATGCAATAGCATACTTTCTTGACTTGTTTAAACTTTCATCAGAAATTCAATTTGCTACTAATGTATTTGAAGCTTCTCTTGCAATTCTAACTGAAATTAGCAGTAAACGAAAAGTCAAAGCAGATCATGAAGTCTTACTATCAGAGGATGATGAAATACCACTTACTGAAGTTGATGAACAGTATGCTAACATACTACAACTACTCTCTGAGATAGCCACAAGTCCAAAAGTAATAACAGCTCTGAGAGAGAAACCTGGAATTGTACTTGATTTTGTGGAATACTTTATTTCAAAATACCAATTCATTGCTGATAAAGAATGTGTTACTGTAGCTTTAGTTTTACTGAACACAATCCTATCAAATTCTAACAATGGAAATGAATTGGCACATAGACTGAGTTCTTTAATTCCAATATTGAAAAAAATGTCTGAAGACCAGTCTGATTTTACCAGTATCCTGTGCAAAGAAGCTCTCTCTCTAATTTCCTCAAACAAGCCACAAAAAGCCAGCTCAGCGTGCGAAAAGGCCATTTCCGATGTCTTCGATGATTTGCTTCCAGTAAGAGCTCATGGGATTATTGAACTTACCAAACTTATTGATTCGAAAGACACCGAAACAATATCTAAGAAACATTACATATTCTGCCTCCTACAGGTAATCTTTCTTTTTTTTATTAAACTTTATAACATCGCAAATACTAAAATAAACTAAGGATTCCTCTAGTATGTTTGTCTCGAGATCCGCGTAAAACTAAATAAAATATTACAGCAGATATTCTAAGCAGATTATAATAAAAAAACACTTGTTTCATAACAAAAAGAATTGATATTATTTACGAATAATTTATGTATTTTCTAGGAACAACTCAAAGATGCTGACTCCTACCTTTATTTGGCTGCCATAAATGGCATCGCTGCTCTCGGCGTTCACTGCACTGAAGATGTTATTCAGATTTTATGCAAGGAATTTCTACAAGTAGCCATTAACCAGAGAGATATCCAAACAAATGTCGACCAGAACCGAATGGCTGAACTTAGAATGAAAATTGGCGACATAATAGTTAAAGTTACTAAACGGCTAGGTAAGTTGCGTTAAGCTAAACTAAAACTACCGCACTAATTATATTTTGAAATTGGGCTGGTACACCGTATATGCACTCAACGGTAACTAACGAAAACACAACGGTATTTTTCGGTTGAATAGTTCCCCTAAATATACCATCACAAATATTGTTCATCTGTTTTTGATTCTTCAACAAAATATTGATTTTTTACTGATTTGAAACGAAACTGCATCCATATGGACTACTGATGCGAATCTGCGAGGCATCGGTCTCATGAGTGTCTTACGACAACTCGGGTATGAGTTTCGTCCTCTACGATAAGCTTCTTGTACCCAAGCGGGGCAATCGCTAAACTTTATGTAGTTTAGTTCAGTTTTTACGCTGAACTGATAAAAGAGTACGAAAGACAAAAAGTATATTTGCTTAATAAGTCGGCAACTGTTTCGCTTTCGATTCAGCTCTTCAGGTAAGGTAATCTACCTTACTACAGTTGGGATAAAAAAGCGTCCATATGGACTACTGGTGCGAATTATACTGATTTATTATATTTTGTTTAATTTTCAGGTGAAATGGCAATAGTTCAGAAGACAATTCTGCTCAATACTATGTTATGTGGATGCAGAGATGACGATCCTCTTATTAGAACTTCAGCACTCTCCAACTTAGCTGAAATTGCTTTAGTTTTGCATTACAAAATCGGAACAATCATTTACGAGGTGATAACTAATAGCAAATTGATTAATTTAAAAATATCTTGTGAAATATATGAATCTTGAATATCTGTTGGTTTTTTGCAGGTGCTATTGTGTATTTGGGGCATAATCGAAACAGACAAAGCAGTAGAATGCCGTAGAGCCGCTGTGATGGTTATATCCAGTTTACTCACGGGTTTGGGTAAAGAAACATTGACTCAGTTGAAAGAGAACCTTCTACCAATATACAGAACGTTGAAAAAATTATACCGAGATCCTGTAGAAGACTCTGTGGTCAGACTACACGCGCAAATAGCATTAGAAGAACTTGATGATATCGTAAAAGAATTCCTATTCCCTGAAGTTAAAATGGAAAAGCAAATCTTCGTTTTAGATACAGATCAAGAAATTTTCAAATAAAAATCGTAAGTTCGCAATATTGTATTATTTTATCAATCAATCACACTTAGAACTAAAACTAAAATTATTTATAATTACTAGTTAAATTAGGCATAATTAAGAAGTTATTCGCATAAAAATTAACAATATTATTCATTAATTTTGTATGGCAAACATAGCGTCCCCACAAATTATATACTTTGTCGTAGTTCACGCGTATAATTGTGTACTGGCCACATATTTATTAGCATATATTCATATCACTTTCCGTATAGGCTATTTCCCATTTCTTTCGCACAATTACGTTCAGAACAGTCCGAGAATCATTAACCTAGCTAATGTTTCTAGCGTGCTTCTTAAATTATTATCACGAAAGACAACTTGGTTAATATAATGCGTGACAATGTGTAAATAGAGCAATCATTACTTCCTTTTCAACTACCGCTTCACGCTTCTGATGTATTGTCCCCTTCGTTTGTTTTTTTTACATAACCTTCATCTTTCTCTGAGAGAGTAATCGAGTAAACGGAACTTTGGTCAGAGAACCTGTCCCTGTTACGCCTGCCAAAAATGCTGCTCCGCGACAAGGATGAAACCGTTGCAATCGAAATATTGTCCCTTTCGGCTTGCGGAACCATCTTCCAGATAAGTAGAGCTATTCCGCCGAAAGCAGCGACGACTAAGAACATGACCAGAGTCACCTCTCCGACGATACCTGCCGACACAATAAGTACGCATTTAGATATTGTTTAATAAATTCTTACGAGTCACAATGAAAACTTATTCTCATCGTACTTTGCTCAGCTTCCTCCTTTCTCGCCTCAAGTCTTGCTGGCTGCAGTTCATTGTAGTCCATATCTTGATCGTATGGTTCAACGGATCCTACGCTGGACTTTGTGTGTTGTAGCACGTCGCCTGGATTTGCTTTGGGCAAGTTTATTCCAGCTCGTACAGTCAGGGTCTCCGGTTTGTAGGTACACAGAACTAGAAACCTGAAAAAGATATAGTCCTATCAATATAGTTACGGAGTTTGTCCAGTAGGATACAGTGGTTGCCTGGGAAACTCTTAATGTTGCTGATAGTTACAGCTATTATGTATGCAAAAGTTGTCCAAATTTTTTATTGAGATAGTTAAATGGCTTAGTTGTAAGAAAATTTTTGGCGCCATGGAAATTATTGGATATTATAAGATCAGATGCTTACCGCCTTGTGCTATGCGTAAGTATTGGCAAATTCTCTTGAACAATGACGTAGGTAGCGACAGTCGTGTCATTAACTTCGGAGCCGCAGTCTTCGTGGTGTATTCGGAGGATGTATGCGTCTTGGGCGCTGTTTGGGTTTCCCTGTAGGGAACACCTCTCTGGGCCTCCATCAGCCGCCTCGACTGCTATGCGTCCTCCGAAGTATGGGCCGGTTGAGACTTCCACTTCACTTGCATGTGGGAGACATTGAGTCGCTCGTGCTGAAACTGTAAAGAAAACATTTTTTAGAGAAAGCTAGGTATCGAATGTTGACACGCAATAAGATTATTTATTTGGTAAAGAAGGGCATTCTTAGTTGACATAGCTACAGTATCATAGATACTCTAGGTATCTATTGATATCCTGGCATATCAATTTTATTACTGTAATAACACTATTGTACGCTGAGTAGTATGTAACTATCATCCATCACAAAAAAGTAAATTATAGAAATGATCAATTTAGTCCCATAAATGTTGAGTGACATGATGACTATTACAAAAGGGGCCGTGATTTCTGTTAGTACTGTCTTCGTCATCAAATACATTTCTCGTATATATTACTTACATCCCTTAGTGGGCACAATAATGATCTTAGATCCGATGGACTGTGGATCAGCCAGGTCCCTTGCGTCCCTCCTGACCGGCCGGACTTCGAAGGAGTATGTGGTCGCCATGCGTAGTCCTGTGATCCTCGTGCTGTACAGACGCCCACGCCTGGTTCCCGGTGCTGATGTGGTGGTCGCAGCTTCTGTGTTCATTGATCGTGTCGTCTTTTCCTCTTCAAGGTTGTCGATCGCCTGTTAAAAAGTATTTTTTATTAAAATTAACTCTACATACTTACGTCATCTCTACTTATATTAATCATATTACAAAACAACTAATCTCTATATTATTTTTCTTGAAAGAAAGCTGACTAAATGAGGCAAAATTTTGAAATAACGCATATAAGGATTTTCTTTCTCTGACAAGTTTTCCAGCCGCAATTATTTATATATTTAAATGATTAGGATATACCTATGGTTTGTAGGTATTATATAAACCTATATTGAAGCCTTACCGTTAGATAAATTTAAAATACTTGTAATGCACCTGCACTATTCTTTCCACATACTCTAAGGTATCCGGTGTTAAGTCTACCAATGTACAGATGTGCATAAAGTATATCAATAAATGTTATCCCTATATATCTATAATACGTGTTTCCGAGCTGCGGTAACAATGCCGTAAGAATTCACAGGTAATGTTGCTAATAGCGTCACAGCGCGACAACGCAATCTGTTGAATGACAGTCTCAAAGCAAAGAAAATGTTTAGAGGGAACCCTATAAACAACAATATGTATTTGAAGGCACAAAAACGCTTCTAACTTTATATTGACGCTCTTTCATATCTCTATAGTTAAGGAAATGTTTCTTGCTTCCCTTATCTTGCTTTGCTTTATGTACCTATACAGACAATTTATTGATTTTTTGTGTATTTATCCGGCATTGCTCCATGCTTTACTCTAGCTGTTTACAGGGTTCCTTTTGCAACATTATCTTTCTGAGATGGATGTTGATAATCGCGACAGTTATCCGTGTACCCGGCGACCCTGCCGCCGGAACTGTCGCCAAGTTGCGCTTGCGCTGTCACGCTCGTCTGCTCCAATCATCTCCCGTTGCGTTCGCGGTGACGACTTGTTAACGTCACAAATTAAGTTTTGGCGTGCGCGCTCGTCGAGTGGGATCGAACCATCGAACACTTCGACCTTGGCGTTGGCTAGTTTTTAGCCCGAACACTGGCCTTTCGTAAGGAGCAACTACTACCACTAGGCACTACTACTTCTTTCTACTGTTCTAAAAATGGAATCAGGCATTCAAAACGCGCATTAGCACTTGCAGCGCGAAACATATTAAGTGGGATTGTCCTGTATAAGTATGTCTGCCACATACCTTTTTACCAACCCAACGACCTGTGGTCTCATGTACATTAAATTTGTAATAGAAACAGTTAAACCATATTTTCTTTTACGCAGGAGAACGCACGCTTTTTTTCTTATACCTATATTATCTCCCGTTATCTTTGTAGCGACAATTGTTAAGCTAATTGATACTTACGTACTTCTGATTATAACTTTTCATAACCGTACCGAATTAAAGAAGAAAAAAACAGTAGAGCCTTGAACAACAGAAAGTTGTGAAAGATCCGTTAATCTTTTCAGTCAGAACTTTGCGCTTCGGCAATTATGAGTTCTTAATTCAGTTCGAGCTAGGTCGTAGGTCGTAGATAATTGAAATGGCAAGTCACGGAACTAACTTATTCTAAACAGTGCTATTGATAAAATATCTATTCGATATAATTAGTTACCTTAGTCCGACATCTGTATTGCCCCCACGCCTGAAGCTCGCAGTAGTGGACTTGGAAGGCCAGCACTTCTGGTCGGTCCTCGCCGTCCACGTTGCCGTACTCCCATCGCAGCCGCACGTCGCGGAAGTCAGGCTCGCCGATCAGATGTAGCACCTCTGTAATACATCATTATCACGCATTAAATTCACCACTTTACGGCGTTAGGAATAGCCCGCAATTACGTTGGACGATTTATGCTTCAGGTTGGAACTAGGTACAGGACTTGACACTACCCAATTAATAAATTACGAAAGGTCGCCGACGCCTGGCCGGCCGTGTCTGTTCCGGCATAGTAAATTCCCAGACACGGTTCAGCACCCGGTGTTCGCTAAGATTGCATTATTGCACTGGGGTTTTTGCTCTCGCGGCGCCTGCAGTAATTATTTTCTGCGGCGGATCCGCTCGGGTGCGTAGGCGATGCCGATGCAACCATCCGCGCGTACCATTAACCCAATGACTTGCTCACTGGGCCGTTGTTGCTTCTAATAACTAATACAACCGCTGTAATGAGAGCTCCCGTGCCCCACTTCCCTGAAACGGATGAAGTCGCAAATTGCAACTCTGAGGTGCTACTGGAGATCTAGTGGAACTGGTTTATGCTAATCGGAACCCACATGCTGACCGGCCACACCCTACATAGCTTGTCACTAGGAGAGAGTAATATGAAGTGACAATCATTCATTAATCACGCCTACATAATACATGTATCATCATGACATTTATGACTACTAATAAATAAATACATGGATAATTTCTAATTGCCGTTGATCAGAAGAACTGATTCGCTTATGAAATTACCTTTTCAAATTAACTTAGCGGGCCTATAACTTCATCAATGTAAATAAATCTAAACAACCATAGATTTTAATACGAAGCTTACGCTATTTCTTACGCTTTCCGTGAAAGAGGAAGTTAAATATTAGTATAGCAATTATTGTGAGTGGAGGCAGCGATCTGATATGAGAAACGCTGCGCACGCGCCGCCGATTGCTCCCCCCGGGCGGCGATGCGCGCGCAGCCCTGCCCGCCACACCGCCCGCCACCTACCACCTCGCCGGTAATGAGAAATTTATCTATGTAGCCCAACACAATGCTCTATTACAACCCATTTTGTTTTATAGCTTTCATGCCACTTGCATGCACGGTATGCACAGTCTTCGAATACCGTACACTAATTACCTACGAGTACTTACATCTCGTTTTTTTCATGTTTTCACTTTTATCTGGTAAATTATCCGTGTAATGGACGATTCAATGAGGTTGTAAAAGTGGTTCGCTACTGGAGGCACCGTCTTCCAATGACAATGCACTTTGGCACCAATTTACTGGAAGTTCGAAAGTTGTTTGTATTTTTTTATGGTACTAAGTATTACGGATACCTTGTTTAGTTCAATTACTATGAAGTGGAAGGTTTATAAAGTAAGTAGATATTTTTTATCATGATCGGTCTATAGGAATTTTGATCCCAGTTACTGATAAAACTTTCTTCGATGAATTCGTAAGCTCAATTCAATCTTAAATTCCTTTTTGGTTTATATGACAGGTTTTTGGTTAGATGTGTCGAGTTTGACGCAAGTAACGGGGCGGCAGATACAAGTACAAGGTAGACAGTGGTAGTTCGGCCCTTGCGGCTGACGCAGACGGATGGCGGAGGCCTAAGGGAATAAACTAACTAGCGACGGCATCGGGACACGCGGAGCCCGAGGCCCGCCCGCAGCACCCGAGCACTCAGATAAAGGTCGGTAGCGGTGCCTGCGCTATCGTACATCACCACGACAACCCGTCACCATTGTACTCCAACAAACATTTATCCCACATAATTACTAGGTATTTCTCCTTGACACAATACTTGCAGCACGAGAAAATTAATCTCAAACTGTCTTGATATCCGCTCCGGTTACAGCGTGGTATTTCCGTTCGAATACCTATGGCAATGTTTGAAAAGTTTCTTGACCGATATTAAATTAAAATTCAAATAGTCGCGTTCTTGGGCTTACTGTGCAGAAGTTCCCACACGTATGCGTCGTTGTTACCCGTTCGCGTTTTGTGATCATCAAATGTCCCCGGTGCTCCGCTTAGAGAAAGTATCACACGTATGTTTGTGCACGTAAATTCAATTTAAACTTTATTGAAAGGTCAAGAGGTATAATTTTAGCAGGCCTCGAATTTTGGAGCGTCAATGCTTATTAAACATTTTTACCGCAATGGAACATTAAGGTTTGAAAACGGATATGGCATGCTCTTCTCGCAGAGGAAGCGCAAAATGGTACCTTACTGTTCTGTGCCGTTACATTTAGTTCTTTATAAGGTGTTAAATTATCATTTCCCGTTCCCAAAAGCCTTCTTTTCTCCAATAGTCTTACGATCGACAGAAAGGGGGCATATGTTATTACTTATAAGTAGTTAGTCTGATCGTCGGTGTTGATGGTTCTGCGAGGTGCCATAAAAACAAACACCGGATAGGAATAAATTAGCGAACTCTATGATTTAATTAATTGCCTCCGGTTCTTTCAATGCTCTCGCAGTAAGGCAACGCTTCCTAGGTTTAGCATCCTCATGAAAGCAATTAACCTTTGTTAGGTTAGACTTCGTTTTCTGACTTTGCCATATCAATAAGGCTAATTCTTCCTACTTTATTCACGAACTTTCATCAGGCACAACCTACCTATCTTATTGTGGATAGACTCTTTGAGATGCAAAAGCGTAGACCAAAGGCCCAGCTGATACAATTCTGTAACACTAACTGAGCCTGATTGCAAAAAATCCTTTTTCGAAATTTCGAAAGAATTTTCAGCAAAAGCATGTTATATCTCGCTGAAGAAATGTTCTGTGTATGGGTACAGTCAAGATTAGGCAGAGTAAGATAGTATAGACTTTAGACCGTTCTTATGCCGCGCGCATAAAACTTCCATTGGCAGATTGAGTGTCTAACCGCACGTGAGCTTGACTGTACATTTGAAGACAATTGCGCTTTGGACTCATTATGTCCCCTGAACGGTATCACACCGCGATATACTGTTCGGCTGCGCGCGCGCAAACATCAAGGCAAAACCGCTGTGACGGATGCGCGTGACCCGCCGACTGGACCATGACTACCGGCAGCCATTGTTGATGCCTCCATTTTGTACCTACACTGGGCATATTTAGTTGAACATACAGTCACATGTTATGAAATTTTTGTGATATGATAAATACAAATAATGATCATAAAGATCTAATTTATTCGGGGTAATATTTACCTAGACGTCGATGACATACCTACCTACTTAAGATTTGCGGCCTATTTACCTTACACAGGAGATATATTTTAATTCTCTAAAATAACTATTCGCCAACCTTTCGCATTTGTTATACTAACAATACTCCGGTTATATAAAATTTACATCACGTAAACAAACTATGTATGTAACTGACGAGCTGAGCTGTGAACTCGTTTAAGTCATTCCAAAATAAACGGACTATAGGTCTTTTACCTAACCAAAATCCCAGCCTCCGTAACAGCCCAATTTTCCGTACGGTGATCTCGTAAACTCACAGGAAGAGCAAACAATTTTGAATTCATTGTCATCGAAGGTCAATACTCCTATTGGTAATACTCCGATACCACAAACCAATAGCACCAGGTTTGTAGGTACTTCATCGACGATCGCGAGTCACGACAAACCACCGATATTATCTTTATTCTCAAATGGGAGATTTTCTGATGACAGTTCTGTGGATAGTTCTGACGTTCAAACCAGAGGGCACTATGCTAAACTGAAAAATTGACGTTTCAATACGGCTGGAGGCAGCCATAGTTTTGTCACATGTTCCGTTTCACGTTGTGTTCGTTACTAATTATTCCTGTTAGTTTAATTTGCTTGAAAATAAATTTGTCGTCTTGCTATATTGCTATTTTGAGTGCAATTCATGTTAGTAAACATAAAAATTATAAAAATATAAGAACAAATCAATACCTATTCACAAAATAATTCAAAACTTTGAAGCGGTATAGATTTTAGTGTAAAGAAACGTTATTCCAATTAAGCTTAGCGCCCTCTACATGACACTCGAGAATCCCTAGAAAATTTCCCATTACTGTTAATATTTATTTATTGATGATTTCTTGCGATCTCAATTTTAAAGTGAATTTGTGAGGAGGATAAATTACCGGTCCCGATAGTGAATAAAATTCGCTATAACGTTGGAGGGTTGTTAGGAAGTGACAAGGAAATATAGTTATTATCATTAAGTTTATACTGACGTTCCTTGTGCCGTAAGACTTAGTTGGGCCAGGCCACTACTCCGACAAATAATGTTTGAAAAATGGATTTGTTTTTAGTCCTTGATTATTCTTAAAGGGCAGGTACGAATTTTAATAAAGAAAACTATCCTCCTTTCTGCTTGGCAAGAGGACTTTACTGTAAATTAATAGGTACGCGGGTTCTGCAGCTGTTCACGAGAATGCGATGCGTCATCTGATTGCGCTTAAATTCACAAAACAAAATAAATCAATGACGTAGAATATTCTATTAAAGCGACTTCAGTATTGTCCAGAGCGAGTGTAGCGAGACGAATGATTGTGAACAATGTGGTGTTCGCAGTTTACGCTCATCCTGCCGTTTTGGGGCCATCTGATGACTGTCGCTTTTTCATGTTTATTGCGCGGTGCTTTACTGAATGTAATTCCATTCACATACCTATTTCTATGGCAGCACACCGCTGTCTTATCTTGTGTAGACCAGAAACAAAAAGATTGCTAACAAAATGTTTTCTTTTCATCAACCTCAAAAACTCTATCATTTCCTAGAATAAACCCTTAGTGATATCAATTCAATCCGGGTTAGTGTTGAGTTAGTGGTTTTGCATCAGCCCTTTGTGGTTTCGTGTAGGTATTTGTTTACTGGCTCGATGGCGTAGCGGATAGTATCGCTGCCTGCTACGCTGAGGGTCATGGGTTCGATCCCCACAAGACACAAATATTAGTTCAGTAAATTTTTTCGATATTTGTGTTTAGTCTCGGTGATATCTATGTATTTTATAATATGTATTTAGCTATTAAATATAGCCCTAAACTAAGCAATACTTGTACTATGGAAACTAGATAGCTAATATTAGTAAGTACTATTGGGTACAACTTTTTTGTAAATACCTCATTTACAAAAAAGTTGTACCCAATAGTACTAATATTAGCTATCTAGTTTCCATAGTACAAGCATGCTTAGTTTAGGGCTATATTTTGCTGTGGGAATGGTCCAGGATATTTATTTATTTACTTAGCCTTCGTAACAGGAAAGTAATTCTGCTAATTATCTTACCAATTAATGCAGAGTTCTTTTTCGTGAAGTATTGGATTTCATTTCAAAGTTAATAACATTTTACCATTATACACAGATCATACATATGATATAATATTAGTTTTTTTTGTATGAGTCTGCTGCCATAGAAATAGGTAGGTATGTGAATGTTAATGGTAATTTGGTTGATCACATGTTGATGGTAATTTGGTTGATGTGTTAAAAAACTAATATTAGTAAGCAAGTTACATTTTATGATTTTTCCAACATGATGAAATAAAAAATAATATATTTTTATTCAATTGATAGAATTTAAATAGTTTCTTAAGTTTTCAAAACACATGCTAAGTTGAGGAAAGCTATAGGTAGGTAATAAAATAACATCTTGAACTAAAGACTCCTCACGAAAAGCCGTGGAATGCAAGTGGAAGAAAGTTGTGAAACTATTGGAAGAGTTAGCTGCTGGTGGTGATTCAATTCAATTGCGCCGCTACGCGCGCCGCTACGTGAGGCCATTCTTCAAAAAATGCGTTAAATCGACACGTACACGACTGTTGAAACGATTTTCTTAATCTCTTGAGGTGAAGAATTTTCCCGTGTCCCTACAGCGACCATGTACCCACCAACCAAACATACCTTATATTACAAGTTATTAATAATATTATTTGTTTAAATTTGATTTAATTAAACGTTACATTATACCAACTACCGCAACGTCAAAATTCTTTAGGTGCGAGTACCTACATTACTTTCATTATTTTCTAAAAAAGGGTTTGCGATATTAGTAACGTCTATATTTGGATAACACAGAAACCTTATCCAATAACCATAATACTATGCTATGCACCACCATCGACCGACGCACGCAAGAAACCTATCGTATCGAGATGAGAGGTCTTGAAAATGGAGCGTAAAATGCGCCTGAGCTAGCATCGGTATGCGAACGAGCAGACGGACGCGTAAACAACGAAAACGATGTAAATCTAATCCTCTATGCAGTGGGCCGTGCGTGTATAATTTCCGTTTTTGCTGTATTCAATTAAAAAATTGACCCACTGCCCGACGTAGAGAAAAGAACAAAGCAGACTAAACAGGGCGTTACTTCGAAATACAGTTCAAAGGAACGGTCGCACAGAAAGCTTTTGTTTGGAAAGTTTGTTATTTTGTCTGTAGCTGGCATGTTGTAGGTTCGATGGTTCGACCCTAGGGCGAGATTCCTAATTTGCAAACCGAGACTCGTGTCTTGGCGTGGACATGTTCCGTGCCGACCCTTGAGGGTGACTCTTAATTGAGAGAGCCATTTATCTAGCAAACCGCCGCGCCCCTTTATGGAGCGACACGCTATTTCAAAGTGCTAGCTGCCCAACTCCAAAGACCAATGGTTTGAATATAAAATTGCAATGTTCCAACAAGTAATGAAACTAATTTGAATGTGGGACACGTTGATAAGGTTAATATTCGACGATTATTGTCTCTCGTAAGTAGATTATAAGCCGTAGAAGTACTAAAGCAACTAACCCAAGAAAACTGCATTCACTACAAGGTTCTGATTTCGCGTTTTATGTCTTTTATATAAACGAAGCTTTTTTATTTTAAATACCTACCTACATAGGACGATTAAAAATATTTTTACTTCGATCTTGCACCTGTTTACATTCCAAACAAGAATGCATAGGCCTCAATTCAGAAAATAAATTCTCTTAACTTACCTTAAATTAGCGGAGTTACTTTTCGCCAAATAGGTTTGGAAAAGAAAGAGTATTTCTAGTTAATTTAGTCGCCATTGTTTAATTTCACCTTATTTAACTACTCCGCTCGTAACAGCACACATGTGTGCTTGAAGTACAATACAAATCTATTTTTGCAAAATTCGACCTGAGCGAAGTGGTTAAACAGATAACGCGTAGATATTTTGCGTAAAATTATAAGACATAATTATATGACATGGCTTAGATATCTCCTATCCTTTTCCAAACCTATTTGACGGAAAGTGACGGCGCGGCGCTAATATAAGGTAAGAAATGAGAATTTATTTCCCGAACTGAGGCCATTATTTATATATCAATCTAGGGCCGCAGTAGTAAAACCGCGGCATAAAATTTGAAAGGAAATGAAAATTCTTGGATTCAATTCCGAAACCAGAAGTTAATGTCTTCCAGCAATCCCATTATTCAGGTA
Source organism: Tuta absoluta (assembly GCA_027580185.1). Lineage (NCBI taxonomy): Eukaryota > Metazoa > Arthropoda > Insecta > Lepidoptera > Gelechiidae > Tuta > Tuta absoluta. The sequence goes on from JAQAHW010000002.1 coordinate 19,414,291, forward strand.
CTTAAGTACATCGATAAATTTGAATCCAAGAATAGAATGTATCACTTAGCACTTTAACATTCCTCTCAAATAACATTACAGGTAAATTAGTTTTGCTTCAATAGGACATGATGTTAGATGTTTTCTCACTTATTTTGACGATGTAACGGGAACCTTGTCAAGTATTTTGTTTTATTGAGCTTGTAGGTAATATTTTAATCGGAAAGTAGTTCAATCACAACCTTAAATTGTTACCAATCTTACCAATTTACCTTTGTAAGATATTAAGTTTTAATGTATTTGTTTAATGTACGTATATTTATCGATACACTAGTAGGTATGTGAACTCCCAAAGAGCTACATAATGCATTACAATCATTCATACTTAGAGTGAGTAAAAGATAATCTTAACACCTTACAAACAGCTTGGTACTAAAACGATATACGAGGTGTAAGGTACAGTGAACTAACGGTACTGAAAGCTTTACAGGGCTATGAAATTGAACAACTTTTTTCAGTTCAGTTCAGTTTCTCAATATATTTCGGAAAATATAATAAAACGACTTCCCATTCAAAATCAGTTAGCTGATCGTGAATTTTGTTTGCCACCATTAGCTTCATAGGGCAAGTTGTTCAGTTGCCTGTAATGATTTCGGTACACCTTTCCTTACACCAAGCACAATAATATTTTAAAGCAAGCTCAGTGATCTGAATCTTTATTGCAACTGTATAGCCTGTAAAAGCCTGTACGTATCTGTTGAGGAGCCGATTGGCTGCTATTACGGATAATGCGATCGCTTGTAAAATGCTGTAACTGTTTTGTTTATCGCATAATGTCCAGCTATCCCAAGAGGCCGGTTAGCCATTTGACAGTTGCCTATTGAAAACAATCATTTAATTATCGCATTAGCTCTATCAGTTTTTATGATCAATGAGTTTACTCTTGTCTTGATTTTAGTATGGAGCAGATCTGAGGGGCAGATACGGCTTAGATCTGAGACAGAATCGAAGGTGGAGCCAAGTTATCCAGAGAGCACGGAACAAAAACTTAGCAATTTATATTCATTTGTAACATGATTCAAATGTAGGTAGTATTAGGTATATCCTTTCTATTAGATATCATCTAGAATTTTTATTAACACAAACACTTTCAAACCCTTAAAGCAAATAAACGTTACATGTCGTGTGATTAACCTGGCTAGCCCCGAAGCAGTCCCTTCATTTTTATTTATTTTATACCGCCTGAGCCGGTTTTCTATCAGGACAATACATTTTTTTTATTTAATCATGGATCATAACGTCAATAAGTGATAGTACTATCCTAGATTGAATAAAGTAAATTCCATTTCATTATATCTAAATGTATTCCAAACTCGTCGTATGTGGTCTTTTTGCGACAGACGGCGCCATAACTCATCGACCGTCAGCGAAGTCTACAGACCATTCTATTGCCACCAACTCCATCTACGCTAACCTTAATGGCATTTATGCCATTTAGACCAACATTTGCATAAAGCGGCCTTTTCACGGTAACCGATGCCAATATTAATGATTACTAAAAATGGAATACTGGATCAGTCTCCCGCTAGTTCGGCAACCGTTTGGCGTGGGTAGGAACCATAAAAGAAATTGGCAAAGTCAAATAAGGTCGGCGCCCCGTTACCGATCGCACCGATATGCCACCACACGATGCTGCGCTTGAGATGGCGATAACTGCAGGTTATCGGTAACATGGTGATTCTGTTGGAGGTCAAAACAATAAACACTTTTGTTCGCCATTTTCGGAAAACCGAGAAGGAAGTAAACAAAGGTTCCAGTCAGGACCTACATTCGCGAAGCTTTTCCATCGTATACATGCAAATTCGCGCTTTGCGGATACTCGGAATGCATTGTCGCTGTCCCGAGGCAAATGCACATATCCAAACGGTAATTGAAAACAGAAAGCAAATCACAGGTTTGGACATAACGAGCGATTCCTTCCTGGAAGTCTGGGTCGTTGAGGTCAGCAGGACTCGCTGGCCACCGCACTTAGCTCACTATCGCGACACCTTAGATCTCACCTACTGGTCTAGCTCGGCCTGCTAGCCTGCCCTCCAACGGTACTACGAGGTCCCAGTGATTTTCGCATAATTTAACGAGTTATAAGCGCACTTGGAGTTACGGTGCAGAGCAACTGACACTGATGCAGTCTGTATTGGTGCCCGATGGCGAAACAAAGTAAATTGAGATTTGCTCTGGGGTCCGCGCTCGGGCTGAGTACCCATACATTTGTACAGCTTGCGGCCGCAATTTTGTACGTGTATCCTATTTGCGGAGATTTAGCACAGTCCAGATACATAAGCTGTATGCCGACTTTCGTGTGAGAATTTATAAAATCAATATACAACATACATCATGTACTTTCGCTGCCTGTACGTCTATTCCATAAATTTGTTATTGCTACCGTACAATGTAATAATCGTACTTAACTACAATTTACTCGTAGAAATTGGATTCCAAGTTTTTCGTGAAGACTTGCGGCACCTAAAATCTTAGAAATAGCTTTATGCCTATTAAAGGTGTTCAATTATGTTAAAGCTTCTCCTTTTTCTTCCGTTCATTAATAACACCCCGAAGATAACAAGAGCCAACCAGTTTCTGATTTAACCACAATCAGTGCAGTGTTAAAACCTGAAGAACCTTGCTATCACTAAATATAAGGTGTAAAAAATTAGCTAAGAATATTTTAAGGGGTGAACCAGTACGTGAAACTGAATAACTTTCCCCAAGGAACATAGGTCGAAATATGAAAAAATAATTTGACCCTCCCATACTTAGTGTGTTACCCGGCCGGGATAATTTGTATGGGAGGGCCAATTTTTTTTTCATATTTCGACCTATGTTCCTTGGGGAAAGTTGTTCAGTTTCACGTACTGGTTCACCCCTTAAAATATTCTTAGCTAATTTTTTTACACCATGTATATGTGTTTTCTTTCTTTTTTTCTTTACTCATTTATGTTTCTTCTCTCTGCCGGTATCGTTATGGAATCAAAGTTTACAGGAATTATGCGAAGGTACTTTGGCGACCTTAAGGATTAAATACGTACCATTAGATACGTTTATCATATGTCTACAAATAATTTTCTAATTTAAATCGTCTGACAAAAAATAAGAACGCTATAAGACAGGTGTGCTGAAACTCTAATAGAGATTTATTGGCTGTCTATTAATGTAACAAGTTAATTACATGTTATATCAGCTGTTGTGACGATGCATATAATTGTTCTTATGAGTCACACCTAATTATCTGATAAATTAAACCTTCGGCTAGTATGACTGAGTGGATAATTAAAGAGTGGATAATTAAAGCAGGTCTAACAGACGGTAAGTGAAAGTAAGTTTCACACATGTCCCGTTTGGCAGCTGCGGACATGCGGTGATTACTGCAACATGTCGAATGTTCCGGCTAGATTGCGAGAGCCGACAAGTGATTCAATTAGTGCTGTACTGAATTCAGTCTTTTTAATGTAGACACTCACGTGAATCAAAAATTACTGCATTTACAACTGAGACACTATCTTCAGCAGATAATCTTAGTTTCAAAATTACGATTGTTTTTCGGAATTCCTTTAAAAACCAAATAATTTCGTGCGATCATAAAAACATATTCTAGACATAAAAATATTTGCGACATGCATAAAAAACGAGCATCTTGTTCAAACTTAAAAGACGCTAGAATGTTTTCAGATACCCTTAGCAGAAGGCTCACTGGGCTTGCAATTACAACAATTAAAAACATCTTTTTATTCACACTTAAGGCGAGTGCTGCCGTGAAAGTCTCGCCTTTTTACGAAAAAACCTATCTCTTAATGAAAATAATACATCAGAATGTCATTTGCCAAAGTTTTTGGTGTCATCTTAAACCAAAATTAGATCCTACAAATTCTGTAAAATATTCGCGGTATTTTGAGTTATAACAATTAGTATCAAAAGTGGCCGTTTTTGGCACTTTCATCCATAACTTTGATTACAGCTATTAGCTGTAATCAAAGTTATGGATGGATCTATAGCGTTAGCAGGTTTCGATTTTACTTTAAGATAATTGCAAAAACTTGGACAGAGGACATTCTGATGCATTGATTGTTTGCATTAAAAGATAAGATTTTTTTCGTAGAGTGGCGCTAGTTTCGCGGCATCAAGAGCTTCAGCTTTGTGTGGCTTTGTTATAATTGTGCTCATTAACTATGCCTTTGACCAATACGGTAAAACAAGTAACAACACCTTTTCTTTGTCAAGGGAATGTTTTGAACTTGAGAGTGCTCGACTCGAGCCTTACAAATGTTAAAAGCCCCATCATACAATCTTAAATAGGTACCTACATCTTTTGTCTGCATCTTCTATTCATACCTTTAGTTTCGTAAGATTCATTTAAAAGCCCATGTTCAGAACAAACGTTTAAATAAATGTCGAGTGTCGGAGTCAAAGACACTTGACTATTTGTCATAATCATGAGTGGTGTGAGTGGTTTTGGTCATCCAAATTACTGTTGTTAGTGAAAGTAACAAGACAGAAAGTGGTATTGACTGGTCTTGGCAGTACAAGTATTGTAGATACACTAGAAGATAGAGAAGTTGACATGTCTACAACATAGATTATAGTATGTAGTATGTAAAATGTGAACATTTATAATCAAGTAATTATTTTATCAATTGGGCTCCCCAGTCCCCATCTAGGGAAACTAAATTCATGTATTCGCTTGCCTTTCCAATCATTTCGTGATGGTAAGCTTTTAATCATTTAAAATATTATTCGCGGTCTCAAACACGTGTTCTGTATTACGGCTGACCCTTAAAGTGCGTTTATGTACGCAGGCCACTGCTACCGTACCGTTAGCGCACTAAACTTGTACATTACGGCCACAAGGACCACATATATCACATAAATAAGCTCGTACACAAGCTCCCAGTCACTCGGTCATCCGGTCATGTCAAGGGTCACCTTATTTTATGACGGACCCTTTGCGGATGCTAACCGCATCTGAATGTTAGTGTCGCTGCTGCCATTATAGATCGACAAATATATTTGTCGTCCTAAATTTCTCATATTTCTAAACTACTACATATTTATAAACCAGAAGCCTACTATAGTATCAGGCTAACACGCGTCATTTTAAATTAGCTCTTATTTGCGCACCAAGTGTTTATTAATTAGGGTCTTGGATTCGCTTAAATAGGTATTGGACGTTGCCAAGAAGGAAAGTGTAGGTAAGTATAATTTAGAGAAAGTACTTATTCGAAATATTGAAAATAGCACATTTGAATACAATATATTTGAACACATAGAAAAAGTTCAACAGAATTCTAATGATTTTTTAGTTTTTTACTTGTAGGAAAAAAAATGTTCGGTTTCATAGAGTGGTTTATCCCTTGAAGTGCAAGTTAAGTGCCTTGAATCTTGTAACTGGCTCAATCGGTCGTAGGTCAGCGCATTTGTTGGTTTCACGGGCGATCTATACCCCCTGCGCGCGCGTAGCGCATGCAGCAGCAACAGCCGCAGACCGCGCTACCGTTAGCGCATGCGTAATGCCGCAGGCTGCTCCACTGACGTAATGACATGCGTTTGCGCGTTATGGCTGCGGCTAGGGCTGGTATTGTTCCGATTCTAACGTACACACTTCAGGTACTTTCAAGGCACTCTTGTCGTTACTTTTCTGAGTTTCCTTTTCCGAATGTCCTAAAATTTGGTTGGGAAGTTTGTAAAGGTTGTTGTGGTCCGAATAGGTTGACTTGCCAACTAGATAACATAACGCACACGTTAACTTACAAAAAACTTTTTACGAACTAATTAAAAAATAAACAGTTAATCATAGTAATACGCAGTAAATAAAAGTACATAGAAATAAATACCATAATTTATTAATTCTTAAACCTCAAACAACTGCCGATTTATACGATTGCCTGGCAACCCTAATCAACTCTAGTGGGTAGTTCTACATAAATGTCCCACGTGTAGTGAATAGATAGTGCCTCACATGGGAACATGGGACATATGCTCGAACAAAACCACGGTAAATCCCTCTTTTACTCATGATAATTTTATTACGGTGCCTGTTTAGTGGTTTGTTTTACAGTAAAACATTGTTTTGTATAATAAATAATATTAATAGCAGAAGTTAACAGAACTTTAAGTAAGTACCACATGTCATATTTAATTATATACTTAATTGTTTCCACCAAAGCTTCTAAATGTACAATCCCTAACTCTTCCAACCCAAATTTCACAAACTCTACATCTCAGGCAAAATGTATGGCCTAACCGTTTCGGTAGATATTTCGGAAATAATTCGCATGATTTGTAATTTTAGAAACTAGATATTTGCATAAGTAACACAAAATGCGTTCATTGATCCTTCTACCGTCGTAGAGAATCGGCGAAACCAACTACTTCGACTGCGATGCAGTTTATGAAATTTGGGTTACTAGAGTTCAGAAGCTTATGGCTCTACTTGATAACCTTTTTCACTTTTCCACATGCTCTTGTCTTGGCGACATTTTAGGTACATGAAAATCTACGTATTCCCATATGATCAGTAAGTTGCCATCATTCAAAGTGTGGAAATAAAAATCTTTAGCATACATTCAACATGCAATTTACTGAAAAGTCAACACAGACCATACATCAAATTAAGGTTTGCGCCAATCATTACATGTTTGACACGCAGATTACTGCGTTTACCGTCTTGTACGTTTGTTACTGTCTGTTCTGTCTAGGAAAATGAATTTCCGTGTTTCTGCTCTTTGACTGACAAGGCGATCCATCATACAAGCAATATCGTAATCTTTTACATTTGTAAAAGTTCATCTGGCCATTCGCCGACTCGGCGTCCCACACTATATAACGTTTTGCGTAAATAAAAACCAGTGCTTTTTTATTCTGCTACTCTGACTTACCTAAACTAAAATAAAACCTGTCTTTCTCTTACTTTACCTTGTAGTTACAAATTTTTACCGACTGAATCGCACTCAAAAACTAGAAATTTATTGAATCTTCCGAGGATTTTGTAGACTTTTGTTCAACACAAAAGCTGACCAATTTGAGCCGAACTTTAAATTTTTACTCCTTTACAACAGCGGTATTTGTTCAGTCCTATAATTTTCGAAAATAGCCGGGGGTCATAATCATAATCCAACATAATACCGTCGTCTGTTCGTCCGTTGTGTACCTTCAGGCTGTTGGACCCTTAATGCTCTTCGCGTTTGAATACTTCCTAGAATTTACTTTGAGAAATAATTTTTGCTAGTCTAATAATCCTTACGATTCTAGTTTCCTATGGACTGGGCATTTCTACAGACACGCTGTTTTTTTTGTCCTGGTCCAAAAATCATGTTAAAGTCCTATTTAAAAATCTCAAAAAAAATTGATACAAGCCCTAATGTATATTCTTTTCGGAGAGCATACTATCATAACTGTGTTATTAATAGTTCATCCTAAAAAAAATACAGAAGTGAAAAAAATTGCCAAATTTCCCTGTTTTGGACCTGTCCCCTTGCCGGAATTGAATGTAAATTGGTTCATAAAATGAAAATTTCTGGAATATACTATAAAATTTCTGTATTCACATGTCTATAGATGTATATCAAAGATATATTTATCACTAAAATAACGGTAAAGTATAATTATTTTACTTTTTTAACACTTTAAATATTTGTCCCAAGCCTACGACTTAATCGGGTAAAACTTACAAAATTTTGAGCACATATCTAAATATTCGCGATATGCTCATCACTATTCGGTTCACGTAAAGTGTAAGTTACGCCCGAGCAGGCGAGTGCAGTGAACGTGTGACATGATGCCGGATTTTACCATTTTCAAAGGTAAGAAATTCCGCGTCGTCTTTGGTGCAGGGTAATTTCTCAAATCCGGATCATGAATATTTTAAAAACTATAAAGGTTGCAAGTTTGTTTCTTTGTGTGATTATAACTTGACAGGATATCAGTAGATAAGAAATGTTTGATTTGCTTTAAGTAGTAGAATGCGCGATTTTTTTTAAAGAAACCAACTTTTTCTCAACTCCGAGACCCATAACTCCGTGTGCAAATGCTCACGGAGTTGAGAAATTGGCTCACGGAGTTGAGGTATTTTAGAAAGCTGTTGTATTTACTATACATTTATTTAATATACTTATAAATTTGCTACACTTTTTAGGTGACAAATAGTAAAGAAGAAAGACAAGAGGAATGAAAGTTGTTAAATCGTATAAGACGAGCTAAAATCAAGAGTGTATGAAAGAGTTTATGTATGAAAAGGAAAAAAAGAAAGAAAGAGAAAAATGGGCAAGGAGAGTAGCAAAAGAAAAAGCTAAACCAAGGCATGAAAGATTTGCTCGCAAGCGGGAAGCTTTAAGAAAATAATATAGAGAACGTGTGATTTGATTATGATAAATAAAGACATTATATAAGAAGATAGTTCTTGTTCTTCCTCGGATGGAAGAAGATAGTTAATAAATAAAAAGTGAAATGGATGCTAGGAAGGAATCACTTGACTGTGATTTAATGTAGTTTTTACTAAAAACTTTGAAGCAGGAAAATATTATGAAAACTAAAATTTTTGCTTTTAAGTGTAAATTATACAAATAGTGATTTTGTAATTTGTTCACAAACGTTTTGTTTTGTTGGTAATTTTAAAGCACATTTGTACTGTACAAAGAAATCTCTTGTCTGTTGGTGATTTGGTTTAGTAATCGAATAATTACATAATCAATAACGAAACAAAACAATTGCTTATTTTCTTATTTCTTTGCTTTTTCTTTAAATTTTTCTCCTTTTTGTGTCCATTCCTTTACATTTGAATTGAAAAAAATTAAAAATTCTCCACTCTGTGACTGAATTTTTCAACTCCTTGAACACTCGAAATTTAAATTCGATTATTTCAGAATTTACAAGTGCAAATAATGACATATTAGAATCATTATGTTTGTTTATTTTTTCAGATTTTTTTATAGCAAATAACTCAATAAAAAGCTTAAAATAGAAAAGAACTCTCAACTCAGTGACCATATTTCTCAACTCCGTGAACAGTAAAAATTAAAATTCGATTATTTCAGAAACCACAAGTGCAAGTGATGGCAAATGAGCATCATTAAATTTGTAATTTTTTTTTCGAATTTTTGAGTATAATAAAGTTAATAAAAAGCTTAAAATAAAAATGCTCACGGAGTTGAGAAAATTTCACCCCTCCTGTAGAAGTGCTCGACTAACTTTAGCTTGATGTACTTTCCCTTAAGACATGTTAAGTAATAATAAATAAATATCCTGAACAATTAACACAACGCCATCAGCTAGCCCCAAACAAAGCAAAGCTAGTATTTTGAGAACTTGGTAGCTGATATTGATATCAGCATCTACTTTTTATAAATAGATACATATTATGCATAGAAAACACCCAGACTAAACACAAATGTTTAAGTATTCGTGTCTTGTGGGGATAGAACCGACGACCCTCGGCGTAGCAGGCAGGGGAACAATCCGCTACGCCATCGGGCCAGTCAAGTACACGTATAAGTAGGTACATAAGTTAAGTTTTTTGTAAAGTTTAGTTTTAAAATCGATTTGTTTTCCAAGTAAAAGAGCAAGAGCTGTTATAATATAGCTGCATTGTCATGGTATTTATTTTTTGTTTAACCGTTTATCGACATAGCTCTACTCTGTTTTAATAGTGTTATTATCCTTTTGAGATTACGAACAGGGATCCCAATATAAGATAATATACAAAATGATATATTAATATCTAGACACGCGTTGATGTCATTTGTATAAAAATAATTCTTCGTACCTACTGCGTATTCTTTTTAAAGACATCAGCGAGGTCTTATTTCTGTAATATCTGAGCAAGAACGTATCTATACGTTCTTCCGTTCTTCCTCGATTATTTCTTATCAATGCGTCTGAACGAAATCGTCGTGGACAGTGGTGTTCCTTTGTCCGTAAACGACACAGATAAAGCGACAACTGTACCAATTTGTCCGATTTAGCATAGAGAATCGTACGTCATGGAAACAATGAAAATAAAACTGGCCAAGTGCGAGTCAGACTCGCGCACGAATGGCTCCGTACCATTATCTATAAATATGGCCAAAAATCACGTTTTGGTATGGGAACAACTTTAAATATTTATTTCATAGTTTTCAAGCGGCATCAGAAGTACGATAGCAAAAGTTCAAGTCTCTAATTTATCAGACAGAGGACCGGACACTCATACAGCCTGGTGACAGACAGACGGGCGGACGGACGGACAGACAGACAGCTGACTTTCAGTAATAGGGCTCCGAGATTACCTCTTGTGCACGGAACCCTACAAACAGATGGCCGATAGCGGTAAATGCGCTAAATGTGCTAATATTGTGAACTGGCTATTGTTCTTCGGTGCAGTTAATTTGGCCGCGATGAGGAGATAAGCTCTGCAGATGGTCTGCGTTCCTAGTAATCCGATCTGTGACAAAGATACCGTTGTGTTGCCGGATATGTCGATATTCGCGGGAATATCCTGGATTAAAATTGTTGACTCTTCTTGAAGATTATATTCTTGGAATGCTGGTTTGATCTCAGATAGTTCATTCTAACTTGGATAGCTTATAAACAGAGTCGGGAAAAAAAATCGGGAATAAATCATCCGTAAAAATATAAAAACGACTAAGAGACATAATAAAACTATTTATTTAAACGAATACATAAGTATCTGAATATTTTATTTGCTGAATAATTTATGCGCGAATATTTTTATAACTCTGCTTATAAACTTGTGGCACATTCCATGGCACGCCTAGAGTTATTTTCTTTTTATTTTTTTTATTAATGATGGGTTTGCTCTTGACTCTAGTCTAGGTCATAGACATAGACATAGACATTATTTATTAATAATATTCATTATAGGTCAAAAGGTATGAGTACATTTATCATTAAAAATAAAATATAATGAAAATAACAATAGTATTACGTACTACGTACTTAGTATGTAGGTACTTATTGAAAATACTAGTTGCTTAGTTAGTTAGTTCTATTAATTACAACAAATTGTAGTCATACTATATTAGATCAGTCTATAAAATTATTTTCGAATTAGCAAATTCATTCCATCAATAGAAGGCTTGATTTACTAGCCAGAGACATAGGACAGAGACAGAGTCTAAGATGGAGCGAGCTCACCCAGAAGAAGCCTGTTCACTCTTACTTTGAAGAGATTAGGGTTGTATGCGTTTGGAAACACAGACGCAGGTAGTGAGTTCCACTCTTTAGCAGTGCGCATTATAAATGATGACTGGAAGCGCTAAGTCCGAATGGTGGAATGGCAACCAGGTACGGATGGTATCCGGCGGTGCGTCTGGATGTCCGATGGTAGAAGGGAGCTGGTGGAACAAGGTCGTGAAGCTCTTGAGCACACTCTCCGAAGTACAATCTATAAAAAACCGACAAGCAGGCAACCTTGCGGCGATGTGCCAGGCTATGTAGCTTGGTGTCCACCAGTTTGATGTCGCCTATGAGCCTCTTGGCCCTGCGTTCCACCGAGTCAAGAGCGGCAAGTTGGTATTTGGCTGAGCCATCCCAAAGGTGACTGCAATACTCCATGCAGGATCGGACTGTGCTTTGTAAAGAGTTAAAAGCTGTGCAGGCGTAAAGTATCGTTATGTTTTTATCGTCAGCCTGCCCTTAGGGTCTATACAGGTGAAGCGGCCGCGCAGCAGCGACCCGGCAGCAAATTTTGGCGGCCGCGACCGGGCCGCAGAACGATTTATGTGGAGCGCCCGCGCCGCCGTCCGCCGCACGCGCGTTCTCCACAGTTTCGGGACAAGTTCAGGACAAATGTGGGACTACATATGAGATGTTAGATAAATAAAATACATGTATTTTGCTATTGATAATTTGTTTGTTTTTATTGTTTATACAAATTACGACCGATTTTGATACCATTTTAAACATTTTGTTGTAATTTTCTAAGTTAATTAGGTAGGTATATTATAAATATTATAATAAAAGGATTTCGTTAATCTAAAATAAAATTCCACTTCAAACAAATAAATTACAAGTAAATTAATACTTTATGTAGGTATGTATGTACAGATGTAGGTACTATACTTTCATTCATTCTCTCTTCGATTAAACTAATGAAGAGTTCGGTATCGAACATATTGTCACACTATTCCGCGCAGCGACGCGTCCGCTCCACATGAACCGTTCTACTGAGTGCATAGAAACTTGCAATGGCGGCGAGGCGCGGCGACCGAGTCGACAGTCGGCAGCGCGCGCGCGTCGCCGCACATGAATCGTTGCATACAGTTTCATAGAAAACTGGCGAAAAGCGGCTGAGTCGAGGTTGCGCGGTCGCTCTACCTGTATCGAGCCTTAGGTATATACCAATTCACTTGAGCGACCAATTCACTTCTTTCAGACGCGCAAGGCGCAGCGTATGTCCATACTACGCATTGTTTTAGCTGAATTAATTTTTAATAGCCAAAATTATACACACAGGATTTGCCATTAGTGGGAAAGGGACGTTTCGGATTAGGGATTTATATATAGGCGAGATATATGTATGATATAGAAACAGAATCATCAGCGTACCTACATGTTCTGCAGTAATGCAGGTTTGCGTGAGGTCACTCCAAACGTGCTCTGCTGGCACTGATACAGCATCTATTGAACTTAATAGCTCTCGTGCTCTATGTCACTTTCCTTTCGTTTTGTGCCCCGATTCCAATTGACAAAGAGCATTGTCTGTGAGGTGTAGCGAAAGCTCGAAAACTAAGCAAGTTTCCTGGTAAACCTGTTTCTGGTAGTCTATAGTCTCGCAAAATAATTTAAATCGCTGAATAAAAAATATTAAGTCATAAAGCCTTACCGAAGCCCAAAGGGTAGGCAAGCGGAGGTTGTGAGTTTTATTCGTAGGAAAAGAAAATTTTGCCTTAAGTGGCTATTATTTTAGTGTCTTCAGCATAGATACTATAAACTAAAGGGAGATGTGAAAAGGGGGCGTGGCCGGTGCGACACTAGTTGGTGCAGAATGATCATACTTTGCTTCCGGGGGTGATTATTGTGCTCAGTCGCAGTTCAGTCGCGATCGACGTTTTTAGTGAAATGCCGTGTTGTTCAGTGGTAATTTGCAAAAATCGAAGCAATAAGTGCAACTTCAAGTCTCATGGAGTCACATTCCATCGGTTAATAGTCATTATTATTGATTTAACATCAAAAATAAACAAAATCAATTTTGTAGTAATATTTTTCTAAGATTCACCACGAACCATAGCGATAGTCCCAGTTCTATAAGCAAACGGTGTACAATGCTTACTCTGCTCAGAAGATTGTTTAAAGGTCTCGTTTCCGTAACGCAATGGACAGTGAACACATCAAAGTTTAATAAATAATGCAAGTTGTATAGTACCGCCGCTCCTCGCAGTCGTGAGTTAGTGTTTGTAGTCCGATTGTGTAAAGTATCGATAGATTTGATTTATTTTGCAAAAGTATTCATCGTGATTTTATTAGGATATAGAAGTCAATAAATATTAAAATTGAAATAGAAACATTGCAATGTTTACAAAAAAGTTATAATTACAATTATATGGCTAAATCAATATCATAATCTATTGGGTATATTTTTTATTTATTTAATTATTTAAATCCATGTGTGGCACGATTAATAAATAGCATTGAAAGTAATAATAATGCGACCATGACTCGTCCGGTGATTAATACAATTTTTTTCTTAGCTGTTGCATAGTAAATTAATTCAATTTACTTATTTGATTTTTTGTCACAGAAGTAGGTAAAATTCATGGCCTACTTCCTATTTTCTTTTGTCTCGTGTGCGAAAGAGACAGAAATATCTGTTGTCAATAACCGGTTTGTTTTTTTATTTAATTACGTAGGTACGGTGCGCAGCGCACAGGAAAATGACTCACCTATCTACACTCAGCCACGTGGTATTTAAAGTTGTTAAAAAAAACTGTAGTAAAGTAAAGGATATTATAAATTATCGGATTATATGTAAGATAAATCGCCATGGATATAATTTCAAATATAAAGTTAAATTTCAAAAGACGAAGCAGGTAGAATTATCTACTGTCATTTTATTTTATTCAAGCGGAGCCAATTTTGGCTATATTTATTTGTTTAATTTGAATTTTTGGTAATCGTTTGCCACTATAGACAGCCATTTTACGCATACGATTTACATGACCTTTATAGGCAACATTTAATTTTTAGGTTCCCACGAGATCCTACAACAAAAAAGGAGTGGATTAATGCCACAAATAGAGGACCTAATTGGTGTCCACCCGAAAACAGTACCATATGCTCATCACATTTTGAGGAAAATGTTTTAAACCTTTCACAAAGATTCGGAAATTGTTCGATTGGGCTGTTCCAACATTGAAACTACGAATTGTATACGTCAACGTGACATGTCCAGACTCTGAAAAATCAAATAGATCTTCTAGTAATCTTCCAAACAGTCCGGTAAATGGAAACAGTACGACTGCTTATGAGGTAGGTACAATGTAAATAGTATGTTATAGTGTTAAATTTAGAAAACAAATGTTATTAAAGTTTTATTTGATTATTGAATAGTTACTTATAGAACAAATAGTATTTGTAATTATATGCACATAAATGTTAAGTTTGATTACAATTATTTGTAAAGTTTTGTTTGATTATTGAATTATAGTTATAGAACAAATAGTATTTGTTAAATATGTACATATTATGTTAATTTTCATTAAAAAAAAATTTAAAGTTTGTTTCATTATTGAAGGTTTAAGGAACTTATTTGTATGTACATATTTGCTAAGAAGATAAATCGAAAATCACTAGTAAATGATTCTCAAGAATAAGAGTATTTTATTTTTACTTTTACTTATTAACTTCCACTTGTTCAGGAATTTATAAACATAAAATAAAATAGGAAATAATATTTTCAACCTTTATTTACTCCTAAAGTATATCACTGACGACATTTTATCGAAGAGTATTTTCTGTTTGTATTTTTATGCACTACCGATTGACATATGTTTCATCTCCTAACGCAAAAATTACGTAGTTTAATTTTCCTCTCCATACTACAATGTCCCGCCATGCTCTATTAGATATCGACAATGAGTTATCGACGCTGTCAATCACTAGCGTAAAATTCAAATTGTTGAGTGTGTGCGTGTGCCTCGCTCGCGTCTTTTGATTGGTCTAGTTTTGTGAATGTACGAGTGTAAACTCGCGTTCGTATTTCTATGCTCATCCCGACATCGGGACTCGAACAAATTTCACTCGGTAACAAATCTCCCTTTAGTTTATAGTATCTATGGTCTTCAGTAATCATCAAGTACATTCATACCCGATTGATAAGATAACTTTCAAATGTCTCCTTGTATGTAGCTTTGCAACACGACGAACACAAACAAACGACGGACAACCGTTAGATAATTGAACCTGCGCACACGCACGTACCACGCAGCATGTTAATTGATTAAAGACTCGATATTAGGGACTTCGACTTGAACTCCGATTGTATTATTTGCAGGCCATTGTGATTCCAGCAGCGAGACACAATACAACTGCCATTCAATTGCCATAAAAGTACCAAAATCATGGAACCGAGACCATCGAAAGAAAAACTGAAACCGTAAACATAACAAATGATTTTTGATACATACTGTACGATGAAAAGTGTTGCTATTGCCTATATTTTTCCTACAGTTAGTTATATTTGGTTGCAAGCGGTTTAAGTTAGGTTATACATACAGTACAGGGTGTAAGAGACAGCCCTCCGAATACTGATAGGGTGCATTCAGACCATGTGACTGAACAACTTTCTATAAAAATATATTTCAGGAAACGTCAAAAAATTTTAGACTTCCCATAGTAAATGCAGTCAGCTGATCGTGATTTTGTATGGGAGGTCAAATATTTTTGTCGTTTCCTGACAAATGTTCCTTGGGGTAAGTTATTCAGTTTCATGGTCTGCGTGCACCTTATCGGTATACGGAGGGCTGTCCCTTACACCCCGTATAGCTTGCAACTACATCGTAGACCTACGTAGTTTATTTTCGAGTTTAGGTTGTCGTGTCATAGCAACCTTAGGCGCCTTATTAATTTTAATATTTATGACTAGTTTGAGCACTTTAACGTTTTACTAAATAATTGATAGCAATAACTAATTCCTGTAGCACACACTTTATACTTACTACACTTAAAATAGCATAAATGTTCCTAATTATTCTCAGGACCTCTGTCGTAAATACCTACAACAGATTGAGCATCTAATTTAACGTTAAATCATCTCAAAGATTTACAGTCTACACTTAGCCTACATATTGGCCGTATGTATGATTGCCACCAACTGGTATGGTTAAAGTTTATTGCATAATGCTGCAATAAAATGCAAGGTGAGGTTCAATGGGCAGATTCTTCAGTTGTTATAAATTACAAGTATTATTGGAATAACTATTTCTATGAATTCTCATTCTCGTTGGAAGAGTTATGGTAGCTGGGCGTGTATGATAGTGATGGATTGTAAGATAAAAAAATATGGGCCGTTATTCGATTTTGTACTTGTTGGTTGCAAATTAACTACATGATACATATGAAAATTTAAGGTATAAATCCACAAACTGTAAAAATAATAATAAAAATGATATTTCTTCTGGTAAATATGTCGACAACAAAAAAAATACATGCTTTGACAAGCGTAAAAGCTACTTTTTACCCACAGATAATTTCTCCTATAAATCTGTTTCACATCGATAACGAGATAAAAAAATCGTATCGTGCGCTTCGCCTCGTTTCTGATAGAAGTTTCGTATCGGAATTTCCCGCTCCGTTACCTAAGGTTACGGCTTGGTTACGGGCTTACGATTACGGGAAGAGTGTGAAATATTGGCGCCGCCGCAACCGTAGCGGTAACAAAGTCATTGTTTGCACACAATAGGGCTGCCACCTTTGTTTCACATATCTAAACATGCTTATCAGTTTAAATTTTTTTGTATTCCTTACTGTAGGAGATTTTAAGTTTAGCGTCAAATCGTACGTACCTAGGGTATTATGTGTACTGCACCTTATTAACGTTCAAATCAATAATTTAGTTGAAATTCCTCTTTTTGTAGTCTGTATTCACTCTTTTCTATTCCATTTAGTTAAGTTTAAAGCTGTATAGAACTAATGGTATGATAAGTAAATAGCTAGATGACAACCTAAGTAGTAAGTATACAGGGTGTAAGATGTAAGGGCCAGCCCTCTGAATACTAATAGTATGTATTCATGAAACGTAATTTTTTATTGTACTTCCCATAGTAAATGCAGTCAGCTGATATTTTGTATGGGAGGTCAATTTTTTGTCGTTTCCTGACATATTATGTTTCTAGGGGAAAGTTGTTCAGTTTCATGTCTGTAGGCACCCTATCGGTGTTCGGAGTGCTGTGCCTTACACCCCGTATATCATATCCATGTAGGTATACTTATTTTAAATGGACTCAAATAACGGCCATGTTGATATTAGTTGACCTCGGCTGTGGCAGCCCTATACCTACCCATCGCATGTTAGTTGTTTTGTGACGTAAAAGGAGCAACGTGCGACAAATGCTTCCATCCCGTTACCAATACCGCGGCGCTTTATCGCAATATAGCCATTATCATTATAATGACTGCCGTTCTCATCCTCAGCGTGTCTAGAGTACTGGTTAGCGACTTGTAATTGTAGATGCCCTATTTCTGATGTACGGTGCAATGTTATAGTTATTGTGAACGGTCGGTTTCGGTGGGATTTACGCGACGTGATACATGATTAATTATCGTACCGCTTTTATAAAAAACTACATTTGACGTGTGATGCCGGCTTAGAATAGCATCACCCCATTTCATTCCCGCGGATGTCGTAAGAGACGACTAAGGGACTCGAGGGCTTTATGTGTGTTACAATTTTAGGCAACAGACTGACTACCTATCACTCACTATGATACACAAACTTTCTGAAACGGCCCTCAAATATTTGTCAGATGTAGCGATAGCGACCGTATTTTACGGCAGTTAACGCTCTGCATACCCCGCAAGGTTTATGATATGTTATGCTAAGTATTAACTGCCCGTGATAGGTATACTCTATCGCAAGTTTATTTTGTTAATTGCTTCTTAAAACCTTCTGATTTTGGGGTTTAGTCACATACAGTGATCCCAAAAATATTGTTTATAAATAATAAATTTTAATTAGGTATTTGGCTTCGACTACTTTACAAATGTCCGTTATATGCGGCCATTTACGCTCTGCCTACCCCGCAAGGTACGTTACAAATGTTTTTGATTAAATTGTCTACCTCCGAATAAAAGTAGAGTGCTTTGATTTGGTAATTAATAGGTATATCTAATAAGTGACACCCTCCGAACTACCTAAGTGTAAATAGAACTATGTACCTACCCACAACTTTTAAAAGTTAATTAAACTACTTATAAAATGAATATGATTTGAAACAGGCAATTAAAATTCAGGTAGGTGTGACGAAAATAAAACTAGCTTTCTTTATTCAAGTCCTCGCGCGTGGCGCAACACTTGTTTTGGATTCGAGAAGAAAGTTTGAAAGTCTATTCTTCTCGCCGTAAATTTTTAAATAAAATATTTAAATTCTTAAATTCTATAAGTAGGTAAACGCATTATTGAATTGGAAACAATGGAAAGTGTAAAAAGTTAGCCTCAAACTGGGACAGTATCTAACATAGGTAGGTATCTGTATGTACATTACAAAAGCATTGTACGCATGTATTCACTTTATTGTGCCATAAACAAATTTACAACAACAGTAAAGGATGGAATAAAACAAGAGGCACAAAGGTGGACTTATCCCAAAAAGTGATCTCTTCTAGTCAACCTTTGAGAGACTCAGAGGATAAATATGAAGGCTTACTCCAAGGCCAGCCAAAAGATTTTTCTTGTGGGCCAAATTTTAAAGTTTCATTTATTAAGCGTTTCATATAAGGTGATGAAACTTTCGTCAAGTAACACATAATATGATAGGAAAAATACTATATCTCGACAATATGCCTCAATCGGGTAACACGACGGGAGATCCAAATATTTTAACTTTTCTACCTATGTTCTATGTCGCATACAACCCTAATCTCTTCAAAGTAAGAGTGAACAGGCTTCTTCTGGGTGAGCTCGCTCCATCTTAGACTCTGTCTCTGTCCTATGACTTAGACTAGAGTCAAGAGCAAACCCATCATTAATAAAAAAATATAAAAAAATTACTACAAATGTATCATAGAGTTTATTGTAAGACTGGATTCTGCAATTTTTCCCTGGAGCTTCGAAAACAAATACCTGACTAGATGGTGGGGACCTGGGGAGCAGGAGCTCTCCCGGAGAAGTTTGTGTGGTTGTTAAACAACCAGCCCAATTGCGCCCTAAAAGAACGGATTGGACCGAATGTTTCAGAGAGATTAAATTCAATATTCAATTCAGATTCTAATTAAAATGAAATTAAACATATTTATGCAGTATAAACAGCATAGCTTAATTTAAGTAGGTACAACACATACTAATCCTCACACTAGGATACCCTGTGTTGTGAGTAATCAGCCTGTTCCTCGGGGATAACAATTTTTAAACTGAAAGTTTGACTTATATTATTTTGAATTTTTGAAAAAATTAAAAATGCGTATGCGTATTATACGTGTGTGTGTTTGCGTTTGTGTGTAATAAAAAAGTCTACATGATCTTCGCTAGCGTTCCGCAGTTACGCATCCGGATAATCAGGCATGGCAATGAGACCATTAGGTAGGCAATGAAATATTCCTACTATTTAAATGATTACAGATATTTATGTAAATGATTAAAATAAAATACAAGGTGAAAAATAATGCTGGAAATATTTTGTGGGCTTAACCAGTCCATTACTTAAAAGTAAATAAATCAGGTAAATAATATTTCAAGGAGTGAAGAAGTTATACCTACCTTAACTTAGTCCATAAAACTGAAAAGCTTTTCACAAGGAACGTCGTAGGCCGAAATACAAAAATAAAAAGAAACCTCTAATGCAAACTGACTCTAGCTTCGACATTATTTTAAAAAGAAAGTGCAAGTTTTTTATATTTGGCTTTGTTTCTCTTGAGGAAAATCGTTCAGTTGTCTGGGCTTATAAACCCCATAAAATATTTTCATTCATTTAACTTCTTAGATATTCCCTAAATAAGATTTTCAGATTCTGTATACCTAAATAAGATCAATATTCAGTATGAAAAACGAAAAAATTTAGTATGAATTATAGTATCAAAAATATTTGCGTGCTTACCGTCATCCGCATCAATTTCAGCAATGGGGGACACGTACGTAATTTTCAAAATTAGTCCAATCACAAATAGTTTTACTCGGAAACTCATTGTGCGTTGTGCTTTTTCAAATGCATTTAAATATTTTTTTAACTTCTACAGAATAGGTTTTTAAAAGACAACTTTTTGTATAGAAATGTTTTCGTGTTATCGATCGCGAACGGTGTACGCTTGCGCGGGAGTGGCGTGGCTAGTGGCCGTTGCGCGCGCGTGCGCTCTCTTGCAGCAGTATCGCAACTAAACTAAACTAGCCGGCAACAATATTACAATACGCACGAGAAATGATCAGTAGAGTGCAGTAGAGGGACCCGGGGCTCAGTATATTTTAGAATGATTCAAAGCATTGAATTTGACTTGTTTGACTTAGTTACACGAGTTATATATCATTAGGTTCTTATTGGATAATTATTTTAAAAACGTTGTCGTACCTATTAACATAATCTTCACTACAATAATACATTAGATACGCTACTGAAAAAAAAACGGTTGAATCATCTTTCAAATGGCAGGAGAAGTGGCCCAGGATAGAGAGCTCGTTTCGGAGGCTAAGATTCATATTGAGTCACTAAGCCAGCGGAGTTAGTTAAATCTTCACCCTCCATTAGGAAATTCATATACCTACCACCTTTTACCTAATCTCCCAACGATTTATGTTGTGAAACTACAAGCTTAAAACTACTAAAAGCTAAGTTGCAAGTCTACACATGATATTCTCCCTGTAAAATCGAATTTTACCTGTAAAATTGTAGTTTGATATTATCGGGCGCTGATCCCTCGTATAGACTAATATTACCTAATTTTTTATTTTCTTATCTAAAGCAAATCTGCTCCGCTCCCATCACTTTTAATAAAATTAAATATATTTAAATTACGGCTAAAGTTAAAGAAACTAAGAAATCAAAAACTAAGCCTAGTGTAGATAACTTTATTTAAGTACTTATTGTGGTTAAAGTAAGCAATAAGGAACTAAGTCTTAAAAAGCTACCTAACTTAAGGCCTAGTCTAGTGTACATAACATAGTCACGTAGTTAGTAGTCAGATTTTCATTCCATTCCACAATATCGAATGCATCTTTTAAATCTTTAACATACGAGTAAAAAAGCAATATGAACTCACAATTGTAACTAACAATCGAAGTTTTCCTTTTACGGAGCACTTTATAGTCAACGCTGAATGCTTGAATCCTATCCTAGTGTTCTTATCAGTATCACACCATAATATGTCGGAGTATATTATACTCTGACCAAAGAAGAATAGTGGTTAGAGGGAGTCGCAAAAAACGGCCATTTATTTCACGTCTGACAAATATTTGAGGGTCTTTAGCTGTTATGTACTTTAGCGGGAGGTTGTACCTTAGGTAGGAGGATACTGCTAATAATTCAAACAATGAATACTGAATGGAATGGTATAGAATATTTTATTGTAAAATAATGCCTAATTATATGTACAAAAATAGGTTCTGAATGAGCTATTTACAAAACGAGTGGTTACTAAGCGAAATCTACACACACACATGAATAATAATGCGCGCACACATATGCAAATTCCGCGGCGCGCGGGAAGGAGTTTCGAGGTCGCGACACCGAGTGTATAAATATAGGCGGCGCCGTCCGCGCTTTCTTTTCGCTCGCCGGTCGCCGTGGAGGAAGGACGTCGGTGCAGCTCCGTCGGTCACGCCGCGCCATGACACGAAGTTGCTCGAAGATGAAGATGATGCTTGCGGATGATGATCTTCGAGTGGAGTGGAGTGCTGATTGTGGATCGCCGTGTTTTGTGATGGTGCTCGCATGCTGTGTGCTGGTGTTCCAAAACAGCTCTTCTCAGAGCTCCATCATAAGTTTCACGTGACACGTCTGTGTTCAGCTGCTCCCATAGTGGACAGCTACAAGTTTCATAATGTGCGTCTTATCTGCCGTTCCCTCATGGAGTGGCAACAAGTTTCAGTGAAACTATTACGTCTTGTAGTGAAATGCTTGTGCTTGTATATAAGTAGCTGTAGATAGGTATGTAGTTGCAGATGCTTGTGCTTGATATGTAAGTAGCTGTAGATGCTTTATAGTGCGCAGTAGGTATGTGCGTAGGTATAGCTAATGAATCGCCGCTTCGCCGCTTGCTTTTAAGCCTGTCTGTAGTTGCTTGATAGATGTGACGTCACACGCGTAGGTTCCCAATTTGCATGTAGAACGCACGACGATAAGCTTGTAGGTAACGTTTGATCGCCTTGCATTTGCGCTTGATTAGGGAGATACTCGCGTATGCAGTTGATGATTGTTGTAGGTGACGTAGGTAGCTACAGGTCCTTCGGAAAATGTGTATCGCCATAGTGACAGATTGTCAGCCCATCGCCAATCCACCGTCCCTAACTACAAACGTTGTCCGGAAACCAGTACAGCAATTAGCAGGCCCTTTGTACTCACAGACATAATATACGCTATCAAGCAAGACCCTCAAGTGCGGAAAAGCCTGTGGGGTTGACAATATCTCAAGCGAACAAATAAAGCAGATTAGATTAGATAGATTAGATTTATTTATTTCACATTATCAAATTCATAATTACAGCACTAAAACTAAATAAAAATGTCAGAGGATAATGTGATCGTCAAAAACATTAAATAGAAAAAATAACAATGTCAACGTTCCACAAAAGTAGATTAAAAGTAGGTACAATAAAATTACAAAAGTAAAATGTCAAAAACATTAAGAGAAATAAAAAATCACAGTGAATATGTCAAATTGTAAAATAAAAATGTCAAACCAGTTTAAATAGTACAAAAATAATAAAGGTACTAAAAGTATAAAAAATTAAATAAAAATATTGATGTCAAAAGAATATGTCAATAATAATAAAATAATTAATAAAAATCTATTTTATTAATTTGAAATATTCACTTACGCTATAGTATTCTTTATCCAATAAAAAATCTTTCAGTCGGCGATAAAACGTTTCGTCATGTTGCTCGTTTTTTATATCTGTGGGTAGGTGCTCGTAATAAGTAGGACCCATTACGCGCGGGTTTTTGGTAGCCAGCTCGGTTCTCCGCCGGACTGTGCACAGTTTCCCTACACTGCGAAGATTACGCCCACCACCCGTTCGACGACTAAAGTTTTCTAAATTGTGCCGAACATATTTTATTGTTTCGTATAAATAAAGTGACGACAAGGTCATGATGCCATGCTTTGCGAATAAAGTTCTGCACGATTCTCGAGGCTTTGTCCCTGCTAATATTCGCAACGCACGCTTTTGGAGTACAAAGACCCGTTCACTGTCACAAGAATGGCCCCACAACAATACCCCATACGACATCACCGAATGGAAATGAGCGAAGTAAACTTGGCGCATAACAGTGCTTGAGACCAGTGGACACAATTTTCGGAGTGCATATGCGGCACCGGTCAGTCTAGAACAAAGTGCACCGATGTGTGACTTCCAGTTGAGGTGTGAGTCTAAGGTGAAACCAAGAAACCTACATTCAGCACTCAGCGGTACAGGAGTGGCTACAGACGGTGGTGATCTTAGTAGGCCTGCGGAGAAGAGCATCAGGTTTGATTTTGTTGAGTTCAATATTAACCCATTTGATGTAAACCACTCGAGTAATTGTTCGTGGGTCTTATTTACTTTTGTGCTGAGCTGGTCGTATGTGCGTGCGCTTACTACAACTGTGGTATCATCGGCAAATAATACAGCAAGACCTTCAGATATGGAATGCGCTAAGTCGTTTATAAAAGTCAGAAACAACGTATTTCCTAATGCCGAACCTTGAGGAATCCCAATCGTGAGGTTACCAGCTTGTGATCTGATTTTGCGACCATCAGAAATCACCTGTACGGTCTGCTTTCTGCCCGATAAAAACGAGTGCAATAGTTGGTGAGCGTTGTTTTTGATGCCGTATAATTTTAACTTTTCTAATAGTAGATCTCCCTGAACAACATCAAATGCTTTAGTGAGGTCACAGAATATCCCAGCAGTTTTATATTTATCGTCAATACTCGTGATGATTGAGTCTATAACTTGATGAGCGGCTGAGCTTGTTGACCTTTTTTTCCTATAAGCGTACTGCTTATCGGATAACAAGTCATTTTGCTCTAGATGTTGCATTATGCTCTGAGAAATTATAGACTCAATCAATTTCGAGATACTGGGTACTATTGTGATAGGTCTATGGCTATCAACCTTTGATTTGTCGCCTTTACCTTTAAAAACTGGACACACCCTGGTACATTTAAGAACGTCGGGGTAGGTTCCCTTTATGAACATTTCATTAATCAGCCCTACCAATACGTCGACTATGGCTGGCCACACTGACAGCAAAATGTTTATTGAAATGTCATAGATATCCAGAGTGTTCCCAGTATGAAGCATTTCTTTTATAATCTTAGTTAACATACTATTGGTAATAATTGGCAGGTGGAATTCGGGAGCACTTAATGGGTTAACATATCTATCTAAGAACGCAATTGCCTTTTGCCTATCGGGACACAACGGGAGGTTTTTTGTTGTGTTTATGAAATGTTCATTAAACATATCGCCAATTTTATTGCGTTCTACGTTTCTGCCGTTTTCTATCAAGCAAGTGTTTTGGGAATTGGTTTTCCCTGAAATTTCGCTATTTACAACGTTCCAGACTTCCTTAGATGGATTTTTAGTATTTTGCAATTTGTTGCTTATATATTCTCGTTTATCACGTAGGCTTACCGATTTAATTAACTCTGAGTAGTGCTCAACACATTGGCTAATGATTTCATTGTCAGGATACTGACGTTTAATGAGACAAAAGTTTTCGAACTTGTTTATATATTCCGCTACTTCTGTACTTAGCCAAGGCGTCCTACTTTTCTTTTTTATTAATACTTTCTTAATTGGGAAATGGATGTCAATGAAATGTTTTAATACGGTAATTAATTTAGTAAATTTGTCGTTAAGAGAGATGTCAATTTGTATAAAATTCCATTCATAGTTAGCAATGTCAATATAAAAATTATGTATTGAGTTCTCGGTAAACATTCACCTATAGCACCTAGGACCTGTGGCTGTATCATGGCTACTGGAAATGTTCAACAGCTGTCTTTGTTCTGCTTATATACCGCGGCACTGGAGGAAGTCTAAGGTAATCGCGCTACTCAAACCTGGGAAGTTAGCCGATGATCCCAAAAGCTACCGTCCAATATCTTTGCTGTGTCATACGTACAAGCTTTTCGAAAGAATGCTTCTAAACCGCCTTGTCGGTATTGCTGACCCTAAGCTCATTCCCGAACAGGCCGGATTCCGGCCGGGGAAATCCTGTTGCAATCAGACTCTAAACCTCACACAACACCTTGAGGACGGGTTTGAGCTGGGTCAAGTGACAGGCGTCGTATTTGTCGACTTGTCGGCTGCGTATGACACAGTAAATATTAAACGGTTGTTATGGAAGGTAACTGAAATGACTGGCGATCTTACTTTCACGAAGATACTCAGCGAGCTACTTCGAAACCGCCGCTTTCAAGTTCACCTTCTCGACGACAAAAGCCGATGGCAATCCCAAAAGAACGGTCTACCTCAGGGAAGCGTGCTGGCACCCATCTTATTTAACATTTACACTAATGACCAGCCTAGACCATCCAACACATCCAGTTTTCTCTATGCTGATGATCTGGCACTTGCGACCCAAGCTGCGTCGTTTGAAGAAGTAGAGTGCAGCCTTACTTTAGCGCTCAAAACGCTTAGCAGCTACTACGACCAAAACTACCTGAGACCCAACCCATCAAAAACTCAAACTTGCGTCTTCCACCTACGCAATCGCGAGGCTAGGCGAACCTTGGATATATCCTGGAAAAACGTGCCCATTGCTCATTGCTCTCATCCAAAATACCTTGGTATCACATTGGATAGAGCACTTACTTATAGACAGCATTGCAGCAACACCCAGCAGAAAGTGGCCTCGCGCAACAATCTTCTACGCCGCCTCACATCCACAAATTGGGGAGCATCGCCCCAAGTCCTAAGGACTACTGGAATGGCCTTATCTTTTTCTGCTGGCGAATACGCTAGCCCAGTTTGGAGCCGTTCCGCGCATACTCGGCTGGTGGATGCAGCATTAAACGACACATGCCGGATAATTACAGGATGTCTGAAACCAACTCCTGTTGGAATGCTGTATCCTCTGGCTGGTATTGCTCCTCCAGGTGTCCGCAGGGAAGTGGCGAGCCGATGCGAAAGGACGAAAAAAGAGGCTGACCCAAAGCACCCAATGCACCACTATACCCCGGTGCCTCAAAGGTTAAAAAGCCGGCATAGCTTCGCGAAAGAAGTGCCCCCTCTAGAAGGCGAAGCCTCATATAATCGCCTAAATCTCTGGCGGGAGATGTACCCTGAAGCAACAACAATGCCACTTTCCGAGCAACTGCCCCCTGGGCGCCACCTTGCCTGGCCGACGTGGAAGTCTCTAAACAGACTCCGGACTCAAGTCGGCCGGAGTAAAGAAAATATGTGTAAATGGGGATTTAGCTCGGAAAGTACTTGCCAGTGCGGTACATCACCCCAAACTATGGCACATCTTTTGTCTTGCCCCGCGTGCCCTAGTACCTGCACACGCGAGGACCTGTACAAAGCAACGGACAAAGCTGTGCGTGTGGCTGAGTACTGGTCCAAATATATATAAAGCGCCAGAATCGATTCGCTAAGAAGAAGACCTAAAATTGCAATACATACCCTGAACTGAAGTCCCTAAGTCGCCTCTTACGACTCCCAAGCGAAAGAAATGGGGTGGCGCTATTCTAAGCCGGCATCACACGGCTAGAAACCTACCAAGGAAATACGAGCTCAGATTTGATAGATAGATAGATAGATAGATGAACACTTTATTGCTTACAACATACACAACAGAAACAAAACAATACAGAAAACTTAAGACTAAAAGTAAGCAAAGGCGGCCTTATCGCTTGCAGCGATCTCTTCCAGGCAACCTTTACATTAAAATAGAGACAGAAATTAAAAGATTTGCAAGTAGTTGCATAAGCAAATTATCAGTCAAATAATTAAATTTTAATAACAACACTTATGTACTAAGTACATTTACAATCATACATAAATACATACATATATACATACATACATACATACATACATGCAAATATATACAAATATGATTAAAAATATATATATATATATATATATATATGTAAATTAAAGATATATATTATAAGATACATACCTACATAAAAAATTATAAATACACACATGACAATGGACATTTAAATACTTACTGATTTCAAAAGAAAATAATTGTGCAATTTCGATTTAAATATAGCAGGAGATTTAGAGTGACGGATTTCAGACGGCAACTCATTCCACAAATGCGAAGCTTTGGAGACAAACGATTCCCTGGAGTACCCCGACTGAGAGAGACCTCGTGGAACGCGGAGGATGTTATCGTTCTTCGACCGAACGTTGCGACCATGGTCATCACCCAAAAAATGAAAGCATTCCTTCAGGTAGGGAGGGGAACAAGGGTCGTTTAGGATTTTGAAGAGGAGAAGAAGGATATGCTCATGCCGGCGCAACCTGATAGGGAGCCACTTCAGTCGACTTCTGTACTCAGACACATGATCGAACTTGCGCAATCCGTAAATGAACCTTATGCAGATGTTCTGTAACCTTTGGAGTTTATCAAGGAGATCCTCATTGAGGTCAAGATAACAGACATCCGCATAGTCTAGAATAGGAACAAGGAGAGATTGCGCAAGCTCGACCTTGGTTCTCACAGGGAGCAAGTTCTTCCACCTCTTGAGGGATCCCAAAGAAGCAAAGATCCTACGACTGACTTGCGATACGTGATAGGTCCAAGATAAGGTAGTATCGAAAAATACACCCAAGTTCTTAACAACTTTGCTGTAAGGCAAAGCGACACCATTGAAGGTCAAAAATGGGGCAACGTCATAGTTCACTCGGTGTACTTGTTTTGAACCCCCAATGACAATGACCTGCGACTTGTTTGGATTGACAGAAAGGCCGTGTTTTTGACTCCATTGAAGGACAGTCGCAAGGTCATTGTTGAGAAGAGCAATGGCTGAGTCAAATTCGTCAGGAGTTGCTTGGGTATAGATTTGGAGGTCATCCGCATAAAGGTGAAAAGAACAAGATAGGAGAGGTGTAAGGAAGTTGATAAAAATGGAGAAGAGGAGAGGAGAAAGTACACCACCCTGAGGCACACCCGCAGTTATATTAGTGAGATCAGAAACTTTACTGTCGACACGAATACATTGCTGCCGTCCAACCAGATAACCGTGAAACCAATTGACCACCCCGTCCGAGATGTGCAGCGCGCGTAACATTGCTAGGAGAATGTCAAAATCGACCATGTTAAAAGCGTTACTAAAGTCAAGTAAAGCTAACACTGTTAGCTGTTGATTCGACATACCCAGCCGCACATCATCAGAAACCTTGGTTAGAGCAGTTACTGTTCCGTGCCCAGGGCGAAAACCGGATTGGAAGGGACTGAGCAGTTTGTGAGAGTTCATAAAGGAATTAAGCTGATGGTGAACAAGTCGCTCAAGAACTTTTGAGAGGAATGGTAGGATAGAAATAGGACGGTAATGTGACATGGTAGAAGGATTGCTGACTTTGGGAATAGGAATAACTGCAGCTCGACGCCAACAGTTAGGAAAGGTACCTGTGCTAAGAGAGAAGTTGAATATATGAGAAAGAATAGGCAGTACAACACCAAGGCTGAGCAAGATCATTCTACGACTGATACCATCCAGGCCCTCAGCATTGGATTTAATGGCTGAAATATTTTTTTCAACTTCACGCTCAGTCACAGGTTTAAAAGAAAAAGGAGAGTAAGAAGGACGTGAAAAAGAAGAAAGAGAGTTTATTGAAGCTTGTTTAGTGAAAGAGGGGATTGGACAGCAGGATGTAAAGTGAAGATTTAGGGAATCCAGGTCAAAGTTTGGAGTAAAAGAGCTATTGGTCTTACCTATACCCAAGGAGTTGAGAAATGACCATACTTTCGCCGGATCACCGTTTTCAACGGAAGCATGTATGTGTTTACGCTGAGCGTCTCTACACAATCGACTACAACGATTACGCAGTACCTTGTAGCGCTCGTGATTCGCCTCGGTAGGGTCATTTCTATATTTGATCTTAGCAGCATTCCTCCTAGCCATTACACTTTTTATGTCGTCGGTGAGCCATGGTGCAGGCAAGTGTTTTAGCTTGACGGGTCTAAGAGGAGCATGGATATCGAACACCTGGATCAAAAGTGAGTTAAAAACTTCAAGCTTGTCATCAATACTATGTGCTTGGAAAACTGAGTCCCAATCAATATCACTAAGATCAGTCATGAACTTAATAGTATCGATCGAGGCAAAGCTCCGTTGCATCACCAATTATCATTTGATTATACCAATTTTGTAATTTTACCACTGACCGCTTCTTCTTCCGCTTCCGCTGGACCGAGTCACAGATAATATAATACTACTGCACCAACTGTAAGCAAGCAACATCGCGTCATCTTCATCATCAACAGCAAATGTGACGTTCAATGCTAGATATAGGGCTCCCCAAATCGCCTCTTAAGACTACGATTATGGAGTGAATGTATTACAATGTTGCATGACTTTTGGTGTCTACAGGCATCCCTCTAAACTTATTCTTGCTAGCTCTGACCACGCACCCTCGAGGTCCTACAAGGCACCATATTTACAAACAAAGCGCGCAGATTTTATCGCGCATGCGCTCTGGGCTCCTCGACCAGTGCTCCCTAGCCTGTATGCTGGTGGCCGCCCCGCCATGCAGTAGGAAAAATATAGTGAAAATAAAGCGAGTTTGAAGAACAATGGGCAACCAATTCGAGCAAGTGGGGACTATCGCCTGCCTCAAGACGTTTGTCTTCGGTTTCAATATTCTAATCTGGGTAAGTGTAGTTTTGGTAATGTAGCAATGCGAACGAATTTTCGTGAAGATGTGTTGAATGCTGTGCTCAACTACTTATATGGAAAACATTTTCTCGACGTAGCTTCCCACATATCTAAAATGTTCTGATTGTATTAAAGGTTTCTGTTATAAGTAATTTAAATCGTAAATTTTATCATCCAGCGTCAATCAGTTATTGTTTATAACCACCTGTAGCATAGTAATCGATCAATAATGTTCGTCTCTATGTAAGCTCATAACAATGAAATGTTTTTTTAGAGTTTTTAACAGCCCTCTTAAAAGGGAAAGTTTGTCTCTAAAATGTTTAATGATCACTAGAATAATGATCCTACTCCTACCTAAGGATAATTTCAATTGTTCTTTTTCTAATGTCTGACAAGATCATTTAAATCAGGTACACTTTTTTCTAACGAAAGTTTAATTAACCTCTTCGCTGTGTCCCTCAAGCTGTAATCCTCACATATGAGACTTAACGAAAAGCAATTTTGGTTTTGTCAAAAAATAGTACTGAAATAGTGACAAATAGTGACATATGCAAGAAAATTAGTGACTTCATATTTCCCAAGATATGGCTATCGTTTGGTGAGGATTACAGATCGAGGCTCACGCTGTAATCCCAACTCTCGTGTGAGCAAACGGTGGGGTATTTTCACTTGGTCTACATTCCAAAAAATAGTGCCTAATTAGTGACTAATAGTGACAAAAGATGAGAAATAGTCGCTTTATAATTCCGAAGTAATAAAGGCATCTTTGTGAGGATTATACCTATAGCAATTTTTGCTGTAATCCTCACCTCATTTCTGCTAAACGCTTAGGTCTTTTGACTCAAATTTAGTATCAAAAAATAGTGCTGAAATAGTGTTCTTAAACTGCATTGATATTTATTTAGTTTATGTAGTAGAAGCAATTAAAAAAACCGTAAGAACTTCTTCATACAAAATGGTCAGGTACAGTCGCGAACAATACTTCGTATTGTCGTACTTGAAGCTCAATACTGGTTTGTTATGTCGTCGGTAGTATTTATTTCTGTAGGTAGGTTCTTATGTTTATTAATATATTACTACTCGTACGTCGGTAACTATGTACATACATTTATTTATTAGTGCATTAGTCTTGCTTTAATGTATTTTACCACATAATATGTTTCTTGTTTTATATCTTATTGAATACCAAGGTATACATTTTTATCTATTTATTTTTGTACTAAACTGATAGATATAAACGAAAAACTTGAAAGAAAGCTATTTGTTTGTTTACATACCTTCTATATTGAGCTTCACAATACGAAGTATTGTTCGCGACTGTACCTGACCATTTTGTATGAAGAAGTTCTTACGGTTTTTTTAATTGCTTCTACTACATAAACTAAATAAATATCAATGCAGTTTAAGAACACTATTTCAGCACTATTTTTTGATACTAAATTTGAGTCAAAAGACCTAAGCGTTTAGCAGAAATGAGGTGAGGATTACAGCAAAAATTGCTATAGGTGTAATCCTCACAAAGATGCCTTTATAACTTCGGAATTATAAAGCGACTAATTCTCATCTTTTGTCACTATTAGTCACTAATTAGGCACTATTTTTTGGAATGTAGACCAAGTGAAAATACCCCACCGTTTGCTCACACGAGAGTTGGGATTACAGCGTGAGCCTCGATCTGTAATCCTCACCAAACGATAGCCATATCTTGGGAAATATGAAGTCACTAATTTTCTTGCATATGTCACTATTTCAGTACTATTTTTTGACAAAACCAAAATTGCTTTTCGTTAAGTTTTCATATGTGAGGATTACAGCTTGAGGGACACTCTTCGCTCGGGTCGAATTTCGCATCCACACGTGTTGTAAGAGAATGCTGGAAATCAAAATGGTATTTTTTCTGAGACCTTACGTGAAATATAACCCTCCTTTTTGCTTTGCTTCAATCGGGTAAAATGAAAGAGCTTTGCGAGACGTTTTCAAAAATATCGGGTGTAAGAGAGGGTGTAGATAGCGGAAACTTTACAGGCGTGATTCAGACTATGAAACTGAACAACTTGCCTTATGGATATGATGATAGGTAACAAAAAATTACGACCTCCCATTTATTTATCATACCTCGACCCATGTTCCTTGGGGAAAGTGGTTCAGTAGTCCATATGGACGCAGTTTCATACTAACTAACCCCGGGTGAGGTCCTGCTCCCCACCATACAGTCAGGTGTAGATTAACAGCCCCGGGGCTAAAAATCGTAGGGTCCAGAACTAAAAAAAAAAAAACTAACTAACTGTAGTAAGGCAGATTACCTTACCTGATGAGCTGAATAGAAAGCGAAACAGTTGCCTGCTTATTTTGCAAATATACTTTTCGTCTTTCGTATTCCTTTACCAGTTCGGCGTAAAAACTGAACTAAACTACAGAAAGTGGTTCAGTTTCATGGACTGGCTCCTAAAATATTTGCAGCATTATTTTTACACCATGTACCAATTTATGTACCTACATATACTTATATTATACGTGTACTTACTTTTAACTTTTAAGTAATTTTGTTTGTACCTTGTGGTTCCTAGCGAAAGATGTCAAGTTTCATCGGCTTGTTCACCTCTTAAAGCTCTTTACCTCTTTAGTTGACAGGTCTAGTCCTCCTCACCGTCGGACTATGGGCGTTGTTCGATCTCTACAAATACCTGGAGCTGTCTCCAGAGTTCTCCGGGACTGCTCCTCACGTGCTGATCGGGATCGCTAGTCTCATCATCGTCGTGAGTTCCGTCGCCTTCTCATGCATCCTCAAGGGCCAACCAGTGCTGCTGTGTATCGTAAGTTGCCTGCTTTTGAATCATGCAGGGGACTCTTTTGATTATTGATATTAAAACGTGTGATGCCGGCTTAAAACAGCATTACTGCATTTCTTTCCTGCGGGTGTCGTAAGAGGCGACTAACTGACTCGATAGCTTCATGTGACACTACTGATTTAAATAGTTTTATTTCTAATGAAAATGTAATTTAATCTCATATAATAATGTAAAATTTACATAATATTTGTACGTCGCACATGTAGCGACAGAATAAGCGGGACTTTTATTATATAAAAAATCTTAATGTTATTTACCTTATTCTGACAAATAAATTTATATTTGATTTGATTTGATTTGATGTGTGTTACAATTTTAGACGACAGGCTGACCACCTGAAACTAAAGAGATACTCGATTTTTCTGCAACGGCCGTCAAATATCCGCAGCAATGAAGCTATGACCTAGACTAGAGTCAAGAGATACCCATCCTTAATAAAAATAAAAAAATTGGCAGATCAGTTACGACCATTAATGCTCTGCCTTCCCCGCAAGAGAATGCATTAATAATAAAGATTTTCACTATAGATAGATTGAGCAAATCCGCAGATAACAGATCTACTGCTACGCACCGGCGCGGCGTAGCGGTCGTAGCAATGCTACGATTCTTGCTACAACAATTTTTTAAAACGTTATATTATTATATCACAAATATTCATCGATTCAAGTGCAGGGTAGGTAGTGACTAAGATCAATGAAATATATTTCAGTATGGAGCTTTCTTGCTGTGCATCTTCCTTATGGACTTGGGAGTGGGCGTGACGGTCGTCTGCTACAAAGGCACCTTCTCCGAGGGCCTGCGCAACGGCCTCACCAGCACTGTGATGTCTTACAATCCGGAGAAGGTCAATTTCGACTTTGCGCAGTCTACGGTAAGTTCCGGGATTGTAAATTCTTGCGTTGGTTTTTATCAACAAAGGCTTAGAAGTAACGCGCACCTCCTGGGTACTTTGTATCATGATGGCAGCCAGGTTTCATTTCTTAATTGTTTCAGTTTGTTGTAGCGATAGCGACTTGCTATGAAGGCCATATTTTGGTATACTAACTAGGTGATCTGTGCATGCTATTTGCATTATCTTAGGTATCTATAGGGCCTAGACCAGTTTCCACTATCGGGTTACATACTATGACCTTTTGAACTCACAGCATTGCAGAGTACGGCCAACAATAAAAGGCACGTATTAACAAATTGGGGCATGTAATAATAGAGTTTTTATATTAGTCAAAATAACGAAAAACGACAGTACGTAGAGATTATTATTTTTATTCGTTTGTGTTTTCAACAATCTGTTTTGGCAAAGAAATACAAATATCTCTTGTACCTACTCTATTCATTAAGAAATACACATTTTTTAAAGAAATACTACCTCTAATACCCCTAACGTATTTAAGAGAATCAGCTTCGGGTTAAGTATTCATCATTGGCGTCACACGTCTGTGACAGACGATTTAATCAGTGTCTGAGGCAAGACTTTTCATGGTTGTATAAGCCGAAGTGTCCTCTCCGCAGACACTGCGTTGCCTGGGACACAATTATGGAAAACGCAGGGCTGCCCAGGACCTGCGCCACCCTCTCGGCCTTCCTGGCTGGATCCGCAGGAACGACTAGTCGATACGTGCGGAGCCAGGTCGGCTGTAGGAGTCTGCCGCGCGGTAGATCTCTGTCACAAGCGCCTGACGGAGACCCCGTTCCGGGTTTAATTGTGGAGTTGGCCTCTCCAGGACCGTTGTGTTTGGGTCGGATTTATCCCTCGGTCGCTTATTACGACCCCCACGGGAAGAGATGGGGTGGTGCTATTCTACTCTGCCGGCACCACACCGCTAAGTGTTAATATCTTACATTTAGTATGAATATAAGTATATTTTTGGAATATCAGTGAAAAGTAAGTTCATCATATTTACAGATGTTTATTGATAGCAAACACTACTTTAATTATATCAAAACTATATCAAAAATGGCCTTGATGTTATGTGAAATAAACCATGACCAATGAAGGTCGCAGGTGAATCACAATTCCATGATTTAAAGATAACGCTCACATAATGTGGCGAGTGATTTAAAAATAACGCTCACATACATAATGTGGCGAATGTTTTAAAAATGAATGCTGTTCCAACTACCGATGGCATAGACAGTTTCGACGTCGACGACCTCTTTCCTTCGACCAGCAGTCGTCGTCCGCCTCGTTCGTTAATCTGTTGACTTTGCCCCGTACTATGGTAAAATAGAAGATTTTCAATCGATTTTCTTTCCAACAGCTTCATTGCTGCGGAGTATCAAACTACACTGACTGGGTGCGTCTGTCTCCACAACGCGTGATCCCGATATCGTGCTGCGTCGACCCGGAGCGCTGCGTCATCGCTAACTACAATGACGTCTACCAAAAAGTGAGTCTCTGATGTACCTATCAAACTACACGGACTGGGTGCATATCTCCACATCACGTGTTCCCGATATCGTGCTGCGTCGACCTGGAGCGCTGCGTCATCGCTAACTAGGTACAATGACGTCTACCAAAGAGTGAGTCTCTGATGTATCAAACTACACGGACTGCGTGCGTCTGTCTCCACAACGCGTGATCCCGATATCGTGCTGCGTCGATCCGGAGCGCTGCGTCATCGCTAACTACAATGACGTCTACCAAAAAGTGAGTCTCTGATGTACCTATCAAACTACACGGACTGGGTGCATATCTCCACATCACGTGTTCCCGATATCGTGCTGCGTGGACCCGGAGCGCTGCGTCATCGTTATCTAGGTACTATGACGTCTACCAAAAAGTGAGTCTCTGATGTATCAAACTACACGGACTGCGTGCGTCTGTCTCCACAACGCGTGATCCCGATATCGTGCTGCGTCATGACAACTTTCATTCTAATTACTGTTTGCATTTCTTTTGCCTTTTGTGTTATACTCCTTCTCGTCAAATATTTTTCAAATTCTCCAAAAGATGTAGAAAAATCGTTTTTAAGTATAGACTAAGATACTATGAGCGAAATTTCCTTAACACGCAGACCAACAATGATAGACACAAAAAGATCCTGTTAATTGTGTCTGCTGATGAAAGGCCAAACCACGAAGCCAAACAGTGCATTAGTGACCTTCATAAACCGACGATATTGTGTCGCCTGCGCTACATACAGATGGAGGCGATGAAACCGCAACATTTCGCGGTCTTTAATGAAACTAAACTTTCGCCGTTTGAGCATCTCGATGCTTTTAAGCTCATTTATTGTAATTTGTTTTGTGAAATGAGAATGAAGTAGATGAGACAAAATATGAGGAGTATGCGGTTTTCTTCAAACAAATAAATAATCAAATAACACACCTACCTTATCTAAGTATATTTCATTCCTGGTTTCTAGGCGGACACCATACAACTATAAATGTGCAGTATAATAAGTTTTCATCTGAATAATTATAAACTCAAAAAATATTGCACTCCTTTTTTGGTTGGGTAGTCGTGTAAAAGGGGGAAAATATTCAAAACTAGATTTCTGCCCAGTGGTTTCACCCGCTGCCACTCATTTTCCCGTAGTAATAGTTGTTTTCCCCCGGTAAAGAGGCATCTGTGTGATTCCGGGTTATACCTGTGTTCCGAATTTCATCCAAATCGGTCAAGCTGTTTGACACACACACATTTAGTTTCCCGGGCAAATTTACGGGATTTTTATTCAGTATATTTTGTTGTCCTACAGGGTTGCTACGAGACTATCCTGAAGTACCTGAACAATAACATTAGCATATTCTTCGGCATAGCGGCGGGAACGGCCATGTTGCCGCTCTTGGGCGCCTTGGCGACGTGTGTTCTCGCAAACGTACTCGTGACGGCCAAGTACAACGCCATGCACTAAACCAAACCATCGTTTGCTAAATCAACTTGCAGAATAACTGGTTAGGACATTTTCAAAAGTATTTTAAAGCGAGTGTACTCGTGAACGGCCTCGACTGTGGCGCCACTTCACTTAAAAATATTTTCCCTTTATTCAAAGTTTTTAGTATTATCCTTAATTACTCCGCTCGTAACAGCACACATGTGTCCTTGAAGTACAATACAAATCTATTGTTGCAAAATTCGACCTGAGCGAAGTAGTTAAGTAAAATTAGAACCTACAAACTCAATGAAATATTCGCTTAAATTAAGTTATGGGAATTAATACTAAAAGTATTCTCTCAGCCCGAATTATAATTATATTCCCTTTGGTGTGGAAACGGCTGGGTGCTAGTGCAGGGTTGCGAAGTGCTTCATAGCTAAGTTGGGCAGTAGGCTAAGAGATAGAAGTGCTGACTCCCGCGCCGGTTCTTTCCTGGTGCAAAGGTTGGCCATAGCCATTCAACGAGAGAATGCGGCGAGCGTTATGGGTACCTTTGCGCTTGGATCGACCAGAGGCGGCCTTTTTGATTAGTTTAAAGAAGTTGACATTTTTATTCTTTGATAATTATGACTATATATCTATGTACTATTTGTGTGTAATGTTTGTGTGTAAAATAAATTGATAACATGAAAGTAAAAAAAAAATGCCATAACTTTAAAAACAGCGAATATTTCATTGTTTGCAGGTTCTAATTTACTTAAGGATAATACTAAAAACTTGGGCAACGGACATTCTGATAGATTGTTGTTGATGTGGCGCCACTGTCAACTCGCCTTAATGTGGAAGTTCTCTATTTCCTAACCAGTTTTTGTGCCTAACAATTGGTGTACTACTTGACAGCCTCAATTCAGGAAATAAATTCTCCTTTCCTTATATAAGCGCTGTCACTTTCCGTCCTGTCATGTTTAAAAATTACGATGGGTTCTTCGCCATCTCTAGTCAATATTGTTCGGCGCGCAGCCGCCAATACTTACTTTGTGTCAATATCATCGCCATTGTTTACATATCGTCGCCTTATTTTGACACATAACGAGTATTTTGCGTCAAATTGACATGACATAACTTGGATATCTCCTATCTTTTTCTAAACCTATTTGATGGAAAGTGACAGCACTAATTTAAGGTAAGTTAATATAATTTATTTTACGCATTGAGGCCAATACCAGCCTTTATGAAAATTACAAGTCTTATCTAATCGATGACTTAACACTTGAATCTCAATTATAACTACTTTTAGGACTGTTTTAAAGTTATAAATATATTATTAACACTTTTGAAATTTTAATTCTTCCAAATTATAATATTTCTGATTAATATATTAGATAATATAGATATACTTTAAGGTTATATTTACTGTTTTGTTATATTTGTTTTAAGATTTGTTAATTGAAATAAATGTTTATATACTTGAAGCAAGAGCTCAGTTGTTTATTTTTCCCATGAATATAATTTATTTTCCTAGTCAACTGTACACAGTCTTGAGATTGAATAACATAAATCACATATAGTTTTAGGGTCAACTCACACCTAGCGTCAATGCTCGCGCACTGCTAAGCAGCTGTTAAGAAAATGAACTCTCTTGTATCGCACATTGCAGGATAGAAGACATTCTCGCTTGTTAGCCTATTTCGAATTTAACTAATACAGCTACTTAAAATCTTTGGATGTAAGTTGTCGGCAAAATTTCATCTTACCTAAACTAGTCACTATCGGAGCTATTCATTTTCTCCTCCTTGGTCTCAGCGGGTGTATCTTGCTTGTAATGTCTGTATTCAGGCTTCAACTCCCACATGTTCTTGTGAGGGTTCTTCAGGTTGTAGTTACAAACTTCCTTCAGAATCTCCTTCAGGTATACTATAGGTTGCCTTGTAATCTGTAACAAACATTTATAAGAAATGTTAGCTTGATGAATGACTACTGTTTGCAGTTGCTTGCATATAAGAACAATTGCATAATATTATGGCATTTGCAATAAAAATTGTGCAATGGTTTATGAAATGACAAATAAGATGCTATTATGGGAAAAAGCCTCTAATTCCATAGGCCATCTCACACTGTGGAAACTTTGAGAATCGGTCCAAGTCTGGTTAGGACATTGCAGGCTGAACCACCTGATTGTCTGTAAGTAAGATGGTTTCGTGCTTCGGAGGGAGTTAAGGGCGCGTTCTTCGGGAGCTTTAGGTATTTTACGCGCCAAGGCGACCCGACTCTGCTTTACGCGCGGGCCGTTTTGAATTGAACTCCGCTGACCTTACGCGGCGGGCGATAACGCCACAGTATAAAATTATGCAGTAGGCAAACTAAGTTGGTCATTGTGTTGGTTAGTTAGTTATTTTATTATGTGTGTTAGGATATTGGAAGGACAGTTAAGTAAACTAATTTGAATATAACCCAATGAACCACGATAACCCGATGAACCTAGCGAACCGATGAACTCTGGCGACTCGATGAACAATAACGACCCGATGAACTCTGGCCGCATGATGAACCCTAACGACACGATGAACCCTAAGGACTCGAAGAACCCAACAACCCGATGAACCTAGCGAACCGTTGAACTCTGGCCACATGATGAACCCTAACGACAAGATGAACCCAACGACCCAATGAACCACGATAACCCGATGAACCTAGCGAACCGATGAAAATGAAAAAAAATGAAAATGAAAATGAAATAACTTTATTCAATGTAGGATACCATTATCACTTATTGATGTCATGATGAACTCTGGCGACTCGATGAACAATAACGACCCGATGAACTCTGGCCACATGATGAACCCTAACGACACGATGAACCCTAAAGACTCGATGAACCCAACAACCCGATGAACCTAGCGAACCGTTGAACTCTGGCCACATGATGAACCCAACGACCCTATGAACCATGATAACCCGATGAACCACGATAACCCGATGAACCTAGCGAACCGATGAACTCTGGCGACTCGATGAACAATAACGACCCGATGAACCATGATGAACCCTAACGATATGATGAACCCTAAGGACTCGATGAACCCAGCAACCCGATGAACCTAGCGAACCGTCGAACTCTGGCCACATGATGAACCCTAACGACAAGATGAACCCAACGACCCAATGAACCACGATAACCCGATGAACCATGATAAGCCGATGAAGCTAGTGAACCGATGAACTCTGGACACATGATGAACCCTAACGAAAAGATGAACCTAACGACCAGATGAACCATGATAACCCGATGAACCATGATGAACCCTAACGGCAAGATGAACCCAACGACCCTATGAACCATGATAACCCGATGAACCACGATGACCCGATGAACCTAGCGAACAGATGAACTCTGGCGACTCGATGAACAATAACGACCCGATGAACCATGATGAACCCTAACGATATGATGAACCCTAAGGACTCGATGAACCCAGCAACCCGATGAACCTAGCGAACCGTCGAACTCTGGCCACATGATGAACCCTAACGACAAGATGAACCCAACGACCCTATGAACCAAGATAACCCGATGAACCATGATAAGCCGATGAAGCTAGTGAACCGATGAACTCTGGACACATGATGAACCCCAACGAAAAAAATGAACCTAACGACCAGATGAACCATGATAACCTGATGAACCATGATAAGCCGATGAAGCTAGTGAACCGATGAACTCTGGCCACATGATGAATCTTAACGACAAGATGAACCCAACGACCCTATGAACCATAATAACCCGATGAAAAATAATACCGTGTGATGCCGGCTTAGAATAGCATCACCCCATTTCTTACCCATGGGTGTCGTAAGAGGCGACTAAGGGACTCGAGGGTTAGATGTGTATTGCAATTTTAGGCGATAGGCTGACAACCTGTCACTATAGTGATACACAGTTATCTGATTTACCCACAAACTTTTGTCAGAAGTGGTTTTCATATCCGTTTTACGGCCGTTAATGCTCTGCCTACCCCGTAAGGGATATAGGCGTGATTTATGTATGTATGTATGTATGAAAAATAATAACCCGATGAACCATGATGACCCGACCAACCTAGCAAGCCGATGAACTCTGGCCACATGATGAACCTTAACGACAAGATGAACCCAACGACCCTATGAACCACCATAACCCGATGAACCATAATAACCTAATAAACATAATAACTAAGTCCTGAAAACTATACTCTGACATGTGCTGTCGGCCGTCGGCCGCTGCCTTCGGAATTACATCTGCCGCGGCGGCCGACGGCCCACTGCCGACGGCCGATAGCCGCGGCGGCATGTGCCATCGGCCGTCGGAAAAGGTGGTTCGGAACAGCACCTTAAGCCGGCATCACACGGCTAACGGTATACATACATACATACACATATCACGCCTATAGTCCCTTGCGGGGTAGGCAGAGCGTAAACAGCCGCAAAAAACGGACATTTACGCCACGTCTGACAAATACTTGAGGGTCATTTGGAAAATTGTGTATCGCCATAGTGACAGGTTGTCAGCCCATCGCCTAAAATTGCAATATACACCCTCGAATCCCTTAGTCGCCTCACACGACTCCCACGGGAAAGAAATGGAGTGATGCTATTCTAAGCCGGCATCACACGGCAAACGGTATTATTGCATAAAACTAAATAGTAAAGCCGCCATCTATGCGGACGTCACAGATACCTAGTGTACCAAAACAGTCTGATCCATCATTAGGAGATTATGATGAATCAAACGGAACGTGTTATACCTATCGCGTATGAGGTGACGACGACTTTTCTCAAAATCGAGTCCTTCGTCCAGACTATCTGGCCCCAAGAACTTTTCAGCAAAAGTCTTTTATAAAGGACTATGGGTGACCGGAGTTTTGAATTTTGTTGAACTTCCTGTGTTTGGCCCTGGATGGCGTAATTTCAGTAGATAGATTTAAGTATAAAATTATTATTATTTTGTAATAAGATGTAATAATAATCAATCATTTCGACATCTGGTGGGATTTCAATATTTCTCTGCTACATATAATACAACACATTCCACTGCACTCACCAACCCGCCTACCAAGCGTGCGGTGAGCATGGAAAACACCCTCTAATACCAGGAGGCCCATGTCCAGCAGTGGACCGTTGTAGTTGTTGATGTTGTTAATATCCAAATATTACAAGACCCTTTTTAAAAAAGTTAGAATATCTAGTAGCCGGCCTTACTTTTTCTTTCCGTTGTTATACTGCATTAATTATACTGTGGCACTAAATGGTAACAAATAAATCGAAAAATCAAATCACGTCGCACGTCGAGCAGAGCACCAGCACAGGTCCAGCCTCCGTAAGCGCCACCGCGCGACTGACGAAGCCCGCGGAGCCGCGCCCCTCGCCTTTTTGTAGGTATTTTGACATCATAATTCATAAAGTAGCACTACAACATTGAACTTGCCGATTTTTACTAGATAATTGATTTATCTAAAGAGTAGTATAAAAATTATCTCAATAAGATTAATATTTTAAGCAAAATATCGTAATTAAATTTTGATTAGAGGCGACTTTGGAATTTTTTTCTATCGAGCGAATTTTATCTGATTGTGTAATTGAAATCGAAATTTACTCTGTTAGATCCTCAACTGTAACATATAGATTTTTCAAAATTTTACGACGCTTTTCTATTGAGTAATATCGTTTTGAAAAACGACTTTTGAGGTATAAGGCGCTCTTAAGCCGTCGGTCCCAGTTGCGGTCTATGATAACTTAGACAGTGGTTGTTACACAACAATGTCAGAGCCTTAGTAGTAGTAGGCGGTTGAGAAACTCTGACACCGGGGTTGATTGGATCGTTCGTTGACTTGGTGTCCCACATGAAAAAGAAGACTGTGGAAATTGGATAAATATCTAATTCACACAGTCAATAGTTTGTAGTGGATGAAACCACTGAAGAGAAATACCTTTTGCAGATCTTTAATATTGTAATACTGATGCTTCTCAAACGCAGCAAATAGCATGTTAAGGACGGCATCCTTGTCATCACGAGCCTTCTTGCCCTCAGCCTTCTTTTTCTCTTGGTACTCAATCTGAAAAAATATAAAAAACATGTATGAAAATATAAATCTACAAAATCTTCTCCCTGCATAATGCGCACAGAAAAATATGGTATGTATGGAATCCCATGGAAATTGCTATCTAAAGACTAAGTGCAATAATTCAATTAAGTACTATGTTTTTAAAGTCAGAAGTAGAAGACTTACATTGTGCTTGTGATCAGAAACAGGCTTGAAGTTCTGTACTATTCTGTCTAACTGCTGGACCTGCCTTTGAGGCATGGTAGCTTTTCTTATTGATTCAGCCTTGAGCTTGTAATACGTAGGATCCGCATAAGGTCTGCATTCCAGCTTCTGTACTATTCTACCTTCCATGTACAACTTCTCCGCTTCAGGTACCACTGCATCTGGGTTAGATGCTGCAATAGAAAGGATAAGTAGAGGTACGGTATAGAAAATTTATGTAAAATGAATTGCTGTCAAAATGTTACTGAGGTCAGAGAAAACTTTTCGGGGCGGAAAGGGGTGTTGGAGTATATATGTATTTGGGGACCTTATGACATGTTACAAAAAAAAAACTGACCAATTAAATTTTTATTGGGACTAAAAAAGGTTAAATATATATTTTTTTTCATTTTCTTGTAAAAAGGGGTTTGTTTGGGCTAGAACAAACCTAGGCTAGGTTATGCCCAGGTTTATCTAAAACCTAGGTTTATTATAGTGCTGTAGCTCAGCCTAGGTGCATCCTAGTTCATAATTACAAAGGCTCAAATGAGTTTGTACTGGTCCCTCTATACCTATAAAAACTAATGAAATTGCAAAATCCTTTTTCCTTGCTAACTTCAAGGGCCTATATCTCGGCCTGGATGCATCAAAGACCAAAAGTGCAAGGACGAAATGTGCTTGTAGTAGCGCCGTTTACACGATAAAAATAAAAATAAAATTATTATCCAAAATAAAAGTCTTGGTTGTCTTTTTTCCCTTAGCGACCCGAAGGCTGAACTCCAACCGATGCTTTTTAGATAATAAGGGCAGCAGACTTACGTGCTGCATGAGAGAATACTCCCAACGACTGTCTCGTAACGTTGGACACGTCAAGTCTGTGTTCTTTTGGTATGGACTGTTCTCCTGGCTCCTTCAAGCACAGAACTGCCTCCGAGAGTGACAGCTGCACCTGAGCTCGTTGGCCAGGTACCCTAGATATCTTCAGCTTCCCTACTTCAATATTTCCAGTAGCTTTTTCCCATTTATTGGCGATATACTTCGGCACCTTTACCAACCAAACACCTCTGCCTGTGTTGGACAAATCTAACTCACGATCTATTTGAGGCAAATTGTTTGGAGTACTCATTTTGTATTT
Source organism: Tuta absoluta (assembly GCA_027580185.1). Lineage (NCBI taxonomy): Eukaryota > Metazoa > Arthropoda > Insecta > Lepidoptera > Gelechiidae > Tuta > Tuta absoluta. Next base: position 19,458,578 of record JAQAHW010000002.1, read on the forward strand.
TTGCAGACTACAGTAACGTCATACATAAAACGCAGACTCAAATAAATAACACTACAGCAAAAAAGTTTATCATATCAAAATGAAATCAGTGAATGACAGACAGACTGATCTGATCTGTCTGACGGACTTCAAAAATTTTAAGGTTATTAGGTTTTGATCATTAAACAACTGTAACCATATTCGAAACCTAAATATATTATGAGAGATGGCAACCCTGTTTTCCTCCGCCGGTCGTTTCCGTCCTATCGCTATCCCTTTCTAACATGCTCCGTCTCGTTCTTCCACCCCTCCTCTCAGGCGTGCACTCAGAGGTTCGGAGTGCTACTAGAATCATTGGTGTTCTGTATTTCACCGCGACTGGTCGTGTTAGCTAAACTGCTACTGGTAAGTATCAAATTTATTTTAAATAATTTATAATTTATTTTATTCTAATAAAAATAAATCTTACAAATTTCAGCACCGCTGTACTGAATGTAAGTTTTTATTTCAGTTTAGCTATTAGCTATCGTCAGCGTCGAAATACGATACAATTTCTATCGATTTTATCGATCGTTTTTATTTGAAATATATTTATTATCCCTTGCTAAAAAATGTGTAATTTTTAGATAAATATGGAAGAAAATATCGCGTCGCCTGCAAGCTCGGAAAACGAGGAACAAGTGGGCGCTGGTCAGCACGTGACGGCGCAAATTGCGCACGCGGCAGGCGGACCGGCAGCAATGGCGCGCAAACGCAAGGCTCCACCTGGAGACATGTCGATGGAGACATCTAAGAGAGCCTGCCAGGATGACCAAGTGCTACATAACTTGGTGCAACAGGTCAGTTCAATCCAAAACTTTTTACAAAGTGTCAAATGGTCCCCAGCGATGCAACAATCTCAGCGTAATTTTGATGGTGATAACATCAATGAGTATAACCGTAATGATGATGACGTAATTTCATTAAATGCTAGTGGTGATTTATTTGACGGGGAGTCTGAACAACAACCCCCCCAATCGCATGAACATTTTTCGTTGAATTTGCAAACTACCCTCAAAGAACCGTCAATTCTTAAATCTGATGAAAATCGTTTAGAAAAACTGAAAAATATTCAACATTTTGAATCTACGGACTGGGCTGAGGTGCGTTATTCTGAAGCGCAAAAAAGATTTTGCTCTACCCCCGGTTTTACAAATTTGGAATGTAATGACGAAATTAAACCGTATGACAAATTTAATCATTTAGCTGTAACTGAAAAAGGTTTCGCTGCAATAACTCAAGGTTTAATGAAACAACAGGAAGCAGTTGAAACCGGGTTTCAAAACCTAATGTCTTGGTTCAGATCCTCGGAGATCGTTGATTTGTCAAGTATTGAAAACAAAATTAAAGAAATATTTTCAGATGAGTTTCTAAAAATTTCAAATGACCTTTTACAAATGGCTTGCGGCCATAGGGCAGACTTAATTGAACAGCGACGGGATGCTATTTTACGTTCTGTTAAAGACAAGTTTGTAAAGGCCAGTTTTCGAAAAATACCCCCAAGTTGCGAGTATTTATTCACACCAAAAATTTTTTCTGATACAGTAGACAAACAAGGGGGCATGAGCAAGATCTTTTGGCCTCTTAAGGCACAGAATAGTAAACCAATGTCTCTGGGCAGATCCAGTACTCCAAAGGGTCCTAAAATACCTTTGCAAAATTCAAGAGAGGGTTTGTCTTACGCATGGTCTAACAACAACCGTATGATGGCGCCAGCGCATGGCGTACCATTTCAACCCCTCGTTTACACTCCTGCGCAAGGAGCTGTAATGCCTATGTACAATCCAAACTTCTCGCCCGGATTTATAAGGGCGCCCACGCAGGGCCACTCCTTTCGTTCCGGAGTGCCCAAATCCAGTGAGGATAAGACAAAATCAGGTGCCTCGCGCAGAGGCAAGCCAAAAAGGAAATTCTGACTCGGAATTTCGAGGTGGTCGCCTACAAGCTTTTCATGCTGCATGGGAAGCCCTCAAGGCTCCACCAATGATTTTAAAAACAATCAAACAAGGGTACCGCATACCGTTCAAATCCAAACCACCTCTGATCATACCGTTCATCAACCGGCACATTGCAGTACCCTACTCACCGGAAATGACATTGCAAATACAAACTTTAAAAAAGATGAGAGTTCTAGAGAGCGCGCAGCCCTCCCCAAGCTTCGTATCGTCCCTTTTCCTAAGAGCAAAGGACGACGGCTCGTTTCGACCAGTGTTCAACCTTCAGAGGCTGAACATGAACAAGTACGTTCAAGTAAGCAAATTCAAATTGGTCAATCAGCAAAAAGTTCCCACATTTCTACAACCATGGGACTGGATGGCGAAAATCGATCTATCGAATGCATATTTCCACCTGCCGGTTGCCCCTTCCCATCGAAGGTTTTTACGCCTTGTATTCGAAGGCGACCTCCTGGAAATGACATGCCTACCATTTGGCCTGGCAACTGCCCCAAAAATGTTCGCGAGCCTCACGAACTGGGTCGCTCAAATTATCAGGGAACAAGGAGTACGAATTCTGGTATATTTAGACGATTTCCTCCTCGCTCACCAGAACCGGGAAATACTCCAAAAACAAATTTCATTTGTAACGAACCTATTGACGAGTCTAGGATGGCAAATAAATTACAGAAAATGTGTACTGTCTCCACAAAGAAATATTCAATTTCTGGGAATCATTTGGGATCCCTTTATAAATCTGAAATACCTACCGGACCAAAAGTTAGCTTGCATCAAAGAGAAAGTCAGCCATGCCTTGTCGTATGGGAAAACAACTTTAAGAGACTTGCAAAGTCTTATAGGCCTGCTGAATTTTGCGTGCCTTGTAGTTCCTTACGGACGGCTGAACTATCGAAGGCTACTTCGATTTTGCAACCAATTGCTGACAGAGCCTCCCCAAAAAATTCATCCATTCCCTGTAGAAACTCTGATGGATCTACATTGGTGGCTGAACTTTCATCGAAATTGCTCTCCCTTGCACATTCCGAACCCGAGCCATTATTTGTCGACGGACGCTTCGGGGACAGGTTGCGGAGCGCAGCTAGACAATTTAAAACTAAGCGGAGTTTGGAACCAGCACGAAAGCACGTTACACTCGAACCAAAAGGAGATGCTTGCGATTCTACATGTCCTAAAAGATCTCGGTCATGCTCTAGCAGATTCAACAGTGTCTGTACAGTCGGACAACAAAACTGTTTTAGCGTACCTCAAAAACCAGGGAGGGACCCGATCCGACGCTTTAATGCAGCTGACGTATCAAGTGTTTCGTACACTTCAAATGTACAATATACGGCTCAGCCTATATCACCTGCCAGGCAGGTACAACACAGAAGCGGATCACCTATCCCGGGGATACGCCCATCCGGAGTGGCATCTTCTCCCTATTTTGACCCAAAGAGTTTTCGACAAATGGGGAAAACCCGAAATAGACCTTTTTGCGTCCAAACAAGCCCACGTCGTCCCCCAATACGTGACATTGGACATTATGGACAGGAACGCTGTTTTCGTAGATGCGTTCTCTCGCCAGTGGGAATTCAAACTAGCGTGGATCTTTCCTCCCCCATACTTGATGCCAAAAGTTCTGGCACACATGAACAATGCGAAAGGAATCTTCCTAGTAGTAGCCCCTCGGTGGGAAAAAGCTTTCTGGCGTCCGGACTTGAAGAGTCGTGCAATAGCCGCCCCCTTTTCAATCCACAACCTTCACAAAGTTCTGATCAACACGAGAACGAAACTCCCTCCAGCGAAAATCCAAGACCTGGTACTGGAAATATGGAAATGTGGGGCTGGGAGACAAAATTAAACAATTGGACACCTGAACAACTTCAGCTGCTACAATCTAGCTGGAGATTATCTACCAAAAAGTCTTACGATGCAGCCTGGCGTCGCTGGTGCAATTGGTCAACTATAAATCAGGTTAGTCCGAACTCCCCATCTGGATCGGACCTTGCTAGATTCTTATCGGACATTTACCTTATTCACAAATTGTCCTACCGCACTGTCTTATTGCATAGGTCTGTAGTAGCCACCCTATGTGATCCGAATAAGACCATCAACCTAAGTTCTCATCCTTTGGTTACTCGTATTCTGAAATCAATATCAAATCAAACCCCAAAAGACACAAAACCACCTATCTGGGATATCGACCAGTTGTCTAACTGGCTAACCAACAACTTTTCACAACAATTTAACCTATATGAGTGTTGCCGTAGGACAGCTTGCATTCTTTTATTGTGCTCGGGGCGCAGGGTTCATGATCTAACATTGCTTTCTATAGATTCCGAGCATTGCTCGATTTCAGACAGTGAAATAACTTTTTGGCCTCTTTTTGGGTCCAAAACAGATTGTCATGAATACAGGCAATCCGGGTGGAAGCTTATTGCTAATACCGAATGTCTCGCACTCAATCCAGTCTTTTGGGTCAAATCTCTCATCAATATGACTTCTCAGAGACGATCTGCTTGTAATACAAACCGTCTATTCATAACTGTTTGTGGGCCCCCGAAGCCTGCATCTCGAACAGTAATCGCAAATTGGATCAAATCTCTATTGCAGGAAGCAGGAGTCAAAGCATCGGCAGGCAGCATCAGGCCCGCTGTGGCCTCCAAGAACTGGATGCTGAACTTCCCCTTAGACGAGATACTTAGCAGGGGCAATTGGAGATCCTCTAACACGTTTGCCAAATTTTACAGACGTACTATTATGCCAAGTACTGCTTCTACTAATACAGTTACTAGTCTATTTCATGCAGTAAATTAAGTTAAATTATGCACTGTATTTATTCATAATTATTTAGTTAAGAATGTAATTTCTTTACGCTTTGGTGTATCAAATTAATTAATCTGAGGAATAATAAACTAAAAACAACAAGTTTTCATTTTCATTTATACTTGCCTTTATTCATTAATTACAAATAATTTATTTAATTCTAACTTATTATGTACACAAGTATCCAATATAATACCTACCTAATCCAGACAAGTTGGATAAAATAAATCAAAGATGTAGGTAATATTGGGCTCTGGTGATAAGTAGGTATACTAGTGAGTGACACACACCTTTGCTATTCGCTCAAACACACACAAATTCACTTTCACTTGGTTTTTATTTTTACCTGAACTACCTACCTACTTATCCAGTTCATACTAATTCAGTACTTTACATAAGGTTACTACAACGCAGCATATCTTGTTTAAACCTCACATAAGTAAACCCAACTTTTGTTAACCTAACTTAACTTGACCTACTTTTTATATGCTGGGAAAGGTAAACATGTACATGAACTAGTATGAACATTCACATTGGCGTTCTTCCACCAGGCGATAACAAACATATCTCATAATATATTTAGGTTTCGAATATGGTTACAGTTGTTTAATGACAGCGTTTTACCTTACAATAAAACGCTTATTAAATAACTTACCATATTCGAAACCTAAAGTTTTTAATACTGCCTGGTGAACAAAGATATAACATACCAGTGATATAGGTATGTTATAGCTTTGTTGCATACCATATATTATGAAACACAATGATTCTAGTAGCACTCCGAACCTCTGAGTGCACGCCTGAGAGGAGGGGTGGAAGAACGAGACGGAGCATGTTAGAAAGGGATAGCGATAGGACGGAAACGACCGGCGGAGGAAAACAGGGTTGCCATCTCTCATAATATATTTAGGTTTCGAATATGGTAAGTTATTTAATAAGCGTTTTATTGTAAGGTAAAACGCTGTCATTCCGCTCCGCTTCATTTTTAATAATTGTCTGGAAATACTACACCACCACCTATAAAAACCGTATATCTTTCAAAAACTTTGACTGTCATAGATCACGGGCATCCCTAATTTTTCAAACTAAAAAAAAGCTAAATGTCAAGTTTGTCAAAACTACACTCGCTCGAGCAAATTTTGCTACGTTTAATTCCAATGTTTTTCAAAAGAAAATGATATAAAGGCCCCCTTTATAGTATAACATTTTGTTAAGTTATTAACGATTATCATAAGTTATGTGAAACAATGTTTGGGTATAGCAAAGAAGCTGTGAGAGTGAAAGTCAAGGTTTGTATTGTGTACTTAGTTTAGTTTTCTTTTCATCTTTATTCCTATTCATGTTTTATTTAATAATTCTCTTGATATAAGATCCTTTTTGAAGTTTAGACCATCGTTTTACCTTTATAAAATATTATATGTAGTGATCAATCCGGACTGACTAGGTCCAGACAGATTCGTACTGCTTGATGTAAATTGTCCAAATATTTTTGAGTTTAAAACTGTTTCTAATTGTGTTGTCTTTACAGAAATGTGAAGGAAAACTGCAACCAGAACTAAGAAAGTTCTCAGTTGACCCTCAAATAACATCACTGGAAGTATTACAAAGCATTTTGGTGAAAGCATTTGACATAAAATCCGATTTTACACTCTCTTACCGTAGCATAGATGATTATGGACAAGAAGTTTACCTTCCTCTCCTCTCAGATTGGGATTTGGATGCTGCATTTCTAAAGTAAGTGTACAGTTAAAAATATTTTTGCATTATATTCATTAGTATTGTGATTGTTGTATGGTAAAAATATACATTAAACTGTACTTTTATATTGAATAGGTCACATAACATAGCCCTAACACAACGATCAGAACCATGCTGTCAACTAAAAGTGGAGATGAAGCCATTTGCAGAGGCATCAGAGGATTGGGAGCCTCCGGCCAGCCCTGCAATCCACCTAGGCCCAATGCCAAGCAGAGAACAGCCAACCGTAGCCCCATCACAGCAGCAGCAGGCCGAAAAACAAGAGCCACAAACAGGGTTCCAGGGTCTAATCATGGGACATGTAAGTAGAATACCTCAATGTTTTTGCAGAAGCTCTGGAAAACCATATTCATAAATTGATAAAATATTCAATACTTAACTACTCCGCTCGTAAAGGCACACATGTGTGCTTGAAGAACAATACAAATCTATTGTTGCAAAATTCGACCTGAGCGAAGTGGTTAAACATGAAAATTCATTCCTTTTATTCACTTTCCCAATATCACTGATACTTATATAGAAGGAGAAAAGTAACTGTATTGTTTTTATGATATTATTAAATTAATGCAAATCATAGTATAGTTGTAATTTATTATTATAATTATTATGTATAATAAACTAGTAGCACATTGTGCTGATGCCTGTATATCTGTATAGAGTCAAATAAAAAAAAGCCTGTCTGTTTTTAAATGAGTTTACTTAGGGATCGCTGATTGCAGTAGTTTGTTTTATGAGTCCACTACATGAATAGGCAAGAAGTAATTTTATTTTATTTGGGGAGCTTACAGCCTACCTGGTATTGCTTGCACTCGAGGAGCATAATTAATTAGCAATATCTATAGTATAATAATTCAGGTAACACTTAAAAAGGTAAGTGCAAGTTTTCTTTTTTTTTATTATTACACTGCACTGTAATAAAACCACTCACTTGTATTATTAATTATTATGATGAGTGTCTCTTTGCACAACTAATATTTTTGTAACTCAAGTGGCTGTGAGTTTACTACAAAAACAAGGACTTTGATAGTAGTTGTACTGTACATATTGTATGTTTAGTAGTGATTTTATGGTCATATGTTAATAATATGTTTACTTCTATTGCTTTGTTTGTTTTCTTGGTAAATTACAAATTATTGCACCAGCACATTGTGTTAGGTGAATTCATAATAATTATTCTTACATTGTAATTTTTATCTTTTATCAGGTTGAGAAAACCTTCAACATAGTGTCAAGAGCATTGAACTTGTATGAAGACCCGAACACCCCCCCGCGGCCGCCGCTCAGTGACAGCGAGTTTAGGACATTCCTGGATGCAGTGGGGCAGATCACTAACACTGCGAAGCTTCGGGAGGTTATATACTGTGGAGGAATAGACCCCAGTCTTAGGTAAAAACTATTTTTTTTCTATAATCGTTCAAGTATCAATAAAATACCCCGGCACATATTGATCATTTGTCTAACTACTGAAATGATACAAAATATAATAATTGCATTATATTTGCAAACCTGCCCAAAAATATTTTCTATACAGTTAACAATTTTACATGTTTTGCAGGAAAGTAGTGTGGAAACACATTCTGAATGTCTACCCTGAAGGTATGACTGGGAGAGAAAGAATGGACTACATAAAAAAGAAAGCAAATGAGTATTATGCTCTTAGAGCGAGATGGAAAGACTGCATACAAAAAGGCAAGGTAAGGAACTATAATTTTTATTTCATTTATAATTGTATCGCCTTACATTCCAGCAAGCATTGTTGCATGGCAGTGACTTTTATTTTATTGTAGTAAATTGCTGCATATAATATGTGTGTGTGTGTGTGTGTAAAACTGCATCCCAGTATCTCCACCATGTTAAATTCCCGTAAAAGCTGGTTTTATACCCACCAAGACAATTTCACAAGTATGGGCTTTTTCTCTAGGATTAAATGTGTATTGCAATTTTAGGCGATTGGCTGACAACCTGTCACTATGGCAATACACATTTTACTGAATAACCCTCAAATGATTTTTAGACTTGGCGTAAATGTTCGTTTTTTACGGCTGTTGACGCTCTGCCTACCCCATGTATGTAGTCCCATTCTTAGTTATATATCTTGTACATTTACACAGCGCCATCTAGCCCCAAACTAAGCAATGCCTGTACTACGGGAACTAGATATCTGATATACGTAAATCCTTTTTTTTGTAAAAAAATACATAGGTACAATACACCCAGACTCAACACAAATATTTGAAAAGTAACTTAAAAATACTTGTGCTGTGTGCGGATCGAGCCCACGCGTAGCAGGCAGGGGCACGGGTAGTTTCCACTACGCCATCGGGCCAGTCGAAAGTTGTACTCTTAGGTCCTAACGACTGTATAAATGAATCTAAATCTTTAAATGTCTATCGTTATCCATTTACAATTCATTTCAGGTAAATGCTGACTTAGCTTACGTCACGAGTATGGTACGCAAAGATGTCCTCAGAACAGATCGACATCACAACTTTTACGCTGGCAGCGACGACAACCAAAACATTGCGTCCTTATTCAACATTCTAACTACGTGAGTACTACATCTTAATTTAGCTAGTTAAGTCGCTTAACATACAAAGGAATTATGTGTGCTTATAATATGTGTTTCTTTATAGCTATGCACTGAATCACCCTACGGTAAGCTACTGTCAAGGCATGTCTGACTTGGCGTCTCCGCTGCTGGTGACGATGGGAGACGAGGCGCACGCGTACATCTGCCTGTGCGCGCTCATGACGCGCCTCTACCCCAACTTCCTCCTTGACGGAGAGGCCATGACCCTCAAATTCTCCCACTTGACCGAATCCCTACAGATTTACGACCCAGATTTTTATAATTACTTGAAGTGTCAGCAAGCCGACGATCTTCTGTTCTGTTACCGCTGGCTACTGCTCGAGATGAAACGCGAATTCGCTTTTGATGACGCGCTAAGAATGCTCGAGGTGCTCTGGGCATCGCTGCCGCAGAAAGCTCTTCCCAGCGAACTTTCCCTGAAAGAGAGAGAATTCGACCCGGACGAAGTTGAATCTGACGACGATCCTCCCCCCTTAAGTCCTCTAGTCAAAGCTCCGCGAGAGAACGCGTATACTAAAGTCTGTGCTATGAGGCGACAGAGCTCCAGCTTTAGTTTGTCGAATGTCAAAACACCTAAAATTGCAACTTGTAGACAGATGAACCACAGTCTCGACGAAAACGTTACGCGCCCACCTACTACCACTTCACCGCTCAAAAAGGATTTCCAGAGTCTAGACGACGCGTGCTTGCATTTACAAAAACCCCAATCGGACGGGCATGACAATGGTCTACATAAAACGAAAGATATAGTCGTCAATGATTTAAGAAGTCCTCGAAGAAATATGAAAAGCGTTCCTGAACATGTCAAAGCCGAATCCGAAAGTCCTGGTTCAAGTGCCTGGTCTAGCACAGGGAATCTGGTGAATGGAACCTCACATACTGACCCAAAAGAGACTACCACTCCTTTGGGAAACCAAATCAGGCTACTCCGAGACAAAATATCTAACCACAATAATAAATTCTTCTCTTCTTTAGACAAACTTGACGATTCACAGGGGCCAGAGTCGAACAGGCCAAAAGTAAAAATGATAAGAAACTTGAATGAATTTCTCAATTTCGCTACGGGGAATAAACCAGCACCTCACACCGACAAACTACAAAGAGCTCGATCCGTGATCGAAAGGTCGTCTAAAGATTGTCCACGAATTACATTGACTAAAACATCATTCGACGAAAGTGACTTAGATACGCAAACGCAAAATGTAAAAGACTCCAAGATAAATAAAGTTGGCAAAAGTGCATCAAACGATACAAACGATGGAAGTAGTCCTGACGACTCCCAAGAGTATTACCCAATGACAACGTCCATGACAAGAGAATTAAGACTTGAATTAGAGCATTTAGACCGACAAGTGTTCGGTCCCTCATACGTAAATAGATGCAGTGTAATTTGCGACTCTCCCTCGGATTCTACTAGCACAGAAGAGAAGCCGACAAATGAGTGTACAGAAATCAAGCAAGACGGCAACACGGACGTCACTGACACTTTAGACACTCAAACGGACGCGACCGAGATACCGGGCTCGATGAAGAAGTCGCCGATGTTGGAGGCGGCTGTGAGGCCGAACGTGGCGAGGAGCGCTGAGGACATATTCCTGTGGGAGAACCCGCTGCATAGAACCACGCCGACCGCGCGCACGACCGTCAGCTGCCCGCTCACGCCCGATGAGCAGGCCGAGCTCGACTTCGACGGAGACACCGGTGAGATCTTCGAAGAACATTCCGGGAAAAAGTCCATAACGCCTATTAGGCTGCTCAGGAAAAACCAATCCTCAGAACCTCAAGAGTCATATACTGAGTCCAGGCTATCCAGTACGCTGAGCAGCGATTCTGATTCCTCCGATAAGGAGCCGGTAGTGCCGATAATTCCTCCCATAAGAAATCTACGTTCGGAACAACCGAACACGTCACGATCGCATAACTTCTTCTCGAACATGTCGCAAGAGTTGGAGAACGCGAAGAAGAATTGCGAATCGCTGCTCAACGCCAAACAGCCGAATCTGCATAGCGTCGCGACCACGATAAACAATTTTCAGAAGAAGTACGAAGCTCTGAAACCTCCAGGGCAACGAGTGGTGCCGTCGCCTTGTGGCAGCGGAGATAGTAACAAGTTCACTGTAGCTGGTTTGCCGCCTCCTTCGCTTTTCGGCGGAGGCAACCCTTTCTTGATGTTCCTGTGCCTGACGGTGTTGCTACAGCACCGTGACTACATTATGCGCAACCGTATGGACTACAACGAGCTGGCGATGCACTTCGACAAGATGGTGCGCAAACACAACGTGAACCGCGTGCTCAACCAGGCCAGGCAGATGTACGCGATGTACCTCAAACACCAGGCGCAGAAGACTGGAGTTATAACCACGTAGCTAGCACGGTTCGGTTCCTCGTAAGTAGGCCAACTAAATGATGCGAGGTTTCCAGGTTGCTGGACCTGATAAAGGATGGATTGCTTAACGCCAAACTCGCAGATTCGTAATTTTGCAAAAGTGAGCAATTGTGTGAAATCACAACGTCGCATGCAAAATGGCTTTGACTTATGATGATATTCATATTTCGAGATTTTGACGTTTTGAGAATAAGACCAATAAGAATATTGGAAAATGGGACGATAAATTCGAATCAGTGGCCGTACCGATAAAGGCGCGTATTCATTCAGAGACATTTGTGTCTCGCGGCAACTGCAGATTTCATAAATGTATCCGAAACGCGGTACTAGTGTTGACGGTTTTGTTCAGAATCAGATACAAATGTATCTGATTCTGATCGCGCCTTAATCTTAACAATCCTTGAGATTCTTCTTTCTTCAGCCTACGTCTATCTATCGGCTGATTTGACTCGATTTCGGTAATCTGTAGCTCTCTCGACTTGATTTCCTTTTTGAAATTGCTCATCACCACTCGACGTCGTCGTATTAACTTAATAGTAAATAGGATCATAACATAACTTAGCACTTTATCGCCAGAACAACAGTATTTCTTTAGATGATTGCTAGTGCATTTCGACTGTCAAATAGACCATTCCAAAGAAAATCTATTATAGTAAAATGTGATATTTTTCTGCATTGTTTATCTAGTCTATTGTTATAAACTGCAGCTATAATCTGTTTAATCATGAAATTGCAGCTATTTTTATTTGCATAATATTTATCCTTATTGCTTCAGAGTTAATTTCAATGTTTAATCTTATATGTATAACAGATGATTAACTGAAGGTGTACTTATACTGTTCAGGCCTATATATTAATATAATCAGTGAACATTGTACTTATAATAAAATATTGATATTCAAATGTAAATAAATAAAATACGGCAATAAGTTTAGAATGACTTTTATTTCATCGAATATGGATGTCTAACATAACAAGATAATTTAGTTGTTAAAATAATGAAATGAGTAACAGTAATTTTAATTAACCACAGCTAATTTTAAACTTTCAACTCGACTTTATGATCTAATATTAACTTATCGCCTACATATCACATTTCAAAAGCTTTTCAGTTCAGCAGAGTAATGCAATGAAAAAAGTGTAGGTATTTTTCACTTTCGACTATTTGCTATTTTTTTACTGGTGCGTGGTTGAGAGCTTTACTTCCTCCTTTGGCTGTTTCCGTTGGCCAGAATCATCGCGATCCTGATAAAGATGTTCAGCACATCCAAGTATACCGAAACAGCACTGGAAAAAAAATATTACATGAAACACAAGTCGAATACAACATATTCTTAGCTCCACATGGCTTCTTTGAATAGTATGTAAGCATAACCATGCTCCTTTATACAAAATTTAATCGTTTGGCCACCAGCCATCCACGACATTCCATATCTCGATGGCTGTCTACTAGATGACTGAACCAATTACTGTATTTGTTAAAAGAACTATTGTATACGCATGCTTGTTAGGCTATCAATTTATAAACTGGTGTTCAGAAATAGAGTTCAGTTCAGTTCAGTCAGAGTATGTGGCTTAGAATGGCGTCACTGCTCGTGGGTGCTGTAAAAGGCGTCTTAAGTGATGTATCCTTGGAATCCTCGGGTTGGGACGTCAGCGGAGCTCGCAGACGGGTGATCAGCTCCGCTTGGTGGGAACTATTTCACCCAATTGGAATAGGCAGTAAGATATTCCTTGTGAACCCGCCTCCCGCCTGCCAAGCGAGGTGAACATGGCCACCTCCTGGGGCGAATCTAGGATCAGCACGAACAGCTGAGGCCATTGCTGAGAGTGATCAAGAAATAAACTTACGAGTTGATGGGGTCGTAGGGAGTGAAGCCGTACATGGGGTGCGTCTCAGCGCGCTTGATGATCTTCTGCGTGTCGTAGAGAAGGAAGCCGCCGAACACGACCAAACCGCCGTACAAGCTGAATGAGTAAAGACCTGAAAATATATTGATAACTTTCAATATAGTGAGTAGACTCCCATCCATTAGCATCCGTTTTTTTACTAGATCATAAGGTTTTTATTGAGTTTAACAGAAATTTAATAAATTGCTACACAGCGCAGGGCTAACTTGCTTTCGATTACTCTTCTCGCTAAAAACAAAATATTATTTTGAGATCAACTTCCACAGTATGTGATGACCTAATTTGGTTTTTTTTTATCTTAACTTACCTAAGATTAGTGCTGTTACCTTTAAATAAGTTAAGAAAAGTAATTGAAGATACGATGATGATGTAAGTAATGGCGGTTAAATTTACTAGAAATGGGAAAGAACCCATTGACATTATTAAACATGCAAGGACTCAGATATCTCCTATTAGTTGCTAAACCTATTTGATGGAAAGTGATAGCACAAATTTTAGGGAATCGTGTGTCAACAAGAAAGAAAAAGAAGCTCACGTACCGGCGCCGAGCACGGAAGTAGGCGGCAGGAACATGCCAGCGATGGAGGCGGCAAACACAGCTCCCAGCCCCATCGCGAGCGGCGCGCGCATGCTGAGGAACTCGCCCGACGGCGCGCACACCGCGATCGTGCTCAGCCCGCCCACCACTCCCGCCGTGTACCTGCCCAACAAACATTCAAACAGCGATCAGGGTACATGCTCGCGATCAACATCTGTAAATGAAATTGAAATTCTTTATTCAATGTAGGATAGTATTAGCACTTATTGACGTCATGATCCGTCATTGTAAAAAAATATTGTAACACTCAATTTTTTTAATAACAACTTATTAATCTCCTAATAGAAAACCGGCCTCGGGGCTGGCCAGGTTCAACACACGGCATGTAACTTTTCTCCACCACAATCTAAAAACGATATGTAGTGCCTCAAATTATGCTGGTTTTAAAGCAGCATCACTTTACTGTCAAACGCGAACACTGAAACAGATCTTGATTTTCGATTTTTATGTATAAAAAATAAATAAATTCAGGTTAAAAGTTAATGTAAAAATATGATTGTATGGTAATGTATCAATTAGACATTAGTCTTTACAAACCAAAGAGGAATTTTGTAATTATTTTCAAAAGGACTAAATATACCAAACACTGTTGAAATGCACTATTACTTTATGTACAAAAGAATAATTACTAGAATTAGCAATTTATGAAGGTCAATGTTATTGGACAGTTTTAAATCAGAATTGACACTTACCAAGCTGCACGGACGAGAATTGGTCCGCCAAGGAAGCACATGGGGGCAATGACGGCACCCATGATTCCAGTATGCACTATCCAAGCAATCTGTTTAGCTCCGAACCCAGGCTCGTAATCCATGCTTTGCACTACCATTCCCGAGCCAATCATTGCAGCTATTGATATGATCATAGGCTGTAAAGAAAAAAAATAAGTGTTGTACACCTATTTTAGAAAACTTGCAAGATTTTCAACCACGGGCAGGATTTGAACTTGCTACTTTCGCCATCACTAGTGGCGACGCGTCTTCCATCTAGGCTACGGCGGCTCGTCCCCTGCCCGCGAATTTTGAAAGTTTATCCTGATGCCAAAAATGCGTGGCACGGCTCCATCTACCGGAATAGTTTTGCAAACTACCCAGCGACAAATAATCTGACGAGGGTTTTGTATGGGTGATGCATCCATATTTCGACCTATCTTAATGGGGAAAATTGGTCAATGCCAATTTACCTCATGTGCTACTCCCTAGCCTCAACTTTAGTACTCACTTACTATTGTTGTAAACACATGCTGCCTTATGTCTACCTTTATCGCAAAGCATGAAATAAATAGTATCTCCAAGTTATACTAGCTAAAAACCATTTTTTGTGTTTCTGCCACAGAGCACTGCTCTACAGCAGTCCACCATCACATCTCATAAACTTCTCTCGTAAGATATTTTTTTAATAATTGTACCGAAAGTCTATCTTAAGATATAGATATAATAATTCTACAGTTTTCTCAAGTTTGGAAGTTATTGGATAATACAAGTGGTCTGGCTGGGGAGGTGTGCTCTGCAGCAACACAATATGTTCAAAGCTAAGTTTCTTTGTAAATATGTTCATACATATAAATCCACAGTAGTTCTACTCTTCATATCAGTTGTTGTCTTAGCTCTGGCTCTGCCTATGTATTTAAAATTTAAATTGATACTAGAGTTTGGGCTCAAATTCCATATTTCTTAGTTAGCATATTTTACTTTAATGGCCTGAATTCGGGATATAAATGAGTGCTGTCACTTTCCTTCAAATAGGTTTAGAAAGTGTTACAAGATGTGATGGTAGATGGCTGTAGAGCAGTGCTCTGTGACAGAACCACAAAAAATGGTTTTTAGGTAATATAATAAAACTTGGAGGTACTATTTATTTCATGCTAATAAGATAAAGGTAGACATAAGGTAACATGGGCTTACAACAATAGTTAGTGAGTACTAAAAGGTGGTCTGGCTAGGGTGTCACACACATTTACCTATTGCATATTAGGAGCAATTTTTATTACTTCTATATTGTTCTTAGTTATGAGATACATACCACCCATCCACCTCTCGCAACTAAGTTCAGCAGTGCTGGTGTGCGGAACACGGTGGCTGCGCTAGCGGCTGTGATCACTAGAGAACCCGCAATGTAGGCATATGTAGTCCTGATACGATCTTTCACATACTTTGGCCAGAGACTGCAAATAAGAAAACATTGTTCATCCACTTCAAATAAATAAATAAAAATTTTATCGCCAGTATTGATGGTGTGTGTATGATACTAATATAATAATAAAATGTGGTTCATGAAAAATTTTTAAAATCATTACATGACAAACTGTATTATCATATTATCATCAATCACACACAATGTAAACAACATAATGAGTAGAGCTAAAATATTCAAATTTTAGGTATCTAGAAAAATTACTGACTGTGCCTCTTGAAGTGTTCCTGGTTTAACTCCAGAGCCATAATAGCAAAGGGCAATGATGCCAACAGCGGAGGCTCCTGCCAGTGCTCCTTTTCCTAAGCTGAATGCTGGAAACAAAGGCACAAAAATTATTCTGACTTCTAGCTGTGTTGGACACCAAATTGACAAATAACCTAGATTCTGACTTTTTTGATTTATGCAGTTACGACATGCTTCAACAGGGCAACAGAGAAATACACATATCTAGATGTGGTTACAAAAATAATGAAACAACAGTTCATACAATGCTTAGTTGACTGTAAGTTCAGAATGGTTTAAACTTACCATTTGGACCAGCAGGTGCCATAAGTTTTTCCCAAACTGTAGGGCCAGATCTGGTGGTCATCCTTGACCGTGGCTCGCGAGCGTAGTTCCTGATAGCATAGTTCTTGGGAACAAATCTCTGCGGTACTGGAGTTTTCAATACTTGCACGTTGAGGCCCAAAGCTGAGCGGGCAACGCACATACGAGACAGCATTTTGTATGGAACTGAAATTTGTCAATATATCGGTCGAAAAAGGTCGTTCGTTCTGGCAGCAGGCGTCAAGAGAAATGAGTTGAAGACAAGTTGAAGATGACAAGAACAAAAATATCTGATGCAACCAAGATGTAACTATATTCCTCCAAATAAACACTACAAAATTAACAAAATTCTATCACTGAAATTCTCGATAATATTATGAAACCGCGTACTGCGTTTCAGCCGGTGCGAAAATCTGATGAAAATCTATTTTCTCTTCCTTTCCTTCACTGCATCGTTCGATAGTCTGTGGAAAAATCTAGATTCATCAAAAATAGTGATTTCAAGGATTTCAATCTATTTCGAAAAACCGGTTTTTGTCTATGGTTTTTATAAACGCGGTCGTGTAGTAGAATTGTGTTTTCAATTGCGAGAATGGTTGTCAAACAAAATTGTAGAAAGAGACAAAAAGTATTTGAAATTCTTGAAATTACTATAGCTGCTCCACACACTTATTTGACTTGATCTCGTGGTGATTATGTAAAAACACATTGTTTGGAAAAAAGTATAACTGTCAAATCACACACATGCTTGTTACCGCACGTGTGTATTGATAAAAATAATTAAAAACCAATAAAAACAATGATAAAGAAAGGTAGAAAACGAGTAAAATCTTCGATTCAATCAGGTATGTACTCGTGACTTACGTTTAAGAATGTATCTATGTATGTAAACATGTGCCCTTAGTGAACCCCATAAATCATTTTAGGTTTTGAGGAAGAAACAAAACCAATGAAGCTAAAAAAAGCTTCTAAGAAGATTAAAAAGCCTACTCGACCTGCCGCAGACTTGTGTAAGTTATTGTTTATTATTAGACCCCACTAATTGTAGGTCATAATATTAGTTCATAACTTTTACATGTTATCACTGTGTAGGTAGTGTACTGACTTATGATTTGTTTTCTAGTTTCAGTTTCAGAAGAGAAAATGCTCAGCAAACCAAAAAACCATGTAAAGAAAAAACCTAAACCTGTAGACTCAGGATCAGGTCAGTCAGGTAACATAATATTTCCCTATTAGTGTGGCAAATGAATGAATCTGCCCGGAAAACTCAGGGGCGGAAAATTTTATGATTGAACTTTGTTACGACTAGTAAGGCGACAAACATACTAAAATACCCCACCCCTCCGATTTGTGCCGCGGGGGGGGGAAGCTCATTGAAGGTCCCAATTTTGAGTTATTTGCCCATATCTCAGAAACGAGACGTTTTATGAATTTTTGTTGTACTACACAATGAAAGCCAATAAAATTCTCTACATCTTTATTCTTAACCGTTTTTACCTATTTCAAACACTTGCTTAGTTATAAGTGATTTAAAATATATACATTGTTACACCCCCCCCTCGAAACGAAAAGCAAGAAATAAATTTACATTTATATACAAAAGGTGCTTCGCCGCCGCTTTAGGCGTGAGGGACCTGGTTGTTCTTCCTCAGTGTTGTACTCTTATCCTCCTCGTATGTCACATCGTCCTCAGATGTAGGTACGCAAGCCCCTACCTCTGCTATGTCATCGTCACTGCCGTCGTCATCGCTTTTGTCTTTTAATATGGGAATGCTATTTGTGCAAGTTCCGTGGCAATGTACAGCCACATCTAGCACTACTGCAGTCAGTGGTGCAGCGGCAAAATATAAGCTTTAATATTTCTTCCGGTGCAGCTGGTTTGGATAGGCACTAGAAGATTGCTTTCATTACGTTTCAGGGGAAAGGTCGTTTACAAGCTAAACCTGGACCTGGTGGTATGTGCGGAATGAGTGCTCCGCTGCTGCTCCCTCAGTTGGTGGTAGGGAGGAAATGTCTGGTTTCACGTTCGATACAGAAAAGTTATTAAGAGAAGTTTCCACTTTCTCTTACGTCAGCATGTGTTGAGGTGGGGTTTGAAAATACCGCTGCGGCTTGACGGATCTTTTGGTTCTTTAAATACTGCTTACAGAAGCCCACTTTACTTCTTCGAATTGCAGCAGACGTGTGTCGCATCCAGTGATCGCGTGTAGAAATAGTATATCTTTAAAGCCCAGTTTCTGGATCTCCTGACTTGAGTAAGAGGTAGTAGGTACTTTGCCTCTGCTGGCCAGAACTGCCAAGGCAGGCAGAGGTCGCCTTCAAATCATCATTTTATTTCATGCTTCGAAGGGCACGTTAACCCGACGCTCTCGTATGTTGTCTATGATAATTTGTCGCTGCACCACTGACTGCAGTAGTGCTAGATGTGACTGTACATTGCCACGGAACTTGCACAAATAGCATTCCCATATTAAAAGACAAAAGCGATGACGACGGCAGTGACGATGACATAGCAGAGGTAGGGGCTTGCGTACCTACATCTGAGGACGATGTGACATACGAGGAGGATAAGAGTACAACACTGAGGAAGAACAACCAGGTCCCTCACGCCTAAAGCGGCGGCGAAGCACCTTTTGTATATAAATGTAAATTTATTTCTTGCGTTTCGTTTTGAGGGGGGGGTGTAACAATGTATTTATATTTTAAATCACTTATAACTAAGCAAGTGTTTGAAATAGGTAAAAACGGTTAAGAATAAAGATGTAGAGAATTTTATTGGCTTTCATTGTGTAGTACAACAAAAATTCATAAAACGTCTCGTTTCTGAGATATGGGCAAATAACACAAAATTGGGACCTTCAATGAGCTTCCCCCCCCGCGGCACAAGTCGGAGGGGTGGGGTATTTTAGTATGTTTGTCGCCTTACTAGTCGTAACAAAGTTCAATCATAAAATTTTCCGCCCCTGACTTTTCCGGGCAGATTTCCATATGAGCATTCATTTACCACACTATATTCTTTTTAGAGAAACAAGTATTCTATTCTCATAACTTGTTCTTAATAACCTAAGTCATTTCATTATATATAACAGAATCCGAAGATGACATGGACCCAGATAAACACAAGGAGTCTTTGGAAAAGCTTAAAAATATTGACCCTGACTTCTACAGCTTCTTAGAGCAAAATGACGAAAATCTACTGAACTTTGAAGCTGATTCAGATGAACAAGATGCATCAGGAGAAGATGATGATGATGATATAGTTCACAAACCAGGACCTCTGCAAGGAGACAGTGATGAAAGTGACTTTGAGGTAATATTTTTATCCAATTTAACCGCAAGGCACTGCAAATGGCCTAATTTACTAATCTGAAATTGAAATTTGAATGATATAATTTTTATGGTTTATATTGTTACTATGAAACTTTTATAATATAAGTCAGGTAGCACCCTTTACAAATATGGTATAAAATGGGTCATTAGGATAATAAAGTAAGTTGTTAAATGAAATAAGTCATTTGAATAAACAACATAAATTCATTAGGCACAGCCAGACAGTGCAAGCAGCCCCCATAGCCAGCCTCATGAGGCAAGCGCTGAACTGAACATCAACATTTTGTTCACTATGCTCATTTTATAAGGCAGGCAACTCACAACTTCTGATTTCAAAACACTAATAGGCTGAAGACACTAGGCTGGGTTGGGATGATACCAGTCACTTTTGGTCCAGACAACCATCAATGTAGTTCCTGTATAACATAGATAAATTAAAACAACAAATCTTAATTTATATTATTATATCATTGATGAACCTCTGTCTTCAAACATATAACATCACTGTATCTACTTGTTACTATTGCAGGATGATGAGGCCAAACCGGCCAAAGGCAGAATCACCTTGAAACAAATAGGGCAGTGGCAAGCAGAGTTGCAGAGTGAGACCAAAATAAAGCTAACCACACTGACCACAGTAATAAAGGCCTTCAATGCTGCCATGCTCAGGGCCACAAGTGATGATGGCACTTCTGAAGGAGAACTTAAAGTTGAAGGTATGCTTGAAATTAGAGACAACTTTTTTCTTGGTACCAATGGTTGCATTCATGGTACCCATTGCCATAGTTGTTCCATTGTAACTGCCTATATTTGTAGTCTGTAAGTTAAGGTACTTATCTTTTTGTATACAAATGAAAGCAGGTGTTTTATTTACCAAGTTTCTATGTACTACAGTTTTTTTTAAATAATACATACTAAATTATTATAAAGGAAACATACAAAAACAATAGTAGCTGTTATATTAAATGCTGTCAAAAAACAATATAATAATAATAATAATAATAATAAAGCTTTTTATTTCCACAACTGAATTGCATGCAATACAAAGTAAATAAAATTTGCAGTTTAATCATTATAAATATAAAGTATTGTTTCAGTTCATATTAATCCTTTCTCTTTTTTTTTTTTTTCCTTTTTCAATTAGTGGATCCCTTCGGGTAAAAGCCTCCTCCATACTTTTCCATTTTTCCCTATCTTGCGCAAGGTTCATCCAGTCTCGTCCAGCCACCTCAGTAATGTCGTCAGCCCATCGTTTTGTGGGTCTGCCAACTTTTCTTTTCCCTAATGGGCCCTTCCATTTTGTAGTCTTAAAAGTCCACTTTTTGTTGTTGTCTCTGCATACATGTCCTGCCCATCTCCACTTTAGACTTTGTGCATGCGTCAGAGCATCTGTGAGGGAAGTTTTTTCTCTGATGGTATTGCTATTTACTTTGTCGATTCTTCTCAGTTTCAACATGCTCCTCTCCATTGCTCGCTGCGTTGTGGTTATTTTGTTTTTTATATTGTTATTGTAAGTCCATGTTTGGCAGGCATAGGTCAGACTGGGTAAGATACAAGTCTCTATTACTGTCTTCTTTAGGTTCATGCTGTATTTGCCCTTTAAAATTTCTTTATTCATCCAGTACTTTTTCCATGCAGTGTTAACTCGTCTTTCGACCTCTCCATCATTGTTTTCTTGGTTAAAAGATATTTGTTTGCCCAAGTAGACATAGTTATCCACATACTCGATGATGTTGTCGTCTACTTTGATGGGTACTTGGTGGTAGTTTGTCATTATCTTAGTTTTGCTGAAGTTCATTTGAAGACCGACTTTTCTACTTGTTTCGCTCAGGGCTGTTATCATTTCTTTAAGTTCTGACGCTGATTTGGCGAACACTACTATATCGTCGGCGAATCTTAGATGGCTTAGAAATTTATCTTCTATCCAAATGCCTTTATTTTTCCAGTTCATTGTTTGGAAGATGTTTTCCAGTACTGCGATAAACAATTTTGGTGATAGTGGGTCGCCCTGTCTGACGCCCCTCTGTATTGGTATTTCTTCGCCTTTGTTTTCCAGACTAATTCTGCTAGATGCATTTGAGTATATATTTTTAATTATTTCCGTATATTTGCAGTTGATGTCGCATGATTTTAGAGCTTCCCATATTGAGCTGTGGTAGATGCTATCGAAGGCCTTGAAATAGTCGATGAAGCCGATATATAATCGTTGGTTGTACTCTTTGAATTTTTCCAGTATTTGTTCCAGAGTGTGGATGTGATCAGTAGTAGAAAATCCTGAGCGAAAACCTGCCTGTTCTACTGGTTGCTTGATGTCTATATTATTCGTAATTCGTTTCAGCAGGATGCTCGAGAAGAGTTTGTAGATGCTGGGAAGCAGACTAATCGGTCTGTAGTTTCCTAAGTCCAGTGGATCACCCTTTTTGTATAGTAGAATAATGTGTGAGTTGCACCATTGATGTGGAACTTTTCCCTGTTCCAGTATCATGTTAAAGAGAGTTGTGAGAAAAGTTATCAGTAAACATATTCCTGTTTTTAGTGCTTCGTTACTGATATTGTCTGGGCCTGGGCTTTTTTCTGGTTTTAGTTTTTTGACGTTTTCAAGTATTTCCTTTCCAGTGATTTCTTTGATTTCTTCTATCCTCTCAGCGTTTATCTCTACTGCATGATGTTTATCTTCGGGTGGTCTTTGATATAGTTGTTTGTAGTAGTTTGTGGCACATTGCAAGACTTCCTGTCTTGTTGTTGTTTTTTCTAATTTTTTTATCCAATTTTTGTGGGTATTAAGTTGTTTATTGGCTCTTTT
The DNA here is from genome assembly GCA_027580185.1 of Tuta absoluta. NCBI lineage: Eukaryota > Metazoa > Arthropoda > Insecta > Lepidoptera > Gelechiidae > Tuta > Tuta absoluta. The sequence goes on from JAQAHW010000002.1 coordinate 19,481,474, forward strand.
TATGCTCCTAAAGTTGATAAGGTTTGACTCAATAACTTTTTTTCTGTAGTTTTGATAATCGTCTCTGATGGCTTTGTTTGTTTTCTTGTAACATTCTTTTATTTCTTCTTTTGTTTTGTTTTTTCTTGTAGTTAGTTCAGATCTTTTTTTAATTAAATCCATCGTAGTTTTTGTAAATATTTTGTGTTCTTTGTCGTTGTTTTGTTTATTAATTTTTAGGCTTGAGATGATTATTTTTTCTAAAACATTGTAATACATTTGCATATCCTGTTCGTTGTTTAAATTTGAATTGTTTTTCGTTATATTTCTTTCTAGGTTATGTAGGTATTCTTTGATCTCTTTGTCGGTTTTAAAGGTTTTTGGTGAAGGCTTAAAGTTGCTTCTACTCATTTTTGGTGCATCTAATAGTAGAGAGGCTCTTACAAGTCTATGGTCTGATTCAAACTTAATTTTGTTTAGTACTTCAATGTTGGTTATGTATTTAGGTTTGTTTATGAGTATATAGTCTATTTCGTTTAAAGTCTCTCCATTTGGTGACTTCCACGTCCATTTCCTCGATTTCTTTTTCTTAAAATAGGTATTCATTATAGAGAGCTTAGATTCCATCGCATATTGGATAAGTCTTTTTCCTCTTTCGTTTCTAGATCCATATCCGTATTGTCCTATTATGGGGTGTTCATTTGGCTTTGGTTGGCCAACTTTTGCGTTGAAATCTCCCATGACTATAACCAAGTTACTATTACTAGCTAGTTGGTGAGCCTTTATCAGGTCGTTATAGAAATTGTCTACATCTTCTTCCTTGGAATCACATGTAGGAGCATAGACTTGAATTAGTGATAGCGCCATCTTGTCGAACTCAAGTTGGAGCAAAGCCACTCTCTCAGATATTCCATTGAAGTTAACTATGTTGTTCTTGAGTTTCTTCTTTATAAGAAAGCCCACGCCATACAATCCTTTGGTTTGTCCTTTGTAGCAGAATATATAGTTTTCGTGTTCTTCTATATTGTCTCCAAGTCTTCGTATTTCTGCCAGTCCTAAGATCTGAGAATCTATAGATTCTAGTGCATGAGTTAATTCCAGTAGTCGTTGAGGTGAAGCAAGAGTTTTCACATTATATGTGCAGATCTTTAATTGTGTTGTCAATTTTGGTTTGTTTGTGGTGGTTACATATGTTGATGGAGGGTTATGGTCTACTTCCACGTGGTGACCAGCTGGATTTGGGAATGAATGTTTGAATTTGTTCTTAATTTTATCATTTATTTTGTTATTTAGGTTGATTATGTTGTTTTTTATGTTGGTTATGTTGTTGTTTTTGTTTTTTGGAGGGTAGTGGTCATCTTCCCCCACGGTGACCGGCCGGCTTGGGGTGCTTGGTTTTGGAGTTGATTCATTTATTTTTGCGTTGTGTTTGTTCCGGAGGCTTTGTTTTAGTTGTTATTCTGATGTTTGTGATGATGAGGCCCTAGAGGCTATAAAGTCGCTAATCTTGTTGATTTTAGATGGCTTCTTATTTTCCAGCATTTGGTTTCTGGGTTCTGGTGGAGATTTTGTAGGGGATCTCTTTCTCTTTTCTTTTGTTGCCTCCTTCACTATTAAGCGGTCATAGCTTATATATGCTGTATTTCCTTTACCCAGTTCTTCTTTTAGTTTTATTGCAAGTTCTCTTCTTTTTGCTAGTACTTCTTTGGGAAGGTCATCCGTGGCATATATTCCATCTGGGAACAGTTTGTTGTTTCTGAGAATTTCCATTTTTCGCCAGTTGGTGGTCACCGACACAAGTATTGGTCTATTTTTTTTTTCTGTTTTCTTGCCCAGCCTATAGAATTTATTCACTTCCCACTTATCCCAATTTTCTGTGTTTGTCTTCTTACTTATTATATTGAGGGTGTCTAGTGATAATTTTAGAAGTTCCATCTTGTTGTTTTCAGTCTCGGGTATCCCATGTAGTATAACATTATTTGCTCTAATTTCCCTATCCATTTTGGTGACTCTCTCCTTCATCACTTTATTTTCTTTTAGCAAAGTTTGGTTTTCTGTTGTTAATAGTTTCATCTTCTCGTCGATGGTTTTAGTTAGATTCTCCGTAACTGTTGTCGTAATTTTCTCTGCTTGATTTTTCATGTCTCTCTCTCTCTGTCAAAAAACAATAGTAGCTATTAATTGCTGTCAAATATGATCAAAAGGAGAGAAATAAAACATTTGAAAATATTATTTATGCACTTAAACTGTAAACAGTGAATTATATAACACCTGTTTGATTCAATATAAAGCCGAATGTCTTGCAGCTGACCTATTCCAAACAAAACCAAAAATTTGATAGTCATTGCGACCTGGTAATAGACATTTCTTTATTGCTGTACTGCAACCAATGGAAAGCAAAGTTTTGTTTTATTTGGATATTGTTATGGAAAAACATGCGCAAAAGACTCTGCCTAATGCGGCTAAACGAAAAAGGTCGCTGTTTTCGTATTGTTAATTGTATTATGCATTACACTAATATTTGATTGTATAATCTGCATAAAAGATAAGTACCTACACATACAGACTATTGTGTTAACTGTTTGCATGCTTACAAGTAATAATCATGGTAACAAGAAGATGACTGAATGACCTGAATGAGTCAGTTTCTTTCACTTTGTTGATATTACTCTTATTTTCAGGGTCTTCTGTCTTCAATGCAGTTATCCAAATGTGTGTTCTTTATCTACCAGCTGCCCTTAAAAAATACCTTGGAATGGAACAGTCTGGAAAAGACCCTCAGAAATGCAAACATTTTGTCAAAATCAAAGGCCCACTTGTGGCATATTTGAACGATTTACTGAAGCTGCTTGGAGGCGTCACTTCAGAAAACATACTGACAGTGCTTCTAAAACATTTGCACCAAATGTCTGTGTACATTGCGTGCTTCACTCGCATTGCCAAACTTTCTCTGAAAAAATTGATTACATTCTGGAGCACTGGAGATGAGACAGTCAGAGTACTGGCCTTCCTCTGCATATTGAGGATAACGAGGAACCAACAGGCCACATTACTAGACCTCGTGCTGAAGGCGATGTATTTGACGTATGTAAAGAACAGCAAGTTTGTGAGCCCAACAACTTGGCCCGGAATCAACTTCATGAGAAGATCTCTGGTTGAAATGTTTACACTGGATTTGAATGTGTCTTACCAGCACGTCTTCTTGTACATACGACAACTAGCTATCCACCTGCGAAATGCTATTGTTGTTACGAAGGTCGAGAATCGGCAAGCTGTTTACAATTGGCAGTATGTGAACTCCTTGCACCTTTGGGCGGACTTGCTAGGAGCTACTTCAAACAGGCCCCAACTACAGCCACTAGTTTACCCACTGACAATGGTCATAACAAACACGATAAAACTAGTGCCGACTCATCAGTACTACCCGCTGAGATTCCACTGCGTTGAGATACTTATTAATTTATCAAAGGAGACTAATACATTCATACCAATTTTGCCTTTTCTCATTGAGGTAAGTTTTCGTAAAGCAGCGACAATACTGTCGCACCGTCATTACGTGTCCACAACAATAAATCCGGGCGTCTCATATAATTTGACTTCTTTGGCGTGTCGCGTCAGTGGATCTCAAATTACGCTAGACGATGAGAAACTCCTGAATTATCCAGGGCTTTTTGTTACCACGCTTGACGTTCGCTCGCTAAACTGGCAATACATATTTATGTGTCTTTTACAGCTCATACAGCATTACTCATTTCGCAGGTACTCTCATTCGATTTTAACAAAAAACACAAGAAAGTTTCCATGAAGCCTCTGGACTTCTCCTGTATCCTCCGGCTGGCCAAATCGCAGTTGTCCGAGAATGGTTTCAAGGACGCCGTCGTAGAGCGCCTGTACGGACTCCTGCTCGAGTACATGGCCAATATCTCGCACTCCATCGCCTTTCCGGACATCTCCTTGCTTGCTGTTTTACAGGTATATTAAAACCTCAAGTAGAGTCTGTGCGGAAAGAAAATCGGTATGGGCAAAAAATTTACTAATATTTTTTTCATAGGATGCTATCTCTCATACTGATGCACAGAGGTGCCGTCAATTTCCACGCTCTATTCTCTTTCCGCACAGACTCTAACACAATAACAAGTAACAAGTTTTCAATTGTATGAAAATAGTATGATTTATAATGTTTTAATTTGTTTTCTAGATCAAGCAGTTCCTAAAAACATGTTCAGTATCAAACTACACGAAGAAACTTCGCCAGCTACTCGAAAAGATCGAAGAAAACGCTAAATTCATAGATCGCGAGAGAGCCAAAGTTAGCTTCGCGCTTAGCGATACCAAGATGATCAACGCCTGGGAAACTAATATTAAAACTAAAGGCACTCCTCTGCTCGCTTTCTTCGATAACTGGAACAAAATAAACAAGATACAAAAACGTAAGAAGGTGACAAACAATGACGAAATAGCTGGAGAGCTGCCTATGATCAAGAGACCCAAGATAACAGAAGAAACGTTATCGAAGTCCAAGCCCGAACATAAAGGTCCTCTCGTTCTCTTCCCATCTGATGATGAAGACGAAAAAGACGACAAAGAACTTTTCAAAATGAGTGACGATGAAGAGGAAGCTCCTAAAGCCAAGAAGGCGAAAAAAGTTAAAAAGAAGAAACCAACAAAAACTAATGTGACGAAAGATACCGACAAGGACGTAGTTGATAAGGATGATGTTGTTCAAGATTTTAGTGTTAGCGATTGGTAATAAAGATTTTTTTTATTCAAGATATTGTGCTACTGAATTCCCTTAAAAACGGAGCGTATACTGCGAGATGCGTGCGCGCGGGCTACATTTTAGGTCGACTTACAAATTGTATACCCTGCCCACTTTACATACCTGCTCCCATGACATCAGTACTCATAAAAACTATCCTTTGTGTTAATGTCACCTTCTATATGTGTGCCGAATTTCATTATAATCGGTTCAGTAGTTTTTGCGTGAAGAAGCAATAAACAAACATACAAAACTTTCGCATTTATAATACAAGCAGGATTTATTTGCCCGGCCTAGCCATGAGCCCGTACGTGCGCGGCTAAACACACATTCAAATCTTAAACACTAAAGACACAATTTCAAAAACATTTATTGGCATAAATTAACAATATCTAAACTAAAAAGCACACATTATTGTTGATCATAGACCAGTGTGAGAGTTTAGAGTACTCCTTGCAGGAAGTAGGTCCAGTGCACCTTTGGGTCGGCGGGCTCGAAGTTCTCGATGTTGAGGCAGCCGGTCGGCGGCTCCTTCCAAGCGTGCGATCCCGATAGGAACACCTGGATCTTTATTTCCTGGGGAATAAAGTTGGTAAGTAATGTAGTTTGGATTCGTAGTGATTCTAGAAGCTTTGGTTTCGTAGAAGTCTGTAAAAAATTTGCACGACAGTAGTTGAGAAAAGTTGAAAACTTAGGTACTACTAGCTGAAAAAAAAATCATGATGTAATGCCCGATCGCTAAAATGTTAGTAACCATATAATTCAATCTTTACGAGTTTACACCAGGGGCTGTCTGTGGCTGGAAAAATACATTTTGTATGCCTTCAACATGCAACACTGTTTGCTACAGTACATCAAAAGAGTCGACATGTTTATGTTGCGAGTTCGATCTTTGCTAATCTGTTCCATTCAAGACTTCCGTTTCCGCGGTTGTACTCGCGCATTCTTTTTTCGTACGGAACACCGAGTCGACAAATAACACGACAAACCTACTAAAAACTTTCAAATTAGTAGGTACGTACTTTCTTATTTTCCCCTTAGTCTTATCTTTTTTTAATTATTTGAACCATGGAAATTCATGGTTGACCAAACTTTCATACAAACGTTTATCCCCTTTTTACCCATTTGGGTTGGGGGCTAAAAATCAAGACCTCTTAAACACGTATTATACTGTTCTAGTTTCATGATAAATCACTCATTTTGGAACAGATCACATCGACTACGAACTTACATTTAAACTTAACAATTTTTAGTGGTAAAATTTTTTAGAACGGTGGTATTCTTATTTAATACTCATTCTTAAGCGGATCGCATTTAAAAATACAAAACCCCTTTTGAGGTTAAAATTAAGAAAATCCTGAAACACTTGTTTGATTATTTTAGTACCTGCAATCGAATCCCAAGTTTTGAAACAGGTCGCCTATATGACAACGAACTTTCATACAAACTTTAAACACCCTTTGTGACGTGGCGTAAATTTCCGTTTTTTACGGCCGTTTACGTTCTGCCGTGGCCGTGTGATGCCGGCTTAGAATAGCATCACCCCATTTCTTTCCCGTGGGTGTCGTAAGAAACGACTAAGGGACTTGAGGGTGTGTATGGCAAATTTAGACGTGGGCTGACAACCTATGGTGATACACTGATTGTCAGGCGTGGTAAATGTCCGTTTTTTAACGGCCGTTTACGTTCTGCCTACCCTGCAAGGGATATAGGCTCGATATATGTATATGTCGCAGTATTATGGCAGAATTAGGATTTCGGCCGAAATCCTAGGATTTCGGCCAAAAGCCGGATTATGGCAAAATTGTAGACTACATTCGACCATCGTCCTAAGCAGATACAGGATTTCGGTCATAATCCTAGGATTTTGGTCGAAATCCTGGATCTGCTTAGTATTATGGCATTAATCGCGATTCGGGGGAATCTATGAGCGGGGAGGGAACAATACGCTCCTCCCACGCGCGCGGGGATTGCGCGCGCGGCGTCCTTTGTTTTTATTTATTATAGTTTATTACTCATCTAATAATATTATAAACAGTTACTTATGTGATTATCTAAAACATATTGTTTTTACTACTTGAAAAATCTTTAATGAAAGAAATGATACTCAAAAGTTTATGTTAATGACAGAAAATTTAATGTTTATTATATTAATCATAGTTAGAAGAGGTTAGCACTTAAATGTTTATGAAAAATGCTTAATTTTTATATCGAGACTAGATACCTAATAATAATAGTGATTAGTACATTCTATCTGGAATCAATAAAAATAAAAGACTGATTTGATTATTATAAATATTTTTTGTGTCATTATTTTGTTTCATCAAAGAGCATGGGACATTTTAGTATGAAGCCTGGTATACCTACAATTCGCGATGACAAAAAAACAAATTTTGGCGGCCAGAGATGAAACATGTGCGAATCGATAGAACATAAAAATACAAACAGGAAATACTCTTTGGTAAAATGTCGTAAGTGATACGGTTTCGGAGTAAATGAGGGCCGAAGTTTTTTTTCATTAAAAATATTTTTTTTTCATTTTTATTAACTCAAAATGTTAAGGCAAGCATATAAAACTTCTAATTTGTAAAAAAGGGTTTTAAAATAATACATTACTATCAAAACCAAAGAAATTAAATTAAACTCGAGCCATTTTTGCAGGCTCCATTTCATTTTCAGGTGTTATATCCATAGTAGAAGAGATGTTAACAAAGGAAAATGAACCTTATTCCATAGCATTAGCATGGATCTGACACCTGTCAAATCGGGCCTATAAAAATGGCTCGAGTTTCTATGATATAACAACATAACCCCTGATAAATGGGAGATTTTGTGACTGTGAAATCGATCGCAGAACATTGTGGGTGATAGAGAGACTATATAGACAGACAAGTAGAAAAAAACCAAAAAGGCCTTCGTAATACAATGAGGGAAATATCCGAAAAGCTGTGAAAAGAAGATACTTTGATTAGACAACATTAGAATGGAAAAAAGTAAAGACCATAACATAAACAATACCTACATAGCTGTTCGATCGGTACTCGGTAAGGATTAAAATTCGTGAATGCAAAAAAATGCAGGTGGTAGCGGAAAAATATCTTAAGAGCTAGCGCGCATTATTGCATGGGCAACTTTTTCGGCGAGCAACAGTCGGACCTCTCTTTTCCACGAAAGTGAAAGGGACTTCCGACTGTCGTTTGTACCTATCTCACTTTAATGCATACAAAGTGAGCGAGAGGCAAATAGTCCCACCCTCTTATGAAAGGAAGGGATAGTAAAAAGTAAGTTAGTCTGCCACTGCTTTTCATAGTGTGTGCAAGCGTTGGGAGTCTATTTGCGATTACTCGTAGTTTATTATTCAATTAAGTTTTTGTTACTAGTTATTATTGTTTTTGTTATAAGTGACTAACTAGGTATAATGTCACGCAACTACGGCCCGCCTGGGTCACAGTGCTTGTTATGTGAGACTAGTACTGTACTGATCGATTTCACAGTCACAAAATCTCCCATTTATCAGGTGTTATGTTGTTATATCATAGTAACTCGAGCCATTTTTATAGGCCCGATTTGCCAGGTGTCAGATCCATGCTAATGCTATGAAATAAGGTTCTTTTTTCTTTGTTAACATCTCTTCGAGTATGATGGATATAACACCTGAAAATGTGTCCCTCAAGCTGTAATCCTCACATAAGAAAACTTAACGAAAAGCAATTTTGGTTTTGTCAAAAAATAGTGCTGAAATAGTGACAAATAGTGACATATGCAAGAAAATTAGTGACTTCATATCTCCCAAGATATGGCTATCGTTTGGTGAGGATTACAGATCGAGGCTCACGCTGTAATCCCAACTCTCGTGTGAGCAATCGGTGGGGTATTTTCACTTGATCTACATTCCAAAAAATAGTGCCTAATTAGTGACTAATAGTGACAAAAGATGAGAAATAGTCGCTTTATAATTTCGAAGTTATAAAGGCATCTTTGTGAGGATTATACCTGTAGCAATTTTTGCTGTAATCCTCACCTCATTTCTGCTAAACGCTTAGGTCTTTTGACTCAAATTTAGTATCAAAAAATAGTGCTGAAATAGTGTTCTTAAACTGCATTGATATTTATTTAGTTTATGTAGTAGAAGCAATTAAAAAAACCGAAAGAACTTCTACATACAAAATGGTCAGGTACAGTCGCGAACAATACTTCGTATTGTCGTACTTGAAGCTCAATACTGGTTTGTTATGTCGGTAGGAACGTAATCAAACAAATTAATTTCCTTCAAGTATTTTGTTTATATCTGACAGTACACAATATTTCTCAATCAGTCAGACGTGGCGATGATAACGACCGTATTTTTTGCGGCTGTGAACGCTCTGCCTAACCCGTAAGGGATAAAGGTTTGATATATATTTGTATCTATGTAGTACATAAATAAATACATAAAAGATATAGGTACCTAACTTGTTTGGTAAAAATGGAACAATAAACATATTTATGTGGTAAAATTCATTGAACTCATAAATAAATTAAAGTAGGTATATAGGGTGAAATCTAATCAGTGACCGATAGCGAAAACCCAGGACGGGCTGGTAATAAGGAACAACTTTCCCCAAGGAACATAGGTCGAAACATGAAAAAAAAATTAGACCTTCCCGTACAAAATTGCCGATCAGCTGATTTGGGTTACTATGGGAGTTCCATTTTTTTTCATATTTCGACACATGTTCCTTGGGGAAAGTTGTTCCTTATCACCATTCCGTCCTGGGTTTTCGCTATCGGTCACTAAATAGATTTAATCCAATATAGTTTACGACGTTCGAGGCAAGGACTATAATATAATAAGTACAATACTATAAGTACCTAATTATACCTAAATAATAATTTTTGTTATTTTCAAAACGTGCGTTTTCAATTTAATTTTTCATAAATAATCGTAAGGGGCGTATTTGTTATTTAAGAAATTTTATATTTGAGTTGTCATAATACTCAATATCGCGTAACGTGATGAAACCAAAAAATACCACGCAGGCAAAGTGCATGCAATAATTTCACTATTGTCTACCCTCTCGCTCACACGCGCGGCGGTCAGTTTTCGAGGCTCGGCCAAACCGGTTTTGTTTAGCGGTGGCTTGAGCGGTGGCGCGACCAAACAGGGCTTTCAGACTTAAGAGAATACGATGTGATAAATTAATGCGATGTGTTGATCTGAAAGATATAGCATAAGTACATATAAATACTTTATTGTTATAAAACCGTTAAAAAGTTCAAGGCGTTACAAAATAGTCAACCAAAATACCTACTCATAAAATAGACCAAAATAATGTCAGTGGCTCAACTTATGTTTAAGTTAATACCTACCTATATAGGCAGAAATTACATTACCTAAATTAAAGCAAAAATCAAGTCTGTATTCTACGAAGTATTGTTCGCGACTGTACCTGACCATTTTGTATGGAGAAGTTCTTACGGTTTTTTTAATTGCTTCTAATACATACAATTAAAAAAATACATAAACTAAATATGTTGGCTGTATAGCATTTAAAGTCTTAGCGTAGAATTTTATAAAATGACTATCTTTCTCTTTTCAACTCTCATCTCTCTCTTCTGTACATCGCTGCTCGTCCAACTAGCCATCTCTGCTTTTTATTTAATATAATACAGTTTAATCATAATAAATCTAGTATTATTTGCCATAATCCTTCAGGTTATGGGCCCAGAAACACGTTGGATATAAAATTTCGCGAGTGAAACAGTAATCAAGCCGTAATCGCAAAAATTGCCACGCGGTGCTTTGGTAGACAAAGGAACAAGGCAGGAAAAATGGACGCCGGCTCACAATTAGTTGCACGTCGGTTCGATGGGAATGGTTTCCGCCAGTGGAAATCTTTGATCAACTGTGCTCTGCGAGCGAAAGGACTGAGCAGTCATTTAACTGAGGAGGATGAACCCGAAGTTCAAACTCAGTTACATGAAATGTCAGAGGAAGCAAATGTGTGTGACATTGAACTGTGGCATAGGCGTCTGGGACATGCAAATGTAAATACTTTACGTGAAATGGTGCGAAGTGGACTGATAACAGGTGTGAAAGTAGAAGAAATAAACAGTTTTCTCTGCGAGCCATGTTTATTAGGGAAACAGCATCGTTTACCATTCAAGTCGTCACCAGGGTGTACCGACATTGCTGGAGCTAAAGTGTACAGTGACATTTGTGGACCAATGCCAATCAGATCAGTAAGTGGAAAGAGATACTTTGTTACTTTCATCGATCAAGCGACTAGATACTGTAAAGTGTACTTTATGACAAAGAAAAGTGAAGTCTACCAATGTTTCAAAGACTATTATAAACAAACACTGAGTCAGAATGTCAGAATAGCATCACTACACTCTGACAATGGTTGTGAGTACACTAGTGGCCAGATGAAACAGTTTGCAACAGAACATGGCATCCAATTGTGTCGAACGGCTCCATACACACCGCAACAAAATGGTTGTAGCGAGAGAATGAACCGGACGCTAATGGAATCTGCACGTGCAATGTTATTTGACAGCAAGTTACCGGCTAGTCTCTGGGCAGAAGCTGTGAATACTGCAGCTTACCTACACAACAGAAAAGAAAAGGATGGTGTTAGTCCATTTGAAAAATGGGTGGGAAGAAAACCTAACCTTTCTCATCTAAGAACATTTGGTTGCACAGCTTATGTTCATGTGCCCAAGGAGAAAAGAACCAAACTTCAGCCAAAAAGTATCAAGATGGTGCTCATAGGTTATGAAAATAACTCTGATAACTATAGATTGATGGACCTGTGTACGAAGAAAGTCGAAATATCTCGTGATGTTGTATTTGATGAGAGAGCCACCAACAGTGAACGCGAATTAGAGGAGAATGTATTCCATCTGCCCCTGAATAATGATGACAGCCTGGTGTGTCCGCAGTCAGAGCAGGAAGCAGATGAAGAATTATCTCCGCAGGCCTCGATGCATACGGCTGGGTGTGTCCCGCCGTGTGATGCCAAGGAGACTCTGCAGGCCTCGATGCATACGGCTGGGTGTGTCCCGCCGTGTGCTGCCAAGGAGACTCCGCAGGCCTCGATGCATACGGCTGGGTATGTCCCGCCGTGTGATGCCAAGGAGACAGGTGCCCGCCGGACCCTGCGGCCCTTCACACATGCTGAGGTGAGTTCCCAGCATGATGCCAAGGTGTCCAGAGGTGCCATCAGCAGAGATGGCAAGTTGGCGACGAGCAGCGATGTCAAATTGAGCAGCAACGATGGCAGATCGAGCAGAAGCAATAGCGGTGGCAGCAAGTCACTCTTCAACTCCACTAAATTAGGGGAATTTTTACATAGAGCCCTGGGCAAGCAGTCCTCGGAAGAATGCTTGGAAAGCCCAGTAGATGAAAATACAATGACCTACATGGCAGAGGCATTGTTAGTAGACTGTGAAGTACCAACTACATTCCAGGAAGCAATGTTATCTCCGGATGTTGACCTTTGGACCGCTTCAATAAATGAGGAGCTAGACGCTCACAAAGAGAACAAAACGTGGGAGCTTGTAAGTTTACCTACTGGAAAGAAACCTATTGGGTGCAGATGGGTTTTTCGTATCAAAGAAAATAGTGATGGTTCCCTCAGATATAAATCTAGACTTTGTGCAAAAGGGTTTTCACAAATAAAAGATATTGATTATTCTGAAACTTTCTCACCCACTGTAAGGTATGATACAATTAGAGTAATGTTTTCTTTAGCTTCTCACTTGAATCTCAAAGTTAAGCAATTTGATGTAAAAACTGCATTTTTGTATGGGAAAATTTCAGAAGAAATTTATATGTTGCCTCCTCCAGGTTTAAATGCAAATAATAAAGTGTGTAAATTAAATAAGTCACTTTATGGCCTTAAGCAAGCACCAAGGTGCTGGAATCAAACTGTTACTAAAATTCTTGGAGATTTTGGTTTTACAGCTTGTGAAGTAGACAAATGTGCATTTATGTCGAATAAATACAGCGATTTGATGTATTTACTTTTGTATGTAGATGATGGATTGTTATTTTGCAGAAATAATGCTTTGATGAATGAATTTTTGTCACAACTGAAAGATAAATTACCAATAACTGTAACTGAAAAAGTTGAATGCTTTGTTGGATTACAAGTAAATATCAATGATGATTCAGTGTTTATTCATCAAAGTAAGTATATTGAGTCTTTGTTAAAGAAATACAATCTACAAGATTGTTATCCCATTTCAGTGCCAGCTGATCCCAATGTAAAATTGTGTAAACCTGAATTTCCTGAAACTAATAATTTGTATCGTCAGATGGTAGGGGCACTTATGTTTCTTGCAATAGTATGTAGACAAGATATAATGTTGGCTGTCAATATTGTCAGTAGATAATTATGTTGAATGTCATGATAAAACTCATTACAATGCTGCTGTAAGAATTTTGAAATATCTAAAGGGTACTAAAGATCTGGGTATTTTGTATACTCACTGTGAAAATTTCACTGTAGAAGCATATTGTGATGCAAGCTTTGGTTCTGACTTGGACTCACGTAAATCAACAAGTGGATATGCCACAATGATAAATAATAGTGTTGTTACATGGGCGAGTCGAAGGCAGAGTTACATAGCATTATCAACCTGTGAATCAGAATATATTTCAGCATGTAATGCCACTAAAGAAGTTGTTTGGCTTAAATTTTTGTTAAATGAATTATGTAAATTCAATGAATCTGTTCCCTTGTTCATAGATAACCAGAGTGCAATAAAGTTAATTAAAAATGAAAGCTTGCATAAAAGAAGTAAACATTTTGACATAAAATTGCACTATGTAAGAGAAAAATTTAATGATAAAACGATAAGTGTAACCTATGTAAACACTAGGGAACAAATTGCTGATATTTTTACAAAGCCTATATGTAGAGAACAGTTTATATACTTAAGAAATTGTTTGGGTATCGTTTAATAATCTGTTTGAAGGTTCTTCATGTATTCATGTGTTATTGTTATGAACTGTAAACATGTAAGAAGATAGAAAGTTGTCATTTCGTGGGAGTGTTGGCTGTATAGCATTTAAAGTCTTAGCGTAGAATTTTATAAAATGACTATCTTTCTCTTTTCAACTCTCATCTCTCTCTTCTGTACATCGCTGCTCGTCCAACTAGCCATCTCTGCTTTTTATTTAATATAATACAGTTTAATCATAATAAATCTAGTATTATTTGCCATAATCCTTCAAAATAAATATCAATGCAGTTTAAGAACACTATTTCAGCACTATTTTTTGATACTAAATTTGAGTCAAAAGACCTAAGCGTTTAGCAGAAATGAGGTGAGGATTACAGCAAAAATTGCTACAGGTATAATCCTCACAAAGATGCCTTTATAACTTCGGAATTATAAAGCGACTATTTCTCATCTTTTGTCACTATTAGTCACTAATTAGGCACTATTTTTTGGAATGTAGATCAAGTGAAAATACCCCACCGTTTGCTCACACGAGAGTTGGGATTACAGCGTGAGCCTCGATCTGTAATCCTCACCAAACGATAGCCATATCTTGGGAGATATGAAGTCACTAATTTTCTTGCATATGTCACTATTTGTCACTATTTCAGCACAATTTTTTGACAAAACCAAAATTGATTTTCGTTAAGTTTTCATAGGTGAGGATTACAGCTTGAGGGACACCTGAAAATGAAATGGAGCCTGCAAAAATGGCTCGAGTTTAATTTAATTACTTTGAGTTAATAGTAATGTATTATTTAAAAACCCTTTTTTACACATTAGAAGTTTTATATGCTTGCCTTAACATTTTGAGTTAATAAAAAGTAAAAAAATATTTTTAATAAAAAAAAAACTTCGGCCCTCATTTTCTCCGAAACCGTATCACTTACGACATTTTACCAAAGAGTATTTCCTGTTTGTATTTTTATGTTCTATCGATTCACACATGTTTCAACTCTGGCCGCCAAAATGAGTTTTTTCCAATATCTCCAACAATAGGTATACCAGTTTGGTTCCATGCTCTTTCTTAAATTCTTATTTTTCTCTCGAAAAGCATAATAATAATACAAATTAAAGTAAAGACTAGTAGTTTATGCAACTGTCATAATTATAATGGGGGTCATTAGAATGCGAGTGTCTGTTAATCACACGAGGCGTAGCCGAGTGTGATAATAGATTGACACGAGCATTCTAATGCCTAATTATATGCAGTTGCAAACACTATTTTATCTACACTCTAAAAAATTAACTCAGTTGAACACTTTTCCAAACGTCCGCACCGGCGGCGATTGCAAGGCCCGATGGTCAAATTCAATACGAGAACGTAATATGGCTTGATATGAATTTTTGAAGATTCTTTACTAAAAGTTGTTTAGATGTCGAGTCTCAACAGCAAATAACTAAACAACTGAACAACAACTGAACAACACTGAACAACAACTAATCAACATCTGAACAACATCTCAACAACAACAGAACAAAAACCTATTAAAACAACTGAACAACATCCGAAAAATTACCGTACAACAACAACTGTCAGGTGTGGCGGAAGATAGCGATTTTAGTATTAGAAAAAAAAAACTTCGTTTCATTTCTCAACTTTATTGTATTAAGAGTTTTCTCATTAAGTCATTACGCTTCTGTAATTTATAGTAAACCCTAGTTTTTATAGGCAGAATGCATAAAGTAGGTCATTATGCATCTGTTTTCGAATTCATTATTCGAACATTATGAGACGAGTGTAGATAAAATTTATAAAAAGTGTTCTGAAGCCTTCGTTTTACCATATTACTACGTAGATCCAGGATTTCGGTCAATATCCTAGGATTATGTCCGAAGTCTTAGATCTACTTAGGACGATGGTCGAATGACGTCTACGATTTTACCATAATCCGGCTTTTGGCCAAAATCCTAGGATTTCGGCCGAAATCCTAATTCTGCCATAATACTGCGACATATATATGTATGTATGCATGCATATAGATCACGGACGCATGGTAGGCACTGCTGCCCATTCTCTCCGTTACGCATTGCCACGTCAAAATGACACGGAATAATAATATATAATTTATCAACACCATGTTATTTTCTCACCCTCTTTGGCTTAATCTGTTCCACCTGTGTTTTAACTGAAAATTCTTCGCAGTCGACGAATATTCGGAAGGTGTGCGTCTCGTCGAATACATTCTTGAATTTCAAGAATGTGTAGCTCCCAGCTTTGACGTTGTAGGGCCCTTTGGGTTTCGGATCGGTTCCCGTTAAGTTAAGACTAAAACTGAAATAAGAAACAGTGAAGTTTGTAAATAACGTCCTCGGTTTTACAACTGGCTGATTCGATTGTCTCGCTGATAATTAATGTTACATACACAACACAAGAGTGGTAGTAGGCGGTTGAAAAACTCTGGGTTCATCGGGTCGTTGGACGACTCGGTGTCCCACACGAGAAAGAGAGAGAACACAATTGTCTACTGCTGGACATAAGTCTTCACCGATCGGAGAATAGTTTCTATAAGAACACTTCTTTCATACCTAAATCTACTCTCGAGACCATTGATCTACAACAACCCTAGATTACGCGCGTACGCTCAAAAGGTGGGCCGGTAAAGTAGTGCACAATTTGCAAGCGAGCACTTCTTTCCCACAGTGCGTGGCTGGCCGCTAAACTGTTAACATGACCAAGTACGGGCTAACAAATAAGGCTGAATTCAATAGATTATGGTGAGGTTCGTTATGATATTTTGAATCAGGCGGACGCAATGAATCTATAAATCGCTATGTATGACTGTATAGTTCAGTAGGTGACAAAATTTTAGCGTAATTTTGTATGAGGCGCTAAATCTAGGGTTGTTGTAGATCAATGCTCGAGACACATAAATGACTCGCGATTTAGAAAACTTGCAAAATTTTCTACCGCGGGCAGGATTTGAACCTGCGTCTTTCGCCATTACTAGTGATGACGCCGCTTCCATCTGGGTTACCGCGGCTTGTCCCTTGCCCGCGAATTTTGCAAGCGTATCCTCATGCCAATAACGGCTCCAAATCCTGCCCACAGTAGAAAATTTTGCAAGTTTTCTAAAATGGTATAACCTAACACGGGAAGTGTTATAAAATTTGGTATTCAATTGACTTGACAATTCGAACAATTCTTATCATAAACATTTGTTGAACTACCCTAATATTCACTCATTTTAAGTATTAGACCGGGTCTATCGCGATAGTATTTAGGTAAATTTTAGTAGTTTACCTGTGTCCCGACGTTTCAATACAGTTTCATGTATTGTGGTCGTGGGTTGAGTCGACCGAAAGTTATCGCGAGTGCTTAAAAAGTTATGCCCTAATATTGAATAGATTAGTTACTTACACGAACTGTCCGGCGACATCGGAACTAAACACGACTCTAGCGTTGTGGAGGCCGAGCTCGGTAGGCTCGAACCTTACCTGGAACTTTCCTTTGTCATACGACTGCAAGTCGTAATTTTTGTCCAAATGAATCGATGGATGGTTTGTCTGCAATTTTTATTTATGAAAATAAAAAAGTACCTTCATAGTTAACCAATTTAAACCTCGCTACCTGGGCCTATACGCCTATACATTTTAAATCATTAAAATCATACTCATTTCAATCGTTCTGGTTCTCGCCACAAACATCAGTTCGGTTCGGTTCACGAAGAAAACGTGGAAATGTTCTATGGTTTATTTTGCACTCACAGTGCTCTAATGAAAATAAACGTGTAAAATCTATTTTTCACCGGGGACCTGTATAGCTAGCCAAATCTACTTGAAGTTGCTGAGCGAGCGTAATTTATGTTTCGCTGAGCCACCGTAAATTTATGGCATAACGTGAGTATACATACATGTGCTACAAAGGACGCGTCAGTATCGCTTTTGTTACAAACTCGTAGTCTGATTGGGATGGAAGTACCCAATGGGGTACTATAGTCCAACGTCTTCTCTTTGGCCGGTAGGCATATAGCTAAGATTCGGTACGTGTATGTCCCTACGAGGTAGTTTTCTACGGTCAGAGTATCTTCAAACTCGCCCACAACTAGCGGACTGTACGTCATCAATAGTTTTGCCTGAAACAAATAAGGGATGAAAAGCGAACGATAGTGTTAGGCCGCGTGTCTACGTCTCGGTCATCGTACCGTTCGTTGACGCACCCCTCTAGGACCACTAGAACCACCGAGTAGAACCACAAAGAGAATAGGCGTGGGTAAAAATTAACTAATAATTTTTATAGGTTGCTATGACATTTAATTTCCACGCCTATTCTCTTTCCGCACACCCTCTAGATATAAAAGTAATCTCGGACCCTGGTGTCATATATTATTATTATAAGTAAGCTTAGCTATACGGGGTGTATGGGGCGGTGTACCGAAAACTTTGCAAGCATGATCAGACCATGAAGCTGAACAACTCTTTCTATGGAAGCTGGTAAACGAGAAAAAAATTTCGACCTCCCATACAAAATTCCCGATCAGCTGACTGACTTTCTATGGAAGTTCGAAAAAAAAAAATATTTCCCAACATAAGCTCCATAGTAAAAGTTGTTCAGTTTCATGGTCTGATCATGCCTACAAAGTTTTCGGTACACCGTCCCTTACACCCTGTATAGTACCCAAGAAGTAAGTTTTTGGGTTACGGTTCACTGTCGTAGCTTGGCGCCTACGACGACGTAGCGCTCGTAGCAACTCTGCAAGATCCGGTGACGGAAAGAGTACTTCGCTAGCGTTCTTTCAAGGGGT
Source organism: Tuta absoluta (assembly GCA_027580185.1). Lineage (NCBI taxonomy): Eukaryota > Metazoa > Arthropoda > Insecta > Lepidoptera > Gelechiidae > Tuta > Tuta absoluta. The sequence goes on from JAQAHW010000002.1 coordinate 19,499,948, forward strand.
CAACCAGCTAACACTGGAGGTAACAAAAGGGTATAAAATATATGTTATAAATTATATATAATATATTATATAACAAGGTCACGGTACCTAAAAAACTGAACAACTTTCCCACGAAACATGGGTCGAGATATAAAAAAAATAAAGCCCCCATAATATATCAATCAGCTGTTCGGCGACTTTGTATGGCAGGGCCCAATTTTTAGGGTTGACCCAAAGGGTCAAAACAGGACCCTAATACTGATACTTTGCTGTTTGACCGTCTGACAGTTTGTCACCAGGCTGTATGTCATGAAATTTTCACAGATGTGGTATTTTTGTTGCACTATAAACAAATACTTAAAACCAGAATAAAATTTATATGTATGGCATTTTTAGACACAATGGTACGGAACCCTTAGTGCGCTAGTCTGACTCGCCTATCTACTCGACCCATGTTCTATAAGGAAAGTTTAGTCTCATATACAGGGAAGACCTCCCATACAAAATGTAGCAGCCGACCAAATCTGGTTGCATGTGAGGTCTAATTTTTCGACCTATGTTTCTTGGGGAAAGTTATTCAGTTTCATGTGCTGGTTCATTCCTTGAAAGGAACGTAGTACCTCTTCCTTACAACCCTCCGTGAACTTACTGAATACTTAGAGGGTGCATTCAGACCATGAAACTGAACAACATCCCATGAAAAAATATTTCAAGAAACGCCAATCTTGTTTTTCTTCCGATAGTAATTGCAGTCTGCTGATCTAGATTTTGTATGGGAGGTAAAAAAACAGTCGTTTACTGACATATGTTCCTAGGGGAAAGTTGTTCAGTTTCATGGTTTGCATGCACTCTATCAGTATTCGGAGGGCTGTCCCTTACACCCCGTATATATATGTTATATATGTATATCGATTTACCGCTGACGACGTTGAAGTCCTCGTTCAGTGGTTTGTTGTTTACTAGACTACAGTTCTTACTGTGGATTGCCTAGCGACGTGTATAGTCTGCTTTACTAGACAACAGTTCTTACTGTGGATTGCCTAGCGACGTGTATAGTCTGCTTTACTAGACAACAGTTCTTACTGTGGATTGCCTAGCGACGTGTATAGTCTGCTTTACTAGACAACAGTTCATACTGTGGATTGCCTAGCGACGTGTATAGTCTGCTTTACTAGACAACAGTTCTTACTGTGGATTGCCTAGCGACGTGTATAGTCTGCTTTACTAGACAACAGTTCTTACTGTGGATTGCCTAGCGACGTGTATAGTCTGCTTTACTAGACAACAGTTCTTACTGTGGATTGCCGTGCGACGGTTATGCTCTCATCGCAGCTCAGTTTGCTGCTGGCCACGTTGAAGATACTGTCCTTGTTCAGCGGGTTGACAATTTCCAACTCCTTCTCCATCGACTCGCGCGCGCGACACGTAAATTTGATTGTGTCCACTATCGTGCTCGGCGTGACGTTTACATTTATCTCGTAGAACTGGTATTCGCGCGTTACTTCGTTCACGAACATCACCTGCATTGTGCAAATCATACAACTATGTAAATACTAAAGACGCAATACAATATACATGGTGTAAAAAAAATAGCTGAAAATATTTTAAGGGGTGAACCAGTACGTGAAACTGAACAACTTTCCCCAAGAAACATAGGTCGAAATATGAAAATAAAAATTGGCCCTCCCATACAAATTACCCCGGCCGGGTAACACACTAAGTATGGGAGGGTCAAATTATTTTTTCATATACCGTCCTATGTTCCTTGGGGAAAGTTGTACAGTTTCACGAACTGGTTCTACCCCTTAAAATATTCTCAGCTAATTTTTTTACACCTTGTATTACTGTTAGACGAACGAAAGTTATTTATAAAATTTTGCGTCATTAGCATATGCAAGTATCAGCAAGATGCAAAAGACTGATTGTTTATTTTATTTTCGTGAATATCACCAGTTCCAACCGGCCAAAATAGATTCCCTGCCAATGGAATCCTTTATACGAAACAATTTTAGAAGTAAGGTAGAAAAACTCTTTGTGGTTCTAGCGCTTTATTTACAACTACTGGCGATGTGTTTAAGAATATCGCTGTTTATGAATTCTGACGTAAAGTAAATGAAACTTGTGAAAACCTTCTAATCGGCGATACGAATAACCTAAATGTATCCTTGTTCAGCGCATTGAAAGAGCAATAAGAAAAAGTAGAATAAATGTATATATTCTGTTGTTATTTTAGTCTGGGTGGTGCAAATAACCGACTTGTAGTTCATAACGAAAATCATTTTCTAAAAAAAACAAATTATTATATATTTTCAATAAAACGAACGTATTTATCCTCACCGAATTATACAAATACAGATGTATTTGCTATTTAATGCCGTGTAATATGATCAAAAGAATAGACATAAAACAAGGCAAATAGTGCAAAAACTTTTATTCCTTTCCAAAAAAGTAATCGGTGTTCTGTAAAACACTTGCTCGAGCCAATGTTATGCGGTTAAACTAGAAAGGTTAGCACCTTAGTAATATCACCTGTACTATTCTTTAATTTTATATTTGGTCATCTAACTGATGTGTCAAATTTGATAAGTACCTTCCCTTTTCTTATGTACTATAGTTGTATTGTAACATAGAACAAAATATCTTGGAAACTCTGGTTTAAATTATCTGACGAGGCCATGAAGACATAAAATTTCTTAGGCTATCTAATCAAGCCTGGTGAATTATATGATCTAGTTTTTAATACACACATGATGGCCTTTTCAACAAAGTAAAACGAACGAACCCTCAAGTTCATCTGACATTCCTCGTAGCAAATGAACGTCCAGAGGCAAGTGCCCTGCGCCTCCCCCCACACGCGCACCAAATCGGGGTACTTGATCTCGTAGTAGCCGTCGAATTTATCCGGTACCACCTTTATCATCTCTGTCGCCACTATGTATAGCTCTGGTTCCTGAAATAAATACATACATTAAAGTCTCGGAGATTACTACGGGATTCCACACCTAAGTGCAGATTTGAATAGCATCGCAATCTGCAATACATTGTACGAGATAAAATTCGCAGCTAGCTTTGTATGGGGGCAATCACAATTTATCGCGGAAGACTAAGCAATCTGCAAGTCAGGATTGAGTCATGAAAATCGGTTCAATTGAGCGTTAGGTTAAAAGAATCTATTTGACCCGTAGTAGCTGGAAAACAAAAAGAGAGGAGTTATGACGTGTAATGCCGGCTTAGAATAGGGTCATCCCACTTCTGTAGCGTGTGTGTATGAGGCGACTAAGGGAGTCGAGGGTTACAATTTTAGCGATGGGCTGACAACCTGTCACTTTAATGATACACAATTTTCTGGGTGACCCTCAAATGTTTGTCAGATGTGGTGTAAATGACAGTTTTTTCGGCCGTTTATGCTCTGCCTACCACGCAAGGGATATAGGCGTTATATATGTATGAAGCATTACGCTTTTCGTTTCCTTCAGACGTGTTGCGAATTACCACCACCAAGAGTGCAGTGCGTGCATGCAAATGTTCTTGTTATTTGAATGCAAGTAACAAGAACCTTTCTGAAATCTGATTATACAGTCAAGATCACGTGCAGTTAGACAATCAAACTGCAAATGTAAGTCTTACGCGCGCGGAATAAGAACGGCCCAAAGTTTAAACTGTCTAACCCAGCCTGGTCTTGACTGTACTTCTTTACCTCAGTGATATTGTTGACAATCAACGTCTCAGTGTGGGATTTCTTCGCTTCCACGCTAATGTCCAACACGTTGGTAGGGTTGGGGTGGAGGGCAGCGCCGATCAGCGTCACAAACAGCGCACTCTCTCCAATCGGGGAGTATAATACTTGAGCCTGAAGTACAAAAATTTAAACGTACTAGAAATCAGCTGATGAATTAAATTAAATCTTTATTGAAAACACAATTGAGGCGTAATTTAAACCAGACCAAAGCCGCATTTTAGGCTTATAATAATAAATCTTTTATTTCAGGCAACCATATAAAATAATATATGACTTAAAATCTTACAGAAATACTCTATATACACTACAAAAATGTGCCTTAAATAAAGCTAAATAGGCACTTTAGGCGACGGCGACTCACGTTGCACAGAGGGTCGATAGCGCCTGAATACGACTCTGTCGCCAGAAATTTCTCTGTTTGCATGAATTCGCACACGTATTTCCGGGGAAACGACAAAACAAAAGACCTAAAATTTGTTGAAATTTTAGAGTCCAGCTGTCGGATTTCCAGAGTCAAACCGGCGGGGATTCGTGTAGGATCCTGGCGTAGCTTAACCATCGGCTGCAGGTGTTGTATAATGTCCTTTGGTGTCATATCTCTGTCTAGCCGGGACACATACAGCTATGCGATGGGTTCGGTATCCTTGCGCGTTGTTGAGGCTGCTTATACTAGCGTTTCCGCCCGCGTCGCGGTTTCACTCGCACATTCTCTTTTCGTACCGAACACCGAGTCAATGAACAACCCGACAAACCTACTAAAAACTTTCAAATACGTACTTTATTATTTTATCTCCTTAGTGACCTTAGTCTAATCAAAGATTTTGAAACAGATCACATTTAAAAACCATGAATTACGATAAATTTTTACTCCTCTATAGATAATTGAGAATCACGTATTTGATAACTTAAGCAGCTCCGTAGCTCCCAAAATTTCAAGAGCCAATAATTATCATTAAAACATTATCTCCTTTTTACTCCTTGGGGCTTAAAAGATCCCTTAAACGCGTATTTAACAATTTTATTCTTAAACACGTGTTGAATTATTTAAGTACCTAACCGTTTCCCAAATTTTCAAACCGATTGCTTCAAAAACCACGAACCAATATTTAAAAAAAAGTGTTCGTTTTGAGACGGGCTGGATACACTGCGACCACCGGTAGCTTTATTGACAGTTTTGACACTGATGATGCGCCTTTTTAGTATTTTTAATTTTACGTCTACTAACGGGAGATTTTTGCAGGGTAATCATCGTACTGTGACGTCACCGGCACGATTTCAGTAAAATTATTATTCTCTATCTGTTTATAATTTAGGAATAACCAATTAAAAAAATAATTATATATGTTTTTTAAGATCGAAATTCTACAAAATGAACATTGAAAATAAATGTTATCTAATTTAAATTAATTCTAAAAAAATATATTTATGTAAAGCACGGCATCCCAAACAAATAAAGAAGGAATCAGATTGTTGATTTGTATTTATAATTTACTAGCGGGTCCGTCCAGCGCTGTTGACCGCTTTCCCGCGAGAATAAGACCTTTTCCCCCAGAGTGTGTGTGTGTACAACCCAGCGCCGTTTGAAGAATGTGACTTACCTCGTGTTGGCCAAAGGTTTTTGGTTTAAAATGAATCGGTATCTGGAAAACGGAATTCGCTTCAATGTAGAATTCTCTCAAGGTTTCAAATGAAGATGTTTCCTCGCTAAACTCGGACAAGATAAACCAAGTTTCGTCAGTTCTGAAATAATAAAAAAATATGCTAACTCTCAGTACCGAAAAGCTCATTGTTTCTAAGGGCACCCACTTGCAATGTAATTTTGAATCACCCTAATCCCATAAGGTTAAATTATTATTATCATATAGTGAAAATAGTAAGTACTATACATACGGATTGGTGACAGCAATATAATCAGTTTTTCTCTCCCGCACCGGACATTCCATGTACAAGGACTGTATCTGCGGTATTCCCATGTCTACGCATGCCGCGAATATTGCTAGGTCTAGGGACTTGTAATTCTCTATATTGCAGATTGCCTGAAAATAAACATATTATGTTTTGTTAGGGTGGTTACGTCTAGCATTTGCCAAGCGACGCAGAACCAAAGTCTATTGAAAATGTTGCAAATGAAAGTACAGTTATGAAAATGCCAGTGCCAGTTTAATGCCAGTAGTGTGATGGGCACCTTTGGACCAGGATCGTCCTGGAGTGGCATTTTCAGTTAATACGTTGACTATTGTATTTTTATTAAAATTTTGATATGAAAAAAGTTATGAAAATCAGTAAGTAGGATTGATGTTTATTAGGCTAAAAAAATCGATTTGACCCGTGGTTGGAAAAAAGAAACAGAGGACTTTGGAGGTATTTTTATTTTGTATGAGTTTTTTTGTGACATTATATATTATGTGTGGTATACAATTATAGTAATTGTTAATTTGATTCTAAAAATATCACATTATTGTATTTTAGTTTAGCTTCTGCAGATGATTATGATTTGTATAATATCCTCAAATCTATCCCAAAGAAAACAACTAGGAAAATATTATTTTAATACCAGGAATTAAAATAAATACGAGTTTGTAGGTATAAAAATACATGCAGATATGTTGTATCTTAAAAACTACGCAGCAGATTTTGATGTATGATTCAAGATGAAGCGTAATAATGTATAATACATGACGGAAAGTCGCCTTTCCCGCGAGAATAAGGGTAACAGCGGGTGCTTCTTGCACCATAAGTGTTTTTTTAAACTAGCAATACCCTTACCCATACTTTCACAAACGGGTTGTAGTTCTGGGGTCGGAAAGAGATAGTAAACGTGATATTCTGTCTGGCTGCCACCGTTCCTTGCATAGGTTCGATCGTGAATTCGTCCGATTTTAGAGGTTGCCAGCAGAACCTGCAACACATTGGTATTTTTTTAAAGAACAACATCATCTTCAATAGCTCCAACAGTTCACTGCTAGACATACCTCCCTCTATTGGGTTGAAAAGCATTTTGCTGTACTCATGACGATTTGCAGGCAGATTAACAGGAAACGCTGCTGGGAAATCCCGAAATTCAAAATTAGGGCAGAAATGGGGTGTTTTCTAGTCGGAAACACAGCATGTTGTACGTACCCCTTACTAAATGCAGATAATGTTTTTCTGTCGGATCACAACACCTTAGCCTGTTAGGTAACCAGTTGGACGTATCGCATTTCTAAAGCAACTTTTGATAGTCACGACCGTTGAGACGTCCGACATTAAATAGTATTGACACTTACTGAGCGTCAAAGTCGCCCTTGTTATACAGCATGACCTTGAGTTTCTTGCAGCCGCGCTTGCGCACGCGGCCGAACTGCAGCGAGTTCTGGCTGAGGCACAGGCTCATGCCGGTCGCGCTGCCGTTCAGCAGCACCAGCGGACGGATCATTTCCAGCACCACCGCGTTCAGCTGCAACACAAATTTAATATTAATTAATTTTGACAAAAAACACTTGTACTCGTTTCACAGATTTATTGCGGGGTAACCCGACCGGTTTCGCTCACATGAACATTTTCAAGGATTTTTAAACACAAAACTTTGTTGAAGAAAGAACATTACATCCACTAAATTATAATTATTTACATACTTATTCGTTGTATCTGTGTGATTAATTAAAATTAATTAAACATGGAGTTTCACCAATCGCCAACAATCGATCTGGTTGGCTAGTAGTATAGTAGAGCAACATTTTTCATTGCTATTCAACCTCCTTGGTTGTGACGTCCCGCGGTATATCCATAAGCAGTCTCTATTGTGCTAAATACGCTAATTTTGTATTTAGATACTTATAGATTACGGACCATAAGCGACCTCGGAATTCAGAGGTAGGTACCTTATTCTGACTGTGGTTCTTGCGTTTTATAAAACATTCTGGAGTCAAGACTTCGCGGATAGGGTATAGTTTGTATTAATGAATACATATAGTATGTACATATACAATGTTCTAAATGACCTTCAAATGTTTGCCAGGCGTGTCGTAAATGACCGTTTTTTTGCGGCCGTTTACGCTCTGCCTACTCCGCAAGGCATATAGGCGTAATATATGTATGTAATCAATATATGAAAGAATAAAAATAATGACCTGAACATTGAGCTGACTTATCAGTCCAACTGGTTTGAAAAGTATTTTTAATGGGATTCTTCTGTGGGGCTTAATAGTCGCTTTGTTCGGGATCACTTTCACTGAAGCTAACGCGTGAGCGATGTCTTGTTTAATCTGTTTCTGTTTATTTTCGTCTCGGTATAACTTCACGTTGTTCAATCTAAAATTAATTTATGACTTAAGAAAAATGTATATGTTTTATTCAATATTCAGCAGAACTTGTTCAGTGGTTGGTCCAACCACGTTAGGATAGGACTGTGAACAACAAGGCAAATTTTGTTCTTTACCAAAGTACACCAATTACTATGCCATTTATCAATCACCAACTCTAGATGTGTAACAAGAATTTAAAACTCACATTGAGTCACCGGATAGCGTGGAAGTAGCAAATGATAAACGTCAAAAGTATGGGGGCTGATATCGTTCTGCGTAAAATCTTTGTTAGTCTTACCTTGACTGCCCTGGGTGCTTGAGAGCTTGATTCAGACCTGGAGTTTTTGGGTCAATACAAATACTTGTTCCTGCAGACGCGTCTTCACAATTAGTCTCCTCGTTTTCCTCGTATGCTGCCGAATACAACTCTTTGAAAACAAAGTTGCACTCTATCGGGACTTTAGTGTGGTTCATCACTTCGATCTCGCGGACAATCTTCTCGCCTATTTTCACTGGCCCCAGATCGAAACTTTTTTGACAACCTTCGTATAGATCAACTAGTAGAGGAACACCTGAAAATTAATAAATATTGAAATACAGCAACGATAATATAAGTACTATCATAGCAAAAAGAAGACATTTTATTGACTTCTCTCTTTCTCTCTCATCTCGGGTTGGGTAACGTACTTCCCCTCTATAAACTATGGTAATATCGAGGATTTTCAAATATGGTTAGCGCTGTTTTTTTTTATTGATTGTTGTAATTCCTACAAATATAATATAGACTATAATAGCATATTAACAATACATACCTACTCGGGGTATTCGGATCGCCAGTCGCTAGATACCTTCATTAGCTTCTACAGTTCTACAAATTTAAAATCTTACCTTCTCCTCTGATGTAGATTATTTCTTCGCAAAGAGAGTTCACCCAAAACTTTATTTTGAACTCATAATGTTTGACGGCTTTAGGTCTAAAGTATATCGGTATCTTTGCTCGCTGTCCCGGTGTTACGTACGGGTCAATACGATAGTCCAGGTACAGTTCTGCTACGCTGTCTGTTGCTATGTCGATTCTTAAATTAAATACATAATTTACGTCTTTATGCCATCCGACATTGCCTCGGATTTTGAAATTAGTTATATAATTATAAAAAATAAGACTAGATTCTCGGTTACCGTTTAAAATAGCTAACACATAAGAAAAGAATAGGAGTAAGGAGTAATTGACTTACGTGATTGGTACTTTATCGTCATTAGTAAACGCCAAGTTCTTTTTATAAGTGACTTGTGGTGCGTTTATTACACATTTTCCGAAATCATATTCTTTTAACGAAAAGTGATATAAAGGTTTCTCGATTTGAGCATAAAGATAAATTTGGTAGAGTGGTCCATCACTGATCTGGAATATTATAGGGTAATACTTTAGGTATTTATTTATCTTCTCATTGAATTTTACTATTCAGTTTTAGTTTTTAAGTCTTGTTTATGAAACACGTTTTTGCACGCCATGATCTGGTCCTCACACAGTAAGTAGCACGAGGAAGGGATTCATAAAATTCTTTAGAACATGACGACCTGCAGTGCGTGTCGCACAATGCTTGCGTTGCAGCGTGTTTATTAACAGCCTAGCTAAGGAATTCTGGGAAATGAATGCATGGCGGGACGTCAAAAAAGTCTGACACGGAGGGTAAGGTCTCCTCTTCCCTCCCCTTTTTACACGACTGCCCAACCCGCGCGCGATGTACCCATTTCGAGGCTCTATGCTCACAGTCAAGTATTTCTACTACTTACAGTAAGGGTGACAGGATAGGCCTCCACAGGCACAGTCTTCAGAGTGAAGTGTAGTATGCATTCCACCTCGCTCGCGGGCGCTATATACCCAGTGCGTGGTTCTACGCTCACAGTCAGGTATTTCTTCACAGATGCCACTGCGTAGTTCCATTCGAATGAAAAACTTGTTGAACCATCATTCTTTATCTTGAAAGGGATCCTTCTTTCGTACGTAGATGCTGTCTACAAAGTACAGATATTTTACTCGGCTGATGTCTCAATTGATTGATTTTAAATTAAATTAAGAACCTAGTCATACGCAGCGCAAGCATTAAAAATAACAAATACCTAAGTATCATTTTAGACATTTACTTTATTGCTTGTCAGTTGTTTATCAGGACAACCTGCAAGATCTAATTTTCACTCATCACTAGGGTCCCGCCGCGTAAACGTATATTCGTATGATACGCATCCAAGTTCCCACAGGTCTGGCACGTCAACGCTTCACCGCTTGGCTCTCGCTCGAAGGCGATTTTTGACAGGTTGTCTTCGCCCCGGCGTAGTGTGCCCAACCCATCTACACTTACAGTGAGCAACTGGGGACTGCTGACATGTTTTCCCGTGTAGTACTCTCGATCTTTGTAGTCAGATCCCATTTTTGCTTTAAAGTCTCCCATTAAGATAACGATGACTTGCTTTTTGATTGACTTTAGTGTTGATTGCAGCTGGTCAAAAAGAAGGTAAAAATTCCTTAAAGATATTTCAAATTACCTGTTCAAGGTGAATATTAGTGACAACATCGTAGTCAAGTACATGCTCGTTGCCGATGATGTAGTATAAAACTGTCGGCTTGATGAGCATGCTCAGTGCTTTGACGCATAAAGTTAAATCCTTGGTTATCTTAGCTACGCGACAGAAGATCTTGAAAGACAGTGGCCCGTCTTGTACTGGCGTATAATATATTCTAGAATCATAAACATATTATATATAAAAATATTATTTATTAAAAAATAATGTTTCTTATAATTTGACGTTCTTTCTTATATTACGTTTGAAATGTGTCAAATCGTGTCAAAAAGTGAAACAGATATAAATTAACTCCTAAAAATGTTATAGATGTGCAGATAGATCATGAACGTGATTCATGCATGATTGAATCAATAAATTGTTGTAAGTATAAGAACATTAAGTAGTCGGTCCTGTGCCTGTTGCAAGATTTATCCTACTAATATTATAAATGCGAAAGTTTGTATGTTTGTTTGTTTGTTACTTGTTGTTAACGCAAAAACTACTGAACCGATTATAATAAAATTTGTCACACATATAGAAGGTAACATGGATTAACACATAGGATAGTTTTTATAACCACTTATGCGGGCAACGCCGTGGGTTACAGCTAGTACCTATATTAATTGTTTTTGTGAAGTGGCGCCACCGTCGAGGTCGGTCACGGCTACACTCGCCCTAATGGTCGCTTACAACCATGTCAGAGTGACTGAGGAATTCCTAGGAGGGTCATTCAAAACAAAACCTCTGAAACATCATCATCAGGGTTCATCGAGCTGCTGATCGACGCGATGTAGCAACTTTATTTATTACATCAAGCAAGTAAGTAGTAACTAACGTAATTTTCGTTTCCGAATTCGGTTTTAGGACTCCACTGTTAGGGCGGACAGTCACTATTGTTTTACCACGTTTTTCCACAATAGAATCTCCCTTGAATTCGAATGGCAAGGGCTCATTCTCATTGTTCTTCAGTATTACATTATGCGTCGTCGTAAATCCGACCAATGAACTTTTGATTATCATAATAGTGGGCACAATTATAACTTCGGGCTCTCGAACTATACCCACCACCATAAGTGGGATCGTAATGTCGTGCTGCGGTATTTTGAATGACCACTTTGATTCGACAACCTGAATATTAAAATAACATAATGAAGAGTCTTTATTGCACACACACATATCCCTAGTTTGGGAGAAATCTTCAACTTTGTTTGTCATCTTGACCTAAAATACCTGATAATACCTTGCGGGATAGGCAGAGCGTAAACAGTCGCAAAAAACGGACATTTACGCCACGTCTGACAAATATTTGAGGGGTCATTCGGAAAATTATGTATCGCCATAGTGACAGGTTGTCAGCCCATCGCCTAAAATTGCAATACACACCTTTGAGTCCCTTAGTCGCCTCTTACGACTCCCACAGGAAATAAATGGGGTGATGCTGTTCTTAGCCGGCTTGATTCTTTGACCAAGCCAGGGGAAATTAATATACCGTTGACTTATAGATTCGTGCAGATAAATTGGTTGAGTAATTTCAGACGATGAATTTTCATCGCTTTTTTTTTCTTATTGAGAAAAATGAGAGGATTAGCTATTGACGTCCTAATATTTACGCCAAGAACAGGGCAATATAGCAGAACTTACCCCTGGCGCAGTTGGAGCGAACGTAAACATGACCGAGGTAGACGTGCCCCCTTCCAAGAAGCCCTTCAGCTTGTTACAGTGCACAGGGATGAAGTCCTTGCTGGTAGGGCCGGGCTTGGTGGGGGCAGACTTGCTCTGGTCGGGCTGGTAGGGTGTGATCACAAACTCGTACGCTTCGCTCGTCGGATTCAGCACTTGGAATGTCCTGAAATACATTACATACATACATACATAAATCACGCCTATATCCCTTACGGGGTAGGCAGAGCGTTAACGGCCGTAAAACGGATATTAACACCACGTCTGACAGTTTGAGGGTCAATCAGATAACTGTGTATCACTATAGTGACAGGTTGTCAGCCCATCGCCTAAAATTGCAATACACATCCAACCCTCGAGTCCCTTAGTCGCCTCTTATGACACCCAAAGGTACGAAATGGGGTGATGCTATTCTAAGCCGGCATCACACGGTACATTCATGATACACTTTATCAAAACCTTGAGACGTCCACTGCTGAACGCCCCATAGCGTGATTTTGGACAGATCGAAGCCTACAGTAAAATTTTAACCTGATCAGGGAATGAAATTCCTGAAATTGGGAATAATAGCATATTAGAATTTACACTGCGCTTGCTAACACGCCAAGCACATACAATGTTTCTCTTGTTGATATTTTTACAAAAGGTTACGTGTTTTGTAGGTTGTAAGAATAAAGCATGTCAACAAATCATCAACTTACTTTGAATAACATCCTGAACCTACTACGTTGAATTCCAGCACTTCTGTATGCTTTGGTACTTTCATTCCTGTGACATCCTTCCTTCTACCCGACGTCAAATAATCACTCTCCTCTGTATCCAGGTGAACATAAGGAACTAAAGACCTTGCTTTTATTTTAGAAGACAGATTTTGATCATACGGGTCTAAGTTATCTGAAAGAAAACATTTTGAATACTTTTTGCGCTTTCTCAAAGCATTGCTACGCGGCGTTGTAGCATTTTGCTACGCCGTAGCAGAATAGTTTACTTCTAGTACTGTCTGCCTTCACAGTAAGTATTTTGTGGTTTCTTTTTAACCGGCAAATAACAATTTGAGTTTTTAAGATAAATCAGGCAATGAAAATAATGCATACTCGTAATACGCGCAAATTAAATGAAAAGTTCACCTATAGTGCTTCTTAATCGAACTGTAAAGTCGAACGCATCGATGGGACTGAACGTGACAGTAAACATCTGAATGTCTTGCGGGTTGAGACAAGCTCTCGCAGGTTCTATGGAGAACGGCATGTCCATCTCAAACCACGTGTCAACGCTCATTCTATCCACGCTTCCACTGAACAAAGTCTCCTTACTGCCTGTTGCTAAAAAAATCAATATCTCTAGTTCTTTACCTACAGTGCGGCCATCCCAAAAAGCCATATTTTACAGCTGACAGATACGTGCTAATGGTATGGCAGAGGGTCCATATTCCTTTGTTGACTCATTTGGTATAGAGGTGACAGCTGTTAAATATGGTTTATTAGGATGGCCTTACTTTTTTAGCAGTATAACAGAGGTATAACCATTTTCTATTGGTGACAATATGTTCGTACTATGTAATAAATATACTAACTACTATTCACAGAACCTAAAATTGACTGACAGGTCAAATGAGCCACTGTTCTAAACGTTGTGATACATTTTCTATGAAAATATTGTAATATTACGTCATATTTCACTATTTTGAAAAGCGACAAAACACTAATTTTTATACAGAGTGTGGTTCGCAACAGGGGAAAATATTTCACGGGGCGAAATTACCCATGAAACTGAACAACTTTCCTCAAGGGACATTTAAGTCGAAGTATTCAATTAAAATTGGACCTCTCATACAAAATTTACCAGCCGACCGAGTAAGTTTGCACGGGAGGACATTTTTTTAAATATTTTGACTTCCCTAGGGAAAATTGTTCAGTTTCAAAGGTGATTTCGCCCCTTAAAATATTTATTAGGTGCAAATATGTGTATTGTATCTGTTTAAAAATATCTGACTTTTAATATTTTTAGAACGTTGAATAAAATCAGTTGTATTTTTGGACAATTGTTTTACCTAAGCACGGTTTTAAGCATACAACGTTTGACCATAATTATGTAATAACTGATCCATTCTCATACCGATTGTAAAATTAGAGTTATATTTCAAGTTTCGTTTTTCTTGAAAACTTGCAAATATTTAATGCGCGGGTAGGATTTTTTTTGCAAGTTTTCAATAAATTATATACCTAACACGGGAAGTGTATTCAATTTCATGTATTATTGAAGAAGAAATCTTACGTTCTCTGGTTGAGTCATCAACACGATTAATATTATTGGTATTGTTACTGTCGTCCAAGCTGCCATGTTGTGTCGGCGCATCAGCATTCGTCAACTGATGGCCTGATATCTGCGGATTTCACCCCAAAAATAATATGATATGATATGCCGTGTGATGCCGGCTAAGAAAAGCATTTCTTGCCCGTGGGAATCGTAATAGGCGACTAAGGGACTCGAGGGTGTGTATTGCAATTTTAGGCGATGGGCTGACAACCTGTCACTATGGTAATACACAATTTTCCGAATGACCCTCTAATGTTTGTCAGACGTGGCGTTAATGTCCGTTTTATGCGGCCGTTTATGCTCTGCCTACCCCGCAAGGGGTTATAGGCGTGATATGTGTATATGTATGTAAGAATATAATAAAACTATCATTATACACAACTAGGAGAAAAACTACTTTTGAATCCGGATTCCTGCATCTGAGGTTCTGTCATCCGTCACACCAACATATCAGCTTGTTACCGTCCACTTGAGGACATAGGTCTCCCCTAGGGTGTACCACAGGCCACTGTCTCCCGTGCTTTTTATCGATACACTGCCGGGCCGGCGCCTCCTTATGGCTATGCTGTGTCTGACACTACCTTTGTCGGTTCTACGCTATATTTGGCCACTACACTGTCACCGAGGTTCTACTGTGGTTAAAGGGCGGGGCACACCGGCTCCGTATCCGTTCCGTATCCAGCTCTCGTCCGTAGTCACGCACGAACTTATGACGTTGTAATGTATGGAACTGTATGAGATACGGCACACCGCACACCGTGCAGCACGGAACGGATACGCAACGCAAGCGGTGTGCATACATTACAACGTCATAAGCTCGTGCGTGACTACGGACGAGAGCTGGATACGGAACGGATACGGAGCCGGTGTGCCCCGCCCTTAAGAGATACTTACTTTCCGTTTGTCTATCCTCCCTGGGTACTCGTCTTCGGTGAAGAAATTCCAAGATATTTTGATGGGCACAACACCAACATTTTCAACTTTAAAAGAAAATCTTTGTTTCTGTTGAAAATAAAAAATATCAATGACAAAAACTTTTCTACTTATTAACATTTTTTTTTTTTTATTAATGATGGGTTTGCTCTTGACTCTAGTCTAGGTCATAGGACAGAGACAGAGTCTAAGATGGAGCGAGCTCACCCAGAAGAAGCCTGTTAAGGCACTGGCACTCCCACACACTGACGGAACGCAGCAAGCTACTTGGCGCCAGACTTCAGTGGGATGGTGGTCGCGAGCCAGGCGGCCCCTTACGGAGCCTTCCACCGCGCGCGTGGGATCGTTCAGCCGGACTTATCCACAGGCAAGCCTGTGTTGCCGTTGCCCGGGGTGGACTGCTAGGAGGTAGATCCCATACCACCCCAAAATTGGCATACATAACACACCCATAAACATTGCACACACAGTATCTGTAGCATGCTAACTTTCATTGTAAAATTTATTAATGCTCAAAATATTGGTTATCTTTAGCGTCTGTCACGAACGCTTTGTTTATTCGAATGAATGTTTATCTCAGGAACGCGAAGATATACTGAGTTGAAATAAAAACGAATACTCCGTCCACGACCGCTTGTAGTTGTAAAAAAACAACCTCCTAGCTAACGTGAAAAAATTACAGCCGTTTATGAGTTTTTGACCCTCTCAAGAGAATCAAAATTCATAGGGTAATTCCCGTGGGCCTAAAACTATGAAATTTGGCAAGAATCTTCCTTTTTTACATATGGTTCTTTAAGGGGAAAGGAACAAAATTTTAAAATTGAGGTTAGAAGATCAAGTGGAGTACCTAATGAAAGAGCATGTTACAGAACCCTTAGTGGGCGAGTACGACTCGCACTTGGCCGTATGTCAAATTATTATTTTGTCTATATAGATTAGTTTAAGTTTAGTGTACCTTATTATTGTTTATGATCTACTAAACTAAATAGGCTGCAATTTTACAATAGAATAATTTAATAAACTTTTATTCAAAGTCGTTAAACCCGCTTTATTAGTATTAAAACTAGCCTACAAAATGTTAAAAGTGAAATATGCGAAAAGTATTAGATTATATGCGAAGGAACCCAAGCTAGTCGTGGAACTAAATAACAGTCTTCAAGAAACGAAAAAAAAAAATTTAACACAAATATTTCAGTTTTAGATGGAATATATTTTACCTGATAAATGTAAGTATCACTAAGTTGAATTTCCTCATCCAGATCGCTGACATATTTAATGTACTCCGTTGTCACGGAGTAAAGTATGATTATAGTGATGACACCCAAAACTCTTCCTGCTTTAGGAATTGGTTCAGTGATAGCATTTTCAGCTCTCTCATTTTGTCCCGTTTCTCTATAAAAATATTAAATGGTAATTACTGAATTAAGGTCGAGTACTGAACAAACTACGAGAAAATAGAGAGAGGAGAGGAAGCACTTGGCCAGCAGTGGAAAGATAAAAGGCTTGTTAAGGCTAATGTAGCCGTGAACGACCTCGACAGTGGCGCCATTTCACAAAATAAAAATTATCTTTATACAAACAATTTATCAGAATGTCCGTTGCCCATGTTTTTAGTATTATCCTTAAGTAAAATTAGGACCTGCAAACACAATAAAATATTTGCTGCAATTAAAGTAATGGAAAAAGTGCCTAAAAACGGCCACTTTTGGTATTAATTGCCGTAACTTTAATTACAGCGGATATTTAATTGAGTTTGCAGGTTTTAATTTTACACATGGATAATAAATACTAGAAACTTGGGCATCGGACATTCTGATAAATTGTTTGTATAAAGAGAAAACTTTTTTTATGAAGTGGCGCCACTGTCGGGGTCGTTGACGGCTACACTCGCCTTAAGAGAAAAAAAAAATTAGACGAAGGATACAATATGACGAACGTACTGATTTGTCTTGTCTTAATCCTACTATTGAAAGTCGGTACATTTTGGAAGGGCCTTAATACGGTTAATGTAAATAAAAACTGGCAGGGTGGAAGTGAGTTGAACATACGGGTTATAGCCAAAGACCGTTTGTATCTGGCGGTTGTCCCACGTGGCTCCCTTAGAGCCTCCTTGAAAAACGTCGTCATTTATGGCCACCAAACGGCAAACCAACAGATCCTGAAAAACGTTACAGTTAAAAGGTGAAATATTTTTTTGATAAATTCATTAATTCATATCGCGTGAGACACATGGGACACTAAGTTGACGATCGACCTGGTGCATTGAATGATGCAAGAAAGTAAACTATTAATGATGCCTCCAGGACCCCTAGTACCCCTGACTTGTACCCCCAGGGGTACAACTGGGGTAATTGTGCCCCTCTAGTACCCCTGTTCCAACAGATATGTTTTCCTCTGGTTTTGCCTGTATTTATTTTTGAATAAATATGAAATAGTATGAAAACATTTATTAATAAAGTATATTAGAAAAAACAGAAATCATCTTAAAATTTGTAGATAAGATTCGTCTGGCTGTGCATAGAGGGGTGTTAGTTCCGACACTTATGTATGGGAGTGAAAGTTGGGTATGGCAGAAAAAGCATGAAAGTAGAATAAATGCAGTACAAATGAGAGCGTTAAGAAGTATGATTGACGTAAAATTGAGTGACAGGATAAGGAATAGCGTGATAAGGGAACGTTGTGGTATAAAAGAAGACGTAGTGACTGGTGTAGAAAAGGGTATGCTTAGATGGTTTGGTCATGTAGAGAGAATGAATGAAAGAAGATTAACGAAACAGGTGTATATGGCAAGTGTGGATGGGAACGTCGGAAGGGGAAGACCTCGACGAACGTACCTTGATCAAATCGGGGACGTGCTAAAGAAAGGTCAGGTCAAGAGTACCCTAAACCGACGAGCATGCATGAAGAGATTGATGAATGTGGAGGAGGCGAAAGAAGTATGCCAGGATCGTAGTAAGTGGAAGGAAGTAGTCTCTGCCTACCCCTCCGGGAAAGAGGCGTGATTTATGTATTATGTATGTATTTGTAGATAAAGGGGTACACTCATTGTGCCTTCTATTATTTGCATCTGGGCGTCCATGATGCAAATGTTTCTTTCCTTTGTTTGTTGTTTCCTGGTTGAAATGTCATCTAAAATAACTTTTGTAGTTTGGAACGAGGCATCTTCTATATAACGACTTTTAAAAAGTGGCAAACTGTTGGTATTTTTTTTAATTGTGCATTAAAGTGGCTATTCCAGCCTTCACACGTATTCGTTGTGCGATGGATTTCACCAAAACAGCACCACGTTTGTTTATTTGCCATCCAATATTTGTTGAAATATTTTATGAATGTTTTTATATTTTTATTGGATATCAAATCAGCATAACTCTCAATATAGACCCATCCCTCTGCAATCTTATCTTCGGGCAAAAGGGGCAAAACACCACATAGGTTCACAATTTTTTTTTTTGATGCCCAATGTTTTGGCTTTTTGCCATAAACTTTTCTGGAAGTGATAGAAACAACCATGATGTTGTATGTCAGAAAATACTAGCCGTCTATAATAAATGAAGTAGTTACTGGTACTTTAAAGTGTAAGGAAGGAGGTTGGTTTATCTTATAAGAATGATACGCACATAAGGACATACGTACAAAAACACTAAGTGGTACTTCTGGGACATAGTATGTACCAAATGTACACCTAGGGGTACTAGAGGGGCACAATTACCCCAGTTGTACCCCTGGGGGTACAAGTCAGGGGTACTAGGGGTCCTGGAGGTAATGATGTACGAGTAGATACATACTAATAAACATGGTTTACCTTACAAATCAGATTATATTAAGATGCATCTGGCTTGGGGAGAGACAATAATATAGGCTCTTACTTTCTTTATATTCACTGGCAAAGCGGAGAAAAATATAATTTCAATATCCTTTTCTTCTCCCGGTGATATGTAGCCGACTGCTGGCTTAATCAAAATATTTTCCAACTGCGGCCATTGAAATTTGTACACCTTTTCCGAGTTGTTCAACATTATAACAGTCCTCTTATGTGCGGTGCTTAATTCGCAACCACCTATATGATTAATTATATTGTTAAATCTAAAATATTATAGGTTTACATATTTTTTGTATTTAATCAAAATCGTTACGCTTACCGAAATCTAAAAGATATTTAAGTTCGGTGGGCAATACTATTTCACCAGTAGATGGTGTCTTGCCTTTTAAGGCTTTGCGTTTATCTGTGGGTGCGCTCTTGCTCTTCTTTCTTTCAAGAACCGTAATTCTGTTGAAGTAATATAAATTATGACTTTCTACAATATTATTATTATTATTTTTTTATCCCTCGGCATGGACTCAAGGAAATATGCCACGGCCTTTAAGGCTTGCGAGGTATAGGCCTAGCACGTAGAGGCTGTTTGAGATAAACTAGTGGGAGATGGGATACGCAAACCGGATCAGAAGTAATACCCGGCATGTGCAGCACTATAAGATAAAATATTAATTCATTAATAAAAATATTAAAAAGTATATACATCCTACGAAACTACGAAGGTTATTGAGGGGTTGCTAGTAGGCAGGATAGTTAGGCTATGGAGATGCGGACGCCTGCCTAAACAATAGGTATCTCACACGAAAAGATGAAGAAGAAGACAGGATTGAAGAATACTGAGGGCATTATCTACCAGTCTGTAGATTATGTCCGCCCATGTACATTTTTTGCAAGTTAAAGTTAAATAAGATTATGGCGGACGGTGACTAGCTAGAGACTAGAAGAGTCCCTTTAATAAGCGGCACATGCCTAGGAAACAACACCGGTGTCAATAACTAAGGGTGTAGAGAGGTGATTCCGCGGGGTCCGCTCCCAGTTGTGGTCAGTGCCCCCAGCGTTATAAAATTTACCCTTCCAACCTTCGAGCAACCGCCGGTTGCTGTCTGGATGTCCGGCGAAGGCAAGCCGGTGAACAGTGTGAGCAAAGGCAAGCTATTTCTAAGAAGAGATCTCTTCCAGCCAATCTGTCAGTATATATAATCTTATAATCTTGTTCCTCTTCTTAGAGTGTAAGACACTGAGTTGACAAACGACCCGACGAGCCAATAAAATGATGGTATCTGAGTTTTTTTAACTCGCCTATATTATCAATGTAGAAATTTGCTGACCTCCGAACTTCAATTTGAAGATGGCACTCCATGATGATGATGATAATTATCAATACAAGGTGTTCATTTAAATGCGTGCATTAGCTTCAGGGCAGGGCATGGTCTAATCATACCTTCTAAGTTTTTGATACACTGTCTCTTACACCCCGTATATCAAGAAAAGTTAATCTCACATACCCCATATCTCTTTGCATCGCCTCTATATCAAAATCCATAGGCAGCATTTCGAGACCTATCAGTATGACATCCTCGGCGAACGCTTCAGCTTCACACATTACCTATTATATAAATGAAGTAGTTTTTTTTTGTTTACGAAGTTTCAAATGCAAATTAATTTTGTAGTATTAATAATATTTTTGTATCAAATCAAAAATGTCGCTTACCGTGTAAAATTCATACGGATTATCAATGATTGTAATTTTGATATCGCAATTAGTTCGCCCTTTAATCAGAGGGCTGAAAAATACTTTCAAAGCTGCTATTTGATTAGGAAGTAAAGTGATCTCTAGTGATTGGTGTTGATCTCCTTCTGTGAAATAATAAACATATAAATTAAGGATAAAGTTAAGAGCAAATGAAATCTTAATACTAGATAGAAGTAATATGTTTGCATGTTTGTTAGGTACTTCTTCACGCTCAAATGTCTAGACGGATTTGGATGTTTAGTCCACAGTTATGCAAACGTAGAATTTTACCCCGGAGAAACATGCCATTCCCACGAGAATAAAAGAAACTGCGGGTGAAACCGCGGGGTCGAAATCTAGTTTAGTATACAACCTTCGTTGTCATCGGGGCTCAATACTTTAGACTTTTCAGTTGGATTCATCCAGAACACTTCGCGATCTGCTGGAGGTTGAAATATTTGAAACTTTACGATGCTGTTTACGGTGGATATGTTCTTGAACCGTAAGTGTTTGTAAGTCGTGGCGCCCAGACAAGTCACCGGGAAAGTGATCAGCGCCAGTCGGTGCTGTCTGATCGGCGGCTTTATCAAACGAATCCTGGGTATCACTCCTTCGCCTATGAGACAGAGTGTGAACGTTTGCTCCTGATTGTGCAACAGTTTCAAACTTATCTCTAGAATTGCTCTATATTCCTGTAAAAAGACATACTAGTTTATTTCTATGATGATCGACATAGCAAATTAAAATTAGATTTGTAATGTTGTAGATGGGTATACCCTCAGTTCTTTTGGAGCAAATGTGATCCCCAATCTTTTGTGCATTAATGGTTCTATTTGCATATCGTTTCTGTGCAAATAAAATATGTCTTCAGTGGTATTGGTTTGGTAGATTAATTTCATGTTCAATATACACGGCACTACTCCATGGTTGTACAAGTCTATACTTCCAGTGTGCTTACTGTGGACATTCACGCAAAAAAAGTGCAATGAAACGGAATCTTCAGTAAACACGCAATGTGGCGATGCCTGGAAATCAAAAATCATTTTATCATTTGCCGTCCAAAACGGCTCATAAGTAGGGGATGGAAACCGGAATTTATACAACAATTCCTGTTTTCAGACCTTTAAAAATTGTTAAAACCGGTTGTGGAAAAATGATGAGTTTTATGTTTTCCCTAAAACCATTCGCATAACCATTGAAAATAAATAATTTGCTACCACCTGCCCCTATTTGCAAGCATTTTGTCACGCAAATACCTAACCTCGTAAGGCCCACGGTTCATTTTGATAAGTTGTAATAGCGGCCCAATGTCCTAATTTTAGGCAACAGCGTTCAGGCCCAGACATTCCGAGTAAAAAAAAACTGTGTTTAAGTAATGATACTGGTTTCATTTGTTTTTATGTTACTTGTTATCACTAACAGCATCCAACAGAGTAGAAAAAACGCGAAAATACTATGTCCCATTTTTAGGACGTTGGGTTGCAATGACTACTGATAATTTATGTATTCTTATTGTCACATATGTTATAAGTAGATATTTAATATAAATAATCACACAACTAATTAACTGAAATCTTCTTTATTTATTTAAAAACCAGTAAAAATATTTTTTCGTTTTTTAAATCAATGATATATTATATATAAATGAATACATATATTGCCTTGAGACCCAGTGGTCTAATTTTAGGACATAGAAATTTGGCAAATAATATTTCATAAATTACGGCATGTTTTCACGAAGTTTATTATGCACATCAACATTTATTGTTTTAATTTTAATTTGATTTGTTTTTTGTTATCAAAATTACAAGTAATTCAAAGATATTGATAAATTTACTCAACTCGTTTTCTCTGACTAGCCATCTTGCTCAGCTTCCACGTGAAAATGACAGCTTTTTTTTCTTTACAATGACTAAATTTGTTTTTTTTTTAAAAGATGCGTTCACTTTAAACACGATTCATCATAAGTTTTGAAGTGGCGCCAAAATTCAAATGAATAAATTGACTTCAAAATCTATGTCCTATTATTAGGACGCTGGGACGATATTTGACAATCCAAAATTTCATTTGGGTCTGAACTACTACTGACCTTATGTCCTATTATTAGGACGTTGGGCCTTACGAGGTTAAGAAATATTCTTGACTCCCGCGTAAACATCCTGAAATCCTAAAATATTTATTAGTAAGAAATTTTTCTATGTTTGTTATAAGTTATCAAAACCGAATTCCGGATTTGAGCTTCAAAAAACTGGTTTTGAGAAACTTCCGACTTTACATGCCCTACTCATAGTATTTCTCAGACGTGTAAATATCGATTGTATGCTCTTCAAGGGATAAAGGTGTTATGTGTGTATGTAGATTTTGAGATTAAATTCATTCGCCATCAGCTTACCTCTGGAACCTTATACTCATTCATATTCTTGACAATGAGATGTTCCCTGAAAGTATTTTCTAGATTCCAGAAGTCCAATACTGGCATAGCCCCTGTGCCGATTAGTTTGAGCGGCACTCCGCCGGCTTCCGCAGGGCAAGTGTCGCTGACAATGAAATTAATAGTTTCCTCGAAGGTGCGCGCTTCAGTCGCAAGAAACTGGATCATAATGCTTTTACTGTCTCCAGGAGCAAGTAGATTGTCATCATTGACAATCAAGAAGTTTCCGCATTTAATTGGAGGAGTCTTCAACCTAGTAAATGCAGGGACTGTTTTGATTAAGGTGTTAACTAACTGCCACCAGTTCAAAAGCGCTTAAATGTTAGTTACTGCTGTTATCTTATAAATTCTGTTGGTACTTTCATGGATCAGTGGGTTTATGAAGTAAAGATAAAGATAAAGATATTTTATTTGTAAAACATGAGTATTTTGAGAGTTCATATCATACTTGCTATGCGGTACTTTCGGCAAAGGTTCAACAGGAGCAAGTTCTCTATATTGCTCAGGTACTTCAATAGTGTAATTGAAAGGGCATTTGCTGGTGTTGTTCAGAGTAACCTCCCTCATCACACCACTCCCAACTGCTATGATATGGAAATTCAGTTCTCCTAAAGGAAATAGAGTGAACCTGCAAGAAATATTAATAATTTAAGAGGTACCGAAAATTTTTATTTCAATCAAGTACCTACAAAGATTAACAAATAATGTCGTGACAGAAGAGCATTCACAAACAATCATTATTGTACTGTGGAATAACGTACGTGTTATAAAAGGACGCGATGGTGACGCCGACTGGAAACTTGGCGACGACCACCTGCTCCTTGCTGCCGTCCAGCAGCGAGCACGTGTACGCCGGCACGTTGTTCAAGTTCACGTGCGTGGTAGGCGTGCACTGGAACTCCACAGCGACCAACCTCAACGACGGCGCAATGATGCCGCTGCTGGGGATGCACTCGAAGGACTTCAACAGTGCTGGCTCCGGAAAGTTTTTAACTTTCTTCAGTCTGAAAATCGTATTTTCTAGTTAGACTTAAACCAGTATATCTCTTGTAAGTAGCTACACTAAAAATATCTCAGAAAACTAAAAATAAGTATGTACGGAAGAACTGACTTGTAATAAATATTGTATTTCCCTCTATTCAGAAAAAACATCGATCTGTACTCAGTGGAGTTCACTTTAACATTGCCGAAGTCCAGGAAGTTTTGGTTAGGGTCCTCAAATGCGCACTCCACCATCACATCGTAGCACTCAGCCGAAAGCCACAAAGAATCCACTACCATTGGATACCCGCGCTCTTTCTCATCAAAGATCTGAAAAATAACATATTGTTTCTTGCTATAAACCATAAATAATTTATTTGCCAGAACAGTTTCACCGTAAAAATATATCTGGGAGAAGTATTCATATTAGATGAAGTGGCAGAAGTTACAACAAACTCGCATGATTCGACTTGTGTTCAAAATGGTTGCTTTTTGTGAGGTATTTATCACCTGTTGGGAAATGTTTTACTGTTAGGGTGCGTCTCCACTGAAACGGCGCAGTGCGGAGCTTAGCCGAGCTGGGCATAGCTGGGTGGTGATGTACGGAGCTGTGCTATGCTGATTAAAGCTGAGACGAGCTGGGCAGGGCTGTGCTAAGTGTACAGCTCTGCTCACCACACAGCACACCACAGCACAGTAAAGCGAATCTTGACCGCTCTCCTCCGCTCGAACGTCAGCTTCGGCTCACAGTGTCTCCACTGAAGCGGGGCGGGGATTGTGATGCTCGTGATTGGTCAATTTATGCTCCGCTCAGCTCAGCTTAGAACAGCCCCGCTTTAGTAGAAACGCACCCTTAAAACTGCTTTTGGAACCACACCAGTAGAGAAAAAAATAATTGGGACAATATATGTGGTTCGGACTTGCTATTGCGTTCCTTTTTAATCGCTAAATCTTGATACTTAGACAGTGTTTGTAATTGTTGTTTGGATGTAATGTGTGTTCGGGATAGCAATATCTATTAAATAAGCAGTTTAAGTTTGTTAATCATGAAGAGTTATATCGGGTCTATTAAAATTGATGGCTTCATCAGTGAAAATTTTCTGTCCCAATAAAGTTTATACTTGGTATTTTCTAGTACAGTAGCCGGCTTATAATACGGTTCTTCTGTATCCAGAAACGTGCATGCGACTGCAAGCTGTTGGTGGATGATGGACGCAATCTGGTCATGGTGATGCGGGAATAGTTCACCTCTTTCAACCCCGCCTTCGATTTTTTATCGACATGTGTTTAGCCCAGGTCGGATCGGTGTCTCCTATGCAGTGACTTCTGCGTCCAGCTTGCTATTTTTTGTTCTTTGGTAACTTAACTAGTTGCTCGTTCTGTTGTGACAGTTTTATTCCGCAGAATAAGTGGCGCTATTTTATCGTATATCTCAGTAATGCATGTGTTAAAGTGAACTTTCAGTTTTACTATAGAAATATTTTCTTAGTGTCATAACTTATTTATCATATTTGAATATCTGTCAGCACCCTACCTATCTCTGTTCCAGGCAAAATTATTCTTTCCACTCATGATATTAGATAAGTATTTTCTAAATTTAGTCAATAATGTGTTAACAGTCCGTTGTAGCTTTATAAAATCTGCTTTTGACCAGTTGATGACACCAAAAAAGGGAAGTACTGGGATGGCAAATGTGTTCATTGCTTTTACTGTTTTTTTGAGTTAAGATGAGTTTTTACCAGGTTTATTCGGTGTCTCAACTTTTTAGTTAGTTAAATTTTATTGTTTTATGATGTATCTGCCGTGATTGCTACAATCCCAAGTATTTATAAGAATCGTGTTCTTTTAACGACTTACCTTTATTTATTTTATTTTATTTATTCAACTTTATGCACAAAAATATACACGGGCGGACTTAACGCTAAAGGCGTTATTTCCCAGTCTACCTTAGGGCATGTGGAAAGGGTCAAAGCAGGTGCATTAAATAAAAAAAAATAAAGAAAGGCTTTAATATTTATTCTTTTTTTTTTTTATTAATGATGGGTTTGCTCTTGACTCTAGTCTAGGTCATAGGACAGAGACAGAGTCTAAGATGGAGCGAGCTCACCCAGAAGAAGCCTGTTCACTCTTACTTTGAAGAGATTAGACAGTAATATGTACACAACTTCTCTAGAAAGTGTATTATCCCGTAATTTAGTAATTTACCCTTATTGACAGGACGTATTTTACACTTTCCTAATAGCAAACTGCATTCTTAATATAATTTGAAAACTCTTGCGTGATGTCTGCTAACTTGAAACGCTCTGATTTATTTGTGGCGAATAGTTTGATGTCATCTACATACAAGAGGTGTGACAATACGTAATTTCACTATTGAACTGTATGTTTAAATCCAATCTGTGCTTCATTAAGAAATTATGAAAGTGGATTCAATGCCAAACAGAACCACAAAGGGATTAGAGCATCACCCTGAAAGATACCACTTTGGATTTTAATCAGTTCAGTAGTAAGAGTCGAGTTGTTGTGTGTTTTAGGTGTAATAATATGGTCTGCCATTTTTGCATAGTTATCTTTAATAAAATTATGTAAAAAAAACTTTTAAAACAATCTTTTATTTAAGTGCTCTGAAAAGATGAAAATAAAATTTTGAATGACATTAACCACATTCATTTATGACTTTACAGAAATGAAAATATAATAAAAGCTTGTCGCGATGCCTAAAAGAAACTACCTAATTACAGTTAGGTGCGTACCTTATTACAAAATTTCAATCACAAATTGAAAGTTTCGCGACAAGCTTTTATTATATTTTCATTTCTGTAAAGTCATAAATGAATGTGGTTAATGTCATTCAAAATTTTATTTTCATCTTTTCAGAGCACTTAAATAAAAGCTTGTTTTAAAAGTTTTTTTTTACATAATTTTATTTTATATTTTTTAGTTTATGTTACGATAGTTATTGATCAATACGAAAGTCTTTCTATAAAACGGAGAGACCTTCAATAGAAAAACTTAAGGCACGGGGAAAACTAACATTAGGATAAAGTATAATTATCTCTTTTATATTCTATAGAAGTAGGTTGGTACCTACTCCTCCGGCATCCCTAATAGAAGAATTAGCTTGTCACATGTCTTAGTCTTTTCATTTCATTGATGGCGTCATTATTACATGGCCGAGTCCCAGTTAATTTCGAACAGTCTAATTCTTCTATCAGGAGGCCTTCTATTGACGTGACCCTAATTCATGGTGGGCCTACCAACTGCCTATCATGAACGAATTCGTATACAAAATTGCAAGTCCCAGCAGTTGAATATTGAGGAGTTCCATAGTTCGAAGACAACCCTGGATGAAGCGTCTAATTCATGGTGGGCCTACCAACTGCCTATAATAAACGAATTCGTATACAAAATTGCAAGTCCCAGCAGTTGAGTATTGATGAGTTCCATAGTTCGAAGACAACCCTGGATGTAGCGTCTAATTCATGGTAGGCCTACCATTTGCTTATAATAAACGAATTCGTATACAAAATTGCAAGTCCCAGCAGTTGAATATTGAGGAGTTCCATAGTTCGAAGACAACCCTGGATATAGCGTCTAATTCATGGTGGGCCTACCAACTGCCTATAATAAACGAATTCGTATACAAAATTGCAAGTCCCAGCAGTTGAATATTGAGGAGTTCCATAGTTCGAAGACAACCCTGGATGTAGCGTCTAATTCATGGTGGGCCTACCAACTGCCTATAATAAACGAATTCGTATACAAAATTGCGACTCCCAGCAGTTGAATATTGAGGAGTTCCATAGTTCGAAGACAACCCTGGATGTAGCGTCTAATTCATGGTGGGCATACCAACTGCCTATAATAAACGAATTCGTATACAAAATTTTGTGTCCCAGCTATAAACCGCTGAGGAGATCTCTCGTACGGAGCCGATCCTGGCAGCAGCATCAGGTCAAATTTATGATTAACATGCATTGTCATCGGTTCTGGACCAACATGCAAAATTTCAACTCAATCGGATACCGAAAAGTGGTTCAAAATAAACTTGCAAGATTTGCACCGAACAAACATTGTTACTTACATACACTGCAAGTTAAATAAAAGCTTTTAATAATAAAATTATGTAAAAAAAACTTTTAAAACAAGCTTTTATTTAAAAGTGCTCTGAAAAGATGAAAATAAAATTTTGAATGACATTAACCACATTCATTTATGACTTTACAGAAATGAAAATATAATAAAAGCTTGTCGCGATGCCTAGAAGAAACTACCTAATTACAGTTAGGTGCGTACCTTATTACAAAATTTCAATCACAACTTGAAAGTTTCGCGACAAGCTTTTATTATATTTTCATTTCTGTAAAGTCATAAATGAATGTGGTTAATGTCATTCAAAATTTTATTTTCATCTTTTCAGAGCACTTTTAAATAAAAGCTTGTTTTAAAAGTTTTTTTTACATAATTTTATTTTATATTTTTTAGTTTATGTTACGATAGTTATTGATCAATACGAAAGTCTTTCTAGAAAACGGAGAGACCTTCAATAGAAAAACTTAAGGCACGGGGAAAGCTAACATTAGGATAAAGTATAATTATCTCTTTTATATTCTATAGAAGTAGGTTGGTACCTACTCCTCCGGCATCCCTAATAGAAGAATTAGCTTGTAATATGTCTTAGTCTTTTCATTTCATTGATGGCGTCATTATTACATGGCCGAGTCCCAGTTAATTTCGAACAGTCTAATTCTTCTATCAGGAGGCCTTTTATTGACGTGACCCTAATTCATGGTGGGCCTACCAACTGCCTATCATGTACGAATTCGTATACAAAATTGCAAGTCCCAGCAGTTGAATATTGAGGAGTTCCATAGTTCGAAGACAACCCTGGATGTAGCGTCTAATTCATGGTGGGCCTACCAACTGCCTATAATAAACGAATTCGTATACAAAATTGCAAGTCCCAGCAGTTGAATATTGAGGAGTTCCATAGTTCGAAGACAACCCTGGATGTAGCGTCTAATTCATGGTAGGCCTACCAACTGCCTATAATAAACGAATTCGTATACAAAATTGCAAGTCCCAGCAGTTGAATATTGAGGAGTTCCATAAATCGAAGACAACCCTGGATGTAGCGTCTAATTCATGGTGGGCCTACCAACTGCCTATAATAAACGAATTCTTATACAAAATTGCAAGTCCCAGCAGTTGAATATTGAGGAGTTCCATAGTTCGAAGACAACCCTGGATGTAGCGTCTAATTCATGGTGGGCCTACCAACTGCCTATAATAAACGAATTCGTATACAAAATTGCAAGTCCCAGCAGTTGAATATTGAGGAGTTCCATAGTTCGAAGACAACCCTGGATGTAGCGTCTAATTCATGGTGGACCTACCAACTGCCTATAATAAACGAATTCGTATACAAAATTTTGTGTCCCAGCTATAAACCGCTGAGGAGATCTCTCGTACGGAGCCGATCCTGGCAGCAGCATCAGGTCAAATTTATGATTAACATGCATTGTCATCGGTTCTGGATCAACATGCAAAATTTCAACTCAATCGGATACCGAAAAGTGGTTCAAATTAAACTTGCAAGATTTGCACCGAACAAACATTGTTACTTACTTACTTACTTACTTACTTACATACTTACATACACTGCAAGTTAAATAAAAGCTTTTAAAAAGTATTTTATAATCACCTGTATTTTGTATAGTGTTAGTACTTGTAATAGCTAAGTATGCGCAATAGAATAATTAGGCTTTACGTTAATCAAAATACATAAATAATGCTGACCTGTGTTCCTATTTTGTTTAAGAGCCTGTTTCATTGCACACAGCGTCAATAATCACTTGCACTTTACACCCTTGGCGGCCTTTCCTACAGCCCTTTTGTTGTAAAGCCATTATATGCTGTTCATTCAAGTGTGTGTAAATAGTTTCACTGATACATGCGGTTATGAGCTCATGATATTGTTTGGAGACATGTAAATGGGCGTCATTTTGCGAGATTTAGTTTATTTTGCTTTTGGAAGCATATATGTATTATTAATATTAATGTCTAATTATATGCAGTTGCATACATTATTTTATCTATATTAACAACTCTGAAAATCAAATAAGTACACTTTCCGAACCCATCGCCGCGTCCAGGATATCTTTATCACTTTAAAACAATGTCATAATAATTTATGGGAAAAGTACTTTAAACAAGTAAAATAACAAAAACAAACAAGGTTAACCACACAACACAGCACAGATAACAGGTGCGGCGGAAGATGGTGGCAGAGTACAGATCAAATCAGTATTGGCACAGAACAATTGGTTTCATTTCTCGATTTTATCGAAAGCCATAAAACACTCTTACTTATGTTTCAGTGTTTGAGAAAAATAGTTATTTGTACAACAAGAGGGCAAAGGTCATTTTTGCTTCAAGTGCTAATTTTGCATCCTGAAGTAGCGGAGGATATTTAAATTGAAACACGAGCGTAGCAGGTGATTCAAAAGTTGTATCCTGAGCTCAGTGAGGGAATAAACAGCACGAGATGCGAATGAATTTGCTCTCGTGTGGTACACACAACTTTTCACCTCTACCAGTGAGAAAATTCTGCCAATGTCAAGTTTGGGAAAGAATGCCTCAGACAAAATAAAAAATCCCGCCAAACAATTTTTTTTTAAGATTCGTTTAGAAATATTACATAATATGTACCAATATTCAGAAATGTCAGAAATATTTAATAGAACAAAACGATTACACAAAGAAATAAATAACTAGCTGAAAAAGTTTTCAGAACGCACCGCCGCCATTGTCACGATTAGTCCTGATAAAATAAGATGTTCGAAATTCAAATCACTTTTCTCCATGGAGTGGATAAAAACGACTTTTGCCCACTGGATTTACGCGGCAAAACTGTTATTTTCAAGCTGGAGAGGTGAAAAAGTATTTTTATAGGCAGAGTGGATAAAACTTTTGTTGAATTTGTAATCGACCATTATTATTATTTTTTTTTATTAATGATGGGTTTGCTCTTGACTCTAGTCTAGGTCATAGGACAGAGACAGAGTCTAAGATGGAGCGAGCTCACCCAGAAGAAGCCTGTTCACTCTTACTTTGAAGAGATTAGGGTTGTATGCTTTTGGAAACACAGACGCAGGAAGTGAGTTCCACTCTTTAGCAGTGCGCATTATAAATGATGACTGGAAGCGCTTAGTCCGAATTGGTGGAATGGCTACCAGGTACGGATGGTATCCGGCGGTGCGTCTGGATGTCCGATGGTAGAAGGGAGCTGGTGGAACAATTATAAGACGAGTGCAGATAAAAAAAATTAATTCCTATTTCACAATGAGCGTTACCCAACGGAAAACTTACATCGATAGTCATGGGCAATTCTGTAATAATGCCAACGTTGCAAGCGATGTAGGTGACTGCAACTACATGGTTCTCATTCCTGGGCACGATGCCGCTCGTCCGCGATATGATAAAGTCCTCCTCGAAGTCTTCAGGGTTCCGTATCTTCCACATGATGGGCAGAATTGAGTCGTTCTTCACTATAAAGCGGTCGTCCTCCCGCCTATACAACAAATGCATTCCAAAATCTGAAAACGACCACAAATGTAAGAAATTCCACGTTTTTCGTGTGAAGCTCATTGTCATCAATTAATCTATACATATTTTACGATTATTCCTGTGCGTCGTCTCATGACTGAGAGACGTGACGTGTGCTGTGTTCGTCATTTTATGATTTTACATGAATTCTTTATTATACACATTAATACAATAGGTGAAAACTTAAAATAGTTAGTTACAAGGGCGAGCTTATTTCTATTAGAAATCTCTTCTAGACAACCCTATGGAGATGAAAGAGGAGAAAAAGCGGGAACTTGAAAATAAATTAAATTATGGAATAATGGAGTATTGAAAAACTGCATACCTATTTTTTTTGTGAGAGGAAGTATTTCGTAAATGGGTAAGACGCCACTGCAAGATATGGTGATGTTGATAATTTCCGGGTTGTCTTTGATACAAAACAGCAAATTTGTCGTGTGATCTCCGGGACTGGGCGGTGCTGCAGTCACTTTTAGGTGGTCTCGACATCCCGGCTAAAATAATAAGTTGTAATTTAGTTATCACTTAGTTATAATAAATAGAATCTTCATGTTGTAGTAAAGAAATAGTGAGTCTGACAGACTTTTTACACCATGAGTCATGACATATATTTTAAACCGGATAAACACTGAAACTGTCATAAATAAATTGTAAAGTTCTTTCCGGTTTTAGTATAATTTAAAGCCTCACAGCCTGTATCTTAAAATACTCAAGTAGTTATTAATGTATGTCTTTCTAAGGAGCAGCAAGTACCTAGATATTTTGATAAATAAATGAGCCCAAACAGAAAATGCCGTTATTTCGACTTACTAACTTCTAATGAAATAAATCTCTTATCGATAGCAAATATGTCGGTAGGGTCAATAAATTCGATATCGACATCAGCCGTTAGCAAAGAAGCATTTCTCAAGTCTATTGTATATTCTTCTTCGTATACCCTGGCAAACATAAAGTAAATAATTAATGACATGCACAATATAAAAGTATGTTTACTTTAGCAATATTATTTTTAACTTTACCGTTCAAGTCCGACAAAAATTGGACCGAATTCGAATTTTTTCAAATCATCCAAATATGACAGTTTATAAACCTCGTCCTCCAAAGTTCGTCTAACAAAATTTGCAAACATTTTCTTAGGGCGATTATCCAATCTAAAAGGTTTAAAGCGCATGTTTTATAAGTTATTTTCAGTGATTCTTTAGCAGATCTATTTGTTACAATTACATTTCGGAATAATATCTCCGTTGTTGGTCACGGTTGACCTGGACATAATGCAATGAGAAGTTCTATTAAAAATACGTTACCTCGGCAAGTCACATATACCCGTGATGTTGATAACTACTTTTGATTCAGGCCACCCATATACTTCCACATAGCGTTTGATACTGAAATGGCCTTCATTTTTGGGATTAAATGCATATTTACATCTGACCAGGTCACCTGGTGCAAGAATGAGGCGTTCTTCGGGTGCTGAAATAAAACATAAGTATCTAATAGTGTTTTATTTTTATGACTTGCCGTACAAAAGCAACCATGTAGGTTTTGCCCATTCTTACTTACGCCCGTTAGCTTCATAACAAAGTATTTATTTATTATTATTTTATATTGCAATGTGATGCCGGCTTGGAATAGCATCACCTCAATAAAATCCGTGAATATCGTAAAAGCGACTGTAAGTTAACTTTATGCTGGGAACGGGCAGAAGCGTTAACTTTATGCTGAGAACGGGCAGAATTGACAATAGCAAAAAATCAACGTACTAAAATTATTATTTTTGAATTCTTTAATTTTACGTAGCTCACCAGCACAACTGTTTTAAATGACGGTAAACACGAAAACCTAAAACGAATTTTAAGTACACATGAAACAATATCAAAAAAATTGTAATGCAATCCGAAAGGAGGGCAATGTACTTACGAAACTGAACAACTTTCCTCGTGAAACGTATTCGAAATATGAAAATTTTATATGGAATTCAATTTTTTTTTATTTGGAAGTTATTTTTCATTATTCGAACGAAAATTGTATTGTACTATTTTTGTTACTTAAAGTGAAATTGATACTGACCATTAACAGAAGGCACAGCGTGCAGTGGCAAAGGGTAAAAAAAAGGATCTTCATATTCCATTATACTTGTTGTTCTTGGGATGTTCCCATCCGGGCTAGCACTGGTAGATGTTTGGTTTGATTGTACCTACATATTTCAAGTATAAGTTAGTTTCATAAATGAGCTGGCAAGTGAGGTTTAAAGGCGAAGGCATGACAGTGGGCCTCATCTCATCTTTCAGCTACTAAATTTTTTGATATTTGTAACATAATATGTTAAACACTAAAAAAAAACGTATTGCTGCTTGTCTTCTTTCTTCTTTCATACCTTACCATTTTGCCGCACTCGCAGTGCCACTTGGCAAGTATATTTAATACGTTTTCTTGTGTAGTATCGTCCAATATGTGTAAATCTGTGATTTGATTACATTCGCATTTCTTAATCTGTAATTTGATAATTTCAAAAAATCTTACAAAAAATATCTTGATAATGCGGGTAATATTATTAAATTTACACACATGCCAAAATAGGTATTGTAAGGATGAAACTCTTAATAATTTTCAAAATGTTATACTTATTACATTTACTAGTGTATAGTTTACAGAAATGAAAATACTTTTGCTATAATAAGGTTCGCATATTACAAAAGCTGACGTACTGGATTTTCAGCCAAAAATCTCCAGTTTAAAGAACTCTCGAACTGTAATTGGGGCATTGTTTTAGGCATCAGAACTGTATACTCCTCTCTCTTCACAGGCATTACTAAGAGATCCAAATTCGTTGGAGGTTCAAGTTTCGATTCAATAAACGGACACTTGAACATGCCCACTAAACCTTCCTTATAGTTCTCACATGGGCATATAACTATCGTCAGAGGAAATCCTTTAGGCTTTTCTTCTTCTACCATGGGAAGGGAAACCTGAAATGTAAGAATTGATCACCCTTAATAATTATTTGGGAACGGGACTGGTGGCCCCGTTACTGTGATTATTTACATTGCGTATAATCTTCTTTCTATTCCTATACTAAAATTATTGATAAAATGCAAGGCAATTTAAAAACACGACTGCTTTCTGAGATAAAGCCTAGCTTATGTTATGTCACTCGGGATATTGTAATGATACTTCCGATGCAATACCCATTCGAACCTGTGCAGTGGGTAACGAGTTTCAGTATTTTAAAGAATCACACATATATACATACATACATGAACTCTGAATACCTTACACTCCTTTTTTGGTTGGGCAGTCGTGTATAAATAACCATACATACACCTAGTTATAGTCAACGACACCTTCAACTATTATTAAATATTCTTCAGTTTTATGTGTAGACAACACCTTGAAAGTGTACAATATCAAGAAAACTACAATATCAAGTATTTTTTTTCATTGAATGTCAATTCAATCAATAAGTCTTCTTACATCTAAATTTATTTCTGATTTGTTAGGCTTCTTCTTCTTTTGTGTGAAACCCAAGAGTGCTCCATTAACCGCATGCAAAGGAAGTCCAAGTTCACCGTCCTCTATAATCCAGTTGTTGGATATGACAACAAGAGTCTCGTAGACGTTCTTTTGATATTCGCTATACTTGCTCTGGTAAAGAAGGAACTCTGGGCTAGCTTTTACTACAACAATATCACTAAAGATTAATACATTTTAGTATCATAGTTTGCCTGATTCTAATCAAACTTTTCGATTGTTAAAATGCTCTCTTTTAGTATTTATTATATTTGCTCACTGCTTTGACAGGCATGATTTTTTTAATACACGGTATAAGATGATGTTGTCTTTAAGGCAAGATATTATTGTCTATTTAATTTTTGTATAATACATAACGTCAAATCGGCTAATTGAAACACACTTGATTTAGATCCAGACGATTTAGCTCTAGGAAGAACAGATAATATTTCTGGAAAATCGAAAAGTTGCCTTTATTTATCAGCTCTTTATGTTTTAGAATCGTGACGCTCTTCTTCTTTTTCGTGTGGGGCACCGAGTCGTTCGACGACCGAATGAACCCTGGTGTCCCAGTTTTTACAACCGCCTACTAATACGTACTAAAGTAGGCCGTGACGCTGACATCAACACTTACGGCAGTATCGTCAAAAAACATTAAAGGCCGAGCTTCTGTTTCTCTTCCCCCTGGGGTAAAAGAAACACTCACCATACGTGGAGCCCACTGAAAGTTTTGCGTAATTATTTAAATTATGTAATAAATAATAGTACAGTTTATTTGTAATATGATCCAAAGGGTGAAAATTTAATATACCTTTGCGCATGTTAGCAATAATTTTTTCCTGATATTTTAGTTTGTTATTTTGTGCAATAAAGTGTTTTACTTACTTACTTACTTACTAGTGACCTAAGTGAAAACGGCCGATGTGGCGCAGTGGTAGTGCGACTGCCTGCGACGCAAAGGTTCCGGGTTTGATTCTCGGTGGGACACTCACAAAGTTGATATTTATCACGTTGTGAATTTGTTCCCGGTCTGGTTAGGACATTGCAGGGTGAACCATCTGAATGTCCGAAAATAAATGGTTCCGTGCTTCGGAGGGCACGTTAAGCCGTCGGTCCCGGTTGCTGTCTATGATTACTTAGAAGGCGGTCGTAACACAACCATGTCGGAGGCCTACTAGTGGTAGTAGGCGGTTGAAAAACTCTGACACCAGGGTTTATCGGGTCGTTGGACGACTCGGTGTCCCACACGAAAAGAGAGAGAGTGAAATCATTTTGTGAATTCTCTTCTTTAAATAAGTATAGCATTCTAAATTCAAAAATTTTTTGGAGGCCGAAATTTGAAAACTAATAGTGCGCTCTCCTAATAAACATCTTTATACCGTTTGAGTTACTACCACAATCGAATTTGATAATAATCTTAGTGTTAAGTGGTTTAGTTTCCAATCATAACAGAAAAACCAAATTGAGGGTAAGTGAAACATATGGATGGATCAAGTCAGAGGTCCAAAACTAAAAAAGGTATAGTTTGTAGTTAAAAGGGTAATGTTCAATCTTATTCAAAACGGTATTATTTAAGCAGTAAGCAAATAAAATTGTATTTCTTTAAACAAAAACAAACGTTTCGGTAATCGGAGATTGCTATTTCTATTTGGGCAGCAAGTCGTGGTCAGCAAATATTTCTGCAATCTCTTTGATACGGACACTTTTGAGCGTGGACCCGACACGTCAAAGTAAATATTAAATTACGTGTAAAGAGTCCTTCAATCCTTCCTCTCCCGACTATCTCCGCTCCCGTTTCCATCAACTTCCTCCAGATCCCCGCCCTAGGCGCGACTGCATCACTAAGGTGCTGGAGTGCCCTAGGGCAAATACCAAATTCCTATTCAACTCCTTCTCTGTCAAAGCTGCGCAGCTTTGGAATAGTCTTCCAAAGACTATTCAAGAAAGCCCCTCAATCTATGTTTTTAAAAAAAGAGTTAAAGAGCACTTCATATCTGAACTACTTTGATATATTTGTAGGTATTTATGTAAACGTGTATGTATATGTATCTATCATATATACAAGCTGTTACAAAATAACGCAAAAATAATAATATTCTTTATTTTCATCAGTCGATGAAATAATAACAGCACTAGTCTAGGTCAGTACTACACTTCCATTCCAACGAATTTTGATTTGGCATACATTTCTGGTTATCTTCAGTTCATTTAAATGATTACACCCATGAAATAACAAGCAATGTATATCGAATCTCGCTGCGCCGCGTTGGCAACTTCAGTTGAACTTTAAACTGTCAAAGTAGTGCTGCGATGCGACGATAATTTTTTCGAGTAATTTGATATAAAAATATAATTTCCGTACTATTCAAAATCGACACTACGGCTTGAATTTTTTGTCAATAGACTCTTTACAAGGGTCCCTATTACACCCTCTCGGCTTTACTTGTTATTCTGTAACACGCGGTATATATATATATTTAAATAATGTATATATTTATGTAAAGTACTGTAGTATAGTTAAAATTCATTTTAATTGTTGCATTGTTTTGTCCCCACAAAAATATTGATTCTCGCACTACCGACGGGTTGGCTGGAAGAGATCTCTTCTTAGAGATAAGCTCGCCTTTGCTCACACTGTTTGTACATTTTTCGTTTGTTTTTATGCAATAAAGGATATATATAAAGAGTTATTACGATATTTCCTAACCAATTAGCAAAAAAATTGTCTGATCTTCCTTTACATTTATGTGTGCTTAATTTATTTTATAACTAACATGTCTGCCAGTACCTTTAATACAACTTAACCAAATTATTAATTTTAATCTTAATTTAAAAAGCGCTTGTTTATTATTTTTATTCTCGTGAGTTCTTAAAACGGCCACTAGAGGGATGTCAATTTTACGATTCAGTGCGTTTAATAATCTTTGCCACTAATTATTTACGAGTAAGTATATAATCAAAGTTTAATCTTAAGGAAAATATGGTTAAATAAAAAAGTATTATGATTTATGTTTTTTTTTACTGAGTAGCTTTAGTGGACCGCAAAAAATGTGAACACTCAATAAAACGTTTATCACCTCTGACATCGGCAAAGAGAAACTACATTGTTGTCTGGTAGAGTTTTTAGCGAGAAAGCCGCCTTTGCGCATTGTTAATTTAAGGTTTTTTTTGTTACTCATTTGTGTTTTGAATGTGCAATAAAGTGTTTTTACTTACTTACTGTTTACCCTTTTTACCACTTTTAGATACTGTTTCTCTTAATTTTACAGGGTCTTTCGAAGTTAACATTTTGAATTCGATAAAACTTACATTATTTCAAGCTTTGGGTTATCTATTTTTATTTTATTTTGGTATTTGATATATCCAAAAC
The DNA here is from genome assembly GCA_027580185.1 of Tuta absoluta. Taxonomy (NCBI): domain Eukaryota; kingdom Metazoa; phylum Arthropoda; class Insecta; order Lepidoptera; family Gelechiidae; genus Tuta; species Tuta absoluta. The sequence goes on from JAQAHW010000002.1 coordinate 19,538,883, forward strand.
CACAATATTTTGAGCCAACTCGTGCTTTTACACTTTTGCTTCTCAACGTGCTTTTTCAACTGACAAAATTATTCACGTTATTTCAGTGATGTGGAGCATTGCAGCGACAGCTGTTATTGATAATATGCATTTATCGACTGGTAGACATTAGAGCTAAACTCTATAGTTTTTCTTTTACACGTTTGTTACTTAGCCGATTTGACCTTATTAATATTTATTTCAACATTCTAATAAGTAACTCTATTCTTACCATATTTGGTTTCATCTCTTTTTACTTTCTTTTTGACATCTTGTTCTGTTTGACTTGACATAATCTGATCTGAAGAATAAAATACTAGTATCTACCGTCTACACAGGGATATTTTTATTCAGCACGGAAATTTTACAGGGTGATTCTACTCATGATTCCGAAGAACTTTTATTATGGGGTCACCTGCGAAATCGCGAAGAAAAATCCAGCTGTTCCATACATTTTGTTCGAGTAGGTATGGATCAGCTGTTTTTTTGCGATTTCGTAGGTGACTCCGTGCTGAATTAAATATTCCACTGCATTTTACACTTTTTAACAAGCTCACTTGCGGTTAGACACCCAAACTGCCAAATTCAATCTTATGCGCGCGGCATAAGAACAGTCTTAATTCCAAACTGTCTAACCCTGATTGATCTTGACTGTACGTAGCAGCGTCGGTGTCCTATCTAGCATACATACTTTGTTGGCTTCTGAATTCCGCCAATTTCCTACATAAAATTATCGGATTTCCTACTTAATAAATGGTTTGAATTGCAAGAACTTTTAATATTTCATGACCCAGTAAATACAGGAGGGGGCGTGAGCGTGAGATTTTTGTATTCTCCTTTATCGCCAGTAACCTTTTATTAAGATTATTTTGTTTTAAAAATACTATGACTTTATTTTTCTAATTACTGTACCATGACTATTATTTACATTTATTTTTATTTTTAAACATACTTACCTTTCATTCGATCTTTCTTATTTGCAGCCGAGTCAGGCCTAAAAATATCGAATCATTATACATTGTTATGAATAAAATACCTATATTATGAGGCTTCGTTACCACCACACCTAAAGTAAGCCAAGTAAAATACGGCTCAGCAAATATTTTTTTTTGTTATTAAAATTTTTACTGCTGACTGTTTGTAGGAGGTGGGAAGCGAGGGCTCAACCGGAGAAGTTTGTGAGGTTGTTCAAACAACCAGCCCAATCGCGCCCTTGGCTCGACTTGGATTCAGACGTCCAGCCCCTACGAAAGTGCACAGCAGCACTTTTTTTTTTGGGATTGACCTTGATTCTCCGTTTGCGGAACCAGCTTACTAGTTTGAAGTGGTTACGGTGAGACGCGTAAATGGCAGTGTCATCAGTATTGCTCGTCAGGGATGAGGTTGTTGGTCTCCGCGTGGTCTGTCGGGCATAGATCATGCGTTCGTAAAGTTTTGCGAGTGGGTTCAGTAGGCTGATTGGGTGGTTCAGCAACACATTATTTCGTTCCATTGGTAAAGCTTTTTCTTATCTTATCCTTATTACCAACACAACCCCTACCTAGCAGTAGAACCTTGTATTACTAGTTAGTATTACCTATAAACACTCACCGGCACATTTAACTGGCCAACCGCATTAGCATGGAATACTCTTGATTATTTAGAATATTGTTAATTGCAGTAAATGTAAGTTAAAAATCTGTTAATTTAACGTTAATTCAAGAGGCTTTAGCTAAACTACAGTAGGTATTCGTAATTTATTTTTTTACCAAGAAGTACCACTTTTTCACAAAGTTTCTTGAGAGGACAATGTTATCAAAAAAGTAGAAAAATGAAAGTTAAGACAATCTTAAAAGTGAGTGTTGCCTCCACAAACTCTTATAACTTCACGCTTACGGTCAGCCATTCCGTCTATGACGTCTTGGATATCTGACTGCGGGATATTGTGCCACTTTTTTAGAACTGAACCTGTTAGCTCACGGAGTGTGGTTGGCACTGGATTTCGGTATCTGACACGTTTTTTTTTTAATTCTCTCATATGTGTTTAATTGCATTAAGGTCCAGACTGCAGGCTAGCCAGGGTAATCTGCGTATACCAACAGCATCGAGGTAATCATTCACTTACAACAAAATTATCTCCAATAAATGGAGCAAATGGTACCACATGGTCTTGAAGCACTTCCTCCACGTATCTTTGAGCGGTCACACTATCTCTGCCAACGACGATTAGGTCCGTGCGTGCTTCATTTGACCCCCCCTGGTAACCAACAGTTTCGACTATAGCACATGAAGAAAACCTCTCAAAACGACGTCTGTTGACCCGCTGGCGACTATTTGGAGCTTTTTAAGCTATTTTGGACTCTTCACTGACAAAAAAGTTCTTCCACTGCTCCATATTCCAACAAACGTGCTCGCGGGCAAATTGAAGTCGAGCTCTTCGAAGATGTGCCTTCAATTAGGGAGCTTTGGCAGGTTGACGTGCTAGCAAGTTTTTTTCAGCTAGTCTTTTTCTTTCCGTTCTCTCATTTATACTTACGCCACGAACTTTAAAAAGCTGATTACGTGCTTCAACAGCTGTAGTGAAGCGATTTCTCAGAACTCTATTTACGACCAAACTGTCATCTCTCGTTGAATACAGCGATGCCGAATTTGCCCAGGCCTAAAAAATTTGGTATTCAGAGGTTGGGACCTCTGTGTTTTATTTATCGTAAAATTAAATTCTTTAAAATTACACATAACAAGCAGCGTAATGTGTAATCAACACGAGATATTAAATGCATTCGAGATTGGTGGCCGGTTAAACGTGCCGGTGAGTGTACTATCTGTCACCAATAAAAAGACAATAAAATTTTGAGTTCTAGGTTTTGAGTACGTAAGCGAATCAGCAAAACTTATGATAAACTTAGTAGTGTTCATGTTTTCAGATGTGATTCCCATTCCGATTTCAAGGAACCCCGTCATAATGCTAGTTTAATGCATACTCACACAGGACGTTTCTCTAAATATTTCCGTCTTCTTAACTCTAAACCATTTTTGATATAAATAGCTTTTAGTTCAGGATCTGCATTTTCATATTCTTCAGCATCCATGCCTTCAAAATTTGTGACAATTTGCTCTATCTCCTCCCGGCTATATTCCTTCACTGCATTCAAATGTCTGATGAAAGAAATTCCTTTGGTTAAGAGATATACGAGTGGTATATCGACCCGATTACCAAATTTTTTTAGTTTTCACCAACAACGGGCACATTAAAACACACTCCGTTACAAATATGAAGTTTCAAAAACTCAGTCTACTTACGTAGCAACCGCGTTGAGCCAAAATAAAACACGTTCGATATATTTCCTTGGTAAACAACGATTAGCAAAAATTTATTTTCTAATTGAAATCTCATTCTTACTCTTATCCAGTCAGTCTCATTACTTACTCCTCAGCTAGTTCAGCTTCCCGTGTCGCCTCTTCGTACTCTTGAGCCCAATGATTAAAGTCCGAATGAAATAGCACAAGGTTTATGCTCCATATAGTTTTCTTGCATTTTAAAACTGTCGTTAGCACTACACTTGGAGATTTTACTACGCTACTTGTCAAAGAGTCGATAATGAAACCACACTGAAATTTCTCTTGACCAAAGAAATCTCCTAATAGCTCCTCAATTATTTCCTGTAAAAAAGGAAATATTCACTATGTATCTGCTATTCATTTAAATTGTATTTGCAAGGTTGAGATGGTATATCTTAGGGGATCGCGGTCCTCGGATGCCAATAAATAAGTACCATATTTACAACATTGATAATTTCATTTCAGAACAACGAACAACACTCGGGTAAAATATAATCCTTTCGGAAGAAGATGCTGAAATCACAGTAGCCACTGCTGCAGCCATTGCAAGTAGATCACACTCCACAAGCTCCTCAAGCAACCGACGCCCCCGCCGGCGGGGGCGCGGAGGTTACTCATTTGTTTCCCATTTTGGGAACTACCGGCACGTGCCGGGTAGATTCAGTCCAATACGTTCTTCCCAGAACAACTCGTAAGCCTCAATGGTTGTATGAACAACCACAAAACTTCTCCGGGTGAGCTCCTGCTAAAATCATAGGGCCCAGAACAAAAAAAAAAGGTAGAATAAAAGAACATATTTTGATCTCTCATATCCCATTTAACCTGTCTGATTTACTGTAGTAAATCTTACTATTGTCTTCGTGTTCTTTTATCTTGAGAATATACCATGGATTCAGAGCTTTGCAGCTTAGTTAGGGTTTCTATTTTTAACAAGAATTTAATTTCTTTTTTTTTTTGGCAATTACGTTGACCGTTTTTTTAAGCTGCTTTTCGATCCTAAAAGAAGTATGACAGGTTATTAAATTGCTTAAAATCAAATACTTATAAAGTTAACTCTGTCAAAATCAATCAAATCAAATCAAATTCTTTATTTAATAAACATAATTACTAATACGTAAAACTATACAAAACAATTATGAGGCTTAACTATTTCCTAAACTAAGAATAGTCATTCCTGTGTCTTAGGTAAACAGTTTGCCAACATAACTGTTCTAAATAAAATATAAAAATAAAATACGACTATACAAGTAAAATAAACTTAAATACACATAAAAATATTACTATTCTAAAACCTATTCTAACGGTGAAGCCGTGAGCGGTAGCTTCCCTCGGAAGCGGCGAAACACGACCCCCTGCGGCCAAAACTCAGGTGACGTGAAGACGCTCACAGTAGCGGTCGGGACTCGCACCACGAACGAGTTGAAACCCACCCAATGGCGCGACTCCAGCGGCTCCACGTATACTCCGAGTCTTGGCGTATCCTTGAAGGCACCTGCTTTATGCCTCGCGAAGATGTAATCCTGCACGTCTTGCTTGGTAGCGGAGTCGTGCAGGCGGGAGACATAAAGCGATGTCCTCGGCGTGAAGGCGCGCAGCTGTAGATTGGCCTCGCCTGGGGCGGTGCCACACTTGTTCTGGCGGGGTTGCCTGCTGCGCTTCTTCTGAACCAAAGTAAACCCATCCGCGTCTACTTGGTCACAACGCTTGTTAAGGGATGGCTCACAGAGTGATAAATGAGCCATGCTCTTTTTGTTTACCGCTGCTGCAGCGAGCGGCTTAGGATGCCGGTTAGCGATGTTCCGGCGCTGACGTTTAACCGTGTCAGCAGCATTGCCGGGCGCAGCTGACAGCGTTGGTGCAGCGGGGCGGGGCGGGTCGAGCGGTGCGGCGGCGGCGGGGGGCGCGGGCGCACGCTGGTCGGTTCGCTTGGCGGGTGAATTAGCTGACGATGTGCTTGTCGCCGATGCATATGATTCACCGACGGCACGCACTTCGCGTTGTTCCTTGTCAGCAGAACTCGAAGTCTCAGCTGACCTAGTTGCTGAATTTCGTAACAAATCTACTTCGGCACGTAGTTCAGCAATAGTTTTCTCTGAGCATTCGAATTTCCACTGAAATTCTTCCAGCTTATTTTCCAGGTTCTTGACATCCCTTAGCAGCCGGGTAACATCCTGCTGGTCGAGCGCGATGGGAAGTGCCTTATGAGTAGCCTTCACGAACACTGGCACTTTGTTGTGGTCGGTCTCATTCAGGATATTCAGAATGTCCTGAAGGCTTTTCTTCCCATTTTCGTCCCCTGTTCTATGGGGCACACACTTGGCGTTCAGCTTGAGCCACTCACACAGCAACGCCTTCGCCTTGCATATGTCGTCCACCGAGAAGTAGGTCGTACACAGCTGGATGGCGCTGGCCTCATTTGTGTAGGTCAGTTGATCTTGCAGAAACGCCAGAACATCGTTGGCCAAGAAAGATGGCATCTTGGACCAAGCCGAGCGCAGTCGTTGCTACGCTGACGAATTATTATTTCACAATAAAATAATTTATGTCGGCAAATACGTGCGCATCGCTCGGCGTATTGCGACTGAGTGATACGAATACTGATTTACTGAACGAGCATATCCTAGTGGCTGAGTTTTTAAACCACATGAAAGGCCTTTAAATAATCAGTGTAACAAATTAAAAACTGGGACCGAGACGGCTTAACGTGCTCAACGAAATAAATACTGGCAAGCGGAGGGCAAAGTTTTGTTTTCACAGGGAACGTTGAAAAACAAAACAATCATTGATTAATCAATTACATCATTTTTTTTCTCGGTTTATCATCACTTTTCAACGTCATCGTCATATCGCGTAGGACAACGAATCTTTAATCTACCCATGTCAGTATTTCAACCGCCTTCTACGAGTAGCCACCCGTAACTAACATGGTTAACAACCCCCCACAATATAGTTTTTTAAGACAGCAACTGGGACAGACGGCTTGACAGTTAACTTGCCCTAAGAAGCACCGATCTAGTATCTGAGTTACAGACAATCAGGTGGATTAATTTGCAATTTGCTAACCCAACCAATCTGGATACAATCTCACAAAGTGATAAATTGACAAATTTCAACTTTATGTGTTTGCCTTGAGAATAAAACCTAAGACATCCGTATCCTAAAATCAACGCTCAGACCACTGGATCATGGAAGTACCGTTTATTATTGTTTAATTTTACATTCGGAAATTGAGAGTTACTCGTCTGTAAATAATGCCCAATACGTAGGTTTCGAGAGCAATAAGTCACAACTTTAACTTCCCTTAATAAAAAACTCCCGTCGCTGGAACGAAATCCCGGGAACGGAACCCTAAGCTAATTAGACTTACCATTTGAAACGTTGCAACACCAGTACCTGCAACATTTTGCGAGCTGGCTGTAGCTAGTTGTTCTTTTTCCTTCTTTTTACTCGTTTTGGAATGAGGTGTACCGATAGTTTTATTCGAAAACCATTCGAGCTTTTTCGCAACAATTTCATAATCATCTAAATATTCAGAGAACCTGTATGGATCTGTTATTGAAAAAAATAAGTATAATCTCATTAGTAAACCTGTGTCACTTCACTTTTGTTGCCAGAATGGATAGAAGAATTAGTCTTATTATACAACTAGCTGTTGCCCGCAACTTCGTACGCATGGTGTAGTGACTTGTGAGTTAGTGAAGTTGATGTATGCATATTGTTTAATATTAATATCATGTTTGTATAAAGTTTTTTCTCTTTAAGATGTGCAATGAATAGGTACTGGTTAACTTGTTTTTCGGTTAGGTACTTGGTTTTGATACTATGGACATCAGCTACAAAACATCATTATAAACTACTTTGGTAGTTTTACCATCGGGTGCTAAAACGTACAAATTTTCAGGAGAACTGACTCGAGAGCAAGCGACATATAGCTGCCCGTGTGATAAACAGGGAATCGTAAGACCTACGCGCCTGCGGCTTTCAGCGTCTGTCCTTGCGATTTGTTTACAGTCATTGCAAAGAAAACGCTGACGGGAAACTGAATGCCCTGAAATTGGAATAAAAAGTTGTTGGGAATGAGTGGTATACGCGCCACAACCAGTGAAAATATCCGGCATTCACCTCATCAGCCCTGGTACCTCGAGTAACAACTGGAAGTGTTTGGCAAAAGTCACTGGAAAAAAGAACAGTGATATGGTCCATGGCCCTATTATCTCTGCGTATGTCTTTCAAAGTCCTATCCATAGCTTCTACCGTTTTTTGGCCATCGTACACTCGTCACATAACTACCAGACAACAATATCAGAAAACCTTTGCCTTGTAACTATTACGTGATACAGCACATATTGGAGTATCGTTTGTGTCCAAATCGATTGTTATTTTGAAAGTTGTATGCGCCGTTTTCTCTCCTGGAAGCAGTGTGGCAGCGATACTTGAAGATACTACAGCAAGTGCAATCCTTCCTTGCCTTCTGATCTCTGCAAAATTTTTTAAGGCGAGTGTAACCGTGAACGACCTCGATAGTGGCGCCACTTCACAAAAAAAGATTTATCTTTGAAGAAAATCTATCAGAATATCCGTTGCCCAAGTTAATACTTACATACGTATATCACGCCTATTATCTCTTGCAGGGTAGGCAGAGCGTAAATGTCCGTTTTTTCGGCCGTCTGACATATATTTGATGGTCATTCGGAAAATTGTGTATCGCCATGGTGACAGGTTGTCAGCCCATCGCCCATGTGAAAGTCCCTTAGTCGCCACTTACGACTCCCACGGAAAAGAAATGAGGTGATGCTATTGCAATCCGGCATCACACGGCATAGTTTACAATACTATATTATTATTTTTTTAGAAAACCTGCCGCCTGTCAGTGGCTTTGTTATATAATTTTGGAGAAAACATTTCATTAGCGGGTTTCACAAAACTAACAGCGACATCTATGAAGTAATTTTAAACAAATTTTACTCTAACATTTTTGATTCCAACTAATGAAGGTATTTATATTTTTTTAGGTTCCGTACATCAAAAAGAAACGTACAAAAAAACGGAACCCTTATACGATCAGTTTGTTGTCCGTCCGTCCATCCATCCGTCTCGTAAGACGCTTTATCTCGGGAATGCGCAGAGATATCGAGTTAAAATAAAAACTATATTGGTAAATAGGTTTTAGGCTGCAATATGGAACCCTATTTGTTGTCCATTTGTCTGTCTTTCAAGACTCACAATCTCGGTTACACGTAGAGATGTCGAGTTAAAATTAAAAGTATTATTATTCTAACTCAGGCCAACGGCCTCTTGTAGTGGTAAAAAAAATAACTAATTTTACCCAAATCATAATTTGTCTTCGCAATAAAACAATTTTCAACGGATTTAAGTTGTGTTATTTTGGATTTTACAATTCCTACGTTTCCACAATAAACACAACTTAAATCCGTTTAAAATTATTTTATTGTGATGAGTAATAGTTGTGCAAACTCAAGAAAATATCACAATTCATCTGTCTTCCATCACATACCTTGACCATGACCAAAGGTCAAAGTAAAAGTCCGAAACATTTCTGTAATAGTTAGAACGACCCGCATATATGTCAGACGTGGCGATAGCGATAAAATACTTACGACCGTTGATGCTCAACCTACCCCGCAAGGATTAAATGTGTGATTGTTTTTTTTTGTTTGGTTAGGTCGTTTCACGGGGTCGTTTAGATGGTCAGATCGTATGTCAGTCAATACGTAGTCAATACCGCGTTTTACAAAACTAACAGCGACATCTATATTATTTTTTAGGAAAAAAAATCGGAACTCGCTTTGCGGAACCAGTTACTGTGTTTTACCATGGGAATGAAAGATTTTTTCGAGGTAAAAAGTATCCTAGATGTTGACCCGGGTAATAAGCTACCACAGTATAAAATTTTGTAGAAATCTGTGCAGTAGTTTTTACGTGAAAGAATAACAAACATACCGACAGACAAACAGACAAACAGACAAAAATCAATTTTACTTCTGTTTTGATGTCTGTATCTTAAACACAATTAGAAGCAAAAACCCTTTTTTGAATCTATTTCATGTACAGAATTGGTTTCGTTTCTGTTTTATTATATGTATAGATACCTTCGAAACTATCTAAATCATCAGGCTTTGTTACATTTCTCCTTAGATTTTTTAAATTCTCGTCGAGAGCATTCATAATCATCGTTTTGGCTGAACTATCGCTGACACATAGTGCTTCAATGATGCAGTTATCAAAATTTACAATTGGAATATGTAGCTGCTTGCCGAGAATGTACGCCATTTCCATGGCTAACTTTTCTAAAACGTGAAGGCGCTCTTTACCAAATATCACCACAAGGGAAGCAAACTCAAGTACTGTACTCGTGTTTCCCACCACCACTCTACCACAAAACAACATAAAGGAAGAGTCGGTAGGTACAACACTTTATTCTATAACGTATCTTACATTCGTACATTATGTTTTCAAAAAATACTTTGTATCTTTAGTCATGAACTCGTAACTATAGGTAAGTATCATAAACATTTGATTAGTCTTAGATATTTACCTTCACCTGGTGAACCATGGAAAATCACAAGTAGTCCTTTGGCGTAATTGTTAACCTTTTCTGTCACTTCCTCGATCGCTTTCAGGGATTCCGTCAGTGGATCCAATCCTACTTCTTTCATTGCTCGAATTTCATCTGTAGAAAATATTGATAAGCTGCTAAGTTTCTAAGATTAAAAGTAATATACCTACAGGGTGGCCCATATAGTCACGTCCAAAGACAAAATTTTAATGCCTCATACTAAGGGGTATCCAAATCACCCCTATGTGTGTTCCGCGATTTTTTGTAGTTTCAGAGTTATTCAACTTTTAAAGTTGTATGGGAAAATTTCGACTCACCGGCTATTGTCCTTCTTTTCATAATTTCCGTTAAAGGGCTTTTCGAGCGGTTATTTCTATGACATAATCTGCATGATTTGTACTTTGAAGCATACAAAAAAAGGAAAATAGTCACCCAGTAAAATTTTCCTCATACAACTTTAAAAGTTGAATAACTCGGAAGTTACAAAATATCGCGGTACATAAATGGGGGTAATTCGCCCCCCAGTATTAGGCATTCAAGTTTTGTCTTTGGACGTCACTATTCGGGCCACCCGGTATAGGGTGAAACTTTTCTAGTGACCGATAGCGAAAACTCAGATCGGACTTGTCACAAGGAACAATTTATATTATAAACACTTAAGTCACTTACTAGTGACCGATATTAAAAACAGAGTACGGGCTGGTGATAAGATACAACTTTCTAAGGTGATAAGAACTTTTCTTAAAAAGCATGATGTAAGTTACAAGGACCAGAATCGTTTTTAACAGAAAAAATCTACAACTTTGTTTGTTCTATGTTACTCATTTATAAAAAGCATTACTGAAAACATAAAAAATACCAACCGTTACTGTATTTTTGACATGAGTAAGGCGTTTGACTTTGTCAATCATCAAATCCTACTTACGAAATGTGAAAAATATGGCATCAGAGGACCAACGCTTGAATGGCTGGAAAGTTTCCTTACTTACCGACAACAATGTGTACAAGTTAGCAAATTGAATGGTAGCAAGGTGTTGTCTTTGTATCAATCAGATTATGACATAAATGAAAGAGGAGTACCTCAAGGCAGTAGTAAGGGCCCGTTGCTCTTTAACGTCTATATTAACGACATACCGAATGCTTCCACTCATAAAACAGTTTTATATGCGGATGACATTTCAGTTATAGTACCGCTCAATGATAGGCATGTCTCTCATGACGGTATAGTTGACGAAGCAATCAAATCAATGATGACTGGCTAGTTTCTAATAACTTATTTGTCAATCTTGAAAAAACTAATTAAGTCCAGTTTAGTAATTATAAGGCAACGGGACAAAATCTTAAAATAATGTGTCATAACCAAACCGTACACGAAATTAGTGAGGCAAAGTTTATGGGCATAACGATAGACCAACATTGTAACTGGAAAGCTCACACCCAAAATGTAAGCACTAGACTGGAACGGTTTGTGTTTGCACTCGGACGGCTAAGAGGTATAGCGGGTCAAAAGTCTGCACTCACAGCGTATCACGGTTACATAAGAAGTGCTTTGAGGTATGGTCTCATTATTTCGGGGAAAGCATTCATGGCACAAAAGAAATGTGTCAGAGCAGTGTGTGGTATTAGGACTGTGCAAAAATAGAATCGTGCAAAACGTTTTTAAAAAACTCAAAATTTCAACAAACTAATGTCGAAATAGCACAAAAAATTTTTGAGCTTCTATAGTATAACTCAAATCAGCTGATCGGTAATTTTGTATGAGAGGGTCGTATTTCATATTATAAAGGTCGAAAAATAAAAATAAACCTACCTACCTCTCATACAAAATTACCGATCAGCTGATTTGAGTTACTGTAGAAGCTCAAAATATTTGTGTTACTTCGACCTTAAGTTCCTTGTGGAAAGTTGTATCTTATCACCAGCCCGTATTCTGTTTTTAATATAGGGCACTAGTAAATTTCACCCTATATTTATCAGCGAGTGCTGAAAAGTTATTTTTCTTTGGACTAGATTTTGTTGAATATGTAAGGTAAACCCGGGAAAGATCGTATCAAATTTATGAGTAGGTTCGCATTTCCCAATACCAATATCACCCCACCCCTCCCATTAGTCTGTCGGCACCCACACATAAATCATCCATCCGCATCCGAATGTCAAAAATCACATACATTTCAATTGCACCATTTTTTAAATGAACCTTGGATTTATGTGTAAACAGCGTGTAAGCCGATACGGCTCTGGCATTATTTGAGGGCATTACTAAAATTCTAAAGTCGCTTTTTTTGTACGATTGCGTTATGTGTGTCTGTAAAGCACGTATAACATTTTGAGTCATTTTCGTAATTTTCACTCGCATAAATTTTCGATTCCATGTAGGTAGGTATTGGTAGTTCATTTATTAAATATATTTTTGAAGTGTCTTTAATAAAAATAATATTATTATAAAATATACCAGTGGCCTGTGCTATCATTGAACAACTACAATTCTACAGACGAAAAAGTGGCAACATCGCGCCAAAATTAATATTTAAATAGCAACACTGATGAAAATTACAACTACATGCGTTTTTCGAAGCTACAGGTCTACAATTTTACAAGTCACAGCTACAGGCACCTGTAGATTTCCATCGACAAACCATAGGGTAGATTTTGCTTTTAAAAACACAATCGAGCAAGTTTTTACAGGTGTTCATCAAAAGACTTGTAAACTACAACTGTAAAAACTTACAACTTGTGAATAATTTTACAGGTCGTCTGACCCAGGTAATTATTCTACAAGTGCAAGATTTCTGCATAAAAGTCTATTCAATATGTTCAAAAGTACTCAAAATGCGTTCCTTGCCAAAGAATTTTGCTCGAGGCGTTAAATAAAGCAAAAATTTATCGTCAATTGTGGATTATTATTATTAATTCACAACAGTACTATTTTAACGTACTCTATCAATAATATGATTTTTATTAGAAATATTGTTAATTTCATTTTTGTTTTTTCCTTTTTATTACAATAATAGTTTTCAGTGTAATGTCTTATATATTTATGTCCATGTCGGTGGCTCCCCAAAGTATATATTTTTCAAAGCTGAGAGGCTCAAACGTTTGTGAAGAACGGATGGACTCTTATTTTAAGGCTGGTTTTCAATGTGACGCTACCTAGACTGAGATCTCAGGTCAAAAAATTTGGGGAGCCAGCGACATGCTTTTAGGTTAGAATTTCAGAGAAATCATCAGATTACTTGTAAACGGCGCAATGTGCCAAAATGATGGCTATGCCAAAGAAATGTGACGGAATATGTGACAGCTTCAAGCACATTCAATAGCTATGTGACTCAACTGGAGCTGAGAAATAAGCCATGGAATGTTTCCAACCCATGTCGCTGGCTCCCCAAAAAACCGGCATCCGAAATCTTTGCAAATACCACCTAAAACTACTAACCAAAGAGGAATTCTCGATCATAATGTAGTAAATACTCGTTCTTCAAACAATCTCCTCTAGAATCAGCTTCGTTTTTGAGAAAACACAACATTTGTTTTTGTATGAATATAAGGGTGACTACATCGTTCAACCCTTTTTGGGACAGTTTCAGGAATTTATGGATTCATGATTTCCGTACAGATTATACTAAATATTACCTTGAACAATGTCCGCGAAGGGCTCTTAGTGTTTATATTGTGCTGGTACTATTAGCACACATCAACTTACCTATTTAAGGTACTTAGATTTTGACGGTATTTCATACAACTACTAAGTATAATCAGCAATTAAAATACAACATATTAAAAAAAAAACAATATTTACCACGGTTTATTATTATAACATTTATAGTACAAAATCATTGTAGTATGCCAATATGCTTGTATACACGATCTCATTGTTGTCGTTCGGGAGAAATCGTCACCGGCGCGGCCGGCGACTTATCGGGAGCATAAAAAGTACTCTGTGGGGAGCACATCGGCAGACCCTTTCATTTGCGTCGAAAATAGATCTTCATGGATTGGTCCCAATGTACCTATATTTATGAATTTACATTATGATGCGACCGGTTTCATTGCACCATCGTCAGGAAGTAACTACTGTAATGCTCCATTAAGTCGTTAGATGTCGCTACTATGCGCGTTTTAACTTTACTTGTCATGTTTACTTTTAGTATTTTATATGAGGGTGTTCTCATTTCGTTCGAGCATTCGGGTCATGGAGTGACGGTCCATACGCAAAGAGCTCTGCGATTGATGAGCGTCTCCCGATTGTCTTAAGGAAATTTTTGACACAATATCAGTAGTTTCTTCGTTTAAAACTTAATAATCTTACTTAAGTGTTGTCTACGGTCACGGGGTGAGTGTTTGTGCGCGACCGCCGATCGCTAAGTTCATTAATATTTCCTGCTGGATTTCTGTAAGTAATCTATTTCGCATTTTGTTGCAGCCTTTCGAAACGCACCTTTTAATTCATTGCAACAAGTATTAAGGGCAATATTTTATCTATTTGAGGCGCGGTAAAGCTTTGAGGAAACAGAACCGCTATTTCGCCAAAGATGTTACGGTGAAGATGTCTTAGCCGTAGTGCACTTGCCTTCACTTACTTTACTTTTGCTTTTCTTTTGTCACTTAGCTTTTGTTTCATTTAAGTATAATTTTATGAACCCGTTCTTCAATCATCACACTACTTAAAAAAACTGGTTACTACCTGAAAACAGATTAACGAAACAAAAATATATGTAATTAAAAAGTACTACCACGAGCCCATCAGGTAACACAACCAGTCGTATTATAATCTGATTTTATAAATATTTTAGTAGAACTACTGTAATCAGTTTTAATTTTCCTATCATATGATCATCTCAATCAACTAGGCATTTGTTGAGAGTGAATGTACAGTCGGTTATAGCACATAAGGTACCAGGGGTATTCCAAAAGGGCTGAATCATTTTTATCCTTAGCAATATTTTTTTCTTGACATGAATATGTTTTAGTAGAAAATTACTTCTTTTATGAGAATAAGTTTAAATTTTGATTATTTAATAACTGGAGATAAAACTAATTCAGTTCTTTTGGAGTATCCCTGTTACCTTATGTGCTACAACCGACTGTACCTACAAACATGTTGTACAGACTGTAAAAATGTAACAACGCTACAGTTTTATGAGATTAAACGATATTTATTTATTAAAGGAATCAATTCAAGCGAGGCCTTTTCTTAACATTATTTAAGGTAATATTTAGTATAATCTGTACGGAAATCATGAATCCATAAATTCCTGAAACTGTCCCAAAAAGGGTTGAACGATGTAGTCACCCTTATATTCATACAAAAACAAATGTTGTGTTTTCTCAAAAACGAAGCTGATTCTAGAGGAGATTGTTTGAAGAACGAGTATTTACTACATTATGATCGAGAATTCCTCTTTGGTTAGTAGTTTTAGGTGGTATTTGCAAAGATTTCGGATGCCGGTTTTTTGGGGAGCCAGCGACATGGGTTGGAAACATTCCATGGCTTATTTCTCAGCTCCAGTTAAGTCACATAGCTATTGAATGTGCTTGTAGCTGTCACATATTCCGTCACATTTCTTTGGCATAGCCATCATTTTGGCACATTGCGCCGTTTACAAGTAATCTGATGATTTCTCTGAAATTCTAACCTAAAAGCATGTCGCTGGCTCCCCAAATTTTTTGACCTGAGATCTCAGTCTAGGTAGCGTCACATTGAAAACCAGTCTTAAAATAAGAGTCCATCCATTCGTCACAAACGTTTGAGCCTCTCAGCTTTGAAAAATATATACTTTGGGGAGCCAGCGACATGGACATATATATTTAGCAAAGTGTATACATACTTTTACATTATTTTATCTGTGCTATAGCATTGACGTTGAGTTTGAGTGAATGAAATGAATGAATCGATAGTGTTGTACATCGACTTGTAAAATTTACCTGTAATCGAGATTTTGGAGCGGTACTTACTATGGTAGCTTTACAAGTGTCTTCATAAAACGCCTGTAACCTGTAAATTGTAACTACAAGTGTGCTACAGGCAGATTTTCGCCTGTAAATGTGGACCTTGTACAATGATAATACATGGCACAATGTGTATGTGACAGTTTACACAATGAAAAACCCAGTTTGAGTTGTTTTTATCCACTGCAAACGAAAGCCTACTTCTTCTTCTTCTTTTTCGTGTGGGACACCGAGTCGTCCAACGACCCGATGAACCCTGGTGTAAGAGTTTTTCAACCGCCTACTACCACTAGTAGGCCTCTTACATGGTTGGAAGACTACTAAAATATACCTATAAGTTTTCCCGATGTTCCCCTGTGCCATGTATTATCATTGTACAGGTACAGGTCCACATTTACAGGCGAAAATCTGCCTGTAGCGCACTTGTAGTTACAATTTACAGGTTACAAGCGTTTTATGAAGACACTTGTAAAGCTACCATTGTCAGTACCGCTCGAAAATCTCGACTACAGGTACGTTTTACAAGTCGATGTACAACACTATCGATTCATTCATTTCATTCACTCAAATTCAACGTCAATGTTATAGCACAGATTAAATAATGTGAAAGTATGTAAATACTTTGCTAAATATATAAGACATTACGCTGAAAATTATTATTTTGATAAAAAGGAAATTATAAAAATGAATTCAACAATATTTCTAATTGAAATCATATTATTGATAGAGTACGTTAAAATAGTACTGTTGTGAATTAATAATAATAATCCACAATTGACGATAAAGTTTTGCTTTATTTAACGCCTCGAGCAAAATAATTTGGCAAGGAACGCATTTTGAGTACTTTTGAACATATTGAATAGATTTTTATGCAGAAATCTTGCACTTGTAAAATAATTACCTAGGTCAGACGACCTGTAAAATTATTCACAAGTTGTAAGTTTTTACAGTTGTAGTTTACAAGTCTTTTGATGAACACCTGTAAAAACTTGCTCGATTGTGTTTTTAAAAGCAAAATCTACTCTATGGTTTGTCATTGGAAATCTACAGGTGCCTGTACCTGTGACTTGTAAAATTGTAGACCTGTAGCTTCAAAAAACGCCTGTAGTTGTAATTTTCATCAGTGTTGCTATTTAAATATTAATTTTGGCGCGACGTTGCCACTTTTTCGCCTGTAGAATTGTAGTTGTTCAATGATAGCACAGGCCACTGGTTTACATAACTTCTTTTTGTTACTAGATTTCCATTGCCGTCCCGCGGTTTCACTCGCACCTGTTTTTTTGTTTTCCCTTGGGAATGGCATGATTTTTCTCAGTAAAATGAATCTTTTGTATGTAATGTGTTTTTTGTTTTTTTTGAGGCAACAGCTTGTTTTCCCTAGTATTAATATAAGTAATTTTATTTTAGTAAGTATTTGTGTAGTTATATTTTTTGGAATGATATGTATGTTATATATTTATTTCATAGTAGTTCAATTTGTTATTTTCCATTATTATGATTTCACACCCGAGTGCACCCGTGTATTTTTCTCTCTGTTTACCTTCTGGTTGGCCGGTAGAGAATGCCGCGTGGCATCAGGCCCGCCTTTTGTACCATGTGCAATAAAGTATAAAATAAATAAATAAATAGTATATCTTATTCCAGGTTATATTCTATAAGTGTATCTTATATCTGAATCCGTTAATCCATTTGAGCGTAAAGAGATATACCAAACACACATAAACTCTCAGTTTTATAATCACTGCATAGTCTATACTAATATTCTGAAATTCCCTCACAACAACGGTCTGTTAGGTATTTATTTATTTACAATATTCTATAAATACCTAGTCCCAGAGCGGCGCACCGAGTCAAGTTTCCAAAAGACTGGCAGAATTGCCTCTTTGGATGGCCAAGCTAATTCTTTGGCCTAAATAACTGCCAGCTCTTGGTTCTCCCGTTGCCTCATTGAGACGCCCTGAGAGATCTTTTATAAATTCTTCAGCTAATGGGCTCCAAAGACCTTTTGTATATTTTTAAGAGGAATACGCATACTGATATCATAAAGAGGAAAGATTTCATGTTTGTTTGTTTGAATTGAATAGTCTCCGAAACTACTGGACCGATTTAAAAATATATTTTACCATTTTAATTCTACATCCCTGATGAACATAAGCTATATTAAAATGTCTTATTCCGCCGCCGCTAGTATAAAATAAAGTATCTTTCTAGGTCCCACCACAGAATATATAATAGGACTAAGTCCCACCCTACCCTACCTATGTATGATAATGATGTATTTTCTAATAAATAGAATAATTTAAGAGAAAGTTTCATACGTATAATTTATGCCGGGAAAACGAGTCACATTCCCACGCTAAAACGAGTTGCAACGGATGATACCGCTGGCCGGGTTGCGAATATTAGTATGGACAACCAAGTCGGATACAATCATTGTGACTATCATAATCATGTACTTATTTTTATACATTAACGTAGTAATCTGAGCAAACCTGCTATAATTTCGGCTTCATTTCGCGTTTTTCTAACCGGTGAGGTTTCCTTATCTGCCTTTCCCTTATCTCCTTTACCCTTGTCTCCTTTTGCTTTGCCATGCGTTAACATCTTAGGACTTTTACTCTTTCTGTAAATTAATGATTTTAATTAGACCTAATACGAGATGTAATTTAGCATTACCTTCTTTTAGATTTAACCTATATAATACCTATGTTTCAAATATTGGTTGCGCAATGTTTCAATGAGAGAAAGGAGCTTTTTACATCTTGATAGACATAACTTATCCAGTATGATAACCGGACGGAAAAAATTACAATAAATGAAATAACATTAAATAAAATAAAATAAATTGTATTAATTTCCATAAAGTAAACTCACTTAGCAGCTGACCCTTTGCCGAGTGCAAGTTTTGCTGCTGCCATTGCTTCTTCTTCCATACATCTGTATATTAAAACTCGATAAATGAAAAAGAAAAATAAACCGACCTTATAAAATACTAGCGTTTTCGCCTGCGGTTTCACTCGAGCATTCTTTTTTCAAAGATTAACCCGAAAAGCCTATTTAAAACTTACAAATACGTACTCCTCTCCTTTTAGTCTTATTTTTTTATGTAGATCACATTTAAAAACCATTGTATATTTAATAACTTTCGCTCCTTAATTAAATCCCATAATTGTTAAGTGATCGCCGCAAAGCCCCATAATTTGTATACAGGCGTGTATCCCTTTTTATTTTTCTATGTAAGTAACATAGGAATTAAATTAAAGAAAACCTTTTAGTTTAATGATTTTAGCTTCTTGATCTAATCTCCAATTCTAAATCAGATCACGTCAAAGTCTACGTCTAACTTTTATACAAATGATTACTTAACCCTTTTTTACCCCTTTGGAGGCTTAAAATCACTAACCCCTTAAAAACGTATTCAACGATTTCAGCTTCATAGACCTTATTTTATTATCAATTAATAATGAGCGCCAACGCTGCGTCGAGCGGGCACGCGCGGGCCGGCGGCACGCGGGATAGATTCAGCAAAATACTAGAGCAGCGCTGCGTGACGCGGGTCGCCCAGCCCACGCCGCGGGCCGCCAACTCGCGGCGCTACGATGTGCCTTCTACATTCGGAAATTCTGACGGATAATAATGTCAAGACGCGCCAAGCGGCCCGCGCGCGTAGCCCGCTTAACGGAACGTTGGGCCTTAAACAGATCACATCAACGACTACAAACTTTCATACAAACTTTAAACCCCTTTTTTATCCCCTACCCTACCCAACCCAATACAGAGGTAAAAATGTGTAGGTAAATGCTGAAAGACGTGTTTTAAAATGTTCACTCTTTAGTTAATACTTGCGATTGTTGGCGCTTGGTGAAACGGATGATTATCTAATAAAACTACTAAACAAATTTCATGTTTCTAGCGTAATAAGTTTAGGCTTTGCATTGATGAATGAGTCAGTCAGTCGGTGACGAGATTTGTTTATATAAGTGAAGAAGATTAGCAGAAAATTTACTTACGCTTTTACTTTTTTTTTATATGTTTGGAAGAACTCCAAAACCTTCATTGGTATACCTTCTCCAGGTTTGATCGCGGGCACCAACATTTCTTCCGGTTTATTATAGTATCTATACAATAGGTTGAATAGTTCTTCTTCTTCGTTCCATTTCCTATGAATGTTATCATAATAATTACATACATACATACATATATCACGCCTTTATCCCTTGCGGGGTAGGCAGAGCGTAAACGACCGAAAAAACGGCCACTTACGCCACGTCTGACAAACGTTTGAGGGTCATTCGGAAAATTGTGTATCGCCATAGTGACAGGTTGTCAGCCCATCGCCTAAAATTGCTATACACACCCTCGAGTCCCTTCGTCGCCTCTTACGACTCCCACTTCCTATCATATAATAATTATATGATAGGAAGTAAGTATAGTTGCCTTGTGACGGCGGCTTAGCATAGCATGACCTCATTTCTTTGCCGTTAGTGTCGTAAGAGGTGTCTAAGGGACTCGAGGGTAACATGCTTATTGCAATTTTAGGCGATGGGCTGCTGACAACTTGTCACCATGTCCATACTCAATTTTCTGAGGCCCTCAAATGTTTGCCAGACGTGGTATGTAAATATATCTTGTTATCAATTTCAAAAGATATTTAGTTAAAAATTACTAATAATAATAATAATGTATTTTTGTTTGTGTTACCAATGCATCAGAATTATAGACCTTATGTCGATATTTATCCATTTTCATATTGGTTAACTCACTATATTATTATAAGGTGTTAGGTAGTTTTTAGTTTGTAATTTTTTCTATTCATTTTTGTATTTCTTTTGTCCCGTTTTATCACCTCTTCCACCCCCCTTAGGTTGGCTGGAAGGGATCTCTTAAGCCCGCCTTTTTATTAATTATAAGTTTAAACTGTGAATTAATATCGATATTCTTTTTTGTATAATATTCTTTTTTGTATGTATCCGGAAAAGTTAGATAATTATCTACGATAGCGTCTGCAATTGGGTACGACTGCCGAAGAAAGACTATTGCTTCTTTTTTAACTTACTTATCTGTATGTGGAGTAATGATCTCTATAGGGAAAGGGCAAGGGTTGGTGATTCCGAAGAAGATCTCGGAAGTTTCTGCCCAGGGCAAGGTCGGTGGGAAGTTGACGTTCGGCCCGATAATATGCGCGTGAGGAAATATACCCTGCCCCACTATAGGGATCTCCAGCCTCGCCGGGTTCATGTGGAAACGAAATATCAGCACACCCTCGTATAGCATCTGAGGAATATTTAATGATAATTGATAACACACTATGTCAATAAAATAGCTACCTAGCTATAAGGCCGACTAGATTGTACTCTTTCTTTTCTATCTGTATGTCCATGTCTTGTTTTTGTGATATAAAGAATGTATATTAGTATATTAATTTTACGTTATGTGTTCGTTTGTGGTGAAAGAGATCATTAACTCATAAAATAACGACGGTTCAATGACAACACAGTTACATAATACCTCAATAGTAATAACGTACCTCCATAACAGGTTTGAATGCGATGCTGAGCCAGCCGCCCTGGCCTGGCTCGTACCTCCCAGAATTGTTGAGTATGGTCATCGGACTTGGTCCGGGAGAGCGGAGCTTTAGCGTCACGTACCAAACGCACGTCGGTTTTCCACTGAAAATCGTACGCAATACACCGTACACAGTCTCCTATACTCGTTAGTATAGGAGACGGTGTACCTGTCGCAGTCAACTGGTTAAAAACGCAGTTCAACTGCATACCTAGCTCCTTCACCAAACAATGCCATTCAATTACACACCTAGTTGAGTTGTTAAGTTTAGGCGCATTTCAAACATTCAACATAGCAACTGAACGAACAACCGCTGTTTAATTGAATAAGTTCATTTATCGGCCACCGCGACGCTAAAGTGGTTTTGTTTACAAGATGGCGTCAGTCGCACGAAATTACTGATCGTTTTTTTGTTATTTTATGGTGAATGGTGGTAATATTAAACAGTTGGTTTACGTAAAGTTTATCAATTGAACATGGTGGAGGTACCTACAGGCGACCCAAGTGAGGTTAAATTCAAGCAGCACTTTGAAGAAACAGTGCGAGATTATGAAATTAATTATCAAGGTAACAAAAAAAAATACATTAAATTTTTATTAAACTATCACAATCCCAAATAAACATAGTTAGTAACGTGATCATCTGTCGCGTAATTTAAAACAGTGATGTTGACGTACAATTTATGAGACTGTTGGGGAGACTGAGGTAAATCTAAATTGGCTATAACTTTAAGAATATGGTGTTTTCTTTCTTCTTCTTCACCCGAGTCATCCAACCACATGATGAACCCTGGTGTCAGAGTTGTTTAGCCGCCTACTACCCGTCTACCTTAGAAGGAGGGTTATGTTTTCAAGAGAATGTACGTCAGGCTGGCTGCGTCAACTCTATGGCTGGCTGAGGTGTCATTTCCCTGGCTTGCTGCGTCATCTCTATAGCTGTCTGAGGCATCACTCATGCTGACTGCCTCATATCTCTAGCTAGCTGAGGCATTACTGTGGCTGGCATCACGCACAAAATGTGTAGACCTGACATAAATTACGTATAGAGTTCGCGTACGTCTGAATCCGCCCTAACATTGATGGTTCCCTAGCAAATTGAACGATAACTAGTAGGCATGTAGTTTAGAACGTTGTCTTCAACCACTTAGCTGATAAACGTTTAGTGGTGTAGTTAAATAGTGTCGTTTGATTAAAGAGCTAGCCGTGCAATTAAACAGCGTTTTTAACCAGATGGCTGCTACATACCTACCGAAACAGCAAGCATGATTAGTCCATAACTGAATAACTTTCCCTATAAAGCAAATGATATGAATGAAAATAAGAATATTTCCAGTTCCAGGTCAGCTGATTGCAAACTGATTAACAATTTTTTATGGGAAGCGGGAAAATTATTCTCTTTGCCTAGCATGGCTCTATAGTGAAAGTTGTTTGATTTCGTGATCTGATTATGGCTATAAACTTTTTGATACACCTTCCCTTACACCCCCGTACCTTAAAATCAGCATGAGCTAAGCAGATATAATCAGCAAGTATATAAAAAAAACTCACACATTTGTCAGAGGCATAGAACATATGAGTTTATCTCCACATCTGACGGAACCCAAGTTTAAAATATCAACGTTAGTTTTTAAAAACGGCACGGCGAATAAAGCTTTAAGATTAATTGGAATTATGACACCGTATGGAACCTGAAGTAATAAAACCACTTTTACTTAGTTTAAAAAATATTGGGCTTGGAATCTCAGACACATTCATAAAAGCATCTCACGGACCCAAATTAAACCCGATCAGATCGATCAGTTTATATGAAAATGTATGTAATTTATTTAAATAATTACTTCTATGTTAAATGTTATATCGATATGCTTCTCCCATTCAGGAAATTCGTTGGGAGTAGGGCTGACTGTCATCTCTATCTTGCCCACTTCTCCTGGGTTCAGTTTACCGCATAGTTTGATGACCAACCAATTGTGGTATTGGTAACCACGTTGGAAGTGCATCTTGACAGGTATCGGACCGTAGTTTGTAACATCTATTACGCACGTTACCTGCAATAGGTACCACAAAACAAAATATATACCTAATATAAATTATGTAAATGCGCTTACTTACCTCCCAATATTTAGCGTAATACAACTGTTATTTAAAATGTGTCTCTTAAATTAATAGACAATGTTTTTGAAATCTCGCTAACACGATCAATCCATAAAAGTACATAACTTTCGCTATTTAGTGAATCGATGAAAATATATCGAGTAATGTCAGTCAGCTGATCGTTGAATTTATATGGGAGGGTGAAAGTTTTGTTGTTTCCATACATACATGTTTCTCGGGGATTCTGACCATGCTTGCAAAGTATACATCATCTCAATCTAATTATAAACCTAAATCTCAACATATTTCTTCGTCGTTACCGAATTTCCAGTGATAACAACGCCGAAATCAACAACGTAAGGTATTGTTTGAAATCCTGGAATGGCCGAATTTCTTAAAGATGTCGCGTACATGGTCATTATTTCCGGATGCGATCGTAAATACTTTATTACTAAATATCGTTCTATTGCCATTTCAATGTCCATTACTGTAGGATACCCATCCTGTAATGAGAAGACACATGTACTGAATTAAATTAATAAATTCACAAAATGCAATAAGCAGAAATATAATAAAATTGACAACTTTACCCAAGCTGAACAAATGTGCCAATTATCTTGGAGATCAGGGTCCTCGAAACATCTTTCTGTCTGGACCGAATTTAAATGATCTGTAAAGCACATGTTTACTATCTCACTGATGGCTGCTAAATAATCCAGAGTAATTTCAGCAACAGCGTGATATCCTACTTCTGGGTTCAGCTAAAAAATCAAACAAAGAGCTGTAGACGCATGTAATTTTTCTCATTATTGATAAAACATTTATGGATCAAATCTCTAGCTGAATGTAAAGGGAGCATAAGAAGTTACGTATGAAACGATCGTAGCAAGTGGAAGGATGTACATAGTCTGTATAACTGTCTGGGATAGAGGCGTGAATTACGCATGTATGTGTACTTTAAAAATATTAGGCTTACTTTTAGCAGTCCTGGTCTGGGAAGTGCAAAGTACAATTGCGGAATTACTCCCCAACCAAATACTTCAATAGGGATATGTGGCAAATGTCCTATTTCAATCAAAAACTTTCTTTTAAAATAACCTATGACACCGGGTCTTACAACCACTGCCACTTCCATTGTTGCTTCAGCCTCTACTTGGTTCTGCGGAGGCACTATTTCATGAATGTTTGCAGGAAGATCATTAGGGAATACCGGCTTATTCAAATATGTCTTGTATTCAAATACTAACTGCGCTAAGTTAGTTAAAATCAAATACTCAGATGCCTTTTCGTGATAAGATCTGATTTTGAAATTTAGGGTTTTTGTATTTAATTTATAAATTAAATCTGAGCTTTCACCAGTGACCTGTATATGTTCAGGTGGTCCTCCGAGAACCGTGCATTCGAGCGTAGCGCGAATATGGATGTCCAGTGGTGGGCGGAATATCACGTTCACGTAGTGCGTCTCTGCCGGCCCCAACATGCCGTAGTGTGGTATCAGATGAAGCATTTCATTAATGTCAACATCATTGTTCCGTTTTATCGTCCTATCCAGTTTGTGCGCCCATTTAAATTCGGGGACTTTATCCATGCTCAACATTGGTGCCAGTTTTTGAAGAAGCTTCATTTTCTTTATTTCAAATTCTAATTTACTATCTTGTGAAACACTCGATGGTTCCTTCAAATGTTCACCTTCTGACATACTTTTTTCCTGTTCCATTTCTTCGGTTTCTTCGTTTTTATCTAGTAAAAAATGGTTTTGTGTCATTCCTTTTGTGAAGATGTTCAAATCCAACATCAGGAAGGTTTGGGGTTATGATCTGGGTGACATCTCACATCATGATATTTTTACATTTGTATATAAATAAAAAGGTATATTCTGTTATTAACTATCAACCAGGGTGTACTTATTTATTATTTATGTATAATAGGTATAGAGTAAGCTTTTATATAATTTACTAGCGTTTCCGCCCGCGGTTTTACTCGCGCATTCTTTTTTCGTACGGAACAGCGAATCAGCGAACAACACCTAGTAAAAACTTTCAAATGCGTACACCTATTTGATTATATTATCTCTTTTATCTAATAAAAGAGGTTTAAAACAGATCAGACCACATTAAAAACATGAATTTCCATGGAAACTTTTTATGCCTTCAGGGGTTGAATTGTTGAAATTGCGGAATCGCATATCAGTTTAGCTCCTTAGTTTATTCTTAAAATATATAAGGGATTGCCTCAAAGGCCTATAATTTTCGCACAAACGATTATACCCTTTTTATCCTTTAGGGGTTAAAAATCAAAAATCCCTTCAACACGTATTCAATTATTTAAGCTTTATGATCCAATCACTAATTTTGAAACAGATCACACCAAAGACTACGAACTTTCATACAAAATATTTAATTGCAAATGCTGAAACACGTGTTTAATTTTTTTATTCGTTTATTTATTTACTAATTCTAAAATGGATCGCAGCAAAAATTCACAAATTTCCATACAAATATTTAATCCGTTTTTTACACCTTTAGGGATTAAAATTTAGAAAATCCTGAAACACATGTTTAATTATTTTAGTTTATTAATCTAATCCAAATCCTAAAACGGATTGCTTCAAAGGTACGAACTTTCAAACAAACGTTTTTCGCCTTTTTTACCCCTTCAGGGGTTAAAACTCTAAACATCCCTCTTACTTAGCTAATATTTGTAAAGTAAAATTAACCTACTGCCCAAATTTCATGTTTTTAGCATAGTTTAGGCTGTGCGTTGATGAATGAGTAAGTCAGTCAGTGAGGACATTTGTTTTTATAAGTATAGATTACCATTCTAAAGTACTGTAGTTTACCTACAAATTACATATCCTCTGAGTCTCTCAAAGGTTGACTGGAAGCGATCCCTTTGTGCCTCTTGTTCTATTCCACCCCTTGCTGTTATTTCAAATTTGTTTTGTGGTACAATAAAGCTAATACATTTATACATTATTTTTTAAACAATCAAAACAGCGTAATGTTCGGGTACTTTGTGAAATAAGATATACAAACCAGTCTCAGGAGAGGCCTCGCTCATTTTAATGCTAATTTCTTCTGGGTATTCTAGTGCAGCTTGCGCGGGCTATTAACAAAAACATATTTTTTTTTAGTATACAGCCTCAGTCGTGGACAGCCCTCCGAATACTGATAGGGTGCATGCAGACCATGCACAACTTTACCCTAGAAACATACTCGTATGTCGGGAAATGCCAAAAAATATTTGACCTCCCGAAATACGAAATCAAGATCAGCTGACTTTTTGGCGATTGGTGAAATATTTTTTTATTAGAAGTTGTTCAGTTTCATGGTCTGAAGTAAGTATTCGGAGGGCTGTCCCTTACACCCTGTATACTGATGCTTATTTACAGAATCACATATATTGGTGTTAAATAATTCAGTATACAGTACAGACAGCAGCTTTTTTAAGCATTTCAAAGTGATGAGGGCACCACATATGCTCTGAAATTCCCTAAAATTACTTCAAGTTAATGTAATATTGACCGATTCTGTGATAATGCATATAAATATAAAAGTAATTTTCAACATTGATATCGCTTAGAGTATAAAGATAGAAGACTAACTTGGTAACAATTATTCCATAACTTCGAAGTAGAAGTTAATTTTTTAGGAGTGTAAACTTTAAATTAAGTATATTTTCAACTTGTATATTTTGTCTACTGCATGTTTAAAAGTTTATCAAAAAATATTTACGCTTAGAAAAATTTTTTTTTTTAGTTTTAGGTGATACTAATAACTGAATACCGCTAAAGTGGTCCCGTTTCATAGATACAGTCACATATTACTACGATCGATCTGACTAATGATACGATTGTAAACCACCTCACCAATTTGACTCTTCTCCAGGTCCACTTTTTCCACGCAAATTTATAGCATACTGTAACTTCAGTTGGATTATGTATTTTTATAGTTTTACATTCAATACTTCCATTGAGTATACAATGAAAATCTACTTTTGGTGTGTAAACAACCAAGTTGGGAAAATTAATTTTTCCTGTTATTTTCACAGCATCCTGTCAAATTTATTTAAAGTTAGTTTCGGGTTCTAAAACTAAGTGAAGATACAATTATAATAATTCAGCTATATTTACCTTATTTTTATGACCTCTAAATTTGAGTTTCATTACATCGCAATATATTTTAGACTTAAGCGTTAAATGTTTAGTGGTATCCATAACAATTTGTAGTTTCATTGTTTCTTCGTCGTCTAATAATTGATCAATGTTGTGAATAAACTCAAAAGCTAATTTTATTTTATTAATATCTTGAAAAAAAGTTAGAGATCCTTTCCTCTCTCGTGGTATTGCCTTCTTCGTAATACAGTCCAAAAATTTATGGGATGCTGGAGTTCCATAATCAGTTAGTAACTTTTGAATATTTTCGTCGGCATCATCGTAAGTCATGCAACAACACAGATCTGTGTCTTCAGGATCTATTTTATATGCATCTCGACGAACTAAAGCAAAAGGGGGTCTAACAGCTACGTCTAGGTGTAAAGGTAGCTTGGACACATTCTTTATCGTTATAATATCTGAAATTTATTGAAATACACTTTTTAAAAATCAAAATAACACTGTACCCTGACTCAACCTCAAGCAACTCCTTAAAGCAACCAGAAGACCGTGTTGCTCTAAGCCTCTGGAGCTAATTATCGTATGTACTAGCTGTGTATTAAATACTTTAACATTAAAACCTGGTTGACAGAGGAGCGTTGCTCGGCTTTTTGTTAGTAAAACATAACTTTTGGAAATTGAAACCTAGTTAGATGGATTTATGATTTTTCGCCCTCATACAAAATTTTATGAAAATCGTTGGAACCGTTTTCGAGATCCTGATTTTATACAGGGTGTAAGGGACAGTCCTCCGAATATTGATAGGGTGCATTTAGACTATGTAACTCAACAACTTTTCATCAAAATATATTTCTTGAAATGTAAAAGATTTTTGGACTTCCCATTTATTTAATTGTATGGCAATGGTTCACTTCGCATAGTAAATGCAGTCTGATCTGCTGATCGTGATTTTGTATGGGAGGTCAAATATTGTTTGTCGTGTCCTGACATGTGTTCCTAGTTTATGGTCTGCGTGCACCTTATCAGTATTTGGAGGGCTGTCTTTTACACCCCGTATTTTTTTACATTACATTAACAGCCACAACAGTCCACTGCTAGACATAGGCCTATTTTATATACAACATGATGTATTTTTTTGCGAATTATATTTATTAGCTTACCCACCTGTCAGTTTGTAGAATTCGCTGTATGGTCCATAGTCGTACTGCAAGTTAATTTCAGGAGACGACACAATTATTTTAGGTTCAACGAATTCCCCTGAAATTTCACATTCCATCAACAGCAATTTCTTGTTGATGCCCTCGATGTTTGCGGTCATGTACCATACCTCCTTTATAACGCCTACTTTAGTGGACATACCGGTTATTTTCAATTCAGTTTTCTCACCAGCCCTAAGCTTTAACACTTTGGGTTCAATGTTGAAAAATGGTCTGAAATTAAAGTTTTTTTATGAGTATTATTTATTGCTTAGAATGTATTCTTGTGTGTTAGGTTACAAAATAAAATCAACACAATCAACGAATGTTCGCGAGAAACCACAAGTACAGCGAGAGGGAGACGCATCGTGATGAAATCTACGCAAGATCCGAACAATGCCTGACCAAGACCACTCTGCCAAGAGTGTACGACTGAGATGATGACTTTATATCTGTAAAGAGATCTCTGCCAGCTTAGCATACATTAGATAAAAACAAGACTGACATCACAAAAGTTCAATTTTTACTCGTAAATAGGCAATAAAAACAATTACGAAAGGAATTTCTTCGTAGTTTCCTTGAAGCAAGCAGCTCTGCCACTCGAGCGCATGATGGCGCGTGCCGCAGTTCTCTACGGGCACGGTGATGGCGAGGGGCAGCTTGATGAAGTGCCGGCCGAGGTCCACACTTACGTAAGATTGTTGCTCTTCTTATTTGCCTTGTAGCAGCTCTGCCACTCGAGCGCATGATGGCGCGTGCCGCAGTTCTCTACGGGCACGGTGATGGCGAG
Organism: Tuta absoluta; assembly: GCA_027580185.1. Classification (NCBI taxonomy): domain Eukaryota; kingdom Metazoa; phylum Arthropoda; class Insecta; order Lepidoptera; family Gelechiidae; genus Tuta; species Tuta absoluta. Next base: position 19,568,500 of record JAQAHW010000002.1, read on the forward strand.
GGGCAGCTTGATGAAGTGCCGGCCGAGGTTCACACTTACGTAAGATTGTTGCTCTTCTTATTTGCCTTGTAGCAGCTCTGCCACTCGAGCGCATGATGGCGCGTGCCGCAGTTCTCTACGGGCACGGTGATGGCGAGGGGCAGCTTGATGAAGTGCCGGCCGAGGTTCACACTTACGTAAGATTGTTGCTCTTCTTATTTGCCTTGTAGCAGCTCTGCCACTCGAGCGCATGATGGCGCGTGCCGCAGTTCTCTACGGGCACGGTGATGGCGAGGGGCAGCTTGATGAAGTGCCGGCCGAGGTCCACACTTACGTAAGATTGTTGCTCTTCTTATTTGCCTTGTAGCAGCTCTGCCACTCGAGCGCATGATGGCGCGTGCCGCAGTTCTCTACGGGCACGGTGATGGCGAGGGGCAGCTTGATGAAGTGCCGGCCGAGGTCCACACTTACGTAAGATTGTTGCTCTTCTTATTTGCCTTGTAGCAGCTCTGCCACTCGAGCGCATGATGGCGCGTGCCGCAGTTCTCTACGGGCACGGTGATGGCGAGGGGCAGCTTGATGAAGTGCCGGCCGAGGTCCACACTTACGTAAGATTGTTGCTCTTCTTATTTGCCTTGTAGCAGCTCTGCCACTCGAGCGCATGATGGCGCGTGCTGCAGTTCTCTACGGGCACGGTGATGGCGAGGGGCAGCTTGATGAAGTGCCGGCCGAGGTCCACACTTACGTAAGATTGTTGCTCTTCTTATTTGCCTTGTAGCAGCTCTGCCACTCGAGCGCATGATGGCGCGTGCTGCAGTTCTCTACGGGCACGGTGATGGCGAGGGGCAGCTTGATGAAGTGCCGGCCGAGGTCCACACTTACGTAAGATTGTTGCTCTTCTTATTTGCCTTGTAGCAGCTCTGCCACTCGAGCGCATGATGGCGCGTGCCGCAGTTCTCTACGGGCACGGTGATGGCGAGGGGCAGCTTGATGAAGTGCCGGCCGAGGTCCACACTTACGTAAGATTGTTGCTCTTCTTATTTGCCTTGTAGCAGCTCTGCCACTCGAGCGCATGATGGCGCGTGCCGCAGTTGTCTACGGGCACGGTGATGGCGAGGGGCAGCTTGATGAAGTGCCGGCCGAGGTCCACACTTACGTAAGATTGTTGCTCTTCTTATTTGCCTTGTAGCAGCTCTGCCACTCGAGCGCATGATGGCGCGTGCTGCAGTTCTCTACGGGCACGGTGATGGCGAGGGGCAGCTTGATGAAGTGCCGGCCGAGGTCCACACTTACGTAAGATTGTTGCTCTTCTTATTTGCCTTGTAGCAGCTCTGCCACTCGAGCGCATGATGGCGCGTGCCGCAGTTCTCTACGGGCACGGTGATGGCGAGGGGCAGCTTGATGAAGTGCCGGCCGAGGTCCACACTTACGTAAGATTGTTGCTCTTCTTATTTGCCTTGTAGCAGCTCTGCCACTCGAGCGCATGATGGCGCGTGCCGCAGTTCTCTACGGGCACGGTGATGGCGAGGGGCAGCTTGATGAAGTGCCGGCCGAGGTCCACACTTACGTAAGATTGTTGCTCTTCTTATTTGCCTTGTAGCAGCTCTGCCACTCGAGCGCATGATGGCGCGTGCTGCAGTTCTCTACGGGCACGGTGATGGCGAGGGGCAGCTTGATGAAGTGCCGGCCGAGGTCCACACTTACGTAAGATTGTTGCTCTTCTTATTTGCCTTGTAGCAGCTCTGCCACTCGAGCGCATGATGGCGCGTGCCGCAGTTCTCTACGGGCACGGTGATGGCGAGGGGCAGCTTGATGAAGTGCCGGCCGAGGTCCACACTTACGTAAGTTTGTTGCTCTTCTTATTTGCCTTGTAGCAGCTCTGCCACTCGAGCGCATGATGGCGCGTGCCGCAGTTCTCTACGGGCACGGTGATGGCGAGGGGCAGCTTGATGAAGTGCCGGCCGAGGTCCACACTTACGTAAGATTGTTGCTCTTCTTATTTGCCTTGTAGCAGCTCTGCCACTCGAGCGCATGATGGCGCGTGCCGCAGTTCTCTACGGGCACGGTGATGGCGAGGGGCAGCTTGATGAAGTGCCGGCCGAGGTCCACACTTACGTAAGATTGTTGCTCTTCTTATTTGCCTTGTAGCAGCTCTGCCACTCGAGCGCATGATGGCGCGTGCCGCAGTTCTCTACGGGCACGGTGATGGCGAGCGGCAGCTTGATGAAGTGCCGGCCGAGGTCCACACTTACGTAAGATTGTTGCTCTTCTTATTTGCCTTGTAGCAGCTCTGCCACTCGAGCGCATGATGGCGCGTGCCGCAGTTCTCTACGGGCACGGTGATGGCGAGGGGCAGCTTGATGAAGTGCCGGCCGAGGTCCACACTTACGTAAGATTGTTGCTCTTCTTATTTGCCTTGTAGCAGCTCTGCCACTCGAGCGCATGATGGCGCGTGCCGCAGTTCTCTACGGGCACGGTGATGGCGAGGGGCAGCTTGATGAAGTGCCGGCCGAGGTTCACACTTACGTAAGATTGTTGCTCTTCTTATTTGCCTTGTAGCAGCTCTGCCACTCGAGCGCATGATGGCGCGTGCCGCAGTTCTCTACGGGCACGGTGATGGCGAGGGGCAGCTTGATGAAGTGCCGGCCGAGGTCCACACTTACGTAAGATTGTTGCTCTTCTTATTTGCCTTGTAGCAGCTCTGCCACTCGAGCGCATGATGGCGCGTGCCGCAGTTCTCTACGGGCACGGTGATGGCGAGGGGCAGCTTGATGAAGTGCCGGCCGAGGTTCACGTGGTCGCGGTCCTTGCCCACCACGATGCTGGTACCCACGCCGACAGCTGTCAGCGGCACAAACTGGAATAAAACCGCAGGAGATTGGTTTCCCTATGGACCGCGTGCAACAGATTATACAATTTTGCGTATATGTACAAAGTTTTGTAATTTATGTTGTTGTTATGTGAAATTGCTATATACTTCTGATTTTAGTCTTGTACGTAGGAAATTTGATTTTATTTACGTGGATAGTTGAAAACATGGTATTGCGTCGTTTGTAAATCATAAAGTGCTAATTAAGATTCATAAATGACGTTAGATGTATGGAACATTTATTTTTGATTTAATGGTGGTGAGGTCACCATAATCACGTAAAGCTAATACATTTTTCTGGTGTTATAAGTAGGTAAGGTAGGTCAACATAAGCCATGATGGCGAAATCCTGAACCTCAGTTTTAAAGGAGACGTATCTATCATGAAGGTATTTAGTTCATAACAATTTCTGGGAATCTAACTAAAGATCCCGGTTGATACCCCGTGAGAGCCTGTGCGGTCGTGCGTCAGTGTAAGAGTGTCGTTTCTTAATGGTAGCTAAGTATATTAAGTATTCTTTGGCTATACTAACAATGTCCTTCACTTTCTCCACATGTATGACGGCTTTATTTGTATACGTATGTGCATCTATGAGGCAAAGAGAAAGAGTTACTTCCGTTTCACCTTCCGGTTCTATGAATCCTTCTGTAGGACTGATAGACCATCTCCCGTCATGAAACAACTGGAAAATTAGAAATTTATGTATTGATACCGGTGCGTAACAATAAATAAAAAATAAAAAAAACACGACTGCTTTCTTAGATAAAGTCTATCCTATGACACTCGGGATAATGTAAAGATCGGCATGAAGGTACTTCTTGACTTGACGTACTAATCAAAACTGGGTGAAGGCCCGCTTGGAACCCCCCCCCCCGTCAGCTTTCGCCGCTCCTTTCCTTTCTCTGTTCATATCCAAAGTGTTACATTTGAAAAAGAATACCTAGAGGGTTGATTTTTTTCATTATGTGTATATAAGCTTACTTGAAGCTGATGGTGTCCTCATGGGCGCACCTAGAGGGGCAGGAGGGTGGGGCAGCCGCCTATGGTCCAAGGGTCTATAGACTGTTGTCGACATAGGTTCTTACTTACGTATTAGCTACTTTTAATTTACTTTAGTGTAACAAATGCAATTATATAATAAAGTCTCGATTTATCATAATACAGTAATATGCAAATTATACATTACTATTCCGGCTTTAAAGTAAACAGTGACGGGAGAGTCGTTGGCGAGGACGACGATCTTGTTGCACCTAGTGAGAAGTTTCAGGTGTGCCCAGTGTAGAGATTGCGGGTAGCAGGTCACGATTGGACGGACTCCAATAACGGTTATATGACAGATGTCAATGGGCTTCGGACGACCAAATAAACGCATCCTGCAAACTTCGGTCGAATAAAAACTGCTTACACAGTACAAAATTAGTAGTAGTATTAATATAAAGCCTCTTTTCCTTGTGCGAAACACTAAGATGACGAACGACCCGATGAATAAGTACTTATTTACAATTTTACATACCGTATCGTGTACTCGTGTTTACCCAGAACTGTAGTCATAATTGAAACTGGCAGGCTTATCGCAGTATTGGGCTTAATTATTCCTCTTTTCATACTGACATTTACTTCTAAATCAGTATTTTCCTGAAAGAAAATAGTACGATATCAGTCAGCCTCACAAAATAAAGTAACTGATAGTACTTATGAAACTGTTATTTACTAGGTTTCTAGATATCATTTCAGTATAAGTGGCCTAACTTTTCCTATCATCATACCTTACAATCCTCAATGACGAAGTATCCCCAATATTCATTCGAGGATATGATTACATCATAGTAGCTGGTGAAGTCCAAGAAGCAGGCTCTATGGTTGATGTCGGGAGCTGGAGTGATCTCAGGGACTTGGGCATTAAAAGAGATCGGCAGGGTGATCGGAGGACTGTCAGACTTGTCCAGTTCTAGTTCCAGCACTGTTTCGTTCGCTCGGATTAAGTTTGCTGTTAACGTCAGCTGTCAAACAATCAAAGAGTACTGAAACAGGTTATCTTTTTCACTTTATTTGGGTTAATACAGTAAAAAGGTTATTAAATTTTTCAGTTCGTTGAATCAAAGATTTTCATACTGAACGCAAACCTACCATACTATTATTGAAACCAAATTTTATATCTGGAAACGCGACAGTTTTGGCATAAGGTACGAACCCAGATTTCAAGATATAACTTATTGTTCTTTTTACCTATGTAGTTTACAATTACAACCCTCTGACATGAAAAAGCTTAATTTAAGACTGTCTCTGACTCTGTCCAGAGTCATATTTGTGACCTTCAAGCAGAAGGAATCTCAGTAGTGGAGTGAAATGGTGTATATGCTAGATTTCTTAGGCCACTGCTCCACCGTGGGCACACAAACAACTGCTGCATCTTCGCAAGCGTCACAATCTTTTAATTTGATGCTGCTCATTCCAGGACTATCTTCAGAATCACCTCAATATTTCAATTACCTTCAAAGTCAGTCTGCTATTCGCCGGCATTGTTATTTTCGTGGGCTCGATGTTGAACTCTTTGGGCCACTGCGGTAGCGTCAGCAACTGCTGCACATCCTCACAAGCGTCACAATCCTCCAACGTGATGCTGCTCATTTCAGGACCGTCTGAAGATATTTTTAGAGTTGCGTTCACGGTCACCTCTGAATCATTAATTACGTCCACTAGTAGAGTTTTTGGAACACCTGAAATAATAAATATAATGTTAACGCTGCTATTTGATTTAATATCATCATAGCGTAACTTAGGCTCAATCCTGATTTTGCTTGAGTTACTTACCGACATTAACTTGCCCAAAGTCCAGGCATGGTACACTAAATATCAACGTTGGATAAACCACAGTGCCCCTGTAAATTAATTAGTTAGAGAAAACAATATTATTTAATAAAAGCTCGTAAATTATTTAATGCGGTATTTTCGAGTTACGCTTATAAAGAAATAACTAAGTCATAAACTAAATTTGTCTCGTCCTCGTAGCGTTTTGCTACGTCGTAGCTTTTCAGTTGACTTGGAGCAAATACCGGTAAAGTAAACTTTTAATGTGTTATCCTTACTTTAAATACAACTTTCTAACAATATCCGTGTCTCTAACAACAAAGTCGAGTTCTTCGAAGTACGGCCCTTGGTTGGAGTTGAGGAAGGAGACGACGAAAGCCTCCTTGTCGCCAGGCCTCAAGCAAACCATCTCCGGTTTGACACTGATCACACTCCCGAATAAAGGAGGTACCTCTTTGTATTCTATCACTCCGTTTATGTGTCCTTGTGGAAAAGTGAGAGAAATTTTGTAATGTAAATACATTGCATATAAAAGGTGCACCTTAAGACTCGTAAGTCAGACATGGCTGATTTTGAAATGCAATAACATTATTTAATTTACCTTTGTTGATTGCAACTATTTCGTAACGGTAAGTCTTATTAATGTACACGTTATCCATATCGAGATTCTCCACATGTAGTTGTATGTTCGGAGGCAAGGATGTGCCTTGCATGGTCAGAGGAACCCGGTCAGGTATTCCGTCTATATCCAAAAAAGCAACAGCTACAAAATCTCCTATCTCCTTCGGGGAGAAATTAATTGTTATTGATGTCGTTTCGTTAGGCCATAATTTGCCTTCCTGAAAAAATATTGTAGCACTAAGCAAATAGCAATAACTTTTTGTCGTGGTGGTTGTACCAGACAGACATGGTGTACTATAGTCGCAGGTTCAAATCCTGCCCACGCTTGAATATTTAGCAAGATTTCAAAAAATTTATACCTAACACACGGGAAGTGTTTTAAAAATTTGATATTCAATTTATCGCTTAGACTACATATAATCTGTAAAGAATGAATTAGTCGCTGGGTATTAGTTGAAGAACTAACCCGGTAGATGGAACCGTGCCACGCGTTATTGACATGAAGATACACTTGCAAAATTGGCGGGCAAGGGATGAGCCGCGGTAGCCTTGATGGAAAAGGCGTCGCCATTCACCGAAAATCGTAGGTTCAAATCCTGCCCGCGCTTTAGTAAAAAGTACTATACTATATCGTTTAGAATAAACCTAGACATTCTGAATGGCATAAGTAGATACTCGTATAAAAAATACTTCTATTTTTTTGATTTTATACATTGTTTTTGATCTGATTCATTAAAATAAGTACTATAAATATTGGTACCTAGGTAAATATAGAAATAAATTACTAACAATAGGCATGATAGAGAAGTTCAAGTCATTGAAGTGTAAGGTTTCGTCAGCAACCAGCGACTGTATCTCATCCGAGAAGATCCTTGTGTACACCCGTTGGTGCTCTTTGCTGCTAATTACTTCGTACTGTTCCAGCTTTCGGTACTTGGCCGCTTCACTGTCCTTCACGTCATAGAATATCGTCGCCAGCTTTATTTTGTCATCAAAATCTAATATAGAAATCAAAATTAATGACCTCAGTTTTTACAGGTTCATTTAGGTCTGCTCGGAGATATCAGGGAGTGTATCAGGGTTACTTTAGCTTTGCCCCTGGTATTAACGATAGAAATGCATAATTCACATTACAGGGAATGGGCCCAGCGCTAGAGAAGATGAGAATAGCACACAAAATAATCTAACGACAGCGCGTTTCAGGAAATTAACAGCGCCACGATCGCCTATCGTTAAAACCGCTACAACGTATTTCACTAAAACCTACCTATTTCATAATATAGGAACCTAAGGCCTTATATATAATATATAAATTGAGTGCAAATATTTTTAGGGTGAGTTGTACTCATGAAACTCAACAACATTCGCCAAGGAACATAAGTCAAAATATATAAAAATTGACTTTCAGTACAACGCGACAGATTTTTGAAATATTTTGGTATGAGAACTCGATTATTTTTTCATATTTTGACCTACGTACCTTGGGAAAAGTTTCACGAGAAGAATTCATTCAAAAATATTTGCACTAAATTGTATAGGACCTTATATAATACTCATATTACCGTTAAAAATTGATTCATTTTTCATACACATGTAGGATATAACATGGTTGGATTTGTTGGTGATCTTCAATGCTTGTTCGCGCGCCATTGTATTGTACGTGTCCAGGAATCGAACGACCGCTTTTTCCAATTCAATTTTCACTGTGTGCGTTGTTCCGATTACTTTTATAACAAAAACTTCATCTACAATAATAAACAAATGAGTTTATAGAAATAAATTACTAACAATAGGCATGATAGAGAAGTTCAAGTCATTGAAGTGTAGATTTTGATTGATTACAAAAAAAAACTGCATGTGAACAAGTACTGTAGCTAGGCTTTTCTATAGAGCTGTGGTGTCCAACCGGTCCAGTCCAAGCGCTGCTTTGTGTTTGCCGTCATGCATCACGGTCACCTGATTATTATCCTTCATTCACGTATAGTTATCCGTCAAAAAGCTGATTCTGTGCTCAGGAGGGCACGTAAGTTTTTAGTCGTGGTTGCTGTCTTTGATTATTTAGGCGGCTGCGTTACACAACCATGTCAGAGGCCGTCTTGTTGTAGTAGGTGTTTGAGAAGTTATTGACTTTGTCAGCGGGCCCCTAAAATATAGGGAGCTCGCGTACTAGCGGTTGGACACTACTGCTGTAGACGAACAGGTACAGGTTGTGTGTTCCTAAACGTATAATAATTAAATACGTTGAATGCATAAAATACAAAAAATTTGCTATCCCTACTATTATGATGAAACCCGTCGTAAACTTACCTGTTTCACACCTCATGGTTAACCTTCCCACGGACTCCCCTAAATGCATTGATTTAAAAGTAACTTTTAAATCAGTACATTCATTGGGTTTCATGTTATGACAGAATTTTGGTATTACTGCAAAGGGGCTGAAAGGAATATTCAGTTTGTTAATGCAGCAATTTTGATTTGTTTATTGAATCAATGGATGGAATCGTATCATGCGTTGAAAAAATGTAGGTTACTACGAGTATCTATGTAATAATAAAAGAAACAAACTTTACTATAATGATAGACCTGATCAAATAGGAAAGCATTCAAGAACAAATATTGTTTGGTGTAACAGCTTACCATTTAGCGGAAATATTAAAACTTCCTTGTATACTACTGAGGTTGTGAATGTATAGAGTGGAGAAGGTTTCAACTTTAAGTGGAGTTGGTGGTATAATAAATTCATCTGGGAAATCGAAGATTACTCGAGGGCCCATGCCTGCAAATAAACAAGAACAAATCCGGAACAAAACAAAATTATACTTAGGTTTAACACTAGTTTTTGTTTTTTAGAAAAGATATGGCTGACACCAGTTTCTACAAAAGTAAAATAGAGCCACTGCACATCTACAGGCTGTTAGGAAAAGTACTGCGTTCCATTCAAGGAATGAACCAGCCCATGAAACTGAAAAACTTTCCCCAAGAAACATAGGTCGTAATATGAAAAAAAAATAAGACCTCCCATACAAAATCTAGCAGCCGACCAAGCCTGGTTGTATGGGTGGCCTAAATATTTATTATATTTTCATTTCTGTAAAGTCATAAATGAATGTGGTTAATGTCATTCAAAATTTAATTTTCATCTTTTCAGAGCACTTAAATAAAAGCTTGTTTTAAAAGTTTTTTTTACATAATTTTTTGTGCTTATAAACTCAATTATACTTATATCCATTTTAAATATTGAGATTCAAACAATACAAATCCACAATTAAATGTTGTAGCTGTCTATTATTACTTCTTTTTCTTTCAAAAGAGTCTTTATTTTCTTTCAAGAACGTATTATTTACAAGTTTCGTAAGAAGAAATATTATTCTTTTTACGCTGCCAGTTTCGAATCAAGAAAAATAATCCTTATTACGAAACTAGTTTCGATTAAAGAAATATTAATCTTGATTCGAAACCAGTTTCGAAACTTGGTTTCGTACGCGGCCGAAGGGTTTCCTTACACCCTGTATAAAACACAAAACAGTATGTTTTGGCAATAAAGTACCTAACACTTATACTTATTTATTGCTGTAAAATAACTGACACTACCTTAACAACTAGGTACATTTAAATTTTTTATTTAAGAGGAATTAAAAACCGCACTTAAGTTGTCCACTTAATAAAAGATGAACCGGAAATATTAATACGCCGTATGACGAAAATAAACCGGCACTAAGAAATACATGGTTATTTAATATACAGTTACCTATAAGCGCAAGCTCATACTTCTGTTTGTCAGTGGAGAAGGTGATATGGTGAGCATAGTCTTCGTATCGAGTCGGCATGAACGTTACGGCGAACGTCACACCGATACCAGAGGCTAAGCGCGACAGCAACTCCCCGCTGCACACTTTTATAAAAAAGTTCGAAGATTCCTTGAAGATCATATTTAGGCATGTTGGCACCTGAAGGAATTAACATTATTTTGAAGAGCGTTTTCCATATACTTACCTACTTACATTTTAATAGAGGCCGGTTTTTGTGCGATACCATGTACTTAGATCATTATTAAGGAAGTATATTAACTTTAACTACATACGTACACATATCACGCCTATTATCCCTTGCGGGGTAGGCAGATATATATTTGAGGGTCATTCGGAAAATTGTGTATCGCCATAGTGACAGGATGTCAGCCCATCGCCTAAAATTGCAATATACACCCTCGAGTCCCTTAGTCGCCTCTTACGCCTCCCATGGGAAAGAAATGGGGTGATGCCATTCTAAGTCGGCATCACACAGCAAAATAACTTTAACTATGTCCTATTTGATCAACTAAATAATTTAAAATAAAAGTGTAGGTATGTAATAGTAGAATTCCTGCCTACACTATGTGAGGTGACTTGTCATCAATTGCACCCGAGGTATAATTGACACCCGTGTGCGTAGTGAGAGCTTTTAATGTCCAAGGGTGCAATTGATGTAACACCCGCGGTATGTATACCTACTGCTTTTCATATAATAGAAAGTAAAATAAATAAAGCGATAAATAGTTATGTGTTAATAAAAATATGTTGTAATGAACATAAAAGATGGTTATATCATCAGAAAACAAAGCAGCTCAGAACCACATTTTGTATATAATTCAATTCATTTAAAAGAAAAAAAATCTAATCTATTTTTATAAATAATATAAGTTTGTCGAATAAAAACTTCAATATTTCGACAAATATAGTAAAAATAATCTATAGTTTCATGACTTTTAAAACATCAACTTTCATACTGAATTATTTTCATTCAAGTGAATTGAACTTTTGTTACCTATAAAAAAAGCGCCGTGCTACTTTTACTTGCTGGTGATATCATACCATCTTTTATGTTTATTGTTGCAAATTTATTGGTTTACATCACCTATTTCCTATTCGGTATGTAAAGCAGTATACTTACCACGAAGAGTGTTACATATCGATTGCACCCTCAGAATGTTGACAGCCAAAAAATCTCGCGATTTATGTCTAGACTAGGGTCAAGAGGAAACCCATCATTAATAAAAAAAAATGTGCTACCACACCCTGTTATGTAATCTATCTTTTTCTTCTTCTATACCTCTATACTTATAAAAAATTGTCTTCACCGACTGACTCATTCAACTAAGCACAGCTTAGACTACTAATGCTAGAAATATGAAATTAGGTCAGTAGGTTTATTTTAAATAAGACCTTCGCTAAGAAAGGATTTTCAGTATTTTTACCCCTTAAGTGTTAAAGAAGGGGAAAATGCTTGTATGAAAGTTCGCGGTGTTTGAAGCGATCTATAAACTAAAAAAGTAAGAACGTCGATTGTTTTGTAGGTCTGTGGAGTTGTTCGTTGACTCTATGATCCGTCCGAAAAAGAATGCGCAAACGCCCTAGTCTACTCTAAAATCGTAAGTGTGTGTTACTTACTTTAGAAATGTTGCGTGTGTAACTTACCTTCGAAATGTTTCGAACTGTAAACTTTGCTACTATTTTATCATTTGGCTTATAGTTTTGGAATACTATAATTCTTGGTGAAAACTCTAACAAGGGTTTCATGCCTTTTTCTCCGCTGGTTAAATTTGGAATGTCCATGCCGTTTAATTTCTGTAGCCTCTCCTGAGAGCTCATTTTCATTTCCTTCATATACTGTGATGGCTTAATCTGGAGAATAAGTAAATAACATACAGACCAAACATAGACTATTGTAAGTATTAGTTGTTTGAGTGGAATGTAATAATTTATCGCCGAAGTGGTGCAATTGACAATCCAAAATAATTTCGTGTACCTTTAGCTACTGTGTGGATTTACCAATACCGATAAATGCATACCTCAGTTTCAGGTGGCATAATTTTTTTGTGCACCAAAAGATGGTATAGCGACGATTTATAGTATCCATCTCTTCTATAGTCATTCAATAAATCCATCTTGCACGTTACGTTAAGCAATACAAATAACTTTTATATTGCAAACGACATTATCGTAACATTTGACGACATTATTTGATTATTGTTTACAAACTTTTGGTTGCTAAGGTCAGCTAAGCCAGGTTTTAAATTGACGTAAATATTTACAATATTTTTTTCAGCCAGTAACCTGAACCGAAGCGATTGAATTAATTATGAACGAAACTTTGGGTGAAAAAGTCAACCAGTTGCATGGGCCATGATCACGGAACAACTCTTAAGTGGTTTGAGTCATTATAAGTGACCGCAACAGTTTAAAAGAGTTACTTGATCTCTTCTCTGCCCATGCTTTCGTTTCGCTTGATCTTTCCATATTAACTTTAAAAATATGTGTTCTTAGTTTGAAAAATAAAGAGTTAACCGTAGATTATAAATTAACAAAAAAAATATTCCGCAAAGTAATAGAGGACGGCGCACGGAGTAGAGTGCGGAAATAGCAGAGCGTCTTAATTTTAGTAGAATCGGGGCAACGCGGCCGCGGACAGAAATAGCGGCGCCCGCGCACGCGTCTTCCCGCTGTCAATTTCGTCCGCATAGGGCGCGCGATTAGCAGCCGCAAGCGCAAGCCGGTAGCTCCGTACCTCCCGCAGCCCGCGAATGTGCCGGCAGACGATCCAGGATCTCTAGTGCAGTGAAGTGAATCCCAGGAATCCTTTACGGCTGTTGCATAACTAACATTAGTCATCATCATGCGGTGTGTAAATGTTCTGTCTGAAGTGCTTCGAATTTGATATTTTGAACTGAGGACCTAGTCGCAGGCAAGTACTTCTCCACTCATTTATACTATTTAATGACGATACATTTCGCACATAGATAGCTTCCGACAATAGGTGTTATATTCGCTTGCAGTGTTTCGGTTCAGGAAGATCCCAAATTAAACCAGATGCCAATGTTAGGCTATCAGTATAAGAAAGTAATTTACATAGCCCAAATAAACTTTCGATATTTTGGGATATGAGTGGCGGAATAAATGGGTCGGTGAGGCGTCGGCTAGACGGTGCGCACGCTAGCCCGGTCATAGCTGCTGTTCGTATTTATTGTAATAAGTGAACTATTCAGTCCAGACAAATACACCTTCGATGGAAAGCAACATGTATATTTTGCCCCAGATATGAAGTTTTGTAAATATCTTTTAATATTAGTTTCAAACTCTATTATTCAAACATTCTGAACGCGAACGCATCTACTCGTACTCTTGCTTCTAACTCTATCGACTCGTTAATTTACATAGGCTTAAAACTATACGAAGCAAATCCAAAGCTACCAATCGCATAAAAAAATCTTAAATTTTTGGCATAGCAATTAAATTAAATTGATGTATATTCATGATATTATTCAGTACATTCGGGTCTTGCGTTGACTGGATGCCCCACAACAAAAGAGATAGATAATAGTAGTTTATGCAACTGTCGTATAATCGGGGTCATTAGAATGCGAGTGTCTGTTTATCACACGAGGCGCAGCCGAGTGTGATAATAGTTTGACACGAGCATTCCTAATTATAGCAGTTGCATACACTATTTTATCTACACTCTCCAAAAAAACTCAGAAACACTTGTCTAAACGTACGCACCGGCCATTGCAAGGCCCGATACAAGGACAAATTCAATACGAGAACGTAATATGGCTTGATATGAATTTTTGAAAAATCTACACTTTAGCAGTTGTTTAGATGTGGAGTCTTAACAATAACTTAACTAAACAACTGAACAACATCTGAACAACAACTGAACAACAACTGAACAACATCTGAACAACATCGAAACAACAACTGAACAACATCAGTACAACAACTGAACAACATCTGAACAACATCTGTACAACATCGGAATAACATCTGAACAACAACTAATCAACAACAGAACAAAAACCTATTAAAACAACTGAACAACATCCGAAAAATTACAGTACAACAACAACTGTCAGGTGCGGCGGAAGATAGCGATTTGACTTGGAAAAAAAACTTCGTTTCATTTCTCAACTTTATCGTATTAAGAGTTTTCTCATTAAGTCATTACGCTTCTGTAATTTATAGTAAACCCTAGTTTTTATAGGCAGAATGCATAAAGTAGGTCATTATGTATCTGTTTTCGAATTCATAATACGAACATTATGAGACGAGTGTATATAAATATATATAGACGCGGGAGACTGAGCACGATCTTTGTTGACAGATGTAGCGTACGTTAGTGTTTATTTTATTATAGTTGCACTTGAACGCACCTGTTGGGTATCAGTATCATTTACATTTCGAGAATGTTTAGTTTAATAAGTACCTATGCATAATTTTGCCAAGTATGTAGGTACAGCTCTTGTACTAAAGCGGCTCTTACACTTATTTTCTGACCGTATACCTACGCTTCAGCATACATTACTGGTTATTATATGCATGTCATTGCAATAAACCCAAGATAACCAGCAATACATGCCGAACTGTGCACGGTCGCCAGACTAGTGTAATCGCCGTTTGAGAACTGTTTCCTAAAATATGTAGTAAAATGAATAGGTATACTTAAATTGATATAAGAAGAAACACAAAACATATCTTCGGTTGGGCTCAAAGATGGATCGCACACAATACCCTACACGTACTTGTCTTGTCTAGCCCACACCATCCCAATGCTGGGCAAAGGCCTCCCTCTTCTCCTTCCATCCATCTCTATTTTGGGCTTCTGCATGCCAGTTTCGTGAGAACGTACTTACTTACATTATATTAGGTCCTTACATATGAAATTGTCGTTTTGTCGTACTGGCCACTTTGATCACAAATTTCTCCTATTTGGTTAGGAATTCGAAATTCAAATTTATACAGCTATTTCCACATGTAGTTGTGTTTCGTAAACCGTCATTCATTTGTTTTTTCACTTATCTTTTTTCGGTTTGCATCGCTCAATTTACAAAATGGAAAATTTGAAATATCGCGTTATTTACGAGTACGAGTTCCACCGTGGCACCAGTGCTGCGGAAACGGCTCGAAGGGTTAATGATGTGTATGGCGGTTGTGTCGCAAAAGAAAACACATTGCATTTTTGGTTCGAACGTTTTCGTTCTGGAAATTTCGACCTGCAAAACAAGCCCCGTGGACGGCCGGAGACCCAAGTTGATAATGAAGAATTGAAGGCTATTGTGGAAGCGGATCCATCGCAAACCACGTCCGAATTAGCTGCAGGCTTCGGTGTTAGTGATAAAACTGTTTTAATCCACTTGAAGCAAATTGGAAAGATTAAAAAACTTGAAAGGTGGGTTCCTCACGAATTGAGTGAAGCAAACCGGCAAACGCGCGTCAACTGCTGCGTTACATTACTTGACCGTCACAATAACGAAGGGATTTTAAATCGAATCATTACCTGTGATGAAAAGTGGATTCTCTACGATAATCGGAAGCGCTCATCGCAATGGCTGGACCCTGGCAAGCCAGCCAAAGCCTGCTCCAAGCAAAAATTTACCAATAAAAAGTTACTTGTAAGCGTTTGGTGGACTAGCGCCCGTGTCGTTCATTACAGTTTTCTCAAATCTGGCCAGACGATTACGGCAGATGTCTACTGTCAGCAATTGCAAACCATGATGGAAAAGCTAGCTGCTAAACAACCGAGGTTGGTCAATCGCTCTACGCCACTGTTGCTTCACGACAACGCTAGACCACACACTGCACAACAGACGTCTAGCAAATTAGAAGAGCTTCAATTGGAATGTCTAAGGCATCCACCGTACTCCCCGGACCTTGCTCCAACAGACTACCATTTTTTTCGAAATTTGGATAACTTCTTGCAAGGGAAAAAATTCAACTCAGATGGGGCAGTCCAAATCGCCTTCAAAGATTTTATTGATTCCCGTCCGAATGGTTTTTTTAGTAAAGGGATCAATGAACTACCTATGAGACGGCAAAAGTGCATAGATTACAATGGCTCATACTTTGATTAAATAAATATACTATATTAAAAAAAATCAACTTTTTGTTCCTCCCATAAAAAACGCCAATTTCATATGTAAGGACCTAATACATTTTATTAATTATACCTATCATAGGGACACATCAAGGCACACAATTGCATTCCAGCTGGTTTGTTAAAACGCCTCTCTAGAATTTATGTTGCCTCCATCACTTAAAAATTCATGACTCGATAAAAAATTATCGAAAATCCGCTGATACGAGTAGTGCAAAACGACACAGTAGTACAAATACCTACTGATGCTTTTTTTATAGAATGTATAATTTTAATATTACGTTTTAATTTAAGTAGTATTAGTTGCCCTTTTTAGCACTAGGTACTATTTGTAACTACACTGAACCATTTTTTACAATAGTCTGTAAGTTTAGGTACCTATTTATCTTTTTTTTAGAAACACGAGCAGGTGTTTTATTTTTCAAGTTTTTGCGTACTACAGAGTTTAATATTTTTCGAACAAAACGTACTAAATTGTCAATGAAACAAAAAACATATAACTACAGTTACATAAACGGTAACTGTAAATAAACTAATATCAGCTAGCAATTTTTCCATATATTACTTTTTATGAAGTTATGATTTTTTAGGTGATTTTCCGAGAGGTGCTAGCTTAGAATAGAATCACCCCTATTCTACCCATGGGTGTAGTAAAAAGCGACTAAGGGATAAACTCGTCCAGGGAATGGGCAGCAGCCAATCCGACTACCAATCGTGGTAAGTATGGCAATACCCTCGATACAGGGAGTTCCATGACCAGCAGTGGACTGTTGTGGCTGGGAAAAAAATAATGGTCAGCACCTAGATTTTGGGAGTCTTAGAAAGCATTTTTAAAACTGAACTGAACGCCACACCCTGCGGTACGCAGAATGTATGACGCCAAAATGACGCGCTGTTTGTATGAGGTACCATTCTTAAAAGCAACAAATCACATAATAAACAACTAAAATTTGAGCATAACATTAACGAATTCCGCTATATGTAGATCATAAAGTTGTATTTTGTCGCAGAGATGCTGAAGGGTCGAGGCCGCGACCCGCGCGCGACCGCGGTGCCGGCGCACCTAGCGCGTCTGCAGGTGCAGCAAACGCAGGCGCAGCCCCCGCGCACCCCGCAGCCTCTCCGCGCGCCCCTCGCCAAGCCTGAGCCCGACTACGAAGTGGTAGAATTCCCTTCTGACCAGTATGTCAACGCTAAACTGCAGCCGCCTCCGCCACCGCCGCCTAGGCCTCCCACCGGTACGTACTCACTCGCGCTCTGAAAGCTCTACGATAAATAAACCCTCATAGGTAATACCTATTTTCTAACAATCCAACAATTTGATTCTCTTCATAAATCTTTCGCATCAACAACTTGCTCAAATTCCACAAACATAACGTAAAATAGAGCGTTCGTTGCTCCTGCCAATCATGAGAACTGAATTTATGGCAATTTTATTACGAAGTCGAATAGTTCTCGGTTCAACACACGTTGCTAAAAGCCAACAGATGCAACGAGTCGTTAACCCACAGCGACCCGTATATCGGTCAGTTGTAAATAGAAGCCACGTCAACTTGTCTTTACATTTTAACGGCATGATTTCATTGGTTTCTACAGAATTTGACGTTGCGAAACCAAATTTCAATTCAGTCCCTTCATTGCCGGTGGGTCTACTTCGTCTTCTAACCTATTTAAGTAGCAGAAACGACGGAAGACGTTAATGGATGCTCAAAGCATTGCCTCCATCCGTCTGTCTTTAAGTGAATTGCTGAATGATTGAGACATTGATGAGATAAGACAGTAGGTAAATACTTGTGGCGGCGCTCATGCGCTCCACACAAAAGTTCTGAAACGCGGCATAAAAGTTATTTCGCCGATCACTAACATGTCCGGTTGGAACAGTCGTTCCCCTGGTCATAACTCGCGTAGCTACCCTTTTCCTCAATATTGTCACTCGGCCTACTGGCCTCATCATCACTCCTAAATACTAAATTATTTTACCTTTGATCGTGCAGGTCATCCAGTAGAAGCAGTCGCGCCATGCGGGCTGTGCGGGGGCGGGGGCGCGCGGGTGCGTTGCACGGAGTGTGGCCGACGCGCACTTTGCGCTTCTTGTGACGACATGTACCACCGCCACCCTAAACGCCGGAACCACCAACGACAGGTATGATAGCTACAAACAGTAGATCTCAGATTCGTAGAAATACCTACATGGGTGAAACATTCCCAAAACAGTACAAAAGGTTTATGTAGTTTAGCTCAGTTTTTACGCTGAACTGGGAAAGGAATACGAAAGACGAAAAGTATATTTGCAAAATAAGTCTTATGAGACCGATGCCTCGCAGATTCTCATCAGTAAGTAGTCCATATGGACGCAGTTTCAGTACGAAAGGTGTTATTAAATTAACAATACAAACAAATGTGACACCCTGTAAGGGCGTAGTAATGAAAAGGCACACACATATAATTCCATGTAAATTACGACATTGATCCAAAAATAGGACTGACACAATTATTTGCGGACCGATTTGGCAACATTCTTAGACATAAATTGGAGATGCTTATCTTATGGTATCCTGTATCATAATCTTGGCAGAACTCCAATGCTCTACCTACTTACATGTTTTAGTGTCAAACAAAGAAGGGTCAAGATATTTTTAATTATGCACTTGGTTTTTACCTATGGTTTTTACTTTACAGGCCCTTACGTCAGCTCAAATACGTGAAGTTCGTCCACCGCTGCCTCCAAAAGTAGCCCCACCAGTACCACCTCCAAGGCGGCATAAAGTAAGCCAATAACAAATACTCACATCTTTCCGTGAAAAACACGAAACTGTCAGGTTTTTAGAATCTAATGTTCATTTCATTACAGCTTGCAGGTGACCGGGCGAGCGCAAGTCCTAGGCCTCCGACTGGTGAAATTCAACAACAACGCCGAGCCACTATTGGCCATTTATCCACGCTGCCGTCGGTTCAACGAACTTCTCAAAACCACACCAACCTGATAAACAAACACAGCGTCCAAAACCAACAACCCCCGATCCCTGCTCACTTGCAGAAACTGGCCCAGCACGCGCCCTCTCCTCAAATGGGTAGTATGCCGTATTTGCCCAATGTGCACCAAGTTGCCCCACAAATGGCTCAGCAGCAGATGCACCAAGCGAACACACTGGCCGCTTGGGGTCGCCAGAGAGGATCCCTGCAGGGTTTCAATGTGCACCCAAATATGGTACGATGTTGCGGGATTCATGAACATACATACAGGGTGTAAGGGACAGTGTACCGAAAACTTTGCAGGCATGATCAGACCATGAAACTGAACAACTTTTACTATGAAGCCTACGTTGGGCAACGAAATATTTTTTTCGAGTTTCCATAGAAAGTCAGTCAGCCGATCAGGAATTTTGTATGGGAGGTCGATTATTTTTCTAGTTTACCAACATCGTCTCCATAGAAAAAGTTGTTCAGTTTCATGGTCTGATCATGCCTTCAAAGTTTTCGGTACACCGTCCCTCACACCCCGTATATCACGCCTATGTCGTAAACGGTCGTAAAAAAAACGAACATACCTACGCCACGTCTTACAAATATTTAAGGATCTTTAAATAAAATATATATCGCATTAGTGACAGGTTGTCAACACAGCGCCTAAAATTGCAAAACGCCTCTTGCGACACTTTTGGGCAAGAAATGGTGTGTGCTATTCTAAACTGACATCACACGGCAAATGTTACGGATTCATAAAAGTAAGAGTATAATTATCTTCGCCGGCCTGTAATAACAATTCTGTATTTTAGGGTATGCCGGCAGAAGCGTGGGAAAGTCCAGAGAGTATATCACCATCAGGTCAAACATCGCCTTGGGGTCGGCCTTTGCGCCGCGGGGCTTCCGTAGTGGACCTGGGCGGCACGCCAGCGCCCCCGGCCTACGGCGGCTGCGCGCACTGCGGCCCCGGGTGGAGATACGGCAGCTGCGCAAGCTTGGACCACTCTCCGTGGCCTGGCGCGTGGCCGCCCGCTTGCTGCGTGCCGCCGACGCATCACATGCATCCACATCAACATATGCATATGCCGTATACGCCGCAGCCGCATCGCAGAGGTAACGTACCTTGCAACTTGATGTGAAGTTGCGAACTCTTTAACACAAGAATACTACCTATTTTTTCATAGGTTTTAAACAGTATCTGAGGGTAGTAAGGATCAAAATCACACATGCTGTACCAGTACCATAGATATTGAGAACAGCTGTGTCTATTCCAGTGGAAAGCCGTACAGCGTCCCGCGCTGGTTCAAGGGCCGGGTCTCGCGCGGCGTCTCCAGCTATGAGCATGAGGTCGCGAACCTCCCGTCGCACCAAGCACCGCACGCCCTCGCCCCCCTCACTGCCGTCCAGCGATGCAGACTCCGAGAGCGACAGCGACGACGCGCCACCGCCCTTGGAGAGGAAAGATTACAGGTAGACCATTGATCTAAGCCTATTTTTGCAGTAGAAATATTTTACAAGCATGAGGATTCAACTAGGGTCTCCTCATCCCAAAAGATCAAATCATAAGCCGTCTAAAATGAAATAAATGTTTGTACTCTAGAAGGTAAGCGGGCAGTTGAATAAGTACTTCCATTACAATGTTTTTTTTTATATATTTTGTATTTGCGCTTGATTACTATTGTCCTTATATTACCATCATTTGTACCGTGTCGCTACTCGCTAGTAAATAAAGTATATTTCATTTAGTAAGTATTTTTCATTCATATTGATTTCTCCTTTACAAATTTAGTCTGTAAGCAGCAGATATGAATTCTGTTAACAGGGACCAACAACGCAAAGAGATCCGAGCGCAACAAGAGAAACTGCGGAAGGAAGAGAACGCCCTCCGCAACAAAAAGGAAGCAAAAGCGTCGCAAGAGAGAAAGGAGGCCAAAGCAATACAAGAGAGGATAGAGGCTAAAGCAATACAAGAAAGGAAGATAGTAAGGTCGCCCACGCCTCAACAACATCAACAACAACAACAAAATGAAATAGAGGAGATCAGAGAAAGCTCGCTAGGACCTGCGCCGCCGCCGCCCGATGCCACGTGGCAGTGCGAGTTCTGTACCTTTGTTAATGAGGTAACTAGCCCTGACACTAAAACTTTACTTGAAATCTAAGGCCGTTTGTTAGAACATTCATCATCCACCACAACCATCTACACTAAATATGGGCTTCTCCCTAATGTTGCATTTATCACACTTCGTTATATGATCCTTTCTTCTGTTCTGAAAAGGTCTACAAGTCATGAGCCCTAGAATCCTTGATTCGTGAAACCCAATAGCACAGTCTATAATTCGCCACATCAAAGTCCTGTTACTTAATCGCCCTATAGGTATCAGAGCCTGTTTTATGGTTTATCATATGAATGCAGGTACTGTCATTAAGGAAAGTGTGCACAGAAAAAATATTTTCTCTTTAAATACCAATTTTAAAAACACTTCCCGTGTTAGGTATAAATTTTTTGAAAACTTGCAATATTTTCAAGCGCAGGCAGGATTTGAACCTGCGACTTTCGTCATTACTAGTGACGACGCCCCTTCCATCTGGGCTACGGCAGCTCGTTCCTTGCCCGCCAATTTTGCAAGTGTATTTTAATGCCAGTTACGCAGTATTTTCTCTTTACCGTGGCCGTTACAAAAGTGGCCGTTTTTAGCCACTTTTTGCCATAACTTCAATAACAGCGAATATTTCATTGTGTTTGCAAGGACTAATTTAACATAAGGATAATACTAAGAACTTGGGAAACGGACATTCTGATAGATTGCTTGTATAGCGAGAAATCCTTTTTTTGTGAAGTGGCGCCACTGTCGAGGCTGTTCACGACTACACCCGCCTTAAATATTTTCTTTTACAGCCTGGGGTGCGCGTATGCGTAGTATGTTGCCGAACTCCGACGGCGGAACCTCGCGTCGTATCTTCACCCACTTCACCCCCGACAACTTCCCCACGGGTCGTGTCCCCCACTTCCCCACGGGTGATGTCCCCTCAACCCACGAATAGAATGACGTCACCACCACCTACGGAAGCTTTACAGCGTTTAAGTTTGAATGAGAAAAGCTCGCCAGTGCGATCCGTAGTAGGAGACAGTCGGGTCAGACAAAGTAAGTACCTGGGTCGTACCAAACCAAACTGGGTACATATCCTACAATTGAATCGAATTAAAGAACTTATTTTCCCCAAGTGTCTACGTTTTAAATTTATGACACTGTTTCCACAGATGGTGATACACCAAGGACGCGCGTAGTCAAAGAGAAAACGTCCACCGGTTGCGGTCCTTCACCACCGCGAGAAAACAACATAAAACCGATCAGTCAACTCATGAGTCCAGCTCGAGACCAAAACGACCCAGAGTTGAGAAATCGACACGACATGGGCGTCGGGCCGTCACCGCCAAGAGAAAATAGACATAATATGGCAACGGGGCCATCACCTCCAAGGGCGTCCCCTTTTCGGGATCTAAAAGTGCCACCAGACCCTCCAATACGTCACAGCGTGTCGGTAGGGCCTTCGCCCCCTCGAACTACGGATCACATATCAGTAGGCGCCTTCCCACAGAGACAAGTAGCGAGCGTGCAAAGAAAGTCCGCTGGGACTTCGCCCCCTCGATCTGAGCGCTCCTCGGGGCAGTCGGGGCCCTCGGGGCGGCACGTGGCTAATACGGGTACGTCTCCACCGCCGCAAAGTATCTCCACGCAGGTAATACTTGTAAATAATGGTGGGGTTGCCAGAAGTTACGAAGGTTCCTTTAGGGCTTAGTGTCCTAACCTGCCATTTAGAAGTCTCTTTCTCAGCTCAATAAAATAATAAATAAAATATAGTATTTCGGAATACATGTCATCCCAAAAACTGCAATGTATCTAAGTATATAATTAAGTAGAGTTTTAGGAATGTAAGCTTAACTCTCATTATTTGATTCTCACATCACACAAGTGATCTTTTACATTGCATTGCGTGCGTTTAAACATCATTTGCATGTAAACCAAATGAGTTCCATTTGCTGTCTTCCTTTTCTGGCAGCCCTATTCAACACCATTCTCAACACATTTACGTGTACTATATTACACATAAATCTCTGTATTTTAGACGTACGAAGTGCCAAACAGCTGGGAGCGCGAGCGCGCGCCGTCAGTTTCGCGCAGTCGGTCGCGGCGGAGATACCGCGACGAGGCGCGGCGGGAACGCTCGCACAGCCGGCATTCTCTCTCCAGCGACACTCGGGTAAGAACAAGCTGCATGTATTTCAGATGTACGAAATGCCAAACATTCTCTCTCCTGCCTGCTACACTCGAGTAAGTTAGCACGTAGGCGTAGCACGGTGTAGCACCCCCCTTACTTGGCGTAGCGCATTGTAACACCTTCTCACTGTAATTTCATGTTGAACGACATGCTACGCTCACATTATCATTTTCGAACATGATATACCGCTTGTTACAGAATAAAGCCGCAAGGGTGTGAAAGAGTATTCAGAAAAAAAAATTAGAACGTAGTGTCGTTTTGTAAATTACGAAAAAATATTTTTTAAGAGCTTATGAAAGTTAACTTGCCCCTCTTTGAAACGCAAGCTTATGGACATGTGCATTCTTCCCATTCTTACCTACGGAGTTCAGACCTGGTCTTTGACTGATATTCAGAAGTCCAGGCTCGGGGTTTGCCAACGTAGTATGGAACGCAGCATACTTGGAGTCAGACTGATCGACCGAATTCGGAACTCAGTCACAGAATAGATAATAGTAGTACCTACAGAAGCGACACTCCTTTGATGTTGAAGAAAGCCGCAGTTTTAATAACCTACACTTTTTTTTGTAACATCCAAGACACCATGCGCTATCTAAATTAAACTCAAATGCACGCGCATAAGAGCACAAATCCTTCGCGTCCTCTGACTACCTACACGGGAGCTCAAACGCCAGGGCCGGATTCAGGATATAACTTTGAAAAATAAAATCCCAAAATAAAATGGAATCACTCTTTTTATTAAGACATATCCGTCCACAGAACACCTAGTCTTATTTTGTCCCATCATCATAATAAATTGATTGGTTTTAAACGTAAAGAAGCACAGCACAAACAATTTATTCCACTACCTGCACGACTGTCTCGTTAAAGAACGCGTCACAAGTGAAATGACGTCACCGCATCGATGCGCGCGCGCACCACTAGCGAGCGCGATCCGGCTCTGGCCGAGTGTACCGTCGCGGTACACGACGGCGTAGGTACTTAACTCCGTAGGTATAGGCGAGTGTCGCAGGCCTGACTCAGTGCTGCGCTCACAAATAAAAATTCAAGGCTGCCTGCTTAAAGTGGGATTGGAGCGATGAACTCAGCGCCTATCTACCGAACTGGCAAAGCCTAGCACTGGACCGAGAGACGTGGAAAAAGAGGAGAGAGGCCTTTGCCCTGCAGTGGGACAACACGGGCTCTTAAATAATAATAATAAATAAATAATATTTTTTAAATCAAATAACACAAAGTTCCGTCGCAGCACTATTTACACAACTTAAAGTTCAACCGAAGTTGCCAACGTTGCCAACCAACGCGGCGCAACGCGATTCGGTATACATTGCTAGTTATTTCATGGGTGTCATCATTTCAATACACTGAAGATGACCAGCAATGTTTGCTATAATTAAATTTGTTTGAAGGGAAATGTAGTACTGACCTGAACTAGTGATGTGATTATTATAATAAAGAATATTATTATTCGTAGGTTCTTTTGTAACATATTGTATAATGGGGTATTGGAGGGCCTAGCCGCGTACGATACTACACAATGGGTTAGGTTAGAGTTGTGACTCCCTAGAGAGAACGAAGTGAGTAACCAAGCCGCAATGTAAAATATTAAATGGTATACGAAAAAAGCGATTAAATATATATTACAAGTATGTAAAATCGATCGAGTTACATCACAACATCAGATTTGAGAACGTGCATGCGCGTAGTGTACATTGTTGTTACAGGGATGTTCTAGGGCGCGTTCAATGGACCACGGATAATATATCTTTCGTCGCTCTTTCATACTTTGACAGTTCGTAAAACCGTGTTTTGGAGAGCATGGTAGAAAATTTCTTCTGACTGGCGTGCCAAAACACGGTTTTATGACCTGTCATCGGAGAAAATACCGACTAGGAGAAACAGCATGAACGCGCCCCTAGGGACATAGTTTTACTTCCATTACCACTGTCGTGCACGCTTGGATTTATCATAACTGTGTCATCCATTATTATGTTGTGCAAAACACTGTCGTGCACTATTGGGGCTCGTCATTTAATACAACTTAGTTAGTAGTGCATTTAAAATCTTTGAGCACCCCTTGCATTTTATCTATTAAATTAAACAGCTCAAGTTATTTTCTCCAGGAAAGCGACCGTAGCGCTCGCACGAGCGGCGGCGGGGGGGGCGCGGATGGTCGCGCGGGGCGTTGGGAGTGGCGCGAGACCAGAGACAGCAGCCCTCCTGAGTGGAGCGGCAGTGAGAGGAGGCCCACCAGGCTCGCCAGGAGAGCCTCGCATCTGGACCTGCGCCGCGCCCGCTCCGTGCGCCGGACCAGCTACTACGGCTCTGAGGTACTTAGCAATATCCCATCACTCTGTAGATGTTCGGAGCGGCGGCAGTGAGAGGAGGCCTACCAGGCTTGCCAGGAGAGCCTTGCATCCTCGCATCTCTGCCTCTAAGGTAGGTTCAATTTCTCTGCAAATTTTTAGATACCTATAATCTGCTATAATATTGCATTTCACGAACAAAATCATATAATTTTGTAGGAATGGGAACACAATGCTGTCCATTTATTTTGAAAGCAGCGCGAAATCCGGCCCTGTTTCTCCCAAAGATTTTCATGACCAAAGTGGGCTGAGTTTCATGTATTTCTTGTGTTTTTATACCATACGACTACAGTCCAAAAAAAGTGACCTATTTATTACTTTAAGTGTGATGGTAATGCATTTTCCAGCTGCTACACTTGCTACGTGTTTGTAGCTGTTCGCTACGAAAAGATACAGCAGGTCCAAATATATTTTTTACATTTTAAACTATGTTCTTTGGGCAAAGTTGTTCCTTATCATTATCACCAGCCCGTTCTGAGTTTTCATTAACAGTCACTAGAAAAATTTCATCCTTAATAGTAGCGTCGTGGGTGTGCTAGATGTGCTGCGTGATGATATGCTTGTGTGCGTGCTACGACCGCGTAGAAGGACTCGTAGCACCGCAGGAATCGTAGCAGACACGTAGCTATTTCACCATTAGAAATAAAATATAGTTTTTCTTGCATTTCGTTACCCTAATATAATTATCACCGCAGGGCTAATCGACCCTAGGTTCAAAACAACTGATCTCTGGTATCATATTATTGTTTTATAGGCAGCGTCGCCTGAGCGGTTATCATCGAACCGAGCGCTGTCGATGGAGGCGCTAGCGGGGGCGGGGGCGGCGGGAGTCATGTCGCGGCGGGAGGCGGAGCGCGGGCTCGAGCTGGCGCGGCTCATGACGGACGCTGAGCGGCTCGGCTTCAGCGCGGCCGAGGTATGCCTAAAAAACAATTGACGAATCAGAAACTTAAAAGTATTCCAATCCAAGACATGCCCATAAGTTTCTATTTTAAAAAAAGACTTCGGACTACGCCTTCTAATTTTAGCATTATTAAGGAATCAAAATCCACGATTTTTATCATGCGTATGGCCGAATGAAAAAATTAAACCTGTATAATTTCTTCAGCTTATGCTACAGCAAAATGTTTTCTTAGGAAATGTGCTATTAGAATCGAGGGCTAACACCTACAAAATTATGTGACAGGTGCACGCAGCTCTAGCCCAAAACCCTGTAGCGCCGCTGGCGTGGCTGCGCGAGCGCTGGCCCTCGCTGGTAGCGGGGGTGAGGGCGGCGGCGGCGCGCCTGTCCCCCGGCGCCAGCGTCACCGAGAACGAGGCGCGCGCAGCCCTGGCGAGGCATCGCGGCGCCATGTGGCCCGCCGTCACCGACTGCGTCGACCGACATCGACGACAGGTACAATACAGAAAGAAAGACAAACTGAAAGGCGAAACAACCTATCCTATCCAAAAATTGGCTTAAATCCACACACATATAACCCTCGGTTGATATAATAAAATTATATTTAATGATAAGTACTAATAATGCATATTCGTCATAGTTTATGCCTTGGGTGGTCTACGGCTAAATATCGGTGATCATCGTTCTACAAAAACTGCAGAACGAAACGAATCAATAAACTTTACGAACACTTAGTATTTCTAAATCCCCAAATCAAAGTTACGTTCAAATTACTTTCTCGTAAGTACATTACTTATGATTCCAAATTTTTAAGTTGCAGGTGGAGAGTATGGGCGTGGGCGAGGAAGGTCGCTTGCGCGGGCACGTGTGGGGCTCCCCCGCGGGCGCGGACGACGACGCGGCCCCTCCGCCCTCTGCCCGCCGCCCCCTCCGCGCGCGGGGTAATCTCACCCACCCAACCGCCCTGTAAATCCACCCTACATGCGATACCTCAACTCATGAAACACCTCATAAATCACATCATTTACTTTTCAGCAGACGATAGCTCAGATGAGTATGAAGCGCCGATCCCGACCAAACAAGAAGACGACGATTGGATGTACCTGCCGTTGGATACTCCGCATACGTACGAAGCGGAACCTAGTGTTGACGTATGGAACGACCAAATACCGAATATCGAACCGCCAAAGGAGATAGTCGATCCCCGAACGGAGGATATAGCTAATAAATTAAAATCATTCCTTATACAAGCCGGAGTTCCGTCGATAGACGAAAATCTTCTACTGAAAGGCTTGTTAGCAGATAGTACTGTATTTAAAGCCTTTACAGAAAACAATGCAGTGAAAGATATTAGGCCACAATCGATGGACTTATCGCCATTCGAAAGTGATTTTATCGATGCATATAATGCGTTGACCAGATCAAGTCCATTACCTAGCATCAATAATCCAGTGAGAGTTATTAAAAATCAAGCAAATGACGTTCCATTAAACGATGAAGCGGAAGCACGCGCCAATACTAAAGAAAATCAAATTGCCGATATGCAAGTTGAAAACGCATTAAAAAAATTAAACAGTGGAGTTGACGTGACCGACAGTTCAAGTGCAAGCCAAACTAAAGTTGAACCTCCGAGTTTCGCATCTGTACTAAATAAACATATGAACGAGAAAACAGCGATTACTAGCACTAATGCAACTGTACTATTAAATGAACAAATTGAAGAGATTGTGGAAGAAGTTACCGATAACATGAAAATGGAAAATCACACTGTTGCACAAGTAGTCTTGTCGAGTGATAAGAAACAAGTAGCAGCCAGTCAAAAGTTAGATAATCATCTTAACCAGTCAGCACCTACTCACCTTTCAGAATATTCTGATACATCCTCTTACAATGAAGGTGTTGAACCTGCAGCACCTAAGTGTCAAAAGATACAAAAGAACAAAACTCCGTCAAAATCTGAGCCTAATCTTAAGGTACCAAGACGCAAAGCACCACCTAGATCAGAAAGAAGTACTCCAGATGAAGAAAGATCAAGCAATTTGAGCGACATCGTGGGGAGCACACAGCGGCTCATACAGCAAATGAAAGAAGAAATTACTTCTGACATCAACTCCATAGATGGGCACAGTATGTCGCAAAGTGAAGCTGACAATAGTTCGAACGAATCTGAATTTACTAGTGAACAGGAATCATCGTATAGCGGTACAGAAGAGACCGAAGACATTAGCTCTGATGAAAATGATGAATCAAGTACCGAAGAGCAAGAAGATGTTGCATCTCAAAGTGGTACAGCTTTGAATAGGACTAGTTCGGAGGAAAATGAGCAATTCGAAGAGGCAATGGACCACATAGAAGAACAAAACGAAAGTTTTAAACAAACCAATATTGAGATATTAGATTCAATTGCTCGTAGCTTACAAGAAGATCATACAATATCATTTGAATTAAAACAGAGTTTAGAAGCTGTTATAGAGGCTGGACAACTGAATGCAAATGCACAAGAACCTGAAGCATTTGAAAACGTCACAGCACAACTAGTACAGCCAGTACAAAGTGAAGCAGTTACTTCACCTGAGACTCCAAGATCACCTTCACCAGTAACATGTGTAATTAAAAAGCCTCAAACAGCGATACCAAAATCATCTGTACATATGCAACCCATACACACAGCTCAGGCTTCTTCATCAACGTTACAAGTTCCAAAGATTGTGACCCCTAAACATAAAAAACAAGATATCAACAATAACTTGTTTGTTAAAGTAAATAGCTTCGATGAAATCTATGATGACCTAAGTTCACCTTCCAATAGCCCTGTCGAAGTAGATAAAATCAAAAATAAGAAATCCGAGTCCACCAAAAATTACATAAAAGTTTCTGGAAAGAAAAGTCCTGCAAAAGAACTTCCATCTCCCATCGTGGCCGAATCAACAACAGAAACAGTCGCGGCGCTTCAGAGACAAGAAATAACTAATTTAACATTCAAACCAGATGATCCTACTAGACCTACAATTACTGATGAACGTAGACTATCGCTTAATGCTAAAATTGTGACTATTGTAGCTCCTGAAACAGATAATTTTGAAGATAAACGTTTAGTCGAAAATGAAAAAACTCAAACTGTTTCGATCAATGTAAATATGACAGAAACTAATTTTTCTAACCACTTGCAAAATACTGCTGAGAGTGAAGAATCTAGTGAGAATAGTGTTAGTGAAGAAAGTAGTTCAGAAGCATCTAGAAAAACTATTTCACCCGTAAAAGAAGTGATGCATACCACCAATAAAGGTATAAATCCAGGGCCAAACAACGATAACAAAATGGACATAGATGCGTTAGCATACGCAAATAATAAATTACCCGTAGCTACAATTTCAAACAGTCAAACGGTAAAAGCAAAAAGCGAATCTCCAGAAAAACAAACCGACAACCAAACAGTAAAAGCAAAAAGCAAATCTCCTGAAAAACAATCAAATATTCCTGTAGTAAAACAAAAAAGCTTATCTCCTGAAAAGCAAACAGCCAATATTGCGAATGACAAAAGTTCAAATACTAACAAATCTCAAATACCAAAACCAGTGAAAGTTGTTCCAAATGCTAAACAGAAAGTTGACAAGACTGGGCCAAAAGTAATAGCTTCTAAAGTTCCTGTGCGTCGTGGTTCGCTAAAGCAGTACCCTGCGCCAGCACCGCCTCCGAAGTTCGGCAATGTACAAAATGGTCACGTTAAGCAACTGCAGACACGCTTATTCAATAGTAAATTCGGGAATAGTAAATTTGGTAAAATGATTGCTAATTCAATGGCAGCATCTGAGCCACAACCTTCAACATCCACATTCAACAAAAAGAGACCTGCACCCCTTCCTCCATCTAAAACAGATGCAAAGCCAAACCCTCAAGAAGATACACCAACACCACCTAAAGAAAGAAAGCCTTTCTTCCGCGAGACATGTCGCACGGAAGATGAATGGACGGAGAGTGACTCTGATGATGCAGTAGTGATCGAGCGACAGGATTCAAGTGAACCGATACGAGTGCCTTCACCACCACCGCCTATCACCCTGCGGCGGGTATCCGGCCAGCTCATCGATCTGGCTACGATACGGCTCCTGGAAGGTTCACCTGAGGTAAGAAGATGTAGATGACACTACTCCGAAAACTATTGGTTATTGCCAATCAATTGATTAAATTTGCAGATCATTGAACAGTTTCGAATTCTTTCAGAGGCAAGCGAGAATGTTACTTGCCGACGGAGCATTAGAAAGCTGGGAGCAGGCTCAACTAGCAGTAGAGCTCGTGAATCGCGGAACGGAACCTCCTGCAGCGTTGTTAGCTGCTCTGGAATGTGCGGACCTTGATTCCGCACTCACATATTTGCACCAAGACTGCGAACTGTGCGCGTCTCGACTGCCTGAACACGAAGTAAGAGATTATGTACTATTTGTCTGTAGTACTATGGTCTTAGGAAGACCACCTCTACTGTCTTCTTTTTCCATTTACGTGGTGAACCTACACAGATCATGAATACTCAGATTTTGGTAGCAAATAAAATAAAGTATAGTATATTTTTCGTACTGACTGACAAAGCTCTCAGTTAAAAAAATTAAATATATTTTTTTACTTCTTTAAAACATGGTTTAATAAAAAGATATTTAATTATTTCGCCAACCATTCCAAGTTTCCCAGAGTAGACTTCCTGCAGGTTCATGAACAGATACACATTTAAGGCGCGTGTACCCGTGAACGGCCTCGACAGTGGCGTCACTTCACAAGAAAACATATTTTCTCTTTACACAAACAATCTATCAGAATTTCCGTTGCTCAACTTTTTAGTATTATCCTTAAGTAAAATTTGAACCTCCGAATTCAATAAAATATGTATTCGCTGTTATTAAAGTTATGGCAATTTTATGGCAATTAATACCAAAAGTGGCCGTTTTAGGCACTTTTTGCCATAACTTTAACTGCAGTCCGTTTACGGCTACACTCGCCTTAAAAGAACGCAGTACATCCCCAATCAATTTGAATACCGTTGCTTCAACTCCAGATGGTATCGATGTTACGTTGCACCCACCGGTGCTGCCGCGAGTGCGCGCGGCTGTACTTCACGGTGCAGATCACTGAGCGCAGCATCGCGGACTGCGTGTGCCCTTACTGCAAGGAGCCGGAGCTCGAGACCCTGCCTGAGGACGCCTGGCTCGAGTACTTCGCGCATCTCGACATTTTGCTGAAGACTCTGCTCGATGTGGAGCTTCATGAGCTGTTTCAGAGAAAGGTAGATGTCCCGTTTATTTATTTTTTACTTCAGAGTTTCAAGATACAAACGCTGTCTGAACGCAATGATTTACATGACTTCTGCAAGATGACACATGTGTTAATTTCCCGGAGGGCAATCATTTTTCAAGGTCACAATATATCTAAGGTCTAATAATAATGTATATGTATTAGTTTATTGTAATATAAGGTATGTAGTAGTATACTCATATTGTTATTTATGTAAAATATGTAGGTGATTGTATATGTATTTTATATAAACGTAAAAGCACTATCCCGCATCTCAAATCTACTCTCCTTTACCCTAAGGTTGTCTGGTAGAAATAGCTACCTAGCTATAAGGCCGCCTATATTGTACTCTTTCTTTTCTATCTGTTTGTCCATTTCTTGTTTTTGTGCAATAAAGTATATTTATGTTTATCCTTCTGCAATAGCTCTAATATAAGGATTTTTCTTTCTCAGTTACGAGACCGGACTTTGGCGAGGGATCCGAACTTCAGATGGTGCGTGGAGTGTTCGTCTGGTTTCTTCATGCACCCGAAACATAAGAAGCTACGTTGCCCCGAATGTAAATCTGTCAGCTGCGCTAAATGTAGAAAACCGGTAAGGTGTTACTGTTAACATTTAGTAGAACCCAGTAGAATCATAATTTCACCAAAAGCACGGCTGATAAAGGTGTCGAAAAAACGTGTATTTGCTGTACTTACCACGCTGGTCAGGCGGATTGGTGAGCGCAGTGCAAGATATTGTATTCGCAGAGAACGTGGCTGCTCATTTCCTGGATTTATCCCTCAGTCGCCTTTTACGACACCCATGGATTAAAATGGGGTGATGCTTATCTAAGATATTATAATAAACTTAAAATGCGCAAAGGCGGCCTCTATACTGGATTATCTACGTGGATTAGGAATGCCAAGATTGAGATGCATGGTTATCTTTTGTATTTTCTAGTGGACATCCAATCACGAAGGATTAACCTGCGAGCAATACGCCACGTGGTTAGAAGACAATGACCCCGAGCGGTCGGCGGCCGCCGTGCAGCAGCATCTGCGGGAGAACGGGCTCGAGTGCCCGCGATGCCGGTTCAAATACTCACTGTCCAGGTAACTAGTGTATAGTGTACTGGACCATCACGCGAAGATGTGGAGACACGAGCTGTCGGCGGCCGCGGTAAGTATTATGGTAGTGTGGAGCTCAATTCTCTGGCAATAAGTACCTATTATATTGGTGTAGCGCAGTTTAAGAGTTCTATTAGAGACTAATCTGTAATTGTTATTGCTCAGGGGTGGTAAGACAGCGTTGGAGACAACGGGCGGTCGATGGTAGTGGCCCTTCCCGCTGAACAACAGCCCCCAAAAAAACTCAAAAAGTGTAAATTTACACATTTTCCTTGCTCCAAGAAAGTGGCAAATTTGTAACCAAGATTGCTTAGTCGGTTGTTTGTTACATGTTGTATTACAGTTTTTACATGTAATCAATTTATTCTTGCACAGGGGTGGCTGCATGCACTTCACGTGCACACAATGCAAGTACGAGTTCTGCTACGGTTGCGGCAAGCCGTTCATGATGGGCGCGCGCTGCGGACTCAGCGACTACTGCAACCGGTTAGGCCTCCACGCGCACCACCCGCGCAACTGCCTCTTCTACTTGCGCGACAAGGAGCCCCGGGACTTGCAGACACTCTTACAGGTAGCTACAGACTGACGGGGGCTCCATGTTCATGACAAGGAGCCCCGGGACTTGCAGACACTCTTACAGGTAGCTACAGACTGACGGGGGCTCCATGTTCATGACAAGGAGCCCCGGGACTTGCAGACTCTCTTACAGGTAGCTACAGACTGACGGGGGCTCCATGTTCATGACAAGGAGCCCCGGGACTTGCAGACACTCTTACAGGTAGCTACAGACTGACGGGGGCTCCATGTTCATGACAAGGAGCCCCGGGACTTGCAGACACTCTTACAGGTAGCTACAGACTGACGGGGGCTCCATGTTCATGACAAGGAGCCCCGGGACTTGCAGACACTCTTACAGGTAGCTACAGACTGACGGGGGCTCCATGTTCATGACAAGGAGCCCCGGGACTTGCAGACACTCTTACAGGTAGCTACAGACTGACGGGGGCTCCATGTTCATGACAAGGAGCCCCGGGACTTGCAGACACTCTTACAGGTAGCTACAGACTGACGGGGGCTCCATGTTCATGACAAGGAGCCCCGGGACTTGCAGACACTCTTACAGGTAGCTACAGACTGACGGGGGCTCCATGTTCATGACAAGGAGCCCCGGGACTTGCAGACACTCTTACAGGTAGCTACAGACTGACGGGGGCTCCATGTTCATGACAAGGAGCCCCGGGACTTGCTGACACTCTGTAGCTTACAAGTTTTATCAATTTCATCACATTTTGCCAACTGATGTAATAAAACCTTGCAAATCCATTTTGAATAACATTAGACCAAAAGTAGGCCCCTAAGACACGCCACACAGAATTTTATTAATAGAATTATAAACCAAACCTTTTTGAATTGTTACTAATTCGGCGGAAGCTGAATATATGTTTAGGTACAATACAATACTTATTACGATCACCATTGAATTTTATACCGTTAAACTATGTTCGGTTAAACACACGTTTCCAGATGAATAACATCAGCTTCGAGACCCAAGCGCCGGAAGGTAGCACGAACCGTTGTCCCATTCAGCTGCAGAAGGAGACGCCCACCGGCCTCGTGGACGCAGCGTGCGGCAGCGAGGTGCTGCCCAACCACGCTGGACTGTGCAAGTACGACCTTTTTATCACCTTACACTACTTTACCGATATTTTTTTCAAAAATTAAAAAAAATATATAAATAATTACAATACTGAATATGACACCGAAATGACCTTCCGTTCTTTGTCAGTCCTGGCGACGCCGACCGGGTACTCTTGTTTAGATGTGTATTATACCTAATCATTGTTCCTACTCATAAATGATAATACTATCTTACGAGTACTTTGAATAAAGTATCACAATAAAAAAAAATTAAACGGATTTAAGATGTATTTATTTTGGATTTTACAAGTGTAGGACTTCTTAGGCTTTACAGAGGCCGGGGTCACGGATGACTAAGGTGTTAGACGTCATTATTTAGGATATAAATTATTTTTGTTCTACCGCCATCTATTTCTTAATTGCCTAGCGTAACGTACCGGTTCCACGCAAAATGCTGAAACCGTATCTTGTGTAGTAGGTCTTACAGTATGTTGGATCTGGTTCTTCCGCTGTGTAATCAGCGGAGTCCAAGTTCCGCTGGACGCTGAGTACTAAAGTCCAAGTGATTACACAGCCAAATCCGTTTAAAGATGTTTGTGATGAGTAATAGTTGTGCAAACTCAAGAAAATATTATTGAATAAAGTAATTAATTTTCATTTGTTCTACTTATGTAGGCTCCGCCCTCGAGCCTCTGACCGAAAGCAATAAAGAATTATGATTATGATTATTACAATCGTAAAGTTACTTTTTCTTAACAGTACCGAGGTGGGTTGGTTGTAAAAATACAATAGTCAAGCGAGGTCAATAATGCCAAAAACTTGAAAAAGTAGTTTGGGTTGGTGCTCAGAGCATGGATGTCAAACGCGAAACGAGCGAGACGCAAGACTCGTTGCTCTGTGGGTTGGTGTATTCGGGAGCAGGCTCGGTATTGGGCGCTGGGCGCGACTCGTGTTGCAGGAACCATTACCTGGAGTACCTGTCGCGGCTGGTGCGCACGCGGGGCGTGGACCCGCTGCCGCTGCTGGGCGTGGACGACCTGGAGACGCTCGTGCGGCGCGCCGCGCTGCGCCTGCCGCCGCGCCCCTACGGCACGCTCGAGGGCGTCTACAAGCGCGGGCTGGTGGAGGTGCGTGTAGTGACATGCTGCGCTTGTTGCAGGCCGCACTACGTGGAGTACCTGGCGGGGCTCGCGCGCGGCTCCGACCCGATCCCCATCATGGACGTGAGCGAGCTGGTCGCGGAGCTGCGGCGCCGCGCGCTGCCGCTGCCCGAGCGCGGGCCCTGGGACACAGACCCGATCTATGCCGGGATGTGCGCCGAGGTACATCCATCTCAACTGAAAACTC
Organism: Tuta absoluta; assembly: GCA_027580185.1. Classification (NCBI taxonomy): domain Eukaryota; kingdom Metazoa; phylum Arthropoda; class Insecta; order Lepidoptera; family Gelechiidae; genus Tuta; species Tuta absoluta. Next base: position 19,604,563 of record JAQAHW010000002.1, read on the forward strand.
AACCACCTTAACTTACGAATCTCTTTTTTATCAACACCTTTGTGGGCCTTTGTTGAGGACACTGAATGTCCTACGGTGGTGCAAAAGTTTTGTTGTAAACTGATCACTCAATAATTTTCAATAAATGTGAACGTTATAGTTTCTCTTTCTTGTGGAACATCGATTCGTCGTACGCCCTGATGGACCCTGGGATGTTGTTATTGTGATACCACTAATATTATTTTCCTCTTTCCAGATTGTACGAGAAAAAATACCACTGGAATGAGCCAACAAAACTACCAATCATATAAAATTATAATAATAATATTGTAAAAATGTCGGGTTCTAGTCGCTTCAATCAAATGTCTATCTAGCTATATAATTAAGCACAAATTAATAAATTATTAAGTTAACATCTATGTAAGATAAAAAACAAATAAAACTATTACACTGATCTTTTTGATATTTTATTCTACATATTTTACAAAAAGTAACATCTACGAATATTATTTATTGCTAAAACATTATCGCCTCGCGAAATGTTCGTTCATATGCGACTGATTGCGTTGTATGTAATGTCTGTTGGAGTGTATGCGGGCCTCGAGCGAGTCGGGCAGCGCGCGCGCCTCGCGGGCGGCGCCGGCGGGGGCGGGGGCGCGGGGAGGCGGCGCGCCGTCCTCCTTGTCGGCGGCGGCGCGCTGCTGCGCCACGCGGCGGCCGCGCGACTGCTCGCGCTCGGCGCCCGCCGCCACCATCTCCGCGAGCCGAGCGGCTTTCTCCTCCTCGCTGAGACCAGCTTTCCTCAAGCGCCCCTCATTGACACTTTTGCTAATCGCTGGTGCTCTTTCTGAAATTCTTTTTTCGCGATTGTAATCCCTTCTCTGACTAGACTGTGAATATTTTTGCGTTGTATCCTCAGAACTGTCCCTCCTGCTTCTCTTTTGTTTAACGTTATCTCGACTGGAACTCCTCTCTTTTCTTTCACCTTCTTTGTATGTTCTGTCTTCAGGACTGTCTCTCGCGCCTCTCTTGTTTTTTAATTGTATATCAGAATCGCGACTTTCACCCCTTTCTTTTCGCCTATCTTCCTTATGTTTTCTATATTCAGTGATATCTTTCGTGTTTCTTTTATTTCTCTCCTTTATATCTGAATCTTCACTCGAGCTTCTTTGCTTTCTCTTTTCTTTATGATTTCTTCTGTCTGGAGAACTTTCTTTTTTTCTCTTCTTATTTTGAATATGTTTATCAGAAACAGGGCTTATACTTCTTTGTCTTCTTTTATCTTTCTTACTATTGTGTTTATCCTGTGCATCAGAGTCATGGCTCAAACTCCTTCGCTTTCTTTTATCATTTTTGTATTTATCATCCACAGAACTATCTCTTTTATTTCTTTTCAATTCAAGACTTCTGCTTCTTCTTCTTTTATCAGTCTCTTCACTTGGCTTTCTCTGTGACCAATACCGATCATGCTTTTGGTCATTAGAATTATCTGTGTTATTTCTTTTCGCATAAGTTTCTTTATCATAACTTTGACTTCTTTGCTTTCTACTCCCAACATTATCTCTTTTTGATTCTCTACTTTGATTTTGTTCATAATCTCTTTTTTTTTCAATGCCTTGCTGTTCGTTTCTGCTGTGTCTGACATTTCTACTAGACTCAGGCTTTTCATCTTGTCTATTATTCCTCTTTCTTTGGTAATCTCTTTCGTACCTTTTATCTCCTGATTCTCTTTTATTTCTAACATTATCGTCAGAATCACTGCTTTCACTACTATGTTTCCTTCTTTCCTTGTCTTGTTTTATATTTTTGTAGTTATCCTTTTGTGGTTCCTCATCATCTGATGACTTTTCACTTACATTTTTCTTTTTCTTAGATTTCTTTGACTTTTTAGATTTCTTGTCACTCTTCTTTTTCTTTTTTTTCTTCACACTTTCGTCATCAGAAGACTCGGAACTAGAGCTAGAATCGTCTGAAGCCAACAAAGCTGCTACATCAACTCCCTTTTCACCTCCCAATGCATTCAGTTTTGCAGCTAACATACTGTCCAGATCCTTTCCTTTCTTTTTATCTTTCTTGACTTTACTCCCTTTTTGCTGTTCCTGTAAAGGAGATACATCATTTAAAGACAGAAGTATAGATTTTTTAACATTACAAATACAAATATATTTATTTTGCATCACATCTTAGGCACAACAATCAATAAATTCAGTACAAATATACAACATCAGCTGAAACGGGTGTAGGCACAGCACACTGCTGGTTTTAAGCTTACCCCTAGTCAAAATAGGTGTTCTTAAATATTTCATTTCATTGAAAGTAAGAATAGTTTAGTAATAAAATTAAATCAATGAGTATACATTTTAATATCAATTTACACATTATGAAATTTTTGTGACATTATAAACTAAAGTGTAAAAAGATATTTGTAGGTGTAGGTACATTGCAAGATTGTGGACCTTCATTGTTAATTTCGGATATCTAATACCATTGGACTCAGCTAAAGCATTTAAATGGGAGTCCCAAAAAATTACTCTAAACTTCCCTCTCATTCTAAAAGTAGTTCCTTTATGAGCTGGTTCACACACTCCTTTACAAAAAACTAGCTACTTTTGTAAAACTTACAAAGCAAGCAAGGTAAAGCAACTTCAACACATTTTTCAAAATTTCTTACTTGTTCTTTTCTCAATAAATCAGCTATACGTTTTCTATGCAATGGATTATTCAGTAGGGCTGCACGGGCCGCCCGCTCCCGTTCCTTGACCAGCAGCAGTGGATCCTCCCTCATCTTCCGTGCGAGGTCTACCTGAGTGTCCTCTCCAGTACTCATCATGCTAGATCCAACCACTCTCCGTGCAACTGCTGGTATAACATCATCAGACTTATCTGGCTGATCATAATTTTTTTCAATAGTTTTTCCAAGCAAGTAGTCTTCTGATTGGCCCTTTTTATCTGGTTTCTGTAAGCACGTAATATAAATTATATTTACAAAACTGAAAAAAATATGAAAATGTCTAGGGTTATATCCCATAAACAATAACTAATAAAAAAAGTCTATCAAGAACATAAACAGCTCTTAATGAATTTTACTCAGCTCTAAATGACGGCAGTTGTTTCGCGGTGGTAGTGCAATTGCCAAAGGTTGCTGGTTTGATTCCAAACTTGATAATTATTATCATTAAGTGAATTTGTTCCTATTCTATTAGGACATTGCAACCTGAAACTGAGTGTCTGTAACAAAGATAGTTCCATGCTTTGGAGAGTACATTAAGCTGTCACTCCCATTCCATGTATGTCAGCAGTTGTTACACAATCATGTCAGAGGCTAACTAATATTAGAAGATGGTTGAATAACTTTGATTACTTCAATATGGTCCCACATGAAAAGAAAGAGAATCACATAATTTGTGTTCTGTTCAGTGTAACCTTTTCACGCAATTCCTAATAAACACTTGTTGAATAATAGAAAAACAAAAAGAATAGGTTAGATTATGAAGCTGAATTTCATATTTTTCATATTTTGCTGTGTGATGCCGGCCTAGAATAGCATCACCCCATATCTTTCCCGTGGGAGTCGTAGGAGGCGACTTAGGGACTCGAGGGTGTGTATTGCAATTTAAGGCGATGGGCTGACAACCTCACTATGGTAATACACAATTTTTCGAATGACCCACAAATATATGTCAGACGTGGCGTAAATGTCCGTTTTTGCGGTCGTTTACGCTCTGCCTACCCCGCAAGGGATAATAGGCGTGATATGTGTGTGTGTGTGTGTGTGTGTGTGAATTTCATACATCATACATCCAGTGCAGGCGGTCATCATTGGCAGCGCCAGCAGTCCGCTTGGCTATGTCGTTGAGCTCTGCGCGGTCCCGCTCGGCCGCGCGCTCGTGCTGTAGCTCCGAGATGCGTTTTTTCTCCTCCGCCGCCGCCTGCTCCGCCTTCCACACACGCTCCTGGTTCTTCATCGTGTTCGGATGCCATGACTTCTTTGAATTCTGTGTACTCAATAAAGCAATATGTTTTTAGTAACCACTACATAGTCTAAATAGCAAATAGGTAATCGTCGACTAACTTACGAGATCTCCGCCACCCATTGTGAAAGTGGACCTAATATGTACGCACTAAAATTAAACAGCAAGGAAATAGCTATTAAATCCTTATACGAGAAAACAAAACAACTCAAAATTATATGCAATATTCACATCACAGCAAAGAGAATATAATAGAACTAGCGTTATAAGAGTTGGGACTCCGAAGAAAAAAAATTAACGTCGCAACATGTCAAAACGCAGTTCCCAAATCATTGCCAAAATGACAAAACAAGTCAAGTCTAGTATAGCCAACATAAAGAACACACGTAGTGGTGTAACTACGCGACAGCCTGCAATTTATCGATATCGACAACGTAGCTGTCGAAACGGCGCGGCAGCTCAAAATAATATTTTTATTTCAATAATAACTATGTTTCAGCAATTTACCAGCAGGTAAGTTCCTAACAACTGACATTCCCGAAGACCCTTAGCTAAACCTGTCAAACTGAGCAACTTTCCCCGAGGATCAAAAGTGGCAGACAACATTAAAAAAATAGTACCTCCGATACAAAACTTAAGCTGACCGAATATGGGAGGTAATTTTTTTAAAGTTTTGACCTATGCTTCTTGGGGAAAGTTGTTCAGATCCTGTGGAGCTTAGCGTTTTCGGGGAAGACGGTCGTTTGGAACCTACCCGTATTTAAATATTATCGAAACAATTTTAATTTAACTCAATATTTCAATAACAATAAGTTGCCGAAACATAATCAATGGACTTTTTTCTAAGTAAAACAAGCTAAAGGATTTCAATAATTATTAATTATGTAAAATTCCAAATAAATATAATAAAACAGTAACTCAACCAAGTCTGTACATTCGAATACTTAAAATTCCGTTCAAGTTATAGGTCGCAAAACAATAGTAAAAAAAAACTACAAGACGAATTTTTACCAAATTTTGTATAACTGGTCAAGACTTAGAGGATACTTTTTACTTCAGAATAATCCCACACCCCATTCCCACAGGAAAACAGAGCAACTGGTTTGGCGGAGTTCATACAAGCATGTCCATGCATTTAATCGTCTATTTTTAGTGTAGATATTTCTTCATCAAAAACTTTGACCATATTTTCAATCATTGAACATAATTTTGATGGTGGGTAAATCGAAGATTTTTTGTTGTACCATTCGTTGAGGGCTATACAGCGGTACATTTCTTCTTCACCTGAAACATATAATTATATCTTATCAAATAATAAATACATTTAATTGAATATCAAATTGTTAAAACACTTCCCGTGTTATGTATACAATTTTGGAAAACCCGCATTTTTTTTCAACCGTGGCCATAATTTGAACCTGCGACTTTTGCCTTTACTAGTGGCGACGCCTCATCTAAGTGGGCTACCGCGGATCGTCCCCTGCCCGTAAACTTTGCAAGTGTATCTTATTTTACGCGGGCAGAGGACGAGACGCGGCAGCGCAGATGGAAGAGGCGTTGCCAATAGTAAATCTCGACGTTTCATAGGGCCCAGAAGCATTTACTCCAATATCCCCCCGCCCTAAAAACATAGGTACTCTGACCCAGAACTCGGTTTTAAGGAAACGTTAGAAACATTCTCCACTAAAAATAAATTTGTACCCAGTGACAACGCATGGTATCGATATCGATTATACTTACATTATTTTTGGTCGCACTACATAACAGTAACTTCTTAAGCAAAATAAACATATTAACTCAAATTAATGTTTTTTGCTATAATAACGATGTTTATGAGTCATATTCCAGGCATTATAATGATTATCTTTACTAACCTTTCTTCATCCAGAGGAAACTGAGCCATGAAATACCATTTCTGTCCATCCTTTCTTTCGGTTTCAAATTCACAAATTTCACACTTCCTATGCTTCATTATTCCTTTGCGTTTGCCAAATACTATGGTTTTGTCACTTATTTAAAATGATCTGATAAGAAACAAAGCAAAATAAACAATATTATCTTAAAAACAATTTCTTTGTTTGATGATTGCACTGAGTCCACAGATCAAATGATGTTGACATTATTGACAAACAAAAGAGAAAGAAAACGGAAATAAGTGAAACAGCATATCTGGAAGTATGCCGCCATGAAAGTACTGCGTTTCATACATTATTTTTTTGTTCGAAGTTTCGATAGGTACATCACAGCACAGACCACAGAACAGTTTATCTCCTTGGCCGGGCAGAGACCAGAGACAGTTACTTAATTCCTTCACAAAAAGAACCTAATCCAAAATAAACGAAACGAAACGCAAAATACTCAGATCATTTTATTTAGTACGCGAAATGCGTAATCTCATTTTAAATAATGGCTGGTTTTCGCTAAGCTCATTATTTAATTCCTAGATTTACGTAACAAAACAAATCATTTAAAATCATTGTATGAAAATAATATTTGGCTGGCGATTATTTTTGCCTCTTGGTATTGGGTATTGATCGCAGTAGTGGTGGGAATCAAAATACTCAGTAGGTATGTTAATTCAAAGTAACAACTATTCTTGCCGTTATTGTTAGGGAACGCCACCTGGCGCCCGGCTGGAGTGGGGTACCTAACGACGAATTAAAATGAAACGTCTTTCTTCAAGAACTAAAGTCAAAGTATTGAAAAAATATGGACCTTAAAAATAAACACATAAATCAGCTGACCGAGCAATTTTGTACGAAAGGTATATTATTTGTAATGTGGCCTAGGTATATGGACACATTATAAAAATTCGGGAAACTTGTTCAATTTCACCCGTTGAAATTACCGTTTTTGGTAGGGTAGGTGTGCCGAATCCCGCCCGGCCTTCCGTAGGGCATTTTTAACTTTGACTGAAGAATATGTATGATACATTTTTACGTAGCTTATTTAACCCTCTTTTTTCAAAAACGATGCAAGATCTTCTGTGGAATTTTATCATAAAAAAGAAGGAAGCATTTTAATTCGGAAGGGCGAGGTTTTAATTCGAAATGCTCTAATGTCGGCAGTTTTCGATCTAATTCCAGCCGCGATTTTGTCAAATCCCGGCCGTGGAAAGGATGCTCCAAAATAAGTATTCAATCCCGTGTTTTATTGAGTAATTTAAATGAGAGTGATATGACTCTATGAAATAAATGTAAATAAAAAGATGCATCAAATATTCAGCAACTATTCGGCGGCCGAATATTCATCGGTGTTTTAGGCCAGATACAGAACATTCGGCTGTTACCACACCGCCGAATATTCGGTGTTCGGTGAAATCAATATTCGTTGCAACTCTAGTAAATAAGAATAAAACGTCACTAAAAGAAGTAAAAATATTTTTTACACTACTTTTGGACAATCGTACAGACAGCACCTTGTAAGGACTTGGAGGCGGCCGGCTGTATGGCCTGTATGTTGTATGGGATGTAACTCGGTGGCTATGATATGAAACTAGATCTTGTAGCCGCGGCCGGATTTTGAATAAAAGATGCATATACATATGGTAAATTTAATGAATGACATTGATAACTATAGTTTTAAGATATGCGAAGTTATAAAATTTTAATCAAATACTAACTAAACCAAAGCCGGCCGAAATTTGACGTTTTGGGAAAATCTTAATCCTTAATACCATCCTAATAGATTTGTAAAATTAAAATAAGTTCAAATTGTTATAAAAATATAAGTTAGACAAATTACCTTGATGATGGAACATTTGGTCCTGACACCATAGCGGAAGATATTGGAATATTGTTCCCTGTGTTTCGGAGGTTGGGATTACAGTAGAGATGAACATGGCTAAGTTTGAATTTTACGCGAGTTCCGAGACTGTCAGATCATGTTTGCATCAATTTCAAGCTCTGATCTCGTTCTCTTTCTCTTCTCGTTGAGGATGCTGGATACTAAATCTTTCAGTTTGTTGGGTCTCCTATTTACCAAGAAGCCAAAAACAGGAGTATGGCTAAAGCTTTTCACCGTTTTAAGCTTTTTCCGGCCCACGTCGCACTGATTTTTTCACGTCTGTGCTTTTCCCGAATCCCCAAGCAGACGTACTCGATAAGAACCTGCCGTACGTGGCTCTTTTTTCAGAAATGCTAAGTCATCGAAATTTCGCTGCGCCTGGCACTCGATAATATATTGAACGTTGCTTTGGAAGGCGACCACTGCACCCAGGCTTCGTTGCCGATCCGGCATGACGGATTGGGTGTTCGTCGTGTTCGCGATGTTGGGGTGGCAGCATTCCTTGCTTCTGCCGGGGGGTTGCAGATGTTGTTGCGCGAATTCTTTCTTATCATGGTGGTGAGGTCTGTATTACCTTTGAGGAGGAGTAGAGGAGTGCCTGGATTGCTGCCAATCATGGTCAGAATCATCCCGACCCCACCCACGTGCAGCAACCTTGGAATGATGTTGGGTGCGAAACTGCAATTAAGCGCCTTATTAGTGGAGAGTCTGCGGGGTAAGTTGCTAGATTGCGCGCGGTTTCAACACCTGAGTCTAGGGCGTGGTTACATGCAAATGCAATGCCGTTGCCTAGTATGGACACCTTTATGGATGATGACTTACTGCAGGTGGCTGTGGCGCTTCGGTTGGGCTGCAATGTTTGTGAACCACATTCATGGAAATTTTGCAAGTTTTCATTCGATACGACTAACAATGGTTCCTTGGAAAAAAGGGCGGTGCCTTATATGGGATGTGCCTGGTACCATCTCATCTCTCCTCCTCAGAGTTTGCGGCCAAACAAAAACACAATAAATACGTGGCTTTTGAATCCACGTATACCTTTATTCCCTTTGCTGTGGAGCCAGTTGGACCCTGGTGCGGTGAGACTAAGGCTTTTATGTCAATTTATGGAAATTGGCGAAAGACTGAGGGAGAGAGGAGGTGACCCCGCGCCGGATATTTCCTGGTCCAACGCCATTCATGGATGCCATGTTATTGTTGAACGTATGTGTGTGTTGGTAAGTATGCAATAAAAATATTGACAATATTATTATTGATATTGATAAAATAAAATTGTAAAAACATTTTAGTTTCCTTAAAGTGTTTCCATTCCATAATTAACCTCCTTGAACTTGAAATGTCCACTCCCGCACCTACGTTAAAACCAAAACGTCTATCGCTCGAAGTGTGAATCAGTTTAAGGGTTATCAACGGCTTTTTAATGAAGTGGACATGATCAGGTTGTAAGTAGATTGAATAGCCAAAAATTTTAAAATGGCTTTATAAAATGGATTAGGTGGGGGCTCGGAATTCGGTATATCTATCAACCTTACGTCCCTGTACCTATCCACCTTTTTGTACATACAATATTCCTTAAATATATTGTATATGGGTATGGGTGAATAAGGTGTAGGCAAATAAGCATAGGGAGTTCTCTTTTAGATTTTTTTAAGTTTGGTAAGTAAGATGGAGTTGAACCAAAAAGCATGAAAAATGTTATTGTTCTTACCGAATCTATCTTCGGTTTTCGCGCATATTAAAAATATATACTCTGTTTTGTTTGTACGTTGTGGTTTTCGTTAATATGCAGGGAAACTTTTTTCCCCGATCTCATGCATCCAAGAGAAAAAAACAAAAAAAATATGTGACATTTCGTTTCTTAGGTTAACGTACCAAGTAGGATTTTATTCAGCGACTAAGGAAGAGTTAAAAAAAAAAGCAACTCCCTTAGCATTATTTTATACAAGGTGTTTAATTTTATAAATAATTTTTATAGATAAAACTTTCAGGAACTTTACTGATAAAGCTAATTAAATAAAAATTATAGTTATTAGATTAGATTAGATTAGATTTATTTATTTCATACTATCAATTTCACAATCACAATTATTTAAAATTAGATAAAGATGTCCAAGGATAATATGATCGTCAGTAGAATAAAAAATAAAATAAAAATTATAACAAAAAACAACTTATAAAACTAGTAAAAGTCAAATTAAAAATACAATACAATAAAAATAATTATGTCATTCTTTATAAATAACTAATTAATATCTAATTGTACTAATTAATAAATAATTGTAGCGATACAATAACAATGTCAATACCTATAATTATATAAAAATAATATCAAATCAAAATTACAAAATAAAAATAATAATGTCTACAATTAAAATTGTAGTTAATTTATGGGAATTTAAACATTAAAAATTCGTGTATTGAGTAAAATTCATTTTCTAACAAGAGATTCCTTAATTGGCGGTAGAACATTTCGTCACTGTTTTCATTTTTTAGGCTTGCGGGTAGCCGTTCGTAGTAGGTAGGCCCTATCACCCGCGGGTTCTTTGTTGCAAGCTCGGTACGGCGGCGAACAGTCGCAAGTCTTCCCGTGTTTCTCAGCAAACGATCGCCAGCTGAACGGCGACTAAAACTTGTGATATTCCGGCGCACGTACGACATCAACTCAAACAGATAAAGGTTCGTCATGGTCATTACGCGAAATTTGGTAAAATGTGTCCTACAAGTTTCACGGGGACCTATATCAGCCATTATGCGTATTGCGCGTTTTTGTAGAACAAATACACGCTCGGAATCAACTGAAGTACCCCACAGAAGTATACCGTAAGACATAAGAGACTGGAAGTGTGCGAAATATGTTTGTTTTAGCACCGAACTGGAGACTACTGGGCGCAACTTCCTCAGCGCGTAAGCAGCACCAGTAAGCCTATCACAGAGTGTCTGCACGTGGACTTTCCAATTTAAATTTGGATCGAGAGAGAATCCTAGAAATTTGCACGATGTACAAACAGGGACTGGACTATTTATGCTGAGTGGTTTTTCTATCGATTTGGCTGAGAACAGTATTAAGTTGGACTTGGATGAATTTAGGATGAGTCCATTTGAGGAAAACCACTCATGCAGCTTATTATAAGTACAGTTTATTTTGATATTGAGCTGCTCATAAGTACGTGCACAAAGTATAACAGTTGTGTCGTCTGCGAACAGGACTACCAGACCTTCCGTAATGAAGTGTGACAGATCGTTAATGAAAGCAAGAAACAGCGTATTTCCAAGCGAGGACCCCTGCGGTATGCCCACTGTGACGTCACCCGCCGCGGACCTGTACTTTCGACCATTTGTAGTGACCTCAACCAGCTGTTTGCGGTCAGTCAAGAACGACTGCAGTAGTTTATGGGCGTTATCATTGATCCCGTAGCGATTTAACTTTTGCAGTAGTAGGTCGCTTTGAATAACATCAAACGCTTTCGTGAGGTCACAGAAAACTCCTGCAGTTTTGTACCTGTCATCAATACTCGAAAGTATTGAGTCTATTACTTGATGTGCAGCAGTTGTGGTGGATTTTCCCTTTCTATACGCATATTGTCTGTCAGTCAGTAAGTCATTCGTTTCTAGGTGTTCCATTAGGCTTTTAGATACAATCGATTCAATCATTTTCGAGATATTTGGAACAATTGTGATTGGTCTGTGGCTATCCACTTGAGCCTTATCTCCTTTTCCCTTATACACAGGGCAGACTCTGGTAGTTTTAAGGGCATCGGGGTATACTCCATCGCGAAACATTTCATTTATAAGACACACAATTTTATCTGCTATCACTGGCCAAATTGATAATATAATGTTAACTGAGATGTCGTATATGTCCAAGGTACCTGATTTATTCAACATTCCTTTAAGTACTTTATTAAGTGCATCTATCGTTACTGTCGGTAAAGAAAATAAAGGTGGGTGTAGCTCATTTAGATAATGATCCAAATATCTAATAGCCTGTTGTTTATTAGTATTCAGCGGTAACTTGGAAGTTAGAGTAAGAAAATGGTCGTTGAAACAATCAGGTATCAGTTCGGTTTGGACTGGTGATCCCTCACTCATAAGGCCTACATTTTGTGACCTGTATTTAGCTGATGTTTTGCCATTAACAATCTGCCACACCTCTTTTGACGGGTTTTTTGTGTTTTTCAGCCTATCTTCATTGTATGCACGGCGGTCACGTAAGCTTAGTGACTTTATGAGGTCTGAGTAGTGTTTTATACACGTATTCAAAGTGTGATCAGTAGGGAATTGATGCTTTAACGCACAGAAATCATCAAACTTACGGATATAACTAGATAGCTCATCGCTCACCCACGGTGTACTAGTTTTCTTTTTTAGGAATACTTTTTTTAATGGGAAATGAATTTCAATGTAAGATGTCAAAATAGATATTAATTTATCAAATTTGTCATTTATTTTCATGTCGGGCAAATCAATAAATGTCCAATTATAATTATGAATGTCAAGATAAAAATTATAAATAGAATTTTCGTTTATTACTCGTTTCTCAATAAATTTACTTATGCTTTTTGCGTGTGTCTGTAAAGTGATTTTAAAATCCTGGGCGCTGTGATCACTAATTGGGGTATCTATTAACGCAGCAGTCACATTATTATCACTGTATGAAATTATTCCACAATCTAATGCTGTAGCACAAGTGTCGCAAATTCGCGTGGGAAAGTTTATAATATTATGTGAATTGTAACAGCAGAGGAGATCACTTAACCGTTGCCTCAGCTCGTAATCTCTAATGTTATCAACATTTATATCTCCGACAATAATGAATCTCTTGTTTTCGTCGGTCAACTTAGATACTAACATTTCTATAGAATTTAAAAATGTATCATAATCGCCGTGTCCAGACCTATAGACTCCAATAATAACCAATTTCTCATGATTACATAGCTCGATGGCGCATAAATCACAGTGAAATTCAACTGCGGCGAGCGTTTGCAAATCTGTGCGATTTCTATACATTGTACCGCTACGTACGTACAGTGCGACACCGCCATGACCGATTGTCTCGCGAGCAAAGTAGGTAGTTAATTCATAACCACAAAGCCTGACGCGTCGAATTTCACTCGATTTTAGCCAAATCTCTGAACAAACTAAAATTTCAGGGTTGTGTTTACCGATAAGTATGTCTAATAGACCTGTCTTATTTGTAATAGACCGTACATTTTGGTGTATAATGTGAATAGTGTTTATTCTCGTGTCCGTAGAAGGCTTTGAGGTTAGCAGTGTCGTGTGGAGCGCATTATTTCTTTATCAAGAAAACAAGACTTTTGTCTACTTCCAATTACAATAACTAGGTAGGGGTCATGTTCCAGTCCCAAATCAGGTTTATCCAATACCAAACCTTTTTTAGATTTTTCTGCGGTTAAAAGTAGCCTTTGTCCTTTCTTAGGTTCTGTCTATGCTTATGCCAAATTGTATCAAAATCGGTTCAGTGGTTTAGGCGTGAAAACGTAACAGACAGACAGAGTTACTTTCGAATTTATAATATTAGTATAGATTAGTATTAACTACCTATCTACCTACTTTATTTATTTCGGTAAAGATAATCTACTCTAATCTCTACCTATTCTTTTGTGTAAAATATTCATATATAAAAAGTACCAATAAAAAAACATACTTAAATTACATTTTTAAAGGGCTCCATTTTTACTTTCGGCTTAAAATACGAGGTCGGTCATTTACCCACGCTAGCGCGTGCCACGTGTGTTGTCCCTTCACATCTTCAACTCTACGTAACGCGCTTGCATCGGAGTGCAACCCGTGTCTAGGTCAATGACTCCCGGTTTGCAGCTGATTGGGTAAAAATGCATCATCATTGCATTCAAGCATTCTAAGCAACTGTCGAGTGACTTGTCGTACCGAACATAATTTATTTCCAGATCAGGCGAGCCTATACCAACCGTGGCTGTATAGTTAGTGCAGGCTCGGCTGTAGGCTAGTGAATGATGGATGATGATGATGTACCGATACCCATAGGTAACATCTGGTACCTATGTTATGTATGAAAGTACAGGCTGCAAGTCTACAGGTGAAATCTAATTACATTGCGTAGCCGGTTCATATTCCTGTATCAGAATGGCTAACCGACTACACAATGTACGTCAAATTTCACCTGTAAAATTGTAGCCTGTAGTTTGAAAATATCGGGTACCTACTGATCGCGAAACGGCTCGCGCGACTACTAACACAACACATCGACTTTATTATTGTACTCTAGATAGTATTTTTGCGTGTTATTTTTAGAACCTACGTAAAAATATCTATCATTGAAAAAAAATATAGTGATAGCATTTTCAATAATTAGGCTCAAAACAACTAGTCTTGTTTATTTATCCCTTGCCGTATTATTATTTTACATTATTAAGTACGAGTTTTACGACCCATGTTTTCGGAAATAGTTGTTTTTTTTTCGGTTTCATACTATTTATCCCTAACCTATATTTGGAAGGTTATCGTAACATAAAACTTGGTAGGCAGGCAGACTGTCTCCCTTACTCACCCTTTTTACGACTCTAACCACTTCCCACCCCCCAAACAGGGATCTTTGAACTCTCAAACCACCTTCACATGACCTATCCGATGATGTCTCGTGGGTAGATTTTAATTCTGAATAAGCTCTTTAAATAAATATAAGTTACGAGCAAGCTTTTATATAATAAGTAGGTAATAATAACGTGGCATAACCTTCTTTAAAGGTTCTGGAGATTTTAGCAAATCTTAGTGAATTAGCAAATTTAAATAGTCTCATCAAATCTATATTTCATACATCACACATTACGTAAGGTTAAATCCAATTGTCAAGGCCGGTGCCCGAGCCATCTTCAGAAAATAGAAAATAAACTTAATCATGATTAAAATAAAGTTGATGTTTCTTTGTTCGCTAAAGGCGTCTTATGATAGCCGCGCCGCGCGTCGCCACGCTGGAGTCAGCCAGGCCATTTGCTTATTTCAGCCAATATAGCCTTTTTTATATTTAAATAGAGTTCATTTTCCATTTGATTCTGACACGAAATGGCGCTTGTTGTACGCTGGCCCTAAGCAGGCCTGTGTCACTCCGCGTGTAGGTAACGCTAGTTACTAGTTATTATTCTGTGCCCTAAGGTTTGAACGTATTTGGGGATATCCAAATCCTAGACTTCAAATTCAAACTAGGGCGTGTCCCACGGCACAGATAATTTTTATTCCTTGGTAGAAATCTACTTTTTTACCTAGGTGTAGGAACATAATTAAGTAATGTTTAGGGAGGTCTAAGATAAGTCACTTACCCACCTATAGGGTGTACTAGTGACCGATACCAAAACCTCAGTACGGGCTGGTGATAGATGAGGAACCACTTTCCTAAATGAACAGTCAAAATATGAAAAAAATTACCCACCCACCACACCACACACTGGTAGGTAGGTACAGTTTGTATGTAGCAGCAGTGGCAGGTCCAAATTTTTATTTCATATTCCAAAAATGATACCTATTCTTTGAGAAAAGTCATTCCGTAACACCAGCCAGCCCGTCCTGAGTTCTCGCTAGCGGTCACTAGTAAAATTTCTCCCCATATACCTAGCACAAGTGTAGGAAATGAGGTCGTTAGTAAAATGAGTCGACAAAGAAGGTAAAATCTGGTAGATTAACATATTTAACAATATTGTGTGAATACAAGTTTGTGTGACCTATGTTTATCCTTTGTGAGGTTCGTTCACATCAACAATTTACATTAAATAAAAGACTAAAACTTTACAGTCAAAAAATGTATTCGGAATTCACCAAAACGCACAATCGAGACGGAGGAAGCGGCAGCGGGGTGAAGCGCTCGATCTCATTCGTGGAGCGGCGGCGGCGGCGGGTCAGTTGCGGTCGCGTTGAGGAAGGTTGAATCGGGCAAACACGCGCCGAGCCTCAACTACTGCGGTTTCGAACACGTTCGGTGACCCTGCTGCGCGTGTCGCATTCGTCCCGCGCACCGCGCACTTACACCCTGGCTCGTCTGCGCCCTCCCTCATCGTACGCTTTACTACTACCCTAAAATGATAGCATTTTTGGTGTTTCTATGTTAGTATTGGTATAGGTAAATAAACGCATACAAATATTACGGTTTGACGGAATTGTATGAATATGTGAGTTATTTATAGAAACCTACCTCAACGTTATGGACGTCGTTAGGAATATTAACCAACCAAACACACCTAACTTAGGTATTATAAATAATGAAATTATCCAAACTTAAACATTAAAATATATTCTATTATAATTAAGTGAGTATGATACCTAAAAATAACCGTGAAACGACTTTCATACCTACCAACCAATCGAAACCAGCCTGTATGCATAGCAAAGACGACAACAAATTTGAGATAATTCTAATAACAGTTATAAATAAATAGTTAGGTAATCTGCGTCTTTTGACACGTGTCGCGTATTTTTTATGAATTCAGTACTTATTTACCTACCGTGGCGTTTATGTATTGATGACTTACCTACCTATTTACGCATTGATTACTGTTTCTTTATACGAGTATTTTCTAGGAACATTGTTTTGAAGTTACAATGTTGGTAAATTTGGGTCATTTAAATCATATCAACACGTCACATTATTCAAACTTCAGGAGTTAGGTACATTTTCTGGTTCGAACTTATTATATATATATATGTTACGGGCAATTTGATAAGTCCGGGCACTATTAATACTGACCGGTCAGTATTAATAGTGCCCGACCTAATTGGGCAATGTGATTAAAACTGCAAGAATCATTACGTTTCCCGGTCAGTAGGTATTAATAGTTCCCACCCTTCCTTGGGCAAAGTAATAAAAATAAAGAACTGTAATGTATTTTTTTATTAAATGAATTTAAACTTACATTATTCAAATGAAATTAAACTAAGATAATTTTCGTTAAAGTTATCGATAAATTTGAACATGGAAATAAAAAAAACAAATAGTTATAAAAAGTAATAAACTCAGTAGGTAAGGGCTCGTCCACATCTCCGCGGCGGGGTGCCGCGGAGATGTGGTGAGGCGACGCAACGGCGCGCGGCGCGTTGCGCACCGTGGCTTTCTGCTACGTGGTGTTGGCCACTCCCTCGTTCTCTCTTGTGTTGTTCGGACTTATATCGTGCCACAAATATTACAATATTAGTACAAGAGAGAACGAGGGAGTAACTAAACGGCGGAACAGTGCGTCACGAAGCGCAACGTAAATTTCCACGGCGCGACGCCGCGTGTTCAGGCGGCGCGCATTTAGGCGGCGCCGTGCCGCGGAGCGTTGGCGGCGCCGCACCGCGGAGATGTGGACGAGCCCTTACCTACTATTTTTGATAAACATAGTAGGTACTTCAGTAGTTTAAAAGTTCTCGTGTTACGAAGCCGTGCGACCCAATTTATCACATTGCTCGGTCCAAGTAATAAATTCGGCCCAGTTTATCACATTGCCCGGTCCAAGTGATAGTGAGTGAGTGAGAGCTTACTCTAAAGACTGATTTATTACATGGACCACGGGCACTCGGGCATTATTAATAATGGCCGGTCCAAGTGATTAATCAATCACTTTGCCCGATGTTTTTGGGCACTATTAATAATGGCCGGTCAGTATTAATAGTGCCCGATTAATCACGTTGCCCGTAACATATATATATATATACGCTCTGCCTACCCCGCAAGGGATAATAGGCGTGATATGTGTATGTATGTATGTATTAAAGCGACAATTTAATGCTCCTTTATTAATTTGATTTTAGAATTTATTTGCTATTGACATTATTAACGTTAATTATTATTATTACATTACATTATAGTTTATTGTAATTCCTTATCTTTTGGAAAAAAAGAACGTTTTGGTGTATAAATGTTTAGTAAACTTAGTACCTACTTACGTGAGTGAAACTGGGGGCACCTGATCCTCTCTTTTGTTGTAGGACTGTAACTTTATAATATTTTACAGTATTAAATTTTTTTATGCTGTTTTATTTATCTATTTTCTAAGACGTATCCGAAAAAACAGAAGATTGAGATATAATTTGCTTAATATTTTATATAAAGTCACTTATTGGACTTTTATCATGTCTCCCCTATATCGATGTGACCTGACACCGGTGGTGATCAATTCTCCCAAACATTAAAATAAACAGTTGGATAACCCTAATTAATTACAGTAAGGCCATACCAATAAGCCATATTCGACTGCTGTCAGATTCGTGCTACTGCTATGGCAGAGGGCATTTTCCTTTTTTAACATTATCTTTCGCTCGCAAGACTGGCTAAGAATAGACTTGGATATGCAAAGGTGGTCGCCGACGTCCGTTATGGCATGGCAATTAAAGAAGAAGAAGAACATTATCTTTTAGTATGGGACTGGCATCCTGTCAAATTGTTTTATCAAATATGACAGTTTGTCAAAGTGCAGCATCTCTGTAACATAATATAGCGTTTAAAATCGAGCTCGCTCCGCTCGCAATAAACTCTCCTGTGTACTTAGCTTGCAATTTCCTATTTCTACAAAAATAAGAAATTATATTTTTCAATGTTGCTTTCTTTTAGATATGTTTGAGAGTTTAATGCGAGTAAGAAAGAAATTATATCATATGTTTTGTAAGAAGGCACACGATTGGACTTCCTATTTACCTAGGAGTAGTGGTGTGTGAGTGGTGATTATAATAGTTTATAAAATGACTAATATACCTACATCCTAATATCCAAGAGCTAGTAGAAACTTTTTTTGTTTTCTAGAGGGATTACGCTACCTATAGTAACACCATCCCTATAAATCATATTTGCCAGCTATCGTTTCCATACTAAAAGAATTGACAACAAAGGAAAAGAGACCCTCACAGCATTAACACGAATCTGACATCTGTCAAATATGGCTTATTGGAAAAGCTTAACTATTTACTTATTGTATTTTGTCTGTAATTGTAATGTTACTTATTTCATTGTGATTGATAATTAATTGACTGGAGCATAAAATCCGAAACACTTATATAAAAAAATAGTTATATAATAGTTACAATATTTTTAGGGTATATTGTGAAAGATAAGGTAACTCAGTTGTTTAGTATGAATACATAGGTCATTCAATTATACACTCTTCAAATAGGAAGGTAATCGAAACAAAAGCTTAACTCAAGTATAATTACGATGAACTTCGTAGGTGGCTCGAGCGTGGTAGGTACCTATCATAGTGGATGTTATGTTGTCGTAGCTAGCCAGACAGATAAAAGCAGTGTTTAGAGGAACAAGCGTTCGGCGGCGGCGGCGGCAGCGCGGGTGGCGGTGCGGTGCGGTGGGCAGGTCGAGAAGCCACGCACGCGCACTGTTGCCGAGAGTTCACACGCGTTTGAAACCGCGGTGCGCCTCCACGTGTAACCTCGCCTCTCTCTCCCCTCTACACGAGCACACTCCGCCGCTGCCGCTTTGCCCCAACCTTCAGCAAACGCGCTCGCTCTCGCTCGACTCATTTAGTTTATTATTTGTAAGTAAGTATGTCTGTTTGTTAGAAATTAGATCTGTTCTTTATTAAATCTTTTTTTTATGTACGTACACTACACATGATGAAAAGAATCATAAAATTAAGAAAAGATTTATTTTATGTGTTATTTTATTGTATCAGTGCTGTGAAGCTTACTGATTTAATACCTATCTATCAATGACACAACTGGATCATTGAATGAAAAACTTGCAGATTCTTAACTACCTGTATTATTTTATGCCTAATAATAAATAAGGCATTTAAATAACATGGCATGCAATCGTCTAAATGGGTCATCCATCAACAAGGAAGATATACCTAATCTAAGTTGAAACTAAGTGAAATATGGGTCGAAGTCGTCTGAATGGGCCTCCTTGTCATCTTGGCTGCTTTATCTATTTTTAAAGTGAACACTTAACCATAAAAATAATGCTATATAAATAATTTTTATGTTATTTTTATTTTATTTTTAGGGCACAACAATACCTACCTTACCAAAACAACACATAGGTAGGTACATGAAAATAACCTTAACACATTATTATCTTATCAATAAATAACAATAGGCAATAAAACAAATAAAATATGTAATAGGTACATAATTATTCGAAATCACAAAATATTTCATACAATGCCACGGGCAAAAGTAGTCGAACTTATAAAATATAAAATTATACATACGACAACGATACCATAACCATACTGACTGTATTCTTGTGTAGCACACACATGAATATTTCGACATATACAGATAGACCAAAGCACACACACAGCAAGACACAGGTGGTGAAGGCGGGGAGCGGGCGGTGGGGTAAACGCGCCAGCTCCAATCCTCCTACTGACTGAACTCAACAAATTCCGCATTCGGCCGGAGACCGTCCGTCGAGTGAACGTTTGTCTCGCTGACTTTCCTAACGCATAACCTACGCCAACATTGACGCCATTGATCATCTGAGGAAAAATCATCATAGCACATTATAAACATGATAGGTAAGTGATCATTTTGTTACATTTTGCAGTATTGATACAATATCTGTTATTGTTATATTAGGTATCTATTTATCTATTAATAACCTTTAAATAAGTAAAATAAAAATTTGTCACGAAAAATTATAAATTTTCGTATCGCTCATTTAATCAATAAGTGGGAACGATTTAATTTAATGATACATACTATTTTTATCATAGCACTAAAGAAAGTACGCTATGGAGAGATTATGTATATACTTTATACATATTGAAATTATTAATCCATATTACCAATCAAACCATTTGATATAAAATACAGTATCCAAAGAAATTATTCTAGGTTCTTTAAAGATTTACCTTTTACACATAGTACAATGAAGCAGGGGAATGAGACGGTGGGTGCGGGGGGACTCAGTACGGATACGGGGTCGCCGGCCCAAACACGTGGAGGCCTAGTACCGCGGTTTCGACGCGATAAAACCGCGGTGAGCGCCTCCACGTGCAGCTAGAGGACATTCACTTCAGTTTTGCTCTTCTCTCTCTTCCCCGCACACACCCTTACGTCGCCTTCGTATGTGCATCCTGATATCCCTGTGCATGCCATACACAACCGACTTTGCCCTGTGAACGGTCGTTCAAGTTGTTGAAGCATTTCTATAATAAACGAGTTTTAGTGAAATAGTTAAAAATATGAATTTATTTTCTGATTTTAAATCTGAATCGTTTCGTTCTACAGGTGAAGAGGAACGAGTACATCAGTGTGGAGAATGTGGCTTGACGCTTTCCACTCGGAGTGCATTAACTGCTCATGCACGCTCGCACCGTGCCACAGCCGATGCACACCGCTGCGACGTCTGTCACAAAACTTTCGCCGTGCCTGCACGTCTTGTGCGGCATTATAGGACCCATACTGGTGAACGACCTTTTGAATGTGAATATTGTCATAAGATGTTCAGTGTTAAAGAAAACCTTCAAGTCCATCGCCGTATTCATACTAAAGAAAGACCATACCGGTGTGGAGTATGCGGAGCGGCATTTGAGCATTCTGGGAAACTCCATCGTCACGCTCGGATTCATACCGGTGAACGGCCCCATGCGTGCCCGCATTGCCATAAGACTTTCATCCAGTCTGGCCAACTAGTTATTCATCTTCGTACACACACAGGAGAAAAACCATACCGTTGTCCAGCTGCTGGTTGCGGTAAAGGATTTACTTGCTCCAAACAACTTAAGGTTCATTCTCGAACACACACTGGAGAGCGACCTTACACTTGTGACATTTGCTTAAGAGACTTTGGGTATAATCACGTCCTAAAATTACACCGCTTCCAACACTACGGTGAACGTTGCTATCGCTGTACCGTATGTGATGGTACTTTCAACACTAAAAAGCAAATGGAAGCCCATATCTACAAAGAACATGGCGCTGAAACACCTCGTGCACCTTCATTGCAGTCAAATCTTCCTATGATTGTTAACGGGAACGTTATGTGTGAAATGGTTGAAGCGGCTTTACAACAGCTGCCACCTACGCCTCCAAGCTCGCCTCCATCGCCCCAGAGTGTGACCCCACCAGCTAGCAATAATGTAATTGAAACATCTTCACCAGCACCTTCACCATCTCCACCAACCACAACTCTGCAATATACATTTGCGCCGTCTTCCTTACCACCTAGAAAACGTAAACTTATTCCTCAGCCAGACCCTGTTACCCCACCTATCGTACGTCATACTTCAGTTATACAATTTGCACCAGCAGCTGTCGATGTATAAATTAGAAATAGTTACCTAGTACTTGTAATGATGTGTTATTTGTATTCTTGTAGATGCTTTTTTCACTCTCGCGTTGAATGTTGCCTGAAAATGTAGCCGCTAATTTAAAATATGTGGATGTGATTTTGATTTCTTGTGTATGATAGACGTTAAATTAATAAACCTAAATAGTGAACAATGTTGATCACTTATGTTAGGTAACTATCGCATCAGCTTTGAATAATATTAGTCATTAAGTGATAAAAAAGACTTAAATTGTAATCCTAAGTTAGTGGACTAATGCATTTGTGCCGTCATTAGCGTAAGTTTTATATTTATGTATGTATTACTTATTATGTTATTTCCTACTACATAGTAATAAATAAAAAATATAAAATAAAATCTGTATTTATTTTAATGTCATAAATATTTCCTCACACAGGTAATCGCAAGATACTTAATTCATTAATAACTTTGTTACATTGCACATAATATACTACTAAACTTGATAATTTTATTACTTTGTGACTTTTGGTTTGGGACTGGTACGTCGACCCTATACCCTTTTTGTTACTTAGGTACATCTATCTACTACCTACTCCAATATATTTTATCTTACCTAGGTAGGTATTTATTTTATTGTTCACGATCAAAAATTACGGGGATATGAAGTGTAGTATGTAGCTACATATATTGTCACCCCGTTTCAAGCTCAATTTAATTATTATTTAGACCGACTAAACACACTGTATGTATCGTATAAATAAATAAACTTTATTGTTTAGATTTCTTGGAAGAGAAATCAAGTAGATAGGATAAGACACAATACCCTATTTGTTGTACGAGCCGTAAAAGCTTACGCGCCTTTCTAATTTATCCTCAAACTCTCTCTATTTTTCTATCTAGCCCAGTCTCCTGCGCGTATTATTATTTTCCATACAAAACAAAAACATCCATCTAACCAAGCAAAACAAAGCAGTCATAGACATTTTCTGTTCTCCGCGACCAGTGGAAAGCAATTTTTTTTTCTTTTGTTTGCGCGTAGGGGAGCGTTCAATGGACCATCTTTCGTATGCTTTCGTCGCTCTTTTATACTAAAAAAGTCTTTCGTCGTCGCTGTACGGTATGTTTATGGACGACGAAAGCCTTTTTTATTATAAAAGAGCGTCGAAATAGCTACGAAAGATGGAGTATTGAACGCGCCCCAGAAGACACGACGACACGAGGAAAATATTTCGGTTAATTTTAACAGTTACTGGTTTGCTAACAGGTTACATCCCTAGTACTGTCAAACAACAGTTGCAAAAGCGCAACGAAACGCAAAACGTCAAATACAAACAAATGGCCGGCAGCCATACTTGTTTGTAATATTAATCCCGCTTCTCTCGTAGAGACGCGGACGGGGTTTAGGGCTCCAATTTGTATTTAATCTGGTTTATATAGAAACATCTTACGTTCAAAATGGTAAGTATTTATCTAACATATTGATTTATGGAATATAGTTTGCCCTTAACGGTTTATTTACTGAATTTACCGGCTAAAACATAAAATAACCTATGTGTTAAAATTGAAATACCTATCAGAAATTATAATACTAACTAAGCAGTGAAAACATAATTCTATATATAATACGAAATGTCTTTAACATTGAACTATTTCCCTTTCAGACGGTCGGTAAAAATAATAAAATGCAACAACATATCAACTATCGAGTCCGGGTAGTGTTGCAAGATTCTCGGACATTTATTGGGACCTTCAAAGCTTTCGATAAACATATGAATTTAATCTTGGGAGACTGCGAAGAATTTAGAAAAATCAAGTCGAAAAGCAGTAAAACAGCAGATAGAGAAGAGAAGAGGACTTTGGGCTTTGTATTGCTACGCGGAGAAAATATCGTTTCTTTGACAATCGAAGGGCCTCCACCACCTGAAGAAGGTCTTCCACGCGTTCCGCTTCCGGGTGGTATGGGAGGACCTGGTGGCGGACGCGCCGCAGGTCGCGGCTCAGGGCCCGGCGGCCCACCGCCCGGTCTTCAAGGCCCCGCCCGCGGAGTCGGTGGGCCATCTCATCAACACATGGCCCCAGGATCTCGTGGACAACTATCTGCTCCTCCTCAGATGCGTGGAGGACCAATGATGGGTGGCCCACCTCCTGGTATGATGGGTGCACCACCAGGAATGGGCAGAGGAGGACCAGGAGGTGGACGTGGAATGCGCCGTTACTAATCTAGCATCATAGTGATAAGAATTCAAGAAGTGATACATGTTTTAGTTATTGATGAGTGTCCATCTATCTATTAAAGTACCAAATGTAACACGGTGTAATAATACTTCAACTTAAAGTGTTGTTGTAGTTTGGATGAATATGCTGACTGAATAATGTTCAATTTAACTTATCTGATTCCATCAATGTTGTCATTGTTCATAAGACAGTATTTTGATGATAATGTCTAAAATATAGGTTTAAGGCAAAACTGTTATTCTTTTACTCTGTCTAGAGGTTAAAGGCCTTCCAAGTTTAATTGGTAGTGGTAGTGCGACTGCCTGCGACGCAAAGGTTCTGGGTTTGATTTTCGGTGGGACACTCATAAAGTTGATATTTATCACTTTGTGAATTTGTTTCCGGTCTGGTTAGGAGATTGCAGAATGAAGCACCTGATTGTCTGAAAAGAGAGATGGTTCCGTGCTTTGGAGGGCACGTTAAGCAGTCGGTCCCGGTTGCTGTCTATGATAATTTCTATGACGGCGGTCATTACACAACCATGTCAGAGGCCTACTACTAGTAGTCGGCAGTTGAAAAACTCTGACACCAAGGTTCATCGGGTCGTTGATGATTTGGTGTCCCACACAAAAAGAAGAAGAAGTTTAATTACAGTGCATTTGATTGAAAGTGTACTGGCAGCCAATATTATCTCTACCTACTATTCTAATATACACCAGTTATTGTGGCCAATGACCTCTATATATAAACTAGCGGCCCACCCAGCGGTTTCACCCGCTGCTAACTGATTTCCTACGGGAAACAGACCTTCTCCCGATATAAATCATACATAAAAACCTCCTCTTGCATCACTCTATCTATTAAAAAATCTTCATCTAGATCCGTTAAGTAGTTTTGAACATACAAACAAACAAACAGACAGGGACAGACGTGGGAAGCGACTTTATTTTGAAATTTTAATCCTTAAAGGTGTCAAAAGTTTACTACCAGTTGGGCTACCCGTTTTCCCATGGGAATGTGACAATTTCCCGGAATAAATTATACTTATAAACCTTCCTCTCAAGTTACTCTTTCTAAGAAAAAAAACCGCATCAAAATCCGTTGAGTAATTCTAAAGATATAAGGAGACACCAAACGGGAAGCGACTTTATTTTATACTATGTAGTGATATACAAGTTAAGACTGGCTGAGAACAACCATTCACATCACTCCAATAAGCCAAACTCCAATTTTGGTAGCTGGGAAACCTATACTACAAGACATGTCAACAAAGAAAGAAAGACGCCTGTCTTAGCATTACAAGATTTTGAAAGCTGCCGAAATTGGCTTATTGGAGTGATGGGAACTTGCATGTGACTACATATAGTTAATTTGTGATGTGAATATGTGTGGGTCAGGTGGGTAGAATAATTGGTCTATATTTTTAGCAGTCTTATGGTCCATGTTAATAGAAAGCCTTAGATTTTTTTTGAAATCTTATTTTGTCAGAATCAAGTGCCTCCACTATGATGTTGGCGATATAGATGGGCATCCAGTCATGACAGCTAATGAAAGTTTCTAAAATAACACATACCAACATGGTTGTCACAAAAATATGATCAACAACTAACTTTCATTACATTACATTATCAAAGTCATCATGTCAGACGTGGTGTTAATATCCGTTTTACGGCCGTTAACGCTCTGCCTACCCCGTAAGGGATAAAGGCGTGATTTATGTATGTACATTATCAAAAACCAAACAAATTCCTAATTTAATCAAACTTTAATAACTTCATGTATAAGAGTTACAGTAGTTAAATTATAGGGGCCTTACCACAATAAACCGTCGTCAACAACCTCGAGAGTGGCGCCGCTCACAAAAAAAAAGGTTTCTGTTTATACAAACAATCTATCAGATTATCTGTTGCCCAAGTTATTAGTATTAACCTTAAGTAAATCGAACCTGCAAACTCAATGAAATATTCGCTACAATTAAATTTATGGAAAAAAATGCCTTAAAAACGGCAACTTTTGGTATTAATTGCCATAACTTTAATTACAGCGAATATTTCACTGAAATTACAGGTTCAAATTTAATTTAGGATAATACTAAAAACTTAGGCAAACTCTGATAGACTGTTTGTATAGTTTTTTTTTTGTGAAGTGGCGTCACTGTCGAGGTCGTTTACGACTACACTCTCCTGCATACAAAGGTTTCAACACACGTCTTTATTTTAATTGTGGCCCTAGGATTTCACTTCTTGTCTAACTAATGGCAGTAGCCACATGATGGATGACACCTCTTGCCGTCGACGCCGCACCGACAGCCAGCCGTCGTGTCTCCCTTGCCACCGGGCCCCCAGCGCCGACCGCGCGTCACCCAGCAGATTTCTGTCTTACATGCAGAGCACTTCACCCAGTCGCATCCCCATTTCTTCGTAATAATCGCTTTGCATTCAGGACATTCTAGAGCTTCGCCCTTCGTTATCAATGTATCGAGTAGTGCTCGAGTACCTTCGTCAGTTTGACTTGGATTCGAACTTGATGTAGCAGCTTCTTGTAATTTTTGACGGTATTGTTCGCAGGTCTCACCTTCGTGAATGGCCTAGAAATTTAAATCTTGATCGTAAACTGCTATTGATATTAAATTAACTCAATCAAAAGATCTGATCTGGTACCTACCTGGCAAGGTATACAGTTATTATGATTGCATACGGGACACGGAAACCGTCGCACGCCAGGGTCGCACAGAGCCCAACCAGTGCAATCGCGTGTACGACAGTGGAAAGCATTTCTAGTTCCACTTTCTGCCGCTGCTAGACCTCGAGCCAACCATCGCTCGTATTCTTCTGGCGTGACTAACGCGCGAATCTCTCGCTCTTGTAAAACTCCTGGACAGGCCATCGCTGGGCAGCCGACGATCGGCTCCTCACAATGCTTCACGAGATCAGACATGCAGGCTCTACAGAACGTGTGGACACACTCGCGCAGCACGGCGCCATCACCGACAGCGCACTCCTCCATACATATGCCGCACTCAAACGGCTCCGTATTCACAACGAGAGCTCGTTGTTCTAACCGAACTAACTCTGAATAGACATCACTCGTCTTATCAGCATTTATTTGATCAGGTGCTATATTCGCGACAATCCCAATTATATTTGTTAAATCTGTCGCAGTGTTTCCTGAAATAAAAGAGACAACATGAACAGTCTGTGTTAAATTGGAGGCAACTTTGAAGCTGTGCAAAATATAAAAACGACAGACATAATAACCTGTTTCAACGACACATAGGTAAAATGGGGCTGATAGATCGGGCCCTGCCAAAGAGACCAGTGGTGTGCGGTCGTCGGTGCATAGAGCGCGTCCTACGATCCACCTCTGTAAAGCGCCAACCAGGCCTAACGAAGTTTCTGCTTGTCGTCTTAAATCGCCCATCACAGCCTGCCGGGAAATGCGCAACCGCACAGGCCCACGAGTCGCCTCTCTGTCTTCTACCCAAACTTGGATTCTGCAACAGTTGCAAAAACAGAAAGTCTCCATAGAAATAGTTGTTCACTTTCAACCACAAGAAAACCACATACAAAATTCCCGATCAGCTGCAAACATTCTATGGATACTCGACAAAAAATATCGTTACCCAACATAGACTTTATAGTAAAAGATGTTCAGTTTCATTTTCATGGTCTGATCATGCCAATGTTTTCGGTACCCTGTATAATATAATTATGTAGTACTGTGCTGAGGCGAATATCTCACAAGTTCATCAAACCAACCGGTAAAGTCATTTTGTATAGAATAACTTTTCTTTCGTATGTCGTTGGTGCACAGCACATGCTTATCAGGTGATTTTTTTTTATTGTGGTTTTAACCTGTTTGTAGTTACGTAATCATTAACTTACGTGGTTAAGTTGCTACCATTTTCATTGGAGGATTGTCTCGATGTCGAAGGAGCAGTTAGCGGGTTCTTATCATCTTGAGGTAGTTTTTGTTGTTGGTCGTGTTTATTTATCAAGCGGGTCGCTTGATTTGTCTGCGCTTCAGTAGATGATGTCTCTGGTTGTACAGCAGGGGATTCTTTACGCGTATCTGGTCTGTTTTTGATCAAACTGTTTGACGAAATCGCTGCAGAAGATTGGACCTCCGCGTTAATTTTAAACAGAGCTTTTTTTTCAGCAACTGGAACTGCATCAATTCTATTTTTGGCTGTTGTGGGTTCTTGAGTAGCTCCTACTGCTTGCGACATGATTTGCGAAGAAAATGATAAAACTGAGCAGGAGAGCCGCAATTGTGCTAATTTGACGGCCGCTTCCGCAGCTGCACGCTCGTCGCCTTTTGCTATCGATTGTTCCAGTTGGTTTATTAAATCCCGCCGTCTGGAATGCTGGTCTACTGTAAACTTTGTCATATTATGTATCACTTTTGATTTGTCTGAAGAAGCATTTGCATTAGTAGAAGCACTTGTGGATGGTAATATCTGTTTTGATTTTGAATTTTCTTCAGTGGTTTCTTTTTTGGCCGTCAGTAAATCAGCAATAACGGCTTTGGTTTCTACTGTTGGTATTTTTGGTTTTGTTATTTCGCAGGTTTTCGTCTCCTGATTGCATTTAGAAGTAGAAGTACCCACTGAAGTTTTTGCCGATGCATCTTTTGTTGGATTTGGAGTAGAATTAAGAACGCTTGTTATGGGTTTGTTCTGAGAAAAAAACATGTTTCTCGGAGAGTGCTCTTCTATTGCATTGTTTTTAGGAATATAAACTGGGTTTAACAGTGACGATATTTTTAGCGGCGTGTGCAAGTTGCTTTGTTCCACTTTAGTAACGGATTTATCAGCATCGTTTTCTCTTAAATCCTTCTTTACCGCAGTAGGATCGACTCTAGAAGTGGATTCAAAACTCATAGAGGCTTTGGTTACATCTAGTTTAGGGTTTTCTTTTTGCTGAGGCGCGACTAATACGACATGCTGAGTAATCACAACGTTTTCAGTAACAGGCACAGATTTAATTTTAGGCAACAATTTTTCAATGCTTTTAATTTCTGTGATATTTCTACTGATGCCTCCACTGTCTGGCTTTGATGTTGAGGGTTGTGGTTCAGATACAGAGCCATTCATTTCTCTCTTATTCTTAGACTCAACTCGTAATGTAGGCGTCTCTAACGAAGCATTTCTGACTGTAGAATCAAATGTAAACACTGTTTTATTTGCATCTTTATCTTCGTGAGACTTTTTAGTTAACACCGTTTCTGTTTCTCCTTTGTCGTTGCGAGATTGCTTTGATTTTTTTGGTATAGAATCTTTCATTTCTTTCAACATTTCCTTCAGTTTTTGTTTTTCATCAGCTCCTATACCACTAATTCTGTTTGTAGCAATGTTTTTTTCTGTTTGTGTAGAGTTTGTATCTCTGCTTGAAGCGGAAGGGTTTTCTCTGGCATTATTTAAAGTTCTCAAACGTTTTTGTTCCGGCAGGCAGTACTCACAAGTCACCACTGTAGAGTTATATCTTCTTAAACATCTTGTGCAAAACCAAGTTTCATTAATATTCATAGTACCCGATAAATTGTTATTTTGTTCTATTGGCGTTAATTTACAAGATTTTATAATTTCAGCAGCTTGTTTATCTAATTCGCTTATGCTGGGAAGAATTCTCTCTGGGGCAGTTTCGATAGTAGAATTTCGTTTCTTGTTTTCGAATATTTGTCTCAAAAAACTCTTTTCCTTCTGAATCTTTGTTTCTTTTACTTCGGTGTCCTTCTTGCTATTCTTATCTGAATTGCACTCGTTAGAAGTGACATTCGATAGCGGGCGTCGATCGCGAGGGGAATTCGCACGCATCTGGACAGTTATATCGTTCTTTTCGGATCCCGATTTTTCAATGTTCTCTTTGGATTTTCCTGATGCTGTAGCTGGGGGTTGGGGCGCGGGTCGTTTTCTGATATGCCGGCGCGTGAGGGAGGCGGTGGACACGAGGGAGTGCGGGCGGGAGGGGCGCGAGGGGGGCGGCGGGAGCGGCGCGCGGCGCTTGCCGGGCACGTGCGCCGAGCGGCGCGGGAAGCTCTCGCTGTTAGCTCTCCGCTCGCGATCCTGCTCGCTCTCGATCACGCTGAGATGCTTCCGCGCAGGTGGGAGGCTGAACGCGTCGTACCCGCAGTAGAGACCGTACTTGCGGTGGAGGGTGAGGTCGCGCTCGCGCAGCCTGCGAAGGTTCCCGTCGTGAACTCTCTTCCGGTAGGAGTCGGTGGGCGGGCCCAAGGGCGGCGGATCGGCGGGGTGCTGCTGCAGCGGGGTCGGGGGGAGGAAGGCGAAGCTGGCGGCTGTGCGGTCAGAGCCGGCGCTGGAGAGGCTGTCACTGCTGGACGAGCGGTCGTCGCGCCGCAGCCAAGACAGCAGCGACCACAGCGCGCCCCCTGTACCCCCCGCTCCCCCTGCGCCGGACAGCGGCCGCCCGCGGCCCCCAGACCCCTCCACCGACACCGAGCCGCTCATCACACCTGAAATTACATCAAACAAAATATGTGTTAGATCTGGTTTATAGTCTAAAGGGGTAACCAGGTTACAAAAACAATAAACAATTATTACTCATGCTAGTAAGCATGAGTAATAGTTTGATTGGGATCATAATTTGAAAATGATTACCATATCTACGAATTCTACATCAATACTTTCAGAACCTTCTGTTTTAGTGACATGTAAATAATACTCACGCACTGGAGAAAAGTGTTTAGTGAGGGCAGCGCACTACACAACTAGGACATAGCAGCTGTAGATTCGCACATTAACACAAATTAGAGCACTTCACTTTTAGACTATCGACATCTTTGACTTTCAGAGACCATTTATAACATCATAATAATTAAGTCATTAATAAGAATGGTTTATTATTTTTGTGGAGTAAATAAATGCTGGATAGACAATAAGAGGCGTGTATCGCGGGTGTCTCGGCTCGGCGCACACAAAGCGGCCGCCCGCTCGCTCCCGCCCGCGGCTATATTTAGCGGAACTTCGCGACTCAGTTTTGCTATTTTCATTTCATTCTTGTGCGCCCCGACCTCACTTTTTGGCTTCCTGCCGGTTTTTATGCCCCTTCGATTTAATATACAAACTTTTGAGCGTAATGTAAACTAGTGCCGATGTTTATACTACACTCAATAACGAACCAGATGGTTAACCTGTCTGGAGATTTTCAGAGAAGAAAAGAAATCCATATTCTAGTTAAAATAAATATTTAATTTTTAGGAAGAAATAAATTTGTATATAGATTGACGAGAGGAACTGAACTAAGTGGAATAGATAAATTCTAAGAAATGCATTTTCACAAACTAAAGAAACTAGATATAAAACTACACGTTAAATTAAAATCACTTATATTTACACAAATAATATTAACAACATTTAAGTAGCTAACCCAAGTGCTAACCATCCCTCGGGCCGTGTAGCCTATTGCGTGATTTGTTCGCTAGGCGGCTTCTTCTGCTTAGCAGTGTGCATCTCGACCGCGCAATGTATGACGAGCAAGGAGGCGGCTACTCGCGACGTCAACTCGACTTGGTTCAGCTCGTGAGCCCACGGCACCCGGCCCCAGTGCACTAACTGGAGACAATTGGATAATTGTTTGATACATCGAAGAAAATAGCACAAGATATTTGATGGCCGACCTTTGCGCAATGTCAATCATAGGTCAAAGTCAAAACTAGCTACCTCGACATCAAGATCAACTCCGCTGAACTTGATAAGTATACTGCAGGACGGGTCGAAAAGCGCAGTGCAGTATGATACATTCATAGCAGGAAATTATGTACCCAATTTATGAATTTAATCGGCGTAAGTGCCTAAGCTTATTGCGCTTAGTTAGCACTAGAAAGTGTTAGGGATTAGAAGGGTGTATTAACTGAGGTACGTTAGGGAGTGGCGAGGTGACACGCGTTGAGGATGCAGTTTGTAGCACTGCGGAGCAAGTCAGGGGATAGTAGGGGTTTCCGAGCGTATTTATGGGTGTAATAGGGCATTAACCCCTAATATACCCACTATTGATATGTCTTTAATAGGTTTTGAATATTATGTAAGTGAGGTTCAAAATCACTGGTACACACACATGCGGTACACGGGTAGATGAGGCCTCATGATGCGTTGGTGAGTAAAAGATAGAGATAGATAGGGCGTGTAGCAGCGCAGTCTGACGCGAAAGGAGGTAGATTTCAATGTACCTGGAACTCTTCCTCGAGCCGCGCGAGCAGCACGGCGTCTTGGGGCTCCAGCCGGCGCTCCATGCACGCCAGCATCAAAATGGGCGACTTGAGGGCCTCCACACCAAAGTTTATTGCTGCAACAATGAATATTTGGTCAGACCACCTTAAGATTTTAAAAATATGGGCAGTACAAATGCAATCCACACAAAAAATCCATCTTTTATTACCAGAGTAGTATTAATTTCCAAGTAATGAACTGTTAAGATGTACTATACTTAGAGACATTTGATAAGTTGGTGCATGCACAGGTAAAATAAACTGAGTTTTGAGAACCTGCATTTTTTTGTATCAGTTCTATCAACGCTTCTACCCAACACATTGTGTTTTAAAATGTAGTACAAAATAAACTAAATATTTAGAAAATCTATTTCAGTAGCATCCATCATTGTTCCATATTTTATTATCTATTTCTATTTATGTTAGAATTGCAAAAAAGCTTATCCAGTTTAGAAATAACTTGTACCAGTCAGAGCAGGGAAATCATAGGACAGAAAGTGTCTGGCCAGCACTGCCCTGGTGTCAGTGGCGACCGCAGGGGGTTCCAGATCACTTGACACTCCTTGGCTCACATTGAACCTCTTCTGAAACCACTCTAGAATAGGAGACCATTTCTCTTCCTGAAAGGCTCTTAACCTCTCATCTTCCTGCAAGTAATAAATCAACTTCAGTTATGTTTGTGATCTATATTTTACAATGATAAGTGCTTATTCTATACAAGGAAATATCAATATCAAATTGTTTGAAATATTTGGTTGCTGTCTATTTAACTTACATCAGAAAAGAAGAGAAGAGTGTCCGTAGGAAAGTATTCAAGTATGTGGGCAACAATATCATGAGATGTGAGTTTCCCAGGGTTGTCCATAGCAGTATTACAAAGAGCTGTCTGCAAAAAAATATATAATTTTAATAGTAAAACAACTGTTTAATATTTAGCGTTATTATGCTAGGGTAATTTAGGTATTAATGACGGTCTATGAATGCGGCGCGGTGCTCGATCGCACGCGTCGCTCTGGGCGTGTGTTGTCCCTTTCTCACTCGCAGGGCGAGGCTGGCGACGTGCGCGCAGACCGCCTGTAGGCGCCAAGCGGTGATTTCTGCACCGCGGTCAGTCACTCAAAACCGTTCGGACGGGAGGGTATCGTATTGTGCGGATTTCCCGCCACGCGTTTTGTGATGCCGCGTGTAATGGACGATTCAATTTGAGATCGCGCGTGTTGATGCATCGTATTATTGCGTTTCTCCTGGGTTGTACTGGAATGCCAGGCTTAGTGATTGTTGGATGTCTCGACGTCTTCCACGTGAGCGTCGCGTTGAATAGGCATCAGGTGGCCATTTTGGCCCGCGTTTGTACGGCCCAAATTCGGGTTGGGTCACGCGTAATGACTAATATCAAAGTGGAATACGAACAGAAGCTGTGAGTGGTTTGACGTGAATAACGCGCCAAGGCTGTAGTGGAATGCTGGGTGTCGATATCTTTTCCACCCAGCCCTGTAAGTACCCACGGAATTCCCATTTGATCCATTCCCTGAACTTCCTTTCTCCGTTGGGTATTTTATGCATTTGGACCGGCGTTAACTGTAAGTGATAAATCTAGTTGTTTTAGTATAAAACTGTTTATGGTGTGTTCCCTTTAGTCATATTTGGTGTACCATATCATTGTGACTCCTTAGTACGAATTGCGGAATTCGTGGGGTGATATAATTTGGAGGTACTTACTTATAATCTAGTGCTTATACGTGTGACGTAACGCCAGATCGGCAGACGGTATTTACTACAGAATTGAGTTATGTAAAGGTCAGAACACATCATTTGCCAATTTCACTCAACTTAGTTAATTAAGTTAAATAGATTTAGGTTCACGTTTAATTCATAGTATGCGCTGCTATATTGTGCAGCGTATGCTATTTAGCGCTGCGTAACGCGGCCATTGTCTGCCTTCAGTTGAACTCCTGGTATTTTACTAGAAATTTACCTGTGTAAATCGCTTCCACTGCGGGAGTTTAGCTTGGAATTAGACAATTTTTGGTAGCAGAGCGTGGTTCAGAAAACCACTAGATTTAAGATTATTTTAGTATAAGATTTTTAATCTACCTACATAAAAAAAATATATTTATTGTGATTGTAGTGTGTGCCCTGTGTAGAATATCCTATCGGTAGGATCAGGGCCAATCAATTAGTGAATTGCTTGTTATTATCGTTGTGTTTACCCTGTGCGGATATCCTAACGGTAGGATCAGGGCCGATTGTTTATTATTGTTTTTTATTGTAAGGTTCGGTGTTACTTTGAGTTGGTACCATGGCTCCCACAATTACACAGCTTCAGGCAAAAATTAGAACGCACCTAATTTGGTTCGCGACTAAGCAGGCGATGGTCGGTCGCGGGGACCGAGAGGACGCACTCATCGCTTGTGCGCAACGGATTGACGAACGGGTCGCGGAGGTGTTGGATTGCCTCACTGGATGCGAGGAGTTATTTGATGGGACGCCTGATGAGGAGGTCAAACTTACGGTCCGGGCGAATGTGACCCAGTGCCTGGAGATAGGGCAGGAGATCCAGCAGGCGGCTGCTGTGATCACCAGGCGTAGGGCTGGGGAGCCGGACCCACCCCATGGTCCGCGGGGACCGGGGGTGCAAGTGCCCCTGCCGGCTGTGGCGATTCCGGTCTTCCACGGGGACTACACGGATTGGACCCGATTCCAGGATCTGTTTGACAGTGTGATTCATAACCGCACTGACTTGCAGCCGGCATATAAAATGGCACAATTGATGGCCAAGCTGCAAGGTGAGCCCCATGAGCTGGTAAAGCATCTACCAGTCGATGATGCAAGTTACGAGACGGCTCGCGGTTTGCTGATCGAGAGATACAGCAACAAACGTCTCATGATTGACCAACTCCTGGAACAGTGGCTCACCGTGCCGACCATCACACGAGGGACGGACCTCAGGGCCAAGGTCCTCAACCCTGTCTGCGTTGCAGTGAACGCTCTTGAGAGACAGGGGATGCCGGTGTCAGGCTATGATTATATCCTGGTCCACACGTTGTTGCGCCGCCTGCCGAGCGACATGGCCGCTCGTTTTGAACAGTCACACGGAGGTAAGACATCTGATTACCTCCCGACCTTCGAGGAGCTCAAGTCCTTCCTCGAGGCCGAGTGCAGGCGGGTAGATGCCCAATTTGGAGAGTCGCCTCACGCGGAGTCTGCGGCCGCTCGCCGCCCGGAACGGCCGGGTGCACAGGCGCGAGACGGTAAGAGTAGGCCACCTAGGCGATACAATGTCGCTAATTTGGAAACGAGGTGTGCCTACTGCAGAGAGGCGGGGCATCAGGTGACTGCGTGTGAGGAGTTCGCTGCACAGCGGGTGCAGAAACGTCGTGGTGTGGTGCAGCAACGGCGTTGGTGCTTTAGGTGTATGGGGCCGCATCAGGTGCGAGAGTGCCCATCAAGCACCAACTGCAGGTACTGCCAGGGTGCCCACCATCAGCTCCTATGCATGAACCGCAGCGGAGATTACGGAGGCAGAGCTGACGCGGGTCAGCGGACGGAGTCTGCCCTACCTAGACGGGAGCAACGCTCCCCACCCCCTCCAAGGAGGAGTCCTCTTCCACCAGGGTTTCAGGGACGAGGCCAGGGACATCAGCAGGTGATGCCCCCTTCACCACGCGCGAGACAGTCACCACCTCGGCAGCAGGTGCCGGAACAGGGTAGGTGGTCACAGGTCCAAGGTCAGGGGCACCCATCACAAGTACGTGATGCTACGGGCGGGTGCCAACACCAGGGCCAGTACATACAGTACTCGGCGGGTCTGAACAACATGGTGAGTTCCCATGACCCACGCATGCCTCTCCCCTTGGCTGAGCACCCGCGGCTACAGGCGCATCCACGGTACGCGCGCCTGCCGCAGGGTTACTATAGGCTGCCAGCCATGGCGTACAGGACCAGAGGTCCCTATCAGCAGGAGTGGGACCCACTCGAAGGTGTACGGAGAGAGGGGACCCCCCCGCAGGACGCGGACACTCCGCGCTTAGATTCCTGCTAGGTAATCGCCGCCTACACGCCAGCTTCGGCCCCCCGGCCAATTACGGTATTGTTGCCTACGGCAATGATTTGGGTATGGGGATACGGTGGCCGCAGCATACAGGTAAGAGCCTTGTTAGATACAGGGGCTCAGGGTTGTATTGTGTCTAGTAAGCTGGTGAGTAGGCTACGCTTAAATATAAGGCCCACAACGGATGGGGCTGTAGGTATTGGAGGTGTAGATGTGCCTGACGTTCGGGGTCAGGTGAACTTCGAGTTCACATTAGGTAATACAGGTACAGGGGTCAGCTATCATGCCTCAGCAGTGGTGCTGGATGAAGTGGTAGGGAAACTTCCTCAGGTTCGGTTACCGTCATCGGTACGAGGGTTAACCACAGGCTTAGAGTTAGCTGATCCTGAATTTGATACTCCTGGTACGGTGGACGTTCTCCTCGGGTCAGACGTCCTCGGGAGATTCTGGTGTGGCAGAAAACGGGTACTTCAGCAAACTGGTTTAGTGGCCGTTGATACCACAGGGGGGTATGTTATTTTTGGCCCAGTTTGGAGACCTCAGGACCTACCAGAGGGCGATACGGTTCTCTATGGTAGTGTGTTGTCGGAGGTGCTGCAGAGGTTTTGGGAGTCTGAGGAGCCACCCACAGCGGATAGACGGAAGCCAGAGGATGACGAGTGCGAGCTGTTCTATCAGTACAACACTGCACGAAGTTCGTCAGGTAGGTTTGTTACCAGGCTGCCATTTCTCCCAAACCGCCCCTCCTTAGGTAGTTCGCGACAGATCGCGGAACGGAGACTACTGGCTATGGAGAGAAAGATGAAGCGAGATGCAGCACTTCGGCAGAAGTATATCGAATTCATGAGGGAGTACCTAGAGTTAGGCCACATGTCGGTGTCCAGCATAGATTGGAGGTGTGTCGAGCATTACTATATACCACACCTGGCTGTTTTGAAGTCACCGGAGGCGAAGATACGGGTAGTGTTTGACGGTTCTGCTCCTACATCGAATGGTGTGTCTGTGAACCAGTGTCTGCACGCGGGTCCCAAGTTGAACCGGGACATTGTGGACATCCTCACAGATTTTCGGTTGCACCAAGTAGCGTTCGTCGCAGACGTCAAAATTATGTTTCGCCAAACAATTATACACCCGGATGACCGTCGGTACCAGCTGATTTTGTGGCGTGAGAGCCCTGACGAGCCGATGGTCACTTATGAGCTTAACACGGTAACGTATGGTCTGAAGCCAAGTCCGTTTTTGGCAGTACGCACGCTGCGAGAGTTGGCCGCACAGGAAAGGGTAAGATTCCCTCGAGCCGCAGCAGTACTGGATCGCGACGTCTACGTGGATGACATCTGCACGGGTGCAGATAGCGTGCAACAAGCACTGCTACTACGAGACGAGCTGATCGCGATCATGGAATCAGGAGGTTATGAGTTGCGGAAATGGCTGTCCAGCTGTCCAGAGCTCCTGGCCGGGTTGCCAGGTGAGTTCCAGCAGGACCCGCACCTTTTCGAGAACCCGGACAATCCAAATACGTTGAGCATCCTAGGGGTGCAATATAGGCCAACGCATGATGTCTTTACGTATCAGATCGAGCCAGACCTTTTGCAGAAGACTTGGACGAAGCGTTCGGTATTATCGACGATCGCCAGAACTTTCGATCCTAACGGGTGGATCGCACCGGTGACGTTCATGGCGAAGTGCTTCTTGCAAAGGTTATGGATAGCAAACTTGGGTTGGGACGACCAGCTCTCCGGAGAGCTGTTGAATGATTGGACCAAGTTTGTGACCACCTTACCAGGGATCGTACGCATCGCCATACCTCGCAAGTTGCTCCCATCGGTGGGATGTAAGGCTACCCTACATGGGTTTTGTGATGCCTCGGAGCGAGGGTACGCGGCAGCTGTCTATTTGCGGACAGTCAGTTCAACGGGAACTGTAGACGTGCGTCTAGTTATGGCCAAGAGTAAGGTGGCTCCGGTTAGGACAAGATGGACCATTCCAAAGTTGGAATTGGCGGGAGCAGCGCTTCTCACGCGCTTGCTACATCATGTCGCTAGTAATCTACGCGGTACCATCAATTTGGATGAAACGGTGTACGCATGGACCGACAGTAGGATAGTTCTGTGCTGGTTACAGACGTCGGTACATACTCTTGAGGTTTTCGTGGCAAATCGGGTGTCACAGATTAAAGGATCGGAAACTCCGTTGGTATGGAGACACGTACCGGGAGAACAGAACCCAGCGGACTGCGCCTCACGGGGATGTAGGGCCCCTGATTTGGTAGGTCACTCACTGTGGTGGGGACCTCAGTGGCTGACTGAGTCACCTGAGAGATGGCCATACTGTATAATCTCTTGCTATATTTCAGTATCTTTAAGAAGATGATGATGTCTTGTTGAATGATAGATGGTAATCTTGAATAATGTAGTTTATTTTCCTTGTTATAATGTGACAATCGATAATAACTTGATAATATTAACGAAAGCGAGTGCACGATGCGCTTGTATGACGTGAACTGATTTATACATTACATAGGTAAAAAGTAAATTAGCTGATTAAGACTGTGCGGTCGTACGAGACCGTACATCTTCCCGGGGCAGAAAGGAAAGATAAAATTAAGATAAAAATATTAATAAATTACACAAATTCAAAGAATAATTAATGTTAATAAAAATTAAATGCTTCGTTAAACAGAATCTTCATTGAAATCGAATTTTCTTTGGATAGGGCTCGTAGACTTGTCTTTTAGCCTCTTGGTGTTTGTGCCGCCCGCGCCTGTTGCTGGTCCCGCACGCACGCTGCTGTGTAGTTGGTCTTCTCGAAGCGTCGACACTCTCGCGGATCGCAAGGCAGGCTCTGGTGGTGCTACCGTCGTCTCTATGACTTCTCCTGGATCAGTTCTACTGGTTTGACTTATCTTCCATTTACATTGAAAGCGCTTGATTGCGACAATGATACCTACGATCGCTATAATGCAGAATAGCACGTATATCATTGCGTAATGGTGGATGTCATGAAAACTGACGTCATGAGTTAATACTGCGCTGTCTTTTAAATTCTTTATCCTGTTTTGAATAACAGTTGTTTCTTGTTGTAGCTCCAGATGCGTCTTGTTATTTATGAGGAAATGCGGGATAGTTATGTTGATCATGTGGTTGATAGGTGAGATAGTAATTGGAGATAGTAAATCAGCAGTAATCTGTACCTCGCTTGTGTGAGGTTTATGGGTATGTATAGTAAACTCTTCTGTTTTGATAAGGCAGCCATAATCAACCTTCATAAGGCCGGCTCCAGACAGCTGATGTGCGGTCATACGATCCTCACACATTGTTTTTACGTGACAACTATTGCAACAGAAATAGATATATGTATTCATAGCATAGCTCTCTTGCCACTTGTTTTTACATTTATTGATGGTATATTGACAATCTTGTTTGTCCATTATACATAGATTTTTATCGTCCTTGATGTGATATTCTGGTTGCTTGCTATGACAAAGGTATGAAGATATCTGTGTATAACAGGCTCTGACATCCATTTCAGACATGGGTATAAAAGTGTCTTTCTTCATGTTCATTGCTATGAAATCTGATACGGGTAGTAAATTGATCACATTTGTTTCTTGCATTTTGGGTATCGAATATATTTTCAGGATCTCATAAGTGTCTCGGCTGATTAGTGGTATCTTAATCTCAAAAATTAGATATTCTCGCATCATTCTTGTTTTGATATTAAGCAAGTTGTATAATTTTCGCAGGTCGGAGTGAATGTTATCCACAGGTAAGGCGACATCTTTTGGAAGTTGACTTGATATAGTACTAAGCTCGTCGATCAGCTGTTCCGGCGTTAACAGGTGCAGGTTAAATCGCCCTTGATATATGTCTGTTACAGTGTCTATTAATGCATTCTGAGTTTCTCGTAGATTGTGGAGTACATTGCTTGCTATAAGGGCTCCTATAGTAAAATCTGAAATGGCGCCGTTTTCTTGTGTGGCGTACTTTACTTGTTTTAGAGTATTTTGCAACGTAATCAAATGTTGATTTATCGTTTTATGTTGTTGGTTCATAATGAATTCAGTTCTCTTCAATAAATTGTTCTCGGCTTCTACAATGGATGTTTGATTTTTCCAAAGCTGTACTATGTGGTTTTCGTTTTCTCTCAGCATGCTTATATCTTTCTTGTACTGTTCGGCGAAACTCTCGTCTAATACACCGAATAGACTGTTAGCAAGGTAGCCCACTCCGTTGATAAGGCCGCGTCGGGCGCGCGTTCTCGTAGTGCGCTCGCCCATGTGCTGAGTCAAC
Organism: Tuta absoluta; assembly: GCA_027580185.1. Classification (NCBI taxonomy): domain Eukaryota; kingdom Metazoa; phylum Arthropoda; class Insecta; order Lepidoptera; family Gelechiidae; genus Tuta; species Tuta absoluta. The sequence goes on from JAQAHW010000002.1 coordinate 19,645,307, forward strand.
AGCAGCTGATTGTAGTAGTCGAGTTCAGTGTAGCCGTGACGTAGCTGGAGTAAAATTGCATTGCAGTGTGATAGATCTTGTATCGTTTTGCATGACGTATCGAGTGCATCAATGTACTTGTGGAGTGCCGTATTTCCTTGCCAATAAGGTTCCATTTTATAGTATACAACTAGTTTCCATTCGTCTTTGATGAGAAGCATGTTTGCAACTTTGTCAAAGTATAAAGTTTGGTTTTCTCTAAACTTGGTGATATTTACATAGGCTTCGGTGCTTGATATTATGGTCATGAAAAACAATAAAGATGAGAATAAGGTGCTAAAACATGGCTTCTTGTTGGTTCCCTTGTTAGTTTTCTTGTTCGTTTTCACATTTTCAGTTTTCATGTCTCTTGTAAGATTTTCATCTGGGGCCGTATCTTGTTCATGTCCGGTCAACAAGGATAGCTTGACGATAGGGCGTTTTATGTATCCGCTCTTTGTTTTCAGGGTTACGACTCGAGTGTAACCGTCTTTCCCTGGATGCAGCTCTATTACTCTGGCCATAATCCACTTGCCTGGAGGGAGATTGTCATCGTGTACGAGAACCACATCGTTGATGTTTATATTGTTGTGTGGTTGCCTCCATTTTGACCTTGTTGTCAGCTGAGACAAGTATTCAGTACGCCAGCGATTCCAAATATCATGATTTATTTTTTGGACAAGCGACCAGCGAGTTCGCTGATCTTTTTCTGTTTCGACGATTGTTAATACTGGTCCACTTGAAAGGAAATGTGATGGAGTCAAATAATCAAGGTCCTCTGGGTCTTCCGATATAGCACAAAGTGGTCTTGAATTCATTATAGCTTCGATTTGACAAATTATTGTTGAAAATTCCTCATAAGTCAGACGTGTTTCACCGACTACTCTCTTTAGGTGGAATTTGAAGCTTTTGACTGCGGCTTCCCAGAGGCCGCCTGCTGATGGCCATGAAGGTGCGTTGAAATGGAACTTGATTTCCATATCTGTTATTTCATTCATAAACTCGTCATTAAATATCTGTTGAAGCTCTTGGTACTCTTGTTGTAGTACACGGCTTGCTCCCACAAAGTTACGCCCATTATCGCAGTACATGTGCGCTGGTTTCCCTCTTCGGTTGGACATTCTTCCTAGCGCTGCTAAGAATGATGAGGTAGTTAGGTCACCGACCAGTTCAAGATGGACGGCCTTTGTGACCATGCAAACGAAGACTGCCACATATCCTTTTGTCGTCTTCATCCCACGACCCTTGTTGGCCTTGAGGAATACATGTCCGGTAAAATCACACCCTGTATGTTTAAACGGGGTGGAAGTGGGGTTAACTCTGGCTCCAGGTAGGTCAGCCATTATCTGTTGTTGCAGGTTTGGTTTTTGCTTTTTACAAATCACGCATTGGTGAATATATTTTTTCGTAGTTCTATTGCCACTTAGCACCCAGTATTTTTGCCTAATGAAAGCCAGCGTGACCCTAGCTCCACCATGTAATGTAAGTAGGTGAGCTTGGTTTATTATCAAGTCCGTCAAACGGTGATTTTGAGGTAAGATAATCGGGTTTTTCATATCAGGATTGATGTTTGCGTTACGCAGCCTCCCTGATACACGAAGAATTTTATAATCATCTAGGTAAGGGGTGAGGCTTAAGATTGTGCTCTTGTTTGCAATCTTTTTATTTTCTTGTAAGCATTCTATTTCTTGTTTGAAAACTTCTTGTTGTACTTGTTTGATGATGATTTCTTTAGCTTCTCGTATTTCTGACAATTGTAGCCATGAAGTTTGTTTTCTTTCTTGTTTTTTGGTTATGAATCGGCGAACCCAGGCTAGTACGCGTACAATCTTGGTGAATGAGCTGTACTTGTTTAACAGTCGATCAACAATACTGTCTTGGGCTCTGTAGTCTGTGGTTACGATGTTTACTTGTTTCTCTTTTTTCATTTCTTCATTAGTTATGTAAACTTTATCAATCTGTTTATTAGTTTGTTTGTTTTGTAGCAGTGCAGGTCCCCACCACCACAAGGTATGATTTTTTAACTGGCTGGCTGTAAGACCTCTGCTAGCGCTGTCAGCGGGGTTTTCTGATGACTTGACATAGTGCCAGCAGTCGGCTGGCATGATATTTGTAATTTTTCGAACTCGGTGGCTCACGAACGGCTTCCAGCGGTCTGGGTTTCCTTGTAACCAACCCAAAACTGCAGTAGAGTCAATCCAGCCGTAGGTCTTGATATTTTGGTTCGGTGACAGGGCTTGTAGAACTTTTTCCATGAGTTTGGACAGAAGAAGGGCCCCACTAAGTTCCAATCTTGGTAGTGAGACTTCTTTGCTAGATGGGACCAATCTGGATTTTCCGACAAGTAAATTAATTTCAGTTTGACCTGATTTGATTATCTTGCTATAAATGACGCAAGCGTAGGCTTTAAGTGACGCGTCGCTATATCCGTGTAATTCAAGTGTGCATGTGACGTCAGTTGTGCCGAACCATCGAGGAATTTCTATCTTATTTATGTTTTCGATATCAGCCTTGATTTTTTGCCATTCCGTGTTAATGTCTTCAGGGAGCTTGTCATCCCATTCTAGGTTCGCTTTCCACACTTGTTGGAAAAGCAGCTTCAACTTAGTCGATAAGGGTGTCAACCACCCTAACGGGTCGAATAATTTGGATATTTCTGACAACAAAGATCGTTTAGTGTCATCCTTGGTTTTGTCGTTACTGATTCTTGATTTGAATAGGAAAACATCTTGATCTGGATTCCATATTAGACCAAGTGTTTTTGTGGATTCAGCTTGTTTGAAATTAAAGCTTTCGCCTTGGTTGTCTGTGTCTTGCAATAACTCGCGATAATTAGAATTCCATTTTCTCAGGTTGAATCCAACGGTTTTCATCATGTTGATAAGGTCTTCTTTCAATTGTTTTGCTGATTCTACTGAATGTGTCCCGTGTAGTAAATCATCCATATAGAAGTAGTTTTTGACAACTTGCGCAGCTTCAGGGTAGGTTCTTTGTTCGTCCTCGGCCAACTGCTGCAGTGTCATCATTGCCAAAAATGGTGCGGCCTTGGTGCCGTAAGTAACAGTTGTAAGCTGATACTCTCGCAACAAATCATGAGGGCTGTCTCTCCAGACGATTTTTTGTAATCCTTGGTCAATGTCTTGAACCCCTATTTGCCTGAACATTTTTTCTATGTCGGCAATGAAAGCTACTTTATATTGTCGCCAGCTCAATATAATTTCCATAAGATCTTTTTGTAGGTTAGGCCCTTTGCACATGCAGTCATTGAGGCTAGTACCCGATGACGTAATCTCTGCTCCATTAAAAACGACAAGATGCTTAGTAGTTGTTGATTCCTCGCGCTGTACGCAAAAATGAGTGAAGTAACACTCAGGTATCGTTTTACCGCCGGCGAGCTTCATATGGCCTAGTTTTTCATACTCGTGCATAAATAATTTATATTCTTTTTCTAGTTCCTTGTTTTTACTGAACTTTTTCTCCAAATTAAAGAACTGTGCGACAGCTTTCTTTTTAGATTGACCCAACTCGTTGATGTCGGACGTCAAAGGAATTCGAACTTTATATCTTCCGTCTTTCGACCTTGTTGTCGTTGACTTGTAGAATTCGACACACTTGCTATCTTCGTCCGTAAAAGTTGAGTTTTCAGGTATATCTTCAATTTCCCAGAACTTGTGTATTTCATCAGTGTTATTTAAAATTACGTTGCATTGAAGACTTTGCATATTTTGTATCTCGCCGAACAATATCCAACCGAGTCTTGTTTGTTGTGCAATCGTAACTACTTCGTCAGCTACTTTATACATTCCTTGTTGAATTATAGTTGCATAAACTCGGGCGCTAAGTAAAATATCAATTGGTTGGCGAATATTGAATTGGGGATCGGCAAGTTGAATGGTTTCTATAAAACTCCATGTTGGTTTTGAGAAAGAGCAGTTTGGCAAATCATTTGTTAAACTCTTAATGATGTAAACTTCAGTATTGAATGTGAAGTTTTCGGTACTTGATTGACATGTTAGTTTCATCTTTCCGGTACATATGTTGTCCTTGGTGCCAATGCCGGTGATGATGCCTCTACACTTCTGGCGAGGTAAATGCAATAGTTGTGCGATATTGGATTTAAGCAATGAAACTTGTGAGCCAGGGTCGATTAGAGCTCGTAGGGTTACGTATTCTCCATCAGCGGCTTGAACTTTTATTATGGCGGTTGCTAAGAGGGTTTCTGACTCATCATCTTCCTGTGCCACGTAGGAGTGGTGCTCGCCGCGCTTTGTATTATCAGCGTTTCCTTGATACGATATTGATTTGGAGGGTGCTGTGTTATTTCCCTTTACGTATGCTTCATGCAGCAATGTATTGTGAATTTCATTGCATCCTTGAACTCGGCAGCGATTTTTTGATGTACATGGCTGGCCGTTGTGACTAAACAGGCAACAGCTGCAAAAATTCAACTGTGCAATTTTCTGTCGCCTTTGGATTGGCGTGAGTTCTGCAAATTGTTTGCAATAATAAATTCGATGTTCGTCACTATTGCAAATTGCGCATTTTATTTTAGGTGTTATTTGCTTGTAACTTGGTTGCGAAATAGCCTTGTTGCTCGTGTATTTAAAGTTGTATGACCTTTCTTGTTTGTATGATGTCGTAGGCTGCGCCGAAGGTTTTTGCTGATAATTTTCTTGTTTCCGTCGGGCTGATTCCATAGAGGTGAATTTGTTTTCCATGTAATTTAGAAATTCACTCAAGCTTGGTAGTTCCCTTGGCTCCTTTAATGACTCTAGGTAATCATTGTGAGTTTCAGCATCTAATTTCTGTACTAAAATATGTACTAGAATTGGATCCCAGGTATCAATGTTTACACCCAGGTTCTTGATGGCGTTTAAACATTCAGATGTGACGTCATGAATGCGTTTTATATTGTTCGATGTAGCTTGTTGCATCGCTGGGAGGTTCATAAGGGTGTTTAGATGCGTGGTAAATATGAGTTTTTTATTATTATATCTGTGGTTCAGGATTTCCCAACTTGTGCGATAATTTTCCGAACTAATCTGTAGATGCTGTATTAAACGCTCAGCTTCTCCCCTCAGCTTGCTCTTGAGGAACTGTAGTTTTTGAGCATTCGATAAGGAAGGGTTGTTATGTATAGCTTCAGTAAACAGGTCCTTAAATGATACCCACTGCTGATAATTGCCACTAAATATGGGTATGTCGAGTTGTGGAGTGGATTTCTCTCGGTGTGCCACTGACCACATCTTGCTATTTATAGCTCTTTTCATGATATTAAATTTTTGTTCATGTTCAGTGAATCTGGCTTCATATTGCTTGTTGGTACCACCCAGTTCACTGTCGATTTCCCAGTGCATAGAATCTATAACGTTCCATCGGGTCTGAAGGTTTCTTAGACAATCTTCAAACTCCCATTTCTCTTTGATGGCTTCTGGGTTAATGTTGGATACAGTTCTAGCGAAGGCCTTAAAATTGCTTAATTGTTTTTTCATCATCTCGTCTAACTTGCTGTTGGTGCCGGTATTACTGAAATTGGAACCCTTGTTGCGCTCGTTGTTATCATCTCCGTCATTAACGGGGTTTTTCTTCTCACTCGCATTTTCATTGTCATCGGTAGGTGGGTGTCGCCTTAAATACTCTTTTTCAATAATTGCTTTTATTCTTAAGTAATCGGCTCTTGTTTCTTCATACAAATCGTTGGTAAAGTATTCATGATTTTCAGGCAATATTTCCAATAACTGTATGTGAACGTCTGAAAATTTCTGCCACAACGAATCTAGCTTATTGAAACGTTTCTTGTAATGGTCAGGAGTTTGTCGGTCTTCACCATCTTTGTTGAAGTTGACTAAAATTCGCTCTAGTTCATGTTGAACAGTAACTTGATTGGTTAAGAGTGGTTCTATCTTTTCCATGATAGCTTGTTGTATTCAAAAACTTGTTATATGAATTTGAAGTCTTGTTAATAAAATCTTGTTAAATATACTTGTTAAAATATCTGTCTTGCCCAAGCAGTCAAGTGGGAATCGCAAGATAGCTTGTTATTAGCCGCGTCCACATAGGCTGAGCAGCCTCGGCCGCGGCACAATGCGCGCGGCATGCGCCGAACCGCGCGGTCTGTGTGGACGTGGCGCGGGCGAGGCAGCCGCATGCTCCCGCTCGGGCGAGCGCGCGCGCGACCGAGCCAAACGGTGTCGGCAAAACGATTTGCTCAAAGGCGCCTCAGTCGTTTGCCGCGCGCCGTGTGGACGGCGCATTTTTTGTTGTTTTCCGTGCGCGCTCAATTCGTTTGTTTACCAATATGAACAAAAGTGACTGTCGGCGATTAATAAGTTTATACGCAAGTAATAATTGGTTGTGGGATGAGAGAGACCCTTATTATACCAGTAGGGGGATGAGAGAGGATTTCTGGCTGAATATCAGTCGGGAAATTAATATTCCAGTCAATGTTATGTATACGAATCGCCTGTTGCTAAAAATCGCAATGTTAAAAGTAATTTTTCCCTCACAGCGATTGCTTGACGATAATTTGTATCGCTTTTTCGTAGTTTCGTTTGCAACTCCGAACATAAAACATCAAAATTCTCTAAATCGATACGTCCGAATTTTTTTTCATCTTTATCATCACATAATTCTTAATAAAGGCGATTTTCGTAACAGAATCTGTTTTAGTATATTGTTCTGACCCAATATCTTCTCCTTTTTAAATCATTTCTTCGCATTTTAATATTATTTATCAAAATAAAAGCATAAGCCGCCACAGCTGTGCGTACGTACGGCGCCATTTTGTTTAATCTGTCAACTGACCGAGCAAATTGGCTCGCGTTGTGCGGCCGAGGCTGCCTCGCTCTATCATTTGATCCAAACGAATTGCCTCACCCGCACATGAGCATTTTGCCGCGCGAGGCGGGCCGCGGGCGAGGCTGCTCAGCCTATGTGGACGCGGCTATTTAGGTACCTGCTTGTTGTTTTGTTCCAAATAATTTTAATGTGCACTTGTAGTCCTTGGTAGTCCTTGGTGACTGAGATAGTCCTTGTTTACTATGCTTGTTGACTTGATGAAAATATCCTCCAGGACAATGTTTCCTTAGCTTGCTGGTTCTCGATAGTAGGTATAGCGCCTAGTGTGTTCAAAAGTGATTGGTGCGCACTTTCACTTATAAACACAAAATTCACCACACTTGGTTGAAAAGAAGTAAAAGCACTTGGTTGCGTTGCTAATTTCTTTCTTCACTTGGTCTTGTTCAGTGTCCTCGTAATCCTCCGTTTGGTTTTTTGCGCCTTCTAAACTCGTCTGGTGAGACCCGCTGGTGGGAGGCCAGAGAGCCGATTCGCCCCGCACGGAATTCACAAGTGACACGTTGATATTCGAAGGACCATTAGATGTATAATCTCTTGCTATATTTCAGTATCTTTAAGAAGATGATGATGTCTTGTTGAATGATAGATGGTAATCTTGAATAATGTAGTTTATTTTCCTTGTTATAATGTGACAATCGATAATAACTTGATAATATTAACGAAAGCGAGTGCACGATGCGCTTGTATGACGTGAACTGATTTATACATTACATAGGTAAAAAGTAAATTAGCTGATTAAGACTGTGCGGTCGTACGAGACCGTACACATACAATGAGTGCGGGTCGCCGCTTGGGCCACCTGATCGAGGTTTGCGAGTGAACGTAGGGCAGATCGTACCTAAGCCTAGTGCGGCTTTCTTGCTGGAACGATACAGCTCCCTCGACAAACTTCTAGGGGTGACAGGTTGGATCAAACGGTTCGTGAACAACTGTAGAAAACCTCAAGCAGAACGGAACTTGGCACCTGTCCTCTCGCCTGCGGAGCGGAATGCGGCTCTAAGTTTATTGGTTAGGGTCGTCCAGGCGGAACATTTTGAGGAAGAGGCCAGGCTGCTCAGGGATGGCCGTGGAAAGCTGAAGGGAGGTCTTGTGCGCCTCAACCCGTTCGTGGACGAGCATGGAATGCTCCGGGTTGGAGGTAGACTTCGGAACGCTAACCTGCCCTTTTCAGCACGGCATCCGCTGTTACTCCCAAAGAAGGGACCTTTGGTAGAACTTATAGTTAGGGATCGTCACCAGAAAAACTCGCATGCGGGCTGCAATGCACTTTTGGCTATTCTGCAGCGCGAGTTTTGGATTTTGTCTGGACGACGTACGGTACGGAGCATTGTGTTTCGGTGCTTGCCTTGCTATCGGTTGAAGGCAGCCACAATGCAACCTCAGATGGGAGACCTCCCACCGGACCGGGTGACGGAAGCCTGGACGTTTGCGGGTGTGGGAACGGACTTTGCGGGGCCTTTTTTGGTAAAGGCATCACGCCTTCGCAACGCGAAGTCAATCAGGGCGTATTTGTGCGTGTTTGTGTGCCTAGCAACCAAGGCCGTCCACTTGGAACTCGTGGCCGACCTCACTACGGAGGCTTTCTTAGCAGCTTTAGATAGATTTGTGTCGCGAAGAGGGCGACCAGCGCTGATCAGGTCGGACTGTGGTACCAACTTTAAGGGCGCTGATCGATGTATGAAAGAAATTATAACGTTTTTATCGGAAAACGAGGAAGCTATCGGCACGAGCCTCTCCCGTCAGGGCATTAACTGGGTGTTCGATCCACCAGGATGCCCCCACTGGGGTGGTATATTTGAAGCGGTTGTAAAGTCCGCTAAGACGCATTTGATGCGCGTTATAGGTTTAACGATATTAACCTTTGAGGAGCTAGCGACCGTGTTTTGTAAAATTGAGGCCGTTCTCAATTCACGTCCTTTGTGTCCGCTTAGCTCAGATCCGAATGATCTGGAGGCCCTGACACCAGGGCATTTCTTAATTGGCCGACCACTTAACGCCTTGCCAGAATACCCCTACACAGAGGTCAGTAGCAATCGTTTGACGCGTTATGAGTTGCTGCAGCAAATGTCTCAGAATTTTTGGAAGCGATGGTCGCTTGAGTATTTGCACATTCTGCAGCAACGCCTTAAGTGGACGGACAGAACTGAACCCCCTCGCATCGGAGATCTCGTTCTGGTTAAGGATGCCAACCTGCCGCCACTGCGATGGCGCAGAGGGCGCATTCTCAACTTGTTCCCAGGTAGTGATGGCACTCCTCGAGTCGCGACAGTTCAGGTAGGGGATTCAGTTCTTAAGCGAGCAATAGCAACGCTATCTCGTCTCCCCAGTGGTGAATAGGCCTAAGGGATTCGGCCTAGGGCGGGTGAATGTTTAATATTTAGCGTTATTATGCTAGGGTAATTTAGGTATTAATGACGGTCTATGAATGCGGCGCGGTGCTCGATCGCACGCGTCGCTCTGGGCGTGTGTTGTCCCTTTCTCACTCGCAGGGCGAGGCTGGCGACGTGCGCGCAGACCGCCTGTAGGCGCCAAGCGGTGATTTCTGCACCGCGGTCAGTCACTCAAAACCGTTCGGACGGGAGGGTATCGTATTGTGCGGATTTCCCGCCACGCGTTTTGTGATGCCGCGTGTAATGGACGATTCAATTTGAGATCGCGCGTGTTGATGCATCGTATTATTGCGTTTCTCCTGGGTTGTACTGGAATGCCAGGCTTAGTGATTGTTGGATGTCTCGACGTCTTCCACGTGAGCGTCGCGTTGAATAGGCATCAGGTGGCCATTTTGGCCCGCGTTTGTACGGCCCAAATTCGGGTTGGGTCACGCGTAATGACTAATATCAAAGTGGAATACGAACAGAAGCTGTGAGTGGTTTGACGTGAATAACGCGCCAAGGCTGTAGTGGAATGCTGGGTGTCGATATCTTTTCCACCCAGCCCTGTAAGTACCCACGGAATTCCCATTTGATCCATTCCCTGAACTTCCTTTCTCCGTTGGGTATTTTATGCATTTGGACCGGCGTTAACTGTAAGTGATAAATCTAGTTGTTTTAGTATAAAACTGTTTATGGTGTGTTCCCTTTAGTCATATTTGGTGTACCATATCATTGTGACTCCTTAGTACGAATTGCGGAATTCGTGGGGTGATATAATTTGGAGGTACTTACTTATAATCTAGTGCTTATACGTGTGACGTAACGCCAGATCGGCAGACGGTATTTACTACAGAATTGAGTTATGTAAAGGTCAGAACACATCATTTGCCAATTTCACTCAACTTAGTTAATTAAGTTAAATAGATTTAGGTTCACGTTTAATTCATAGTATGCGCTGCTATATTGTGCAGCGTATGCTATTTAGCGTTGCGTAACGCGGCCATTGTCTGCCTTCAGTTGAACTCCTGGTATTTTACTAGAAATTTACCTGTGTAAATCGCTTCCACTGCGGGAGTTTAGCTTGGAATTAGACAACAACTTTGCCTACTTTATGAGATTGGGAACTGGACCGGCTTCAGGAAATATTTTTGAGGCAAACTATAGTACTCTATAATAATGTAACTTTCTTGTTGTGAAAAATAAAGCCATGAATATGAATGGAAAATGTATGTTTTGAACCAATTTAAACATACAAATATAATAACTTTGGTTGAATTTTTATTCAATGGTTACTGTTTAATTTAGCGTTGCTATGCTGGGGTAGGTTAGGTATTAGTGACGGTCTATGAATGCGCCGCGATTTCGCACGCGTCGCTCTGGGCATGTGTTGTCCCTTTCTCGCTCGCGGGGCGAGGGGGCGGCGTGCGCGCGGGCCGCCTGGTGGACGCCGGGCGGTGATTTCTGCACCGCGCTCAGTCACTCGAAAACCTTTCGGACGTCGAGTATCGTGTTTGTGCGGATTTCCCGCCACGAGTTTTGTGATGCCGCGTGTAATGGACGATTCAATTTGAGATCGCGCGTGTTGATGCATCGTATTATTGCGGTTCTCCTGGGTTATACTAGAATACCAGGCTTAGTGATTGTTGGATGTCTCGACGTCTTCCACGTGAGCGTCGCGTTGAATAGGCATCAGGTGGCCATTTTGGCCCGCGTTTGTACGACCCAAATTCGGGTTGGGTCACGCGTAATGACTAATATCAAAGTGAAATACGAACAGAAGCTGTGAGTGGTTTGAAGTGAATAACGCGCCAAGGCTGTAGTGGAATGCTGGGTGTCGATATCTTTTCCACCCAGCCCTGTAAGTACCCACGGAATTCCTCTTTGATCCATTCCCTGTACTTCCTTTCTCCGTTGGGTATTTTATGCATTTGGACCGGCACGTTGACTGTAAGTGGTAAACCTAGTTGTCTTAGTATGTCTTAGTGTGTTCCCTTTAGTCATATTTGTTGTACCATATCATTGTGACTCCTTAGTACGAATTGCGGAATTCGTGGGGTGATATAATTTGGAGGTACTTACTTAGAATCTAGTGCTAATACGTGTGACGTAACGCCAGATCGGCAGACGGTATTTACTACAGAATTGAGTTATGTAAAGGTCAGAACACATCATTTGCCAATTTCACTCAACTTAGTTAATTAAGTTAAATAGATTTAGGTTCACGTTTAATTCATAGTATGCGCTGCTATATTGTGCAGCGTATGCTATTTAGCGCTGCGTAACGCGGCCATTGTCTACCTTCAGTTGAACTCCTGGTATTTTACTAGAGATTTACCTGTGTAAATCGCTTCCACTGCGGGAGTTTAGCTTGGAATTAGACAATTTTTGGTAGCAGAGCGTGGTTCAGAAAACCACTAGATTTAAGATTATTTTAGTATAAGATTTTTAATCTACCTACATAAAAAAAAAATATATTTATTGTGATTGTAGTGTGTGCCCTGTGTAGAATATCCTATCGGTAGGATCAGGGCCAATCAATTAGTGAATTGCTTTATTATCGTTGTGTTTACCCTGTGCGGATATCCTAGCGGTAGGATCAGGGCCGATTGTTTATTATTGTTTTTTTTTTATTGTAAGGTTCGGTGTTACTTTGAGTTGGTACCATGGCTCCCACAATTACACAGCTTCAGGCAAAAATTAGAACGCACCTAATTTGGTTCGCGACTAAGCAGGCGATGGTCGGTCGCGGGGACCGAGAGGACGCACTCATCGCTTGTGCGCAACGGATTGACGAACGGGTCGCGGAGGTGTTGGATTGCCTCACTGGATGCGAGGAGTTATTTGATGGGACGCCTGATGAGGAGGCCAAACTTATGGTCCGGGCGAATGTGACCCAGTGCCTGGAGATGGGGCAGGAGATCCAGCAGGCGGCTGCTGTGATCACCAGGCGTAGGGCTGGGGAGCCGGACCCATCCCATGGTCCGCGGGGACCGGGGGTGCAAGTGCCCCTGCCGGCTGTGGCTATTCCGGTCTTCCACGGGGACTACACGGATTGGACCCGATTCCAGGATCTGTTTGACAGTGTGATTCATAACCGCACTGACTTGCAGCCGGCATATAAAATGGCACAATTGATGGCCAAGCTGCAAGGTGAGCCCCATGAGCTGGTAAAGCATCTACCAGTCGATGATGCAAGTTACGAGACGGCTCGCGGTTTGCTGATCGAGAGATACAGCAACAAACGTCTCATGATTGACCAACTCCTGGAACAGTGGCTCACCGTGCTGACCATCACACGAGGGACGGACCTCAGGGCCAAGGTCCTCAACCCTGTCTGCGTTGCAGTGAACGCTCTTGAGAGACAGGGGATGCCGGTGTCAGGCTATGATTATATCCTGGTCCACACGTTGTTGCGCCGCCTGCCGAGCGACATGGCCGCTCGTTTTGAACAGTCACACGGAGGTAAGACATCTGATTACCTCCCGACCTTCGAGGAGCTCAAGTCCTTCCTCGAGGCCGAGTGCAGGCGGGTAGATGCCCAATTTGGAGAGTCGCCTCACGCGGAGTCTGCGGCCGCTCGCCGCCCGGAACGGCCGGGTGCACAGGCGCGAGACGGTAAGAGTAGGCCACCTAGGCGATACAATGTCGCTAATTTGGAAACGAGGTGTGCCTACTGCAGAGAGGCGGGGCATCAGGTGACTGCGTGTGAGGAGTTCGCTGCACAGCGGGTGCAGAAACGTCGTGGTGTGGTGCAGCAACGGCGTTGGTGCTTTAGGTGTATGGGGCCGCATCAGGTGCGAGAGTGCCCATCAAGCACCAACTGCAGGTACTGCCAGGGTGCCCACCATCAGCTCCTATGCATGAACCGCAGCGGAGATTACGGAGGCAGAGCTGACGCGGGTCAGCGGACGGAGTCTGCCCTACCTAGACGGGAGCAACGCTCCCCACCCCCTCCAAGGAGGAGTCCTCTTCCACCAGGGTTTCAGGGACGAGGCCAGGGACATCAGCAGGTGATGCCCCCTTCACCACGCGCGAGACAGTCACCACCTCGGCAGCAGGTGCCGGAACAGGGTAGGTGGTCACGGGTCCAAGGTCAGGGGCACCCATCACAAGTACGTGATGCTACGGGCGGGTGCCAATACCAGGGCCAGTACATGCAGTACTCGGCGGGACTGAACAACATGGTGAGGTCTCATGACCCACGCATGCCTCTCCCCTTGGCTGAGCACCCGCGGCTACAGGCGCATCCACGGTACGCGCGCCTGCCGCAGGGTTACTATAGGCTGCCAGCCATGGCGTACAGGACCAGAGGTCCCTATCAGCAGGAGTGGGACCCACTCGAAGGTGTACGGAGAGAGGGGACCCCCCCGCAGGACGCGGACACTCCGCGCTTAGGTTCCTGCTAGGTAATCGCCGCCTACACGCCAGCTTCGGCCCCCCGGCCAATTACGGTATTGTTGCCTACGGCAATGATTTGGGTATGGGGATACGGTGGCCGCAGCATACAGGTAAGAGCCTTGTTAGATACAGGGGCTCAGGGTTGTATTGTGTCTAGTAAGCTGGTGAGTAGGCTACGCTTAAATATAAGGCCCACAACGGATGGGGCTGTAGGTATAGGAGGTGTAGATGTGCCTGACGTTCGGGGTCAGGTGAACTTCGAGTTCACATTAGGTAATACAGGTACAGGGGTCAGCTATCATGCCTCAGCAGTGGTGCTGGATGAAGTGGTAGGGAAACTTCCTCAGGTTCGGTTACCGTCAACGGTACGAGGGTTAACCACAGGCTTAGAGTTAGCTGATCCTGAATTTGATACTCCTGGTACGGTGGACGTTCTCCTCGGGTCAGACGTCCTCGGGAGATTCTGGTGTGGCAGAAAACGGGTACTTCAGCAAACTGGTTTAGTGGCCGTTGATACCACAGGGGGGTATGTTATTTTTGGCCCAGTTTGGAGACCTCAGGACCTACCAGAGGGCGATACGGTTCTCTATGGTAGTGTGTTGTCGGAGGTGCTGCAGAGGTTTTGGGAGTCTGAGGAGCCACCCACAGCGGATAGACGGAAGCCAGAGGATGACGAGTGCGAGCTGTTCTATCAGTACAACACTGCACGAAGTTCGTCAGGTAGGTTTGTTACCAGGCTGCCATTTCTCCCAAACCGCCCCTCCTTAGGTAGTTCGCGACAGATCGCGGAACGGAGACTACTGGCTATGGAGAGAAAGATGAAGCGAGATGCAGCACTTCGGCAGAAGTATATCGAATTCATGAGGGAGTACCTAGAGTTAGGCCACATGTCGGTGTCCAGCATAGATTGGAGGTGTGTCGAGCATTACTATATACCACACCTGGCTGTTTTGAAGTCACCGGAGGCGAAGATACGGGTAGTGTTTGACGGTTCTGCTCCTACATCGAATGGTGTGTCTGTGAACCAGTGTCTGCACGCGGGTCCCAAGTTGAACCGGGACATTGTGGACATCCTCACAGATTTTCGGTTGCACCAAGTAGCGTTCGTCGCAGACGTCAAAATGATGTTTCGCCAAACAATTATACACCCGGATGACCGTCGGTACCAGCTGATTTTGTGGCGTGAGAGCCCTGACGAGCCGATGGTCACTTATGAGCTTAACACGGTAACGTATGGTCTGAAGCCAAGTCCGTTTTTGGCAGTACGCACGCTGCGAGAGTTGGCCGCACAGGAAAGGGTAAGATTCCCTCGGGCCGCAGCAGTACTGGATCGCGACGTCTACGTGGATGACATCTGCACGGGTGCAGATAGCGTGCAACAAGCACTGCTACTACGAGACGAGCTGATCGCGATCATGGAATCAGGAGGTTATGAGTTGCGGAAATGGCTGTCCAGCTGCCCAGAGCTCCTGGCTGGGTTGCCAGGTGAGTTCCAGCAGGACCCGCACCTTTTCGAGAACCCGGACAATCCAAATACGTTGAGCATCCTAGGGGTGCAATATAGGCCAACGCATGATGTCTTTACGTATCAGATCGAGCCAGACCTTTTGCAGAAGACTTGGACGAAGCGTTCGGTATTATCGACGATCGCCAGAACTTTCGATCCTAACGGGTGGATCGCACCGGTGACGTTCATGGCGAAGTGCTTCTTGCAAAGGTTGTGGATAGCAAACTTGGGTTGGGACGACCAGCTCTCCGGAGAGCTGTTGAATGATTGGACCAAGTTTGTGACCACCTTACCAGGGATCGTACGCATCGCCATACCTCGCAAGTTGCTCCCATCGGTGGGATGTAAGGCTACCCTACATGGGTTTTGTGATGCCTCGGAGCAAGGGTACGCGGCAGCTGTCTATTTGCGGACAGTCAGTTCAACGGGAACTGTAGACGTGCGTCTAGTTATGGCCAAGAGTAAGGTGGCTCCGGTTAGGACAAGATGGACCATTCCAAAGTTGGAATTGGCGGGAGCAGCGCTTCTCACGCGCTTGCTACATCATGTCGCTAGTAATCTACGCGGTACCATCAATTTGGATGAAACGGTGTACGCATGGACCGACAGTAGGATAGTTCTGTGCTGGTTACAGATGTCGGTACATACTCTTGAGGTTTTCGTGGCAAATCGGGTGTCACAGATTAAAGGATCGGAAACTCCGTTGGTATGGAGACA
This sequence comes from Tuta absoluta, assembly GCA_027580185.1. NCBI lineage: Eukaryota > Metazoa > Arthropoda > Insecta > Lepidoptera > Gelechiidae > Tuta > Tuta absoluta. The sequence goes on from JAQAHW010000002.1 coordinate 19,661,177, forward strand.
CGTACCGGGAGAACAGAACCCAGCGGACTGCGCCTCACGGGGATGTAGGGCCCCTGATTTGGTAGGTCACTCACTGTGGTGGGGACCTCAGTGGCTGACTGAGTCACCTGAGAGATGGCCATACAATGAGTGCGGGTCGCCGCTTGGGCCACCTGATCGAGGTTTGCGAGTGAACGTAGGGCAGATCGTACCTAAGCCTAGTGCGGCTTTCTTGCTGGAACGATACAGCTCCCTCGACAAACTTCTAGGGGTGACAGGTTGGATCAAACGGTTCGTGAACAACTGTAGAAAACCTCAAGCAGAACGGAACTTGGCACCTGTCCTCTCGCCTGCGGAGCGGAATGCGGCTCTAAGTTTATTGGTTAGGGTCGTCCAGGCGGAACATTTTGAGGAAGAGGCCAGGCTGCTCAGGGATGGCCGTGGAAAGCTGAAGGGAGGTCTTGTGCGCCTCAACCCGTTCGTGGACGAGCATGGAATGCTCCGGGTTGGAGGTAGACTTCGGAACGCTAACCTGCCCTTTTCAGCACGGCATCCGCTGTTACTCCCAAAGAAGGGACCTTTGGTAGAACTTATAGTTAGGGATCGTCACCAGAAAAACTCGCATGCGGGCTGCAATGCACTTTTGGCTATTCTGCAGCGCGAGTTTTGGATTTTGTCTGGACGACGTACGGTACGGAGCATTGTGTTTCGGTGCTTGCCTTGCTATCGGTTGAAGGCAGCCACAATGCAACCTCAGATGGGAGACCTCCCACCGGACCGGGTGACGGAAGCCTGGACGTTTGCGGGTGTGGGAACGGACTTTGCGGGGCCTTTTATGGTAAAGGCATCACGCCTTCGCAACGCGAAGTCAATCAGGGCGTATTTGTGCGTGTTTGTGTGCCTAGCAACCAAGGCCGTCCACTTGGAACTCGTGGCCGACCTCACTACGGAGGCTTTCTTAGCAGCTTTAGATAGATTTGTGTCGCGAAGAGGGCGACCAGCGCTGATCAGGTCGGACTGTGGTACCAACTTTAAGGGCGCTGATCGATGTATGAAAGAAATTATAACGTTTTTATCGGAAAACGAGGAAGCTATCGGCACGAGCCTCTCCCGTCAGGGCATTAACTGGGTGTTCGATCCACCAGGATGCCCCCACTGGGGTGGTATATTTGAAGCGGTTGTAAAGTCCGCTAAGACGCATTTGATGCGCGTTATAGGTTTAACGATATTAACCTTTGAGGAGCTAGCGACCGTGTTTTGTAAAATTGAGGCCGTTCTCAATTCACGTCCTTTGTGTCCGCTTAGCTCAGATCCGAATGATCTGGAGGCCCTGACACCAGGGCATTTCTTAATTGGCCGACCACTTAACGCCTTGCCAGAATACCCCTACACAGAGGTCAGTAGCAATCGTTTGACGCGTTATGAGTTGCTGCAGCAAATGTCTCAGAATTTTTGGAAGCGATGGTCGCTTGAGTATTTGCACATTCTGCAGCAACGCCTTAAGTGGACGGACAGAACTGAACCCCCTCGCATCGGAGATCTCGTTCTGGTTAAGGATGCCAACCTGCCGCCACTGCGATGGCGCAGAGGGCGCATTCTCAACTTGTTCCCAGGTAGTGATGGCACTCCTCGAGTCGCGACAGTTCAGGTAGGGGATTCAGTTCTTAAGCGAGCAATAGCAACGCTATCTCGTCTCCCCAGTAGTGAATAGGCCTAAGGGATTCGGCCTAGGGCGGGTGAATGTTTAATTTAGCGTTGCTATGCTGGGGTAGGTTAGGTATTAGTGACGGTCTATGAATGCGCCGCGATTTCGCACGCGTCGCTCTGGGCATGTGTTGTCCCTTTCTCGCTCGCGGGGCGAGGGGGCGGCGTGCGCGCGGGCCGCCTGGTGGACGCCGGGCGGTGATTTCTGCACCGCGCTCAGTCACTCGAAAACCTTTCGGACGTCGAGTATCGTGTTTGTGCGGATTTCCCGCCACGAGTTTTGTGATGCCGCGTGTAATGGACGATTCAATTTGAGATCGCGCGTGTTGATGCATCGTATTATTGCGGTTCTCCTGGGTTATACTAGAATACCAGGCTTAGTGATTGTTGGATGTCTCGACGTCTTCCACGTGAGCGTCGCGTTGAATAGGCATCAGGTGGCCATTTTGGCCCGCGTTTGTACGACCCAAATTCGGGTTGGGTCACGCGTAATGACTAATATCAAAGTGAAATACGAACAGAAGCTGTGAGTGGTTTGAAGTGAATAACGCGCCAAGGCTGTAGTGGAATGCTGGGTGTCGATATCTTTTCCACCCAGCCCTGTAAGTACCCACGGAATTCCTCTTTGATCCATTCCCTGTACTTCCTTTCTCCGTTGGGTATTTTATGCATTTGGACCGGCACGTTGACTGTAAGTGGTAAACCTAGTTGTCTTAGTATGTCTTAGTGTGTTCCCTTTAGTCATATTTGTTGTACCATATCATTGTGACTCCTTAGTACGAATTGCGGAATTCGTGGGGTGATATAATTTGGAGGTACTTACTTAGAATCTAGTGCTAATACGTGTGACGTAACGCCAGATCGGCAGACGGTATTTACTACAGAATTGAGTTATGTAAAGGTCAGAACACATCATTTGCCAATTTCACTCAACTTAGTTAATTAAGTTAAATAGATTTAGGTTCACGTTTAATTCATAGTATGCGCTGCTATATTGTGCAGCGTATGCTATTTAGCGCTGCGTAACGCGGCCATTGTCTACCTTCAGTTGAACTCCTGGTATTTTACTAGAGATTTACCTGTGTAAATCGCTTCCACTGCGGGAGTTTAGCTTGGAATTAGACAGTTACTTTTATGACTTTATTTAAATTGGTTACCTGACGATGATATAACAAAACCGATCGCATTTACAGGATTTTAATCAATATAACAGTAGAACTTTAGAGTTATCTTACTTGCAAACAAATATGTTAAAATATGTGTAACTTCTAATTACCAAGTGCATAGTTGGCGGTGCGATAGATTCTTTTTGAGAGTCCCATTCAGCAGCAATAGCGCGAGCCAACTGCTCGTTTGCTACCGAAAACACTTGCCCGTTTGGTGTTTTCAATCTTCGGTGATCGAGAGTCACTTCCCATTTACTGTCATTCTGGATGATCCCTGTACCACGGTAAAATCTTTTGCGAGTTGCTGGAACAACAAAAACGAAAGATAAACGAAGTATAATCGAATGTTTCTTGAAACCCAAAGTTGAATGGAAACATCGATAACTTACCATAGTTTTGCTCCCTCAGGCAATTAGGGCACCGCGTTTTTAATAATTGTGTAATTGTTTTCCGTGGTAAGGCTAACATTTTTTGATGATATCGTTGTATTTAGAACCCAGAATAAAAATTAAAAGCGAGTACCATAACCTCAAAATGAGATGAGATAGGTATGAACACAAACTATATAGAGATATGGGTATGAACTGTCAAACATCTGTTTATAACTCAGAAATTTGGCACCAAGTGATAGCAACGGCGAAAGAGTTTCTAGTGGTTTCTAATAAGATGTTTCTTTCTAACACATAAGCCATTGCTACGGTTGCGTCACAAAACCGCAAATACTTGCCATTAGTTAAAAAAAACTAATAGTTGGTAACATTTCCATCGTAGGGAAGAATAAATTAATAGCTTTGCTTTGTCACAAGACTTCAACTTTTGTGGCAAACAAACGACCTGATTGAGCAATAAACTTTTGTTTATTGCAACAGCCAGCTCAGTGTTGATCCGAATTACTGAAATTGATAAAAGCAAATATAAATTAATGTACCTATTAGTAGTTTTTGGTCAATTAAATGGCAACATATATGTCAAAATCCATTGTTTGTCGTAGTTTGTCGATCGAAGCTTCTTACATTTTATTATTTCCTTGAAAAATCCTTGGTAAATCTAAGGATCTAGTCAAAATAAGTGCTTAATTAGTGGGTTTATTAATTGGTGATCATGTCGGCTATGGATTCTGAATTCTAACAGTTGTCAGTGTTTATATAGGTGTTTGTAGGACAACAAGTGAAGTGACGCGAGCTCATTGTGTAAAAGGCATCAACAAGCTATAAATACTTTGCTTCCCAGTAACAGCAATTTGAAAAATCACATTACTCTTCTTATTTGTGATGTTCCCGCATCCCATCCGCGCGGAAGAAGAACAGACGACGAATCTGATTCCGAGTGTAAATCTCCTGCACTCAAAAAGAAAAGGAATATTCATACACCCCTCTGCTATGTACAGATCTTGTGCATCTTGCTGCACGAATATAATAATATCATCGAGTAGTATTAGAGGGTAAACGGTGTAGTCTTTGTAAACTTGTGAAGATGAAGCTTTTGGAGAGTGGTCGGTTGGAGGCCTTGAGTAGTGCCCTGTCGTTTCTGAACGGCGACAGCGCGGTACAGGCGCGCGTCGAGAGCTACAGCTGCAAGATGGCAGGCGCCGAGAAGGCCTTCTACAAGCGCTTCACAGCAGATGGAGAGACCACTCACAACTTGCAGGCGTTGTCGCCACCAGAGGGCCTTACTTACAGGTACTTTCACTTTAGTTATATAAACACTATTGTTTTATTCTTATACAAATAGACCTAGAAAGTGGAAGATATGCACAAGCAATAAAAACAACACTTCAGAAGCTAGTCAATTGTACAAGTAGACAATTTATTCAGAATGTTATAATAGCTACATATATTCCTTTAAATATTTAGTGTAATGCAACATAACAAAAATAAAAATAAGTAATTTCTTTCATTAAAAAAACCTCTTTATTTATGTTTTAGTCGCAGCTTGTCAGGGGATGAAGATGGAGTGCTCTGTGACACGATATCTCGGAAGACATTGTTCTATCTTATTGCTACACTGAATTCTGCTTTTCCAGATTATGATTTTTCATTGGCAAAGGTAAGTGTATACTAACATGTTTTATGTAAACAATGTCAATGTTTTGTAATCAATCATTAATACTCAGTTGATAAGATTTAGTAGGTACCTAGTTATTTTGTTGACTAGATTAAATATTATCAGTCAATAAAATGTTATTCAGCATTATTCACTCATCAGTCAAAGTATCAATCTGTGTACTTATTGGAAATGTTATTCTAATTAGTATTATGTATATTATTCTAGAATGTCAACGAACTTTATGTTAACTAAATGTGTTAAATTTATACAATAGATAATTGTTTAAGTATGTTTACAAGTCTAATAGCCAATGACATGTGGTTTAGTAAACAATGCTGTTTCTGTGCCTAGGAACTGAGATTCAAGCTGTTTCATTAAAGCATGAGATAATTTCATAAAATGATCACCTTCTTTAATTCAGCTCCAAACCCACAAGAAATTTCAGTCATGATTATCTTCTGTAATTTAATCTGTATTTACATGAATAAAGAGGGAGGCCCATGTCTAGCAGTGGACTTTTGTGGCTGTGATAGTAGATTATATGAAAGTAACTGGATTAGTTTTAATTTACACCCATCACATATACAGTGAAATAACAATGGTTATTTTATGTTGAATAGAGCAGCGAATTCAGTGCTGAGCCATCCCTGAACTGGGTGCAAGGGGCAGTGGACGGAGCCCTGTCAGCTGTTGGCGGCGCTCGCTGGAGGCAGCTGCGCGCGGCGCTGTGGGCTGCCGTCGATGAAGAGGTAACCTTAATAGCAGTTTATGCAACTGTCATACAATGGGGGTCAATTGTAGTGTCTGTTAATATTTTTACACAAGCATTCTAATGCCTAATTATATGCAGTTGCATACACAACTTCATCTCCACTCTACAAAAAAAAAACTCAAAAACAACCGCACCCGCGATTGCACGGTTCAGTACAAGGTCAAATTTAATACAAGAATATAACATTGATGTGAATTTTTGCAATTCAATACTTCAGCATACTACTACTGATCCAGTTGCTCAGATGCCTAGATGTCGAGTCAATAACTTAACTAAACAATTGAACAACATCTGAACAACAACTGAACAACATCTGAAAACATCTGTACAACAACTGAACAACATCTCAACAACAGCTGAACAACAACCTAATAAAATAACTGAACAACAACCGAAAAATAAACGAACAATTACCATACAACAACAACTGACAGGTGTGGCGGAAGTGTTTTGTATTTTGTATTTTTTGTACATTACGCTTCTGTAATTTCTTTTATCTACACTCGTCTCATAATGTTCGAATAATGAACTCGAAAACAGTTGCATAAAGACCTACTTTATGCATTCTGCCTATAGAAATTACAGTTTCATAGAAATAACAGAAGCGTAATGACTTAATGAGAAGGCTCTTACTTCGATAAAGTTGAGAAATGAAACGAAGTTTTTTTATGCCAATACCCATATCGCCATCTTCCCCCGCAACTGTCAGTTGTTGTTGTACGGTAATTGTTCGGGTGTTGTTTAGTTGTTTTATTAGATTGTTGTTCAGTTGTTGTTCAGATGTTGTTCAGTTGTTTTTTAGATGTTGTTCAGTAGTTTAGTTAAGTTATTGTTTCGACTCCACATCTGAACAACTGTTAAAGTAAAGAATTTTCAAAAATTTATATCAAGCCATATTACGTTCTCGTATTGAATTTGACCTTGTATCGGGCCTTGCAATCGCCGGCGCGGGCGTTTGGAAAAGTGTTAAACTGAGTTTTTTTTTGGAGAATGTAGATAAAATAGTGTATGCAACTGCTATAAATGGGCATTAGAATGCTTGACAGCTAAACAGACTCTCGCATTCTAATGACCCACCCCCATTATACGACAGTTGCATAAACTACTATTAAACTGTAATTTCTATATGCAGAATGGTTTCTATACAACTGGTCTTTATACAACTGTTTTCGAGTTCATAATTCGAACATTATGAAACGAGTGTAGATAAAATATATTATTTCCTGACATATATTTTTTAAGGTATACTCAAAATTTGTGATACATGAAGTTTAATATTTTACGTTCCTTCTTCATGGAGTACGTACATACGTCCGCCCGTCAGTTGAACTGCCGAACACTCTGTAGAGAGATAAACTATCTACCAAATCAATAATAAGTAAGTCGCGTAAACCTACATCATGAAGTTTGAAGTCTTAATTATTTTGAACAGAATATATATTGAAAAATCTCTATAACTCCCATATAAAATTCACGATCAGCTTTCTGACTTTGTATTGTAAACATGTTACTCGCGCAACTACTCGTCATGCCGCTGCCACTTACCATTTTACCATGCTCCCGAGTGACGGCTTTTCGTGCGCGAGTCAAAGGAACGGCGGAGGCGAGTGGAATGTATTGATATCTCGCTCACTCCATTCGTATTGTTGCGAGAAGGTGTGTGACACTCACTCGCGTTGATGCCTTCGCGGTAGTATTTCGGGCAATATTCGGGGCAGCTGCGGCCGATAGCATGTGCAGTCGCAGCTCGGTTCGGATAGTATCCCATACAAACCAATACTTGTGCTGTCGGCTGTCGGCCGCTCGGTTCGGAACAGCATCTTAAGATTTACGATTTACACATTTGACTACGGCGTATTCCATTGATACGATAAGTAAGAAGTAGAAGACTACATATTTTGCATTGCAGGTGGTGCTGCCGGAGTGCCGCATCTACAGCTACAACCCGGACCTGGCTAGCGACCCGTTCGGCGAGCCCGGCTGCCTGTGGGCCTTCAACTACTTCTTCTACAACAAGAAGTTAAAGCGCATTGTGTTCTTCACATGCAGGGCCATGAGGTGTGTATACATTTTTGATCTTTGTCTCCAAGTATGTTACAATTTTTGATATACTAAGCAAATAATGTCGTCAAATCTAATTGGTTTTATTTTTATTTGCATATAAATAATAATAAATATCCTGTAGTAACCCCATACTAAGCAAAGCTTGTGCTATGGGAACTAGATAAATTATATTAATACTTTAAATGTAAATCAATACATATTTCGCAGTGTGGTGCCGGCTTGGAATAGCATCACCCTATTTCTTACCCATGGGTGTCGTAAGAGCCGACTAAGGGACTCGAGGGATATGTATTGCAATTTTAGGCGATGGGCTGACAACCTGTCACTATAGTGATACACAGTTATCTGATTGACCCTCAAGCTTTTGTCAGACGTGGTGTTAATATCCGTTTTACGGCCGTTAACGCTCTGCCTACCCCGTAAGGGATATAGGCGTGATTTATGTATGTATGTATGTAATACATATTATGCACCCAGACTAAACACAAATATAATATTTGTGGCTTGTGGGGATCGAACCCACGACCTTCGGCGTAGAAGGCAGAAGGCAGGCAAGACTAGACTGCATTTAACCTTTTCGCCGCCAAGCCATTCGAGTAAAAAATTGCAATCAGCGCCACACCAATTTCTTGGTAAAGAAATACTCAATAAAATAGAGATGTCCAACAGTTCATATCGATAATAAATCTTCACTTTTTAAACCGAGTTTTAATTAATCTAAAACCATTATTTTGCCCCCTACTTTTCAGTTCTGATTTCATATAGGTCAAAATAATAATATAGGATAGTGGTAGTAGTGGTGGCCTCGTAAACAACACTAGGCATATTCAACAAGTTTATTTTTAGTTCAGTTTTCGATCAGCACTGGCGCATCTCTATTACGCGTCTCTCTATATCGCGTTGTCGGTTATAGACGACTGTGGCGTCGGTGGCATTTCTATATTCTCAAACCCTTAGTACAAAATATCGATAAAAAAAATTTGAACATCATAGGATTTATGCTGGTATTTATTTTAATATTTTATTGTGACTATTTACTTTCTTTCATTTCTTTTCTTATTTTACTTACGTTGAATATTAATTAAAAACGATTTTAAATGGCACAAATTTCATGTTAACTTAATTTAACGGGTTAAATTGTGATACAAGATTATTATTAGATAGAAGATAATTATTTATTTAATAAACTTAATAACAAATACACTTTAATGAAATAATTCTGTGGCTTAACCATTTCCTAAACTAAGAATATGAATTCCTGTATCTCAGGCAAATGGGAAACCGACATAACTATTATTTTAAGATTAATGATGTATTATTAAATACTTGAATTTTTTTTTCTATTCCTACCCGGTTTATTTGATTATTTCTTCGGTTTGTTTCTATTTACTTTTTATAACGCCCTTCGTACGGTATTGTACTTATATTAGCGGTTATTTATTAGCATTTCACAGTTACTTATAAAGAAGAGGCCTATGTCCAACAGTGGGCTAATATAGGCTAATTAGATAGATAGATGGATAGTTACTTATACGTTTATCAAATAAATAATTATCTTATCTCTTATTATCCAATAATAATCTTGTATCACAAATTGACCCGTTAAATAAAGTTCACATGAAACCCTCCCAAACGCTCCTAATTTATTTATTATTATTTATGATTATTAGGTATTTACTTACCTCTTAATCTTCTTCTTCAAGTAATCCAGGTTCTAACGACAGATCAACGTCATGCTGTACGCCTTCTAAAATCTGTAGAAGTTCTGCTGAACTAAGCTCGTCAGCACTCATTTTCCATCACTATTTTTATGTCATTACTGCAATGACGTCAGAGCGTGTCGTCTTTACCCGACTACGGCGTACAGTGCACTCACAATGGTCAAGCAATTATCGCTGTGCACGAGTCGCCGAAACCGGTTTGTCGATACTCAATTAAACAAAGAAAATAATGTCTACTACTTGGCGTATTTCTACAAATCGATGTTAGGAATATTTTTAATATACATTAAAATAATAAGAAAATGTTATTGTTATGACAAACTTGACAAATATCTAGGCATAGTATATTCCGTAAATATATTATAGATGTATCGATATTTCACATTTGTACTAGTGAGGAACAACACTTCCAGTCGTGTGGGGCCGACTATGGCGTGTGCGAATGGTATTTCTGACAGCTTCAAAACGTAATCAGTATTTTTCTTATTTAAACTACAAATCTTATAAATATCTGAGTGCAAAAGTTCATAAATCAAAGAAGAGGGTACAATAAATGCAATATGCGAAAAAATAAACGATAGATACGGTTTTAAAATGCTAGTTTATGAACATAAACTTTAACGACGTTTTGTCGGCTGTACCCGACCGTGGCGCTGATGGCAAGTCGCGGGTTGTCGGCTATACCCGTCTGTGGCGGTGAAAAGGTTAAATACATATGATCTATAAATGTGGATATTTCACCGTAAAATAATAATAAAAAGCTAGATTACAATGTATGTCGCAAGTAGAGGTCCGCGCCGCAGTCCATAAGGCCGGCGGCGGCGCGCCGACCCTTGGACCCGGCGTGGCACGGCGCCGCCGGCGTGGGCGAATTTTTTCAAAGTTTTTAAGGGGTGGTAGAACAAGCTCTCAAAGTACTGCATCAATCTTTATTTTAAGAAAACTATGTATCTAATTTAAAAAAATATTGAGTATGCTTATAATTATCGTGAGGGCTGTCGTATCCGAAGCTGGAACACTCGCCTCATAAAGGAGGCGATTGAGAAAAATCGGGGGTTGAAAGTCTTTACCAAGACTCTGGGAAAGAGTCATCTAGTAAAGCTAACTACATCGAATGGCGTTACTGTCACATCGGTTCCAGAGCATCTCGCCGATATTGAGGACTTCTACGGAAATCTGTATGCCTCGCATTCGCAGAAACCTCCACCTGACGCGACCTCAGACCCCAAAGCTCCACTCTCTCACTTTACAGACGATCGACGGTCTTTACAGGCGGCTCTTAGACACCTTAAGAATGGGAAGGCTCCCGGAGAAGACGGAGTGGCCTCTGAGCTACTTAAGGCTGGTGGAAAGCCTGTCCTCAAGAAGCTGAAAAGGCTATTCAACTCCGTTTAAGCCAATTGGACAACCCCGAAGGCGTGGAGCAGAGGTGTTGTGGCATTGTTTTTCAAGAAAGGAGACAAAACGCACCTCAAAACTATAGGCCGATCACACTTCTTAGCCATGTCTATAAGCTGTTCTCGAGAGTCGTTACGAATCGTTTGGGATTAATATTTGACGCCTTCCGGCCACCGGAACAGGCCGGGTTTCGTAAAGGCTTCAGCACTGTGGACCACATCCATACTGTACGGCAGGTTAAACAGAAGTCAGAATAGTATAACTAACCGCTGTGTATGGCCTTTGTGGACTACAAAAAAGCCTTCGACTCTATCGAAACCTGGGCTCCTTTGGAGTCCTTGTACCGGTGCCAAGTGGATTGGCGATATGTGGAAGTGCAAAACGATGATTGTGCAAGTACAAAACCACAGAATAGGATCCATCCAACTACTCCGAGGTGTAAGACCGGGTGATGTCATATCCCCGAAACTATTCACTAATTCACTGGAGGATATCTTTAAGATTCTGCTGTGGGATGGACAAGGCATCAACGTTAACGGTGAATATCTCACACATCTCCGCTTTGTCGACAATATAGTTATAATAGCTGAATCGCTGCAGGATCTGCAAAAAATGCTGACCAGTCTTAGGTCGCCTCGAGACGTGTTGGACCCGGGATGAACTTAGACCAGACGAAAGTTATGTTCAATCAACACATCATCCTCTAGCCGGTCTCCGTCGAAGGTATAGCCCTTGAAGTTGTCCAGAAGTATGTGTACCTTGGGCAAAGTTTGCAGCTGGGTAGAGACAAATTTAAGGCTGAAATCACCAGAAGAGTGCAGCGTTGCGTCATATTCTGGAATCACTCTTGCCACAATGCCTCAAGACCAAGGTGTGTGATCAGTGTGTCCTGCCAGTCATGACATGACCCATAGTCTACTAGGTGACTCCATAGAGCCGAGACGTAGAACCTGACAGTAAAACTGGCCCACCGGTTACATGTCACTCAGAGGGCTGTGGAAAGGTCTATGCTCGGTATCTCTATGATGGATTAAATCCTGAATGAGATTATCCTTAAAAATACCAAAGTAATAGACATAGTCTGGAAGTGTAGCAAACTGAAGTAGCAGTGGGCTGGGCGCATCTGTCTTAGAACCGATGGACGGTGGAGTAGCGGGTTCTCGAGTGGAGACCACGGCTCGGCAGGCGTAGCGTTAGGCAGGTAGTGACTGGATGGTGAAAATGGGAGATCCATAGGGCACGTACCCTGGAGAAGGCCTACGTCCAGCAGTGGACAGCAAAAGGCTGATGTATGTATGTTTGTATTTATCGTGAGGGGGATGCGCGGGGCACCCAATCGCACAACACGGCAACTTCGCGTATTGACGCATCGATCGCGTGCATGAAACATGGTTGGCGCGGAAAATTTGAACTCGGCGTGAGTTTTTCTGTGACCCGGCGGCGGCGGCGGCGCGCCGTGGTCGACCGGCGGCGGCGCGCCGGCGTGGTGCGGACCTCTAGTCGCAAGATTCGATTCCGTCGAAATATTGTCACGAATCAAAATATTTTTTTCGGTCGACTGTAGTAATATAACGAAGTAAAACCGTAATATTGTGAATTGTGATACGGCGATACGACAGGGAATGCATCACGCGTTCGGATTGGTCAAGCGTCATGTTCCCAGTGATGCCATGTTTGGTTGAATTTGAATAAATTGTGTTTTGTGATTGTTTCCATAATTTCGTGTTTTAGATAATTCACTTCACACACACATTCAATTTAAATCCAACTAATAGGTACCTACCTAGATTGTTAGAATACTCAATTAGCATTTACTTTACCTACATAATTACTAAGTTGCATGCTCAGAGCAGGGAAGCTCTAAGAGAGAGCTCTATGGACAATCAGAAGGAAGATACGAAATCTCATCCATTTCAATCGGATTTCATACGCTATCTCAACAAACACAGCCTAGATGCACACATAACAACATATTGTTTGTACGGATTAAAAATATTATTCTCTTGATTGATGATGTGTTGCGTTTTTGTACTTGTAGAAGATGACTTTGCGTTTGATGTGCGACGAGTTTTTCATGCTTCACTTTGTATTTTCTTAGGTTCTCTCGAACATTACCTTACTCTAAGGTTGCATGTCCTGTCAATTATATTGATGATGTTGTTATTCCCACAGCCCGGTGTGCGCGGTGGACTCCGGAGTGGACTTCGCTATGGATGAAGATGAAGAATACAACTGAAAACATACGGTTTATTGTCGTACTAAACATGGATTTAATATTTTCTTTTACAAAATATTTTCTCATATTTTTTTTAGCCTCTTAAATAATACTTATTATAAGAAAACAGTTACATAGATTCTTTACTATTAATATAAATATTTTAACACACAAGTAGAGAAATCAATTTAGGTTATTTAATTCTAAATGTATGCAACTATGACATTTTTATGACACTGTGATTTCTCATACATTGAACATATTTATTAGATTTAGAAAACTAAATCCAAAAAAGGGGCTTTATAATTTTTGTCATTAGTACACTTTAATAATATTAACTTTACCATGAATGTAGCATACATTGAGTGTTTACTTAGTGTGTTGTAGTAAGTAACACTTACATGGTGCAGGGTCGCTCGCTTCCCTTATTTGAGTACAAAAAATATTAAATCTTCAATCAACCTTAGTTGAGATTTACTTATACATATATGTGTTTATCGTGTAAGTAAAATAAAACAGTGTTCATTTTTAATTATTTACTTTTAATATATTTTATTGTTGCTCTTCGTGTGCCGCCCTTCGCTAAATTTGTTTGACGCGGAGAGGCGTCACGCGACGTGACGTCACCGGGCGGCGCGCGCGACCAACGAGATGCATTCATGCAGACTCCGCTCTGCCTCTATTTTAGAATAAGACAATAACAGCTATCTATCTAGGGTAGGCAACGTTGCACGCATATATCTTTTACCTGTAAACTTCACCAAAGCATTGTTCCAACTCATTCTTTCTTTCGACTTTTTAGCGTGCGTGGATTTGTAGTATCACTAATAGTATTTTATATTTGTTAGATTTGTTTTGTATAAGTTCTCGACAAATTAGGTCTTAAGATATGAATAGAGATTTATTTTCCGTGCTTTTGGAATAGGTAACATTGTTAAATCGTAACTTGCCTCTTGCATCAGTTCGCAGTAATAGATCTCAGTCCATTTTTGGTCCACATTTTTTGAAATATTTCATAATGGTTAGAAATGGTAAGGATAAGTAGCTTTATTGGTAAGGTCTGTAACACTTGACCTTACCTTGTGTTTTATTTGTGTAAGTACCTGTGTTTAGTGTCTAATAATTCCAAGTTTTTCCCAACAACTCTTCCTTCGAGTTGTGCTGGGAATGTCGTAAGCGCCAACGCTGCGTCGAGCGGGCTGCACGCGAGAGCACAGGGACGTCATAGCTTTAACGCTGAAATAAACGCTATAATGCAGCGCTGTGTGACGCGGTCGCCCGGCGCGCTGAGGGGTGCCGGTGCTCGCGTGAGTCCGGATGTCACATATTATCGGTATTGTTGTGGTTAGGTAGAACGAGTTACATACAGATAAGTCACTTTAAAATCCGCCTATATTTCACGGCGTCACCTTTTTGTTAGCTGAATAGTATTAAATATATTTTTCTTCAGTATTTTTGTTTATTTTTTGTAGTTAAATTTCCCTTTCTTCTGCTTGGATTTCATAAAATTATACTATAATCAGTAATGAGAGGTAATAAGTAATTCTGGTGATGGACAATGCGCCAGTTTGAAACCCAAGAGAATCTAAATTGAAACAAAAAACCACACAACAAAATATGAAAGACTTCGATTAGCTCAATAATTAAAATTTTGAAACATCTAGATTGGATAGGATGACACACAGTTTAATTTGTATCAACTATTGATGTGTAGTGAGAAAATAAAATACATATTTTTCAGAAAATATAATGAACAATCAAAACAATAATATTGATCTATACAACAGAGAAAAGTGATACTTAAAAATAAGTAGTTAACCAAATAATTCGTAAATCTATATACATATACTCTATGTCACGCACACTTTTATGTACAAGTTCTACATAATGTTCTCTCAAGGAGCACACGGAAGTTGTACGAAGTACCTCAGTAGGTACTGAGAGCTTATCCTTACAGTTACAGACTCTCAAATGAATTGCATAACTTATATGTAAAAATAAAACCGTCGCGAAGCTTTTATAAAATGTTTCTATTTATACTTTTCTTTTCATACTGTTGTAAACAGTAGAGACATTATTTATAAATAAGTTCAATAAACTAGGTATCATTCATTACAGTTGGACGTGATAAGATAAAATATATAACAGTAATACTATGCAGGTATTTTGATAATATGGAATCCAGCCAAATGCAAATCATTTAAGAATCCTTCATATAAAAAAGTACATAAATTATATCGGACTGAATCACAATACCAATACATAACGACTAATATCTATTATTCCTCTTACCTAATTTATTTTATATACAGTAAAACTCAGACGTTTGCAGACTCTCGAAAGAAGTTATTTTAACCGTAAGTAAAATATTGATTTATGTAAAAATAATAAATAAATCTTTCTATTTTATGAGATAATGCTACACACATGATACGTGGAAGTTTTATAGTCACATAGACATCTTATTATGTAAAGCACAAGGGCCGGATTATAGAGAGCGGCTCGGCGCTGCGGCAGGCCTTTTCTCGCGAGATTACAAACATTGTGCGCGACTAATTATATGTATGAATTGGTTAAATTAATGTTTAATACGAAATATAATGCGTTGCAAAAAATGCTTATAATTTTGCGACAAACGACCGCCGGCCGCTCTATAATCCGACCCTAAAGGTGGCCACAGACGTAGCTATAAATGTTGTAGTGTTGCTGTTCGATAGTTTAAGATCTTGAAGAGATTTGACTATCGAGTAGTAAAACTACTACAATACCACGTCAGCTATGTTTGTGGCCAGCTTTGGCCAGTTGTCATTTAAACGAAATGTAGCTACAGCGAGTGTGACCGTGTTCACGGGAATTCTACCGTGATGGACCGCGGCGCAGGACAGGACCAGGAAACAGACAGCCCGGTAACAACCTACTACTTGGGTAAAAATCACCTCTTTATAGGCATTATTATGGGACTAAAGGAGACAGTTTGTATCCCGTGACGCGGATGTTCCCCGTCATTCGGGTACTTCTTTGGGAAATGATGAACTTGAACCTAAGCGGTCCATCACACAACTTTTAATTACAGTAGCAGCCAAAAGATTCGTAAATCGCATAACACTAAAACTAAGACACATATAAATCCTCTCTTACGCAAACTTACAACATAAGTAACTACAACCATCCATCCTCACGGCGCAACCACACTGCGTCCATAGAATTACCCGCAGCCGGAGAAACACAGCCAAGGTACCAGTTGTCTATGCACGATGATAGACTAAGGTTGTTCACTTCCAGACAAATGTAAAAAACATTTTCATAATATTAAAAACAGTATGTTAAAAAATTACGAAAATGAAATATGTTATGATGAATATCTTTATCTATAAGTTGAGTAACAAAATATAAAGATTCGCATCGTATATAAACAGCTTATGGTCATTACGAATCAGAGAAATGCTTGAGCACTGTTTGTGGAATACAAATCAACTTTATCTTGGAGCGCTCTCGAATCACGGAAATGGATTAAAAAGTCAAAGTTGTAATGAAATACGAGACTCCGCCGTATCGGGTTGTCGATTTCAATGGTTTCGATTCAGGGCTTTTTTAGCTATTACTACAATTTTAATAAATAAGCAAACAAAATAAGAAACTTCGCATATTTTACAGATCCAATTTTGCTTAATTTAAGCATACAAATCATCAAAAGAATTATTGATATTGCATACTTGCTTATTTACAAAATCAAATCAGGTATAACCAAAATATAGTCAGATAAGGAAAACAGCTGTGCTGCCAGAAAACAGAATTTATTTAAGCTCGTACACGGAACTTCTCGGATTTTTATACAAATCACAGACAAGAACATTTAAAAGTTTGATGCTTTTGTATAATGCTACGTTCACATTCATACGCTCGACCTGCTCCTGCTCCTACCGCTGCCGCGAATATAGCTCGAACAACTTCCGCGGAAGTATCAAGGTGAGTGGGTGTTCACACACGGCCGTCATACTCTTTTTGGGGCGATACGAGAGAGCGAGATAACAATACACTCGACGGGAAGTGGCAGCGACATGACGAGTAGCAGCGCGAGTAACCTGTTGACATGCTCGCGCTGCTCACTACCCTTACTATTTCCCTGTCCACAGCTCGAGAGCATGAACGCGGCATAAGGAGGCGATCAGTTTATTGTGGTTAGGACACCTCGGTCGGGCCGCGGCGGTACTAGGACCTGCGTCGGACAAAAAATATTCACGAATAAATTGTCCGTCGAATAAAATTCTGCTGAATAAGTGCTTAATTGAATAACGCGTGATGAAGCGCATGCCGTGTGATGCCGGCTTAGAATGGCATCACCCTATCTCTTACCCATGGGTGTTGTAAGAGCCGACTAAGGGACTCGAGGGATGTGTATTGCAATTTTAGGCGATAGACTGACAACCTGTCACTATAGTGCTACACGGTTATCTTATTAACCCTCAAGCTTTTGTCAGACGTGGTGTTAATATCCGTTACGGCTGTTAACGCTCTGCCTACCCCGTAAGGGATATAGGCGTGATTTATGTATGTATGTATGTTATTACAATATAGTTTTGCCAATACATAACATACATATAATCACGCCTCTTTCCCATAGGGGTAGGCAGAGACTACATCTTTCCACTTGCTACGATCCTGACATACCTCTTTCGCTTCTTCAACATGCATCAATCTGTTCATACATACTATTTTGCCAATTGTCTTTAATATATTCTCGAATAGTCTTAGTAGAAGTGTCTGTAGGGGCGCGAGGGGCGGGGGGCGGGGGCGGGCTAGCGCTGCTCGGGCGGCGGCGGGGGCGGCGGCGCGGGCTGCGCGGCGCCGGGCGTGTGCGAGCCGGCGGGCAGGGGGCCCGGCGTGGCGCCGCCCTCGGGGGGCTGCTCGCCGGGGGCGGCGGCGGGGGGCGGCGACCGCAGCTGAAAATAAATATTCAATTCAACTATGATAATTAAGATAAGGTTGTCTTAATAATCAAACGCACAAAGTTGGATAGTCTCCTAGATTAATCTCACCTTGCAAAAAAAAGATAGCTTTCTAGTTCCGATACTTTCATTCATATATTCTCGAATTATGAATTCGAAAACCTGTACCTGTAAAAAGACCTGCTTTGTGCCTATTAGAACTTCTGTCTATAGAAATTACGGTTTAATAGAATTTACAGACGCGTAATGACTTAATGAGAAGGCTGTTACTTCGACAAACTTAAAAAATGAAACGAAGTTTTTTTGACAATACTCAAATCGCAGTCTTCCGCCGCACCTGATAGTTGTTGTTGTACGGTAATTGTTCGGTTGTTGTTCAGTTATTTTAATAGGTTTTTGTTTAGTTGTTGTTGAGATGTTGTTCAGTTATTGTTCAGATGTAGTTTAGTTGTTGTACCACTGTTGTTCAGTTGTTTATGTAGGTTGTTGTTCAGACTCGACATCTGAACAACTGCTGAAGTACAGAATTTTCAAAATTCATATCAAGCCATATTTCATTCTCGTATTGAATTTGACCTCGTATCCGGCCTTGCAATCGCCGGTGCGGACGTTTGGAAAAGTGTTTACCTGTTTTTTTAGTGTGTAAATAAATAAATAAATAAAATAATAAATAAGTTTGTTTATCACACTCAGCTGAGCCTCGCGTGATAAACAATCTTGTACTATGTACTTGTACTATGTAAGTAGTACATAGTACAAGCTTCTATTGAGATTAGATGGCGCTGTGTGCATTATCCAAAATATTTATTCATTTGTATACTTATTAATAATACTTTACTTAAAAGTCGTAAGAGCTTTCTGAAGTACTCTACTCCAATTTCAGGCAGTGGATCAGAGGCTCGATGTAAGCTCTGGCAGGAGAAATAACCAGCAGCTTCCCCAAACATACCTAATGAGAAGCTGCCCTTGGAGCATAAGCTTCCTTGGCCGACATGGAAGTCTCTCAACAGACTCCGGACCCAAGTTGGCCGCTGCAAGGACAATTTATGTCGATGGGGGTACAGCACGAACAACGTCTATTAAACTGCCCTGCGTGCCCTTCATCCTGCACGCTAGAGGACCTTCAAAACGCCACTGACGTCGCAGTGCGTCTGGCTGAGTACTGGTCCGAATTCATTTAATACCGCCAAAGCCGATCAACACGAAAAAAAATAATTAAACCACTGTACGTTCCTTATAGCCTTACTTATAGAGATAGCGATCTTCCTTTGCAGCGATTGGTCGCACTTATCTGTTCCAAAGCTGTGTGATTGGTTACGTATGCCCCCACACCCCACCCCACTCCGACACGGCAGGGCGGGGCGAGTCGGCCCGCTTGGCTTCATTGGCGATTTTTCTTTCGCAGTGAGCGGTCGCGCTCAGAAAATATTTTTTTAAATTTCGATAAAGTTTTAAATTTTAAACTTTGAAAAATTATTTTCTTACAATTTTAACGGTTTTGCACCGTTCGTTTTTTTTTTAAATTAATAAATTTAGTGATTTAATTGTTCCTATTTAAATAAATTTTAAAATCAGTGTGTGTATAAACTGGGTAAGTCCTTTATATTTTATTATGCATGTGGCAAATCAAATTTCTGAAGGCGGTTTTCCGTCGGACACAACTTTGCAATTTCTTACAATTTTAATAAATTATTATTGAAATCTGTCAAGACCGTTTACGAATAAATAAATTGTTCCTGGCGATCCGAATTCTGTGAACAAAATAGTTAATAATTTATGGGAATTATTTGTCAAGAATAATGATCCCAAATAAATAAGCAAAGTGTGTTATAGAAATTTGGTTGCTATCGAAGTTTTAGTTACCCGGATTTAACAATAGTGAATTTTTTTTACGAAAAGTTTTTAATCCGGAAGTAATTAATTCGTTCGATTCTTTACGAACGATCAAATGAAAATCCAATAATCATAGTGCACTTCGCACAAGCTTTGAGTGGCATTATTTTAAGATTTTCAATATAAATGTTCATCCCTCGCAGGTTTTTAAACTAGTTACCTTGAACTGAGAGGTAGGTATTCCTCGAGAGAAGTAATACCTTTTTTCTATTTATAGGTTACTATCCCGTCGAACTAGTTTCTACATATCCCTCGTGCACGCTTTTCATTAATGTGCCTGATTGATTTATGGATTTTCATTTGTAAATGATTATTTTATTTTTACACGTGTTTTTGTAAATTGTTATTTGGACATAAATACATTTTTATGTCGTTTACTGGAGCTAGTAATGGTATACAGATGCTCCTTTCACGTAGCAACGTGTTATTCAAGTAACGCATCAAATACGTGATCTGTAGGTATTGTTCGGATACCTTCAAAGTTCTTTAAATAAATAAGTCGAACAGCGACAATTTTTATTTTAAAAGGGGGCCGCCATGACCCTGTGAAATGCTCTTAGTAATAAGAAAGTTAACGGAAGTCCAAGTCCGTAGAACGTCTTATAAAATAGAGTAATAAGAACTCCTCAAGGATCTTTTCGTTGTACCTAGAATAAATTGCAGAAAATATATATTCTAGTTGATTGCTATGATATGAAATGGCAGCACAAGCCAAGCTACATTTCGTCGGTTTTATAAGCTACCTCTGCGCAACGCAAGGTATACCCTATTTTATAACATCATCAGGAGTTCATTAGGCCGTCAGCGCATGACGTGTCCTTAGACTCCTTCATCCCCGCGCAGGGGTTGTACCTTTTGATGTCATGCAGAATGCCCTCGCTTGCACTTGCAGGGCCTGGAATTCCGTCCTCGAGCCTTTCGTATACTTGACGAATTAATAAATCGACATGCGATACAAATTCCATGCATTATAGACGGTTTAGATGCAAATATTGCCAAAAATACTAACAAGTACTAAAAAGTATTTGTGTTGTGGGTTTCGGTACGATATGCAACTCAAAGAACTGGGTCCTCGTGGAGCCAAAGTTTCGAAATGTACCCACCAATATATTTTTAATACCTCGTGCAGAAAGAGTCGGCCAGCACCTTTGATAAAACGTTATTGCTTTAAGTATAGGTATTACTTTTGGTACCTACCTACCTTTTTATCAAACTTCCAAAAGTTTTGATGGCATCCGGCACATGCATGATTTGCTTTTGTCTGATCAAAGTAAAGCAGTCTTTCTTTACTTCTATGCCTATTTGTCTTCTAACGTGTCAGTGAAATGCCCTCGTTAAATTTTGTCTTATCTGAAAGTACATCGTCCGGTCCACCGCCTGCGATAAGATAAAGCAATTGTAGCGAAGGGTAGTGTGTAGCACTAGTATTGATAGTGAAGTGC
Source organism: Tuta absoluta (assembly GCA_027580185.1). NCBI lineage: Eukaryota > Metazoa > Arthropoda > Insecta > Lepidoptera > Gelechiidae > Tuta > Tuta absoluta. The sequence continues at coordinate 19,682,523 of JAQAHW010000002.1, forward strand.
GCAGGTTCGAATCCTGCATGTGGTATAAAATTAGCCAAGTTTCCATAATTGTATACCTACCTAACACGGTTAAAGTTAAGTATTAAAATATATTTAAGAAATAAAAGCTTCGAAAGGTGTGTTACAGACTTGAGTACAAGGAGTTTACTGTCTGACACATGTGTTACCTCGAGCGTATTAGAAAATAGAACGCGAGGGGATTCCTAAGATGTTAATTTGAAAATATTTTTACCTTGCACGCGTTCATAAGGTCCCCCTCTTTTAGTTCCATGAGCTTACGCTTTCAAATAACGATAGCTAGATTCCACTGAGAATTTGCAAAATAGGCTATCTGTAGGCAAAATATACCTACTTAAATGTTTGAAAAAATGTTTCAAATATAACATCCTAGCCCGAAAAAGTCTTGGCTATTAGAAAGTACAGGGAACAATATTCCTACGTAAGTATGAACTTTATCTACTTGGAATAAAGTTCAAAGTTAGAGAGCTGTCTAACGTTTTACAATGATTCTTAAGCAGAAGACATATTTGTCGTAGATTCACCGCATTCAGTCTCATCCTAGTAACCGTTACTGCCGAGTCTAAATTCTCGCAGGTTAAGGAAAATTTATAGACGGTTTAAGTCTGAAACAGTTTTCCTTTATGATCATTTCAGTGGCCTACCGAGGCCACGCAGTAAGAAATGAGAAACATATTGATTTATTAGGTAACTGTGAAAACGACTGAATTTATAAATTTTTCCCTTGCTCACTGTCCTAAGTAGCAATAATTCACTTCTATTTCTATGCTATCACAGACCTCGTAGTGCTAACGCATTTCTGAGGGAGATCCCTCACGCTTGTCATTTGTTTACTTCTTTGAACTATGATCAAAAAGTGGCTTAAGAGTACCTACGTTAAATACTCGCTATGATTCTGGCATCAATCACGGAAGGGAATGTGTACAATCTAAGCTCTCTAAGTGCAGAGTTGTCCTAAAATAGTCCTACGTTTTTCTTAGCAACATGGAAACAGACAAATGTGGGGAGAGAAAACGGCCTTTTTGTAATGGCCTCATCTCAAAATGGATAAGTAAATAATGAAGACCTACCCATTTAATAGATCTCACACCGAAACTATAATAATTTTTACTTTTTAATTCATCGTGCATTGAGTGTACGGAGTAAATTTCGTGAGGTGGAGATGTATGTAGGTAATTTACTTATTCCAGCATGTTGCAACTTGGGAGCTAGGTACACCCTATTGTTAATTCTGCTATATCAAGCTGTATAACATCAAAACTAGTGGAAGGTTGTCTAGCTGCTAAGGCGAGTGATGTAATATATACCTATTTGGTATATGCCAAATTTTGTGTTACCTACTCAAGTGCCTTGATCTTGAACATGATATTTTCTTCAGAAACCTCCACTAGAGATGAAAAGTTCATGATATATTTTTCAGGTGCTTTCATATTACCTGAAATGTTATGAATGAAATGCATATGGCGTAATATGTATAACAACCTCCTCTAGAGATGAAAAGTTTTAGAGCGATAGTGGCAAATAGCAATAATGCGACACTGTCCCAGACGATATTAAGTTTTTATTTCCTCAAGTGTAGTCATGCTTACTACACCTACTTTTTCGATAATGAATGAAAGCTTTTGGGCAAGTAAACAACAAGTACCCACAGTCTATGTGGGTATTTTAAATAAATATACAAAAGGTTACAATCAGAGGGTACTTTTGCTAATTGATATTTGTGTAAGTGCCCTGTCTGCCTTGTTTGGGTTTAAAACACGAGTATCTACTCCTGTGTATAACATTGTTAGATGGTTGTTAGAAACGTACGATAGTGAACATAATTGCCTATCGTAAGACGTCAGCCTAAAATAATAATACCGTTGTTCCAATATATTTGCTCTGAATGTCGAGCACAAGACGTTGTTAAAAAATGCTTGAATGTCCCTACGTACTAGGCAAATAGTTTGCCTATCAAGTAAAATATTTTCAGAATAGATACCTAGCGAGAATTATATTGGGAACTACCTACTACGTTCAATAGCTAGTATATTTTACCAACGGTGATCATAATGATATATAATATTTGTACGGTGACCCATGTAAGATCTAGGCTTCCACAATTAATTTGCAATGTTGCAATGTTTGTACTGTCTAATAGACAATAACGTCGTTTACCGACGTACCTTCGGATTAAATTTTCTCTGTAGGTAAGCTGTTAACAAAATGATAAAATTAAACTTTAGCTCATATTCTTTTATAGCTAGCTAGTTTTTGATTGTACATAAAATTAAAGCAAATTTGTGCCCTTTTCAAGTTTTAAACAGAGATCTGGGCTTTGCATGGGACGGTCAGAGGTAGTTATGGCAGAAAACAATTTCAATAATCGCCTCTTTTATTATATCAAGTTTAGGTAGATTTACCAAGATATTAATTAACTATATTATTATATACAATATAGTTTATTCAGAGGCCCGAGTGATGTTTTAAATAAAGCTTGACCGTTACTCCGACAAAGTAAACAAGGTTAGTTATTGATCATTATGTATTATAGCAAATATTATTAAGGCAAGCCCAAATGAATCATATTTAAAAAATCATATGAAGGTATGATTTGATAACAAATTTATATGCCTTTTATTCTCCTGGGAAACTAGGTAGTCGTTTGGCCAGGTTTTTTGATTTACCTGCTTAAGCCCGTTTAGGTCAATGCATATCTTAAACAGTAGTGTTGACCTTATAGTAGGGAAATTTAACCTACTTATTACGTTACCTATAGCTTGAGTGATCAAGCACAATTACAATATGTAAGCTATGTTTTTCTGTGTAAAAGAGCTATTTATTTACTATGTAAGTAAATAGATATTTAAAAGGTTTTATAAAAACGACCTGCAATGCGTATTTACCTCTAACTAAAGGTTCAATATTTTTATATTTTACTATTTTGGCTTGAGTTTTTCAAATTTTTTTTTTTAAATTTTCTGTTTACTGTTCGGAAACTTTCAGATGAATTTCTGCATACTTTCTATCTTATCAAAACGTATTGAGACTTACATAATGAATAACTGTATTATGTGCATTTTTTATTAAACACGAGGTAAAGTTTTTCAAAGACATTATAAATGGCATGTTACAAATGCATCATTTTCATCATTCTATTATGCTTACCTAGAATGCCGTAATATAGTACAAGAGGTTTTGAATTACATTTTCATTATAATTTATTATATTTTATCGTCATTTATGGGTGAGTTTATGATATTACAGTATTTTTAATAAATACAATATAAATAAATTTTCAGTATAGTGGATCAAAATCATTATTGTTGATCAAGAAATTCATTTTTCTTTTTTAAAGAATAATAATACCTGTTTCTTTTTATAGTTTGTTACATTGGCGATAGCTCCCACTCCTCCAGGCGATATCAAACATGTCTCTATAAGTAAGGCTATAAGGAACGTACAGTGGTTTAATGACAGCATTTTACCTACCAATAAAATGCTTATTAAACTACTTACCTTCCTTATAGCCTTAAATTTTTAATTCTGCCTGGTGTATTTTGTAGTAATAATATTCTAATTAGAATATTATTATGAGACGCAATGAAGCCAAGCGGGCCGACTCGCCCCGCCCTGCCGTGTCGGAGTGGGGTGGGGTGTGGGGGCATACGTAACCAATCACACAGCTTTGGAACAGATAAGTGCGACCAATCGCTGCAAAGGAAGATCGCTATCTCTATAAGTAAGGCTATAAGGAAGGTAAGTAGTTTAATAAGCATTTTATTGGTAGGTAAAATGCTGTCATTAAAAAATTAATAATAATTATACTTTAAGATAAATGCTTAAAAACAATGTGCATATAATTAGGCATTGCCTAATTATAGCAGTTGCACACACTGTTTTATCTGCACTCTCCAAAAAAATACTCAGTTATACTTTTTCGAAACGTCCGCACCAGCCATTGCAAGGCCCGATACGAGGTCAAATTCAATACGAGAACGTAATATGGCTTGATATGAATTTTTGAAAATTTTATACTTCAGCAGTTGTTCAGATGTCGAGTCAGCAACTGAACAGCATTTGAACAACAACTGAATAACATTGAAACGATAACTGAACAACAACTAAACAACTAGGGAATCATTTGTCTCTAAAGCTTCTCATCTGTGGAATGAGTTGCCGTCTGAAATCTGTCACTCTAAATCTCTTGCTATATTTAAATCTAAATTGCACAATTATCTACTTTTAAAATCAGTAAGTATTTAAATGTCCTATATCATGTGTGTATGTAGGTGTTATTTTAAAAGCTTTTATTTAACTTGCAGTGTATGTAAGTAAGTAACAATGTTTGTTCGGTGCAAATCTTGCAAGTTTAATTTGAACCACTTCTCGGTATCCGATTGAGTTGAAATTTTGCATGTTGGTCCAGAACCGATGACAATGCATGTTAATCATAAATTTGACCTGATGCTGCGGCCAGGATCGGCTCCGTACGAGAGATCTCCTCAGCGGTTTATAGCTGGGACACAAAATTTTGTATACGAATTCGTTTATTATAGGCAGTTGGTAGGCCCACCATGAATTAGACGCTACATCCAGCGTTGTCTTCGAACTATGGAACTCCTCAATATTCAACTGCTGGGACTTGCAATTTTGTATACGAATTCGTTTATTATAGGCAGTTGGTAGGCCTACCATGAATTAGACGCTACATCCAGGGTTGTCTTCGAACTATGGAACTCCTCAATATTCAACTGCTGAGACTTGCAATTTTGTATACGAATTCGTTTATTATAGGCAGTTGGTAGGCCCACCATGAATTAGACGCTACATCCAGGGTTGTCTTCGAACTATGGAACTCCTCAATATTCAACTGCTGGGACTTGCAATTTTGTATACGAATTCGTTTATTATAGGCAGTTGGTAGGCCTACCATGAATTAGACGCTAAATCCAGGGTTGTCTTCGAACTATGGAACTCCTCAATATTCAACTGCTGGGACTTGCAATTTTGTATACGAATTCGTTTATTATAGGCAGTTGGTAGGCCCACCATGATTTAGACGCTACATCCAGAGTTGTCTTCGAACTATAGAACTCCTCAATATTCATTTGTTGGGACTTGCAATTTTGTATACGAATTCGTTCATGATAGGCAGTTGGTAGGCCCACCATGAATTAGGGTCACGTCAATAGAAGGCCTCCTGATAGAAGAATTAAATTAAAGGAGTAGGTACCAACCGACTTCTATAGAATATAAAAGAGATAATTATACTTTATCCTAATGTTAGTTTTCCCCGTGCCTTAAGTTTTTCTATTGAAGGTCTCTCCGTTTTATAGAAAGACTTTCGTATTGATCAATAACTATCGTAACATAAACTAAAAAATATAAAATAAAATTATGTAAAAAAAACTTTTAAAACAAGCTTTTATTTAAGTGCTCTGAAAAGATGAAAATAAAATTTTGAATGACATTAACCACATTCATTTATGACTTTACAGAAATGAAAATATAATAAAAGCTTGTCGCGAAACTTTCAATTTGTGATTGAAATTTTGTCATAAGGTACTTACGCACTTAACTGTAATTAGGTAGTTTCTTCTAGGCATCGCGACAAGCTTTTATTATATTTTCATTTCTGTAAAGTCATAAATGAATGTGGTTAATGTCATTCAAAATTTTATTTTCATCTTTTCAGAGCACTTAAATAAAAGCTTGTTTTAAAAGTTTTTTTTACATAATTTTATTTTATTTATTCTTATTTTTAAAATTTAATAATTTTATTGTTACGGTTTTAATTTGCTTATGCAACTACTTACAAATCTTTCCTTTATTGTCTCTATTTCTATGTAAAGGTTGCCTGGAAGAGATCGCTGCAAGCGATAAGGCCGCCTTTGCTTACTTTTAGTCTTAAGTTTTCTGTATTGTTTTGTTTCTGTTGTGTATGTTGTAAGCAATAAAGTGTTCATCTATCTATCTATCTAAACAACATCAGTACAACAACTGAAAAACATCTCAACAACAACTGAACAACAATCTAATAAAACTTAACAACGACCGAAAAATTACCGTACAACAACAACTGACAGGTGCGGCGGAAGATAACGATATATGTTTTGGCAAAAAAAAACTTCGTTTTATTTCTCAACTTTATCCAAGTAAGAGCCTTCTCATTAAGGCATTAATTACGCTTCTGTAATTTCTATAGGCAGAATGCTTAAAGTAGGTCTTTTTATAACTGTTTTCGAGTTCATAATTCGAACATTATGAGACAAGTGTAATGAAGTGTAAAAAATATGACCTCACATACGACTAGACTTGGTTGGTTGCTACATTTTGTATAGCAGGTATTTTTTTTTCATATTTCGATCTATTTATCCTGGGAGAAAGTTTTAGTACCATGGGCAATTACTTTTCCTTACACTTTGCATAGTGACTGATGTCAGCCTAGTAGTACTGGCTGTACTCATCAGTAACTGTTAATTCTGGACTGTTCGGTAAAATGAACAAACTGAGATCGTGAGACTAGTTGTGAGAATCAGCTGTTCGGCTCACTGGATTGTCCAACCAGGTCAGAGGCCTACAGTAGGCGGTTGAAGAACTCTGACAGGAGGTTTCACCGACTCACAAGACTGGATAGTGCCGGCAAAAAAAACTTGTTCGCTACATTGGCGCGGGGTCTCCACGCGTCCAGTAGCGCCTCCACGCGCTCCTCGGTGGGTCCCCAGCGCTCCCTGGCGCGCTTACCTTGGCGCGGGGTCTCCACGCGTCCAGTAGCGCCTCCACGCGCTCCTCGGTGGGTCCCCAGCGCTCCCTGGCGCGCTTACCTTGGCGCGGGGTCTCCACGCGTCCAGTAGCGCCTCCACGCGCTCCTCGGTGGGTCCCCAGCGCTCCCTGGCGCGCTTACCTTGGCGCGGGGTCTCCACGCGTCCAGTAGCGCCTCCACGCGCTCCTCGGTGGGTCCCCAGCGCTCCCTGGCGCGCTTACCTTGGCGCGGGGTCTCCACGCGTCCAGTAGCGCCTCCACGCGCTCCTCGGTGGGTCCCCAGCGCGCGAAGCCGGCCGCGTTCTGCAGCCACACCACCACGGTGCCGCCGCCCCATCTGAAGTACACCTCGTTCCTGGAAACATTACACTGAGATGGGTACATGTTGATTAAAAACAAGAAAATCCAGAAACCAAAAGTTTCCCACGCAAGGGATATACATGGTACATATGCATGTATGTACGTATGGTAACAGTTTTATGAACAGAAGCGGACTGATATGGGCTGTTGCTGACGGGATTTGAAACCTAGTTTCCGGCTCTCTCTAACGTTCGTTACACAAACGTAAATGTGTGAGGCGCCATCAATTAAACAACCGCTTTACAATAGCTCTACACAGATATCATTGGTACTAGGAATCGAGCCAGGACTTTCCGGATTTTAGAACCACTAGACCACGAACGTACAATCTTTAGAAAACTTGCAAAATTGAAAAAGAAATTGGATTGAAGGTAGCTAAAATATAAAAAATCTATCATATTCTTACTTTGGAAGGACGTGTTGAAAACCATGTCTGTACTCGTGCTCGAAAGCTGGAATCACCACCTGCAAAAATAATGTTATCAGAATGTAACTATAACACCAGTTTGGAATACATAAATAAGCTTGGAGGACAGGGTCGCTACGAGTTCTGTAGCAACGATTATACTTTGCTCTTGGAAGTTGAGTACAAGAATGTAATACGTCAATTTTTTTTTGTGTTAATGGCGTGCTCATTATCTTTCCGCCAGTGTCAAGTTTAGAAGATGACTTTGACTGTAGACGGGATCACAAAATAACGACGACTACAAAACATATATTTTTTTCAAACAGCAACATTCCTCTCTGCTGAGATGAAGTGTTAGTCGTAAAGCGGCTCGGTCGCGTTTGTCAAAAATGAACTAAGTACCAAATGCAGTGAGGGGGCGGAGGCCTGCACTCACCTGCTTGCGCTTGAAGTGGCTGGCCTGCAGCTTGACGAGCGCGTGCGTGGGGCGGTCGGGGTGCTCCGGGAGTACCTACTGCAGTGAGGGGGCGGAGGCCTGCACTCACCTGCTTGCGCTTGAAGTGGCTGGCCTGCAGCTTGACGAGCGCGTGCGTGGGGCGGTCGGGGTGCTCCGGGAGTACCACGACGAAGCTGAGCGGCTCCGCGGAGTCCTGCAGCAGGCGCTCCATGTGGCGCAGCGCCGCCTCCACGAGCTCCTCGCACAGGGGCGGGTGCGCCACCAGCGACCCTGCCACCGGACGCAGCTCCAGGAATGGACTGGAATATCATATTAAATTAAAAATCAATAAAGTCTCGGCAAGCGAAGTGTTGAACGCCCTCAGGCTACAAGCACCGATTAATTAAAGAGGCAGCTGGTAGCGACTGAATGGTGAAAACGGGCGATTGTGCCTTATGGCGTACCCTGTTCGAGGCCTACGTCTAGCAGTGGACAGGCTGATATGATGATGAAACCACTGTTTACTATGCGCCTCATTTGCGCTAATTTTAGATCCCTCTGAGTGACTATTCTATCTACGTCAAATGCTTAATCTACCTGCGTCAAGTGCGCGTCCCACGTGGTGCAACCAGTTCTGCCGGAATTGGATTTAGGCGGATGTAGGCATTTCAGAGCTGGGTAGGATGTGTGTAACTACTACTAATCACCATTTTTATGAAACTTACCCTCGAGAACCGAAGTAAGAATCTGTATCCGCAAACGCAGAACAGTACTGGCGGAAGTAGCAGTCCAGCGGCGAGGCGAAGCACTCAAAGGTGACACCGAAGCACCGATGCAGGCACTCCAGCACCGGCACTGGCAGCGCCATCTGCGTGAGGTGCGCGTCTCCGCTGGCGCCGGAGCCCCCGCCCACCCACGCGGCGTAGCGCCGCAGCAGGCACCACACGCGCGCCAGGAACTGCTCGAACTTCTTGTCGTCGAAACAGCTGTATCGGTACAGGCACTCCTGTAACAGTGAAACATACATACATATATCACGCTTATAGTCCCTTGCGGGGTAGGCAGAACAAAAATTTTGGGGTGGTATGGGATCTACCTCCTAGCGGTCCACCCCGGACAACGGCAACACAGGCTTGCCTGTGGATAAGTCCGGCTGAACGATCCCACTAAGCGGTGGAAGGCTCCGTAAGGGGCCGCCTGGCTCGCGACCACTATCCCACCGAAGTCTGGCGCCAAGTAGCTTGCTGCGTTCCGTCAGTGTGTGGGAGTGCCAGTGCCTTAACAGGCTTCTTCTGGGTGAGCTCGCTCCATCTTAGACTCTGTCTCTGTCCTATGACCCAGACTAGAGTCAAGAGCAAACCCATCATAAATAAATAAAAAAAAATAAAAAAAAATGGCCGTGAATAACGGTAATTTACGCCACGCCTGACAAAAGTTCGAGGGCAATCAGATAACTGTGTATCACCATAGTGACAGGTTGTCAGCTTATCGCCTAAAATTGCAATACACATGCTCGAGTCCCTTAGTCGCTTCTTACGACACCCACGGGCAAGAAATGGGGTGATGCTATTCTAAGCCGGCATCACACGGGATAGCCGGCATCACAGTGATACATACATACACATATCACGCCTTTATCCCTTGCGGGGTAGGCAGAGCGTTAACAGCCGTAAAAATACGGCTGCTGTCGCCACGCTATAGTGACAGGTTGTCTTGCCTTTTCTTAAAATTGTAATACAATGGGGTTATGCTATACTTAGCCGGCATCACACGGCAACAGCGAAAGTAATTAAGATATAGGCCTTGATTTCGGCGGGACACTTTCTTCGTTTCAAAATGTTCTAAAAATATTTAATAGATATTGCTTATTATTTTGGGTGATGTTACGAAATAAAAGTTTTTTTACATCAGATTAGTGCTGATTCTATGATTAACCGTTCTACAATCTACAGGGTGTAAGGGACAGTGTACTGAAAACTTTGCAGGTATGGTCTGACTATCAAACGGACCAAATTTTACTATGGAGCCTATGTAGTAGAACATTTTTTTTCAAGCAGCCATAGAAAGTCAGTCAGCTAATCAGGAATTTTGTATGGGAGGACAAATTATTTTTCTTATTTACCGACAGCCTCCATAGAAAAATTTGTTCAGTTTCATGGTCTGATCATACCTGCAAACTTTTGGTACACTGTCCTTTACACTCCATAATTACTGAAATGAGGTGTGAAATAAAATCGATATACAACTGAACTGATCAACTAGTTAGTGTAGAATGTGCAATTGGCTGCCAGCTCTTAGGCCAGCAGTTGTCAAGATGATGATGATGACTGATATGTGAAAAAATTATTTATTGTATTATTATTATGTTATGTTAATAGGTTTATGTTTATTGTGCATCCCTCCCGCATTACTGCTACTCCCCTATCCTGTACCCTAAGGTTGCTAGGAAGAAATTGCTACCTAAGCGATAAGGCCGCCTTGTGTACACTTTTACTAATTTATATCTTGTTTTTACTGTATTTCCTGTGTACAATAAAGTATCTTTGAATTGAATTGTGATCGCAAGTGCTTAAAAATATATAAAGACAAGTTACCAGTTTCTGCAGGAAGGTGGCGTTGATGAGCTGCGTGTCGGCGAGGTAGCGCAGCAGCGCCTGGTCGCGGTCCAGGAAGTGCTCCACGAGCGGCGGCCGCGGCGCCGGCAGCGCGAACTGCACCGGGTAGCACCACACCTTGCGCAGCGCCGCCTGCTGCAGCGGGGCCGCCAGCTCCTATGTAGGGAAACAGTTCAATCTCATTACCCTCTTTCTTTTTTCTTTTGGGACTACCCTAATAATTTGAAAATCCCTTTGGACAACCAAAATTGAGCAATGAATAGTCTAAGTACTAAGCACTAAGTACTAAATGTAACAAAACACGCCGTTCTCTGTATACATGTTTAGAAAGCCTGCCTAAAGTAGTATTTTGTGTTTTTTCAACATGTGCCAATTCTGATAACAAAAAAGAATCGGACTGTATAGTTATTGTTTCTGTAGTGTAAGTTTCTCTCAAATTGTGTGTGCCTATCAATATATTTGCGGCTCGACGAGAGCCTCCAAATCCTTGAGGCAGAATTGGAAAAGATATGGTGGCATGTTGTTGGTAGTCGGAAGTCCGAAGAGAGGGGGAGGACACTATAACCCTAGTATCAGGTCACCTATTCTAGTTTAAGGAAGAAAACACACAGTCCCAGGGTGGCGTATGGTTCCTCGTCGACATAGTTCTCCGTGACAACGTGAATGAGATCTGCAGGGTCTAGACCAGGGTAGCGTACCTAGTATTGAAATTGACCGAAAGATACACTCTCAAGGTCGTACAGGTGTATACGCCGACTTCGATAGCAGCTCAGATAAAGAGGTGGAGGCCCTTTACGATGACGTGTCGAAGGTCATACACCGTACTACTAAGACCCACTTCACTGTTGTCATGGGGGACTTCAACGCCAAAGTGGGACAGGAGCGCGGCGAATTGGCTACGGGACCAGAAACCAAAGGGGCCAAATAATGGTCAACTTTCTTAGCAGGCAAGGGCTGTTCTGTATGGACACCTTCTTTCAGAAAAAGCCCCAATTAAAGTGGACCTGGAAGATCCCTGACGGCAGTTCGAAGAACGAGATTGATTTTAGCATGACGGATAAAAGGCATATATTTAGGGATGTCTCAGTGATCAATAGGTTCAATACCGGAAGCGATCACCGACTTGTAATGGGCACCCTAAACATCAACTTCAAACTAGAACGAAACCGCATGGTAGTGCCAGTTCTCCGTCCCAATCTGCCCCAAACCGGATATGATGAGTTCCAACTCGAATTAAAAAATCGGTTCGCTGTCCTGGAGACCCCAGCGAATGTTGACGAGGACTTAAGAGGGCATAATTAGGCCATATACGAAACGGAACGGAGGCACTTTCGGAAAAGGCGAACAGAAGTCTAAACTTAAACGAGACTCGAACTGATGCGAATCAGACGGGAAACACCAGAGAATGCTTTGCCAGATCCCCAGTCACTTTACAAAAAGATCCGAAGTATGGTGACACGCGACCTCCGAAGCTGGAACACTCGCCTCATAACATAACTAGGCAGAAAAATCGGGGGTCGAAAGTCTTTACCAGGACACTGGGAAGGAGTCATCTAGCCAAGCTAACTACCTCGAATGGTGTAACTGTCACATCGGTTCCAGAGATTCTCGCCGAAATTGAGGACCCCTACGGAAATCTGTATGCCTCGCATGCGCAGAAACCTCCACCTGACGAGACCACAGACCCCAGAGCCCCACTCTCTCGCCACTTTACAGACGAAATCGAGGCGGCTCTTAAACAGCTTAAGAATGGGAAGGCACCCGGTGAAGACGGAGTGGCCTGTGAGCTACTGAAGGCTGGTGGAAAACCTGTCCTCGAGGAGCTGAAAAGGCGTGGAGCAGAGGTGTTGTGGCATTGTTTTTCAAGAAAGGAGACAAAACGCTCCTCAAAAACTATAGACCGACCACACTATAAGCTGCCACGTCTATAAGCTGTTCTCGAGAGTAATTACGAATCGTTTGGCATTTAGATTTGACGCCTTCTAGCCACCGGAACAGCAAGGGTTTCGTAAAGGCTTCAGCACCGTGGTCCACATCCATACTGTACGGCAGGTTATACAGAAGTGAGAAGAGTATAACCAACCGCTGTGTATAGCCTTTGTGGACTACGAAAAAGCCTTCGCCTCAATCGAAACCTGGGCTGTTTTAGAGTTCTTGCAGCGGTGCCAAGTGGACTGGCGATATGTGGAGGTGCTAAGAAGCCTCTATCAAATGGCTACGATGTCCGTACAAAACCACAGGATCCATCAAACTACTCCGAGGTGTAAGACAGGGTGACGTTATATCCCCGAAACTCTTCACCAATTCGCTAGATCTTTAAAACTCTGCAGTGGGATGGACTATGCATCAACGTCAACCGCGAATATCTCACACATCTCCGCTTTGCTGACGATATAGTCATAATGGCTGAATCGCAGCAGGATCTGCAAAAAATGCTGACAATGGAGTAAACGGGTTCTCGAGTGGAGGCCACGCCTCGGCAAGCGTAGCGTTGGACGACCTCTGGCCAGATGGACCGATGACTTAAAGAAGGCGGCTGGTAGCGACTGGATGGCGAAAACGGGAGATCGTGCCCTATGGCGTACCCTGGAGGAGGCCTACGTCCAGCAGTGGACTGCTATAGGTTGATGTATGTATCAATACATATATTTAATGATTTTTTTAATGGCTGAATCATGGCTTAATGCAACTGAAAAACAGTTGATTTCTTTTAAATTCAGTAACAAATAATTGGCAGGCTTGTTAAAGTTGCCTTGAAAATGCAACAGAAGTATCATACAAGCTTAAGCCAAAGTAACAATATCTGGCCTAACAGGAAAGCATTGGTAAAGATGTGGTAAAGATCTTCTATAGATGGATAGATAGAAACAGTTCAATGCTTACATAGCTTCAATGTTAAGCCGATTACAATCAAACCCTGCCATACAAAGAATGACTTTAGAGGAAAAGGTCAGGGTTATCTTTTAAGATCTCTACTACTGGATAGTATACTATATTTATAAAGGACTTGTTATAAATACTTCACCTGTATGCCATTTTCCTTCAGGAGTGCACTGTGTTTCTCCCTTATTTTCCTGGCATACTCTGCCGATAAGTGGTAGATCTTGAGGCAAATTCCCTCTACTGATGCCTTCACTGTTTCTGATAAGTGAGGCTGGCATTGTCGCTGAAAAATAATCATAATAATTATAATTACATTATTAAAGGCAAGCAGCCACAGGCTGATGTGCCTATATCTAAGCTGGTGTAATAATTTTTCTTTTAATCATAAGTTCATTTGTCCATAGCAACTTAGTAAATTGTTTTTACTCTATGATTTTACAAATTTAAGATATAAGAATAAAATTTACTCTTAGATGCGCCAATCTGTCCTGGAAATCATCATATGTGGCCCCCACAGTACGCCGCAACCATTGAAAAGTATCCTCAGCGTTCCATTTCACCACCTTCCGACTCTCGGGAGAAGCATTTCGTGACTCAATCATCTTCTTGGCAGCTTCTGCATAACGAGACAACTGTTTTCTAGCATCACCAGTGAATTTTGGATGTGTCAGTTTAATTGGAATATCATTCATTATCTCCTCATACATTGATCGAGATATCTCAGGGAAGCAATGGCTTGGAAGCAAGGGATCGGAACCACCCTGATCATTCACTTTCCTCTCCATCAGCCAACGGTTGAATGAGTCTTTAGGAGCATCTATACTCTCTCTTGTGTGACAAAGCTCTTGATAACATTGCCTCAATTTGTTGGCCAGTGTGAATCTGAACCCTTCAATTTCAGGATGTGGGTGAGGACAAATAGTTGGGGGTCGTTCATAAATAACAACATTTGTTGGAACTTCAATGTCCCAGGGCCCTGCAAGAACAAACTTTTTAGGGGGTGGTCCATTATCTTCAGAGGGTCTTCTTTTTGTCGCCCCTGGTGTCATGTTTCCCGCATTTGGAGGGCCAGTATGACATATTCCAAGTGGATCTGTAATTGGATCAAAGTCTCTCTTTACAGCTGGCAATTCCCACATAGATTCGCCAGATAATTTGTTCCAGAAGTAGGGTCTGTTCTCTCTCTTGGACCAATATTTGCGCCAGCCCTGCTGGATGAGGTCGGGATGCAGGTCAGCGGCAAGATGAGGCGCGAGCGGCGCGGGCGCTCCGGGCGTCTGCGGAGTCTCGCCGCCCGCACTGCTGCTCCCTGGTGAGGACTGCAGCTCCGGCGAGGAGTCGCTGTGAGCCACGCCACCCTCCCAAGTCGAAGACCCGGCGACAACTTTGTCGCGGACGTCATTCATGTTGGCGGTATATTTAGTGGTAAGCGAAATGGAAAAAAATACTGCAAAATCGTTGGCGACTGCAATATATCGGTTTATTATAGTTTCTTATTCACTTATAAGCTTCCTATAAGCATCACAATCGTTTTTATTCGGAAATACAAAAATCTTAGCGCCAAGAGATTTTGTCACAGTAGACGGCTTGATTTCAAAGAAACACATGATATTTCATATTAATTGATAGTTTCACATAAACTTTTACAAAATTAATGATAAAAACGCTCTAAAAACATATGGTAAACACTGTATTCAACGTTTCACGAATAAATTGGGCATAGCTCCCCAAGCACCGCCATCACAGAATGACAATAGATTAGGGATGTGCAGCCATGTACACGAAGTTGTCAAATATCGATAAAATTCATATCAATTTGAAATAATACTTACATATACTAGTATTTTTATGCCTATTTATAACTCCATAGGCAATACACATTTTATTAATAAAATGTAAATCACGATACGGGAGATGTTTCCGTTCCCGGCTGAGGTAGAGTATTTAAAATGTGATTTTTCTCATATTATCCAATTTATATTACCACAACCCACATAAAAAATTAATGTTTTGTCGATGGTAGTTCTATATGTCAGTGTCACTGAAATAAATAGAAGAAATTGAAATGTCCCATTTGATTCATTCGAAATAAACCAAAAATAATAGTACAATTGAGTACATTTATTAGAGAAATTGATGGTGAGAAAGTATTGTGTTTTTGTTAAACATGCCCATAATTGAAATTAGAGCCGATGTATCTGATGTGCCTACCAATAATTATAACAATGGTCACTTTCAATGTCTTGATTACCTTGATTTAAATTACAGCGATTTCTTCGAGAAATTTATGCTCAAAAATTTACCTTGTATAATAAAAAATGTTACCAATACATGGAACTGCACAAATACGTGGTTAAAAAACGGAACTATAAATTATGAATATTTTATTAGTAATTATGGTGATTTAGAAGCACCAGTAGCCGATTGTGATAGTATTAATTTTAATTCACACTGTAAAGTAAACAAGAAAGTAAAGGACTACATGCAATATATGCAGAATTCTAATAGACAAAAACTACTTTACCTGAAAGATTGGCACTTACAAAAGAATAGGCCTGCTGACAATTTTTACAGTATACCTAATGTGTTTGCATCAGACTGGCTTAACGAATTTGCTACAGATAATAAGGAAGATGATTTTATGTTTGTTTACATTGGACCACAGAATTCTTGGTAAGATTTTCTTTCATATTACCTGAAATGTGATTCTATTACTATTATCTTTATCACATACATACAACATGCATATTTTTTATTATTTCAGGACTCCGCTGCATGTAGATGTCTACTGCTCTTACAGTTGGTCTGTTAATGTTGTAGGAAGAAAGAAGTGGCTAGTTTTTCCTCCTGGCGAAGAGGAGAAACTTAAAGATTCATTGGGAAATTTACCTGTATTGTTTAGTTCTGTTAAGTTTCCTAATGTCAAATACTTTGAGATAATACAAGAAAAAGGAGATGCTTTGTTTGTACCATCTGGTTGGCATCATGAAGTAGTGAATCTAATAGATACTATTTCTATAAATCATAACTGGGTTAACGGTTGTAATATAGAAGCTGTGTGGTTATCATTACAGCAATGTCTACTGTCAGTAGAAAAAGAAATTGTTGACCTTCAAGATACACCAGAATATGCATCTCATTGCCAAATTATGCTAAAATCTTTATTTGGTATGAATTTCAGTGATTTTGTGAATTTTGTTTGTTATGTAGGGAACAAAAGGTTAGGTCAACTGCAAGGACGGGACAGCACTGGATTTTATGATTTTGAATTTGGACGAAATCATATCTTATTCGATTTAAAAGCAGTATTCAAAATAATTAATGCAATTCAAAACCATTCCCTTTATTCAAACAATATATTAAGTGAACACCGTAAACTGAACTTCATCGACACAAAAAATGCTATTTCAAAATTATTTCAGGAAACTAGTCTTGACCTATAAACTAGATTTAATATTTGCGTGAACATGTCTTTCGACTAAAAATTTGTCAATTTCTGTAGTTGTAAATCCTAACTCCTTTAGTATTTCAATTGTATGTTGTCCTGGTTTTGGCAGTGGTTGATGACTTGAAGATATTCCTGGTGTACGTAGTAATTTAGGAGCTGGTTCGGGAACTACCAAGTTATCCTCGTTTCTAAAAAACGTGTTTCTTGATTTGTTACAATCATGTTTATCAACTGATGCCATATCCAGCACAGGTGTGACACATGCGTCCAGATGTTCAAAAATATTGCACCACTCTTGCTGTGTTTTTGTCAAGAAGACCTCTTCAAATTTTTTCATACAAGTTTTTGTATCACCAAATTGAGGGTACTCATCTTCAGGTAAACCAATTCCAATCAAAAACTGAGAATAAAATTGTGGCTCTAAAGCTCCAACAGCCATAAATTTGTCGTCTTTTGTTTTATATGTTCTATAACACGCATAGCCACCATCTAAAGCGTTGGTACCAGCTTCTCCAGACCATATAGGTAATTTCTTTGATTTAAAAAGCCATGTGGCCAAGTACGCTGCACCTTCGGTCATGCTAGCGTCAATAACTTGGCCTTTACCTGATTTTGTTCTTTCAAAAAGTGCCAAAACAATCCCTAACGCGCACATTACACTTCCACCTCCAAAATCAGCTAAAATATTAATTGGTGGTTTTGGTGGTTCGTTTTTACTGCCTAAACTTGAAAGCACTCCTGACATTGAAACATAATTTATGTCATGGCCAGCTTTTAGTTTAAAACTTCCACTTTGTCCATATCCTGTTAATCTGGCATAAATTAAGCGAGAGTTATCCTCAAGTAGAATTTCAGGGCCAAGTCCCAGTTTTTCCAGTACACCTGGTCTGAAAGTATCCAACAAAATATCCGATTGAGCGCATAATTTGCGTATAATTTTAATTCCTTGTTCAGTTTTCAAATTAACGGAAATCATCCTCTTTCCATGTGACATAACATCGAAAGGAGAAGCATCTAACTGGAAAAGAATAATATAAACTATGTTAATGAATGTCATATTAAAATATATAAGTTCTTGTTTTCCACCATACTAACCTTTTGGACAACAGTGACACTGGCTCCAAAATCAGCTAAAATTGAGCCACAAAAAGGGCCGGGAGCTAGCCCCATCATTTCTACAACTTTTATTCCTTTTAACAGCATGACTAGTTAATTTCTGTAAATAAGTATGTGGGTAAACATATATAAACAAATATGTAGTTTACGAAGATAAACAAATAGAAATACATATAGATAATAGAGACAGATTGATAACTGTGTAGTCAGAAAATGCCTAAGAATAGAATACAACCTAATATATTTTTCAAATATGTTCAAAGTGCAAAGTTCTGCTAGCGTAATGTACTACCTATGCAGGCGGCATTATGGTCAGATAAGTCTGAAATCTACGTAAGTGTGCATTTATTGTACAAATTGATTATATTGTATGAATATTAGTTGTTTTACACTTGCCCTTTTTATTGTTTAATGAACTACTAACTTTTTCTCATCGGCACAGTAAAATATCCAGTTTTCAATTTATCTCTTTGCTTGCTAGGACGTCATCACATCACTGACTATTAAACAATCGTTTTATCTTGTCAGACCAGTCGTTTTATCTATTAAAACGTATTTTGATAAGCTATTAGCTTTAAAATACGTTGACTTTAGTAGACACGTTGTTTGATGCTAATATACTTCAAAGTTTAAGATTCAGGATATTGTATTTATTTTACGAATGAAACAAGGAAGTCTATTAAAATAAAATCACTTTGTTATTTACATTTTTCAAGAATAGACAATTTGTTTAAGTTTGTTACCTAGTGCATGGCATAGCAAGCAACATTTTGAGTAAAAGCAGCACTGTAAAACTTTTTTGTGAAATTGACAAACTTATTTATATTCTTTATAACTCATAAAATTAAGATTTAATTGGGTCTCAATTATATATTAAAGATATATTTCTATATATTTGACCATTCATCGATAACTATATTACGCATCTCTATTGACCCACAAAAAAACGGTGATACATTCGTTTCATTTTCGGCACGGCACAAATTTATCATTGAAGCAATATTGTATTGAGTATAATAAAATTAATAATGAATGATTTATGTGTTAACTAACACAACATAATTATCGTTTCTGCTTTTTACTCTTTTGAAGATAAAGCAGTTCAGAAATTATAAACTAACTTCTCTGTACTTTAACTATTTTATACTACTGTCTGTAGATTATGAAACGAATGGATCAATTCTTTTTCCAATCCACTTGCTGCGTTGAATTTATAAATAATTACGTTTGTTACAATTTCTGTCTTGAAAATCTACTAAAACTAGCAAAATAGAGTCATTGATATTGTAATTGTTACGAGACCTTTACCCGGACACCACAATCATAGAAAATGTCGGTCGCTTTTGCCCCGAGAGGAAATAGACCTCCACTCAGTCCGGCACAAATCCAAAAAATGTTGGACGAGAACGCTCATTTGATACAAACGATACAAGAATATCAAGCTAAAGGACAGCTCATGGAATGTCACCAGTACCAGCAAGTGCTTCACAGGAATTTGGTATACCTGGCGTCAGTGGCTGACGCCAATCAAAACATACAAGTGATTTTACCGGTACATAAGGTTTTACGTCTGTATATTAAAAATCAATTGCTTTAGTTCATTTATATCTCAAATGCTATTACTATTTCAGCCCCCCCATCAACTGGCAGCAGGCAATGTACCGCCCGGTCCAATGAACCCGCCAGTAAGTGGAGCTGAAGGCCCAGGACCATCTCAACAGCCTTATAGACCTCCAACGGGAGTCTCCACTACTCCCACGCGGCCAACTCAATCATATGGGCAACGCCCATACCCACAGAATCAGTATCAGGGGCAATATCAGGGCGCCCCTGGTTATGGTCCTCCACAAGGTGGATATGGTCCCCCAACACAAGGTTATGGGCCCCCAAACCCTTCACAGCAACCTCAAGGATATCCTCCAAATTCTTCTTATGGTCCCCCAATCACAACAACACCAAGTAACTATCCTCCTTCCACCCATCCTGGGCCATACCCACCCTCTTCTGCTCAACAACCTTATGCACCTCCGCCAGGTAGCCCAGGTGCTGCTGGCTCTCCCTATCCTGTTCGTGGTGCTGCACCAGGCTACACAGGAAATTCAGCTTATCCTCCACCTCAACCAGGAGGAAATTATCCAAATGTTGGAGTCAGCCAGTACAACTCCACTGCTCCCCAGCCACAGCCTTATCAGTCACAACCATTCCCTAACACAACTCCTACTTCAGCTTACAGCTCTACTCCAACACCACAGCCAAATCGCTCCCCTCAGCCACCACCTAGTGGGTATGCACCCCAGAACCCTCCTAGCTCGGGCTATGGGTCACCATCAGCACAGTCTCCAACGTATAACTCGAGTGCTCATGGCAACAACCCTCCTCCTTCATCAGCAGCATCGGGCCCTCCTCCTCAAGGAGGTCCTCCTCCAAACCAGCAATATCCTCCACCGGGGCAACAGTCCCCGTACCCGCCGGCAACACAGCCTCCCTATTCGAATCCCTCATCGCAGCCGGGTAGTCCCGCGCCGCCGGTGTCGACTGCGCCGCCTCCGCAGCCCTCATACCAGCAAAGTCCGCAAAGTTATCCGCCACCAGGCGGCGCGTATCCTCCTCACGCTTATCAGCAGGGCTACCCTCCAGCGCAGTACCCGCCTTCGCCTTACCCGTACGCCCGCGCTCCAGCTCCCGGTGGCCCGCCCCCTGGCGCACCGCAGCCTTACCCAGGATATGGATTCCAACCCCCAGCTCAACAATAAGTTGTGCAATTCAAGAACAGATATAATTTATGTACTCAATATTTTGGTACTAATCTTTTTGACATTTGAATGAAATGAAAATATGAATTTTAGCTAATAAATGAATCAAATTAGGTTGTATATAATTTTTAGAGTCACAATTTTAAATCATATACCTATAAGTGGCCAAACAGGCATAGCTTGCTTTTATGTAACTGTCCTATTATTAAGTAGTATAAGTGTAGTTTTAAATGTGTAGTCATAAATATCTAGATAATGTCATTTAATTAGTTGCATATTTTACTGATAGTATAATTAAGCTTGTGTTGTGATCTATGTACTGAAAATGATGGATTTAATTAAATATAATTTTGTAAAGAGTTCGTCATTCATTAATAAATGTAACTTTACCTATAACAAGTAAGATAAGTACACATTAGTTGATGGTTCCTAGTCATACACAATACAGACTATTTATATAATTTTAAGATTATCCATTTTGACATATAACATTTAGCAACAACAACAATCACAACACAATACTAAATGACAATCTGTTCTGCCAACATGGTATAGAAAGAAGCAGCCTGAATCTAAGAAGAATACAGAAAACTAGAAACAGATATTCGCAAGAAAACAGGTAACAGACACCCTTCAAATTGAAAAAATGGAAACGCGCAGGACATGTAGCAAGATACAAACAAAGAGGATACAAAGACAAACGATGGACATATCAAACTACAAAATGGTCAGGCCCATGTGGCCAAAGGCGAGTGGGAAGACAGAAGAAGAGATGGTCTGACGGCATTATAGCAAATGCAGGAAACTGGATGGATGTTGCAATGGACAGGGAGAAATCGATTAAAATGGCTTCTTTTACCCGAAGTCGAGCCGTTTTTTTGGCCTAGCATTAATAGAAAAAAAGGAAAACAAAATGAAACTTAAAAATGTTAAATAATGTTTGGAAATAAAGCTGTAGTAACAATGCAAAACTGCCAAAGTTAGCAACATCCTACGGCGGTTAGTTCGTGCATGTATTGAGCTTTTTTAAGTTGTATAGAGTGGTCGCCTTATAATAGTGTAAAGTAACGTCGCCCATTTATAGTCAGACGTCTGGCGAGAAGTAGCTTGTGCAGTGGAGAAAAAGAATCAACAAAATGTTCCTCGGCACTCATTGCACAGCTACTCAATGCCTTGTGGTCGTCTGAAAGGCGAAGAAGCTGTTTGACGTGTACAGCTGCTACAGACATCTATTCGCAACCGACTAGGGAACAGTTGTGGAAGACCCGTTGGCCAACTCCAGGTTTGCCGGTTCAGAGACAATATGGTGAAATTGAGTTTCGCTGAAATCACGCAAACTGCGACTGAGGAACCACATCTCAAACCATATCATATTTACTGGCTTCTCCTTTGTAACCTCTTACATATGGAAGAACCAAACTTGGCGACTGATAATGCCATTTACGTCGCCAAGTATTAGCAGGGGAAATCCAAAAGTTTTTAACTATTAACACGAAGAAGAAGCGTGAAATGTCGAGCTCGCTTCGCTCGCGATTAGTCACGGTACGTGTCGCTGCGTACTGCTTTAGGCTCTTTGCCCGTTTGTAACGTAAAATATCAAGATCGCTTCGATACGATTACGATACTTATCGGTAGCAAGCTGTTTTACAGTTGCAGGCTTATGATTAAGCTTCTTGCCGGTTCGTAACAACTGTTGGCGTGCTTGTTTCGCTCGTGATACATAATAGTAGATGCATAAAAGTGACGAGCTATTATACGCTAACAGCTCGTAGTTCGCACCTTTACACAGTGTGGCATGTTGAGTTCGCTTTGCGATGTGATTATAGGAATCGTATCAGTATCAGCTGGCCTTGGGCGGCCTAGTCTACGGCTACGGACCGATGGATGCTGATGCCTATTAACTGTGTATATAATTCGCGCTCGATGTGCTCGCGTTGTTTTCCTTTAATTTTCGTAATGTAAAATATCGAGTAGGGATGCTTTGCCCTGCAGCCCCGTGGTCCACCTATTTGTCCACCTGGTGGACCACGGGTAATTTAAGCCCAACTTTCGTAGCAAAAATATTTTTTTTGTTAGATATCTTGTCTTTTCATGGGGCCCCCAAACTAACTTTTTATACGAGGCTCTGACAGGCTTGCTACGCCACTGTCCTGTGACATAAGGAAGACTTACCCAACCGTGGTAAAATAGTAATAAATCCTTGAACAAAACACTTAACGCCCTCGAGGCAAAACTTGTGGAATAAGATTTCTGATAATTACCAATAAATTGGTACTTTGTTTTTATAATATATATACAAGTTAGATTGGATCAGAGTCAGTTATGATAAATTTCCATCACGAAATTATGTTCCCACTATAGCCTGCTTTCATGATCTTGAACAGAATAAGCAAACACAAAACGTACATTTTGCACCTAATCAGAAAGCCAACTTTCTACATAATTTTATGGGTATTATTTTAAAGATGCGAAAAAAAACAATATTTCAATTAATAACTTAATCTTCTATTAGGATATTAATAATAACAAAGAAAATACTAACATAGTTTAGGTTTCTTCAAATGCGATCGTGTCTTGTTCAAATGGATGTACGGAGTCATCATAGTATTCGAGGGGGAGGTTGTCTGTGGGGGGGTGCGTGGGGAAGGGCGGTGCGGACTGCAGCTTCTTTAGGGGGAGCACGGTGTCGAACAAGTAGCACATGGCGCCGGTCTCGCCGGGGATGCCGACTCCCAGCAACCACATCACGTTGTGCTTTGTGTTCATGCGGAGAACTTTAACGCCACGCAGTGTTCGCCAACTGGGGAAAGAAATGATAATTTTTAACAAGGTTTAACCATAGGTTTAACTCTGTGTAGCAGATGCAACGAATATGTAATTCGTAGAGCAGATTATTTATCCCTCAGGTCGTTTTCGTCATTTCCTAACTCGTCTCTTTTATAACTCGCCATCTTCTTTATAATTTTAATAAACTTGTCTCATGCCCTAGTTGTTCAGTTCCATGGGCTGGTTCACGCCTTGAAATCGCGGCCGATGTAGCGCAGTGGTATTGCGTCTGCCTGCGGCGCATTTACCTTTAGGTACCTGGTTTGATTCCCAGTGGGGAACTCGTTGATATTATCATCTAGTGAATTTGTTTTTGTTCCCACTCTGGTCAGAACATTGCAGGCTGAACCACTTGATTGTCCATAAGAAAAATGGTTCCGTGTTTCAGAGCCTCGTATGCCACGTTAGGCCGTCGGTACCGGTTGCTGTTTATGATTACTTAGACGGTCGTTACTTAACCACGTCAGAGGGCAGGTAGTAGGTGGTTGAAAAACTCGTGACACAAGGGTTCATCGTGTCGTTCGTCAACTCGGAGTCACACACAAAAATATATTATTATACGTCCAAATTTAGAAGGCGCATCGTGCCTGTAGCTGTAAAACGGCGAGGTGTCGTCGTGTTCAGACGGGTTGCGCCCGCGGGTGCGCACAATATGCGACAAAAATTGTTCAAACGAAAATGTTCAACACAAAATGTGCAGCAAATATTACGCGTCAATTAACGAGTGTCAACTGAGAGCAGGATACAAATATGAAACTCGCCTTAGTGTGATAAGGATAGATAGATTTTCTAGAACAATCCTTGTCATAACGCAAAATATTTGCTGCACATTTTGTGCCGCATATTTTCGTTTGAACAATTTTTGTCGCATATTGTGCGCACCCGCGCCCGCGGCGCTTATGGTTGCCCGCTCGACTCAGCGTTGGTTTTTACTCGTATATTTTCAATTTGGTTATTTGCTGATTTTGTCAAAAGATAGTAATATCTTTAAAAAAAACTACATACATACATACATACACATATCACGCCTATAATCCCTTGCAGGGTAGGCAGAGCGTAAACAGCCGCAAAAAACGGCCATTTACACCACGTCTGACAAACGTTTTCGGGTCATAAGGAAAATTGTGTTTCGCTATAGTGACAGGTTGTCAGCCCATCGCCTAAAATTGCAATACACACCCTCGAGTCCCTTAGTCGCCTCTTACGACTCCCACGGGAAGGAAATGCCGGCATCACAGGGCAAAAAAAAAATGCAACTTATTAAGAGAAAAAATTTAGATGCCAGCTGTCAAACTAAACGGGCGACCCGCGTCACGCAGCGCTGCGCTAAACATCATTTATCTCGGAAACTATGCATGGTAGAATATTAGTTTCGTAAGGAAAACTGCAAGTAATGAACAGATATTTATTTTGGATGGCAGGCAGCCGTCGTCTTACTATACTTCATAAGTCTCGTAGAGTTTGCGTGCTAGACTATCATGCATAGTTTACGAGATAAATGAGGGTTTAGTATGACAGCTCTCATCTGCAAGGTAGATTGCGTCAATTTGTCAACTTCCCAAAGAAACTAATATTCTAGCAAGTATTCTAGCAATTTACGAGATGAATGAGTTTTTAGTTTAAAAGCTGTCATCCTAAATGGTGCGTAAACAAGCTAGTTATTAAACATACGTTAGTATCTCTTTAATGCTTGTGTATTAAACCTTTATAATCACCTTATAAACCTTTATAAGGTGATGGGAAGATTTTCCACCTAAAATTGAACCTTAAATTAAAACCAATAGAAAAATTATACATGCTCTTAAACAAAAGAAAGTTTTCAAGTTATATTTTTCGTTTAAAAACTACCATTTTGAAATTTTAATATAGCTATTAGACCTTATTCCAGACGCACTTCTATTATTACTAAGTCTAATTTGACGTTTCTAAAACCGTTTCCTATTCTGCATGTAACTGTCAAACTCAAATGACAGGATTATAATCTCTAAAAATAACTGACAGGATTAAACTTAGCTTAAGCAGGTGCAAAGTTAATCAATTTATACATACATACATACATACATAAATCACGCCTATATCCCTTACGGGGTAGGCAGAGCGTTAACGGCCGTTCAACGGATATTAACACCACGTTTAACAAAAGTTTGAGAGTCAATAAGATAACTGTGTATCACCATAGTGACAGGTTGTCAGCCCGTCGCCTAAAATTGCAATACACACCCTCGAGTCCCTTAGTCGCCTCTTACGACACCCATGGGTAAGAAATGGGGTGATGCTATTCTAAGCCGGCATCACACATCAATTTAAATATTTAAAAAGCTTAAATTTACTAATCTTAGCGGCCACTAAAAAGGTCCCGCTTAAAAATAGTACTGTCAAAACAAATCGAAATGGTTGCAATGTTGGAGTTTTCTGTGTGATTTTCGGTCAGATAGGAGAGTTCTAAAGTGGGATCAATTGAGTTGGGAGGTCCTAGAGTGTCCCCGGGTAGGAAAGCTCTAAAGTGGCACCGGATCAGAATGTTCTAGGCTGGCACTGGGTTGTAAGGTTTTAAAGTGGCACCGGGTCAGAATATTCTTGGCTGGCACCGGGTCGGAAAGTTCTAGAGTGGTACCGAGCGAATGTTAATCTATCAATTTCATCTCTTTTTGGCGATTTTACACAAAAATGCACCAAATAAACATTAAAGCATTATTGCGTACTGCGCTCGCCAATCCATCTACCAAGCATGGTGTGTTAAGCAAATTCCCCCAAAGCCTCAACAGGGACAGGCCTGTTTCTGTAGTTAAATATCAGAATTATTTTACCAAATAATAGAAAATGCTTTTTCGTGGTGTATAAAAATATTTGTTTTCTTGCAACACTTTTATATATTTTTAAATTTGTAACACTAAATTTTGGTAAAAATAGCATTGTCAAAATCAAATTATAATCCTGTCAAAAACTTCCCAAAAACATGGCTTTTCTGGAATAGCCACACTTAAAACCTCTAAGTTTAAGGATTTTATTTTAGTGACTTTAGCATTAGAAACTTAAAATGATTAAAACGTGGAATTGGGTCTACTGTCACTCGCGCTGCTGAAACGAATCTTACGTAACGTCACCTCATATGTCAACATCTGTCCAGCTTGCTGGGCTGTAGCTGTAGCCCGTGATAAATAATTTACTAGTCCACATACAAACTAACATACTCTTGAAAAACAAACTCCATCTGAGGCTTCGGGTGAACAAGAGACAAATTAGGAAACAGACATTGTAAGTAAATGGCAAAGTACGAAGAGACGAGTTAGGAATGAGACAAGTTTAGGAAACAGACGAAGTAAGAAAATCGCAAAGTAAAAATAGACGAGTGAGTAATGAGACAAGATAGGAAAGTGTCAAGTTTAAGAAGACTTGAGTCGACATGAGAGATATTTATTAATTTTATACCTTTGTGTTTTCTACAACAGGAAAACAGAGGTCATTCATTCCTTGGAAAAAATAAATTTATGCCATGAAAAAATCATGATGAGCAAATTAAACTAAGCTGGGAAACAAAAATACATATTGAGATACTTACGCATTTCCCATATGCCCTGGCATTTTAGTACCAGGCCAGACGCGAGCCTTCTGACCACCGGCGCCAATGTTACCAGGCCTCCTGTGGGTTTTGGTGACTCCGTGCGACGCCGGCATGCCCTTAAAGCCCCATCTCTTCATCACACCTTGGAACCCTCTGTCAATGCTGTAGAGAATCATAAAGAATAAGGATGTAGAGCAAATTTTAGAACTTAAGTAGGTATAAGTAAAACTAAAACTGCATTAAAAAAATAACTCTCTATTAAAACATTCCACTATCTCCCTAATAACTACTATCCTACTAACCTAATAATACTTTTTTAAATAAGGAAAATCCCTTGTACCATGGGAAATTTTGTAAGGGTATGAGCATTGGGCCCTGTTCTCGCATTTTTTAAGTCCAGAATTGACTTTGATAATGTTGTATACCAAATTCTCACAATAAGTAAAATATCGTAAAAGCACATGTATAAGTTGGATACATTGCTTGTTTGGTGTCGTCCACAAATAACATAACGCAAAAACTTAAAAAAAAATCTCCCCTCCACCCCCCTTTTAGTATGCAAATAATGCCTGGTCAGACCCCCTGTCTGATATGCATTTCGTAATTTGAGAAATTGGTCTAAAAGAGGCAAAAAATAAGGTATTTATACTACAATGATCAATTATATTATTTGATTTGATATTGTAACAAAATCTAACTTACGTTTTAGCCCTAACATCAAGATAGTCTCCCACCCTAAAATGTGTGGCAAACAGCGGAGTGCCTGGGGGCAAAGCTGCATGAGGAGAAATCATGAATCTGCACAAATGTCTTTTAGGAAGCATTCCAACACTGTCGAACAAGCCACAGTACTCTTTGGTCACTGTGGAGGGGTCAATAGTTTCAGAGCCAACTAGGAGGCACCCTAGTGTTCTTTTTTCCCTCCAGTTCAGTTTTGTTGTCTTCATTGGATTAAATTCTTCGGGAGGGATGTATTTGATTACATGATTATCCACCACCTGGAATACAATTTTAACAGAAACATGTCATGATCATATATGAGTATGACTCATGGTAATGCAGTGTAAGTCTGAAGTACAGCATCTAACAAGTGCACAGATGCACCATGATAGAATGGGGGCCTGGTGACCTATGATACAGGTTTCTTTCCAAAACCTAGTTTATTCATTAGTCTCACAAGTCTGTTCAAATTGTATTAGCAAGTTGAGAATGTGTAAATTATTCTATTGTGTCATACATCATTTTTGTACTTATTTGTGAGAAAATAGATGATATATTATCAGAGGTCTTGGAGGAATTTTCAAATGGTAAAACATTTACAACAGAGATTTATTTGAAAAAAGACTAAGCATTTTAAGTTTCTCTAGTTGAATCACACTGTAGTAACTTTACTTTGAACATATGTGTACCTGCACTAAAGTAGTATGCATCTTTTTTCCATCCTTAGACCAGAGTGGGTAATTGCCAATTTTCCGAGCAATAAGACCAACTCTCCTGGTCTTGGGAGTCCATGTTGCCTCTGTCTGCAGTTCAGCATGTGCCAGTGGAGACTCGGATATGTTGGTTTCTAGAGCTGCTTGAGCGCTAAGTCGGTCTTGTAATACTTCTTCCAAGAACTGCCGGTTATCTTGAGTTAATGCATCGTCACTCATCTAAAAATTATATTGTATTTAGAAACCAGTATTTACAATAAATTAGTTTAAAAGCACTCAAAGGCATAT
Organism: Tuta absoluta; assembly: GCA_027580185.1. Classification (NCBI taxonomy): domain Eukaryota; kingdom Metazoa; phylum Arthropoda; class Insecta; order Lepidoptera; family Gelechiidae; genus Tuta; species Tuta absoluta. The sequence goes on from JAQAHW010000002.1 coordinate 19,711,411, forward strand.
ACTTACAACTCTTTCCTTAGGTACAAACCAGTGCGGGGGACGATACCTGGGGGGCTGATAGTTACCAGTACACCTGGTTACCATTTTAGTCACCCTACAAATAATAAACAAATGATAAAACTCTGAATAAATAGATTCTTTGTAGGTAAATAATACAATTTACTTATCGAATACTAACCTCAATTTATTCAGAGCTCTACATAACAAATTAATGTTACTTGTTGCCATATTTAAAGGATTTGTAAATTAAGTTGAATTAACTATATGGTACTTGGAAATAACACGGCTGTTTTGAATAAATTCCTATTTTTCAGTTCATTTTCCATGCGAAAATTATTCACTGACTGTTTTTCAATAAAAGTATAGATTACAACTAATAAACAGGAAAGAGATACTGTATGAAATATATAGCGCTCCCTCTTTCGTCGTCATTTACTGTGTTACTTAGTTACACATTAAAAACACTACTATAGTCGGTCTGTCAACTCAGTTTACAACACCACCGCGATTGACAGCGAATGTTAGTGTTACAGAAATCGGTTATTCTTCCAAATAACATAAATAAAAGTTGTGTTCTTTGTCTACGCTAGGCTGTATGCGATTGAAGTTTCATCCAATCAAAATGTCAAAACTAGAGAAAAAAAACATAGTGTAAACAAATCCTGTAACCTCAATTAATTTTTTACTTAGATTATCTTTGCATTTTATTTTATGCATCCTAACAAAATGATATTTCAATTCTATATTTGTCTTCTTTTTTTTATTATGGTCTTCTTCCAAAGTAGCATCCAAACACCAGTAAACGTTTATGGACCAGGCTTACAACCTGAAAGTATAGTAATGCCGGCGAGGTATTTCTTTATAAACTTTACGTCCATCAATGAAAATTCGTAAGTACATCAAAGCATTTGGTTTACTTTAATGCGTCACCGAGTCGTCCAACTACTCGATGAACCCTGGTAGTACTCTGTGTGGGTCAAGGCCCTATTATGTGACCAAAATACCTTTTGATTTGAATAAAATTTTAATTAAAAAAAAAACTGAAAATAATGACATCCCCCCAAATTCTACAGGTATAGCTCCGAGTTACCTAACAGCTTGGCTTTAGAAATCACTGGGAAGTCCAGCAAGAGCAATTTCTGTAGAACATGGATCAGTAAGCTAGATAGAAAGGATGGCACATTTATTGTGAGATATAAATTGTATGAGACCTGTTATGATCTTGCAATCAATGTTTATTTTAATAGAAAACATATTGAAGGCTCCCCTTTCAAATTCACTGGTGAGTTATATGATGCATTTGTCTTTTATCAAGAGTTCAATTCCGAATTTTTTTATTTTTATTTTTTTTTATTTTATTTATTGGGGTTAACAAACAGTGCGCACAATATGTACTTACAACTAACATTTATACAGAAGTGGGACTTAATTATGCCACCAACACGGTTAACCACGGGTTGAGTACAAGAGTTGAGAGTTGGTAATGTAGTACGGCCAGCCACACACCAAACCATGCTTCGAAGATTAAATTGGCCGAGGCTAAACGCGTTTGTTTGGTATCTATATCTTGGCGTGCGGCCGTACGTACCACTGTATAACAATACGTAGGTATACTTTGTATCAAATACAATGATTAAAAAATAAACAAGAGTATATTTAACTTAATTTAACAGCCAAGGAGAGGTAAGATATCTTTTTTAAACCTACTAATACGAGTAGCAAAAATATCTATAGAGGTTAAACAAGAGTTGTAAACATTTACCATTCTGTACATTGGTGATCGTTTGCCAGCATTGGTACGACAACGTGCAGTAGCAAATATGGCATGTGATCTGCGGCAGTGCGCCCTTACTGGAATATTATAACACAGCTTATCCTGCAGCGGTATACAATTATATTTATTATGACATAGTTCGTATAAAACCATAGATTGAAGAAGCATACGTCGGGATTCTAGTTTAGTTAGTTTATATTTGTCTAGGAGGAAATCATAAGACAAGCGACTATGATGGAATTTGTAATGCAATCTGCGTAGGTATTTCTTTTGAACAGATTCAATTGCATCGATATACTTACTATAATATGGGTTCCATACCGCTACAGCATATTCGAGCTGGGAGCGGATTAAGGATTTGTATATGTAAATAAAAGTGGATGGTAGGGTAAATTTACAGCCAGAGCGAAAAACGAATCCATAAATTTTATATGCCTTACTAATAATATTATCTATGTGTGTGTCAAGGTGCAATTTTTTATCAAGTGTGATACCGAGGTCTCTTATTGTATCAGAAGTATCAAGTATTGTCCCACACAGTGTGTATGAGTGTTTACTAGCTGATCTCTTTTTTGTAAATGTCATAGACTTACATTTCTGAAGGCTAAGGCTCAGTTTATTAGAGTGACAATATTCAGAGAACCTATCGAGATCCTGCTGGAATTTAAGGTGATCATCCGGGCATTCTATAGTATGATACATTTTTAAATCGTCAGCATAAAGTAAGAAATTACAAAATTTGAAGCACTGGTGAATGTCATTAATAAAAAGTATAAATAACAGAGGCCCTAATATTGACCCTTGTGGGACCCCTGATGTGACTGGAACAAAATCAGACTCGAACCCGTTGATGACAACCTTTTGTGTACGGTTAGAAATATATGATTTGAACCATCGCCATAGGTTTCCTCGAATGCCGTTGTAGGCAAGTTTTTCAAGAAGTATTTTGTGATCCACTCTGTCGAATGCCTTTCGAAAGTCAGTGTAGACGCTGTCTGTTGACGTCTGACGCCGAATGTTCAGTAAAAAAAAAAACTAATTGTAGAGATATACATAATCACTTAAATTTTGTTTGCAGGTCCAATACTGCCAGACCAATGTGATTGTCCTGAAAAAGATTTACATAGTTGGATCAAGAGCTATGGATGTCCAGCTTCTTATGTACAAATGGAAACAGACCTCCAACCATTCCAGAAAGTGAATATGAGATTGTATATTGAAAAAATAATAGACAGACTTCACAGTCCTGAAAGCACAAGTTTTTGTCACTATGTGATCAAAAACAACCAAGTTAACAGAGACTGTTATGGCAAACATGTAGGCTTCAATATGTTTGCTGATAATATTCTGCTGTATTTGTCTAGATTAGTTGTTTTGCCAGACATGGAGTTTGTTGTGAATCTAGGAGACTGGCCTCTAGTAAAGAAGGGGACTGAACCTTTGCCAATTTTCTCATGGTGTGGTAGTGATGAAACAATGGACATTGTAATGCCAACATACGACCTAACAGAATCTACTTTGGAGAACATGGGAAGGTTTGTTAAAGAAATAGCTCTGCTAGTCTCTGAATTACTTCTCAGCTGCTTTTCACTTTTTTATCTCTATGTTCTTACAGGGTAACTTTAGACATCTTGTCTGTGCAAGGGAGTATAGAAAAGCCTTGGGATGAACGCGAGCCGCGCGCGATATGGCGCGGCCGCGACTCTCGCGCCGAAAGGCTCAAACTGATCGACATTGCTCGCGCAAATCCTGATCTTATCAATGCTTCTCTCACCAATTTCTTCTTCTTTCGCGACAAAGAAGCACAGTATGGTCCTAAGCAACCGCACATTTCATTCTTCAAATTTTTCGATGTGAGTTACTTTTTGAACCTGCTTAAATTTTGTCTGCTTACCAATCAACATCTGAAGAAAACTTTTGTCCACAGTACAAATACGTGATAAACATCGATGGAACAGTGGCAGCATATAGACTGCCATATTTGCTAGCTGGAGGAGGCATGGTGTTGAAACAAGACTCGCCATATTACGAGCATTTCTACAAGCAGCTGCAGCCTGGCGTGCATTATGTTCCCATAGCGCGGGACCTGGCGGATTTGAAAGAGAAGATCCAGTGGGCGCGCGACCACGACGACGCAGCTCGCGCCATCGCGCAGAATGCGAGGAAGTTCGCCAACGAGAATCTTCTGCCTCAGCATGTTATTTGTTACCATGCTGTCTTGTTCTCTGTAAGTATTGATAGGAAGAAAGATACAGGATTATTCTTGAATGTATTAATGGAAATGTTTATTCTTACTGTCTCTTATGTTTTACAGGAATGGAGTAAAAGACTGACAAATGAAATAAACGTACCTAAGGGTATGACTCATGTGCCTCAGCCAAAATTCGCCTGTGATTGCAATTCCAAGGAAAAACATGAAGAATTGTGATATGATTAATCTGAGCTATCATGAAAAAATACGTAGTATTGAAGTGAAATATAGAACCAAAGTAATCTCACATTCCAGTCCTATTTTGAGCCTTATTAGGTTAGATATTTAAGTAAATAGTAATAAAAAATCTCAGTAATAGAAATAATGTAGGATTAAGTAAAATAGAAAAACATATTGGCATAATAATCATTTTTATTGCGATTAATGTACAAGAATAGTATTTGATCTACTAATAAGTACAATATAATACTTTAAGGTGCTTTTCTACAACATTTTTATTTTCATTTAAAATATACAACATAAATTATGGAATAAACTAAAATATAAATTAAGACGAGTTATTTTTTACATTTTACATGTGTCCGCTGTACTATGACTTTGGTCCACATCTGGTTTCACTCGATTCTACTCGGAAATGTTCCTGAACCACCTTATTAACTTCACCCGTGCTTGCATAGTAAACATACAAAATGTAGGTCTACCGGTACATGGCGACGTCGGGACTGCGGTAGAGGCACATGTAGGCGTCGCTGAGCAGCCGCCTGGCGTGCGGCGCGGCGGGCAGCGCGCGCTCGCGGTCGCTGCCGGTGCCGGCGGGCGCGGCCTCGCTCAGCCACGCGCCCAGCGACTCGATGCACACGATCTCCGGGATGTTGTAGCCGTTGCGCTCGCCTGGAAAATAAATAAGCATGGGATACAATTTTCATACGGGTTCAAAGTCGGGCTCACCTTGTGAACATTTAGTAGAATTTGGTACAAGTTACAAATATGGACTCATAAAACACAACCATGAATAGAATACCAGTTTTAAGCGGATGTACTTGATAGAATACAAGTTAGAAACTGGTAGATTCAGATAGAACACAAGTTGTAAGTGGGTATACTTAGATAGAACACAAGTTGTAAGTGGGTTGACTTAGATAGAACACAAGTTGTAAGGGGGTATACCTAGATAGAACAAAGTTGTAATTGTGTTGAGTAAGATAGAACACAAGTTGTAAGTGGGTTGACTTAGATAGAAATAGAACACAAATTGTGAGTGGGTTGACTTAGATAAAACACAAGTTGTAAGTAAGTTGACTTAGATAGAACACAAGTTGTAAGTGGGTTGACTTAGATAGAACACAAGTTGTAAGGGGGTATACCTAGATAGAACAAAGTTGTAATTGTGTTGAGTAAGATAGAACACAAGTTGTAAGTGGGTTGACTTAGATAGAAATAGAACACAAATTGTGAGTGGGTTGACTTAGATAAAACACAAGTTGTAAGTAAGTTGACTTAGATAGAACACAAGTTGTAAGGGGGTATACCTAGATAGAACAAAGTTGTAATTGTGTTGAGTAAGATAGAACACAAGTTGTAAGTGTGTTGACTTATAGAACTCAAGTTGTAAGTGGGTTAACTTAGATATAACACAAGTTGTAAGTGGGTTGACTTAGGTAGAACACAAGTTGTAAGTGGGTTGGCTTAGATAGAACACGAGTTGTAAGTGGGTTGACTTAGATAGAACACAAGTTGTAAGTGGGTTGACTTAGATAGAACACAAGTTGTAAGTGGGTTGACTTAGATAGAACACAAGTTGTAAGTGGGTTGCCTCAGATAGAACACAAGTTTTAAGTGGGTTGACTTAGGTAGAACACAAGTTGTAAGTGGGTTGACTTAGGTAGAACACAAGTTGTAAGTGGGTTGCCTCAGATAGAACACAAGTGTTAAGTGGGTTGACTTAGGTAGAACACAAGTTGTAAGTGGGTTGACTTAGATAGAACACAAGTTGTAAGTGGGTTGACTTAGATAGAACACAAGTTGTAAGTGGGTTGACTTAGATAGAACACAAGTTGTAAGTGGGTTGACTTAGATAGAATAGAACACAAATTGTGAGTGGGTTGACTTAGATAAAACACATGTTGTAAGTAAGTTGACTTAGATAGAACACAAGTTGTAAGTGGGTTTACTTAGATAGAACACAAGTTGTAAGGGGGTATACCTAGATAGAAGAAAAGTTGTAAGTGTGTTGAGTAAGATAGAACACAAGTTGTAAGTGAGTTGACTTAGATAGAACACAAGTTGTAAGTGGGTGGACTTAGATAGAACACAAGTTGTAAGTGGGTTGACTTAGATAGAACACTACTAATCTACTTCTTAGCGATATAGCAAAATGTCTAGATTCAGTTCTTCTACAATCTCCTTCAACTTTGAATCATCTCAAAGTAAAATTAATGTCTTAGCTTACCACTCTAACCAGAAACGAACATAAACATTTATGGGGGAAATTAAAGTTATAATATTTTATATATAATACTTGCATGCTTCTATTATTATTTTTATCGTTTATATCTATGTTTATGTAGTTACTTACATTAGTTCAATGCTGCATGTTTTTCTAAAATACTTATTATTAACATTATTGATGTTTCTTGTATTATTAGTATTGAGACTGCCAGTCAATAACAAAAATATCTTATTAAAAAGACAAAAAGAAAAATAGCCAGCCCTAGCGCAGGCCTTGGCGTTTTTGGGCTGCTATAGGTATATAAAACACCGAAAAACAAAAACGAGTGCTTTTTTCTGCTTTATATTATACGGTGTAAAAAAACGCTTGAATTTAATATAAATAAATACAAATACAATACAAAAAAAAATACAAAAGTTGTAAGGGGGTATACCTAGATAGAACACAAGTTGTAAGTGTGTTGAGTAAGATAGAACACAAGTTGTAAGTGTGTTGACTTAGATAGAACACAAGTTGTAAGTGGGTTGACTTAGATAGAACACAAGTTGTAAGTGGGTTGACTTAGATAGAACACAAGTTGTAAGTGGGTTGACTTAGATAGAACACAAGTTGTAAGTGGGTTGACTTAGATAGAACACAAGTTGTAAGTGTGTTGACTTAGATAGAACACAAGTTGTAAGTGGGTTGACTTAGATAGAACACAAGTTGTAAGTGGGTTGACTTAGATAGAACACAAGTTGTAAGTGGGTTGACTTAGATAGAACACAAGTTGTGAGTGGGTTGACTTAGATAAAACACAAGTTGCAATTAAGTTGACTTAGATAAAACACAAGTTGTAGGTGGGTTGACTTAGATAGAACACAAGTTGTAAGTGGGTGGACTTTGATAGAACACAAGTTGTAAGGGGGTATACCTAGATAGAAGAAAAGTTGTAAGTGTGTTGAGTAAGATAGAACACAAGTTGTAAGTGAGTTGACTTAGATAGAACACAAGTTGTAAGTGGGTGGACTTAGATAGAACACAAGTTGTAAGTGGGTTGACTTAGATAGAACACTACTAATCTACTTCTTAGCGATATAGCAAAATGTCTAGATTCAGTTCTTCTACAATCTCCTTCAACTTTGAATCATCTCAAAGTAAAATTAATGTCTTAGCTTACCACTCTAACCAGAAACGAACATAAACATTTATGGGGGAAATTAAAGTTATAATATTTTATATATAATACTTGCATGCTTCTATTATTATTTTTATCGTTTATATCTATGTTTATGTAGTTACTTACATTAGTTCAATGCTGCATGTTTTTCTAAAATACTTATTATTAACATTATTGATGTTTCTTGTATTATTAGTATTGAGACTGCCAGTCAATAACAAAAATATCTTATTAAAAAGACAAAAAGAAAAATAGCCAGCCCTAGCGCAGGCCTTGGCGTTTTTGGGCTGCTATAGGTATATAAAACACCGAAAAACAAAAACGAGTGCTTTTTTCTGCTTTATATTATACGGTGTAAAAAAACGCTTGAATTTAATATAAATAAATACAAATACAATACAAAAAAAAATACAAAAGTTGTAAGGGGGTATACCTAGATAGAACACAAGTTGTAAGTGTGTTGAGTAAGATAGAACACAAGTTGTAAGTGTGTTGACTTAGATAGAACACAAGTTGTAAGTGGGTTGACTTAGATAGAACACAAGTTGTAAGTGGGTTGACTTAGATAGAACACAAGTTGTAAGTGGGTTGACTTAGATAGAACACAAGTTGTAAGTGGGTTGACTTAGATAGAACACAAGTTGTAAGTGTGTTGACTTAGATAGAACACAAGTTGTAAGTGGGTTGACTTAGATAGAACACAAGTTGTAAGTGGGTTGACTTAGATAGAACACAAGTTGTAAGTGGGTTGACTTAGATAGAACACAAGTTGTGAGTGGGTTGACTTAGATAAAACACAAGTTGCAATTAAGTTGACTTAGATAAAACACAAGTTGTAGGTGGGTTGACTTAGATAGAACACAAGTTGTAAGTGGGTGGACTTAGATAGAACACAAGACAAGTTGTAAGTGGGTTGACTTAGATAGAACACAAGTTGTAAGTGGGTCGACTTAGTTAAAACACAAGTTGTAAGTGGGTTGACTTAGATAGAACACAAGTTGTAAGTGGGTGGACTTAGATAGAACACAAGACAAGTTGTAAGTGGGTTGACTTAGATAGAACACAAGTTGTAAGTGGGTTGACTTAGTTAAAACACAAGTTGTAAGTGGGTTGACTTAGATAGAACACAAGTTGTAAGTGGGTGGACTTAGATAGAACACAAGACAAGTTGTAAGTGGGTTGACTTAGATAGAACACAAGTTGTAAGTGGGTGGACTTAGATAGAACACAAGTTGTAAGTGGGTTGACTAAGCCGCACTTGGGAGCTACAACCAAAAGCTCACTTAAAGTGATTCACAAGCAAACAAGACGCTAAAGAAGTTCCACTATATCTGCAAGATGGCGCCACATAACAAAGGGCCTGAGACGCGGTATCGAAGTGTTTCACCGCATAACGGTTTATATAACTTCCAATTCTATCAAGGTGAATGAGTCCCCTTGCCACAACGCCCTTAACTACCCTTTTCTCGACACCACCTTCAACCCTCCATTCTGCCTATTGGCATCACTCTTGTCACCCGCCATAGATAGAACACAAGTTGTAAGTGGGTAGATTTAAATAAAGCAAAAGTTATAAGTAAGTACATACACTTTGATAGAATACAACTTTTTAGTGGGTAGACTTAGATAGAACACAAGTTTTATGTGGGTAGACTTCGAAATAGCACAAGTTAAAAGTAGGTAGATATCGATAAAATACAAGCTATAAGAGAATAGAATTCGAAACATATTTATTGATTTTTATAGTACACGTTATAGTAAGTAGACTTCAATAGAAATAAGTTACAAATAAGCAGACACGTATATAAAATAAATAATCCAACAAATACCTTTCCTATCGGCCATGGAGTCGAAGAAGCACCAGGGCGCGTCTGCGCCGACGCCTGCCTTCACGAACGCCACGTAGTGACTGGTCTCTATACACAGCACCGCGAACAGCTCCATGTACACTCGCGGCACCGGACACGATTCTAGAATGTTCGCGTATTCCTCGCATACTGTTAGCGGCGTTGGCTGGAAAACGAGAAAGTTGTTATAAATCAATTTAAGTTGCTATTAAAATCAGTGCAAATAGTTTAAGAGTGAGTTATACTCGTGAAACTGAACAACTTTTCCTAAGAAACGAAGGTCGATGTATATAAAAAAAAACGTTGATTATGCGCGCGGCATATGAACGGTCCAAATTTTAAACTGTCTAACCTAGCCTGATCTTGACTGCACATCAAACACATTTCAGGAACGTTAAGAAGCAGTCTGGAAAGTTACGGAAACGAAAGGAAACACATTTATTTCGGTACACAAAACACAACAACAAAAAAGACTACATTAAAACTTAAGCTATCTTAAGCGCAGGTTATTGCGCATATGCACCGAAAATAGACCTTACTCAGCATGTGCGGCAGATAGCAGTAGCTATCTACAGCGCTGGTATCAAGTGTGGCGTATCAAGGATATGAAGAAAATATCTAGTAAAGAGTGGAATGTTAGTAATAAGTGCAGCATTAGGGTCCTGGAAAGTGGTTCTGCCTTGAAATAGCGCCGACTTTACCTTATGCGTGGGTTTGTTAGCGTGTGTTCTTCGTAGACACTGGTTGCAGAGAGCCCCCGCTTCTAAAGCCCCACCCGCGGAGCACTGCGCGCATTCCCAGCGAGCTAGGGTCCCGCATATTGTACATTGTCGTGGCACTAAAACAATAACAACTGTTACAAGTGCTTAATGTAAGGACACAACGGCAAAGTCTGTAAATCGATGGCATACTGTTGCAAGTGTAGGATGTACGGATACACCGTCATATTATGTAAGTAGAGCACTATCGGCATGCTGACAGTGCGGCGCCAGCGTCTACGCTAATGAGCTTTGCACCAGCACGATAGTAAAAAATACGCGATTGACAGAATGTTTCTAAGGTCGACAAGAAATCTAAAAATTGTGACTTATCAAATTATTATGTTTTTTAACAATTGTAGAGATGCCTAATTCCTCAACTATAATCAACAGTCTTTGTTAAATTGCAATGGGGTATTATTAACTTACGGCCTTCAATGAGATCAGTGACATCAAGTACTGGTGACGGCAATACTCGGTTGTACAACTTATATTGTTTGCCAAACCTCGGCATCTGAATTATAAATGCTGCCGGTACCTGAAAATAACACAAATTCAAAAGAACTAAAATCTGTTGTTACATTTACTTAAGACTACAAGCTGACAACCTGTTACTAATAGCACGTTCACACCATGCACCTGCTCCTGCTCCTGCCGCTGTCGCGAATTTTGCTCGAAATACTTCCGCGGAAGTATCAACGCGAGTGAGTGTTCACACACTGTCGTTATATTCTTCTCGCACCAATACAAGTGAGCGAGATAGCAATACATTCCACATGCGTTCGTGCTGCAGTTCCTTTGACTCGCGCACGAAAAGCCGACACTCGCGGGAGCACGGGAAGTGGCAGCGGCATGACGAGTAGCAGCGCGAGTAACCTGTTCACACATTCGCGCTGCCCATTTCCCTTACTATTTCCCTGCCCATATTGGCATCGTGTGAACGTGCTATACAGTGGTACTCAACATTTGAAATAACACGTTCGATTAGTTTGTGGTTGTGAAAACCGCGCAGCGTGGTTCCACAGCGACCTCTGTAGTGCTGTGAATGGAACATCTTGTACTGTGCTGGCTGATCCGCCTGCCAAGCGTGCTGAGTATGTCAGAGATAGCAAATACTATGCAATGGGAAGGACCCATGTCTATTTGTAGACTACTGTGGATGATAATTTGCCGTGTGATGCCGGTTTAGAATAGCATCACCCCATTTCTTTCCCGTGGGAGTCGTAAAAGGCGACTAAGGACTCGAGGGTGTGTATTGCAATTTTAGGCGATGGGCTGACAACCTGTCACTATGACGAAACACAATTTTCCGAATGACCCTCAAATTTATGTCAGACGTAGCGTAAATGTTCGTTTTTGCGGCCGTTTGCGCTCTGCCTATCCCGCAAGGGATTATAGGCGTGATAATTATGTGTATGAATGTAATACAATCATAATGTATATGTATTAACGTGCGAGGCCGTCGTCGCCTAAAGTGCCTATTTAGCTTTATTTAAGTCACGTTATTGTATTGTATTTATAGTATTTGTGTTAGATTTTAGGTAATATTTTATTGTTTTATTTTATTTTATATGGGCCTTGTGGCCTGAAGTAGGGTTTATTGTATAGTTTATTTAAGTTTATTTGGTTTGTATAGTATAGTAGATTTCATTATAAAATTATAGTAATGTCGGCTATACATTTACCTGAGATACAGGAATTATCATTCTTAGTTCAGGAAATGGACAAGCCACATTACTATTTTGTATAAGTGTACCTATTTGTAATTAAGTTTATTAATAAAGAATTATCTTATCTTAATGACGTTAAGGACTGTTTCACGTCCGTCGACGTTTGCCTAAAAGCGTAAATTTGTTTCAGTATCTAAACCTATGAAACATGCTTACCTCACTAAGCTTGACTCCGGAAGTAGAGAAGGACTGCTCCAGCAGTTGCTGTACAGTAGGCAGCGTCACATGTTCATCCTTTTCCACGAACAGTTGATAGCAGAACGACTCTTGCCCGGATGATAGTTTCAGGAATGGTTCGGCGCGGAGTAATTGCGCTACAAGGCCGTTTAGGAATTCTTCAGGGTCCTGAAAGATTTTAGTCCATCGTTGAGTTGCACACATGGTAAATAAACTTCCTTGATTCTTATAAGGTTTTCTTTAAAAAACTTATACACGAAAATGACAATCTGTGTCAAATTGGCGGAAATTATCACGTAGCCAGGCATGCGTAGCGGGTTCACCACCTCCTCGCGTAGCACTCGCTACGAGCTGGCTACGACAGTACCTTCTCTTCGGAAGTGAGTCCGGGCACGTCGGAGAGTCGCTCGAGTAACGTCCTGAGCTTCATGACGCGGTCCGCGCTCACGTAGCCGTGCTTGCGTAGCGGGTTCACCACCTCCTCGCGTAGCACTCGCTACGAGCTGGCTACGACAGTACCTTTTCTTCGGAAGTGAGTCCGGGCACGTCGGAGAGTCGCTCGAGTAACGTCCTGAGCTTCATGACGCGGTCCGCGCTCACGTAGCCGTGCTTGCGTAGCGGGTTCACCACCTCCTCGCGTAGCACTCGCTGCACTTCCGAATAGTGTGGTGAATCCTGGAAAATTGCCTCGATTTGTACCCATACATATATGTATTTGTACCTAGATAGCTACTAACGGTTCTGATTATCTATCTATTAGTCGTTGTATTAAAATTCCTTTGCTCTTTTGGGGTTCTAGGTACACCATGAGCTTACTCCATCTATGACACAGTCGCAGCCTCATCTAATGCGTATTCAAAATCAACTAGTTTCAGGCTCACAGTAGTAATAGTAAACTTAAATGCCTCTGTTCTTGTCCACCAGCTACACTTGGACGCTAAGATGTCAGAAGTGGGATATTCATGTATCTTTACACTGACCTCTGGTTCCGGCGGTCGATACAACAGCGCGTCGAATACACTAGTGAACGTGAACATTGCGAACAGAGTGGCGTCAAGATAGCACGAATTGTGGTGACCTTGGATGCCTCGATTCTTGCCAGCCAGTTCGCCCAACGAACTCAGAGGAGCGATCACGCCTGGCACCACGGGGCAATCTGGCTGTAATAAGGAATATCAGATCGGTTTTTTACAAATTACAAACGAGAAAAAGTAATGCAAATTGTTTAAGACTATTGCAATTATTTTCAATTCTCACGAGATGAAGAAAAGTAGTTTAAAGACAGGAAAAGAAAAATAACATTATGGAAAAAAGAAGTGACCATTAACGGTACCACACTAAAGTACAAGGGGTCCTGCGGGAAAACTTTCTGTGGATAGTCTCTTTTCGTGTGGGACACCGAGTCGTTCAACGACCCGATGAACCCTGAGTTTTCAACCGCCTGCTACATGTAGTAGGCCTCTGACATGATTGTGTAACGATCGCCGTCTAAGTAAACATATACAGCAACCGGGACCGACGGCTTAACGTGCCCTCTGAAGCACGGAACCATATTTCTTTTCGGACAATCAGGTGGTTCAGTCTGCATGACTGGGAACAAATTCACAAAGAGATAATTATCAACTTTGTGAGTGCCCCACCGGGTTTCAAACCTTTGGGTCGCAGGCAGTCGCACTACCACTGCGCCACATCGGCCGTCGTAGTCTGTGGATAGTTACCGGCTCATTCTCATCGGTCTCGTGCAGGTTCGCTCTGTCAGGCGGCGGCGTGTCCCGGAACCGCGCGTCCCTCCTGCACAGCGGCAGCGGCACGAACAGCGCGCGGCCATTGGCGCACGAGAACAGACGCTGCCCGCCGCGCGATCCGTCGCCCAGACCGCACACGCTCTGCTCTAGTTCCACACCCGCTGTGGCCGTGTCTGGATACAGAAAGCATTACGTACCAACCGTAGTAAGGCAGATTATTTAGCCTGAAGAGCTGAATCGAAAGCGAAACAGTTGCCTACTTGAATACCAAAATTTTAAAACACTTCCCGTTTATACCTTTTATCTACACTCGTCTCATAATGTTCGAATTATGAATTCGAAAACAGATGCATAATGACCTACTTTATGCATTCTGCTAAAAATGAAACGAAGTTTTTTTTCCAATACTCAAATCGCTATCTTCCGCCGCACCTGACAGTTGTTATTGTACGGTAATTTTTCGGATGTTTTAATAGGTTTTTGTTCTGTTGTTGTTCAGATGTTGATTAGTTGTTGTTCAGATGTTATTCAGTTGTTGTTCAGTTGTTGTTCAGTTGTTTATTTATTTGCTGTTGAGACTCGACATCTAAACAACTGTAAGTAAAGAATTTTCGAAAATCCATATCAAGCCATATTACGTTCTCGTATTGAATTTGACCATGTATCGGGCCTTGCAATCGCCGCCGGTGCGGACGTTTGGAAAAGTGTTCAACTGAGTAAATTTTTTAGAGTGTAGATAAAATAGTGTATACAACTGCATATAATTAGGCATTAGAATGCTCGTGTCAATCTATTATCACACGAGGCGTAGCAAAACAGACACTCGCATTCTAATGACCCCCATTATATGACAGTTGCATAAACTACTATTTCAAGTGCGGGCAGGATTGAACCTGCGACTTTGCGACGCCTCTACCATCTGGGCTACCGCAGCTCGTTCCTTGCCCGCCAAAAAGCTGCGGTAGCCCAGATGGTAGAGGCGTCGCCACTAGTAATGCGAAAGTCGCAGGTTCAAATCCTGCTCGCGCCTAAAAAAAAGTTGCCTACTTATTCGCCTTTCGTACTTTGGTACTACTTTACCAGTTCAGCGTAAAACCAAGGTAAAACTGAACTAAACTACATAAAGTTTTGCGATTACCTCGCTCAGGTACAAAAAGCTTATCGTAGAGGACAAAACTCGTATAAGTATGAGTTGTCGTAAGACACTCACGAGACCGATGCCTCGCAGATTCTCACCAGTAGTCCATACGGACGCAGTTTCAAAAAGCAACGTTGGACTTCCGTTAAAATAGGAAAATGCTACAAACCACACACTATACAACACAGCATTTGAAATGAACCCACAAACTACAGCAGACCGTGTACCGCGCTCTAAATACTAAGCGTGTGTGTTCATTCAGGATCGCTAAAACTGCCGGCTTTTTTTGCGTCAAACTTTAGCTTTAGTTTCTATATTTTCTTGGTAGCAATTTAAATATACATATGCTACACACTGCACCAGTTAAATGCACCGGAACTAGCCCACTTCCTACGAGCAAAACAGTCAATCAACAACACTATCTTTATTTACCATCGACGATCCCGATCCACCTGACGACGCCATAGTAATGCTGGTCAACATCTGTCGCGACTTCTACCAGCGATCCGACGCCGATATCTTCTGCAGGAGTCGGTGATACTCTTGAAACCGGAGGAGGCGCCGCTCTCGGCGACCCCAGAGCAGGCTGGTCGTATAAATTTTCGGGATTCTCCGTGCCGCATACATCTGTTTAAAACAGTATTAATAAAGGTAAGGTAATTACCGACAACTGAACAGTCAAACTGGCTGGCTGCTGGTAAAAAGAAACAACTTCCTCCAAGATACATAGGTCACTAGCCCATCTTCAGTTTTCAGCACCGATCACTAGTTTTCAGTTATAAAGGTTTATATTTTCACCATAAATACAGTAATCTATGTAATTAAATTATTGTATATTCAACGTACACTCATCGTCAAGAAATGCAAGCACCGGTAAAGGTATTTCGTCAACAGAAAGCTCCCTTAAGTAGTACGCGTGTGCCATGCTTGGCAGTAAAGTAACAAGCGAGTCGGCGCTCAACGCGGCGTACTATGACTAAAATTAGAAACTAGGAAAGCTAAAATTGGACAGTCCACGACCGCGCGTCGCTATTGACTGGTGTTGTGTAAAGGAGTTGTTATTTTCATAATGAGTGGATACAACAGAGTTTTACAGTGTGAATAAATAGAAAATACACGCAATATGGAAGGCAAAGGTCTTAGGAACCCTTTGGTAACTTTTAATAGTTTTTAAGTTATTGTTATTGTGATTTTATATTACATTGGTAGCATTGCATGCTTATTGTATGACATTTTGACTTCTATTTACATAATAATTTATGCACTTGATAACATTAGTATTTACTTGTCCCACACGAAAAGAAGAAGAAGATTTAAATAGTACTTTATCTAAATTTACCAATACTAGTGGGAAAATTGTGATTTGAAAGATGCTGCAGATTTTTTAAACAGAAAAGAATATTCCTGATAAAAACACAACACAAAGATTTAATTGACTTTGATCATTTAATACATACACATATTAACCTTTACTCCTTTTGGGGTAGGCAGAGCGTGAAAGGCCGTAAAATGCGGTCGCTGTTGCCATTTCTGACAAATATTTGAGGTCAGTTTCAGGAAAATCGTGTATCACTATAGCGACAGGTTGTCAGCCTGTCGCCTAAAATTATAATACACATGTAACCCTCGACTCCCTTTGTCGCCTCTTACGACAATCGCGGGCAAGAAATGGGGTAATGCTATTCTAAGCCAGCATCATATGGCATCATAATCATTCATTAAATTATTATAGTAATAAAAATTAAAATATTAAATATAAACCTTCTTTCATGGTAAAGATGGCAATGTTATGTTTATGCTAGTAGTCAATGTAATGAATTGTAGATTTACTTGTGCATTGATTTTCGTGGTAGAGATAGGATTTAAATTCATAAATCAATTTCTAGGGCTAGACATGTCAATGATTGGTGTGGTTAGAAGCAAAAAAAGATGTAGGAATAGTATTTCAGTTTAAAGAGCCAATAATTAAGAACTTAATTTACTATTTATTTTTGGTAAAAAAAATGATTACTTGAAATTCAAGGCAGAGGATTTAAAAAAGAAAACTTACCTACTAAAATGCCTGTCTCAACTTTCTTAGGCTCATGTACCATCTTGTTCTTTCTGTCCTCACTGGAATGTGAACTGGTGGGTTTGTTCCTCCGTCTGTCTGGAGCCAGGTGGTTGATGAGGTTTATAGACTTGACCCTCTCGGAGGGAGAGGAGCGCTGCATAGTGCGGGCTGGGAGCGTCCCATACTCGGCGCGTTCCAGCTCGCGGGGTGCAGGGGGCCAACCTACTGTTCCTATTATGTTATACAGGTCCACCTAGGTAGAATAAAGTTATTTATATTATTGTTAGAAAATATATAAACATTATAGAGACAACCAAAGATCCAGTGTTAGTAACATAATTATTGAGCTTGTGCCACGTGACATAGCAAAATAAACCAATTTTTTATTATAGAAGCTAACCCGTAGCTCAAATAAATAAAAACTATTTAAAACAATACAAAAGCATGTTATTAGTAACAATGCAGCCTAGGGATTGTTAAGACTTGTAATGCTACATTCACACTATGCTCCTGCTCCCAACGCTGCCACACTGCAAAATACTTCCATTGAACTATCAAAGCGAGTGAGTGTTCACACACTGCTGTTATACTCTTCTTCCAGCAATATGAGTGAGATAAATAGCAATATCACTTGCACTGCCTTTTGTTTGATTCGCGTGTGAAAAGTTGACACTGGAATGCCAGAGGCAGTGCCTTTATTTTTATATTTTTATCTCACCCGAGCCGGTTTTCAATTAGGACAATAAACAATAGTAAAAAAAAATGTGTTATTTAAATTTATTTTTTGTATAATGAGGGATTATATGATTTCAATACGATATGATAGTACTATCCTACATAGAATAAAGTTAATTTAACTTCATTTCACTAACAGGAGCATGGGAAGTTGCAGCACGATTAACCTGTGTAGTGTGTACATGCTTGCGCTGCCCAGTTCCCTGACTATTTCCCTGCCCATAGGGGCATAGCGTGAACGTGGAGTAATAACCTTGTGCGATATTTGTTTCCCCTTTGTGTAATTGTTAGTGAAAATTTTCAAGAGTTTGAACCTGTCCGGTATCTCTGCTGCTGCCTGTCACATCATTCTCTTGATGATTTTCATTGCTCATTGCACCGCAGTGTGTAGTTCGTACTAGGAATATATCAAAACTTTATAAATTTTGCCTGATATATTATCAAAATACTTGCTGTTCTGGTTCATAGAGATGCAAAATATAACACAATTACACAATATTGTACCCACCTGTGACTTGTTTGTGTTTATTAATTAAAAATATGACTCGTTAATTCTATTTTAATGTATTGTAAATTTTGCAAAAAGCAGGATTTCCAGGAAAAACTACTTCTCAAAATAATAATAAAAACAGCTGCGTTGAGATGAAGTGAAATGACATTTAGATAATGTGTTTTTTTTTACATGATCTAAAATTTTAGAGAGAGCAAATTATATTTCGAATAATAAATATTCTGCACTTTTTTAAAATATGTCCTATGGTTAAAATTGTGCATAAAAGATGCAACTGTCAAAATGCATTTATAAAGCACGATTTGAGTACAGATTTTTTGTGGAACAGAGACGGCAAATCAATTATTCGTATAGCGTGGTCTTTATCTTTCATGTGATTGTAGTCGTGAATATGCGTTTATTTGTTATCAAGGCATGTTTCTTTCCTGATAACGTGTGATTTCAGTGTAATAAACTTGTTTGACCTCTGTTGTCGTGTCGGTCGACGTTGTTGGTAAATTAATATTGCTATTTATATGTGCAGTATATTATTTTGCTGGTGATACAGACTGTCGGTTAACTACATATCTCCCTACCTTCCTGAACTAGTATCCTAGCAAGCCAAGTTATCTTTTATAAATTTCATTGTTTTACAACATTAAGATACTAATGACTTAGACCGTATGTTATTCCTAAGGCGTTCCCGGACATCATGATCCGGCAGGGGAGCATCGACGACATAAATGCGCAGCAGTTCCTCAAGATATCCAACTATGAAGACACAGTTCGCCAGCTCGACATTTACTATGCTATAGGTAAACAGATTCAATACCTATTGGTATGTTTACAAGTTATATGATGATTGTTTGCCTGAGGACACCACAGTGTACACAAGTAAAGGTGCTTTTGATCATAGTTGTGGAGACAAATATACTCTTTACAATGCCAAATTTTAACTTTCCAGCTTTTTTTAAGTGCAATTTACGTGTTTTTTGTACTAGCTATTTAAGTACTTTTAATATAAACCAAAATGATAATAGATAAGTCCAAAAACCTATATCCTGAAATAAATATTTCTGTTTCAGTAAAGAGACAGCTGCTGCGTTTCCAGAGTCCCATAACAGGGCTGTTCCCAGTTCTGTCTTCAGATCTCCACATTGGCAGTGTGAGGGACAGCATCTACTGTGCTGCTGCAGTTTGGGGCCTCTACCAGGCTTACAGGTAGTATAGGGCTCATTTTATTAGCCTTTATTTATAAGCCAAAATTTTAATGTTCATTGAAAGTAGGTAAGTTGAAAGCTGACAATCCCTATGATTTTTTAAAGCACTTGCCCCTCTATTCTCAGTAGTTCAATTGGCAGTTCAATTTATTGTTCTACTGTAAATTTTTAGTTGCAACAGTTCAATTAGCTTTATGTTTGAACGAATGGTACACAAAAGTTGTAAAAGTTCAATTACGCTTCACATACTTAGATACTTATGAAAATCTCTGGGAAATTGTAATTATGAGTAAATTCCTTAGGTTTAATTTGTATATTTACACTTGTCTCATAATGTTCAGATTACAAATTCGAAAACAGTTGTATGAAGACCTGCCTTATGCATTCTGCCTATAGAAATTACAGTTTCTTCTAAACTCTGTAATATCACAGATGTTATAAGCCTTTTAATTTTGTAAATTTAAAGTGACCTGACAAACGCTGGTGCATAGGTTTGCATTATGTGAACACTCACATTTAAACGCCCCCCCATCATTATATGACAGTTGCATAAACTACTATTATGGTCAGTCATTAAGTCCTTGAAAGATTTTATTTTGTTATTAATGCGAAAACCCCGAAAATGAGCACTTCCACCCCAACTCTTCCCTCACTCTCTCTCTTTTTCTCTCCTTGACAATTATTATTCCCATCCCCATCTGATGGTGGGGTCTGCC
The DNA here is from genome assembly GCA_027580185.1 of Tuta absoluta. Classification (NCBI taxonomy): domain Eukaryota; kingdom Metazoa; phylum Arthropoda; class Insecta; order Lepidoptera; family Gelechiidae; genus Tuta; species Tuta absoluta. The sequence goes on from JAQAHW010000002.1 coordinate 19,731,614, forward strand.
ATGATAAATGACACACTCTAGTACTGGTTTGGTTTATTCAATGGGATAGCCCATTAACTTGTTCTCCTTACCTTAAATCAAATTTTAATGATAAGATACTATTTGTTCAACTACATTTTAAAGGAAGTTAATTGCAAGTGTATCTTGCATAATCATAAATTCTATGGGAACATTTTCTTAGACAATTACATTATTATTCTAGCCACTTACACCTCTTTTATAAAACAAATGATATCTCGTCTTTTGTTTGAATTATGGCTCATTACAATCTACCTCTGACTTCCAGACGCATAGATGACGACCGGGGAAAGTCCTACGAGCTAGGTCAGAGCACGGTGAAATGTATGCGCGGGATCATGGAGTGCTGGGTGAAGCAGGCCGCGCGAGTTGAAGCCTTCAAGACCCGCCAGAGCGCAGCACACGCGCTACACGTCAAGTTCCATCTGACCACTGGTGAACCGGTGTTAACGGATGAGCAGTACCACCATTTACAGATTGATGTTGTCTCGCTCTATCTGCTGTTCCTAGTGCAGATGATCACGTCGGGCTTACAGATCATTTATACTCAGGCAAGAAACTCAACATTTCAAGAATATTAGATTAAAGACATATTCACAAACTTGTACATATGAGTCTGCTAGCCAGTTGCGATGACTTTTCATGGTTTTATTCTGGTTGTTTCCATATGTAACATTGCGACGTTATTATTCTTAGTAATGCAATCGCACTTTTATCTTTCGCGAATTTCCCCCATATTTGTACTATTTAGTTCTTCTTTTGAGGTCATGGGGTCTCCCAAATTATTCTTACGTTATCAATTAGATAAAAAATACAAATCAATTATCTTTCAGGACGAAGTAGCATTCATACAAAACCTGGTGTACTACGTAGAGCGCGCGTACAGAACGCCCGACTACGGCATGTGGGAGAGAGGCTCCAAATACAATGACGGCAAACCTGAGATACACGCCTCTTCTATTGGTAAGACTTGCATTAAATTCTTATTTCGTAGAAAAACAAAAGATAAGCAATCTTTATTTTCAGAATAAGGGAGCGGATTCCAATACCAAATTTTAAAACACGTATATATTTTAATGTTTTAATGCGCGATGCGCCATGCATGGGCTTAGAGGCGAGACTCACGTTTTTACTTCTTTTGCCACTAGAGGGCGTCTCACGAAGTTTTAGTCGTTGTAGGTTTTAATGTCTATTAAATACTCAACATTTTTTGTGCAAGTTTCCTTACAGAATCTTCTAGACATCATTAGTCCCGCTACAGAATTGCGGTTCTACCATCACATAAATATGATAAAGTCGCTTCCCGTGTTCCGGGCGGGTGTTGTATGCTTAGGCCTTTAAAACTACCCAACGGAAGTTGATACGTTTTTAAATAGGTAGAGTATTTTATTAGGATAGAAGTTTTAAGGTATGCCGGAAAATGGTCTTATTCCCGCGGAAAAATGGTTTACAGCGGGTGAAACCGCTGGGCGAGCCGCTAGTATAAAACATTTAAGAATATTAATACTAATAATAATTTTGTGAATTTGATGATTAATGCTTATTAATAGTAACATTGCAGGGTGAATCAACTGATTGTCCGAAAAGAAATGGTTCCGTGCTTCGGAGGGCACGTTAAGCCGTCGGTCCCGGTTGCTGTCTATGATTACTTAGACGGCGGTCGTAACACAACCATGTCAGAGGCCTACTAGTGGTAGTAGGCGGTTGAAAAACTCTGACACCAGGGTTCATCGGGTCGTTGGATGATTCTGTGTCCCACACGAAAAGAAGAAGAAGAAGAATATTATTCATGTTGTTTGAAAATGTCTACATGCAGCAGCCGCGTAGCACTCCCGCGCGTATCATATGAATTATGATACACACATTTGCCGTGTGATGCCGGCTTAGAATAGCATCACCCCATTTCTTACCCTTGGGAGTCGTAAGAGGCGACCAAGGGCCTCGAGGGAGTGTATTGTAATTGTTGGCGATGGGCTGACAACCGGTCACTATGGCGATACACAATTTTCCGAATGACCCTCAAATATTTGTCAGATGTGGCGTAAATGTCCGTTTTGTGGGATATAGGCCCGCAAGGGATATAGGCGTGATGTGTATGTATGTTTGTATTAAAGTGACATACAATATTAATGAATCGATGTGTATTGTAGGTATGGCGAAAGCCGCCCTAGAGGCTATCAACGGCTGCAACCTGTTCGGTGACAAGGGCGCGTCGTGGAGCGTCGTGTACGTGGACATCGACGCGCACAATCGCAACCGGAGCATCTTTGAAACCATGCTCCCGAGGGAGTCCAGCTCTAAGGTAAAACTTACGGCGGGTGACAGGAGTGATTCCAATAGGCAGAATGGAGGGTTCCAGGTATTGTAGGGAAAAGGGTAGCTACCCTGCCTGGCCAGGGGACCGACTGGTCCACCTAGATAGAATTGGAACTTGTATATATGCGGTGCGCAGTGAAACACTTCGATACCGCGTTTCAGGCTCTTTGTTCTGTCACGTGGCGCCATCTTGCAGATATGTTGGAACTTCTGTTGCGTCTTGCTTGCTCGTGAACCACCTTGAGTGAGCTTCTTGTCGTAGCTCCCAGAGGTCGCTACAAACTTATGTATGGACCCACAGACCAAATAAACTCTGCGCGCAGGGGTGACAGCGAATGACGTTTCGGTGCTCTGTGAATGAACCTAAACACCGGTCACAAAGGGTTCGCGCCGGCCGCGTATTCTGGGAGGCACCTGAAATCACGATAACATATATACAATATAGTGCTGTGTGATGCCGGCTTAGAATATAATCACCCCATTTCTTTCCCGTGGGAGTCGTAAGAGGCGAAAAAAGCTGCAGCTAGGCTTTTTATTTAGGCCTTTAGTTTAAGCCTTACCATGGAATTTTCAAATAATATAGGCTCTAAAATAAGGCTGTATTTAAATGATTGCATTTTGTTACAACTTAGTACAGAATGTTAATTTTATGAAAGTAGAATGAAACTAAAATTGCATGAACATAAAGGCAAACAAGTTCACGTTTTCATACAATCAATTCATTTAAATGTATCAGGGTGTAGACGCGGCACTCCTGCCAACGATATCGTTCCCCGCGTTCGCGACGCACGAGGAACACTTGGTGCAGCTCACCAAGTCGAGCATCCTGCGTCGGCTGCAAGGCAGATACGGGTTCAAGCGGTTCAGCCGCGACGGCTACAAGAGCGCCCTCGAAGATACAAACAGGTAACTGATATAATGTTCTTTTTACATACATAAAAACACGCCTATAGTATATCAGAGCGTCAACGGAATGACAATGAGACGCTTTCGGTACGTCGATAAATTTTTAATGATCCGTTCAGGTAATTGCTGTATTAACTGGTTATCTATGTTGGAATACTTACACCTAAACACGGTCCCTTTGGTCCTCATATTACTAAATAGTATAATATAAAGTCGTGTCCCTGTATACATGTATGCTTAGATCTTGAAAATGACGCAACAAATTTTGGTGTGGTTTTCTTTAGTGGATTGAGTGATTCAAGAGTAAGGTGTTATGTATAATTCATGCCGGGAAAAGATCTTTTTCCTGCAGAAAAACGCTTAGCAGCCGGTGAAACCGCGGGCTGTTAGGATTTGGATATAAATAATCATTTGTATCCAAATCCTAACAGCCCGCACATTTACATTCACTTTTTTATACAGACGATACTACAATGAAGGGGAATTAAAAGAGTTTGAGGGAATAGAGTCGGAATGGCCGCTCTTCTACGTGATGATGATAATAGACGGCGTGTTCAAGACATTACCCGAACAAGTGGAAGAGTACCAGAGATTGTTGAAGGCTAGGATTTATATGGATGAGTTTGGAGGTACGTGATCCTTTAATTCTCGACCGCACTAAAAAAATTACGATTTCTTGTATTCACAAATGAACCCGTTTTTGTGAGTGTGACTTAAATATTAATAAATAAATATCTTGGACAATTCACACAGCGCCATTAGATAGCTGATATTAATACTTTTATTCTTTTTATGTAAATAAATGCATAGTAAACACCAAGACCAAACACAAATACTTAAAAATAGAGTCGACTAATATTTGTGTCTTGTGGGGATCGGACACACGACCCTCGGCTTAGTAGGCAGGGGTACTATTGGCTATGCCATCAAGCCAGTCCTGTACTTGCGACGGCGATTGGTTAGAATCATAAAGCACTTCCATGGTGATCGTGAGTGGGCAATGAGATACTTCGCGAGCGCTTTCCTAGCCTTGCAGGGTAGGCGGAGCGCAAACGCCGCAAAAGACGGACATTTACGCCACGTCTGACAAATATTTGAGGGTCATTCGGATAATTGTGTATCGCCATATTGACGCTCCAGAGTCCCTTAATGGCCTCTTACGAGTTCAAGGCAAATTAAATGGGGTGATGCTATTCTAAGCCGGCATCACACGGCATGCATTCTTCAGGCATGGAAGGCAGCGCTTTCCATGAATTATTACCTCTATATCCTGCTTGACACAAAATATTTTAAAAGGGAGATAAACGCAAGCGACTCAAGCTTCGTTATTTGATTACAGACCCCGTGATACCCTGGTACTACTACGTGCCCAAAGAAGGGATCGAGAATGAGCGTAACGAACCCTACTCAGTTAGAAGAATTCCAGCAAGTAAGTTATTATAATCTAAAAGCAGCCTGCCCAGCGGTTTCACCCGCTGCTAACCGTTTTCCCGCGGGAATAAGACATTTTAATACAGCCTTTGTTAATCAGGGATTCTAATGGTAAAAGATATTTTTAAATCGGTCCCGTACTTTCGGAACCTATTCAAATCAAACAAAAACAATCAAATCTTTTTTCTTTATTAGTGTAGATGAAAATGGTAAGTGCGAGCCTACGTACAACAACAAATCATGCAAAAAAGTGATCTTATACATTAAACATATGTACATACGTACATAGTTCAAGGCTATAATAATTTGCGGGGTAAGCAGAGCGTAAACAGCCGCAAAAAATGGACATTTACGCCACGTCTGACAAACATTCGAGGGTAATTTGGTAAATTGTGTATCGCCATAGTGATAGGTTGTCAGCCCATCGTCTAATTGCAAAATACACACCCTCGAGTCCCTTAGTCGCCTATTACGACACCCACGTAAAATAAATGGGGTGATGCTATTATGACTGTCATCACATGGCATAGCGGGCACTAAATTACACTGTATTAAATGTACTATCCGAAATCAAACTATTTTTGCTGTAATAATTTCTAAGTAAGTAGAAATCTTATAAACGGTTATTTGACAAAACAATTACTATAAATTCCAGACCAACTCGGCGACACAGAGAGCAAAGGTAAAACATGGGTTTGGAGTGACTTGTTTGCTAGCTATTTATTTTCTTCCAGTGTTAACAATGTAGCTTCAATCTTTTTACATTTAGTTCACCATTTGAGATATGCATCAAAGTTTTTTTTGTTCGTCTCAGAGTGTGAATCAAACGTGGCATCGTAACATTATCTAGCTTGAATTTTCGTGTGGCAGGCTTTCTTCGCACTTTGCCTTTTTCTGCTAAGCTTAAACTCCCATGCATTTTCTTTCAAAAACAAAGTTATCGACAATAGACGTTTCTTTCGGTAGCGATTCGTTTGCAAAAGACTAGCAATCCTAATTTGATATTACTGTTGCAACAAGTTCATTTTAAATTGGTTCTTGGAAATTGTCCGCATCTTTGATGGTTAATGTGACGTTGTAGGTGTGACTTATTTATTACTTCTCACTACCTTGTTAATTTTCTGTTCGCACTAATTCACTTCTGAATAGTCTATTTTCCCCTATTGCGCACAGCTTTATTAAATCGCCCAACCGCACTTTTCGTTTTGACTAACTTTTTTTTAAACGTTTGTATCCATTTTTTAACGTAATTTTCCGTTGTAGATACAGGAGGGCTGTTCCTATGGGCGCAGTCACTGTTCGTCCTGGCGCAGTTATTGACGGGAGGGTTGCTGCACGTGAACGAGTTGGACCCGATCCGGCGCTACCTGCCCTCCTACAACCGGCCGCGGCGCGCCGGCAGGTACTCCGCCTTTCAGGTCAGCAACATTTGCATTGCAGCTTATCACAGTTCAAATTGCGGGTTTTCGAGGCGATAGGCGCCCTTTTTACACGACTGCCCAACCAAAAAAGAAGTGTAATATTTTTAGAGTTCATGTAGGTATTTATGTATATATGTGCGATTCTTTAAAGGACTTAAACTCGTTAATTACCGAACTAATTCGAATATGAACTGTATCGGAAGAATCCTTATATTATCCCGAGTGTCATAGGCTAGGTTTTATCTCAGAAAGCAGTCGTGTTTTTAATTTTTTTAATTTATTATTCTGTTCACACTTAAAATGATCTTAAACTCGGACGTAATTTATCGATAAGTAATCCATTTTAATCGGATTCAATTGATACCGAGACTTATTTAAATAGTGTCGTGTATTATTAACATTTACGAGGTACCCGCTCTATGGTGTTCGCGACCATGCAACTGCATGTAATCCGAATTCTAGAGAGCGAAATCATTCTTAAAAATATGATAAATATTTTTACCTGACTGTTTTAAAAACTTGCAAAATTTTCAAGCGCGAAAATGTATACCTAACACGGGAAGTGTTTTGAAATTTGGTATTAAATTTACCTACTGTGTTTAGTAATTGAAAAATCTAAACTGTTTTAAACCATTTTGGATATTATAATTGGATATTAAGAATCGCATTAAATTCAAAATTCTTTTACTTTCATGCTTCAACACAGGCCAAACCAGCTTTTGTAAGTATAAGGCATTCTGCACTGTACGCACGACTCTCTTGTGTATCAATGTTTGTTGTCTCAAATAATGCTATGATGCAAATTATAATTTGCATGGGTCAGCAATTAAAGCATTTCCTGATGCCGTATGAATTCTCATTACAGAAATGTCTTGCTCATTGTCTTGAACACCGTTTTTTCTTACGTCACGTTCACACAATGCCAATATGCGCAGGGAAATAGTAAGGAAAGTGGGCAGCGCGAGTATGTAAACAGGTTACTCGCGCTGCCACTTCCCGTGCTCCCTCGAGTGTCGGCTTTTCGTGCGTGAGTCAATGGAACCGTAGCACGAATACGAGTGGAATGTATTGCTATCTCGCTCACTCGTATTTGAGCGAGAAGAGTATGGCGGCAGTGTGTGTGCACTCACTCGCGTTGATGCTTCCGCGGTACATAGTGTGAACGTAGCATAACAGACTCTATGAATATTATTTATACAGCGTGATTCTTAATTAAATGCCAATTAAATTGAACATGCTTTTTACATAGAAAATTAAGCCATTTAAAAAAAACTATTATGATGGTCAGTCTGTCAATTTGTATACGAGGTTCAAAGTTTTGTTTTTGATTCGAATAAAGTTAAAACGAAAGTGTCTTTGAGTAAGTAATTCGAAAGTGTTGCTTAGTTTTACGTCTAATGTGTACTTTATCAAAAATCACACTGCATGTACATTGTACATAGTACAGTACAATATAGCTTAAGTTACCCACTTAACAAAGCGTAGCAATGTGTTGTTTCGTTATTGTTAGGTATCTATATAAGATATAGAAATTAAAAATGGGCTCTTTTAACAATAGCCAAATGCACGTTTTGCACGTTGCATCACATGCTAAACGGATTGCACATAATACAGGATGTATCTGCTAAAAGTAATAATCCCCCATACTTATTTTGTTGTTCAGTTACTTTATACACGGTAATTTTTTCAGTCGGTTAGTCAGTACGCAAGCTTTCAGAGAGATTGTGCACATCAATGTGTGTAAACAATTTTTACTGTGTGGCCGGCCACCTGCGATATCGCCATAAACTATCAGCTGACTGGCTATATACTCGACATAAATGTATGGAGAAGCTATTTGTTTTTCGCGCATTCGGAAATGGCCCAATAGTAGAAGTTCTTTACAAACATGAGTAGAACCACCCTGAAAAGTTTGCCTACTGACTTAAAAAAAACCCTGTACTTTATGTGTCTTCCGAAAACTTGCTTCTTTTTCTGAGGATGTGATGTTACCATTGCAATAAAAAATAATATCCTGGACAATACACACAGCGCCATCTGGTCCTAAACTAAGCTTGCACTATGTGAACTAGAAAGCTAACTTTTTTTTACTAAATACATATTATACATAGATATCACCCAGACTAAACACAAATATTTGAGAATTGACTGCAAATATTTGTGTCATGTGGGGATCGAACCTACGACCACAGCGCAGCAAGCAGGGGTACTATCCGCTACGCCATCGAGGCAGTCAAATACACTCGTAAAGAACCTTGTAAAAAGATTTGTATTCGTTTGCAGGGGATCGCGACAGATTTAGTTGTGCAAGTGGTGCTGATCGCAGAATCAATGCGTCTGCAAGCCATGATGGGCACCTACGGGATCCAAACTCAGACGCCACACGAAGTTGAGCCAGTGCAGGTAAGCCAGAAATATCAAGTGAAATGTTACAAGTGACCGATAGCGAAATCTTAAGACGGGCTGGTGATAAGGAAAAACTTTCCCTATGGAACTTGGTCGGACCTCTGAACTAAGCTGATTTAAGTTACTATGGAAACTCAAAATATTTTTGTCATATTTCAACATATGTTTCTTACCGATCAAACCGACTTGAGGTTTCGCTATTGGTTTAGTAAAATTTCAACCTTTATAAATAACAAAAACACACGGGCGGGATTCGAACCTGCCTCATTTGTGACTTTGTCGTCATCTACGACATCTGTTTTACAACAAATCAATCAAACCTAGTAATTATTCTTTACACAATAAATATACTAACAACTCAAAAATACAATTTTTCGAATGACCCTCAAATATTTGTCAGACGTGGCGTAAATGTCCGTTTTGCGGTCGTTTGCGCTCTGCCTACCCCGCAAGGGATATAGGCGTGATGTGTGAATGTAAGTGTATGTTTACTTAAACAGAAGCCGCTAAATTTACCGACCAAGTTGAATACACGATAGCTCAGCGGTTTGAGCTTTGGCACTGCATAAACGAAAGTCGTCGGCTCGTATCCCACTAGTGTGAAATATGCCGTGTGATGCCGGCTTAAAATAGCATCAACTCATTTCTTTCCCGCGGGTGTCTAAAAGAGGGTTTCATGTGCATTACTATTTTAGGCGACAGGCTGACGTGGTCACTATAGTGATACACGATTTTTCTGAAACGTCCCTCAAATATTTGTCTGACCTGGCGATAGGGACCGTATTTTTACGGCTTCTAGCGCTCTGCCTACCCCGCAAGGGATAAAGGCGTGTGTGTGTGAAATATACAATGTTAAATTTTGCTCATTGCGTTGGAAAACTGATGCACACATTTTTTTACAGGTTTGCAGTTCAACACAGTTGGTTCATGTGTACAGGGAGCTCGGAGTTTGCCAGAAATTGAAGCTGACAGGGCGGCCGATACGACCGGTTGGCTCGCTCGGAACGAGCAAGGTAAGCAAAGCAAGCTTCACTGCGCTACGGCGGCCCATGTGGCGCAGTGGTAGTGCTGTTATAGTCTGTATTTCTATGACTTACAGCTGTCTTTGCACCATGCCTCATTACTGCCATGCGGTCCTAATTAATAAAAACCACTTGCTCGCATATGCACAGACAGTTGCAGCTAGACTTTCTTCGCGTTAACACTATTCCTAATTCACACACACTATTCGTTATGACTTTGTGTCTGTGTTCCTAATTAATAAGTAGTGTAGTATTTTGTGAGTTAAAAAAATAAATCTTAACCAGGGTAACCCGCGTAACAGTGCAACTGCCTGCGGCGCAAACGTTCCGGGTTCAATTCCCGGTGGGGCACTTATAAAGTTGACATTATCACTTTGTGAGTTTGCTTCCATTCTGGTTAGGACATTGCAGGCTAAAGCACCTGATGGTCCGTAAGAAAGATGGTTCCGTGCTCCGGAGGGCACGTTAAGCAGTCGGTCCCGGTTGTTGTCTCATGATAACTTAAACAGCGGTCAGGTAACAGTAGGAAGCGGTTGAAATACTCTGACTCCAGGGTTCATTGGTACTCTGACTCCAGGGTTCATTGGGTCGTTAGTCGACTCGGTGTCCCACACGAAAAGCAGAAGAACTTTTTTTTTATTATGGTATATCAAAGTTACAAAATTTTATAAATCTACACTCACGCCAAACTACGATAGTAGCTAACTGCGCAACTACTTCATCATCAGCACCCACAACAGTACTGCTGGACAGAGTCTTCACCAAGGGCAGCTTTTTGAAACACCCCTGTTCAAGTCATCGGGGGGTGATGCCATTCTAAGCCGGCATCACACGGCATAAACTGTGTAATGTGTTTTCAGATCTACCGAGTTTGCGGGATGACGGTGTTGTGCTACCCGCTCATATTCGAAGTGTCAGAGTTCTATTTATACCGCGACATGGCTCTGCTCATAGATGACATCAAGACTGAGCTTCAGTTCGTTGGAAAGTTAGTTTTGTTCATTATTTTAATACAGGGTCTCTGAAGACAAAATTTGAATGCCTTATACTAAGGGGTTTCTGAATTACCCCCATGTATGTTCCGCTATTTTTTATAGTTTCCTAGTTATTCATTCTTAAAAGTTGTATGGGACAAATTTGACTGGCGGGTCTAATTTCTTTTTTTGTACGCTAGAGAGTACAAATAATGAAGATAATGCTACGAAAACAACCGTGCAAAAAGCCTTTTTACGGAAGTAAAAAAAGTAGAAAAGAAGCCTGCCAGTCATATTTTTCTATGAAACTTAAAAAGTTGGATCACTCGGAAACTACAAAAAATCGCGAATCGTACATGGGGGCGATTGGGATACCCCTTAGTATAAGGCAATCGAATTTTGTCTTTCTACATCAGTATTCGGGCCAATCTGTTTAATAAATAAAAAACTATTATACATGGCTATTTTTAGTACGAAAATTTTGCTGGGTGATACTACTCAAAGTTATGGACGACTTTTAGTATGGGATCATCTGCAGGCATAATCAGACCATGATTCTGAACAACTTTCACTATGTTGGGAAACGTTTTTTAGAGTACATAGAAAGTTCACTTCACGGTCTGATCATGCAAGTTCGGTACACCGTCCCTTACGACCCGTCAAATATTTATATGACTGTAAAATGATAGGTATTGGAGACTGTCAGGACGGCCCACTGTGTGCCTGCTAGTGCGGGAGGAACACATGCGCGACCCGCACTTCAAGCAGATGTTGGACCTGTTCGCGATGCTCAAGAAGGGGCACTGCGACGGCGTCAAGGTGCGCCTCGGCCGCCTGCAGAACCTGATCAGCAGCTCTTGTATGGGTAAGAGCATGACACACTGTCAGGATGGGTACAGTCTGACCCGCACTTCAAGCAGATGTTGGACCTGTTCGCGATGCTCAAGAAGGGGCACTGCGACGGAGTCAAGGTGCGCCTCGGCCGCCTGCAGAACCTGATCAGCAGCTCTTGTATGGGTAAGAGCATGACACACTGTCAGGATGGGTACAGTCTGACCCGCACTTCAAGCAGATGTTGGACCTGTTCGCGATGCTCAAGAAGGGGCACTGCGACGGAGTCAAGGTGCGCCTCGGCCGCCTGCAGAACCTGATCAGCAGCTCTTGTATGGGTGAGTGCATGACACACTGTCAGGATGGGTACAGTCTGACCCGCACTTCAAGCAGATGTTGGACCTGTTCGCGATGCTCAAGAAGGGGCACTGCGACGGAGTCAAGGTGCGCCTCGGCCGCCTGCAGAACCTGATCAGCAGCTCTTGTATGGGTAAGAGCATGACACACTGTCAGGATGGGTACAGTCTGACCCGCACTTCAAGCAGATGTTGGACCTGTTCGCGATGCTCAAGAAGGGGCACTGCGACGGAGTCAAGGTGCGCCTCGGCCGCCTGCAGAACCTGATCAGCAGCTCTTGTATGGGTAAGAGCATGACACACTGTCAGGATGGGTACAGTCTGACCCGCACTTCAAGCAGATGTTGGACCTGTTCGCGATGCTCAAGAAGGGGCACTGCGACGGAGTCAAGGTGCGCCTCGGCCGCCTGCAGAACCTGATCAGCAGCTCTTGTATGGGTGAGTGCATGACACACTGTCAGGATGGGTACAGTCTGACCCGCACTTCAAGCAGATGTTGGACCTGTTCGCGATGCTCAAGAAGGGGCACTGCGACGGAGTCAAGGTGCGCCTCGGCCGCCTGCAGAACCTGATCAGCAGCTCTTGTATGGGTAAGAGCATGACACACTGTCAGGATGGGTACAGTCTGACCCGCACTTCAAGCAGATGTTGGACCTGTTCGCGATGCTCAAGAAGGGGCACTGCGACGGAGTCAAGGTGCGCCTCGGCCGCCTGCAGAACCTGATCAGCAGCTCTTGTATGGGTGAGTGCATGACACACTGTCAGGATGGGTACAGTCTGACCCGCACTTCAAGCAGATGTTGGACCTGTTCGCGATGCTCAAGAAGGGGCACTGCGACGGAGTCAAGGTGCGCCTCGGCCGCCTGCAGAACCTGATCAGCAGCTCTTGTATGGGTGAGTGCATGACACACTGTCAGGATGGGTACAGTCTGACCCGCACTTCAAGCAGATGTTGGACCTGTTCGCGATGCTCAAGAAGGGGCACTGCGACGGAGTCAAGGTGCGCCTCGGCCGCCTGCAGAACCTGATCAGCAGCTCTTGTATGGGTGAGTGCATGACACACTGTCAGGATGGGTACAGTCTGACCCGCACTTCAAGCAGATGTTGGACCTGTTCGCGATGCTCAAGAAGGGGCACTGCGACGGAGTCAAGGTGCGCCTCGGCCGCCTGCAGAACCTGATCAGCAGCTCTTGTATGGGTGAGTGCATGACACACTGTCAGGATGGGTACAGTCTGACCCGCACTTCAAGCAGATGTTGGACCTGTTCGCGATGCTCAAGAAGGGGCACTGCGACGGCGTCAAGGTGCGCCTCGGCCGCCTGCAGAACCTGATCAGTAGCTCTTGTATGGGTGAGAGCATTTCAGCATCAACAATCACAAATGTCATATAAGTCCACAAGCAGGACTTGGCCTCTGCCATCGACCACAAAGCCTTGATTGACACCTAATCTGTTCATTACTATGAGCACAGAATAATAACTAGTAACTAGCGTTACTCTGAGTCAAAATTAAGTCAAGTAGCTGAGAGGCGCGGGTCGTGGGGCGGGGTAAGGGTACAGACCAAACGTACGTTTTGCGAGCGACATTTCAGTTACGAGAGTTCCTTTTCGAATGTATAGTCAAAAGTGTCGATGCGGGCGATTTTACGCAACATAATATAAGAGCGTTTGGCTAAAGAAGTAGCCAAACAATGGTTACAGAGTCAAAACCCAAACTCACTTTATATAAAAATAACTCCTTTTCTTTGGTTTCCCGCAGAGCACCTGGACTTCATGAGCCAAGGCGAGTTTCCGTCGGAGATGTTCACACAGTTTAAGCAACTGGAGCACGAGTACATCGGATACCAGTCACTAACTGACGTGCCGCGCACGCTCACCTACAAGTATTTATTCACTGTTTGTTTTAGTTTATTACATAATTAATTCGCTCAAATAAAAACAAAATAATTGAAATGCTACAGACTGCACGGGTCTATAACTACATAATTAGAATTACACGAGTCCAATTACAGACACCTATTATCCGTTTACGATTGTATTTTTTTTTACTATAACGGATAATGACGTCAATATAAGTGATAGTACTATCCTACATTGAATTAAGTTATTCAGTTTTTTTAATAAAAATAATTTTATTCAAATTTCATAGCGTATTAGCCTGGCTATATAAAGGGGAAATGCTACTAGCATGCTAGGAACTATGTCTGGGAGGATTATTTTAGTTCTTAGTTATTTTTTTTGTAAATATTCAGATTTTTGTAAATTGTTAATAAAAAAGATAGATAATAAGAAATAAATTTTATCTCATTGCTTCATTCGCGCGTGAACAAATTGTAGTAGAATGTGACATAAATAAAAAAATTATTTATCTATACCGTCCGTTGTGGACTGGCGCAACGGATTCCAAATGTCTACACACACACATATCACGCCTACAATCCCTTGCGGGGTAGGCAGAGCGCAAAAACGGACATTTACGCCACATCTGACGAAATGATATTTACGAAAATTGTGTATCGCTATAGTGACAGGTTGTCAGCCCATCGCCTAAAATTGCAATACACACCTTCGAGTACCTTAGTCGCTTCTTACGACTCCCACGGGAAAGAAATGGAGTGATGCTATTCTAAGCCGGCATCACACGGCATAAATGTCTACTGTTCCAGAAATAACTGCATCTGTTTTTCTTGTATATAAATAATGTTTTATTGACTCATTTCCCGTTCGTAGGGAGGAACACCTAAGCTACGAGTCATACAAGCATCGGTCGACGCCGGACATAGTGTCAGCGATACGCTCGTCGGACAATATCTACGCGCAGTGCCAGCTGTGGGGCATTCTCATGGCGAGGGAGGGACCGATGTATGAGGTACGTTCACATACACACATACATAATCCCATAACCCCTTGCGGGGCGGGCAGAGCGCAAACGGCCGCAAAAAACGGGCACCTACCTACACCATGTCTGACAATCATCTGAGGGGGTCATTCGGAATATTGTGTATCGCTATAGTGACAGTTTGTCAGCCCATTACCCAAAACTGAAACACACACCCTCGAGTCCCTTAGTCGCCTCTTACGACTCCCACAGAAAAGAAATGAGGTGATGCTATTCTAAGCCGGCATCACACAGCAAAGTAGGTTCAACATGATGAACTAAAAAAATAAATGATACAAGTTAGAAAATTTCAGTTGTATAATAATTAATTTTGTCAGTTATAGTACATTGTTGTCGAGGTATGGAAAATAAGACTTTGCTGGACTTCAATTATACAAGTCAAGCAAAGTAATTTTCCCCGAGGCTTACATAGTGATTTTCTCAAAAAAAGGCTAGGAAATGAAAGATTGTACTTCTTATAAAAGTTAGCTAGCGACCACAACACAACGAAACAAATAAAAATTTACAATTTTCCCACCAATTGGAATTTTTTAAAATAAATTCGCCTGTAAGGCACAGTATTACTTAATATTCAGCCATACTAAATGTTTAGTTCATTCTTTTCTTTTTTAATTCTGGACAGGCAAGGGTCTTCACATCATACAGCCTCGTCTTTAGTTACCTGTTTCATACAAAATTACGTTCCGTTTCTATGAGAGTCATCGAGATAATTTTGAAATCAAATTATGTGGGTTTAGCGTATAACGAATTTATCTTAATGGACACCAGCAAAGGATTTCCATACAACTTTGCTGGTGTGATCTGAGACGTGACAAACAATGTGAAACTTCGCGGTTTCTTTTTTTTGAAAGAAATGAACACATTTCCTAGCATGTTTGAGAAAATGCTCTTTTCATCCACATAACCTATGATGAAATAAAGACATGTTTTTGTCAATGTGCGTTTTCCTATAATCAATGTACGAAATATCAATATTTATTTACAATAAAGGTATTTTATTCTTTTATTATTTATTAATAAAAAACTTAACTAAAAACGACCGGTTTCGAACATCATCATCGGGCAGTACCATAATGTTCGAAACCGGTCGCATTTAGTTTAATATCAAATTAAACAAATATATCTAATTATTGGAACTAGTGATTTATATTTTATTAGTAAATCAACATGGAGTTCTATAATGGAGTAACAAAAGAAAGTGTAACATAATTTTATTATTTATTTGTATTTCCAGATCAACGGCACGAGCGCCCTCGAAGCCCTAAAATCCCTGTACTACAGCGCGGGAACCCTGCGACACTGGCGCGCCGTGAGGTATTGCTCGTCTCTGCTCAACCATACCGTGGATTCCATCAGCCCGTTCATCACCACTGTGCTGGTCAATGGGAAACAGGTGAGTGTCATCATTATCTATTTTTATCTACATTCGTCTCATAATGTTCGAATTATGAACTCGAAAACAGTTGCATAAAGACCTACTTTATGCATTCTGCCTATATAAATTTCAGTTTCATTGAAATTACAGATTTTTTGGAGAATGTAGATAAAATAGTGTATGCTACTGCTATAATTTGGCATTAGAATGCTCGTGTCAAACTATTATCACACGAGGCGTAGACGACATAATGAAAATAAACAGACACTCGTATTCTAACGACCCCCATTATACGACAGTTGCATAAACTACTATTCTAGGTGTAGGCTAGTCCGATCATAAAGTTTAAAAGGCACTCACATTTCCTCACAACATTGAAACCCAGCAAAGCAGCCTCCGAGGTTACTATTGTTGATTAAAAAGTAATCGTTTCTCTTTCTAGTTAACAGTCGGCGTGATAGGTCAAAAAGAGACAGTCTTCGACAAGCCCATGACCCCCGGGGAGATCCAGTCTGTGATGTACTCCACTATACAGCCGTACGATGTCATTGGCGCCGTGTTACAGCAGGTTAGTCTACTATAGTTCATGTTATTTAATCTTTTTCAATCCTAAGTACAATATTTAAGACGTTACGATTTTGGCTATCATTTTATAAATAAACTAGCAGACCGCCCAGCAGTTTCACTCGCTGGTAACTGTTTTTCCGTGGTAAAAAGACCTTTTCTCGGCATGAATTTTTCCTCTTCAATCATTTTATCTATTAAAGAAAACCTCATCAAAATTCGTTGCGTACTTTTAATGATCTAAGCATACATAGGAGCATAGGAACACGGGTAGTGAATTCATTTTGTACTTCTTTTCGTGTGAGACACTAAGTCGTCCAACGACCCGATGGACCCTATTTTATACTATTTTGTGATTCGACTATTGGTTGCTAGTGGGAACATATGTCGATGGTAGAATATTTATTTTTTCGGATGGCAATGCAAGTGTCTACCTACGTTTTGCACTGACTTACAAAGAGATAACATAGTATAAAGAAGTAGGTTATCTTTATGGAAACGCACCGCGCGCGGCTTGTATGTGTGCGCGTCAGTATCTATGCGTCGCCGCACGCACACGCGGACAAATCTCGGGTGGTTTCGGATTGCGCCTTGTCGGGGCCGCCAGTTGACACCGCGCGACGAGTCACGGTCACGCGTCACGGCTTTCTAGTAAGGCGAATCCACAATTGTAAAATGGCTGATAATCGCAAAAGAAAGTAATTATTTTTGATTCCAGAATTGTCACTTTTCAAATTACCTACTGACCAGGAAAGGTACCTAAGTACGAGGAATTCATTTGTTTTAACATGTTACATATCAACTTTGTTAAACTCGATTACTGTTACTGCTGTAATTAATGGTTTTCTATCGGTCAGGCGAAATTTCTGAAACTGTAATTTCGGAAACCGCTGAAACATCACGTTACCTAACAACGCTCGGAGAATAAGGATTCATTGATCTGCTGGTCATATCATTACATATGAAAGTAAGAATCTTGTCTGGGAAACATGAGACAATGGGTGGCATGTTTTCCAAAGCATGACCAGCAGATCAACAAAGCCTTGTGTGTGCTTTGGGAAACATGCCACCCATTGTCTCATGTTTCCCAAACAAGATTCTTTCTTTTATTAGATATGAGACAATGGGTGGCATGTTTCCCAAAGTACGACCAGCAGATCAATGAAGCCTTGTTAGATATGAAAGAAAGAATCTTGTTTAGGAAACATGAGACAATAGGTGAGAAGGTTTCATCATCTTGTGGTAAAGTAAAACTGACCCTGACACTTTGGTTAGCACAATACAATTTGAAAATGCAACTGTACGACGCTTGCCAATTCCTAGGCACTGAATTGAAAAGTCGTTGAAAGTGACAACCCTAACTCTCTTAGGGTTGTCAATTATAGCGCGGATTAGGCCGGAGTTAGCCTACTTCCTCCCTTCTTTATACTATGGTGATAATGATAAGACATCAGGGTTCATCGGGTCGTTGACGATTCGGTGTCCCACTCGAAAAGAAAGAAAGATGATAAAATATTTACGGTATCCTCATAGAAAACCTTGTACATGAACTCAGCGATATTTTTGTTTTAAAGGTCAAGTCAAGTCATATAAATGTCAAGTCATATAAATGTCCCAATACCTCTTTTTTCTTCAGGAAGTGGTCCTGTACTGCGGCCGGCTGATCGGCACCAACCCGGACATGTTCCGCGGCATACTCAAGATCCGCGTCGGCTGGGTGCTGGAAGCCATCCGCGTCTACATCCAGCTGTTCCCGAGCGAGATAAAGGCGGACGCCCAGCTCGAGAGCCTGTCTCCGTACAAACTGAGGACGCTGCTGATACGCGTGCTCACCGTCTCCGACTGGGCGGACGAGAAGGGGTGAGCATATCTCACGATGCAACCTCCTTGGCATCCACCATCAGACTGCCCACCCATGACCACGTCATCCATCCTCTTCAAAAGTCGAAATCAAAAGTTCACGTCTTCTGGCAGATCAAGCAGCGATTTTCAAAATACTATTATTGCTAAGTACTTGACTTCCATTAAGCACCCTCAGTTTTGGCAAATTAAGGCCCATTTTGTTTGCCCAGTACTCCGGAATACTTCGATAGCTCTTGAGAACAGGCCCTGAATGTAATTTCAGGGTCTTTCATCTGTGTAATAAAACATCTGTATCATCATTCCCCAGTTTCCATTCCACTCCACCACTCCGTGTCTGCGAGGCCCCTACGCGACACTTTCTTATGTAAAATACACTTTTCCGGGTGAGCTCCTGCTTGCCTGTCAGGTGTCTGTTTCAAAGCTCCGGGGCTCAAATCAAAGAGTCCATAAATCCGGGACCTGTGGATGACTGTGGGACGGTACTCCACAAGTCTAGGGTTCAATCCCCGGCAGACGCTTAAATATTTTCAACCTTTTCATTTTCATTTATGAATGACATAAAAAACATTATAAAATTAGCCCTTGCCGGGACTTGAACCCTTTTTATTTATGAAAATTATATAGAAATGTGAGTGCAATAATAAACCACAATACATCGGGATATGAAACTAGCACTACGGCGATTCGTGCCCTGATCGTGAGTCCACTTCACAAACTTGTCTAAAAAACAATGTTATACTTATACTCTCTTCTCTGCAGATTGTCGCCCCTCCAACGACGGCAACTAGAGGGCTGCTTGTGTCGAGTGCCGAAACACTTCTACATACAAGTGTGGGATATCCTGCTTAGAACACCCAAAGGGATCATAGTACAGGTACGGTCAATGTCTGTCTGGGCCGAGTAATGCTACGTTCACACTATACACCTGCCCCTGCTCCTGCCGCTGCCGCGATACTGCCCGAAACACTTCCGAGAAAGTATCAACGCGAGTGAGTGTTCACACACTGCCGTGTGAGCGAGATAGCAATACATTCCACTCGCGCTCGTGCTGAGCATGGGAATTGACCAGTACCAGCGCGAGCAACCTCTTTACATACTCGCGCTGCCCACTTCCCTACTTCCCTTACATAGTGCAAACGTAGTAAAGACGGTGATACACAAAAAATGAGATTACTTTTTAAATATTGGTCAGAAGATTTTTTGTTATTATTTTAAACCGCTTAAAATATAACGATAAATAGTGTTAACAACCGCGATTTCAAATGTAATGTTTATCAAATATGGCAAAAATGACCGTTTTACGACCGCTAAGGATCTGCTTACCTTGTAGTTATTAGGTCAATCTTTTTCTAAAAATGCGTGATGAGTTACTCAAGTATGATCCTATATATGTGCATTTAATGTTTACAGGGCCACTCGATTCCCGCCGACCCGACCCTAGTTAACATGTCTCGTTCCGAACTGTCCTTCGCTCTCCTCGTGGAAGAGGCTTTAGTACGCGTAGAGTCCGCGCCACGAAGACAACTGTGTGTGGAGCTGCTGTGTGTGTGCGCGACCATACTGCGCAGGAACCCGGAGCTCACGTTGCGACAGCCGCTGCATCTTGACAAGCTGTTGGACGATGCACACCTCACTTATGCCAAGGTAAACTTTTTAGTTCTATTGCCGTGTGATGCCGGCTTAGAATAGCATCACTCCATTTCTTTCCCGTGGGAGACGTAAGAGGAGACCGAGGGACTTGAGGGTGTGTTGCAATTGTAGGCGATGGGCTGACAACTTGTCACTATGGCGATACACAATTTTTCGAATGTCCCTCAAATATATGTCAGATGTGGCGTAAATGTCCGTTTTTGCGGCCGTTTACGCTCTGCCTACCCCGCATGGGATAATAGGCGGGATATGTGTGTGTAAACTTTTCATGTTCTACTAGATTTTGGCCAAGCGGTTTCGCCCGCAGCTGTTTTTCGGTTTTCCACTGGGAATAGCATGTTTTATCGCGGTAAAAAGTAGCCTATGTGTTATTTCAGGTAATATTTTATCTAAGTACGTACCACGTTTCATCCATATCCGTAAAGTCGTTTCAGCGTGAAGAGATAACAAACATACATACATAGGCGAAAATACACACACAACACACAAACTCTCGAATTTATATCATGTCTTGTTCTGAGGCAGTGTAATATTTATTTTAACTGTCTCGTTAATTATGATCTATCGTTCGTTCGTTACCTTTACCTTTGTGAACTACTTTTAAATCAAAAACTATTTTATTGTTAATAAACAATAAAGAATATATATAAAAAAGGAGTGATTGCCGTGTGATGCCGGCTTAGAATAGCATCAGCCCATTTCTTTCCCGTGGGAGTCGTAAGAGGCGACTAAGGGACTCGATAACTTGCAATTTAATGCGATTGGCTAACAACCTGTCACCATGGCGATACACAATTTTCCGAATGACCCTCAAATGTTTGTCAGACGTGGCTTAAATGTCCGTTTTTGCGGCCATTTACGCTCTGCCTGCCCCGGGATTATAGTGATATGTGTATGTAATAAAAATAAGTCGAGAACCCTTTTTTATTATTGTTCCATCGCATTACGTATTGGTATCATCATGTGACGTCACACGTTTACACTATGCTCAGTCGTGTTACGTGACTGTGCGTAAATAATTTGTGTAAAATTAGTCTAAATATGTGTTTTGTTATCCTCACTACCTGCGTCTGTGTTTCCAAACGCATACAACCCTAATCTCTTCAAAGTAAGAGTGAACAGGCTTCTTTTGGGTGAGCTCGCTCCATCTTAGACTCTGTCGGATGACCTAGAGTCAAGAGCAAACCCATCCTTAATTAAAAAAATACAAATGAAAAACTTACAGGACAGCGGCCTGCAGCCGTCGAGCGAGGCGCTGAGTTCAGCCCCGCAGGCGGTGAGCGTGGGGTACCTGGCGCGCGCCGTCGTCAACAGCGTGCTGCAGGCCGCCGCCGCGCCCGACCTCACGCCGCAAGCGCAGGAGGCCTGTCTCGTCGCGTAGACACACACTCGCACCATCTCCGTGTATATATGTGGAGGCGCTGAGTTCAGCCCCGCAGGCGGTGAGCGTGGGGTACCTGGCGCGCGCCGTCGTCAACAGCGTGCTGCAGGCCGCCGCCGCGCCCGACCTCACGCCGCAAGCGCAGGAGGCCTGTCTCGTCGCGTAGACACACACTCGCACCATCTCCGTGTATATATGTGGAGGCGCTGAGTTCAGCCCCGCAGGCGGTGAGCGTGGGGTACCTGGCGCGCGCCGTCGTCAACAGCGTGCTGCAGGCCGCCGCCGCGCCCGACCTCACGCCGCAAGCGCAGGAGGCCTGTCTCGTCGCGTAGACACACACTCGCACCATCTCCGTGTATATATGTGGAGGCGCTGAGTTCAGCCCCGCAGGCGGTGAGCGTGGGGTACCTGGCGCGCGCCGTCGTCAACAGCGTGCTGCAGGCCGCCGCCGCGCCCGACCTCACGCCGCAAGCGCAGGAGGCCTGTCTCGTCGCGTAGACACACACTCGCACCATCTCCGTGTATATATGTGGAGGCGCTGAGTTCAGCCCCGCAGGCGGTGAGCGTGGGGTACCTGGCGCGCGCCGTCGTCAACAGCGTGCTGCAGGCCGCCGCCGCGCCCGACCTCACGCCGCAAGCGCAGGAGGCCTGTCTCGTCGCGTAGACACACACTCGCACCATCTCCGTGTATATATGTGGAGGCGCTGAGTTCAGCCCCGCAGGCGGTGAGCGTGGGGTACCTGGCGCGCGCCGTCGTCAACAGCGTGCTGCAGGCCGCCGCCGCGCCCGACCTCACGCCGCAAGCGCAGGAGGCCTGTCTCGTCGCGTAGACACACACTCGCACCATCTCCGTGTATATATGTGGAGGCGCTGAGTTCAGCCCCGCAGGCGGTGAGCGTGGGGTACCTGGCGCGCGCCGTCGTCAACAGCGTGCTGCAGGCCGCCGCCGCGCCCGACCTCACGCCGCAAGCGCAGGAGGCCTGTCTCGTCGCGTAGACACACACTCGCACCATCTCCGTGTATATGTCGCAGTATTATGGCAGAATTAGGATTTCGGCCGAAATCCTAGGATTTTGGCCAAAAGCCGGATTATGGTAAAATTGTAGACTTCATTCAACCATCGTCCTAAGTAGATCTAGGATTTCGGCCATAATCCTAGGATTTTGACCGAAATCCTGGATCTACGCAGTAATATGGTAAAACGAAGGCTTCAGAACACTTTTTATAAATTTTGTGGTGACTATACAGATACATACATAAATACTTGCGAAGTATGCAGAGTTTTAATGGTCATAAACAATTTTGAGGGCTATTTTAGATAAAACGTGAATGACTATAGAAAAATAAAATGGTAATACACTTGAAAACTTCCATCCGTTAGTCGCTTCTGGATGTCATACCCGCGGGAAAGAATAGGGGTGATGCTATTTTAAGCCGTCATTACACGGAATAGTGACTATCGCCATGCATTACTATTTGTCTTTACTTTAATTTGTATTCTTATTATGCTTTTGGAGAGAAAAATAAGAACTTAAGAAAATTTGATGAAACAAAATAATGACACAAAAAGTATTTATAATAATCAAATCAGTCTTTTATTTTTATTGATTCCAGATAGAATGTACTAATGACTATTATTATTAGGTATCTAGTCTCGATATAAAAATTAACCATTTTTCATAAACATTTAAGAGCTAACTTCTTCTAACTATGATTAATATAACAAACATTAAATAATTCGTTTTTCTGTCATTAACATAAACTTTTGAGTATCATTTCTTTCATTAAAGATTTTTCAAGTAGTAAAAACAATATTTTTTAGATAATCACATTAACTGTTTATAATATTATAAGATGAGTAATAAAATAAACATTTGGGTGTCTTCTCTTTTACAAAATATAACAAGGTAAACAGAACCTCCTGTTATCATTTGCATCACCTAGTATCTAAATAAAGATTATGAATGATAGAAATAAACACTTTTCTTTTTTAAAAATAAATCAGTATTTTCGGAAAGAAAAATAATTTCACATAAACAAAAAATAACATATTATTGTTCCCTCCCCGCTCATAGATTCCCCAGGATCGCAATTAATGACATAATACTAAGCAGATCCAGGATTTCGACCAAAATCCTAGGATTATGACCGAAATCCTGGATCTGCTTAGGACGATGGTCGAATGTAGTCTACAATTTTGCCATAATCCGGCTTTTGGCCGAAATCCTAGGATTTCGGCCGAAATCCTAATTCTGCCATAATACTGCGACATATATATGTGGAGGCGCTGAGTTCAGCCCCGCAGGCGGTGAGCGTGGGGTACCTGGCGCGCGCCGTCGTCAACAGCGTGCTGCAGGCCGCCGCCGCGCCCGACCTCACGCCGCAAGCGCAGGAGGCCTGTCTCGTCGCGTAGACACACACTCGCACCATCTCCGTGTATATATGTGGAGGCGCTGAGTTCAGCCCCGCAGGCGGTGAGCGTGGGGTACCTGGCGCGCGCCGTCGTCAACAGCGTGCTGCAGGCCGCCGCCGCGCCCGACCTCACGCCGCAAGCGCAGGAGGCCTGTCTCGTCGCGTAGGGACGCACTCGCACCATCTCCGTGTATATATGTGGAGGCGCTGAGTTCAGCCCCGCAGGCGGTGAGCGTGGGGTACCTGGCGCGCGCCGTCGTCAACAGCGTGCTGCAGGCCGCCGCCGCGCCCGACCTCACGCCGCAAGCGCAGGAGGCCTGTCTCGTCGCGTAGACACACACTCGCACCATCTCCGTGTATATATGTGGAGGCGCTGAGTTCAGCCCCGCAGGCGGTGAGCGTGGGGTACCTGGCGCGCGCCGTCGTCAACAGCGTGCTGCAGGCCGCCGCCGCGCCCGACCTCACGCCGCAAGCGCAGGAGGCCTGTCTCGTCGCGTAGACACACACTCGCACCATCTCCGTGTATATATGTGGAGGCGCTGAGTTCAGCCCCGCAGGCGGTGAGCGTGGGGTACCTGGCGCGCGCCGTCGTCAACAGCGTGCTGCAGGCCGCCGCCGCGCCCGACCTCACGCCGCAAGCGCAGGAGGCCTGTCTCGTCGCGTAGACACACACTCGCACCATCTCCGTGTATATATGTGGAGGCGCTGAGTTCAGCCCCGCAGGCGGTGAGCGTGGGGTACCTGGCGCGCGCCGTCGTCAACAGCGTGCTGCAGGCCGCCGCCGCGCCCGACCTCACGCCGCAAGCGCAGGAGGCCTGTCTCGTCGCGTAGACACACACTCGCACCATCTCCGTGTATATATGTGGAGGCGCTGAGTTCAGCCCCGCAGGCGGTGAGCGTGGGGTACCTGGCGCGCGCCGTCGTCAACAGCGTGCTGCAGGCCGCCGCCGCGCCCGACCTCACGCCGCAAGCGCAGGAGGCCTGTCTCGTCGCGTAGACACACACTCGCACCATCTCCGTGTATATATGTGGAGGCGCTGAGTTCAGCCCCGCAGGCGGTGAGCGTGGGGTACCTGGCGCGCGCCGTCGTCAACAGCGTGCTGCAGGCCGCCGCCGCGCCCGACCTCACGCCGCAAGCGCAGGAGGCCTGTCTCGTCGCGTAGACACACACTCGCACCATCTCCGTGTATATATGTGGAGGCGCTGAGTTCAGCCCCGCAGGCGGTGAGCGTGGGGTACCTGGCGCGCGCCGTCGTCAACAGCGTGCTGCAGGCCGCCGCCGCGCCCGACCTCACGCCGCAAGCGCAGGAGGCCTGTCTCGTCGCGTAGACACACACTCGCACCATCTCCGTGTATATATGTGGAGGCGCTGAGTTCAGCCCCGCAGGCGGTGAGCGTGGGGTACCTGGCGCGCGCCGTCGTCAACAGCGTGCTGCAGGCCGCCGCCGCGCCCGACCTCACGCCGCAAGCGCAGGAGGCCTGTCTCGTCGCGTAGACACACACTCGCACCATCTCCGTGTATATATGTGGAGGCGCTGAGTTCAGCCCCGCAGGCGGTGAGCGTGGGGTACCTGGCGCGCGCCGTCGTCAACAGCGTGCTGCAGGCCGCCGCCGCGCCCGACCTCACGCCGCAAGCGCAGGAGGCCTGTCTCGTCGCGTAGACACACACTCGCACCATCTCCGTGTATATATGTGGAGGCGCTGAGTTCAGCCCCGCAGGCGGTGAGCGTGGGGTACCTGGCGCGCGCCGTCGTCAACAGCGTGCTGCAGGCCGCCGCCGCGCCCGACCTCACGCCGCAAGCGCAGGAGGCCTGTCTCGTCGCGTAGGGACGCACTCACACCATCTCCGTGTATATATGTGGAGGCGCTGAGTTCAGCCCCGCAGGCGGTGAGCGTGGGGTACCTGGCGCGCGCCGTCGTCAACAGCGTGCTGCAGGCCGCCGCCGCGCCCGACCTCACGCCGCAAGCGCAGGAGGCCTGTCTCGTCGCGTAGGGACGCACTCACACCATCTCCGTTCATAGACACCTTAATGAACTGAGAAAGAAATTGTTTTCTGACAAATACATACCAAATCACTAGGACTATAACGGCTTGAATTGAATTTCAAAAAAGCTGGTGGAAATCTAAACCTAAATTTGTGGTCATCATTAGTTTTAAGTAATATAAAATTTAGTTTACTTTATACCTTGTGATACTTCTGTAAAATCAAAATAATATTAATGAAAGTGATCAAGATTTAAGTAATTCAACATAAAAAAGACAATCATAAAAAGTATATTTTTTTTAATTTCATTAATTATTCTCGCAATTTGTTCTGAATTGAACATTATTATAGAGACAAACTTTTCTATGACTATGACTTAGGCTCAACGCTCCGATTAAAAGCAAACGCGGGCAACTTTCGTTCGTCATGTTCGGACGGGTTGTACTTCCCGCTCCCGCGCCGCTTGTTGGCGGACCCGCGTCACGCAGTGCTACTCTACCTCAGGTTTTTTGACGACCCCGGCCGGCTCCGGGGCGCAGAGGTCCCTCATTTTTTCTCCTTTTTGGGAACTACCGGCACGTGCCGGGTATAATCAGTCCAAACCGTTCTTCCCAGAACGATCTGTAAAGCCGAGTCGCGCCCCAAGGGCGCGATTAGGCTGGTTATATGGACAACCACAAAACTTATCCGGGTGAGCTCCTGCTCCCCATCATACAGTCAGGTGTAGATTTATGTAGATGGCCCCGGGGCAAAAAATTTTAAGAGTCCAGAACGAATAAAAAACTCTAATATTTTCACGAATCAAGCCCGCGCGCGGCCCGTCTGCGTGTGCGGCCCGCTCGACGCAGCGTTGATGCTTATTCTTAGGGACGCCGCAGAGTAGGAGCAGTTTTTGCGAGCGGCAGCTCGAGCACTTTTGACTAGAAATCCAAAAAGGAACTCTTATCGTTTTTGAAATGAAGGTGAAATTGGCTAGAATGACAAAGGGCTCTCACGGTCGCCCGGCCACAACCGGCGGCGTTTGTCATTCTAGGCTTTATTTCAATTGAGTACGGTTCTTTTTTGAATTTCTATAAAAAGGGCTCGAGCTGTCACTCGCAAAAACGTACGTTTGGACTGCAGCAGCTCTTATTGAGTTATATTGTGCCATTATGTATAGGTTAGAGAATAAGTAGATCTGTTATTTTATTAAAAAATTGTAGGTTAGTCAATTGTTAAAAATAAATGTATATGAATTGATCTTTATAAAGAAAATAAATATACAATTTTCAAAAGGATGTTTCATTTTTATTTTACTTATAAAAACAATCACAAGTCACAGCAACTCAAAATCCTCCTTTTTCACATCAACTTTGTTCATACCATTGCACTCAAATTCACTACTTATAATAAATTAAATTGGCATTCTGGCTACTATAGTCCATTGTATATTTTGTTATTTGGTGCTTGTTTGAGCAACTTCCGAAGTTCTGAAACAAAGGAAAACATATGAGACACTTGCAAATATGCAACAATGGAATTAATAAATATACATTGAAGAAATAACATCAACATACATATTGAAAATGTAATGGAGAGCTCAAATCACTCACATGAATAAAATGTAGCAGTTTCACTGTTTATCTCTAATTTTATATGTAATACTCTATAACAAATAGCACATCTGACTAATATTTTGACATGCTTTATGTACTTATTTAATGGATAGATTAGCTAGCCTTAGCAGAAATATAGCTTACATCAATGTTTTAAGAATAAGCTAAGCTAAATTTCATAAAAGGCTCAAAAATATAAAGTTACCTTCTTTTTCCTCATCCGTGAAGTCTTGTTTAGGGAAGTCAATATCAAAGGTGACATAGAGGTTGCCATGCAAGTTGTTGTTATCAAAGTTGGGCATCCCCTCCCCCTTCTTCCGCACGCGCGCGCCCGCCCACGTCACCTTGTCGCGGGATATTGACACCTTGTGTCCGTCTAGGTGGGTTATGTCTAAGGTGAAGCCTGTTAAGGCATCCTGGAAAGATCAGGTTCTATATTAGAAAACAGTTAAAAGATTTCAAGATTAAATCACGAATTTCAATGCTGATATAGAAATATAATTTTGTTGAATACCAAATTTTAAAACACTTCCCATGTTAGGTATACAATTTTTAAAAACTTGCAAAATGTCTAAGCCCAAAATTTTATAATCCAACCTGCGCTTAAAAGTTTGCAAGTCAAAAAAAATAAATATGTATAATTCTGTTTGTCTAGAATTAAAAATACAATACACGAAATTAAAAACCATAAATAAAAGTTTATCAAATCCAACTGCTCTGCCACACATGCCTGATTAAATTGGTTAAGCCAGATAAGAATGTTTTATCAGCAGTTTTTGTGAGGCCTTTTATTGATTTTAAAACAAGTAGTTTCTTTTGGTTTTTGTAATAGTTGTTAATATTTATTGCAAAATATATCTTACCTGAAGAGAAATAGTGATATTAGTATACAGGTCATCTCCTCGACGAGTGAAGTGTGGATGTTTCTCAGTCTTAAAGATAATAATGAGGTCTCCAGGCTCCCCATCAGTGTGAGGCTCTCCCTCTCCTCGCATCCTGGACTTGTGTCCATCTGGGGCACCTACTTCCACCTATGAAAAGTAGCCAATTAAGTAACTGCCTTCTTAGAATTATTAGCAAAAATATATATTTTTGTAATTTATTATTATTAATTATAGGACAGGCAGCAATACATGCTGATAGGTCCTAGCATTTTAATTGTTTTATGAAGGCATACCTCTATTTCTAGCAATCTTTCTTCATTTACAAGTTTAACATTAGGACATTCATCGCACACAGTCTGTTGCATCATCTGGAATCGTCCAGGACCCAGATTTCTGGTCACCATCTCCTGCCGACAGTTGCATTTACGTGTGCCCGCTGCAGGCTTGATTACTGGCTTATTACGGGTTATCTGTAATTGAAAAGTGCGTGATCATGAACCATATTACTTGTTTTGTAATAAAACATGCAAGGTAGTAAAAACTAAGGAGGTAAGCACTTACTTCTATGAAATTGCCATTATAAAGTTCCTCCAGTGAGACTGTCAGTTCCATGACGACGTCGGCTCCGCGCGGCGTCTCATGCTGCTGCTGCTCGCCTCCGAAATGGAAGCCGAAGTCGCCGAAGAAACTGGCAAATGGGTCGTTGTTGTTCATCATGCCGTCCTTCTTCAGACACTCCTCCCCGCAGCGGTCGTACAGCTCGCGTTTTTCGGGGTCCGACAGAGCCTCATACGCCGCCCCGAGATTTTGGAACTTTTGGGAAGCATCTGGATCACCTTGATTCTTATCTGGGTGAAGTTCTTTCGCTAGTTTTCTGTAAGCTTTCTTTATTTCATTCGTGTTAGCGGAACGGGAAACACCGAGTATTTCGTAAAAGTCACGAGCTGCTACCGATAAGACTAGAGCAGATGATATATAAATTAGTAACGCATATGCGGAACTAGGTAACATTTTAAATACGTTAGCACCTACACTATTTAGAAATTAAAGATTTTTTCAATAGTCGGACCAAATAAGCTCCAACATTTCGCCTTTTGACTTAACTTGACAGCACACTAGAATGGAGACAATTCGTCCGGCTATGATTGGCTCTACGTTTCGATTCATTTTGAAATGAATCATGTCCGTAAAATCTAGTAATCAAATATGCTCCTTCATACCTTCACATAAAGTTGAATGTGGGTATTAAAAAAAAACAACTAATGGGGATAGGCCTCGTAACTTTTCGTGTTGCCATTTCTAAAACTAAATAACATATGTACGTAGTAGACGAGAAGATTCGGTCTCAGTTATGCCTCTGCCGTTCGATCCTGTTTGCGTTTGCGTTTCGTTTCGAATACTTCTTGAAAATCGTAAAGTCATCCGGTGACAGTTCGTTAGTTGAGTTGTTGAGCGGTAGAGGTTAGAAAAATAAATAAATTTAGTTATTATCTTATTTGTTCGTTGAACTTCGCAAACAACTACAAAAATGGCTTCATTGCTGGCCCCAGAAATCCCTGCACCTGGTTTTTCGTTCGAGAACTGCCAGCGGTAAGTGTTTCTACTTTCCGGTGTATGACTTGTAATTTTGAAGTTTACTCACTCACAAACAATTATTTCAGCAATGCATTCCTCGCTCAAAAAGGATTTCCTGCTCCCAAAGCTACAAAGACCGGTACTACTATTGTGGGCATTGTTTTTGCGGACGGAGTCATTCTGGGCGCCGATACGCGAGCGACTGAAGACACAGTAGTGTCGGACAAGAACTGTTCCAAGATCCATTACTTGGCGGCGAACATGTACTGTTGTGGCGCGGGGACTGCCGCCGACACGGAGATGACGACTCAGACGATAGCTTCGCAGCTGGAGTTACAGCGACTGCACACGGGTCGACAGGTGCCTGTTGTGACCGCGTCCACGCTGCTCAAGCGTATGCTGTTCCGCTACCAGGGCCATGTCAGCGCTGCTCTTGTCCTCGGCGGTGTAGACCGCACTGGCCCACACATATACTGCATTTACCCTCATGGGTCTGTTGATAAGCTGCCATATGCAACTATGGGTATATATTCTGTTATTTCTAATAATTATGTAGCATTGAAAGATTAACATGGTAAATTTTGAGAAATTTCTTACACCATACACTGCACATTACGAGTAGTAGATAAATTAATGGATATCAAAATTAAAAATGGTTTAAAATCAAATCAAGCAAAAGAACAGCAAGATACAGGCATAATCAGTTGCTACAACTGCTGCCTGTTTTAGCAGATGATAGGTATATTCTTCCTATGTTCATAGAAAAATTGTAAGGGTTCCATACCTCAAAGTGCAAAAAAAGGAAATGCTTTTCATTTGTAATAGAACTTCACTTTGTTGTCCGCCATTCCCTCTGTCACAACCCTTTATCTGGAGAAAGTTTTCCCACTGTTCAAATTAAAACCATATACAGTTGCTTTTAGTGGTAAAAAATTGAATTCCGTAATGTTTGAAAAGATACAACCATTTATGCTGTAAACAATGAGTGTATTTGACCCTCTCAATCAAATTAAAATTCTTAGAATTCCCATGGCTTAATTTTGAATTACAAGTTTGGTTTTAGTATTTTTTTTTTAAATTTCCAATTGATGCTATCAGTTTATGTGGGATATCATATGAAAGGGCTTGATGTGTATGTTTCGGGACCTCGGCGGGCGAGTCCGCCTTGCACTTGCCTGGTTATATTTCTATTAAAAGTTTGCAAAATCTGAGTAAGAGGCACTATATGGAAAAAGTCCTTTACTTAAGGACTTTGTGCATCCGGAGTTCCAAATTTTGTTTAAAAAAATTGAAATCTACATACATACACAAATCTCGCCTATATCCCTTACGGTGTAGGCAGAGCGTTTAAGGCGGTAAAACGGACATTAAAACCACGTCCAACAAAAGTTTGAGCGTAACCAGATATTTGTGTATCACTATAGTGACAGGTTGTCAGCTCATCGCCCAAAATTGCAATACACATAACCCTCGAGTCCCATACTCGCCTCCTGGGTAAGAAATAGGGTGATACTAAGCCGGCATCACACAAACTTAAAAAACAAAAACTTGTAATCTGGCCTATGATTATATCACATTATTTATGTTTTTTAGGTTCTGGTTCCCTAGCTGCTATGTCAGTGTTTGAAGCTGGCTGGAAGCCCAACATGTCTGAGGAGGCTGGCAAAAAGCTGGTCCGAGATGCCATTGCTGCTGGTATCTTCAATGACCTGGGATCTGGATCTAACGTTGACCTGTGTGTGATCCGCCATACTGGACCAGCTCAATTCCTCCGTACTTATGAGGAGGCCAATGTCAAGGTATGTAAATGGGACATGTATTAAATTAGCCTGTCTTTGGTATATCTTATTTATTTATGTATGCATGTATTTATTTTATGTATGTTTATGTATTTTTGTTTTTATGTTTTTATTATTTACAATTATTAAGTACTTTGTATTTTTGTTTATTGCTTCATATATATTTCGTTTTTTTAGTTTTTTTGTATGGGCACCCGCTTTGACGCTTTCTGTTTATCTTTTGGTTGGCCGGTAGAGAATCCCCCGTGGCGTTAGGCCCGCCCTTTGTACTTTCTGTGCAATAGAGTTTAAAAAATAAATATCTTTCATTTCAGGGCAAGAAGCAAGGCAACTACAAGTACCCACTGGGCACCACGGCCGTGCTGAAGCAGCGCGTGATCCCGCTGGAGGTGGAGGCGACGCTGGTGCGGCCGGTGGTGCCGCGCGCCACGCCCATGGAGGTCGAACCCGCCGGCTCCAGTCGCTAAACTATTGTGTATTGCCCTTTTCTTTTAATGTATTAAACTATTTCTACATATTTTTGTTTTTTCTTGTTTGTGATTCCATTGGTTAGAATCAAAGACTGCAAAGCACTGCAGCTATGATATAAGGCTTCCTGTCTTAGCGCCAACGCTCTGTTATGCGGGCTGCACGCGCGGAGCGCGTATTGACATTATTATCTGTCCGAATTTAGAAGCAGCATCGTGCCTAAGTAGCCGTATGCAAGTGTCGTCGTGTCGGAGGGATTGTACTTGCCCGCGGAGCAGCCTGGCTCTCACTGAGCTCTTGTAGTATGCTAAATCTAGCCCGCTCGACGCTGCTTAGCTGAATCTAGCCCGCGCGTAGAGCCCGCTCGACGCAGCTTTGTCGCTCAAGGGGAATGGATTTTTCTCAGGAAACTGCCTAGAGAAGACGACGACGTGCGACCTATTTTTAAATTCTATTTTCAGAGGATATTCCCGCAAAGAATACTATACTCTCACTCTCATAGATACCAAATAGATAGATACTTGAGACCTGTCTATGTTTGAGACAGATGAGTTTTGAATTTACTATAATAATTTTTTAAACTTTTTTATTTCTTTAGAGCATTTATTCAAAATGTATTCATTTACGACCCCAGAAATCCCAGCACCGGGCTTCTCGTTCGATAATTGTCAGCGGTAAGTAAATCTACAGTTTACTTAATTATGTAGTATGTAGGTACCTACCACCATAGTTTACAGTCCATTAGCTACCGAAGTGATTTTCAAGTTAATAACTTTCCAGCAATGCATTCCTCCTTCAAAATGGATACCCCGCTCCAAAAGCTACAAAGACCGGCACTACCATTGTAGGAATCGTTTACGCGGATGGAGTCATACTGGGTGCTGATACCCGCGCAACTGAGGATAAATTAGTGTCAGACAAGAACTGTACCAAGATTCACTATTTAGCGCCGAACATGTACTGTTGCGGCGCGGGAACCGCAGCGGACACGGAGATGTCGTCGCAGACGGTGTCGTCGCAGCTGGAGCTGCTGCGGCTGCACACGGGCGGCACGGTGCCGGTGGTGACCGCCGCCACGCTGCTCAAACGCATGCTGTTCCGCTACCGAGGCTTCGTCTGCGCCGCTCTCGTCCTCGGCGGTGTAGACCGCGACGGGCCACACGTCTACTCCATTTACCCGCATGGATCGATTCAGAACCTGCCTTATGCCAGTTTGGGTATGCATTCTCCTTGTTGAAGTAAAGAGACGTAAGCTTTCCGAATAGGTGGATTACCTACTGACTGACTGCAAGGCATTGATCTCCTGTTTGTCCCGATCTACCTATACTTAGGTACCTATACTACATATACACAGACACACACATATAACGCCTATAATTTACGCGTTAAAAAAGGGACATTTACGCCACGTCTGACAAATATTTGAGGGTCATTCAGAAAATGGTGTAACGCCATAGTGACAGGTTGTCAGCTCATCGCCTGAAATTACAATACACACCCTCGAGTCCCTTATTCGCCTTATACGACTCCCACGGGAAAGAGATGGGGTGATGCTATTCTAAGCCGACATCACACGGTACCTACTTGAGTATGGTAAATAAAATAATTATGTTTTATAGGTTCTGGCGCACTATCAGCTATAGCAGTATTCGAATCTTGTTGGAAGCCAAACATGTCTGAGGAGGCCGGCATGGAGCTGGTCCGGAATGCCGTTACTGCTGGCATCTTAAATGACCTGGGCTCTGGATCTAACGTTGACCTGTGTGTGATTCGCTACACAGGACCAGCTGAATATCTCCGCAATTATGAAGTGAAAAATTTCAAGGTAGATAGATACCTACACTACTGATCTTCTAAACGAAGGCCACGTGGCCCGCCAAGGCATTTGAAATTTGCTCTTTTTAGGGTTCCGTACCCAAAGGGTAATAACGGAAACCCTATTACTGAGGCTCGGCTGTCCGTCTGTCTGTCCGTCCGTCCTACAGTTACGAGGCTGTATCTCCTGAACAGAATTTCAACTGTCTAGGTATAAACCTAGACAGTTGAAATTTTCACAGATGATATATTCTGTTGCCGCTATAACAACAAATATTAAAAATTCAAAATATTTAAGAGGGCTCCCATACAAAAAACTTGTTTTTTTTTTGTATGGGAGGCTGTATCTCATGAACCGCGAAAGTTAGACAGTTGAAATTTTTACAGATGTTGTATTTCTGTTGCTGCCATAACAACAAATACTAAAAAAATTAATGAAATAAATATTTATGGGGGCTGCCATACAAAACACGTGTTTTTTTGTTATAGATAATGGTACAGAGTCCGACTCGCACTTGGCCAGTTTTTTTTTTTTAGTTGATGCTATGTATACCCTGATTCAAGTCGTCTACTTCCAGGGCGAGAAGCAAGGCAGCTACAAGTACCCGCTGGGTACTACGGCAGTGCTCAGGCAGCGCGTGATCCCTCTGGAGGTGGAGGCGACGCTGGTGCGGCCGGTGCTGGGTGGACGCGCCAGCACCAGTCGATAAGCTTATATAAAATGTCTTTTTAGTTTTTCAAACATTTTACTAAGTATTTATTATGAGTTTTTCAATTTATGTTGTATAAAAGAACGCTACACAGAAAGTTTGATTTGTTTTATTGAACAGTGGCTCATGCAATTTGTTGAGGGCAAAAACTGCCTTAAAATTGTCATATTGTCGCATACTGTAGAACCTTAGTTAAGTACCAAATTTTAAAACACTTCCCGTGTTAGGTATACAATTTTTGAAAACTTGTAATATTTTCGAGTGCGGGCAGGATTTGAACCTGCGACTTTCGCATTACTAGTGGCGACGCCTCTTCCATCTGGGCTACCGCAGCTCATTTCTTGCCCGCCAATTTTGCAAGTGTATTTTAATGCCAGTAACGCTTGGCATGGCTCCATCTACCGGGTTAGTTTTGCAACTAATCACCGGCGACTAATTATATCTTTACAGATTGAATGTAGTCTAAGCGATGAAAACCAGCGATAAATTGAGTACCAAATAGAGGCGTCGCCACTAGTAATGCGAAAGTCGCAGGTTCAAATCCTGCCCGCACTCGAAAATATTGCAAGTTTTCAAAAACCTTAGTTAAGTTACCTTTGGTCAGAAGGTAATACCTATGCTGCCGATCGTTTTGTTTTTTCTTGGTCGAGTCAATTATTATGGCATTTAGTAACTGAAAACAGTGAATCAATTATTTTTTATAAAGATTTATTTATTATACCTACTTAGGATTACATTCGTCAATAAATTAATATAAAATCTTATAAGAAATATGATTGTCGGACGGACCATAAAAATTACAAAAATATATTCACTTACAATATAACTCTAATACTTTGTGAGCTAAAATTAAGAATATATTACAATTAATTAATAAAACTACTCACTTAAATACTTATCTACATATAAAATTTGTGATATTTGACGAGATTTACATAGGTAATGGCATCTACAGCAAAGCTTGAGTATTGGAATGTCATGGTTTAAAAGTCTTAATAAATTATCCTCTCTTGTGTAGAATAAAATCCCATGTATCTTTCCATCTGAGACTCATGAGATCATTTTCAGTCAGATCTACATTTCCGTAGTTCAAAACACTGAATTTCTTAAAAGTGATCACAACATACGCGAACCAAATCACTAGACCCACAATAAATAGATTCGTGAACGATCGAGTCGTTTCCCGGAGCAAGAGCACGTAGTACAGGTGATCGATGACGTAGCACAACAGGAGGATCTTGAAGATGTAAGCGGGGAGATAGTGGTGCAGGAACAGAGTGCGATCCATGAAGAAGTATGGGAGGTAATGGAGCCAGTACCCGAGGAAGAGGGTGTAGCCGGCGGCGCGCAGGCGGGCGGCGGCGCGCGGCGGCAGGGCGGCGCGGCCGCGGCCACAGCGCAGCGCGTGCTCGCACAGCAGCGCGCCGTACACCAGCACCGCCGCCGAGCCTGCGTACCAGGTCACTAAGTTACCGATCAGGTGGATTTGAGCCTGCGGAAGGAGAAACATCTCAATACAGTAGCGGAAGAGTGGAAATCTCGCTTAGGCCCAACGTTTAACGTTATCCGTCCGAATTGGGAAGGCGCATGGGCCTAAGTAGGTAGCTGTAATACGGCGAGGTGGCTTCGTGGACGTGCAGCCCGCTCGACGCAGCGTTGGCGTCTATAGTTGAGGCCTATGGCCCCGAATACGACAGGACAAGTATTTGCTTTGGGGCAGTCCCGGGTACGAGGGTGACAAGTCTCACAATCACTCGTAGCATCAGAGAAGTATTGTTGTAGGTATGAAATGGTAGAAAATCTTACGTATTTAATACCGTTAAGAAAATAACAAAAAGTTTATTTTTTTGGATTTGGTCGTGCTAGGAAGCACACTTCCCAGCACGACCATCTTATCTCCAAGACCTATGTGATACTAAATATCAAGAAAGAGGTAATAAATAGTATAAATTCTAAGCTATTTCATGCCATAAAAAAATACGGGAGTATTATGTTTTTTTTCATGGTCGTGCTAGAAAGTATCCTTTCTAGCACGACCCTCTTATTTCCACTATCTAGGTAGTATAAAATACGGGGTCTGTGGTATAAAATAGTACAAATTCTAATCTATTTTATACCGTATCAACATATACTAAAAGCTCATATGGTCATGCCAGGAAGTACGACATCTTATTTTAACGTGAAAATACCAGCTCGCATCAATTACGATGGTCTGCCGTGTAGCGGCCATCTCACTTATTACAACGTGAAGCGAGCAGCGGAGTAGTAAACAAGGGGCGGCAAATTATTCCACTTCGGGTGCCCAATTTTAAAATACGGTACTTAATAGAATAACTTACGTTAGATTTAAGGCGAGTGTAGTCGTAAACTGCCTGGCGCCACTTAACAAAAATATATTTTATCTGTATCTGTAACTAAAGAAAAGAACCTGAAACTGTACTGTCAAAATGATGTCATTGAAAGACTGACCGAAACAAAGTTTTTAGGTATAGTTTTAGACTCTTTCTGCTCATGGAAACAGCACATAAATCAGATTTCAGGCAGACTGGAACGATTTGTGTACGCTCTTTGGAAGCTTCACCATGCAGCAGGAATAAAAACTGCACTGACTGCGTATCACGGATACGTAGCATCAATACTACGCTATGGCTTGCTGTTATGGGGAAACTGCACCGATGTAAAGGACGTATTCCTAATCCAAAAAAAATGCGTTAGAGCAGTTACAGGAGCTGGACCTATTGACACTTGTAGGACAATATTTAAAGAATTTAAAGTTCTAACACTGACAAGTTTATACATTTTAGAAGCAGCATCATTTGTAAGAAAACATCCATATTTTTTCGAAAAGCCCATCCAAAACATTAGGTTGAGAGAAAGAGACAGTACTCTCTTAAAATTACCACCACATCGCACTGCTATGTATTCAAAAAACTGTTACGCAATGTCAATAAAAATTTATAACAAGCTACCTCTTAAAATCAGATGTTTACCAAATAAATTCTTTATACGGACATTAAAAAAAATGCTTCTTGACAAATGTTATTATAATCTTAATGAATTTTTTTGTGACAATTTTGATCAATGTAACTATTAGACATGAACTTATTAATAATGACATGAATTGTATAATCTTGTAGTTACTTATTTTAATACTACTTAATAAGATTTTTGCATGCCATGGTAAATGGTAGAATACGCTGTGACAATTGAATTTCTTACATTCCATCTGTATCAAAACTTACGTGTGTTCTGGCAAATAAATGGATTTGATTTGATTTGATTTGTATACAAACAATCTATCAGAATATCCGTTGCTCAAGTTTTTATTATTATCCTTAAGTAAAATAAGAACCTGCAAACTCAATGAAATATTCGCTGTTTTTAAAATTACGGCAACTAATACCAAAAGTGGCCCTTTTTTAGGCCGTTCACGTCTACACTCGCCTTCACAAGTTTTCTTACTTACGTTAGAGTTTGGAGACAGCCAGTAAGCGATGGAGCGCGCAAGGAGCGGCCACTCGGCTGGCTCGCTGGCGAACATGTGTCCGTGCGGCGCGTCGGGCGCGTGCGCGACCATCTTGTACTGAAGCTCGGCAAACTTCTCGAGGAAGGACAGCGTGGTGACAGCAGTGGGGATCATCTCGGCGGACACCAGCTCACGCTCGCGCTCTTTCCTGTCTTCCGCTGATAATAAAACTGGTTCTTAGCGTCTAAGATCTAGTGATTGCGGCAGCCGCAAAATTTCCGTCGCGGAAACTATTATAGCCAATCGAAAGCAAGTATGATCTTTCAAAGCCATTTACCGGGGGTAATTTTTTTACCTAGTTAAAGGCCGCATCAGTCCCAAAATAGGTAGAGGTAATAAATAGGTAGAGGTATTGAACACGAAATTGAACACTATAGAATTCATTTACGAGTGGAATGGATTTAGAATAGCTCCACATCTCCAACTAACTTCCTGAGTAGAAACGGACTTCCCCCTCTTCCTTTTCAAAGCCTAAAAAAGCCTCCCCTTTCCTTTTCGGTGCGTTAGAGACAAAGAACACTCAGATCCGGAAAACCGATCATGTATGGTCTTGATCCCCAATACAGCCTTTAGATGATTGATAATTGATAAGTCCAAGAGAAAGTTCCAAAATTTTATATTTTAAACGCTGATTTAAAATTGATAATGAGTTGCACGCTGTGCGTGGTCGAAACGTGAACAGATTTTTGCTTACATTATAAAATTCATCGTATGAAGTAAATTGCTTACAATGCTCTAAGTGTAACAATAGACTGTACAGATCATTTGTTTAATTATTAAAATATATAAACAAATATTTCAAAAAATACATTACTCATTTAATGAGCATGAAGAGGATACAAAATTAAATACTTATTATAAAATGACGGATATCAATCATATCGTTCAGGTTTTTAATCTAAAAACGGAAAAAGGCAAAATTAGAGCTTACTTTGCGATTTCTTTCCATCGAAGCAATTTCAATAACTCGTGTTTTAAGCCCCATTATTTTGTAGTATTACCAATTTAAATATCGTCTCATATTTTGGAGATTTCAAGAAATGGGATACAAAACTTGGAAAACTATCCAATCCAACCTTGCGCGGTTGATTTCTGAGCCCATTTCATCTTAAGTAATAATTAGTGCATATATTTGTACATTGTGATGATGGTAACAAATAAATTTCTTTCTTTCACTCATCTCCTCATAGCAGAGTGGTCAACCCTCACCTTTGGTATAGCGATGCTCCTCGACGTTCCACACGGTATCCTGATGCTGGACCACCTTGTCGGCCACTACTTCGTGCTGATGGAAGCCCCACGAGGGAAGCTGTCTCCCGCTGAATGAATGAAGGAAATATGGCTTAAAAGCTGTAGGTAGTAGGTACACGTACACCAGACAGGATAGTACACAACGAGTCTGATAGTGTAACCATATTTTCTAGAATTTGTAAGATATAGATTATGCCGTGTGATTCTGGCTATGCCGTGTGATGCCGGTTATGCCGTGTGATGCCGGGAAAGAATAGCATCACCCCATTTCTTTGCCGTGTCCATACGAACCAGTAGTGCCGAGGCGGCCAAGGTCGGCCGCCGCGGCATATGCTGTCGGCCGCTCGGTTCGAAATGGCACCTTTAGGGGATGATTTAAAACTGTTACTACCATCAATTCATAAATTCGTAAAATACTCGAAGATACAAATGTAACACCAATTAGAAACGTCGATAAAGGTAGGTACAGTCAAGATCTGACTGGGTTAAACAGTTTCGACTTTGAACTGTACTTATGCCGCGCGCATAAGACTTACATTGTCGTTTCAAGTGTTAAGCCGAACATGATCTTAATAGTTCCTTAATATCGTATTTACCTAGTTATTAAAACATTCCGCGCATAGACCTGATAACATCTAAAAGTCATTGTTGAGTATTTAATAGACATTAAAACCTACAACGACTAAAACTTCGTGAGACGCCCTCCAGTGGCAAAAGAAGTAAAAACGTGAGTCTCGCCTCTAAGCCCATGCATGGCGCATCGCGCATTAAAACATTAAAATATATAATAAATCTATCGTCGCGTGTGCAAACAAACTAAAGTGTGAACATTGTGAATAATTCGTGTGCTATTACTGGAGTTTATCATTGTGAGTACTTTTGAACCAGCCTAAACGAAACATTTGGTCATTCGAGCCTTGGACAGCAAATCAGGTCTTACATACACACATAGGGCCGGGGGGAGACTGACACAGTCGAGATTTCCTTATCATAAGAAGCATCCATTGGTACTCCCGAAAAAAGGGAATTTCACCAAAATGTTGATAGGTCACTATCACGTGATTTGGTTGCATGTGGGACCAAGATCTCTGCAGGCGATGTTATGCCAGAAATACTGGATAATTTCAGCACGTAGTGCCATTCGGTCAGTCACTACTAAATGTGTCTCTTGTTTTAGAGTGAGACCTTCTACTTTACAGCCTTCAATGGGTAGCTTACCGAAGTACAGAAGCGAGGACATACATGTGTTCCATACCATCGGGGTAGATATTGGAGGCCCCTACTTTACGAAGGAGACCAACCGGCGTAATGCACGTATTTCAAAGGCATATTTATGCGTGTTCGTTTGCTTCGCAACTCGTGCAGTGCACCTGGAGGTGCTGTCGTCACTCTCAGCTGAGTGTTTTCTAGCGGCCTTTGATCGATTCTCTTACAGACGGGGACTTTGCCATTCGGTCGTGTCAGACAATGGCACTAACTTTATTGCAGCTGGTAGGCAGCTTAGTGAGGTAGTGCAATTCTTTGTGCAGAATAACGATCAGCTTGCTAGTGAGTTTGCTAACCGAAGTGTGAATTGGCGGTACAACCCGCCGACTGGGTCACATTTTGGTGGAATGTATG
Organism: Tuta absoluta; assembly: GCA_027580185.1. Classification (NCBI taxonomy): domain Eukaryota; kingdom Metazoa; phylum Arthropoda; class Insecta; order Lepidoptera; family Gelechiidae; genus Tuta; species Tuta absoluta. The sequence goes on from JAQAHW010000002.1 coordinate 19,772,666, forward strand.
AGAGCGCTATCAAGTCCGCTAAGCTACTTTTGAAGCGTGTGATAAAAGATAAAGCGTTGTCATTCGAGGAGTTAAGCACGCTCTTCATAAGAGCCGAAGCCGTGCTCAATTCTAGACCTCTGTGCAGCCTTTCTAGTGATCCTAGCGAGTTCTCAGCGCTGACGCCCGGTCATTTCTTAATAGGCCGTGAGCTACTTTCCGTACCTGAGTATGAGTTGTCGGATAGACCCGCACACGCACTCACGCGATGGCGGTTTGTTCAGCAAGCTTCTCAGCAATTTTGGAAATTGTGGCGAACAGAGTATATGCACACCTTATAGCAGCGGTCTAAGTGGCTCAGCAGTTCTCGAAATCTTCAAATTAGCGAACTTGTTTTGATTCACTCCGATGCACCGCCCTTGCAATGGCGCCTAGGACGTGTGTCACAAGTACACCCAGGGCCCGATGGAGTTGTCAGGGTTGTCACGGTGCGAACGCGCAATGGGGAATTGACTCGCCCTGTTGTTAAGCTCAGTCCGCTTCCTATTAGCGCGGACGAGGATGTTTGTTAGAAATAATTATTGTTTCTTTTATTTAACTTTATTTAATTTGTTAGGCATATTGTTCTTTGAAGTTAATTTTGTTTTAGTATCGAAATATGCTTAACACATGCATCTTACATTTATACTATACAGTCCACTGCTATATTAACACAAACATACCTGTTATTAACTTGAGAATCTTCTCGATTCACGGCGGGGGTGAATGTTGAGTATTTAATAGACATTAAAACCTACAACGACTAAAACTTCGTGAGACGCCCTCCAGTGGCAAAAGAAGTAAAAACGTGAGTCTCGCCTCTAAGCCCATGCATGGCGCATCGCGCATTAAAACATTAAAATATATAATAAATCTATCGTCGCGTGTGCAAACAAACTAAAGTGTGAACATTGTGAATAATTCGTGTGCTATTACTGGAGTTTATCATTGTGAGTACTTTTGAACCAGCCTAAACGAAACATTTGGTCATTCGAGCCTTGGACAGCAAATCAGGTCTTACATACACACATAGGGCCGGGGGGAGACTGACACAGTCGAGATTTCCTTATCATAAGAAGCATCCATTGGTACTCCCGAAAAAAGGGAATTTCACCAAAATGTTGATAGGTCACTATCACGTGATTTGGTTGCATGTGGGACCAAGATCTCTGCAGGCGATGTTATGCCAGAAATACTGGATAATTTCAGCACGTAGTGCCATTCGGTCAGTCACTACTAAATGTGTCTCTTGTTTTAGAGTGAGACCTTCTACTTTACAGCCTTCAATGGGTAGCTTACCGAAGTACAGAAGCGAGGACATACATGTGTTCCATACCATCGGGGTAGATATTGGAGGCCCCTACTTTACGAAGGAGACCAACCGGCGTAATGCACGTATTTCAAAGGCATATTTATGCGTGTTCGTTTGCTTCGCAACTCGTGCAGTGCACCTGGAGGTGCTGTCGTCACTCTCAGCTGAACATCCATACTTAATATTATAAATGCGAAAGTGTGTTTGTTTGTTTGTTTGTTTGTTTGTTTGTCTTTCTTTCACGTTACAACAGAGCGATATCATGCAGTGTTTTTTAGGTGTGCAGTTAGGTGAGAGGCTGGAGAGTGACATAGGCTACTTTTTATCCCGGAAAAACATATTTTTCCCATCGGAAAAGCGATTAATGTTTAGCAATAGAATACACCCATACTACGAACATAGATGAGTATCATGCAGCGATGTAAAGCATTTTTTTTTTGAGAGCAGCTAAATGAAAAGCTGGTGAGTGACATAGGTTATTTTTTATCCCGGAAAAACATATTTTTCCCTTCGGAAAACCGATTAATGTTTAGCAATAGAATACATCCATACTACATACATAAATGAGTATCATGCAGCGATGTAAAGCATTTTTTTTTTGGAAAGCAGTTAGATGAAAAGCTGGTGAGTGTCATAGGTTACTTTTTATCTCGGAAAAACATATTTTTCCCATCGGAAAACTGATTATTGTGTAGCATAGAATACATCCATACCACATAAAAAAGATGTATATACAGGATGTAAGGGACAGCCCTCCGAATACTGATATTCCCATAGTAAATGCAGTGAGCTGATTGTGATTTTGTATGGGATATAGAAAAAAAGAATTTAATCTATGGCAGGTTGTTCAGTTTCATGGTTTGAATACACCCAATCAGTATTCGAAGGGCTGTCACTTACACCCTGTATAGCACTACTATGAGAATGTCTCTTGAATATGAGTTTTGGGATATGAATGTGGCTTTAAGGGTGATGTGGGTATGTACTTGAGATACTTCTTACCACAGTAGTAAAGTTAATTTCTACAGTTAAACATGATTTGAAAGTCCATTTCTATAATAATAACCATTTTTAGCACAGTAAGTTTGCCCTGCGTATACTTGCGAAGACACATAATAAACTTAAATTTTTTGGTACCATAGTCCTGAAAATTGAAGACTAGGCAAAATCATTATACTGCGTATTCATATTATTATAATTCCAATCCAAGAACATCCATCCCCAAGTTAATTTGGTTTGGAGCTAATATAGGTTTTCAAATCCTTGATTACATACCCACTCCTTTCTTTCATGTCTTCTTGGAGCATGTTTGTATGTAATAAAAATTTCAAAATAGCAGGAATATTAAAAAAAAATTAAAGCTATATAGCAATCTATACTTTCTTATTATTTACTAGCAGCCCGCCCAGCGGTTTCACCCGCTGCTAACAATTTTCCCCGGGAATAAGGCAGTTTAATATAGCCTATGTTCATCAGGGATAATGTAGGATTCTAAAAACCTGATGGTGGTGGCGTAAAGTTACATGCCTGTGATTAACCTGGCCAGCCCCAAGGCAGTGCCTTTATTTTAATTTTTTTCATCCCGCCCGAGCCGGTTTTCTATTAGGTCATAACAAAATTACATACATACATACATACATACATACATACATATATCACGCCTATAATCCCTTGCGGGGTAGGCAGAGCGTAAACTGCCCCATAAAACGGACATTTACACCACGTCTGACAAATATTTGAGGGTCAGTCGGAAAATTGTGTATCGCTATAGTGACAGGTTGTCAGCCCATCGCCTAAAATTGCAATACACACCCTCAAGTCCCTAAGTCGCCTCTTACGACTCCCACGGGCAAGAAATGGGGTGATGCTATTCTTAGCCGGCAACACATAACAAAATTGTAATTAAAAAAAATGTTTGATACAAATTTCTTTTTTTAGAATGACGGTTCATGACGTCAATAAGTGATAATACTATCCTACATTGAATAAAGAATTTCAATTAACGGTAAAAGAATTTTTTAAATCGGTCCAGTAGTTTCGGAGCCTATTCAATTCAAACAAACAATAAATAAAATCCTGTTTCTAATATTAGTGTAGATTATATAAGTATTATTTTAGTGTGATGCCGGCTTAGAATAGCATCACCCGATTTCTTTCCCGTGGGAGTCGTAGGAGGCGACTAAGGGACTTGAGGGTGTGTATTGCACTTTTAGGCGATGGGCTGACTACCTGTCACTATGGCGATACACAATTTTCCGAATGACCCTCAAACATATGTCAGACGTGGCGTAAATGTCCGTTTTTGCGGCCGTTTACGCTCTGCCTACCCCGCAAGGGATAATAGGCGTGTTATGTGTATGTATGTATTATTTTAGTGTAGATTTTTTAAAATGCATTATTTAATGTTTTTTGTCGTCTTTTTATGCCGAGTAAGGGACAGCCCTTCGAATACTGATAGGTTGAATGAAACATAAAACTGGACAACTTTCTCCTAGAAACATATTTCAGGAAACGCCAAAAAAATTACCTTCCATACAAAATCACAATCAGCTGACTGCATTCACTATGGGAAGTCAGTTTTTTTACGTTTCCTGAAATATGTTCCTAGGGGATAGTTGTTCAGTTTCATGGTCTGCCAGTACCCTATTAGTATTCTGAGGGCTATCCCTGACACCCTTTAATACAGTAATGATTAAATGTAATCATTACACTGGTACGAATAATGTGGCGTAGTTGGTACATTTTTAAATGAAAAAGTAGTTATTGTGGCATAACTGTAATAGTTAGACATATGGTATCGCGGACATTATTATAGATATTGATGTCCTCTATAAAACTGTAGTACATCACTTTGCTCTACTGTCAATAATTTCCACAGCGTACGCGATACAAGATATTTTTTTGGTACATTTTTCACACGTTGGGTTACATTATCGAAATTTTCACGCGGATCCCTATTTTTTTCTCGTATAAAATATAGCCTATGTTCATCAGGGATAATGTAGGATTCTAATGGTGAAAGAATTTTTCAAATCGGGCCAGTAGTTTCGGAGCCTATTCGATGCAAACAAACAAACAAACAAACAAACAAACAAACAAACAAACAATCAAATCTTTCCTCTTTATAATATTAGTGTAGATTAACCACCAATATAACACTAGGCAATATTCACAATATTCATAAGGTAGCTATACTCTATGGCGACATAGAGCGCTGAGTGTAATAGCTAGGCATAAATATAGGTGTATTGGTAGTTTAGTAGTATTGCTAGATGTAGCGCTGCATTGTGTAATAATGCAGGTTATGCCAAATTATATCGCTGATATAATTTGGCATAACCATTACTACTATATTTGTATTATAATATTCGCGTAGGAGTTAAATAAGTGACCCATAAACGTAATTTTAATAGAGACGCAGTCACTAAACCGGAAAGTAATGACCTGTGTTGTGTGTGCTGTCGCCCTGTTTAGAATACACAACTAATTAATAAAACTCTATGAGTACGCGGGCGAAGCCGCGGGTAACAGCTAGTTGTGAATAATTCGTAGCACACGAATTATTCACAATGTTCACACTTCAGTTTGTTTGCACACGCGACGATAGATTTATTATATATTTTAATATTTTAATGCGCGATGCGCCATGCATGGGCTTAGAGGCGAGACTCCCGTTTTTACTTCTTTTGCCACTGGAGGGCGTCTCACGAAGTTTTAGTCGTTGTAGGTTTTAATGTCTATTAAATACTCAACAGTCATCGATTCGAAATGATTCATTTTCAATACTTTTCAATTTATGATTGAAGTCAACCGTGGAGTCCGAAGTAAATGTTATTATAGATGTACACACGGTAGCGCATGTAGCGACATATACACACCTGTAGCGCATGTAGCGATATATACACACCTGTAGCGCATGTAGCGATATATACACACCTGTAGCGCAGTGCCGAGCCAGAGTCCACATGGAGCAGCCGGACCAATGAGCGGATGCTGTCCCACGTGGCCTGGTCGCTGTCTCTGTTGATTATATCCACGCGCCATAAGTTCTGAGCCGGCATCGACACGTTGTAGTCTATGTAGCAAGATACTTCCTGTGGAGAGAGATCATGTGTGAAAAATCCCAGTGAATTGAGACAGTGATGTCGCTAATAGCACGTTCATACCATGCCTATATAGGCAGGGAAATAGAAAAGGGCAGCGCCAGCATGTAAACAGGTTGCTTGCGCTGCTACTCGTCATGCCGCTGCCACTTCCGTGGCATCGTGCTCCTGACGGCTTAAGTGCGCGAGTCAAAAGAACGGCAGCACGAGTGCGTGTGGAATGTACCGCTACCTAACTCACTCACATATTATATGATATCACTATATTGCTGCGAGAAGAGTACGACAGCAGTGTGTGAACATTCACTCGCGTTGATACTTGGAAGTATTTCGAGCAATAGTCGCGGTAGCGGCAGGAGCAGGTGCATTGTGTGAGAATGTTATAATACGTTATGTTTCTCCTTTTTTGAAGTCGTTAATATATACACAGGGTGTAAGGGACAGCCCTCCGAATACTGATGGGGTGGATTCAGACCATGATATTGTACAACTTTCCCCTGGAAACATATGTCAGGAAACGACAAAAAAATTTATTCATTCATTCATTTACTACGGGAAGTCCAAATTTTTTTGACCTTTCTTTCATAAGGGAAGTTATTTAGTTTCATGGTCCGAATGCACTCTGTCAATATTTTTAAGGGCTGTCCCTTACACCCTGTATGTTATAATTTAGTAATGTTAGCAACATTATTGTTTCGTCTTTTTCTATAGATTTTTTCATGACTTAGTCTGATTGATTATCAGACTAAGTCATGAAAAAATCATAATAACAATATCAATTATGCTGCATTTTAAACCTTATTCGTTTAACCCCTCACCTGCCCGCGGTACAGCTTGTGTAACACTGATTTTGAATCTTACTACTCAGACTTAAAGTTTAAACCTAATTAGAACAATACAAAATTGTAATAAAAAAGAAAATTGTGTAATACCAATACCAATTTCTTTTTTTTACAATGACTGATCATGACGTCAATAAGTGATAATACTATCCTACATTGAATAAAGTAATTTCATTTTCATTTTTTGCATTTAAAAAGATCGTTTGAAATTATTCCTTGGCCTTTTTTGTCAGCTGACTAAAGATTGTAATAAATAAATTAGAACTTGAAAAAAAAAGTACTGTCATGAGTAATTGTTGTGCAAACTGAAGAAAATATCAATAGTGGTAGTTACAATATACTGTTACAGGAACCAACAGCATTGAATAAAGTAATTTCATTTTCAGTTTCACTGAAAGCTTGACGACTTGTTTTTTTAAAATTATTATATAACTAGCTTTTACCCGCGACTTCGTCCGCGTTAGATAGTTTTTTTTTAGGCAGAAGTTCTAAAGTAGGTATGTGTATACATAGTAAGTGTGACAGTGATATTAGAACAGTTCTTATCTCTACTGTTTAAAGATGACTTGCTTGCTTCTGTTGTTAAAGGGACAATTCAAAATTTGCTATCCGGCCTGAGAGATCAATATTTATAACCAATGAATACAAAAGTCAGTAGATAACAGAGTACTTACTCCAGAGGTGCCGATTTGAGCACACTAAAATGGTTAGCATAAGTAGATTAGACAGATCAAAAGGTAATATAAGTTACTGTTATACATTTTTATACCTCTATATACCACATTTTTTGTTTTTCTGTCCTCGGTAAAGAAGGCAATGTCCTTTCTCAACTTATTCCCATCATACTGAACAACTTTTGTTCTGAAACCATTTCTGTATCTCCAATAAGGTGGGCTCCTGATGGTAGACCTGATGGTCTACATACGGTACTCCAGATCCTCAATGTCCTTGTGAAAAGAAGCGGCCCATCATCATGAACAACTTTTGTTTCGGAACCATTTCTGTATCTCTAATAGTTTACGTGGTCTCCTGATGGTACACCTGGTGACATAAGGTACTCCAGATCCTCAATATCCTTGTGAAAAGAAGCGGCCCATCATACTGAACAACTTTTTTTTTGGAACCATTTCTGTATCTCTAATAGTTTACGTGGGTTCCTGGTGGTACACCTGGTGGTCTACATAAGGTACTCCAGATCCTCAATGTCCTTGTGAAACGAAGCGGCCCATCATACTGAACCACTTTTGTTTTGGAACCATTTCTGTATCTCTAATAGTTCACGTGGGTTCCTGATGGTACACCTGGTGGTCTACATTATGTACTGCAGATCCTTAATGTCCTGGTGAAAAGAGGCGGCCCATCATACTGAACAACTTTTGTTTTGGAACCATGCCTGTATCTCTAATAGTTTAGCTGGGCTCCTGATGGTACACCTGGTGGTCTACATAAGGTACTTCAGATCCTCAATGTCCTTGTGAAAAGAAGCGGCCCATCATACTGAACAACTTCTGTTTTGGAACCATACCTGTATCTCTAATAGTTTATCTGGGCTCCTGATGGTACACCTGGTGGTCTACATAAGGTACTCCAGATCCTCAATGTCCTTGTGAAAAGAAGCGGCCCATCATACCGAACAACTTTTGTTTTGGAACCATGCCTGTATCTCTAATAGTTTAGCTGGCCTCCTGATGGTACACCTGGTGGTCAACATAAGGTACTCCAGATCCTCAACGTCCGTGTGAAAAGAAGCGGCCCATCATACTGAAAAACTTCTGTTTTGGAACCATACCTGTAGCTCTAATAGTTTACGTGGTCCCTGATGGTACACCTGGTGACATAAGGTACTCCAGGTCCTCAATGTCCTTGTAAAAAAAAGCGGCCCATCATACCGAACAACTTTTGTTTTAGAACCATGCCTGTATCTCTAATAGTTTAGCTGGGCTCCTGATGGTACACCTGGTGGTCTACATAAGGTATTCCAGATCCTCAATGTCCTTGTGAAAAGAAGCGACCTATTATACTAAACAACTTTTGTTTTGGAACCATACCTGCATCTCTAATAGTTTAGCTGGGCTCCTGATGGTACACCTGGTGGTCTACATAAGGTACTCCAGATCCTCAATGTCCTTGTGAAAAGAAGCGGCCCATCATACTGAACAACTTTTGTTTCGGAACCATGCCTGTATCTCTAATAGTTTAGCTGGGCTCCTGGTGGTACACCTGGTGGTCTACATAAGGTACTCCAGATCCTCAATGTCCTTGTGAAAAGAAGCGGCCCATCATACTGAACAACTTTTGTTTTGGAACCATGCCTGTATCTCTAATAGTTTAGCTGGGCTCCTGGTGGTACACCTGGTGGTCTACATCTATACTCCAGACCCTCGAATGGTGATAAAAAGTAGTCTATGTCCGTTCTCGGTATGCTAGCAATCTCTGTGCCAAGTTTCATGAAGATCGGTTCAGCTGTTTGGCCGTGAAAGCGTAGCAGACAGACAGACAGACAGACAGACAGACAGAGTTACTTTCGCATTTATAATATTAGTGTGGATAAAAAAAACAAGGTCAAACAAACGTCTGGCTGTGCATAGAGGAGTGTTAGATGTATGGGAGTGAAAGTTGGGTATGGTAGAAAAAGCATGAAAGTAGAATAAATGCGGTAGAAATGAGAGCGCTAAGAAGTATGATAGGAGTGAAATTGAGTGACAGGATAAGGAATAGCGTGATTAGAGAAAGTTGCGGTATAAAAGATGACATAGTGACTGGTATAGAAAAAGGAATGCTGAGATGGTTTGGTCACATTGAGAGAATGAATGAAAGAAGATTAACGAAACAGGTGTATATGGCGAGTGTGGATGGGAACGTTGGAAAGGGAAGACCAAGACGCACGTACTTGGATCAGATCGGGGACGTTCTAGAGAAAGGTCAGGTCAAGAGTACCCTAAACCGACGAGCATGTATGAAAAGATTGATGCATGTTGAAGAAGCGGAAGAGGTGTGTCAGGATCGTAGCAAGTGGAAAGATGTAGTCTCTGCCTACCCCTACGGGAAAGAGGCGTGATTATATGTATGTATGTATGTATGTATAAATTACTAATACCTTTATAATTATTACGATTGAAAATGTTTTTGTAATTGAATTTCTTTTTTTGTGTGTTATTTTTATATGCTGTAAGGCAGATCACAGTGCTTCTTGATATATTAACAATTATTGTATATTTACATGTTATTGTATATTTGATAGAAACTTGACATTGCTGGATTTATTTATGCATTAATTTTATATTTTATTATTTCTTTTTCATTTTATTATTTTGACATTGTGATACTAATTTAAGAACATGTACTCTATAATGCATGACATTGTTATTATTATTATTAATTATTGTCAATCATGTATATGCCTGCAAAGGTAGTTTTCAGTGAGACACCGAATTATAATTTTTTGCGAATGTATCTGCTTACCATTGTACCTGATAACTTAACGTGAATAAATGAATTATGAATTATTATGAACATATTTAAGAGCTACATGACTGTACCTGTGTTTCGCAAATAAATTATTCTGATTCTGTTGACGTACCTGGGACTGCGGGGAGACGGGGGCGGCGACGTCGTGCGAGTTGAGCGCTCGGCTCGTGATGCCGTGCAGCAGTTGCACCACGTCGCCGTGACGTATCGCGTCCGGGGGACGGGACACCGCGAGGGACGCCTGCGGGGAACTCATCACAGGTTACGGATCATTCCCGAAATTAAATATTAAGCCGTGCCGTGTGATGCCGGCTTAGAATAGCATCGCCCCTTTACCGTGGGAGTCGTAAGAGGCGACTAAGGGACTCGAGGGTGTGTATTGCAATTTTAGGCGATGGGCTGACAACCTGTCACTATAGTGATACACAGCTATCTGATTGACCCTCAAACTTTTGTCAGACGTGGTGTTAATATCCGTTTTACGGCCGTTAACGCTCTGCCTACCCCGTAAGGGATATGGGCGTGATTTATGTATGTATGTAAATATTAAGCCGTGCCGTGTGATGCCGGCTTAGAATAGCATCGCCCCTTTCCCGTGGGAGTCGTAAGAGGCGACTAAGGGACTCGAGGGTGTGTATTGCAATTTTAGGCGATGGGCTGACAACCTGTCACTATAGTGATACACAGCTATCTGATTGACCCTCAAACTTTTGTCAGACGTGGTGTTAATATCCGTTTTACGGCCGTTAACGCTCTGCCTACCCCGTAAGGGATATGGGCGTGATTTATGTATGTATGTAAATATTAAGCCGTGCCGTCTGATAACGGCTTAGAATAGCATCGCCCCATTTCTTTCCCGTGGGAGTCGTAAGAGGCGACTAAGGGACTCGAGGGTGTGTATTGCAATTTTAGGCGATGGGCTGACAACCTGTCACTATGGCGATACACAATTTTCCAAATGACCCTCCAATATTTGTCAGACGTGGCGTATATAATGGTTTTTTGCGGCCGTTTACGCTCTGCCTACCCCGCAAGGAATTATAGGCGTGATATGTGTGAAATATTAAGCGCATGCTTCGATCGCGCATTTTTGAGCCAGCTTTTATAACCGTTAAGACTTCAACAGGTAACTTAAAAAACAAAATTTACATATTCGCTTTCAGTTTTTCCTACCGGTTTTCCCTAATCCTTAAAGTCTATTCCTTTTTAAATAAAGATTTCCTATTTCTAGTAAATTTCGTAAATGGAACTCCTAAACTAATCTAAACGACTTCTACGCACCTGATCGGGTCGCTTGACGATCCACCAGTTGTTGACGTCCTTGAAGCTGTAGCAGGTGACCTGCTGTTGGTGCGAGGAGCCTCTCCCGTCGCTGTAGCGCACCGGGTACACGTGCGCGTGCGAGTGGAGCCAACAGGTGCGACCGTGCGCGTGTCTGAGAGGGACAGAGCATATCGCACAGTTACAAGATTGTACAGAATGTTATTATGAGATAAGCAGTTTTTCTTGCAGCCAAATGAGTTCTCTATTTTTCGTATGCAAAGCTGGTGGATACAGCCTTAAATGAGACTTGCCGGATCATAACTGGTTGCCTGAAACCGACCCCGGTTAGCCAACTGTACCCACTAGCCGGAATAGCGCCTCCAGTTGTTCGTAGATCTGTGGCTAGCTCCTTTGAAAGAGCAAAGATGGAGTCAGATGCACGGCATCCTTTGCACGACCACATCCCAGTGACACAACGGCTGAAAAGCCGTAATGGCTTTGTTAAGTGCGTCACTCCTCTTTGCACAGACCCCGAACAAGCGAGGTGCAACCTTTGGCAGGAGGGGGTGACCCTACCAGATCCTTTCGTCCCGATTGCTGAGAGCTTGCCGCCTGGCCATAATTTGCCATGGTCGGTTTGGAAATCTTTAAATAGACTTCGGACTCAGACCGGCCGGAGTAAGGAAAACATGACCAAGTGGGGCTTCTTGGAGGGTTCCGATGTAGGTTGTTTGTGTGGTGCAGTTCAAACAATGAACCACCTAACATCGTGTCCTGCGTGCCCTAGCACCTGCACGCAGGACGATCTTATGACAGCGTCTGTCAGCGCTGTCAACGTAGCCAAGTTCTGGGCCGCGACGGTGTAGTGTCTGCCATCGACACGCTAAGAAGAAGAAGAAGTATGTTCTCAAAGTTAAAATATTATAGTAATTCAAGATAAAATACTATTTTTTTTACATATATACCATCTGGACATAAACAATAGCTATAATAAAAAAATCCTTTATTAAAGTTTACCTCAGAGTAATCTGTGATCCATGGGCCACATGCAATGGCTGGCCTCTCGTGATGCTCGCGAGCCCTCCCTGAAGCGACGCTTGGAAGGCGCTCGTCATCACGCTGTCGTGCGGCCCGGCTTTAGGCAGCATCGACAAGTGCGCATAGAACACTCCCAGGTATACAGCCAGTGGAAGCACGAGGAGAATAGTCAAGCGCCATAAGGCAGAAAGGATGAGGCGTAAGCCGGATTGCGCGTTGTCGTCTATCCGATTCCATATTTGGCGCCCAACAAGGAAGAGCACTAAGAAATATGTGTACAGTCCTGAGTATTTTACCCTGAAATATTATAATGGCATGGTACAGTCGCTTATTGTTAAATATTCCCGAAATTTTTGTTAAACTTGAAACTTACGAGAAACAGCATCCGAGGCAAATGGCGCTAACACAAAGCCAGATGACGGAAGCTGGTCCTGATTTGCGAGTGCTCTTCAAGGCGCATAGTAACCCACACAGACCAAACAGGATTTGTATGCTTTCCAACAACATGAACCTAGACTGAGCTAGGAAACAGTTCTCTGAAAAATCAAATATGAATAATGCAACAGCAGGTATTGTTTGATGAATTCGATATGATTGTAAGTAATGTTGAAATCAACAAATCAGTAAAATCTTATCTATTTCGCGTCATTGATAAAATTAAGTCATTCATGTCAGAAAAAATAGTATGAAAAGCAACCTGTAATACAAAAAGGAGTTGTTGTATACTTACCAAATAAAACCAACAATCCAGCCAAAATTGCAGCCCAGTGATTGTAACAGATTTCCTTCATCAGCAGATATGTGACTGATACCAGCAAACTGCCAGCCACAGCCGGCACAAGTCTAAGAGCTCTGATAGGCACATTATCAGAGTACACAGAGCCTATTTTGTCAAAGGTGAAATTTCCATCATACCCGGCCGCTCTGCCTGCTAGGTACAACAGTTGCTTGCCTAAGGGAGGGTGAGCATCAAAGAAGAACACCCCTTTTGTGTAAAGTGTAACATATCGGCCATAGTGTAGTTCATCAAATCTGTGAAATATGAAGTACAAAATTAAGCAGAATCTAATTAAAAAACAAATACATGTTTTAGTAAGCTACAATAATTTACGGTTGAATTAATTAATTAAACATGATTACTTAATGGATGAAAGTAACTAAAGGTACTTTCATTAATTTGTTAATTGAATCCCACCTAATACAAAAATAAGGTTTATGATTTTTATTATAAATGCAATACATTAATAACTACTTTATTTATCTACCACATTAAGCAAATGCTAGATAAAAAGACATTCACTTACACAATATGCCTTGGTTCATCCAGATTATACAGCCTGGTGCAGAGTGCGAGGAAAAGTAATATCAAACAAACTACATCAATTTCCAACTTTATGGAGAACCCTAAATGTTGTGGCTCAAAATCTTTTAATTCGTTTGTTTTAATTTCAGTCTTTATTTGCTCTGTTTCCGTTTCAGCTGGAGCGCCATCACCCTAAATAACAGAGGCAAAAATAAATCACCACAATTTTACAAACTATATTCAATGTAAAAGATTTTGCTTTTTTAAGAACAATATATTTAAAGCAAAACTTTTAAAACTTACCACCTCTCTCTCAGTAGTCTCAGTATTCAGCAAGGATTTTTCTAAACAACTTTCTTCGGAAAGTTCTCTGACCTCTTTATTTGTTTTCTTTTCCTTTCGTTTCTTCGTTGTTTTCGGCGAATCCATATTTAATGATTATGTCCAGAGAAAGATTATGGAGTGTTTTACCATTTTACAACATATTTTAGGGCACAATAATTTAAGAATTTTGTCAAAACTCCAAATTAAAAACGAATAACTGTTTCTCGGACAACGTATGCCACTTGTTTAATTTTTTCTGCATACTTTAATTGGAATATAATGTGCAAAAGAGAAGCTAAATACAACATCTCATAATCATATACTCTCCTCTACATTGTTGAAGTGCTACAAAATTGGGCCAAAAAAGTGCATTCTGACGTTTTATGCGTGTTCATTTCATTGCGAAACGCTCAAAATACTTTTGCTACTTTTGCGATGAAACGAATGATACATGCGCTTTTTTTTCACTATTTTGGCAACAAGCAATTCTGTTGAACGAAGGATTTTTTTATGCGTGCGAGAAGCGAGCGCTGCGTTCCATGTGCGTTCCGCCTTCCGCGCCGCTGCGCTGCGCCGCGCCGCCGTGCGGCCCGCCCGTGCGTGGTGGATAGTATAGTGTTGGTCTTTTCTAACGAATCATAAAGCGCAAATTGAAAACTATATAAAACTCACTTTGACAGATACTGGCGCGGTAAATATTTTTGTGAGATTCTGCAAGATAATTGGGAAAAATTTCATCATTTTGTGAAATAATGTAAAATTCTTAAGCTTCATAGCTTCACTTGTAATGGCTACACAACATAAAGTAGATGAAAGCATCTCCGGAGCGAACTTATTTGCGTGTCCTGTTTGTAACCGGGAATTCAAACAAGAGGCTATTGAAGAACATGTAAACAAATGCCTTTTTCTAAATACTCAGCCTGAACAAAGCTCGACGAAAAGAGCTGGACCGCCGGACAATATGTTTCCACAAGAGAAACGACTAAAGTTAAGTCCTAGCCCAAGTACAACAACTGGTAAATCACGTAAGGTGAGCTTATGTCGGTATAATGCACGCACTCGATTATTTACAAAGTTTTCTAATAGACATCTAAAATAATATTCCAGGAACCAGAAAGTACGACACCCAAAGGTAAAAGTCAGCTTTCAAAAGATGCAAAGGCAAAAGATGTCTCCTCAAAAGAGGGTAAAGGGCCGTTAGCTGAACAGATGCGGCCTCTTGGTTTGAATGACCTTGTTGGTCAAAAGGAGGCATTTGGATCTAGATCCATGTTGCGCTCAATGCTGGAGCAAAAGAAGATACCAAACATGATCTTATGGGGTCCCCCTGGTTGTGGCAAGGTAAAGTTAGTCTGGTAATAAACGATGCAGGTATAAAAAAATTGTCTAGCAGTGCCTACATTTGCTTTTTTATTTTTAAGTCAAATCATAATTTTAAAAAAAAACTAACATCATTTATTGACAGTCCGGACAGTTTAAAACAATACAAATCAAGCTTAGAGTACCACACTAGGCTAAGCCTGTGTCGTGGTCTTCTTTACATATATATATATATATATATATATATATATATATATATATATATATATTCTTTTTAAAATAACATATAGGTATATATTTGTTTTCACTTTTTCATCACCCCATTTCTTTCCCGTGGGAGTCGTGAGAGTCGACTAAGGGACTCGAGGGTGTGTATTACAATTTTAGGCGATGGGCTGACAACCTGTCACTATAGCGATACACAATTTTCCGAATGACCCTGAAACATTTGTCAGACGTGGCATAAATGGCCGTTTTTTGCGGCTGTTTACGCTCTGCCTACCCCGCAAGGGATTATAGGCGTGATATGTGTATGTATGTGTGTTTACTCTTTATTTAACTTTAAGTGAAATAATCCCATTTGTCTAGCAATTTCTCATTCATTACAGACTTCTCTAGCCAATGTGGTGTCTAACATTTGCAAGAAGTGTCCTAATATGAGGTTTGTGAAGCTCTCTGCCACCATGGCAGGGATCAATGATGTCAAGGAGGTAGTGAAGGTGGCCAAGAATGAGGCACAGTTCAAGAGACAAACTGTACTCTTTATGGATGAAATTCATAGGTAAAGTATTAAGATGGCTAGGTCACATCAAGTATTTAATTTGATCTGTTATTATTTATTTAACCGTTTAATACACACAAGATAACACACAGGACAATTACAGTAAAGGAAAACAACACAGCAGATACTACTTATTACTAAAAAGAAATCTCTTCCAGAAGTCCTACAGTAGAGATAGCATAAGGTGTTAACTGTCATTAAAGTACCTAATACCAACAGTCCAACTTACCAGTAGGGTGTGAACCTAGAAAGTATTCTTGATATTTATAGGATTCTTGTAAATAAAGTTACAAAATAAAAAATTGTATCTGGTACCATAGACTTGGAAGGGGCATGGCAGCAAGTAGTATTAAAAACATACTTTTCCTAACAGATTCAACAAACTACAGCAGGACACCTTCCTACCCCATGTTGAAAACGGCACTATCATCTTGATAGGAGCTACAACTGAGAACCCTTCCTTCAGTCTCAACAATGCCTTGCTCAGTCGGTGCAGGGTTGTGGTCATGGAGAAGTTGGGTGTTGATGATGTTATGCTCATCCTTGAGAGAGCTCTTAAGAAGTGTAAAGCTTGTGTTGTTGATGCTGGGAAAATGGACAATGGTTTTAAAAACGAAGAAATTCCAAGGTAGGTGAACAAGGATGTGAAAAAAATATTGCTGGAAATATTTGAAGATCATCTTGTGCACAGTTTTTTGTGTTATACAGGGTGTGAGGGACGGTGTACCGAAAACTTTGCAGACATGATCAGACCATGAAACTGAACAACTTTTACTAAGGAGCCTATGTTGGGAAACGACATTTTTTTTTGAGTTTCCATAGAAAGTCAGTCAGCTGATCGGAAATTTTGTATGAAAAATCGAAAAAAAAATCTCGTTTACCAACATAGCTTCCATAGAAAAAGTTGTTCAGTTTCATGGTCTGATCATGCCTGCAAAGTTTTCGGTACACCGTCCCTTACACCCCGTATGTTACAGGTGCTTGATAGAGCGCGCCTCCCTGCGTTGGTTAGCGGAAGTATGCGATGGTGACGCGCGAGTGGCGCTGGGAGCCCTAGAACTAGCAGTTTCAGCCCGGGACACTGGGCAAGAAGTCCACACGGCAGGGCCTGCTGTGCTCACCCTCGAAGATATCAAGGATGGCATCAAGGTGAGTTAGATTTATATATTTACGACAATAGGATAATTAACAATAAGGTATGTAAATATACAATAGTGATTTCTTTTAGCGTTCCCACATGTTGTACGACCGCAAAGGCGAAGAACATTACAACACGGTGTCGGCTATACACAAGTCGATCCGCGCGGGCGACGACAACGCGGCGTTGTACTGGACCACGCGCGCGCTGCAAGGCGGGGAGGACCCGATATACATCGCGCGGCGGCTGCTCCGGGCCGCCAGCGAGGATATCGGTAGGACATTATGATGTCACATTATGCCTACATAACTACAAACTGATTTATGTATTTTGATTTATGTTAAAGATTTTTTTCTAGAAACAATAATTGCGTCATAAAGTAGCTTGAATTTTTAGCTCAGAAAGTTTACAGAACGTTTAATTTACCATAATCTCTACAGCCGAAAATTACACTAGGAGCTAGTCTTAATTTTTTCGAGACTTTGTAATTAAAATTGACTATCAGGCATTTCTGGAAAATTTGAAATAAATTTTTCCAGGTCTCGTTGAGCCAAACGCAGTGGTCGAGGCCGTGGCGTGCCTGCAGGGCTGCCAGCAGGTCGGCATGCCCGAGTGCGACGTGCTCCTGGCGCAGTGCGCCGTGAGACTGGCGCGCGCCAGTAAAAGCCAAGAGGTGTACCGCGCGATGAGCCGCTGCAAACGAATGCTGGCCGACACCAAGGGCCCGCTGTCGCCAGTGCCTTTGCACTTACGGAACGCGCCCACTAAACTGATGAAACAGTTAGGTATGTTTTTGTATCACCGAGTGTGTCATGTTTGCAAAATATCACAATAGAACGCTTGTTTCTTCTCTTTTTGTGCAAACAAAATTTCAAACAAGAATGTCATTTTTCGAGTAAAACTTGTCATTTTGCGAAAATGACGTATTGCGCTGAGCAGTTAAATTCCCTAATTTACCAAAGTATGTATGTATTTTTTCGCAGGCTATGGTCGTGGCTACAACATGTTGAACAAAGACGAGTCCGGGCTGCAGTACATGCCCGAGGGAATGGAAAATGTAGATTTTTTCAATGATAATGGCTTTGGATGAAATATTTAGCAGATTTGATATGTCCGAAGTAATTGTGATACATTTGTAAATAAAAATCATTTTTTCTAATGTCAATGTTTTATTTTATTTACTTGAATAATCTCATTTCACAAATATTGTTTGACATGGTAAAAATTTACTATTTACAGATGCACACATAATTGTAATATTACAAATTTACCTAACATTGTACCTTTCGTAACACTGAGGGCCAATCGACCAAGATTTCAATCCTACGTTTATATATAAAAATAAAATAACGTATGTATTTCTTACTTTACAACATTTACTACTGCACATTGTGCACAAAATACACAATAATATTTTACATCGTATTTTGGGACTCTGATAATTGCGTCTCAAATGTAAAAGGGCACTATGGACTATTGCTTCTGATAATTTTCAATGTTCTTTAAATAGAACGGTGCATTCAATCAAATATAACCTAGAGCTGCATCCGTAACGAATGCACGGCTATGCACATTTTTTTCTAAAATAAGCACGACTTTCACATTATTTCACAGCATCTTGTCATTTCAATAATACAAACACCAATCTGACCGTTTTCATAATAAGTCGCTCACCCTTAAGCATTTAATACTTAATAACAGAAATCGTGTTTCTTGCGAATTACGTCTTCTGACGCCAAGGGTGAGATCATAAGACTTAGCAGATCGCCTCCTGTACAAGAAACATCTTACCACTAAACCTGTAACAAACTACGTCTTAGCCTAAGTAAACTATAAGCAAGTTTTATGCGAACTAAGTAATCTAGTTATAATAAATTAGAATCAGACTTCTAATTTGGATCCTAACTCGCGGGAGGAACAATAATTCGAATCGTCAGGACCAAATAATAACCATACAATCACACAATTTTTAAAGTCCTTAAATCCATAGCGTGTAAATTAAAATATACATACATTGGAACGTTTGTAGATTTAAAAGTAGAAGTGTATAAACGTATAGCTCCTGCTATGTGGCGGCGACGCGGTGAGGCGGCGCCGCGGCTGTGATATGGCGCGCTGCGCTGGGGCAATGCGACCGACTGGCGCCTGTGTCTAGAACACGTACTCGGGTCCGGCCATGTCGATCGCCCAGCGGAACTTGTCGCGCTGCGTCTTGTTGTAGATCTTCTCTATGGGGACGCCGTGCTTCTTGCACCTGTATATCAACAAAAAATATGGTTATTCACAATTCAGGACTACAGGCAAGCCCGGCGGTTTCACCTGTTGCTGCTCGCCTATTCGTATACAATTTATAAATAATAAGGAGCTTATTTCTTCGGCCGTGTGATGTCGGCTTAGAAAAGCATTTCTCTTATAAAGATAAAATAAAATTACCCCATTTCTTTCCTGCGGGTGTCGTAAGAGGAAACTAAGGGGTTTCATGAGTATTACAATATTAGGTGACAGGCTGACAGTCTGACAACCTCTCACTATACTGATACAGGATTTTTCTGAAATATCCTTCAAATATTTGTCAAACATGGCGATAGCAACTGTATTTTAAGGCCATTTACGCTCTGCCTACCCCATAAGGGTTATATGCCCCGTGCGTGATATGTGTCTGTAGTAGTTTATTTTACTTGGGGTTGTTGTAGCTTTCTAAAAGTGTGAAAGAGGTAAAGAAAGTGGTCCAGTAGTTTTCTCTACACGAGAGGCCATCCCAATAAGCCGATTTGACAATAGTCAGTTCCATACTAAAATACATGTCAAGAAAGGAAAATGGAATGGATTATGGAAGAATCGAACTGCTGTCAGATATGGCTTATTGGAATGGCTGGGCTGTACTGTAGTGTAGCACCGGACTGTTTTAATTATCTTCATAATGCAAACTTACCAAGCGACTGAGATCCTGGGGTCGAGATAGTTGAGCTTGGAGGTGCCGAGCGCGATGGTCTTGTTCTCGTCGCGGTTGGTCTCCTCCAGCTCCAGCTTCTTGAGCTGGTCGCGCAGCCGCTCCAAGGCCTTGGCCTTCTTGTCGGCGTTCATCTTCTCCTTGACGGAGCCGCGCTTGGCCTGCTTGCGCGCGTCCGCCAGCTCGGCCTCCGCCTCGTCCAGCGCGTCGCGCTTCGCCTGGATCTTCTCCTTGAGCGCCTCCATGGACTTGGAGTGGCCCTTGGGCACGGCGCGCTGGTGGTTGCACAGCACGGCCACGGCGCGGTTCGCGCGGTTGTACGCGAGGATCTTCTCCGGAACGGACGCGTCCTCGTCCGTCAGCTCGTCCAGCTGCCGCTGCAGCGTGATCGAGGCGTTGTAGGTGCGGAACACCTTGGCCGTGAGCCCCGGCATGAGCTCCTTCAGGTGCTCGTTGAGGGTCTGCGTGTTGAGGCGGTCGAACAGGTCGTCGTTGTCCTTCTTGTTCTCCATGAACAGCTCGAGATTCTTGAAGACGCGCTTCTCGACCGGCACCTCGTTGTAGTACCGGATGGAGTCCTTCCCGAGGAAGTCGAAGACGACGACGTACTCCTTGCCGTCCTTCTCCTTGTGCAGGTCGATGTGCTCGACGCGCAGCGAGCAGCAGCCCACGGTGTCGGCCTGGTCGTCGTCCTTCTCGTTGCCGGCTCGGAGCGCGAGGCGGTCGATGAAGTAGAGCGCCACGGCGCGCTGCCGGACCCGCATCTCCTTGGCCTTCCAGTCCTGGCGGTAGGTGTCTCGGATCTTATCGATGCACTTGTGCAGCTTTCGAGCGGTCTCGTACTTCTGCCAGTCCTTCTCGCCTTTCAGCTTGGAGCTCGGATTCAGCATGACGTACTTGGACTGCCCCTGCACGTTCTCCGTCCAGGAGGCGAGCCAGGTGACGGTGTTGT
Organism: Tuta absoluta; assembly: GCA_027580185.1. Classification (NCBI taxonomy): domain Eukaryota; kingdom Metazoa; phylum Arthropoda; class Insecta; order Lepidoptera; family Gelechiidae; genus Tuta; species Tuta absoluta. The sequence continues at coordinate 19,793,478 of JAQAHW010000002.1, forward strand.
CGTGGCGCACCTCCTTCCACTTGTGCCCGGGGGGCGCCTTGGGGATCTTGCTGTCCTTGGAGCAGTTGATGAGCACGTCCTCGGGCATGACGCGGCGCTTGAGCATGCCCATTTTCGGATGTTCGCCTCGCCCTCTGAACAAGCCAGGAGGTTCGATTCTGAAGTTGCCTATTTTTTCCTTATGTCCGTCGATGATGCAGAAGCCGTATTCCTTCGTGATCTCCTCATTCTTAGCTTTGATTTCCGCCTTTTCTTCTTTTGTTCTATTCTTGTTCTTCTCAGACACGCTAGCGAAGTAGGCGGCCATCTCCTTGAAGTCGCACTTGCTGAGGTCCTTGATGAGCTTGGTCTCTTCATGCGTCATGACCTTGCGCCAGTCCGCGAAGAAGTTGTTGTTGAACACCGGCTTGGTCGTGTAGTCGTGCTCCAGCATGCGCGCGTAGAAACCCGCCACCTAGAATAGAGAAAAAAAAACAGTAATTGAGTGGTTTAGTTCTAAAAAATATAGGGTGAAATTTTACTAGTGACCAATAGCAAAATCTCAAGTCAGGCTGATAAGGAACAATTTTCCTCAAGGAACATAGGTTGAAATATTTAAATAATTATTAGATTCCATAGAAGCTCAAATAAGCTGATCTGCAAATTTTGTATGAGAGGTAAATTTTTGTTCCTATTTCAAAATAGAAATGTATGTTCCTTGGGGTAAGTTGTTATTTATCACCAGCCCATGTTGAGTTTTTGCTATCAGTCACTAGTTTCTCTCTTTAAACAAGCTGTTACACTTCCCTGTCAACAAATTTTGATTTGGCATTATTGGCATGCATTTTATTTTATTTTATTAGGTAAATACAACAGGTAACAATCAACATTGTCTATTGTGGATACAAAAAATATTTAGAATTACACTGTTATGTTCAGTTCATTGAAAGAAATGATGACTGATACCCATGAAGTACTAGCAATGTATATCAAATCTCACTGCGCCGCGTTCTCAAAACTACAGTTGGAAAATAGTTCAGTGATGCAACAATATTTTTTTTGCACAGTTATATTTAAAAAAATATAATTCGTAATTTTCTAAATCCGCACTATAGCTTCAATTTATTGTCAATAGACTCTTTACAAGGGCCCCTTTCGGCTTTACTTGTTATTCTGTAACATGTGGTATAAGTGACATAGGTGTAATATTTTCCATATTATTTATGTTTACCTATAAACAATTTACCCTATAAACAATATGTTTATAAATTTTTTTTTTTACTCTTACTTCATGGAAAAATAAGTCTCAATTGGCAATTCCATTTTAGCAAAAGTACTCACAACTATCTCCTAATATTATTAATCAGAAATTAATGTAGCACAGGTAGTAAGATGTTTAGAAACACTGACACCAGAGTTCATAAGACTGTTCATTGATTTGGTATCCCACACATTATGATGGTCATAACATACTAAGTAAGGTGTATTGAATGTCGTTACCTCCTCAGCGTCTTGCGAGAGACGCACCACTTTCCCGTCGTAGCGGAACTTGACGTCCTGCGGCAGCGGCTCGTAGGCCGGCGCGAACACCGGCCCTTTGTGCTCCAGGAACTTCCACTTTGTGCCGTCATCCTCCTTCTTCTCTTCCCACCTAAAATAAACATCAAAACATTACTAAAAGGTATCTCGAAATGAACTAAGGTATATAATGCACTCACAAAGTTCAAGTCCCGACAAGCGTTATAATTTTTTCCATTTCTCATTTTCGTATATCTCGATATTGCATTTGTTTCCCGTGAGAACGTACGGAGATTGTTGCACATAGTCGCTATTCACTATATTTTTTGCCCAATTTGATATTTTAGTAAACAGGATATTATAGCTTCCTAATGATGAAAAATATGTTTAAGATTGGTTCAACTTTGGAGGAATGGCCTGAATAAAATCTAGTACAGTACACATACTAGTGATAAACTGATAAGATATTTACGATTCCCAAATTGGAAATTAGGATACCCCATGCTACGGATTGATACGACACTGACCAAAGAATATATTTCGTAAATAGAAAACAAACTTTAATTTTATATTCTCAACACACTTTCTTCGAGGGAATCTTCTATGCCTGACAATGAATAGGTTTTGTGATCCATTTCTGAAGAGAACTGCACTAAAATCGATAAGTCTTGCGCCTATTCTAATAAACATGACTGACATAATATAACCTCAAATTCAGCCATTGACATGCGATGCACAAGTGCTGCCATCTAGCGCGAGTTGAAGAAACTTTTAAGAACTGAAGGTGTGAAGGTGCTAAATAGGTTAGGGCAAATAGATATTAGTAGGTCATGCAACTCATGTATAATTTTTCGGGGATTGATAAGAATAGAACACAGGTACTTACCATTTCCAGACTTCTTGTTCTTCCTCCTGTTTTTTACCCTTTCTCTTGGTGGGACTGGCATTAGTTTCCATTTTAATCGACTTTTCTGATTTGATTTGCTTCACTGGTTTAGCTGCAGGTTTAGGCTTCTCTTTTTTCTTCTTCTTTTTCTTAGGTTCTTCCTCTTCCTCTTCTTCTGCTTCAAAGTCAGATTCTTCTTTCTTTATCTTTTTCTTTGATTTTTTACGTTTGAGGATAGGCACGTCTTCTTCACTGTCGCTAGGCTGGCTTTTGCTCTTGCGCTTACGAGCAAGCTGCAACAAATTATAATTCAGTAAAATGCAAAATCTTTTAACAAATTATTATTCTATGTGTATAGCATGAATTTTGGTTTCTATCTTTTTTTGGTTTATATTCTTCTCTGAATATCAGCCATGATTTGAAAAACATCGTCGAATCCACATCGCCTTCGATATTTAATTTGTAGTAGTGCAGGAGGAAGAGACCAACAGCACAACGCGGGGCGCCTCTAATAGATCTGCAGCCACAGTGGCTGTTGGGCTGTCCAATCTCCAAACCTAACCTCTGATCAGCATGTACAAGGAGCTCACCAATGGGATATCCTCCTCACTGTCGTCGGGCAGGTCGGCGAGCGGCTCGTCCTTGAACTGCGACAGCGAGTAGTCGCAGGAGGACGCCGTCGTGTTCATTCCGCCGAAACCATCCTCGCTATCTTCCTTCTTTATTTCTTGAACAGGTTCATCAATCTGGGTATTGGATTTGGTGAATTCAGACATTTGTTTTAAAACATTGTGTATACAATCTATAAAGAATCAGCTTTTCTCGCAAAAAAGAATATTTACTTAAATTGCATGACGCGAAAAAGGGCAGGCCTTTGCCCTGTAGTGGGGCATTGTACAGGCTACATAACAGAAATGTTGGATTTGACTTTGAAGAATAATAAACTGAAGACATTAATTATTGAATTTGACTTTGAACAATAATATTACTGAAGACATAATTTCTGGATAAAGTAAATTAACCTTTTCACCGCCACAGACGGGTATAGCCGACAACCCGCGACTTGCCGTCAGCGCCACGGTCGGGTACAGCCGACAAAACTTCGTTAAAGTTTATGTTCATAAACTAGCATTCTAAAACTGTATCTTTCTTTTATTTTTTCGCATATTGCATTTATTGTACCCTCTACTTTCATTTCTGAACTTTTGCGCTTAGATATTTATTAGATTTGTAGTATAAATAAGAAAAATACTGATTACGTTTTGAAGCTGTCAGAAGTACCATTCGCACACGCCATAGTCGGCCCCACACGACTGGAAGTGTTGTTCCTTCCTGGTACAAATGTGAAATATCGATACATCTATAATATATTTACGGAATATACTATGCCTAGATATTTGTCAAGTTTGTCATAACAATAACATTTTCTTATTATTTTGATGTATATTGAAAATATTCCCGACATCGATTTGTAGAAATACGCCAAGTATTAGACATTATTTTCTTTGTTTGATTGAGTATCGACAAACCGGTTTCGGCGACTCGTGCACAGCGATAATTGCTTGACCATTGTGAGTGCACTGTACGCCGTAGTCGGGTAAAGACGACACGCTCTGACGTCATTGCAGTAGTGACATAAAAATAGTGATGGGAAAATGAGTGCCGACGAGCTTAGTTCAGCAGAACTTCTACAGATTTTAGAAGGCGGTAGAGGATGACGTTGATCTGTCGTTTGAACCTGGATTACTCGAAGAAGAAGATTTAGAGTTAAGTAAATACCTAATAATCTAAATTCCATTCATAATAATAAATAATTTGGGAGGGTTTCATGTGAACTTAATTTAAGGGGTCAAATTGTGATACAAGATTATTATTAGATAATAAGAGATAATCCATCTATCTGTCTAATTAGCCTATATTAGCCCACTGTTGGACATAGGCCTCTTCTTTATAAGTAACTATGAAATGCTAATAAATAACCGCTAATATAAGTACAATACCTTACGAAGGGCGTTATAAAAAGTAAATAGAAACAAACCGAAGAAATAATCAAATAAACCGGGTAGGAATAGAAAAAAAAAACAAATATTTAATAATATATCATAAATCTTAAAATAATAGTTATGTCGGTTTCCCATTTGCCTGAGATACAGGAATTCATATTCTTAGTTTAGGAAATGGTTAAGCCACAGAATTATTTCATATAAGTGTACCTATTTGTAATTAAGTTTATTAAATAAATAATTATTTTTTCTCTTATTATCTAATAATAATCTTGTATCACAATTTGACCCGTTAAATTAAGTTCACATGAAATTTGTGCCATATAAAATCGTTTTTAATTAATATTCAACGTAAGTAAAATAAGAAAAAGAAATGAAAGAAAACAAATAGTCACAATAAAATATTAAAATAAATACCAGCATAAATCCTATGATGTTCTAATTTTTTTTATCGATATTCTATATTACATCCTTATTTGTTCTAAGGGTTTGAGAATATAGAAATGCCACCGACGCCACAGTCGTCTATAACCGACAACGCGACATAGAGAGACGCGTAATAGAGATGCGCCAGTGCTGATCGAAAACTGAACTAAAAATAAACTTGTTGAATATGCCTAGTGTTGTTTACGAGGCCACCACTACTACCACTATCCTATATTACTATTTTGACCTATATGAAATCAGAACTGAAAGTAGGGGGCAAAATAATGGTTTTAGATTAATTAAAACTCGGTTTAATAAGTGAAGATTTACTATCGATATGAACTGTTGGACATCTCTATTTTATTGAGTATTTCTTTACCAAGAAATTGGTGTGGCGCTGGTTGCAATTTTTTACTCGAATGGCTTGGCGGCGAAAAGGTTAAAGACATGACGATGTGTGGCTAAATATGTGATTCTTTTATGTATATTTAACCTACAAGATCTATTGTACCATATTTATTAGCAAATAAATTTTTCATTTTCTAGGCAGCATGGTTTTTCATAATCTTTGCCTGTTCCTTGAAAAATAACAAGAATGCATGTTCTACTTCATTACACACATTTTATGAAGTGGAGATGATCTAGGGCTAAACTTTAGCAGTTACACTTTGATAACAGAAGTAGGTAAAAACGATAACCTGTTGTTACAGTTTTAAAATAAGGCCGATTTTTTATTTATGCACGCAATTTTCAAGTTTAGTGACTTACAAATTGTTTAGTTATATGAGTGTGGCTGAGCAAAAGTGTAAACACCAGCCTATGTACACCAAAAAAATATTCTGCTTTATGTTTATGTGTTTTATAACAAACAAAGCACATATTTTTATTCTCAGTAAATTAGCTGGCAGAAATTAAAATATCTTATAGCTTTAAAACTGTAAACATCTGCTATGCCTCAAAGCACTAGTGATACTCGCCTGCATAGGTTCATCCTTGATGTTAGGGTCTGAGAGAGGATCTACTTCTTCAATTTTGACTTTGCTCTCCTCTTCCTTTTCCTTCTTAATTGAACTGCTGCTGCTGCACACAAATACACCATTGTTGGACAATATATAGCTTGTAACATTGTAAAGTGTATAAATTACTCTATTTACACCAGTATGACCATAAAAGTTATGCATTACAGCCCTATAACAGGTAGTAATATCACATTTCTGATTTATTTAAACCTGTTTACAATTCTTTTAGAGAAAGGATTTGTTTTTACCTTGATAAACTATGACCTACTTTACCAAATTTGTTTTAAGTATCATTAATATCATTATTCATTAAACACCATGTTCTTTTTATTTGTAAGAATAATAAAATCAAAGACATGTTGAATCTTACCCCATAGTTCGAATATAGGCAGGTTGCAAAATGTGTTTTATAGAATTGGTCATATTTATGACTATACAAAAATATTTGACCTCACTTCACAGTATGAGTTACTTCTAATGTAACAATTTATAAAATCATTACAGAAACTAGAATAAAATAAAAATAAACTAAAATTTTGTTGTGTACTGTTGTTCATTAACATGACACATGACACTTGGATATGTTATGGAGTATACTAGTTAACAGGTTTTATCCTCCAATAGTCCACGGTCCTTTTTAAATGTCTTGTGCCATAGTGCCCCTGACTAAGACTAAGCCAACAATAAAAAATAAATTAAAAAAATACAGGTAGTAAGGGACAGAATTCTAAATATTAATAGGGTGGGTGCATTCAGATCATTATTAAACTAAATAACTTCCCAGAAGAAAATATTTCAGGAAATGTCAAAACAATTTTGGAATTGCCATAGTAAATTCAGTTAGCTGGTTGTGAATTTGTATGGGTGCTGAATATTTTTTGTTGTTTCCTAGGGGATAGTTGTTCAGTATCATGGTCTGCATGCATACTACCAGTATTTTGAGAGCTGTCCCATACACCCCATATAATATATCAACATGCGAAGACAGCACAGGGATACTACAAGGCTTGCTTAAACATCCCATATGCTTTCCCTTACATTCTTAAATTAACAAAATTTTCAGTTGCTGTTTCAACATTTTGGTCAATGAGATGTTGATTAAGTTAGGAGGTTAGGATGTAATGAAATACCTGTGCTTAGAGCTGGAGTGTTTATCCCTATCACTGCGGTGTTTGTCTTTGTCCTTGTCACTCCTGTGGCGATCCTTATCACGGTCCTTTTCCTTGTCTCTGTCTTTTCTATCCTTATCCTTGGAAGACGAAGAACTTTTATGTTCCCGGTTCTTGTCCCTATCTTTGTCCTTATCTTTGGAAGAGGATGATGATTTCCTTTCATCACTGCTTTTGTGCTTTTCTTTATCACGGTCACTTCTACTTTTGTCTTTGTCACTTCTCTCCTTGTCCTTGTCACTTCTTTCCTTGTCCTTGTCCCTATGCTTGTCCTTGTCACTGCGGTGTTTGTCCTTCTCTCGGTCTCTGTCTTTGCGATCTTTATCTTTGTCACTGCGGTCCTTGTCCTTGTCACTACGGTCCTTGTCCTTGTCACTGCGGTCTTTGTCTTTGCTGGACGACTTATGCGAGCTGCTGTGGCTCTTGCTGCTTGAATGTTTGTCTTTATCCCTAGAATTAGCAATGCATGAGGTTATACATATAGATATATGAATGTATAGGTAGGAAATTCAGGAATGTTCATAAAGAATGTTCTGGAATTCTAACCTGCTAGAACTGCTGCTGTGCTTAGAGCTCTTGTGGTCGCGGTCCTTGTCGCGATGTTTGTCCTTGCTGGAGGACTTGTGGCTGGACTTGTGCTTGTCGGAACTGCTGCTGTATCCGTTATGGACGCCGTTCACATGCTCATTTTTACTCCCGTTTACCTTACCCTGCGAAAATGCAACGAAATGACATAAATAAAAAATTAGCTGCGACTTGACAATTTGATTTTCCTGTAACACAAACAAAGAATTTAATATTTTATCATTACTATAACATTTTGATTCTGAATTTATTACTGACCGACGCTTCGCCTTCGCCCGTTCTCGATAAAGTAGGAGACGCCATATTGGGACTTAGAAAAATTCGCGTCGTGGAAAGATTACTGTTTCACTAGAGCACAGCACAAACCGTGCATCTCTTAGACTCATTTACAGAACAAAATGACAGGTTTTATCAATACAAATCAAGTTGCATACTAACCGAATCTCCATCTTGTTCAGCAACTGGGTTTTCGACACTCATTTTGCCTACGTATTACTACCGTTTGTTCGAGATTACATGAGGCCGGCCGAACGAGCGCAAATTCTAAGTGCCAAGAAACGACGAATGCGCATGCGTCGTTCCAAGCTTAGAGCGCGACAACTTCAGGTGTGACAGTTCAACGATCGTATTCGAAGCTAGCTTCACTCTGTGGTGCCAACTATAAGCAAATTCTACTATTTGGTAAACTAAACGATTTATTGGGAATGCAGTTATAATTTAGAGGGAAAATTCAAATGATTAAAATATTCCCTTCAATATATTTTATTTATTCTCAAATTGTATTCAAAGTGTTTGGCCGTGTGATGCCGGCTTAGAATAGTATCACCCCATTTCTTTCCCGCGGGTGTCGTAAGAAGCGACTAAGGGACTCGAGGGTGTGTATTGCAGTTTTAGGCGATGGGCTGACAACCTGTCACTATGGCGATACACAATAATCCAAATGACCCTCAAATGTTTGTCAGACGTGGCATAAATGTCTGTTTTTTTTACAGCCGTTTACGCTCTGCCTACCCTGTAGGGATTGGGGGTGTGATATATGTATGTATGTATTCAAATATGTCCTTATATTTTTAAACAGTAAAATACATGAAGCACTTGTTCTGTATGTACGTATGTCGTATGCACACGTTATTCTGGCATAATATCTTGCATTTGGCTAACATTTGGCTGAGCATGTTTGTAAAATTATTAATATTAAACAAATTATTTTAGAAAAACTTATGTACGTTTGGAAATTGCTTGCGTAATACTCAAGATACAGACGTACTTTTCCATACAGACATAGTATTCCTAGCTTAATATTTCACAAAACATTATGCAGAAAGGTAAATCACTACTTCATACAAGAAAACATGCCCAATTTTAAAGGCAGGATTTAAAAAAATTACAGTCTAGAATTGTATACCAAACACAGGAAGTGTTTTAAAATTTGGTATTCACCATTACATATTAAACTAAACTTAACATAGATCTTTCTATACTATTTACTTGTAGACTGTTCTTCAGTTTTGTTTTCAATATTGGTTTTGAATACTGGTTTCCCATTCACATCCAATGTGCCTTTAAGTTTCTTAAAAGCAAAGGCCATATAGATAGCTGAAACAAAAACAAAATGTATTTAGAACATTAGGTTAAATATGCAATGTGAAATAAATATATACTTAATTTAGTTTACCCACTTGCAACTTCCCACTCACTACGGCTCATGGTGCCTATCTTTTCCCGTTCATTACTACTTTCTTTTTTCTCCAAGAAGGACTTAGCATGTTCATAATCACTCTCTTCTCCAATAAGTTCCTTTCCTGGAGGAGCAGGGTAGCTTTCGAAGCATATTATCCTGTTCAACAACTGTTTATAATTTTCTCTGTGATCATTGAAAAAATCAGCAAATCTTGCTTTGTACACTAGCTCCAATCCAAACTCTGCGGCTAGCTTTACCAACAGCTCAAAATTAACAAGAAACTCAGGACAGTCCACCACACCTTCTAAATGGAAGTCATATTTAGCACCAAACAGGGGATATCCCTGCTCTGGATCAAATAACAGCTTTATGCTGTAAATTCTATTTCCAAATGAGTAATCAGCAGACTTTTTGGCTCTGGAAACAATCTCATAGGCATCAGGTATTGTTCCAAAAAAGTACCCGTCTGGCCTTATGCACTCTGAAATATTTTTTAGCATTCTTCTTGCTTGGTTGAGGCTTTCAAAACTATAATGAAAGCCAAATTGGCAGCTTACTATGTCAAAGTTAATGGATGGATCTTTGTACTTATCTCTAAGAGTTTCTTTAGTGCAATCTGCTGCAATGAACTCTGCTGAAAATAGCCGACCTCCACAGCGCTTGCGAAGGTCCTCATAGCGCACCTCACATTGCTGCACAGATACAGCCGCTATGTCTGCAAAAATAACCTTTTCTACTCTAGCTTTCTGCCATTTACTCAAGTCTCCGCCTTTTCCACAGCAAATATCAAGCACCTTAATTGGTCTTCCATAGTCTTTCTCCCTTATCTTATCTGTATACTCTTGAATTAAGACACTCTTAACCCAATTATTGAAATTCCTCATGTAAAATATAGGTGAATTAAACCTTTCCTTGAGTCCCTTTTCCTCAAGGTGATTGTAATGCGCTGCTACGACTGAAGCATGTTCCTCAACCTCAACACTTTGTTCCTTTTCAGAGGATCCCTCAGGGTTTTCAGGAGAGTCTTGATTTTCAGCAGATTTTGCACCATTAGGCGCTACTACTGAACTGTGATCATCAACATGCGGCTGTTTTTCTAGAGGCTCCTCGGGCTTTTCTTCGTCATTTGCGCGCCGTTTCAAATTATTTTTATCAGCTGAGTCAAATTTTACACGGTTATTCGAGGATTCTACTTGTTCGCCACCGTCACTCATATTGAATTGAATATGTTACAAATTGATCACAAAGAAACGGTGGAGGATTACCTTCTATTGTAATTTATACGTAATATGTCTGAGCGTATAATATATAAATATTAATGCAGAAAACGTAAGTGAATTTCAGTTTGTCGTAAAAAGATGGTAAAAAAGCTAGACTTGACAACGGCCAACGCGAAGCTGAATCGACTGACAGACAGACATTACCACAAAACTGGAATTACAGGTCCACTAATTACTATATTTTACACAAGCTCTTCAAACAACATTTTTAATATTATTTTACAGGTTAAAGTGGCTGTGTATCAAATGTTATATAGTAAAAGCGCTTATTGAGAATAAGAAAAACGAACCGTTTGACAGTACTAAACTTGATATTTTCAGAATTGCCAAATTATGTATGTAAATTACTACCATTATTTTCGCGGGTAGTGAAAGTTGGAAGAACCTCGGCCGGGTTTCGAAAAAGGCGTATTTTTGAAACAATTTTGCATGCCAAAGTCTGCCACGGATTGTCTAACCGGTGTTCGTATCGTATCACATCTTTAACTTCACTATTCCATTCACAAAAACCCTTGATATGAACAAACAAATTTGAGCAGTTGAAAGTGGGGCCATCTATTTGTATCCGTATTTCTATGGAGTGGTTAGAACCACAAAGTAAGTATTGGCGGCTGCGCGCCGTTAGAACCCTCGTTCTTCTTCACTTCAGTCTTCCGCATGCGAAATCCTTTCCTCCTGGTAGATCCACTGTGGCTCATTCACTGTGCACTCAGTTAGGAGGCTTCGCTATACGTATTAGCTGTCACTTTCCGTCAAATAGGTTTAGAAAACGGTAGGAAGTATCGAAGTCCTGTTATGTTTAAAAATTACAATGGGTTCTTCGCCATTTCTAGACAATTTAGTCCTAAAAAACTAACTCGTCTGGATACGACGCGATAAAAATACTAAAATACTTAATAAAAACTTGTGCTATCGACAGAAGTTCTGTTCCGTTTCTTCACGGGTTTTTTCGATCGACCTTTAAAGATATCTATTGTGAAGCCTCTCTTGAAAAAAGTAGAAAAAGACTGCTTAAATAATATCGCCCAATTCCATTGATACATGAAACATGACCACTGATCTAATAAATAGTATATGTAGGTACCTACGCATGACACATCATGACAAAACACTAAATATTTTGTCCCGAACAGTAGGTACGGTTTTCAAAAGGGCATGTCCACGGCAATGCAATGCAAGTTTCTTGTTTCTCGCTCATGAAAAGTATAACGACCTACATGGACCAAATAGTACCTGCGACAGGCGTGTTCTTTGACACACAGGCAAGGAGCAAGGCCACAAAGTAAGTATTGGCGGCTACGGTGGCAAGGCTTAGACTTGCTTTAGACTGTGTTTCTCATAAAATATTTTTATAGTAGTTTATGCAACTGTCGTATAATGGGGGTCATTAGAATACTAGTGTCTGTTTATTATATATATGATAATAGTTTGACACGAGCATTCTAATGCCTAATTATATGCAGTTGCATACACTATTTTATCTACACTCTAAAAAAAAACACTTTTCCAAACGTCAGCACCGGCGATTGCAAGGCCCGATATAAGGTCAAATTCAATACGAGAACGTTATATAGCTTGATATGAATCTTCGAAAATTCTATATTTCAGCAGTTGTTTAGATGTCGAGTCAGCAACTGAACAACCACTTAACTAAAGAACTGAACAACATCTGAACAACAACTGAACAACATCAGAATAACATCTGAACAAGAACTGAACAAGAACTGAACAAGATCTCAACAACAACTGAACACCAAACGAATAAAACAACTAAACAACAACCGAACAATTACCGTACTACAACAACTGACAGGTGCGGCGGAAGATGGCAATATGAGTAGTGGCACGGTATAATTAATAGTACTAGCGTGTAGTGGCAAAAATAAACTTCGTTTCATTTCTCAACTTTATCGAAGTAAGAGCCTTCTCATTAAGTCATTAGTGTCATAAAACTCTAATTTCTATAGGCAGAATGCATAAAGTAGGTCTATGCAACTGTTTACGAGTTCATAATTCGAACATTATGTGACGAGTGTAGATAAAATAAAGACAGGTATAGCTAATAAACTCATTATCGACTACCTCAGTGCTGGAATGCAATGCATTTATGCGTAGAGCTGAATAATGTCAGCGACAAACCATATATAGTTAATTCGTGGAAAAACCCGAATTAACCCGATGCATCCACTTACAGATCATCATACGTATGTTTGTTACCTCTTCACGCTCAAACGGCTTGACCGATTTGGATGAAATTTGGAACACAGGTAGAGTATAACCTGGAATAACACATCGGCTACTTTTTGCTGCGAAAACAACTTTTACCACGGGAAAACGAGTGGCAGCGGGTGAAGCCGCTGGGCGGAAATCTTGTATTATATAATAATATTATAAGAAGGAAGATTTGATTGTTTGTTTGTTTGAATTGAATACGCTCCGAAACTACTAGACCAATTTACTAAAATCTTTAACCATTAGAATTCTACATTAAACCTGGTGAACATAGGCTTTATTAAAATGTTTTATTCCCGCGGGTAAACGGTTAGCAGCGCGTGAAATAGCTGGGCAGGCTGCTCGTTTATTAATACATAATTATATTGAAGTACTACCCACGGACTTAAAAAACAGCACCATCTGACGAAGCGTTTCGATCCCGACTGAAAAACCTTTTATTGGATAGTGAATTTGACATTTTACTCTATTAAAGAGTAGGGATACTGACACTAAATATACAAAATGACATTTTATTCAATTTACTACTAAGTATTATTACTACAAATTTACACACTTTTTTGTAATTTGTCATTTTGTTTTATTTATTTGTAAGTGTTTAAATATATACATATAATAAAACAGTAAAACCCGTGTGTCTGTACATTGAACAAATTTACGAAAATCTAATCGTAGGTGATGTTAAAATAGGATTAGAACACATTACACATGATAAGCTATAAAACATTATTATATTGTACAGATGTATAGATATAGATGTCATTTTTCGACCTATATTTTACAGCTAATAAATATTTTAATTTCATTACATGACATAACATGCCTTACATATCTCGTATCTTTTTCTTAACTTAATTGACGGAAAGTGACAGCATTAATATTAATTATGAGAATTAATTTCTGAGAATTATTACTAATTATGAGATTGAGACTGATTATTAATTATGAGAATTAAGACAGTTATGAGAATTAATTTCTAGAATTGCGGCCAATGGATTTTATTTGTCATAAGTACTCATTTTTTTGCAGCAGTAGCGTATTGGCGTAGAGTGGCATATCTTTTTAAACAAGGGAGTCTTAAGGGTTACAATTTATTTTTATTATTTTTCGAAAATGTTAAATATCAACACGGGACTTCCTATCCAGTTTTTTTAATTAGAATTTTGTCTCCAATACAGACTTAATTTTATTTGACTTTTGTATGAAAAACGACCCACGGGATGTCCGCACGGGAATCAAAATATGATCAATTATATGCTAACTTTCTAACTCAAAATAATCGTAGGACAGGCTTCTTCTGGGTGAGCTCGCTCCATCTTAGACTCTGTCTCTGTCCTATGACCTAGACTAGAGTCAAGAGCAAAACCCATCTTTAATAAAAAAAAAAGGGACGAATAGCGGTAAAAATAAAGAGACCCCAAAATTTAAAAAATAATTCAGCTCTATCGAAGCTCATCCATCATACATTTTGGTCCAAAAGGTTCTTAATTTTCGGAGATGACCCCAATGTAAAAGTTGTTCATAATCATGGGTAAATCACCCTGCAAAGTGTGCGTAATAAATAAAAAATAAGCCTGTACTTAGAGCAGAATTACCCCATATCGCGGAACATCCCTATCTTCGCCTACGCCACCCTCTACGCCGTAGAGGGCCCGTAGCAAGAATAGGAAATAATACATACATACATACACATATCACGCCTATAATCCCTTGCGGGATAGGCAGAGCATAAACGGCCGTATAAAACGGGCATTTACGCCACGTCTGAGAAACATTTGAGGGTTATCCGGAAAATTGTGTATCGCTACAGTGACAAAATTACAATACACACCCTCGAGTCCCTTAGTCGCCTCATACGACATCGCAAGAAATGGGGTGATGCTATTCTAAGCCGGCATCACACGGCATAGAAAATAATGCAATTTATTATTTATAGGTTTTATCAAGATACTACTTTCCTCTTCTTTGTATGTCGCAGCGAATTCCCTATTAACTATTCTTAGCTAAGGAAGTATTTAAGCCTCATAATTATTTTGTATAGTTGGACCTATTATTAATTATGTTTAATAAATAAAGAATTATTATTATCGGACCAATATCGTACTTGGTACCGAAGAACGTATGGTCGATTATTATATCCTTTACGGAAAAGTGACAGGTTGGTCGGACAGCACATTATCACCTAAAATTGCAATTCACATGTGACCCTTGAGTAACTTATGACACCACCCTGGGAAAGAGATGGGATTATGCTATTTTAAGCCGGCATCACACGGTGCATAATCGTATATTTATACTTTACTCTCTTGCTTGGCATAAGGGGACAGGCAATATTTAATGCATGAAAAGGTAAGGATTGAAAACTTATTCTCTCTTTTTCGTGTGGGACACCGAATCGTCCAACGACCCGTTGAACCCTGGTGTCAGAGTTATTCAACCGCCTACTACTAGTAGTAGGCCTCTGACATGGTTGTGTAACGACCGCCGTCTAAGTTATCTATCATAGACAGCAACCGGGACCGACGGCTTAACGTGCCCTCCGAAGCACGGAACCATCTTACTTTTCGGAAAATCAGGTGGTTCAGCCTGCGATGTCCTAACCAGACCGGGAAGAAATTCACAAACTGATAATATCAACTTTATGACTGTCCCGCCGAGAATCGAACCCGGAACCTTTGCGTCGCAGGCAGTCGCACTACTACTGCGCCACATCGGCCGTAAAACTTATTGAATGCGCTACTTAATCATACATTTTTTTAAACCTTCAGAATACTCTTGTATTTAGCTGTCGTTATACGGAATACAGAGAAAACAATGGACTTGGTAGGTGTCGGTGCACGCGATACATTGCAAATAATAGGTACCTACTCATTTAAGCCGAGGGATAGCCAGTTACACATATATGCGTATACTGTAAAAGCTGTAAGCAAGGACAGACAGTGCCCCGGGGTACGCGTCTGGCTGGATGTGTCTGATCGCAGCGAATCACAAGCGGGCGGCGGGCGCAGCAGGCCTAGCGGCGGTGTGGAGGTACAGTGGAGGCACAGTGAGTGAGACAGGTCTGGCGGAACCGCCGCGCCGACCGCCGCGTGCGCAGGGGCGGAGGGGCTCCGGTGCCGTTACGTGGTGTGCGCGACGCGGCCGTGCCACGACGCGGACGTGCTTCACTCAGTTCGTGCGCGAAAGTCGTTACCTGCGTCACACTATCGCATTTCCTACACACGCGAACACTGCTCCTTTAGTCCGAAGCGAAACCAATACAGTTTACGATCCGAAGAGGATCAGTGTTTAGTTTATCCGCGGGGTCCGAGTGCTCTAGTGCGATACAACCTTGTGCGCTGTCGAGAAAGTGCGTGACGTCAGTAGGACCGGCCTGCGATCATATGTTGGACACGGATGCAGTGGTGGAATGTGGCGTGTTGTTGTGGTAACGTGCGTTGTGTAGTGCCCTGGATTACCTGGACCTCAGCAGCAGAGCCGCCGGGCTGCGGGAACCATGCGTAGAAAAAGATGAGCCAGGATGCTGAGAGCTTGGTAATATCACTTGCATATTTTCACAATATTTATCAAAACACGGTATCCTATACGAAAACAACTGAACAGTTCGATTAATTATGGTATCATCGACCCTCTTCCTCTCGAATGCTTCGACAAACTAACATAACATCGAATCAGAGTGATTTTAGTATGTCTATTTATAATGATGATATAGAATAGAACGTAAACGTTGATGCTCAAGGCTATTAAGAAGATTTTGCTAAGAACCTATGCTCATTTAGCATTCTTTTACAAATACCTTGACATTTGATTAAAAGATGTATGTTATGTGTAGTCATTGTTTAATCTTATAGCAATTTGTAAAATCTACTGCACATTGTATTGACATAAAACTTGCCAATACTAGGTATATACTTAAGGAATACTTTAGTTTTACGTTGCTATAATGCCATCATCAGCTTATAGACAAAAAATATGTCAATGATTCAGCATGTGGGAGTTATTGGTCGCCCACGAAGGTTTTGCGAATTAATATTGGGGTTATTGACTGACGACCTCCTTCCTATACACAGACCAATAGAAATGGCTATATGTATTCTAGAATGAATACCAGTCAAGCCAAACACGAAGAGAGATAAGGAAAAACTTGTATTTAAACCTAGGTTTTAGCATTGAGGATCAAATAGTTTCTCGCTTTAAAAAAATAGAAATTCCTTGTTTTTTTTTTAAAACTATCAGTCAAATGAAATCAAACAGCTAATTAGAAACGTAATAAAGTAGCAATTCAAGTGGAGTTATGCCACCGTGCGAGCATACCGCACGTAATGTTGCAGCCAGTTGCAACAGCAGTGGTTTTGTGCGATCCAACGAACAACAGAGGCCATGTCAGGAGGCGAATTTTGCTATCAGTATAAATAGGATTCGTATGCGCCAGATTTTTTCTTTTCGTATGACCCGTTGGACCTTGATGTCAGACTTTTTCAACCACCTACTATTACTAGTAGGCCTCTGACATGGTTGTGGAACGACCGCCGTCTATGTATCATAGACAGAACCGATGGCTTAACGTGTCCTCCGAAGTACGGAATCATCTTTCTTTTCGGACAATTAGGTGGTTCAGCCTGCAACTGTGCCTGTTCCATATAGACTGAGACCAAATTCACAGTGATAAATATCAACTCTGCGAGTGCGCCACCGAGAAACGAACCCTGAACCTTTTCCGAAAGTCATTCATGAGAAGCATATTTGTGAATGGATCCGTGCAGTAGATGTGATACGAGTGGATAGACCATCGTTGTAGACCGGCGCTTGCAATTTATTTCTAGTGATTTAATAATACGTTTCCAAGTAAAGTAGACGTGTCGAAAGCGTCCGTGGGACTCTTGCCTCATGTGCCACCATCGCCCCAGTTTCTGAGCCATTGTCTCTGCCCAGGAACACTTGATTTCTTACGAATCTGTCCCATAACGTACTCATGTATTGCCTATTGTTACAAGATGAAACTCGTATTCAGTAGCAGTTTATCGGACTTCACTATGTTTCTTTAAACTTGCTTTAATAGATCAGATACCAAAATAAAATAAAAACGTGGAAAATAAAATGACACGCAAAACCAACTTATAATCCTTTTTTCATCACCAACATTACAATGTATACATTTGGTCTACGGTCAATGGTAATAAAAATTAACCTTATTCCCGATAACCTAAAAAATATACTAAATACTAACTCTTTTCATAACCAATTGAAAAAAAAAAACTGCTAGAATTTTTATTGTCACATCAGCGAATATCTTGGCGATAATATTTGGATTGATTGATTTACATTTTATTTGTTAATTGAATTTATAACATTAAAATTTTAATAAATAATACGAACATGTACTTAATACCTACAAAATATTGTGCTAGATATAACTATATTAATAAGTAAAGCTTTTAAATTGCTGTGCCTCAAGATGTATCTGTGCTGTGATATTGCAATAAAGTATTGTATTGAATAAATCTCGGATCTATCACTGCTGATTACTTAACATGACTAGTAATTTTGCTTACATCGGTTATGTCGTAATCTAATTTGAATACTAGTTAAAAACGATTGGCGGATATGAAATGTATAAAAAAAGACGTACAATTTGTCAGACGTCACATTTTTGTCTAGAAAGTGCGAGTGAAACGGGCCCTCGGTTAAACTTTCACGGCTTCGAGTTCTATGGCGTTGTATTACACTTGCTAAATTACCTAATATTCGGCTATGTACGAAATATAGTGACTCTGTGTTGATACAGGCTTACCTCTTTGATAACTTTTTCAGACTAGGTGATACGTTAGTACTATGTATAGGCCAAAACAAAACTGTGGCAAAACAGGCAAACGCTAGAAATGAAGCTTGTGTGTAGTTTGTACTAGAAATATGACAGCCATCCATAAAAGTACATCTTACAACTTACTACTCGAATATTCAATGAGTTTTTCAATAAGTTGTCTGTCATAAACATAGCATTAATGGGAAACTGTATCACGCGTGTAATTTAACGTTAGTTACGTTACATTCAAGTCGTACGTGACCAACTCCAGACAAGTAAATTATAACTTGCATACGTTGGTCTGTCTTGTTTTTGGGCATTCGCTGTGTTTGTGTCTAGACTGTAGACTAGACTAGTCAAGTACGATGACATTGTTTTTAGGGTTCCGTCTCTCACAGTAAAGTTTCCAATATAGGATCTCTTTGTTGTTCGTCCGTCCATTAACCAGTCAAGACCGTTTATCTCGAAAACGCGTAAAGAAATTGAGTTGCAATTTTAACCATATACTTCTACGGTTGCATGTAAGTAGTTGTATGAAATTTAAGCCCCTAACTTTAAAAAGGTACGGCTGTTTACGCTGTAAAGATCGCATACTTTTACTCTCCCAAGTGAATCAAAATTCATAGGGTACTTCCAGTTGACCTAGAACTATAGAAATTGGCTAATACTTAGCTTCGTTTGAAGTAACCATTTTTTAAAGTAACTGTGGTTTTTAGGGGCATAAAATGTAGTTTAAGTGGGGTATCCTATGAAAGGGCTTGATGTGCATGTTATGAAATCCACGGTGGGCGAGTCCGACTCGCACTTGGCTGAATTTTTAAGCTATGTAGTTGGTAGTGAAATAACGCGGTTGATAAAACACCACATCAAAGTCATTTTATCCCCGCGAAAAGTCAATTGCATTGTCTGTATGCCCATGCCTCCTCTTGATCCAATTGTTTGATATATTGGAAGGAAGTTTTTTTGGCACATACATAATACGTACTTATATGAATCAGTAGTTTAATGTAAATTTTACTTGTTGTTAAAGAATTCCAAGAATAATCTAATCAGAAATATCATATGACATAATTTTAGCTGAACATGCGATTAAATATTGTGTAAGTAAAGTCCGAGTAAGCATGTTTAGCAGAAATATGACACTTGTAAAACACCGTAAATTAGCTAACGGGAAGTAAAATGCATATTCAAATGAACAACTTTTATAAGTATTTTTAATAATTACAGAGATGGTACTTAAATAAACTAATTATGTAATTCATAAATTCAACTAATATTCAAATGTCTTATTTATAAACTAAAAAGGTGTCTAAAATGTTAAACAAAAATTCAAGTAATAAAAACATATTTAGTTAGTACGTATTATTGATGTAGAAAACCATACCTATCTGAAACTTACCTTCTCTCAATTATTTACAAAACCCCGTCAACGATAGGACTTTGGCGTAAGATTATACAAGTAGTTGTTACTTAAAGGGTACAGAGCCGAAAGGAGGTCAAGGTTCTCAAAAAACTGAACAACTTTCCCGATGGAACATAGGTCGAAATATAGATAATGGACCTTCCATAGTAAATTAACCAGCTGATCGGCAATTTTGTACGGGACGCCAATTTTTTATTATTATTTCGACCCATGTTCTTTGAAAAATGTTGTTGAGATTCATGAGCACCTTGAATGTCTTTGGGCTTGTTATACCTTATTTGTTACTCCCTGAGTAAGGTCAAAATTTTCTACTGACCGATACCGAAAACTCAGGACGGGCTGGTGATAAGGAACAACTTTCCCCAAGGAATAATGGTTGAAATCAAAGGAAGAAATATGAAAAAATAACCTTCCATACAAATTGTCTTGGTCGGCTTTATATCGGTCGGTTTTGTATAGAAGGGCCAATTTTGACAATTGTTGGGGAAAGTTGTTGAAAGAAAAGTTTATCACCAGTCCGTCCCGAGTTTTCGTTAGGTACCGATCACTCTTAAAAAAAAATTACGGACCCTGGAAGACTGTTAGAGAGTAGTATATCCGCTTTTAATGTTGACTCGATCAGATAACGTCAAAACAGACCAAACCTTGTACTAATAAAGATAACACTTTTTTCTATTGCGCGTTGATGTCTTTTGTACGACACGCCCTTTACTCGTATTGTAGATATTTCAACTAAGTACTAAGTTATGTAAATGTAAATGTCTATTGAATATACTTACTTGTGAGTACTTGCACAAGTCCAATCTAAATTTTTTTTGCATGCAAACGTGATTTTCTCACGCAAAATAAATACTACGATCCAACAATCGGATTTTGCCATTTAAAACCGTATGATGCCGTTAGATGGAGACACTTTGCTGGCTATAGCTGGTTGCAGCTAAATTATCTCTGTCTTGTTATAATTGATAATTGCATTTTGTATCTCGAATTAGGTGACTGAATTATTTACCTTACTAAATACTAAATACTGCTATTACTTCTAATTCAGTCATATATTAGGACTGAATATAATATTATTTTCTTCAATCAAGTAAAAAATTGCAAATTGTGTATCAGATAGTATCTGTTATTTGTTAGAGCTTCGATAATAACATATATATATTATTCAGAATTTTATGGCTGCAATTATCTAAATAAAACTGTTTTCTAAGCTGTTAAATAATGTGCAGTTGACTGCAGCCCAGTATTCGGTATGTAAGTTAAAATATTTTATATTTTTTTCTGAATGAATAAACCATTTTAAGAAACTAATATGTTTTTTTTGTTTATTGGATCATCCGTGAATTTATAATGAATTTCTAAAATATATTGTTTGATGACGTCATTGTTGCGCACAATCATTGCAGCCGTATTGCAGCGAACAACTCCATTCGTAAAAAATCCAATAAATCAGACTTTGTTTTCATAAATTTGACACTGAACGTTGACTGACATACTAGAATTTATAGTTTCTAATAATGGTTATCTTGAAGGAAATCATGAAAGAGATTCGTTTCATTCTTGGTCAGTACGCGTCTCACAGGTCAAATGAAGGTTATTTAGTTTTTTTCATAAATAAGAGTAATCTTTAACTTTTTCTTACTAATAATAAGAATGTTTTAATTTAGACTAAAATATCTCCAAATGGTTTTCTTATTTTATGTCTTCCAGCTATGATTTACATACCGAATTGCAACAAATGCCGTCGTGTGTTCTCGTTGACCCTGGTGACAGTGCCCCCTTTTAGGCAAGGTGAGGCAGGACGGGGCAAGTTGTGGCAGAAGTAGGGCAGGACGGGGCTGGGTGGGACAGGGTGGGGCAAGTTGTGTCAGAGGCTTGGGCAGTACCTTGCAATGCCACACTTTGCTTAATCCTCACCTACCCTCAAGACACCGGGGACAACGGGAATAAACCAATGCCGTACAATACACACGTATTTTAAGTATCAAAACAATTAGCATAAACTGAAGAGGATCAGTTCATAAGACTTCATCGTAAACGTATCTTTATTAGAATTTCATAAGTTATTTAAGTCTTCTTGTCTAATAAATGACAGCAAAGGTCATCAATGTCTTCTTCCTCTTCGAGTGAAAGATATACAGCAACTGTCACTAATACTCAAGAAATCCGACATCTTGATCGAGAGCGACTGCCGAAGCTATTACCCGTTGTGGCGCATGCTATCGGCTATCGTTGTATGCCGCTTCCTTCGGAATGGCATGTGCTGCGACGGCCAATAGCTGCATGCAGCGCGTGCCATCAGACGACGACAGCCTTCGTAAAACCACCTTTATTTACGTTACCTAATCAACCCAATATGCTTCTATAAGTTATGCAATGTTGCATTGTTTTATTGAACTATTGTCTGTCACTGATAAAGCGTGACGTAGCGCCGGCTGTGACGTCACAAGAGTTCGGAAAAGCCGCGGAAAACCGCACATGCGTGGTTCCTTGTCTTGTCAGTTGTCAGTTGCCGTCGTCATACGCGACAGAGCTCGCCGCTTCATTCCGTTCGGTCAGACGACGCGCGCCAGGCGAGGAGCGCGCAAGGGCTCGTTGCGTGCATTCTCCCGCCGAAAACGTTTATTCTCCTTTCGCGCCCTTTGGTATTCAAATTCGAATCGAGTTTTTTATGCCTGTAGATTTTTCTTTTTTGTGTGGCCAGGGTTCTGTTCGCGAGTGATATACACGGGTCAGTGTTGTGAAGCCGGTGTTTACGTCTGGATACATTTACATTGTAATTATGTACAATATTTAGGATTTATCATTGCATAGCCAATGCCAAGTTTAAAGTGGATGACTTTGGTTTGTTCTGATTGTTTTATAATTATAACTATCGTACGTTAAGTAATACAACCTTTACTTTTCGTTTCGGTGTTAGCTGTTTTGCTCTATAAACTTTACTTAAACAATGACATACTTTTATTCAAATTGCATTCATAGAAAGATAGAAAGAAAAATACCTATAAACTATTGTACGAGCATATTTAATAACTTTCGTAGGTGCTTAGTCTTACTGGTATTTTCTTTGTGATGAATTAGTATTCTGAACAACGATGCAAAACATAGGTAAAAACTACAAAGTTGAATATGTTTTTCATGGTCACTTACATCACTACTGCAGTTCACCATAATCAACAATGCTGTAGATTATCTGTTACATGGATTTTACTCTGTCATTTCATAGGCTCGCGTCTGTATGAGCATAATAGCCACAGAAACAAAGCCCCGTGGAATACCTACAACTATGTAGGCATCACACATTCAACACAAAAGCCCATCCTGCTCTTATATTAAAAATCCGTATGGAGGGCTCAGGTAGGTTTAACGCACCTTTTGGGCCTTTTGTGTAGCACCTGACGGGCGACCTCTTACCACCTGTCGAATCAAAAAATTTATACCCAATCCTTATTGCCTTGTAATAAGAACGCAAATGCATGGATAAGAAAAATCAATCTGCGGCACCTGGTGTTGGATTTTGATTGGGTGAACATAAAAGTGTTAAAAAATCTTTATAAACGTAAGGTGCTGCAATAAAATTGCAAACTGATAAATGTTGCACAACGCTGCTCGTTACCAAGTGCTCGGAAAGGAATGCCGTTTATGCCAAAAGAAACTGGGGACCATAATTTGTCTTGATACAACTTAAATCCATAATCAAAGTGGTTTGTCCATATCCATATTCCTATATGACTCTATCTATTTTTGCCTTTGATTTATTCAGTGTATGTTTTTGGCTCTGAAATAGAGTGGCGAGGTAGTATCAAGCAATTTATCCCAGCTGTCGTACGCCATACGTGGCGTAGCCGCTCCCTTCCTCAATTATCCAATTTCCTGAGATATTGACTGAGCAGTAAAAATAGACTTCAGCAGCATCTCGAGTAACAGATTTAAGGGATCAACATAATACTACTTCTACAACAAAAACGGTACAATAATGAAGAACAACTAGTAAAAGCTGATCCCTAAGTTCAGGTGCTGCTATAGTTTCAATTTAATTATGCTGCTAAAGATTAAAAAATTGAGCTCTACATATATACATACACATATCACGCCCATAATCCCTTGCGGGGTAAGCAGAGCGTCTAAGGCTGCATAAAACGGACATTTACGCCACGTCTGACAAATATTTGAGGGTAGTTCGAAAAATTGTGTAACGCCATAGTGACAGGTTGTCAGCCCATCGCATAAATTGCAATGCACACCCGCGACTCTTTTAGTCGCCTCTTACGACTACCATGGGAAAGAAATGGGGTGATGCTATTCTAAGCCGGCATCACACGGTACTGAGTTCAAAGTTAAAGATATTTTCTTTAGATGAATATTTCGAAATCATTAGTATTTTCCCTCGCTCACACACACACAGTGTAGTGCAGTATGTTTTTACGTTCGCTTGAGTGAG
Source organism: Tuta absoluta (assembly GCA_027580185.1). Lineage (NCBI taxonomy): Eukaryota > Metazoa > Arthropoda > Insecta > Lepidoptera > Gelechiidae > Tuta > Tuta absoluta. Next base: position 19,817,923 of record JAQAHW010000002.1, read on the forward strand.
TCACGTCGAATAGGACGCAGGTAGGTAGGTACCTTCCTAATTGCTTGGGTCTGCTAGATAGACAACAGAATTGCCATACATTATTTATTAAAGTACTTATCTTCCCATGTGACCGAAAGATGTGCTTGTTATCTGTTTGTTTTTATAATACTGATCAATGCACTTGTTTTTTTTAAACACTATCTGCAAAAGCAGTCTACTGGAAAAATACTGCAATTATGAATGCATATTAAAACAATATGTTTTGACTGAATTCCACGGATTCATTTGTTAAATATATAATTCGAATTGTTTCCCAAATAAAAGTACAACAACACTTAACAATGGTATTCATTTTTCATTATTTTTTTTGTCAAGAATATTTTTCTCATTTATATTTTGTAAGGAAGATTGTAGAATACCTACTATGATGTTTTTCTTTCCTTTATTGGCCATCACAAATCACGTTCGAAACTGTTTGTTCGGCGACCTTCCTATAATCATATCAGCTTATGATTTGTGCGCATTGAAGTGAAATGTCAATGTGAAACCCTTAAATTTTCTTTAGTACCTTCACTTTGTCGCTTTCAATAAGTTGCCTAACAACCGGCTAGTTACAGAAAGTTATAGCTATATTTTGTATGCCCGAACCGCCTACTGTTTAGTAGCCCGGGTACGAGGATACAAAATGTTCCTTCTGAAACTATTGTTAGTCTTTCTCGCAAGAATTTGAATATAGACATGCATTTTGTCATTTTTATGTAAACAAAAGTTCCTAACGGAAAGTCAAAGTAACCTAAGTGCGTACAGTAAAATTTTCCTTTGATCGACTTTGAACAAACCTTCAAAGGATTACTGCCCTGCTCAAATGTATAACACAATCATTTGATAGCATAAATTGGTTGAATGACTAACTTTATTATGTGTAGTATTAGTTTAATTGCTAATTTCATTAGTCGTGGCGACTGACTGGACAGGATTCGCATCACTCACCCGCGATCGCATTACTCGGAAGTTGTCTCAGAGTAGAGAAACGTTTGAGAAGGAAATATACGAACAATAAGAGCGACTGCGCCATTAATTATTCTTCAGTAATAACATACCTACTCAAATATAATTAAGTAAATTTATGAAAACTTGCAATGCCTACTCTGTAAATCAAAAAAGATTTTAAAAGCGGGCCTTGACTTGACTACAGGTTTTAAGATTTTTATTTATAAAGTTGTAACAGACGTGAAATAGTTGCCTGCTTATTTTGCAAAAATATTTTTCATCGTTTGTACCTCTGTAATCTTTTACTTGTGTAGCGTAAAAACTAGAACATAACGTATTATGTGTAATGGTATGTAACGTATTATTATTCATGTTTTATTTAGTTCTGTTTATAAGGGGCGTCGCCGCTCTAGTTATTCCGCAGTTTTTACGATTCCCTCTGAATAATTTATTTTATCTGAACCATAAATAAATACACTCGAATACGACCTTATCACTGACCGAGACCTTGACGATTCATCTCGATGGTAATCTTGTTTTGGACATCAGCAAAATTGTGTCGGTATTCACTGTACATTGCGATGTGTGACTGACTATGCAAACATACAAAATAAACACAAACCTGACTTGGTATTGGCTACGCAATATTTACCAAATATTGTCTGCAAAATAGGAAACGAGGTGTAAACTGTTTGAGACGATTGGAATTTACGTGTTGAGATAATTGGAATTTACGTTTTGTGACAACTGGTACTTTGTCGGTATGAGTGAGGACGGTTTCATGAAGGGTGGTGGTTGAGGGTATGTTGATGCGCGGCTGCGCGGGCGGCGAGCTGAGGCACTCGCTGGCGGAGCGCACCAAGGCGCTGGCGGCCCGATGCCACGCCCTGCGCTCGCCGGCCCGCGACCAGAAGCCCCCGGAGCGCCGTCGAAACAAACACCGCAAGTCGCAGACACGGTGGTACGTCAAGGTAAGTTGATTTCCTTAGATACCTACAAAAGGTTAAAAATTTATTGCATAAAAATATGAAAAAAACAATGAGGTAGCAATTTCTACAAGCCAACGTTCAATAATTCAACACTATTGAATGTCACCTTCGCGGTTTTGATGTCACTCTTTTACGAAATCGTTCTGGCCTCTGAAATAATGTGAGTATTATATTATTCTCTACATTTAAATGCATTCAGCGTAAATAATAAGCATTATATTACCAATGCATGTTTCATCTCAACTGGCAACTGTTTGGAATCGCGTCAATTTAAATAACAATAAAATAAAATGTAGAGCGGAGATGGGATGTAAATGAAATTCAGACATTCAACTAGATAATTTCCGTGTCTTTGTGACAGTGCTGTATCTAATCTCGTCTTTGTTGCCTTAACTAAGGAAACGGTTTATTTGTCAGCTCATTGTCGCGGTCATATGAATCAATACACAGGATATTCGCGTGACAAATTATCTCTGACCAAGTGACTCACTCATTCATGTATTGGTTTACTGAATGGGAGTAGCCATCTAGCGCTAATACTACAAGTCGTTAAATAAACGATTATACAATTACACTTAATTTACATTTAAATGTTACAAATTAAATTTAAGAATAGCAAGGTCATACTTATTTGTTTTTTCACATAGTTGTCAAATGATTAGAATCGACGACGCGACGTAGAGGTATCCTAAAAGACCTTTTATTCAAAATCCGCCCAAATATAGGGTTTCGTTGTCATAAAATATTCATTTTACCCTATTCAATTTTTATTATATTACATTGATTTCGCGTGTAGCATAATATTCTCAGTACCTATTTTTCAAATGTTCTATTTTTGATTCGGTATAAAGTGAACGATATCAAAGCATAAAAAGCCTGATATCAACGTATTCGATCGATAGTCTGACTAATCAAGTAGGCAATCAGTTGTACCTAGCTAAGCTATCAATACATAACTAGGTTATGCAGTAACCGCTACGGCTGTTCATACTGCATTGTTTGGTCGATAGGATATGACCAATAATCGTGTGCACTTGATACTAATGATTACAGCCATGCCAGAACAAACATTCATTATATAGAGGTAGAAAACCGATGCATAAGATCATTGGACTAGCTTCTCAAATATACACGATGCAGTACGTGGCTGTTTTCAGCAATATTCAGCTCCTAAGATAAGAAATAGCTTAAAGCAGCCGTCTTACTTCGGCTGGTTTTCATGTATTGAAAGAGTAATAACTGCAGCTAAGTTGTTCGTATGATTTAGAAGGTTAAAATTTTCTATTCTATGTTCGAATAATCTTGTTCTTATGTTACGAATTGCATGTTAGACATGAGCATAAAATTAGTTTTTCGGCATAAAATACTTTGTTTTTAGTACAAATTTAGTCTTGTCGTCGTCGGGTGGTTAGCGATGCAGGTCAAGGCGCGAGTTATGTGAGCGCTCGTCGTCGTATGCGCACAGGAATGTGGGGGGCAAGGGGGGTAAACGTGGGGGGGATATATGTGCAGGCTTGACAGGCTGGTCGGTTTTTGCTGTGGATTTTGGGAGAAAAAAGAACAGTCTTTTTAGACCACATGAGTATTTAAAGTGCCACTTCTTAGTGATTTTAGCACAATCCATTCAATTTTTCTAGCAAACAAGTCTGCTCTAGTTCAGGAGAGTTTCAATAAAAAGAATATTATATCTAAACATTATGTAATATAAAATATATTTATCTGAACAGGCTACTTAAAAAATATATAAAAAAATAATTGCTGCCTGATAGATTTAATAATAAGGCGGTGCTGGTAGAAAATGTTTCGATTTAGCCTAGTACGAAACTTAGCCTGCAGAAAGACTGTCTCCAAATAATATTTCATTATATGCAAATCAAGCAAGAACTACTGAGTAAAATAAAATATTAAAATAAAAATCCTTATAAAATATCGAAATGAGGCGGTTCTCGCACTTGTTACGGGTGCATCTGTCGACTTGTTAGATGCATCCGACAAGCACCGTAAACGAACCGTAACCGTATTTGTATGAGAATAAGATCGTAATTCGCAATTTCCTTTCGCCTGACAGACGCGTCACGGTGCGTTAAAAATACGCAGCGACGGACGACAAGTGGGAGAACCGCCTATGTTACTCTACCAAATGTGATGCATGAATATTCCAGATGAAAAATGATTGCGGTAAAACGTGGGTAAAACAGAAATAGACTGAAGTGTAAACAAATAACTGATGAAGAATGGAAACCAGATGGTCGTGTTATCGAATCTTCAAAGAACTCAAGTTCATAGCGTAATAAAATACGAGAGCGAAAACCGTGTATTTATACAATAAACAAAGTCTTTGATACATACGAGTACATACATCACGCCAATATCCCTTGCGAGGTAGGCAGAGCGTAAACGGCCGTAAAAACGGACATTTACGCCACGTCTGACAAACATTGAGTGCCATTTAGATAATTGTGTATCGTTATTGTGACAGGTGGTCGGCCAATCGCCTAAAATAGCAATATACATGTAACCCCCGCGTACCTTTGTCGCCTCTTACGATACCCACGGAAAAAGGAAAAGAAATGGGATGATGCTATGCTACACATCACACAGAAATAATACTTAGTTTTTTTTTATTGCGCCGTAAACTGAGAGATCGGGAAAGAAATGTAAAAATATGTTTAGTGTAAAATATATCATTAATCCACTTCAGAAGAAGGCAGTACTGAAAGTTTAAAGGCTGTACCTTCGTACCAAATATTTCTAATTAATTATTGTGAGCTATAATTTGCAAAATCTAGAAGCTTTGCTATGAATTACGATAATGGAAACTCAATATTTCGCTCAATGATGAATACCTATTGACTTCAAGTGTTTTGCAGAAGAGAAACAGACCTCTACTAAATATTATTGGAAGATTTGGCACGGGATTTGAGGTCGTCGAACTCATCATATACACGCATAGAACAAATAGCGAGGTGAGTAACCGAGCACCCAGCTCTTCCACGTTTCATCCAGGGGTTGGTACAAAAATTCAGGCGGATTCACTCCCAGTTCTGGCAAATTTCCAGCATATTGTACCCCTGCGACGCTATTCCACGCCGGAATTGAAAACGCTTATCAAATTCAAACGATTGAAACATTTTATACAAGATGAATCTGGAATCTTCAAAGTGAAATGGCATATTACTAAAGCTTCGCTTAAATGCCTCAGTTTATTAAAAAGGCCTGAGGTTACAGGCGTATCGCAATGTTTATTGAATTGTTATTATACTTAGGATGATTCTCATTTAATAAATAAATAAATATCTTGGACAATTCACACAGCGCCATCTAGCCCCAAACTAAGCAAAGCTATAGGAACTAAATAGCGGCGCGCAGCGGCCAATACTTACTGTGTCAATAGCTGATATTATTACTGACATGTGTTTTGTAAATAAATACATACACATAGACATTACCCAGACTTAACACAAATATCAAAAAATTTACTTTTTTGTGTCTTGTGAGGATCGAACTCACGACCCTCAGCGTAGCAGGCAGCTATCCGCTACGCCATCGGGCCAGTCGCGCCATTTGTGTACAGCATGGTTATATACATACATACATACATCACGCCTATTATCCCTTGCGGGGTAGGCAGAGCATAAACGGCCGTATAATCGGACATTTACGCCACGTCTTGAGGGTCATTCGGAAAATTGTGTATCGCCATAGTGACAGGTTGTCAGCCCATCGCCTAAAATTGCAATACACACCCTCGAGTCCCTTAGTGGCTTCTTACGACACCCACGGGAAAGAAATGGGGTGATGCTATTCTAAGGCGGCATCACACGGAGTGTTATATATATCACTGGAATATCGATTCTTCCCGCTTTCGAGTGCGAGTAGTACGTCACGACTGGAAAAGCATCAAGGTGATAAGATCCTTCAGGAAGTTTAATACGGGGTGCTTACGTTGCGGGATCCCCCTCGGCATGGAGGACTCAAGGCCTATAGCTGCAGGGCCGCGGATTTGGGTCACTGTGACCCTGAGATGAGATGTACAGTCGGTTATAGCACCTAAGGTACCAGGGGTATTCCAAAAGAGCTGAATTATTTTTGTTCTTAGCAATGTTTTTTTCTTGACATGAATATGTTTTAGTAGACAAATACTTCTTCTATGAGAATAAGTTTAAATTTGGATTATGTATTAACTGGGGATAAAAATAATACAGTTCTTTTGGATTACCCCTGTTACCTTATGTGCTACAACCGACTGTACTTCCTCACCCTCGACATTAAACACTTCTAATTGTGTGAAGGGACGACGGAGAGCGTTTTGGTTTGTTGGGCTGCGTATTAAATTGTACAAATGTGTAGGTAGCTAGATGTGTCATATCTAAAACAGAAATAAAACACAGTAATGTAGTAGCCCCGCCTATTAGTTGACTATTTTAGAAATATCCATTTGCTGTTACATATCATACTTTATTTTCTTGTACTACCATGTTCGTTGTCATTGACACGAAAAGAAGGAGTTGCGGAATACAATAAAATAAAAAGTTTATAATTTACTACGGCTTGGAAATGGCCGTGTGATGCCAGCTTATAATAGCATTACCCCATTTCTTTCCCGTGGGAGTCGTAATAGGCGACTAACGGACTCAAGGGTGTGTATTGCAATTTAAGGCGATGGGCTGACAACCTGTCACTATGGCGATACACAATTTTCCGAATTACCCTCAAATATTTGTCAGACGTGGCGTAATACACAGTTTTTTACGGCCGTTCTACGCTCTGCCTACCTGTGTATGTGTATGTATGTAAAATGTTTATCATCTATTTGCACGATCCTTAAAGGAAGTAAAGTGACAAACCTTCGTTAACAAGGCTCCTCGTATCCTATCATTTAATTAAAAGATCAAACCGCGGAAGTGCCAATTCGTAGAATTAGCACAATGTTGCTCTTGTTACTTACCTACTTCTCTGCGAATTATCAGAGTGGCAATGAATATTCAACGAAAACGTAGTGAGTAGCTTTATGTGTATGGTGCAGTAAACTGTTGTAGGTAAATCGTTTTGTCGCGGTGTTTCTGGTTCTCAACATTTTTACATAATCCCCCGCAAGTGGGGGTTGTGCTTGTGGGTATTACCTACCAATATATGCCGTGTGATGATTTCTTTCCCGTGGGTGGCGACTAAGGGACTCTAGGGTTACATGTGTTTTGCAATTTTAGGCAATGGGCTGACAACCTGTCACTATAGTCATACATAATTATCAAAAGACCCTGGCCATGATGTTGAATTGAAACAGTATTAAATTAAATCAAAGTTGTCATCAGGTGTCATGTCACATCACATCAGCTTATCAGGCACGATCTCGCGTTTTAGCCATCCTCGGTCCATCTGACCGAAAGGCGTCCAACACTGCTCTTGCCAAGACGATACGTAATGTAAGCATTTCATTTTGATAATCACGGATTCCCTCGATACTTTCCCAGCCTAGGAATCTTCAAAAAATTTTGGTAGCCTTTTTTTTGAATTTTTGAAAACTTGCAAAATGTTCAAGCGCGGCAGAATTTGAACCTGCGACTTTCGCATTACTAGTGGCGACGCCCCTTCCATCTGGGCTACCGCAGCTCGTTCATGCCCGCCAATATTGCAAGTGTATTTGAATGCCAGTAACGCATGGCACGGCTTCATCTACCGGGCTAGTTTTGCAACTAATACCCGGCGACTAATTCTATCTTTACAGATTGAATGTAGTCTAATCGATGAAAACCCGGAATTTAAAGAGCCGTTATTTGGGAGTGACGTGCCGCGCGTCGTTTGTATCGAATTTACGATTGCCAGCTGCAGGTTCCACCCAGCAGCGCCCAGCCCATTGTTTCCAATCGGATTTGCGTAAATCTAAAAGTCACGTTTTGCGTTCATTTATCTACGGAATGTAAAAATATGCAGGTATGTATATTGTTTGTTAAACTTTTACGCTGCATCTTGACGCAAAGGCTACTTTTAAGCTTAGAAATCTGTCATCGTAGCCAAGTTCTGGGCCGCGACGGTGTAGTGTCTGCCATCGACACGCTAAGAAGAAGAAGAAGCTTAGAAATTGGCTACCTAATTAAAAAGATAACAAAATAAAATCAAATTTTAAATTGGTAACTCTCAATTACGTCCTTGTTTTCCCTTGACAAGAAAAAGCTAAAGAATAAAAGGTCCAAAGGGTCCTAACCTACGTAACCACTTGTCCGTCCGTACGGCCTCGACTCCTTTCGTAATGAAATAAAAACACGATTGCCTTTGCCTCTTTGCGGTTCTAACTCCATTTGGACGAGGGTCTTTTAAATCCCGCACAGATTACTCATTGAAACAAAGTGTCACCACTTTTTGTCCCATGCGCGTGTAGGTACTAATATTTAAAATTTCGAGAATTGGGTTGAAGCGTCGAGTTGTAATTGCGAAATGAGTTTTTTTGTTAGTTTTACATTACTGGAAACAGTTCACACAGATGTAAGAAAATCCATAGCTATATCATTCTCAAAAAGAAGCCTGCTTTACAAATAAACACAAAATATTGCCTTTTCATATAAATATTAACAGCTAATATCCCAAGAACGACAGAAATATAAAAAAATTGGCGAAGGTTTGAGAGAAAAGAAGTGTGTTACAATTACAATATAATAACCTGTCAGTTACGTCCATTCCGTACCCAAAGCTCCTCGTTGCTACCGGAATACAGAGTTAAGAATATATATGTAACATTAAATGGTGAAAAGTTGCAAACAAATTGTTCAGTTTACTCGAGACAAATAAATGAGCTACTTATATTTTAAGAGAAGAGATAAACTCCGAATCGAACGATGTCATTGAATAATACCTGTAGTGAATTCTGTTTTTGGTTCACCGCATTTCTTACCTACACACAACACTAGACGACTAAAAAGTCGTCTAAATACAGAAATGTGACATTTCATCGCCTTACTTACATATCGATATCAATAGTCGTATCGATTGCTAGCCATCAGGCCGATGACTTTAGTCTTGCTCTGTTACACCATGAAACACTTCAATGGGCATGGGAGACAAGGCACTTAACCGTGCTAAAGTTAAGTAACTTTTGCAATAGAACTTCCGCTGGATTGTAAATTGCCATTATTCTTTCCAGTACCTATAGGTTGAAAGTGCTCTAAATAGTCATTGTTGAAGCAATGTTGTTACGACATAGGAATGAAAATGTTGTGAAAAAAATCATTTACTTTTGACTCATGAAGGTTCGCAAGCTGCCATGAATTGTTCTTTGTTTTACTGGTTTTAGTTTTAAAGTGGATTACTGTACCTTACACTAACTTCTCGAAGTTGATAATTGATTAGTATCCCCACTATAGCCATGCAAAAATTAAATTACATAAAGATATACCTACTTGAAAAGAAAAACGCGGTAACCTAGATTATGATATACGAACTTGCGATTCGCACGCAAGTATCTACAGTCGATAACAAGTTTACAATGTAGTCTACAATTCTACATACTTTAAAACAGAACACTCCTAGGTATTGTTGATGTTACAGTAAACTACTTGTTACCTAGCAATACAGTGGATCGAGTGCATGAGTCACAAGGCGATTACCACGGCGATGTTAAACAACTCACAATACTTAGTCGAGCGAGTTCTAGTTAACCAAGTCCTTTGACCTGTCTTTGTTCTTTTTACGAAAACGTTTTCAAGTATTACGAACACAAAATTGGACTCTCCCGTCACCTACTTTGTATGAAAACTGCGGTGAGACGAGCATGGAAAGTTGAAAGAAAATGTTTGCCGTGTTGGTTCGCAAATAAGGAAAAGGGGACGGGCCAGTTTGCTCTAAGCTGGCTAGTAGCTACTAAGCTCGCTGTGAAAACACCGCGTTTTGATTAAAAGGAATGACCGACATAAGGCGACATCTCTGGTAGTCGTGTCTGCGCGTACTAATGCGGCTAGGGAGGTTAGTAACCCCATTCTTACCTAGGTAGACATGTAGAGAGCTATGTAGACTATACTTTAGTCAACAGGGAGTAAAACTCTTTCGCCCTTACGTGTGTAACTTAGGTTTGGGAAACCGCTTTACCAATGGCAAATAATCCCCAACAGGACTCCATGTCCAACGGGTCTACCGTTGTTGTAGATATTGCTCATTCGTTTTCATACCATCAATGAATCCACAGTCTTTAATCAATGTAGCGGTACATTAATACTTGTCTTCGACTTTCACACTGCGTCCAACACAAGAAAAGCGCAATAACTCTACATACGGGACAATAATATCATGTTTCTTACCCAATGGTGTGTGTTCCGGGTGGTCGCAGGGCGCGGGCCCAGGCAAGCGTGACCGTCACGCCGCCAGACGCGGTGATGACCTCAGCTACTGTCTCCACTGCTAGCCCTTGGGTAGGGTAACGATTCTTTGAAGACATACCTATATATGTGTTGCCGTGTGATACCGGCTTAGAATAGCATCACCCCATTTTTTTCCCGTGGGAGTCGTAAGAGGCGACTTAGGGACTCGAGGGTATGTGTTGCAATTTTAGGCAATGGGCTGACAATCTGTTACTATAGTGATACACTATTTTCCAAACAACCCTCAAATAATTGTCAGACGTGGTGTAAATGTCCGTTTTTTGCGGCCGTTTACACTCTGCCTACCCCGCAGGGGATTATAGGCGTGATATGTGTGTGTACCTATATGTATTTGACGCAGGCTTTTTTGCGCGTCCTTCCTTCGCTCCTTCTCTTTGTAGATCTTTATAGCTGTGCGTCGGAAAATATTGTCGCGTTTCGTAGGCATCTTGTTTTCAGTCGGAGAGACTGGTGTAAGAGGTACTAATTAATAGTACTTTTGTTTTCCGTTCTACAATGTTCGCTGAAAAACCAATTTCCAATTTTTGTATAGTATAGATAATTTTTATTTGGTTTCATTTTGGTTTATCGTTAGTTTTTTTTGCCTCGAATACACCGTTTCGTGGTTAATCTCATAAATTACCTAATTCGAGGAAAAATTTATTGCTCTACGTGTATAGTCACAAATGCAGTTAAGTGTACATGCCACGTTGCCTCATAAATACCTCTACCTACGCATTCGTTCTACTTACTCATATTTTCCGATAGCTACCTAATTCGCGTATTTCACATAGGTCACATATTCCTTGGGAAAAAGAATATAATGCCTAGGATATTTTTCACCTGTAGACTAGGCTATGACTAAGCTTTTTGTGGTCTTAGGTTTCCTTCATAAAAGGCTAAAAGATGGTTTTCTTTTATTAGCAGAGTAAAACTCGGTCGTTTGTTGCCTCACCTGTGTTAGGTAGTCGTAGTTTTTGTACCAATTAGGTACTAATGGGATCTGGGGTGAAGTTCAGTAATTTTTTTGTAGAGCATTTTCTGTTTCATGTTTGTTGCTTTCTTGACCAAGCTAAGTTTATACATTTTGAGTGAAGAACAGTGTTCTTTGCGTATATTCTACCTACATACCTTATAAAAAATTCTGTAGGTACATAAAAAAAAATCCTACCTTGGTTTACACAAAAAATATCGAGTCGGATCAAACAGTTTGGATTTCAAGTTTAGTTTAGTACGATTTTCAAAACTTGTACTTATAAAATTTCTTCAGCTTAGCTGCTTTTCATAAAAGTTGTACTTGAAACCTTGTATTAAAGTTATCAATATTTTCACCTGATTGTCTGAAAATAAAGATGGTTCCGTATTTCGGCGGGCATGTTAAGCCGTCGATACTAGTTGCTGTCTATAATTAAAAGCTTTTATTTAACTTGCAGTGTATGTAAGTAAGTAAGTAAGTAAGTAAGTAACAATGTTTGTTCGGTGCAAATCTTGCAAGTTTAATTTGAACCACTTCTCGGTATCCGATTGAGTTGAAATTTTGCATGTTGGTCCAGAACCGATGACAATGCATGTTAATCATAAATTTGACCTGATGCTGCTGCCAGGATCGGCTCCGTACGAGAGATCTCCTCAGCGGTTAATAGCTGGGACACAAAATTTTGTATACGAATTCGTTTATTATAGGCAGTTGGTAGGCCCACCATGAATTAGACGCTACATCCAGGGTTGTCTTCGAACTATGGAACTCCTCAATATTCAACTGCTGGGACTTGCAATTTTGTATACGAATTCGTTTATCATAGGCAGTTGGTAGGCCTACCATGAATTAGACGCTACATCCAGGGTTGTCTTCGAACTATGGAACTCCTCAATATTCAACTGCTGGGACTTGCAATTTTGTATACGAATTCGTTTATTATAGGCAGTTGGTAGTCCCACCATGAATTAGACGCTTCATCCAGGGTTGTCTTCGAACTATGGAACTCCTCAATATTCAACTGCTGGGACTTGCAATTTTGTATACGAATTCGTTTATTATGACAGTTGGTAGGCCCACCATGAATTAGACGCTACATCCAGGGTTGTCTTCGAACTATTGAACTCCTCAATATTCAACTGCTGGGACTTGCAATTTTGTATACGAATTCGTTCATGATAGGCAGTTGGTAGGCCCACCATGAATTAGGGTCACGTCAGTAGAAGGCCTCCTGATAGAAGAATTAGACTGTTCGAAATTAACTGGGACTCGGCCATGTAATAATGACGCCATCAATGAAATGAAAAGACTAAGACATATTACATGCTAATTCTTCTATTAGGGATGCCGGAGGAGTAGGTACCAACCTACTTCTATAGAATATAAAAGAGATACTTTATCCTAATTTTAGTTTTCCCCGTGCCTTAAGTTTTTCTATTGAAGGTCTCTCCGTTTTATAGAAAGACTTTCGTATTGATCAATAACTATCGTAACATAAACTAAAAAATATAAAATAAAATTATGTAAAAAAAACTTTTAAAACAAGCTTTTATTTAAGTGCTCTGACTCTGAAAAGATGAAAATAAAATTTTGAATGACATTAACCACATTCATTTAAGACTTTACAGAAATGAAAATATAATAAAAGCTTGTCGCGAAACATTCAATTTGTGATTGAAATTTTGTAATAAGGTACGCACCTAACTGTAATTAGGTAGTTTCTTCTAGGCATCGCAACAAGCTTTTATTATATTTTCATTTCTGTAAAGTCTTAAATGAATGTGGTTAATGTCATTCAAAATTTTATTTTCATCTTTTCAGAGTCAGAGCACTTAAATAAAAGCTTGTTTTAAAAGTTTTTTTTACATAATTTTATTACTTAAACAGCGATCCTTACTTAACTATGTCAGAATCCTACTACTAGTAGTAGGTGGTTGAAGAACCCTGACACCAGGGTTCATCGGGTCGTTAGACAACTCGGTGTCCCACAAGATCAATGTTATAGCTGTACCTATGTTATGCTTATGACTATGACGTACCGTGTGGTCGTATATTTATATAACACACATAGGTAGGTTTTAGAAACGCGTCATCCCAGGGGCTTAATTTTTGAAACCATGATTATTGAAATCCTGCATGGAGAGGAAGGTCCGCAACAAACGACTGGTCTAACCACTCGTATCACACTTTCTACTACTCGAATTTGTTAATGTCAAGAGTATGTGTGAATGAATAAGTTTAGTGGAACTTGTGATACGAGCACAATTAGTAGCAGATTTCCGCATGCGAAAATTCAAAAATACATCTCTCGGTCGATGCAGGGCAGAATCAATTGGATTTTCATGTGTAAGCGAGCTCTATTTATGTATTTCCAGAGTCCTTATTCAGAGAGTTCCAGAAATAGACTACAGTTGATATGACTGCTCAACTTTTCTTTATCAAAAGCTCACAATATTTTGAAAGGTTATTCTACAAAAAAGCGTAACAACTTTAATTCAAAACCATGTTTTGCGGCATATCGTGGTTCGTATGACCAACATTTACAGCTCTACATTGAAGTAAATAAAAAAAAACATCATCCATGTAAATGCAAAAAGTTTTATAACGTTTTTTGTTCGGATATGACTCGGCAAAATCAAATGGAGCGTCTCCGAATAGGATTTGCCATTCTCATTAGTCAGTCAGGGTTGAAGGGTGCACTTACCTCTACGGAAGGTGGCGTGTTCTCGAGCTCGGGGTGAACTCCCGTGATAATGCTATTCATAAGGGGAACGGGGTGATTTCACGTCTATAAATAGGTGGTGTGCTGAAGCAGTCCATATTTTATCTTCGTATACGTTGAGTGAAATTCATACGTGTAGATTTTTATGCTCTACACGTATGATTATTACAATACTTTAAATTGAATAACAAAATGTAGTTACAGATTAAACGTTATCTCGAGGATGTTTCTATCTTTTAAAAAGCCAAAAGTTATCGTTTTATTTTATATTATGGATAAAGGCTAATGCCCACGCATTCACGCATGCATCACACATGCACACCAAACAGTATGGCAACAATAGGGTTATGCTTTGATGCGTGTTACTTGCTTGTCCCTAAAGTACAGTCAGTTACAAAATAACTCTAGCTCCATCTATGTACTTGACTGTAAATATACGTGGAGTGATCTTCCTAAGACTATTTCCGCATTCAAAAAGCGAGAAAAAGAACACTTTTTTTCTCAACATCCTTGAAATATATAATGTATTGTTTTGTATTTATGTAAGTATTATTAATCATTTTGTGTAATATTTTTATTTGTGTATTTGTGTTAAGATAACTTAATTGTATAATATTTGTTTTCAAAGTTAGTTATGGTTTATTTAGTTAAGTTTGTAATTACATTCCATAATGCCTATTTATCCAAAAAAAAAAATCCCTCTCACAACACATCGGTTGGATGGAAGAGATCTGTTCTTTATAGATAAGCTGGCTTTTGCGACAAAATGTAGATCTATAATTTTCTGTGTACATTTATTGAATATAAAGAATATTATACTTGTAAATCCCAAAATGCCATAAACGAAAACAAAACTTGGCTCTAAAGCCAGATGTTGCCATTCTAAGCCTTATTGTGTTGGTTTATGTGGTTATTATGTCTCTACCGTTATATTCAATTTCGGACAGTATCGTAACTTTTAAAACGTTTTTATGAGACAAATAAAAATACCGTTTCATGGTAGCAATTTGTGTAGGTAATGGTCCATCCATATAGTAGGACAAAATGGCTCTATGGTTATGAATATGTTAGACGCATGGAAGTAGAACATGCGAAATCCTTAATTTTACGTCAAAGTCACTACGCGTACATAATTTGTGTATCCTACGTTTTCCCTAAAACTCACAGTATGAAAACTACAAAATAAGCCATTGCTTGGCGATTCATTAAGGTACCGGTTGGTAGCCGGCGACACGTAGCAGCAGCAGACGACGTGTCGCCGCGACACTACTGGTTTCTATGCATTTCTATGAAATTACCTCGCGCGAAGCTAGCGACGCGTCGTCGAGCGACAGGCGCAAGTGTCGCCCGACCGCGGATCAGTAGTGTCGCTGACGTGGGAGCAACGACACGTCGAGGGAGGTTTTTTTCAAAATGAATTTTTCCAATTCTGAAGAAGACAAACTCATAAACGAGGTGGCTCAACATCCCGCACTGTACGATGCGATGTATTTAAACGACAATACTCTCTGAATTCTTTTTCATCGCTTTTCAAATATTGTTTTATCAATATTGAATAAGTTCCCTCACTTTTTCTGCATTTAAGCATAGGACATGCAGCCTCTCGTCTTTTGCTGTACAAGTAAAACAATAACAACTCATCATCATCTTCTTCCTCTTCTAAAAAAATATATAAAAAATTACGATCACTATTATCGAACACGTCAGACATCCTGTTTCACGGAACACTCAGAACCAACTGGATTCCATCTGCTGTTGTCGTCTGCAGTAGGGTTCCAATTTATGACTGCAGCTACACGTCGCAGCGACGTGTCGCGGCGACATGAAGCGACGACACGTCGTCTGCTGCTGCTGCGTGTCGCTCGCTACCAACCGGTACCTTATCGCCAATTTACACATTTTACAAAAACAAAGCGAATTCGTTTTTTAGAGGAATGATGTTTTTACCAGGGAGTAGGTAGAAACTAATGATTTTTAAATTGTATTACTATCATGTAGAACTTATCACTACATAGTATAAAATAAAGTCGCTTCCCGTTTGGTGTCTCCTTATATCTTTAGAATTACCCAACGGATTTTGATGCGGTTTTTTTTATTAGATAGAGTAACTTGACAGGCAGGTTTATTAGTATAATTTATTCCGGGAAATTGTCACATTCCCATGGGAAAACGGGTAGCCCAACTGGTAGTAAACTTTTGACCCCCTTTTGACACCTTTAAAGATTAAAATTTCAAAAATGCTGAAACACGTATTTCATTATTTTAAGTTAAAAGTCTAAACAGAAATTTTGAAACAGATCACAGTTAAGATGAAAAACTTTCATACAAACTTTTAACCCCCTTTTCACCCATTTAAAGGATAAAATTTCAAAAATGCTGAAACACGTATTTAATTATTTTAAGTCATTAGTTTAATCACAAATTTTGAAACAGATAACATTCATTAAAAAAAACGAACTTTCATACAAACTTTAAACCCCCCCCGTTTGACCCTATTAAGGGTAAAAAATTAAAATATGCTGAAACACGTGTTTAATTATTTTAAGTCATAAGTCTAATCACTTATTTTGAAACGGGTCACACTTAAGACAACGAACTACAACAACATACAACGAACAACATACAATTTTTTAACCCCATTTTCATCTCTTGGGGGATTAAAAAAAACGGAATTTAGAGTAAAGTCGCTTCCCACGTCTGTCTCTGTTTGTTTGTTTGTATGCTTAAATCTTCAAAACCACTAAACGGATCTGGATGAACTTTTTTGAAAAGATAGAGTGATTCAAGAGGAAGGTTTTAATGTATGATTTATGTCGGGAGAAGGTCTGTTTCCCGTGGGAAATCAGTTAGCAGCGGGTGAAACCGCTGGGCGGGCCGCTAGTTAAATGTATAAATGAATTATGGACTCGGAGTACCGTAGTTTAAAAACCACTAAAATTCGATGCTGTTACGCACTACTAACATAAAGTTGAAAACCCTGACTGAATGACTTTCCCCGTCTACGTATACCTCCAAGTAAGTATATAAGAAATCAATACGTTGAAATTGGACCAAAATGTTTAACTACATCAAAATGCTTCGTCATAATACTTATTTTATCATTGGTTATCGGAATAATGCAATTTTCATTTGTTATATTTATCTAGGTACCTATTCGTAGATTCTCGAGTATTCAAATCACTCTACTTCTCTTAGTACAAGACACAATTAATTGGTTTGTCTGATATATTATTTATTCTGTTTATGTAAAACGATCAATACCCATAAAATGAGTCATGTCACGAATATGAAGGTGATGTGATGACGGTGAATAACAAGGAAAATTCACACTAAGTGTGTTTGACTCATTTTCCGTCTTTATGTACTACGCTGCAGACGTATGTTCACAAGTGTCGTGTTAGTTAAATTGTGCTGTGTTAATGGTTGTGTGCGAGAATGAAAGCAGGCTCTACTGCTACCTTTGTATTCCTTTGAAAACGATTGAACCTGATTCTGAATCTGTAAGTTACTTTCAAAGTCAATATTTCTTGTTAGCAACTAATTTTGAAGTAGGTCAAACGAACTATAAAATCTATAATAAAGAATTTTTGTTCAGAACAGAGACAACCAACAACAGGTTCACAAGTAGTTACAGAGAGCGAGTAATCAATTTAATTTCTTATGTTTTCTCGAAGATTGAATGTCATGACTTCAAAAACTCTGACACCAGGGTTCATCGGGTTGTTGACGATTCGGTGTCTCACACGAAAAAGAAGAATAAGTGATAATACTATCATTAAATAAAGTTTATTTCATTTCATGTGATTTTCATTTAATTTCACATCGTTTATTGAAACGTGAGGGCATTGTTGTGGTTATTAAAATGATGCGGCTTAATTTTCTATTTATACATAAACGTTATTTAGTCTCGGCACATCAACCGTTAATAAATCTGGCATTTCAGAAAGCCCGAAAGGTCAGAGAATATTAAATTTCAAAACAAAATTAAGTGAACCCTGTAGAAAGGGTTTATTTTCGCAGAGAGGTTGGTTACCAAGCGTTCGCAAAGTGAGTCGATTGACAGCTAATTGGGTTCTGGGAGGCTTGTGCCAGGTGCTGCTCGTGTGCCTTGTCATACGACAAACGCTATTTTTAGACCTCCACGTCGCACTGCAAGCGCGATCGATACAAGGCCAGATATCATATGGAAACTAGCCATGGGGAACAACCCCGGAACTGTCTATCTTTCTTTGCGTGGGTTGTGATGTGAACTACTATATAGACCAAATTACATTCAATGAACAGCCTGCCAGCCAGCAATGGCTTTAATTCACATGTCTCAGAAACATGTCGAGCGAGGCGAAAACTTTTGATACCTTAATAATTTTCGGTGTGGATCACTTCGAAGTTTCCATTGTGTGCTAATAATTAAACTTACCATTAGACTATGGAAACTTTTGTGTACTTATCCTTTGAAGGGTTGGCTTTGATGCGGGTAGGCCGAGCTGAAGGGTTTGGGAGCAATTTTTCAAGCGATTGCACCCACGCCACTGGTGCGTGGGTTATAAGCAATTATCTGACCATTCTAAGGCCCATCGATTGGTGGAAGTTTACTCAATTGACTGTAGTGAACTCCTATAAGTGCTTTTTCATTCAGTCTTCATTAGTCCAAGGTCCAAGATTTTCTTGTTGCTGTAAAACTAGACCGTATTATTTATTAAGTTAAAATCTTGTGTGATAACTTTAGGTAACTACAAAAAGAACTTCTAGTGTGATGTGGTTATCCTTGAGGTTTGCGAAAATTTCCAGGTAAAATGTTCTAAACTTCGATTGCTTCAATTTCGGTCTGATGAAATAATAACAGTGGACAGGTCACCGCAGGTCAGCCGGCGCCGCCGCGGCTGCTGGCGTCGTTTCAATTTATTTGCACACCAAATTTACTGGCCCTTCTATCCTGCTGTACTTACATAAACTTCGTCGCGCCAAGTCTTAAAATTACGCGGAACAAAATTACAAAGAGGTATAAAATTTTATTAACTTAATTTGATTTTTACGGTTATGCGTGTTGCAAACTAGAACACCAATTAAAAATGTCAAAGTCTATTACTAAGCAGCTATAAGAATTCTCTCGAGTCTTGAAGTCATATTGTGTAGATACAAAATATCTAACACGTTTAATGTTGCCTGCTTCTACGACGTAGCAAATCGCTACGCGTAAAAAACTGCATTGATATGACAGCGATGCATTCTGAGCAACGGAAGTGTTAATCCGACGTAGATGTGTGCAGTCATATTCGTAACATGTTATGAATATATTGTTGGTTTCATTTGATTGTTTAGCCATCCATTGAAGCCTGCATAGAAATTAATCGCCTCACTTGGTGCGCGCACGCATATCGCCGACCATTTCATCCGCAATTATTCTCAAGTGCAGAGAGTTTGTGTCTGTGAATTGTGAATATGTGAAACACGATGAGTTTTTTGAGCCGAGTCATGTCCGTCGCACATTTCAGCAGTTTCCCTTTATTCGAAAATGATTTCGGAGACTTATTTTTGCCTGGTGATATGGTATGGTTTACGTTTTAAGTAAAATCATAATTTGTTCTTTATGTGAAACTTTACGGCGAAGTTATTACATAAATATTTCGGGACATGGCCAAATGGTCGTCATTAGAAGGGACTGCCGCCGACGTCGTTTTGTGTACCCAAATTGCATGTAATATTTTATGAAACCATTTCAATCTAGTAGTTAGGTTTTTGCGGGGACTAGAGAAGTTGACACATATAAAATACTGTTATATTTTATTTCTATTCGGTTTATTAAGGCGATTGTAGTCGTGAACGGCCTGGACAGTGGCGCCTGTTCTTTTTATACAAATTATTTCTGTTTATACAAAAAATCTATCAGAAAAATCCGTTGCTCAAATTTTTAGTATTATCTTTAAGTAAAATTTGAATGATCACTATAATTAATTTATGGATAAAACGGCCACTTTCATTAGTTAAGTACAGCGAATATTTGATACTACTAAAAACTTGAGCAACGGACATTCTGATAGATTGTTTGAATAAAGAGAATTTTTATATTGTGTGGTGGCGTCACTGTCGAGGTCGTTCACGACTACACTCGCCTTAAGCTTTTGTTACGAAGACATAACATTGATGTTATGTCAAGTTTGTTTGATGACTGTGATGAGTTGATGACATGACTGACAACATGAAATGAAAAGTTAGCAATTCTTTTTCTTTCTTTAGGCAGATGATTTAATTTTGCTCTTAGTAAATATTGTATCGAAAAGGATAAATTAACTTGAAAATAGGAACTTTATGAGTAAATATTTGCCAGTAATCCAACTCAAAACTACGAGGATCAGATCAATAGACCACTGAGGCATTTATTGTCATTATTATTGTTCCTCGAAAGAAATGCTATTACGACATTGTGCTATTGTTGGATACATTATCAAATAAACATTTATTGTTATACAGTATGTCTTGAGCATTACATACGTTATTATTCCTTCTTTACGTCTCATGCATGCCAATGAGTTTATGTATATGGTATTTGCAACTGGAAACAACTAATCTATTTTATTATCACTCAAGATGTAGGTTTACGCAACTTACTTGTTTTTGATTTGGTAGAGAGTTTGGATTTCGGCTGGTTAAGACAGCCTTTTTTGCGGATGTTGATAGATCACACATATGCCCACCTATCAGCTGTGATGACCGAACAGTACTGCCGGGCGTATGTGACCATCGACCTCCGCGAATAAGGCTGTCATAATCATAACCAGCCAAAAAAAAAGGAGGGCTAAACTCTCTGCCAAATCAAAAACAAGTGAGTGGCGTAAACCTACGTCAAAACTAATCTAATTAAACAAATGAAGGTTGGTTACGAATAAGAATGACTAATTCAATGAGCATATCTCCTTAGGCAAATGAGATTTATTGTACACAAGTGCCGTTCAACGTGTCTCACATGTGGAGCCAATTAGGTACAAACAAAATGAGTATAATCACGGAGTAAATGACAATAATTTCATGCAAAAACATGGATTTCACACTGTTATATTAGCAGGACATAAATATAGAAATAGAAATGGTATGACCAATATCATCTATGATAGTTTGTGCTGTGAGAAAGACACTGAAAACAGCTTCACGTATCCCGTTAGCTCTCTGTCCACCCGGCTAAGAATGAGTCGTGGTTTCATGCATGTATGTATGTCACACATGTGTATGCGTGTGGTATGTTGTAGAAGGCAGCACCTGGGGATCGCGACTAGGTACATGTACATCGACGTGCTCTATTGGAGTTTTTCACGCGATCTCTCCGCGAGAGAGCAGTCGTCGAGCGCCCGCGCAACACAACCACCGCGTTTTCTTTTTCATCACCCATTTTCGAATTTGGTAAACCAACAGACGTCAGTTTTCAGTGTTTATTTTCTGTGTCAATAAGTTCACCATACAGTTTTGCGAACACACGTGAACAGTGTGAAAGTTGACAGTGCACCGGTTATGTGATGTCGATGTAATATGCAAATGTGTTTCATAACGAACGTTGCAGTGAAAATTATGTGACGATCGCTGAGGTTGATAGACCGTGCCGAGTGGTTCGCGTTAAGAAATCCGCTTAAAACTGGATAAGTGGTTCATTTTCTAAACGTGAACTTATTTGACTAGCAATTTCCTCCGTGCTGACTGTCAACGAGGACATAATTATCAGAAGAGTCGATTGGCAAGAGTTTAGCCGAGGCGGATGTCGGCAAGTATGCCAGTGCGATTTCTCCGCGTCACGCGCGTCGCTCGCATTCTAGTCTCCAGATCGAACCGTTTGTAGGAATTGTTTGATTGCGCTCATGTGTCGGATGGGCGCGGTAGTGAAAGTGAGCGTGTCAGTGTGATGCTGCCTCGTGTGACGTAGCGTGACGCGTGGTGACGTCATGGGCCATGTGGAGGATATGCGGCGTCAGTAAGGCCGAGCCCGTGCTGTTCGCTAGATGCATCGATGATGAATTTGTAAGTCATCTCAATCATAATGATATCATTTTTAACTTGCATTCTGCAAACAACACACAAGATGCAAACAAACGGGTAGAGGCAGACTAGACAGCTTGGCGCCATCTATAGATAGCTCTACATGATGGCATCCCTTAAGTGGATCATTCGATCAATCATTTATATCTCAAAGCTAGATATAATTTAGTAACGAAGCATTGTTATATGTAGGTCCAAATAGTATTAAGGACCGATTATACAATTTCTCTTATCTACAATTACATGAGTTTATCTATGTAATGTATGTAACATGCTACACCTATGTTTATGTGCGATACTTGAGAACTGATTAGATCTAACGTTCTCGTATAGCATTTTCATAACAAATGGATTTTTGAAATACTATAAAAATTATACGCGTTTTTTATTGTTAATATTAAGCATAATAATAGTAAACAAGTGTAAGAACTTTTAATAAGCAATTCCGTCTTAGTTTTAAGTGTCTAAATATACCAAGGATTTGCCATGTTTCTCAGTTAGTCAACGTTAATGTAATAAAATAATAAATATCTTCAGGACTCAAGTTACAAACATACATGGTTACTAAATTGTTAATTTGTTTCAACTTATTTGAAGTAAGTACAACGATGATGAAGGGTACCTAGTTTTTGTAAATCTTCTAGTTTTGTCCGATCAAGCTTGATTAACTAAAGACAAATCTTAATGTTCTTGGTTACCTATGTTACTCTAAGTTTTACCCGCTGTTGGTTTTTTAATCTAAAAAGCAACAGAACTAAAACAAATTGACGGTAGTCACAGTTTCAGAGCAGTGCTCCAGTTTCTATACTAATTAATTGATCAGTTTTCCATGGTAAACGATTTGATGTTCAGTTAAACCATTTTCAGAGCAGAGAACACTTCAATTTGCCAACCTTTTAGCGAAATTCAAAAAATGTTTTGTTTCATTTATGTTATTGCATCGCTAAAAGCAAGTAGTTACTCCATGAAATGTTTATGGTGGTGGGCAGTATGGCTACCAATACTCGAATATTCTTATATTCATATTCTAAAGATTGTCTACCAGATTATGAAAACGTCGCAATATACCGTTCAGTCACCAAGATTTACCCATTCCAAACGGTATCACAATGAATACAAGCAATTTTATTATTTCAGGGCTTAAATTGACTAACGAAGTGGGATTCAAAACTATGAATACCTATTTTAAAAACTGAATCATGTATGCCGTAGTCAGCGCTAGTCTAAAATTTGTCTGATAGGAACATGCGCGGAAAACTTTATATCGTTTTTATATGGTTATTAATTGATTAGGTACATAACTATCCTGAAATTCATAATGATTTGGCGGTTTTCCCATGATGACGGATTGTCAGACGTATTTTTGACGCATCCGTCTATCAGGCGTATGGAATTTTCGAATTTTCACTTGGGAAAATTGTTCCTTATCCACTTCTTAGGTTTTCGGTATCGAACACTTGCAAAATTTCACTCGATATTTCCGACCCTTGAAGAACCGTTGTCATTTGTGTTGACCTGTGTTTGGTTTGTTCCAGCAGCCAACATGGCGGCTGTGGGGCGAGGAGCGCGTCGAGGGCGCCATCTACACCGTCTACCTCAAGAAGGTGCGCTACCACCGGCCCACGCGCAGCGCCTCCAGTGTGAGTACCTCTTTACATCAACAGCCCTGACAATTCATAGGTGGAAATTAGTCTTCCCCCTAGAAGAAGTGACGGATGTAACTTACCATGCTTGGCGGACGGATAAGCGAGCGCAAGGCGTTGTGTTTCTTTTGCTGCCCATTGCCTGAATTAATCTCTCTGACACCTTTTACGACATCCATGGATAAAAATTTCGAGATTATATTGTACGGCCTTCAGCAGGACCACCTAAACCACTTTAAGAGACCAATTTATTTTAGTTTTTCATACAATTATAGAAGACACCATTATATGTTGATACCCTAAATGGGTAGATTGACGTGCTGCTTATAGTACCTATAATAGAATATCTAAAGAATCTTTGAAGATGAAGATATCAAGCAAAGGACTTCCAATTTAATAAGCTTGGCCATCCAAAGGGGGAACGCTGCCAGCCTAAAGGGTACCATGTCTCATAGAGGCGCACTAGACGACTTTTTTGCTTAAAAAAAAAAGGTTAGTCATTAGGAACTTTATTTTATTTAAGTCTAGTTTAGCTTAGTATTGATTGTTATTTATCCCTTTAATAATTCAAACAATACGTAAATTCGTATATGTAAATTCTTTGGCTCTCAAGCATAATAATTAAAAAACTTAAAAACACGACGCTTTCTGAGATAAAGCCTAGCCGAATTCACATTCGAATCTGTTCAGTATTTAACGAGTTTCAGTCCTAAAGAATCGCACATATATACATACATACATGAACTCTATAAACATTGCACTCCTTTTTTGGTTGGGCAGTCGTGTAAAAAAGAAGGCGGATGTTTTAAAATTATACAAATAATAGATGAATGAGTAGGTCGCGCTTGTAATATTACCGCATCAAATTACATATTAATAGGTACACCATAATATATACATTACATAAATTGCTAATGTGAACGCGAAAACATATCGAGGAATTCCCAATGATTTATGTACTTATAATGTTCCATTATATTATGTCTAGAATTTTATTCGCATGGTGTTTAACATGCTTATCTCTAATCAATCATCTTCACGACATTGTGTAAATGTGTCCATGTCCAAATGTCCCCATGTATGCTGAGATATGTATGCTTAAAAAATACGCAACGGATTTTGATGCGTTCTTTTGGAAGGTTTAGAATAGTGCCGTGTTATGCCGGCTTGGAATGGCACCAGACCATTTCGTTCCCGTGGGTGTACACACACACACATACCACGCCTATAATCCCTTGCGGGGTAGGCAGACCGTAAACAGTCGCAAAAAAAAACGGCCATTTACACCACGTCTGACAAATGTTTGAGGGTTATTTGGAATATTGTGTATCGCTATAGTGACAAGTTGTCAGCCCATCGCCTAAATTGCAATACACACCCTCGAGTCCCTTAGTCGCCTCTTACGACTCCCACGGGAAAGATATGGGGTAATGCTATTCTAAGCCGGCATCACACAGCGATGTAATAAGAGGCGTATTGAGAGTTACATGTGTTTTGCATTTTGAGGCGATGGGCTGACAACCTGTCACTATGGCGATACACAATTTTCTGAAGTCCCTCAAATGTTTGTCAGACCTGGCATAAATGACCGTTTTTCCGGCCCTTTACGCTCTGCCTACCCCGCTAGGGATAGCGTATGTATGATATATGTAGAATATTTTTTCCCGGGAAAAAGTCACTTCCTACGGGGAAAACTAGTAGCAGCAGGTAAAACCGCCGTAAGGTCGCTAGTGGTTAATATGTCGTTTAATGATGTCAGTAATTTAGCTACCGTCGTATCTCATTAACTGTTTAGTGAGTTGCCCTTCATGAGCAATTAATTACACTTAATGAACGATAAACGCTTCTAATCATCGTACACTACAGTTTGCGCCCTTTGATTCGTAGTTAATTTAGATATGTCATAGGCAGAGACTTTGCAGATAAGCTAGCGAGCTTTTTAAAGTTATAATCAAGTTAATTCACATCATCAAATACAAATATATTTATTACGTATCACATATTAGGTACACAATCAATAAATACAGTGCAAATAGACAACCAGAGCTGAAACGGGTATAGACTGTAGGCACAGAACACTGTTGGTTTTAAGCTTACCCCTAGTCAAAAATGGGTGTTCTTAAATATTTCATCTCATAGAAAGTAAGTATAGTTAAGAAACAAAATTATATCAATGAGTATACAGTTTTAATATCAAATTAAACTTTTACCTTCACTTTTTGATGACTTACAATTAGCATGCTTAGTAATTATTATTCTACACTTAAAGGGACAGACGATATTTACAAAATATTTTTGGGAATTTAGCATCAACAGCTTTAAGAAGTCTGATGCTGGACATTAGCCGCCTATAGGTAAGTATTCATGGTATTCTTTTAAAAGTATCTTCTAAAATAATTCGTTGTGAATCTTATTAGAAATGAAACTGAAATTTGAAGTTTCACTGACCACGAATCAGTCTATTGCGTTCAACAACGGTTGCCTGTAACGCAACGTTTTTTAGGTCGTAGATACACTGGTAGTCCGCCATTCTGTAAGTCATTTCCTAAATTTAATGACATAATTTATTTATCAAAATGCGTGTGCTCATATTTCTATGCTTCATGTTTAGCACAAAACATGAAGCTAAATGTAAGTACTCTAACTACTCTCACTATTGTTCGCCAGAGATTTATGTCTAGATAACATTATGTGGGACATATTATGAGCTATAAAACAACATCTATGTACCTAAATGTGCTAGAATAGAAAAATATAGAGTTGTTAAACAATGATATGTCATAAAGAGTCATTGTTTTTATTTGCAAACCACAGATAAGCAGCGCGAGCGGTTGTAGGTATGCGGACCGGATGAGGATGAGTGACGGAGGTGCAGTCACAGTAATTGTTTCATAATATATGGCTTTAATTTAATGAATATTAGTTATACTACAAAAGGTACTAAGTAGTGTAGTTAAACATAGTTTGACATATTTTATGTAATCTTTATTTTGAAAACAACTGTGCTGAATAGTTTATTGAAATTCGAGGGTAATCATAATCAACAAGACATTTCAGCGCAGTTGCCTATGATAATGTATCTGCGATGACAGCTCGTAAAAACGCTTAGAGCATCTGTCAGGAGAAAATTTCTATTAATTATACTTATCCTACCCCGTTCATGTGCACATGCCAGATAAATTTTCTCGACCTCTCCACAAAGTAAGTATTGGCGGCTGCGCGAACCTCTCTGAGACAGAGAGAAAATTTCGCCAAACGTCAGCTTGACAGGTACATTGTGTTGCACTATAAATTATACTATTTACGGAAATAAGAACAGAAAAAGCGGCAAATCTTTAGAAATCGCTAATTTGATGACATCTAAATGTTTTTCGTTCATTCACTTCGCCAAACCCCCGTTCCGAGGTGAGCTAATTAAAATTTTGAGCTAAGGTTTTCTTAACTGGAGCACGCTAGACTACCCCTGTATACTAAACTGTCAAACAGCTGATGGTGGTTAAAATATTTATATGGAACGTTGAAACTTTGTAGTTTTATGAACGGTCTCAAGTACTATTTAATTTTGTAAATTTCTGCCAAGTGTAGGGAGAACTTCTTAGAATCAATTCTGCGGCTCACATTGAGTAATAAGCGCCACCGCTATTATTACACTAATACAGTACATTCTTATATGCCATCATCAATGATGCCATCGTGTAGGTGGACAACATAATGCACATTTGATAATAGAATTTCCGAGTAAATTCACGATACTTGACTTTTACCTAAGTAAGTAAGTAGGTAGGTATATTACTCACCGTAGATGTATTTACAGCAGTGCATGTAATTTGTGTCTAAAGCAGTCCATTACAGACACTATTACATGAATCATATCGTCTCATTAAGTGGTAATAATGTAGGCAGATTACTGTCATCTATAATTTTCGTCAACATGCGCCGAAAGAAAATAATATTAATATTTGTTACTCTTGCGATCTTACGAGTTTACTTATAGCTTGTAATTTTTTAAATATATACCTATTATATTAGATTCTTCTTTAAATGTATGACAATAAAGTAACAAAAGAGACAGTACACTTTCTTCTTCTTCTTTTTCGTGGGGACCGAGTCTTTCAACGACCCCATGAACCCTGGTGTCAGAATTTTCAACCGCATGCTACAAGTAGGCCTCTGACATGATTGTGTAGCGACCGCCGTTTAAGTAATCATAGATAGCAACCGGAACCGACGGCTTAATGTGCCCTCGGAAGCACGGTACCATCTATTCGGGTAATCAGGTGGTTCAGCCTGCAAGATCCTAACCAGACTGGGAACAAATTCACAAAGCGACAAATATCACCTTTGTGAGTGCCTCACCGTCAATCGAACCCGGAAAATTTGCGTCGTAGGCAGTCGCACCACCACTGCGCCACACCTGAGGTCTCACATCGTGCAACATATTTTGCTCTCCCACTAGTTTTAAATGTGGCTCTATGTGGCATAATTAGGTAAATTACAAATAGGTACTCGTACCTAGCCATAAGTCGGACCGTATGCTTATTTTATCAGAAAAATCAGTACCAGGCCTGTGTCACTCCGCGTGTAGGTATTGAAAACATACCTCCAGGCGCCGGCCACTGCGAAAGGGCTAATCTAGCGGGCTGCCGCAAGCGAAAGAAGTCACACGCGTGCGCTATTTGTTTAACTTTCTCGAAAATTTTTTGCAAAATGGACAGACGAAAACATACATACTTACATATATCACGCCTATAATCCCTTGCGGGGTAGGCAGAGCGTAAACGACCGCTAAAAACGGACATTTACGCCACGTCTGACAAACATTTTAGGGTCATTCAGAAAATTGTGAATCGCCATAGTGACAGGTTGTCAGCCGATCGCCTAAAATTGTTCGTCGTCGCCTTTTACTACACCCACGGGAGAAAAAAGTATACATTATAATATTATTATTATTAGTAGGTATACATTTTATTATTATTATGTTGGTATTCTTTTCGGATCTCGGGCCCCAGGGACCCGGTACTTTGAGGCATGTGTGGGGCCAAAGCCAACAGCACAGAGGCCTTTTTATACCAAATAATGTGTTGTGATGTGTACATCAAGCGGATAGGTACTTGCTCTGTCTGCACTATAGAAGTACTCGTACACCCAGAGCCAGCACCCGACTGATGCAAGGACTATTGCTGGTTTATTACTTTATTGAATTAAATCTTCGGCAATAATCGTATAGCATATACAATTATGCTGCTAGGTCTTAGACTACATGAACGTACTCGTCGCTGCCTGCTGCGTGCCAGCCAAAAGTAGGAGTAAACGCTCGTGTTGTGCGCTAGATGGCGTAAGTAGTTTCTCGAAGTAAGCAACCCTAGACAGCGGCTCATATTCCCTCAAAAAAATATTTGGCAGGTATGTAAATGAACACGTGGTTGACTGGAACGCGAGCTCAATTAAATCATATTGTCTATCAGATTGAGTACATATTTCTTTGAAAACCATTGCGAAGTAAAGCTTCTGTAACGCTAGTTACTAGTTATTATTCTGTGTCAGTACAGAACCTTATTCTTCAGATCCCACAGAGCAAAGTCATCTTTTTATCTCTCAAGTTGACAACTATTAACACTCAAAGGCCATTGAACTCGTGGAGATGTTATCGAATCACCTGTTGCCGTGCTTCTCTGAGCACGTCAAGTGTAATGTGTACCTCGCACCGTTTACGAGTTAATCATGCAATAACATGCCAACTATGTGACAAGGTGCCGTTTATTTATATAGTGACTATAGTTATTCGATGTCTGCTTTACATGAAGTGTTGACAATTTGTGAATGGTTAAATTAAATGATTTTTTTTTAAACGACAATAAACAATCAAATACCCTTTTTTTGAAATTTGCAAAATTTTCAAACGCAAGCAGGAATTGAAAATTTTGCAAGTTTTCAAAAATTGTATACCTAACACGGGAAGTGTTTTAAAATTTGGTATTTAATCAAATACTCAATTACTCCATAAACGATTTTATAATCAGTACGGTACTTTTATTAGATAATTGATTGAATAACAAGTGAATCGGCATAAATACATGCGGATTTACAAATAAGTCCGCAATTTGTTAATGGTTAAATTAAATGAAGAATATTAAAATATAAGTACGGGGTGTCTGGTTCCAGATTTGTTTTATAAACGACAACAATCAATTACTCCATAAATCATTTTACAATCAGTACGGTACTTTTTATTAGATGATTGATTGATTACCAAGTGAATCCGCATAAAAACATGCGGATTTATTTGTAAATCAATCATAAACTCCAATCTCCACCATTGATTGAGTCGCAAACTTAGGCCACAGGTTTGGCGAGAAACTCAAAACCTATATTTCTGGCGATTCTAAGCTCACGCTGCAAAGATTCTGACAGTGCGGGCATGGGCATGTTTAGTTTTCGGTTATGTCTTAAACTTAAGTTAAAAATTGGTTCATCACTGAATCGTGGATACTGAATTTTGAATAACATTGTCGCCGAGGAAAAAAGGCTATTTAGAGCGGGGTGCAAAAAACATGGCTCCCTTTGGAATAAAGTTTGCGACATAATGGAAGTAAAATTGAACACTGCCCTCAATTCGGGAAATAAATTCTCTTAAATTACCTTAATTTTGCCATGTCACTTTCCGTCAAATAGGTTTAGAAAAGCAAAGGAGTTATCTAAATCAAAATGAGCGTTATTTGTGAAAATAAGGCGACGATGGCGATGAACCCATTAACATTTTGAACATGACAGAATTTAGCTCCTATTCTTTTCTAAACCTATTTGAAAAAAAGTGTCATCTATACATATAATAAAACAGAAACGAAACCAATTCTGTACATGAAATAGATTCAAAAAAGGGTTTTTGCTTCTAATTGTGTTCAAGATACAGACATCAAAACAGAAGTAAAATTGATTTTTGTCTGTTTGTCTGTTTGTCTGTCGGTATGTTTGTTATTCTTTCACGTAAAAACTACTGCACAGATTTCTACAAAATTTTATACTGTGGTAGCTTATAACCCGGGTCAACATTTAGGATACTTTTTACCTCGAAAAAATCTTTCATTCCCATGGTAAAACACAGTAACTGGTTCCGCAAAGCGAGTTCCGATTTTTTTTCCTAAAAAATAATATAGATGTCGCTGTTAGTTTTGTAAAACGCGGTATTGACCACGTATTGTCTGAAATACGATCTGAACTTCTAAACGACCCCGTGAAACGACCTAACCAAACAAAAAACAAACAATCACACATTTAATCCTTGCGGGGTAGGTTGAGCGTCAACGGCCTTAAGTATTTTATCGCTATCGCCACGTCTGACATATATGCGGGCCGTTCTAACTATTACAGAAATGTTTCGGACTTTTACTTTGACCTTTGGTCATGGTCAAGGTATGTGATGGAAGACAGATGAATTGTGATATTTTCTTGAGTTTGCACAACTATTACTCATCACAATAAAACAATTTTAAACGGATTTAAGTTGTGTTTATTGTGGAAACGTAGGAATTGTGAAATCCAAAATAAGCACAACTTAAATCCGTTGAAAATTGTTTTATTGCGAAGACAAATTATGATTTGGGTAAAATTAGTAAATTTTTTTACCACTACAAGAGGCCGTTTGCCTGAGTTAAAGGTTATAATACTTTAAATTTTAACTCGACATATCTACGTGTAACCGAGATAGTGAGTCTTGAAAGACAGACAAATGGACAACAAAGTGAGTGAACCTATAAGGGTTCCATATTGCAGCCTAAAACCTATTTACCAATATAGTTTTTATTTTAACTCGATATTTCTGCGCATTCCCGAGATAAAGCGTCTTACGAGATGGATGGACGGACGGACGGACAACAAACTGATCGTATAAGGGTTCCGTTTTTTTGTACGTTTCTTTTTGATGTACGGAACCTAAAAAAATATAAATACCTTCATTAGTTAGAATCAAAAATGTTTAATGAGTAAAATTTGTTTAAAATTACTCCATAGATGTCGCTGTTAGTTTTGTGAAACCCGCTAATGAAATGTTTTCTCCAAAATTATATAACAAAGCCACTGACAGGCGGCAGGTTTACTAAAAAAATAATAATATAGTATTGTAAACTATGCCGTGTGATGCCGGCTTGCAATAGCATCACCCCATTTCTTTTCCGTGGGACTCGTAAGTGGCGACTAAGTGACTTTCACATGGGCGATGGGCTGACAACCTGTCACCATGGCGATACACAATTTTCCGAATGACCATCAAATATATGTCAGACATTTACGCTCTGCCTACCCTGCAAGAGATAATAGGCGTGATATAAGTATATAAGTACTAGCAGCCCGCCCAGCGGTTTCACCCGCTGCTAACAATTTCCCCCCGGGAATAAGACAGTTTAATATAGCCTATGTTTATCAGGGATAATGTAGGATTCTAAAAATCTTGACTTCAATTTGAAACAAATATCGTTTTCAGATGGTGGAGGCGTTAAAAAAAAATTGTGTGATACAAATTTCTTTTTTTAGAATGACGGTTCATGACGTCAATAAGTGATAATACTATCCTACATTGAATAAAGAATTTCAATTTCAATTAACGGTAAAATATTTTTTTAAATCGGTCCAGTAGTTTCGGAGCCTATTCAATTCAAACAAACAATAAATAAAATCCTGTTTCTAATATTAGTGTAGATTATATAATTATGTGCCGTGTGATGCCGGCTTGAATAGCATCACCCCATTTCTTGCCCGTGGGAGTCGTAAGAAGCGTCTAAGGGACTCGAGGGTGTGTATTGCAATTTAAGGCGATGGGCTGACAACCTGTCACTATGGCGATACACAATTTTCCGGATGACCCTCAAATGTTTGGCAGACGTGGCGTAAATGTCCGTTCTATGCGGCCGTTTACGCTCTGCCTACTCCGCAAGGGATTATAGGCGAGATATGTGTATGTGTATGTATGTATATAATTATTATTTTAGTGTGATGCCGGCTTAGAATAGCATCACCCAATTTCTTTCCCGTGGGAGTCTTAGGAGGCGACTTAGGGACTTGAGGGTGTGTATTGCAATTTTAGGCGATGGGCTGACAACCTGTCACTATGGCGATACACAATTTTCCGAATGACCCTCAAACATATGTCAGACGTGGCGTAAATGTCTGTTTTTGCGGCCGTTTACGCTCTGGCTACCCCGCAAGGGATAATAGGCGTGATATGTGTATGTATATGTATTATTTTAGTGTAGATTTTTTTAATGCATTATTTAATTTTTTTTGTCGTCTTTTTATACCGAGTAAGGGACAGCCCTTCGAATACTGATAGGGTGCATGAAACATAAAACTGGACAACTTTCCCCTAGAAACATATGTCAGGAAACGCCAAAAAAATTGCCTTCCATACAAAATTACAATCAGCTGACTGCATTCACTATGGGAAGTCAGTTTTTTTACGTTTCCTGAAAGATGTTCCTAGGGAAAAGGTTGTTCAGTTTCATGGTATGCATGTACCCTATTAGTATTCTGAGGGCTATCCCTGACATCCTTTAATACAGTAATGATTAAATGTAATCATTACACTGGTACGAATAATGTGGCGTAGTTGGTACATTTTTAAATGAAAAAGTAGTTATTGTGGCATAACTGTAATAGTTAGACATATGGTATCGCGGACATTATTATAGATATTGATGTCCTCTATTAAACTGTAGTACATCACTTTGCTCTTTTGTCAATAATTTCCACAACGTACGCGATATAAGATATTTTTTTTGTAAATTTTTCACACCTTGGGTTACATTATCGAAATTTTCACGCGGGTCCCTATTTTTTTCTCGTATATAATATAGCCTATGTTCATCAGGAATAATGTAGGATTCTAATGGTGAAAGAATTTTTAAAATCGGGCCAGTAGTTTCGGAGCCTATTCGATGCAAACAAACAAACAAACAAACAAACAAACAAACAAACAATCAAATCTTTCCTCTTTATAATATTAGTGTAGATGTAGATAAACTTGGGCAACGGATATTCTGATAGATTGTTTCTCTAAATCTTTTTTTGTGAAGTGGCGCCACTATCGAGGTCGTTCACGGTTACACTCGCCTTAAACATTTTTGCAGAGATCAGAAGGCAAGGTAGGATTGCACTTGCTGTAGTATCTTCAAGTATCGCTGCCACACTGCTTCCAGGAGAGAAAACGGCGCATACAACTTTCAAAATACCAATCGATTTGGACACAAACGATACTCCAATATGTGCTGTATCACGTAATAGTTACAAGGCAAAGGTTTTCTGATATTGTTGTCTGGTAGTTATGTGACGAGTGTACGATGGCCAACAAAAAAACGGTAGAAGCTATGGATAGGACTTTGAAAGACATACGCAGAGATAATAGGGCCATGGGCCATATCACTGTTCTTTTTTCCAGTGACTTTCGCCAAACACTTCCAGTTGTTACTCAAGGTACCAGGGCTGATGAGGTGAATGCCTCACTAAAATCATCGGCTCTTTGGCCACAAATTCACAAGCTGACCATGACGGTGATCATGCGAACCCGTCTCGGAGGTAATCCACGGGCTGAAGAGTTTTCACAAGCTTTATTAAAACTCGGCAGAGGTACTTTACCAGAGGATAACGGTCAAGTAAGTCTGCCTGAAACGCTTTGCCAAATAGTTTCTGGTCTAAAGAGAATCATTTCTTCTGTGTATGGCGAGCCTTCCTTCCTTCAAAAGAAAGATTCGTAGCTACGTGGAAGAGCTATTTTTGCACCCAAAAATGATCAGACTGCTTCAATAAACCATACCATTATGTCACAAATCACTGGGGATATGGTGGTATACGCGTCAATTACCACTGTTATGAATCAAGACAAAGCCACTAACTACCTAATAGAATTCCTAAACTCCTTGAGTGCGAATGGTCTTTCTGCACACCAAATATTACTTAAACTTGGTGTTCCTTTCATGCTTCTTTGCAATCTCACTCCGCCAAAGCTGTGCAATGGAACCAGACTGAAGATCTTAAGCTTAAAGATGAATGTATTCGAGGCGGATATTTTCACTGGTTGTGGCGCGTATACCACTCATTCCCAACAACTTTTTATTTCAATTTCAGGGCATTCAGTTTCCCGTCAGCGTTTTCTTTGCAATGACTGTAAACAAATCGCAAGGACAGACGCTGAAAGCCGCAGGCGTAGGTCTTACGATTCCCTGTTTATCACACGGGCAGCTATATGTCGCTTGCTCTCGAGTCAGTTCTCCTGAAATTTTTTACGTTTTATCACCCGATGGTAAAACTACCAAAGTAGTTTATAATGATGTTTTGTAGCTGATGTCCATAGTATCAAAACCAAGTACCTAACCGAAAGTTTAAGGGCAATTGTATACGCTTTTATAACAAACTTCCTAAAGATATTCAAGACTTACCCTTAAATAAATTTAAACCAGTATTTAAACAAAAATTGTACAAGAAAGGCTATTATGAAATATCAGACTATATGCAAGATAAATCTCCATGGGTTTAATTCAAATGTAAAAAGTAAATATTTTATTAGACGAAACAAGTAGATTTATCTACTGCAATTTTTGTTATTATTATATATATATATTTTTTAATGTAGCCATTTTTGGGCTATACCATATACATATATATTATTCGTTTTTTTCCAAAATTAGCTAGGGCAGCTTAGGGCCTAGAAAGATTGTTAATTTAGAGTAGGAGCACTGCTGGGCAGGTGTTTTGGGGGGTTTTTTCTGTTCAGGGGGTCCGGTTAATTATACGCATGTAAATAACACGCTTTGGAAATCTTGACTTCAATTTGAAACAATTGTCGTTTACAAATGGTGGTGGCGTAAAGTTACGTGCTGTGTAATTAACCTGGCCAGCCCCGAGGCAGTGCCTTTATTTTTATTTTTTTATCCCGCCCGAGCCGGTTTCCTATTAGGACAATACAAAATTGTTATAAAAAGAAGAAAATTGCGTTATGCAAATTTCTTTTTTTTACAATGACCGATCATGACGTCAATAAGTGATAATGCTATCCTACATTGAATAAAGTTATTTCATTTTCATTTTCATTTTCAAAAACAAGTTAACCAGTACCTATTCATTGCACATCTTAAAGAGAAAAAACTTTATACAAACATGATATTAATATTAAACAATATGCATACATCAACTTCACTAACTCACAAGTCACTACACCATGCGTACGAAGTCGCGGGCAACAGCTAGTTGCTAATATAAGGTGAGTTAATATGTTTTTTTAATTGAGGCCATTATTTTTTGATATCTAAATCCGCATATTTTAATTTTTATTTATTAGAAAGTACTTATTACATTATGCTTAATTGATTAGTTAAAAATATATATGCGCAACAAGACACTCTGTATATTCCAAATTTAATAAAATTTTATTTTCACTTATAATATTGCGAATTTCGCGTATTCTGATCCTAAACTCTCCTTTATGCCCACAATTAAGTTCGACGTCAAATTGAAGAATTAATTTGAAAAATAATGCATGAGGTGTAAATATTTTAAAAGCAATATGTATGACAGTGTTCGCCAGCAATGATTTAAATAAATTATACAAAATAAGTGTAGAGGAAATTGTGAAATTCTTCACATGGGTTTGCATAACCCGAAAGATTTAATCTTTTGGGAAACCATAATAGTATAATCTTGTCGGAAAGCTATCCGTTCACTTCACGAACTTAGAATCTTTATTGCGCTCGTTTACTAAACTCTAGGTTCTACCTCTCTAAAAAAAGATTGAGTGTTCTTCGATTTTCGCTCTCATCCCAAACTCATGAATATTTGATAGCCACTACGGCACCTTGCCTAAGCCTGAAGCTTTAGGTTTATTTTAAATTCACATCCTTCAATTGTGTGGTTTATTTAGGTCGAGCACTCTTTTACGACTTCTTAATGTTTGTTGAAGGTTTATAATTAAAAAGTGAAGAACAGAGCGTTTATTAGCCTTTTTTGTTAAATATATTGTTTTGTTTCTATTTTTCAGGAATCGGACGACGAGATATCCCATCTTGAGTGGGAGACGGTCCGTGTGCGCTTCGTGAAGGCCGGCACTGTCGAGCGGCTCGTCGAGGCG
This sequence comes from Tuta absoluta, assembly GCA_027580185.1. NCBI lineage: Eukaryota > Metazoa > Arthropoda > Insecta > Lepidoptera > Gelechiidae > Tuta > Tuta absoluta. Next base: position 19,854,697 of record JAQAHW010000002.1, read on the forward strand.
CTGGCGACAGATGACGGCGAGCTCGAGTCCACCTACGTCAACGTGTTCCTGGCCACCTACCGGTCAGTATACATTGCTGTAGCAGTGACGGTGCTTCGTGAAGGCCGGCACTGTCGAGCGACTCGTCGAGGCGCTGGCGACAGATGACGGCGAGCTCGAGTCCACCTACGTCAACGTGTTCCTGGCCACCTACCGGTCAGTATACATTGCTGTAGCAGTGACGGTGCTTCGTGAAGGCCGGCACTGTCGGCGACAGATGACGGCGAGCTCGAGTCCACCTACGTCAACGTGTTCCTGGCCACCTACCGGTCAGTATACATTGCTGTAGCAGTGACGGTGCTTCGTGAAGGCCGGCACTGTCGAGCGGCTCGTCGAGGCGCTGGCGACAGATGACGGCGAGCTCGAGTCCACCTACGTCAACGTGTTCCTGGCCACCTACCGGTCAGTATACATTGCTGTAGCAGTGACGGTGCTTCGTGAAGGCCGGCACTGTCGGCGACAGATGACGGCGAGCTCGAGTCCACCTACGTCAACGTGTTCCTGGCCACCTACCGGTCAGTATACATTGCTGTAGCAGTGACGGTGCTTCGTGAAGGCCGGCACTGTCGAGCGGCTCGTCGAGGCGCTGGCGACAGATGACGGCGAGCTCGAGTCCACCTACGTCAACGTGTTCCTGGCCACCTACCGGTCAGTATACATTGCTGTAGCAGTGACGGTGCTTCGTGAAGGCGCCACTGTAGAGCAGCTCATCGAGATTAAAAGTTGATCCATTTTATAGAAATATGAATCAATATTACCATAAAATCCGTGCGATCGTATTTACAGTACGACCTTGAATTCTGGGGGTGCGCTGCAGACTGACATTGAGTTTTCCGCCTAAAGAAGCGTGCTGTATGGGCTAAATATTGTAGGTTGCCAATCAGATAAGTGTGTTAAGCCATAGAATAAATAATAAAAAACTCCATGGTTAAGCCTCATTTTGCGGCTATTGAAATATACTAACACTCCCCTGTTTGTTAGTACTTCAAGTAGCTAGATATGCACACATTCATCTTAACTTGTTTGGAAAGCGGGGCGATCATCAGCAGCCTAATCTTAGAAATCCTAGAGTATTCGCCATTGCTTAGAAAAGGCTAGAAGAACTGTGTACGCCGTGGTTACGAAAGTTTACAATAAATTGCCTGAGACTATTACTAGTACCTAGAGCATGCAATTTTTTTCAAAACAGGCTGATGTCGAAGCTTATAGAACAGACGTTCTACAGCTCCGATGATTTTTTTAAACAAATGTGTCGTATGATAATAATATTGTCTACAAACGCAGCTAGCTAATGTAATATATTTTAAATATTATTTCGTATTGAATATTAGGTATTAATTTACAAATTGTCTATGTCTATGTCCATAGAAATGATTACGTTTGAGTAAAATAAATAAGAAACAATGTATTATTACCTTTGAAGGTTCTACTCACACTTGTGGTCCGTGCAAGTGTAATCCATCGGCATACATCATTGTGGTGGATTTTGTGGTTTCGACGTAACTGTACCTTTACCGCCCTTCACCTTTTATTACTAAATATAAATTTCAATTTAGCCAAGCTTGCGAAAGATTGACCGGCTAATCAAATTAGGCGGTCGTTTTTTCGCTTTACTTATTTTGCGAAGTCGTGAAATAGCAATCTTAACGTAAATAAGATCTTCCATCTTCAGAAATTTCTAATTTTATTACGATATGACGAGCTTCGATCTTCAGAAATTCTCATTATGATGAAACAAATATCAAATGTTTTTAGTAAAGTATTTCTTGTTAAACAAATTTTAATCATGATACCTTTGAAAGTAAAACATTACGGATTATCAAACATAACTTAGGATCACAATTAAGCAATTTTAAACCTATTTAAGTTGTGTTTTTTTGGATTTCACAATTCCTACGTTTCGAGCTCCTTACATAGCCCGTGGTCACGGATGACTAAGGTGTTAGACGTCATTATTTAGAATATAAATTACTTTTGTTAAAAGAAACAACTTAAATTCGTTTAAAATCGTTGTATTTGTGATGAGTAATGAAAATGAAAATGAAATAACTTTATTCAATGTTGGATAGCATTATCACTTATTGACGTCATGATCGGTCATTGTAAAAAAAAGAAATTTGCATAACGCAATTTTCTTCTTTTTATAACAATTTTGTATTGTCCTTTTGTATTAGAAAACCGGCTCGGGCGGGATAAAAAAATAAAAATAAAGGCACTGCCTCGGGGCTGGCCGTTAATTATACAGCACGTAACTTTACGCCACCACCATTTGTAAACGACATTTGTTTCAAATTGAAGTCAAGATTTCCAAAGCGTGTTATTTACATGCGTATAATTAACCGGACCCCCTGAACAGGAAAAACCCCCCAAAAAACCTGCCCAGAAGTGCTCCTACTCTAATAGTTGTGAAAACTCAAGAAAATATTATAACTTAGGATTTTGTAATAAATTTTTGCTTACCTGATTCCAGCTCGTTCGCGGAGTGTGGCCGAGTGCTGGACCTGCTGCTGCGACGGTACGAGGCCCTGGCAGCAGAGGATGTGGTCCCAGCAGCACACGACACCTCACAGCAGCACCGGAAGTGAGTAGCCATCATTGTTTTATCCTGTCCTTTGAGACATTGTTTTAAGAATCTAGCGACACATTTCGTATTTGAAGATACGTACATACATTTATCATTTGACATAGTGATACGATTGATAAGCATCAACAATAAATATTACGTCATATAGCGATGTATGATAAAACTTGGATGTGTAGATAAATATTAATACATATTTAGATTTGATTTCTTTTTATCATAAATCTACATGATATATCATAATCATAAAGCTATCTATCAGATCTAACTTATACCATCAGAGTAGTACACTTATACATACAGCCTACTGCAGGTCTGTACGTATAGGCCTCCCCCAGGGTACGCCATAGGGCACGATCTCTCGTTTTAGCCATCCATTCACAACCATTTTTAAATATGGTTGCTCCTGTCTTCGACATACATTCTGTTTATCTTTTGATATCTATTTTGTTTCAAGTAAGACTGATGTAACGGGAAGTTGTGCCACAAAATATGTGAAATGAGTAATGTTTCCTCAATATGCAAATAACTTGACTTGTTTTCCAGGACCCTGGTGGCATGTCTCCACGTATGGCTCGACACGTACCCCGAGGACTTCCGGCAGCCCCCCCACCACCCCGCGCTGCAGCAGCTTCTCGCCTTCACGCAGCTCCATCTGCCCGGCTCGGAGCTACATTCGAAGGTAGGTAACGATGTTAGGTATGGCGTGTCATATAAGAACTCGGTAATTGGTCGAATGGTAAGTGGAGGCTCATAAATGTTAAATTTCAATTTCCAGGTGTTACAGAAGCTAGCAGTATTCAGTGCGGAGCGCAATGGGTACGGCGGCGGCGGTGGTGGCGGCGTGTGCCTGGCGGCTGGCATGCGGCTGTCGGCACACCACATCAGCACGTACCGGCTCCCGCACGTGCCGCACCGACACTTCGCCGAGCAGCTCACGCGCATGGACATGGAGCTGTTCAAGAAGCTCGTCCCGCACCAGTGCCTCGGCGCCGTCTGGTCCCGACGAGACAAGGACCGCTCCCACGATGCCGCCACCGTCCTCGCCACCGTCAATCAGTTCAATGCGGTCTCCTTTAGAGTCATTTCTACAGTGCTCGTCGAACCCAATCTGAGACCGCTTGAGAGAGCAGACATTCTCGCTGCTTGGCTCGACATCGCTCGAGAATTAAGAGTACTGAAAAACTTCTCTTCGCTAAAAGCGATCATATCAGGATTGCAGAGCAACCCGGTGTACAGACTGAGAAAGACATGGGCGATATTACCTAAGGAAAAATCCGAATTATTCGACGAGCTGGCGAGAATATTTAGCGAAGATAACAACAGGTGGGCGCAGCGGGAGTTGTTGATGCGGGAAGGCACGGCCAAGTTTGCGGACACGGTCGGCGAGAACGACCGACAACTGCAGAAGTTGCTGCACGAACGCGGCTCGCCCGGAGTGAGTCACGGAACTATACCTTATCTCGGCACCTTCTTGACGGATCTTACGATGATCGATACCGCTATACCAGACACGGTGGCAGACGGACTGATAAATTTCGATAAGCGGAGAAAGGAGTTCGAGGTCCTTGCTCAAATAAAGTTACTACAGGGTGCCGCCAATGCTTATCACTTGCCACAAGATCCCATGTTTGATCGTTGGTTCGATTCAGTCATAGTGTTAGACGATAGAGAGTCGTATCAATTATCTTGTCAAATAGAGCCACCTACTAACCCACCCAAAGAGAGGCGAACTAAGAAAATAAACGACACAAACGGACAAGGACACAGAAAGAACGACTCCATCGCGAGCACAAGTTCGAGCAATAGCTCGCAGTTCTACTGCGAGACAGACGGAGTAGCTAACGCGTGGAAACGAGACAGCTTAGAGAGGCGGGCGTCGCCGACCAGACTATCGCACGGGTCGTCGTCGTCGTCTCTGCCATCGCTAGATGTTTCCGTATCGAGTGCGAACAGCGGTCAGAAGCCCGTCAACGGAAAGATAGGGGGAGTGAGTCCCGCTCATCCGAACGCGAACAAAAGCGGACCAGATTTCTACATAATCCGAGTGACGTATGAGTCGGACAACGTGGAGACGGAGGGCGTGGTGCTGTACAAGTCCATCATGCTCTCAAACAACGAGCGCACGCCGCAAGTCATCCGCAACTCCATGCTCAAACTTAATCTTGACGGAGATCCTGACCTCTACACACTCTCACAAGTCCTGCCTGATAGAGGTAAGTTGGACCAATAATACTAGAATCATCACCTGTCTACCCTTATCTTAATTTGTTTGCGGTTGGCTCAACGTGTTTTTCTTACACAAAATAATGTTACAATAGTATTAGCCCAAGTACCTGAACAATAAACTCTCCGATGAAAGTTGATGAACAACCCGATACACTCTTACTTGGGAGTTTTTAAATCTTTGGCCATATAAAAGTCCATTAAGAAAGACATTTTTGATAAGTCATTTTCATCAATTTTTGTTTCTCTGTTACAGAAATGGTGCTCCCAGCCAACGCGAACGTTTACTACGCGGTGAATACGGCGTACAACCTGAACTTCATCCTGCGCCCGCGCAAGCCGCAAGCCGAGCCGGCGGTCAACGGGAAGGCGAGAGGGAAACGCACCTGATTATACACACAGTAAGCTGTCTCGCTCGCACTATCAACCAGTCGATAGAAGAGAAACAGACAGATACACTTTCACAAGGTGAATGGTCCTAGCAAGATGAATTTCGGATTGGGTGAAGTGCGTGTGAACAGTTTACTACATTTGGAAAAAACTAAAGACTTTCAAAATATTTTGATGTAATTGATATTGCGTCTAATCTTTCATTGAAGCCGGAACGTGTAGCTAAATATTAGTTCCATGATAGTGATTATAATTTTAGGAAACAAGTTACAATATTGCGACTTTTGTTTTTGTAACCATTAAACTCTCATTTTGTATATCAGTAACGCAATCTTAGGAATTATGCATTTCTGCTATTGATGTAAATAGCTACCTTTACCACCTCAAAACTACTAACCCCTGTAAATGTGACTTAATGTTTGTATATAGCGAAATTTGTATATAAGAATCTCATGATAAGTAGTGAAAGGATATAACTGAGCCAAAGGCAAATGTTTATGTCTAGCAAGGTGCTGTCTCTATGAATGTTTAGGAGCTTTAAACTGGATCACTCTTCAAAATCCGAATTTCGAAGATAATACTTAAAACTTAGGGTATATAAATGTGCATACATATAGTTTCATAGAAATCATTCTTTAGAAATGTAATAGTTATCTACTTGGTAGATTCAGTAGAGTAAATGATGAATTTTATAAGTATTCACTCAGTATCTATGTAGAGAAAGTTATATAACGTCCCTATAATGGATATAAGAAAATAGTAAACATATACTCATCCTAATATATGAAAATTGACTGACAAAATATTCGATTCTGCCATCTTTGATATTATCTCACTTGCATGACAATTGAAAGGAAAGCTCAATTTAATCTGCTATCTATCGTATGTAAGGAAACCCATGTGCCTGATTATAAAAAGATGGGCGTATTTGACCCACCCATTGTATTTGTTTATTTATGTTGTAAGTTGCTTTTATTATTTATTAGTAAGCATTTTATATATTTTGGAAAATAAATGTATATCCGTATGTTACCTACTCGATATTGCATCATATACAAATTATGGTTTACTTATGAACTCTATTTGTAAATAAATTGTATTTCAACTTGCATTTTTGTAGTTTTTCACCAGTGTCCGTGTAACTGTTTATATATGTGTAATAAAATTGATGGTAATTTAAACGTTCATTTTATATAATTAAAAAAAGTACCCTAATACCTATCTACAAAGTTTTGAATTACCTGTCATATAGATACATTAATAGTATAGCATGAGGCCATCTATCGGCTATGTTCTGAACTTTAAAGCCGAGCACAAACTAGACCAAGCAATCGATGAAGAGTTGGGTAGAGAACCGTTTAGAATTTATTTTAACGTTATCGCTCTACTTTGGTTAGATGGCACTATCAAGCAAGCAGGATTTGAAAGTGATAACAAGCGAAAAATGCGCGCTAAAACAATTCTCAGATGTGTTATAATTTATAAAACACATTTTAAAAGGATTAATAAATAGAAAGTAATAGTTTAAAACCTAATAACAATTTAGGTTATCAAAAAAGTATGGCCTGGTTTTCACGGCGTTGATAAAATTTTGTGAACTTGGTTGGTCACAGTTTGATAAATAAGTAGTTTTCAGTTTTGATTATTCTTATGGCTCTTTATGTCTACTCAAAGCGGACTAAGATTTGCAAACATTATATAATATACAGGGTGTATGGGACGGGGAACTGAAAACTTTGCAGGCATGATCAGACCATGAAATTCAACAAATTTTTGCATGGATATGTTGATTAATAAAATAAAAAATTTACCTCCCATACAAAAGTTTCCGATCAGCTGGCTGACTTTCTATGGAAACTCGAATTTTTTTTTCGTTTCCCTACATCCATTCCATACTAAAAGTTTTTCAGTTTCATGGTCTGATCATACCTGCAAAGTTTTCTGTACACCGTCCCTTACACCCTGTATTATGGAATAGGAGTCTAGGAATGTAAATTAGGGCAAGAGCCGTGTAGTGGTAAGTTTAGGTGCGTTGCTTGTGGTGTGCGGTGTCGCTGAGGTCGGCAGGTATGCACGCGGCGCGCGGTCTGGCGGCCTGCGTGCGGCCACCGGTTGACAGCGGCTGAAAATTTCATGGCCAGCTTATCGAGCGGCAGCCAGGCCTGAGTAGAGCGCGCAGCCGCGTGGCTACCCGCGCGCCCGCTCGCCCGACGGCAGCGCAGCAGCGCCACTCGCCGCGCGCCGCTCGCGACAGAACCGCGCGGCAACCGGACCGCACATAAACAACACGCGCGCGACGCCGCGACACCGCCCCCGACCGGCGAAGGACCCTTGTGCGAACCCAGTGGACGTGACACGTGCGAGCCTGGACTCGCGCGACATGTGATACGATAGGTCTCTGTGACAGCGCCGGCCAGCATGCGGGGCGGCAGGCAACCTCGCACAATGAAATAATAAGGTAGGCTCAGCCGCATCCTGCAACATGCCCTTGACTCGTTATGCGTGGGGGGCATGCAGTAATGTTTTGCGGGAATTATTACATTTTTATCTTGCTTATAGTGCATAAAAAAACTAAAGTTACATTTAGCTTGCTCATAACCCACATGCAACTGTCGTTCGATTCAGCGATCAATTACTTTGTGGTGTCATTCCATTGTGTATTTCGATGAAAATAGCATTGGCTTATTATCTATAGCAATAGTTACAAATTCCTATTACTATGGGCAGCATAATAGAGGTGTAGGAATTTTAAAGGCTATTTTTTATAGAGGGAGCGGTTGTACTCGGTGCCCTGAAGCACTACGAGTGCTGCAATCTGATTATAGCGCACCCACAAGACACTTATCTTCATGAGATTATTACCAGAGTATTATTGTAATCTCTATTTCCGGAGTAATAAACGTAACCGAGTCCTTTTGAGACAGTCGGGTAAAGAATGAGCTTTCATAGAGTCGATGTAGCACTTTCGTAGCAAATTCGTAGCACCACTATTTTGAATTGAACTAAAATTGATATGAAGCAATCCACTCCTAAAAAGGCAGCTGGCAGCGACGGTAAGGTGAAAACGAGAGATCGTGCCCTATGGCGTACCCTGTCGGAGGTCTACGTCCAGTAGTGGACTGCAATACGCTGATGTATGTATGTAATTTACTCTTGTGACTATAAACGAGAAAATATGTAATAGGTAATATTAAAAGTAACATTTATTTTCCCTACAAATGATAAAACGCATTATGTAGTGACTCTGATCTATTGTTTACGGCTGTTAACGTCCTTTACTGTTATGTTATGATCTGAAACGTCAATGTAAATTATTTAATATAAATTTTTTTGAAGAAGTACTTGTTACAACAATAAACAACAATAATTCTTCAAATAATATTTAAAACTATAGAAAATGTCTTATTCCCACGGATAACAGGTAATGTGGATACTGCTAGGCGGGCATTTAGTCATAATAGCCTCATCCATCTCCGTCAATGGATTTCTGCAGTAAACAACTCGGGGTGACCTCGCTAGCTTGTTTGTGAACTTGCTAGAAACTTTTAATCATTAGGGAATACCACCTTAATTGAGTGCAGTTTGAGTTATCCAAGTATAACCTCAGTCGGTTTACCCATTTGTCGTCCGTAGCTGCGTATGTTTAACGCACTGTAATTGCATGCGTCTGTCAGACAAAAGGAAATTGCGAATTCCGATCATTCATTCCATACAAATATGGCTACGGTGCGTCACGGTGCGTTACTGACGCATCCGTTAACGAAGTCCGTAAATGAAGATTGGAATTCGCAATTTCATTTTGTCTGACAGACGCATGCATTACGGTGTAGCGACAAACGACAAGTAGGAGAACCGCTTTATTGTTACCAGAGTTCTACTTAACTACAGGTTTTTATTCTCTTTACTTTGTTTTTTTACGCTATGGAAAGTCCAGTCACGGATTTGTATGGAACTTGTAAAATATTTTTGATATTAAATTGATAAAATTTAACAAATATACTTAAAATATGTCAACTTGATAAAAAATCTTTGATGTCATTAAGAAACAGTAGAAATCGTGACTGAACCACAGTTATGGGTTGAGGCACAAATTAAGTATTATAACTTTTTAAGCACTCGCGATCACTTTCACTCATTTAAATTACTAATATTTACCTAAATACTATCGCGATAGACCCGGTCTAATACTTAAAATGAGTAAATTAAGTATTGTCGGCGGCGCGGTGGTTGACGTCTTCTTCTCGTCGAATCGATGGCTGTTCTTTTAAATTTTGCGAGCCTGAACTATACATAGCCCTTTGCCTTAGCTGCAAAACCAAAAAAAGTTATTATTTTTCATTTATTTTTTCATGCCAGTATGAAAATGTAAATGAGTTTGTTCGTGATGGACGACGTTAGAAGCTTGTCGCGTGATGGTGACGTCCGCCGGCGCGCACGCAACCACCAGCAATGCAATAATTCAAACCCCTGCCTTTACTCCCTTCGAACTAATCACGATTAGGTAAATAACGGGCAATTAGTATAACGTACGTATAGAAAAACATGGAAAAGGCACAAAAAAGGTAAACTCCACGTGAATTCAACATTTTAGGCTTTAATTTTCATTTGTTTTTTCTTGCATACCCAAGTAAAGGTATAATGCAGATACTTATTAATTTATTAACGCTAAATTATACAACTATTACGTTTGAAGAAATACCGACCTACCTAGGTGTTGTTACGACGTGCTTCGTTAAAGAAAGTACAGCACGAAAACATTAAGAGAAAACAAAACAAAAAAGCGTCGCAGAACCTCGCTCCGATAAAGATTAATGGGAGCTACATTTAAAAATGCAGTAGGTGTACATCTGGTACGTAAGCAAATTGTGTTCCAGCAATTCCAAGTTCTCTGTTTGTGTAGTATTGATCGATTGGGCTGTATTGGGGCGAGTATTTCCGCCGTGAGATACCTGGCGGGCTGCTGCCATTTGGGGCTACAAATTCGGTTAGGTAAAGGCTTTTTAAGTACGACGCTGATCCCGACTCATGTACAGACCTTATCTCGTTTTACATTTGCCCTACGCTACGAGTCCCTATGCTTAATATTTACCTTTCAACTTTGCACAATAGTTATGACCGAAGTTATCCGTAAGAGAGTTATGAATCAACTACTCAAGTTTTAACCGATTTTGGGCTTCACCAACTTTGTTTATAACAATTATATAATGTTGAGCTTGGTAAGCATTGTAATAGCACATATTGTTTCAACGAAAGACCTAAATGCAGCATAATAATATTCCTTGTTTATTGTCACTAGCGGTTTCGAATATCAAATGATAATTTTATGGATCGGTATGGAAATATCTCCTTTCACTTGACTGTCATAGTCATATCATTTGCATGACTACTGTATACTTTATAAATCTACTCTACTCATCAATGAAATAAATAGAAATTGGAACAGAGTAGGTATTATACGAACTTAATTTATATCCTTGCGTAAGATTAATCAAAATAATATAAGTAATTAATTAAATATGATACTTTTCCTATCTACAGTCAATTAAATTATACCACAAAGTATATAATTTTCTAATTTATTAGTTTTATTATAATATAAATTTTTTGTTTAATGTAATGTAAAATAATGAAATCAAATGGTAACTCGTCAACAATTCAGAAAAGCAGCAGTTGCAAAATAAACGGTGAACGGTTAAATGCTCACTTTTTGACAATGCAAAAAGTAAGAGTTTAAAAGTAAAAGTATCTAGAAGAGAAGAACATTTGATTATTTACTACTGTAGTTTTAGGGATGTAAAACGATACTAGTACCAAAAAGTTGGGGCATAAAAAAGTTAAGATGGCCGCTAAAGTTTGATGAAGAGAACAACGGAGTCAAAGCTTCAAGTTTTACGATTAGATAGCGCAAGTTATTATTATTATTATTATATCCTTTATTGCATAAAAACAAACGAAAAATGTACAAACAGTGTGAGCAAAGGCGAGCTTATCTCTAAGAAGAGATCTCTTCCAGCCAACCCGTCGGTAGTGCGAGAATCAATATTTTTGTGGGGACAAAACAATGCAACAATTAAAATGAATTTTAACTATATTACAGTACTTTACATAAATATATACAGTATTTAAATATATACATATATATATTATATATATATGATAAATACATATACATACACGTTTACATAAATACCTACAAATATATCAAAGTAGATCAGATATGAAGTGCTCTTTAACTCTTTTTTTAAAAACTGAGATTGAGGGGCTTTCTTGAATAGTCTTTGGAAGACTATTCCAAAGTTACAGATTGACTTAATTCTACATCTTGCAATGAATGTGACTAAGAATTAAATAGAGGTGAGAGATACGTGTAAGTGTTTCTTTTGTAATACGAACTGAATTATAATTTAAATACTTTGATCGAAAAAGGATCTTCCTTTTTTGCGAGCCTTAAACTAACAGGTAGCTTATTGGGCTTTAGAAGTATTTGTATAGGGCTGTAAAATTTACTGGTAGTTTGAAGCGTCCGTTCCAGGCTTTTACGACCGGCTCAGGCACGGCTGCAGGTGAGCGGGATTCGGGCCGATATAAAACTAGTATTCAATGTCACCTCGAGTTACGGTGCCACTTTGCTCCGAGAACGAGAAATATGACTCACGATAACGTATAATGTAAAATGAAACTGGAACTGGGTTTGATGGACACGTTAACTATAATGGAGAGATACTTTTCATAAAATTTTATAACTCACATAAAAGTTACCTACTACCGGAAATGTACGCGTTGTTTTTTGGGATCATTAAAATGTGATTGCAAATGCTCATGTGTAATCATGAATCAAAAACTTTTATAATCGGCCTTGTCTATAAATTTCTTGTCGTTTTCATGTGATACAAACTCGCGATTCGCATTATTTAAAAAAAAACCTTAATGATTTTGACATTTGTTTAAAATAAACAATGGATCGATAAAAAGTACTTCTAATTAGCCTGTTCGTACCAAAACTCGTAATACTTTTTGCAAATAGGAGATGTTAACATTGCTCAAAAAATTGATAAAAATAAATTAAATAAGGAATAAGGTTTTTAAGTGCGAGTAGTGTTATTTGAGTAAGTGATGTAATTTTGTGTTGAATGTAGCCATAACTTTATCTGGGAACTGTTTAATGGGCAACTTAATGTGGTCCATCAAATAATACGTTGCTGGTTTTCGCATTTGAATTGAATTTGTGTACCGATCTGGTAATAAAACAGAGGACTTTACTCGTAATTTTGAATGGCAACATTTAAAGTCCCCAACCATGCGATCAGTTTGGCCGCAACTCATTTGAATATTTGTAGCAGTAGGTTGCGTTATTTATACATATCCTGTTACAATTGAGTAGTTATTTTTCAGAGTCATAAAAGGAAAGCACAAAAAAATGGTTTGCCTATTGGAGGGAGTTTCCATTGTTACATTCTGGGCCCGAAGTCTACTAAATGAAAATCGTATAAATCGTTTACCAATGTATTGTTCAATTGATTTTTGCGCAAATATACTTATAAAATGAATGGATTCCGTAACATTTTACCTAAATAACTACAAAGCAACCCAAATTATATGCGACCAGCGACGTTTTCATAATTCGATGTCTTTCTTCCGGAAAATATGAACATGAAACGAGTCACGCGCCAAAAAGGAAGTATACGATTCAAGGATGGCATCAAATCAATTCGAATAACGTCCCCCAACGTGATATAGCGTTTTACAAATCTTTCCCATTCAGTGGTGCGCGAACGCGTTTTTTTCAGGAATTTGTTGCATATTATTATTGGCTGGCTCATTGGTATTCGTTTCGCGACAACTCTGCTCGAATTCACTTACAGGCAGGCCTGTTGCTGAGGAATACCAACTAACATCCGTTTCTACTGGTTTAAATAAAATTTAGATTATGTAAGATGTCTGAATCTTTCATGAATTTTAATAAACAAAATGTATACCTACACTAAAATTGCCGTGTGGTACCGGATAAGAATAGCATCACCCCAATTCTACCCACGGGACTCAGGCCCATGTCCAGCAGTGGACTGTTGTGGCTCTGTATGTAAATATGCTATAAAATATCCTAATAACGCACACCCGCACCCTCTCTGGAATCTTAAAGTGATAAATACGATTTTAATTTTGAGTACCTTACCTGGCCATTCAATCCAATCACTAACTACTCGTATAACCTATTTTTAAGCCCACTACACTGGGCTACTAGTACGCGTTTATTTAAGCTACGACATTTTTTGAGGTGAAACTGAACTTTGAATGATGAAGAACCCAGGTCTGAATGATCGCTGGGATGAAAAACCCTAATTCAAATGATCGCTGAACCGAAGCATGCCATGGTTATTTTTTTTTTCATATTTTATGTAAATTCCAAATTCAAACATTCACTTAGCGATTGAAACTGTATAATCCGTTAAATGACGTGGCCCATAATTGAATAAACGGCAGGTTTTGTTGAAAGCTGGCACGATAAATCACGAAGCTTAACGCTTTAACTGCCACGAAAGCACCTCTAACAGCCAACACTTTGCGGTTGTACATTATATTATAAACTCAAGCGCTTTTCCGCTCATGATACTCAGTCATTTTCTAAGTTAAAACAGAAGAGAAATTGTTACTTATGAACAAGAAATCCATCTTACATTTCGTTAATATCGGAAGCGCAAAGGCAAAATTATGAAAATAAAGCGATGTAGTCTTAGAAGTCGGCAGCTATACTGTTAAAGCTGTTTAACGCAAGCCAGCAGTTGCGCACAAAAACCCTGCTTAGGGTTAACTACGTGTATTGTTATGGCAAAACAGCCCCAAGCAGGAACTACCTACAAACCAACTTACACGCACGTTTAAAACACGCATGTATGGAAAAACAAAGGGTAAATAAGAGTTTTTTTAGCATTGTTGCCTGAATACAATCGTGAATAATATATGAGGGGTGAATGGGTAGACGTGGAATTTCCATTTTAAAGGCAAATAAACTCACACCTAAAATTACCTTGCAGTATCGATCCAACAATTTTGAATTACGTACGTACGTACCAATGTGGTTAGGTTGGTATAAACGTATTATAACGTAACCTTAATTTAGCTACACAAAGTTAAAAATCTATTGAAAGCCAAGTCTGAGGGCATTTTCGGAAAAAAATTGTTAGTACAAAGTACATATTTAGTATGCTCTAATGAACAGTTGAAATAAAATATAGCTTAATCTAACTATGACGGATGCGTCTGTCAAATACGTTGGTAAAATGTGTGCCATGGTATTCTGTGTATCGGCTTCCGAAATTTCCTTTTGTCTGACAGACGGATGCATAAAAAATACCGTCAGTCCGTCATAGTTCCCACTATTCTCCCGAACCGCCTTATAATACCTTTGAACCAGCAATTCTTCTATATTTATTTATAATCGGGATCTCGTAAACGGCTCTAAAAATTTTCATGTTGTATGTAGGGGGTTTTGAGGATTAGCTAGGTTTCTATTCCGAAAAATGCATATAACAAAAAAGTACTATGGTCTCGGTCAACGAGGTGCTATGATTCAAGAAAGGTAAAAGTAAAAAGGCGGTGAACACTTCTCTGTGCGAATGAGAATTGTCTATCAGAGAGGAAAAATTAGGACAGGTTTCGCAAATTGGACCAGAACACTCGTTCGTAATAGTTTTTTATCGTTGCCATAACTTCGTCGGCGCCAGTTCCGGTCCCCAGCGCTTTCATAGAATGTTTTTCATGCTTCAGCGGCGAACTGTATTCAAGGACTTATGCCCGTTTTGCAGTAATGAACCAGCTTTTTGATGCGCTTTCGTTATTTAACTATTTTTTCAATTATTTCTCCTATTCTGACGGTGTTTTGTTTAGTAGAACGATTATATTCATAGTTAATTTGTTCGTCGTGGCATATTGAATAAATAAGTTGAGATATGTTTAAAAAGTTTTATTTTAAGGTTCTACCTACTCTGATACATTAATAAGATTTATTTACAACTTGTAACACGTTAACGAGAATAACTGAAAATTATGACATGCTGAGCTCTTGCGTTATTTATACCAAACTCGCGTAATCCAAACACCGTTATAAAACGTAAGAAAAATTCTTAAGAGTGCCTTTTCATTAAAGAAACAGCCTATTAGCATGACAAGGTTAATTAATGTACACAAAAGAGACAAAGTAAACTGCTGATGAAAGAAAAACACTTCGGAAAAGTGCTTATTTACCAGGAGCCCATGACTGCGTGAAATAGGCTCTCTCGTCGGTAATACAAAGGGCATGTAATAATTACGTCTCATTGGATATCTGTCCTCGTATTACGAGCACGTACTATCGACGTGCGAACAATAGATAACTATGCTCCTGTTGGAAGGAGACGAACAAAGTAGGGATATTAATTCATACCACTTGAATAACCTTTTTTGATATTGCATGTAATGTCAAACGCAAAATGCATCTTAATGGAAAGCGCAAGATTCGTCTTTATAGACAAATGTATTGCAGAGGTATTTTATAAAAATCCTCATACAAATGAAGACTTTTTTTGGAGTGGTATGGGATCTACCTCCTAGCGGTCCACCCCGGGCAACGGCAACACAGGCTTGCCTGTGGATAAGTCCGGCTGAACGATCCCACTAAGCGGTGGAAGGCTCCGTAAGGGGCCGCCTGGCTCGCGACCACCATCACACCGAAGTCTGGCGCCAAGTAGCTTGCTGCGTTCCGTCAGTGTGTGGGAGTGCCAGTGCCTTAACAGGCTTCTTCTGGGTGAGCTCGCTCCATCTTAGACTCTGTTTCTGTCCTATGACCTAGACTAGAGTCAAGAGCAAACCCATTATTAATAAAAAAAAAAAAAAAAACTTTGAGGTACTTACTAGGTATGTGTGCGTTTTTATGCAATCGTTGAAACTGGAAATGCGAGAAAACCCGGGTATGAAATTTTGTTGCAATATTATGTTAAGCCCATTTCCTGCACTTTGCGTCTATTTTCTTCCTACATCCTTACAAAATTGAATTTCTAACGATACCATTTTCCAAGCATACGATTTCCAGTAAAAGTTATGAAATTAAATTTTTTTTTGGTGCGAGAATGCATTTAAGAATTCAGATAGGTTAAATAAATAAGTACAAGTACCTTGAGAAAATGATTTAGTTCTGAAATCAGACAATGTCAGGATTAGTTATCAAAAAGATATCCGATCAAATTGTATTTTTGTCCTTTATTTTATTTTGGCTCACTCTGCAAGTGAGAAAGCAAATTTGTTTGCTTCCTTGTTTGCAAGCAACTCACGTCTGGACGCTGGCTCCAAGCAACCACCTACTTACTGTACCTCATTGCGATTCTTCGATGTCGGAGATCGCAGTACACATTAAAGAGGTTCGAAGAGTATTGTGCAGTCTAGACGTGAATAAGGCCAGCGGACCTGATGGCATACCAGCGAGAGTGTTAAGACTATGTGCGCCTGAACTGTCTCCTGTGCTGACACGCTTGTTCCGCCTCTCTCTTAAAGAAAGAACGGTGCCGGGGGCCTGGAAGCTTGCTAATGTGCAACCAGTTCCCAAAAAGGGCGACCGTGCCGACCCTGCCCATTACCGTCCAATTGCCATTACCTCCATCCTATGCAAGGTCATGGAGAGGGTACTTAACAGTAAGTTGCTGACCTACCTTGAAGACAATGATCTTCTTAGTGACCGTCAATATGGCTTTCGCCGGGGGCGGTCTACTAGTGATCTTCTTGTGTATTTCACGCACTGCTGGGGCGAAGCCATCGAGAAAAACGGCGAAGCACTTGCCGTTTCACTCGATATCTCGAAGGCCTTTGACAGGGTCTGGCATGCAGGTCTGCTCAGCAAGCTTCCTGATTATGGCATTCCAGCTGATTTTTGTACTTGGATTTCAGACTTCCTTAGTGAACGGTCCATCAGAGTAGTCGTTGACGGCTGCTCCTCTGACCTTATGGCCATTGATGCCGGAGTTCCTCGGGGGTCTGTTCTCTCTGCAACTCTTTTCCTGCTGCACATCAATGACCTCCTTCGGCATGGTATTGTTGGATACGCAGATGATAGTACCATTTCAGAGAGATACTTGACAGGTGCAGGGACCAGTGGGGATGAAATACGTTCGTTAAGAAAGGCCATGGTAGAGCGAACAGATCTGACCTTAAGTCTTGTCTCCCAATGGGGCGATGACAATCTGGTCTCATTCAATGCCACCAAAACACAGGCGTGTCTTTTCACTGCAAAAAGGAGTCCTTTCGACTGGACACCTTCTTTTCGGGGTACATCTGTCCCAGTCACTGACAGGCTTGAGCTTCTAGGCATGGAGTTGACATCAAATCTAAACTTCGGCGCGAACATCGAGTACAAGGGTCAGACGGCGGCTAAAAAGCTGGGCGTCCTGAATAGAGTGAAGCGATACTTTACGCCTGGACAGCTTTTAACTCTTTACAAAGCACAAGTCCGATTCTGCATGGAGTATTGCAGTCACCTTTGGGATGGCTCAGCCAAATACCAACTTGCCGCTCTTGACTCGGTGGAACGCAGGGCCAAGAGGCTCATAGGCGACATAAAACTGGTGGACACCAAGCTACATAGCCTGGCACATCGCCGCAAGGTTGCCTGCTTGTCGGTATTTTATAGATTGTACTTCGGAGAGTGTGCTCAAGAGCTTCACGACCTTGTTCCACCAGCTCCCTTCTACCATCGGACATCCAGACGCACCGCCGGATACCATCCGTACCTGGTAGCCATTCCACCAATTCGGACTAAGCGCTTCCAGTCATCATTTATAATGCGCACTGCTAAAGAGTGGAACTCACTACCTGCGTCTGTGTTTCCAAACGCATACAACCCTAATCTCTTCAAAGCAGGGATCGTTTTAGGTTAAGGTACAGGGTTAAGCTACTGGTATAATAACGGTACCGGTATACTTTTTAAAGGTAGACGGATAAAGGTTATGATAAAGGTTATGGTACCGGTAAAAAATTACGGTACCTTTATTTTATACCTGTAGCGTTATAAATTTATTTAACCTTTATTAACCAGTATTAATTTTGATATCGAAAAATAAAGTGCGCGCGATGTATTAAGCGACGTTATCAGACCTAAGTTCCACGCGGTTTTAACGTTTCCTTTGTTTCTATGTTGTCGTGTTCGCTTTCACCTTTGGCGTTGGCCCCACGTGCTTTGCTTGTCAAAGTGAACTGATGTTTCATGTGCTGTTTGGCAGGTGTCACTGAGACCTGTCAATTGTGTCGTAGGCCTCCCCTGACATATCTTACCCCCCTGCACCCCCTTCCAGTTCAAAATTTCACCCCCCTTAAACACCCCGGACTATTTTTTTTTGGCAGGGCAAGTTGCCCCCCACCTCGTCTCCCCTCTACCAAAATTTTTGATCGGCCGTAACTTTTGAACCGCTTGTTACATTTTGACCGGGTTTTCACTGAAACTCTTTACAAAAAGGGTGTGCGTCGAACCTCTCCCCCTTGCCCCCCCGTTACCCCTGCCGAGTTTTTGACCCCTAAGTTCTTGGGAACGGCTGGTCCGATTCACACTGCGTTTTCTTCAACGGCTGCGCCAAAACAAGAAGAACTCATTTCATGCATCACAAACCACCCTGCCCCCCCCCCCCCTTCTTGTTGCCGCGTCCCAAAAACCCCCTTTTTGGGGTCAAACTTTAGAAGCGTATTTCTCGGGATCGTAGAGGCATACAGACCAACGGTTTACATCCCAGTTTTGAACAGGATACCCAGTAATATGTATATTGACGCCTCAAATCGCCCTCCTCCCCCATCAAGTTTTAAATTTTCAACTTTTCCGGATTTTATGAGCACGACAAGCGTGCAGGGTTGATAATCAGCACCTATTACGACTAAGCTATCTGTTTAGCGCCTCGGCACGGACCGCTTAGTTATGTCAGATGATGAGAATGCTGAAAGCAGGGCCATAAAGAGGCTGAGCTGCAGTTGCTGCAGGAGATGGCTGCCCGTCTTCTTACAAATGTCTCGGTATCCGAGAAAACGACGGTGCTAACGGCTATGAGTGATGGAACCCTGCGCTAGACCGCGTGCGTAGGGGATTCGCGGCAGCGCGCCATAACTGGCAGAGTGCAAAAAAGCGACTCAGCCCTAATCATGGAGCATTTACTCACCATTCTTCGGGCTAAAAGAGGTCAGTACAAAAATGCAATGAGGCTCGCTGAATTCAATCATTTTCGCTCTATGGCAGATTCTGGGAATGAAGACACATGGGGGCTAGCGTATTGGGCGGACTCCTGAAGGTCGCGTCCACCCATGAATGTGCTCCATTGTGGAGACCTGCTTCAGGCCTACACCACTACTGCGGACGGAACAATGTCTGGATTCTTGACGGCACGCTGTCCAGATGACGACCCCTCTAGGGATACGGCCTACCATCGCGCGATTCGCGTCACTGCCGCGTGTGCATCATATGACGACTCCAGAACGTCAAATCTTAAGACGCTCGAGAACATCATCAAGGAACTCCCGAACACTGCACCTGGTACGGACGCCCGACAGCCCATACAGCCCGAATCATCAAGCACGCCTGGAAGGTTAGTAGCAGTGAGATGCTGCTCATGTACACGCGTTGCTTGCAGGTTGGTTCTTCCCAGACGCATGGAAGGTCAGCCACCTTGATGTTCTTCCCAAAGGAAACGGCAAGCCCCCATCTGATCCGAAAGCCTACAGACCCAATAAAGTTAAAAATCGTTTGTAATAGTTAGTTGCGAAAGGTCAAATCTGTTAAGTATTATGTTGTCATTATTTGATGAGGTTGAGGTAAGCCAGGGTCAAATGGTAACTCCGAAATATTGCATGTGTTGTATAGAGCAATGAATTTCCCTTCTAAAAATCCCTATTCGAAGACCAAAAATTACAAGATTTTACAGATGGAAATGGATTTAAAAAGCTTAATCGAAGAAGCAAGCCTTAAATAGTGCTCTTGATTTTTATATTCTCTCAGTCAAGTAAAAAGGTGTCACCGAAATATACCATATAAGTTTGATAATGCCGTTATTTACCTGATGCAAGTGATTTTAAACTTTGTGGGAGGGGGAGAGGTAGAGAAAGGGTATGGCAAGGCGGAGCGGTTTATCTGGGGAATATGGGGAATGAGCGAAGCAGGGAGAACGGTGAGCAACGTGGGAGCAATGAAAGTAAAAATAATGTATGAAATTTTCGATCATTTTAAGGTCAAGGTCAACCTAAGGTAAAAAAAATTACGGAGTTAGTAATTTAGGAGGTTTGAAAGGGGTTTTGAAAATCTTGTTATTTTTTCGCTGCGACGTACCGTTTTCGAGATAATTGCACTTACTTTTATTTTGTTGTTTATTTCTACCACCTAGTATTGAAAATCGGCTGTATGATGCAGGTTTAGAATAGAATTACCTCATTCCTTTCTCACGGGTGTCATAAGAGATGACTAAGGGACTGTATTATAATTTAAGGCGACAGGCTGACAACCTGTCACTATACACGTGTCTAAAAAACGTGTATCACACTATTTTGATACACGTTTTTTTCTGAAACGGCACACAAATATTTGTCAGACATGGCGATAGCGACCGTATTTTACAGCCGCTAACACTCTACCTATCCCGCAAAGGATAAAGGCGTGATATGTGTATGTATGTAGCATTGAAAATAGAATTTTTTCTGTGACATTATTAATATTCTCAGTCCAGTCCATTCATTATAATTATAGCCTACGCTCTTTACCATATCAAACATACTGAAAGATTTGTCACCATACACTACCTACCCAACCGCTCTAAATAATTCGTTGCATACATTTTCTTGTAAGTAAAGTCGCACAGTGCCGGCACGCGCTGCGCGATCGCGACTGCCGCCGCCTCAGCCGCTTGGAAATTTCAACCGCGCCTCGCGCAACACAATTCGTTGCATACATTTCCTTGTAAACTCGCGACCCTTAGGAGTGGCACCGATTATCGGTGAGACAGTAAGAAAGGACATAGACAATTTTTTTACGCAGGAATATTAACAAAATACACATTTCATTTAAAGTATGGCATTTTCGGT
Organism: Tuta absoluta; assembly: GCA_027580185.1. Classification (NCBI taxonomy): domain Eukaryota; kingdom Metazoa; phylum Arthropoda; class Insecta; order Lepidoptera; family Gelechiidae; genus Tuta; species Tuta absoluta. The sequence goes on from JAQAHW010000002.1 coordinate 19,876,004, forward strand.
GATACCTGAATGAGAAAATTCCATAATCAAGAGGACTTCAAAGGCTTGCCTGTACGACTAAGGTTTTAAATCCATTTCCATCTGCAAAATCTTGGAATTTTTGGTCCTCAAATAGGGATCCTTAGAAGGGAAATTCATTGCTCTATACAACGCATGCTATATTTTGAAGTCACCATTTGACCCTCACTTACCTTAACCTCATCAAATTATGGCGACATAATATTAAACAGATTCAACCTTTCCCAATTAACTATTACAAATTATTTTTAACTTTATTGACATTCATTTGGTGGCACTTCAGTCAAAATAGAACCTTTCAATTTACAGCCAATCTAAATCTTCCGACCTAGTGCCACTTTAGAACCTTAGGAACCTGAGCCTCAAATGATCCCTCTTATTTATTTACTATTTGATCTGACCGAAAATCATGTACGTTGATCGATGACAAGTTTTGATGCACACGACCGTACACACGCTTAATTAAAGTAGTACAACCCGTACGAAACGAACACGACGACTTCTTGCCCTACCAAGCTACCCAGGCACAACGCGCCTTTTTAATCCAAAGGGTTAGAAGAATGGCGGCTCTGTCAATTCAACACGCGCGGGCAAGCGATCTGCTTGATGCGGCATTCACCCTTCCACCGCATGCACGGAACGGCAACGCAGCGTAGGCTACGGTGGCCGAATTGTCGGAGATGACCTTGCAAAACCCTTTTGATAGCGGTTTTGGTACCATAAAAATACCGGTACCGGTAAATTTGCGGTAGCAACAAATTTCCGGTTCCGACACTTTATGGTATCGTAATATTTCGGTATGACGTCATACCGTTTACCGTTTCAACCGAAAAAATTTCGGTTATACAATCCCTGCTTCAAAGTAAGAGTGAACAGGCTTCTTCTGGGTGAGCTCGCTCCATCTTAGACTCTGTCTCTGTCCTATGACCTAGACTAGAGTCAAGAGCAAACCCATCATTAATAAAAAAAAAAAAAAAAATTATTAGCAACGGTATTTTTCAGTTTTTTATACACGCGTGTGTGATACCTTTTTATTGCAAAATATTGGCCTAATTAAAATCTTCCTTTCATCTAACCTATATTTTGTTTTTGAACCAATCGGAATTTGTTCAGAGGAACCCTTGCTCAGTGTTTCGGACACGAATTAGACCATTTATATGCTAACGGAACTCATCCAATTTCCGATGTATAAGATAATTTATAAAGCTATATCCAAAAATCCTGTATTTTCATTCGCTCGTAGTAGCCAGCGCCAGCAAAAACTGTTACTATTTATTTTGGCAACCTGACAAGTTATGTTCATCTCTAAACTAATAGACTAATGAATACTGGCCTCAAGGAAAAGCGAATGCATAACAAGGTTGTCCTCTTTTACAACGTGGATTCTTTTTTGGGAATTAAAAGGTTATATTTCCAAGAACTCTGTAGATGGCGTTGAACTGTCTACGTAACAAGATGCCAAAGCCAAAATGTATGAAAAAAGTAATTATTATTTTCAAATCTGTCCTCGTTTATGCGCGATAAACGAGGACAGATTTGAAAATAAAAATTAATTATTAAAAAAAGGAATTTTTATTTTCAAATCTGTCCTCGTTTATCGCGCATAAACGAGGACAGATTTGAAAATAAAAATAATTAATACTCTGTTTTGTTTACACGTTGTTTTCGTTATGGTTTTCGTTAATATGCAAAAAACCCATGAAAATAAATATTTTTGTGATGTTGGTGGTGTAACAATGATTGATTTCGTTTTACAATCTCATACATCCAAGCGAAAAATCGAAAATTTCTGTGACGTTCCGTTCCTTATCCTTATGTTAACGTATCAAGTACAGCGACTAGGGAAGACTTATTATTGCTATTATAAACCAGTTATTGCACACAAGAAACATTATAAGAAGCATAATATACAAAGAATGACGACACAACAGGACTACTTATTTCTACTAAAAAATTTCTTCCAGCTGACCTACAGAAAGTAAGTTAATAAATAAGTAAAAAGAAAACTCCCTTTTATAAGTGAACACTATACTTTTCGACTATCTATAACTAGTCTTAAGAGGCCGTACATGAAATTGCGCTGGGCGAAAGTAGGTAATTAGCATTAGAACGCGTCATCGTGCAGCCGAGCGGCGGCGATATGCAGACCCAGCGGCGGACGGCAGCGTATAGTTCGATCAATCAGTTTTGATCCTATTTATAGTTTTTGTGGCAATTGTATGAAAAAGTTTAAAATTATTGCGTACCTACTAAGAATTTTGGGATTTGTGGAATGTTATCGAAACTAATTAATTACCGACTACTATTCAGGGGTGTGCCCATGTACCAGCATCTTTTTTTCGCTTAACAGCGCCGAATTTATATTTATTGCCTACTAGCTTTTACCCGCGACTTCGTCCGCGTTAGATAGTTTTTTTTGGCAGAAGTTCTAAAGTAGGTACCTATGTGTATTCATAGTAAGTGTGACAGTGATATTAGAACAGTTGTTATCTCTACTGTTTAGAGATAACTTGCTTGCTTCTGTTGTTAAAGGGAAAATTCAAGATTTGCTATCCGGCCTGAGAGACCAATATTTATAAAAATTGAATATAAAAGTCAGTAGATAACAGAGTACTTACTCCAGGGGTGCCGATTTGAGAACACTAAAATGGTCAGCATAAGTAGATAAGACAGATAAAAAGGTATTTTAAGTTACTGTAATACATTTTTATATACCACATTTTTTGTTTTTCTGTATTTTGCGAAAACAAAGATTTTGTGCGTTTGACACTCGTGAGTCTGCCCTCACGTGTATACCCGTTCGGGTAGCCGCACCCTGTCGCGCCCTCCCCCTCTGCCCCGCATCGCCGCCAAAGCGCGCGCGCCGCGCCGCGCCGGATCGGCCGGTGCGCGCGGCCGCGGTCATAAGACCGGGCATTATTTATTTAGTTGCTGTGTATTTTCAATACATATCCATAACGCATGCGTATGTCAGACGAAAGGAAATCACGAATTTCTATTTTACTCCCTTACACTTACAAAATACGCCGCATCGGACGTCAAATGTGATCCCCGACTTAACGTGTTATGTGGATGATACTTTTCAGTTCAGAACATGGTAACGTATCACCTAAGTAGATATGCCTACTTACAATGAAGGTAGTGCATACGATGCAAACGGCGGCGGCACAGCGGTATTTTTCAGTAATGATAAAAAATCCTCGGTAAAAGTAGGCAATGTCCTTTCTCAAGTTATTCCCATCATACTGAACATATTTTGTTTTGGAACCATTTCTGTATCTCCAATAGTTTAGGTGGGCTCCTGATGGTAGACCTGGTGGTCTACATAAGGTACTCCAGATCCTCAAATGTTCTTGTAAAAAGAAGCGGCCCGTTATACTGAACAACTTTTGTTTTAGGACCATGCCTGTATCTCTAATAGTTTAGCTTGGCTCCTGATGGTACACCTGGTGGTCTACATCTATACTCCAGACCCTCGAATGGTGATAATAAATAGCCTATGTCCGTTCTCGGTATGCTAGCAATCTCTGTGCCAAGTTTCATGAAGATCGTTTCAGCGGTTTGGCCGTGAAAGCGTAGCAGACAGACAGACAGACAGACAGACCGAGTTACTTTCGCATTTATAATATTAGTGTGGATAGTGTGGATAGTTAAATCTGTAATGTATGATTATAGTCCGCTAAAATGGCCATTTATTTGCAAAATCCCGAAATTTCAAGTTATTTATTCTCTAATAGGAAGTAAAATCACAATATCTAGTTCAATTAATTTAATCAATCATAAATCAATACCGCACTGAAAAAAATACTTACAGGATCAAAAAGTATCGGTCGCACTATAATTCCGCCTGTGACGCGTGATCTACTGTCCTCTACGCGCGCGATCGACACACATTCGTAATTTTGTATGTGTGCGTGAGTGTGACGCAGCAGAATACACGTCCTTCTCCCAAGAGCGCGGCGCGCGGTCTGCCGAAACAGCATTTGCGCTCCCGTATATAATTGATAATTCCGGAGAACTTTAAAATATTCGATAAATTTCATAAAATACATATTTGCAATTTTTTTTATAGCTAATGTGTTAGCATGAATCTATTTTTCAATGTGTAAATTGATTTTTTTAAAAACGTGTTGTATTGTACTAGAAATCCGACGCTGTATACGTTTAAAATTTCTTCAAAGTAGGGCCATTTTACTGTAGTTTTTCTTTGAATTTTTGAATTAAATTACTAAAAACTCCTCGGCCAATTTTTAGCACTTTTCAATGTCTTTATTGCTGTATACTTTATAAACCACTCCATATTTTAAAATTCATGTAAACAATAATGATACGAACGTCACGCATCGAAAACAATTAAAACACGTCTCAGGTTATTAACTATTAAACAAACTGAACAATCAAAATCAATAATTTGTCTGGGCCAATTTTTAGATATTGAATTAATCTTCAATAAAACATATCATAACACATTGTTACTTATTCTGTTTTTTTAAACGAGGTCCTACAAATTGAAGAAACAAGACAAAATTACTCAAGACTATGTACGGCCTCTTAAAGAGTGAAATACTCATCTCACAATTCATTGAATGACTTACCTGTTTCTTTTTTTGGTAAAAATATAAATATATTTTGGTAAAAGTATAGGAAAGAATCTCATGACAGGCTGGTGATAATGAACAACTTTCCTCAAGGAACATAGGACAAAATACGAAAAACTATTTGAACCTCAAATTCGAAATTCGTCGATCAGCTAATTTTACTATGGAACCTGAAATTTCTGTTGTAATTTTTCAACCTATGTTCCTTTGGGAAAGTTGTTCCTTATCACCAGTCCGTTTTGAGATTTCGTTATCGGTCACTAGTAAAATTTAAACCTATTTAAAGCACTTTTTTTTCGTGTGGGACACAGATACGTCCATCGACCCGATGAACCCTGGTGTCAGAGTTTTTCAACCGCCTACTACCACTAGTAGGCCTCTGACATGGTTGTGTTACGACTGCCGTCTGAGTAATCATAGACAGCAACCGGGACCGACGGATTAACGTGCCCTCCGAAGCACGGAACCATTTGTTTTTCGGACAATTGGGTTCACTCTGCAATGTCCTAACCAGACCGAGAACAAATTCGTGATAAATATCAACTTTGTGAGAGTCCCACCGAGAATCGAACCCGGAACCTTTGCGTCGCAGGCAGTCGCACTACCACTGCGCCAGATCGGCCGTCAATATCGCACTGTGATTGCATAATAAACCGTAGTACATCGGTACACAACTTCCACTGTAATTGTGGACTAACCATAGTTATCGTTACGATAACCTTAACTAATGTAAGTCGCTTCGAGACGAGTACCAAGAGTTTTAAAAGTTTGGAAGCGCCGGTAGCTCAGTTGGCAGAGCTGTGGGACAGTACCCCACAGTCCTGGGGTCAACATCCTGGCGCTAACATTTTTTCAATTTCTTTTTTTAATAACGTTTATTATACACTGTGAGTGTACTTATAATAAACCATATAACATGTAAGGCGACACGGATCGAACTCACTATTATTTTTGTTGCGACGTTTTCGTATACGAGTTATATCTCACTTAAGTTTAAATAAAATACCAGCGTTCCAAAAAGTCGTATTTAACAGCTGTCAGATTCGTGACTATGGCACAGAGTCCATTTTCCATTGTTGATATCTCTTTTAATAACGAAAACGCCATAAAATCAAGAAATTGAATGGAGATGGCAGCTGTCAAATACGAGTTAATGGAACGGCGGTACTTTAGTATAACATAAGTACAAGCATTAATATCGACGTCATGGACATAATAGGGTTTCTGATCTTGTCTCAAGGTTGTTTTTACAACTTCTTAAGTTATTAGACTTATTATATTATATTTTTAAGTCTTGGCGGTCAGAGCCTATCCTTAGCATGTCTCAAGTGGTGAAAGTTACATAACACTGTCAATAGACTTTCTTTTTATAGTTTACTTGTACACATAGTAGGATCTTTTTAAATAATTTTGGATATTAGGATATATTATCCGACAGTAGCAGAAAGACACATACGCAAATATACTACATTACTCTTATTTAAGATAAATTTACAGGCCTCAATTCGGGATAAAAATTATCTTAATTTACCTTAAATTAGTGCTGTCACTTTCCGTCTAATAGGTTTAGAAAAAGGTAGGTAATATTTTAGTTCTGTCATGTTTACAAATGTCAATGGGTTCTTTACAGTTTCTAGTCAATTTGGTCATTATTTTCATCGTCGCCTTATTTTGACAAATAACACGTATCTTGCATCAAATTATAAGACATGTCGTGAATTCATATTCAAATAGATTAAGAAAAGGATAGGGGATAATGATATCCTTCTCTTAATCTATTTGACAGAAAGTGACAGCGCTAATTTAAGGTAAGTTAAGATAATTTATATCCCGAATTGAGGCCAAATGGCTTCCATTCGGGAAATAAATACTCACCTTAAATTTGCGATGTCACCTTCCGTCAATTAGAATAGACGATATTTTAGTAATGTTATGTTAATTTTTATAATTAAATAATTTAAAATATGCGTTATCTGTTAGCATCAGGCGACGAAATAAGACAAGATTTTGATATCTCCAATTCTTTTCTAAACATATTTGACTCATATTTATGATAATTTATTTCCCGGATTCAGGCTATTGTATTTTTATACATACATAAATCACGCCTATATCCCTTACGGATATTAACACCACTTTATCATTACTCTTATATTTTTCACTTGAAATAAGCTACGTTGATTTACTTGTAAATCTCATATTGCTTCCCTACCCACATCAACAACCCGTATCTTTTTAAAGGTTGTTAAGAAATGCTCGTTTTTTTCTGCCTGTCGTAAATACAAAGGGTCTTCTCCGCGTCAAGGTGTGCCATCCTAAGGCCCTTTTCCACGTAAAGGTGCGCCTGCCCTAGTGGAAGGTTGAGGGCTGTGCGCTGACCCGGAACATCCGCTTTGTGGACTTGTAAGTAGGGCTATATCGCTTACCATGTAAGGTATTAGGTTGTGTTGTGATGGTGTGTATTCAGGCCGCTTTTTTGTAATCTTTTCCACGTTTGTATGTCACTGTTTTGAATAATATTTTTGGTTATGTAATGTGTAACTAAACTAATGTAGGCATTTCAACGTTTATTTTAACGTGGGCCCCAAAGGCACAGTACATAATAATATCTGAGCCCAAGCAAAGGCATGCCTTTGCTTGGGCTAATTACTGTTAATTAGTGAACAAAAAAGAGTAAACACATTAAAAAAGATAGGACACGTGTCGAAAAATACCTGTTTTGCTCAACGAAAATCTACTAATGTATAATAAGTATGTATTGAATGACATATATAATAATAGATCTTTTACAAGCATGTCTCGCATCACTATACTCGCCACGAAGACGTCGTCGTAGCAAAGTCTACGGTGGCGTAGCAGTTCTACATCAACACGGAAATGCTCCGTCTTGCCCAATTTGCTTCAAAACTGTGTGCAAGAAGTTATCACCACGCGAGCGAGGAACCCGAAACTTGATTCGGGCCTCAAATTGCTCAATTATTATCAATCATTCTAGTTTGATGTTTCGCTCGGCATAGAAAAATAAATAGAGTATGTTTTTGGTATAAACAGTTAATATTCAAGCCCGAGCGAAATAGTTTTCAAATAAACTTGAGAAAAGTTTAACCAAAAGTTGCTCGAGTGAACAAGACGTGTTGAAAGCCAAAATCGAACGTCCTCGGAAATTGGCGAATCGGCTTTTCAGTCAAATATTCGTAGGTCGTAAATCATATGGGGTGGCTCCGGCATGGCTGCCGTCGCCGTTTCTATGGCGTGGTACTAACCTCCCTCGTCCCGATGACCTACATTTCCGCCCTTGAACTCCCCGCCCCCCCGCGCTCTGCACCCCGCACCACGCAACGCGAGCCCGGACCATCCCGTGACGTCACAAATGCCCTTCGCATTTATTTCTCAAAATTCATTGTTTTGATCGGATATTTGCGGGCGATTGAGCCTTAAATCTCCTATATTTTCCTCGAGTTGTTTATGATTGTGAAAGATGGTCCGGGTTTTCATTTTATAGTCTGCCTGATGACGTTGTTTATAGTTTAATTTAAAATATTTTAGTGGAACTAGAGTAAAAAGTTTTTTAATTTACCTACCCAGAATAAAAGTTCCATCTAGAAATCACAACACAAAGTGTAACATACTTTTCATTTTATGTTTAAAGTGAGCCGTATCATACCTGCATTTTGACTTCAACTTCTGGTTCTTCATCAAACGGTTAAGGGCCAACGAATGATCAAATAAACATGTAGTAGACCCGGAATGGGTTTTGGGGTTGATTTTATGCATGATCCTGAAAAAGAATAGAAACCTAAAAATATCTTGAATGAGATAAAATCTGTGCAAGTTTACAGTTTTTTAGTTCTTAAATTATAAAAATTCTATGTATTCGCTTGCATACAAGCGTGCAAACTTCATTTTTCCACGCAAATTAATTAAAATAGCATTGAAATGACACTTATAAAATAACATAGAAAATTATAACCTAGCGTAGAACAACAATACATTTTATATTGATGTTGCAAGCATAGCAGCGTCCTGTTAGTTTTTTTTTGCACTGTGGGTACTATTTTTTATTCTGTGACTGTGGCAGTGATGTGCTGTTTTTGTGCGCTTTCTACTTGTACTAGCGCAATGTTCGTTTTAAAAGCAATCGACACGTCCTGCACTAAATGCCAACTATTTTTGTTTCGCTATTCGTTTGTATAGCAGTTGGAATAGCAGTGGTTCACGACACGTGGACACGAGGACAAAGCTAAAAAACTGAAGAGTATTGCCTATGTAAAAACATAGTCTGAACTCTGAAAACGAAACCAAATCTGACTCCATAAAGTCAGGTCAAAAAGTTGTATACTTATGTGTTTGTATTATGGCGAATTTTCCATCAGTTTTGCTACGCTGCTGTAGGTTGTTTTCCGGTTCAGTGACGCGATAGCTCTGCCTGTGGCCTGCGCTACCGTCCTACATATACCCGAGCAATATTTAATAAACAGCTACACAGATAGACATACAACCAAAAACACATAGGCAAACGAATGACGACACGCGGTCAAGCTAACATCTACATCGTCGTTTAGTTCTAGTGTAGAACGCGATCTTGAACCACTTGGCTAATGAACGATTAGTCCTGTGGTTGAACTGCGACCTTTGATAAAAGAGCTAGCTGTGCAGTTAAACGCATTTTTTACCAGTTGTCTGTGACAAATTATTTTTAATTACAACAGTCCACCTTACCTATATTGCCAAAGTAAGAAGTCAATAGAGTCAGTAGTTATCGTATTTTTATGCCTCAGGTTTGTAAGAGTAAGGGGGAGGCAGCAATAACTTTGGCAATATATCATACCTTGCCCTTCCCTATGTAACGTACCTTGTGATGATTTAATTCTGAGAGCGCTACCTGTACGTTTACTGCAAATTTAACAGCATTAATAACATGTCCCTAAGCTGGCTGTGAGACAGTAATATCACTAAACCCGAAGCGAGTGCTATTTCACATGAGCGGTACAAATGAAGTTTACGTTGCTCGTACGCCGTACGCTGTGTTGCCTCTCAAGCTTTTATTACGTTACGCGGCACAGACGTAATTTATTGGGTTTTTATTTTTATAGAGGTCTCATGTTTTTTACTGAGAGACTTTAGAAAATACTCGCAGAGTGATCTCCTTTACTGCCGCGCACAAGGCCGAGACTACACTCTGTGGAATAGAAGACTCTTATGAGCGATTACTGCTTGGAAGAAAAGGTATGCGATTTTACCAGTATTCTTAACATGAGCAAAAACTTATTATACAAGGAAAAGTATCGTTGAATAACCTAATATTAAATCTTTTTCTAGGTTCTTTTTAAAGTTTGGGTGAGAAAATCAATGTTTATTTGCTTTGTAAAAGTTGGAGCGCAGTCAGAATGAATAATTACCGACAATTTGAACTAATTGGATAATCGCGAGGTTGGCAATCCATTTATTCAGTCAAAAATATAGAAGAGAAGAAAAATAAATAGTTAAATTTACCTTTTTGTTTATTTTTTTGTGTAGATTGTACAAAACTAAGGGAATATTATCCACACTAATATTATAAATGCGAAAGTAACTCTGTCTGTCTGTCTGTCTGTCTGTCTGTCTGCTACGCTTTCACGGCCAAACCGCTGAACCGATCTTCATGAAACTTGGCACAGAGTTTGCTAGCATACCGAGAATGGACATAGGCTACTTTTTATCACCATTCGAGGGTCTGGAGTACAGATGTAGACCACCAGGTGTACCACCAGGAGCCCAGCTAAGCTATTAGAGATACAGGCATGGTTCCAAAACAAAAGTTGTTCAATATGATGGGCCGCTTCTTTTCACAAGGACATTGAGGATCTGGAGTACCTTATGTAGACCACCAGGTGTACCACCAGGAGCCCAGCTAAACTATTAGAGATACAGGCATGGTTCCAAGACAAAAGTTGTTCTGTATGATGGGCCGCTTCTTTTCACAAGGACATCGAGGGTCTGGAGTACAGATGTAGACCACCAGGTGTACCACCAGGAGCCCAGCTAAGCTATTAGAGATACAGGCATGGTTCCAAAACAAAAGTTGTTCAATATGATGGGCCGCTTCTTTTCACAAGGACATTGAGGATCTGGAGTACCTTATGTAGACCACCAGGTGTACCACCAGGAGCCCAGCTAAACTATTAGAGATACAGGCATGGTTCCAAGACAAAAGTTGTTCTGTATGATGGGCCGCTTCTTTTCACAAGGACATCGAGGGTCTGGAGTACAGATGTAGACCACCAGGTGTACCACCAGGAGCCCAGCTAAACTATTAGAGATACAGGCATGGTTACAAAATAAAAGTTGTTCAGTATGATGGGCCGCTTCTTTTCACAAGGACATTGAGGATCTGGAGTACCTTATGTAGACCACCAGGTGTATCGTCAGGAGCCCACCTAAAATATTAAAGATACAGAAATAGACAAAAACGAAAGTTGGCCAGTATGATGGGCTGCTTCTTTTCACAAGGACATAGAGAATCTGGAGTACATTATGTAGACCGCCAGGTGTACCACCAGGAGCCCAGCTAAACTATTAGAGATACAGGCAATACAGGCATGGTTCCAAAACAAAAGTTGTTCTGTATGATGGGCCGCTTCTTTTCACAAGGACATCGAGGGTCTGGAGTACAGATGTAGACCACCAGGTGTACCACCAGGAGCCCAGCTAAACTATTAGAGATACAGGCATGGTTACAAAACAAAAGTTGTTCAGTATAATAGCCCGCTTCTTTTCAAAAGGCATTGAGGATCTGGAGTACCTTATGTAGACCACCAGGTGTACCATCAGGAGCCTGTAGCGACCTCTGGGAGCTACAACAAGAAGCTCACTCAAAGTGGTTCACGAGCAAGCAAGTCGCAACAGAAGTTCCAACATAGCTGCAAGATGGCGCCACGTGACAGAACAAAGAGCCTGAAACGCGGTATCGAAGTGTTTCACCGCGCAACGCATATATACAACTTCCAATTCTATCCAGGCGGACCAGTCGGTCCCCTGGCCACAACACCCGGCCAGGCGGGTAGCTACCCTTTTCCCGACTCCACCTGGAACCCTCCATTCTGCCTATTGGCATCACTCCTGTCACCCGCCAATATTGGTGACCCCTACCTTGGACTTCGCAGCCTTCAACCACGCATCAACTACTACAGCATGCAGCCAACTACTACGTCATCAGCACCCACCGCAGTCACAGCACGGCAGCTTCACTGGTCTTCCATCATCGTCTCGACTCACCGTAGACGTCCCGACTCACCGTGGACATTGGAACCAGCACTGCTTCGCCACGCCTGACTGCATCAACACGCTACATGACGTCATCAGCCCCACTTCGCTCGCTGACAGTATCGACCTCCGGTCTTGAGGGGGAGTACTGTAGCGACCTCTGGGAGCTACAACAAGAAGCTCACTCAAAGTGGTTCACGAGCAAGCAAGTCGCAACAGAAGTTCCAACATAGCTGCAAGATGGCGCCACGTGACAGAACAAAGAGCCTGAAACGCGGTATCGAAGTGTTTCACCGCGCAACGCATATATACAACTTCCAATTCTATCCAGGCGGACCAGTCGGTCTCCTGGCCACAACACCCGGCCAGGCGGGTAGCTACCCTTTTCCCGACTCCACCTGGAACCCTCCATTCTGCCTATTGGCATCACTCCTGTCACCCGCCATAAGCCCACCTAAACTATTAGAGATACAGAAATGGTTCCAAAACGAAAGTTGACCAGTATGATGGGCTGCTTCTTTTCACAAGGACACAGAGGATCTGGAGTACATTATGTAGACCACCAGGTGTATCATCAAGAGCCCAGCTAAACTATAAGAGATACAGGCATGGTTCCAAAACAAAAGTTGTTCAGTATGATGGGCTGCTTCTTTTCACAAGGACATTGAGGATCTGGAGTACCTTATGTAGACCACCAGGTGTACGATCAGGAGCCCACTTGAACTATTAGAGATACAGAAATGGTTCCAAAACAAAAGTTGTTCAGTATGATGGGCCGCTTCTTTTCACAAGGACATAGAGGATCTGGAGTACCTTATGTAGACCACCAGGTGTATCATCAAGAGCCCAGCTAAACTATAAGAGATACAGGCATGGTTCCAAAACAAAAGTTGTTCGGTATGATGGGCCGCTTCTTTTCACAAGGACATAGAGGATCTGGAGTACCTTATGTAGACCACCAGGTGTACCATCAGGAGCCCACCTAAACCTGAACCTGTTTCTACAAAAACTATCTAACGCGGACGAAGTCGCGGGTAAAAGCTAGTGAGTAATATTTTGTCCATCAAAATTCTTCTCTCAAAATAATATAAAATATTTTTTTTGTAAAAAGCACAAGTTACTCGTAGTTTGAAACAAAACAAAGAGATGCAAATTGTGAGCATGGTTGTTGTAAATACGGAGCTAATTAAATGAAGAGTAGAGAATATACAAGTGAATTTACATTTTACGTTCTATCTCGTAAACAGCTCACACTGTGGCAACCACGAATGTGTTTATTTACTCGTAGAAGTCGAGTGCTGACAAATCTCTTGTAAGATCCTTTTTGTATCATGAAGACAAGAAAAGTTAAATGTGAAAGGTGTGAACAAAATACCTTATCTAAAATAACTAAAATCTCTTACTTATTCTTATGATAACCTGCAATGTACAACACTCACTATATTTCTATGTAGGAAACGTACGTATGCCATTTTTTATAACGTTCCTGTTCTGAATAGTGGCTGCTCATGGCCATAAAACTGTAGAAGACAAGGACACGCTGGAACTTCGCCAACATTCTTATATGATCAATCATTTTGGCCTTGATAAGATCTCTCATTAACTTCAATCAATAATAACTTTTTCTGTAGCTATATTCAGTAAGTTTTTATTTTGCACCGTTTTCAATTAAGTATTGTTTATTTACAACATAAATAAAACATATTGAATCTACAATGTCCAGGAAAGTTGACAATTATTAGGTACGTATAGTATTCTTTCAAATAAACCATAATTTCAAAATGTATTCGCTGGAACATTGCTCGGAGATACCGATAGACGGAATGTACTTTTCAGTCTCGAGCTTATGAGTAGAAGCTGGATATGGCGTTAAAACTCCTGAAGACAAGGCCGCCTTGGCCCCCCGCCAGGAAACATCCCTGGCTCGAGATGAATCACACTTGTCCGACTAAATTATTGCACACAAATTGGATTTGTTGGGCCAATTTTGTTTGAATAGTGAAAGTTAGATGGAGTGAACCAACACGGAACTGTTAATAAACATCCTCTAAGCGTGGCTATGCATTTTGATTAGATAGGGTTTGTTCTGTGGTTATAACAGCTTTTGTTTTCAAACTGTGTGGAACTACTAATAATTAAGCAGACAGAAGTTCAAAAATAGCCCCCGTAGCTATTCCAGTGGAGCCGCAGTGCAGCTTACGTCTGCAGTTGACGTATGCCATCAAAGAGCGACGTGCTCACGTGCTCGCAAGCCAGTGAACCCGTTTCGTTGCACAGCTCAAAGTTTCATTAATATTTAACACACATTCTGTCAGCCTGTCAAATATCTAGATGATCTATGTCTTTCTAAAATATGAGATTAATATTTTAGTATTGATGCCGACATATTGTGTGGTATAGGAGGAGCAGCTATAAAAGTACAGGTTAGCCTGATATCTAAATACAAAATTCGGATACTTTGTAGTATAAGTAGGTACGTACGTATACGTACTATAGTAATGCCGTTTTCAGAAATATTTTCATTTTGTATCCCGGAGACTTCAAAAATCGCTGAACGTACAAAGGGGACACCTCAGAAAATATCTTTGGACGTCACTCTGCGGGCCACCCTGTATATCGAAATACACTGTCAATCTATTTCATGGTCGGTGAATACTACGAACGAAAATGAATAAATCTGTTATTTTATTTGAATAATTAATTGATAAAGCGCGTGGGCGAACGTTCTCAAGTTAATTGGAACGAAAAATTATTTGCATGTAGGCTCATTAAGGCCGTTTTGTTTGCACATTGTAACTATTTAAGCTCATGTTTATGACGCCAAATATAATTATGAAGTAAAACAGTGTTAGTCGGTTATGGCTATATTATTACTTATCTATATATATATATATATCTCTATCACTTTTACCTTCATAACCTCGCCAAAAAACCTTTCGGAAATGAAGTCGCGTCTAAAGCTATTTCATACGAAAACTACTTATCAAACAACATCGGTATACATACAACAATCGTTGGTATTATAAAAAGAGTCATAAACGAGACCATTAACTCTATTTACGAGCTCGTAACCCCGGGCGGACCTAATGAGTATTTAATTCGAAATATGGTTCCGACGATGCTCGCCCGGCTTCCTTGTCGCCGTCCGGTGGCCGTCCGGCTCCGATGTCCGGCATCCGGCTTCCAGCACCCACTTCCGTTCAGATAATCACGACTCGTAAACTCGTTACACGAAAATACCTGTTTGTCTGGTCCAGTCCGGCTTACATGCGGCCCACGAGATAATTTGTCACGTCACACCTTGCGCGTTGCTTACTTCACTGTGAATACTGCCCTTAATTTATGGTCAAGTTGCGCGTGCACGAAATAGCAGGAGTCAAACATTTTAGAACCGCAAATGTTCTAGATTTGCACAGCAATCACTGCCCAGAAGACTAATTACTGGTCAGTGACTCTATAACTCGTAAACACTGACAAGCAGCAACCTATACAATGGCAATATCTTCAAAGAGCTTGGTATAGAAAACACATCTGGTCTACAAGAGTAAAAACCGTTTGAGCGACTAGAATTGTGCCTTCATATAAAGACCGTACAAAGCTTTGAGTTCAAGCGTCGCATTCTTTACAGAGTGGGAGATTTTATGGATTCCTTCGCTGCTATTTTCTTCACAATCCGTGTTTACCACAAGGCGATTTGCTATGGTTTCAAGAAAGTAGGTTTACTAGAGAGATTACAGAATTTTCCTTAGTTTTAGTTAAGGTGCGATAAAGATTTCATAATTGTAACATAAATCAGTGCTTATTATAAAGCTAACAAAAATATACAACAACAACGACCTTGTTCCACCAGCTCCCTTCTACCATCGGACATCCCGACGCACCGCCGGATACCATCCATACCTGGTTGCCATTCTACCAATTCGGACTAAGCGCTTCCAGTCATCATTTATAATGCGCACTGCTAAAGAGTGGAACTCACTTCCTGCGTCTGTGTTTCCAAAAGCATACAACCCTAATCTCTTCAAAGTAAGAGTGAACAGGCCTCTTCTGGGTGAGCTCGCTCCATCTTAGACTCTGTCCTATGACCTAGACTAGACCTAGACTAGAGTCAAGAGCAAACAAATCATTCATAAAAAAAACAATCATAATACCATTGTGCGAAAATATGAGTGCATTAGTTTTAGTTTTAATTTTTTTTTTTTTTTTTTCTCTTTTTTCCGCAACATGGCAATCTGTTTCGAAAACAATGAGCCACTTGTTTGAACGAATTCTATTCTTCCTGTGTTGTTGTTTAATTTTTAGAGACAATCCATTGATCCATCTCTGAAACCCCTGTCAAATCTATGGGCTAGGTTTGATATACTGTGTCTTTTCAATCTGGAGAAGCATATACTGCCTGTCCCCTTCAGATTTGTGGCTAGTTGGTTTACATGTTGAGATAATCTGTTCTGGTATTTTGTACTGTAATGTGCTATTTCCTGCTTAACAGTATTAATACCTAGGTCCATTTGTATGTATTTGTTGCTGATGTATGGTGGTATGTTAAATATTAGTCTTAACACTTTGTTTTGGAATCTTTCCAGAATCTCTAGGTTACTGTTGCTTGCTGTACCCCACAATTGGATACCATAAGTCCATATTGGCTTTAAGATAGCTTTATATATTAATAATTTGCTGTTTTGGTTCAGTTTAGATTTTTTGCCTATGAGCCAAAGCATGGTTCTCAATTTTGTGTCAAGCTGTTTACGTTTTGTCCATATATGTTTACGCCACGTTAGTCGTCTATCTAGGTGCAAACCAAGGTACTTGGCGTGATCAGCTTGGGGGACGTCATCATTGTTCAATTTGACTGATGGACATGTTTCATGTCTTAATGTAAATGTTACATGTGTTGACTTGCTTTGATTCGCTTTTATTCTCCAGAGATGCAACCACTGCTCTACTTCCTGTAGGTGGCTTTGCAGATTTTTGGAAGCTGTTTTAAATTGGATCTTTAAAATTTGCTTCTACTAACATAATCATATCTATCCAATTTCTATGTTCCAATAAAATAACCTTGTTTGCCACCAAATATTTCATCAGTGCGGATGGTCAAACACCACAATATCTTCCTTGTCCTTAAGATTGAATAAAGTTCTTGAAACTTGAAGTCATTAGCGAAACGAGCGAAAGGGAACGCAAGTCGGTGGCCAAATGTCTCGATACTATTGCCAACTTATAATGAAGTGCTCGAATCAACTACATTGGAGGACTTGCTCATGACTCATAAATATTCAGGATACAATTCAAACTCAGTGTGAAGAAGGACTCCGTTTGTTCGACGTCGTGGTGATAATAATGTATGATTATTACAACACTCACTGATAATGGCAATTATTTCGTTCCTTTTAGTTGTCTTCTAAACCGAACTATAAGCATTGAGCCTTGACATGTTAGCTACGTTTTGAAAACGGCCACTTTTAGTAATTTTGTCGAGTGGCGCCACTGTCGAGGTCCTTCACGGGTACACTCGCCTTAAGGCTGCCCGCACACGTCCGACTTTTTATAGGACCGATAATCGGGCAGATTTTTCCTCCGATTTTTAAGACCGTTTTTGTGACCGACTCAAAGCACACGTCCGTCACTTTGTCTGTTGGTTTCGAGGGAGTAGCACGTCATGGACGGCCGACTGTCGGTGAGTAGTGTGCGTTAACGCATACATTTCCGAGTGTTCTATTTTTCACCGACAATCGGATCGGTCGGTATGCACCGATTTTATTTCTGACCGACTATTTGTAGGATGTGGGCGTTACACCTTTGCAATCAATACGTTACATTTTACTCCTACAAAAAATCGGTCACCGATTATCGGACGTGTGCGGGCAGCCTAAGGCGGGACGTTTTTCATGCAAATGTTAAATAGACTTACGTCTTTAAAGGAGACTAAATTCTAATAAAAAACTAGATAGAAAGTACCGTGTTGATATAACATTTTTCGCAAATAATAAAAATAAATTCAATACAATAAAAATCCCCTGTTAAAACCGATTCGCCACTTAACGCGAATAGATGGAGCTACTGCTGCAATAAATGAGTTTGACTTTATTATGGACGAAATACTCTTTATATTTAAACAAAAAGTAGTTTTGCGCCAAATTTACGCGAGGCAACATCATTCCACATAAGCATTTGTAAAAAAATTGCTCTTCGGCGCATGTGCAAGTCCATTGAATTTCAGTTTTTCGTTTGAATGTAAAACGGACCACCTTACCGTCTTTATAAGGGCCATTTAAAATTAAATCCTTGTTACCATAAATAAAGTGGTCTGTCATTGTGACGGTTTGGAGTAGGGTTTCGTTCCCGGGACCCGGGAATCGGGAATTCCCGGGAAAAGCTTCGTTCCCGGCGACGAGAAATTTTTATGTTTTTCCCGGGAATTCCCGGATAATTTAAATTGTTGTTTAATGCTCTAAAAACCTACATATTTATAATTATTTACAGACCACAAAATTTCTGAATATAAAATTAAACAATAATAAACCTTTACTGCTTCCATGATCTAGTGATATGATCGTTTGTTTTAGGATCTGGAGGTCTCTGGTTTGAATCTCAAAGGAAACACACTAAGTTGATATTTGTCAATTTATCACTTTGTGAGATCGTACCCAGTTTTGTTGGGATAGGGCATTGCAAGTTGATTCACCTTGTCTGTAAGAAAGACAGATCGGTGCTTCGGAGGGCACATTAAGCCGTCATCCCGGCTGATGTCTATGAATACTAAGGCAGTTTGCCCACCTGTTGTCCGTCGCTGCGTATTTTTAACGCAACGTAAAAGCATGCGTCTGTCAGACAAAAATAAATTGTGTATTTCAATCGTATTCCCGAACAAATACGGCTACAGTGCGTAACAGATACGTCTGTCTAGTCGTATGATAGACGCATCCGTAAACGCTAATAACTAGGAAAACCACCATAGATGGGGTTATTAACCATGTTAGTTACGAATACCTACTAAGACTCTGACCCCATTGGGTCGTTTTTCGATTTGTTGTCCTTCACGATATGATGATGAAGATGATGAAAATGAATCATAAACATTCTTTATTGATTTCTTTTTTATTTATTATTGTATATCAATATCTGACCGTATAACTTAACGTCTGTATAAGCGGTCTCTGTGAAAAACAACAGTTTGCCCTGCACTCGCCAATCTGCCGGCCTAGCGTGGTGAGTATGGCAAAAACACTACTTATGGGGGAAGGCCCATATCCAGCAATGGACTCTTGTGGCCGTTAATGCTCTATATCTCAATCCGAAGATCTTGGGATTCGATTCCCATTTCGTTTATAATGGATAACCATGGTGCGTTTTACTTTTTATGTCTAATAAATCTACAAAAAATTACGAGAAAAACTGTGTTTTTACTTTTTTCATATCTCGAAAAATGCCCGAGATATTTAAGTTCAAAGTGTGTAGTTTCGGGCAAAGGTTTTTAAAAACGCGGGCGAGCGCAGACTAGCCGATGACGTCACGGCTCGAGTCATTCGGCAGTCGCGCTTACGCTAGCACGCCGTCGCGCAGTCAAATTAAATATTATAAATTAAAATGCCCCGGAAATAATGTAATGTGCCGCAATGTTTAAACTCCACTGTTAAAACACCAAATAAACTTTTCTTTTATGTGCCTAAGGACCCAAAAATAAGAAAAAGTAGCCGTAAAAAGAGTTGATTCAATAGGCCTGATTCAAAGTAGGTATACTTTAACACAAACTAATGTTTAAGTATACCTACCACGGAGATACCTACCTACATATGGACGTACTCACGTACTTAGATTACGAGTACTTGGCCATCCTGATTGCTGAAGTACCTACCTATGTAAATACCACCTTATCGTACCTACTCTACTTGCAATGGTAGGTACAGGCGAGTGTGTGTAGGTGAATAAAGGGGTACCTTTAGGTCGATGCGTGGAGTAGACATGCGCCTCCTTGACCCACACTGTAGGTATAACAGTTGGCTAAAGTAGGTATGCGTATGCGCCTTCTTGTCAAGGAGGCCGCCGCCGTGGTACTGGCAAGTAGATAGGTACGCCTGGAAACCCATAGGTAGGTAGGTACCTACTTCAGGATGAGCGCACATGTACTCGCCAGTTCCACGGCGAGTAGGTAGATACGCGTGGAAACACATAGGTAGGTAGGTACCTACTTCAGGATGGACGCACATGCACTCGCCAGTTCCACGGGAGTAGGTAGGTACGCGTGGAAACACATAGGTAGGTAGGTACCTACTTCAGGATGGACGCACATGCACTCGCCAGTTCCACGGCGAGTAGGTAGGTACGCGTGGAAACACATAGGTAGGTAGGTACCTACATCAGGATGGACGCACATGCACTCGCCAGTTCCACGGCGAGTGGGTAGGTACGCGTATAAACACATAGGTAGGTACCTACTTCAGGATGGACACACATGCACTCGCCAGTTCCACGGCGAGTAGGTAGAAACGCATGGAAACCCATAGGTAGGTTTTAACGAGCGCAAACTGTAGGTACCTAGGTACCATACCTAGTATTACCTAGTATTTTTTATCACACACATTTTGATTGAGTTGAGGGAGTAGGTACAACTAGGCAGGATGGTCATGAACTCGCGAGCGAAAGTATTTTTATCACCGCTCGTAGTAGGTATGTAGGTACTCAATAAGAAAAACACTATGATTCAGTTGAGATAATGCTTACATATACATTTTCATTTTCATTTTTATTCCACGAATTTCGGCAGCGGTAAAATCTTTATTCATCATGAAATATTGGGCCACCATCAAACTATCAATTTTTGGCAGATAGTCCGACTGACCTTTCACAAATCCTGCTTCCATTTTACTCACTACACTTATATAACATACACATAAAAACCATATAAAGTATTTCTTTCAAAGAACGAAGAAAATTGAAACAAAATCACCGAAACGTGCAGCGCGCTGTGTAGCGGTCGCGTCTTGTCCCGAGCCGTGACGTCACAGTCTTAGCGCGCGTAATCTCGAAAATTCAAAATTGGGGTAAAACTTCTCTTCGTCATAACTTGCGAAATACTGCATGTATTGAAGTGAAATAAAAACTAGTGTAATGTACATGATCTAAGCTCCAATTTAAAGTGTATAAGAAAGTCATATTTTGACCCCTCAGGCTTAATCATTCAGGCTGATTGACCAGTTTATTTTTATTTATAAAATTTATTTCGTAGAGCACGTTAATACGTCGATCTCGGTCGCTGTTTTGAATTTGTTACACTGATCACTAATTAAGTTGTTTAGACAGTTTAAAAAGTCAGAGACCAGGATAGGCTCGTTCAGTACTCGTATGACAGTGTTAACTTTTTAAGTATGTAATTTAAGCAATTAAATAAAGTGTTTATCTCAATTCCTTATGGAAATACAGCAAAACAAAAAAGTATAAAATTTTTCTCGGTTCCCGGGAATTCCCGGGAAAAGTGAAAATAAATTCCCGTTTCCCGGGAACTGAAAAAGGCCGGGAAAAACGAAACCCTAGTTTGGAGCCAATTTGACAGTAAGCAAGACGTTTCTTAGAATGTCCGTGAGTCAGGTAGCTGAACGCACAGCACCGAAACTGCGCTGTAAGCGCAGTTCTTTGGTCTGTGTATCTGAGCGTTTCGCTTAATTATTATCGGAACAAAGGATCGAAGCATAAAAAACACCAAAAGTAAGCAATAAGTGTACATTAATACTTACAATTTCATAAGAGATAGGTATATTAAACTATTTTGCTTAGTCTTTGCTACCCTTTCGATACACGTGTCTTGTGTTAGCATTATATGATATTACAACTATACTAACTATCTTACCTATTATAATTGTTTTTGGGCTAAGAGTTTTATCTAAACTTTATGTTGTACACAAATAAAATAAAAAATAAATTAAAACGTGATCAAAACAGTCAATTTTGAAAAGATTCGCGCTGGAAGTTGCCGCCGGTTTATTTACTTCAGTTGACATTAGTTTTATTATTTTATTTTGGTGTGGCAAAGCCACTGGCTTCACATCTCGTGAGTTGAGACGTATTTCGCCATTTATGTCAGGTTAGTTAAGTCAAGTCGTTGTACGGTAATATCATTTGTAAGGTGATTTGGAATTACGTCGAGGGAGAGTCCACAACACAGAGATCCTAGTCTTACGACTAGGGGCTGTGTTGTGCAGTTGATGTAGCACCAGAAACGTGATAGTAAAATTTCCGCGCCACGTGCTGACCCGCTCGTCACTATACTACAATGTCAAATATTATATGCTTTAATTACAATTTCCTATTTAATGTCCAGTTTAAGAATAGTTTGTTGCTTAAAACACTATCAGAATTATTCACCAAACACTCTTTCTTGTTATATTCTCAGTAATCGCTTACGACTGGATGTATAAAACGCCCCTGTTGGTTTCCATTTCGCTCGGCTGTCTTAGCTAAGCCACTCCTATAAATACTCGGCGGACGCGCCCAGGTGCCTCGCCTTTGGAATTACCCCGGATTCTTATAACACAAATTAACTACGCTTTACTTTGCCCACTTCTTATACAAACTGCCAGTGGTTCCCAATATTGCATGAACCACAAACCGTTACGAAGAAAGGGTTATAATTTGATTCGTCACTGAACAAGTAACGGTAGGCAGGACAGGACAGCAACCATTCTGTATGCCAAAAACTTTATGGGAATCTTAATTATTATTTTAATATGCATTGTTGCTTTTTAATGAAGCGGTCAGCTTCCAACCGAAATGCCCAAAATGATTATGTGGTAGTATCATATAGATTTAGGCATCTTCTGATTACCAGAAGTTTACTCTCGCTACCCATACTTTGGAAAAGGCTGACTCCAGCAATTCGTGCCGAGCCAACTTTACGACTGCTTCGAGGATTGATATAATGAGCTACAGTGCTACAGCTACGCGTGCTAAATAAGATTATGCTAAAAGGGAACTCAGAAATAAGGTTAACGGTTCGCTCACACGCTTTTCTTAAGTGTTTGAGTATGTTTGATATTTGTTCAATTGAAATGCTGCATTTAGCGGATTCACGGGGTTCAAATATCGAGAAATGGGTACAAGATAACTTTTCCCAGCACGACTCTATTGCTAAGAAAACCAAAACAACTAGCAAACGTTCTCCTATCTCTATGGATTCTTACGTCTGGTATGTTTGTTTTAGTGTGCAGGGTGACCCCCGGCATGAGGTCGGGGGAGGCGGGCGAGGGGTCGGAGCTGGCGGAGTTCGGCGCGCGCTGGCCGCCGCCGTACGCGCAGGGCTACGGCTGGCGCTCCGCCACGCCGCAGCACCCGCCCGCGCACCACCTCGCGCGCCACTCGCGCTCGCAGCAGGTACAGGTCCCTCTCTCCCTCACACCGCCGTACGCGCAGGGCTACGGCTGGCGCTCCGCCACGCCGCAGCACCCGCCCGCGCACCACCTCGCGCGCCACTCGCGCTCGCAGCAGGTACAGATCCCTCTCTCCCTCACACCGCGGCACGCGCAGGGCTACGGCTGGCGCTCCGCCACGCCGCAGCACCCGCTTGCGCACCACCTCGCGCGCCACTCGCGCTCGCAGCAGGTACAGGTCCCTCTCTCCCTCACACCGCGGCACGCGCAGGGCTACGGCTGGCGCTCCGCCATGCCGCAGCACCCGCTTGCGCACCACCTCGCGCGCCACTCGCGCTCGCAGCAGGTACAGGTCCCTCTCTCCCTCACACCGCGGCACGCGCAGGGCTACGGCTGGCGCTCCGCCATGCCGCAGCACCCGCTTGCGCACCACCTCGCGCGCCACTCGCGCTCGCAGCAGGTACAGGTCCCTCTCTCCCTCACACCGCGGCACGCGCAGGGCTACGGCTGGCGCTCCGCCATGCCGCAGCACCCGCTTGCGCACCACCTCGCGCGCCACTCGCGCTCGCAGCAGGTACAGGTCCCTCTCTCCCTCACACCGCGGCACGCGCAGGGCTACGGCTGGCGCTCCGCCACGCCGCAGCACCCGCCCGCGCACCACCTCGCGCGCCACTCGCGCTCGCAGCAGGTACAGGTCCCTCTCTCCCTCACACCGCCATACGCGCAGGGCTACGGCTGGCGCTCCGCCACGCCGCAGCACCCGCCCGCGCACCACCTCGCGCGCCACTTGCGCTCGCAGCAGGTACAGGTCCCTCTCTCCCTCACACCGCGGCACGCGCAGGGCTACGGCTGGCGCTCCGCCACGCCGCAGCACCCGCCCGCGCACCACCTCGCGCGCCACTCGCGCTCGCAGCAGGTACAGGTCCCTCTCTCCCTCACACCGCCGTACGCGCAGGGCTACGGCTGGCGCTCCGCCACGCCGCAGCACCCGCCCGCGCACCACCTCGCGCGCCACTCGCGCTCGCAGCAGGTACAGGTCCCTCTCTCCCTCACACCGCGGCACGCGCAGGGCTACGGCTGGCGCTCCGCCACGCCGCAGCACCCGCCCGCGCACCACCTCGCGCACCACTCACGCTCGCAGCAGGTACAGGTCCCTCTCTCCCTCACACCGCCATACGCGCAGGGCTACGGCTGGCGCTCCGCCACGCCGCAGCACCCGCCCGCGCACCACCTCGCGCGCCACTCGCGCTCGCAGCAGGTACAGGTCCCTCTCTCCCTCACACCGCCGTACGCGCAGGGCTACGGCTGGCGCTCCGCCACGCCGCAGCACCCGCCCGCGCACCACCTCGCGCGCCACTCGCGCTCGCAGCAGGTACAGGTCCCTCTCTCCCTCACACCGCGGCACGCGCAGGGCTACGGCTGGCGCTCCGCCACGCCGCAGCACCCGCCCGCGCACCACCTCGCGCGCCACTCGCGCTCGCAGCAGGTACAGGTCCCTCTCTTCCTCACGCCGCGGCACGCGCAGGGCTACGGCTGGCGCTCTGAGGACTAGAGCTTGCAATCTGTTTGGCAAGTTTACGGTTCATCTGCAAACGCCTGCAATCAAGTGGATCTCGACCATAATCTCTTTGAAGCTAATATCATTATATTCTGTAAATATCATATACTTTGACTTTTAACAATGGCAAACTAACTAATATTCATTTCTTGCAGTGGCTGCAGGACAGCCGGACGAGCTACGAGGCGGAGGATGCGCGGTCGCGGGCGCGGGGCGGGGTGTACTACTCCCCCCCTGGTACCTCCTACACCATCGTGGAGCGGCCGGCGTCCTCCCACGGCCACCACACCACTTCCTACGCCAGCCAGCATCATTATCAGGGGAAACTATCCCGCGCGCCCTATCTGGGCTCCTCGACTATTAATAACACAGGAGGTAAGTTTCTTTGTCAGTTCTACACTCATCAGGAGAGGTTATAATAGCGTAGAGGGAGTAGGTTTCTTTTCACGCCTCATACGTCACGATATTTGACTGAAGTAGTACCATTACAAGCGGAAACGGGCCAGAAGTTCGTTGCGTGGCCTGACCTGACCACCCCAGCCAGCTAGCGTAATATTTTTTGCATTTCCAAATAACCAAAATTGAGCATTTTTGGTTTATGTAAGTTATTTACTGATTCTAAAAATATATTTTTCCCCAGGAGCAACAAGCTTACGAAACAGCACAAACCACTTATCAGCCACAGCGGCGAACGGCAAGAAGCGGCCGATCTCTCCAGAGCAGGTGCTTCGGCTGTTCGGGCAGGGGGGCGCGGCAGCGCTGGGCAAGGCTCTGCCCCCCTCGCATCCCCCACAACCCTTGCCAGCACCCCGCAGACACTCTCCCGCCAGCAGCCCTAGCAGTACCACGCACCATGTAAGTACTTGATACAAGAATGCATCGGGATTTCTGGAGAAGTTGCTGCTAGACTGATACATATAAAAAGTTTCAAGTTCGTCTTATCTTAGAACGTCATATCACAGCACGTACGAGAGATTCCCCGGCAATATTCTGTGCCCCTGGTAGGTTCCTTTCGTGTGACTCCCTCACGTCGCTGCTATCCATTCCGAACTTCGTTACCACACCACCGGTGCAATCCCCCAGGACAACACAAGCACACGTGATTCACTCTAAATGGCTCTCTTAAAAGGCACTAAATAAAAATTTGTATAAGTCTTGATTCTCAATACAGCTATATAAATGATGATGGTCTTGATGAAAAGATTGATTGATAATCTTTGATGATTCACTTGATAATAATTAAACTATGGTATATGATTCTGTTGCTTTTATATGTAAACTGTCTCGAATTGGATAGATTCGAAATAAAATTAGCAACATTGAAGGCAGTACGTAAAATTATGACTCGCGAAATGCGCGATGCTTGGATCGTACAGTATTACCTACCTATAACGTTTTCTTCTTATAACTAGGCTGTGAAGTTTCAAATTGTCAAATATCGAAACAACGTAGTATTATTATCAATTTTGATGTTTTTCATAAAATATGAAAAGCTATTGGCTTTACATCTCGTGTCAAAAATGGAGACGTATTTCGCCATTTATATCAGTTTAGTTAATCCAAGCCGTTGTAAGGATATGTCAAGTCTGTAAGGTGATTTGGCATTACGCCGAGGGAGAGTCCACAACACAGAGACTTACCACTAGGCGCTGTGTGAATGAAGAATAGTTTGGCTGTGGTGTTTTAAGTTGTCAAATATCGAAATAAAATCTGGAAAACTTAGTATCGCTTTTTCTGTAATTTTTATGATAATTCAAATGTCTATCGAGAAATATACGAGTACTTGAGATCGAAAACCCAAACCAAAGGACGTCCAATGAGAACTAGTTATAAGCCACGATTATTATTTTGTTAGTAGTAGCATTGAAGCTCAATGAAATCAATTATTAAATAATAGCGTATGACACTGAGTGAACTCAACAACTGTTTACCCGATCACCATGTGGGTCAAAAATAGATTAATGTGTAGGTACCCGCCGGGTGGTGGAGTCGTACGTGTAAATAATTTCAGGGTGAGGCCGTGGCAGTCGATAATGCTACTTTATTCATGACCACAGCGGCGGCCGTTTAGGAGGAAGTAAGACAGACATGGCTACCATCAAACAAAAATCTTAAAAAAATGATAAAAACGATTAAAATACCATTATAGCTTGTATAAAATAGCTAATATCCATGGTAATTTTTTGTAAAGTTAAATGTGTTTTGATGTCTGAGTAACGGAGAACACCCATGGGCGTGTCCATATGAGTCCATCAGGCCATGGTCACCGTGTGTGAACGTCATCGTCACAGTCAGTCGATGGCAGAAGTTGGTGTACTCATCGCGTGTCCTACTTTCTTTTAGAATTTATTTCCAGAAATTATAAAGCTGTTCACTTTTCTGCCACATTCGTTCATCGTATTTACAATTTCCCGAGTTACATTTTTGCGTGGCACATATTTTTCGATTTACGGGCAGCGTGTGTGGAGATTATCGGGCACATGCCTGCTTATTTTGTGAGAAATCGAGTTTTCTGGAGCCGACACACTGGAAAATTGTGTTTTGGGGGTTTCAGCTTACTCGGGCGACGTAGGGAATTACATTATTCATATCGTAAATGAGCTTTGGAAGGTGTTTAAATGCAAGATGTATTGAAGGACTTTTAGCAGTGCGTGATGAGCTCCTGTGTAGTGAGTGTTAGTGTTAAGGAGTGCCTAGTTTCAGGTTCAAGTTGGATTCCAGTGACCATGAGGTAGGTCTCATTCACTATAAACTATCCGATGGAAGTTATTTTTGGGACTATTGATTCTGTTCTAAAAAATATTTTCATAATCTTAAATTCAAAAGGTTTTCTTTCACAAGTGATACTCGTATACCTACTCAATGGTAACGCTACATATTCGACTATTGTGATTATATGTTTATAGAAATATTGTATCGATTTTACCTAGTCAAGGCGAGACCCTTTTGGAATTTGCCGCACCCTTATAAACAACTTTAATTAGAGGCCAATTAACTTGGTAATGTTTTCCACTTCGCCTGCGGGCTGGATTAAAACGAGAGGGGAAACTTTTGTCAGAATAGGTATATCACATACATACTCGTGTAACAATCAAATTCAGCGCGTGTTTATTATTCTGCTGATTTTTGATATAAAACGTCTTTTACAAACTAACTTTAAATGAAATATATTTAAAATACCTTAGGTATTTATTGGCAGTATTTTGTTAAGTATAAGGTAAGTAATTTTAAATTAAATGCATTTTTTTAGCGTGTGTTATACCTACTCGTCAAAGTGAACAACTTTCGTAGTTTTTTTTTTTATATGAATTGAATATCCTATACAAAGTGACTCTTTCTTGGAACATTTTGTTTAAGAACAAATTTTTTTCTTATCTAGAAATTCAACAAAGAAAAGTAAAGTTGTCCAGTTTTACGCATTGAACTCACTGTAACAATATTGGCACTGAATTTAAAATGACCTTACAGGTTGATGATATGTTGACTGCACAATAAATGACGCAAATTGTTCATGCAGGCTGTAAGTAGTAATAGCTGTAATTGAAATACTTCTCCAGACTTCGCCCATCTCTCAATCGGCTGATTGGCCACTTCCTGGCACTTTCACGGTAACTACTAACAACCGTCTACTTCTATTCAATTTGATTGTATTGATTAAATTTATGTAAGCTCTTCCAATTTCAAAAAATCAAAGACGTATATCCTGCACGAACGTTTTAAAAAGAAATGAACAACATTATGAAGAACATAAATTCTTAGTGATAATTTTAACTATTTTAAAAGCTGACGGTAGGAAACATCAACGAAGTAGGTAACATTTTCTGAACTTGTTTCAAATATTGAACAAAAAAAGACATCCGAAAAATTCATGAAAAGTTCAGAAATAATATCAACGTAAAAAAAGATTTGCTAAATAAAAGTAACGTAAGCTGAGCTGTAAAACTGGATCCGGAAAATGAATATAAAACCTTCATTCATTGCGCTTCCTCGCGTGTTAATATATGAGTTTGTTGGACTCGTCTATCAGATACTATGCTTTTATCGTAACACAGCTTTGGCAGGTTCTTTATACATAATTATGCATTGAAATTGCAGGGCTAAAGCTGCAGAGTCATTATGACTGTAATTTTGTGTGAAATTATGATCAATTTGGAAAAGTTTCGACCCAGCTCGCTCGGTTATTTTGTTTTTATTACGCTTCAATAGATGATTATGTTCGTAAGCAAACAACTCACAAAAAAACAAATGAAACATAAACTTTTGCAAAATGAAACCTAGCTGCACCGATTTATCGTAACTTCATACAAATTTTATAGAAAATCGTTGTAGCCGTTCCCGAGATCCTGATTAAAAATAGGTAAAAATAATTTGCAATCAAAAATATTTTTATGTAAAATTGTAGCGAACACGAGAGCATATATCGCTTGTTCTATGAAGATATCAGATCTCAGTTTATGAATCTACACGCCCTAACACCATTAACCTAAATTTTACATCTCAGTTTAAATGTAGGGCTTGTGAAAAAGGCGAAATGAACGCATTTTGTGCTATGTTTTGAAAGATATGAGTTACTTATGTAATTTGTTTCTGAAGTATCTATCCACCGAAACAAATTTAACTAAAAATTAAGAGTTTGTAAAATTTGGGTTGGTGGAGTCAAAGCGTGCAGTTATTCCTTCGTCCCCAATTTCGAAAACCAAGCTTTAACAGCAGGGCCCTAAGTCTGCTAAATAAAAGTCGTTTCAGTTGTGTGTCAATGGCCTGTCTGTGTGACAGTTTTGGTCATTTCGTATCCTGCTAATAGTATGAATCAAGAAAATCACAGGGACATTATCTATGATTGTGTGGAGTGTCGCTGGTATTGCAAGGGTAAAAAAACTAACGAACACGTTAAGTCAAATAAAAGCTTGTACAAATGAGAGAGTCCGGGCCCAGGTTGCGAACCATTTTTGAGAACCAGTTGAGCAAATATATCCAAAAAAAACTGTCACTACGCAACACGCTTTGATCGAAGTTAGCCAGAAAGAGATGGCATAAGATTTATAGACTATTGGTCTGAGCAGCGTTTACGTGTAAATTACTGTAAAACAAGGACAGGTTCTAGGTTATCGCTATCGCATCCCATCCCATGTCAGTAGAATCAGATCTACCTAATTTCCAGTATACTCGTAGGTTGGTGGTGAAAAATCTGATTAGGGTTTATAATCCTTAAATAAGCCTTGCGATATTTTTCAATCTGTGGTAATACAATTCCTAATGTTGAGAAAAAATTGACCTACAGGAAACTCCATTATTATGTTCTGATAAATAACAGTTCGTTATATTTTACGGAGTTGGCAATATTAAAATGGAACAGAAGTTCTGAGTGCAGTCGATGTCTCTCGCAGAAAATAGCTCGTTGCGATTCAGTGAGCCGAATACTGAGAGATTTATCTGACACTTTCAGTTTTCCTCCTGAATTGAATTCAATTAAATGCAAATTTATCTAGAGCCATTTCTTGTTTTAGATTTTTGAAATAATTAAACTCAAAATTATTCTTATTACCATAAATAGGTTGAGTTTCGAGATAAGTACCTACTGTTTATGTTTATTATTTGTAACTCCATTGTGAAATTTTTCATTTCCATTTGTTGTAAATTCCCGACAAACCGCGCTCCCAGTTTCGAAGCCTCTCTACGAGAGGAAACAATTTCTTTATGAGTTTCGCGAAGAATTGTTTCGCTGGATATTGGCGCCGGGTTCATAGGCAATAAAGCGGCTGTACAGTGCAAACAATGCTGTTCCGCGCGCGTTTAGCATCTCAAAGTGGGATCGTCTGCCTACTCTTTGCCCCCACTACTATTGAACGGAAACTGGTGCCTTTAAAGTGGCACATTTGTTTTGAATAGGACGACTTCTTAATGAGTTTACGTTTGGCTGGATATTCTATGATTAGATCAATGGCTGTGAACATTGCTGCTTGCTTGTGTTTAAATAGCCTATTGGATTTAGCTCGACCTTTTTTTCAATAATTGAAATGAATAGTTATTTGACTTAATTGCACAAGTGCCACTTTTTGGAAAGTGTGAGGTGTCCACTAAGTCGATAAAGGGTCCAAGTCCCATGTCCAGCGTTGGACTATTGTGTTTATTATTGTTTATGTAAGGTTAACGTAACTTATATATAACTCGCGATTTCTATTGCGGAACAATTTAGAAATGCAATGAAAATTCAAATTGTTCGCTATCTCGATTTCATAGCTTCCGTTTATTTCCAGATTTTATACGCGTAATATATGGCAACACAATTTGTAGCTTCCCAAAAATACAGCGCAAATATTGTGCGAGGTAAAAGCTGCAGCAAGCTTTGTAAATTGCAGCCCGTGACGGTGGCGCTGGTACCTACTGTTAATGTTATTTCGTTCTGTTGCGTTGATTACTCTATTGTTGGCCTGTCACGCTAGTCTAAATGGTTCATTGTGTTTCATGTTACATGCCGAACTGAAGCTAATTATAATGGAAAAAAGGAAATAGTCTAAAATGTCAAAATAAGTAGATACTAAGGTAACCTAACAGATAGCGAAATGGAGTCGCTAGAACTGATTATACCGTCATCCATAGCCGCGTCATGCGACTCTCTTGATTGTATAGTGTGGGTTTTGTGGCGCCCTTCTTTCATACATAAATACATGTATATATACGTACATCAGCCTAAAGCAGTCCACTGCTGTACGTTGGCCTCCCCCAGGGTACGCCATAGGGCACGATCTCTCGTTTTCGTCATCCAATCGCTAACAGCCGCCTTTTTAGGGTTCCAGGTTCCAGGGAAACCTTATTACTTGTACTGAGGCTCGGCTGTCCGTCTGTCTGTCCGTCCGTCCGTCCTACAGTTAAGAGGCTGTATCTCCTGAACCGTTAAAATTTTTAAACCGTTTCCTAGACAGTTGAAATTTTCACAGATGATGTATTTCGGTTGCCGCTATAACAAAAAATACAAAAAATTTGAAGAAAGTAAATACTAAAGGGGCTCCCATACAAAAAAATATTTTTTTTTGTATCTTATGAACCGCGAAAGTTAGACAGTTGAAATTTTTACAGATGTTGTATTTCTGTTGCTGCTTTAATAACAAATACTTAAAAAATAATAAAATAAACATTTATGGGGGCTGACATACAAAACACGTGTTTTGTTTTGCGCGTTTTTATCGATAATTGTTTACACAAATGTTCCGTACATAAATGTTTATGTACGGAACCCTTCGTGCGCGAGTCCGACTCGCACTTGGCCGGTTTTTTTGAGTCATCGGTCCATCTGGCCGGAGGTCGTCCAACGCAACGCTTGCCGAGTATTCAATGTATGCTTATATTATAGTAACCATGAATGTTCTAACTTTGTATTTATATTGTCCAGGCGATATACCGGGGCGGCGCGGGCGAGCGCGAGCGGCCGTACTCATCAGGTGGGGTGCCGCCGCCGCCGGCGGAGCCCGCCACCAGGACCGTCACCATGAGCAGGGACCTGGCTGATTCACATGGCTTCGGCATCTGCGTCAAGGGCGGCAAGGAAGCCGGTAAAGCCACCCCGTTGTTATATTGTGATTACAAGTAGTATTTTTAGCTACAATTGACTACTAACTTTAGTACTTGGGGATATAATAGTAAGAAGTAAGTAACCAACACTGTCAGCATTTGGTCATTATCAATCAAAACCTGAATGACTCACATGACAAGTTTCGGTGCCTTGGCAGTTATTCAAAACACCCTGTCTATTTGCTGAGAAAGTTATTGGAATATTTTGTTCATTACAAGAATGCTGTCGAATAGAAATAATAAACGTTTGCCCGAGTGAGCAAGAACCTTTAAAATACAAGACCCAATCTGAGGACGAGTATCGATTGCAAGCACATGGGAGTAATACGAGCTCCCTACTCACGGCATCAATCATTGACTTACACACCATTTGCTAAACAGAAAACCCTTCTTACAAGGGCTCGTTTGTTACAAGATTCGCAAGAAAGGTACTTTTGCTCGTAAATAACATGCAAACTCTTTGATGTCCATCCAAGTTCCAACTGGCCGAAACTCAAAGAAATATTTAAAAGCCCCTTTATAGTAGTTTATGCAACTGTCGTATAATGGGGGTCATTAGAATGCGAGTGTCTGTTTATCACACGAGGCGCAGCCGAGTGTGATAATAGTTTGACACGAGCATTCTAATGCCTAATTATAGCAGTTGCATACACTATTTTATCTACACTCTCCAAAAAAACTCAGAAACACTTTTCTAAACGTACGCACCGGCCATTGCAAGGCCCGATACAAGGATAAATTCAATACGAGAACGTAATATGGCTTGATATGAATTTTTAAAAAGCTATACTTTAGCAGTTGTTTAGATGTGGAGTCTTAACAATAACTTAACTAATCAACTGAACAACATCTGAACAACCACTGAACAACATCTGAACAACATCGAAACAACAACTGAACAACATCTATACAACAACTGAACAACATCTGAACAACATCTGTACAACAACTGAACAACATCGGAATAACATCTGAACCACAACTAATCAACATCTGAACAACAACATCCGAAAAAATACCGTACAACAACAACTGTCAGGTGCGGCGGATGATAGCGATTTGAGTATTGGAAAAAAAAACTTCGTTTCATTTCTCAACTTTATCGTATTAAGAGTTTTGTCATTAAGTCATTACGCTTCTGTAATTTATAGTAAACCCTAGTTTTTAAAGGCAGAATGCATAAAGTAGGTCATTATGCATCTGTTTTCGAATTCATAATTCGAACATTATGAGACGAGTGTATATAAAATTATAAAAAGATTATTGCTGTTACTTTATAATCGTAATGATCAGCTGGAATTCAAAATTAGTTAGATAAAAAGTTTTTGAATAAAGAATACCTGCTTATTTGAAAAGTTGAAAGTATCATGGTTGAATGGAAATTGGACTGCAATAATGGAACGAGAGTTTGAATTGACTTCGAAATAACACGAAACAGCAAAACATTTGTTAAAGTAGTACATTCTTCACGTGCAATACACACGAATCGGTAATCGTATTTTCTTTCATGTGATAGATTAGATAGTGTTTTATACTACAAGTACATCATTGCATCTTTTACTCCCGAGAGGAGAAAGTGATTTGTATGGAAGATTCCTCCCCGCTTATTTGAAAAATGAATCTCTCTCACGATCCTTTTTATGTTTGAAAAAGCTATAGATCACTTTCATTTCTATATAGGGGTGTTAAATAAAAATTATTAATGAACTTATTCACAAATGTTTTTGAATAGTGAAGGGTAAAGCACAATTTATAGAAACTTTACTTGATAGCTATAAACAAACGGTTTTACGAGGGTGCTAATTAAAAAAGGAGGAGATTTTTTCTCAATAAATCACCATTAATATAAGAAGTAGTAAGTTTGCAGTTGTTTTTCTTGCCACAATAAGTGTTTCTTTATAATATTCATTTACACAAGATAAGCCAGTGACTGCTGGTGTTTGATACGCGGCCGTCTTTCATCATCTCAGTTTATTCAGGATCTAAAATGTTTGTCGAGCATCTTTTTTTGTGTTGGGTTTCAGATTTTCCTCAAATAACTCAATTCATGTTGATAATTGTGTTCTTGTAAAACTTAGAAAGGTACCTAAATATTATGGATATTTACATGTGACACTTTGTCCAGGTGTAGGCGTGTACATATCCCGGGTGGAAGAAGGCTCAGTAGCGGAGCGCGCCGGGCTGCGTCCTGGCGACTCCATCCTTCAGGTCAACGGGACGCCCTTCTCCGGCATCTCGCACGAAGATGCACTCAAGGTGAGCTTTTACACTCTACAAACCAAAACATTTTCTCGAAAGAAACTTCTGAGGGGGCTACGTCGTAGCCAGCGTAGCAGCATCTACGTTGCTACGGTTGTAGCCACACGGTGGTGTTTTTGCTTATTAAAAAATTAACTTAAGGCTTGTACTTCGACGGAAGGAACGAAATTCAAATGAAATTCGGAAGTCATGTCAAAGAGTATATTATAGAGGTGTCACCACTTCATATAATGTTAGTCTAACTGGTACTGATACAATACTTGACGACTAATGGTAGTGCGACTGCCTGCGGCGCAAAGGTTCCGGGTTCGATTCTCGGTGGACTACTCACAAAGTTGATATTATAACTTGGAAGGAATATTAACCTACATTATATCATAAGGACCATATTTTGGAATAAGCTGAACCATTCGCCAAGACTTAGCTGAACGCATAGTATCCATATTAATTATGAACTGTATAAACTGTACTGTATGTTTGTTTGTTATTCTTCCACTTTCAGTAGGTACATGAAAAGAATTCATCTAAAAATAAGGGCTTAATCAGTTCACAAAACACTTATCTTCATAACATCTCAAACATATCTCAAATCATATTTACAACTTTTTAGTTTTACGTTATTTCAGAAGAAGCAAAGTCATTAAACTAAATAAAGCCAACTTATTAGTTCAGGTTTAAAAATGCAAGTGGTCAGTATCATGTTACGCACTTTGCGCGAACATATTTTTGTTTCGTTTTAGCCCATCCTGGTATTGTACATTTTTTTGCGAATTTCGACATTAAGACACTTTTTTTGGATATTTCTTTGTCATTTTCGTCATTGCGTGCACCTTAAGCGCAACTAATACTGTTAAATTTCAATTTCAATTTTAAACGTTTATTGCATAAATCAGTATACATAGATGTAAGTTCAAAATATAAATAGCAAAAACCAATTAGCGACGGCCATTATATATTTGAGTATGATATTATGATATGATAATATATAAAATAGCGGTCGCATTCTCGCACCGTTCATTAGTTTTTGAACAATATTTGTTGACCATCAGACAAATACAGAGCCGCATGCCTTAAAAATTTCATACCTTCGAACACCGACACCAGTTGAATTGCTTCATAGTTAAAAATTATCATACATTTTGGTGGTATCTATTAAAGTAACTAAGAAAAATTAAAATCGAAGGTGCTTCTAATTGTTTGTTTGACTAAGGTTTTTAATCCATTCCTATCTGGATAATCCTATAATTTTTGGTCTTGAAATTGGTATTTTTAGAAAAGGGATTTATAGCCCTATACAATGTTTGGTATATTTCGGTGTTACCAACGAACCAGGGTGACCACAACCTTTAATATAATGATACCCTCGACCTTCCCGAAATGATAAGTACCTACCTGGAAATTAATTTTAACATTAGTATTGGCATTTTGTTCGGTGACACTCTAGGACTTTCCAGCTAGGTATAAGTCTAGAACCTTTCAACCCAGTGTTACCCTAGCATGAACATCTTGACCCAGTGCCACTCTAGAACCTTTCTACCCCATAACACTAAAAACCTTCCGAATCAATTGATCCCACTCTTGAACTGAAATCTGACAAAAATCTTTTACTACATAAATAATACTTTTGTATACTAGGTACGCAAGTTTCAAGAGATATGGGCAAGATATGTGTATGTATGTATGTACGTAAGTACATGTACATAATTATTTTTCTCAAACATGCTAGGTAATGTGTTCATTTCTTTCAAAAAAAGAAACTGCGAAGTTTCACATTGTTTGTCACGTCTTAGATCACGCCAGCAAAGTTGTATGGAAATCCTTTGCTGGTGTCCATTAAGATAAATTCGTTATACGCTAAACCCACATAATTTGATTTCAAAATTATCTCGATGACTCTCATAGAAACGGAACGTAATTTTGTATGAAACAGGTAACTAAAGACGAGGCTGTATGATGTGAAGACCCTTGCCTGTCCAGAATTAAAAAAGAAAAGAATGAACCAAACATTTAGTATGGCTGAATATTACGTAATACTGTGCCTTACAGGCGAATTTATTTAAAAAAATTACAATTGGTGGGAAAATTGTAAATTTTTATTTGTTTCGTTGTGTTGTGGTCGCTAGCTAACTTTTATAAGAAGTACAATCTTTCATTTCCTAGCCTTTTTTTGAGAAAAGCACTATGTAAGGGAAAAATTACTTTGCTTGACTTGTATAATTGAAGTCCTCGCCTGCGGCTCGGACTTCAAACTATACTCGTCCAGCAAAGTCTTATTTTCCATACCTCGACAACAATGTACTAATACTTGCTTTCTTATAATTTGTCCTAAAACTGTGGTTGGTGGTGACCGTATGCGTAGCGCTCCATATATACATTTAAAAATTTCCGCCGCGTTTAAAAAACTGCTTTTGTGCCGCCGTGTCGCCGTCTAGTGTTGCATATAAATCGAACCTTACTACTTCATACTAATCTGCACAAACAACCACGTCATCCTATTATTTGATCGTAAAAATATTTTTAATACCTACGTCTAATCGGTTCATATTTTGCGTTTCGTTCGATGTACCAATCAACGTAGTATTGACATTGGCAAAATTATCCATAGCGGATAGAATGCCGTTGTTGTAGATAGTTGATATATTTTACGGCAAAATTCTAGCTACAATAATTTTTCACGGTCAAAATATCGAACAAATGTACAGTGTGTCGCGTCTGCATCATATTCCGTTTATCTATGATCAATTCCACGTCAGTTTTGACAGCAGAGGAAACACATCAAAACAAAAACCTTTTACTCCCAAGGAAAACAGCCGGAAACAGTAAGTGTTTTGCTAAATTTCATAATAACTAAGTTGTTTTGTCAAAAAATAGCCGCCCGGGCGGGTTCAACGTGAAATTGCCATTAATAATCATACTAAAATCAATACAGTTCGATTAGCACTGGCGGAAGAAATCTCTTACGCCACGCTTCATCACTGAAAAATAGAGGTAACTTCAAATTTTAATTTCTCCGTTATTAAATATAAAATGAGATTTTGCGCTGCCCTGGCTTATTCCTCATATCTTGAAGAGTAAAAAACAAAATTTTGTTGACAGTGATGTTCCTTAGAATATGTATAAAATGCATTCTCGTAGCTCGTTTTCACCTCACTTCATGGAAGTAGGCCCGTTAAGTACACTACAAACCAATTGTTTTGATTTCTTTGCTATATAAATAAACCAGGGGATAAGAATCCCCAGTCATAAAAATAAGATAAAATATATTGTTGAGCTTGTACTAATAACTTTCATACTTTCTCAATATATTTTCCTGAGCATCTTAAATCTTCGAACATGGTATGACGTACGGTACCTGTTGCGGTGCTGGCAATCCCTGCTGAAGGCTTGCCAAATGGCCCCGGCGCGGCGGAGGCGGCGGCCAGCCAGCCAACCGGCCGGCAAGGCCCACAATGCACTGTTATTCAGCTCGTTATCGGAATTAGCCGCAATTCATTACATCTAATAGATATTAGGTAATGGACCTGTTACACGTGCTATTACATGTCCGTCCGCACGTGCTATACCAACTTTCTTGGTAGAGTATTATTATAACTCAAACTACAGATTGTTATAAAAAAGGGTGTACTTAATAATATCAGAAAATCTCTAAAATACGGTCTTTCAACTAGTAGTTGACTAGTAGCTACTTTTTAAAACAATATTTTGCATGAGCATAGGGGCATATGGCGTTAAAATATAAACTTTTTCTGGGCAATAATTCAAGACTAAGACTAGGACTAATATGTTTTGTATTTAAATAGCTAAACACATTTGCTAAACAAAATGTCATAATTTTCTTAACAACTTTTCATTTAACATTTTAATAAGTATTGTCCGCGCTTTGCACGACAACGTAGTTTAAACAAATCTCGTTTTTCCATGTTCAGTTAACGTGAATAAATACTTTTAATTTAGTAAATTATACTCACAAACTTGACATTTATAATCCAAATCATGATTATTTTTTAACCCTGGTCAACATTTAACTTCAATGAGAACTTCTTTGTACCTCATTGAAATTCTTGAGAAGGCAGCTAGTTCCATTCCACTGTAGATCCCTAACTCGCAACATCTAGAAGACAGAATTATACGAGTACGAGTAGACTACATTACATCAATCATACGACATGTCATACGAGAATATCTTTACCTCGCCTTCCAGTTTAACTTCCTACAGACGACACAATTCTCAGGGTAGACATCATATAAGTTACATTAAATGAACTCGGAACATGCCGTTTATGATATTGATAATTCAGTTTGATAAATACTTATCTTATTTGCGTCTACTGTACTGAATTCATTAACAAGCCACTCAAGTTGAATTGGGACGTACTTAGTAAACATAGAGTCAAATCTAATTATGATACGGACCACAATTACAATATTTCCCAGTAAAAGCTTTTCTATATATATTTTCTATATATAATAATGTTATTTTTCCATTGCCAGAAGATATTGACAAAATTGTGAGCTATTAAAAACTTGTTGTGTTACTGATACAAAGTAAAAAAATACAGTAACTTAGTAAGGAAGGAAAGCTAATCATATTATTTCTAGAACTTGCTACTTCCGTTTCACCAAATATTATATCAGATATATTCTTGGTCCTTTAGTGTATTTTCTAGTAATATTTCAGGCCAAGAGAAATATTTATAATCCATTATTTATCTTGGGTTGCGTTCTTCTGATTAGTTCAGCTAAATGCGATGTAATAAAAATAATAAGACATATTTTTATGGGATAACTTGTATTGCTTTTGCGACCTGCAATCTAGCTTGTGATAGGTATTGGTTCGAAGAACTTCTTGTCTCTAATTGGATTGGCTTTTGTTATACAACATCTATTCATATTGGATTATATCTTGAATAACATTACTAAAAATAACAGATGGTTCAAAAATTCGGATGAAACAAAACGAGTCTTTCGTTGACTTGGTGCTCCACACAGTACGAGTGGTGTTCAATAAAAAGTGATAATGAGTATGAAGCAGTCATATTTTATTTATTATTATTTTATTTTTCGACAAAGTCACCTTTGAGGTTTATGCACTTGGTATATCGTTTTTCTTAACCTAAGATTCCCTTCTTAAAAAATCTTCATCTTGATCCCTTAAAAAATCATGTACGGCGGCGATCACTTCCTCATCATTGGCATATCTGTGACCTCTCAGGTATTCTTTTAACCGCGGAAACAGGTAGAAGTCACTAGGTGCAAGGTCTGGTGAGTATGGAGGATGTTCCATCAATTCAAATCCAGATTCTTGGATAGCAGTCATCGAAACTCGGGACTTGTGTGCGGCTGTGTGCGGGCTCGAATTTTATCCATTTTGCGCAACACGCTCCGACACGACATGAACAAATGACTTCTATTTTTAAAACAAGAAAGGAAAATCAGTCATTTTTATTTTTTTATTGTATCTAATGTCTGGGCTTTACCTGCCAGTATTTACTTTTTTGTTGTTCAAGGAGATTATATGCCATTATTACTTTTTATTGAACACCCCTCGTAAGTCTCACATAAATTAAATATTCTCATAAGTCAATGTAGGTATCAAAACTTAGTTTTTAATATTTCATGGGTTTTATTCATTTGGGACCACAGTTCGTGACGTTTAATCACTCTCATAATATTTGACATACAAAAGGCTGGCTGGCTGGCGACAGCGGAAACAACATTGGGGGTTCTGGCCGAGTGGCAGGTTCTATTTCGGGTCGCGTCATTGTCTCAGTTTAACGGATTTTAAAATAATCGCTTATAATTTTGGAAATTGATATTGCTGATGTGATAGGATAACATATTTTCTTCAGTTTTTCCCCTTAAAATCTTCAGTAGAACGGAACAAACCCAAAGCCACAATTTTCTAAATTAGGTGTTTTTGAGTAGATGGCGAAAACGGGATATCGTGCCCTATAGCGCGTACCCTGGGGGAGGCCTACGTTCAGCAGGGGACTGCATAGGCTGATGTATGTATGTGTAGAGGTAAACATGTAAAGTTAGAATGAGGGAAAATTATTAGATGATCTTAGTTATTAATGATAAATGAAAGCGCAGATAGACATGTTACCTTGTGAAAAAAGGCATCACGTACCTTTACTATAATACATTCTGGACAGGTCGTGGCCTACAAAAGTCCCCAGTCGTAAAGTTAGTTTACTCGAAGACACCCCAGTTGGGTAAGCATACAAGTTCGTGCATAAATCAGGCAAGACTTTCTACAAGTCTGAGCCACAAAAGAGCCCCGTTGCCCTATTTATAAAGTCCACAACAAAAATAGGACAGTTTAAACACCAGTTAGGTTGTATCTGAGTCGTCTAAGTTCTTCAGTTGTTGTATGCAAAATAGAGACAATATTTTCTGAAACACTGTCAAAGTTTATGGAAAATGGCAATATATTCACAAGAAAGGACGCTTTCTAGAGTGCATGAATTAAAATATATGTTGCCGGTGTTTGTTTTACATTTCCCCAGTATTTACTCTTTACCCCTCGGGTAAACGGAAGGTAATGATGTTGACAATCGTAAAAGTTAGCTAGTATTCGTCGTTTGGGGTGGAATGGACCCGGGCAGACGAAGTTGGGATACGTCTTAAGTCCTATCATGGGACTTGTCATGTCACATCAAGTCGCAAGTAGAAATGAGTTAGAGTTTTATAACCCAGAAAAGTTTGGAATTTCCTATAACGAAGGAAAAATAATTCATTGTTGTCAAAATACAATCCCTGTACACAGAAAACAAAATAAAGCATTTGAGGATATAGTCGGCAGGCAGGGTCAAACGGAGGCAATTTTTGCAGACACAGAGAGACATTGCCTCTGTAACCGCGATATCAACTGATTTATGATCCCTTTCGTGACGTTCACGAACAAGACAACTGTTCCGCTGAATAGGTTATTCGTAGAACGACACATTTGTTATTTTTCTTAACTTTGCAATCGTTTCTATACAATGAATGAAGCAGAGCTGTATAAAAAATTCGCAAATAGGTACTCGTAGTAAGCAAATAGTTCAACGCTACCACGTTGCTTATAAGCTCTACCTATAGTAATTTCCAAAGATTTGTTATCTCAATTTTCAGCTGATGGTCAATAAAGTGGAACTCACTACCTACGTCTCTGGGTTTCCAAACGCATACAACCCTAATCTCTTCAAAGTAAGAGTGAACAGGCTTCTTCTGGGTGAGCTCGCTCCATCTTAGACTCTGTCTCTGTTCTATGACCTAGACTAGAGTCAAGAGCAAACCCATAATTAATAAAAAAAAGTGAAGTGTTTGCGACTTTCTTATCTGCACAGTGCTTGTAGATGTGCCGAGTGTCAATATTTCAGCTTATTCTAAGTAGGTAAGTAATGGAAACAGCCTATGAATAGTTAACGAAGTTCAAGAACAGTTTCGTGTAAAAGGTATTATTTGGCACCATTAATATGTTACCCATTAAACAAATTGATCGTTCTACATATTAACTAATTTTGCGCATGAATTAGCTTGATTTATCTATTTACTGTTCTTACAAAAATACAGTCAATGAGCTCACATTTAGGAGAAGGCGCGCGGGGGGCAATGAGTACAGCTGTTCTTAACATTTCTTGGACTAGAGTTTGGACCGTGTCTCAGGCTGGGACTGAAATTCTAGATCCTGTTGGAATCTGGAGGCCCAAAGCAAACTAGGATGGAAAGAGAAGATGGATGCTGACGTACGTCATTTTAATTGAATATAGGTTGATATGGATGAGTGGTACCTACCGATAAGTGTACCTATCTAGTTTTACTTTATTAAGAATGACCAACTATTCAGGCATGCTGGAATGTTGCCTCTGTATAACGTCATAATGTTGACGTCATCTTTGTAAATGTCACCAAGACGCCGACCCCAGGCGTCCAAGTCAGAGAGCCGAAAAGTTTCATGGATTTGAAATATCGTGCACTAATCTCAATATCAAATTCAACTTCAACAGCCACATAAGTCCACTGCTGGACATGGGCCTCCCCCAATCGCGGAGTATTAGCCATACATACACTCTTGGCAGGCGGATTGACGAGCGCAGTGCAAGGTGTTGTATTCACAAGGAACGCTGCCGCTAATTCCCTACATTCTGAACATGCCAAGTTGAAAATAAAATGTAGC
This sequence comes from Tuta absoluta, assembly GCA_027580185.1. Classification (NCBI taxonomy): domain Eukaryota; kingdom Metazoa; phylum Arthropoda; class Insecta; order Lepidoptera; family Gelechiidae; genus Tuta; species Tuta absoluta. The sequence goes on from JAQAHW010000002.1 coordinate 19,918,766, forward strand.
ATTTCTTTCAAGTAATATTTTTCACTAGCAGCCCGCCCAGCGGTTTCACCCGCCGCTAACAATTCCCTCCCGGGAATAAGACGGTTTAATATAGCCTATGTTTTGAAACAAATATCGTTTTCAGATGGTGGCGTAAAGTTACATGCCGTGTGATTAACTTGGCCAGCCCCATGGCAGTGCCTTTATTTTTTTTTTATCTTACCCGAGCCGGTTTTCTATTAGGTCATAACAAAATTGAAATAAAAAAAAGAAAATATGACGGTTCATGACGTCAATAAGTGATAATACTATCCTACATTGAATAAAGAATTTCAATTTCAATTAACGGTAAAAGAATTTTTTAAATCGGTCCAGTAGTTTCGGAGCCTATTCAATTCAAACAAACAATAAAAAAATCTGCAATTTTAGGCGATGGGCTGACAACCTGTCACTATGACGATACACAATTTTCAGAATGAATCAAATATTTGTCAGACGTGGCGTAAATGTCCGTTTTTGCTGCCATTTATACTCTGCCTACCACGCAAGGGATTATAGGCGTGATATATGATGAATGTATGTATGTATGTAATAAAAAAAGTAGATTATATTATTATTATTTTAGTGTGATGCCGGCTAAGAATAGCATCACCCCATTTCTTTCCCATGGGAGTCATAGGAGGCGACTAAGGAATTTGAGGGTGTGTATTGCAATTTTAGGCGATGGACTGACAACCTGTCACTATGGCGATACACAGTTTTCCGAATGACCCTTAAACATATGCCAGACGTGGCGTAAATGTCCGTTTTTGCGGCCGTTTACGCTCTGCCTACCCCGCAAGGGATAATAGGCGTGATACGACAAAAAACATTAAATAATGCATGAAAAAAATCTACACTAAAATAATACTTACATACATGTATTATTTTAGTGTTAAAAAAAAGTTAAATAAATCTACACTAAAATAATACATACATACATGTATTATTTTAGTGTAGATTTTTTTAATGCATTATTTAATGTTTTTTGTCGTCTTTTTTTATACCAAGTAAGGGACAGCCCTTCGAATACTGATAGGGTGCATGAAACATAAAACTGGACAACTTTCCCCTAGAAACATATGTCAGGAAACGCCAAAAAAATTACCTTCCGTACAAATTCACAATCAGCTGACTGCATTCACTATGGGAAGTCAGTTTTTTTAAGTTTCCTGAAATATGTTCCTAGGGGAAAGTTGTTCAGTTTCAAGGTCTGCATGTACCCTATCAGTATTGGGAGGGCTATCCCAGACACCCTTTAATACAGTTATGATTAAATGTAATCATTACACTGGTACGAATAATGTGGCGTAGTTTGTAAATTTTTAAATGAAAAAGTAGTTATTGTGGCATAACTGTAATAGTTAGATGTACATGGTATCGCGGACATTATTATAGATATTGATGTTCTCTATCAAACTGTAGTACATCACTTTGCTGTATTGTCAATAATTTCCACAGCGTACGCGATATAAGATATTTTTTTGGTACATTTTTCACACGTTGGGTTATATTATCGAAATTTTCACGCGGATCCCTATTTTTTTGTCGGATAAAATATAGCCTATGTTCATCAAGAATAATGTAGGATTCTAATGGTGAAAGAATTTTTAAAATCGGGCCAGTAGTTTCGGAGCCTATTCGATGCAAACAAACAAACAAACAAACAAACAAACATACAAACAAACAAACAATCAAATCTTTCCTCTTTATAATATTAGTGTAGATTTATTTGCAGCGTAAGACCATACAATCTTCACAAGTTATTATTATTTATGGTTGTGGGTGGCTCCTTATTTTATGTGCACAATAAAATTAGTTTTACGAGATTCGAGTAAGCCACATATTTTTTATGTCTCGAATATAAACTTTTATTGAGTAATAATTAGTCTATCGACTGCTGAAAAAAATTGGTCACATTTAAATTTAAAGTTATTTCTATTTATTTCATGAAAGAAAAAAAGAAAAATTTAACGAAATATTCTTGTTCCGCTGTGACTTTATTACTTTTATCTGTTTGTTGTTCTCCCAATGAAGTTTTAGTTTATCAGTTGGTTGGGATCTTTTCACTCTGAGAAGGAAACAAACCATTAATCAAATTGGAGTCGTGCGTATTTCGACAGCTATCAAGTCTGCTACGAAAAATGTACTTAATTCTAATTCTTGCACGCGGAGTACCATGATTGTTACATGCCATATTCACAAAAAATAAACCGTTTTGGATTGCAATATACCTAATAGTAAATTTGACATGCATGTGTTTTGTCGTAGATGCTGAAATCATGTCGGCAGCTACAGATGACGGTGCGGACGGCGGGCGCGCTGGTAGGCCGGGCCTCTTGTTCTTGGATGGACCGCTACGGCAGGCCAGCGTCCCCGCCACCGCTCAAGCCACCGCGGTCTGCCAGCAAAGATCGATCAGTTCGGAGAGTAAGTAAAAAAACTGGGTAAAGTGTAGAAAGTGGTGTAGGTCTCCGGTTCTTGGATGTACCGCTACGGCTAGCTAGCCTCTCCGCCACTATTCAAGCCACCGCGATCGATCCGTGCACAGCGTAAGTAAAGTATTCGATTTGTTTTAATCTGGTGGTCCAGAGCTTTTTTTGATGGGAGAGTGATACACAATAGCGTCCTTATCCACCGGTTTCACCGCCACTCAAGCCACCACCGTCTGCCAACAGAGAAGTATTGCTCACAAGTACGCTAAATGTCCGGTTTCCAATAGGTTACTGTTTTGCAGTCATCTATTCCTTCCTGATTCAGCAAGTTTGGGCATTGGTTTTGGCTAGGGAAAACAGTTTTTTGGATCTAGAAGTACCCTAAAGTTTTAGAATATATACATTATAGTACATATAGTTGCTAATCCTCTAACGAGATGCAAAACAGTCATATTTTATACGCGGCTTCGTGAATTATGTATGACAGTCATATTGAAGACGCCCCTGAAGTACTCCCCGCTAATATTCACATTTTTCTGCAGCTCATAAATCAGCATGGTCGACATCACTTCGGTAACGGCATTTATGTAAATACCAGTCTATAACTGCCTTAATCATTTGATATCGTCATAAAGTTTTATGGGCAATTGTGTGGTGATAAATACGCGAATGCGAATGACGGGGGTAGTGGGAGGTAGGTATGTGGTAGGGGGGAGGGAGTTCATCGGTGCTACGGTATGCTAATCGTTGCCCGCCGGCACTAAGGTCCCTTGTTTGCGGTTGGAATGAACACAGAGGCATTTACACAGAGGCATTTTCACCGAGCCTTGGCTTTGCCTTTCTTAGGGTTGCTTAGAGCTGAAGTTTGTGATGGTTGGAGTAGAGTCAGGGGGAAATAATTCTTTACTCCACCAAAAGCTGATCACCCGTCTGCGAGCATGCATACCGTCCCACCACTCCCCCGCGATACAATTGTAGAGTCCTCTGTAATAAGTAGAAGGTACGTGTCAGTGTCTTAAGAACACAAAATGGACTGGCATTGTCATATATTGACAAAACTCCTTAAATAAAGATTAAAGAACACAAAATCAAATGCAGAATAGACCTTAAACCAAAAAAATGGGTTACCAGGTCCCTACTTGCTATGGATAGGTTACAGTAAAGCCACTTCTCGCTACCAACTTCTGGCAACACGGCATCAAGTTCTCTTCCACTATTTAGAATAGTTTCTAAATTATCAGGAAGCAAGACCTATGCTTGTGTCCTATCCGTAGGCCGGTAGCTCGGCCGCCATCGATCGTGTGACCTCGTCCACGATAAACTTTTGGTGAATGAACTTCTCAGGGTTCATTGTAACCTCTTCGTAATTTATTCGACAGTTGAAATTGATGTTTCCTAATTTGAAGTGCGTGGGAAAACGTTTTCGTAAATTTTTCATTTGTAAGGTGCTGTGGTGAAGTACCTAGGTATTGAAAATAAATAAAAAGACTGGTAAATGATATAGTTATAAAGCGGTTATTTAATAGCTTTCCATAACATGTCGTGTATAAAATTTACAAAATAATATTTATTCAAGTCAGCCTAAAAACATAGCTAATATCGATCAAGAATTCTATATTCAAGGCTTTACACCACTCAGTGAATTAACGTTTACACATTGTCTTACATCTGCCTTTGTTTTAGGTGGACCTGTGCATAGAGCCGGGTCAGTCTCTAGGACTGATGATCAGGGGAGGACTGGAGTACAACCTCGGCATCTACATCACCGGAGTCGACAAGGACTCCGTGGCCGACCGAGCTGGACTAATGGTAACATTTTTTGTATTCAATCATGTTATTTGTGGTTAGAATAGTCATAGAGTGCAATAGTCGTAAAATGACTATCTATCTACGTAGTAAAATAATTCTTCATTTAGGCAAAAAAGTAAGGAAGGACAATTTATTATGACTGTAAAAACGAAGTAAAATACTCTAGATGGAAATATACCGTAGTATGTATTATAAGAATTTACTGTAACATGAGGGCTTTCCTGTATTTTATACGTTTTATTTTTTATGAATGCTTAAAGGCTGTTCCACGTTCTAAAAGTTTCAATACAAGGTTTTATCATTTTTATTCCGCTAGCGAACAAACGATATAGGCCGTCGTTGAAAATATTGTCAGCCGTCGGTACACACGGCCCATTGTGTGCTTTTATTCATTTATCCTTCGAAGGTGACGTGCATAATTCGCCTTTTTTACGAGAATATCAATATTGGATTCAATAACAATACGTATCTAAGTAATATGGGTTTTGCATGTAGCTTGATGATATTCCTGTTCAAGTCATGCTCGGTAAACAAAGGAATTCACGATCATGCAACGAAGTAAAAATTCGTACTCATTCTTTCACGATTTAGCCTATTATGAGGGAAAAATAAAAGAAAGATAAGTAAATTAGAAACTGGGTATCTATATAATAGCTGTAAAGTTTTGTAACTTACGTTTTCCTAGGTTTGTGCCGTATCTTAGTTTCCTTGAAAATTTAATTCCGCTCCACTTGCGCCACTACTCCACAATTACGTCGCAATTTAAGTTTGGAGTTTCATCTGTACTCTTCCTTGTAGCTTTTATACCTTATTGAGTATGATCGAGTGTTAGGTGCAGTTGGAGCATGAAGAATTATAACGTTTAGGTTAATATTTTCTGTTACAACAACATATAACGCCAGTCATTATCATGTTTATATGTCGTTCATTATGTTTTTATGACCAATTTCTATCGATCAAAATCATATTTTTTTTAACGTTATCTACACGCAAAACTTCTTAAAGATTTGGTATATCAATCTTCTTACTTAGAAAGTACTATTATGTACTTGTAACATTACCTTCAAAATATAAATGCAGTGTTTCGTAACAATTCAATCTATATTCAACCTTCGATCTATTCAAACTGAGAAGACTGGGTTCTGTCTCCTAGACTGTGAAGACAGTCGTAGCACAGTCTCAACTTTGAGTCGCCCAGAGCTGTAGCGACAGTCCAGCAATGCTAAATTTCTCGTCTACTTCATATTAAACTTGCCACAGCGGTTAAAATTTACGTTTTCAAAGCTAAAGGTACTTCAATTTTGAAGCTCTCGTGACTTGGCCTAATAAGGTTGGTTTACCTAATAATGAAACAAAAATACCTAGCTCTAGCAAGTAAAGCGCCTCAAGCAATCTGCAATGTTAAATGTATGCAGTCTTTTGTGTAAGTTGAATTCACGAACCTTCAAGCTTTCTACGATCTAGTAGGCGTAAACTTATAATGTTTACTAAATGCAGGTTATCATTACCTACCATGCATCTGGTCTATATTTCATTTAATTTCGTAAGCGTGTTTTCGAGTGAAACGCCCCGAGGCGAAGTGTGGTTGGAAATTTATAGTGTTTGAGTTTGAGCCCCGCCCGCTGCTAACCTAATAACTTGCTTTAAAAACTTTCACCAACAATTCTCGAAGAATTTTCATTACACATAACCGTGTAATGTATCGGGTTGAGTTGAGAAATTTTAATCAGGCTCCGATATTGCTGGATTTTCCAAGCACAAATACACGGTTAATCAGAATCCAGGTGTTCCCAACTAGCTTTTGGGTTAAATTATGACTCTTAATAGCTATTCTACCTCAGTATTTTTGATTTATAGTCCTCGCCTGCCTTGAAGAATAATGTTAATGGTCATCATAATCTGAAATAGTAGTAGAAGGATATGTACTTAAAAGATGCAACAAGCGATAATGCATGAATTTGTTAGAGAATGCAAAAACTGGTAATTTATATGGCAAGATTTAGCTTGTCGAACGGACTTTATAAGTATGTAAATCAGTAATTAACAGTAAATAGTATAATCTAAAATAGCAAGTTCTCAAAATGACAATATGGGCAGGGAAATAGTAAGGATGTGGGCAGCGCGAGCACGTAAACAGGTTACTCGCGCTACGACTCGTCATGCCGCTACCACTCCCCGTGCTCCCTCGAATATCGGCAAAGGAACGGCAGCACAAGGACGTGTGGAATGTATTTCTATCTCGCTCACTCATATTGGGCAGTGTGTGAACACTCTCTCGCGTGGATACTTCCGCGGAAACATTTCGAGCATTATTCGCGACAGCGGCAGGAGCATGAGCCGGTGCATAGTGTGAACCTGCTATTATTAAACCCACGTTATTGTCGGTAGGTTGGAGACCAGATCCTAGAAGTGAACGGTCAGTCGTTCGTGGACGTGACGCACGACGAGGCGGTGGCGCAGCTCAAGTACCACAAGAGGATGTCACTCCTCGTGCGAGACGTGGGAAAGGTGCCTCACGCATGCACAGCGTACGGGGAACGAGATCCCACGCCCAAGTATGCATTCTCAACGTAAGGTGTAAAGTTGTATTTTGAATGCTGTGGTTGCGGGTTACTTTTGTTTTGTAGGAAATTTATATTTCCAGAAATGCTACCTACCATTTGCATGAGCAGTTGTCTAAACGAAGTACCTATTCTGAAAGTGGCCCGTAATTGCAGTTCTAGAGGTAGATTGTTTTTTTTAGGTCTTTACGTTACCTTATTTTAGTAAGGAACATAAATTATGTCATCTTATTTTTGTTCCAACTAATGCCAAATTGAGACTTATTTAGAAGCCTCGAATAATTCAAGGAAAAGAGCATTATTACGACTTTTACTTTGCATAATTATTCTGTTGATACGTTTTCCAAATGCTGATATACCACTCCACTGCCCTTGTTATTAGACACTAACTACAGACACATACTGCTGTGGACGCTAACGATTATTAAAGTGTCTCTGCGGCACATAACATTGGGCGCAAATGGCCTCGGTTTCAAGTTGAAATTGCACAGCTATAATGGTGTTTTCTTTCACTGTTTCATATCTATTTGTCACACAAGTAAATAAAGGGTGGTATGTTTACTGTCTGCTTACTGTAATGCAATTCTATGGAAGCATGTTTGAGATCGCTACTCGAAAACGCGTAGCAATATTTACAGCTACGACGTTTGAAATGTGGCTACGAGGAAGCGTAGCCATAATATTTCAGTTTTAAACACCACGTAACGTCACGTGCGCTCGTACCAGCACTAGCTGTGGTTTATGTGCGCATGCAACGACTTTATCACTTCTCTTGGGTTTCTATTGTTCGTAACACTACATGCAGCTTACGAGTAGAATGGGTTATATCTTTTTGATTTTGCTCTAATAACCCAATTTTAGAGACACAATTTTTTACGGATATTTACCAAGCTATTTTAAAATATGTTTAATTTTATTTGACGTTTTCACAGAATAAGCGGGTGGGGGAAGCGAAGAGGTGCAGCATCGACAGCAGTAGAGCAGAAGGCGAGGTCTTTGATACCTCAAAGTGATCTGCCTGCGCTGGCGTACTACATGGAGGAGTACGCGGCGAGAAGACTGAACCCCGACGCCTTCCTCACCGTGCTTAGGGATCTACTAGATACACCGCAGAAAGTAAGTTGTGAAAACCAAAACGTATATATAATCGCCTTCTAATATCGCAAATATCATGGTCACTTGATTAGATGGTTCGAGGCTAATGGAGTCCTAATCTTGTGTAAAAACTTTTAATTATTACTAATTATTTATCAAGAATTTTCCGTGTGATGCCGGCTTAGAATAACATCACCACATTTATTTCCCGTGGGAGTCGTAGGAGGCGACGAAAGGGCTCGAGGGTGTGTATTACAATTTTAGTCGATAGGCTGAGAACCTGTCACTGGGGATGCACAGTTTTCCAAATGGCCCTCAAATATTTGTCAGACGTGGAGTAAATGTCCGTTTTTTGCGGCCGTTTTCGCTCTGCCTACCCCGCAAGGGATTATAGGCGTAATGTGTGTACATACAGTGTACTAAAGAACTTTGATATCTATACAGAAATATTTCATGGTCCGCTTTAACCGTTAATCATCATCAGAGATCCAATTGCAAAGACGATCTTGTAGTAAGCAAATAGCCTGACATTGGCTTAATGGCATTACTATAAATAGAACTCGGCTACCCGGCTGAAGGTAGGCTTAGCATTTAGCCCCAGGAATGACGTCATCACCTTGCTACGTGAGCGATTGCGTCTTAGGCAGTCGTCTACGTAAGTACATACGTAACTAAGCTATCTAATTTATACGTAGACATCTTCCTGCGCTATTTGCGGACTTCTAAAAACGGCTGTAGAGGCTTAACTACAATAAATAATTACTAACACTTTTGTACGAATTGAAATAAACAAAGGTGCAGAAATTTGCTTCCATTCGTAAACGTAGGTAACCTAATAAAAAGAAAAACTACCGGAAAGTAAATTTCATATATAAAATACCTATTCGTAGAAACAGCTTGTTTAGTAAGAAAAACTTATTTATGCAGAATAAATAATACTCTGCCTACCCCGTAAGGGATATAGGCGTGATTTATGTATGTATGTATGTAAATAAAAAATTTCGAAACAGGTACGAGTATGAGTGTTTAAATATCAGGCCCAATTCGTTTTCAATACGCGTAAGATTTTTTAAAGGTTAGAACAGAACAAGTAGGCAATAGTGGTGAAGCGGCGATATAAATATTCCAAAGCTCTTTAAATATGCAAGCACCTACTTAAGGGATATTTATTAGACGAGAGTTTTAGGTTGTAGATGGTATTATACACCTTTTGCCTCGAACTTGGTGAAGTTTTATCAAAATAGATAAAAAACTATATTTTGTTACAGTATCTCTACCCTTTTTTATGTACAAACTAGCTGTTGCCCGCGGCGGCGCGGCGTTGTCCGCATAAGTTGGGATAAAAACTATCCTATGTGTTAATCCATGGTACCTTCTATATGTGTGCCAAATTTCGTAACAATCAGTTCAGTCGTTTTTGCGTGAAGAAGTAACAATCAAACATACAAACTTTCGCATTTATAATATACCTCTAAGTAGGATGCGATACAAAAACAAACCAACTTTGCGAAATGATCCAGTTATTTTGTCGCCAAGTGTTTGACTTTTCGATGACTGGTTTAGAACGTTGGTCCGATGGATAAACAAATTTTTGACCTCGAGCTCCGTTATCTAAAAGATTTTAGCTGTTTAAGCCAAACATAAATTTATCACAGTTTGATACAACATTGCCGAATGTTTACATTATTGGAAAATGTTTCTCTTTATGTGAGAACACGAGAACGATATCGATTTATATGAGCTCCAATCAATCCGGTAGACAGAGCCTAATGGAACACGATGATTGACTCGCTGCACTATGCATGCATGTGCCTTCCTGTCAAAGGCTTTTGTTTATTTAATTAGAGATAGCATTTGGAATGGGATTATATTATTTAAAATGCTGCCTAAATAGGCAGTCAAAATTTCTAATTTCTAAAATTAGCAGACATACTTATTTCTGAGTAGACCACCCCACGGTTTCACCTGCAGCTGTTTTCATTTTTACCGTTAGAATTGCAGGTTTTCCCGCGGTATATTTTTTATACGGGGTGTAAGGGACGGTGTACCGAAAACTTTGCAGACATAATCAGACCATTAAACTGAACAACTTTTTCTATGGAAGCTATGTTGGTAAACGAAGGAAAAAAATCGACCTCCCATACAAAATTTCTGATCAGCTCATAGATTTTCTATGGAAACTCAAAAAAAACTTTTCGTTACAACATAGGCTCTATAGTAAAAGTTGTTCAGTTTCATGGTCAGATCATGCCTGAAAAGTTTTCGGTACACCATCCCTTACACCCTGATATGTACTAAACTTCATCCAAATCTGTCAAGCCATCAAGCGTAGACAGGTAAAAAATAAACATACATACTTACATACACAAAAACATACGCAAACTCTCGGATATATATTAAGTCAGATTTTACTCAGCATCATTCCCCGCGGTGTGTTAAGTGCCTGGAGAGTCACAGCACTGCCCAGTGCGCCCGTCCTAAAAAGACGGACACGCCCTCGGCAGACAGCTCCTCTCCCCCACTCCCACCTAGTTGCGTCCTCTGCAACGAAAGTGGCCACCCAGCCAACTACCGCGGCTGTCCCCGTGCCCCTAAGGCGAACCCCAAAGTGCTTCAGCGCACCCTTGCGAGGCAAACGTATGCCGAAAGGCTAGCTGGCTCTCAAAAACCAGCTGCGGTCGTTCCAGGTGTTGCTGAAAACACAAACTTCCCGCCCCTCAGGCCTAACCCCGCATGGGCCCTCAAAATGGGTCCAGCCCCCGCCCCCGCCCAAGTCACACCAAAACCGGTGGTGCCCCCCCAACCCGCCCCCAAAAAGCCGGCGCCTCCGCCGCCTTCTCCTCCCAAACCCGCTTCCCACAGCAAGAGTGCTGAAAGCGACTTAGCCGACGCGCTCCCTGTCGTATCAAATTTCACCAGCCTCTTCGACATCGAAGAGATAATCTCCTACTCTAAGGAGATCAGAGCCAACGCTGGTAACCCCAGTGCGCTCATTCAAACCGCCGCTAAATACTACCATCTGGTAGTCGCGTTCAAAAACTTTAAACCCTGATTATGGATAGGTCTATTAACTTAGGGATATCCAGCAGTGGTAGGACCAAGCCTCGGTCGCTTAAATTAGGTTTTTTCAATGCCGATGGTATTTGCAATAAAAAGACGGAAGTTAGCCTCTTCCTGAAAGATCACGGTTTAGACGTCCTCCTTGTACAAGAAACGTTTCTCAAACCCCATATGCGTACCCCGCGAATCGCGCAATACAACACGGTACGTAATGACCGCGTATCGGGCAGCAAGGGAGGCACCCTTATTCATTACAGGCGAGCGCTTCACTGCTCACCCATAGAGACCCCGCCCCTCTGCTATATGGAGGCTTCCGCTTGCCGCTTAAGCATGACGGGACACCAACCCATTACGATAGTGTCGGTATATCTATCTCCGAGCAATAATCGCGAGACAAAGCCACTTCTTAAAAGTGAGCTCGAGTCATTATTTAATCTCGGTGACTCGGTTATCATAGCAGGTGACTTGAATGCCAAGCACATGTCGTGGAACTGTATCGCCAACAACCCTAGAGGCAATCTTCTCTTTGAGTGGCAGGACGAACTGTCCTTTGACCTAGTAGCCCCTACAGAGGTAACTCATTACCCCCATACAGTAACTCATCGACCCGACATCCTCGACATAGCCCTTCTAAAGAACGTAAACCTCCGTTTAAGTTCTATAGAAGTACGCCACGAGCTCTGCGACTCTGACCACAGACCAGTTTTACTAAAACTTGACCCGCGAACCGGCATCCCCGGCCCCTCAGGTCTATGCGGCCCGACCAAAACTATAGTAGACTGGCCGAAACTAGGCCAAGCCCTGAACACTCCCAGCTCTACTCACCTGGACCAAATACCGACTAGACTGACTACCGAAACCGACATCAACCTAGCCGTCTCTTCCATTACAAATCACGATAGCAGCGTCGTGAACAGCTGTTCACGGACGGTTAAAATCACTGAAGACAGTAAATATAAACCTCCAAATGACCTTCTTGAAATGATAACAGAGAAGAACGCCGCGATCCGCGCTTACAAATCCTTCCCAATCGAATCTAACAGACTTTTCATGCGCGCCCTACAGAGGGAAGTAAGGCAGCGTGCAGCTGAATGGCGTGACGCCGGATGGGATCAGCACCTTGAGGAGCTGAACCCATCCCATCTCGCATTTTACAAGCTGCAACGCTCGCTGAAATCTGACACCATCTCTGTGATGCCGGTACTTAACAGACCTGACCAGACCAAAGCCTTTGACGACGACGAAAAGGCTGAATGCCTAGCTGACAGTCTCGCAGCCCAATGCACCCCCAGCACACTCCCTTACGACTTGACCTTCGTCTCAACGGTCGACTCCGAAGTCGAACGTCTCATTTCACTACCTCCATCGGGCCCTCCACTCAGAGTCATCACTGAGATGGAAGTGCGCAACGCCCTTAAGGCACTCAAGCCCAGAAAGGCTCCAGGACCGGACGGCATCACCAACCGTGTCCTGAAGATTCTCCCCGATCACCTGATCAATCGCCTCACCCTGATTTTGAATGCCGCCATGGCTAGTTGCACCTTTCCAGCTTGCTGGAAGGAAGCAATAGTCATAGGCATTCACAAACCGGGTAAACCGGCGAATGAGCCCACTTCCTACCGCCCGATCAGCTTACTGAACCCTCTCGCCAAACTTTACGAACGCATGATCTATGCCCGACTCCGTGACCACGCAGAGACCAACAATCTCATACCTGACGAGCAATTTGGCTTTCGACAACAGCACTCTTGTACCCAACAAGTACACCGCATTGTCGAACACATCGCTCTTAAGCTAAATGTCTCGTCCAAACCGACCCCGACAGGAGCAGTTTTTCTCGACGTGGCGAAAGCCTTCGACAAGGTCTGGCACAACGGGCTGGTATACAAGCTACACCAGCTCGCTGTGCCTGATCGTCTCGTGCTTTTAGTACGTAACTTTCTGTCGGATCGAAGCTTTCGTTACAGGGTGGAAGGCACTCTGTCTTCACCCCACACCATACAGGCAGGAGTTCCTGTATAGCGTGAAAAGTAATGGAGATCCATTACTTTTCACGCTATACACTAGCGACATCCCCAAATCGCCCATGTCACAGCTGGCTATGTTCGCCGACGACACTGCCATTTACGCGTCCCACCGTAACCACTTAAAATTAGTTAAGATTCTCCAGAACGCTCTAGACTCCCTCGGGAGCTGGTTCCGTAAATGGAGAATCGAGGTAAATCCGGAAAAAAGTGCAGCCGTGCACTTTCGTAGAGGTTCGTACCGACTAAACGTCCCCGCTGTAAAGCTTTTCGGCCAACCCATCCCGTGGGTCAACGAGACCAAATATCTAGGAGTCACCCTCGACTCAAGACTTAGCTTCCGTAACCACATTATGAGAGTCCGCGACCGCGCCGCGTTCGTTTTGGGCAGATTACATCCGATGTTGAACAAAAAGAGCAAACTCTCCCTTAGAAATAAGGTGAGAATTTACACCACCTGCGTAAGGCCTATTATGACCTACGCCAGCGTAGCCTTTGCTCACACCTTCGATTCACATCTGAAAATGCTGCAGGTCATCCAAAACCGTTTCATGCGCAAAGCTACCGGGGCGCCCTGGTACATGCGTAACGCCAACCTCCATATCGACTTAGGCCTCCCTACCATTAAAGCGTATATGAAAGAAGCGTCTCGTCGCTTCTTCGATAATGCTCCCCATCATAAAAACCCCTTGATAGTTGCCGCGTCCAACTACTTCCCTCATCCAACCTCGCGTTTTAAACACCGTCCGAGACACATCCTTACGGAAGAAGATGATGAAATCACAGTAGCCACTGCTGCAGCCATTGCGAGTAGATCACACTCCACAAGCTCCTCAAGCAACCGACGCCCCCGCCGGCGGGGGCGCGGAGGTCCCTCATTTGCTCCCCACTTTGGGAACTACCGGCACGTGCCGGGTAGATTCAGTCCAATACGTTCTTCCCAGAAGGGCGCGATTGAGCTGGTTGTTTGAACAACCACAAGCTTTTCCGGGTGAGCTCCTGCTCCCCACCATACAGTCAGGTGTAGATTAACAGCCCCGGGGCTAAAAATCGTAGGGTCCACAACTAAAAAAAAAAAAAAAAAATCAGCATCATTCTGAATTCAAATTATAATAAGACAACACAGTGGATGGAGCCTATTAAAACAAGTTAATTGATGCACTGCACTGGTGAGAGTCCTAAAGGGTTGTCTAGTATTATTTTTTTAATTATAATATTCAGGTTTTTTATATAAAAAAAACGAAATATATTATAGCCTATTGCAAAAACCGGCGCATAATTTTTTACACTTTCATTTGGTGCTTAATTAATACAAACACGTGGGACGCTTTTTGCCGCGGGAAAATATTTACGAGTAATTCCGAGGGAAAAGTCGGTCTGCAACGAGGGTATGTGAAACCGCTGTGCTACTGTGACCACTAGTCCCATTTAAAAATGGAACCTACAACTACAAACTAACCTTACAGTAACTATCTATCTGTTTTGACCTTAGTTATTCAACACATACACATACACATATCACGCCTATAATCCCTTGCGAGGTAGGCAGAGTGTAAACAGCCTTAAAAAACGGCCATTTACACGACGTCTGACAAATGTTTGAGGGTTATTTGGAATATTGTGTATCGCTATAGTGACAGGTTGTCAACCTATCGCCTAAAATTGCAATACACACCCTCGAGTCCCTTAGTCGCCTCTTACGACTCCCACGGGAAAGATATAGGGTGATGCTATTTTAAGCCGGCATCACACGTTATTCAACGTCTGGCTAAAATCGATTTACTCACATCCCGACGCAATGGACAGACAAACCTAATGGAAAACGTTGATCGAATCATTGCACTATTCATTTGCAGTTGAGTGGGTAGGCTTTATTGTACTTCTCCATCAAAGGAGTTCTTAATAGAATTTGACAAATTTCACAACAGGAAACTTACATGGTAGGTGCCTCTACGTTAAAGTTTACGATACGTCAAAGGTCCGTTAAGGGCTCATCTATCCCGGTACAGCGTGTGGACCAATGATTTTCAACCTAACTTCCCTCACTTAAAGTTCAAAATCTATGAAAAACATACTAGGGGCTACATGCAATATTAGCATGATTATCCGTACTAATATTATAGATCTGAGAGTTTGTGTGTGTGTATGTATGTTTGTTACCTCTTCACGCTCAAACGATTTGACTGATTTGGATGAAATTTGGTACACAGGTAGAGTATAACCTGGAATAACACATAGGCCACACACATTTTTACAGCGGGAAAACAACTATTACCACGGGAAAATGAGTGGCAGCGGGTAAATCGCTAGGCGGAATTCTAGAACAATATAAGTATCTGATAAAGATAATCTACTACATGAAACACGGTGTTAGTTTCAGATAACTCACAAAGTATACTAGTAAGTCGTAACAATTGTGATACATTCAGCTATCAAAGCTAAATAAAAGACACACACACACATATCACGCCTTTATCCCTTGCGTAGTTGGCAGAGCGTTAACGGCCGTAAACATACGGTCGCTGTCACCACGTCTGACAAAAATTTGAGGGCTGTTTTAGAAAAAAAAACATGTATCTTGCTGACAGGTAAGATTTCATGAAACCTTCGAGTTCCTTAACCGCCTTTTACGACATCCACGGGAAAGAAATGGGGCGATGCTATTCTAAGCCGGTATCTCACGGCGAATAAATAAATACGGCTAAATAAAACCTAGGTATTTATGTCAGCATCTTTTTTGCGTTTTCAGTCTATTATTTTTAGTTGAAATTCAGTCTATTATTTTCCTCTCTTCATTTGCAGATGAAAGGCGGCTTTGTTGTTTGTGTTGCCTTTCTATAATAGGCTTTTTATATAAACGCAAATCTATACTGTGAGTTAAGTTTTGTTTGGAAAACTCTGCCGTTAATCTATTTAGGTATATTCGGTCTATTATACAGTATATCTACATTAATAAAATAAAAATCAAAAGTTTAATTTCGGAAGAGTTATCTTATCTAATACATGAGACCTCCCTTTAAGGCTAGTGTAGCCGTCAACGACCTCAACAGTGGCGCCAATGGGAGTTTTTCTGTTGACAGTTCTGTTGATAGTTCTGAATGTCAAACCAGAGGGCACTGTGCTAAACTGAAAATTTGACGTTTCAATATGGCTGGCGGCAGCCATAGTTTTGTCTCAGGTTCCGTTTCACGCTGTGTTCGTTACAAATTTATTTCTTTTAGTTTTATTTGCTGCAAAATAAACTTGTCGTCTTGCTATTATATTGAGTGACATTCATGTAAGCAAACAAAAAATGTATAAGAAATTTAGAACGATTACATAAATACAAAATAAACAATATTTTGTAAAGTTGTACAGATTTTCATGTAAAGGAACGTTATTTCAATTAAGCTGATCGCCCTCTACATGACACTCGAGAATCTCTAGAAAATTTCCCATTCACAAAACAAGTTTTCTCTTTATACAAACAATCTATTAGGATAATATCCGTTGCCTAAGTTTTTTGTAATATTCTGAAGTAAATTAGACCATGCAAACTCAATGAAATATTCGCTGCAATTAAAGTTATAGAAAAAGTATTTAAAAAAGGCCACTTTTGGTATTAAGTGCCATAACTTTTATTACAGCGAATATTTCATTGAGTTTGCAGGTTCTAATTTTACTTAAGGATAATACTAAAAATTTGGGCAACGGATATTCTGATAGATTATTTGTATAAAGAGAAAATATTATTTGTTTGAAGAGGCGCCACTGTCGAGATCGTTCACGGGTACACTCGCCTTAAGTAAGCAGAGCTACTTGCGTCGGGAGTGACTGGCTAAACATTATACGTCCTCTTTTTATACAAAAGCTGGCAATCCAAACTTTTTATGAAGGCAGCAACTTTTTCCACTCAACAGTATAAGATTTAATGTTATTATACTTTTTGTTACAGTACACCCTTCTGACAGAAATCCGAGAGTTCATGGTGCCCGAGGACCGGCCGAGGTTCGATGAACTCGTGTACAGGAGAGAGGAGCCACTAGACCACCATATAAAGGTATAATATAAAAACCTCTTTCACAATCTCTGCTTCGAAATGTCTCAGCTGTGTAAATAAATTCAAACTTATAAGTAAACAAATATTTATTGCCTCTCAGCTCAGACTGCATAGAATACACCCCCACCGTTGTCTTAATTTAAGTAATCTACAGACAAAGCGTTTCTCAAACAAAGCCTTAAATAAGCTGCCCCGAAGTTTCATTATGAATACCTTGATTAAAATGCGGTAGGTATATATAGTAAGTTTAGTTAGCTCAGCAGGCGACCTCTTGCAAAATGGACAAAAGAGTTTAGGCCAGCTCTCTGTAATCCATAATCCAGCTCACCTGGAAGCACCCGCCTGGAACACCTGGAGCCTGGGGCGCCTGGAGCACCTACTAAATAAAGCCCTAATTAAAATTTCACGCTCCGTCTCAGCATCCATTTTTAAACTCAAACATTTATTTCATGATGCATCGTAACATGACCAACAACTGTCAATAATGTTGTTACGTTATCTGCGTAATGTTATCATATCGATATTTTTTTACGTTCAGAAAGTAAAACAAGATCTACTTATTATAAGAAAACATCACAGAAATGTTAATATCTACGTTTATATTGTATCAAAATTATGCGCATTGTTGCAGCTCTATAGTTTCACATTCATGACTACAAACTATGTGAATTTTCCTCGATATTAGATTCATACTCTACAGGATGATATGGAAATAGCGCAAACGTTTCAAGTGAATGAATTTGTATCTAACCACAAGAATATTTCAAACGAATTTTCACGAATAAAACATTTCCTTTGCATGAAAAAACTGGCCGACTGCAAGTCGGACTCGCCTACCGAAGGTTCCGTAACATGCACATCAAGCAACTGCATTATCGTTTGATGATACGGTTTACCCCACACAATTATTTTTTCGAACCCACTATAAAGTATAATTTGTATAGTTAGGGCCACAGACTGTACCCTATACATTTTGATTCCATTGAGGGGGTAAAAAAACAGGCATTGTTTGTGGTTATCTTTTTTTAACGTTAAGTTAGGAACTTGAATTCTTTTAACTACCAGCGAGCGTACACCGATATCTTTACGTGTTCCCGAGATAAAGGGCCTTGACAGACGGACGGACGGAGAACAAAGTGATCCTATAAGGGTTCCGTTATTTTCCTTTAGTGGTACGGAACCCTTAAAACAATATGTTTCTGGGATTGAAAAAAAAGTAAAAAAAGACTAATGAGCTGAGCCTACGAAGATTTTGCGCTATTTCCATAACACCTTATATCAACATTTCCGCACATTATGCTCCAGCTATTTCATATTCAAAGCGGAATGCAGTGTAATTTGATCGATTGAGAATTCTGGGAATTTTCTCATGTTCATATTACAAAGCGGATTTGCATATTTGTTGTTGAATATTAAATTCTGTTTACGCGCCAAATAAAAAGCAGTTCTGACGTAAATTAACCTTTTATCATATTATTAGTATAGTCAGTCATTTTTTAGGTTGCCTAAAGACCTAACGTAAGTAAATAAAATAACTTGAAACTCTAAGCAATTCTCGGTGCTCTAGTCAAATACCTACTTAGAGCTGAAGAGTAAGTAAAGTGTCGTGTACACTAGTAGTTGACGGTGGATTTGTTGTAGCGCGGGGGCGAGCGGCACATGCTGCCCTCCTCGGCGATACACGACTTGCACGACGCGGTAAGTGCACATGCGCCCTAGATACGAGTACTTCTCGGTGTGTCGTTGCATGTGTGTTTGTGTGTGCTGCAACATGTGCTGCGAGGTGAACCATTCGCCTACATTTGTAATATCATGCCATTTCTAAGTTTGCCGGCTTCATATCGGTTTGATATTAGTATGTGTGGTTGCTGATAAATGGTTGTTATGTAGCTTCAAGCATGCAAATGTTGATTAGACTGCCTGTTACCGAGCCGTTAAACTAAATAAATTACAGATTTAGGCGGATGTGGCTGTCACTTTGGGGCACCTAATGTGTGTGTAGTTATTGTTTGTTACTTATATAAGTAGGTACAACAATTGGACCTGTTAGTGGTGTAATTCGTTTCAGCTCATACAAATCAGTTTATCTCGTACCGTATTTATGTAGAACTTTCTATTAATTAAGTTACGTAAATATTCGCATGGATTACGGACATTAAATTCCAAGATTATGTGGGACTCTTCTGTTACATGCAGATTTAAAAATAAAGATATTTTTTTTAAAATAGTGCTTATATCATTCGGTTTTCAGCAGAAGTTTGCCTACACTTTAGGCAGACAACACCTTCAAACTTTCTACATATCTTGTCATATCATTTCCCTTTGAGAATATAGTATTTTATTATTATCCATTTATTTATAAAGTATACATATTTCTTACATTCTAGACACACTTAAACTACAAAAGAAAAGTTTATCTGTGTGCTGCACATTCCTGTTATGAAACTTATTAACTAACACTTACACTTACATCTAAGCAAACCTAAGTTGACAATAACAGAATCGTTAATGGAGCGGTATCAGCCCGTCCATTATTCCGAAACCGGTCGCTAGGACAACCTCTCACGCATACAGCGGCGCCCCGCGCACGGGTTGCTACCGTTTGCATTATATTTCATTGCTCCGAAAGTTGACAGAAACATATTTTTTATTTTGTATTTAATGTTTTTCTCTGTTAATTCATTCCTTAACTCAATTGATAAGTGCTCGTTAATGAGTCTAGGTACAATGTAATCGGTCGTATGTTTTCCGTAATGATTAACGGCGCCTATTGTGACCAATTTTTCTAAAGCAGTTTGACGTGTATTCTTGCAATGTTTTATTTTATTATTATGGTACTTAAAGTAATTTTCGCATAAAAGAACCACATCTTTTTTAATATTAACTGGTAAAACCTTACAATGACTGAATAGTCCTAAATCGCTCCCACTAAACTTTTTCCTAATTTTAGGAGAAACAACATGTTTGAGTAGTCGTCTTTGCAAATCCACTATTCTATCCAAATATGACTTAAAAGTCCTGCCGTAGCTACTGAGTCCATAACAAACAGTCGACTCCGCTAGTGCCTTATACAATTGAAGTCTTACTTTGTAAGGAATTCTGCGCTTTAATAAATAAAATTTTGAAATCATTGCACGTAGCTTATCACAAACTGTATTTACTTGAGGCTCCCAAGTAGGTATGTGTGTTGTCCGGTTGTGGGGCGGTTGGGTGAGCCCTGGGTTGTTGTTGTAGGAGGGGCAGCCGGAGCCGGCGCTGGTGGGCGACCACCGGTCCCCGTCCGAGGACTCCGGCCTGGGCCTGCCGCCGCACGACCACGCCTACAGGTGACCAACTGACCAACCCATACCCATACATAGCTATTCGATGACAGGTACAACTTCTTGTTACATTTACCTAACCCCAGTGGCGTCTGTAGGTAGCCAGTGCATAGGTTGAATTGCGATTAATGAAATTGATTTGGAGAAGAACTTGAAAAACATTTAAAATGTAGAGCGAAACTGTAAAATGTGTTGTGGCAACAATCTTGATACCTGATTCAGAAGGCTTGAAATATTTAAATAGCCCTGAGCTGAAAACAAAAGACGACCTCGATCCTATGCCTTTCCGCTTCAGATATAGATAATCCGCGTCAGAGAAGGCGTATTCCTAATGAGCAAGGCGCAAATCCCTCGTATCCGCCTTCTTAAAGACGCTTAAACGTTAAAGGGCCCTCCAAAGTGCGAAAGCAAAGGAGTCCTCGTCAAGCATTCGCTTTCGTTCGCTCTTTTGAGAAAATAACCCGTCGTTTTCACAGGCTCTTCACTGTGCTGTAGCATCTCATTGGCGGACCGCCAGCGCGCCCACTTTTATTCCTCTACGAAATCGATTGCTTTACGGCGGGATAAACGTTCGCATTTACTGTCACCGGCGGCTTTATTCCGCTCTTCTGCTGCCGAAAGGGCTGTTTTAAATTTACTGCTAATAAAGACACGCAATGACACTCAATTCCTATAAAAGACTGCTGTATAAAAGAAGGCCATTTTAGGAACGACCCATGATTAGAAGTAATGAATGAAGATAGGAAGGACGTGCGTAATAATAAGTAGGTAGGCACCAGTCTTAAATCAAACTGTAAAACTTATCAAACGCGAGAGGAGCGAAAACCTCGTAAATCATTTTAAAATCAGAATATTTTTTATGTTGGAATGGTAACAGTAGGTTAGTAGTGTTACATAGCTAAGCTTGTGTTGTAACGCGTGTTGGTTTGTTGCCGATGATGACTGTGTGTTGTGGGGCAGGAGCGGGCGCGGCTGGCGCGGCGCGGGGGGCGCGGGCGGTGCGGGGGACGCTCCACCCGATGAGGACCTGGAGCCACCACACGAGGTGATTTTGCCAGAGTTACCTTCTTAAACACTTATACTATCGGTATCGACCACATCCACTTTCAACGCCTTTTCTATATAGCATCCTGGGTGTCACTATCGACTCATTGATACCATACACACACTTCCTCCTTACGACTTCTTTACTCTCGCTGCCGGTAGTTCTGATTTACTGAAGTTTTGGAGGTAGCCTAATTTGGAATGTAAATTCAATCAGTTTGATTATTCTACCTCCAAAGGTGTGCCTTTGTCAAGCCGTGCTTTTGCTTTGTTTGTATCTTTCCACCACGTCTCGCGGCGTGCCCGTCCATGGCAGTAGTTTTTTTTTTGGTGGTTGAACACCTGTCAGCATCGTATGCGCCGACTCTGATAGTGTAACCATATTTTCCAGAATTTCTGAGATAAACAGCCTGCTGTTATTTCTGTTATTTTTCTGATGAAATTCTGCAAAATATGGTATTACTATCAAACTCGGCGCTTACGGCGCTGAAAGGAGTATGTTCACCTTTTGTCGGAGTGGCACCTTGGCTTGGCACCACCAGATAGCCCGTACCACTATGCATGTGGCCGGCTATCTGAAGAACTTCACACCACTCTATGGCCGTTATTTCCTATAAAACAGTCGAGGGGTAAATCTGGCAAAATTGTACCGTTCCAAGTCGCGAAGTGGTCCGTGGGGATATTGGCAGTAGGGCAGCAATTGTGGCAACATTATCGGTAATAGCGGCCAGCCATAGCGCTCTCTCGGGCTATTAGATTAGAATAGATCTAGTGTGTTATGCATTTTCTTTATGAAGCGCTTTTATCTTATGGCCTCGTCTGTTTTGGTAAATGAGGTAATAATATTTATACCAGAATGTATTTAGTGTAAGTATCTCTATTCTTTTACAAAAAATATATTTTAAAAAAGCTCTTTGTTGGTTTTAAGTATAAGTAAATAGGTAAGTGTTAAATTAGAACAAGAATCTGTTTTTTCGTGTCTTATATTATACGTATAGATTTATGTTATGACGGCACAAGCAGGAAAACTATTTCTAACCTGATGATTGGACAAATCATGGTGTATGTGATAAAGCAATCCGTTCTGAAGATGACGTCGTCATTGATATTGTTTATATAATAAGTGCAGTTCAGCGAGGTCGTGTTTAGGTTTCTAATTTCACTTATGACACCGATTGGCTCGTTGGTCTAGGGGTATGATTCTCGCTTCGGGTGCGAGAGGTCCCGGGTTCAAATCCCGGACGAGCCCTTAACCATGCTTTTTGAGCATTTTCTTTTTTCTTATTTTACTTATATTTATTCTTCTTCTTCCGTGTGATGCCGGCTTAGAATAGCATCACCCCATTTCTTACCCGTGGGAGTCGTAAGAGGCGACGATGGGACTCGAGGGTGTGTATTGAATTTTTAGGCGATGGGCTGACAACCTGTCACTATGGCGGTACACAATTTTCCGAATGACCCTCAAATATTTGTCAAACGTGGCGTAAATGGCCGTTTTTGCGGCTGTTTACGCTCTGCCTACCCCGCAAGGGCTAATAGGCGTGATATGTGTATGTGTGTGTTATTCTTCTTCTACCATTATTTTGTTATTTTCTACTCTAGTTTATTCTACTGAAGGGGTCCTTCTTGCTTATAAATAGTTATAATAATTTGATAATTCGGTACTAGCATGGGTAGTTAAAAATGCAAAACATTATGTTAGTTTTTATTTTAACGCCATTGTTTACAATAATAGTAAAAATAAATTAAATTAGCTTTATTCGATGTAGAGTAGTACTATGACTTATCGTGTAGTGACGTCACTAAAATGGTAGATTGAACCCTATTAAGATAAAAAATATATTAATGGTAGATTACCCTATTCAATCAATGTATCATATTTCACATCATTAAAAAGTAAGTAATTTGACTACTTGTAGTAAGGAAGTAGCGGATTAAAAGGCGTCCTAATTAATCAGTAAAAAGGCGTGATAAAAAGGTCGTAGGTAATAATTAATAATACGGCAGGTATAAAAGGGAAGCAAAATTATGCTAATGGAGGTTATAACGTAAAATAAAAGGGAAAGGCAGGGAGTCCCTTATCGCCACATGGAGGTTATGGACACTTCCAGTCACTTTGATGCTGAGCTACTTTTTAAAACCATGAATTTTTAGTATTTTCTTTGTTAACCCGGTCTTATTCTTTGGAGTGTGACTGTAATATAATAGGAGCTGGAGTTCAATCAAGAAACCGTTAAGCGAAACAAGAACAGTAATTTTTAGAGTTCCGGACACAATGGATATCGAACGGTAGCCTACAACTTCCCTACCAATTGAAAAAATATATATCTTAGTACCAAAGATAAAAAATAATGGGTTTTTTTTAGACCACGACTTTTATTATAAGCCTAGTCTTTTCATTTATACCGAAAGGTCTTCACCAATTCTTGAGGATAAACCTTGAAAATTGCTGAACTATTTTTACGAGCTTTGACGTAAGCGGCCCAGAAGGTCCCGGGGTTCGACTTCCGAATCCGTCCGTAATATAGTTTTATCTCTTAGGGATTGGCATGAGTTTCTTCTTCGATCAAACGATAGGTAGGTACCAAATTCTGTATACATTCATACAGGCTTATAGAAATATATTTAAAATTCTCGCTGGTAAACCCTAGTAACGCAATGAAAGTAAACAAATTATATTGTAAGTCATTATGAAATTAGCTTATTTTCTTTCCCGTGGGAGTCGTAAGAGGCGACTAAGGGACTCAAGGGTGTGTATAGCTATTTTGGGCTATAGGCTAACCACCAGTCACTGTGGCGATATACGGTTTTTATTCGGCATCAAGTATTTTGTCAAACGTGGCGTGGATGTCCGTTTTTGCAGACGTTTACGCTCTGCCTATCCCGCAAGGGATTAAAGGCATGATTTGCGTATGTTTGTGAAATTGGATTTGCCCTATTAAATCAAATAGTATCTATAAGTCGGCCTTAGCCAATGATCAATTACTTTGAAAATAAAACAATGCATATATTTATGTCGTAGAACAGAATTTGAGTAACAAAGTTTTTCCCCTTTCCCCAACACCTGGTAAAAGTAAGCTTCTTAGACTATGTGGCTTCCTTATTCCTTATCTTTGGATGTGCTCCAAGAACAGGTAGGGCTTGGGTAGACTTTTTCAAGTGGGTAATTTCACATTCTTCACCGCGAGGGAAACTAAAATTGGAATCAGGTTTATTTAATTATACTTTTTTAATCATTTATTCTATTTGGTCCTATATAAGTCCTCACCACTATCTCTGTTTTCATCTCAATAGTATGACGTCAGCAATCCAGCTGCCGAACCAGCAGCGGCCATTCTGTGACGTCATAAAGATAACGCAGCTGGAATTTGGGGCTAATGAACTCTAACCCCTCCCTTTTACGAGTATAATTTAAGCATTTATTCTACCTCCAAGGAAAGGAGAAAGTAGAGTCGATAAAGAAGAAAGAAAATTATGATTTTCTAGGTAACAATCACTTGAAAGATTCTCATTTAAATATTCAGCTCGTTGCATTATTATTTTTTAACTTTTAATTTGCTTTTTGATTAGAAGAAGAAAACTGTTTGATGAAACTCGCAGATAGAAAATAGTCTAGGTCCTAGATTATTTAATAGAAGGGTTCGGAGGCTGTATATCATTTCCGTTGGACAGTTAAAATTTTTACAGAACATGTATTATTGCCGCTCTAAATACAAATACAAAAAAGACTCGCACCTAGCCGACAATTTTAGAGTCTCAGACATAAAGAGTATTTTTTTATTTCATTTGCTAAAGGGAAGGTTGATTAAACTCTGTTTTTTCGCATATCACACCGTTAACAAAGTAAGTTGAACTTTATTCAAAATCATAGGGAGATTACCTTAAATAAATTGTAAACAGAAAGTACTTACGTGTAGGTAACTTATCCTTATTAATGAAAATACCGTATAGGAAAATTAGATAGATAGATAAACCGTTTATTTCAAAAATACACATCTAGTTTACATACAGAAGAAACATAATTTTCAAAACAACAAAAACTGACAACAATATAATATACACTTCAGCTATACAGGGTTTTTTTTTTATTTACCCCGGAAATTTAACTTTTATTATGGGGTCACCTGCGAAATCGCGTTAAAAAAAACCTGCTGTTCCATACATTTTGTTTGGTAGGTACGAATTTTTCTATGGAGCAGTTGTTTTTTTTTCGTGATTTCGCAGGTGACCCCATAATAAAAGTTGTTCAGAATCATGAGTAGAATCACCCTGTAAAATTTCCGGGGTGAATAAAAAATAACCCTGTATGTGTACTGCAGAAATCAGGCCATAGCTCAGTGGGATTTTTGCCCGCACGAAGCAAACACTGAATTTCAGCTATCACCTGGTGATGGGTGATCCGAGTACAGATACAACTACAATCAATAAAGGTGTGAGCTCCATGAAATATATTACGAAAAAGTAAATTTTTGTGTAGTGTCATAAAAGTATTCTGAGAAGTGTCCATGAGACAAAAATCCATCACAAACAAGAATAACCGCATCCTTTAAAGGAAGGAATATTAAAAAGGAATTTAATTTGAAAGGAAATTAGCTTCCCTGCAGCACCACACGGGACTAGAGATAAACTTACTTCGCTTTCACATAAATTAAATGATTGCGCATACTAAATCGACATAATAATCGCATGAAAATGAGGAAACACTAGAACACATCGTCAGTTTTAGTTCATAACGTACATACCGTAACGTAACCGTAAGGCACATTTAATAATAGGCAAAATGATTGGTATAGGATTCTAAATGTACTATAGTTTTATTTTGCACTCACAGCGTTATATTATTTTCATAAATGAAAATAAGTAATTGTCAAAATTTTAGCGCCGGCCGGTACTTGAACTCGGGACCGTGGGGTACTGTTCCACTGCTGTACCATCTGAGCTACCGGCGCCCCGACTGACCCTTGCCAATTTTTCAATCTCTTGGTACTCGGCTCGAAGCAACGTACAAGCGACATGTAGTAAACATTATTGTAACCAATACCATGGTAAAACCATGCGATGAAATTTTGCTTATTTAAATTTATCGTGGTTTTATTATGCACTCACAGTTCCGGGTTCAAGTCCCAGTGGGCGCTAAAATTTTTTCAATTTCTTATTTTCATATACTCAATGAATGCACGTTATGTCCTATTCGATTCTTTTACTATGGATTAAAAATCACCTTAATAAATGAAATAGTAAAACTTAACCGGAAAATACGATAGCTTTTTTAAATGGTTTAAGGCGGGGTTGTAAAAATCAATATTTTACCAGCACGAAAACTTATATCATATTTTCGTCCTCATTTTACTACTTACCTATAGTAGTTGGTTATGACGTCACAACGCTGTTTGTGAAAATGAGTCCCACAGGAGTTGCTCTATGCTGCGCTCAGGACTGTGGAGCCCGAGATAATGCTCGGCTTTCACGAAAATTAATAACCATGAAGGTACGAATTTCACATAAAGGCAATATGATCCTACTATCTGGCTAGTTCTCATTGATGAGGGAACTGATGAGTGGCACCAGAAAACACATTGATCTGATGATAATATATTTTTTTCGATTTTTTATTTGGAAGTAAAGACCTTTAATTCCTTAAGCAAACTCACGAAATGGTCGTAATTATTATAGATATTTTTAAATAATTATTTAAAACGTCGTTCTCTAGATTCCGTAGGTGGTGTCCAACCCTACTTTGCAAAGTGAAACTGAATTAAATCTTGTGTTTTGGTCATACGTACATAGGTTTACTTACATTTTGTTGGATAGTGATGGACAGTATCATATGGTGACATTTGATAGTAATTGAAAAGTAATTTTGCCATAGATAATCTCGTTTAATCATTGGTGTCAAGAACTCGTCTCATATCCAAACGCACCCTTCATGGCGCTTGTCATTCGTTAACAGTTAGATTGAGACGTATGATAACCCTGCCTGCACGTTACCTTAGTCACCTCCCAGGATCTGAACGAGGCAGACACGTTGCAAATTAATGGAAATCCGCACAAGAAGCTAAGACATTTCAGATCTGTCATTTTGTTTCATGATTTTGTCATACCTTTCATTGCGATTTTCTCTAATTCTATGTAAATGTGAGTTTTTCTTTCAATGGAATATGATGTACCACTGCTAATTGAAGGTCATTGTGTGTAACATTCGTACTTGCTTGCTATCAGTTTGCCACAAAGCCAAAAAATATGCTTTGGTTATCAGATCCCTCATATCAGATCCATCACTTTCCGTCATCAGTGCAATGACGGATCTGACAAGGTGATGATGGAATTAAGAGATTCGGTAAAAGTGGGACTAAATCGGTGCCCACGGTTGGGTCTTTTGTTTATATTTTACTAATATATCCTTCCTACTAATATTATAAATGCGATATGTTTGTTACTTCTTCACGCAAAAACTACTGAACCGATTTGCAGGAAATTTGGCATACATATCGAGGTAACATGGATTAACACATAGGCTACCTTTTGTCATCACTTGAGGGTCTGGAGTACCTGATGTATACCACCAGGTGCACCACCAGGAGCCCACCTAAACTATAGGAGATACAGATATGGCATCAAAGCAAAAGTTGTTTATCCTGATGGGTAGCTTCTGCTAGCAAATAGACATGGAAGGTTTGTAGTATTTGATGTAAACAAACAGAAGCACAACCAGGAGCCCAAAAAAATCATTCAAAATAAATATTCAGATTTAAACATATCCTTTTATTTCATTTATTTAGTTTCTCTCACTTCTTTTACTACTATATATTTCGTTTTATTATAAAATAAACAAATTAAAACTATGTTTTACAAAAACACTATTACATTTTATCAGATCCGTCACCCAAATCGTGGGCATTTTTATCAGATCCGTCACCTAAATAGTGGGACTCAATTTTCTTCATGAAAATCTAATTCAAATTCAAAATGGATTTAAAAATTTTCATTATACTACAATAATTAATGTGTATGTATATGTTACTCGTGTTAATACTAATGAACAAGGCCAATTGAACCATATTTGTTAGATCCATCATACACCGAATACAGTTCTCTTGATTCCATTACAGCTCATAGTGGGCTAGCTATAACTTTGTAATTACTCGACCAAAAAGCGGGCCTTTCACATAATTTTATCTGTATTCCTCTAAAGTATGAAGCAATGCTCCCAAAATACCAAAAAACATAATTTGAAAAATGATGACGGAATTATCAGGAGAACGCGTTTCGAAGAGAACTAGCCATCTATGCTTATTGTGAGTTTACGAAACAAAAGTTTGCTGCGCTTAACAAAAACTTCTATTAAGTCTATTTTAAGCTAAAGCAACCACCCTGCTCTACTTATTCTCTAAACTAACTTTTTGTCTGAGTTAAAAACCGCTTGTTTGTTTGCTTACAAAGTTACACTGAGCACGTTAATGAAGAGTAAGTATCTACCTAAACACAAACTCAAGCTCAGCACAGTTTTCCACTGCTGTTTTATGTTTAAAATCTGAAGTATAATGTTTTTTAATTATTTTTTGCTATTTAATCGTTAATAGTCCGTTTGTTACGTTACAAATAATTGTTATGTTGTGAGCTAGAAATAAACAAAGCTACGTAGATCGATCTTTATTTGCCAACTCGTAACTTAGCACAAGGTGGTGGGCTGGTGGCGGCTTGTCGGAGCAACGTATAGTTAGCTAACTTACGGCGCAGTATAATTACCACATAGGTCGACCTACCCTTCCTTTTCTGCTATAAAATAGAAACACGTTAGAATGCAACACAAATATTCAGAATAAAGTAGATAATATACATAAAGGTTTGCTAGAGCTGATTTTTATTTGTATGCATAAATTCATATTTACCTACCTACTAATACACTTTTAGATGTTGTTACGAGATTTGAGGTTACTTTTTGCCTCGTTATTTAAATTCGGCTCGATTCAGATGTATACTACTGTAACGGATTTTTAACCCGTACAGTTTATAAAATCAGAACATGCATTACGTGTTATGGCGAAATCATGATTTTAAAAATAAGTAGTTTGATACAAAGTCATAAGGACATTCTTTACAAAAAAAGGGAACCATGTGCAAAAAACAGACGCCTCTTTGACACAAAACAGATGCGATTGCATCGGTAGTTAAAATAATAGTAATAGGGTTTGATATTGCTTAAAGGACTGAATACGTGTTTTTTGGTATCCTAATATCCTTACATTGGATTGTAAGGATAGAGATTTGGGAAGTTAGCCCCGAGTGGCCCAGCGAGATAGACGCGCGCGCAACTATCTTGCATAAAGGTGAAAGTGTTTACTAATCCTAATTTTTCTTTTCTCAGAGTCTCGGCGAGCTTCTAGTCTTTCGTTAGGGTTTTTCCTTTCGCAGGGATACTGTTCGGCGGACGACTGGCGGCGGGGCTCCGGGCTTAGAAGTTGCTAGTTATCAGCTTAGTGTTGTGTCATATTTTATTGTTTCAATAGGTACGGAAAGCGGAGCGACCGACGGGCGTCGTGGTTAGAATGTTATAGGGGTGTACTATTTATTTATTCGTAGACTAGGGTTAGGCGAATGACTTGTGAAGTGCATATTAGAAGTGTGAATGATGTATGAAATGTTTTATTTTATTAGAAAAATAAACTACATTCGTTATTACTCTTTCATGTTTGGTGCTTACACAATAAAAAAAGTACGGAACATTAAAGAGGTTTTCTTATATAAATATTTTAAATTATAATTTTAAAATCATTCGTCCGCGTTACACTTACAAACACTCATTACAAATGTATAATTGTCATAATCAGGACGAAGTAGCCGTTGGTTATGGAGCTATACAGAAACAAGCGAATAGGAACACATCTGGGTGACTTAGTGATATATGATTACTGACCTATGCATGTGGCCTATGTAACTACACAGTCACGGCTAACGGACCTAGGACTTAGCGTTCCTGGACAAACTGAAAGTGCAGTGCAGTATGTTATTATAGGTATCACTTAAGTGCATACTTGAAATTTTATATGTTATTAAGAAGCCCAAACGTAGCCGCCGTCACAGGTGGAAATCTAAGGTTTGCAGACCATAGGTAAATTAAGCGTGAAAGGTGTGTGAAAATGAGTATGAATGAAAAGTTTGTGAAAGGTTTTGTGATCTAAGGTGATCGAAATGTTAGCGTGAAGGTTTGGAAGTTAGAAAGAGTAGGTATAGTTGGTTAGGGTTAAACTTTCAAGGTTTTGCGTGCTGGGTGGACTATATGGTGTGTTGGGAGGTCCATAAAATTCTTAGCTGCTAGGTCCCTTTTAGACTTAAAGTCTCAATCAAAACATATCTTTCCTATTCCCTGGAATTTGAGTCCATTCTTTTACAGCACGTGAGACATGGTGCAGCTACAGATCTACAGTCAAATTGTGTCCACTTTTCTTCTCTCATAATACAGGTACCTACTATATCCAGAGCTGGAAGGGAGGACCACGAGGACGGAACCAGACATGCGCGAGTGCCTGTAACATCCGGGATATTTCCAGCTAAGTGGCATCTTTCTTAAACTTATTATTGTGTTCCTTTATGTTTTGTTACATTTCAGCAATTTGTTAAATAATAGAAGCGTACAATCCTCTAATACGATTAAAAATACACAACGTAGACAGAAATCTAGACGATCACAATATAATGTTCTTTGGCCATACATAATAGTTTCATTTATTAATTACTATAGGCTTAGGGAGATTTTAGTTACAGTGGTACCGTGATAGGATTAAAACGTCTTAAAGGGCAAATCATTTTGATTTGAACACGGATTTAATGAATTTGGGTTACGCATTTTTTTTAAAGTATAAAATCAGGATAGAAACATATAGTAGGGTTGTTAAGCGATTAAAATGTTTTATATCCATTCCATAATAAGTTCGTAGTAAGTTGTAATTAATAATCAATTAACCTATTTTGAGCGAGTTATAATACTATCTCAAATTAAATACCTTTCGAATGCCTCTGGTACATTGTATTGTAAAAGAAAAAAGATGTGCCGAGCAATAAAGGCCCGCAGTGGGTAAAGTGTGTTCAGAACAATAGACCGTAAAACGGGAACAACCTATATTTTTTTGTTATAAGTAGGTAGGTATAGTAAATATCCGGAATAGTATGTTTGGTTGTTAGAAAAAAAAAAGAGTGTAACTTCTCAAAATAATTCTTCCCTTTGGGTGACCTTACGCAACAATTACCTAATATTAAGTAAGAGTGTTAAACCATTATTGAGAACAAAATTAAATAGTGGTTAAGAAACTACTGAGTTGATTAAATTTATAGATTGTAATTGTTGTCGTGTGATGCCGGCCTTTGGTGGCGTCGACCCGTTTCTTTGCTACGGTTGTCGTGAAGGGCGATTTGGGAACTCGAGGGTTGCATGTGCGTTGCAATTGGGGCGATGGGCTGATATCCGTCGCTGTGGTGATACATGGAGTGGCTCTCGAGTGTTTGTCGGACGTGACGTGGATTTCCTTTTTCCTCTGTCCGGGCTCTGCCTGCCTCGCAAGGGATATGGGCGTGATGTATGTATGTATGTATTGTAATGGTCTAGTATGGATGCCTGAATTTTGGCCATAAACAATTCCATTAACACAATAAGAAGAAGAAAATCTAGCCATAGTTAAAGATTAAAAGGATTTGCTTAAAGTAATTCCGTATCTTTATCAGTCGTTTATAGTAAGTAGCGGTAAAAAATGTGGGTAAAAAAATAGGTTATGTCTATGTCACCCGGAACTTGAGAGTCGTAAAAGGAAGATTATGAGTTTTGGCGAAGAAGCCATAAAGGGTGCACAATAGTTCTAGTAAACTAAGATACAATGATTAACACCTAACACGTGTTATTTCGCTCACCAAGGGTTCCGTGGCATGCAAATCAGGTTTTTTTTATGTGACGTTTCACTAACATCATCGAGTATGGCTTTGATTTTAGATTTCTGCCCCCTACGAAAACTGTATTTTATCGCTATAAAGTTTAGATTTTCCTTAAACTGTGTTTTTATCAATATTTTTAAGTTTCATATTTCTAGGTTCACAGACGTGATATAGGGTTTTTGATTTTATTGAAGGGATCATTTTTCGAATGACCTTCAAATGATGGTCGGACGTGGTGTGGGTGACTGTTTTGCGGCCGTTTATGCTTTGCCTACCCCACAAGGCATGATATATGTATGTATCACACCACGTGTTTTACAGCGTAAACGGTCATATCTTTTAGGGAGAAATTAGGAGTTAGAGTTTATATTCCAACTGCACGGGAGCCTAGACCTATGGTTCTGGTTTCAGGTACAGACAAATGTATGAACATTTATTAAATAGGTGCATGAGTGAACGAAGTTTTGGCTTTATGTTTTTCCTATGAGGTGTATTTGTCCGGCAGTGGACATAGCTATTTGGAGAGAGGTTGTAAGACTCTGACACCAGGGTTCGTTGGGTCGTTGGACGACCCGGTGTGTCACACGAAAAGAAGAAGAAGTGGACATATTATGATGACGTTTGATGATTAGGGGCGTGTAATTCTTGTGAGAGAAACAAGTGTCATTAATTAGTATCAAATGAGAAGGATGGAGTTTTGAAACCATACAAGAATTGTCGAGTTAAACGTTTCAAATTAAATCTATTTTCACATATAGAAAGGGCACGCTGTCCGATATTTGCGCCATCACGTTAAAACTTGCTTTTTCTGTAGGCGCATTGTCAGCTGTCTGTTATTTTTTGCATTTATCCCAATTTTTATTGTTCTCGGTAGGTGACGAAACTGACGACGGTTTGTGGTGTAAATCGTTAACACATGTTCTAAGAGTCGTCAAAATACCATTTTTGTTTTTGTCAAACTAATAAATTAGAATAGGTCCGAAGTGTATAAGAATGTTTTTTCAAAAATGTGTATAAGATGTCAGTTTTGCCATTAGTTATGTAAGTGGACCATAAAATATTATCAGTCAATAGTTTTGTTTCTCGCAATTCTAGTTTAAGCGGTGTATATTTATTGCTTCTCATATGTCGTATCTACTTGTCTCATAACTATAAGCTTGACACATTCAAATAAATGATGCACTTGAGAAATCATGAAAATTTGAGATAAGAGTTTAAAAATTTTTACTTGAAGTTTCAGCTTAAGACACTTAAGTAAACGACAAAAAATTATTTATGTCATGATTTAGGATGAAGCTTATAAGCGAAGGTTAACTGAAACACTTGACAGTTTAAAAATAAATAGATGGGAACGAAATTCAATAACCTAGGGGCGAATATTTTATGTCTACGTACAAACAATGCTTTTGTTTATTGAAGGGAAGACATGCTACAAAGGTTTATTTGAAAAAAAAAACGGCTTTGGGCTGATGTGATGCGAAGATGATGTGGTGGAAAAAGGAGTCTAGAATACTTTCACTGAACGAAAAACCTGTTGACAGAGTTTTAAATTCCTGTGAGGTTACTGATATAAGAAAGTAAGTAAGTACTATTTGAAGGCAAGGATGCTTAGAAAGTGTTAGGGGCGCAGAATTTAACTAAGTCTTAAAAAAAATGAAACTTAGTTACTCAATAATGAGTTATATCTACCTTAGAATTCCTAGTGTTCGATTCTTCACAGTTTCTAACATTTTTAAAAATATTTAAACTGCTCAGACTCGTAGGGGCGACTGTAACGGATTTTTAACCCGTACAGTTTATAAAATCAGAACATGCATTACGTGTTATGGCGAAATCATGATTTTAAAAATAAGTAGTTTGATACAAAGTCATAAGGACATTCTTTACAAAAAAAGGGAACCATGTGCAAAAAACAGACGCCTCTTTGACACAAAACAGATGCGATTGCATCGGTAGTTAAAATAATAGTAATAGGGTTTGATATTGCTTAAAGGACTGAATACGTGTTTTTTGGTATCCTAATATCCTTACATTGGATTGTAAGGATAGAGATTTGGGAAGTTAGCCCCGAGTGGCCCAGCGAGATAGACGCGCGCGCAACTATCTTGCATAAAGGTGAAAGTGTTTACTAATCCTAATTTTTCTTTTCTCAGAGTCTCGGCGAGCTTCTAGTCTTTCGTTAGGGTTTTTCCTTTCGCAGGGATACTGTTCGGCGGACGACTGGCGGCGGGGCTCCGGGCTTAGAAGTTGCTAGTTATCAGCTTAGTGTTGTGTCATATTTTATTGTTTCAATAGGTACGGAAAGCGGAGCGACCGACGGGCGTCGTGGTTAGAATGTTATAGGGGTGTACTATTTATTTATTCGTAGACTAGGGTTAGGCGAATGACTTGTGAAGTGCATATTAGAAGTGTGAATGATGTATGAAATGTTTTATTTTATTAGAAAAATAAACTACATTCGTTATTACTCTTTCATGTTTGGTGCTTACACAATAAAAAAAGTACGGAACATTAAAGAGGTTTTCTTATATAAATATTTTAAATTATAATTTTAAAATCATTCGTCCGCGTTACACTTACAAACACTCATTACAAATGTATAATTGTCATAATCAGGACGAAGTAGCCGTTGGTTATGGAGCTATACAGAAACAAGCGAATAGGAACACATCTGGGTGACTTAGTGATATATGATTACTGACCTATGCATGTGGCCTATGTAACTACACAGTCACGGCTAACGGACCTAGGACTTAGCGTTCCTGGACAAACTGAAA
This sequence comes from Tuta absoluta, assembly GCA_027580185.1. NCBI lineage: Eukaryota > Metazoa > Arthropoda > Insecta > Lepidoptera > Gelechiidae > Tuta > Tuta absoluta. The sequence continues at coordinate 19,953,868 of JAQAHW010000002.1, forward strand.
GTGCAGTGCAGTATGTTATTATAGGTATCACTTAAGTGCATACTTGAAATTTTATATGTTATTAAGAAGCCCAAACGTAGCCGCCGTCACAGGTGGAAATCTAAGGTTTGCAGACCATAGGTAAATTAAGCGTGAAAGGTGTGTGAAAATGAGTATGAATGAAAAGTTTGTGAAAGGTTTTGTGATCTAAGGTGATCGAAATGTTAGCGTGAAGGTTTGGAAGTTAGAAAGAGTAGGTATAGTTGGTTAGGGTTAAACTTTCAAGGTTTTGCGTGCTGGGTGGACTATATGGTGTGTTGGGAGGTCCATAAAATTCTTAGCTGCTAGGTCCCTTTTAGACTTAAAGTCTCAATCAAAACATATCTTTCCTATTCCCTGGAATTTGAGTCCATTCTTTTACAGCACGTGAGACATGGTGCAGCTACAGATCTACAGTCAAATTGTGTCCACTTTTCTTCTCTCATAATACAGGTACCTACTATATCCAGAGCTGGAAGGGAGGACCACGAGGACGGAACCAGACATGCGCGAGTGCCTGTAACATCCGGGATATTTCCAGCTAAGTGGCATCTTTCTTAAACTTATTATTGTGTTCCTTTATGTTTTGTTACATTTCAGCAATTTGTTAAATAATAGAAGCGTACAATCCTCTAATACGATTAAAAATACACAACGTAGACAGAAATCTAGACGATCACAATATAATGTTCTTTGGCCATACATAATAGTTTCATTTATTAATTACTATAGGCTTAGGGAGATTTTAGTTACACTACGATAGTAAATTGAACTATATTACACCAACACCTAAATATATTTTGTATAATATTTAGGTACCAAAAGTAGAGCACTAGTTTATACTCCGACAAAATTTTATATACTTGGTCAGACAGTTCAGTAGTCGTCAATAAACAAACAGTCGCAAAGAATACACCGCTGCTCACAAAAGCTTGTAGTTTTGTTAGTTTCGTTCTATTATGTATAAATGTTAACATAACAGACCTTTCTTGGATCTTATCAACATTCCCGAGCTTTACAGAGAATACGACAAAGAATAGTTATACCAATTCGTAGCCAAAGAAACAGCAGTTTAGAAAAACCGCATGAATGATGAGGTAAATTTGACTTTTCTTTAACATTCGGTACAAGTTTGTTTGTAACCGAAGCTTCTTTCCATAATACTTTTATACTACGGGTAGTAGAAGTGTTGCCGAGTATACTGAAAGTTGACGTCACGTAGGTACGTAGAAGTCGGCAGCGGCCGCCGGAGCTGGAAACAACGAACTAACAAACATCAGACGTACAAGTGTGGTATAAGTTTATAAAGTTGCTTGGAAGTAAAACATAAAAATGTTCAACTTCACTATTTATTAATTTATTTAACCATAGAATACCAATTTTTTAAAACACTTCCCGACTCTCTCTTTTCGTGTGGGACACTGAGTCGTCCAACAACCCGATGAACCCTGGTGTCAGAGTTTTTCAACCGCCTACTACCACTAGTAGGCCTCTGACATGGTTGTGTTACGACCGCCGTCTAAGTAATCATAGACAGCAACCGGGACCGACGGCTTAACGTGCCCTCCGAAGCACGGAACCATTTCTTTTCGGACAATCAGTTGGTTCACCCTGCAATGTCCTAACCAGACCGGGATCAAATTCACAAAGTGATAAATATCAACTTTTGTAAGTGTCCCACCGAGAATCGAACCCGGAACCTTTGCGCCGCAGGCAGTCGTACTACCATTGCGCCACATCGGCCTTCACTTCACGGACACTTCCCGTGTTAGGTATACAATTTTTCAAAACACGCAAATATTTTTTTCCTGCCCGAGCTTAAAATTTTTGCGAGTTTTCAAAAAATATTTAACCATCTATTGCACACAATATAGCACAAAGTGAATAACATATAGAACATTACACAACAAAACAGGATATATCTTAAAATAAATCTCTAACAGCAAAACTAGGGTAGCTATACCTATAATTAGGGTTATACTATTTGTAGAAATTAATTTAGTTACTGATAGATAAAAATATACACAATGTTATTGCGAGTTGCAATTTGAGTCCTTTTTTATACCAATTTTATTATTCTTAGGAAACATAGGGATAGTTAACGACTCATTTAGGTGCTCTCTTTGATGATACCTATTTTATTATTTATAGAAAACATAGGTATCCTAAAAAGTCTATGATACCTTGAACAAAGTCTGAGGAACGGCTATCTAGTAGCACGCTCGTAGGTATAAACAATTGGCTTGGTATAATATTTCATTAGATGGTCTTAGATTCTGTGCGTATAACATGTACACTCGTAAGTTATACTGCATATTATGTAGAGATATACATTTTGTGTAGGTATATGTAAGGATATAGGTATAATATATTCGTATAAGGCAAATTGCGTGAATTGAATAGGAAGCGTAGCAGAACCAGGACGCGTGTCCTATTATATTTGTACTACGAGAAGCGTGTGCCCATGTATGCGTCAAAGTTGTATGTGTATGCGTATCGTATCGTAGTACGTGCGTATCACAGTGTTATATTCGGTGTCTCACACGAAAAGAAGAAGACAGTATTGACACGTCCGGGAAATTCGCGCACAAACAGCTGAAAATAGTAGTATATTCTAGGCAGAATTTCACGTAACTGTATGAAGAAAGAGAAAACAAATGCTATGCTATTGTAATACTTTTATAGTAACTGGCACCTATTTGACTCAAATTTTAAAATGACTTTTATTATTTGTGAAAATTCAATAAATAAATACTGAATACAAAAAAAGGACTGAAGCTCTCAGAAGAACTCAGCGGTTCAATTTTTGTCCAAGAATTATCAAAAGCAGATTAACATATAACTACCTGTTTTCATACGGTTTTCATGAATAACTGGTTAATAAACAATAGCACTTGCGGCTTGGTAGATTCGCTGTAAGTTTTTGAAACGTGGTTACAACTTGTACAGAGGTTATGTTTATTCACTAAGGTAATTGATTTCTCTCAATGATTTGTATTGCTTTCGTATCTTTGTCTTCGTTTGTTAATGGTAGTATTCGAAGTATTAATAATACGAAAATGTAGTTCAAAAAGCCCGTTTTGACGTCCGTGACGAAGTACATTTTCTTTTATAAACGGCACTTCTAATATCCATGGATGTGGTCCGTGAAATGTAGTTTGCAAACGCAAATATAAGATTTAAATCTCCCGTCATTTCGGACACCGAGTGATAAAACCTGGTGTCAGAGGTTTCAAACCACCCACTACTAGTAGGTCTCCGACATAGTTGTTTAACGACCGCTGTCTTATCTATCATAGACAGCAACCGAGACCGAACGGCTTAATTTCCAACATGAAAACGAAAACATGAAACCATCTTTCATAAGGATAATCAGGTAGGTGGATAAGCCTGCTAGATTAGGAATAAATTCAAATATCAACTTTGCGAGTGCCCAATCGGGAATCGAACCTGAAACCTTTGCGCCGCTGGCTATTGCACCATATCGATCGTCTTGTTTAAAAAAAAATATATAAGTAACATTCAAGCAACAAAATAATCACGTCAAACTCGAAATAAATATTTGTTAATTTTGGCAACGGTACAAAGTTAAAATTAAACACAACAGACCCACGTCATTTTGAGTATTCCCTATTCCCTGGAAGCGTAGAGTGAATGTGCGTAAATCCCCTCCCCTTAACCCCCGAACCAGAGCCCCCAAACAAACGTAGCGCTACGCTACAGCTACTTATCCCTATGGCGTCCTGTTAGACGGGGAGCCGACTACGTCGGAAAGCGTACGATTTCACATGCAACTTGGTTAACAATATTTGTATGTTATTAGTAGTGAGTACCATATATATATATATTTTATCCAGTTCTTAATTGGTCAGTTTCCACCTACATTATGAACAAACATAACAAACAAGTTTGTGACTATTTGACTTGTTTAAAAGCATACCTAACATACTGAATCCCATCACCGAAACATACCCTTCGTAAAATCCTACGCATTTCACGTCGCCAGCTCTTAGGCTATACGTCTATGGGGTCCCGTAGCTCGTAGCCCCGTAGCTCCGTAGCTCGTAGCAGTGCGCGGCGCGCTGGGCCGTCGAAATGACGTCGCGCCGGCGGCGCCGCGTCGCTTTTCGCGGTGACTACGTGCCCATGGACCTCCGGGCAATGGCAAAGGTACCTTATTCTCATTAAACAAAGGAATTCAGGTCGCACCCAGACCATGAGTGGCATGCCGTGTTGTTTTTAGTTTTGCTACTTTTATTAGGAAAGTGAATTTTTAAACCTTTTATTATTAATTTGAATATTTATGTTTGAACTAGGTGTGTTGCTGGGCAATCATAATTGTTTGTGCTCGGAGTTTTGGTTGTGGTGTAGGTTATGTTATGATGATTAATGATAACTTCAGCTTAAAGCATAAGCGACAACACATGCCTTGTCAGTTTTGTATACGCGTTTGTTATTCTATATTTTTCATACAATGTTGTCTTAAGTACATTTTCAGCTCCTCATCTAAAACAATAACTCCTGTTTGGAAAGTAAAATTAATATTTAATATATTACAATATACATAGTAGGTACGAGTACAGTACTGCAAATTGAGAAATAAGATTTTACTTAAGTACTTACTTTACTATTTTTAGTGAAGGTTCTGAAAAGGATCAGGAAGAATCATGAAGTTGAACTAACGGACTGACCTCTTTGTTAATAAATAGCATACAACATTTATATGCCCTTAAAAAATAAAATTGGACTCTTGGATCAACGAAATGAAACATTCGCTATGATGTTATTGGCAGGCGTTATTTTATATCGTGAAATTGAAAAGCTCTTTATTTAGGATTGAAACTAGTGATGAGGCCGTTAGCATTACAAACATAGCTACCAACCTAACATTACCAACCTAACATTTCCTTTTTTGTCCAAAAAACTTGAAAATTGAGGATTATTTCAGACCACCTTTGAAAGAAACTTAAAGTTTAAATTGGTTTCAAAGATGCTCAAAAAATTTAAAAAGGTGTACTTTATGGTATTCTTAGCGGAATAACGCGGTTTTGCGTGTTCCATCCATGACGCGGTTGTGTGTCATGTGATCATTTCTATTGTTACCTGTGCCCTGTGCCTGTCGCCATTGGCTCCGTCGTCGTTTCCGCCCACAAACGCTAATGCTTAACGGGTAGAAGGCAATCAAACGTTCCTTCCAGTTAGAAAACTAAATCTACAACTACAATAGAAGTAACGATCAGTAACCAACGTATTCATACAAGCAGAGATTTTCATGCTTCTACTGCCCACCTAGTTTGCAAATTCAGCATTCTGTTGATGACGTAATTTTGGTCTATTGCATAAATAGGTAAGAAGGTACGTCATACTGTTCCTAAACTCCACTGCAGTATACACGGCCTTCTTCAGCCTTACCCACGTTTATGTGAAGGTGAAGCTTGTACGTAAGCTGTTGGTGAACATCGATGTCGGCACACAATAGCTATCAAGCCGTCACTCAATTCATTATGCGCTGTAAAAACGTTTATACCGTAAATGCCTATAGTTGAAAACAGACAATGGGTAATCCACGTATAACGTTCATTGAACTGTTGTGTATGGGAGAATAACAAAATGATAATACGAATATACCGAATAAAGCGGTCGTTGGCGTCGTTGCGTAGTTCTAGAACAGACTTCATATCAAATTCACGGTTCATTTAAGCAGCCAAAAACAATAATACCCTAATCGTTTTGCGTAGATAATGCATATGATGCAACAATAACTTCAACCTTTAAGTTAAGATTATCTGTTTTGATCCAAGGTTATTAACATTACAATATTCGGGAGTTTAGGGGTTACGATAGCGGATAACGGATTTGTGGAAAGTTTTGGCGTTTAACACGCGAGAGTGTCGCGGCTTAGCAGGTGGCACTGCTCTTACACTTGCTTGGGCACTTATCGTTATTTACCGGAGTACGAAGAAAACTCCAACCCACCTGGGGGTCTCTGTTGCTTGCAGTAAACTTGCGCGTCCCTACAAAAGTTTGAACATAACTTGCTCTTTGCATAAGTGGATTAAGTTTTGATTTAGGAGGTAAGACTGTTGTCTCGAGTTGGCACCTACAGGCCGGGTTGGTTGCCGCCAGTCGAAACCGTGCCAACATGCAAAAATAGCTCGAAAAATCAATTGCATGGCTGAGACAGTTGGTCATCCCTCGGGCTGCAGTCTGATTGTGAGCCTTCGCTGATTCACACCCCGCTGCTGAGAAGTAATTTCAAGAGTCAACTGCAAAATTGTTTTTTTGGTGCAAAAGGTTAAGTTTGCTTGCAAGTTGATATTTGAATACATTTTTAGTTTTAGTATTTCAATTGCATGTTTTGATGTTGTTTGTGGATGTGGTGGTACTGTAGTGTAATTTTAAGTTCGATTTAAGTTGTGAATAAAACAGTTCAATGTTACTTTACGAGTAGAAATACAAGCTCTCCCATTCAGCCTGAATAACGTAACTCATTTTAAGTGTTATTTTTTTCGTTATGATCCATCTGTACAGACCGCCAAATTTATACTAGCAACTCCATCACGCCATTTTAGTTTGATTTCCTGTAGGTATCTGTAGTAACCGTTCTTTGTTATTGCAGGAGTACGAAGAGGAGGGAAGGAGATCCCGGCGGCTTTCCTCGCCGTGCAACTCGAGAGAGGGCAGCACCACCGCGTTACATACGCAGCACTACGACGACCCTGTGAGTTGAGCTACTTTCTTCCTTATTAGAGCTTATTTCTTACTAGGGCAAGGAGGGGTAAAAAAATCTCAGGAGCTTCCTCTGGCCTGCAACTCCAGAGAGGGGCAGCACTATACACACACTAAACTACGACCACTATAGATATCTTTATATTGAGATTGAATGAGATTATCCGCCAGAATATCAAAGTAACGGCCATAGTCTGGAAGTGTAGTGGCAATAAGCTGGACACATGTCGTAGAACCGATGAATGGTGGAGTAAGCGGGTTCTGAAGGTCGAGCCTCGGCAGGCGTAACGTTGGACGTCGTCCGGCAGAGAGCCGCTTGGTGGCGACTGGATAGAAAAAACTGAAGATCGTGCCTAATGGCGTACCCTGGGGGAGGCCTACGACCAGTAGTGGACTGCTATATGCTGATGATATTCCAGTAGATACCGTAAATTTCTAGATCGACGTTTATATTTAAAGGTCTAAACAAACAGTGGCTTTTACTTTTTAGAAGCACCCAGCCTACGTATATACATCTAATAAGAACAGATTTGCGAAATTTTAAACTATGATTTCTGGGGCTACATTATGAGAATATAATGTGCCTACGTAGTTTAAAGTACCTGTGTGTGTACGTTAGTCTTCGTGCATGCGTTCAAAGTTCGTACTTAATACGATAAGGCACATGCAATGGTAAAATATTAAATCGTTTTACCGTTTTTTGACGTTTATTAACAAGTCTTTAATTAATTTTGTAATTTATTCGTTAGCCACAATGCTCAAATGTCGTGCCGGAGATGTAATTAAAAAGATAAACGGCGACTGCGGCCTTGATTCAGTAAAAGTAGAATTGCGTGAGTATAAAAGTAGGCTCCTTAAATGCAAAGACTTTTTTGAAAAAACCGCCACGTTCTGCGCGCGTGACCCTAAATAACCTACGTGATGTTTTTTATAATCCAGCTAACACGACCATTAGCAAAACAAAAACCACACATTGCGGAAACCTTGACTTTGTATGCTAATTTTAATGCGCTTTAATTTTTATAATAACAAAACCGTCATTACTCGATTTAACTAGGCACGGCGCAACCAATTTCATATTTTCAACACGCTATAAATGGGCTTCTAGACATTAGCTGAACCTACTCTTAGTATTATATACAGGAAGCCTTTGGCTTTATTTGTATTGCGGCAAACATTGATACTATCAAATCTTCTTGTAGTACACATCAGCTTATGTATTGTTTCGTCGGGGTGGTTTCCGAAACTCAATGCGAGGGATGGTCTGGCGCCCTGCCAGCACCCGCCAGCGTCTGACACAGACATCCACATCTTATTGCCTCTTCAAAACTCTACACCAAATGTTTTCTATTATATTACTTACTGTTAGACTAAATGACATTGAAAATAAAGAAGACTACATTAATATAACAATAATACCTTTATTCACCTATACGCAAAATATTTACGAAAATAAACTTACAGAATATTCTATGTTATCAGTCTTAAAACTACCTACGCTTACAAATAAATTGAGTTTCAGATTAACCATTACTGGGCTGAACTAAACTAATACAATACTGCTCTTGTAAAATCCCTGAAATGTTATTGCAAAATGTTTTTCGCCTTTTCCGTTTTGTCTCATTCGAGGTAATTTCAAAGTTGAAGCACGATAGACGTTCAATGCTAAGAAGTGATTGCTATGCGTGGCAAGTGTTGCAGGTGTGTTTCGAATTCTGATGATCACCAACACTACCGGTAAATAGCATACTCGTAAACACATTACTAATTAACAATTATACCCTAATAATTAACACAAATATTGTGAAGTAGGCCGTTAAGTTCGATCATCATCAGTTGTGATCAGCTTCTCCAAAAATGAGACGCTTTGTAAAAAATAATATTGCGTTTTGATCGGATGTTGAATGGATCTGAACTGAACTGTTACGAAGCTAATTATTTGCTCAAGATATTTGTTGAGCAACGTCTCTATTGATATACATCTAAATAGCAATCTGTGGCAAACATTTGTGTAATCGCATAGAGGAGTGGGTGTGCGATTATCCATCTTATGCTCATTCAGCCGGAGACAGTTCCCGGGTTGCGGTGCGGGCGGCGGCGCGCGGGCGGCCATCTGCTTAAATTACAACCGCTCTATCTCCGAGCTTACTAATCAAGGGTCCCATCTTATAACGCCCCCTCATTCATGACAGTTTAACAAAGGGTTTAGCCTCTTGCAAAGTTTGAACGGGGGATCGGCGTCGTTCAAACTTGATGTCAATAGACTCTAATACTAATTTAGATCTAGATTTACTTAAGACTAGGCGGTCATAGTTTATCTTGAAGTGCTCGGCGAAGTTCTTCGGTGGCTTTTGCCAGGTCCTTGTTGTCGTGGTGGCGCTGCTTGCCGCTGATGTCGGCGCCGCAGTCCTCCAGGTAGTCCTTGGGGGGTTCCGCCGGATACTTCCCGCCGAACTTGGGCCGGGGAATCCTGACACGCTTCATGTCATCCAACCAGCTCTCCATTTTTTGTGGGTAGAGATTGTTCCACGCCGATACGTAGACGACTTGATGCGTGTTTCCTGAAAAGTAACGCAAAAACTCGTGTAATTTTCCCCAATACGTAACTTGGCATTTAGAGACATTAAACATGATTACGGTCGATTTTCGTGGTTCAGCAATAGTTTTAAAGTAAACTTTAAAAATGTGATGTAAGAACGTTTTTGCTACCATTAACGAAAATTGCTAACAGTCACGAATGTTATATATCATTGCAAATTTGATGCGTAACATAATATTGCACCCGGCAGTGCGTCGGCCACGGGGAATATTAATGAGAGATCTAAGATTTTATCATTATGCGAGCGAAATCGACGGAACGCAGGTAGATTAAGAGAGTTACCCAAGAGTTGTGCAAAGCGGCGATGGTCAGATGGTGCAACTGATTTTAAGTTGATTGTTGCTGAAGGTTCCGAGTTAAACGGCGCCAAGCCATAGTAACCTGCGGGTAGGCGTAGATGCCAATGCCAACGCGAATCCGCTTACATGGAAAGCGCGCAAGGGCACTCGCAAATTGCCCGTTTGACACAGTTTACTACGTAACTTGTCACAAATTGTACACATATGCTAAGAAGAATATTTTTTAGATAATTTTATATATTCTTTATTGCAGTGATTCACAATGTTTTAACTTATAATTAAATACATAGGCGAGCTTATCTCTATAAGAGATCTCTTCCAGCCAACCTAATGAGGGTGGAAGAAGGGATAATACGGGAACAAGAGAAATACAATAATAAAAAGAAAAATAACAATCTAAAAACTACCTAATACCTAAACATAATATTACAAATAAACTAATAAATACTAATATGACAAATAACAATAATAATACTTACATACATACTTATAAAATATACAATAAATAATATAATTATAAATAATTAATAATTTTGAGTTTGTCAAAATTGTAACTACCTAGCATAACGTAGATAGGTAGGATCGATAAGACAACTCGAAAACACATGTTGATTGAGATGCCAAATAAGTTAAATGAACGACACGCACCAAGTTAATCTACAATTGCGCACTTGAGTAATGGAGCGTATCAAGACTCAAGACTCGAGCACAGCTTACGAGTGACCTATTGTGGTAATATAAGTGCATTGGAAACAAACGACGACCGCTCTCGGGTCTGACAAGACACAGATTACCTGTCATTACCTGCTCTATTAAGTAAGATGGAGCGTTAGTCTCATTGGGGCTATGAGTAACGAAGACTAAGTGTAGCACGGACCAACCAAAGTATCGGTATGGTATCGGTATGTAGGTAGGTACTGTGTTGCGAAAACGAAAATGCTTGAATCTTAATAAACTTCCAATCAAATATATATAAGTTATTTAAGTATAAATAAGAAAGAGTTTCTTTACAGGGATAAGAGGATTTAAATAATTCCGATTCATCTTCTGCACGCGCAGATAAGAATGAAAGACAAGACGCAAGTCTCAATTCAGAAATAAATAAAGATGATCTGTGCAAAAATCACCTTTTGTATTTCTTTGCCGCTGTCTACTCAAGTCGGAGAGATAATAAATAAATTTAAAAAACAGCGTGGAAAATAAAGATGTGAAACTAATATCTTAGTTCTTGAGAACTGTAAAGTTTTTATTGGTCGCAAATTGATGATGAGTCAAAGATACGAAATCGATTTCGCAGATGGCATGGCGGAATCAAACTGTAATGATAGGATAACATAAATAACGCGTTGAGCGTGGGAAGATTTTCACTAACACAAGTAAAGTTAGATCATCTCCTGGAAACTAGTTTTACTAGATATACATCTTTATTTGAACATGCTAATTGGAGAAATGGTCGGAAATACTGTCTATGCACATTCTACGGCTTTACTACGTGCCGTTTCACGTGATTGGGTCGCTAATAGAGCACAGTACCGATTGAAAAAAAATCTTACAGAAAGAAAGACACAATACTCTCGATTCTATCGTACCTCGTACCACTTCTTGGCTATTCCTGACATTTTCTTACGCACTTACGTTAATAACGTACATTTTCGTCTCTACTTCAAATATTTGAGGGTCATTCAGAAAATTGTGTATCACCATAGTAACAGGTTGTAAGCCAATCGCCTAACATTGCAATAACCATGTTACCAATATAACTTTTTAAGCACTCGCGATCACTTTCACTCATTTTAATTATTAGACCGGGTCTATCGCGATAGTATTTAGGTAAATATTAGTAATTTACCCGTGTCAACCCGCGACCACAATACATGAAACTGTGTTGAAACGTCGGGACACAGGTATATTACTAATATTTACCTAAATACTATCGCGATAGACCCGGTCTAATACTTAAAGTGAGTGAACCATGTTACCCTCGAGTCCTTTAGTCGCCTCTCATGGCCCACCCACAGAGAAGAAATGTGATAATGCTATTCTTCTTTTCGTGTGAGACGCCGAGTCGTTCAACGGCCCAATGAACCCTGGTGTCAGAGTTTTTCAACCGCCTTCTATTATTAGCAGGCCTCTGACATGGTAGTGTAACGACCGCCATCGAAGCAAAATGTAGATGTTTGCAATTCTGAATTTAAATTTACTCATGTAAGTCCCCAGTATATTTTAAAAACTTTTAAAGATATCAAAGTAAAGAGCACCGAAGATTTATGGGGGATGTCAGTTAAAGTTTGTCAATCAGTAATCGAAATATTAGCACCATACTTAGCAGATATCTTCAATGAATGTATTGATCACGGCATTTTTCCTGATTTAATGAAACATAGCAAGGTAGTTCCGCTGTTTAAAGCTGGTGACAAACAAGACCCCAGTAACTATAGGCCTGTATCAATTCTGCCAGTACTCAGCAAAGTGTTTGAGAAGATCATACTAAATCAAATGCTGTCCCATTTTAATCAGAACAATTTGTTACACAACCAGCAATTCGGTTTTACAAAGGGACGTTGTACCACAGATGCTGGTGTTGCTCTAATCAAACATGTATTTAATGCTTGGGAAGAATCAAAAGATGCCATTGGTGTTTTTTGTGATCTTTCCAAGGCATTTGATTGCGTAGATCATGAAACTTTATTGCTAAAATTAGAACACTACGGTATTCGAAACGCAGCTCTGAAATTTTTGAATTCATATTTAGATAATAGAACTCAAAAGGTCCAAATAAACGGCGCCAAATCACTGGGGTCTCGTGTTAAAATTGGTGTGCCTCAAGGCTCTATTTTAGGACCATTTCTATTTCTAATTTACATAAATGATTTGCCTTACATGGTAGAGAATTTGTCCAAGATTGTACTATTTGCTGATGACACATCCCTTATATTTAAGGTCGATAGACATGCACATAACTATGACGAAGTAAACAACACTCTTGGACAAATTCATAGTTGGTTTACTGCAAATAATTTAGTTCTTAATGAGAAAAAAACTAAATGTGTATTATTCACTTTACCTAACGTAGTACATTCTTTGAATAATCATGTCGTACTTAATAATGAAAAATTAGAGTTTACTACCAGTACAGTTTTCTTAGGGATTACTCTCGACTCAAGTCTCCAATGGGGCCCTCATATTACATCTTTGTCGGGAAGATTAAGCTCAGCTGCATATGCGGTACGTAAAATTAGAGAGATCACGGATATTGCAACTGCGCGACTTGTTTACTTTAGTTATTTTCATAGCATTATGTCCTATGGAATTTTGCTGTGGGGGCGCGCCGCTGATATTGAAACAATTTTTATTCTCCAAAAGAGGGCCATTAGAGCAATTTATAAACTTTGCAGTCGTGATTCCCTAAGGGAACTGTTTAAGGAAATTAATATTATGACTGTACCGTGTCAATATATTTATGAAAATATCATGTATGTTAGAAAAAATATAAATACTTTCACTAGAAATTGTGACAGGCATAACCGCAATACAAGGAGTAAAAATAAAATAGATCAACCTAAGCATAGACTCGCTAAAGTTAGGACTTCATTTGAAGGTCTAAGTATAAGATACTATAACAAAATACCGGAAGATATATTGAGTTTATCAGAAAGTAAATTTAAGTCTGTTATCAAGAAAACATTATGTTATAAAGCTTACTATAAGTTAGATGAGTACATTAATGACAAAGAGGCATGGAGCTCTGAAATTCCAGCGCAGCACAAGAAACACGCACTCATTTTTAATACCAAAATGGGGCGTGCGTGGAGTTTACAACTGACATAATTTTACAAATCTGCATGGATGTAATTTCAATTGTTTAAAGTAAATATTTTATAAGTTAAAACTGGTAGATTTATCTACTTCAATTTTTACAAAAAAAAAAATGTAGCCATTTTTGGTGTATACATACATATTTTTTTTTACTTACAGAATTAGCTAGGGTAGCTTAGGGGCTAGTAAGATTGTTAATTTAGAGTAGGAGCACTTCTGGGCAGGTTTTTTGGTGGGTTTTTCCTGTTCAGGAGGTCCGATTAATTATACGCATGTAAACTACACGCTTTAAAAATCTTGACTTCAATTTGAAACAAATATCGTTTTCAGATGGTGGTGGCGTAAAGTTACATGCCGTGTGATTAACCTGGCCAGCCCCGTGGCAGTGCTTTGATTTTTATTTTTTTCTCCCGCCCGAGCCGGTTTTCTATTAGGATATTACAAAATTGTTATAAAAAAAAGAAAATTGTGTGATACAAATTTCTTTTTTTTACAATGACGGTTCATGACGTCAATAAGTGATATGATAATACTATCCTACATTGAATAAAGAATTTCAATTTCAATTTCAATTTCAAGTAATCATGAACGTGCCCGCCGAAGCACGGAACCATTTATTTTCGGACAATCAGGTGGTTCACCCTGCAATGTCCTAACTAGACCAGGAACAAATTTACAAATTCTCCCACCGAGAATCAAACCCGGAACCTTTCCGTCGCAGGCAGTCGCACTACCACTGCGCCACATCGGCCGTCAATGCTATTCTAAGCCGGCATCACACGGCGCAGTGTCATTTTCTCACTTAAGATTATAACTACAAAAGTTGATCTAAATGACAGATGTAGATTTCCTGTCTCTTTTATTAACCTACTTATGGCACATTCAACCTATTTATGGCACATTCACTCCTAAAACAAGAATACCCACATCCAGCACAATAATTATTAAAAATAAATTGAATAAATTGTCTGTCAGGATCAATTTCAATGCCAATTTTACAACGTGCGAATCTCTGAGTAAATTATGAAGGTGTGTTAGTCTTGAAAAAACACGATGCTTGTTATGATGCATTATTTGCGTAACTATCAACGACTCTGGGTCCCACACCGAAAAAGAAGAAGGAGAAGCACTTTTTAAAGCAATTGTTAATAGAAACGTTTGTATTGTATGCGTGATATACCTATCGGATATGATAATCGACGTCGTGGTCGCATAATAAACTGGTCTGTGTAACATTATCAGCGATGATAAATCATCGATGTAACCGCGCCCGTTGCGCCCGCGCAGCTGTGATGCTAAGACAAAAGTTTTCAATGCACGATTGGCTTTCTCCAGCGAAAGTGTGGCTAAACGGTAGCATTACTCGCTTTGACGCTTTCGAACCTCTCAAATTGAGTGTTTCTCATAATAGATCGATTTATCACACAATGGAGATTACTTCATCAGAAACTGAACAATGTTGACAAACAACCACTGCAAGGAACAGCGATACGCACTGTCATAAGATTGTTTTGTATAACTCCATTATGGGATGTAATGTCGAAATCTGTTTGAGAAAGCGTACTAGTAAACGCTTACTCACGACTCATGGTGTGACAGTTTACTGTGCTGGAAAAACAGCATTTGTGGCAATCAAAGAAATTCAGACAACTAACCAATAAAGTTGATTATCCTCGAAGATATAATATTGCCGTCAGCAATAACAGCACAAAAGAAATTACTTAAGTTCTATAATTTAAAAATGAAAAGCAATAACAATCGTAAACTACAACCAGCCGTCGGTCGGTCGAGGCACTATTGAAAACGCATCGAGCGCTAAAAATATCTCATTGTTTCTCGCCGTAAAACTGCCAAGGCAATTACACTCAATCGTCTGTATTGAATATATTATTATTGCTTTTGATTGTAATTTGAATGCTTAAAGGAAATACCTATGCATTAATTTGTGGGTGTATTGGATGCACTGTGACTGTGACAATACAGCGTGCTTCGCTTGGATAGCGCGCAGGCTTGCCGGTTGCCGGAAACGCGCGGCTCGTCGCGTGCGTGCCCACGCGCTCCACAATAGAAGATGTAAATAATGGAAAGTAAATAGAGAATTAATTATAAGAAACGCATATCTTAGACACATCTCACAGTGAATTTTCACTCGACGTTTTGTTTATCGCATCTATCTTTGACACTTTGATAAGCTTGTGAATGATGAGGCGTAATAAATTAAAAAGAAATAATCGCACGCGTCGTTTATTTTCACTTCTCGTTTTATTCTTATTTTTTAATCTCATAATGCTGCTATAATCCACGCAACGCCTTTTGTTTCGTGACCACAGAGCGGAGAAAACGTGAAGTCGAGAGTGCTTCTGTAGAAGGCATCGCTGCCTAAATTGGGTTCTAATGGCGGTTGTTACCGGTGCAGGTCAAATTGCTTAAGTACGTGACACCATAAGTAACACTCGGAGATAGCGTCAGCGCATGTATTACTTTCTCTTGAATCGTGCTCGAACTCGACACGAACAAAACCATGCTCTTGATCCTTAATAAATCCCCTCTCTCGATATAAGAGACCTTTCGTCCGACTTTCTCACAGTAAATTGGTTTTGAAACTAACAGCTGAATCGCAAGTTGTCCCGAGACCTTTAAGTGAAACGAGCACGATCCTATTTCTAGAGCTCAGTTGGTTCCCATGGAACTCAGACTGTTCCGGGGTCAGCGCCGTAGACCCTGGACCCCGTATATCTTGCTTTGATAATTAAAATGTGGGAATTATAACTTTATATAGCATATGTATGTAGAATTAATAAAAGTCCGATAGATTTTTATCTGTCTAACTTCGATTTTCGGTCAGTCGGTTAATTATCAGAAAGTCTTATAAATCAGATTTCTTTATTTTGTCTGTTAGATTTACATGAGGCGCGTGCGCTACATATTTCAAAGTAGATTTGCATTTCCTCACAACGAATACCTTACATAGCAAGCAAATTCATAATGTCAGTAGGGTCAGTGTGTTAATTTTTTAGACATGTGTTAAGGCATTTACAGCCTCCTCTGAGTAAGTAAACAAAGTAACAGTGACAGTTTCACCACGGATGGCGATGATAATGAACATGCCCCACTTTACGCCAGTTTTTGCGCCAGTCGGCACTCATGCCCTAGTCACGCACTGTATCTGAGAAATATACCTACTGAGAACCGAGAACAGTATGACGGTTTCTTACTACCAAAGTACAGGCGAACACAAATGTATGTTTGTGACATGCACTGTTTTACCTTTCCTCAAAGACTGGTTACACATTAAAAAGTCTGCATGTAGATTGTTAGTAGGTACACTTACAATTTATGTCTACGCATACCGCGCATACGACAAAAATGTGACAAGGAATTATTTTGCTGATTGCATTATGAACATTACATTGAGAGTTTGTATTTGAGGCATCACCAAGAATATTCATTGCAGATTTGCAGCGCACATTATTTTGTAGGCTGACAATATACTGAACGCTGACCGAAGCAAAGTACTCGTACCTTTCATATTTTATAGTGTTCGGACCGGAACGACCCCTTGTCTCGGAACAAAGTCCCATTACAGCGTCGCATAAACTCAGGGTTACACAAAATAAAAAATCGGAATATGCAGCCAATTTATCCAAAACTTCTGATATTAAGGATGAACAATCTAAAAACGAAATATAAATTCTTAGGTTTACAACTTAGCTTCGCGCCATGCGGCAGAAGATATTGCCACGTTTACTAGGAAATGATGACTCCCAGCATTGAGTAAAACTATGCGAGGACAATCAATCGTAGAACTCAAATTAAAATCACACATTTTAATAACTAAAGCGGGTATCTCGAATATTCAGGTATAAATATTATCAATTTACATGAGTCCTGACATTTCACCACAGTTTCATGTGTTATGGTGAAATTAAAACGCTACAAAAATTAAGCTTTACCTTGTTTAATCTGATCAGGAAGTTGGCAACCCTACAAAAACTTAATAAAGTAATAAACTCCGCAGTGAAGAGAAGTGCTGAACTTCTCAATGAATGCGAAGTCCAGTTACCCATTAGCATAATCTGGACCGGAGACTTCGACGGAAGTCATAAAGATTGGTGACTGGGCGACTGGGCGTCGACAGAAAGGTAGGTTGTAAGACCTGGCCCAAAATTCCCGGTTGACACCGGTTTAGTGTTACTTGTTATACTTTCTACATTTCTTGATGTTTTAATTTAAACTGTTTTTATTTATGTCGACATTTGTTTTGCTGCGATATTCCTTGCTCAATAGGAAGCCCCAACGATAAACGCCTGGGCGTCTCTGTCTGAGCGTAGACAGGAAGGTAGGTTGTACGATCTGGCCCAATATCCCCGTTGACACCGGTTTACTAAAACTTACGCTACTTTCTATTCTATTTTTTGGTGTTTTAGTTAATACCTATTTTTTCTTGACTTCAATTTGAAACCAATGTCGATTACTGGTGGTGGTGGTAAAGTCCCAAAAGTGATTAACCTGGCCAGCCGAGGCAGTGACTTTTTTTTATTTTTTTTATCCCGCCCGAACCGGTTTTCTATCACGACACTACAAAATTGTTATAAAAATGTTATTATTACTAAAAAAAATAACAATGATAAATAAAATAAATAAATGATAAATAAAACAATGACGGATCATGACGTCAATAAGTAATAGTACGAGGTACCTACTATCCTACTTATATTGAATGAAGTAAATTTCATTTTATTCCATTTATGTGACTCACGCACTACAGTCATATCTTATCAAGTATAATTGGAGAATAGTTTTGCTGTTATATTCCTTGCTTAGTACTTAGAAACGGTTAAACAGCAGTCGTCGAGTTGGTGCCCCACACGACAAAATGAAGAACAAAAGCTTGTTTCTTTAAAAAATCGACTCAGATGATTCATAAATTTATGTAGGTGGAGGAGGCAAAGTTAAATACAGGATGTAAGGGACAGTCCTCCGAATACTGATAGGATGCATGCAGAGCAGACCATGAAACTGAACAACTTTCCCCTAGGAACATATGCCAGGAAACGAACACAAACATTTTAGAGCTCCCCATACAATATAAAGATCAGCTGACTGCATTTACTATGGAAAATCTTTTTTTTGCGTTTCTTGAAATATTTTTCATAGTTAGTTGTTCAGTTTCATGGTCTGAATGCAACTTATAAGTATTCGGAGGGCGGTCCCTTACACCCTGTATATTTCTTGGACTTTGTGTGTCACACTTCTTATAAATCACTGTTTTAATTAGTGCCAGTACTTTTTACGAGTAAAAATGCAACGCGGGTAATGAACCTAACTGATGAACCGTTAGATTAAATTATACAAGTAACGAGAAAATTAACTAATGTCCGACGGTGCTATAGTAGTAAACCATTAATTAATGCTTTAACCGTTGTAAGTACACAATAAAGTCAAAATTACTCGTCATATTATGTTTTGTAGTAATAGTGGCAGTTTATTTACCGCATAATAGTTTACCGCATAACTTCGTAACTACAAATGGACCACACGGGTTTAATACACATACAATAAAACTTTGCATCGAAGATTCTGGAAGGTTTTATGTGTCTCATCAATTTTGTAAGTAATATCTGAAATTAACATACACTAATCTGGAAATTTCAGGTAAGTGCTAATGCATAAAAACTTTTTTTAAAAGGCAAGTGTATTAGAGGAGCCTTAAAATTATCAATACATGCACATACACCGTGTGTATGCCGTGTGTTGCCGGCTAAGAATAGCATCACCCCATTTCGTACCCGTGGGAGTCGTAAAAGGCGACTTAGGGACTTGAGGGTGTGTATTGCAATTTTAGTCGATGGGCTGACAACCTGTCACTATAGCGATACACAATTTTCCGAATGAACCTCAAATATTTGTCAGACGTGGCGTAAATGTCCGTTTTATGCGGCAGTTTACGCTCTGCCTACCCCGCAAGGGATTATAGGCGTGATATATGTATGTATGTATGTATGTATGCACATACAGACACACATTTTACGCCTACAATCCCTTGTGGGGTAGGCGGAGCGTGAACGGCCGCAAAAACCGGACATTTACACCACTTCTGACAAATATTTGAGGGCAATTCGGAAAATTGTGTATCGCCATAGTTGTCAGCCCATCGCCTAAAACAGCAAAAGCAAAGGGGTGATGCTATTCTAAGCCGGCATCACATGGCCATAATTAACAATACCGTTCATTTCAAAATATCTAACTTCCTACTAGGTAGTAAGAATATGAACTAGTAAAAGTTACTGCTACTAAACCTACCACATAACATATATAATGATTATTAGGTACGCCATTGTATTACCTATCCAGATAAATAATCCGTACTAATATTATAAATCTGAGAGTTTGTGTGTGTATGTATGATTGTTACCTCTTCACGCTCAAACGGCTTGACCGATTTGGATTAAATTTGGAACACAGGTAGAGTATAACCTGGAATTACACATAGGCTACTTTTTACCGCGGGAAAACAACTATTACCACGGGAAAATTAGTGGCAGCGGGCGTAACCACTGGGCGGAAATCTAGTGTAGTCAATATTTAGGCTGCAAGGCACTGTAACCTACCGGGCAGACTTCAACTAGGCTAGCGGGATTCTCGTCGGCTAGTGCACATAGCAATTTCGTTCGTTTAGAGTACATAAATTTATATCACCTACCCACATACACGTTCGTTAGCCTATAATCAGTTACTCGTTATATAGGCTGTTGGTTCCTGTAACAGTATATTGTAACTACCACTATTGATATTTTCTTCAGTTTGCACAACAATTACTCATGACAGTAACTATATTCTTTATCAAGTTCAAATTTATTATCATACAATCTTTAGTCAGCTGGCAAAAAAAGGCCAAGGAATAATTTCAAACGAACTTTTTAAATGAAAAAATGGAAATGAAATAACTTTATTCAATGAAGGATAGTATTATCAGTTATCACTTATTGATTTCATGATCCGTCATTGTAAAATAAAGAAATTTGTAAAACACAATTTTGTATTGTTCTAACAGTAAACCATCTAGGACGGGATAAAAAATAAAAAAGGCACTACCGGGCTGGCCAGGTTAATCACACGGCATGTAACTTTACACCACCACCATCTCGTTGATGTCTTTTGTATAAAATAAAATGTTCGTAAAGAAGATAAGTATTGTAATTAAATGCGTAATAATACTTTAATGAACTGATATATTTTTTATGTGTTACATATAGGGCTACTAAAATAGCTTTCACAATCCCAGATGAAACCGCTGCGTTACGTAAAGAATGTAAATATAGTATCGTAATATAGTTGAACGAACTAGGAAATCTGATCGTACTTAGCTACAGAAACACCCCAGTCTACTTGTCAACAAATGATACCAATCTTGGCCTCTAACTAGACCATGTATGAATCACAAGGTACCTCGACGCCCGCCTTAGCTCCGCCTTCGAACCAGATCTGGAACAGCCGTATTCCGGGCACGTAGGTAGACGGGTCAGCCAGTGTCAAGCCCGCGGAACTAACGAGTGGAACCAGTCTCGCTGATGTCACTTAGGACCATCATTATCAAGCCAAATCTTTCCTGGTTGCCAGGTTATGTAAGTTAACAGCGTAATTGAAGTGAAACGAACGTACAAAATTCACAAGAGATTGTTCAGGTTTTGTTTAATTTTCTGAAATGATAAAGTAAAAAGAAACTGGGTTAGTTCGCGCAATTAAACAGAAGAGTTTCTTTGAAGTAGGACATCTTTGAACTCCTGGATATCCGTAAAGTGAGTCGTTGCCGCGTCAAGTGGCAAACGGTGAGCTATGTTTGCATAGCGGTCACATGACTTGTCAATCGCCTCTCACCAGCCTCCGCCACCAATCTTCCACGAATACTTATTGACCGCTTGTTTGCACTTTGACCCACACACGCAGTATTTTCTATCTGCAAGAGTAGGCACATGCAACTGAAGTAGGACATCTTTAAGCTTCAGGATATCCGTAAAGTGACTCAATGCCGCGTCAAGTGGTGTAGACGGTGGGTAATGTTTGTATAGCGGTCACATAGACCGGTCGATCGCCAGTCACCAGCCTCCGCCACTATTCTCCCACGAGCGCTAATTGACCGCGTGTTTGCACACCGATACATGCAAACAGTATTCTCTATCAGCAATAGTACATGCAACTCATTGTTGTCACAAGACAACAGTAGATTGTGACAGTAGTTCCTTATTAGCTATCTCTACAAGGATGTCGTAAAGCAAGAGACGCCGAGACAGAAGCAAACAAGTACTGCTTCTTCATAAAACGTCTTGAAGCTTGTTACACGAGACTGCAGTGTTAATGAAAGCTTTTCATTAGTGCGGCATGAAATTTTATCTGATTTTGTTTCTCTCAAAAGCTAGTGTGATGTAGTACGTACAAGAGTGCTCCAAATATAATAATAATAAGGCATGCTCGCATTTTGATACATGGCGCCTACTTATGTATGCACGCCATATTAAGAAATTTTGTCATAAATCGTCCGAGTTTTCCCACTGCGTGATTTATTGCAAAATATTAACTACAAGACTACAACACAATCCATAAACCGCAAGATAAAAGAAACATCTCTGATATCGCAACCTTCACTCATATACGTTGCGACATCACCTTAGTCGCAGAAATAAATGGTTTTGTTGCCGCGATAAAAGGAGTGGATTATGAAATGTGTTTGTGCGGCCTCCGTTTTCGCGCATGTGGCCGGCGGCTGGCTGAATCGGTCGTTAGGAAAACCGCGCTTTTAGAAGTCGATAGCTGCAGTGTTCCGGGTTGTGGCGATCATTAGAGGGTTCGATCTAATCTCCGGTTGTTAGTCGTGCGCCGTCTTGACCCCGGGTCGCCTCTAATCTGCGCTATACTGCTTTGGCGGACCTAGGGACAACGCTCTAGCCAACCTGATAGTTTCACATCTATTTTACCTTTAGTAAAGGTGTTTGTTTTACGTAATATACTCGCCTTCTTTGGCAGTGAGCCACACGAAGAAATTTACAAGCACGTCTTCAACAAATGTTTCCGTTGTTTGCGTTTATAGCCCTGCAGCTGCCGGTTGCACAATACACCTCATTTACAACACACTAATAGGGACCGAGCCGAGAGAACGGTGCTTTCCGAAGGGCCAGGAGGCTATCGGTCCGCAGACAACTGTATAAGGAAGGTGTACAGTGTAACATTAACCCCGTTGCGAACCACGTCGCCGGATCGTGATCTTGACGATCTCCTCAGCACGGAGCGGTCTCGGCTAGCGCACAATAGCAATCAAAGACCAACAGCGATAGTGTCCGTGACATAGATGTATCGATAACGCTTCCTTCAAAATATACCGTATCATGAACGGCACGCGGTATCATGACCGGCAAAATGAAGAAGCAAGGTTGGCTATTCAATTAAAGAAACCGCAGTAATAGTGCACGGGAGATAGAAAGCGTGTCACGGATCTTCGTGTCTGTGATAGGCAGTAAAAAGGTGCATAATTTACAAGAACAACAATGGCAGTAGAGTCTCGGAGGCCATCTGCTGGTGTGTCCTTGATTCGCGCAATCGCTTCATTCAAGCGTGGCTTCATTGGCGCTCAATTGCATGATCGATCGAGGTTGGATAAACAACCATACACAAAGTAAAATTGACGAAAAAATTACCGATAAATCAACGCAGGGCATATCAGATAAACTTTATGTTGTTGTGCTTAGAGAAAACAACGAAATATATTATAATATCTACCCTTAAACCACTGTCCAGTGATCTTCCCGAAATATAAATGCTATTGTACATATTTATTCTCGTTATATTGGTCCGGTGCAACTTGCACCGGGCAGCCAGATTGGGCCATATTTTTGTCCGTGGCCCCAAATAACCGGCTGCGGTAGGCTCTACTTGTTTTGATTAATGCGATGCGATTCAAATAATAAGCCATGTGGGTGAAACAAATTCTGCACATGTTACTTTTAATAAGTATACTTGGTATCAATCATAGATATCTAAATTTAAAGACCAGATTAATTATTTAATAAATTTAAAGAGTCTCTAACTTCTTTAACATTTATTAAGGTTTTTTTTTAGAAAGTAGTATCAATTACAGTCTTAAATTAATAAATGTATTGATAGTGAATGAATTTACAATAGTAATCTAACTATTTTATTGTTGGGTGATTACACTAACGATCTACTTCCTGCCAGGACTTGCAAAATCACAATAGACACGTAATTAAACGTTTAGTAGCAAAAACATTTAACTACCAGACAATTAATGTAAGTTATAGATATATGAAATTTAAATATTTGCAATAAACATGATCGTAATCATGAATTATGCAAACTATTGCAAAAACCAATCCTACCAAAAACAAAAGCACGGCGTCAAAGTATTGTTTACACTTGGGCGCCTACAAACTGAACGCATTTCGCAGGTGTTGAACCACGATAAAACATTGACCCCAATTTAAGATTTAGCTTACCTGTCACGGTTGTCCTGTTGACTGCAATAGCGAATGCACACCGCGTTGTATTTGTAAACAAGGTGGTAAGGGACTGAACACGTGCGCACGCGCTGCTGTTTCCAAGGCGGTACTACAACTGACTGACCGACCGAGGGAGGGACCGCCGCGCCGCCGCCGCCGACGACGGCGCCACAGCTGCCAACTCCTACCTTTAGTAAGATAGCTGAGGTAGTTATTGGAATAGTCACTAAATGGGTAGATATAAACATATACATATTAAGAAGCTACTAGGTAAAATTAGCTTGATGAGGTATCAGAAAGTTTCCGAAATAGATGTGCTGCTGATATCATATTTTTCTAAAGCACTGTATTTTCCACCTGCTTTTTTACTAGACTGCCTCAGAAAGAGGGTAATGTTTTTTGAGAGTATATATGATGTAGATATGTACACAAGTGGGTGTGTGTATGTATGTGCATAGTTAATTACTCACAGGCTACAGCCCAAACGGCTAGACGGCTGACATATGGGGTGTCGTCAGATTCGTCTCAGCAGCAGCGCGAGTAACGCTGCCTATGTTTAAGATTCATAAATTCAAAATAATGGATTTCAAACAAAAGATATATCTTAAATTATTATTTTTTACCGCGCCGCAGTCGGGTTTCTGTTTTTCAAATAATAAAATAACATTTAATTACAAACATTACACATTACATTTATTTCGCAGAAACCAGTAGCAAAAATACTAGGACTGTCTAGCATCAAGTCTTAATCGTAGCTTGTGCCCGCTTAATTGCTACATCTAGCTCTAAACTTTTTGTGTTGGCAACACACCTTTCTACCGCGCCGGAGTAAAGCGGCTGCATACGCCGCGCGAATCGAGTTCATTCGACACTACACTACAAACCAAAGGCTGCGCAACCGCTGCCTTTGGGATCTCGTACAGATGGTTTAGTGGCCACCCACGTGCAAGGATCGGGTCAACGACGTTATTAAAGAAAGTTCATTTTAAGTAACTGTTGATAGAGGAGTGTTTCTACATGATCAAGATGTATTCTGTAATCATGATTACACAATATTGGCTGCTCAAGTCTCCCAAAGAATGGACAAAAGAAATGGTAACGCGTCTGACGAATTCATGAATGCAGCTCAGTGTGAAAGCAACGCGTTACGTAAACAGGTTGTTCTATTATATCTATTTGCTGATGCACTTAGTGGTTAATGCAAGAACATATCAATAAATAATGAAACTGGATAGTACTAGGCTACTGTATCATATCATATAGCATTAGTGGAAGTGAACGTTGTTTTCGTGTGCCTTGAAACATATTCAATCGAACAGAACGTAACAAAAGCTAGCGAGTTAAACTGGGGGGTACAGTTAATGCATGCAATATTACTGCGGATATTAATTTCGCAATACAGTGAAGACTGAGATATAATTCGCTGGAACAAAAGCGATGAAAACGTTATCGCGTTGAAAGGTTCCCACGAGTCGCAGCTGTCCAAAACTGGATATACCGGAAACCATAGCACAAAAACACAGGAGCAATGTTTGGTGCCATTAATACTGTCAGTAACTCTCGTACTGTCGGCACCACATCAACCTACTAATTTAAAAGATCAACCTATTTTTGAATAGAGTTTACGATGAGGTTGATGACGCGTAGTTATGATTTACTCAAGCGAGTTATTTATCGGCAGTTATCCATTAAATACATACATACATACATATATCACGCCTATTATCCCTTGCGGGGTAGGCAGAGCGCAAAAGGCCGCAAAAACGGACATTTACGCCACGTCTGACATTATATTTGAGGGTCATTCGGAAAATTGTGTATCGCTATGATAGGTTGTCAGCCCATCGCCTAAAATTGCAATACACACCCTCAAGTCCCTCAGTTCCCTCTTACAACTCCCACGGGAATGAAATGGGGTGATGCTATTCTAAGCCGGCATCACACGGCTAATTAATAAATAATTATCTGATCAAATCTACTGGTTTTCCCAACCGCCACAAAAAATAACCAATAGGTTTA
Source organism: Tuta absoluta (assembly GCA_027580185.1). Taxonomy (NCBI): domain Eukaryota; kingdom Metazoa; phylum Arthropoda; class Insecta; order Lepidoptera; family Gelechiidae; genus Tuta; species Tuta absoluta. The sequence continues at coordinate 19,979,856 of JAQAHW010000002.1, forward strand.
TCACTTATATGCCCGAGCTGCTGTCGATTGTACAGCTCTGCTGTAGACAAAGCCACAAAAAACCCATCGTAATTAGTTTTATACCACCTGCAGGCTCATCACGAATTGAAGCTATTTAATCACGTTAGTGGCTATTACGTACCATCATCATGGTAAAGAAAAATAACAGACAGCCGAAAAGTCATCTTATAAGTTCCTTTCGTACTTTTGCTCTATATTTATTAAGTTATTAACTAAAGTAGGATAATTTATTGACATGTTCCTATTTCAAAATTTTCAATACAAACCAAAAGAAAATATTTTAGAATTATTGATAAAATTGGCAACTCGGAAATAAGTACTTAATACAAAAGATTTTCAATATTTTGCAAGAAAATATTACATATTCAAAAGCTCATGTATTCTTGCGTAATGTTCGTATGACTGGACGTGATATTACTACACATTAGTACATTAACAAAGGATAAGGCTAATAGCCATAATGGATAATAATGCGCAGAAAGTGAAAAGTACTAACATTGTCGCCAGCAGCAGTACACAATATTATAAAACAGTACCTACAGGCTATGCTACAATTTCTTTGAATTCGATGTACAAATTGTACAATGCTTGCCCGGTGAACCAAAATTACATTTGAAAAATAACCGGCTACGTAATATGGTTGCACTGACAACATTACCCCATTACGCATATTATGCGCTCTACACTCGCTGAATTTTTGGTGCGGTTATTCTTTATACATTTACATTTATATTATGTAGAATTATTATATTATCTGTGATTATGTGAAGAACTTTACTATACAGTAAGTAACTATAGCACAAACATAAATGTTAAGACATAGGGAAGTTCAAGACTTGTTCTTATGTTTTTATTTTAGAGCAACTACGCTTCGTCCGTCCTTAGCATGCTTTACTTTGGTATTAGGCGGAGGTGTAACATCAAATCACGATAAATTTTGTAAAAGCGCAGTTGAACCTGCTAAGCTATACATATATTAAGCTAATGTTGAAATTTCGATAATCCTCCAAAGTATTAAACATCGTTTTACCAGGACGACATAAAAAAAAAAGTCATGATTGTCACAATTCAGCAAAGTGCGGTTACGTTGCATGTCGTTCATTACCGCGGCTTCCATTAACACCTATCAATTTTCCAAAGCCGCAGAAAGTCGGTAATTTGATCAAACGGGGCTGTTAAAACGTTTAGTCAAGCGTCAGTGGCGAAGTAAAAGTGAAAATAATCGCTTCCAGACAATATGGAAACGGATTCCACCGAGGCAATCAGTTTTGTTTTGGTTCCTTCTTATCTTTTATACCCGTAAAGTATACAGAATCTAGTTCTATATGTAAGTAAATTGTCTTTTTAAAACGAAACCATGTCTTACAAATGTGTGTCTGCACCTAGCTCCGCCTACTTACTTATTCTAGTGTCAACGATAGAATCGTACGATGCAATAAATTCATCAATCAATCTATCAATCAATGTAAAGTTTTTGAGCATGCGTAGCAGTCATCAACGTGGATTAAAATGTTACAAAAGTTTATTGCGCTTGTGCATAACGGTATTTCGTTTGGGAAAAGATAAAGCACAGTCGGTAGTAGATATCAATAAACTCATAATTGACTTCACTGGTCATTGTGTGTCAGATAACGTTATTTTAGTAAAGTGCCGGTGGTTATCTCTCGAATTTATATCTTAACGGTGCTGTGAATTACGATATAGTCATTCGCACAATGAGATTAGATTATTGTTGTCTTGTAAAGTGGGACTTGCACTTACAACAAATTGTCGTACATCTAAATGGTTTAAGAATAACTATGTCAGACTGCCGTGCCGTGTGATGCTAGGCTTAGAGTAGCATCACCTCAATTTTTTTCTACTGGTGTGGTAAAAGGCGAACAAGGGCCCGGAAGACTCTTGCATACGGTAGCTGACAAGACAACCAGGCACGGTATATATAGTTAATTTTCTGAGAGACTCTCTAGAATATTGGGAGACTTAGAGTAAAAATGACCGCTCACTCCATACGCTTCTGCTTGTTCCACATGGGGTGGGTATACCTAGAGGTGATGTATATGTATATATGTGTTCGTATGGCAGAGTGGTCTAGTCGCAAGATGCAGAGTTTGCCTAATAGCCGAGCACCAAAAGTGCCGTAAGCGTCACGTCCTAAAAACTCTCAACTTGTAATCTTTGCAAAGACCTCGCATAACGGGGACTCATATAGAGATATCAGCTGTAAAATTTCACATACATAATATAATATACCTAAGCCACCGATGAGCGAATAAAATAATCTTACGTTGTTATCTATCGCTTTAATATTTACAAACTACTTCTACATACATACATATATATATCACGCATTTAGCCCTTGCGAGGTAGGCAGAGCGTAAACGGCCGCAAAAAACGGTCATTTACGCCACGTCTGACAAACATTTGAGGGTCATTCGGAAAATTGTGTATCGCCATAGTGACAGGTTGTCAGCCTGTCGCCTAAAATGCAATACACACCCTCGAGTCCCTTCTTCGCCTTTTACGACACCTACGGGGAAGAAATGGGGTGATGCTATTCTAAGCCGGCATCACACGGCACTACTTCTAAATGATGTTAAAATGCTCAATGACTCCTGTAGTTCAGAAAATATGTAAACAAACTCTATAGGTGGAAAGAAGAGGCAATATCTGAAATGGGTTCATTGATATTTCGCGGCATACGATAAAGAAGAGGTTGGATAGTAAAATGAAGATAGCAGGTTGGTAGTCGTGTCGGAGGCGGCGGCGGTGTTGTAGATCGCGTCTGGAGACGGGACTGCTGGGACTGCACCACAGTCCCCCGTGTCCGACACGCCGCCGCCGCCGATCCTATCGCGTTATTTATACGAGACGCTAACGAGACGCACCCGCAGCGTCTATAACAGCCTTTCTTAGACGATACAACGCCGAGATGCAAAGGCTGATGCAAATACACAAATAAACCGGCCGTGACATCTCGCAATCTCCGCACTATCTCCCGATATAAACAAAACTAAAACAATGAGATTACGTAGCAAACAGTATCCTCGAATCCATCACAAAAGAAACAATGGAAATAAGCCATCTCGTGTAGTAGTTCTGAGCTAAACTGTCAGACAGGCACAAACGGTGGAAAGCCGGCGGCGGCAGCGGCGCCAAGCAAACACTGGAAATACAATAGAGCAGAATTGTTGCGTGACTCGAAAGTTTGCAAATTCATCCCCGCCGGAGTTTGCGTCAATGTCGCGTCTTTTTAACTTCATTGAAAATAATTAGGTATGACTATGACGGCCGATGTGGCGCAGTGGTAGTGCGACTGCCTGCGACGCAAAAGTTCTGGTTTCGATTCTCGGTGGGACACTCACAAAGATGATATTTATCACTTTGTGAATTTGTTCCCGGTCTGGTTAGGATATTGCAGGGTAAACCAACTGATTGTCCGAAAATAAATGGTTCCGTGCTTCGGAGGGCACGTTAAGCCGTCGGTCCCGGTTGCTGTCTATGATTACTTAGACGGCGGTCGTTACACAACTATGTCATAAGCCTACTACTAGTGGTAGGCTGACAAAACACTGAAAACGCTGACATCAGGGTTCATCGGGTCGTTGGGCGACTCGGTGTCCCACACGAAAAGAGAAAGAGATTAGGTATAGTGTAACAACATATCGCTCTCCGCGCGCCGTCTCCCTTATTTGTTGTTTGGCTCGAGCCAAAAAAAAAGAAATATAATAGTATGATCGCAAAATCATCACCCAGTTTTTTACATCTGGGTGTCGTAAAAAGCAGCGATCCCTGTAAGTTAATTCAATATATTGAAAGTCGTCCGCCTTGCGTGGGGAGTACCTATGGCAAACACCAGGTCTAGCTGTGGACCATAATTATGGTGACGGAAATAAGAATAAAATTTTAGCCCTTTCAATCCCTCAATATCTAATCTAAGGTAAGTATTTTTTTTAAATAATATATTTTCTTTGTTTCATGCTACTTGCTGAAATCTTCGCGAATCCAGGATCAGGTATGTTATTGTTGCAATTCTCGCATAATTTATTATTAATAATAGAAATAGTTTTTTTAATTATTCTTACATGTATTTTAGACACTATTTACAATTCTGTCAATGAATATGGAGGGGTTAGATTTACCTATACATAAGGCTTGGCAAGACAATAATACTCGTATATTACAATTTCTGTATTCCGTAGATAGCTAGATGAAATACATTAGTAGTATCTGCTATACCTGTGTCATGTAACAACATCACTACTCTAAAGAATCCTGATTGTTTATTCTCTTCGTGTATGTAATTGAAAGTATTACGTAGCTAGAGTCCTGGTATGAGTTAAATGTTAAAGGACTGTCGTAGGTTGATTTATTGAGCTAGACTTGTCCTAGTTGCTACGTAACCTAAACATGACATGACATTCGATGGACACTGCCTGTTGCAATGCAGGCGTCGAGAGGATGCGAGGGAGCTTAGCCGACTTTGAGATGTTTCATCTCAGAGTAAAGGGTGGGTGACACAATGCTGCTGGTCCGTTGTACGATACTCCGTGACGGAGGAGTGCAATGTCGGCAGATAATGCGTGAGCTATCCAGTGGGTGTTTAGAGGCGCGGGCGGTAGGCAGCGGAGAGTTGAGGAGGTTCTGGTCTGAGCGAGTGTGATGTTTCAGTGCGGCTATCTCGAGGGGCTGCGCTCATCACTCGGTGGCTGGACGCAGAAAGTTAAATCATGGTACTGGGGACGACCTCTAGTAAGTGGCCCGACTTCCGCCGTCGGAACGAACAGCGAACTGTCCTAGCACATTGACGATTATAACATTGCACGATTTTCAAAGAAGATTCTAATTTTGTTTATAGACAATTCTCGCTTCAGAAACCAAACGATTGCTTAGTGTTTTTAGAATATTTTTTAATTGTATGTTTTTCACCTTTTTTATTATTGCACACCATTTTGATGTCAAATTCACCTATTCGGTTGGATCATTACATTCGATTCATCAAAAGTAGACAGCACAATATTCGATATTTTGATTTTCAATTGGATCGTTCATGAGCCTGTAGAGAGGTACCTCTATTTTCTTGGAATGGTTCTAGCTATTGGTGCTGCATGAAGGACCTTAGTATTTACTTGCGGTTCAAAATTTTAGTAAATATTTGTATAGATGTGACTAGTTTGAGTTTGAACTTCATTATTTTCGTTAGAACTTGTTCCTTCAGTAAACATTATAGCGCATGGTGGCGTATATGCATCCCAATCGGAATGGCACGGCTGACAGTTTTCATAAATTAAGTTTTGACTTTTTTATATTAGCATTCGTTTTTTTATTTGTTGCTACATACTATTTGATTTACTGACTTTTCTTCACCTTATCCGGTAACCGGGTGGATAACTCTTCATGATACATTTGACACTTGTAAAATAGACCCACTTTGAACCACGCCACCGAGTGATCGATACGCATGATTCCAAGCCTCCAGCACACATCTCACTTACAGCTTCTCGATACATTCGACGTGTACTTCACTTTACATCTATGTAACTGAGAGGCACAAGGTCGTAAGTCATCCAGCTACGTTCCTGCATTCGTCAGGAATGAGTCACCCTTGTTACTGCCCTCTGCCGCCCAGCTACACATGTCTACAATATTTCTTTAGAGCACAACTTGTATACTTAGAGGCTGAATTAAAATTGCTGTTTAGCGTCGTAGAGTTACAGTTTTAGTGTGGATGTGGTATATAGTTAGGTTATAGGTCAGTAAATCATTTGTAAGTATCATCGCAGAGTCCTTGTGTTCCACTTTCATCTTCTCTTGGTATTTTAGTGATGATCCATTGCTGCCGTCGCTTGAATGTATATGTATTTTTACAGGAGTTAGCGCACAAGCTGTCGCGTAGCTTCGACATGAAGGAGGACGGCGGGGGGTTGCTGGAGGAGCGAGGGGGGATCCGGCGACACCAGTCGATGCAGAGGCTGCAGCACGGCGACGCAGGAATGGACCAGAGCAGTGCAGCGAGGGTCGTCTCCGACCACCACGGGAACCTTCACATTACAGTCAAGAAGACTAAGCCCATCCTCGGCATCGCTATCGAAGGCGGGGCTAATACGAAGCACCCACTACCTAGGATAATTAATATACACGTAGGTTCTCCATCTCATATAACAAGCGTTAATATTTTTCTGTTCAACCCGCGACCAAGTACCTATAAAAAATGGGTTCTTATTCCAGGAGCACGGTGCAGCGTTTGAGGCAGGTGGCCTTGAAGTGGGCCAGCTGATCTTAGCGGTGGACGGGCATCGAGTAGAGGGTTTGCAGCACCAAGATGTTGCGCGGTTGATTGCGGAGTCCTTCGCTCAGAGGGATAAACCGGTAGGCATCTTTATAGTCAACAACTAGGTATGACAACAAGTTTACTTTGAAACATTTTATTTCAGAGTTCTAATGTTTTTCCGTGTCATTTCAGGAAATCGAGTTCCTAGTTGTTGAAGCAAAGAAATCCAACTTAGAACCGAAGCCAACTGCGTTAATATTTTTGGAGGCCTAACATCTACTCTCCCTCCCCGCCAGCGACCCGCCGGCCGCGCTGGGCAGCGCGAAGTCGGGGGTCGACCTCACCGCGCACACCACGGAATAGCCAACTCCAACCTGCGCTGCCACATGCTCTTCTAAATGCGTTCGTTCGGAAACAAACTGCTCCAAACGCTGGAAATACTTCCAACTCGATGCTTTAGAAACAACACACTGTTTTCTTGAAGCTTCAGGTTAAAAAACCATTGTGAAGGCGTATTCACCATCGGAGCAGTCGACGAAGCGCTTTAGCTCTAAAGGAGACCAGGACGATGACCATAGACACAGCTCTACAAACCTGACGTTGCTACTACAGACAGAAGGTAGTGATCAATTGGCGACACGACGCAGGTAACCAGTAGGCTAAACAAAATTAATGGCACAGGGAGGCAATCTAACTTTTTACACCTTGACGAATTGTCCTGAATTTGAAAATTAGTTACGAAGCACAATACCCGACACGTTTTAAATCAAATTCTTCTTAAGGGTCCCTTTTCTAGTGGGATGGTCGGGCGGTTCAAAAATATTTTGTAAATCATTTTCTAGAGTAGAATACCAATTTTACCAGTAGTCAGCGACTGAAATTTTATAAAAGAAATTCTCCTACTTTTATCAACTATTAATAAGTTCATCTTAAAATCACATATTTTAAAAAATCACAGTTTGAATTTTGCAGGTAGGTTCGATCGATTCAATTCCGTAACTAGTTTTTATTAAAGAATAGATTTGTAAAGAGATGACGATAACATAGATCTTATACCATATTCATTTTGAAACGAATCGTGCTAATAGTTTATCGATCGGCAATGGTGCTATGGAAAAAATCATCTTTCAAATGTTCAACTACTCGAATCATGTTCACATTCCTACTTAGTAGTTTTTAGTAGATTTTCGATAGTGCTTTTCGTCAGCGCGTACATAATAGCATTTCATGTCGAGTCACCCGCGGGTCATCCATGTGCCATCAGCATTGCGGGAGGGTTGTGTCGAGCGGGCAGCAGCGGCGGCCGGCGGCAATGGCGGCCGGCGGCGCTGAGCGGCGGCCGGCGACCAGGTACAAACACCAGCGTAGTTCAGCGTAGCACGCACTAGCCCTAGAGCCTCATCATCGTCATCCTAGAGCAGAGCTTGCAGTTGCAGCACGACGCGCCCCTAAGCAAGCTGTCCCTATCATTAACATTAAAAAAATATCCTTAGTCAGCTTCAAAATCACAATTCGATCCAGAAACTCATTATTATTCCAAAACATTTTAGAACTTTTTAAAAATTACCCATTGGCATGTAAATTTGATTTGATCTTAGATACATAGAGCATAGCTTGGTTCAGTTTGCTTAGCGAGGCTAAACGACGGTGCGTCCAACATGTCATTCCATCGGTAGTTTGCGGTGAGTTAACGATTTCCTGGTGGGGAGGGATATAGCCCACTATTTTATTTATACATAAACGTAGATATAAGTGAATGTGTGCAATATTATAACCAAATATAGGTATTTAGATCCATAAACGATTTATGGGCATTGATACTATTTAGATCAAGGGACTTCACAAATGTATAAAAAGAGCAGTTTTTACCTATATCTACATACTGTGACTCGTATTTAGCAAAACATATTCTTCAATATATCAATGTGAATGTTGCTAGCGCTTTTAATATTCAAAAAGCTGTAGATATTGTACACGTTCCAGATATTGTATTACATGTCCTTGTATAAAATATATCATGCTGTAATTCAATCTATTATTTGTTGTATCGTCAAAAGATTTCACAAGCCGTTGTAAATATATATCTCTATGCCTAAGCTGTAAATATCAGAATTGAATGTATTTGTAAAATAAATAAATATATATTGAAGTTAGTGCCAAAAGCATTTGACAATTCCCCCTAATATCGTGTGGACAGAATGCGACGCTACCGCCGGTATGTATATTTAAGAATATTTCAATTTTGGTCGTACTCTGCTTTGGGCTTATATACTTACTACCATATTATTATATTATCTAATATTTCAGTGATCGGGGAAGTGATTTTACAAAACAACTTTTCTACAAAGAGCAATATTTTTCAGAAGTTTGTAAGATAAGAGTTTCATTGTGAAGAGTGGGATCCTTCACTTTGAACATACCAAAGGAAATGATATGAAATAGCATTTCTTTTTAAATCTCGCATCTAAGCATGGAACAAACACATATGAGAAGTAAGGAAACTGGTATCTAACGATTTTATGAATAAATATAATGCCTCTTAAACAGATTATGACCAACTTGAAATTAATAAGTTTGCAATTTTTCCATCTTATTGTATATTGTTGCTAAACACAGGTACGCTTTTAAAACATTATTTTAGTACAATTCATAATTTGATTCAATTTTTATTTAGGTACCTATGTAACACGTTGCATTTATTAATATTCTGACATTGTACAAGTACGTTTCCACAATTCACACCTAGGTACTATTCATTTATACATATGTGAATATTATTTAAGTCGACCGCAATTCCAGAATTGAAAAAATCACCCTTTTACTAAATGTTATAATATGAATGAACAGAATGCACTGAGACAACTATATTTTGTACGAGTAATTATAATTAATTTAACTTATACCTAATTGTATTTAAACCTACAAATAAGTTTGTATGTTTATTGATTAACTAAGTGTATCATGTATTTTAACCAGAGATGGTTTGAGTCAATTCATCTTTTACGTATATATCACGTCAAATCAAAAGCAATTTTAAAAGTAGTAGTCGATAAGAATTATTTTAAAACGATCTCACGTGAATATCATTATGACTTTGATTCGGCATTTAGTGATGAATGTTTTGATTATTTCGTAAGATGTGTTTACCAACAGCTTGACTACAATGTAAAAGTATCAAAATGATTGAAATTTTATTCATTAAAATGAAGAGGATTCCTTGGGAAATGTGTTCGCGTTGAAGTATTTTTTATGAACTCACGTATAAAAGATATCAACGCGTTTATTTTCAAATCTTTTCTATTCAGTGAATAAAATTTCATGAAGTAGAGCCGTCCATTCCGCTCGCGTGTTTTACCCGACGGTGCAAAGAAGGCAAGGTTAGTGTGACAGCAACTCATCGACCTTATAGTGCGTGAGCATCGACAAGCGTAAGTGGCGCGCGGACGGATCCGGTATGCCGAACGACTGACAAATTGTCATATCTCTAAATAGATACGGGATTCTTACTACCACGATAGGAGAATTTTGTAAATTGTCGGATCATGATCACGGAACGGCACAAACATAGCAAAATGAGGAACTGTTTCAGTTGAAAAGTGTTTCAGTTGTGGTTCAATATAGTGTCAGTTGGACACTATATTGAACACTGGCTATTACTATTGACTATTGTTCTGTCTGACCGCGAACCATCAGTTGGATGGTTCACCGTTTCGTATTTCACAAACAGTTAAAGCAAAGAAAATCACATTAGCAATCGAATGACAATTGAGTTTCAATGGCATTACTATCACTCAAATCTAAGGGAATCAGGGCCATGTTGTCACGTTCTTTGAAACGGAAATGATTCATGCGGTCTTCAGGATTCAATCTATATACTTTGCATGTCAACTATCTTAATTTGAACTGGACGACGCCCGGCGATGCTCACGCCCCTTAGCTTCGCGTTGGTAAACATTTCGCACTTATTGTATCGTAATGTAACAAACTTATCTTCGCGCAGCGTTTCGTTGAGAAGATCTATGTTGTAGTCTGTTGTTAAGTTTGTCGTTGATGACAAAAATATATTGTTATCTAGATATCTTGTGGTTTTATTTTATTGGTACTCATTAAAATGTAACATATGGTCCTAAATATAGAGTTCGGATTACGTATCTGAACAGATTTACAGCGGAGCGGAGCTATAAGCTATAGCTGTGTATTTAGGTACTTCTCCTGTCCTGACACCGAGTTGGTGAAGGATCCAATAAACCTTGGTATATCGGAGTTTTAAATCGCAATCGAAAAAACGCATCCTTGAATTCGTTATGGTTTGAACCACGGTCGTCCAATGATAACACAACACTCAACCACTAAGACCAGTTCGCTATTACATACATACACCTATCACGACTATAATCCCTTGCGGAGTAGGCAGAGCGAGACGCGGGGCGCGCAGCAAAAATTGCAATAGACACCCTCGAGCCCCTTGATCGCCTCTTACGACTACCACAGAAAATAAATGGGGTGCTGCTATTCTAAAAATCAAATCAAAAAAATCAAATATTATTTATTCTAATCTAATTTAACCAAAGTAGAATAAAATTAAAGTATGACTCCATGTCGGCAAGTGAACGCACTATAATCTTAAAGTAGGTAAGTATTGGCGGCGGAGAGCCGGTATACCTAGACAACATACTGTGTTCATTTAAATTACTAAAACAATTATAACAAAACTGATACAGAATAACTGGTGTTCAAAAATAAAACAGTAAAGGAATTAGGATAACTATCGCATCCTGCGGCAATGCAAGCACCTGCTGCATTGGTATGCCTGTTCATTATTTCTTATCCTACCACTAGTGAATCAGGCCATGTGTTTTTTTTAGTACCTGTCAGTAGTTATTATGTAGATAGATGATACTTTTCATGAACATACACATATCACGCCTATAATTGCTTGCGGGATAGACAGAGCGTTAAAAACGGACATTTAAGTCACGTCTGACAATATTTGAGGGTCATTCGAAAAAATGTGTATTTCCATAGGGACAGGTTGTCGGACCATTGCCTAAAATTTCAATCACACCCTCGAGTTCATTAGTCGTCTCTTACGACTTCCACGGGAAAGAAATGGGTTGATGTTGTTCTAACCGGCATCACATGGCACAAAGCAAAGTGGTTTTTTTTACGTAAGAAATCCACTTACATTAGACTCGAGCACTCACATAGCACATCAGGGTTCCACGAAAATTCACAGACAAAGCCCGAACAGATATCTACAAATAGTTAATTTGTGAACAGATATTAAAATTCATCCTTCAAATACAGGCCCATTGTTTTGTCACTAGGGATTTACAATGATACCTGTCACAATATCACAAACGCCTTTTGACGTTTATAAAGCAAATAAAGTCGCAGTGACGTTACCCCGTTACAGCCGCTACAGTTCCACAGGCGTCAGTTTGGTAAGTAAAATATTTATTAAATAATGAAACAATTTTAAACATTGCAAGTAAATGCATTTTGTAACTGCAAACTTCATCTCTACTATGGCGGTTCTACCACGTGTAGTCCGTCGTTACTTATTTTTAACGCAGCGTAACGCATGTGTCTGTCAGACTAAAGAAATTGCGAATTCCGATCTTATTTCCATACAAATACCTACGGCTACGCCTATTAAATATTAATATTCTATGTCTATGGTATATCTGTCTTGTGTGTAGAAACTATACCGGGTGTATGAATGTGTACCGAAAACTTTGCAGGCGTTATCAGGCTATGAAACTGAACAACTTTTCCTATGAAGCCAGTAATACACACACACACACACATATCACGCCTATAATCCCTTGCGGGGTAAGCAGAGCGCAAACAGCCGCGAAAAACGGAGATTTACGCCAAATATTTAACAAATATTTGAGGGTCATCCGGAAAATTCTGTACCGCTTTTGTGACAGGTTGTCAGCCCATCGCCTAAAAGTGCAATACACACCCTCGAGTCCCTTAGTCGCCTCTTATGACTCCCAAGGGAAAGAAATGGGGTGATGCTATCCTAAGTCGGCATCACACGGCAAAAACCAGTCATGGAGGACAAAAAACAATTAAGCACACCTATACAAAATTTTCGATTACCAAACTAAGTTTCAATGGGAAGACATTTTTTTTTACCTACATAATATATTCTCAAGAGAAAGTTTTTCACTTTCTTGAAAACTTGCAAAATTTTCGAGTGCGGGCAGGATTTGAACCTGCGACTTTCGCATTACTAGTGGCGACGCCTCTTCCATCTGGGCTATCGCAGCTCATTCCTGGCCCGCCAATTTTGCAAGTGTATTTTAATGCCAGTAACGCGTGGCATGGCTCCATCTACCGAGTTAGTTTTGCAACTAATACTCGGCGACTAATTCTATCTTTACAGATTGAATGTAGTCTAAGCGATGAAAACCCGCGATAAATTGAATACCAAATTTTTAAAACACTTCCCGTGTTAGGTATACAATTTTTGAAAACTTGCAAAATTTTCAAGTGCGGGCAGGATTTGAACCTGCGACTTTCGCATTACTAGTGGCGACGCCTCTTCCATCTGGGCTACCGCAGCTCATTCCTGGCCCGCCAATTTTTCTTATCACTTCTGCTAATCGACACACTGTTCCTTACACCCCGTATAGTGCTCAACTCATTCTCATGTGCTGTGTGATGCCGGTCTAGAATAGCATCACCCGTGGGAGTCGTAGGAGGCGACTAAGGGACTCGAGTTGGTTTTTGGGGTGGTATGGGATCTACCTCCTAGCGGTCCACCCCGGGCAACGGCAACACAGGCTTGCCTGTGGATAAGTCTGGCTGAACGATCCCACTAAGCGGTGGAAGGCTCCGTAAGGGACCGCCTGGCTCGCGACCACCATCCCACCGAAGTCTGGCGCCAAGTAGCTTGCTGCGTTCCGTCAGTGTGTGGGAGGGCCAGTGCCTTAACAGGCTTCTTCTGGATGAGCTCGCTCCATCTTAGACTCTGTCTCTATTCTATGACCTAGACTAGAGTCAAGAGCAAACCCATCACTACATAGTATAAAATAAAGTCGCTTCCCGTTTGGTGTCTCCTTATATCTTAAGAATTACCTAACGGATTTTGATGCGGTTTTTTTTATTTGATAGAGTAACTTGAGAGGAAGGTTTATAGGTATAATTTATTCCGGGAAATTGTCACATTCCCATGGGAAAACGGGTAGCCCAACTGGTAGTAAACTTTTGACCCCCTTTTGACACCTTTAAAGATTCAATTTTCAAAAATGCCGAAACACGTATTTCATTATTTTAAGTTATGAGTCTAATCAGAAATTTTGAAACAGATCACATTTAAGATAAAAAACTTTCATACAAACTTTTAACCCCCTTTTCACCCATTTAAGGGTTAAAATTTCAAAAATGCTGAAACACGTGTTTAATTATTTTAAGTTATTAGTCTCATCACAAATTTTGAAACAGATCACATTCATTTAAAAAAACGAACTTTCATACAAACTTTTAACCCCCTTTTGACCCTATTAAGGGTTAAAATTTCAAAAATGCTGAAAGACGTGTTTAATTATTTTAAGTCATAAGTCTAATCACTTATTTTGAAACGGATCATACTTAAGACAACGAACTTTCATACAAACTTTTAACCCTCTTTTTATCCAACTCTCCATTGTTGTAAACTTCAGAGACGCAAGGATTTTTTTTTGCAGCGGCTACTAACTCACACGAACCGTCATCAATATGTAGTAGGGGGCATTTCCCATTTTCCCATGGGAATGTGACGATTTCCCGGAATAAATAATACTTATAAACCTTCCTTCTTTAAGTTACTCTATCAAAAAAAAAAAAACGCATCATAATCCGTTGGGTAATTCTAAACATAAGGAGACACCAAACGGGAAGCGACTTTATTTTATACTATGTAGTGATACAATTCTAGCGTCCACCTCCGTCAATGCATCTTGCCAATATAAAGTCTTTAAATTACCTCTAATTTGGGCTTCATACAAAATTTTATCTACATCGTAGCCTAATGCGTTTAGGATAAAGTAAAGTCGCTTTCCACGTCTGTCCCTGTCTGTTTGTTTGTTTGAATGCTTAAATCTTCAAAACTACTTAACGGATCTGGATGAAGTTTTTTTAAAGATAGAGTGATTCAAGAGGAAGGTTTTTGTGTATGATTTATGTCGGGAGAAGGTCTGTTTCCCGTAGGAAATCAGTTAGCAGCGGGTGAAACCGCTGGGCGGGCCGCTAGTCATTAATAAAAATAAAAAATAAAAAAAAGGTGTGTATTACAATTTTAGGCGATAGGCTGACTACCTGTCACTATGGTGATACACAATTTTTCGAATGACCCTCAAATATATGTCAGACGTGGCGTAAATGTCCGTTTTTGCGGTCGTTTACACTCTGCCTACCCCGCAAGGGATAATAGGCGTGATGTGTGTGTGTGTGTGTGTGTGTGTCATTCTCATCAAAAGTGTTCCTCTACCTCTTCAATAGTCTTGATCTTAAACTACCTACAATAATACAGACAGAGACACAGATGGAAGAGGCGTCGCCACTAGTATAATGCAAAAGTCGCTGGCACAGATCTCTTATATATATGTCCTAAAGGACAGATAAGAAACAAGCCTTAGTACATAAAGTCCTTACTGAATTGACCATAGACTTACAATATACCACTACGTGAATTGACCATGAATTGTGAAATTTTACTGTGATGTACCATGGAATACTCGCTACGTTAGGTTGTTACCTCCTAGTATTTAATAGTGATGTGTAGTAGTCACAGTAATAGGTAGTATTTTTCACAGGTATTTTTATTATACAGGTAATTTAAATAAAATGAATGTTACATAATTTAAAATAATTTTATTACAGCAAACTAAAAACGAATAATTTGATTACAGCAAACTAAACACGAAGTAATCGACTGTCAACTCAAGCCGCCATGTGTCCCTCAAGCTGTAATCCTCACCTATGAAAACTTACCGAAAAGCAATTTTGGTTTTGTCAAAAAATTTTGGTTTTGACATATGCAAGAAAATTAGTGACTTCATATTTCCCAAGATATGGCTAACGTTTGGTGAGGATTACAGATCGAGGCTCACGCTGTAATCCCAACTCTGGTGTGAGCAAACGGTGGGGTATTTTCACTTGGTCTACATTCCAAAAAATAGTGCCTAATTAGTGACTAATAGTGACAAAAGATGAGAAATAGTCGCTATATAATTCCGAAGTTATAAAGGCATCTTTGTGAGGATTATACCTATAGCAATTTTTGCTGTAATCCTCACCTCATTTCTGCTAAACGCTTAGGTCTTTTGACTCAAATTTAGTATCAAAAAATAGTGCTTAAATAGTGTTCTTAAACTGCATTGATATTTATTTAGTTTATGTAGTAGAAGCAATTAAAAAAACCGTAAGAACTTCTTCATACAAAATGGTCAGGTACAGTCGCGAACAATACTTTGTATTGTCGTACTTGAAGCTCAAAACTGGTTTGTTATGTCGGTAGTATTTATTTATGTAGGTAGGTTCGTATGTTTATTAATATATTACTACTCGTACGTCGGTTACTATGTACATACATTTATATATTAGTGCATTAGTCTTGCTTTAATGTATTTTACCACATAATATGTTTCTTGTTATTATTGAATACCAAACTATACATTTTTATCTATTTATTTTTGTACTAAACTGATAGGTATAAACGAAAAACTTGAAAGAAAGCTATTTGTTTGTTTACATACCTTCTATATTGAGCTTCACAATACGAAGTATTGTTCGCGACTGTACCTGACCATTTTGTATGAAGAAGTTCTTACGGTTTTTTTAATTGCTACTACTAAATAAACTAAATAAATATCAATGCAATTTAAGAACACTATTTAAGCACTATTTTTTATACTAAATTTGAGTCAAAAGACCTAAGCGTTTAGCAGAAATGAGGTGAGGATTACAGCAAAAATTGCTATAGGTATAATCCTCACAAAGATGCCTTTATAACTTCGGAATTATAAAGCGACTATTTCTCATCTTTTGTCACTATTAGTCACTAATTAGGCACTATTTTTTGGAATGTAGACCAAGTGAAAATACCCCACCGTTTGCTCACACGAGAGTTGGGATTACAGCGTGAGCCTCGATCTGTAATCCTCACCAAACGATAGCCATATCTTGGGAAATATGAAGTCACTAATTTTCTTGCATATGTCACTATTTGTCACTATTTCAGTACTATTTTTTGACAAAACCAAAATTGCTTTTCGTTAAGTTTTCATAGGTGAGGATTACAGCTTGAGGGACACGCCGCCATACGCCGGTTTCTTATTCGTATCACTCTGGGAGCCTGAAAATAAGCATAGGAAAACTTTATTAAAAACGATACGATAGATAAATCTCAAAGTACGAGCCTTCTGTCCGTCGCAATGGATGTATGCAATTTAACTACAACAGGATAAGATAAATAAAGATCCACATAATAATAATTGAGTGTGTCAAAGAAATTTGAGTTTCTATTTACTTTGCTGATCATGACCAACCAATTTTTTGATAAAATAGACGTGCAAACCTAGATTGTTTATATCAGGTTTATAATTATGTGTTTTTAGAGCTGAATAACAAAAACGCCACCAAGCCCACCAAGCTTGTATGGTACACTTAATTTTTCTCCATGCTAATGTTTAAACTAAAATTAAGTTTAATTTGTCTTATATAAAAGATAACAAAACTAGGTTTTGGTCTAAACCTGCGACATTACCTTCTACCTTATCAGGTAGGCAAAATAGGCGCGGATACGATTCTTATTTTTTTTCTGTATCAGTTTAGCGCTGATACTGCCCATAGAATTGCACTATTCTGAAACATTAATATAGTGTTACACTGTAATTGTTCTATTGTATATAATTAGTGTAGGGAAGTCTCGAGTTCATTTATTATAGGCAAGGTGGTGAAGAATGTGGGACATCATGCTATATTGACGCACACCTTCTGTGATGCAGTAGTCTAGCGTCTATTGATACTTAGCCAACTTATCGCTCGGTATAGCTGTTCTCAATTTCAATTGTACATTGCTTTGGAGAGCATATCAAGCCATCAGGTCGGGATGATGTTTAAGATGATTCTACTTAAATGCTGATCGCTACACTGCCTCGTCGGTCTAGTAGGCAGTTTAAATACGCTGATACTGCGGTTATTCGTGCGGAAAGAGAAAAAGTATAACTCACCATGCATTTAATTCACCAGTTTGGATGCCGACGAAGAATCGAATGTATGGATCTTCATTTGTATGGAACTCAACAGATCACCAGTCTACTAAGATCACAACATCTAAGTAGCTCTTATCTTTGGTGTATTCTGAAAGTAGAAAGCATTGGATTGTTTTAAACTGGTCACTACCGTAATGAACGCACCAAAAAAACTAGACACTTAGACACACATCAGCAAAAAAATATTGTGATATCAACATCAAGGGAAGCTGCTTACATTTGCTATAGCAAATAAGTATGAACGTTGAAGTCATATCATTACTTATATATTACATACCACAAAAATTGCAGCGAAACTGCGTTCTAAACGATGTTCTAAACAGTTTCAATAAATTCTTGATCGTAAAAACAGCAATACAAATTTTTATCGAATGCCGTCACCTCGTATTCGCCAAGTTCACTTTTCTTCGTCTTTGTCCATAGCACAGGTCAAAATTAAATAAATGGTTATAAAATGGTCAATGTTTACAATAATTATTAAGGATAAATCGTAATTAAAGAAATAGAAATCGCTAGAAGTTGGCCGTGAAAAAAATGACAGTTTGAATTTGACAGGCATAGATAAAATTCTTTTGTATTCTATTTATCCATTGGACAGGCAAATGTCTTAAAACCATACAGCCTCGTCTTGATGTAGCTAATCGTAACTCAGAAGATAATCGTGGGACTGGGACAGGTATACGGTCCTGAGCTTTGTTCGGAGATTCCAATGGCTGGTCGCTGGTTCAAATCTGCCCGCGCTTGAAAATTATGCAAGTTTTCAATAATATACCTACTATAAGTTTTGGGTAAAACCAACGACATGCAACTAAAAGTTTTATTCTAACTGACTGACCTGTAGAACATACCTACGTACAATAGGTAGTAACGTTATCAACTTACTAAAAAGAGAAAATAAAATATTATTTTCATTTCTTACCGATAAAAACTTCAAACAGTTTATTATCTTGGAGCTAGGTCACTGCAGACAAAATTGACATAGTCGATCTACCTACTTTTTATCTTTTTATAACATAATACTTTACTTGTTTAACTTTGTATGGTTTCAAATAAAGATGGTATAATTTACCATAAAACGTTATTTAAAACACTTACTTCTATAGTTAGCCGTGTGATGCCGGCTTAGAATAACATCACCCCATTTCTTTCCCGTGGGAGTCGTAAGAGGCGACGAAGGGATTCGAGGGTGTGTATTGCAATTTTAGGCGATGGACTGACAACCACTTTGGCGATGCACAATTTTCTGAATGACCCTCAAATATTTGTCGGACGTGGCGTAATGTCCGTTTTTTGCGGCCGTTTACGCTCTTTTTACCCCGCAAGGGATTAAAGGCGTGATATGTGTATGTATGTATGTATGTACTTCTATAGTAATAGAAACTCGCAATTTTATGACTTTAGATTCTACTGTTTACCTAGAACTATATGGCGGTTCTCTCACTTGTCGTCCGTCGCTGCCTATTCTTAAGGTGGTTCGAGAGCCCAGTGCCGGCCCCAAAAAGAAAAAAAATCCCTGGCTGGTCACGCTAGTCATCTGGAAACCAAAGTATCAATTCGCGGCAATAAATAACTACAAAGATTATTCAGAATCAAAATAACCTTGTAAAAACTGCACGATTTGGTTATGTATTCCAAAAATCTGTCAGTGTTGTTATGGAAAAAAACTTGTGACGTCGAGGATAACGCCGGTCGTCTCAAGTAAAGCTATATTATGATATTAATAAGAAAATAACACACACACACACACACACATATCACGCCTATTATCCCTTGCGGGGTAGGCAGAGCGTAAACGGCCGCAAAATAAAAACGGTCATTTACGCCACGACTGACAAATATTTGAGGGTCATTCGGAAAATTGTGTATCGCCATAGTGGCAGCCCATCGCTTAAATTGCAATACACACCCTCGAGTCCCTTATTCGCCTCTTAAGACTCCCACGGGAAAGAAATGGGGTGATGCTATTCTAAGCCGACATCACACGGCAGAACCTCTGGAACCTTTTTAATGACTTTTAAAAAGGAGTTTAAAAATTCGACCCGCATGGTAGAATCAGAATGCTTTTTCAGTACCTACCTATGTAACATTCTGAATTACATATATCTTTACTGTCACTATTTTTTTTGCCACCGACTCAATTACCGCACCAAGACATTAGAAACTACATGAACCAACCTACGTAGGTACCTAGTACTTAAAAAAAACCTGCAACATTATGTAACTAAGTATTACAGTTTATCGATCATTTAAAAGTTATAATTACTTTTATCAATTTTTAACGAAAATTTATAACGAAACATCCGTTTTATCTTTTTGTTTATAGAACCGTTTCGTGCAAAATGTTATCTTAACTTTATAACAAAAAAACAAGGTTACGCCCTCTGGCAAGCCATTGTTTTTCACTTTTTTCGCCGAATCATGGACGTATGTGATATGTGTGATAATAATAATTGGCAGGCTTTTTTAATGATAGGCCTCTCTGTTATCAAAGTGAAACATTAGCGAAACTGACGCCGCCACTCAGTAAAAAATATTTACCTACTAGCACAAGAGCGTTGCGCCCAAATACCAAGAATTATATGAAGGAAATGAGTTATATCCTCAGTACAGCGCGGAGTAAAATGCAAAAATAATTCAAAAAGATACGGTACAAGAAGGGCTCTACCTCTAGTTTACATTATCTTCTTTTATTGTTAGTTTATTTTATTAAAGATATCTTTAATTTATTTCTATTTTATATTTAAAAAATACTTGATTGTACTACCTACGATTGGATTAATAAACTCCAGTATTTTTACGTTCCTAACTTGAACTTCAATATTTCATTGAATCATTTGCTTTATTAAGTAATAATTAAATGTTAGTGTAGTGGCGCTCCCAACTAAGTAGATAAATAATTCTCTGTGGTTAGTTATTGTTAACAATTCATAATTTAGTTTCAGGCCTAAAACTGTTATTGAGAGCGCCACTAGTTTAAAGTTTACCCTTATTAAAGTACAATTATGTAAATGTGGAAATTCAAGATAAGAACGTCCATAAATCCAATATTTTGTAAAGAGATAATATTTTACATACATACATATATCACGCCTATAATCCCTTGCGGGGTAGGCAGAGCATAAATGGCCGCAAAAACGAACATTTACGCCACGTCTGACAAATATTTGAGGGACATTCTGAAAATTGTGTATTGCCATAGTGACTGGGCTGGAAAAGCAAGTTCAGGGAGTCTTCACAGTACCTTCTCTCCAGTTCTTGGGGCGAATGGTTTTAGCATCAGGCGTTTACCGTCTGGTAGGGATATCAAAGAGCAGATGGCGAGATATCAAACGACGACGAGCATGACCACCTGTACTGAGGTTTAAACACCATCAACATGTTGTCAGACTTGCATGTCAAATACGAATTATTATCATGACAGTGACGCTCTCCCGACCCCATAAGATAAGTAATTGCCCAATATATTTATGAATACTCGTAGGCAGTAAGTTATTGGTAACAAATTTGCTGATAAAGGTTTTTCCAAACAGAACACGTCCTATTTGCAGTACAGCAGCCTGCCTGATGCAACTAAATACGGGCGAGTATCATATTCATAACGTGAAATTAACACGACTCTACTCACTCTACTAACACGGCTCATACATCGACAGCTAATCTAAATATAGCGTAAGGCCGAATGGTTCAAACACGACAATGTATTGCAACAGCAATGTTTCAGTCAGTGCGATTGGTTACTCGTTAGACGAGGCAAACTCATGAATGGAGTTACAATACTATCGTATCACGTGATATATTTAGTATACGGTTGTTTTAAGGGTTACCGAAAGATACACTTGAAAAAGAACAATAAATATTTATACCCCTCAGAAAAGATTTTGACTTACTTAATAACGTGAGAACAGCAAAATGCACAAATTCTATTAATAAATTCATATAATGCACTATTAAATACAATGCAAATGTTTTCAGGGTGAGGTTTTCTCGTAAAACTAAACAACATTTCCTAATAAACATAGGTCATCACATGAAAATAAAAATTGAACCTCCTATACAAAAATGTTCAAAAGATCACTTTGTATAGGAGAACCATTTATTTTTCCATATTTCGACCTATGTTTACTGGGAAAAGTTAGAACTTAGAACACACCCTAAATATAATTGCACTGAATTTTCATAGGACCTTATAGAATATTTCATTGTATTCATTCATAAATTATACATGCACACCATTTATTAGTTAAATAGTAACTCTCGGTATGGAGTATGGGAGGTCCATAAGTGGGAAATTTGACCCGTTATTATATTACCTACCTACATAGGCATGTCTTGAAATATTTAAATGATATTTGAACACGGTTTTTTTTTCGTCAAAGCCCGTATAGTCGGCAACCCTGTACAGTTCCCTCACGAAGCGCGCACGAGCCGAGCGCGCACGGTCAGCACGTGCGCGTAGGTGCGCGTATTCTCACGATAATCCGTGCGCGCTTGCATCAGCCATGTTTCCGCTGCCGCCGCCGCTACGCGCGGAGGCTCGCCAATATTTTCAAGCGTCGGCAACTTGACTATTGGGTGAACGCGTTGGGCTGATGCAACGAAATATCCGTACGCATCAGTTTCGATATAATCAGGTGTTAAAGATAAGACTCGTCAAAGGCAAAACAGTTAGTTGTATGACATTCAACTATAGTAACTAGGCTGGAGTTGTTAGTTTTATAGATAAAAAGGTATTATAGGTAGGTAAGTAGGTATGTATGTTCAGTCGGTTGTAGCACATAAGGTACCAGGGGTACTCCAAAGGAAGTGAATTATTTTAATCCTCGGTTAGTAAATAATAAAAATTTAAACTTATTCTTATTAAAGAAGTAATTTTCTACCTATACATGCAATGCATGCATGCAAGTCAAGAAAAATATACTGCTGGGGACAATAACAATTCAGTTCTTTTGGAGTTTTCCGGTACCTTATGTGCTACACCGACTGTGCTTCCAGGCATTTCATCCCAGGACGGCCGTTGTGGCGCAGTGGTAGTGCGACTGCCTGCGACTCAAAGGTTCCGGGTTCGATTCTCGGTGGGGCACTCACAAGGTTGATATTTATCACTTTGTGAATTTGTTCCCAGTCTGGTTAGGATAATGCAGGCTGAACCACCCGATTGTCCGAAAAGAAAGATGGTTCCGTGCTTTGGAGGGCACGTTAAGCCGTCGGTCCCGGTTGATGTCTATGATGACTTAGACGGCACTCGTTACACAACCATCCCACACAAAACAGAAAGAATCACAGGATAACGAGATTATGGCAAAAAAAACAATAATCAACACAGCAAATATAATAAGCTTGTGCGAACATTGAAGGACAGTGACCGATAGTGGTTATCTGTCACCCGAATATTTCAGCGACTCTTCTAATTGAACTTATCATTATTGCGAGTTTATGAATTGAGTACAACAACTTTTATTCGGGTAATGCCAGTAAGTATTAAAATTTGAACCGTGAAATATGTTTATAATTATTTCATGAAGATGCTACTGCAAAAAGCAACACTCGAATTACGCCCGAATTTGAAAATCGTCTCAGGTTGGTTTCAAATGTGTAGAAAGTGTTAGTAGGAATCCGTAAAAAAAGTAGCAAAACAAACAAAATAGGCGGAATGTTTTGTGGTAGCCATGTGGTTAGAGGTGTCACTAGAATAAATTACGAAGTCGCAAGTACAAATCCTGCCTGCAGCGAAAATAACCATTCCGAGTCTCAAAATGCGTCGCGCATAACAAATCATATGAATTCATAATTCAACTGTTAACCATTATTACCAAAGATTGTACTGAGGTGTGAACCTTTTTACACGCCTGACCAAAAAAGGAGTGTAATGTTTTTTGAGTTCATGTATGTATGTTTGTATGTATATGTGAGATTCTTTAAAGGACTGAAACTCGTTAACCACTGAACAGATGTATTGGAAGAATCCTTATACGATAGAGCCGGTTTTCTATTAGGATAATACAAAATTGTTATAAAAAGAAGAAAATTGCGTTATGCAAATTTCTTTTTTTTACAATGACCGATCATGACGTCAATAAGTGATAATGCTATCCTACATTGAATAAAGTTATTTCATTTTCATTTTCATACTATCCGGAATGTCATAAGCTAGGTTATATCTTAGAAAGCAGTCGTGTTTTCAATTTTTTAAATTTATTATAGTTGTTAAACTGTTTACCGAGAAGATCTAATTTATAAACAAACTAAACAAGTATTGTCTCGTGCAATTTGCGTTCAAAGCCCAAATTTTAACACTCAAACTTATGCAATTGATACAAAAGTAAAAGAAACATTAGTCTCTATAATTATTTGAATTTGGCTTGATGCAAGTCCTACAAGTACTTAGTGCTGGAAGTTGATGCAAAGTAGTAAGAGCATCCATTGTTTCGTGGGCATTTTGTTTTTGCAAGATCTTCTTAAATGTTTGCATTTTATAGCAGTGCTATAGTCCAGTACAGCTAACGAAGGGCATAACTTACAAAGAATCTAAAGTCGCTTATTTTTCGTACGATAGCGCTATCTGTAAAGCACATATTTCATTTTGTGTCATTCTTTACGCTTGCGTAAGTTTTAGATTTTATAAATGATAGCTTATTTTTTTACACATGCACACACAAATCACGCATATAATCCCTTGCGAGGTAGGCAGAGCGCAGACGGCCGCAAAAATACGGACATTTCCGCCACGTCTGACAAACATTTGAGGGTCATTCGGAAAATTGAATATCGCCATAGAGCCAAGTTGTCAGCCCATCGCCTAAAATTGCAATACACACCCTCGAGACCTTTAGCCACCTCTTACGACTCCCACAGGAAAGAAATGGGGTGATGGTTGATGGCATCACACAGCCTGCTAAGCCGGCATCACACAGCCTATTTTTTTAAGTGTCTATAATTCAATTAATATTACAAAATATACCAATATTATCTATGTGGTAGTTTACACAATGAAACATCCCAGTTTAAGTCGCTTTTATCCATTGCAAACGAATATATCGCAGCACAAAAATGACAAATAATAATCTTGTCTTGTTCAACGGTCCAAAAAACTATAAGCCAAAATAAACGACTTTAATATTATTGAGCCATGAAAAGCTGGAAAAGTAGACATAATGGGCTACGGCCTTGTATTTAAATTGGAGCTCTTATCGAAACTGTTGTAATGACAAGTTCTATCAATTTGATCGACAAAAGTATGTTACGCGATGACGTAGGTATTCTGTTTTTTTATCTCTTAAGACGTGACGCGTGATCCACTTCTTTTCCGCATACGAGTTTACGTTAGTTGAATCCTTACTTCATCAATAAAATTGACGCGTAAAACAGTTTCATTCAAAAAAACTATATAGAACCGAGAAAGTAAAGCTTTACGTCGCCTCTTAGGCATGAAGACTTAATAACCTACTGGACAAAATATACTGCGATATACGGAGTTCCGTTGAACAAGCGATTGTCCCGAAAACACTATGCTCAACAGGTCAAGCTGAACAAATTACCCATAGAACCAGGGTATAAAAATTCAACCCGCCATACAAAAAAATTGCTAACCGAGCAATATTCTATGGGAGATTTTATATATATATATATATTTTATTAATGATGGGTTTGCTCTTGACTCTAGTCTAGGTCATAGGACAGAGACAGAGTCTAAGATGGAGCGAGCTCACCCAGAAGAAGCTTGTTAAGGCACTGGCACTCCCACACACTGACGGAACGCAGCAAGCTACTTGGCGCCAGACTTCGGTGGGATGGTGGTCGCGAGTTCGCGAGCCAGGCGGCCCCTTACGGAGCCTTCCACCGCGCACGTGGGATCGTTCAGCCGGACTTATCCACAGGCAAGCCTGTGTTGCCGTTGCCCGGGGTGGACCGCTAGGAGGTAGATCCCATACCACCCCAAAAATATATACATATATTTATTTAATATTATTATATATTAATTTAATATTTTGAACTGAGGAAAGTTATTCAGTGTTTCTTTGCAAATAAACATCTGAATCTGAAAATGTTTAGTTTTACACAACAACTTTCCGCACTAAAACGTAGCTGTTCAATATAGAGTTTCGCGTTGGATTTGTATCTCATTGAATTATAAATAGAAAAGTAATGCGTAAATTCTTAATAAGGTAATTAAAATGCAGAATTCTGCCCAATGAAAATATTGTAAACTGGGACCTCTGGCCGGTGTATCAGTGTTCACAGTTATACTTACATATTGCATACAAAGCAGCAACGCACAAAGTGTTCATTGATAAAAGACCAGATTTACAGCTGACAAAATAAGTAAGTAGGGACATATGTTACAAAAATTATGTAAGGTCATTCTTCTTTATCCTTCATGGTTGTATAACGACTGCCGTTTAAGTAATCATAGACACCAGCCGGGACCGACGGCTTAACGTGCCCTCCGAAGCACGGA
The DNA here is from genome assembly GCA_027580185.1 of Tuta absoluta. Lineage (NCBI taxonomy): Eukaryota > Metazoa > Arthropoda > Insecta > Lepidoptera > Gelechiidae > Tuta > Tuta absoluta. Next base: position 20,005,867 of record JAQAHW010000002.1, read on the forward strand.
ACCATCTTCCTTTTCGGACAATCAGGTGAATCAGCCTACAATATCCTATCCAGACTGGGTATAAATTTACAGACTAATAATTTATTACATAAACGACATTGACATTAATAAAACAACCATCAGTCGGTTCTTCAGCTCGGCCATACAAAAGTTTTTTTATCACCCCACATTATTCTGTCGTGAGTAGAGTGGGACATATAAATTTTTTTTAAAGTAACCTTGATACTCATATAACTGAAAAACTTTACCCATGGAAAAAGAGTCAAATCATATTATAAGTCATATTTAAAAAAATGGAAGCTCCATAGAAAATTATCAGCTGATTCGCTATTTTGTAAGGATGGTCCATTACGTAGTTTAATTTTGGGGTGTTTGAAACCTTTTTTTGTTGCATAATCTTTATGAACCGTACTTTATTATAAAATAGATCAGTCATCTAATATTAATTGAGTTAATTATTATTTTTTTGTATGTGGATACGAAGCTAGAGAGTTGCTTTTGACCGCGGGAAAACATTTTATTCCCATGTGGAAATGGAAACAGCCGCGGGTGAAACCGCGGGGTGGAAAGCTTGTTGTAAAATAATAACAAGACTTTACGCATAGTATAAAGAAGGGGGGAAGTAGGCCAACTCCGGCCCAATCCGCGCTATAATTACCTACTCTTTCAGGGTTGTCACTTTCAACAAAATTTCAATTCAGTGTCTAGGATTTGGCAAGCGTGGAGAAGTTGTTGTTTTGATCCAACCAAGGTGTCTGAGGTCAGTTTTACCTAACCACACGATGATGAAACCTATTTAATGAAAGAAAAAATCTTGTTTGGGAAACATGAGACAATAAGTGGCACCTGGTTGCACGACCAGCAGACGTGCGGGGCAGAGTTGGTTGAGCATGTCATCTCTGTAAAATATAACTAATTCAATGATGCTTGATCATTCATTGATCAATGATCGCTCTTTGCTTTTGCACGCGGTGTCCTTTGTTTGGGAGGCGGCATCCTTTGACAAAAAAGCGAACGGACTTTACCAAGTTAATTTACGTAAACGGCTTAAAACTCTGACAACAGAGTTCATGGGGTCGTTTACGGCTCGGTGCCCCTTCACACGACAAGAAAGGATTTATAATACCTAATGTGAGCAACCGGCAGACTCAACTTACAGATTAAAAGCACCTATACCTACTAGGAAGAACACCAATAATTACACCATATAGACAACAAAATACAACTAATAAATCTCATCATCGAGTTTAACATTGTGAAATTTATTTATAATAATAAAACAAGTTAATTACTTCGGTACCTATCCTAGTCAGTAGGTAATTTGAAGACACACATCGGGAACTGATAAATAATTTAGACACAGCAATACTTTCTTTTGCTACAATCAACCATTTTACAAAATGTGGTTTCGCGGTACTGGTAAGCGTGACGCGTGACTCATCGTGCGGTGTCGACTAGCGGCCCCGACGAAGCGCAGTGCGAAACCACCCGAGACGTGTCCGTGTGTGCGTGCGGCGACGCATAGATACTATCGCGCACACAAACAAGCCGCGCGCGGTGCGTTTGTATGAAGATAACGTACTTCCTTGTTTATACTATGCTTTACGAAAGCTTTTCACAAGATTGAGGATTGCATTTCCTGGTTAATTTCTTAAACGTCTTAAGTATTTTTGCATAAAGTAAGGCTATCCAAAAAAAACATATTTGATAGCTGTCAGATTCATGCTTATGTTTTTTTCAACTGTCAAAATTTGAATGTTTTCCTTTACCAGATGCTCCCTAAAATATTCCTCGTCCTGTTAATATTAGTTTTTTGTTGACTCTTGTATCGTCTTCTTTTGTTTCTGTTTTGGCCAAATTTATTACAATTAACAAAACTAAGATTTAAAATGTTTTTCTCTTCCGCTTGTTACATTCAACTCTCTCAACTTTAATTTTACTGTTTTTATTGTTTGGGAAAAAACCACAGGTAATAGAAATGGTCGTATTTGATGTATTTTTTTAACTATTGTTTTTTTTGACCTTGACTCTGGCAGAATCATCGTCTGAAGGCGATGGAAGATTAAAAAAAAAGAGAGGGTCCATTTTCCTATATTGAAATCTCTTTTAATATGGAACTGACATCTGTCAAAATATCGCTTATTGGGAAAGCGTTGTGTAGTGTTTGCTGGTTTTCTACACGTTTTCTCTATTGCCGTCTCATGTTTAGATACTATTTACAAGCAGTACAATGTCCAATATAAATTAATTGATAATTATTAAAAATCTCCTTATGCAGTGGTCTTATCACACGTACGCGACCCGAACCGGCTGAAACCGGTTCCATCTCGGCCATTAATAGCTAAACAGATAGTGTCGCGTGGTCAATAAATGAATTAAAGGCGAAAACACATAAACATTGAATATTTTCTTGTTTTTTGTTTTGTATATTCGTTACAAAATTTTCATCTAATACAAGTGTTTTTACGACAATTCAAGGGCCCAGCGCACCAGCACATATATGACATATATCAAAGACTAGCTGTTGCCCGCGACTTCGTACGCATGGTGTAGTGACTTGTGAGTTAGTGAAGTTGATGTATGCATATTGTTTAATATTAATATCATGTTTGTATAAAGTTTTTTCTCTTTAAGATGTGCAATGAGTAGGTACTGGTTAACTTGTTTTTCGGTTAGGTACTTGGTTTTGATACTATGGACATCAGCTACAAAACATCATTATAAACTACTTTGGTAGTTTTACCATCGGGTGCTAAAACGTAAAAATTTTCAGGAGAACTGACTCGAGAGCAAGTGACATATAGCTGCCCGTGTGATAAACAGGAAATCGTAAGACCTACGCGCCTGCGGCTTCCAGCGTCTGTCCTTGCGATTTGTTTACAGTCATTGCAAAGAAAACGCTGACGGGAAACTGAATGCCCTGAAATTGGAATAAAAAGTTGTTGGGAATGAGTGGTATACGCGCCACAACCAGTGAAAATATCCGCCTCGAATACATTCATCTTTAAGCTTAAGATCTTCAGTCTGGTTCCATTGCACAGCTTTGGCGGAGTGAGATTGCAAAGAAGCATGATAGGAACACCAAGTTTAAGTAATATTTGGTGTGCAGAAAAACCATTCGCACTCAAGGAGTTTAGGAATTCTATTAGGTAGTAAGTGGCTTTGTCTTGATTCATAACAGTGTTAATTGACGCGTATACTACCATATCCCTAGTGATTTGTGACATAATGGTATGGTTTATTGAAGCAGTCTGATCATTTTTGGGTGCAAAAATAGCTCTTCCACGTAGCTACGAATCTTTCTTTTGAAGGAAGGAAGGCTCGCCATACACAGAAGAAATGATTCTCTTTAGACCAGAAACTATTTGGCAAAGCGTTTCAGGCAGACTTACTTGACCGTTATCCTCTGGTAAAGTATCTCTGCCGAGTTTTAATAAAGCTTGTGAAAACTCTTCAGCCCGTGGATTACCTCCGAGACGGGTTCGCATGATCACCGTCATGGTCAGCTTGTGAATTTGTGGCCAAAGAGCCGATGATTTTAGTGAGGCATTCACCTCATCAGCCCTGGTACCTCGAGTAACAACTGGAAGTGTTTGGCGAAAGTCACTGGAAAAAAGAACAGTGATATGGCCCATGGCCCTATTATCTCTGCGTATGTCTTTCAAAGTCCTATCCATAGCTTCTACCGTTTTTTTGTTGGCCATCGTACACTCGTCACATAACTACCAGACAACAATATCAGAAAACCTTTGCCTTGTAACTATTACGTGATACAGCACATATTGGAGTATCGTTTGTGTCCAAATCGATTGTTATTTTGAAAGTTGTATGCGCCGTTTTCTCTCCTGGAAGCAGTGTGGCAGCGATACTTGAAGATACTACAGCAAGTGCAATCCTTCCTTGCCTTCTGATCTCTGCAAAAATGTTTAAGGCGAGTGTAACCGTGAACGACCTCGATAGTGGCGCCACTTCACAAAAAAAGATTTATCTTTGAAGAAAATCTATCAGAATATCCGTTGCCCAAGTTTATACTTACATACGTATATCACGCCTATTATCTCTTGCAGGGTAGGCAGAGCGTAAATGTCCGTTTTTTCGGCCGTCTGACATATATTTGATGGTTATTCGGAAAATTGTGTATCGCCATGGTGACAGGTTGTCAGCCCATCGCCCATGTGAAAGTCCCTTAGTCGCCACTTACGACTCCCACGGAAAAGAAATGAGGTGATGCTATTGCAAGCCGACATCACACGGCATAGTTTACAATACTATATTATTTTTTTTTAGAAAACCTGCTGCCTGTCAGTGGCTTTGTTATATAATTTTGGAGAAAACATTTCATTAGCGGGTTTCACAAAACTAACAGCGACATCTATGAAGTAATTTTGAACAAATTTTACTCTAACATTTTTGATTCTAACTAATGAAGGTATTTATATTTTTTTAGGTTCCGTACATCAAAAAGAAACGTACAAAAAAACGGAACCCTTATACGATCAGTTTGTTGTCCGTCCGTCCGTCCATCCGTCTCGTAAGACGCTTTATCTCGGGAATGCGCAGAGATATCGAGCTAAAATAAAAACTATATTGGTAAATAGGTTTTAGGCTGCAATATGGAACCCTTATAGGTTCACTCACTTTGTTGTCCATTTGTCTGTCTTTCAAGACTCACTATCTCGGTTACACGTAGAGATGTCGAGTTAAAATTAAAAGTATTATTATTCTAACTCAGGCCAACGGCCTCTTGTAGTGGTAAAAAAAATAACTAATTTTACCCAAATCATAATTTGTCTTCGCAATAAAACAATTTTCAACGGATTTAAGTTGTATTTATTTTGGATTTCACAATTCCTACGTTTCCACAATAAACACAACTTAAATCCGTTTAAAATTGTTTTATTGTGATGAGTAATAGTTGTGCAAACTCAAGAAAATATCACAATTCATCTGTCTTCCATCACATACCTTGACCATGACCAAAGGTCAAAGTAAAAGTCCGAAACATTTCTGTAATAGTTAGAACGACCCGCATATATGTCAGACGTGGCGATAGCGATAAAATACTTACGGCCGTTGACGCTCAACCTACCCCGCAAGGATTAAATGTGTGATTGTTTGTTTTTTGTTTGGTTAGGTCGTTTCACGGGGTCGTTTAGATGGTCAGATCGTATGTCAGTCAATACGTGGTCAATACCGCGTTTTACAAAACTAACAGCGACATCTATATTATTTTTTAGGAAAAAAATTTGGAACTCGGTTTGCGGAACCAGTTACTGTGTTTTACCATGGGAATGAAAGATTTTTTCGAGGTAAAAAGTATCCTAGATGTTGACCCGGGTAATAAGCTACCACAGTATAAAATTTTGTAGAAATCTGTGCAGTAGTTTTTACGTGAAAGAATAACAAACATACCGACAGACAAACAGACAAACAGACAAAAATCAATTTTACTTCTGTTTTGATGTTTGTATCTTGAACACAATTAGAAGCAAAAACCCTTTTTTGAATCTATTTCATGTACAGAATTGGTTTCGTTTCTGTTTTATTATATGTATAGATTGTCCGCCCAAATTGTCAATTTCATTAAAACGAAGATTCTAATAATGAAAATATTCTTCCTTGAAATATGTATACGCAGATACGAGGTACGAGAGTTGCTTTGGGACAGTTAGCCAATTGAAGGACAAGGAAGTGAGGTAAGGCGGTTAAATTAATACCTATAATAACGCATTTCGCGCCTGCGCTTCGCTACATCCAAATTATTTTTAAAGTGCTACCGCTCAGAAATGCGATTTGTCAATAATTTTATTACTATAACTTTAACAAAGTAAAAAAAAATATAGTGCCTATTGATAAAGGCTGATTTAAACATAACATATAATTAAAAAATAAAATTAAAAGGTTATGGGCGCACCTTTATGAACAAGGGTTGACAATACTAGAAAGCAATTAGATCAAACGTAAACAAAAATTATAAACAAATAATTAAGTACATATTATAGTACAGTAACAATTGGGCATCAATTAGGTAAAACATATCCGTACTTAATAGGCAAGTTCCTACTTTATCTATCAGTACGTTAATATTGTGCCTTAGTTGTATTGTAGGGCTAACAAACGGCGTTCTCAGAGATAGTAAAGTTTTAGTATCACAATAATATGGAAACTCCTTATCATAAGTATATTTAAGAACTTGCAAAGTTTTACCTCAATCAGTATTTGAACCTGCGATGAACGATTGTACAATTTATATTTCTAAATGTTAATCTCTATCGGATAATTACGAAGAGAATAGTACTTACATAATAGGGGCAAGTATTCATTACTTGTACGTTATGTATGTATGTACCATACTACTTAACAAAAAGACTGATGATAATAACGTTAGGAAACACCTAGTTATAACGCGTACCTTTTTGAGGGCTAGTCGTACAATCTGAACTTAATCACGTCTCTTTCCCAGAGGGGTAGGCAGAAACTACATGTTTCCACTTGCTACGATCCTGACACACCTCTTTCGCTTCTTCGACATGCATCAACCTTTTTATTTATGCTCGTCGGTTTAGGGAACTCTTGACCTGAACTTTCTTTAGGACGTCCCCGATCTGATCCAAGTACGTGCGTATAGGTCTTCCTCTTCCAATATTCCCAATTCCCATCCACACTCGCCATATACACCAGTTTCGTTAATCTTTTTTCATCCAGTCACTCAATGTGACCAAACCATCTCAGCATTACTTTTTCTATACCAGTCACTACGTCTTACTTTATACCGCAACGTTCTCTTATCACGCTATTTCTTATCCTGTTACTCAAATTCACTGCAATCATACTTCTCATTGCTCAAATTTCTACCACATTTATTATTTTATGTATAACTAGCAGCCCGCCCAGCGGTTTCACCCGCCGCTAACAATTTCCCCCCGGGAATAAGACAGTTTAATATAGCATATGTTCATCAGGGATAATGTAGGATTCTAAAAATCTTGACTTCAATTTGAAACAAATATCGTTTTCAGATGGTGGTGGCGTAAAGTTACATGCCTGTGATTAACCTGGCCAGCCCCATGGCAATGCCTATATTTTTATTATTTTTATCCCGCCCGAGCCGGTTTTCTATTAGGTCATAACAAAATTGTAATAAAGAAAAAGAAAATTGTGTGATACAAATTTCTTTTTCTTTATTGTCAAACATATGTCAGACGTGGCGTAAATGTCCGTTTTTGCGGCCGTTTACGCTCTGCCTACCCCGCAAGGGATAATAGGCGTGATATGTGTATGTATGTATTATTTTAGAGTAGATTTTTTGAATGCATTATTTAATGTTTTATCGTCTTTTTTATACCGAGTAAGGGACAGCCCTTCGAATACTGATAGGGTGCATGAAACATAAAACTGGACAACTTTCCCCTAGAAACATATCAGGAAACGCCAAAAAATGACCTTCCATACAAAATCACAATCAGCTGACTGCATTCACTATGGGAAGTCAGTTTTTTTACGTTTACCGTGCTATCCCTGACACCCTTTAATACAGTAATGATTAAATGTAATCATTACACTGGTACGAATAATATGGCGTAGTTGGTACATTTTTAAATGAAAAAGTAGTTATTGTGGCATAACTGTAATAGTTAGACATATGGTATCGCGGACATTATTATAGATATTGATGTCCTCTATAAAACTGTAGTACACCACTTTGCTCTATTGTCAATAATTTCCACAGCGTACGCGATATAAGAATTTTTTTTGGTACATTTTTCACACGTTGGGTTACATTATCGAAATTTTCACGCGGATCCCTTTTTTTTTTCGTATAAAATATAGCCTATGTTCATCAGGAATAATGTAGGATTCTAATGGTGAAAGAATTTTTAAAATCGGGCCAGTAGTTTCGGAGCCTATTCGATGCAAACAAACAAACAAACAAACAAACAAACATACAAACAAACAATCAAATCTTTCCTCTTTATAATATTAGTGTAGATAACGTCATTTTTCATGTAGGGCTACCGCCACCAACTCAATGGAAACCCTGGGTGGGACCGAGCGGTACGTAATCGATAATTGTCGAAACATTTAAATTAGTAATCTACCCCATTCCTCCGGTACAGCATGTGTGTGTGTTGTTTTGTACCAATTTTGAACTCTTCCACCTCACGTAAATTTCAAAACCTATGTAAAAATATAGCAATAGTGGGTACACTAGTGGTTAAATCCAAATGTTTAATTTACAAAATCAGTTTCACGCGGACTGTGACAGTTAAGACATGACCTACACTACATTTTATTATCTTAAACCAATACATATGAACACTGCATTGCAATGAACTTCCAATCTTTGAACACAAATTATGTATTGCCGGGCGCACAAAGACAGAAGGACAGGTGCAAGGAAACGTGTTAATACGCTCACGCACACATTTACACACGTCTTTTACTAGAGAAATTGAACCAAATCGAACTGCGAGTATCTAGTCGTGTGTAAACAGCAGCGTTCGGTGCGTACGGTTAATGACTTCTCGAAAATGTAAATATGGTTGCAGTGTGTTTGGTTGTCTAAATACTCTAAATATTTTTTCAACCTTCCGGATATTTTTGAAAAATATATAGCTCAATATAGTGCAAAATACTCCGACACAGTTAAGAACTTAAACTTTGTTAGATAAAACATTTCGTTTTATTTCAGACGCAGTAGAAATTAAGGGTTATCATTTCCTATAGCTTATTAAAAACTATTGTTTAAAGTGGTAAGTAATATAAGGTATTCAGTTGTATATGTATAAAAATTAAATTGTCTTTCCTGATCCCTTCACAATTAAGTGGTGTATTGTAAGTAGTTTTAACTATTTTACCCTTTGTAATGAATTTCAAAATTCAGAATGAAACAGTAGAAACCTTAGCAGAGTAGGTAAGAATAATCGAAAAAGCGGCGAGCGTTCCTTCTGTGAATTCTCAATTGCGTGCTTCATAGGATAACTGACGCAGATAGGCCTATAGCTCCGTCACAGGACGACAAAAACAAATTAGTTGCACAAAACACGATGACGTCAATTATTTCAACGTAATCTCAACTCAAAATAAATTCATACGTAATGAATTTGTTGTTATTATTTTGCATACACTATCTCTCGCATCAAAATGATTTAATAACTGATATAGATTGACTTGTTTTCAAACAGCTTATCAAAACATATCGTTGCAGATGTAAACATTACACAGATGATCTATTTAAAGTAGATCAAGGGAGAGTTCAACACAGAAATGTATCGAATGTATCCGATATCGATTAGCAACCAAAGAGCCAAAGTACATCTGTAATGTAACGAGGAAAATACTAATTATACTTCCGATTAATGCAATGCTAACCATAGAAATACAGATAGATAGATCAAGTTAGCAATATAATACTAAGTACCTACGTAGATACACCACACCACAAATTTACTACCTATCTACAATATATCGACTATCTACTGCTATTATAAAATAAAATATATTCAAAATGATTGTAAATGGTGCTTCCTCACGTAAATCATTTTGATCTAAAATGAACTATTTGATTTATTTTATATCAAATGAGTGTAACATTACACTTTCCTAAGTCATCAAATCTGTCATATTAGTAAATTATTATACCTACATACATTAAATTTTCATATACAAGAATATAATTATAATACATTTTCATGAACAAATTGATGTAAGTATAAGCCAATTTCGAATGCGCACTACACATAAATATGACTAGGCCAAAAGTTCATAGAAAGAAAACCTTGATTCGCCAGCAAAGAAATGCATATAATTAAATAAATAAGAAATGTATAAATGGGTTAACTATACTATTCTTATTACATTAAAAAAAGAAACAGCCTCCTACTACATTTGGTATACAAAATATTAGGTATACTGTTTATCCTGTACTAGCGGCCCACCCCGCAGTATTTCACCCGCTGCTGTCTGTTTTCCTGAAGGAACAAAGTTTTTTTTTTCGCTTTAAAAGATGCACGTAAGCCTTCCGCTTGAATTATTCTATCTTTTTATTAAAAACCGCATTGAAATCTCTTGCGTAGTTAGATCTAAGCATATATCGGGAGATACAGTGAGAAGTAGGTAAAATCGACTATTGGGGTTTTTTTGGTAGAAAACTATATACTTACTTATTGCTTATTCCTTAGTACATGGTTGCCTGGAAGATTTCTACTACTTGAGCGATAAGGCCGCCAATTGTAAAATTTTCGTTATTTCATTTTTTTGTAACAGTTTGTTCCATTTGTGTAATACAGTAAATTGTATTGTACCTACTCAGTATTTTCCTAATAAGAACATAATATTAATGCACCCCTAAACCAAAACGTCACCTTATAAAAATGTTTAGTATAACACATTGTTTCTTGAATAAATTATTATATATTTCCGATGTACATATTATGACTAAAAAATTACATTATATGAAATCAGTGGCGATTCTGGCTTTTTTTTGGCCAAGACCTTACAATCCTAAAAAAGTCAGAAATCATACCGTTTTGTTGCATCATCCATCGTCGTTGTTATATTACTTCGTTAGCTGTTAGACAAACAAAAACAGATTTTTGCATTGCATTATAGGATGACTGCCGTGCGAAAACAGTTTTCATCAGACAAATTTTTAATGAAGAAGGAGCTTGAAAAAATAACTAGTTCTAAGATGCCTAACAAGTTCTTTGAATAAAAATAATAATTGACCTTGATGAATTGAAATTATCTTGTCCAGTAGGTACCTAATAAAAAATGTAGAAAGACAATATTAAAAGACGTTATGTAGTAGTGATGCCGGCTTAGAATAGCATCACCCCATTTCTAACCCATGGGTGTCGTAAGAGCCTACTAAGGGACTCGAGGGATGTGTATTGCAATTTTAGGCGATGGGCTGACAAACTGTCACTATAGTCATACCTACACAGTTATCTAGTTGACCCTCAAGCTTTTGTCAGACGTGGTGTTAATATCCGTTTTACGGCTGTTAACACTCTGCCTACCCCGTAAGGGATATAGGTGTGATTTATGTATGTATGTATGTATGTAGTAGTAATAGGTACGACCCACAGTTCAATGGAAGAATATGTTGAAAATGGCCTCTCCTCCAGGGAATGTGTCATAATCTACTTTTACCCTGTATAGCAGGTTGTTGTAGCATAATATATGTATCTTTGCAGGATGTGTCACGGCGCGAATCCTTTAAATTAAATCATGGACAACTTTTCCCGCGGAACATGAAGCTATAGGAACATAGTTTAATAAGAAAATTACCAAAAAATCATACCCAGAGTTATTTCTAAAGTTGTTTTTTACATGTAGGTAAGTGATTTCAGATTTGTATTAGAATTCTAGAGACATAAAGGGCCGATTACATATCTTGTGTCCAGGATATTATTTACTCACATCATTAACATTATACTAAACTGGGAGGCTAAGTCCGCCCGTGTACATTTATGTACATAAAGTTTTAAATAAGTAAATAAATTATATTAACACCCACAACAGTCAACCCACGGGTAGAATTGGGGTCTCGCTATTCTAAGCCGGGGCATCACACGGCACTACTCACTAGTAGATAATTATGACTTCATTAAAAGTGTGACGTTTATTATTTGTAAAGTAGAAACTACTATTGTTAATTAAATCAATTTGTAATACGTCATGCCACGCCTTCAGTCTGAAATAATAACAAGTCGTTTACAATGGCTAATAAATAATATAGGGAGGATAACAAATAAACAAACACTTTGGAAAATCCCTGATTAAACTTGTACGGAATACGGATACCTACCATACCTACCAACCTATCTAATCATTGGACCGTACAATTCGAGGTAAATCTATGGAAAAGAACAGTGCGATGAGATTGCAAGGAAAACATGTTATGTTTTTGTATTGGTTTGTTTAAAATTGTTTTTAAACTTGGTGTGATATGTGACAGGCTGGGATAAGATAGCCAGTGACGTAAATCGACATCGTTCGATATTTTGATCAAGAAAGTTCATTAGCCCCGGAAAGTTTATTATTCCTGCTTTCAATTAACTTTTCCATTGATACGAGGAAAAATGTTTTACAAGGGAATCCATTAGTTAAGATATTGTGTGTAACTATTATTACTAGCTTATGTCGTCCCACTGCAGGGCAAAGGCCTTCCTCCCTTTCTTCCATTATTTCCTATTTTGGGCCTAAAATAAAATAAAAATAGTAAAAAATCGGTGTATTTTATACCTATATAGCGCGCTGAACGATTAGTCGGTGACATCTCGAACTACCTTGGAGCTGACGTACCTAAATGTTTTCGGCAGTCTTCAGTTTGGCATCGATTTTGAGAAATAGAAAGGAGAAAGTGTATCGGCTCTACCAAATTATGAAATACCTAATGATATATTTCACCAATTCCTTAAAATCGCTAATAAGCTGAAGACTGCTGAAAACAGTAACGTCTATAGGTAGGTACGGTAATGTCACCGACGAATTAAATGTGTTAAATAATGAGCAACGCGTCAATAATGGGTTGTTTTTCTAATATGTTCATTCAGATTCGTGACAAGGTTCAGTATCTTTCTATCTTGTTCGTACTAATACAGTTATCTAAATCACTAAGCCTTTTTCTCGCAGATAAAGTATCTCGCTTACAGCAAGTTAAACCTGCTTTTTGGTTAAACGGCATAAAAGCACAAGAGGGCAAATGCCCTGCATAAGGAAAATCTTTAAAGCCGAATCTGGCTGACAGAGTGAGCTAAGCTGCATTCAAATTATTTACTCGTAATTAAATGTGTGCACGAAAGACTTGTCTATGAAGACCTTTAGAATGTGCGGTCTTTACGAGCCAATGCCCCTTTCTACTTATCTTGCCGAAGACGTCATCAAGCTCGTGTCACATTAGTCCTTAAACAAAACATTGCTTTATCATAATAATAATAAGAGGAATAACAACGACTGAAGGAAAAATTGATTTGAATTAGGTATCTTTTTCTCTACACGTACGTTACTTAGGTATTAATCCTAGAATACCTTTCGGTTTATCGCTTCGTTTAGTCTAGGAAAAAAATAAAAACATTTTCAAGATTCTCTCAGACATTGACATAGAAATAGGCTGATAAATAAAATCACATCTGAACTCCTCACAGGGCAGGGCCAGGGCTTTTAACAAAAAGATCCGAATATAACGGGAGACTAGCTAAGGTAGTCTTTAATAAAGTCGTATAACTAAATATTATTGGATTTTTTCATGCATTTACACCAAAAAAAATGCAAATAAACAGAAATAATTGGCCACGAAACATGTCAAAGTTCGCCATCATCCGAACTAGATGGGAACGGATCCAAAGGCATGAGCTAAGGTGCGTGCGCGGGCGCAAGATAACGCCGCGATTACATCAGATCGCTCGTGCCAAGCCGCGCCGGCGGCGCCGCGCGTATATAAGCGGGCGCACCCGCCACCATAATCATTCACAACTTACTCGTGTAAATGACAAGACAGTGCTAATTCGTGGCAATGTTCTACGCTCCCATGCATCATCCTAAAATAGTGATCTACAACGACGATACTGAACAGTGGTGGCACAGTGATAATTGGTGTGACAGTCATTCCCCCCGTTTCGAGCATCAGCAAAGGTAGCTGGAATCTTGGAGCTTTGCATCAGTGCAGTGATTAAAAGGTAAATATTGACGATGCAGCTTTCTGTTGAGGTTCAATGTCAGGGTTAGCCGATCACAATATTATTGTTTACGCCGGTAGAGCCACCTCTTACGGATTTAGTTTAAACATCCCCACTTTTCTAAAACTTCAAAACTTATAAAACGTATTTTAGAAATACTTAAAACACAGCCATTTTAAAGAAGTATCACAACTAAGCAACAGTTATTCCCTAAAGGTCACTTTTAAGACTAAATGATCTGAACAGCATTTACGTCAACAATTCAGATAACTGACTCACTTAAACTTAAACAAATTGCAAATTCGAGATAAAAGCTCTGGTCTGATATTTGTTTAATAATTACTATCAAACTATGATAGCACCGAACTGACCAGATTATCACAGTACGTGTTGAAGCCTTAGGCTGAACTAGTGCCATCGTAAGTCATTAACAGGCTTTTATACTGTTGCCTAGGAAATCCCTGTGGTAGGCCTAGACTATAAATGTAAACTGATACTGACTAACAGTATCAGATGTTTCCTAGCCTCGATCTCATTATTTCAGGGCTGGAACTTTTCAAACACTCTTGTACAATATTTTTCTGACATTAAGCCAAGTAGATGTTGTAAACTCAAAGACTATAAAATCCTTAATATTGCTTATCTTTATGAGGGTCTGTTAAGTGACTAAAACCTGCAGAAATTCCTGTATCTTCACTGTTAAACTCGACAATAGCAGCCCTGATGAACAAAGCGAGACGGCCGACACTAATATGGTTTCATAATTCCTTTACAGAACAACGTTCTCTCATTCAATCGTGTCGAGTCGACCAAGAGACTAACACAAGCGAACAAGGAGCTAACGAGAAGACATCGCAAAAATAACGATTTTTGTAAAACGTTAAAGTAATTTTGAGTAGAAGAAGTCAAGTTTGAAAATGGCAGCCGTACAGTCTCCCCCTGAAACCAAGCTGGCGACCAGCCTATCGGGAAACCAAGACAACAGCGAGCTGGACTTTGTGGCGCTCACGATGGCGGCTCTGCGCTTTGTGAGCCCGTGGTCGCGGGACTCCAAAACCTGGCGTCCAGCTCCCGGCAGCGAGGAGGCGAAGGACACCGTCATCACACTGGCGGAAGTCAGCCACCACGACTCCTACAACGACTGCTGGGTGGTCATCTACGACCGCGTGTACGACATCACCACCTTCTTTGATGAGGTAGGTTGACATACCTTTCCAAAATATTGAATGCCGAACTTGAAGGCCTCGTTTTATTTCCTATTACTCAGATTTCAAAGCCCAATGAATCGTACGATAAAAGCAGACTAGTTTCCATCAATTTAATGTCACCATGTGAAGCAAGCTCTTATGTTCCGTTTCCTTTATTTCAGCACCCCGGTGGCGCAGACATCATGCTGGAGTACGCCGGGCAGGACGCGAGCACCGCCTTCCGGAGTTCAGGACACTCCCGCATGGCTATGAAGGCCCTGGACCGCTTCCAGATCGGTGAGCTGCCCATGCACGAGCGCATGTACCGGCGGCCCGGCGGCATCCGGCTCAGCGATATACCGGAGTAGAAGAGACAGGAGAAGCTCGTGGTTCATCGGGTCGTGTATACTCGCTGTCCCACACGACAAGAAGTTGATCCTGGACATCTTCCTTCAAAGCGTCCGCGAGTGTACAGTACTATTCACGTACACACGTACCGTTAATTTATAATCTATCCTTATTTATTTCCTAAGTACTTAATCTATATTAGATTCATTATTTAATTGAATTGTGCATTTATATTCTTAACTTTATCGTCAATAGTCACGAATAACTTGAATGTTCCAGTTAAATTACTTACCAACTGTAAAACATTAATTGTTGTTGTTGACCCTACAACAAAGTAGGGTCAGTACTAATGATAAGCCAAAAAGATACACAAAAAATATCAAGTATTACTTTATTTAGTTCGTGGCAGCATTTATTATTTTTAAAACCAGTAAATTAACTGATAAATTCATGAAATTGTTCTAACTTTCTTGTAGAGTAACACCACTTTTTAATAATTTTCGCTATCTTAAATTGTTATTTATTTGTTTCCTTTTATTTACAAGTTAAACTTAGAATTTCATAATTGAAGGCTTTGCATTTATTTAGCTGTTTGCTGTAACTGTTTAACTTTAGAAATTGCAGTATTAGTTTGTACTCAATGTTTGTCGCATTCTGCATTTCATTTTGTTTAAGCGTCCATCGGTATGATGAACAGTTCCTATTCGATAAGTATTTTACTAAAAATATATAACCTTTTTTATATGGATTACTTGGTTTTATCTTTCACTAGCGGCCCGCCCAGCGGTTTTACCCGCTGCTAACTGATTTCCCACGGGAAACAGCTCTAAAAACCTTACTTGAATTACTTTAAATCACTCTATCTTTTAAATAAAACTTCATCCAGATCCGTGAAGTGGTTTTGAAGATTTAAGCATACAAACAAACAAACAGACAGGGACAAACGTGGGAAGCGACCTTTATACTATGTAGGATGTAGATAAAATTTTGTATGAAGCCCAGATAAGAGGTAATTTAAAGACTTTATATTGGCAAGATGCATTGACGGAGGTGGACGCTAGAATTGTGTTTTTTTTATTAGATAGAGTAACTTGAGAGGAAGGTTTATAAGTATAATTTATACCGGGAAATTGTCACATTGGAAAACGGGTAGCCCAACGGGTAGTCAACTTTTGACACCTTCAAGGATTAAAATTGCAAAATGCTGAAACACGTGTTTAATTATTTTAAGTCATAATTGTCTAATCACTAACTTTAAAACGGATCACACTTAAGACAACGAACTTTCATACAAACTTTTGACCCCCTTTTCATCCCTTGGGGAATTAAAAATAACCGGAATTTTATCAGCCTATGAACGGGATTTCCATCTTCACCGAATTTCGCATACAACTCTCCATTGTTGTAAACCTCAAAGACGCAAGGATTTTTTTTGCAGCGGCCATAAATATGCAGTAGGGACATTTCCGCAAAATATTCAGAGGAATTAGCGTAATTATTTCCATCCTCGTCGTGTGATAAGACGGAAAACTCGCTCCAGTAGTAGTGCTCTACAACATAAGCGATAATACTTTCGCGCACCTCCCGAGCCATGACTTGGGTGTCATAAAACACAAAGGATATTGCTCGAAATAAGCAGGCGCCGTCGCCAATAATTGGCAGAACATCATGCGGTAGCATTATACTATTAATGTTTAGAATCTCTACGACCATGTTGATCTATTTATCACCCTTTTTAATGGTAAATCTTTACAACTTGGATCGATTCTAAACCCAAACACAAATCGATTTGACATACAATTTTAACCATAGACCCAAACAACCAAACAAATACCAAAACGACACCTACAATTTCAATTTTGATGAACGATATTCTAAAGAAAGTTAGACAATTTTTCATCGAGCACCTTGAGCACCGAGAACGGCAAGGAACAAAATTAAATGCAAATTTTTAACCCTTAATAGGGTCAAACAAAAGAGAGTCAAAAGTTTGTATGAAAGTTCGTTTTTTTAAATGAATGTGATCTGTTTCAAAATTTGTAATAAGACTAATAACTTAAAATAATTAAACACGTGTTTCAGCATTTTTGAAATTTTAACCCTTAAATGGGTGAAAAGGGGGTTAAAAGTTTGTATGAAAGTTTTTTATCTTAAATGTGATCTGTTTCAAAATTTCTGATTAGACTCATTACTTAAAATAATAAAATACGTGTTTCAGCATTTTTGAAATTTTAATCCTTAAAGGTGTCAAAAGCGGGTCAAAAGTTTACTGCCAGTTGGACTACCCGTTTTCCCATGGGAACGTGACAATTTCCCGGAATCAATTATACTTATAAACCTTCCTCTCAAGTTACTCTATCTAATAAAAAAAACCGCATCAAAATCCGTTGAGTAATTCTAGAGATATAAGGAGACACCAAACGGGAAGCGACTTTATTTTATACTATGTAGTGATATACCCTTGAACACCCTACATTTTATTTACCTACCAACATCGTACACACATTTTTCACTAATTGGCATATAACTGTAGATTTAACATGAAGTGATGCGTAAAACTGATAATAATTTAAGCAATTAAGGAGCACCACAGATGATATGATGATATACGACAGGTTATCAGTAGACATGAGGTGATCATAATCAACATTCTTTGTTTATGATTGAACTTTTTTACTGATAATGGTCATCAGATATAGAGTCAATTAATAAAAACCAACATCAAGTACCTAGGTAAGTATAGGATTTTTATTGCTTAAACCAGTAAATATAATTCTCATAAACTATAATAAAGTTCTCGATTCTGGCGGGATATAGATAACTATTATTTTCTTTGGCGGCGGTCTTCTTGACGGACAGGTCAAGTGAACTACTTTTTAAAACATTTGAAATTTGACGTCATATTTCACTATTGTGCATGGAGTCAAAACACAAACTTTTAAATATTCCCGTTTATCAATTTATAACTATAAATATTTTGGTAAACATTGCAAGTCTGTTACTTCAAAAAAAGGTGGAGGTTCTTAATTCGTCGTGATTTTTTTTTGGACAAAGCATACAACTTTTATTTGTATTTTAACTATATAGCCTAGTCAAGTGCCAAAATATTTATATTTTATATACTTAATATAATTTTTGGTGAAATATTGAACCTACTTATTAACATCAAATCAATCAACAAACATACAATAATCATACACGTAAGAGTATGTTATAGTGGCTAAAAATATTAAAACTTTGGTCAAACCTGTAATCTCAATCAGCTGGGCGGTGAAGATCGTGTCCCTGCCGCATCACACCTTCTTTCCAGACCTAAAAAGAAAGGAGTAAATAAAATACTAAGTAAACAAATGAAGTATAACAATACCAGTACCAGTATTTAAAAAATATGAACGTTAAAGCTAGTTACTAGTTATTATTCTGTGGTAGTGTTCAAAATGAGCTACAATACATTCTATACACATACACCACAGATTTAAAAACCGGTCAAGTTCTAGTCAAACACGCGGATTTGTTATACGGGAGCTCCCCATAAATATTAATGTTATTTTGTATTTTAGTATTTTTTATAGCCGCAACAGTTGTTCATTTTTCACAGAACATTTCATTTAAGATAAATACGAGCAAAAAAATTCAATAATTAGTTTTGTTAAATTCTATTTTTATTTCTATTTGTTGTTATTGTGGCAACCGAAATACATCATCTGTGAAAATTTCTGCTGTCTTAACACAGATGAATAAGATAATGTACTATTGTCTAAATATCACGGTTTCTGACTAAAAACATCAACCATCGAGAGGGAGACTTTTTGTTAGTAAGTATAGAAAGCATTGATTGTACACAGGTAAAGACAACAGACAGACTGGTGACAGACAGACAGACCCGAGTCACAGTATTACATACATACATATATCACGCCTATAGTCCCTTGCGGGGTAGGCAGAGCATAAATGGCCGTGAAAAACGGTAATTTACGCCACGTCTGACAAAAGTTCGAGGGTCAATCAGATAACTGTGTATCACTATAGTGACAGGTTGTCAGCCCATCGCCTAAAATTGCAATACACACCCTCGAGTCCCTTAGTCGCTTCTTACGACACCCACGGGCAAGAAATGGGGTGATGCTATTCTAAGCCGGCATCACACGGCAATACAGTATTATGCGTAATATATATACATATGACTAAAAACTACCATAAACATGACTACAGTAAAGAAGTATAAGAGAAGTCTTTTGTGAATTTAGTCGTGTTTTAGCAGTCTTAACCTTGATTTTCCATGGCTTCACATACTTACAATATCTTAAACCTATGTTGAGCGCTGGTGCTGGCGTAGCGCAGGTAGACAGCAAGTGCAGCCAACATGACGATCGCCGTCGCCTGCAGGGTCCATTCCCGGGGTAAACCACACTTTGACATCTTCACTTCTAGTGGACTTATTGTTACCTGATAAAAAACACAAGTTTATGATCAGTATTGGTAAAGTTTAGAAGATTATGTAGTTTCTTCGCTTTATCCATTTTTTTATCTACACTCGTCTCATAAAAGTACAACATGTATACAGTAGAAATAAAAACGGCTCCACAAATGATACCTAAGGTATGCCGTTGTCTTGAGGTTTAACACTCTTATTTGACAACAATTTTAATATTTTTTAGTTTTATGTGCAGGCACGCATACTAACAAAAAGAGAAAAGTGAAATTTATATCTACTGACCGAAATAAAAATATACAGGCGCCATTCTAACGTTAGAATGACGGGTGTACATATTTAATCAAAAATGATTTTATTAAAAAAAGTTCCCTGTATTTCATTACAGGTACACTACAGGTAGCACCATCCTGTAGAAAGTAGTTCAATCCTATCATGTACACCCGTGGTCTTAACGCATATGAATTCTTGACCAGCCAACCAAAGGATAAACAGAAAGAGTTAAAGCACATGAAAAAAGGTCCTACGATAATTTCTCACCATAGGTACTTATACAATACATAAGAAGATAAAACAAAAATGTATAAGTACATTGTTATATAAAAAATTATAAAATAAAATGACATAAAATTCCATGGTCGTTGCTCCCGTTTACTCATGTGACCATATATTAAATCTTGTCCTTTATTTACGTTTCAAAGAGTAGAGTTGTTTTGTTCTTAAGTAAATCTACCAATAAAACATAGGTATAAATTATGTTACTATGCAGTTTCATTGCTATGCGATCGGTTTATGCTCGACATAACACGTCAGTACCTTAGGTCAGTACTGATAGCAATTTCACAAACAAGTAACCGAACAAGACATGAAAATATATATATTTTTAAAACTAATATTAACGACAGCGACATGTTGGAAGTAACTACTATGCTTTGGGGGACTTGGATGTTATAAAACTACATGCTACAAGTCTACAGGTGAAATTCGTTGCACATTGCGTATCCGGTTAATATTTCTGGTATCATATCATAATGGCTAACCGCCTACGCAATTAACACCGAATTTCTCCTGCAAAATTGTAGCCTGAAGTTTGATAATATCGGGCACTGATCTCCACGCACGCAGGCTAGTATCGTTTGGAGAACCAGAATCAGAAGTTTTTTTTATTGATCCATTCCTACGTAATTCATAACCAATTCTTAATATATTAAAAAGTTACGGTGAAGATTAGTATAGCTGCTTCAGGATGTCGTGTCCTATCGATGTTATTCAGTCTAAGGCAAACACGATACCAAACGTTTAAGAAAACATAAAATCACGCAACCTGATGTGAACGTACCTTATCTTAACTTTATACTTCACGGTTCAAAGCCATTACATTGATAAGGGTTGAATATTTACTTTATACATTCAAAGAGAAAGTTAAGGACCCAGGTAACTGATAATTAGAAGATAATTCTGTAATTACTTACCGAGGATGAGAAAGTTTTGATGGTAATTTTAAATTAACATATTTCTTGCTTATCAGGTCATCAAGATTTAAACAGCATACTATCTAAGCATACCATTTTTTTTAAACTTGCAAAATATTCAAGCGCGGGCAGGATTTGTACCTGCGACTTTCGCATTACTAGTGGCGACGCCTCTTCTGGGCTACCGCAGCTCATTCCTTGCCCGCCAATTATGCAAGTGTATTTTAATGCCAGTAACGCTTGGCAAGGCTCCATCTACCGGGTTAGTTTTGCAACTAATACCCGGCGACTAATTCTATCTTTACAGATTGAATGTAGTCTAAGCGATGAAAACCCGCGATAAATTGAATACCAAATTTTAAAACATTTCTCGTGTTAGGTTAAAATTTTTGAAAACTTGCAAAATATTCAAGCGCGGGCAGGATTTGAACCTGCGACTTTCGCATTACTAGTGGCGACGCCTCTTCGATCTGGGCTACCGCAGCTCATTCCTTGCCCGCCAATTATGCAAGTGTATTTTAATGCACGTAACGCTTGGCAAGGCTCCATCTACCGGGTTAGTTTTGCAACTAATACCCGGCGACAACTAATATGCGGTAGCCCAGATGGAAGAGGCGCCGCCACTAGTAATGCGAAAGTCGTAGGTTCAAATCCTGCCCGTACTTGTTATTAACTTTGTTTTGCAACATATTTTGCAAGTTTTCAAAAATTGTATACCTAACACGGGAAGTGTTTTAAAATTTGGTATTCAATCATATCAATTATTTATTGTTTACCGAATAGTAAAAAATACCAAACAATACTTTGGAAAACAAATAGGAAATAATCTTACCAAATAATACTTGGGGTCCAATCGATTTCTCCATGAAAACGACGGCACGCTATATTCGACGAACTCTATCTGATGTTCGGTGGTCGGCTTGAAGCTGTGTAATACTCTACAGCTATGATGCGTGTGACCACCGAACGCCGCGCGGGGTATCAAGTTTTCTACTAAATATTCTGTAGACTCTTTCGACAGGCAATCCTTTCGCTCCTCAAAGAGATTGTTTCTTTCGGGTAAAGGCGCCGCATCGGACTCCGTGCATATGCTGTCTGATTCTCTGTACAGCGGGTAATGCTGCAATGTTCAATATTTTTAGTTATTAAACCTATTTTGTGCAACTTTGTAGATTGCAGGGTTTTGTGTGCATCATATTAGATTATCTGATAACTGTTACTAGTCAACTGCCGTGTGATGCCGGCTTAGAATAGCATTACCCCATTTCTTTCCCGTGGGGGTCGTAAGAGGCGACTAAGGGACTGGAGGGTGTGTATTGCAATTTTAGGCGATGGGCTGACAACCTGTCACTATAGTGATACACAGTTATCTGATTGACCCTCAAAATTTTGTCAGACGTGGTGTTAGTATCTGTTTTACGGCCGTTAACGCTCTGCCTACCCCGTAAGGGATATAGGCGTGATTTATGTATGTATGTATGTTACTAGTCAATTACTAGGCTGGCAGAGAGCCCAAGAATGTAATATATAGTAAAAAGTTACAAAGTTACCTGCATAATGATTGGTCTACTGTAGTTGTCAAGCTTTTCACTGCCTTTACAAAGAGGCGAATTGTTGCTGCACTTTAAAATATCTGTAAAGAACAAAATACTATGTTATTTCTCACTAAAATAGTGACTTTTCATATTTAATTTTCTAAGTTAAAGTTACACACACATTCTTATATCACGCTTTTATGCCTTGCGAGGCAGTCAGAGCGTTAAAGCTCATAAAAATACAGACGCTGTCGCCAAGTCTAACACATATTTGAGAAAAATAATGTATCACAATAGTTACAGGTTGTCAGTATGTCGCCTCAAATTGAAATGCACACGAAACCCTCGAGTGCTTTAGTCGCCTCTTATGACACTCGCGGAAAAGAAATGGGGTGATGCTATTCTAAGCCTGCATAAGGTGAAGTCCTTGATATATTTGCATTAGAGTTATTACGATAATAATGAGTAGATAAATTGACCTGCAATTTTATCGACGAGTCGCTGAGCGCGGGCGCAAAGCCGACAGCCGTCTCCCTCCATCGCCATGGAGTTGATAAGGACAAACTGATTGCCGCGAATGCTCAGCAACCTTACTGGCGGAGAGTCCAACATGCGCTCAAACCGACTTGCTAGAGTCGGGGTTATCCTTTAGAATTAAAAACAAAGTTAATAACAATAAAAATAAAGAACATTCAATAAACATGGTAGATGGAGCCGTGCCACGCGTTACTGGCATTAAGATACCTACACTTGCAAAAATTCGCGGGCATGGAACGAGCTGCGGTAGCCCAGATGTAATAGGCGTCGTTACTAGTAATGGCGAAAGTCACAGGTACAAATACTGCTCGCGCTTGAAAAAAAATCTCTTAGGCTACATTCAATCTGTAAAGATACAATTAGTCGCCGGGTATTAGTTGCAAAACTAACCCGGTAGATGGAGGCGTGACACATGTTACTGGCATTAATATACACTTGCAAAAATTCGCGGGCAAGGAGCGAGCTGCGGTGGCCCAGATGAAAGACTCATCGCCACTAGTAATGGCGAAAGTCGCAGATTTGAAAACGTGCAAATTTTGCAAGTTTTCAAAAACTTCAATAAACATCCATTATCATATTTTAAATGGCAAGGCATGGAAATGTATTTTCATTTTGTGAGTTAATAAAGATTCCTTCTTGTCTCATACCATGTTTAAGAGTGTCTATATTCCTAGAACAAGCATTTATCATCAGTGCTACATTGACATTCTGGACATTCTGTGCTATCTAAAAATTTACCCAATACGAGAAGTGTTTTAAAATTTGATATTCTATCTGTATAGTACTGGTTAATAAATTAACTAGTAGTGGACTGTATTAATTATACAAAATTAATGGTAAGAATAGCTTAAACGAGATCACATCACTACATAGTATAAAATAAAGTCGCTTCCCGTTTGGTGTCTCCTTATATCTTAAGAATTACCCAACGGATTTTGATGCGGTTTTTTTTATTAGATAGAGTAACTTGAGAGGAAGGTTTATAAGTATAATTTATTCCGGGAAATTGTCACATTCCCATGGGAAAACAGGTAGCCCAACTGGTAGTAAACTTTTGACCCCCTTTTGACACCTTTAAGGATTAAAATTTCAAAAATGCTGAAACACGTATTTAATTATTTTAACTTAGGAGTCAAATCAGAAATTTTGAAACAGATCACATTTAAGATAAAGATAAACAATATGTTATTAAATTACGTAAGTGTAAAGTAGAGTAAAAAATTGTTCCAAAGATAATTTTGTTCACTAGGTACTTTTCTTACTATTATCACACTTTTTGCATTTGAAAATATCTATGTTCTAATATGTATGTAACTTACTCATAATGGAAGCCAATATCATGGTTGCCCACAACAAGATGCATTTTAGTATCCGCAGGTACTGCAAACATTCTTTTAAACCTCTCCACATAGTCTTTGAACTCTTTGCTACCACACCAGTTGCCCTCATCAAACAAATCACCTAAAATTATAATTATTTATGATTATTATTAGTCAATCAATAATAATTGGATTTATAGGGAAAATACTTTATCTGTGAACCAGATTTGTCCAACTACTGGGCAAAGGCCTTACAGTTTCTCCAATTTAAATTGAATGGTTCAATCGAGTTTTGTTTAACCTTTTAAGTGATATTTTTAGATTATATATTATTCAAAGGAAGTAATAAGAAGTTTTGTTGACTTACCTAGAACAAACACAACCTCAGGCCTGTGCAATGTTATTGCAGCTTGAAAGGCTCTCTGCATCTGCCACTCCCGCCGCCACTTGTCCAGCCAGTGGCCCTTGCGGGAGCCCAGGAGATGAGTATCAGCAAGTACCATCGCGTACACCGGCTCCTCAATCGGCTCATTTGCTAACTCTGGCCAGCTGCACTAAAAACAAAGAAATAAAACCTATAAACTTTATTATCTCAAAATCTACATTCAACAATACAATTTTATAACAATTTCTAATATAGTCACCTGTATTTGCGTAACATAATAAATAAGATATTCGCAATAAACATAAATAAATACTACGCCGATAACGCATCGAGAAAATGTACTTAATTTTATTTTGTAACGCCACCTCCTTGGGAATAGTGCCATTATTATAAACTCTGGTTAAAACTCGATCAATCTCATTTAATAATTCACCGGATAAATTAAATTACATACGGAAAATAAATAATTAAAAATTAAAACTGCCTCTAGCTCTACCATCCAAAATGAATGACAGCTATCGTTTAAAAATGTTGTATATAAAACGAATGTCAAAATAAGATGCGCATCAATGCGACAACTATTTCTAAACGATATTTAGCGGTGTTACCATGGTGTTTGTATACTATTTGCATCTCTTTCTATTTTCATACATTAGAAGGAGAGAGAAAGAAAAGCAACGACATACCACGCGAGAAAGATGTGATTTACGTTCGAGTTCACAGCTGATTGTCAAATTAGGTTTTGGGAGCACCGAAGTCATTTGTGTGATTTGTTTACTGATAATTTATCAATATTGAAACAAAGAACTTGCACGTGCATTTCTGTTATATGTCTAGACGATGTCTGTTCATTGGAATACAAATCAGCAGACCCAGTGCGCCGAAGTAGCAAAATGGGAATACCGGGAGTTGCAAGCAACCGCTATGTCGGTGGACTATACGGGTAACAACGTGCTCTTGGCCGGCCGCCGGTGGCTGGCTATCAAGCAGATCTGCTTGGACGAGGATGCTGGTGACATTGTGAAGAAATACCCTCGACATAGCAAGTACGACGCTGCCTGTGCTGAGTGGTGCCAGAACTACCAGGGACAGAAGTTATGTGCTATTGCGGTAAATATTTATTCCGTAGAATTAGATACAAATTATTTTATTACTTTAATTTATAACTACGCCTATTGATATCATCATTCTAATGTTCCAGAGCAACCAAAGAGTGGATGTGTATGAGTGGCGCGGCAGTAACGACCTGACGTGTATCTGCTCGCTGCGCGGGCACACGCGCGTCGTTAGTGACACGCACTTCCACAGGCAGGACCACAACCTGATCGCCACCTGCTCCATTGACACATTCACGCATCTTTGGGACCTGCGTGACGCAAGGAAACCTGTTGTCTCATTGTGTGCTGTCGGTCAGTTTTTGTTTATTTATATTATTCTATCATCTTCAATTTTAGATAAGAAACTATTGTGCTTTTGTTGGTGGAGTCTCGCACAGAACTTGATACCCTGACCATCATTTAAGAAATAAAATATTGGAAAGCTGTTTAAAAAGAAGATGATTTTTAACATTTTGGACACAATTACTTGATGCATTGAAATATTATGAAACATTTACAGCAGTTTTGAATAAATATAGTCTTTGAATTATTTAAAATTTATTTTGTATAGTTTTGTGTATTTTTTTAGCTGGTGCTTCTCAAGTACAATGGAATAAAGTTGCCACCCACATAGTGGCCACAGCTCATGATGGGGACATCAAAGTCTGGGACTATCGTAAACCATCTTCTCCCATCCACTACATCTCTGCACACTTGTGTAAAATCCACGGAGTGGACTGGAGTCCCCACCATGAGTACCAACTTGTGACATCTAGTCACGATGGCAGCATCAAATACTTTGATATCAACAATGCTAGAGGTCCAGAAAATGTTATTATGACAAACTTCCCTGTGTGGAGAGCAATATACACTCCTTTTGGCAGCGGTCTTCTTACCATTGGAGTTGGGTGGGGTGGACTGCCCAGGGCTGAACAAGCAGGAGTCATTGGTATATGGGTTGGAGGATCCCTGACTCATAGACTAGTTGGCCACACGGATACAGTCCAAACTATGGTGTGGAGGCCTAACACATCCCCTGCCAATTACCAGCTGGTCACTTGGGGAAGAGATCAGTCTTTAAGAGTCTGGGCCATGCAACCTTCACTTTTGAAAATGTGCAACCACTATTTACCTGATGATACTTCAACGGATAATGATGAAGATAGTGATGGTAAGGGTTTGTTCTACAGTTTTTAGGTTTAAAGACATTTACATGAGAATATTATACCTACTTAAAATACAAAACATATTTTTTAACATAAAGGGTGTAGCTAGAAATCTAACGATATCGTAAAAACTATTTAAGTTTTATATTGAAACTATACATCAGAAATTATTGTTTTTTAAATTTTAGGTGGGAGTTATGCCTCAACAATGGGTTCTGTAAACGATCTATCGAAAAATGATAGTAGCCAAGACATTCAAATGGTAAGAAAAATGCAGGTTTGTGTAAAGTGTGTAAGCACCTTGTCTTGACTTGTCAAATCATATAAAAAGTGTCTATCAAGTTTGTTTTTCAATACCTTGGTGTTCTGTGCTGATATGACATATTGAGGCAATTTTTTCCAGTTTGCGACAAAGAAGGCATCAAAATCTTAAAGGTTGTAGCACGGGGTTGTAGTGCCTAAGTAGGATCTTGTAGGTCTCTATTAGATCGCCGCACTCTCTTCTTGCTTGTAGTATGCTTAGTTTCACCACCTACAAAGTTTTTATTTCCTCTCTTCCAGAACAAACTCTCTCACAAGCCAGGCACGTCAATAGACGAAGAGTTCGAATCCATTAGGGAAATGGCGAACATCGAAGTAACTGACATGAACATAGAGACGCGAACCTGCCAGATACACTCCGAACGCAACGGTTACATCGCCAACTTGCAAGTGACATTCCCGAAGAATGTTTCTGAACAAACCATACCAAAGTTCTCCTGGCTCTCGGGAACTAATGTCGACGCTCCTACGACAATCAAAATACTGCAAGCTATAAACAGGACAGCTTATCGTAAGAAGCGAGAGGGCCATAGGTGTTTGCTTCACTGTTTGAAGACTTTAGCAACTGCTATCGACGAGGTAAACAAACATTTATTTTTTAATACGCCTAGTTTGATTGCATTGGCAGCAGGGTATTTACATGGGGTAAGGCGAAGCTATGTCGGCTAACAGATAAATCCAGGGAATAGGCAGTATATTGTTTCCTATGAATTTAACGTCGTCTTTCTCTGTGTTCCCAATCAGTCCGCGAATGGTAACAAGTGTAGGGAAAATCCATACTCCTTAATAGTGGGAGGCCTAAATCCAGCAGCCGACTTATGGATCTGTTGATTTTTGTGTTCTATCGACTGTATAGCAACTGTATTTTTCCAGATACCAGTAAAATCAAGTGACGATCCCGACTCGATGAAATCTAGTCAAAGAAGCCAATCTGAGTGCGAAAACGCGGGCGACTCTTGCATCCCTTTCCCGCGCACGTGCAGCGCGAAATGGTGCGGCGTTAGCACATTGGTCGTCTTCAACCGTCCACCAAACGCTAGAAGACTGTCTCTGAAACATGAAAATGGAACTCCTAGATCGATGTCTTCATTATCCTTGACGCCGGCGTTATTTGGCGCCAGTTATAATTCCGTATCGCCACACGCTACTACCACGCCGTCACCGACTAACGCGCCTGGTTTTCCGCAACTGCATATACGGCATCTGTCGAATTCCATAACGACGTTTTACTTTCAAGATAGATGGGTAAGTATTCGAATAGTATCTTTTATCTTTAAAGAGTGCCGTATAACTACAGCCTATACAAAAACATTTATTAGTATTCAGGAATCCATTCCTCCGTAAACATAGTATACATACATTATGTGAAAGACATGCTACAAAATGTGATGTCTGAATCTATTTCAGAAAGCGCAAGGGCGGCGTGCGGGCAGTATGCGTAGCCGGGGGAGTATATCTGGCGGCACCGCGCCCAGAGTGGTGCTGTACTCGGCTACCAACCTCTTCCCACTGAACCGCTCCCTCGCAGAACGATACGTCATAAACGCTGAGAATCCTGTTGGTAAGTTTAAGCATCAAGTCTCTCCAAGTTAAGAAAGAATGTCTATGATTTTGCACTAAAAAAGGTGAAATTTCTTTGATATAGCTGATTATGGCAGCTAAATTGATAAGTAGCGATACGATGGTCTCGTTGTTTTGGGACTTACAAAAATATAATATCTAGATATAATAGTAGTTTATGCAACTGTCGTATAATGGGGGTCATTAGAATGCGAGTGAATGTTCGAATTATGAATTCGAAAACAGATGCATAATGACCTATTTTATGCATTCTGCCTATAAAAACTAGGGTTTACTATAAATTACAGAAGCGTAATGACTTAATGAGAAAACTCTTAATACGATAAAGTTGAGAAATGAAACGAAGTTTTTTTTTCCAATACTCAAATCGCTATCTTCCGCCGCACCTGACAGTTGTTGTTGTGCGGTAATTTTTCGGATGTTGTTCAGATGTTTTAATAGGTTTTTGTTCTGTTGTCGTTGAGATGTTATTCAGATGTTGTTCAGTTGTTGTTCAGATGTTGATTAGTTGTTGTTCAGATGTTATTCCGATGTTGTTCAGTGTTGTTCAGTGTTGTTCAGTTGTTGTTCAGTTGTTTAGTTATTTGCTGTTGAGACTCGACATCTAAACAACTGTTAGTAAAGAATCTTCAAAAATTCATATCAAGCCATATTACGTTCTCGTATTGAATTTGACCATGTATCGGGCCTTGCAATCGCCGGTGCGGACGTTTGGAAAAGTGTTCAACTGAGTTAATGTTTTAGAGTGTAGATAAAATAGTGTATGCAACTGCTATAATTAGGCATTAGAATGCTCGTGTCAAACTATTATCACACTCGGCTGCGCCTCGTGTGATAAACAGACACTCGCATTCTAATGACCCCCATTATACGACAGTTGCATAAACTACTATTACAGTTTACAGAGAATGTTCCAGAAATCAATGTTATTTGGATGTGATTTTAAACTACAGACTCACTCCGTACGTGCTCCGTACTTAGACCTACATCCACTACTGAGCTATTCCAATTTTAGGCGATTCTACTAAAAATGTATGTCATCTTCCAGAAATGTGCGAGAAAAACGCGGTAATAGCGGCGGAAGAAGGAGACAGTGAGCTGGCGCACGCGTGGGGCGTGGCTGC
This sequence comes from Tuta absoluta, assembly GCA_027580185.1. Taxonomy (NCBI): domain Eukaryota; kingdom Metazoa; phylum Arthropoda; class Insecta; order Lepidoptera; family Gelechiidae; genus Tuta; species Tuta absoluta. The sequence continues at coordinate 20,036,053 of JAQAHW010000002.1, forward strand.
ACTGACAGCGCGCTCGTTGCGAATGCGGGGGAGTGAGCAGCCGACGTCGGGCGAGGACGGCATGGGCTGGGTCGGCCACCCGCTGTGCTGCTACATGCTGCAGTCTCTGTAAGTGTGAGAGAGATGCAATAGCGGCGGCAGAAGGAGACGCGTGGGGCGTGGCTGCACTGACAGCGCGCTCGTTGCGTATGCGGGGGAGTGACCAGCCGACGTCGGGGGAGGACGGCATGGGCTGGGTCGGCCACCCGCTGTGCTGCTACATGCTGCAGTCTCTGTAAGTGTGAGAGAGATGCAATAGCGGCGGCAGAAGGAGACGCGTGGGGCGTGGCTGCACTGACAGCGCGCTCGTTGCGTATGCGGGGGAGTGACCAGCCGACGTCGGGGGAGGACGGCATGGGCTGGGTCGGCCACCCGCTGTGCTGCTACATGCTGCAGTCTCTGTAAGTGTGTGAGAGAGACGCAATAGCGGCAGCAGACAGAGACGCGTGGGGCGTGGCTGCACTGACAGCGCGCTCGTTGCGTATGCGGGGGAGTGACCAGCCGACGTCGGGGGACGACGGCATGGGCTGGGTCGGCCACCCGCTGTGCTGCTACATGCTGCAGTCTCTGTAAGTGTGTGAGAGAGACGCAATAGCGGCAGCAGACAGAGACGCGTGGGGCGTGGCTGCACTGACAGCGCGCTCGTTGCGTATGCGGGGGAGTGACCAGCCGACGTCGGGGGAGGACGGCATGGGCTGGGTCGGCCACCCGCTGTGCTGCTACATGGTGCAGTCTTTGTAAGTGTGTGAGAGAGACGCAATAGCGGCGGCAGAAGGAGACGAGTGAAGCGTGGCTGCATAAAAAAAACTATTGCGAACGAAGCGAGCTCGTCGGTTTACGTTAATAGTAGTTTATGCAACTGTCGTATAATGGGGGTCATTAGAATGCGAGTGTCTGTTACGTAATATCTGTTACGTATAATCTGTTACGTATAATAGTTTGACACGAGCATTCTAATGCCTAATTATAGCAGTTGCATACACTATTTTATCTACACTCTCCAAAAAAACTCACTCTAAACGTACGCACCGGCCATTGCAAGGCCCGATACAAGGACAAATTCAATACGAGAACGTAATATGGCTTGATATGAATTTTTGAAAAATCTATACTTTAGCAGTTGTTTAGATGTGGAGTCTTAACAATAACTTAACTAAACAACTGAACAACATCTGAACAACAACTGAACAACATCTGAACAACAACTGAACAACATCTGATCAATATCGAAACAACAACTGAACAACATCTGAACAACATCTGTACAACAACTGAACAACAACTGAACAACATCGGAATAACATCTGAACAACAACTAATCAACATCTGAACAAGAACAGAACAAAAACCTATTAAAACAACTGAACAACATCCGAAAAATTACCGTACAACAACATCTGTCAGGTGTGGCGGAAGATAGCGATTTAAGTATTGGAAAAAAAACTTCGTTTCATTTCTCAACTTTATCGTATTAAGAGTTTTCTCATTAAGTCATTACGCTTCTGTAATTTATACTAAACCCTAGTTTTTATAGGCAGAATGCATAAAGTAGGTCATTATGCATCTGTTTTCGAATTCATAATTCGAACATTATGAGACGAGTGTATATAAAAGAATTTAGAGGGAATTTTCTACACTGCGCTAATAAATAAGCCGTGAATATTAATTCTTGTTATTTTCAGTGATCGGGTTTTTCTCGGTATTGTTATTTTCAAAGCTTTCTTAGATAAATGATTGGTTCGCTAGCGCTCACGACAGTGAGGACCAATCTTTCATCTAAGCTTTTTATGAACGATGTTTTCCCAGAATAACCCACTACGCGAAGCAGTCGGACCTGCAGACGGCGGCCATGTTGGCGTGCGCCTTCTCCGTGTTCAGCGACTCGAGCCACTCCAGCGCGCAGTCCACCATCAGCACCAGCAGCTATGTGAGATATTCTTTTTAAATTAACAGCGAACCCTTTGAATACCAAATTTTTAAAACACTTCCCGTGTTAGGTATACAATTTTTGAAAACTTGCAAAATCCTGCCCGCACTCGAAAATTTTGCAAGTTTTAAAAAAAAAGCGAACCCTTTGTTTGGAATAGCATTCATCTTTTTGAAAACTTGCAAAAATATCAAGCGCGGGCAGGATTTGAACCTGCGACTTTCGCATTACTAGTGGCGACGCCTCTTCCATCTGGGCTACCGCAGCTCATTCCTTGCCCGCCAATTTTGCAAGTGTATTTTAATGCCAGTAACGCGTGGCACGGCTCCATCTACCGGGTTAGTTTTGCAACTAATACCCACTAGTAATGCGAAAGTCACAGGTTCAAATCCTACCCGCGCTTGAATGCAAGTTTTCAAAAATTGTATACCTAACACGGGAAGTGTTTTAAAATTTGGTATTCAATAGCATTCATCATTCAGCTGTCCAGAGCTGGACGTAGGCCACAGGAACGAACACCTGTTTTCGCCATCCAGTCGCTACCAGCAGCCTTTTTTAAATCATCGTCCATCTGGCCGGAGGGTGTCCAACGCTACGCTTGCCAAGGCGTAGCGTCTACTCGAGGACCCGCTTTTTTTACCGTCCATCGGTTCTACGACAGACGTGCCGAGCCCACTGCCACTTCAGCTTGCTTGCAATAGCATAACTTTTGGGTATTGCAAAAGGCGTCTAAAGGATTACGCCTATATCCCTTGCGGGGTAGGTAGAGCGTAAACGACAATATACCACGTCTGACCAACATTTAATCATTCAGAATATTGTGTATAACTATTGTGACAGGTTATTGGCCTATCGCCTAAAATTGCAACACACATGTAACCCTCGACGCCCTTAGTCGCCTCTTACGACACCCACGGGAAAGGTATAGGGTGATGATATTCTAAGCCGCCATAGAACGGCAAACTTCTAAGGGATGAATCCAGGAAATGAGCAGCAATTTTCTTTGTCATATAACAGCTTGCACAGTGCTTGCCAACCCACCTTCTGATCCGTTTACAGTTTATAAGATGATTAACAGTGTATACTATTCGCAGGGCAATGGAACATCCCCCTACAACACAGTGAACCAATACAGTGAAATCAGCGCGGATGGCTGGACGCTGCCCATCATGCGAAGCAACTCCTGTTCAGAAGCCGAGAACTTCTACACAGACTCCTCTATAACCAAGTCAGAGCGAGCCTCGGCTTGTGTACTTGACGAGAGTATGGTACACTTGTACCACTGCTTCAAGAGAGCGTATGCGGATATATTGCATCGCTGGCAGTTGCTGTATAAGAAAACTGAAGTAAGTGTATTTTAAATATAACGTCATTCTTTTGTATACAAAGAACTTATATACATACAGACTCGTCTATAACTAAGTCTAAGTTAGTACTATTATATATTCTGTGGTCTAAGCCACAGACCAAGGAACTCGCGCGGACAGCGCATGAGGTTTCGATGCTCCGTGGTCTAAGCCCGTCACGCTGTTTAAGATTTTCTAGGCATGTACAGGCAGTCCATTATGAAAGAAAAACACCCTCCAGGATACAACACTTTACTAATGCGTCTTTTTATGCACCCGAAGAAGTTTCTGAACTTCCTTAGAATTTCAAGCAATCGATTCTTGTTAATCGACGTCTCTAATTTTAAAACTTGAATGGTTTTTTGGCCGACTTATCACGTTTTCCAAAGCATGCCTAATATACAGGGTAAAAGAAAAAGAACTGCGTCCCTTTTAAGGGATGAACCAGCCCATGAAACTGAAAGACTTTCTTCAAGGAACATAGACCAATATATGAAAAAAAAATTACCTCACATATAACCAGACTTGGTCGGCTGTTACATTTTGTATGGGAGGGCATTTTTTTTCATATTTTGACCTATGTTTCTCGGAGAAAGTTTTTCAGTTTCATGGCCTGGTTCATTCGTTAAAAGGAACGCAGTACATTTCCTTACACCCTGTATTTGTAGCTACTACTTGACTTGGACCTTTCACATATTCTGCAGGTGCTTAAGCTAGTCTCGTGTAAGTACGAGAAGAGCCCAGCGAAGCACGTGGGCCCCGAGCTGGTGGTGGAGTGCGCGTGGTGCGGGCGCGCGGCGCTGAGCGCGGTGTGCGCGCACTGCCGCCGGCTGGCGCTGCGCTGCGCCGTGTGCGCGCTGGGCGTGCGCGGCCGCGCGTGCGCGTGCGTCTACTGCGGCCACGCGGGACACGCTGAACACATGATCAAGTGGTAAGTTGCTGATCGGTTTTTTTTGTGAGATTAAGAGTCAGCGAACGACCCGAGTGAGAGTAAACCTCGCTCCCCATCAAATAGCTATGACCCCGGGGCGGCAAACAAGAAACAGCCCAAGATTTTTTTTGACCAAATAAAAACAAAAGAGATGATGATTAAAATGATGTGTAAGTAAGAGGTTTTAAACCTGACACTAGGGTTCATCGAGTCGTTCGTTAAAGTAGAATTGTAAGAGAACATTTTTATTTGGCAAAATCCCTCTACGAAATCTGTTCATTCGATTGTGGCACAACAACAGCTTTTTATAAGCTTCGATAAGTGTATATCGTATTATGTATTATCTTATCATTTTTATGATCTTTACACATCGCACTATCTAATTCGCGATAACTATACATTAATACAAATGAAAATGTATGATTTAGGCACCTATTGAGGTACATGCTTACTGCTTGACATAGATCAGTTCTTATTTATCGTGAGAGTAAGTCTTGCCTCAGACACTGATTAAATCGTCTGTCACAGACGTGTGAGGCCAATGATGATGATGACTTATTTAAAACAGGGGAATATAACGCTATCACAAAACAATTTTAATTCTTGAAATTTTTGTTTCTAAAGAACGCTTTACTCATTGTTCGTTAAGGCGTACGTAATTAAACGCACTGCATTCAATAATACCTGAATCTTAAGTTCTGTTAGTATGTGTGTAGGAAGAAGGCACATTAATTACTAACTTGTGCGCGGAAATCGCTGGAAGCTGATCTTTAAAACAGTGGGTTGTAACTTTTAAATATGCGAAATTGTTATTATAGACTTGCTTTTTCCGCAAATGTTTCGCGGAAAATTAACATATCATCGACGAAACTGCGGTATTTGAGCGTCGTCTCATAATAATGAGCTATTATGTTGACGGCGTGAAACGTAGCAAATTAATTCGTTACCGTTAATATAAAGCATAACGAATGAGTCTAGTTACGCTACGTAGGGTGTAAGAAAAGTTTGTGATACTTAAGTATAGTCAGTCTAAAATTGGGACACGATGTGGAATCCGTACTGATATTATTATTATAATATAAATCTGGGAATGTGTGTGTATGTGTGTTTGTTACCTCTTCACGCTCAAACGGCTTGACCGATTTGGATGAAATTTGGAACACAGGTAGAATATAACCTGGAAGAACATATAGGCTATTACCACGGGGAAATGAGTGGCAGCGAGTGAAACCGCTGGGCGGAAATCTAATATACCTAAAATAAAATTATGTATACCTATCTGTTCTGTAACAGATATTAATTTTCTATACACAGGTAACGTTATGTCCTTTTTCAAAAGTGTCAAGACCTAGTAAACTCTCTGTAAGACCTGGTACTTAAAGTATATTTCATTCAAACACAAGTTTTTGATGTACTTGGTCTTAATTGGTTCAGCGCTGTAGTCGCCTTAACATAGGCTTTCATACAGACAATCACCCATCCTGTATGTTTATCCTATCTGCCTAAATAACTAATATATTGAGTGAAGTGCGTACACTGACAGTTGGTACACGTGTGCGTAGGTTCGCGGCGCGCGACACGTGCCCGACTGGCTGCGGCTGCAAGTGCCTCATCGACGGCAGCGCCGCCTGGAAGGTCGCCAAGTACGTCTGAAGGTAATGAACCTGTAAATATGTTGTTCAGTCATGATTGTATAATTCCCATGATAAATGATAGAAATGACGGGAGACGCTGTTCTTGAAACTGTGTTTTCTGTGAAAAGCTGGCGCATCTTTAACGAATTTGTACCTATTGTTTTTTTTGTATATTTTTAAAATATTATAACATAGGCCTTTTCAAGGCAAAGTGAATAGGCATTAACTAGGAAAGCATGTACCATCATCGTCTGCATCGTCACTTACCATCAGGTGAGATAGCATACAAATGCGGGACTATTTTATTTAAAAAACGCCGAATTCTTCCCCTAAGGAATAATAGGTATATTGAGCGACTAGGCCGCTGCGGACAGGATTTTTGTCGCGAATTGACTAGGATTTTTCATATATTAAGATACTCAATTCGTTCGTACAATTAGATGCAAACATGTCCTTGTAATCTCGCAAGAAACGGCCTGGCTTTACTATAATCCGACACTAAGAGCCTTTGTATGTATGTAGAAATATTGTATACTTATTGTAATTTGTATATATTGATTATGTTTGATATGTATTTATTTATTAAGAACAAAGACTGACTTACCTATTTGTAATAAAAGAGAGTCAATTGATTTTAGCATTTTATTCAACAAACTTTTATGATAATGTAGAAATTAACACAAACATAATGGAACGGTGCATGTGAATATAATACTTAATTAATGTTTTAATTTAATAAGGGTTGTGGATTAAATACCGAATTTCATTACAATTTTTATACTCTGTTCATTATAGTATGGTTCTCCTGGCAGCAGGTAGCCAGTTAGCGAACTACATACATACACATATCACGCCTATAATCCCTTGCGGGGTAGGCAGAGCGTAAACGGCCGCAAAAACGAACATTCACGCCACGTCCGACAAACATTTGAGGGTCATTCGGAAAATTGCGTATCGCCATAGTGACAGGTTGTCAGCCCATCGCCTAAAATTACAATACACACCCTCGAGTCCCTTCGTCGCCTCTTACGACACCCACGGGAAAGAAATGGGGTGATGCTATTCGAAGCCGGCATCACACGGCAAATTCGAAGCCGGCATCACACGTTAGCGAACTAAATTAACGTAAAAAGCACAAAAGGTAATTTTCTAAATGTGACTGCTGTCAAGTGAACCATCCTATAGTGGACAGAGCATAGCAAATGTCAAATCGGTAATCTGCCGGCCCTTATTTACAATAATATCTTCAGTCTCGTTGAAGCAGGTGTGAAAAGCAGGTATCGAGATGAATTAATATCCTTAAGAGGAACGGGTTTCCTACAACTATTTCATTCAAATTCTTACAAATTAAATTGAATTTGCATTTATTATTTTTAATATCAGCGAAAACTATTACATACATACATACATACATAAATCACGCCTCTTTCCCGGAGGGGTAGGCAGAGACTACTTCCTTCCACTTACTACGATCCTGGCATACTTCTTTCGCCTCCTCCACATTCATCAATCTCTTCATGCATGCTCGTCGGTTTAGGGTACTCTTGACCTGACTATTAGAATATATTTCCTGATCATTTTGTACATATTTATAGATAATTTATCATAGCAGTTTGAAGTCGAAATTTTAAATAAAACCAACAGTAGCCTCTCTTACATTAATTTTTAGGCAATATTTTCCTTAATTGTTTGTTCAAAGTTTAGTGAAAAATTACATTTATTTACAAAGATTCCTATCCAATCTAAACATTCGCTGTCATTCAATACAAAAGCACGTTCTACATCTGGATAACAAGAGCAGGCGCTTCTGACACAGACATACGGGTAAATAATATACTCGTACAGTTACGAACAATGATCTTATATGTCAAACCCATCACTTAGTCAGCGTTCTTTTCTATTCTGTTCACAAAACATGTTAAACATATGTAAACTGCCTTAAAATTAATCATAATTCATGCCTATATTTTATAAAGGTAATAGATTTATATCAAGCTTTGTAAAACCTTGTCAGGAGCGCCATCTCCTGAGATCCAGTTAACTTACCTATCATTCTAACCTTATGACACTATCAGGACAACCCGGTGTTTACCAACTTACTTTATCATATCACAAGCTATCAAATGCACAACATTCGTTTTCGCGAGCACAGGGAAATTTACAAAATAGACAGTATTTATTTTATAATGTGGTCTAAGCAAACATTTCTGATTGCCTTGTGATGCCGACTTTTCATCATCCATTGCTTTTTTGCGGGCATCTTAAAAGGCGACTAGGGGGCTCTGCTAAACACTTTCGATTCACAATGTATGTGCATTGTCTGTATGTCTGCCCTGTCCCCACATGAAATGTTCAATACTTATGAAAGCTTAACTATCGTAGTCAAACTTATGATTAAATTCGAACTTATAATTTCATAGTGAGTCATTCAAAACATAACAAAACTTTAAATTACAATACTTTGCTATCAGTTCTGTCATATTCATAATCATGGTAGGTTAGGTCTTTGCTTTTTAGACAAATTTATTACGATTGATTGAGAAAATATAGGTAGGTTTCTACTGCTTCATGTAGAGTAAAAATAAAAACTAATAGTTTTTTAAATTAATACAACAATTACAATAATAAAAATGCTACAGTCTAGGGATAAATTAGGCACAAGTTCCAAAGCCAACTACTACTAGAATGTAAAAACCTAAGTACTAAAAGTTAAAGGAACACTTGAATTAAATGAGATTCAGTTTCTGCGTATTTAATAATTCGTTCCCGTTTTTTATACCCAGGAGATGTACAAGGTACGTTTAGTATGGTTAGGGGTGTATCAAAATAGGCTGGTCATTCCAAATTGGAAGGCTGACCGAAAGTTCGGCATAACCCACGAACTTTGATAAATTCCACGCGTTGTTCTACTTCCTCGTAGCTGGCTAGGTATATCACAAAATACTTGCATATTTTTCGAGTTAATTATTTAAGAACAGAAGATTGTTTATTTAACAACTAATGACAGGGTATTAGTGACACAGAACACAACTATGTTTACCCCTTCGTTCGTGTCTTGACCCTTAACAAAGTTGGTAGGTATGAAGTATTACACCTTTGAACTATACTTGGACTGTAGGTTCACTAAAGCATGCACAACATTGAAGAGACGGTATGGCTCTCATAGTCGAGTCGTTCTATTGTAGCAGCTAAAACAATATAAAATATGTATTAGTACAAGGAAAAGGTTTCTGCTTTAGGAACACTATACTCTAAATCTAAAGTAAAGTTTTTTTTAAAACTAATCTACTATTTTACTTCCATAATTTTTATCTATGGGTAGGTAGGGAATATTAGCAATTAAAGGATTTAAAAGTAACCTAGTTTATGAAATATGAAACGAGACTTCATGCTGCACAAAATTAATCGACACGAGTTTGCCGTATGAAAGGCTTGAGTAGAATAAAAGTGATGTTTTTGGCGTACCTCTCGAGCAGTCGGCGCTTGAGCTCCGGCGGGTACGTGACGTAGATGTAGTGGTCGTCGTGGTCTGGGTCTTCCATCATGGCTTCCTCAGCAGCCAGCCGGTCGGCGCGTGTGGGGGACGAGTGCGTTGTCATGGAAACCGACGCGCTGCCCGCCACGCTGCCTTCTTCCGAACTGGAAGCCAGGTTCCTAAATACAGTCTTTACGTCTAGTTCTGTTATGTAACATAATTGGTTTTGCTACTAATATGCCCGATATTATGAAACTATAGGCTACAATTTTACAGGTAAAATTATATATTCATTGCGTTAGTCGGTTAGCCTTTCTTTATGATACTACGCATGTACCTAGAACTTCACCTGTATACTTGGAACTTGTAGTTTCACAACATAGGGCTATGGATGTTAATATGAAAGAGCTTTCATTCGTGCCACAAATGATTACCATTGAGTATATTTATCTGCAAAAACCTACTACTGAATCGATTTTGGAATATTTCTCTAACTTTGCGTTAAGATGGCCTAGATCTTTTAGACAATTGCGCTACGATAGCATCGAGACCTTTCAGGCTGAAAAGTTCGTCCCCCAGTTTACCGCTGAAATAAAGCTCCGTATTCCCCCACACTCACAGCTCAAATGTCCTCCCTTCTCTGCTTCATTCTATACTTACTCGAACACGATCCAGATGATGTAATAGCACATGCAGAGTGCCAGCGCCAGGCCGGTGGCTAGCGCCAGCAGCAGTGGCCAGGGGAACACCCGGGCCGTGGGCGCCGTGTCCTCCCAGTAGCGGTCGCAGCTCAGGTACCAGCACACGGCGCGCTGCATCTCCTCTACATTGGCATAGACCATATATTAAGCAAGGTTCTAAAAAATCTTTAAACTGCAGGTTTTCTTCAAACAAAATATGTATGTCTATCTTTATTTCCCTATCAACTGCCGGAAAAAGGCTTGATCCCTTTACGCTTTCCCCAAAAAATATCATAAGCATTATTCATTTCTTTGTGACATCTTTTTTTGAGACACCCGACCGACTTTCAAGTGTATTAGTAGTAATAAAATAAGTAAAGAAAGTACCTTCAAGCTCCGTAAATTGATGTTGTGTTAGATGCAAGAGAAGCGTCGCGATACACGAGTGGACCACCTTCTCACAACGCACCTAAAAGATAAAAGATGAGGTTTTATTGAGAAGTCATTTTCGTGTTTTGAAATGTTTATACAGTACCCGTAGTATTCGCACTTTACTGAAGCAAAAATGAAATGGTGTTACAGTATTTTTTTTCTACGCTTACTTTGAGCCCCTGCAACCGTGTGGGATCACATGCAGCCCTCTCGGCTTGCAAATCGGCTAGCCTGCGCTGCCGGCTGTCGGGAGGCAGCGACGACTCCACGGTGTCGGCGTCACAGAGCTCCGCTGTCTGATTTGTGTCGTTCTCTGTGTCTTCTGCCCTCTTCTCTTCTGCATCTGAAAGGATATCGCAAATTTCTGAAGTTCAGTCCCACCCCAAGAAGAGACTTATGTGTAGATAAGTCTGGTTGTACATACATGTACAATAGAGTTAGTCTCCTCTGAAGAGACCACTTGGATAACAGACACCCCCCCGTCAGAGTCCGGGGAAAACAAATTGCTTTGCTAGTCTTAGCCTTGTCTGCCTACTATTCGATCTAGTCTAGAGTCAAGTACCATACCAAAAACAAAGAGAAAATTACCAATTTCTTCACTCTCTGTATCGGCCTTCGGGCAGTCAGGTACTGGTGTAGGAGTAGGCTGCCGCGGTCGGTGGCGGCGGCGCTGCGGCACTCTAGCGACGCTTCTCGGTGGGGAGGGCGCTAGGGCTTTCTTGGCGGCCTCGGCGTCTTGCCACACCTCAACGTCGGTGCCGGGCCCGCCGCCGCCGCTGAGCGTGCCGTGCGCGATCAGCACCTGGCACCGCATTATGTCGCAGTAGTCTGCAAGACATACTGCGTCCTCAGCCTGCAATCAGACAGTTGAGTAATTAGTTTAGTATGTTACCCCTTCATGGTAAGAACGCGGCCTATGAGTTTTTATTCCTTAATCTGACCTGTAAGATACAGAGGCATGGGTACACCGCTTGAAAGAGATCTATGACCATGATGAAAAAGGTCAATAGATAGGTGTTTAATTTAGCGTTGCTATGCTGGGGTAGGTTAGGTATTGGTGACGGTCTGTGAATACGCCGCGATGCTCGCCCGCACGCATCGCTCTGGGCATATGTTGTCCCTTTCTCGCTCGCGGGTGGCGGCGTGCGCGCGGGCCGCCTGTAGGCGCCAGGCGGTGATTTCTGCACCGCAGTCAGTCACTCGAAAACCTTTCGGACGGGAGGGTATCGTATTGTGCGGATTTCCCGCCACGCGTTTTGTGATGCCGCGTGTAATGGACGATTCAATTTGAGATCGCGCGTGTTGATGCATCGTATTATTGCGGTCCTCCTGGGTTATACTAGAATACCAGGCTCAGTGATTGTTGGATGTCTCGACGTCTTCCACGTGAGCGTCGCGTTGAATAGGCATCAGGTGGCCATTTTGGCCCGCGTTTGTACGGCCCAAATTCGGGTTGGGTCACGCGTAATGACTAATATCAAAGTGGAATACGAACAGAAGCTGTGAGTGGTTTGACGTGAATAACGCGCCAAGGCTGTAGTGGAATGCTGGGTGTCGATATCTTTTCCACCCAGCCCTGTAAGTACCCACGGAATCCCGATTTGATCCATTCCCTGAACTTCCTTTCTCCGTTGGGTATTTTATGCATTTGGACCGGCACGTTGACTGTAAGTGTAAACCTGTTTATTCGTGTTAATGGTGTGTTCCCTTTAGTCATATTTGTTGTACCATATCATTGTGACTCCTTAGTACGAATTGCGGAATTCGTGGGGTGATATAATTTGGAGGTACTTACTTATAATCTAGTGCTAATACGTGTGACGTAACGCCAGATCGGCAGACGGTATTTACTACCGACTTGAGTTATGTAAAGGTCAGAACACATCATTTGCCAATTTCACTCAACTTAGTTAATTAAGTTAAATAGATTTAGGTTCACGTTTAATTCATAGTATGCGCTGCTATATTGTGCAGCGTATGTTATTTAGCGCTGCGTAACGCAGCCATTGTCTGCCTCCAGTTGAACTCCTGGTATTTTGCTCGAAATTTATCTGTGTAAATCGCTTCCACTGCGGGAGTTTGGCTTGGAATTAGACAATTTTTGGTAGCAGAGCGTGGTTCAGAAAACCACTAGATTTAAGATTATTTTAGTATAAGATTTTTAATCTACCTACATAAAAAAAATATATTTATTGTGATTGTAGTGTGTGCCCTGTGTAGAATATCCTATCGGTGGGATCAGGGCCAATCAATTAGTGAATTGCTTGTTATTATCGTTGTGTTTACCCTGTGCGGATATCCTAACGGTAGGATCAGGGCCGATTGTCTATTATTTTTTTTTATTGTAAGGTTCGGTGTTACTTTGAGTTGGTACCATGGCTCCCACAATTACACAGCTTCAGGCAAAAATTAGAACGCACCTAATTTGGTTCGCGACTAAGCAGGCGATGGTCGGTCGCGGGGACCGAGAGGACGCACTCATCGCTTGTGCGCAACGGATTGACGAACGGGTCGCGGAGGTGTTGGATTGCCTCACTGGATGCGAGGAGTTATTTGATGGGACGCCTGATGAGGAGGTCAAACTTACGGTCCGGACGAATGTGACCCAGTGCCTGGAGATGGGGCAGGAGATCCAGCAGGCGGCTGCTGTGATCACCAGGCGTAGGGCTGGGGAGCCGGACCCATCCCATGGTCCGCGGGGATCGGGGGTGCAAGTGCCCCTGCCGGCTGTGGCGATTCCGATCTTCCACGGGGACTACACGGATTGGACCCGATTCCAGGATCTGTTTGACAGTGTGATTCATAACCGCACTGACTTGCAGCCGGCATATAAAATGGCACAATTGATGGCCAAGCTGCAAGGTGAGCCCCATGAGCTGGTAAAGCATCTACCAGTCGATGATGCAAGTTACGAGACGGCTCGCGGTTTGCTGATCGAGAGATACAGCAACAAACGTCTCATGATTGACCAACTCCTGGAACAGTGGCTCACCGTGCCGACCATCACACGAGGGACGGACCTCAGGGCCAAGGTCCTCAACCCTGTCTGCGTTGCAGTGAACGCTCTTGAGAGACAGGGGATGCCGGTGTCAGGCTATGATTATATCCTGGTCCACACGTTGTTGCGCCGCCTGCCGAGCGACATGGCCGCTCGTTTTGAACAGTCACACGGAGGTAAGACATCTGATTACCTCCCGACCTTCGAGGAGCTCAAGTCCTTCCTCGAGGCCGAGTGCAGGCGGGTAGATGCCCAATTTGGAGAGTCGCCTCACGCGGAGTCTGCGGCCGCTCGCCGCCCGGAACGGCCGGGTGCACAGGCGCGAGACGGTAAGAGTAGGCCACCCAGGCGATACAATGTCGCTAATTTGGAAACGAGGTGTGCCTACTGCAGAGAGGCGGGGCATCAGGTGACTGCGTGTGAGGAGTTCGCTGCACAGCGGGTGCAGAAACGTCGTGGTGTGGTGCAGCAACGGCGTTGGTGCTTTAGGTGTATGGGGCCGCATCAGGTGCGAGAGTGCCCATCAAGCACCAACTGCAGGTACTGCCAGGGTGCCCACCATCAGCTCCTATGCATGAACCGCAGCGGAGATTACGGAGGCAGAGCTGACGCGGGTCAGCGGACGGAGTCTGCCCTACCTAGACGGGAGCAACGCTCCCCACCCCCTCCAAGGAGGAGTCCTCTTCCACCAGGGTTTCAGGGACGAGGCCAGGGACATCAGCAGGTGATGCCCCCTTCACCACGCGCGAGACAGTCACCATCTCGGCAGCAGGTGCCGGGACAGGGTAGGTGGTCACAGGTCCAAGGTCAGGGGCACCCATCACAGATACGTGATGCTACGGGCGGGTGCCAATACCAGGGCCAGTACATGCAGTACTCGGCGGGACTGAAAAACATGGTGAGGTCTCATGACCCACGCATGCCTCTCCCCTTGGCTGAGCACCCGCGGCTACAGGCGCATCCACGGTACGCGCGCCTGCCGCAGGGTTACTATAGGCTGCCAGCCATGGCGTACAGGACCAGAGGTCCCTATCAGCAGGAGTGGGACCCACTCGAAGGTGTACGGAGAGAGGGGACCCCCCCGCAGGACGCGGACACTCCGCGCTTAGGTTCCTGCTAGGTAATCGCCGCCTACACGCCAGCTTCGGCCCCCCGGCCAATTACGGTATTGTTGCCTACGGCAATGATTTGGGTATGGGGATACGGTGGCCGCAGCATACAGGTAAGAGCCTTGTTAGATACAGGGGCTCAGGGTTGTATTGTGTCTAGTAAGCTGGTGAGTAGGCTACGCTTAAATATAAGGCCCACAACGGATGGGGCTGTAGGTATTGGAGGTGTAGATGTGCCTGACGTTCGGGGTCAGGTGAACTTCGAGTTCACATTAGGTAATACAGGTACAGGGGTCAGCTATCATGCCTCAGCAGTGGTGCTGGATGAAGTGGTAGGGAAACTTCCTCAGGTTCGGTTACCGTCAACGGTACGAGGGTTAACCACAGGCTTAGAGTTAGCTGATCCTGAATTTGATACTCCTGGTACGGTGGACGTTCTCCTCGGGTCAGACGTCCTCGGGAGATTCTGGTGTGGCAGAAAACGGGTACTTCAGCAAACTGGTTTAGTGGCCGTTGATACCACAGGGGGGTATGTTATTTTTGGCCCAGTTTGGAGACCTCAGGACCTACCAGAGGGCGATACGGTTCTCTATGGTAGTGTGTTGTCGGAGGTGCTGCAGAGGTTTTGGGAGTCTGAGGAGCCACCCACAGCGGATAGACGGAAGCCAGAGGATGACGAGTGCGAGCTGTTCTATCAGTACAACACTGCACGAAGTTCGTCAGGTAGGTTTGTTACCAGGCTGCCATTTCTCCCAAACCGCCCCTCCTTAGGTAGTTCGCGACAGATCGCGGAACGGAGACTACTGGCTATGGAGAGAAAGATGAAGCGAGATGCAGCACTTCGGCAGAAGTATATCGAATTCATGAGGGAGTACCTAGAGTTAGGCCACATGTCGGTGTCCAGCATAGATTGGAGGTGTGTCGAGCATTACTATATACCACACCTGGCTGTTTTGAAGTCACCGGAGGCGAAGATACGGGTAGTGTTTGACGGTTCTGCTCCTACATCGAATGGTGTGTCTGTGAACCAGTGTCTGCACGCGGGTCCCAAGTTGAACCGGGACATTGTGGACATCCTCACAGATTTTCGGTTGCACCAAGTAGCGTTCGTCGCAGACGTCAAAATGATGTTTCGCCAAACAATTATACACCCGGATGACCGTCGGTACCAGCTGATTTTGTGGCGTGAGAGCCCTGACGAGCCGATGGTCACTTATGAGCTCAACACGGTAACGTATGGTCTGAAGCCAAGTCCGTTTTTGGCAGTACGCACGCTGCGAGAGTTGGCCGCACAGGAAAGGGTAAGATTCCCTCGGGCCGCAGCAGTACTGGATCGCGACGTCTACGTGGATGACATCTGCACGGGTGCAGATAGCGTGCAACAGGCACTACTCCTACGAGACGAGCTGATCGCGATCATGGAATCAGGAGGTTATGAGTTGCGGAAATGGCTGTCCAGCTGTCCAGAGCTCCTGGCCGGGTTGCCAGGTGAGTTCCAGCAGGACCCGCACCTTTTCGAGAACCCGGACAATCCAAATACGTTGAGCATCCTAGGGGTGCAATATAGGCCAACGCATGATGTCTTTACGTATCAGATCGAGCCAGACCTTTTGCAGAAGACTTGGACGAAGCGTTCGGTATTATCGACGATCGCCAGAACTTTCGATCCTAACGGGTGGATCGCACCGGTGACGTTCATGGCGAAGTGCTTCTTGCAAAGGTTGTGGATAGCAAACTTGGGTTGGGACGACCAGCTCTCCGGAGAGCTGTTGAATGATTGGACCAAGTTTGTGACCACCTTACCAGGGATCGTACGCATCGCCATACCTCGCAAGTTGCTCCCATCGGTGGGATGTAAGGCTACCCTACATGGGTTTTGTGATGCCTCGGAGCGAGGGTACGCGGCAGCTGTCTATTTGCGGACAGTCAGTTCAACGGGAACTGTAGACGTGCGTCTAGTTATGGCCAAGAGTAAGGTGGCTCCGGTTAGGACAAGATGGACCATTCCAAAGTTGGAATTGGCGGGAGCAGCGCTTCTCACGCGCTTGCTACATCATGTCGCTAGTAATCTACGCGGTACCATCAATTTGGATGAAACGGTGTACGCATGGACCGACAGTAGGATAGTTCTGTGCTGGTTACAGACGTCGGTACATACTCTTGAGGTTTTCGTGGCAAATCGGGTGTCACAGATTAAAGGATCGGAAACTCCGTTGGTATGGAGACACGTACCGGGAGAACAGAACCCAGCGGACTGCGCCTCACGGGGATGTAGGGCCCCTGATTTGGTAGGTCACTCACTGTGGTGGGGACCTCAGTGGCTGACTGAGTCACCTGAGAGATGGCCATACAATGAGTGCGGGTCGCCGCTTGGGCCACCTGATCGAGGTTTGCGAGTGAACGTAGGGCAGATCGTACCTAAGCCTAGTGCGGCTTTCTTGCTGGAACGATACAGCTCCCTCGACAAACTTCTAGGGGTGACAGGTTGGATCAAACGGTTCGTGAACAACTGTAGAAAACCTCAAGCAGAACGGAACTTGGCACCTGTCCTCTCGCCTGCGGAGCGGAATGCGGCTCTAAGTTTATTGGTTAGGGTCGTCCAGGCGGAACATTTTGAGGAAGAGGCCAGGCTGCTCAGGGATGGCCGTGGAAAGCTGAAGGGAGGTCTTGTGCGCCTCAACCCGTTCGTGGACGAGCATGGAATGCTCCGGGTTGGAGGTAGACTTCGGAACGCTAACCTGCCCTTTTCAGCACGGCATCCGCTGTTACTCCCAAAGAAGGGACCTTTGGTAGAACTTATAGTTAGGGATCGTCACCAGAAAAACTCGCATGCGGGCTGCAATGCACTTTTGGCTATTCTGCAGCGCGAGTTTTGGATCTTGTCTGGACGACGTACGGTACGGAGCATTGTGTTTCGGTGCTTGCCTTGCTATCGGTTGAAGGCAGCCACAATGCAACCTCAGATGGGAGACCTCCCACCGGACCGGGTGACGGAAGCCTGGACGTTTGCGGGTGTGGGAACGGACTTTGCGGGGCCTTTTATGGTAAAGGCATCACGCCTTCGCAACGCGAAGTCAATCAAGGCGTATTTGTGCGTGTTTGTGTGCCTAGCAACCAAGGCCGTCCACTTGGAACTCGTGGCCGACCTCACTACGGAGGCTTTCTTAGCAGCTTTAGATAGATTTGTGTCGCGAAGAGGGCGACCAGCGCTGATCAGGTCGGACTGTGGTACCAACTTTAAGGGCGCTGATCGATGTATGAAAGAAATTATAACGTTTTTATCGGAAAACGAGGAAGCTATCGGCACGAGCCTCTCCCGTCAGGGCATTAACTGGGTGTTCGATCCACCAGGATGCCCCCACTGGGGTGGTATATTTGAAGCGGTTGTAAAGTCCGCTAAGACGCATTTGATGCGCGTTATAGGTTTAACGATATTAACCTTTGAGGAGCTAGCGACCGTGTTTTGTAAAATTGAGGCCGTTCTCAATTCACGTCCTTTGTGTCCGCTTAGCTCAGATCCAAATGATCTGGAGGCCCTGACACCAGGGCATTTCTTAATTGGCCGACCACTTAACGCCTTGCCAGAATACCCCTACACAGAGGTCAGTAGCAATCGTTTGACGCGTTATGAGTTGCTGCAGCAAATGTCTCAGAATTTTTGGAAGCGATGGTCGCTTGAGTATTTGCACATTCTGCAGCAACGCCTTAAGTGGACGGACAGAACTGAACCCCCTCGCATCGGAGATCTCGTTCTGGTTAAGGATGCCAACCTGCCGCCACTGCGATGGCGCAGAGGGCGCATTCTCAACTTGTTCCCAGGTAGTGATGGCACTCCTCGAGTCGCGACAGTTCAGGTAGGGGATTCAGTTCTTAAGCGAGCAATAGCAACGCTATCTCGTCTCCCCAGTAGTGAATAGGCCTAAGGGATTCGGCCTAGGGCGGGTGAATGTTTAATTTAGCGTTGCTATGCTGGGGTAGGTTAGGTATTGGTGACGGTCTGTGAATACGCCGCGATGCTCGCCCGCACGCATCGCTCTGGGCATATGTTGTCCCTTTCTCGCTCGCGGGTGGCGGCGTGCGCGCGGGCCGCCTGTAGGCGCCAGGCGGTGATTTCTGCACCGCAGTCAGTCACTCGAAAACCTTTCGGACGGGAGGGTATCGTATTGTGCGGATTTCCCGCCACGCGTTTTGTGATGCCGCGTGTAATGGACGATTCAATTTGAGATCGCGCGTGTTGATGCATCGTATTATTGCGGTCCTCCTGGGTTATACTAGAATACCAGGCTCAGTGATTGTTGGATGTCTCGACGTCTTCCACGTGAGCGTCGCGTTGAATAGGCATCAGGTGGCCATTTTGGCCCGCGTTTGTACGGCCCAAATTCGGGTTGGGTCACGCGTAATGACTAATATCAAAGTGGAATACGAACAGAAGCTGTGAGTGGTTTGACGTGAATAACGCGCCAAGGCTGTAGTGGAATGCTGGGTGTCGATATCTTTTCCACCCAGCCCTGTAAGTACCCACGGAATCCCGATTTGATCCATTCCCTGAACTTCCTTTCTCCGTTGGGTATTTTATGCATTTGGACCGGCACGTTGACTGTAAGTGTAAACCTGTTTATTCGTGTTAATGGTGTGTTCCCTTTAGTCATATTTGTTGTACCATATCATTGTGACTCCTTAGTACGAATTGCGGAATTCGTGGGGTGATATAATTTGGAGGTACTTACTTATAATCTAGTGCTAATACGTGTGACGTAACGCCAGATCGGCAGACGGTATTTACTACCGACTTGAGTTATGTAAAGGTCAGAACACATCATTTGCCAATTTCACTCAACTTAGTTAATTAAGTTAAATAGATTTAGGTTCACGTTTAATTCATAGTATGCGCTGCTATATTGTGCAGCGTATGTTATTTAGCGCTGCGTAACGCAGCCATTGTCTGCCTCCAGTTGAACTCCTGGTATTTTGCTCGAAATTTATCTGTGTAAATCGCTTCCACTGCGGGAGTTTGGCTTGGAATTAGACATAGGTTTTATGTACCTAACTAAACATGTCTTGGTCTTGTTTTTCATAGCCTGTTTTGAACAGAGTTTTGAAGGAGGTGATAGTATCGGGTAAAATTTTACTAGCGACCGATACTGAAAACAGAGGACGGCCTGGTGAAAAGGAACAACTTTCCTTCTCGGAACATAGGTCGAAATACGACATAGTAGATTTTACAACAAGTGCACAAAACGGACCATTTTCATCCGAGACTTTTAGCAGCCCGAGCCGAAGGCGAGGGCTGATAGTAATGTCGAGGTTAAAATGGTTTTGTGGACGAGTTATAAACTCTGCTTTTCACTTTGATTGCGAGGAAATAAAACAATAGTATATTATAATGTAAAAACAAGAGCTGTTTCCCGCCGCTTTATTTTTTTTAAATCTTACGACATTGGCATTAGGCTTGGGCTGCAGACCTATACAGCCTACTATTTAAGCCGACATAGTGCTATTTCAATTTTTTCATACATATAAAATGAAATAGCACTATGTCGGGCCGATATCGGCGTTCGGGGCAGACGCCCTTTGGCTGTGTATGGCTCATTTTCTTTGCCTTCATTTATGAGTAGATACGTTCTTGCACTTGTGCATAAAATGCGATTTTGTGCAGCCTATATCCTGCACCAATAAGCTCTTTCAGAGCATGAGAAGTAAAAAAAATATTTTGAGCTTCCATAGTAACCCAAATTAGCCGATAGGCAATTTTGTATGGGAGATCCCATTTTATTTTTATATTTCGACCTTGTTCCTTTGAGAATGTTGTTCCTTATCACCAGCCCGTCATGTCTTTAGTATTGGTAACTAGTAAAATTTCACCCTATATATGGACTCTTAACCTCATAATAATTAAACATTTCCCGCTCTGGGCACGACTCTTCTGACTTAACAGCGATATTTTTTTTTATTACTGATGGATTTGCTCTTGACTCTAGTCTAGGTCATAGGACAGAGACAGAGTCTAAGATGGAGCGAGCTCACCCAGAAGAAGCCTGTTAAGGCACTGGCACTCCCACACACTGACGGAATGCAGCAAACTACTTGGCGCCAGACTTCGGTGGTATGGTGGTCGCCGCGAGCCAGGCGGCCCCTTACGGAGCCTTCCACCGTTTAGTGGGTGTCTAATTCCAAGCTAAACTCCCGCAGTGGAAGCGATTTACACAGGTAAATTTCTAGTAAAATACCAGGAGTTCAACTGAAGGCAGACAATGGCCGCGTTACGCAGCGCTAGATAGCATACGCTGCACAATATAGCAGCGCATACTATGAATTAAACGTGAACCTAAATCTATTTAACTTAATTAACTAAGTTGAGTGAAATTGGCAAATGATGTGTTCCAACCTTTACATAACTCGAGTCGGTAGTAAATACCGTCTGCCGATCTGGCGTTACGTCACACGTATAAGCACTAGATTATAAGTAAGTACCTCCAAATTATATCACCCCACGAATTCCGCAATTCGCACCAAGGAGTCACAATGATATGGTACAACAAATATGACTAAAGGGAACACACCATTAACACGAATAAACAGGTTTACACTTACAGTCAACGTGCCGGTCCAAATGCATAAAATACCCAACGGAGAAAGGAAGTACAGGGAATGGATCAAATAGGAATTCCGTGGGTACTTACAGGGCTGGGTGGAAAAGATATCGACACCCAGCATTCCACTACAGCCTTGGCGCGTTATTCACTTCAAACCACTCACAGCTTCTGTTCGTATTTCACTTTGATATTAGTCATTACGCGTGACCCAACCCGAATTTGGGCCGTACAAACGCGGGCCAAAATGGCCACCTAATGCCTATTCAACGCGACGCTCACGTGGAAGACGTCGAGACATCCAACAATCACTAAGCCTGGTATTCTAGTATAACCCAGGAGAACCGCAATAATACGATGCATCAACACGCGCGATCTCAAATCGAATCGTCCATTACACGCGGCATCACAAAACGCGTGGCGGGAAATCCGTACAAACTACAATACGTTCTCGTCCGAACGGTTTTGAGTGACTGCCAGTGCGGTGCAGAAATCACCGCGTGGCGCCGTCAGGCGGTCTGCGCGCACGTCGCCAGTCTCGCCCTGCGAGCGAGAAAGGGACAACATATGCCCAGAGCGATGCGTGCGAAATCGCGGCGCATTCATAGACCGTCATTAATACCTAACTTACCCCAGCATAGCAACGCTAAATTAAACATTCACCCGCCCTAGGCCGAATCCCTTAGGCCTATTCACTACTGGGGAGACGAGATAGCGTTGCTATTGCTCGCTTAAGAACTGAATCCCCTACCTGAACTGTCGCGACTCGAGGAGTGCCATCACTACCTGGGAACAAGTTGAGAATGCGCCCTCTGCGCCATCGCAGTGGCGGCAGGTTGGCATCCTTAACCAGAACGAGATCTCCGATGCGAGGGGGTTCAGTTCTGTCCGTCCACTTAAGGCGTTGCTGCAGAATGTGCAAATACTCAAGCGACCATCGCTTCCAAAAATTCTGAGACATTTGCTGCAGCAACTCATAACGCGTCAAACGATTGCTACTGACCTCTGTGTAGGGGTACTCTGGCAAGGCGTTAAGTGGTCGGCCAATTAAGAAATGCCCTGGTGTCAGGGCCTCCAGATCATTCGGATCTGAGCTAAGCGGACACAAAGGACGTGAATTGAGAACGGCCTCAATTTTACAAAACACGGTCGCTAGCTCCTCAAAGGTTAATATCGTTAAACCTATAACGCGCATCAAATGCGTCTTAGCGGACTTTACAACCGCTTCAAATATACCACCCCAGTGGGGGCATCCTGGTGGATCGAACACCCAGTTAATGCCCTGACGGGAGAGGCTCGTGCCGATAGCTTCCTCGTTTTCCGATAAAAACGTTATAATTTCTTTCATACATCGATCAGCGCCCTTAAAGTTGGTACCACAGTCCGACCTGATCAGCGCTGGTCGCCCTCTTCGCGACACAAATCTATCTAAAGCTGCTAAGAAAGCCTCCGTAGTGAGGTCGGCCACGAGTTCCAAGTGGACGGCCTTGGTTGCTAGGCACACAAACACGCACAAATACGCCTTGATTGACTTCGCGTTGCGAAGGCGTGATGCCTTTACCATAAAAGGCCCCGCAAAGTCCGTTCCCACACCCGCAAACGTCCAGGCTTCCGTCACCCGGTCCGGTGGGAGGTCTCCCATCTGAGGTTGCATTGTGGCTGCCTTCAACCGATAGCAAGGCAAGCACCGAAACACAATGCTCCGTACCGTACGTCGTCCAGACAAGATCCAAAACTCGCGCTGCAGAATAGCCAAAAGTGCATTGCAGCCCGCATGCGAGTTTTTCTGGTGACGATCCCTAACTATAAGTTCTACCAAAGGTCCCTTCTTTGGGAGTAACAGCGGATGCCGTGCTGAAAAGGGCAGGTTAGCGTTCCGAAGTCTACCTCCAACCCGGAGCATTCCATGCTCGTCCACGAACGGGTTGAGGCGCACAAGACCTCCCTTCAGCTTTCCACGGCCATCCCTGAGCAGCCTGACCTCTTCCTCAAAATGTTCCGCCTGGACGACCCTAACCAATAAACTTAGAGCCGCATTCCGCTCCGCAGGCGAGAGGACAGGTGCCAAGTTCCGTTCTGCTTGAGGTTTTCTACAGTTGTTCACGAACCGTTTGATCCAACCTGTCACCCCTAGAAGTTTGTCGAGGGAGCTGTATCGTTCCAGCAAGGAAGCCGCACTAGGCTTAGGTACGATCTGCCCTACGTTCACTCGCAAACCTCGATCAGGTGGCCCAAGCGGCGACCCGCACTCATTGTATGGCCATCTCTCAGGTGACTCAGTCAGCCACTGAGGTCCCCACCACAGTGAGTGACCTACCAAATCAGGGGCCCTACATCCCCGTGAGGCGCAGTCCGCTGGGTTCTGTTCTCCCGGTACGTGTCTCCATACCAACGGAGTTTCCGATCCTTTAATCTGTGACACCCGATTTGCCACGAAAACCTCAAGAGTATGTACCGACGTCTGTAACCAGCACAGAACTATCCTACTGTCGGTCCATGCGTACACCGTTTCATCCAAAGTGATGGTACCGCGTAGATTACTAGCGACATGATGTAGCAAGCGCGTGAGAAGCGCTGCTCCCGCCAATTCCAACTTTGGAATGGTCCATCTTGTCCTAACCGGAGCCACCTTACTCTTGGCCATAACTAGACGCACGTCTACAGTTCCCGTTGAACTGACTGTCCGCAAATAGACAGCTGCCGCGTACCCTCGCTCCGAGGCATCACAAAACCCATGTAGGGTAGCCTTACATCCCACCGATGGGAGCAACTTGCGAGGTATGGCGATGCGTACGATCCCTGGTAAGGTGGTCACAAACTTGGTCCAATCATTCAACAGCTCTCCGGAGAGCTGGTCGTCCCAACCCAAGTTTGCTATCCACAACCTTTGCAAGAAGCACTTCGCCATGAACGTCACCGGTGCGATCCACCCGTTAGGATCGAAAGTTCTGGCGATCGTCGATAATACCGAACGCTTCGTCCAAGTCTTCTGCAAAAGGTCTGGCTCGATCTGATACGTAAAGACATCATGCGTTGGCCTATATTGCACCCCTAGGATGCTCAACGTATTTGGATTGTCCGGGTTCTCGAAAAGGTGCGGGTCCTGCTGGAACTCACCTGGCAACCCGGCCAGGAGCTCTGGACAGCTGGACAGCCATTTCCGCAACTCATAACCTCCTGATTCCATGATCGCGATCAGCTCGTCTCGTAGTAGCAGTGCTTGTTGCACGCTATCTGCACCCGTGCAGATGTCATCCACGTAGACGTCGCGATCCAGTACTGCTGCGGCTCGAGGGAATCTTACCCTTTCCTGTGCGGCCAACTCTCGCAGCGTGCGTACTGCCAAAAACGGACTTGGCTTCAGACCATACGTTACCGTGTTAAGCTCATAAGTGACCATCGGCTCGTCAGGGCTCTCACGCCACAAAATCAGCTGGTACCGACGGTCATCTGGGTGTATAATTGTTTGGCGAAACATCATTTTGACGTCTGCGACGAACGCTACTTGGTGCAACCGAAAATCTGTGAGGATGTCCACAATGTCCCGGTTCAACTTGGGACCCGCGTGCAGACACTGGTTCACAGACACACCATTCGATGTAGGAGCAGAACCGTCAAACACTACCCGTATCTTCGCCTCCGGTGACTTCAAAACAGCCAGGTGTGGTATATAGTAATGCTCGACACACCTCCAATCTATGCTGGACACCGACATGTGGCCTAACTCTAGGTACTCCCTCATGAATTCGATATACTTCTGCCGAAGTGCTGCATCTCGCTTCATCTTTCTCTCCATAGCCAGTAGTCTCCGTTCCGCGATCTGTCGCGAACTACCTAAGGAGGGGCGGTTTGGGAGAAATGGCAGCCTGGTAACAAACCTACCTGACGAACTTCGTGCAGTGTTGTACTGATAGAACAGCTCGCACTCGTCATCCTCTGGCTTCCGTCTATCCGCCGTGGGTGGCTCCTCAGACTCCCAAAACCTCTGCAGCACCTCCGACAACACACTACCATAGAGAACCGTATCGCCCTCTGGTAGGTCCTGAGGTCTCCAAACTGGGCCAAAAATAACATACCCCCCTGTGGTATCAACGGCCACTAAACCAGTTTGCTGAAGTACCCGTTTTCTGCCACACCAGAATCTCCCGAGGACGTCTGACCCGAGGAGAACGTCCACCGTACCAGGAGTATCAAATTCAGGATCAGCTAACTCTAAGCCTGTGGTTAACCCTCGTACCGTTGACGGTAACCGAACCTGAGGAAGTTTCCCTACCACTTCATCCAGCACCACTGCTGAGGCATGATAGCTGACCCCTGTACCTGTATTACCTAATGTGAACTCGAAGTTCACCTGACCCCGAACGTCAGGCACATCTACACCTCCAATACCTACAGCCCCATCCGTTGTGGGCCTTATATTTAAGCGTAGCCTACTCACCAGCTTACTAGACACAATACAACCCTGAGCCCCTGTATCTAACAAGGCTCTTACCTGTATGCTGCGGCCACCGTATCCCCATACCCAAATCATTGCCGTAGGCAACAATACCGTAATTGGCCGGGGGGCCGAAGCTGGCGTGTAGGCGGCGATTACCTAGCAGGAACCTAAGCGCGGAGTGTCCGCGTCCTGCGGGGGGGTCCCCTCTCTCCGTACACCTTCGAGTGGGTCCCACTCCTGCTGATAGGGACCTCTGGTCCTGTACGCCATGGCTGGCAGCCTATAGTAACCCTGCGGCAGGCGCGCGTACCGTGGATGCGCCTGTAGCCGCGGGTGCTCAGCCAAGGGGAGAGGCATGCGTGGGTCATGAGACCTCACCATGTTGTTCAGTCCCGCCGAGTACTGCATGTACTGGCCCTGGTATTGGCACCCGCCCGTAGCATCACGTACTTGTGATGGGTGCCCCTGACCTTGGACCTGTGACCACCTACCCTGTTCCGGCACCTGCTGCCGAGGTGGTGACTGTCTCGCGCGTGGTGAAGGGTGTCTGCTGATGTCCCTGGCCTCGTCCCTGAAACCCTGGTGGAAGAGGACTCCTCCTTGGAGGGGGTGGGGAGCGTTGCTCCCGTCTAGGTAGGGCAGACTCCGTCCGCTGACCCGCGTCAGCTCTGCCTCCGTAATCTCCGCTGCGGTTCATGCATAGGAGCTGATGGTGGGCACCCTGGCAGTACCTGCAGTTGGTGCTTGATGGGCACTCTCGCACCTGATGCGGCCCCATACACCTAAAGCACCAACGCCGTTGCTGCACCACACTACGACGTTTCTGCACCCGCTGTGCAGCGAACTCCTCACACGCAGTCACCTGATGCCCCGCCTCTCTGCAGTAGGCACACCTCGTTTCCAAATTAGCGACGTTGTATCGCCTGGGTGGCCTACTCTTACCGTCTCGCGCCTGTGCACCCGGCCGTTCCGGGCGGCGAGCGGCCGCAGACTCCTCGTGAGGCGACTCTCCAAATTGGGCATCTACCCGCCTGCACTCGGCCTCGAGGAAAGACTTGAGCTCCTCGAAGGTCGGGAGGTAATCAGATGTCTTACCTCCGTGTGACTGTTCAAAACGAGCGGCCATGTCGCTCGGCAGGCGGCGCAACAACGTGTGGACCAGGATATAATCATAGCCTGACACCGGCATCCCCTGTCTCTCAAGAGCGTTCACTGCAACGCAGACAGGGTTGAGGACCTTGGCCCTGAGGTCCGTCCCTCGTGTGATGGTCGGCACGGTGAGCCACTGTTCCAGGAGTTGGTCAATCATGAGACGTTTGTTGCTGTATCTCTCGATCAGCAAACCGCGAGCCGTCTCGTAACTTGCATCATCGACTGGTAGATGCTTTACCAGCTCATGGGGCTCACCTTGCAGCTTGGCCATCAATTGTGCCATTTTATATGCCGGCTGCAAGTCAGTGCGGTTATGAATCACACTGTCAAACAGAT
The DNA here is from genome assembly GCA_027580185.1 of Tuta absoluta. Taxonomy (NCBI): domain Eukaryota; kingdom Metazoa; phylum Arthropoda; class Insecta; order Lepidoptera; family Gelechiidae; genus Tuta; species Tuta absoluta. The sequence continues at coordinate 20,063,140 of JAQAHW010000002.1, forward strand.
CCTGGAATCGGGTCCAATCCGTGTAGTCCCCGTGGAAGACCGGAATCGCCACAGCCGGCAGGGGCACTTGCACCCCCGGTCCCCGCGGACCATGGGTCGGGTCCGGCTCCCCAGCTCTACGCCTGGTGATCACAGCAGCCGCCTGCTGGATCTCCTGCCCCATCTCCATGCACTGGGTCACATTCGTCCGGACCGTAAGTTTGACCTCCTCATCAGGCGTCCCATCAAATAACTCCTCGCATCCAGTGAGGCAATCCAACACCTCCGCGACCCGTTCGTCAATCCGTTGCGCACAAGCGATGAGTGCGTCCTCTCGGTCCCCGCGACCGACCATCGCCTGCTTAGTCGCGAACCACATTAGGTGCGCTCTAATTTTCGCCTGAAGCTGTCTAATTGTGGGAGCCATGGTACCAACCCAAAGTAACACCGAACCTTACAATAAAAAACAATAATAGACAATCGGCCCTGATCCTACCGTTAGGATATCCGCACAGGGTAAACACAACGATAATAACAAGCAATTCACTAATTGATTGGCCCTGATCCTACCGATAGGATATTCTACACAGGGCACACACTACAATCACAATAAATATATTTTTTTATGTAGGTAGATTAAAAATCTTATACTAAAATAATCTTAAATCTAGTGGTTTTCTGAACCACGCTCTGCTACCAAAAATTGTCTAATTCCAAGCTAAACTCCCGCAGTGGAAGCGATTTACACAGGTAAATTTCTAGTAAAATACCAGGAGTTCAACTGAAGGCAGACAATGGCCGCGTTACGCAGCGCTAGATAGCATACGCTGCACAATATAGCAGCGCATACTATGAATTAAACGTGAACCTAAATCTATTTAACTTAATTAACTAAGTTGAGTGAAATTGGCAAATGATGTGTTCCAACCTTTACATAACTCGAGTCGGTAGTAAATACCGTCTGCCGATCTGGCGTTACGTCACACGTATAAGCACTAGATTATAAGTAAGTACCTCCAAATTATATCACCCCACGAATTCCGCAATTCGTACTAAGGAGTCACAATGATATGGTACAACAAATATGACTAAAGGGAACACACCATTAACACGAATAAACAGGTTTACACTTACAGTCAACGTGCCGGTCCAAATGCATAAAATACCCAACGGAGAAAGGAAGTACAGGGAATGGATCAAATAGGAATTCCGTGGGTACTTACAGGGCTGGGTGGAAAAGATATCGACACCCAGCATTCCACTACAGCCTTGGCGCGTTATTCACTTCAAACCACTCACAGCTTCTGTTCGTATTTCACTTTGATATTAGTCATTACGCGTGACCCAACCCGAATTTGGGCCGTACAAACGCGGGCCAAAATGGCCACCTAATGCCTATTCAACGCGACGCTCACGTGGAAGACGTCGAGACATCCAACAATCACTAAGCCTGGTATTCTAGTATAACCCAGGAGAACCGCAATAATACGATGCATCAACACGCGCGATCTCAAATCGAATCGTCCATTACACGCGGCATCACAAAACGCGTGGCGGGAAATCCGTACAAACTACAATACGTTCTCGTCCGAACGGTTTTGAGTGACTGCCAGTGCGGTGCAGAAATCACCGCGTGGCGCCGTCAGGCGGTCTGCGCGCACGTCGCCAGTCTCGCCCTGCGAGCGAGAAAGGGACAACATATGCCCAGAGCGATGCGTGCGAAATCGCGGCGCATTCATAGACCGTCATTAATACCTAACTTACCCCAGCATAGCAACGCTAAATTAAACAGTGGGATCGTTCAGCCGGACTTATTCACAGACAAGCCTGTGTTGCCGTTGCCCGGGTTAGACCGCTAGGAAGTAGATCCCATACCACCCCAAGATATAGACACATTAAGAGGTACCTTGTTAATCTGGTTCTTGTGTCGCTGGTCGAAGTGCGTGTCTAGATGTCGCTCCTCGTAGAAGGACTTGCCGCAAAAGGCGCACGTCCACTGAGAAGCGCGGTGCCGCAGCTTGGCCGCGTGTTGCGGGGCGAATATGTCGCGCGCGGGGTGGAACGGACATTCTAAAGGTAGTTTCACCTGAAAAAAAAATGGATTTGGTAATTTGTTAAACTCAACCGGCAGTCAAAATGTCACACTGTGAAATTCTTGTACCTATATTTTACGTAATATAAGATGGAATCTTTTTCAAAGCTAGAAGCCGATTATGTTTAATGACTTCTAGGTAATTTAAACCGTCGAAGTAGTAAAGTGGATCATACGTTACTGCCGCGGAAAAATTGTAGCTAGTTGGTAAGTGTTCTTATAACTTCCGTCCAAGGTAAGAATGTTGCTGCATTTTCGTTTCAGAAAACAGATGGGCGAAAAAAGGTATCAGATGAATACCGTACGCAATGTTTCATAAATAGTTCTTACGCATATCATATTAAACAAGTTATTTAAACAGTTATAACATTCTTAAATATAACACTTATAAATGTCATGTTCTTATTTAATTTTTATTTCAGTAGACAGGTTTCCCTGGAAACAAACAATTTGTAGAGACATCCCTTCGTAGCTACAAATTGCTACGGTGGCGTGGCAAAATTAAAGGACAGAACCAGGCTGACTTATTTTCCCCATAATCTGACAAAGCGTATATATTTGTTCATCTGAATGAATCATTTAGTCACGAGAGATGTGAAGTACATTCAACATTATGCATTCAAAACGCCCAAGACGTATAGGCTGTGCTACGATTTTGCTACGAAAGCGTAGCATGTATAGAGTTGGGATAACAAATGTATCTGGTTTTTAAATAGTTTTTGTGATAGGTAGACTACTTGCTAACATTATATGTATAACGTTATAGCTGAAAAAGAAAGCAAGAAGACAAATAGTGCTTTATATTAAAACCATTTTTATTTATAACGTCGTAAATTTTTATGATCTTACCTGAAACCTTTCTAATACGGGCAGCCATTTGCTTTGTATGACTTTCCTGACGATTTTGGAGTTGTCACGTGAGCAGGTGATCTTGAAGACCGAGGGTCCCGGCCACGGGATCAGTGTGAGGAAGAGAAGGGTGATGATCTGCAAACATGACAGCCGCCGTGAGGATTTTGACCGTGACAACACAACTTACTACCTGACGCAAAGCAAGTGAAAGAAAACGGCATATTTTGTTAGGGTCGAAAACACAAAGATTGTATGGGATACTGAGTCGTTGTACAACCCTATGAACCAAGTAAAATAGAAATATAACATTGTTTTGTATTAGATTACATAAATTAAAAAGGAACTGACGAACTTACTTGACGTTTGATACTAGCTTAGGTACAATTCTAGCTTCCAACCAACTTACGTTACAAAACCATTCTATAAACATTTGAATATAGTAGGATCACATCAGAACTTGGAGAGAATCGCCACTATTCGTTAAAATACGAAGCAAATAGAATAGAAACAATGAAGAAAACGATGGAAAACTTTATAGGTTATGATTGTATTATTATCGATTTTCCAAATTAGCGTCTCAATATAACCTGTACGGGGTGAAATAACTGTCTTACCTCGATTGAAAACGGCGTGGTCCTCATTCATATCTCTTATGCGGCAGATATTGGAGAAATTCCTTATTGCTGCACTATGGAGTGGCACAGTTTATGCACATTAGGCTGGTTGTGTGTGGCCGGCGGAGCGCAGCGCGCATGCGTAACGCATCGCACCCCATGAATACTTGTAAATTTTAATCACCCCCAAAGTAAAGGGACTTTTATGTGGATATTTTATGCAACTTTAGGCGTATACTTATTTATGTTACTATTATGGCACGATTTTTTCTCGGACAAAATGTTTAGTTCTAGACTAGTTAGTAGATAACAATACAGGCTTAATAAAATAAAAATACACATAATGCCTATTTCTATGCTAGTGCCTTCAAGAGTTATAAGGTATTTTTTAATACCTATTTAATAAAATAGGTACTTTCAACAAACTATTGAAAGAGGTAGAGTCAAGTCTCTATTTTCCGGTAGCCGGTAGATATTTAATATATTCTTTACATCAGATTGGCAAGTTGTTGCCGGCCTGCCAAATGCCTACTACTTATCCTTTGGTAATTTAGCCCAGTTGACCTCCTCAATAGTCTTTGGAGTCAACTGACCCAGTACGTGCCATTTTTGTGATTAGTTAACTACCAACAATTTCGAATGCGCTAATCTCGCCTAGTATTGGGCCAGTAGCCTCCTAACTCGGGTTTGTTAGAGTATTTAGCTTTATAGTAAAGAATTTTAGGACAGAAGAATATTTAGGTCGGATATTTCGTCGACTTGGTGTCCCACACGACAGAAGGAGAGGAAAGAAATACTTATAAAAAAATGATCCCAATAACTGCATAACTCACAAATAACAACAAAAATGGGCCAAGGCTCGGTGCACTTTTCGCCCGGTCTGACCTACTAAAACACTTTCAGCTCTTTATCAAATAAGTTATTATTTTGCCAGTTTGTCTATATATTACCGTGTGATGCCGGCTTAGAATAGCATCACCCCATTTCTTTCCCGTGGGTGTCATAAAAGGCGACGAAGGGACTGGAAGGTTTGTATTGCAATTTTATGCGATGGGCTGACAACCTGTCACTATGGCGATACACAATTCTCCGAATGACCCTCAAATATTTGTCTGACGTGGTGTAAATGTCCGTTTTTGCGGCCGTTTACGCTCTGCCTACCCCGAAAGGAATAAAAGCGTGATATATGTATGTATGTATCTAACTTATATACTTTAAGAAATTGTCAGCACCAGGCTGACCAACTTATCGTCCGTACTGAAGATGTCTCCCGAGTTTCGTGGGGCACGTTATGTCATCGGTTCCGGTTATCTATGATTACTTAGTTGGAGGTCGTTACACAACTACGTTACGGGATACTAGTTACCTAGTAGTCGGCTTATACACTCTTACGCCAGGTTTCGTCGGGTTGCCCCCACAATATATGTATTAATCAGTATCAACCATCACATCATTATCTTATTTATAAGTATTTACCTCAGTAAAATGCATTCCAATTGAAGTGAAATCATTTAGCATGCATAAAATCATAATAGCCGCGTTAAATCGTAATAATTAGTTCCGCAACCTATAACAATAGTTACTGGTATTTGTAGGTACCTAAGGGTGTTACGGATCATTTGTAGACTCGTTGATCCACTTAATAACAAGAAGAGCGGAAGTATAATAATTTTCGAGGCCTGGAATATACGTGCATCTATTGTATCCATACTCCTAAATTTTTGGTTACACCGCTTGAAAATATAAAAGATTAGTATATTTAAATAGTTGTTATTAATACCCATTTATTCATTCAACTCTTATTACCCGACTGCCTCAGAAGGAGAGTTATTTACTTACGAGCTTACTTACCCGATAACGGCTGTTTTCCAGGACAGATTACCCACTGGTGGCACACTTTTTAAATCTTTGTAGCTTAGACACGAAAGAAGTAGGGGTCGTTGGGAATAAAAAAGAGCCCTTAAGCTGAAGTAATACGAAATGTGCATAGCCATGCCTCTTGACATGGTTACGTTAGCTTGCTTCTAGTGGACTCTTACGTTCTCAGACGTTACCCTAACTATGTAGGTACTTATCAAGGTACGCTAAAATTATTCCCTACATTTCAAATTTTATTTTAAATGGCACTGAAATTCACTTTGACCAATCTTTCATACGTCTAATCGCTCAAAACCGACTTTTTAAAACTAGAAACATAGCAACCGCAATAAATTACAATGCATTTTACTATTTTTTTTTTTTTTATTAGTGATGGGTTTGCTCTTGACTCTAGTCTAGGTCATAGGATAGAGACAGAGTCTAAGATGGAGCGAGCTCACCCAGAAGAAGCCTGTTAAGGCACTGGCACTCCCACACACTGACGGAACGCAGCAAGTAGTAGTAGTCATAATGAAGTATTTACATCGGCTACAACAATTTTTTTTTTTCATTTCTAACTGCTATCTGAATAATTTACTCGTAACAAGGACCTACATATAAAAATGTTTACATATTCATTCATGCGATGTTTATTAATCTTCTACTGCATTTATAAATGCGTCATCCATGTAGTAATATTATGGACAATTAAATAAAATGTTGCGTTTATTTTGTAGAGTCCATTTTGATTGTGATATTTAGTTTATACTTGCAATTGTCGGCGCTTGCTGAAACTCCATTGTTAATTATTTGATACAATCACTTCCTATATATGATAATGGAATTCCATGTTTATTTTTATACTAGTGTAAATTTAACATTAACAGCCAGCTTTCTAGTACACCCGCTTTTCTCTGTTTAATTACGATGTGCAATAAAGCTTTTGTTTTTCCAAGCCACATCAGTCCATTGCTGGACATGGGTTATACCCAATAGGGGTAGTATCGCCATACTCACCACATACTTGCCAAGCGGATCGGCGCGCGCAGTGCAAGATGTTGCAGTCATAGGGAACGATGATGCCCATTCCTTGGATGTTTTATCCATAAGTCGCTTTTTACGGTACCCACGAGTAGAATTGAGAAGATGCTTTAAGCTGGCATCACACGGCATAAGTGTAAATTTAACTAGCGGAAAATCCGTAGCAATTTTTATCACGCGAGCTCCTCTTAGCCGCGAATCAATTTTGATTGATTATTCATTCGTTATTCGAGATCTAATGAAGCCACGTCAAGATCGGGGGCGAATGGTGAATTATTCAAGGAGCATAACAAACGCGCTTGAATCAGTTATCGTTTTTCCGAAATTATAATTATTATGTATTATGTATAAAAAAGGATGAGTTGTCTAGTAACACTAAAAAAGTAAATATTATCATAATCGATGTCAGTATTTAATCGGAGACACGAAATGAGAGAGAGAGTATTTAATACCTATCTTATATAAACAAGGGTAGTATAGGATTTTCAGTAGAAAAATGAACGTGAACCTTTTAATACCTTAGAATATATCTTTGCACTAGGTATCATGAAAATTTCATGTAGGTACCTAGTATAGCGTTGGTGTAGCATAACTAGAATGAAAAGAAACATCAAACTATGATAAAATACAACCATCTGTGCACAAACAAGAAACTAACTCTAAGGGTGCGATTCCACCAAAGCGGATATTTTTCATTTGTTAGTTATTGAGATGGATTGGTGACCATCAATCTGGCTCTGTGGGCATCGCCGCTGCTTAGCACAACTTCTAAGATCCTCGCTATAAATGTACAGTCGGTTGTAGCACATGAGGTACCAAGGGTACTCCAAGAGAACTGGACTATTTTTGCCCCCAGCAATATGTTTTTCTTAGCATGAATATTTATTAGTAGAAAATTACTTATTTTATGAGAAAAGTTTCAATTTCTATTATGTATGAATATAATTCAGTTCTGTTGGAATACCCCTCCTGGTACCATATGTGCTGCAACCGACTGTACCTATTTATATCTTGGATGATGATTTTATGAATTATCATTAAGATATTTGCAATGAGTCATAAACATACTTTTCAAACATAAAAGTTAAAAAAAAATATGCATAATATGTCGTGTATCGTACGTTTATCTGAGGCATGCGAGGCGTAGCCTTGCTCGCGTCTCAACGCTAACATAAGTCTTGCATGCGACCAATGCATATAATTACTGTCCTGGAAAGGCGCCGCTAAGTTGGAATACTTAACTTGTTGATTGTCGTGATGTGATGGTACCTGCTTCTAAAATCGTGTATTATTTCGTTTAGTTTGCTCGTGCAGCGATAATCGCGTGAAAACTCTACCGTCAATTTTACAATGTTATTTGCTCAAGTCGCGCTCGATGTTGATTAAACAGCTTTCGTGTAGTGTAAGGCTGGAAAATTGCCGTTCATGAGAAAATAAAAATAGCTTAAACTGTTTCCGGCTTGCACCGCTCTCGGTCGGCTATCGATTGCAGTGTTAGTTTAAAAATTGTTCGCCAGCGGCTAGCACCGGTCCTATAGTACTATTGCTATGCCTAGCAATACTAACATAACCATAAAACGATAATCGACCACACAAAACAACGGGTGTTTGATAACAAATTAAGCTAATGGCATATAGCCGGCAGTTACGCGCGTGACTTCACCGGATAGAGCAAAATTAATAAGCATCTCACTTGCAGGTCAGTCGCGACTATATATATATATGAAACCATGTTTTATCATATAGGGTGAACGTATTAGTTCCAAACCAGGCACCAGTCATGGAAACATTTCGCTTAAATCTTAGAGAATCCACATTTGCGCCAATACTTCTCAATTTATTTAAATTTGGGTTGGTATCGGCAATCGATTAATAACATTTTGGCATTGATACAAACTGGTTCGGGATGGGTACATTTGTTTTCCACACAAAGATTTTTAACAGTACATCTACACTATTATTTACTCGGCTATTGTGTATTCAACTTTTCCATTTCCTTATTACTTCCAATTCAGTGCTTCCTTTCCTTATAAATGAATGTTGGCTTTCTTACGTATTTATTTGTATTTTGTCGTATTCCACCTTCTCAAGTAATTGACGCAAAGTGAGGAAAAAAGAAAAATAAATAAGGACAATAAATAAACATCGTAGATTTTAGGTGCACAATAGGTTATAGCTAGATACTATGCAATAGCATTAATGCCCGATTACAAATTGTAGTTTAATAAATTACCTTAAAACTTATATTGACCGGTACGGCTAAATGAGGGAATACACACATACATCGGCCTCTTGCAGTCCACAGCTAGACGTGAAAGATATTCTCCGTTGACGTTGATGGCTAGTCACACATCTTACTGCAGAGTCTTGAAGATATCCTCCAACGCATTGGTGAAGAGAGATATAACGTCACCCTGTCCTACACCTCGGAGTAGTTGGATGTATCTTGTTTTGTGGTTTTACTTGCATGGACATTGTTGCCATTTGGCTTCTTAGCACTTCACATATCGGGATGTATTTTGTTTTGTGGTTTTACTTGCATGGACATTGTTGCCATTTGATGGAGGCTTCTCAGCACTTCACACATCGCCAGTCCACTTGGCACCGGTGCAAAGACTCCAAAACAGACAAGGTTTCCATGTAGTCGAAGGCTTTTTCAGAAACTATAAGCCAAAAATAAAACTACTTTAATTTTTTTGTAACATGATAAGCTATCCATACCGGACCAATATTTATATATAAGTACATTTTTTACCATAGTAAGTCCTAAGTTACCTAAGTCAAAAAACGGTTTATCTAGAAATCTGGTCCAGAACTCTGATTGCAACGATAATTAGCTATCGCTGAATCTGAATTAGCTATTCATACTTTAATTAAAAAAACAATGATTGTGTGCCTATTCCTACTAAATCGTCATTGGCAGTTTGTATGTTTCTTTTTTATACAATTACGCGTTAGTCGTGATTCTAAAGTTTTCCATTTTAATGCGCTAAGACAAGAATCTCACGAAAGGTCTTTTGATGTTTGGTATTTACTTACATACGGATTAAAATTGTTCCCCTTTAAACTAGGTTAAAAACAGAATATTTTTGCCTGTCCTAGTGAGTTTATTAGGGATCATAAATTTAGAAGGTCGCTCACCTACTTCAGTCTCGAATGTCGTATAGATAATTTGAGAGCTTCCCCGAATGGCCAGTTACTAAGCTATTGGGAAAAGGCCTAGGTACCTAACAAAAAAAAATATAGTAAGTTAAAATAAAAAAAAATTAAAACTCTTGAATTAATGAATTGCGCTATCTTTTGGGGAGTAAGGGACAGCTCTCCGAATACTGATACTGGTGGCATTCACACCATGAAACTGAACAACTCTCCCCTACGAACATATTTCAGGAAACGTAATTTCATTACTTCCCATATTAAAGGCAGTCATCACCACCAGCAGATCGTGATTTTGTATGGGATGTTGGTTTTTTTGTCGTATTCCTGACATTTGCAGACAAATGCGGGCCTATTTTATATATATTTTTTTTTAATTTAGGTGTTGGTATTACATAGGATAATAGAAAGGTTTAAACTCCGCGATTATTCGGTGCCTTATATTATGATATTTATGTGTCAAACGATGTGCCTTGATGTAGCCCGGTAGTAGTTACATACTGTGAGAGCAATCTTAATCCGTTGTATTATTTTGTATGGGAATTAAACAATTTCCTAAAATCAGTAATAATTTCTGTTTTTTCGGACTTCCGGTCTACTTTTTCAATGGATTCACAAATATTGGTTATTAGAATTATTTAAAATAATCAATCTCATTAAATTTGCTTTATATAGCATTGTTGACGAAAATGAAGATTGCTCTTACAAGTTGCCTACTACGAGTATGTGAGTACGCCTAATTCGTAGAGTATTGGTTGCCGACCCGAGCAGATATTTGAAATACGAATTTAAATATATTTTTTCCATTCTGAGTGTTCTTTGTACGTGTTTCTGTGCACCCGATGCAGGGAAACCTCGTGGGGCTTTAGAGTGGTTGGTTTTTATCAAATTTGTCATTATTTGGAATCAAAACAGACTCAACTATAGCAGAATACGTGACCTAAAATGACGTCATGCCGTTCATAACCAGCCGGGGATCAAGTATGCTGAGCCGGCAGCGGCGCTCGGTAGGTCATCCGAGTTAGCATGCGATTGGTGCGCTCTACTGTTCTCTACACGGCCGACAGGCGATAGTGCGTAGTGGTAGGTGACTGCCTGCTGCGCAAAGGTTCCGGGGTCGATTCTCGGTGGGGCACTCACAAAACTGATATTATTGTGAATTTATTTCCAGTCTGGTTAGGACATTGCAGGCTGAACCGGATGATTGTTCGTAAGAAAAATGGTTCCGTGCTTCAGAGGGTACGTGAAACTGTCGGTCCCAGTTTATGTCTATCATTACTTAGACGGCGGTCGTTTCCATGTCAGATGCTTACTAGTAATATAGGCGGTTGAAAACTGTGACATCAGGATTCGACGGGTCACTCGTCGACTCGTTGTCTCGAAAACTTTACTCGAAAAGAATAAGAAGATTGTACTCTACATAGCATAGCTAGGATATGACGCGAACTACACTGTACTCTGCATAGCTAGAATATGACGCGAACTACACTGTACTCTGCATAGCTAGGATATGACGCGAACTACACTGTACTCTGCATAGCTAGGATATGACGCGAACAACACTGTACTCTGCATAGCTAGGATATGACGCGAACTACACTGTACTCTGCATAGCTAGAATATGACGCGAACTACACTGTACTCTGCATAGCTAGGATATGACGCGAACTACACCGTACTCTGCATAGCTAGGATATAACGCGAACTACACTGTACTCTGCATAGCTAGTATATGACGCGAACTACACTGTACTCTGCATAGCTAGGATATGACGCGAACTACACTGTACTCTGCATAGCTAGTATATGACGCGTACTACACTGTACTCTGCAAAGCTAGGATATTACGTAAGGGACCGCCTTCTGAATACTGATAGGGTGCATTCAGATCATGAAACTGAACCGCTTTCCTCTAGAAATATTTTTCTGGAAATTTTAAACAATTTTGACTACCCATAGTAAAAGCAGTCAGCTTATCGTGATTTTGTATGGCAGGTCGAATTTTTGTTGTTTACTGGCATAAGTTCCTAGGGAAAGTTGTTCAGTATCATAGTCTGCATACATTCTTTGACTATTCGAAGGGCTGTCCCTTACACCCTGCATATGGTATTATGTCAAATTGTAGTTTTACTGTTGGCTTATCTCATAAATACAGTCACTATATACACAGACAATAAAAATGAACATAAAATACTGTTTTATGTCAAATTAATGTACCTAAGTAGGTAGTTGCTTTTACAGCCACTATTCCTACACCTACCTTTTACCAGAAGTACTAGTGATACAGTTTTTTATGGCTGTTTCCCTTCTACTACTGGTATCACTGTTTGTTAGTATTATTGCACCAGAGGAATTATAATTAGTTAAGAAGGGCCAGTAGAAGAAACTTCATTGTTACCTAATTAGGTTTGTTTAAGTAAACTTTTTATTTCGTACATTACAATTCATCGCTCGTTGTCGCTAAACTCTACCAAAAAAGTTTCACCTTGATGCCCTCTCGAGCCTCCTAATACTTTACAAACTGAGATATATCGCCTAGCCATCAGGAAGACGAAAAATTGCTACGTACAAATATAAAAGTACGACTAGATATCCCGTAAAGCTGGGGGCGAATGAAGGGTGTCCCTCCTCTCCTCAAGTTTGAATTCCAAGCAAAATTTATCGGACTGTTTAGAACAATCACAATTTTGTAGTCTATCGAACGCTTATTATCGAATTCTGCACGCCATTGTTAACTTGACCGAGCAATGGACAACCGTCACGTGTTGGCGAAGTTCTGGTGAGGGCGGGTGGCTGTGAAGCGCATGCGTGCAGCTTCTTCGCTCGCGGTTCGAGAGACAGTCGACAGTTGGCTCGCCTCGCCGGAGTGCACTGCCTGCCACATGACACCGCACCGACACCACGCACCGGCTTCACCTCACATCCTCTGCACCTTCCCTCCCCCTGACTTCACCTCACCTATGCAGTAAACATGCTGAAAACAAAACAGACCTACGACGTCTCCCGTTGCACTCAGTTTAACACAATCGATGGAAGATGGCACTTCTGCTATTGAAAGGTGAGTTAAACTGTGTTTCTTGTTATATATTCTTTCTATTTTCACATAAGTCACTCAGATCCCTAGCCTAACTGTGCCTTTCTGGCTCTCTTCCCGTTGCCGTAATGGAATGCAATAAATAGTTTTAAACTAAGTAAGCAAGTAAAATTCGTATATTTTGAAAAAAGAAAATTCGTTATATGCGTCTCTCTGCCACAAAATGTTTGAAACTTAACGTAAAAGTAAAATAGCTAAGAATTGCTTTAGTTCACAAATACATTTTACGAACAAATAAAACATCCTCGATTCGTTATTTACCTGCTAAATTAAAAAAATAGGTAGGTACTTTTTGTAAACTGTAAATTGGTACAGAGTGGAAGGGACGGTGTACCGAAAACTTTACAGGCATGATTAGACCATACTGAACTATACTTTTGTTATGTTGGCAAAAAAACTTTTTCGATTTTCCATAGAAAGTTAGTATGTATGTATGTATAATCTCTTTATTGTGCATTCTTAAAACTAATACAGAAAACATATATTAAATCAAAAACAAGAAATGACACAAAGGCGGACTTATCCCATTAGTTAGTCATTGGGATCGGGAATTATGTATGGGAGGGGAGATCGAATATTTTTTCTCGTTTACCAACATAATCCTCCATATAAAAAGTTGTTTATTTTCATGGTCTGATCATGCCTAGCCTATGTTACTAGCAGTTTGCCCAGCGGTTTCGCCCGCTGCTAACCGTTTTCCACGGGAATAACACATTTTATTATATCCTATGTTCATCAGGGATAATGTAGAGTTCTGATGGTAAAAGATTTTTTAAAATCAGTCCAGTAGATTCGGAGCCTATTCAATTCAAAAAAACAAAAAACCAAATCTTTCCTCTTTATATTATTACTATTCCTGTAGATATTGTAGATTTACCTTGAATCTTTGAAAAATTGTTCATTTCCATGAGTATCTCGAACGTTTACAACTTTAATTTTTATCATATTTTCACTATACTGTACTAAAAAATGCATTCGGTGCTACATTAAATGTACAAAAATAAACATATCGGTATTATCAAATGTGAGTTCATGACATGGTATGCATGACCTTACATCAACCTTACACACTGCAATGTATTTAACACTAGCGGCCTTCCCAGCGGCTTCATCAGTTGATAGCCGTTTTCCCGCGGGAATTAGAAATTTTCCTGTATAAAATATAGCCTATGTTCATGAGGGATAATGTAGAATTGTAATGGTAAAACATTTTGTTAAAATCGGACCAGTAGTTTCGGAGCCTATTCAATTCAAACAAACAAACAATCAAATCTTCCCTCTTTATAATATTAAGTGTAGACAACACACAAAAATAAAAAATAATGACGATTAACTGCAACTAACTATGTATATTATATGTGTAACATAATGTAATGTTACTTTTAAATACAGGGTACAAGGGACAGCCCTCCGAATACTGACAGGGACCATTCTATCCATGAAAATGAACAATTTTCCCTCAGGAATATATTTCAAGAAACTTAAAAACAAATTGACTTTTCATTGTAACGCCTGATAGTGATTTTGTATGGGAGGTCGATTCTTTTTTTAGTTTTCTGACATATGTTCCATGGGAAAGTTGTTCAGTTTCATGGTCTGCATGTACCTTATTAGGGTCATTCTCATAATGACACGGAATTTTCTCACTTCCATGTCATTTTTCAAATTTAGTTTTTTTGGATAATTGAATATACGTTACCAAAGTTTTTCTCATTACAAACACTAGATTGAAATTGCCCGGTTCTTGGACCACTAGTTTCAGAGTTATTTGATGTCCACTATTTGCGGACATGGAAATGAGAGAATTCCATGGCAATTTTTCTTTAGTTTGATATTAAAATAATTAAAAATGTTTTTTAATATATAAGTAGTCAGTAATGTTTGCTAGAGCTTAAAAAACGCATTTTAGTAAAAATAATTAATATATTACTATTATAAATATAAAAAAACGGAGGACCACTATTTTTTGCCATGGAAATGAGATGTCCACTACTTGATTTGTAGGAAACATAAAGAAAATAAGCTTTATTTACTTAGTTAAATATTTATTTAGCATCCCACGAACATGAGGGTGTGGATACTGATAACTTTTACATAGTGACCGACTGCAGAATGCAACAAACAGTTTTATAAAACTTTGTATTAAAGTAACTTGTGGCCAAGATTGAAAAGAGTACCAACATGCTCTCCCGACTGGGAAGCAGTTTGAAGTGGTCATCAACTGGTTACGCGCGCTTTAAACTAGTTTAAAGTGCGTTGCGGTTTCGGTAGCCCTAGTCTTGCCACGCACATATATACATATTGGAGTTTTGCTTTTAAGCGGTAGCCATTATTATGTATTCTTTTCTATAAGAGACATTCTAAAAAAAAAGTGGTTAGCATGATGGACTGCTTTTTTCGTTTGCAGTACTTGATAAAGAACCACTTTTTTCTATAGAATGTCTCTGTGGGAGTGCCGCGTCTTGTTTAAAATATAGCAAATGTCACTCGCGCTGATGCGCTGCGAATCACATGACACCCCACACGTCAATATCCATCTAGCCGTTTGGGCTGTAACCCACGAAAAAGAAATTGCATGTCCACATACATACATACATACATAATACATACATAATACATACAGACAGACTTCCGAAAAACTCTAACCCTCCTTCTGCGACATTCGGTAAAAAGACATAAAATTAACTACAAAAGCCTTAATTTCATAAAAATTGGTAATAATGAAAAATACCCGTACTCCACATATTTAAGATTAAAACAGGCATTGGATTAATTTAAGAATAAATATTCATAATTTAAAAACTTTGTCCAACTGTGGACTGCAAAATTTTAATCATTCTCTCATTTCCATGTCACTTTCTCATTTCCATGCCGTCTCGAACCATGGAAAGACATGGAAAAGAGAACATGGAAATGAGAACGAAAGCTTATTTTGCAGTTTAATAAAAACCTATTCGTTAAAATTTAATACAGTACCGCCTCTTATTTTAAGCATATCAAAGGTATTCCTCAGAAAAAATATCGATAATACCTAATAACTGAATAATTGGTAATCGACTAGCATGGAAATGAGGTCGGTACTGGACAAAGTCGTAAATGTGAGAAACTTACCCTCGCCATCGAAGATGTAGTGGCGAGTGGAGCCTGCGTCCCCCACGACGTTGTCGGTGGTACTGGCCGCTACGAATTCGTGAGTAAAATCGACAGATAGCTTTTACCGTCATGAATGTATGAGTGAGAGAGTAGCGCGAGGTAATTGTGGGCTGATTCAGGGCTTCAACGCAAAAATCCGTGTTTATAAAAAAGTTTCTTCCGTTGTGGAAAATAAAAACATGCTAAAAGATAGAAAATATAATTGTTTAAAAGATAAGAAGGCTTAACATGACATAGACTTGTAATTTTAGGATCTAGAACAGTCTATTTAGCGCAAGGTAGCAAAGAACCATGCCATGGACGTGAGAGAATACATGTTTGACAGGAAATTTACAAAAAACTGACCACATATTTGATGAATCAAATGTTTGACCATATGTGAGAAGTGCTGAAGTATTTTGAAGTAAAATTTTATAACGCTCGTCCCAGAGGAAGCAGCACTTTTTAAGCGGAACGTACGAAAAACGCGGTCGATGAGAACAACCCATTAGTATTCCAAGGGCTGTACGTTACACCCCGTCCGTATAGGTAAATATATATTATCCAACAAATCGTATTTATTAGCTTACGCTTACGATTCAACTACGATACCGGCTGTTTTAAATTCCGAAGCCTGTGGTATTTATTTCAAACGTAAATAAGGCGAGGATAATGTTACATTCATTTACCTATTTTATGACTCACTAACTAAGGTCTAAATTCTTGAGGTAAGGTAAGGTATATTATAGTGGTCCTACTCATCGAGATGTACCTACAGATACAAATACGTATATTTCTTTCGCATTAAATATAACACGAATCGGTAAATACAATACAAATAAACAACATGAGCTATGTATACCTATGTATTATAGTAGATAGCTGGTCTTTAGTCCTAGTCCATCTGAAGACTCTTACATTGTGTATTCTGTACCTACACACTATGTGTGTGTCTTGGATGACCGCACCGTCAAGATAGGCGCAGTACAGGAGAGGCCTTTAGATACCCAGCAGTGTTTAAATGTAGACTGATGATGCTGATTATATTCTTATTTTCGTGTGGGACACCGAGTCGTCCAACGACCTGATGAACCCTGGTGTCAGAGTTTTTTAACCGCCTACTACTAGTAGTAGACCTCTGACATGGTTGTCGACGACCGCCGTCTAAGTAATCATAGACAGCAACCCGGACCGACGGCTTTACGTGCCCTCCGAAGCACGGAACCACCTTTCTTGCGGACGATCAGGTGATTCAGCCTGCAATGTCGTAACCAGACTGGGAACAAATTCACAAAGTGATAAATATCAACTTTGTGAGTGCCCCACCGGGAATCGAGTCCGGAACCTATGCGCCGCAGGCAGTCGCACTGCAACTGCGCCATATAGGCCGTCTAATGATATTGATAAGTATGTTCTATTGTCTTTTAAAACTTGCAGCATGGGCTTGGGCAAGCAAGCGAAGAGTGTCGTGAAGCCCCGGGCGCGCTACCGCTACGTGTTTCTGCTGGCGACGGCGTGCGGCGCAGCGCTCATGCTAGTGTCCTTGCGCGGCGGCTCCGACCTGCTGCTGCTCGCGCCGCGCGAGCCCACGCCCGCCTGGGACTACCGCCCGCGCACCTTCCACGTCGGACAACCCTTCACCATCGACACACAGGGCTGCACCATCCCCGGACTCAAACCTTTCGACGAACACATCAAAAAGTTTGTCAACGTGCCCGAGGTAGATCCCTGTCGCAACAACAACTTCACCCTCCTAGATAGCAACGACACGCATATTTGGTTACAAAAAGAATACTTACGCTACCTCGGCGTCGATGATGATAATATTACTTGTTGTTACAAACCGTTCTATCGGCCGGTTTATGTCGAAAACATTTATTCTGAATGGGTGGATAGCAGAATCAAGTATGACCAGTGCACATATTTTGAGAGCAGCATCGAGGTAGCGCACGAGTTTGTGAAAGTAGCATGTGAATACGAATTGCCCAGTCATGAACTGGGGACATATGAGCAATTCTTTGTATTCGCACGAATTAAGCCGTTTATGAAACGAACAGTAATAGAAGAGGTAAAGCCTCAAAGTCAACCGTCTTATAATGTGTTAATCATGGGTATAGATGCAATTTCGCGGCTTAACTTTCATAGAACTATGGTAAAAACTGAAGCTTATCTTAGAAAGAAAGACGCGATAGAACTTATGGGTTACAACAAAGTTGGTGATAATACATTTCCTAATTTGACGCCATTGTTACTAGGGGTAAGAGAATCGGAATTGCCGAAAACTTGTTGGCCGCACTCCAAAGCGACATTTGATAACTGTCCGTTCGTGTGGGAGTGGTTTAAAAATGTGGGCTACTACACGGCGCTGGGTGAGGACAACGCGATGCTGGGCACCTTTAACTTCGAGCGGCGCGGCTTCGTCGGCACCCCCACAGACTACTACCTGCACCCCTTCATGTCCGAAGCTGAGAAGAACTCTGGTAACAATTTCGATTTCAACACTTTCCTCTGCATGGGAAATAAATACTTCTATCAAGTGCTCTTAGATTACGTCGAAAGCCTTACATCAACGTTAAAATCTTCTAAGCTATTTGGATTCTTTTGGGAAGTGACCATGAGCCACGACTATCTTAATTATCCAATGGTTATGGATAACAGTTACGAAAAGTTTTTGAAAAATCTCGACAGCTCCGGATACCTGGATGACACGATTGTCATCTTTATGAGTGACCATGGTATCAGATGGGGGGAAATACGCTACACTAAACAAGGTCGGTTGGAAGAGAGATTGCCGCTAGTTTACATCCTTGTACCGCCTTCGTTTCGTGTAAATTATAGTTTGGCCTTCGATAATCTAAGGTTAAATAGTAAACGCCTGACGACACCGTTTGACGTGTACGCAACGCTCGTCGATCTAGTCAGTATGGAATCGATAAAAAATGAAAACATTAAACTCCGATCGAAAAAATCTTACGGGCAGGATAGGAGCATTAGTTTATTTGTGCCGGTTCCGAGCAACAGGACGTGTAAAATGGCCGATATTGACGATCATTGGTGTACGTGTCATAAAGGGCAGAAGGTTGCGACAGACAGCGGGGAAGCGCGCGAGGCGGCAGCTCATTTGGTGAGATATTTGAACTCTTTGTTGACGGAGCACCCGCAATGCGCGCAGCTGAAGCTGGAGGAGGTTCTAGAGGTGACAGAGCTGGTTGCGGGCAAGCCGGACAACAACGAGACGGCGAGCTGGCGCGAGTGGGTGGTGGTGGTGCGCGTGCAGCCGGGGGGCGGCGTGTTCGAGGCGACGGTGCGCCGCGACGCGCGACTGTTCTCGCTGGCCGGCGCCGTCAGCAGGCTCAACCTGTACGGCGACCAGAGCCATTGCATACACCAGTACCGGCTTAAGCTCTACTGCTACTGTCAGTGAGTACTTAGCCCATCCGTATGGTCAAGCTTATATACGACGCAGACCCAGTTGCTCTATCTAAAAGTTCAGTTTTTACGCAAATCTGGAAAAAGGGTACCAAGTACGAAAGACGAAAGTACTGGTTTTTTTAACCTCTCCAGTTTAGTTGCGTAAATTCAGTGGGCAAAAGGCGTTTTTATCCACTAGATGAAGAAAAGTGATTAAAATTTCGAACATCTCATTTTATCAAAACTAATCATAACAATGGCGCTGCTAGTGCGTTCTGAAAATTACTTCATCCAGTTATTTATTTCTTTTTGTAAATATGTGACGTTTCTGAATATTGAGACATATGTGATGTTTCCGAACGCGCTAACAAAAAAAATATTTGGCGGGTGTTTTTATTTTGCCTCAGTATTCGAGCAGTACAGCCAATGTCTTAAAGGACAGTGGGCAAAAGTGGTCCAAGAACCTCCACCATTGAGACTTATTGGAAATGGAAGAACACACTTATCAGATTATCCGAGACAAGTATTACCGAAATCTAGACTGGGATTTTTTTTTTATAGTCACTTGAAGATACTATAAAAATATTGTTCAAAAATGATTTCAACTGGAGCGAGCTATTTATTTTGAAAGATTTTATTGATATTGCGTGTCTCTCCAATGTGCCACAATGTAAACTCCATGTAACGACACTCCACATAACGTCAAACTCCCCAAAACATTCAAATAACATGACTTTGGTTTGAAAAAAGTGGTCCAAGAACCTCCACTGTTGAGACTTATTGGAAGTGGAAGTACATACTTGTCTGTGCCACATTAATATTGATATTAGGTGTCAGTCGAATGTTATACAGTGTAAACAAACACCATGAAACGATACTCCACATAATACAAAACTCACAAAAACATTCAAATAACATGGTTTGAAAAAGTGGTCCAAGAACCTCCACTGTTGAGACTAATTGGAAATGGAAGAACACACTTATCAGATTATCCGAGACAAGTATTACCGAAATCGGCACCGGGTTTTTTTTTCATAGTCACTTGAAGTTACTATAAAAATATTGTTAAAAAATGATTTTAACTGGAGCATGCTATTTATTTTGGCATTATGTGGAGTGTCGTTACATGGAGTTCACACTGTATTACATGTCATTCAAAAGATACGCAATGTCAATATAATATGTGATGATACTAATATACTGCCGTGTGATGCCGGCTTAGAATAGCATCACTCCATTTCTTACCCGTGGGAGTCGTAAGAGGCGACGAAGGGACTCGAGGGTGTGTATAGCAATTCTAGGCGATGGGCTGACAACCTGTCACTATGGCGATACACAATTTTCCGAATGACCCTCAAACGTTTGTCAGACGTGGCGTTAATGTCCGTTTTTTCGGCCGTTTATGCTCTGCCTACCCCGCAAGGGATAAAGGCGTGATATATGTATGTATGTATGTAATATAATATGTCAATATATAAATGTGTCAAAATAAATAGCACGCTCCACTGAAAATCATTTTTTAAGAATATTTTTATGGTCACTTTAAGTATTAAAAAAAAACCCCCGCTGCTGATTTCGATAAAACTTGTCTTGAATAATTTTGTCAAATTATTCAAGACAAGTTTGTACTTCCATTTCCAATTAGTCTCAACAGTGGAGGTTCTTGGCCCACTTTTTTCAATCCAAAGTCATGTTATTTGAATGTTTTGGGGAGTTTTGTATTATGTGGAGTGTCGTTTTATGGAGTTTACACTATATTACATTCGACTGACACCTAATATCAATATTAATATGTCACAGACAAGTATGTATTTTCACTTCCAATAAGTCTCAACAATGGAAGGTCTTGGCCAACTTTTTTCAAATAAAAGTCATGTTATTTTAATGTTTTGGGGAGTTTGACGTTATATGGAGTGGAGTGTCGTTACATGGAATTAACACTGTTTTACATTCGACTGACACGCAATATCAATATTAATGTGTCACAGACAAGTATGTACTTCCATATCAAATAAGTCTCAACAGTGGAAGGTCTTGGACCACTTTTTTCAAACCAAAGACATGTTGTTTGAATGTTTTGGGGAGTTTGACGTTATGTGGAGTGTCGTTACATGGAGTTTGCATTGTGGCACATTCGAGAGACACGCAATATCAATAAAATCTGTCAAAATAAATATCACGCTCCTGTTAAAATCATTTTTTAAGAATATTTTTATAGTAACTTCAAGTGACTATAAAAAAAAAATCCCGGTGCAGATTTCGGTAATACTTGTCTCGGATAATCTGTTAAGTGTGTTCTTCCATTTCCAATAAGTCTCAATAGTGGAGGTTCTTGGACCAAGTTCCATACAATTTTGCCCACTGTCATTTGACATTGGTAGAATTTTCTCCCTGGTAGAGATGAAAAGTTGTATGTACCACACGAGAGCAATTTCATCACTGAATTTCATCCACAACTTGTGCTTTTGAATCCCTCACTGAGCTCAGGATACTACTTTTACAAAATAGGTAAGCAACTGTTTCGCCTTCGATTCAGCTCTTCAGGTAAGAAAGTGTCCATTCCTTACGACAGTTGGAATTCGAAACTGCGTTCATATGGCCTACTGCTCTAACTAGCTTAAGCAGGGTTTTATGAAATTTGCTGAATTCTATTCAAGGCGTGAAACTGCGCATGAATTCGAATAACTTTTCCTGGATTGCTCATTGAAAGGAACGCAGTAATTTTTTTACACCCTAAAAATCCATAGGTATAGTGGGGCAAGGTGGCGGGGTTGCGCCACCCTTTGCCCTGACCCATGATAAGGAATTTAAATATACTATATGTACTATGTTTCGTTGGCGACGTGAAAAGTCGCGCTCGCGTCGCTCGCATCGCAATACAGCGCGTCTATATTGTTATTGTGTTTACTGGACGTAAAAATACGCGCTCGCTCCGCTTGCGATACGACAAGCGTAGTATTGTTGTTGTGTTTATCGGCAACTTATAGAAGTAGCGCTCACTTTGCCTTCACGACACGTCGGTTTCGCTTGGAGGTAGAATACTTAGACAATTTATTTTCTAGGAAAAGTTCATTTGCGTCTGCTCTACCCCTTTAAAGTCCTGGGTACGCCTATGATAGATCTTATAGTTTTATCGCGGTCCAGCACCACTTTCGTTTGGCGTGGCGTGTGCGACGCATTCACAAAAAGCCATTATCAGCGTTTCCGAGACAAGTAATACTAAGTGTATGTAAAATTATAACATTATAGGAAATTAGTCGCGATTGCACCCGGTCGGCACACTTAAAAAAACTGATAAAAGCGCAAATAAAATTTTAACTGTGATATTAATTGTCTTGTAGATAATTAGTAAGTAGGTACAAAATGTACATAATAACTATTATATTAGATAGATAGGTAGTTAGGCGTTGTGTATTTATATTTCAAAATGTTTTGCTCAAAATATAACCCGGCCTAATTATAGCAATATATTTTAAGTACTCTATCTGTAGGTTATAGAATATTTTTTCAATAGATCTCGTGATTACGATAAGAATAACTATATTTTTCATTTTAATCGTATGAATTAATTTGTGAGCTAGTATCGACCTATTGTGTTTTTTATAACATCGGGTCTTCAGGCCTGAACTAAGTTAGTTTTAATATGATTAGGTAATTATTAGACAGACCCCTTAAAAGGATGATAACAAGAAGTTTTAGTCCGCGCCATTGATATAAGTATTAGTCTAATTTAATTATTTATAACTCCGTAACCATCTACGGCGTAGTACGTGATGTCACCGTAGTAAATCGTAGCCTTGTAGCATCGAGTTTTATTTTCAGCGATGATTTAATTCACTGTAAAATAACTATGACAAAATATATCAAAACTTTTGACAATGAAAATTTCTTACTATTAAATAAATGATAATGATGATATCAATCATACTTTTAAGAGTTTATTGTTATGACGTATTTTTTTTTCGTTTAGCCCAGTATAGCTAGCAAAAATATTAAAGTCGTTTATTTTTGGCTTATAGTCTCTGGACCATTGGCCGTACCAATTTATTATTTTGTGTCATTTTAGGTTTAATAACATACTTTCGTTTGCAGTGGATAAAAACGAGTTAAACTGGGTTTGTACACTGTATTAACGGTCACATTGACAATACTAGTACATTTTACAATGTTAATTTATTCAAGGACCCTTAAAATGTAATTTAGTAAATGAGCTACCATACATTAAATCGAAAATTTACGCAAACGCTATATATGACACAAAATGTAATACGTGCTTTACAGACACACATTACGCAATCGTACAAAAAATAAGCGACTTTAGAATTTTTGTTATGTTTTTGTTATGCTCTCAAATAATGCTAGCCGTTTGGGACTAGTTTGCTGCACGTACTGTATGCAATTTTTACGATTATGAGATTCGGCATTAAAAAAGTAACGTCTGTCTTTACACTGTATTCTTTGTATTCAATATAATTAAAACGATTGTACTAGGTTATTAGAGCAAAGTGTAACCCAAATGATTTCTGTGCCAAATAAACAAGTTAAATATCTACAAATTGACGTGCTTTTTTTGAACTTATCCCAACTTTAGAAAAAAACATTCAACTATTCACGACCTTTTTTTTTCAATACTAGAAAGGGTATTTTTTGCTATTTAGACGTCTTTAGGTACCTTTAAGTAATTGTTTTCCTTTTAAGGCAAGAAATTAACTCAATTAAGTAATCGGGTTTTATCAGTAAAAACTGTAAATTATCGGTATTTTCAAAGTATTGTGTTGTAATAAAATGTTTTGTAAACTTAATTCAAGTTTTTCAAAACTGGTATAGCAAACTAGCTCAGAACAATCCTAACCACGAAGTTATAGACCGCAATGATTTGCAATCAAATAGTGAAATATTTTGTTCTACTTACTTTTACCACGGTCTCAAGAACATTAGGTCGTTCAGATCTGTTTACTATAGACACAGAGGGCTGCAAGATCCCCGCCTACCCGCTAGTGACGCAGAGCATAATGGACCTGCTGGCGGCGCCCAGCGATGCCCAGATTAACTGCAGCCGCCGCATCATACCGCTCGTCCTCGCCAACGCCACGCACATCTGGGTGCACGAAGACGCAAAACAGACTGTTTACCAAATATTTGAACTTTCCGCATTCTACTGCTGCTACAGGAACTTTTCTGCACTAGGAACTTTCGAGAATATCGCCTACGGACCAGGAAGACACGAGTTTGTACGAGTAGAATGTTTTTACTACAACGATAAAATCTATGAAGATGTGTTTAAGTTTAATGTTTATGAAGAGCTACCTCAGAAAGTTGACAATAAAGCTTTCAGCGTCCTTATGTTTGGAATTGATAATATTTCCCGGAAGAATTTTCTCAGAACTATGCCAAAAACCGCTCAATTTCTGAAGTTACGTGGAAGCGTTCAGTTACAAGGCTTTAATAAACTAGGGGATAATTCTTTACCGAATATTATTCCTATGTTAGCGGGAAAATCATTTAGAGAATCGGAGGATATTTGCTTTCATCGTAATATCTACAACGCTGAAGCGTGTCCCTTCATATGGGATCAGTTCAAGAAAGCCAATTACCAAACAGCTTTAGGCTCAGACAGCGCTATCGGCGTCCTCGACCTGAACGAGGCCTTGCTACCTTACAAACCCACAGACTTTTACATGCAGTCCTTTAATTTTGAAACGCGACACACCTTCAAAGATAGAACCTACGATTATCATCTTTGTCTAAGAAACAGGTACATGTTCAGAGAGCTTCTTACTTTCGCAAAAGATGTCCTTGATACAGTGCGACGCTCGAAATTGTTTGGTTTATTTTGGGAAGAGTCCGTAACTCACCACGAGCATATAAATTATCCCTATATTTTAGATGAAGATTATTCGAAACTACTCAAAAACATGGAAAAAAAGAAGATTTTAGACGACGCTATTGTAATTTTCTTTAGCGACCATGGTACTAGATTTGGACCAGTTTTAAAAACCGGGGAAGGGCGCCAGGAGTCGAGATTACCTTTATTTGATATGATGTTGCCTGCACGATTTCGAAGACTTTATAGACGAGCGTATAGAAATTTACAAATGAACAGTCTCCGGCTTTCCACACCGTATGACGTGTACGAGACTCTGAAGGACATCATCAACATTACATCTTTAGAAGACCGAAGTTTAAAAGAGAGAGCTAGAAATATAAGTGGCAATGAGAGAGCCTTTAGCCTGTTCTTACCAGTTCCTGCAAGTAGGACTTGCAAATCGAGCGACATACCAGAGCACTGGTGCTCATGCCTGAGTGGGGAGATTACGACTATAAGCGGCAAAGGGCGGTCGGCGACGGCAAAGTATGTCATGAAGCATATAAATCAAATTCTGTCCGAGTTTCCAAAATGTCACCAATTGTCGATTGAGAAAATTTTAGAGGTGACAGGGATGAAGAACGACGATATGAACAAGCGGACATATAGGGTGCTGCTGCAAGCTAAGCCAGGCGGGGGAGTGTTCGAGGCCACCCTGGTGCAGGAGCACAAGATGTGGGTTGTTTCAGGTTCAGTCGGTCGGCTCAATGCCTACAAAGATCAAAGCTACTGCGTAAAGGATCCTCTTGCCAAATTATACTGTCATTGTCGAAAGTCTAAGTAGTTAGATAGTAAACTATATGTATAGTGTACAGCTTTAATAAATAAAACCAATTTAAACAGATTCCTACTCTAGGTTTTATCTACTAATAAAAATGTTAACATCTCAATAGGTAAAATAATGTACATACATGCATACATCAGTCTATTGCAGTCCACTTCTGGACGTAGGCCTCCCCCAAGGTACGCCATAGGGCCCGATCTCCCGTTTTCGCCATCCAGTCGCTAACAGCCGCCTTTTTTTTAGTCATCCGTCCATCTGGCCGGAGGTCCCCCAACACTACGCTTGCCGAGGCGTGGCCTCCACTCGAGAACCCGTTTACTTCACCGTCCGTCGATTCTGCGACAGATGTGCCCAGCCCACTGCCACTTCAGTTTGCTACAATTCCAGACAATGTCCGTTACTTTGGTATTTTTGCGGATTTTATCCATTATAGAGATACCGAGCATAGCTCTTTGAGTGACATGTAACCGGTGGGCCAGTTTTACTGTCAGGTTCCACGTCTCGGCTCCATAGGTCATGACATGACATGACATGCAGGACGCACTGATCGAACCTTGGTCTTGAGGCATTGTGGCAAGGGTGATTCCAAAATATGACGTAACTTCCCAAATGCTGCCCATCCCAGCTGCAATCTTCTGGTGATTTCAGCCTCAAAGTTGTCTCTACCTAGCTGCAAAGTTTGCCCAAGGTGCACATACTTCTAGACAACTTCAAGGGCAATACGCAAATCATCCTCTGGTTTTTCCCGTCTAATTCGCATCAGTTCCAAAGTCTCGCTTGAAAGTTTAAACTTCTTATCTATTCGCCTTTTCCGAAAGTGCCTCCATCCCGTTTCGCATATAGCCCAGTCGTCGTTAACATTTGCAGGGGTCTCCAGGGCAGCGAACCGAATTTTTTAATTCAAGTTGGAACTCGTCATGTCCGGCTTGGGGCAGATTGGGACAGAGAACTGGCCTTACCATGCGGTTCTTTCTAGCTTGAAGTTGATACTTAGGGTGCCTCTTACAAGTCGGTGATCGCTTCCGGTATTGAATCTATTGATAACTGAGATATCCCTAAATATATGCCTTTTATCCGTCATGATAAAGTCAATCTCGTTCTTCGTCCTGCCGTCAGGGCTCTTCCAGCATTTGGCCCCTTTGGTTTCTAGTCCCGTAGCCATGTGGTCCCAAGCCTAATTCGCCGCGCTCCTGTCCCCCATGAGAAGAGTGAAGTGGGTCTTATTAGTACGGTGTATGGCTTTCGACGCCTCCACCTCTTTATCTGAGCTGCTCGACGTATGACCTGTATGACCTTGAGACTGTACATCTCGATCAATTTCAGTACTAGGTACTCTACCTTGATCGAGACGCTGCAGATCTCCTTCACGTTGTCACGGAGAGCTTTGTTAACGAAGAACCCTACGCCACCCTGGGACTGTACTCCCTTTCCTGGGGTAGAATAGGTGACCTGATTCTAGGGTTATAGTGTGCTCCCCTTCTCTTCGGACTTCTGACAACCCAACAACATGCCCGGTATCTTTTCTAATTCTACCTCAAGGATTTGGAGGCTCTCGTCGAGCCGCAAACTGCGTCCATTATACATCGCCAGGGTCAGTTTGTGGCAGCCATCGTCTTTAGCCCGGGGATTCTTCGCACCCCCTGCCCCACCATGACCTGGGCCGCTGCCATGGCCCGAGGTAGTAGGGCGGCCGAGAACTAGGGGGCATTACATTCTGGCTCTATCCATAGGGGATTTTGCCCAATAGTCACCACGCTCGGCAGGCGGGTTTGTGACCGCAGTGTGTGGTTCTGGACTATGTTGTCAAACACGGAAACGCTGCCGCCCACTTCCCGGAAGCCCTCAATCGCTTCTTACGATACCAACAGGCGGACTTGGGGTGGTGCTATTCTACTCTGCCGAAACCACACGGCTCAGTCACTCGGCCGAAAAAATTGTAGACACCTGAATAAATATGGAATCTACGAACATAAAGCCTAATGGACCTAACACCAAGTCGCCGAACGTCCTGATTCACCTTTTAAATTAATGCTAGTTTAGGCCTCTGATATGGTTGAGTAAAACCGCGCGCCATCTCCCTAATTCTTTATTACTCAAATACCTATCTCAAAAATAAGACTAGCACCTAAACACTGGGATGCGTTGATAGGTATCGCCACGGTGGCCCGGGATATAAGGGCGTTGCTGGTACTGATAACTAGGTAAGTTAGCAGGTTCGAATACTGCCTGGGATTTGGAGCATATGTATGTTATGTCAACAGCTGTTGGTTTTCCAAAATAAATAAAATAAAATAATGTCACGTTCACACAATGCCAATATGGGCAAAGGGAAGTGGGCAGCGCGAGTATTTAGACAGGTTACGCGCGCTGCTACTCTTGGGGCGCGTTCAATGGATCACGGATAATCTATCTTTCGTCGCTCTTTTATACTTTGACAGTTCGTAAAACCGCGTTTTGGAGCGCATGGTAGAAAAATTCTCCTGATTGGTGTGCTAAAACGCGGTATGACCTGTCATCGGAGAAAATACCGACTAGGAAAAACAGCATGTCGGCTTTTCGCTTAGGCTTTTCGTGATCGAGTCGAAGGAAAGGCAGTACGAACGCGAATGGAATGTATTGCTATCTCGCTCACTCATATTGGTGCGACAAGAGTATGACGGCAGCGTGTGGTGTGAACACTCTCGCGTTGATACTTCTGCTTCTGCTACGTTCATCTACTCTTGCAATCCTGCTACCGCGAATATTGCTCGAATATTGCGCGGAAGTATCAACGCGAGTGACTGTTCACAGACTGCTGTGTCATACTCTTTTCGCATTTCTACAGACCAAACATAAGTTTCACAAACACATAGATGAGGATTACTAATATTTTCTCCTCTGTTTCTCCAACGAAAAATCAATGATTGCATCCCTTTCGTTCATACTGTTGCTACATGAACGCACACATAGACAAAATAGGGAGTGAAGCACGTCGCCATTTTGCCACTGGGTAAATAACACTGGTAAACGTCTGAGGCTCCGTGTTCGTTTTCGTTTTTTTTGTGCATCATTGCATTATATGTGCTAAAAAGACTTTCATAAGATGAGAAAGTGTTGTGCGCTTCTGTGCGGCAACGCAACTTATAAGAAAACACCTGGGATTACTTTCCACCAGTAAGTTTGTTGTGCATTTCTACGTCGTCATTTGTTTTTTGTACACTACTGTTTTTTGCTGATAATTAATCGATCTGACGTTCTAGCTAACTGCCCTATGTCGTGAATCTCCATTCTATCAGCTTGTTTTGATAAATATTATCGGATTTACATTAATTTCCATTGACTCCGATTGATTTTGACGTTTCATTTACTCGCATGTTTTTGAGGGGCCGGATTCAGTTTTACTTAATTAGTTCCACTTGTTGAATTTAATTTTATGGAAATTACATTAACATAAATCGTTTGCAGGTTTCCAAAGGATGAGAGGTTAAAGTCAGTATGGGTGTCTAAGTTGAAGAGACCAAACTGGCAGCCGTCAAAGTGTAGTGTGCTGTGTTCAAAACATTTTGAAGCTCACTTCATAGATAATAGTGGCTTCCGCACAGTGCTTGTACCAGGAGCGATTCCAACAATTTTTGAGGTGAGTACTTACCTACCTTTTTTTATTTCAGCGTGTTAGCAAAAAGTGAAAATTTTATCAGTATGTAGGTATTATCCCCCCATTATATTATAATGGGGGTTGGAACCGAACTAGAACTAGTCAGTATGTGGAAGCCTGTGTGGCCTTCTCCTGCTATATATAGTTGTAGTCTGGTCTGTCTACTTTCACCTAGATTATTAGTGTTAGCCCAGCGATATTGGTCACAGTCACAGATCGCTATAGTATTATGGTAATGTGTAAATACTATACAGTCAGAAATAGCTCCAGTTAAATACACAAAGTACAAAAAACAAAGTGTTTATCCGGAGTTGCACTCGACTGCACTTTGCAATGTTGTGTTTTTCCGTTATCCAAAATTTTACACACAACAAAAAAATATTTTAAATAATTTTGTTACAAAATAAGAAACAAGATATTATTATATATATATTGTTACAAAATTACAAACGAGACATAAGTGTATTTATTAAAAAAATAACTATTTTTTTATATAAAAGGACCTTTTATGTTTTTCAGAGTATACCTACTGCGCCTGGTGATCATATTCTGCCAGACGTGCATAATGTACAGCTTTGTACCTCTAATGTTATTCCCCGGCAAGTAAGTATAATTCTATAAAATTAAATTTACTACATACTTGATGCAGTGGTTGTGTTATTGTTCTGTGGTTTTTTAGCCTCTGTGCCGATGGTCCCAGGATTGTTTTATAGCTAGGCAGATATAATGAATGTTGTATTTTAATTCTACTGGTGGTCATGGTTATGGTGGAGTAAAAAAAAACAGCAATAATATTATCAAATAAGACAAATTATTTTCAATACATATTATTTGGTTTCAGGAAGTACCAACACCAGCTGCACCTAAAGTTGCAATTAAAAGGAGTGCTAGTGGGAGTTATCTTTTGCCTGAGACACAGCCTAGTACATCTACTGCGCCATGTCAGTATGTAAGTAAACCTAAAAATAATATACAAATCCCCCAATATTTTCTGAATAGTGATTCCTAGATGGTGTTGGTTCAGTCAGTCTTTTGTTTTTGTAAATATATTTGTTCATTAAACAAATTATGGACTGATCATTCCATGCCTACACATATTATTTGCTCTTAAATATTGTTTCTGTTTATTCTTTGTTTGACTTTGCTGATCCTTACCCACCGTGTTACTATATTTTCTTTTATATCAACTCTTACACTTCGTTTTATATTGAATATATTTTTACTATTGTATTTGTGGTTGTGAATAAAGTTTTTCTATGTTTATGTGTATGTCTATTCCCATCTGCCACCGCGAATGTCCTTAAATAATAAAACGGTGGTAGATGGGAATATAAAATATGTAAAATATAATCATAAAATCATTGTAGAATATAACACGCAGTGCAGTGCCTCATCTCTGAAATCATATAAATGATCTGTTTATGATCAATCAATTATGACTTAGTTGGTACGACACTACTATATTAATGTTTCCTTGTTTTCAGGCTATACCTTCATCAACAATTTCTAGTGTAAAACAAGTTTTACAGGAAGTTCAAAATATACAGCCCAGTACGTCTAGTGCAAGACCACACTATGTAAGTAATATAAGTATGACTGATGTCCACGACTGATGATGGGGTCAGTGCAGACAAATGTAGGAAAAACTTTTACCTACATCTCCTATATACTAGATATCTACTTTTGTAATTATGAAGAAACCGTGACGGGGACAAATTCTATGACATTGCCTATGTCATAGTATTTTCAGTATAATCTTGGACCTTTTTAAGTTTAAAAGTACTGGGGTAGTGTCGTGAACCTGTAGACAGTTTATTGCCGCCTACCCTTGAATATTGGGGCTAAACAGGAACGACATGCGACAGGTCCTTTATGCCCCCGAAATTATTTTATAATAATTTTACTTTTACATTAATGATTTTCGTACTTTTTCAGGAGGAAGATATAAGAAAAGAGGAAGAAATCAACAAATTGAAACATAAAACATTCCTCAAAAATAAAAAAATAAAAGCACTAAAACAACAAAATAGACGGCTCAAAAATAAAGTTTCTAAGTTCTCAGAAATAATAAGCAACTTAAAAGATAAAATAAATGAAGATGAATTGCATATAATATCAGGCATTAACGTTAACAACAAAGAATTTTTTGTGAGATATTTAAAAAAAGCAAAAAAAGCTCCTGTTAGCAAGACATTTTCCCCCGAATTGAGGGCTTTTGCTCTACAATTAAATTTCTATTCACCCCGAGCATATAATTTTGTCCGAGATACTTTCGACACAGTCCTACCTCACCCAGCCACATTATCACGGTGGTATAAAAAAGTTGATGCAGAACCGGGGTTCACTTCTGAAAGTTTTAAAACATTAGAGGAATTAGCAAAGAATTGCGATCATGAAGTCTTTGTTAATTTAAGCTTGGATGAGATGGCCATAAGAAAAGGGTTAGTATGGGACGGGTCCGTAAACAAATTCAAGGGATATGTTGATACAGGAACGAACGTTTCTGATGATAGCCTACCGTTAGCCACACAGGCTTTAGTATTATTATTAACGGCAATTAATTCTAATTGGATACTTCCAATCGGATATTTTTTCATTCACGCGATGAATGGTGAACAGCGGGCAAATATCGTCAAAATGGCAATCAAAATGTTGTTTGACATTAATATTTTTGTTTGCGGCTTAACATTTGATGGTGCTGCATCCAATATCAGTATGGCGACACATTTAGGGTGTGATTTTAATTTGCATAATTTAAAACCATACTTCCTTTTCGAAAATAGGAGAATTAATGTTTTTTATGACCCGTGCCATATGATCAAACTTATTAGAAATACTCTGGGGGAATTTGGTAGCTTGATCGACAAAGATGGAAATTTAATCAATTTTAAATATCTCGGCCTTTTACTAGAGTTACAATCCGAAAAAGAGTTACATTTGGCTAATAAAGTAAAACAAGCACACATTTTGTTCGGCAAACAAAAAATGAAAGTTCGATTGGCCGTACAATTATTAAGTAAATCGGTTGCCGATGCCCTCTCATTCTGTAATGATAATTTTGAAAATTTCAAAGGAAGTGAAGCGACGATACAATTTATCAATACTATTAATGACGCATTCGACGTTCTAAATAGCCGCTCTACACTTGCCCCTGGGCTAAAAAAAGCGCTATGTAGCGCTAATATTCAAAACGCTAAAGAGCTTATTGCAAAATGGCAGGATTATATAATGAATTTGAAATTTCCAAACGGCCAATTAATAGTTAATTCACCGCGTAAGACAGGGTTCGTAGGATTTATTGTTTGCCTGCATAGTGCACTCAATATGTACGAGGATTTAATTACTAAAGGGAAGTTAAGATTTTTATGCGTATATAAAGTCAGCCAAGATTTTTTGGAAATGTTTTTTGGCAAAATGAGGGCAAAGGGCGGCTTTAACGACAACCCTAATGTCATGCAATTTAGGTCTGCTTATAAAAAAAATATAATCCGAATAAAAATAAAAATGCAAGCGGATGGCTTCAAAATTCCAAATCCAATATTGACTGTAAGTTCCACCATAAAAGCAATAGAGATCGTGAACAACACAACGCCCACCTTTGAAAAAAACATTATGGAACTTCATAACATAAAAGAAGAGGAAATTGATTTTTTTTTAGATGATATATTATCAAGCCCGTTGGATGATTACACTTACCACGTCACTATATATATAGCAGGATTTATAGCTAGAAAAATTATGAAAGTGGTTAATTGCACAATATGCCAAATGCTAATGATAGGAGACAAAGAAAACTTTTTCAATTCATTGATTAAAAAAAAGGATAGGGGAGGGCTGATTTACCCCTCACCTGGTCTGATTAAAATAGTTCAATCATGCGAAAAGTTTTTGAAAATGTACCATGAAAATGTAAATATTACTAGTTTAATTATGTATATAGCTGATTCATCAAATTATTGTATAGAATTAAAAACTGATTATGATCATGATACCAATCATCTGCATTTATTAGTTAGGGTTATTGCTAAGTTTTACGTAGATTTAAGGATGAAACACAAAGCAAGACAAAGTAATCTATCTGACAGAAATTACCTTAAGAAAATGATTTTGTTTAAAAATAAATAATTATGTATATAAGTGATCCATAAATAAATATGTATTATTTATTGTACGTAAGATATGAATAATATATAATATCGAACTGGCTTTGTATATTTTATTTTGGTATTCATATTTACGTATCCACTTATATTTATACTATTATTTATCTTTAGGTGCCGTGTAATGCCGGCTTAGAATATCATCACTCCATTTCTTTCCCGTGGGAGTCGTAAGAGGCGACTAAGGGACTTGAGGGTGTGTATTGCAATTGTAGGCGATGGGCTGACAACCTGTCACTATGGCTATACACAATTTTCCGAATGTCCTTCAAATTTATGTCAGACGTGGCGTGAATGTCCGTTTTTGAGGCCGTTTACACTCTGCCTACCCCGCATGGGATAATAGGCGTGATATGTGTATGTATGTATAGTCTTTAGATATCGTAATCGTAATCACTTATCACTTTAGGTTTAAATGAATCACTTTTTCTATTCATCTACATATTTCTTTATTTACTATTTTGTTTTTGTTTCATTAAATAAGTTAATTTACCTAGGCTTAGGTGAGCTGTAAGTTAAGCCTTAATTATTTTTGTAAATAATACGTTTTTGTACTATATATGGTTAAATAAATAATTTAATATTTTTTATGTTATTTTACTAATCTGAAATATTCCCCGAACTTGTCTGTTAATTTCCACCTTTCCCCTGAATGGTCCATCGCCATCGTGATTTGATAATAATAAGGGCAACCAAACCTAGCGCCATTTAGCCCGAGCCGTTTTCATTAACAAAAAGAAAAAGAGGATATAAATAAATCTGGCGTTTCTAAAGCTGATTAATCCATTTGCCACCTCAAAGTATCCACCCTCTGGTGGATTCTCGGAAACGCGTGTTAGGATTAGGACATAATTTTTATCCTTATCTAGGATGGAAAAATGAATTGGTAGGACATCCGTTTCCCAAAATCAGATTGGAGTGACCGGAAAACGGTTTTATTTTTTATTGGTCCCTAAATCCGACCCCTTGAAATGTATTTGTGTGCGTAAAAATTATATGTGGGCGTAATTGGCACGCATTTTTCTCGAAATGTTTGTATACGTCTGTGGCTTACTACTTCCCTGCCCGCCCATAGAGGAATTGTGTGAACGTGGAATTATAAAACACTAGCTATTACCCGCGACTTCGTCCGCGTTAGATAGTTTTTTTAAGGCAGAAGTTCTAAAGTAGGTATGTGTATTCATAGTAAGTGTGACAGTGATATTAGAACAGTTCTTATCTCTTCTGTTTAAAAATGACTTGCTTGCTTCTGTTGTTAAAGGTACAATTCAAAATTTGTTATCCGGCCTGAGAGATCAATATTTTTAACCAATGAATACAAAAGTCAGTAGATAACAGAGTACTTACTCCAGAGGTGCCGATTAGAGCACACGAAAATGGTCAGCATAAGTAGATAAGACAGATAAAAAGGTAATTTAAGTTACTGTTATACATTTTTATACCTCTATACCACATTTTTTGTTTTTCTGTCCTCGGTAAAGAAGGCAATGTTCTTTCTCAACTAATTCCCATCAAACTGAACAACTTTTGATCTGAAACCATTTCTGTATCTCCAATAGTTTAGGTGGGCTCCTGATGGTAGACTGGGTGGTCTACATACAGTTTTCCAGATCCTCAATGTCCTTGTGAAAAGAAGCGGCCCATCATACTGAACAACTTTTGTTTTAGAGCCATGCCTGTATCTCTAATAGTTTAGCTGGGCTCCTGATGGTACACCTGGTGGTCTACTAAAGGTACTCCAGAGCCCCAATGTCCTTATGAAAAGAAGCGGCCCATCATACTGAACAACTTTTGTTTTGGAACCATTTCTGTATCTCTAATAGTTTAGCTGGGCTCCTGATGGTACACCTGGTGGTCTACATAAGGTACTCCAGATCCTCAACGTCCTTGTGAAAAGAAGCGGCTCATCATACTGAACAACTTTTGTTTTAGAACCATACCTGTATCTCTAATAGTTTAGCTGGGCTCCTGATGGTACACCTGGTGGTCTACATAAGGTACCTACTCCAGATCCTCAAAGTCCTTGTGAAAAGAAGCGGCCCATCATACTAAACAACTTTTGTTGTGGAACCATTTCTGTATCTCTAATAGTTTAGCTGGGCTCCTGGTGGTACACCTGGTGGTCTACATAAGGTACTCCAGATCCTCAATGTCCTTGTGAAAAGAAGCGGCCCATCATACTGAACAACTTTTGTTTTGGAACCAGGCCTGTGTCTCTAATAGTTTAGCTGGGCTCCTGGTGGTACACCTGGTGGTCTACATACGGTTCTCCAGATCCTCAATGTCCTTGTGAAAAGAAGCGGCCCATCATACTGAACAACTTTTGTTTTGGAACCATGCCTGTGTCTCTAATAGTTTAGCTGGGCTCCTGGTGGTACACCTGGTGGTCTACATCTATACTCCAGATCCTCAATGTCCTTGTGAAAAGAAGCGGCCCATCATACTGAACAACTTTTGTTTTGGAACCATGCCTGTGTCTCTAATAGTTTAGCTGGGCTCCTGTGGCCTGTGCTATCATTGAACAACTACAATTCTACAGGCGAAAAAGTGGCAACATCGCGCCAAAATTAATATTTAAATAGCAACATTGATGAAAATTACAACTACAGGCGTTTTTTGAAGCTACAGGTCTACAATTTTACAAGTCACAGCTACAGGCACCTGTAGATTTCCATCGACAAACCATAGGGTAGATTTTGCTTTTAAAAACACAATCGAGCAAGTTTTTACAGGTGTTCATCAAAAGACTTGTGAACTACAACTGTAAAAACTTACAACTTGTGAATAATTTTACAGGTCGTCTGACCTAGGTAATTATTTTACAAGTGCAAGATTTCTGCATAAAAATCTATTCAATATGTTCAAAAGTACTCAAAATGCGTTCCTTGCCAAATTATTTTACTCGAGGCGTTAAATAAAGCATAACTTTATCGTCTAATGTGGATTATTATTATTAATTCACAACAGTACTATTTTAACGTACTCTATCAATAATATGATTTTAATTAGAAATATTGATGATTTAATTTTAGTAATTTCCTTTTTATTAAAATAATAATTTTCAGTGTAATGTCTTATATATTTAGCAAAGTGTTTACATACTTTCATATAATTTAATCTGTGCTATAACATTGACGTTGAATTTGAGTGAATGAAATGAATGAATCGATAGTGTTGTACATCGACTTGTAAAATTTACCTGTAGTCGAGCTTTTTAAAGCGGTACTGACAATGGTAGCTTTACAAGTGTCTTCATAAAACGCCTGTAACCTGTAAATTGTAACTACAAGTGCGCTACAGGCAGATTTTCGCCTGTAAATGTGGACCTGTACCTGTACAATGATAATACATGGCACTGGTGGTCTACATCTATACTCCAGACCCTCGAATGGTGATAAAAAGTAGCCTATGTCCGTTCTCGGTATGCTAGCAATCTCTGTGCCAAGTTTCATGAAGATCGGTTCAGCGGTTTGGCCGTGAAAGCGTAGCAGACAGACAGACAGAGTTACTTTCGCATTTATAATATTAATATATATATATATATTGTCCTCCTTTCGGCCGTTGTTGATCAGGCTGAAATACGCGTTAAATGTTGATCCACCTTTGTCCGCAGTTTACTGGGGAATTATTGGGGGTATCGTTTTATTTTTGATTTACATTTATTCACCGGCTTGTAACGCAGTACCCAAGCTTACGGAAAAGTCGCTACCTTGACACCAACTGACACGGCAGTTGTTGATCCTGTAACGGCTTTCTTTTTTAAGGAAAATGATGCTTTGTTGATCTATATAAAGTCATTTATGAGCAACATTTGCCGTGAAATTTTAAACCGATACTGAAGAACGGCAACGTTGCACAAGTGAGACGAGAAGTGTTGACTTGCCGTGTTCGTTAGTTTGTACGGTCCAAATCTTGGAAGAATACATGGTAGCCAGGGTCTGAAGATGGAGCCGGAAGGTGGTCATAGCATCTCAGAGATGCAACTACGTACCCCTATCGAGTTTGGGCTCGTTGGAATCGTCTTGCCAACCACTCGTCAAATACATGGTAGCCAGGGTCTGAGGATGGAGCCGGAAGGTGGTCATAGCATCTCAGAGATGCAACTACGTACCCCTATCGAGTTTAGGCTCGTTGGAATCGTCTTGTCAACCACTCTTCAAATACATGGTAGCCAGGGTCTGAAGATGGAGCCGAAAGGTGGTCATAGCATCTCAGAGATGCAACTACGTAGGTACCCCTATCGAGTTTGGGCTCGTTGGAATCGTCTTGCCAACCACTCTTCAAATACATGGTAGCCAGGGTCTAAAGATGGAGCCGGAAGGTGGTCATAGCATCTCAGAGATGCAACTACGTACCCCTATCGAGTTTGGGCTCGTTGGAATCGTCTTGCCAACTACTCTTCAAATACATGGTAACCAGGGTCTGAGGATGGAGCCGGAAGGTGATCATAGCATCTCAGAGATACAACTACGTACCCCTATCGAGTTTGGGCTCGTTGGAATCGTCTTGCCAACCACTCTTCAAATACATGGTAGCCAGGGTCTGAGGATGGAGCCGGAAGGTGGTCATAGCATCTCAGAGATGCAACTACGTACCCCTATCGAGTTTGGGCTCGTTGGAATCGTCTTGCCAACCACTCTTCAAATACATGGTAGCCAGGGTCTGAGGATGGAGCCGGAAGGTGGTCATAGCATCTCAGAGATGCAACTACGTACCCCTATCGAGTTTGGGCTCGTTGGAATCGTCTTGCCAACCACTCTTCAAATACATGGTAGCCAGGGTCTGAAGATAGAGCCGGAAGGTGGTCATAGCATCTCAGAGATGCAACTACGTACCCCTATCGAGTTTGGGCTCGTTGGAATCGTCTTGCCAACCACTCTTCACATACATGGTAGCCAGGGTCTGAAGATGGAGCCGGAAGGTGGTCATAGCATCTCAGAGATGCAACTACGTACCCCTATCGAGTTTGGGCTCGTTGGAATCGTCTAGACAGCTATAAAAGCTTGTTTTCTTTTTTAATTATGTTTATTTATTTTCTTAACCATAAATAGTAAGGTATTGTGAAGTAGAAGAACAAGAAATAGAAGTAGACGGGAGGGAGAGAGATGTATTCCTATCCTGGCTAGACGTGGGCAACGCTTTAAGATTTCTGTCAATCTATTTTAATGGTCACTTTAACCTGATGATAAAAATATGATTTTACGTGTAGCGCGGTGATTATTTTGACACGATCATAATACATTGCGTGTTTCTCGGATGTAATACTTACGTCTCCGATCTCCCTCTTTGCTCATTAAACCTTCCCATCACCACCCCCCACCCCTCACTCTTATTCGGGATTAGTCATCATCATCATTTCGTGTGGGACACCGAGTCGTCCAACGACCCGATGAACCCTGGTGTCAGAGTTTTTCAACCGCCAACTACCACTAGTAGGCCTCTGACATGGTTGTTTTACGACCGCCGTCTAAGTAATCATAGACAGCAACCGGGACCGACGGCTTAACGTGCCCTCCGAAGCACGGAACCATTTCTTTTCGGACAATCAGTTGGTTCACCCTGCAATGTCCTAACCAGACCGGGAACAAATACACAAAGTGATAAATATCAACTTCGTGAGAGTCCCACCGAGATTCAAACCCGGAACCTTTGCGTCGCAGGCAGTCGCACTACCACTGCGCCACATCGGCCGTCGACTAGTGATATTGCACAATGTATCAGGTAGATAGACATATCATATTTAAACTTAATTTAAACTTTAGCCGTGTGGTGCCGGCAGAGTAGAATAGCACCACCTCATCTCTTCCCGTGGGGGTCGTAAGAAGCGACCGAGGGATAAATCCGACCCAAGCACAACGGTCCTGGAGAGGCCAACTCCACAATTAAACCCGGAACGGGGTCTCCTGGGGGCGCGTTTGACAGAGATCTACCGCGCGGCAGACTCCTGCAGCCGACCTGGCTTCGCACGTATCGACTAGTCGTTCCTGCGGATCCAGCCAGGAAGGCCGAGAGGGTGGCGCAAGTCCTGGGCAGCCCTGCGTTTTCCATAATTGCGTCCCAGGCAAATGCAGTGTCTGCCTCAGACACTGTTTAAATCGTCTGTTACAGACGTGTGAGGCCAATGATTTAAACTTCAATTTGACATAGATTTAATAACATTGACATAGGTTTAACTTTGACATGTATTTGTTTTTTACATTTCTGTAAGTTTACTATTCTTTTTTTATGTATTATGTTAAGTACCTAGATTTGACTTTCTAAAAGAGAATCTTGTAAATTCTTTGCTTATTTGAATAAATTATTTGATTTTAATGTTGCATAAAGATTATCAAGATAGTTATTGCATTAAACATGCACCCACTCGATCCCTTTTACTCCTACAACACTCCCTGCACACCTCATCATCTTGCTCGTCCGCAATGGCTCCTCCAACACCGTGCCATGTTGCTATATTCTTATCTCCGTACTCATCCTTTTACTCGTTTACCAACTCACTTATATTCGTAACTCATCCCTCGACTCTTCTCATTTTTTTTTCCAATTGATAGACTAGCTGTGCCAGAGCTTTTGTACAAATTTGTAAGTTTAATATCTCTCGTTCTGCTCAACCGATTTTGATAAAAGTTGTCTCAGATGTTGGCCAGGATTAGTAGCTATACACCACAAAAAGTTTTATTATAATCGATCCAGTACTTTCGGAGATTAGCTCGCACAAACAGATAAACAGACAAACGGACAAACAAACAGACAAAAACTTTCTAAAACATTGCACATTTTTCTATTTTAATAAACTATTTTAACATCGCCCCCAATAAGATTTTTGTAAATATGTTCAGACACGTGAATTAACTTTTTTATTATATGTATAGATTTTGGAATACTGTGCATAGTACTGGCCAAAATTGAAATTCTCCTCTATAGTTATTGACATTCATTCATACACGTGTTGTGACGTTGTACAAAGCAAAGAAACAAAGTGGCAACAGCGCACATAAGAAAACCACCAATCATAAAAACGGTGGCCTGTGATTGGTCCATTTGAATCAGATCAACATTTGATGGAGCGGATTTGTATAAAGAATGTTATGAATTGATC
This sequence comes from Tuta absoluta, assembly GCA_027580185.1. Taxonomy (NCBI): domain Eukaryota; kingdom Metazoa; phylum Arthropoda; class Insecta; order Lepidoptera; family Gelechiidae; genus Tuta; species Tuta absoluta. Next base: position 20,103,908 of record JAQAHW010000002.1, read on the forward strand.
GCATTTGTGCTTCTAAAGGGACAGCGATTGTTGATCCGATCGGAGCCACATTTGTATGCAGGGTCATACATTAGATCAACAAAAGCTGTCGGGATCAACAATTGCCAACGGATCAACAATTAACTGATGCTACAACCCGTATGATCAACATTTGCCGAGTTGATATATCTTAATATATATATAAATATATATATATATATATATATATATATATATAAAATATATATATATATATATATATATATATATATATATATATATATATAAAATATATAAATATATATATATAGTGTGGATTGCAATAAAATAAAGAAATACACGTAACAAACGCAAATGGTTTTTACAATCATCCCCATACATTTTGAACAAGAAAGACGTGCGTGCTTAAATCGTACAACGGGCGGACCTTGATGTAAAAACACAACACAGTCCATCCATACCAGTGCCACGGCACGGCCATATTACAGGTACTTACACACCCAAAAAATCTTAAAAATATTATTGCTCAATGATTAAAGATGGGGTATGGGTACATAACATAAACAAGGGGATTTTGCTTCCCTATAAAAACGTTTCTTGTCGTTGTTGTTGTTGTAAAAACTACAACAAATAAACACGATATGTCACATTCACATTATTGTCACGTCAAAAATAATCTACCAAAGTACGTTTTACTATACTCTTTGGTACGTTTCAGTAAAACATGGTAAAGAAAATGTGTAATACCATTGTTTTTTACTCCTAACACTTGATAAAATTCATAAATTTAACTCACAGTCAGTATGGCACAAGTTTATAGAATATTTTCTATGAATTGTCTAAATATTCGGCACATAACCAAACCGGTCAAGTGGGGCATTGCAAGGCACTATTCAGTAAAAATTTTAGCTAGTGGAATATGCTATAACAGTGATAATACAATCAACCGATGTGTAAGGAACGATATTGGTATTTATTCAAAAAGCATTCGACAATGCTCTTCCAAAAGTGTGAACCCAGACAGTCCAGAAAAAGAACCACCCAAACTTGGATTAATGAAAAGGCTCAAAGTAATGTATAGAGATTATTGGTATGTAACAGTGCCTGTCCACATGATGACATCAGCTATATGGTTTGGAGGGCTCTACTATATTGTAAGTAGGTAAGACATTAATGATTCCTTATAGAGATAACCCTCTGTTTTTTAAGTTACTCAGATTGATATTACACCTATACTATTTACCAGCTGGTGGACCAAATCGCTCGGTCTTTTGTTTATTATATGCATGGCTTTGGTTCTTAAAAAACCACTTGCAAAAATAGGTGAAACAATGATTTTCGAAATATGAAACCTAGTTAGATCATTTATTGTCCCCAATATCTCCTGCATTACAATAAAATTGTTGGAGCTGTTGTTGAGAGCCTGATTATAAATAAATTAATAGAATAAAAAAAATGTGGAGATTGAACCCACAATCCTCAGCATTGAAGGCAGGGGTACTATCCGCTACACCATCAGGCCAGTCAAATAAATAAATTTAAATAAGAAGCCAAAGGCCCATCACTAGCTACGCTAGGCAATTAAAAAATAGATGGCGGTAGAACAAAAATAATTTATATTCTAAATAATGACATCTAACACCTTAGTCATCTGTGACCACAGGCTCTGTAAAGAGCTTGAAACGTAGGAATTGTAAAATCTAAAATAAACACAACTTAAATCCATTTAAAATTGCTTTATTGTGATGAGTTATAGTTGTGTAAACCCAAGAAAATATTAAAGATATATATTTTTGTTGTTTTCCAGTGGTGTTGATATGTTGGCAGTTGTTGAATCATTTGGCATCAGTGAAAAATTGACAGCACCACTCAAAGAATCTGGTGCCGGAAATTTTGCAGTTTCACTGGCTCTCTACAAGTTGATCTCACCTCTGAGATATGCTGTTACTATTGGTAAAAATCAACCTCATTATTATTTATTTAATCACTCGTCTGTCGCTTCATACTATAACAATTTCATTGGTTTTGAATTTTATTGTGAGTAGTTAAAGTTCAAAATTGTTGTCCGGCTCCCGGTACGTGACAGACGAGCGGTTAATCTTTGTTCCCCACCATTTTGAATACCTATTTGGTATGACCATGGTTTGAAATTATCAAGATAATTATTATTTTTTAATAATTAACTGATAACAGTGTTTGTATTTAATTTTTGTTAATTTGCATTTGACAAAAAAAAAACAGTGCCAATAATGACAAAACATTAGTTTTCAATAGATTTATGAATGTGGCATATTTTCACAGAATAATCCAATCCAACTAGCTGAACTATAATGTAACTTCACTACATATTATAAAATAAAGTTGTACAGATTATAATATAAAGTTGCTTCCTGTGTCTGTCCCTATGTATGCTTTCCCATGGGAAAACGGGTAGCAGGGGGTAAAACCGCAAGGCAGGCCGCTTGTGCAAAATAAAAGTCTTCTTCTGAAAAGGTGTCGTAATTAGAGTATTTTTTTTATAGGAGGTACCACCTTTGCTATAAAGCAGTTAGAGGGATTAGGTTGGATAAAGCCAGTGCCTTCAAAGGAGAGATTGAAGGAGATGTACCAAGAGAAGAAGGATAACTTCCAAGACCGTAAAGCACAATACCAGGTCCAAATGAAGGAGAAGAGGAGCCACTTGATGGATGAGATGAGACGATACAAGCATGACATGAAGAAAAGAGTTAAAAAAATGTAACTTCTCATTAATTTAATTTTAGATCTATAAAGGCCTTGCCACAAAAAGTTAAACACATGTTGAATGCATATTTAATGTTTTATTTAGTGAAGTTTTATTACAGATATGCATTCAACACTCATCATGTTTTTTGTGGTAAGGCCCTTATTGTATAGGAATTCCTATTCCTATAGGCAATATGAACAATTGTCTATATTTGTAAATTTTTTGGAAAGTTATTTTTGGATTCAATATACAGCATGTTATTTTTAAATTATTTATTGTTTTAAAATATTTAAATACAAAAGTTTCAATTATTTGTATACATACCTAATTTAAAACAATCACATTTTTAGCAAGATTTACAAATATAAAAAACAAGTTATAAACTATGTTACATTTAAGTACACAACAAAACAGCACATAACTGGAATGTTTGTTAACGCGCCATTTGTCTTAATGTAACTTGTGACCTTGCCTCTTCAATAAGTTTCTTAATTTTGTTCATATGGGACCCACAAGCTGGGTACATACATACATAACAATTATAAGCACCAACACTGTGTCGAGCGAGCAGCCCGCTTGCGCGCTAGTTTCTGGCACAATACAAGAGCAGCGCGATGTGACGCGCTCCGCTAACTCACGGCGCGGGTACGAACAGGAGAACCCATACAAACACTACGACATCTTGCCGTATTACAGCTACTTCGGCACGATGCACCTTTCTAAATTCAGACGGGTTATTGTGCAACTGCTCAAGACAGCGTTGGGCCTCAGTTATTTAAAAAAACCTAACACAAACATTTAAAACAAATACAAAATAGCTGCACTTGAGTGTGCTGTCATGTCTACTGTCCAGTATCTAAAATTAATAAATGCAAATTATATGCTGGCAAAGATATCGCTTTGTACCATCAAATTATTTGTCTTCCAATTCCAAATACTTCCAATGTAGCAGAAATGTCATGTATTTTGCAAAAACAATCAAATACCATTTATTACATATAATGATCTAAATACATAAATAATTAAACGATCTGATTATGGTGAACGCTACATATAAATCTTAAATAGATGAGGGTCAGCCAAACACATAACAGGTAAAAATTATCATGACAATTTCACAAACTACTCATTATTATCACAATATCAACAGGCAAAATAAATATTGGCTCATACATCACGATACAAATATTCTTCACTATATACTAGTCAAATAGTTGCTCTTATTCATACTTTGTTGTATTCCTAAATCTATGTCGAAACAAACATGTATTAGCTTCGGAAACATAAGTCAATGTAGGCCTATGATGATTAAACTGAAGTTAACTATGATAGGTATAACATTACTTCACCATTATGCACAGATAACAACTGTGATTGATTATGATTAAAGCTAGAGTTAATATTACATTTACTATTTATTTATGCATAACATATTAATATCAATTATAGTTTTTCAATAAATGCTAAATAAACGGTTTATACTCAATTCCTAATCAGAAAATAATATAAAGATTAAAATACCGAATGAAAATTGTAATAAATTACACTACTGTTAAAATTATAATAAACAATATAAAAAATAAGTGGTCAGGTCATATTAGTAAGATCAAAGAAACAAAATACAACCTGTACGAAAATAAATTGTAAAAAAACTATTGTCACTAAACAGAACTATACTTCTTATTTTTTTTACAGCCTACTGTCTAGTACAAGCGATAATTATGGTTTTAAGTCCATCCAATCCAATACCATGCTGATTTTCAAACACAATGCTTTATGGTTGCGTTCCCCAATGACGCGACCTTAAGGTTTCAGAGCTATTTATTGAGATAGCCAAAAATATCGAATACCAAAAATGTTGAGTCTGCTAGACAGTAGGTGTATATTTTTAAACTATTTAGGCCTCTTAGTTATTTTTTTTTAATAACTCGCCTAATTGAGCCATTTCTTTCCAGGACTACAGATCATCCTCGTGATCCTTCAGATCCATCAAAAAAGACAGAAGATGGTACCCAAAAAAGGCCACCAGGTGGTGAAAGAAAGACATAAGTACTAAGTCTTTTACCGTACCTCGGAGCAACAACGGGCGTGGAAGTTCAAAACGGAGTGTTATTAGTTTTATCCCATGTACTGGTAGGAGGCGGGGGAGAGGTGCGGCGCGGGGGGCAGGCCGGGGCCCGTCGCGGCGCCGATCGTCGCCAGGTGGCAGGCGCGGCACATCAACTTACCTGCGAATTCATATATTTTTACTGACTGGTCCAGATAGACGTTGTTATTATATGTTATAGGAGTCAAATAACACAATATAGTATTTAGAAGATCCATAACTGTTCAAATAGAATGTGATCTGTGACAAAATTGGTAAAATTTCTAACAAACGATCACAATTTAGTAAATTTACCAACCCCCAAGATGTAAACACATAAAATGTGAAAAAATGTAAGCTACAAGTGTTGTTATTAAAATATATTTATTTATACAAACTTTTTGATGTACATAGTTTTAATCTTGGCATGACCCATAACCAATACATATGAAATTGTTGGCAGCATAATTGTTTTTATGCAAGTATATTTTTATCTTGCTAAGGCCACCCACAGACTGAAAGTAGACAATTTGAATCTTTTTTTCTTTTTGTGTGGGAAACAGAGTCGACGAACTACCCGATGATGATAAATAAATAGTATGGTATGTTTGCCAACAGTAGGCAACTACTTAACAGGTGGTGTTTAGGAGTGAACTACTATATAAAATACCGTTTTTGGCATAGAACTTGATGACTTGATTTAACTTACCAGATAACATAGGCTCTGCTGTGACCTGCGTGCCGCATGCACAGCACTTCACTAGCAGAGTTTTTCTGTTTATTTTATTACTCAGTTTACATTGTCGCGGGTTAAATCTTACAAATCGCTAGGTTATATAAGCTACTAGCTGCTATAAGCGCCTTATTTATGTGTGGGACTCCGAGTCGACGAACGACCCAATGAATCCGGATATCAGAATCTTTTAACCGACTACTACCACTAGAAGGTCTCAGACATGGTTAGTTTATGAGATCTCACTACCCATGGTCTGCTTATTTTTAGAAATAAGTAGCCCTGTTGTGAATTGTTCCATATAATGTATGTGTCATATGTGTTTTTATTGTGTACAATAAACGGTTTAATGGTTGTGTAACGACCGCGGTCTTAGTAATCATAGACAGGAACCTTGACCGACGACGGCTTAAAATACCCTCCAAAGCACGGCACCATCTTTCTTATGGACAATCAGGTGGTTTAGCCTGTAACGTCCTAACCAGACTGGAAACATATTATCAACTTTGTGAATTAATGGGAATCGAACCCGGGACCTTTGCGCCGCAGTCAGTTGCACTACCACTGCGCCAAATCAGCCATTAGTGAGCCGCATGCCGCACACGCAGCACATGTGACAGCTGGTGGCGGTAGGTCGTTATATTGCAGCTATTTGACAACAGGTGGCGCTAGGTTACCTGCTAGCCGATAGCACCGCTTGTCCAGTGCATCTACTCGACAGCAGGAGGCGCTAGGTTACCTACTAGCGGATAGCATCGCTTATCTGGTTGTTAAAGTGCAGCTACTCGACAACAGGTGGCGCTAGGTTACCTGCTAGCGGATAATACCGCTTGTCTTGTTGCTATAGTGCAGCTACTCGACAACAGGTGGCGCTAGGTTACCTGCTAGCAGATAATACCGCTTGTCCGGTTGTTATGGTGCAGGCTAGATTACCTGCTAGCGGATAATACCGCTTGTCCTGTTGTTATAGTGCAGCTACTCGACAACAGGTGGCGCTAGGTTACCTGCTAGCGGATGATACCGCTTGTCCGGTTGTAATATTACAGCTACTCGACAACAGGTGGCACAAGGTTACCTGCTAGTGGATAGCACCGCATGTCCGGTTGTAAATTTAGTGCAGCTACTCGACAGCAGGTGGCGCTAGGTTATAATAATACCGCTTGTCCGGTTGTTATAGTGCAGCTACTCGACAACAGGTGGCGCTAGGTTACCTGCTAGCGGATAATACCGCTTGTCTGGTTGTTATAGTACAGCTACTCGACAACAGGTGGCGCTAGATTACCTGCTAGCAGATAATACCGCTTGTCCTGTTGTTATAGTGCAGCTACTTGACAGCAGGGGGCGCTAGGTTACCTGCTAGCGGATAGCACCGCTTGTCCGGCTCGTCGGTGAGCTGCATGCCGCACACGCAGCACATATAGCAGTCTACGTGGAAGTCGCGGTCCATGGACACCACGCGGACCGTCTCGTCGGTGCCTTCTACCGGGGTTATGCCTGCAATAATGACACAACATTTGAACCAGAAGTACCACTTACCGTTTAAAGCTCTAGCTATCCAGAGCTGTAGACTAGCTTTCAAGTATCAAAAATACCAATGCAGTTTACGTAGATTGAAAGGTCAAGAGTATTTTACCCTTTTTGACTGCAACAGGACTGGAAATTGGCTCTACCTAATGGGAGTTTTTCTGTTGACAGTTCTGTTGATAGTTCTGAATGTCAAACCAGAGGGCACTGGGCTAAACTAAAAATTTGACGTTTAAATATGGCTGGCGGCAGCCATAGTTTTGTCTCAGGTTCAGTTTCACGTTGTGTTCGTTACTAATTTATTTCTTTTACTTTGATTTGCTACAAAATAAACATGTCGTCTTGCTAATATTATATTGAGTGTTATATTATATATATTATATTATATTGAGAGTTATTCATGTAAGCAAACACAAAATCTATAAGAAATTTATAACAATTACATAAACACAAAATAAAGAATATTTTGTAAGGTGGTACAGATTTTCATGTAAAGGAACGTTATTTCAATTAAGCTGAGCGCCCTCTACATGACACTCGAGAATCTATAGAAAATTTCCCATTGTGAGGTACTTTCATACCCTATACAGAGCACGATTTTGCATTCATAGTAAACTCTACTGCCCATTCTGGATGATTTTATTCCTTAATCGCTTATCACGACACCCACTAGTAGAATTGGGGTGATGCTATTCTAAGCCGGCATCAAACGGCGAATGAAAATATAAATATTTTTTTTAACTTGCAAAATTTTCAAGCGCGGGCAGGATTTGAACCTGTGACTTTTGCATTACTAGTGGCGACGCCTCTTCCATCTGGGCTACCGCAGCTCATTCCTTGCCCGCCAATTTTGCAAGTGTATTTTAATGCCAGTAACGCGTGGCAAGGCTCCATCTACTACCGGGTTAGTTTTTGCAACTAATACTAATATATTATACTTTGCAAGTTTTAAAAAATTGTATACCTAACACGCAAGTGTTTTAAAATTTGGTATTCACAATTTTTTTTTATTAAATATTGATTTAATTTTCTTTTACACACGTGAATAAATAGTTGCTACTTCAATCGGTGTTTGTACCCACCTTTCCCGCAACTGGCGCACTTGGGCGCGAACATGCGATGGTAGTCGTTGACGCAGTAGATCTTGTTGTCGACGTCAACCGTGAACGGCACGCCGTCGAGGCATTCGTTGCAGATGCAGCACCGGAAACAGCCCGGGTGGTACGACTTGCCCATCGCTTGTAGGATCTGCACACAAATTAAATACAGAATACAGGCAACTAAAGATGTGTGAAAGTTTTCATTATAGTTACTAAAGACGTGTGAAAGTTTTCATTATAGTTAATAAAAACTACAAAAATAAGTTCTTTTCTAATATGTTTTTAATGGGTGGAAAATTTTTAACAGTGAAGTTTTATAATTGTGGCTAGTAGTTCAAGTAGAGTATCATATGAAAGGGCTTGATTTGCATGTTACGGATCCCTCGGTGGGCCAGTCCAACTCGCCTTGGGCCTTTATTTTTTTACTTCAAGCCTTGATTAATATATAATATAATTTAATTCTTTAGTAATAACTTGATTCTCAATGTTTTAGCATGGATTCGCAAGCTACGGTTGCATCGTTTTGCAAGTTGCGTCTACCCATGACACAGGTTTTCCTTGTTGCATTTAAATTAATAAATCAATCTATTCTATTTCAAAACCGGTTTTTTAGCAAGTGTCACTATAACTTTCTACTGCTACACTAAAACTTAACCTCTTACAACAATGGCTCAAACAAAGCATTCACTTTCGTTCATTTTGCTCTCCCATTATACTTTGATGATGAATAGGAACATAGTTTATTACCTAATTGCATACGTTTTTCCTGTCTTACATGATGATACGAGAAAGTGGAAGTTGTTAATAATATGTGTGGTAAATAAAATTGTGTCAATCTATCATCATAATAATGTGTAATTCATAATTTGTTTAGCCACTTGAAGATAATTTACTGCTACTTCATTATTTGTGCTGCACTTACCATTTCCATGATAAGGTGTCCACATATTGCACATTTCTCAGCTGTTTGTTGAAAGCCTGAATACTGTAAAAGAAGGATAAAACTATTAGTAATAAAAGTATGTTATGTGGAGGTTGTATGAGGATAGTAGTAGCCTATGTAGGTATTTGCTAAGTTAACATGCTATGATACAAGTTACAAGGTCATTTTTACTACCACACGCACACATACCTGCTCAATCCTTGCCAATAATAAGTAGGATGCTTGTTAGTGAAATGTAACTCAAAAATCAATAAAATCATAAATCATAGGGTTATTTCCAATCTGTATTTCAGATAAATACCTGAATACTACTAACCTCATCTTTATCTGTGTCTGTGATACTAACCAAATAATCTTCTTCACAGTATACTTTGCCATGCACATTGTAAAAGGCCTTGCCCCGTAGTGCCCGGCCACAGGAACAGCAAATGAAGCAGTTGGTGTGATAGAGATTGCCCATTGCTTGGCAAGCCTGGCCTGCGCCAGTCACACCTGCCCCACATGTGTGACAGATACCTGAAAATAATTAAAGCTTTATAGTATTATAAGATAAAAATCTAAAAGGTTAAAGTTGGATGCACTCTAAGAACATTAGTCATTTTGGGTGTGGTTGCAAACAACATGTAATCTCACTATGCAGCTTATACAATTTTTAAACAAATTTACTTACCAAAATATTCTCCTTCTTCATCTTGCCTCTCCATCTCCTCCTCAAGTTGTCTCGTTAGCTCCTCAATCTTGCGTTGAGCTTCACTGGGCCCTTGTGGCCTTGGTGGAGTAATGCTGTATGGCAACAAACTCTTGCCCCGCCCTCCAGACCCTCGGGAGCCTCCAGACAGTTGCGATACAGAACTAGGAGTGGGGCTAGGTGCTGGAGACTGGGCTGGAGAACATAATGATGTCAAACCAGACACTAAATTCCTAGAACCAATAGATTCTGAGCCAATTGACACATTGTCTTTGTTTGCTGCAGCCACTACTGCAGCCGTTGAAGCTCCAGTCATACAGACATAGTCAGAACAATTTGCATCTTCTACAATCTGCATTCTGTTCCCAGAAAGTTTGGCATTATAGCTACCATTAGACATTGGTGATTTGTGACTGGATTCATGTCCAATATTGTTCCCAATATTTGGCTTTGGGTGGTAGAATTTAGGACTGGTTGCAGAACCTTGCACCTCTGTAGCTATATTAGCTTTGGGTCTCTGGGCACTGGGGGCTATGGAGGCATAAATAGCTGTTGAAGGAACTGTTACACCTTTGTTTGATAAGCTGATTGAAGTATTGTTTTTCAGTAATGCAGTCACATCGGTGTACTTAGGAGGAGCTGATTTCATGATGGTGTAATCACTGCTTGGATTGTCATGAGATGAGTTGTAAGGTGGTGGTGGTGGTGGTGCTTTATCTAGCTTCCCTTTGCCATTAATCAGAGTTTGTGATATACTTCTGCTAGTAGTGGTAATAGGCACTTGTGGCCCAGGCACTGACCCTTGTTGTATGAACCGTTGATCAGGATTATGTTGAACTTTGTACTCATTTTTCTTGTCATTGTCTGAACAAAGCATATTCTCGTAAACAGACGGAATCTGTTTGGGTTTGGAGTGAACTGGTACTTGGGGCTGGGCTTTACTGTAGCGTGTATCGTAGTATCCCTCAGAGGCGGGCGGAGGCGGCGGGCCCGCCTGGTACAGCTGGTGGAAGTACGGCGGCTGCGGCGACCGCTGCTCACCGTAATAATCGATGTTCTCATACACTGGCGGCGGATACTGCGATTGCGGATTCGCAGGGATCTCGTACAGGTCCTCAGTTTGGTAACTGAGCGATCTCTGTGATATCGAGTCAATAGATCTGGTCGGACTAGCCGACAGCGCAGCTGTGTTGATATCCCGCTTATTCAGCGAAGCTATTGTTTCTACACGTTTGGGTGTCGCGAACTTGGAGGCAGCTATTACGTTCGATCGCTCGTAGAAACTGTAATCCTGCCGATTGTTTTGGGTGTTGTCTAGGACGAAGCTCTCTATTGCTCCTACCGGCCGAGATTTGCCGTGAGAGCTCGCATTGGTCGCCGTAGAACCTCGCGCCTGCTCAGTTTCATCCTCATCTTTGTTGGATAATTTCAAATCCTGAAGTCCCAAGATGCAGCGTTGTTCTTCAGGGTTATTTCTTCGAGACGAATCCATTCTATGTTATACGATCGGTATAAATGCTTTAAAATAATCTTCTAATCACCATAAAATATACATGATTCATAATTTTATTCACAAATACACAAAAATCTTCATTCATCAACAAAACATCGCGTTGAATAGAATAGTGCTGTGAAAAGTTAAATTAAATTCTATCGATAAAAAAACCGGTACTTGCGTGTTTATGTCCAAATTTATCATTGAATTTGAACTTTCCTTCATGCATTTTTTTGAATAAAGAGCATTGAAAAAAAATATTTAAATTTATTTAGGATATCGAAACGACCAAACTATTGTTTGATATTTTTATTATATCGATATCATTAAACATTTTTTTTAAACTCTATCTGGAGTTGTCAAATACCATTCACTCATTTTCCATTTCCATTCGGTCACTAGCGATCAAAACTGGGTTGCCGGTTTAAAATTGCACTTGTTTTCCAGCAATATTTTAATTTTTCGACTCTTATTTGAATAAAATATTAGAAAAATTTACCAAGTGCGAATCAAACTAGCGCACAAAGGGTTCTGTACAACTACTCATAAAAAAGGCAAAAATACACGTTTGTTGTATGATTTTTAAAATTTATATCTCCTTAAATATCGAATTTATTATTATTTTCCGTATTTTATACTATAGCTGCATAAGGAATACATCATTTGTGAAAATTTTAACTGCCTTACGATCCCGGTTCCATTGTCAATAAAAAAAGAGCAAAGAAATCACGTTTTTAGTATGGGATTGTCTCGATTTAACCCTTTAAGGAACACTAAAAGTTCAAATAACACACATATGAACCTTTAATTCTCAATCTCGCAATCTAATCACATAGTAACAAAATGCGTTTGTACATCTGATACCACTTCAGGAAAAATAAGTTTTTAGAAATTAGTTTTTTTTTCAATGGATACTGTACAAAATTAGAAATACCTAAATATCTACCTACCCAAATACCTAAAAAGAAACAAAAAAATAAATTGGGTTGGGCAAAGGGTCCGTAAACTATAAGCCAAAAACAAACAACTTTCATATTTTTTAAACTTGAAAAGCTAACCGTAACCGTATCGGTCTAAAAAGGTTGGATCGGAGTTAAGCCTTCGGGACGCTAAAGAAAAAAAAATAGATTACAATTAAATTAATTATTTGTGACTAGCTGTTACCCGTGGCTTTGCCCGTGTCCGTGTACTCATAAAAACTATCTTATGTGTTAATCCATGTTACCTTCTATATGTGTGCCATATTTCATTACAATCTGTTCAGTAGTTTTTGTGTGAAGAAGTATCAAACAAACATACAAACTTTCGCATTTATAATATTAGTAGGTTTTTATTATTGTCATATAAGCATATTTAAACTATGGTACTTTTGGGCTATGATGCACCCAGCTCGAGATATGGACACTTCAACTTAATAACAAAAAGTACAAAAAATTTATTAATTAAATTATTTAAGAAAACAAATGCGTAAAGAGGGACCTGCTATTCAAATCCTTTTTTTACTTAGCAATTTTGGGCTAGGATACACCTAGGTTCAGCTACAGCCATTTGATTAAATCTAGGTTTTAGTAAACCTAAGCATAACTCAGCCTAAGTGCGTCATCGCCCCAAGGTTATAAAGAATAAAAAGTATTTCTATTGGGTCCCTTTATATAAAAAAGAAAAATCTTTTAATTTCCACGACATATCATAGTGCCCGATGCATATACTCCAACACTACCTTTCCGCCCCGAAAAGTAAAGGGGAGGCTGGGGCACCTTTGAAGGAATTTAAAAAAATAGGCTATCTTTTCTTCTTCTTCTTCTCAGTCGATGCCACATTCCTGAGGGACGTGACCATGGGAAGCTACTGCGCCGCCAAAGTCCTCCAGGCTCCACGGTCTTGAGCCATGTGCACTGACGCCTGCAGTGTGACCTTGGTTGCCTGCTGTATTGTATCGGTCCATATGGTCGGTGCTCTTAACGACTTCTTTTACCATTTACATGGCCTGTGAAAATAAGAATTTCTAGACATTCAGATTCGCGCTTAGTCAGGTGTCCGAAAAACTTAAGAATGCGTTGTTGACAAATGGTAGACAATTCTTTTCCGTATAAATAATCTCTTCCAGGATAGACTCGTTTGTGTCTGTTCTGTATCTTTTATAAAATCAAAATTTTACAGTATACTGTGGTTTAGATACTCCAGGCCCCCGAACCGAACATAGACAATGTTCTAGAAGAAACCCAACATAAATTTAATACGGAGTCATTTCCTTCGGGTTTGAATTATATAAACGTTCCCAGCGCATTTTCTCAAAACTGCCCCAGGTTTTCTAATAAAATCTATGCATGGTGGCTTGATTTTTATGGCAATGAACGCGTGAATGTATTGACATTCAGTTAAAAACAATTGTTCTCACCTTATTTCATTCGTTTTTTTTTCATAATCCTTGAAAATCTAACAAAGTCAAATTGTAAAATCTAACTCAGCAGTCAAGAAAATAAACAAATTTCCTTACACTAAAACCCTATAATAAGGCCCTCTTCAAAGGTGGCCCGGCCTCCCCTCTACTCTGGCCTAAATAATATTTTCCACTTAAAAGTTTTTCAGTAATCAATAATCATACTCGACTAACAGGGGCCTCAGTTGTGCTCTCAGTTGGTCAGCTATTTCCTTATTATTATTATTATTTTGGTATGGCAAAGCCACTGGATTCACATCGCGTGAGTTGAGACGTATTTCGCCATTTATGTCAGGTAAGTTAAGTCAAGTCGTTGTAAGGTTATGTTAATTCTTTTGTAAGGTGATTTGGCATTACGCCAAGGGAGAGTCCACAACACAGAGATCCTAGTCTGACGATCCTAGTCTTGCGTGCTGACCCGCTCGTCACTATACCACAATGACAAATATATGCTTTAATTACAATTTCCGATTTAATGTCCAGTTTAACAATAGTTTGTTTCTTAAAACACTATCAGAATTATTCACCAAACACTCAAATAAACAAGAAAAACAAAAATATAACTAATTCACATCCGCCATCACGGAATAGCAACGAACGACCCCAGCTATTTCCTTATTCTTATTAATTTTTCGCCGTGTGTTGCCGGCTAAGAATAGCATCACCCCATTTCGTGCCCGTGGGAGTCGTAAGAGGCGACTTAGGGACTTGAGGGTGTGTATTGGAATTTTAGTCGATGGGCTGACAACCTGTCACCATAGCGATACACAATTTTCCGAATGACCCTCAAATATTTGTCAGATGTGGCGTAAATGTCCGTTTTATGCGGCAGTTTACGCTCTGCCTACCCCGCAAGGGATTATAGGCGTGATATATGTATGTATGTATTAATTTTTCTCGTGTGTCACTTGGTCACTAAACTTGCCTAACAGTAAATCTTTATTTCCAAATATCAGCCCCAAAGTCGTCATTTTATTGTTCATATCCATAATTGAAAGGTATCCAAAAACACCGAAAAAACAACAATTGTAGTCACAAAAACCTCTTATTAAACAACTGTAACCATATTCGAAACCTAAATATATTATGAGATGGCAACCCTGTTTTCCTCCGCCGGTCGTTTCCGTCCTATCGCTATCCCTTTCTAACATGCTCCGTCTCGTTCTTCCACCCCTCCTCTCAGGCGTGCACTCAGAGGTTCGGAGTGCTACTAGAATCATTGGTGTTCTGTATTTCACCGCGACTGGTCGTGTTAGCTAAACTGCTACTGGTAAGTATCAAATTTATTTTAAATAATTTATAATTTATTTTATTCTAATAAAAATAAATCTTACAAATTTCAGCACCGCTGTACTGAATGTAAGTTTTTATTTCAGTTTAGCTATCGTCAGCGTCGAAATACGATACAATTTCTATCGATTTTATCGATCGTTTTTATTTGAAATATATTTATTATCCCTTGCTAAAAAATGTGTAATTTTTAGATAAATATGGAAGAAAATATCGCGTCGCCTGCAAGCTCGGAAAACGAGGAACAAGTGGGCGCTGGTCAGCACGTGACGGCGCAAATTGCGCACGCGGCAGGCGGACCGGCAGCAATGGCGCGCATACGCAAGGCTCCACCTGGAGACATGTCGATGGAGACATCTAAGAGAGCCTGCCAGGATGACCAAGTGCTACATAACTTGGTGCAACAGGTCAGTTCAATCCAAAACTTTTTACAAAGTGTCAAATGGTCCCCAGCGATGCAACAATCTCAGCGTAATTTTGATGGTGATAACATCAATGAGTATAACCGTAATGATGATGACGTAATTTCATTAAATGCTAGTGGTGATTTATTTGACGGGGAGTCTGAACAACAACCCCCCCAATCGCATGAACATTTTTCGTTGAATTTGCAAACTACCCTCAAAGAACCGTCAATTCTTAAATCTGATGAAAATCGTTTAGAAAAACTGAAAAATATTCAACATTTTGAATCTACGGACTGGGCTGAGGTGCGTTATTCTGAAGCGCAAAAAAGATTTTGCTCTACCCCCGGTTTTACAAACTTGGAAT
This sequence comes from Tuta absoluta, assembly GCA_027580185.1. Lineage (NCBI taxonomy): Eukaryota > Metazoa > Arthropoda > Insecta > Lepidoptera > Gelechiidae > Tuta > Tuta absoluta. The sequence goes on from JAQAHW010000002.1 coordinate 20,119,682, forward strand.
GTAATGACGAAATTAAACCATATGACAAATTTAATCATTTAGCTGTAACTGAAAAAGGTTTCGCTGCAATAACTCAAGGTTTAATGAAACAACAGGAAGCAGTTGAAACCGGGTTTCAAAACCTAATGTCTTGGTTCAGATCCTCGGAGATCGTTGATTTGTCAAGTATTGAAAACAAAATTAAAGAAATATTTTCAGATGAGTTTCTAAAAATTTCAAATGACCTTTTACAAATGGCTTGTGGCCATAGGGCAGACTTAATTGAACAGCGACGGGATGCTATTTTACGTTCTGTTAAAGACAAGTTTGTAAAGGCCAGTTTTCGAAAAATACCCCCAAGTTGCGAGTATTTATTCACACCAAAAATTTTTTCTGATACAGTAGACAAACAAGGGGGCATGAGCAAGATCTTTTGGCCTCTTAAGGCACAGAATAGTAAACCAATGTCTCTGGGCAAATCCAGTACTCCAAAGGGTCCTAAAATACCTTTGCAAAATTCAAGAGAGGGTTTGTCTTACGCATGGTCTAACAACAACCGTATGATGGCGCCAGCGCATGGCGTACCATTTCAACCCCTCGTTTACACTCCTGCGCAAGGAGCTGTAATGCCTATGTACAATCCAAACTTCTCGCCCGGATTTATAAGAGCGCCCACGCAGGGCCACTCCTTTCGTTCCGGAGTGCCCAAATCCAGTGAGGATAAGACAAAATCAGGTGCCTCGCGCAGAGGCAAGCCAAAAAGGAAATTCTGACTCGGAATTTCGAGGTGGTCGCCTACAAGCTTTTCATGCTGCATGGGAAGCCCTCAAGGCTCCACCAATGATTTTAAAAACAATCAAACAAGGGTACCGCATACCGTTCAAATCCAAACCACCTCTGATCATACCGTTCATCAACCGGCACATTGCAGTACCCTACTCACCGGAAATGACATTGCAAATACAAACTTTAAAAAAGATGAGAGTTCTAGAGAGCGCGCAGCCCTCCCCAAGCTTCGTATCGTCCCTTTTCCTAAGAGCAAAGGACGACGGCTCGTTTCGACCAGTGTTCAACCTTCAGAGGCTGAACAAGTACGTTCAAGTAAGCAAATTCAAATTGGTCAATCAGCAAAAAGTTCCCACATTTCTACAACCATGGGACTGGATGGCGAAAATCGATCTATCGAATGCATATTTCCACCTGCCGGTTGCCCCTTCCCATCGAAGGTTTTTACGCCTTGTATTCGAAGGCGACCTCCTGGAAATGACATGCCTACCATTTGGCCTGGCAACTGCCCCAAAAATGTTCGCGAGCCTCACGAACTGGGTCGCTCAAATTATCAGGGAACAAGGAGTACGAATTCTGGTATATTTAGACGATTTCCTCCTCGCTCACCAGAACCGGGAAATACTCCAAAAACAAATTTCATTTGTAACGAACCTATTGACGAGTCTAGGATGGCAAATAAATTACAGAAAATGTGTACTGTCTCCACAAAGAAATATTCAATTTCTGGGAATCATTTGGGATCCCTTTATAAATCTGAAATACCTACCGGACCAAAAGTTAGCTTGCATCAAAGAGAAAGTCAGCCATGCCTTGTCGTATGGGAAAACAACTTTAAGAGACTTGCAAAGTCTTATAGGCCTGCTGAATTTTGCGTGCCTTGTAGTTCCTTACGGACGGCTGAACTATCGAAGGCTACTTCGATTTTGCAACCAATTGCTGACAGAGCCTCCCCAAAAAATTCATCCATTCCCTGTAGAAACTCTGATGGATCTACATTGGTGGCTGAACTTTCATCGAAATTGCTCTCCCTTGCACATTCCGAACCCGAGCCATTATTTGTCGACGGACGCTTCGGGGACAGGTTGGGGAGCGCAGCTAGACAATTTAAAACTAAGCGGAGTTTGGAACCAGCACGAAAGCACGTTACACTCGAACCAAAAGGAGATGCTTGCGATTCTACATGTCCTAAAAGATCTCGGTCATGCTCTAGCAGATTCAACAGTGTCTGTACAGTCGGACAACAAAACTGTTTTAGCGTACCTCAAAAACCAGGGAGGGACCCGATCCGACGCTTTAATGCAGCTGACGTATCAAGTGTTTCGTACACTTCAAATGTACAATATACGGCTCAGCCTATATCACCTGCCAGGCAGGTACAACACAGAAGCGGATCACCTATCCCGGGGATACGCCCATCCGGAGTGGCATCTTCTCCCTATTTTGACCCAAAGAGTTTTCGACAAATGGGGAAAACCCGAAATAGACCTTTTTGCGTCCAAACAAGCCCACGTCGTCCCCCAATACGTGACATTGGACATTATGGACAGGAACGCTGTTTTCGTAGATGCGTTCTCTCGCCAGTGGGAATTCAAACTAGCGTGGATCTTTCCTCCCCCATACTTGATGCCAAAAGTTCTGGCACACATGAACAATGCGAAAGGAATCTTCCTAGTAGTAGCCCCTCGGTGGGAAAAAGCTTTCTGGCGTCCGGACTTGAAGAGTCGTGCAATAGCCGCCCCCTTTTCAATCCACAACCTTCACAAAGTTCTGATCAACACGAGAACGAAACTCCCTCCAGCGAAAATCCAAGACCTGGTACTGGAAATATGGAAATGTGGGGCTGGGAGACAAAATTAAACAATTGGACACCTGAACAACTTCAGCTGCTACAATCTAGCTGGAGATTATCTACCAAAAAGTCTTACGATGCAGCCTGGCGTCGCTGGTGCAATTGGTCAACTATAAATCAGGTTAGTCCGAACTCCCCATCTGGATCGGACCTTGCTAGATTCTTATCGGACATTTACCTTATTCACAAATTGTCCTACCGCACTGTCTTGTTGCATAGGTCTGTAGTAGCCACCCTATGTGATCCGAATAAGACCATCAACCTAAGTTCTCATCCTTTGGTTACTCGTATTCTGAAATCAATATCAAATCAAACCCCAAAAGACACAAAACCACCTATCTGGGATATCGACCAGTTGTCTAACTGGCTAACCAACAACTTTTCACAACAATTTAACCTATATGAGTGTTGCCGTAGGACAGCTTGCATTCTTTTATTGTGCTCGGGGCGCAGGGTTCATGATCTAACATTGCTTTCTATAGATTCCGAGCATTGCTCGATTTCAGACAGTGAAATAACTTTTTGGCCTCTTTTTGGGTCCAAAACAGATTGTCATGAATACAGGCAATCCGGGTGGAAGCTTATTGCTAATACCGAATGTCTCGCACTCAATCCAGTCTTTTGGGTCAAATCTCTCATCAATATGACTTCTCAGAGACGATCTGCTTGTAATACAAACCGTCTATTCATAACTGTTTGTGGGCCCCCGAAGCCTGCATCTCGAACAGTAATCGCAAATTGGATCAAATCTCTATTGCAGGAAGCAGGAGTCAAAGCATCGGCAGGCAGCATCAGGCCCGCTGTGGCCTCCAAGAACTGGATGCTGAACTTCCCCTTAGACGAGATACTTAGCAGGGGCAATTGGAGATCCTCTAACACGTTTGCCAAATTTTACAGACGTACTATTATGCCAAGTACTGCTTCTACTAATACAGTTACTAGTCTATTTCATGCAGTAAATTAAGTTAAATTATGCACTGTATTTATTCATAACTAGCGGCCCGCCCAGCGGTTTCACCCGCTGCTAACTGATTTCCCACGGGAAACAGACCTTCTCCCGACATAAATCATACATAAAAACCTTACTCTTGAATCACTCTATATTTTGAAAACAAACTTCATTCAGATCCGTTAAGTGTTTTTGAAGATTTAAGCATACAAACAAACAAACAGACAGAGACAGACGTAGGAAGCGACCTTTATACTATGTACGGATAACGCATTAGGCTAGGATGTTGATAAGATTTTGTATGAAGCCCAGATAAGAGGTAATTTAAAGACTTTATATTGGCAAGATGTATTGACGGAGGTGAAAAGAAAGTAAGACGATTTTTCATTGAGCACCTCGAGCATCGAGAACGGCAAAGAACAAAAATAAATGCAAATACCTTATAGTTTTTGAAAGAACATAACGATAGTGCGTTTGAAAAACTAAGAGCGACATTTATGTATGTATTATGGAACTAAAATATTATTTTTTCTCAGTTTTCGTGATAGTATAAATGCTAAACTACTGAAGCTAGGGAGATAAAACTTAGACATGAAGTGTTTTATGTAATAATAAAGCAACTATTATAGATAAAATCCCGGTTTTTTAAATCCTAAACCCCCAAGGGATGAAAATGGGGTTAAAAGTTTGTATGAAAGTTCGTTGTCATTTGTATGAAAATTTGTAATTAGACTAAGGACTTAAAATAATTAAACACGTGTTTCAGCATATTTGAAATTTTAACCCTTAATAGGGTCAAAAAGGGGTTAAAAGTTTGTATGAAAGTTCGTTTTTTTAAATGAATGTGATCTGTTTCAAAATTTATGATTAGACTAATAACTCAAAATAATTAAACACGTGTTTGAGCATTTTTGAAATTTTAACCCTTAAATGGGTGAAAAGGGGGTTAAAAGTTTGTATGAAAGATTTTTATCTTAAATCTGATCTGTTTCAAAATTTCTGATTAGAATCATAACCTAAAATAATAAAATACGTGTTTCAGCGTTTTTGAAATTTTAATCCTTAAAGGTGTCAAAAGGGGGTCAAAAGTTTACTACCAGTTGGACTACCCGTTTTCCCATGGGAATGTGACAACTTCCCGGAATAAATTATACTTATAAACCTTCCTCTCAAGTTACTCTATCTAATAAAAAAAACCGCATCAAAATCCGTTCGGTAATTCTAAAGATATAAGGAGACACCAAACGGGAAGCGACTTTATTTTATACTATGTAGTGATTATTTAGTTAAGAATGTAATTTCTTTACGCTTTGGTGTATCAAATCAATTAATCTGAGGAATAATAAACTAAAAACAACAAGTTTTCATTTTCATTTATACTTGCCTTTATTCATTAATTACAAATAATTTATTTAATTCTAACTTATTATGTACACAAGTATCCAATATAATACCTACCTAATCCAGACAAGTTGGATAAAATAAATCAAAGATGTAGGTAATATTGGGCTCTGGTGATAAGTAGGTACACTAGTGAGTGACACACATCTTTGCTATTCGCTCAAACACACACAAATTCACTTTCACTTGGTTTTTATTTTTACCTGAACTACCTACCTACTTATCCAGTTCATACTAATTCAGTACTTTACATAAGGTTACTACAACGCAGCATATCTTGTTTAAACCTCACATAAGTAAACCCAACTTTTGTTAACCTAACTTAACTTGACCTACTTTTTATATGCTGGGAAAGGTAAACATGTACATGAACTAGTATGAACATTCACATTGGCGTTCTTCCACCAGGCGATAACAAACATATCTCATAATATATTTAGGTTTCGAATATGGTTACAGTTGTTTAATGACAGCGTTTTACCTTACAATAAAACGCTTATTAAATAACTTACCATATTCGAAACCTAAAGTTTTTAATACTGCCTGGTGAACAAAGATATAACATACCAGTGATATAGGTATGTTATAGCTTTGTTGCATACCATATATTATGAAACACAATGATTCTAGTAGCACTCCGAACCTCTGAGTGCACGCCTGAGAGGAGGGGTGGAAGAACGAGACGGAGCATGTTAGAAAGGGATAGCGATAGGACGGAAACGACCGGCGGAGGAAAACAGGGTTGCCATCTCATAATATATTTAGGTTTCGAATATGGTAAGTTATTTAATAAGCGTTTTATTGTAAGGTAAAACGCTGTCATTTGAATAAACATTAAAATTGTATAAATTATTTTAGTGTACCCTCACACGATTCAATAAATTAAATATTTGACAATTTTGTCAGTAGCCGACAAATTTGTCACGATTATGCGATAATTTTGTCATTACTATAGCGACAATTTGTCAATACTTCACCTGTCGATTTGTGACATAATAATTGTAATTTTTATGAAACGAGTTTACCATGACAGTGCGACATATTTGTAGGTTTTTGAAAATTATGTCGGATTGTCAGCTTTATTATACAGGGCCCTAGACTAACATCAGGTAAAAACTGCAGAATTTTTAGGGATAAACCGGCCACACTTCGCCATTTTGTTTTTCGCGTCGTGCCAGCGTTGCGTGAAATAATGAAATTATATTGAAACTGCGCTCCAGAAATAGTCTGCTGGTGTGAATTTAAACCATCTAAAAGAGAACGTTGTTCTCAAAATGTATGACACTGAAGATGACCAATATGAAGAAGAAGACGTGGAAGAAATCTCTTCGGAAATTTGGCAAGAAGCCTGTTGGATTGTTATCAACGCTTACTTTGACGAGAAAGGTTTGGTACGACAACAGTTAGATAGTTTCGATGAATTTATTCAAATGTCTGTGCAGCGCATTGTTGAAGATTCACCACCAATTGAACTTCAAGCCGAAGCGCAGCATTCTTCCGGCGAAATTGAAACACCGCCGAAGTATCTTCTGAAATTTGATCAGATTTACCTTTCCAAGCCCACACATTGGGAAAAAGATGGTGCACCATCTCCTATGATGCCCAACGAAGCTCGTCTGCGAAACTTGACCTACTCTGCACCACTGTATGTAGACATAACCAAGACAATTGTCAAGGAGAATGAGGACCCAATTGAGACTCAACATCAAAAAACATTCATTGGAAAAATACCTATTATGCTGCGGTCGACATACTGCTTGCTCAGTAATCTTACTGATCGTGATTTGACTGAACTAAATGAGTGTCCTCTTGACCCTGGTGGCTACTTTATAATCAACGGATCTGAAAAAGTATTGATTGCCCAAGAAAAGATGGCTACTAATACTGTGTATGTGTTTAGCATGAAGGATGGAAAATATGCATACAAAACTGAAATCAGATCTTGCCTGGAACATAGCTCCAGGCCTACTTCTACTTTGTGGGTGAATATGATGGCTCGAGGTGGTCAAAACATGAAAAAATCTGCTATTGGTCAACGAATCATAGCAATTGTACCATATATCAAACAAGAAATCCCAATTATGATAGTATTTAGAGCTTTAGGGTTTGTGGCTGACAGAGATATTTTGGAGCACATTATCTATGATTTTGATGATCCTGAAATGATGGAGATGGTGAAACCCTCTTTGGATGAAGCTTTTGTAATTCAAGAACAGAATGTTGCTCTGAATTTCATTGGTGCCAGAGGTGCTCGTCCTGGTGTAACCAAGGAAAAGCGTATCAAGTATGCAAGAGAAATCCTTCAAAAAGAAATGCTTCCGCATGTAGGTGTTTCAGATTTTTGTGAAACTAAAAAAGCATACTTTTTGGGTTACATGGTGCACAGATTGTTGTTGGCTGCCTTGGGACGCAGAGAGTTAGATGACAGAGATCACTATGGTAACAAAAGGTTAGATCTTGCTGGACCTCTATTAGCATTTCTGTTTAGAGGCCTGTTCAAAAACTTACTGAAGGAAGTGAGAATGTATGCTCAAAAGTTTATAGACAGAGGAAAGGATTTCAACCTTGAATTAGCAATCAAAACAAAGATTATAACCGATGGCCTAAGATACTCGTTGGCTACTGGAAACTGGGGTGACCAGAAGAAAGCACATCAGGCAAGGGCTGGAGTATCCCAAGTGTTGAACAGGCTGACATTTGCCTCCACACTTTCACATTTGAGACGTGTCAATTCTCCGATTGGACGAGATGGTAAGCTGGCCAAACCACGTCAGCTCCACAATACATTGTGGGGGATGATTTGCCCTGCTGAAACTCCAGAGGGTGCTGCTGTAGGCCTTGTCAAAAATCTAGCGTTAATGGCTTATATTTCTGTTGGAAGCCAGCCTTCTCCAATTCTTGAGTTCTTGGAGGAATGGTCTATGGAAAACCTTGAAGAGATTGCCCCATCAGCTATTGCTGATGCCACAAAAATATTTGTAAATGGATGCTGGGTTGGTATTCATAGAGATCCTGAACAATTGATGGCAACTTTAAGGAAACTGAGACGACAAATGGACATAATTGTGTCTGAAGTAAGTATGATTCGCGATATCAGAGACAGAGAAATAAGGATATACACTGATGCAGGTCGAATCTGTCGCCCCTTACTCATTGTTGAAAATGGAGTTCTTCTGCTGAAGAAAAAACACATTGACAATCTCAAGGAAAGGGATTACAACAACTATGGGTGGCAAAATCTAGTAGCAAGTGGAGTGGTTGAATACATAGACACTTTGGAAGAGGAGACAGTAATGATCGCCATGAACCCTGATGATCTTGCACAAGTAAAAGAATATGCATACTGTACAACTTACACACATTGTGAGATTCACCCAGCTATGATTTTAGGAGTTTGTGCATCTATTATTCCTTTCCCTGATCACAACCAGAGTCCAAGAAACACTTACCAAAGTGCTATGGGGAAACAAGCTATGGGAGTTTACATTACCAATTTCCATGTCAGAATGGACACTTTAGCTCATGTTTTGTATTATCCTCACAAACCTTTGGTCACTACAAGATCTATGGAGTATTTGCGCTTCAGAGAATTACCCGCGGGAATAAACTCCATTGTTGCTATCCTGTGTTACACAGGATATAACCAGGAAGACAGTGTTATCTTGAATGCATCAGCTGTAGAGAGAGGGTTCTTCAGATCCGTATTCTATCGTTCTTACAAAGATTCCGAATCAAAACGAATTGGAGACCAAGAAGAACAGTTTGAAAAACCAACAAGACAGACCTGTCAAGGAATGAGAAATGCATTGTATGACAAACTGGATGATGATGGCATAATCGCTCCTGGAATTCGAGTATCAGGGGATGACGTCGTCATCGGAAAAACAATAACCCTGCCTGAAAATGATGATGAGCTGGAAGGAACAACAAAACGTTTCTCTAAACGTGATGCTTCAACTTTTTTACGAAACAGCGAAACTGGCATCGTCGATCAAGTTATGTTGACGCTAAACAGCGAGGGATACAAATTTTGTAAAATTCGTGTAAGATCTGTACGCATCCCACAAATCGGAGACAAGTTCGCGTCCCGTCACGGACAAAAAGGAACATGTGGAATCCAATATCGCCAAGAAGACATGCCATTTACTTGCGAGGGCCTTACACCCGACATTATTATCAACCCTCACGCCATTCCATCTCGTATGACAATTGGTCACTTGATTGAATGTATTCAAGGAAAGGTCTCATCGAATAAGGGCGAGATTGGTGACGCTACACCATTCAATGACGCTGTGAACGTGCAAAAGATATCATCTTTGTTACAAGAGTATGGCTACCATCTTCGTGGTAATGAAGTTATGTACAATGGCCACACAGGCCGAAAGATTAATGCGCAGGTGTTTTTAGGGCCCACATATTACCAACGTCTAAAACACATGGTGGATGACAAAATTCACTCCAGAGCGAGAGGACCTGTACAGATTTTGGTGAGGCAGCCCATGGAGGGCAGAGCACGAGATGGAGGCTTGCGTTTCGGCGAAATGGAGCGTGATTGCCAAATAGCTCACGGCGCAGCCCAATTTCTTCGCGAGCGTTTGTTCGAAGTATCTGATCCCTATCGTATACACGTTTGCAACTTCTGCGGTTTGATTGCCATTGCCAATTTGCGAAATAATACATTTGAATGCAAAGGATGTAAAAACAAAACTCAAATATCGCAAGTACGTCTACCTTACGCCGCTAAGCTATTATTCCAAGAACTCATGTCGATGAACATCGCCCCACGATTGATGGTAGTTAATTAAGAAATAATTACTAGCTAAGAATCTTTTAGAAAACTATGTAATAATAATGTGCTTTTAAATAAAAACTCCAAAATCATTTTTTCTGTTTTTATTATCACAAATCGACAACATTAAATGCAACTTAACACAACAATCACAATACAAAAGTGTACAATTGATCCTTCTTACTTCAATATTAATAAAATTTATAAACTATCAAATGCATTGATCAACTTTATTTCTACAAATTGAGGTATATATTAATGGAAGTGCTTGATTAACCTGTTTTTTAACATTAGCATGTGCAAAGACGGCATAAAATAATGGTTCCGTAATCGCATAATGAAACATTTCATCACATTGTTGAAAACAAATGTTTCGTTGGTATCCCACTTACTTATTTTGGACTAGATGTGGGCAAGTAAGGCATCAAGATTGATCAAGGATGGTATTTAACTGTACCTCAATTTTTTCCGACTTTATCCTATTTTACCTTTGTTCCTCCAAAAGTACTGAATAAGCTCCAAATTATGTCCTTTATATACAGTTTGTCAGGGAAACGTCTAAATACTTTCAGGGCGTGTTCAAGACGTGAAACGATTTTTTATTTTTCAATTATAATAAATCATATTTGGTCCTCCCATACAAATTTTGTTGCTACTTGAGTAATTTTGGTATGGGAGGACCTCTATACGGTTAAAAATTATCCATTGATCTGTGATCTGATCAAAAACTTGACACCTTTTTACTGGAGTGCGGACGGAACCCTATTATTACTACCGATTAAATCCAAACAATAAATAGTAGGTTCCCTAGCAAATTACACAAATATACCAACAATTAAAATTATTATAAGAAAATATAGAAACCATAAATATCATACTAGTTGCATTCGAAGCCGTGACTTTCGGCAAAACACTGCGCCATCGGGCTGTGTGTGACGTAAGCGCAGACTGTTTTTGCAACAAAAAGTAGTCTTCAGAGACTAAATTTAACTTGAAATAGCGACGATGATAATTTGGGGTTTCTATAATTGAATAAAATTATCTGGCCACTGGTGGCGGTAACTGTTGCAATAATATCATGCTTTTCAAGCAAATAAAATAAAAAGTCCTATTAACTAACGACTATAGAGCACGTATTTTCATAACAAATATTTTAGGAAAATAAAGAAACAGATCGTCTTCATCCTAGTCAGTCACTAGCCTCAATTCGTTACGTACCTTAAATTAGTGCTGTCACATTCCGTCAAATAGGTTTAGAAAAGGGTATGTTGAGTCCAAGGACATTATAGATCGATCTAGATATTGCAAAGAACCCATTGTCATTTTTTTACATGATTGGGCCACAAAGTAAGTATTGGCGGCTGTGCGCCGAATACAGCAGAGAGCTCACTTCAAGCAAACGTCACAAAACTCTCCACAATTTGACACGCCGCCGTTTACAAGGAAATCCAAACCAATCCAAACACACTTGTAGTCGAGTGTCAACTGCGTTTGGTGCGGACGTGCAAAATGGCTTCACACAAAATATAAATAGATTTATAAGTATACGATGTGATTTGTACAATGTTCTTTTAATATTTTGTACTAACTTAAATTAAAACTTGCTTTCATAAAAGAACAAATAAATTTATTAATCCTAATCAGTATATTTTTATAATGTAATTTGAGTTTCGATGTACATACATACACATATCTGCAAAAACGGGTATTTACAACAATTTATAAACTTAAACAATTTATAAATTTGAGGGTCATTCGGAAAATTGTGTATCGCCATAGTGACAGGTTGCCAGCCCATCGCCTAAAATTGCAATACACACCCTCAAGTCCCTTAGTTGCCTTTTACGACTCTCACGGGAAAGAAATGGGGGCCCCAGAGCAGAATCTACCTACTCGTCATTCCCCATTTCATAATAATTGTGCTATGTAGGTAGTATACGTAATGTAAATACAGGGAGTAACAAAAGGGTATATCAAGCCGAATGGAGGTCAAAGTGGGGAAATGGGGAAAGTTGTTCAGTTTTATGAGCACCTTTCGGCTTGATATAGCCTTTCTGTTACTCCCTGTATGTTTAGGTACCTACTCCATTGAATAAAATCAGTAAGAAAACTGTGGCAGCCCTTGCCGAAAGCGGAAATAATCGAAAAAAGGGCCGAGTGATCCTTCTGTACATTCTCTATTTTGTGATTGGGCTGAGATATCTCCTATTCTTTTCTAAACCTATTTGAAGGAAAGTGACGGCACTAACTTGAGGTAAGTTAAGAGAATTTATATCCCGAATTGAGGGCACTGTCTATCTTGCTACGGATTAAAAACTCGATTGTAATATTTTGACAGATTCTTCAAATTAAAAAAAAACAAGCTGCCTGCGGTTTCACCCGCTGCTAACCGTTTTCTAAGCTAAGCTAAGGTCCTGTATGTCTGTGTTAGCTGACTGACTAACCTCCATATATAAGGATACACATATTTTAAAGGTGAGTTCTACTCATGAAATTGTACAGCTTTTATTAAAAACCAATGAAAAAATTAAAATTTGATCAATTTCACGAGTAGAAATCACCCTTAAAATATATGTACTTTATTTATTGTAACCTTATATACAACGTGAAGGGTCATTGGGTCTGGATGGGACATTTATATTGCATAGTGTTTTAGAATAAACCAAAATATACAAAAATTAAGTACTAAATGCTCACTTTTCGCTCGTGCTTTAATTGTTATTTTGGGTGCGTGGAGATACTGAAATATTTACCGAGGGTAATTTACAATTTAGATAAATTATAATAATAAACATGAGAAATCTGAAAGTGCGCAATTTTACTTAAAAATATACTGTACAACCTACGTATGTATCTACCGTATTTCGCTACTAATAGTTCATTTTATTTACCATGGCAGTTGTAGTTACCTACTTGACGCGTGTGAGACCTTTATCGGGCATGGATGTTTTGTTATCTTGCATTACTTATTTTGTAATAAAATACACACAAGAATAAATAAACGACACTGATTGGTAACTCCCATCATGTGCAACCCACCATGGTAAATGAAATTAACTCTAACTACATTTAGTCATGGTTTTCATAATATACTCGTAGTCGTTATGGAGAGATCCAGTTGTCATTATCTTCTTTCACCATTTCATCGACAAATAGGTTAGCTCGAGTTGTAATAGAGTAAATACAGATGTAAATCTCCCAACATAAAATGTAGAGCTCCAGAATTTGAGAAATTCTTTTGGGCTCCGATGAACATGTCTGGACTGGAGAATAGTCTTGAACCCTAATCTCTTCAAAGTAAGAATGAACAGGCTTCTTCTGGGTGAGCTCGCTCCATCTTAGACTCTGTCTCTGTCCTATGACCTAGACTAGAGTCAAGAGCAAACCCATCATAAATAAATAAATATAGTCTACTAGTTCTATCCGGATGAGAAAAGTCACCCAGTGTAAATTGACTCATTTAGTGAGATTCAGTTGTCGGGCTGCGCGGGCGCGGGGGCGGCGGCGGGGGGCGGGGCCGGCAGCGCGCGCTGAGTGTCGTCCTCCTCTCGAGGCCGCGACCACTTTATCATGGTCTCCGGCGACCGATACAGGAACACCAGTTTCGCGAACAAGTCTTCTTCCAAAGCCATCTCCAGCGCCTCGCGCACCTGTAAAACGAAAAAAATTACATGAAATGTAAGTAGAAAGAAAGAAGAAAGAAAACAACAAGTAAGTGACAATCTTTAGATAAAATAGAAGGAGTATTATGTATCTTATGATCCTAGCGGTTTATATCTCGAAATTTGTAAGCGTCTTCCGAGATAATACAAGACACGTCACCTCGACAACCTCTAAGCTCATACACAGGCGGTACCCAATATTCGTTGAAAGCGTACCACGTTTGGCAGGTTCTGGCTGAACGATCCCAAGCAGTAGTAGGCCTCGATTGCGTGTATCCTCCAACCGGAGTTGACCGACAAACCTATAGCTGTGTTTTATCGATGCCGATACCCTTTGGCTACTGAGTGAGCTCACATAAAAGATCTTATGCTATGTTCACACTATGCTCCTGCTATTGCTGCTACCGCGAATATTGCTTGAAATACTTTCGCGGCAGTATCAACGCGAGTGAGTATTCACACACTGCCGCCGTACTCTTCTCGCACCAATTCGAGTGAGCGAGATAGGAATACATTCCATTAGCGTTCGTGCTGCCGTTCCTTTGAAACACACGAAAAGCCGACAATAGCAGGAGTACGGTAAGTGGCAGCGGCATGACGAGTAGCAGCGCGAGTAAACTGTTTACATGCTCGAACTGCCCACTTTCTTTACTATTTTCCTGCCCATATAGGCATAATGTGAACGTGCTATTAGAATGGTGTCAATTTGGGAAAAAATATGTTAACTTAATTTAAATTAGCGCTGTCGCTTTCCGTCAAATAGGTTTACAAAAGGATAGAAGAAAGCCAAGTAATTTCATGTTTTAAATGTCAATGAATTCTTTCTAGTCAATGTTTACTTCGTCGCCTTATTTTGACAGTCACCTTTTTTGCGTCAAATTATACAATACGACTTAGATAGACTGGCTAAGAATAGACTCGGATATGCAAAGGTGATCGCCGACGTCCGTGAGGGCAAGGCAATTGAAGAAGAAGAAGATATCTCCCATCCTTTTCCAAACCTATTTGACGGAAACTGCCAGCTCTCTAAAGTTAAAAAGATATCTTCCCCGATTGACTATCTACACATGTATAGTTAAGACCAGCCCTGTCAATAACAAATGAACGTACCAAGTAGATGTCGAGACACAGCTGCAGTACTCGGTCGACGTTGGGCAGGTCGTCGAACATGATCTTGGTGTAGATGCCGGAGAAGAAGCCGCGGATCACGCGCGACGCCAAGAATACGAACGTTGTGTACAGACCGATGATACTGGGCAACAATCATAACATTTATTTTATACTTACATAAGTACATGATACAGGGTTATTTTTTTTATCAACCCGGAAATTTTACAGGGCGATTCTACTCATGATTTTGAACAACTTTTATTATGGGGTCACCTGCGAAATCGCGAAAAAAAAAAAACAGCTGTTCCATACATTTTGTTCGAGTAGGTACGAATTTTTCTATGGAGCAGCTGTTTTTTTCTTGATTTCGCAGGTGACCCCATAATTAAAGTTGTTCAGAATCCTGAGTAGAATCATCCTGCAGAATTTCCGGGGTGAATAAAAAATAACCCTGTATAGGGTTAAATTTTACTAGTTACAGATAGCTTAAACTCAAGATGGGCTGGTGATGAAGAACAACTTTCTCTAAGGAACATAGGCCGACATACGAAAATAAATTTGGACCTCCCATACAAAATTGTTGATCAGATTTCAGTTACTATCGAACCTATTTTTGACATATTTCAACCTAAGTTCCTTGGGGAAAGTTATTCCTTATCATCAGATTTCGCTATCGGTCACTAGTAAAATTTCTTCCGACATATCACGTCTATATCCCTTGCAAAATAGGCAGAGCGTGAACGGCCGTAAAAACGCACATTTACGCCACGTCTGACAAACATTACATTCATCATCATCAGCCCTTATAAACCCACTGCAGGGCATAAGCATTAGGGACATTACATTACATAACAATAACAGCTGTAACAGTCCACTGCTGAACACGGGCCTTCCTCTGTCGGAAAGTACTGCCATAATCACCACGCTTAGCAGCCGGATTGGCGAACGCAGTGCAGGATGTTGCTTCACGGGGAACGCTGCTGCATGGGTAGATGTTATTCTAAGCCCGCACCACACGACAAAGTAAGTTGAATACCAAATTTTAAAACCCTTATACCTTACACCCGTGTAGGGTATATATATATATTTTTTTAGCTTGCAAAGTTTTCTAACGATCAGCGCTTAGACTACATGCAATCTGTAAAGAATGGATTAGTCGCCGGGCATTAGTTGCAAAACTAACCCGGTAGATGGAGCCGTGCTACGCGTTATTGGCATTAAGTTAGGCTTTCAAAATTCGGGGGCAAGGGATGAGCCGCGATAGCCCACATGGAAGAGGCGTCGCCACTAGTGATGGCGAAAGTCGCAGGTTTAAATCCTGCCTGCGTTTTCTATAAATGTAAGTAAGAATAATAACAGGTGTACATGATTAATGAAAACTTACCCGCCGCCAGAGATGAAGTTGAGCGTTTCCGGGAACAGTTTGTCGTTGAACGTGAACAGCACCAACATGTCGCAGTTGTCGCGCGGGTACGACTGCATTTTGTATTCCTGACAATGGAGACGAACATTTAGCATCCATTCTGACTGAAGTGAATACTTTAGTAGTATAATTTCGAGGTGCTACCTATTGCTGCCATTTTCTTTACTGCTCGCTCTATAATATCACCATTTTATCCACCACAAAATGATGTATGTAGTATTTACTCTTTTCCTTTGCTTGGTTAAGATGATAATGACATTAACAGCAGGCGGGTAGCTACCCTTTACCTCATTGTCGTCACTCGGCCTACTGGCCTCATCATCACTCCTCCTAAACTTAGATGGTTTGGTCTTGTAAAGAGGATGAATGAAACAGGTTATATGGCAAGTGTGGATGGGAACTTCGGAAGGGGAAGACCTCGACAAACGTACCTCGCTCAAATCGGGGACGTGCTAAAGAAAGGTCAGGTCAAGAGAACCCTAAATAAACCGACGGGCGTGCATAAAGAGATTGATGAATGTAGAAGAGGCGTAAGAAGTATGCAAGGATCGTAGAGGAAGGCAGTAGTCTCTGCCTACCCCTCCGGGAGAGAGGCGTGATGTATGTATGTTAAAAATGAACAACAGTTCAATGATTATTTTAATGTATAAATATTGGGATGACGTGATGAAGTAGTAGGTATAAATTGGGTAGTTCAACTTACACATTAGTTCAGGGCATCCAAATACGCAGGATAACGAAAAAATTAATGCATAATTAGTGAAATTTTGGCTATTACAGTGCTGTTGAGTTTTTTGTCTAGTAATGTGAAGTTTTTCGTGCATATTTGATGACTTTGCAAGTGCTTAGATCTTTAAAAGTATGCAACAGGTTTTAATATATAGGTTGTAATATATATTGATTCAAGAGAAAGATTTTTAAGGCGGGTGTAACCGCTGGGCAGGCCGCTAGTTAAATCATAAAGCTCAAAGCGTAAAGTCACTGCGCTAGTTTTAGATTTCTCTCTCTCTTTTCGTGTGGGACACCGAGTCGTTTAAGATAGTTCTGTGGAATAGTTGGATAATGAGTTTACCTTGGTGCAATTCTCTCGAACCCGCCAATACATAGAGTTGCGATCCCTCTCCAGCCGCATCAACACGTCACGGTACAATCGGTCGTCAGGAACTGCAAACATATTCACAAAACAATCACACCGAGAAAGAGAACTAACGAACTAATCCAGAAACTACGTGTCTGCGCTGCAACACATACACATAAGCTCCGTTTATTTAAGGATGACCAATAATGTAAACAAACTTTGTATGTAACTGACAGTTGCGAGCTGTCATTTACATACAAAGTTTGTTTACATTATTGGTCATCCTTAAATAAACGGAGCATACACATATCACGCCTATAATCCCTTGCGGGGTAGGCAGAGCGCTAACAGCCGCAAAAAACGGTCATCTACACCACGTCTGACAAATATTTGAGGGTCATCCGGAAAATTGTGCATCGCCATAGTGACTGGTTGTCAGCCCATCGCCTAAAATTGCAATACTCACCCTCGAGTCCCTTAGTCGCCTCTTTCGACTCCCAAGCGAAAGAAATGGGGTGATGCTATTTTAAGCCGGCATCACACGGCATTAATAATGCGCTGCAACTAATAATATTAATAATAATAAATTTAATCCAGATCATTGATCCATAGTGGTGTGTACATAACAATAACATAAACAAAAAAGCATTAATTATAAAAGTAAATCAGTTAAGTAAAATAAAATAAATTATACTTGACAATTAAATATTGCAAAAAATAAACGTGACGCTGTCGTCCAAGCAAACAAAGTATTTTTAGTTAAATTTTCTCCACGGAACGTCATTCGTGACGCGTACTCTATTTCATTTTTAACTCATTTATCACAAAGTAGAAGAAGAATGTCATAGCGCCATCTACATGAGAGAAAAATGTGGTATGCCTTGCTCATCTGACTATCAATTTTTTTTTTATATGTGGAAGTAGTTATTTTCAATAGAATATTGGCCGATTTTATTGTTAAACGAAAAAGTATCACTCATGCATGATGTAGGTTTACGCGACTTACTTCGTCGCTTAAAAAATATCCTTATACATTTGTAGCAATAAAAAATATGCTCATTTATATCTATTTACCCTTACTGTCTAATCTAAAACAACGAATCTACATTTGCCAGAATAGACTCTATAGAATAACTGAAACTTACTGGTAGTACTTGGGTCGACTGCTGCGGGCGGCAGCATGAGTTGGTAGGCGGGCTTCGCAGTTCCCTTGTTGAACACCTTCAAAAACTTCGGGAACATCAGCTTTACGCGTAACCTGGAAATAAATTCAACCGATGAGAACAAAAGTTATTTAAAAGCAACGACAGCACAACAGCATTCGATCTATGAACGCAAATTGTTTTGAACATTTTACTATTTAATATTACATAGATCTAAGATCCCCTAAAAAGGTATAACAAATATTTTAAATGATGTACAAACAAAAACAACAAAAATATTTCAAGGCGTGAAAAACAGACCAAAAGACATAAAAAAATCCGATAGCAACATAAATCGAAATTCAAAGCTTTTTTTGGAGCGCAAAATTACTCTTGCGACTAATACCTAGTGCAGACGGAACATATCAAAAGCCAGAATTCGGTCCTCATATTATGAAAACGAGCCTTTTTTCGTGGTCCTGGTCTATAACTCTTCTTACAACAAATATTTTTTTCATATACAACCTATATGTTTTATCAAAAGTTGTTCAGTATCATTTACTGACCAGTTGTCGGGAGTGGTGTCGTTGAGCAGCATCTTGCTGAGCATGACGCGCTCCCGGGTTCGCTTCCCGTCCTCGTCGTGCGCCGGCAACTCCACCTCGCGACTGTCCTCTATGGTCGGCGGGTTTTGGGGATTGTTGCTGATCCGGGAAATCTTTTTATCATATACAACCTAAATGTTTTGTCAAAAGTTGTTCAGTATCATTCACTGACCAGTTGTCGGGAGTGGTGTCGTTGAGCAGCATCTTGCTGAGCATGACGCGCTCCCGGGTTCGCTCTCCGTCCTCGTCGTGCGCCGGCAACTCCACCTCGCGACTGTCCTCTATGGTCGGCGGGTTTTGGGGATTGTTGCTGATCCGGGAAATCTTTTTATCATATACAACCTAAATGTTTTATCAAAAATTGTTCAGTATTATTTACTGACCAGTTGTCGGGAGTGGTGTCGTTGAGCAGCATCTTGCTGAGCATGACGCGCTCCCGGGTTCGCTTCCCGTCCCCGTCGTGCGCCGGCAACTCCACCTCGCGACTGTCCTCTATGGTCGGCGGGTTTTGGGGATTGTTGCTGATCCGGGTGATCACGAACGTGAACTTCACCGTTAGTGTGTTGTCTAAGGAAGAAATTATGCATTAGTTGCGCAATTTATAATGAAAACTTAAGTCGTGTGCGTGGGCGCCAGTTTAAAAAAATGTTTTTTCTTTATACAAACAATCTATCAGAATGTCCGTTGCTCAAGTTTTTAGTATTATCCATAAGTAAAATTAGAACTTGCAAACTCAATGAAATATTCGCTGTAATTAAAGTTAAGATAAAAAGTGCCTAAAAACGGCCACTTTTGCTTTTAATTGCAACTGTCAAGACCGTTCACGACTACTGTCGCCTTAAGGCAATGAGTAGGTAGGTTTGATGTGAAAGAATATTAGAAACCGGATCTATTGCCTCTAACCTTCTTCACAGAATTATATTACGACATTGTAAAGATTGCGGACAGCCGTTAGGTGTAAACGTCTAATTCGTAGTCTTCAGAAGCGCTTGGATTAGGCATTATGACCAGCAGAGGATGTTTCATAGCTGTTATTAATGAATATTAAGAATTTAAGGGCCTGCCATGAACTTGTGAACGTCCCTTTCTCACTAACGGCAAATCCTGTGTGTAAGAATAGAGCAGAATCGCCATGTTTGGACGACTTTTCACTCCTTTGCAAATTTCTCGCCAAATGAACAAGTCATCAAAAAACTTTACGACAAGAATCTAGTAATGTACAAGACGTATCGTATTCGCAAAAAAATATGTGTAATGTTCTTAAGATACACCACGCAAAAAGGACCAAACTTTGGAAATAAATCTATCGAGAAAACTTTCTTTAATTGTGTTTTGCTGCGACCAGAATGTAGATAAGTAATATAATTAAAATTTACATTATACTTACATAAAAAGAAGGTGTTTATCGTATGTACCAACGAAATTGCCTGCATTCAAAAATACCGATTTTTCTTACGGAGCGGCGTTAACAAAATGCTAGCTTACTTGACTCAGCTTCTCGTTCGAGGCGGTCGAGCTCGGGCGGCGAGATGTCCCACTTCATGGTGGAGTTGGCGTTGAGCGTCACCACGGCCACGTCGTTGTACATGTAGTTGGAGAGGAACGTTTGCGCCGTGCGGTCCGTTGCGAACAGGTTGCTGAGCTGGGAGTAGTCCGACTCAGAGTACCTGTGGAAAAACATAATGAATCGCGTGCGCAATAATGATTTTGCAAGTGTTCATTCGAATATTAGTCTCAATCCACGTTACCGACTAAAATCTCTAACTAAAAAATGCACTGTCTTTTTCTGTTAAATAGGCTTAGACAAGGATAGAAGACGATCGACTCATGAATTATCTATGATTTTACGCGGGATCTGTCAAAATTTAGCGGCGATTCAAAATTTAGCGGTTAAACATTAAAGAACATCTGCGGAATGGCGCGGAAATGATAATCCCCCACCCACTACCCCCGCACCTCGTACTAGTACGGTCGAGTTAGCAATCGCTCCCGTTTAAAAATAAAATTCTAATACAAAATGCCGTCCGGCATTCGCCAAACCGACAGTTCCGTGATAAAGAACAGTTTGTCTAACCAGGTGCCTATGTTATGAAACTACAGGCTACAAGTCTACAGGTGAAATTCTTAGTACATTGCGTAGCTGGTTCATATTCGTGGTATCATAATGGCTAAACGAATACGCAATGAACATCGAATTTCACCTGTAAAATTGTAGCCTGTAGTTTGATAATACCGGGTACTGGAAGCTCAAGTTAGTGCACAAAGTGACGAAATTAGTGCTTTAAAAGCGTTAATAGTGCGACTAACATCTGTAGTTGAACGCCTAAATGAGGGTGGATCAGAAAAATGTAACAAGTGTAATTCCGATCGCGCCGAGTTTGAATCTGCTTTGAGTGCGAGCGAGACGGAAGACGCATCATTACCAGCAAGAAAGAAGAGGACAAGAAGAAGGCGCAAAAATGTTGCACCATTGACGGAAGAAAATAGGTCATCTTTGTTACCTAAGAAAGCACCTAAACCGCCGACCAAACAACAGGAATTAAAGAGCCCGTCTAAAAATGAAGTGCCAAATACGGTATCCGAACAAAATAAAAATGACGACGCGCCGTACATACGTGTTACGCACAAACGGCCGAATAAACACAGAAATAAACAAGTCGTACGCTGCAGTGGAGATCCAAGTGACTTTCTTTGCGCTGCGGAAAGAATTAGATACCTACATGTTTGGGGCGCCCGGTTGGATACGACTGAGGCAAACGTGATTACCTATCTTAACACAAAGAACACGTCCAGTTTATATAGTGTTAAAAAAATGCTACCTAAACGACAGACTGACTACGCTACTTTCAAGGTAGGCGTGCCGGCTGACATGTTTGACGACTGCCTAACTCAGCAATTTTGGCCAAAAGGACTTATGGCTGAACGCTGGCTTTTTCGGCTCGAGCGAACAGAACTTACCCAAAGCAAGTAAACAAAATAAAAACATTACGACACTGCACGCATACTATCAAAATGTAAGGTGGCTTCGATCAAAGTTGTTCGAATGGCGTACCAACCTACAGCTGTGCGATGACCTACATTCGATAGCTGCTACCGAAACCAACTTAGACGGATCTGTGACCGACGCTGAGGTGTGTGAAGCGGGTGGCGAGTGGACGCTGCTGCGCCGCGACCGCTGCGGACGCGACGGTGGTGGCGTGCTGCTGGCTGCGCGCGCTCCTCTGCTACTCGAGCGCTTGCCGCGCTATGAAACATCAAGCTGCGAGGACCTCTGGGCGCGATTTAGCTTCGAAGGTCATTCCATCTACGTGTGCGTTATATACATTCCTCCTAGATCAAGTGACGATCACTACATGACATGGTTTCATGGTGTAGAAAATGTTTGCTCCTTACATTCACCTTCAAAGATACTAGTTTTCGGTGATCTTAACCTTTACAGTGCTAGTACTAACGTAAACAACTATTATCATTGTTTCAGTACTCTATGTAACCTAGAACAATATAATGAAATAAGGAACTCGAATGATCGCATACTGGATGTGGTGTTGACGAGCTTGGATCTGAGGGGCGAGGTGAGCGTGCGCGCCGCCGAACCGGCCGAGGTGATCACTAACATTGATGTACAGCATCCCCCCTTGATGGTGAGCATCGGGTACAACTTTTCTAGAGAGGTAACGCGTATGGAGCCTTCTAATATCCCCGATGAAAACAACTGGAATTTTCCTAAGGGAGATTATTACGCACTCTTTCGTATGATGTCTGATATCAAATGGGACACTATGTACTCGTATAGGGATGTAAACGAAGCGCTAAATTGGTTTTATATTACCGTTTACCGCATTTTTGACCTCTGCATTCCAAAGAAAACACCGAGGAAATCGAACGGACGTGTATACCCGATGGTCTATACTAGCAGTATAATACGAGATATTCAATGCAAAGCATATTATCACCGCTTATGGAAGTCAAATAATAATGACCAGGCTTATGATAACTTTAAGAATTTACGAGCTAAAATTAAAACCGATATTATAATGGCCCATTCTAATTATTCCAATGTCATTTCACGCAATTTATGTAACAACCCAAAGGAATTCTGGCAGTATACGAATACTCTCCGCAACCCTGGTGGGCGCGAGACCCGAGTGACCCGGGATGGCGACGAGTACACGTGCGCGGGCGCTGCTGGCGCGTTTGCTGACCACTTCCGGTCAGTGTTTCTACCGGACGCGCCTGCGCTCGACCCAGCCGCCGCCAGCGCCACCACGCCGCCGGACAGCCGGCACGTTGACGTGCGTGCTTTTACCCGTGGGGACATTCGGCGCGCCATCGCTAGACTTAAACCCGGCACCTCGCCTGGACCTGACAACATTCCTGCGTATGTAATCAAGGGTTGTGCTGACGAGTTATTGGAGCCAATTTTGTTCCTTTTTAATTTAATTCTAAACACTGGTACTTATCCTTCAGTTTGGAAGAAGTCTAGAGTGACACCTATCCCTAAATCCGGAACTAAAACTAAGGTAGAAAACTACCGACCAATTGCAATATTATCTGCATTGGCGAAAGTCTTCGAAATGACACTCCATAACCTATTGCTACCTCAGTGTATGCCACACATCACCGCTGCACAGCACGCGTTTCTACCTAAGCGCTCGGTCACTACCAACCTGACAGAACACGTTGATTATGTCTCGTGCGAACTGGACGCCAGAGGGCAAGTAGATGTGATATACCTAGACTTTCAGAAGGCATTTGACCGCGTTCATAATGACACATTGTTAATTAAACTTGGCACTATGGGTTTCACTCCTAGACTGTTAAAGTTATTTGCTAATTACTTGTCTGACCGGCAACAGTATGTCAAATATGGACCCTACGTCTCCAACTCCTATCACACAAGGTCGGGCATAAGTCAAGGCTCAAATTTAGGACCTTTCCTATTTGTCCTTCTTATAAATGACCTTCCTGATGTGGTACAGGATTCCCACATATCAATCTTTGCCGACGACGTCAAACTGATGAAGGCGTGCAGATAGCAGGCAGATTGTGATTCGCTGCAACGTGACATAAATTCTGTACATAGGTGGAGTATTGATAACAATTTACATTTTAACTACAGCAAATGCGAAATGATGACTTTCTCTCGCTCGCACCAACCGCTCCTGTTCCAGTACTCAGTGGGAGGAACGAGCATGGCGCGCGTACAGCGAGTGCGAGACCTGGGAGTTCAGTTCGACCCACAGCTCACGTTCCGCGATCACGTGCTGAATGTCGCTATCGCTGCTAACCGACGACTCGGGTTTGTGTTGAGAAATTCTGCTTCCTTGACCCCTACGGCTACCCAGACTCTGTACGCCGCCTTGGTTCGTAGTATCCTCGAAACAAGTTCGAACGTTTGGAGCCCTCACGAGGATAAATATATCCTCATGTTAGAACAGGTGCAGAAAAGATTTCTGAGGAGCCTGTACAAGAAGGTATTTTCTTGGTACCCATACATGTACCCCACGCTGTTTATTCAAGGCCAATTAGGCTACCAATCTCTAGAGGTCCGTCGGTCATTAGCGCTTGCTAGATTCTTTCTGGGTGTACTAAAGAACAAAATTGATAGCTCAGCCTTATTAGGTTTGTTCCTCAAGTTGTCTGTACCCGACGTTCACCAGCTCGCGCGCCTCCGGCCGCGCGCGCGAGGCCCGCTGGCCGCGCCGCCCGCTCGCACTGTGAATCATGAACACTCGCCGGTCGCTAGCGTCATCTCGCTGCTCAATTCCGTGCTCGTTTCTAACCCTCAACACGATTTATGTATGACAGGGCTGGCAAGTCTGATGAAAGAGTGCAAGCTAGTGGTCGAGATGAATGCGAGGGGTACTAGTATTAAGTATTAAATATTAAGAATATAAAATATTTTGTAATTATGACATGGTTTGTACTATTGTACTTAATTAATATAAGAAATGGAATACCTTTTTTTTTATGATAAACTTGACACTGTTTGAAGGTACTATTGTACTCATTTAATTATTATGCAATACGACTGTCTTTATAACGCTTTGGTCGATACTGTAATGTTATAAATTGATGAATAAACGAATTACTATAAAAAATTACTATAAAATCTTTTTTTCACTTCTCATGCTCTGAAAGAGCTTATTGGTGCAGGTTATAGGCTGCATAAAATCGCATTTTATGCACAAGTGCAAGAACGTATCTACTCATAAATGAAGGCAAATAAAATGAGCCATACACAGCCAAAGGGCGTCTGCCCCGAACGCCGATATCGGCCCGACATAGTGCTATTTCATTTTATATGTATGAAAAAATTGAAATAGCACTATGTCGGCTTAAATAGTAGGCTGTATAGGTCTGCAGCCCAAGCCTAATGCCAATGTCGTAAGATTTAAAAAAAATTAAGCGGCGGGAAACAGCTCTTGTTTTTTCGTAATTTCTTCAATTTGCTAAAATTGTTAAAAATGACCAGTGAAGAAGAGGATTTAAGACTCTCTCCTAATACGCTTATGGAAATTAATGCACAGAGAGTTGTGCAACAGATACTACCGCCAAAGTCTCGGGAAAAAACAATTTCTTTCAGTATTCAAAACTGTACAAATTTTACTTTGAATTTTAATTAAATAAATGTTACTTATATAATATATTATTGTTTTATTTCCTCGCAATCAAAGTGAAAAGCAGAGTTTATAACTCGTCCACAAAACCATTTTAACCTCGACATTACTATCAGCCCGAGCCGAAGTCTCGGATGAAAATGGTCCGTTTTGTGCACTTGTTGTAAAATCTACTATTGGATAGGACATGACTGAAATAGTCTATAACATCTACTATCCCTTTCTAAACGTATTTGACGTAAAATTACAGTACTGTTTATAATAAGCCGTTTTAGTTAGTAACGTGGAATCGAGACACGTAACTATATTTTGTTTTATACTTTACGCAAGTTTAACATATTTTAAGTATGAAACCGGCTATCGCAAGTGCTCAAAAATTAATAATACAAGAATGTATGTTATAATAAACAATGATAAAAATACTTACAGTTCTATGTCTTTAGATTGAGCCGACATCTGGTATACAGGAAGGAATGGTCCAATGCGGATCTTCACCGTCACGTCTGTAGGAGGATTCGGTTGACCAACCTAGATAACCAAAACAAGTAAATCAGTTACATTTTATTACACGACTGCCCAACCAAAAAAGGAGTGTAATGTTTTTAGAGTTCAACTATATATGAGGGGTATAAAATCAAAATCCGCTATAATGATTAT
Organism: Tuta absoluta; assembly: GCA_027580185.1. NCBI lineage: Eukaryota > Metazoa > Arthropoda > Insecta > Lepidoptera > Gelechiidae > Tuta > Tuta absoluta. The sequence goes on from JAQAHW010000002.1 coordinate 20,145,735, forward strand.
GGACCAAATTTGAGTTAGTAGCACCGTAGGAAACCTCGTGAAAATTGCTTTCAAATGCTTGGATGGTTTCGTACCAAAACCCGCTAAAACATATAGAAATCTGCCCAACAAAAATAGATTCGACATCAAAAGCCCCTATAGCAGTGCATGTCAGTTTCAAAATCCTTCATAATTCAATCGACCAATAACAGCACCGCATTTGCGTGACGTGATCAAAAAACAGTATGGCGATTGTTGAGTGCCGGCGAAAACTTGTGTGCGGTGTTTAACGAATTTAATAATAAAAAATGGATGAATTAGGCCAATTTGTTAAAAAATGTGATCCTAAACATGCTAGGAAACGACCACGCGATCCATCTTCATGGAAGCGTGAAGTGGAGCGCAAGAAACGGTATGTAAAACTTTGTCATTAATGTGTTCAAATTTCTTCCAAAACAGTGTTATGCAAGATGCTGGATGTCTAAATTAAGTATTTCACTGTGCAATTTTTTTTTTCTTATTTCACTACATTTTGTTTTATTAATCATCCCACTTAACTATTACAGTAATTGTTGGGGTAAATAAAATTAATAAGAAAGAAAAGTAATTCTGAAACTTTATACGATTCCCGCGTTCCTCCTAACTGTGTTTGTCGTTTGTGTGCGTTTTCATTGCTTCTTTTTTTTTAGCTACGAAGCCAAGAAATTGCCGACATTTCCAAGATGTGAGCACAATCAAAAAGCTTTGCATAACGCCATCCACCCGAAGTTTATGCTTAGTTGCAAAATCCGCCAAAATATGGCAGTTCATTTTCAAAACCCGCTGTAATGGCAGGTTAATTTCAATCTCCTCTAAAACGAATTTTTAAATGCTCATAACAGTTTCATAGCTTTCTATTTTTTCTTTGCCCAGCTTAAATTAGTGTTGTCATGTTATAAACTAAATAATAAGCATATTAAAATCCCAGTAAGTTGTATTGCTATTGTAAGCTAGAACGATTTTTTGTATCCTGTGATATTTTTGAAAAATACGTTTTAGTGGATTTTGATACTATACCCCTCATATGTATATTTTTGCGATTCTTTAAAGGACTGCAACTGGTTATCCACTGAACAGATTCGAATGGGAATTGTATCGGAAGAATCCTTACATTATCCCGAGTGTCATACATAGGCTAGGTTTTATCTCAGAATGAAGTCGTGATTTTAATTTATTTTTTGCCCAGAACTAAAATATAACGTTTTGAAGAAATATTGTAAATAAAGTCTTATCCCAACAGCGTCTTCTTTGAATGTACCAGTAGACAAGAATGACCATACGTATATATTTGAATGACCTGTGTGATGCCGGTTTAGAATAGCATCACGCCATTTCTTTCCCTTGAGTGTCGTAAGAGGCGACCAAGGGACTAGAGGGTTACATGTGTATATTGCAATTTTAGGCGATGGGCTGACAACCTGTCACTATAGCGATACACAATTTTCCGAATGACCCTCAAAAGTTTGTCAAACGTGGCGTAAATGTCCGTTTTTTGCGGCCGTTTGCGCTCAGCCTACCCCGCAAGGGATTATGGGCGTGATGTGTGTGTGTGTTTTCTCTTACCGTGTTCCCGAACGCGAAGAACACCAGCGGGAACCAGATGATGGCGATGACGAAGGCGAGCACGGTCCCTCCCAATAAGTACTTGGACGTCTTGGACTTCTTCGAGCCGCGCTCCGAGGGAAACTCGTCGTCTACGTAACGGGAACACTTTGAAACAAATAAAATATAAAAATTATTTATTGCCAAGTTCACGCAATGCCTCTATGGGTAGGGAAATAGTAAGGCAAGTGGGTAGCGCTGACTAAAACGGCTAATTAAAAGTAGCAGTCACTTTCCTTTAAATAAGTTTAGAAAGGGATAGTCAGTAGATATCATAGACTATTTTAGTCACGTCATGTCTTTAATAGTCTATGATTTCCGCGCCAATTCGCAGAATAACTTGTAGGTTTAAGGTGGTTCGAGGAGAAACAAAACTGAATTTATCAAACTAGATGGCGTTAGTGAGCAAAATTTGGATTTTTACCAATTATTTCGTAATTTAGATAAGTTTGAAACAAAATTGATATGTCCGCGAGCCTTTGCATTTAACTTTTACTGATTTAGTTATATTATACCGTTAAATATTGTTTTATTCGCCCGGGTATTGGTCAAATATGAAAAATACTGTTCTCTCGCACACAAATACACGCGAAATGTGAGTGTGTGCGTAATTCATTCATCAAAAATTTGCGTATCATCCGTCAGTTTGCCGATAGGCGGAAAAACTAAATAGGAATATTTGTTAAGAACTAAATAAGGAAATGCCTGAATTACGATTTTTATCTACACTAATATAATAAAGAGGAGGATTTGTTTTTTTGTTTGTTTGTATGTAATCGATAAACTCCGAAACTACAAGACCGATTTCCAAAATTCTTTCACCATTAGAAAGCTACAACATTCCTGAGTAACATAGGCTACTTTTTACTACGGGAAAATTCCTCGGGAAAGCGGTTAGAAGCAGGAAAGCGGGAAATATAGCGGATATTACCCAAATTACCCAAACCGATTTAGCGATCTTCGTGAAATTTGGCACTGATATTGGTGGTAGGTATATTGAAAACGGACTTGGACTACTTTTTGTCAGCACTTGAGGATCTGGAGTACCTGATGGAGGGCAACAGGAGCACAGCTAAACTATAAGAGATACGAAAATGGCTTCATAGTAAAAGTTGTTCAGCATGACGGGGCGCTTCTGCTGACACATGGTTATCGAGGATCTGGAGTACCTGATGCAGACCACCAGCATCCCATCTAAACTATAGGAGATACGGTAATGGTTTCAAAGTAAGGTTGTTTATCTTGACGGGCCGCTTTTGTTGGCACTTGGTCATTTAGGGTCTGGAGTACCTAAAGCAGACCACCAGCATCCCATCTAAACAACAGGAGATAAGGTATCGGCATCAAATAAAAAGTTGTTTAACATGACGGGCCGCTTTTGCTGGCACATGGTCCTGTTGTGTCACTTCTGCTGGAACGGGGTAAAGAAGTAAACAACTTTTTACTGCGGGCAAAGATCCGCTGGGCGGGCCGCTAGTGATGAATATTTTCAGATTTGGGTGAAAAATAAAGAATTTTAATTTCTTTTCATTTTATATTTTGTCCTTACTTGAAACAATTAGTGATACTTACCTAAAACCTCAATAGATCTGGGGAATTGAAACTACGATATCCGAGCCGGAACAACCAGGGTTCAGTCGCTTTACATTTAGATTTATTAATTTTAGGTAGGTATCACTCTTTGTAGGATTTATAGGGGATACCTACTTATTGAAAAAAAAAAATACATATCATAATCATTTTTAGAGACAAAGGTTTTTATTTCTTTTAATTTTGGTATATACAATACATAGTACCTAATACAATAGTACCTACACAGGTGCACGCTTGTAAATTTACACATGTATAATAGAGCAAGAATATGGATTAGAAAAATATTCTTCACGTCCAGTGGAGCTGTGTGTTTGCCAGCCTGTAGTCATGACTTCTGTGTTGCTGACACTATCTTCAGACCGAACTTGTACATGCCTCGTCAAGACCCGTCTTCAGCTCTTGTTGAAAACAAATTATGGATATGATATCAATGAGGCTTTTGTCTTTACTCCTACGCTGGCTTCTTTTTTTTCTATCCTTTTATTACGCGCAAACGTAGGACATGTAATGCCCTGCACATGTAATTTGCTGGAACACGTCGTAACACTATTTCCGGCAAAACACATGTTTTGTAAAAATCCACAAGTTTTTCCAGCATTTGTTTTATAAAAGTCTAGTCCCTTTTTATCTCTAATTTACTAAAGCATATTCATAAAATCAAAGCACAGAAAAAACGAAAAACTATTCTAAACTCTTTGAATCGGCCCGACGCCATCAAAAATTGAAATGTCAGATGACTGACAAATGTGTGTTCAAAAATCATTAGCGCATTTTTCAGAACTAAAAAAAAATGAAGTAGGTATCTTTGTATTTGCTTTGTGTAAATAAATGTCTGTATAATTTTTAAAATGTTTCTACCCATAATTGCGGCGTAATAAATTAAAATAAACATAAGATATTGTACTTAAACAATTTAAAATATTTTTCACAAAACACAAATAAAGGAGTATTTCGTTTCAGAACACGCTGTTCACGAATAGCTTTACGTGGACTTACGTATGCATGTTGTGTAAAACTAACGCACACAAACTTAACAGGGACATAATTTCATCAAGTTTTAGATCATAATAACTTTGTTATTTATAGATGTATCGCAAATCAGATTTGTTTCGCGAGAACTAGATTTTGTAAAAAAAATTTCGACATACTTTGATAGCATAAAACTATAACACACACAGTGTATATTGGTCAAACGTTTTGTATGGAAATGTCAGCTCTCGAACCACCTTAACCGCCGTATTTTTAAGCGCCGCTTAATTTTGACAGATGCCATAAGATTAAAATAATAGACAATTTAATAGCACGTTCACACAATGCCAATATGGGCAGGGAAAAATAAGGGAAGTAGGCATCGCAAATGTGTGAACAGGTCGCGCTTCTACTTGTCATGCCGCTGCCACTTCTCGTGCTACCGTGAGTGTCGGCTATACGTGCGCAAGTCAAAGGAACGGCAGTACGAGCACGAGTGAAATGTATTGCTATCTCACTCGTATTGCTGCGATAGTATGAAGGCAGTGTGTGAACACCCATTCGCGTTGATACTTCCGCGGAAGTATTTCGGGCAATATTCTCGGAACCGGCAGTAGCAGGAGCAGGGCATTATCAAAGTAGCTATGATAAAAGTTAAACGCGAGCCTAGTCGATTTTGATGGGATGGTCCTCTATGAGCGCCATTATTGAAAGTAATGACCAAAAAAGGCATCAAATCTACTTTTTCAAGCATACTTTAAACGCGGATTAATTATTCGACATAGAGGGTAAAGTGAAGAGAGAACTTGTTCACAAAAATATAGGTGATCCTATTTCTCTAATAGGATTACCTATATTTTTGTGACGTTTCAGAAATTGAACACTAAAGTGATGGATAGAATTGATCTAACATATCAGAGTTTCTCAAACATTTTTTTTGTCATGAGTGGACTCTGCGATTTTAGCCCCGAGGCTTTGACCACTTCGGGGCTTTGGGCACCTGACTGATAGGTCTCAACCGGAGAAATGGTGTTTGTTCAAACAACAATCAAAGAAACGTCCTTGGGGCGCGAATGGGCCTAGGAGTTAGGTTTTCTCACATTGTTTATCATTACTTGCCAGTTTTACCCAAGCTATTGCTGGATACATCTGATCTGTCCTGGGAAGAACGCATCGGACTGATTATCAAACAGAAGAAACATGTGGGCTTTAGGATAAGTCAGAATGAAAAAAAATACAGAATACATAAGCATTTTACGAATTGGCGTAGTTATTATTGAATTTTCCTCTTTAAAACTGAATTACCTTGAGCAGGTAGACGTTGGCGAAGATGTCCTCCATCTTGAGCCAGTCCATGAGCGTCATGGAGGTGTCGGTCCAGATCCAGTCCATCAGCGTGCGCAGCTCGAACACAAACGGCACCGCCATGAAACTGCAACAATACAAGTTCTTAAATATTGGGGTATACAATTTTTGAATGCACGTTGAAGGGTTTTTAAATTTAGTACATTTTTTTTTTTATATGGGTTTGCTCTTGACTCTAGTCTAGGTCATAGGACAGAGACAGAGTCTAAGATGGAGCGAGCTCACCCAGAAGAAGCCTGTTCACTCTTACTTTGAAGAGATTAGGGTTGTATGCGTTTGGAAACACAGACGCAGGTAGTGAGTTCCACTCTTTAGCAGTGCGCATTATAAATGATGACTGGAAGCGCTTAGTCCGAATTGGTGGAATGGCAACAAAACTTTTATTCGTTTCGACTCCATAAGAGTAAGAAGAAAACACTATGTATAAAAGATCGTATTTTTGTACATCAATGATAGTTGTCTAACCCTAACCAAAAACCAATCCATATTTTACCTTGAACGTTTTCCTTGTAATAAGCTTTCTTTTGGTGCAGCGTGACGCCAATAATTTAAACGTGAAGCAGAGAGCTAGCTTCGCTCGCCACTAATATCATATCGATGTAGCGCACTATAGCATCCTTCTCCATTATTATAACGTGTAATGACCTGTTCTTGTATTACCGTACGTGTCTAATTCCAAGCTAAACTCCCGCAGTGGAAGCGATTTACACAGGTAAATTTCTAGTAAAATACCAGGAGTTCAACTGAAGGCAGACAATGGCCGCGTTACGCAGCGCTAAATAGCATACGCTGCACAATATAGCAGCGCATACTATGAATTAAACGTGAACCTAAATCTATTTAACTTAATGAACTAAGTTAAGTGAAATTGGCAAATGATGTGTTCTGACCTTTACATAACTCAAGTCGGTAGTAAATACCGTCTGCCGATCTGGCGTTACGTCACACGTATTAGCACTAGATTATAAGTAAGTACCTCCAAATTATATCACCCCACGAATTCCGCAATTCGTACTAAGGAGTCACAATGATATGGTACAACAAATATGACTAAAGGGAACACACCATTAACACGAATAAACAGTTTTATACTAAACAACCAGGTTTAATACTTACAGTCAACGTGCCGGTCCAAATGCATAAAATACCCAACGGAGAAAGGAAGTTCAGGGAATGGATCAAATGGGAATTCCGTGGGTACTTACAGGGCTGGGTGGAAAAGATATCGACACCCAGCATTCCACTACAGCCTTGGCGCGTTATTCACGTCAAACCACTCACAGCTTCTGTTCGTATTCCACTTTGATATTAGTCATTACGCGTGACCCAACCCGAATTTGGGCCGTACAAACGCGGGCCAAAATGGCCACCTGACGCCTATTCAACGCGACGCTCACGTGGAAGACGTCGAGACATCCAACAATCACTAAGCCTGGCATTCCAGTACAACCCAGGAGAAACACAATAATACGATGCATCAACACGCGCGATCTCAAATTGAATCGTCCATTACACGCGGCATCACAAAACGCGTGGCGGGAAATCCGCACGATACGCGATACCCTCCCGTCCGAACGGTTTTGAGTGACTGAGTGCGGTGCAGAAATCACCGCTTGGCGTCTACCAGGCGGCCCGCGCGCACGCCGCCCCCTCGCCCCGCGAGCGAGAAAGGGACAACATATGCCCAGAGCGATGCGTGCGAAATCGCGGCGCATTCATAGACCGTCATTAATACCTAACTTACCCCAGCATAGCAACGCTAAATTAAACATTCACCCGCCCTAGGCCGAATCCCTTAGGCCTATTCACTACTGGGGAGACGAGATAGCGTTGCTATTGCTCGCTTAAGAACTGAATCCCCTACCTGAACTGTCGCGACTCGAGGAGTGCCATCACTACCTGGGAACAAGTTGAGAATGCGCCCTCTGCGCCATCGCAGTGGCGGCAGGTTGGCATCCTTAACCAGAACGAGATCTCCGATGCGAGGGGGTTCAGTTCTGTCCGTCCACTTAAGGCGTTGCTGCAGAATGTGCAAATACTCAAGCGACCATCGCTTCCAAAAATTCTGAGACATTTGCTGCAGCAACTCATAACGCGTCAAACGATTGCTACTGACCTCTGTGTAGGGGTACTCTGGCAAGGCGTTAAGTGGTCGGCCAATTAAGAAATGCCCTGGTGTCAGGGCCTCCAGATCATTCGGATCTGAGCTAAGCGGACACAAAGGACGTGAATTGAGAACGGCCTCAATTTTACAAAACACGGTCGCTAGCTCCTCAAAGGTTAATATCGTTAAACCTATAACGCGCATCAAATGCGTCTTAGCGGACTTTACAACCGCTTCAAATATACCACCCCAGTGGGGGCATCCTGGTGGATCGAACACCCAGTTAATGCCCTGACGGGAGAGGTTCGTGCCGATAGCTTCCTCGTTTTCCGATAAAAACGTTATAATTTCTTTCATACATCGATCAGCGCCCTTAAAGTTGGTACCACAGTCCGACCTGATCAGCGCTGGTCGCCCTCTTCGCGACACAAATCTATCTAAAGCTGCTAAGAAAGCCTCCGTAGTGAGGTCGGCCACGAGTTCCAAGTGGACGGCCTTGGTTGCTAGGCACACAAACACGCACAAATACGCCTTGATTGACTTCGCGTTGCGAAGGCGTGATGCCTTTACCATAAAAGGCCCCGCAAAGTCCGTTCCCACACCCGCAAACGTCCAGGCTTCCGTCACCCGGTCCGGTGGGAGGTCTCCCATCTGAGGTTGCATTGTGGCTGCCTTCAACCGATAGCAAGGCAAGCACCGAAACACAATGCTCCGTACCGTACGTCGTCCAGACAAGATCCAAAACTCGCGCTGCAGAATAGCCAAAAGTGCATTGCAGCCCGCATGCGAGTTTTTCTGGTGACGATCCCTAACTATAAGTTCTACCAAAGGTCCCTTCTTTGGGAGTAACAGCGGATGCCGTGCTGAAAAGGGCAGGTTAGCGTTCCGAAGTCTACCTCCAACCCGGAGCATTCCATGCTCGTCCACGAACGGGTTGAGGCGCACAAGACCTCCCTTCAGCTTTCCACGGCCATCCCTGAGCAGCCTGGCCTCTTCCTCAAAATGTTCCGCCTGGACGACCCTAACCAATAAACTTAGAGCCGCATTCCGCTCCGCAGGCGAGAGGACAGGTGCCAAGTTCCGTTCTGCTTGAGGTTTTCTACAGTTGTTCACGAACCGTTTGATCCAACCTGTCACCCCTAGAAGTTTGTCGAGGGAGCTGTATCGTTCCAGCAAGAAAGCCGCACTAGGCTTAGGTACGATCTGCCCTACGTTCACTCGCAAACCTCGATCAGGTGGCCCAAGCGGCGACCCGCACTCATTGTATGGCCATCTCTCAGGTGACTCAGTCAGCCACTGAGGTCCCCACCACAGTGAGTGACCTACCAAATCAGGGGCCCTACATCCCCGTGAGGCGCAGTCCGCTGGGTTCTGTTCTCCCGGTACGTGTCTCCATACCAACGGAGTTTCCGATCCTTTAATCTGTGACACCCGATTTGCCACGAAAACCTCAAGAGAATGTACCGACGTCTGTAACCAGCACAGAACTATCCTACTGTCGGTCCATGCGTACACCGTTTCATCCAAATTGATGGTACCGCGTAGATTACTAGCGACATAATGTAGCAAGCGCGTGAGAAGCGCTGCTCCCGCCAATTCCAACTTTGGAATGGTCCATCTTGTCCTAACCGGAGCCACCTTACTCTTGGCCATAACTAGACGCACGTCTACAGTTCCCGTTGAACTGACTGTCCGCAAATAGACAGCTGCCGCGTACCCTCGCTCCGAGGCATCACAAAACCCATGTAGGGTAGCCTTACATCCCACCGATGGGAGCAATTTGCGAGGTATGGCGATGCGTACGATCCCTGGTAAGATGGTCACAAACTTGGTCCAATCATTCAACAGCTCTCCGGAGAGCTGGTCGTCCCAACCCAAGTTTGCTATCCACAACCTTTGCAAGAAGCACTTCGCCATGAACGTCACCGGTGCGATCCACCCGTTAGGATCGAAAGTTCTGGCGATCGTCGATAATACCGAACGCTTCGTCCAAGTCTTCTGCAAAAGGTCTGGCTCGATCTGATACGTAAAGACATCATGTGTTGGCCTATATTGCACCCCTAGGATGCTCAACGTATTTGGATTGTCCGGGTTCTCGAAAAGGTGCGGGTCCTGCTGGAACTCACCTGGCAACCCGGCCAGGAGCTCTGGACAGCTGGACAGCCATTTCCGCAACTCATAACCTCCTGATTCCATGATCGCGATCAGCTCGTCTCGTAGTAGCAGTGCTTGTTGCACGCTATCTGCACCCGTGCAGATGTCATCCACGTAGACGTCGCGATCCAGTACTGCTGCGGCTCGAGGGAATCTTACCCTTTCCTGTGCGGCCAACTCTCGCAGCGTGCGTACTGCCAAAAACGGACTTGGCTTCAGACCATACGTTACCGTGTTAAGCTCATAAGTGACCATCGGCTCGTCAGGGCTCTCACGCCACAAAATCAGCTGGTACCGACGGTCATCCGGGTGTATAATTGTTTGGCGAAACATCATTTTGACGTCTGCGACGAACGCTACTTGGTGCAACCGAAAATCTGTGAGGATGTCCACAATGTCCCGGTTCAACTTGGGACCCGCGTGCAGACACTGGTTCACAGACACACCATTCGATGTAGGAGCAGAACCGTCAAACACTACCCGTATCTTCGCCTCCGGTGACTTCAAAACAGCCAGGTGTGGTATATAGTAATGCTCGACACACCTCCAATCTATGCTGGACACCGACATGTGGCCTAACTCTAGGTACTCCCTCATGAATTCGATATACTTCTGCCGAAGTGCTGCATCTCGCTTCATCTTTCTCTCCATAGCCAGTAGTCTCCGTTCCGCGATCTGTCGCGAACTACCTAAGGAGGGGCGGTTTGGGAGAAATGGCAGCCTGGTAACAAACCTACCTGACGAACTTCGTGCAGTGTTGTACTGATAGAACAGCTCGCACTCGTCATCCTCTGGCTTCTGTCTATCCGCTGTGGGTGGCTCCTCAGACTCCCAAAACCTCTGCAGCACCTCCGACAACACACTACCATAGAGAACCGTATCGCCCTCTGGTAGGTCCTGAGGTCTCCAAACTGGGCCAAAAATAACATACCCCCCTGTGGTATCAACGGCCACTAAACCAGTTTGCTGAAGTACCCGTTTTCTGCCACACCAGAATCTCCCGAGGACGTCTGACCCGAGGAGAACGTCCACCGTACCAGGAGTATCAAATTCAGGATCAGCTAACTCTAAGCCTGTGGTTAACCCTCGTACCGTTGACGGTAACCGAACCTGAGGAAGTTTCCCTACCACATCATCCAGCACCACTGCTGAGGCATGATAGCTGACCCCTGTACCTGTATTACCTAATGTGAACTCGAAGTTCACCTGACCCCGAACGTCAGGCACATCTACACCTCCAATACCTACAGCCCCATCCGTTGTGGGCCTTATATTTAAGCGTAGCCAACTCACCAGCTTACTAGACACAATACAACCCTGAGCCCCTGTATCTAACAAGGCTCTTACCTGTATGCTGCGGCCACCGTATCCCCATACCCAAGTCATTGCCTTAGGCAACAATACCGTAATTGGCCGGGGGGCCGAAGCTGGCGTGTAGGCGGCGATTACCTAGCAGGAACCTAAGCGCGGAGTGTCCGCGTCCTGCGGGGGGGTCCCCTCTCTCCGTACACCTTCGAGTGGGTCCCACTCCTGCTGATAGGGACCTCTGGTCCTGTACGCCATGGCTGGCAGCCTATAGTAACCCTGCGGCAGGCGCGCGTACCGTGGATGCGCCTGTAGCCGCGGGTGCTCAGCCAAGGGGAGAGGCATGCGTGGGTCATGAGACCTCACCATGTTGTTCAGTCCCGCCGAGTACTGCATGTACTGGCCCTGGTATTGGCACCCGCCCGTAGCATCACGTATCTGTGATGGGTGCCCCTGACCTTGGACCTGTGACCACCTACCCTGTCCCGGCACCTGCTGCCGAGGTGGTGACTGTCTCGCGCGTGGTGAAGGGGGCATCACCTGCTGATGTCCCTGGCCTCGTCCCTGAAACCCTGGTGGAAGAGGACTCCTCCTTGGAGGGGGTGGGGAGCGTTGCTCCCGTCTAGGTAGGGCAGACTCCGTCCGCTGACCCGCGTCAGCTCTGCCTCCGTAATCTCCGCTGCGGTTCATGCATAGGAGCTGATGGTGGGCACCCTGGCAGTACCTGCAGTTGGTGCTTGATGGGCACTCTCGCACCTGATGCGGCCCCATACACCTAAAGCACCAACGCCGTTGCTGCACCACACCACGACGTTTCTGCACCCGCTGTGCAGCGAACTCCTCACACGCAGTCACCTGATGCCCCGCCTCTCTGCAGTAGGCACACCTCGATTCCAAATTAGCGACATTGTATCGCCTGGGTGGCCTACTCTTACCGTCTCGCGCCTGTGCACCCGGCCGTTCCGGGCGGCGAGCGGCCGCAGACTCCGCGTGAGGCGACTCTCCAAATTGGGCATCTACCCGCCTGCACTCGGCCTCGAGGAAGGACTTGAGCTCCTCGAAGGTCGGGAGGTAATCAGATGTCTTACCTCCGTGTGACTGTTCAAAACGAGCGGCCATGTCGCTCGGCAGGCGGCGCAACAACGTGTGGACCAGGATATAATCATAGCCTGACACCGGCATCCCCTGTCTCTCAAGAGCGTTCACTGCAACGCAGACAGGGTTGAGGACCTTGGCCCTGAGGTCCGTCCCTCGTGTGATGGTCGGCACGGTGAGCCACTGTTCCAGGAGTTGGTCAATCATGAGACGTTTGTTGCTGTATCTCTCGATCAGCAAACCGCGAGCCGTCTCGTAACTTGCATCATCGACTGGTAGATGCTTTACCAGCTCATGGGGCTCACCTTGCAGCTTGGCCATCAATTGTGCCATTTTATATGCCGGCTGCAAGTCAGTGCGGTTATGAATCACACTGTCAAACAGATCCTGGAATCGGGTCCAATCCGTGTAGTCCCCGTGGAAGACCGGAATCGCCACAGCCGGCAGGGGCACTTGCACCCCCGGTCCCCGCGGACCATGGGGTGGGTCCGGCTCCCCAGCTCTACGCCTGGTGATCACAGCAGCCGCCTGCTGGATCTCCTGCCCCATCTCCATGCACTGGGTCACATTCGTCCGGACCGTAAGTTTGACCTCCTCATCAGGCGTCCCATCAAATAACTCCTCGCATCCAGTGAGGCAATCCAACACCTCCGCGACCAGTTCGTCAATCCGTTGCGCACAAGCGATGAGTGCGTCCTCTCGGTCCCCGCGACCGACCATCGCCTGCTTAGTCGCGAACCAAATTAGGTGCGTTCTAATTTTTGCCTGAAGCTGTGTAATTGTGGGAGCCATGGTACCAACTCAAAGTAACACCGAACCTTACAATAAAAAAATAATAGACAATCGGCCCTGATCCTACCGTTAGGATATCCGCACAGGGTAAACACAACGATAATAACAAGCAATTCACTAATTGATTGGCCCTGATCCTACCGATAGGATATTCTACACAGGGCACACACTACAATCACAATAAATATATATTTTTTTTTTTTATGTAGGTAGATTAAAAATCTTATACTAAAATAATCTTAAATCTAGTGGTTTTCTGAACCACGCTCTGCTACCAAAAATTGTCTAATTCCAAGCTAAACTCCCGCAGTGGAAGCGATTTACACAGGTAAATTTCTAGTAAAATACCAGGAGTTCAACTGAAGGCAGACAATGGCCGCGTTACGCAGCGCTAAATAGCATACGCTGCACAATATAGCAGCGCATACTATGAATTAAACGTGAACCTAAATCTATTTAACTTAATGAACTAAGTTAAGTGAAATTGGCAAATGATGTGTTCTGACCTTTACATAACTCAAGTCGGTAGTAAATACCGTCTGCCGATCTGGCGTTACGTCACACGTATTAGCACTAGATTATAAGTAAGTACCTCCAAATTATATCACCCCACGAATTCCGCAATTCGTACTAAGGAGTCACAATGATATGGTACAACAAATATGACTAAAGGGAACACACCATTAACACGAATAAACAGTTTTATACTAAACAACCAGGTTTAATACTTACAGTCAACGTGCCGGTCCAAATGCATAAAATACCCAACGGAGAAAGGAAGTTCAGGGAATGGATCAAATGGGAATTCCGTGGGTACTTACAGGGCTGGGTGGAAAAGATATCGACACCCAGCATTCCACTACAGCCTTGGCGCGTTATTCACGTCAAACCACTCACAGCTTCTGTTCGTATTCCACTTTGATATTAGTCATTACGCGTGACCCAACCCGAATTTGGGCCGTACAAACGCGGGCCAAAATGGCCACCTGACGCCTATTCAACGCGACGCTCACGTGGAAGACGTCGAGACATCCAACAATCACTAAGCCTGGCATTCCAGTACAACCCAGGAGAAACACAATAATACGATGCATCAACACGCGCGATCTCAAATTGAATCGTCCATTACACGCGGCATCACAAAACGCGTGGCGGGAAATCCGCACGATACGCGATACCCTCCCGTCCGAACGGTTTTGAGTGACTGAGTGCGGTGCAGAAATCACCGCTTGGCGTCTACCAGGCGGCCCGCGCGCACGCCGCCCCCTCGCCCCGCGAGCGAGAAAGGGACAACATATGCCCAGAGCGATGCGTGCGAAATCGCGGCGCATTCATAGACCGTCATTAATACCTAACTTACCCCAGCATAGCAACGCTAAATTAAACAGTACGTATTATAAATCTTGGTATCTTGAATACAAAATTTTAAAACTCTTCCCGTGTTAGATATACCATTTTTGAAAACTTGCAAAATTTTCAAGCACGGCAGGAGTTAAACCTGCGACTTTCGCCATTACAAGCGGCGATGCCTCTTCCATCTTTGGTATCTTTTTGGTACAGAACGAATCCCGGTGTCAGAATTTTACTACCAGCTACCATCAAACCACCAACTTGCTACGTATTTGACGCAGATGGAAATGTTCATCTTTCAAGTAGATTGTCGCGCGTCTCCGTGAGGCATCGGGTGATTCCAGATCTGGCAGCTACCTAGCTCAGAGAATTAGTTTAGCAATTCAAAGAGGTAATGCTGCCAGTATTTTGGGTACTTTGCCTCGCGGGGACGCGTTGGAGGGTATTTATTATTTGTAGTTATAGTAAGTTTCTAGTTTTAAGTTGACATTTTGTATTTTGATTTTGTATGTATAGTAGTAGACTGTTACCATCGGAAGGAGAGCATGTTGAGGAAGCGGTAGGACTTGCAGAGGAAGTTGCCGATGATGCGGCGCGGGTACCCGCAGCGGATCTGGTACGCCGACAGCAGCAGGTACACGCACTTCATCATGTACCACATCGGGGGCGGCGCCAGCGAGTTGAACGTCCTGGGATAAGCAAACAACCAATAAGGGCGGAGCACACCGCGTCCGTATGCGTGTACACCACGCGCGTACCGTGACGTTGCAATGTATGGGCAAGCAGTGTGTCATATCTCATACAGTCCCATGTACACGCATATGGACGTGGTGTGCTCCGCCCATTATACTACACCTATACAGAAAGTGCCCTAT
Source organism: Tuta absoluta (assembly GCA_027580185.1). NCBI lineage: Eukaryota > Metazoa > Arthropoda > Insecta > Lepidoptera > Gelechiidae > Tuta > Tuta absoluta. The sequence continues at coordinate 20,160,957 of JAQAHW010000002.1, forward strand.
AGCTTTAAGAAACATAGAGACGTAATCGAAACTTATCAAATTAGTGGGAACGGAATAATATAATACAAATAACTTTCTCCCCTTAGGTACTGTAATACATGCAACTGTTAAAACATATCCACTCTAATATGGAAGACTTGGCTGAATAGACGTATTGCGTTTGCTTTAAACGATATAATTTAAATTTGAGGTTTGTTTATTGAACTGTTTTTTGTTTTTTATTTTAATATTCTCGTAGGTGTAGTATAAAGCACTATCTATAACTTGAAAGAAAAGTACATTCGTCACGTACGAAAAAAGAGACTGATTACTAACGAGGTTGATTTAATACACACGAGTTAGTAAACATACTTTCTTCCAAGTGAAAGATACTGCTTTATACTGCACCTACGAGAGTAAAAAACCATCAAATTTATGCCATGGAAAACTAAGAGAACGTCTGAGAATTTAGCTAAAAAACATCGTACGAAACAAACGCAAGAACTCTATTCAGCCAAGTCTTCCATTCTATCTTCTAAAATATGAACGGGACGGCACTTTTAAAGGTACTTTGTTTTGTATAATACCCACCTCTCTGTGATGAAGGGCAGTATGAAGAACATCCATATATGCACGCCAATGATCAGCGCGTATTGAAACAGGATCTTGCCGAGCATGTATTTCCTCAAATACAACGCGCGGTCGACCACAATCAGCACAAATTGTAGCAGTAACATCACCAAGAACGGGATGGGCACTTTGTTCTCTTCCAAGTAGGCGGTCACCCCGCCGTCGCCTTGTTGCGTCTGAAAATAAATGTTTGTTAATATATTTGCTGGTGCTGGGGGGAAGGTTTCGGAGTGACCGCAAGATGCTCAATGCTGTGCTTGAAAGGGCAGAACTGCCCTGACTATTCTCTATGTAATTATGTTAAAAACGAGCAGGAGCATATTTGCCTAATATACGGTGAACCAAAAGGATGTACATACATACATACATATATCACGCCTTTATCCCTTGCGGGGTAGGCAGAGCGTAAACGGCCAAAAAAACGGACATTTACGCCACGTCTGACAAAAATTTGAGGGTCATTCGGAAAATTGTGTATCGCCATAGTGACAGGTTATCAGCCCATCGCCTAAAGTTTCAATACACACCCTCGAGTCCGTTCGTCGCCTTTTACGACACCCACGGGAAAGAAATAGGGTGATGCTATTATAAGCCGGCATCACACGAAAAAGGATGTACTGGGATTAATTATTTAATTTCTCGAAAAACTAGCTACCATGTGCTTTAGGGTATAATAAACGACACGCTTTATTTCTTGAAAGTTTAGCTGTCATGCAACAGTCGTATGCGGTAGCGAAGCATGCATTTTGTGCCCCCCAACCACATTGCGCTGCTATATTTCGAGAAGTGAAAGAATCAAACCCCGAACACCTTTTTGTTTCAGCACGTCTAAACTTTGGCTCCAGGGTACATCAAGTCATATGTTGATCAAATCCTTTCAAGGTGTGTAGTGTAATCTAAGTGGCCAAGGGGAGCGAGAAGGTCAGCGGGCAGACCATCGGATATCTCTATGTATGAGTTTAGCACAGGACCGTGAAGATTGGCGCAATAGAGAACAGGTCTATGCCCTGCAGTGGGTGGATGTGGGCTGATGATGTGTATAACATCCTCGACACAGTGTTTAGCCTAATAGCACGTTTACATCATGCACATGCTCCGGCTCCTGCCGCTGTCGCGAATATTGCTCGAAATACTACCGCGGAAGTATCATCGCGAGTGAGTGTTCACACACTGCCGTCATACTCTTCTCGCACCAATATGAGTGAGCGAGATAGCAAAACATTCCATATGCGTTCGTGCTGCCGTTCCTTTGACTCGCGCACGATAAACCGACACTCTCGGGAGCATCGGGAAGTGGCAGCGGGAGTAACCGTTTGCATGCTCGCGCTGCCAAGTAGGCACTATTTCCCTGCCCATAATGGCACAGTATGAACGTGGCATAAGACTCACCCCGAAGGCGGCGAACCCGAATATGACGACGAGAAAGTTGACAAAGTCGCACAGAAACATGTAGGCGTAGACGTCGGCCGTGACGCGCGCGCCGTGACCCGTCATGCGCTGGAAGAACGTCACGGTCGGGTGCAGGTATCGCTTCACACTGAAACATTAAGAGGTAGAACTAGTCACATAAAAAGAAAAAAAAAGAAAAATGTTGAAAATTTTCTAAAAAGTTGTTTCTTTTTTGGTACACGGAAGTATTCACAAAGCGTGTATTAAGAAAGATATCTCCAGCTTTGACAAGCATTTTGGTAGTATTTGATGGTATTTTCCTGCATTCTGAGTGTAGTTCCAGGTACGATTTTCGGCCAGGACATATTTGATCGATGACTTTAAATATACAAAGTGTAAGGGACGGGACGGTGTACCAAAAACTTTGCAGGCATGATCATGTAACTAAACACCTTTTTTAAGGAGGATATGAAACGAGAAAAAAATCTACCTCTCACACAAAATACCAGCTAAATATTCGGGACTCCATCCCATACACCCCGTATATATAATTTGTTGGCGGTTTAATTACAGCAACAATTATAAGGAAAGCACAACTTTTGATTATTTATAAAACAAGTAACTTACGATAACCAGATAATACCAGGGAAGTGTTCGTATGGGTCTTCGATTGTCGTCGTCACGCCAATGATCGGCTCCTGGTCATCGTTTACTCTGCAATCATTATAAAAAGGTATTGTTGTGTTCAATATTTTAGACTTATATGTGAAAATATATTTTTTCGCGTTTTTCCACTTCTTTCGGTCCAAAGCCAACTCATATAATACTAGATACTAATATAAAACTAACTCATAGAAAATATAGAAACCAAAATGTTTACTCGAGCAGTTTTGAATCAACGCGCGAATTATTTTGCTTTTTCCCTTATAAGGACAATTTTCGACGTTAGAATCGAAGAATTCTTTAATTTTCAAGAAATATGCTTTTACTGCTTTTAAGTGTCTGTACGTGTTAGTTTTTTTCCAGCTACTAAACCGATATTGAAAAATCTTTACCACAAAATCACTTCATTACATTTGACGCTTTTGGTACTTAACTATTATAATATAATAACAATTAAAGAGTCTATTTTGACGCCATCTTTTATACTAGATTATGACGTCATATCCCACTATTCTTCTTCTTCTTCGTCGATACACTCTTGGCAGAGCGGTCGTGGTCGTCAATCCGGGTTGGTGGCACGCTTTACAATCCGTCGCCATTCCTCACGGATGGCTGCTTTTCTGGTGCACGCAGCCACGGAACCTTCTTGTGTAGCGGCTATCCCACTATTATCATACAATATATCGTTTTAAAAAGTAGCTCATTTGACTAGTGGCAACCAAACTCTTACTTGAAATGGTCATCCGGCGGCGGCGGCGGCCTGGAGGGCCCCGGGCATTCGTTTCGCAAGTTCGGGGTGTCGAGCGCACGTTGGCTCTCGGTCGACGTTTTACTCCACTCCACATCCGGTTCCAGTGAGGTTGCCGACCTTGCCGGCGATTGACTGAAATTTGAAATACAAGATTTTGCACCTTACTTCATATTTAACGCAGATTGCCTAGGGTTTTCTAACACACCTTAGACAAGAATTCGGAACGGCAGAAAGTTCGAAACATTTTGGTCGAGTGGGAATTTTATTTTGGGGATCGGCTGTTTTTTTCGCGATAACACAGGTGGATAATATTGCCGAGTGTCGGCTTAGAATAGCATCACCCCATTTCTTTAACGTGGGTGTCGTAAGAGGTGACTAAGGGACTCGAGGGTTAAATGTGTATATTGCAATTTTAGGCGATGGGTCGGCAACCTGTCACAATGGTGGGCGATACAAAATTTTCTGAATTACCCTCAAATGTTTGTCAGGCTTTTACGCTCTGCCTACCCGGCAAGGGATATAGGCGTGACATATGCATATGGCGTATAATAAAAGTTATTTACAGAAATAAGTAGAAACACCATAAAGAGCTTACGTAGTGACTAAAAATGACTCTGCTTTTAGGATACACTATATGATACTTTACAAGAATACGAGCTTACCATAATTTACCCACATGTTCCACTTAAGTCCGTAGATATTTTCTAGATACGACACGGTACGCTATTAATTGTACACAAGACTATGGGTTAGTCTAAAGAGGTAGTCTACTATGTAAGTAACAATTAATGGATTCAATAATATTTGTGATAATGCTGCGTATTAGCTCCGAATTTGCAGAGCGTAACTAAATTGGTGTGTACTTCACAGAGTCCCTCGTCTTACTAGCATTACAGTTGACGGGGGATGAAGTCAGAGAAACTTGCTTGCAAAACGAGGCTTGCTTCCACCTTAATACAAAATCACAACTAAATTCTAACTCGACTGTATCGCTACAGTCTGTGTTTGGCATGGTGACCCTAAGCTTCCGATGGGACTACCTATACCTAGGAATAACAAGATACCAAATCCAAATCTACTTTAAAACCAGAGTTTAGCTACAGCGAACTACAAAAATAAAAACATATTCACAAGGCTTCAATAGCATTGAGCAGTGGTTCTTGACTAAGCCTTCTGCCGGTTGCCTTAGCCGCGGCAACGCGCCACAGCCGCCTCGAGCGGTGTCGCCTCGCCGCGGCGCGCATGCGCAGCAGCCTCAGGTGCACTAGGTGGACGACGCGCGGATCCGAGCGTGTCGCTTCGAGATCGCGCATCGCGGCCTCGATGGTCGCCTGCACGTGCCGCAGCCGGTCCACCAGCCGGTGACGACTGTCTGATCCCAACGATTCATAACAGTATCAGGTTAGTGCTCTAACTACGCCCTACCGCGGATTAGGTAATAGTTTCTTGCGTAATAAATGCATCAGTCCCATAAAAATGCGAAAATTCCCATTCCAAATTCAAAAACGCCTAATCCAAAACCTATTTCACAATATTACCTCTATCTAGGTATGATTGCACTTTCGGAAGTTCAGTCGTCAGTAGGCATTCAGTAGGGGTAAACACGTGACCTTGATGGATTCATGGGCCTAGCTCTACTAACAGTCCGTAGGATTAAATAGCGCATGGTCGCGTTTTGTTTGGAACCTATTTTACTTGAAATACATCCACGTATTTAACGCATCCAGATAAAATTTTACAAAATAAATCGTGGCGGACATATTCGTGCCGGTGGTGGGACATTTAGTGACGTTAGACACGCACCGCTATAAGTATCAAATGAAAACTAAACTGTATCATACTTAAAATAACGTCTTTAGTTTCGAATTTTTCTGGTATGAGAAACGTCTCCGGCGTCAGTGCGAGCCATTCCGCGAACAGACTTTCAATACAAATTCATAAAATTTAAGCGCTATGCTCTTGTTGGTAGAGCAATTTACATTCCATTCTGTTTCCTGCTAGTGATTTGACCTCTTGCGGCCTCGCCCGAGGCATGTAGGTGAGGACTGGACAATGGATGTGGAAGTGCCTCGCACGAGGCAACTGCATGTCAAATAGTGCTAAATGTGGGCCGGCTCCTAAAGTAAGGCGATCCGAATAAGCCATTTTTGACACATATTATTTGTATACAAAAAGGGATGTCAACAAAGGAAAATAACCCTCTGTTATAGTATTAGCACGCATCTGACAGCTCACAATATGGCTTATTGTTATTGGGATGACCATACTATAGGCAGCCGCATGTCAAAGTGTGCTAAATGTCTCCTGCCCCCCTGAAATAAATGCTGTCTACTCTTCACAATAAAACAATTTTAAACGGATTTAAGTTGTGTTTATTTTGGATTTTACAACTCCAAAATCCGTTTAAAATTGTTTTATTGTGATGAGTAATAGTTGTGCAAACTCAAGAAAATATTATGCTTTCTATTCTATTCTATTCTCTCTCTCTTTAAATTGTCATCCGCATGGAGTCCAGTCATTGATAAGTTGAAACCGCGCGATTTATCATCGGAACAATCGTCGGACACTGTGAGTGTTGTGTGCCGGCAGCCTAGTGCAATGTTTACAAACAATCAATAATATTAAAATTATAAAGACAAATGTGGGTAGCAGAACATCTCGTCACCCGCCGCCAGATGACAACTCGCTGGGACGTCAGTCAACCCGCGACCACAATACATGAAACTGTGTTGAAACGTCGGGACACGGGTAAATTACTAATATTTACCTAAATACTATCGCGATAGACCCGGTCTAATACTTAAAATGTATTCTATTCTCGTCAAAATGTGATGTAGTACACTCACGGGCCGGTGACGTCGTGCGCCTGCAGGTACTTCTGTCCGACCTGCTCGCCCTGCCCTTCCACGAGTTTCTGCGTATCCTCAGGGTCGAGGACGAACTCCATGTCCTCACGAAGCTCGATCTCGGGCGTAGTCTCCTTCCATAGACCCAGCGATTTTAGCATGAATCTGCGAAAACATTAAAAAGGTATTACAAAACCCATGATAGTTAACAACAGATTTCTTGAATGTGCTTCGTTGGAAAGCGACACTCTAACCAGGCCACATGTTATTCTTATCCAATTATTACTTACTAGCAGCCCGCCCAGCGGTTTCACCCGCTGCTAACAATTTCCCCCCGGGAATAAGACAGTTTAATATAGCCTATGTTCATCAGGGATAATGTAGGATTCTAAAAATCTTGACTTCAATTTGAAACAAATATCGTTTTCAGATGGTGGTGGCGTAAAGTTACTTGCCGTGTGATTAACCTGGCCAGCCCCATGGCAGTGCCTTTATTTTTATTTTTTTATCCCGCCCGAGCCGGTTTTCTATTAGGTAAAAAAGAAAATTGTGTGCCACAAATTTCTTTTTTAGAATGACGGTTCATGACGTCAATAGTTTTGGAGCCTACTCAATTCAAACAAACAATTAAAAAATCCTGTTTCTAATATTAGTGTAGATTATATTATTATTATTTTAGTGTAATGCCGGCTTAGAATAGCATCACCCGATTTCTTTCACGTGGGAGTCGTAGGAGGCGACTAAGGGATTTGAGGGTGTGTATTGCAATTTAAGGCGATGGGCTGACAACCTGTCACTATGGCGATACACAATTTTCCGACTGACCCTCAAATGTTTCTCAGACGTGGCGTAAATATCCGTTTTTGCGGCTGTTTACACTCTGCCAAAGATATGGGGTGATGCTTTTCTTAGCCGGCATCACACGGCATAGATATGGGGTGATGCTATTCTAAGCCGGCATCACACGACAATTTTCCCCTAGAAGCATATGTCAGGAAACGCCAAAAAAATTACCTTCCATACAAAATCACAATCAGCTGACTGCATTCACTATGGGAAGTCAGTTTTTTTACGTTTCCTGAAATATGTTCCTAGGGGAAAGTTGTTCAGTTTCATGGTCTGCATGTACCCTATCAGTATTCGGAGGGCTATCCCTTACACCCTTTAATACAGTAATGATTAAATGTAATCATTACACTGGTACGAATAATGTGGCGTAGATTGTACATTTTTAAATGAAAAAGTAGTTATTGTGGCATAACTGTAATAGTTAGACATATGGTATCGCGGACATTATTATAGATATTGATGTCTTCTATAAAACTGTAGTACATCACTTTGCTCTATTGTCAATAATTTCCACAGCGTACGCGATATAAGATATTATTTTGGTACATTTTTCACACGTTGGGTTACATTGTCGAAATTTTCACGCGGATCCCTATTTTTCTCGCGTATAAAATATAGCCTATGTTCATCAGGAATAATGTAGGATTCTAATGGTAAAAGAATTTTTAAATCGGGCCAGTAGTTTCGGAGCCTATTCGATGCAAACAAACAAACAAACAAACAATCAAATCTTTCCTCTTTATAATATTAGTGTAGATTCATTGCATTCATGAAATTTTACTAGTGAACAATCAGTTTCATGTGCTGAAGAGAGTTGATTGAAGTTGAGGTGTACGTAGTGTGACTATTACCTATGTTATAATACAAAAGGCAATGTAATTAGATATTAGTTGGCAGTAATACAAAATCATCGCTGTAGAACACATGTCTTTCTATTGACACTTCCCCCGACTCCCTACCCCGCACCTTAAAAGTTCTAGGTTTTGCCTCAACGGTAGAAAAAGCTAATACTTTTCCGTTGAATAGTATTTATTATTTTAGAACTCCTGCATTGAGCTCAATACCCGGCGGTCCTATCCAGGTAATTATTATTCTCTGAAATTATTGTTACTTAGAGTTAGGGGTCAAAAGGGGTTGCGTTTAGGTTGAACCCAGTAGTTTTTCTGAAAACGTGTGGCCAGGGTTCATCGATTTTCTTTCCTCGAAATAAAGAGAGATTTAGGATTGAAGACATTCAGTGTACAATATGCAAAAATTATAGCTAGAAATAGTTTAAAGGCCGAACCAGCCCATGAAACTGAACAACTTTGCGCGAGGAAAATAGGTCGATATAATGAAAAATAATTGGCACAATTGGCTGGTACATTTTGTATGGAAAGTCCAAATTTAATTTTTCACCTATTCCTTGAAGGAAGTTGTTCCTTGTCACCAACCCGTCCTAACTTCTCGGTATCACTTACAAGTAAAACACCCTATATTTGGCTTCAGTGAAAACCTACACACATGTTGGGCGTACCTGTGTAGGAATATAATAAGCAGCAGCAGTAGATCGTAGAGCGCGTAGTTGTTCTTCCTCTCTATGCCTATAATACGCGGCGCGGTGAATGGCATGTTGGCGGGTATGGCGTTCTGGTTCCACGGCAGGATCTCGAATTGGAACATGCTCTTTATCAGCACTATCACCTGTGAAAAAAAGTATAATAAGGATGTTGGTATTTCAAAAATTTTGACTCACAAGTTACACTGGCAGAGAACAGGGAAAATTGGAAGTTACTCCACCGACAAGAGTTTGGCTCTTAAATTAGAAGAAGAAGTTACACTTACGTATTTAAGGGCCTTGGAAACAAAAACACACGATGCCCTCAATTCGGGATATAAATTATCTTAACTTACCTTAAATTTGTGCTGTCACTTTTCGTTAAATAGGTTTAGAAAAGGATAGGAGATATCTAAGTCCTGTCATTTTTAAAAACGTCAATGGTTTTTTCGCTTTTTCTAGTCAATTTAGTCGCCATTGTTTTCATCGTCGTTATTTTTTTTTCAAATTAAAATGACTAAAATATCTCCTATCCTTTTCTAAACCTATTGGACGGAAAGTGATAGCACAAATTTAAGGTAAGTTATGAGAATTTATATCTCAAATTCAGGCCAATAAGAAACTTACGACTAAGCCTCCACGATAATTACTTATCTCAGTGATTAGAGCGTTGGCACAATTTCCCATATTAACCACCTACACTAAGGGCGAACGCTTTCTGGCACCACATCAGACCTACTAGTCTGATGTAAAATCGCGCGCATTGGTTATTTAGTAGTCATTTATGATATGACGCGACCGCTGACCAATCAGCATGCACGCATTGCCACGCCCCCAACCCGCGCACCTCAGCTAGTTGACCGATTCTTTTGCTTGGATAAATTTACACATTAGTCGTTTCTAGTCATTACCATATGGTGTGATGTGGATTCAAATGCCGCTGATATGTTTTTTTTCTTGCATGGAAATAATTCTGGAGAAGTCGGGAAGAAATAAAACTTACTTCAGTATACGCAATAAGGGTGACCCAGAAGGTTTTCGTTGGCCGAGGTATGGTCAGGGTTCCCCAAAGGAACACCATGAGCGGCAGCGGAATTGATAGTATTGTCGCCGATTGAATCTGAAAAAAGGATTAAGCATTGAATATTTTAGACAGCAAAATTGGCTTGGTATTCCAAATTCAAAACAGTTGATTTATTTCTAAGTCGTTTTTCGCGATATTTCTTTCTAAAATTGCGATTTTTGACAGGGTTTGTAGAGGATCATTTTGCCATCTAGCCCTACTTTCCCTTAGGGCAATGCATTTGCCTGAAAACCGTTGGAGTTTGTTTCTATTTGGGACAAATTAATTTTATAATAGATTTCAAGGGAAAGTAAACTTGCATATTTATTATCAACCTACCTGGTTAATAAACACCATGATGTAGCATACGATATCGGTGTGTGCAAGTACGGCATACCAAATCGCGAAGATGAGGTGGACGAAGACCGACCGGTCCTGCTTGAACATCGAGTCATCGTGTTCCTCCAGAAGCGATACGTCCTTGCTGTAAGCACAGGAGAGAGTGAGACAGGTGTGTTTATGTCAGTCACTTGGTATAAGGTGTGCTGTGAGACGAAGATTGAGATTAGATATTTGGTGTGGAAATAGATGTTGATCAAAATTGTTTCGTGATTGTTCAGCTTGTTGTAATTATTAAGATAATATTTGCGTGTTATATTGTGAATTGGGTATAATGTAGAATAGCGATTGATATAAAAGAGATCGGTTCTTAAAATAAAACACACCGTTCGTTCGCAAGAAACGAGTACACATTTACAGCGAAATACTTACGCTTTTGTTAAGAAACTTCCACCATACACAAAGACGAAAAGCCGCAACACGTGCAAAGGCTAGTATAAAGATAAGAAAAAAGAAACAAGAGAAAGATTGTAAAATCCTATTTACAGCGAAGCCCATCGCAAGCGACGACAACGACAACGATAGAACGAAACTCATACTGGTGGTAATCTTTACTAAAAATTTACTTAAACTCAACATTTTTAAATTGGACTTGGCACTTTGTACCGACAGTATAAAATGTATCTATGAAGCTTTAAAAGCACATAAATCTTGCTACGTCGTCTGTTTTTTAATGGCACATTTTAAAAAATCACGAAAAAATATTTCTTATCCTTTTAACAAAGCCAGTAAAAGTTCCGCCCTTGTAAAACACTACACCTTCCGGTGGTCTGCAAGCTAAATGCGCTCTCGTGTTCGGAGGTGGTATCCCCGTCATCATCACTGGGCGAGGGCGAGCGAGACGAGCGAGACGAGCGGGACGAAGGGAGCGAGGGGGTGTGGCGGCGCGAGCAGCGCGAGGGGGTGGGCGACGCGTCCAGTCCGCGTTCCATGCTCGGCGCTATCAAACGTATCTCCGGCACGCTTATATCGCTTAACTTACGGCTGTGGACACGATGTTATGTCACTAAACGTACCACTAATTTTCACTAACGAGACTATTCCCAGTCCTTATAAAATGTATCTAATTTTATGACTTTATGAGACAACTTCAAAAGTTTTCGTAAATCTACAGCTATTAATATAATTGTGCATTATTACTGAAAGATTATCTACGAGCAAGGAAAAATACAAACCCCATCTCCACTGGTGGCATTAGCAGATTATTATCAACAGTTTCCTCCTCGATAGCCTTACAGCTGAGCAGCATGCGAAAATAAGACACTACTATATGCTACTATTCACTACATTCTAACTCGATCTACTCTAGGTCCAAGAACTATGTAACTAAAACTTCTTTACTTCTGGAAGGGTTGTAAGGGCATATACTAAAAGCATCTACGTAGCTAGATAAAGTTTCTACCAATATATTTTCTTAGTATAACTTATTTCGATAGCATGTAAGGTCAAAATAAAACACTAAGATTTTCGCAAAAAACATAATATGCACTGAAGCACTTGCAGGACTCAAGCTTTCTAGTAACTTTCTAGTTATAAAACACTCAAACGAATAACAAACTTGTAAACTCTTATGAATCATTTTGTAGATTGAGAGTTCACCAAGAAATAAGAACACATAGACTGAACGAAAGTCTTCTGAAAACATGAAAGTATGGACACTTACCCAATTACTATGGTCTCAGGTAACGGTTCCCATCTCATCTGCGAGCCTTCTCTTAATCCGATACCAAAGCCTTCTTTTTCCTGCAAAAATAAAAATGTTGAGTGTCTTTTTTTTTTTTTTATTTGTAAAATTATTTGTATTTGTATTATCACTTATTGACGTCATGATCGGTCATTGTAAAAAAAATAAATTTGCATAACGCAATTTTCTTCTTTTTATAACAATTTTGTATTGTCCTAATAGAAAACCGGCTCGGGCGGGATAAAAAAATATTTTCACCTCTCCAGCTTGAAAATAACAGTTTTGCCGCGTAAATTCAGTGGGCAAAACTCGTTTTTATCCACTCGATTGAGAAAAGTGATTTGAATTTCGAACATCCTCATTTTATCAGAAAAATGCGGCGGTGCGTTCTGAAAACTATTTCAGCCATAATATTTTCTTGAGTTTGCACAACTATTACTCATCACAATAAAACAATTTTAAACGTAAAATCAATTTGTAAAATCCAAAATAAACACAACTTAAATCCGTTTAAAATTGTTCTATTTCAGCCAGTTATTTATTTCTTTTTCTAAGCGGTTTTTCTATTAAATATTTGACATTTCTGAATATTGGTACATATAATGTAATATTTCTGAACGAATCTTGAAAAAAAATATTTGACGGGAATTTTTATTTTGTCTGAGGCATTCGAGCTGTACAGCCAATTTCCCAAACTTGACATTGGCAGAATTTTTTCACTGGAAGAGGTGAAAAGTTGTGTGTACCACACGAGAGCAAATTCATTCGCATCTTGTGCTGTTGAATCCCTCACTGAGCTCAGGATACAAAATTTTAGTTTCCTTCGCTACCTCGGGATTCAAAATTAGCACTCGAAGCAAAAATGACCTTTGCCCTCTTGTTGTACAAATAACTAATTACTTACTATCCGCTACGCCATCGGGTCAAGTCAAAATCTAGGAAATCTCATACGGACACAGGAATGACCCACCTTGAGCACTTTCTTCTCGAGCGTGAGCGTGCGCGACACGTAGCGGTAGTCTCTCGAGTACTTCATGAGGTGTCGCGTCAGTGACACGAGGAAGCTGCTCACGAACGCCCACACGGCTTCAAACACGCGACGGATCTTGTCGAACCACGTGTCGTCATCTGTGGTAGGCAATAATAAAGGTTCATGAGAAGGTATCTTGCGTTCTGATTTTACTTTTTTAATCATCAAAATTTGCACGCTTGAAGCAAGCAGAATACTGTGATGGACTCTAATTTAAGATCCGATTATGTAAGAAAAAGAAATGGTTCCGTGCTTCAGAGGGCACGTTAAGCCGTCGGTCCCGGTTGCTGTCTATGATTACTTAGACAGCGGTCGTAACACAACCATGTCAGAGGCCTACTAGTGGTAGTAGGCGGTTGAAAAATTCTGACACCAGGGTTCATCGGGTCGTTGGACGACTCGGTGTCCCACACGAAAAGAGAGAGATTATGTATTAACATGTATTCTTGCAAATAAATTATTTCTAATTTCTATACCATGACTGATTGACCATGATGATTTCACTGCTGGCCGAATACCTCCCTCGGACGCTTTTAAAAACTGCGTTTTTGGGCTGACTGCATTCATAACGGTTACTCAGCAAATGATTATACTCCACCTACTTAGAGGGCATTGTAATGCTATCAAAATGTATAAACTTTGCCGATGGCCATCTTCTGGATTTGCTCTTTTGAAAATCCCCCTATCTATTTATCACATTGTTAAAAAGTTTATAACTAACCAGGAGTAGGAGCGAAGTCTTCAAGCATGGTGTCTGCGGCATCGTCGTCGCCGTCGTCCGGCCGGCCGCCGGCGCCGGCGCCGCTGCGCTCCGGCCCTGCTTCTGCCGTAGTGTGCGAGCGAGCAAGAGATCGCGTCTATGTTCAAATAAATCCATAGTATCAGAAATATTATAAAAGTGAACAGGCTTCTTCTGGGTGAGCTCGCTCCATCTTAGACTGTCTCTGTGCCTATGACCTAGACTAAGAGTCAAGAGCAAACCCATACTAAAAAAAAAAACTGGACATAACTCTTATACGTTGTTAATATTTATATCAGCCGATTCTGTCCTAATGTGGACATAAACCTTACGTATCTAAAGACTTATTGTGATTTTGTAGAATCTCCCAAATCCTTGCAATATGAATTATCTAAAGTATGTTCGAATACCTAAGATACCTTTCCACAATATTTTAACAAAACAAATAGAAAATACTCAATTATATACTTACATACTAAAGGCAGCAACACATAACGCAAAGCAGAAAGCTACAAACAAATACTAAATGACTACACCCAATACTAAATGTAAACGTTATCATATAAAACATGAAACTTAAATATCAGGGATATATCATCCCACCCAGAACAGTTCCATTCGCATTTCATTTCCTTTACCACAAGAAAGCATAGATGGATATATTTCTACCTCCCTCTATTCATTCAATACTCTGAGTTAGTGCCTTTTATAAAAGTAATTTTGGGAGCTAGTTTTTTTGTTTTGTTTAGGGTGTCAGCACAAGACAGCTTTTTACTATTAGTAGAAGTCAAAACGGTCGAATAGCAAGGAATTATCGGACAAACATATCTTTGCAGCCATGAGCGTTGCTAAAACTGTCGTTTGCGGACACCCTAAGCCCAGGACAGGAAGAAACAGCAGCGGTTACCTCAAGCGCGTAAGAGTGCACCCCGGCGGAGAGTCGGCGCTGCATCTGCACGGAGGGCATGCTGGCGCGGCGCAGCGACAGCGCGCGCTTCAAGTCCGTCTTGAACACCGTCGACACCAACTACCGGCCCCCAACACCATAAGCGCAAACCCACACACATCCACACCGCATCCCGCGCAGTCGAGGTCTTGTCAAGCTTTTGTTTTCAGAAACTTCCGATCGATTTTCAACTCAATTTCCCACTCGAGTAAGAGACAGTTCAAGTCGATCGAAAAAATTGATATCTACTATTCTTGAAAATGTTAAATCTTCATCTTTCCTAAGCAAGGAGATTCGAAAGTTTCTTGTGTTCTAAAATATCACCCCAGGTCATAGATAGAAACACAAAAATATGTAGCTTGACTTGATCTAGACTGTTTCTATGCTTCTATGCTCAAAAGAAGTGAGTTGAAGTTTTAATCACTCGCATGTTTACTTACGGTTCGACATTCTGTACTAACTTGTTGATAAATTCTTTGAGAAACATGGGTGGTTCCATTTAGTCGAACAATTTTAATCTTTAAGGTGAATGATTTAAGAGTAAAATGACATGGTTAACTACAAAATATCGCTTAGCGTAAAGCAGCATTTACTTAGCATAGAATGGTTAGCATTTTTGAATGTGTTTGTTTTCTCTTTCATTTGAATATCATAGAAGCATAGCGTCTGAACTATCAGCAGTGCGGTTATCACAATAAAAAAAAAAATAAGTAAAGGTTAGTCTCAGAAAGCGGTTAAGCTCCGCCATATTGGATATTCTATTATACTCACTGAATCAAAATGAGCATGCTGTAAGTACCCAATAACCTATAAAGGGGTCCATCAAACTTGTCTATGTACTACGCATGCCCAATGCCCATAAACCCCTAAATACATACATGCTATTCGAATATAATTGAAATATGAAGGCATTACTGACATATCAATCGACAAAAGAAAATACGGATTGAATCACATAGGCATTGATAAAAGAAGATAATATAGGATTCTTAGATAAATGATTGGTTCGGAGCGATAGCGAGGACCAATACTTCATCTAAGATAGGATGTTTGTTTATATAGAAAGTTCTGTGTTGATTGTAAGGGATATACTTTCCCCGGGTAACATAATTTAAAACTATTGTATTCATTCCGTAAGCTTGTATACCACTGCTATGTAAAACAATAGCATTCTCTGTTACCTAGTCAATACGGCATTTCAATAGGAATAAACAAAGGAAAGCTTACCTTGCCCAGGCCCATTTCCCTAGGCCCCTCTACATCCGGCGCTTCTTTCACCTCCTGCATCGGTTCCTCGGTGTCGTCGAAGTCATCGAACATGTAGTAGTCGCCAGAACGAACCGCTGTATTCAAATAACTTGTTGAAATCTAAGGTATCTGATAAAATATGTATTATTGGCATAACTTCTTGGCATTATAAAGATAAAACTTTGAGCATTTTAGTAACACATTATATTTCACCAAATCTTGATGTCATAAATAACCGTTTATATAAAATTATGCCAATTATACTTAGGTAAGTTTAATATGAGAATATGATAATTGCAAGCAATAACACATTCAGTAAACAGCGTATAATCCAAATAATATGTGAAATTGTGCACCCAATATAAGATATACATTTTATAATACCTAAAAATAAATAAAATCAGTATATTTTACATGCATAAAATAATAATAATATTTAGATATTCACTCATCTTCACTCTCAAAAACTTCAAAACCCCAATGATAAAATAGGTACTTCAATAAAAAAATATGCATTTCATCAAGTCGTGTTATATGCAGAAATATGAAAATAAAAACAAAACAGATGCAAGAACACACACACGGGTAAAGCTGTAAGCAGTGTTTGTTGTGGGCGCATTCTGTCTTATGTTGTAGCTAGTATTTAAACAGATTTTTTACATTATTTTAATTGAAAACGGCAAAACACCGTTTTAAATCAATATAATGAATTATTGAAAATAAAAAGGTGTATTTACAATATTTACACACAAGTAGGGAAAACAATGTTCAATAAAATTTAGCAAGTTAAGACAGCTCCCGCCTCGATGCAAGCAGCCTATATACCACATCTGAAAAAGCCCGGGGTTACGAACTGTTAGTAGCTGGTTACGAAAATTAGGCGAGCAGAAGTTTCAGTATGAACGTTACCCTTCTGATGGCTGGCAGGAGGTTTGTACGGCGGACACTCGCGCGCTACAAGACAAAAGATAAGCTCAACGCCACATGTCACACACCACAGATTAGATTGCGATAATGGGCGGGGAAGCGCGTCGTCATTCAGTTAACGCAACAATTCACCCAAATCACATAATAGTTACCACTGAAGCCAACAGTGTGTCGAGTCGATCGATGTATAGAAGAGAAAGAAAATTTTGATGATAAAAAGAGCCTGAATCATTTAAGTAATATTTTGAGAGATATAGTTTGGAATAGTATGAAATTTCTGCAGGCCAAATGGAAGACATGAACGAACGACTCCAACACCAGCCCTTCTCATTAAAAAAACATTACCTCTTGTATAACGTGGGCGCCTAACAGTTTGGGGCGTTTCATCACTTCCTATAAAGAACAATTTGGAATTTTTTAAATAATGCTTTACATTATGTACACGTGTTAACACATAGTGTATATTCATTGTAGTATTTTTTAAACAATAAAATATGTATTTTGGTGAATAAAAACGAGTAATAAGCACCTTACGGATTGGGGAAACTTTCTTACATGGGATACAATTTGAGATAGCAAAGTATTCACGAACAGATGATTAATATTTGTTCCGTAAAGACCAATTCGGGAGTTATTACTCGTTTTGTTAGACTAACAGAAAGTGCCGAAAACGAAAGTTTCCGTAGTTACAGGTTTGATGCGATTTCGGCTCGGAGCGACTGGATTGCGATATAACCGAAGTGCGCTGCAGCAGACTCGGGCTGGCGACCGTGTGGCGCCGGCGGATCGGCGGCGGGGAGAACACCGGGTACGATTCCTCGGGGCTTTGGGCGCGCGGGAGTAAGTCGGAGGACGGAGGGGATTCAAAGGAGATTCGACGCGGTTCTAAATAAGCGTCGAGGGACAAGGAGGTGAGTAAGGCAGAGGATGGTGAGGGCGGTCCGCCGTGCGAGCTGGGCGCGGGCAGGATCGGTAGCGGTGATGGACGGGGTGTCTTTGGCGGCGGTGTTCTCGCGGGGGAAGACGGCGCGGAGGGTTCACTGAGAGGCGTGTGGAAGCCCTTAGGGGACTGAGGAGAGGTGGGGGTTTCGGGCTCGGGGGTATGATATCCGCGCGCGCTCGCGTCCGAGTCGCCGCGCACGAGCGGCACCCGCTCCGACTCCACGTGCTGTGTGTCCTCGTCGTCGTCCTCTGATTCGTTGCAATACAAACACTTGTTAAGACTCGTAAGTCTAGTTGTCTTTTAATAATCTCTTTAGCTGCATGGGTACAATGAGTATACTCTTGATCTTATTGATGGTCCACTATGCGAAGATACGCGTAGGTGGGTTGGGCTTATACTTATTTTATCTCATTCCTAGCAAATGACAATTTAAATTATCGTCTCTTTTTATAAATATCTACTAAGATAAGTTACACTTTCCTTTCAAAGCATGGACCATTAAACTGAACAAAAACTCGATTGGCTAAAATTTTTTTTACATATATCAGCTTCTGGAAAGATATTCAGTTTAATGCACTGGTTCTCATCCCTCCTTGATAGTAACGTAGTACTTTTCCTAACAGCCTGTATACACATTGCAAACCCCTCTTACCAGCATCATGATGCGGCGGTTCCTTGGCGACGGCGCCCTGGACCTTCCTCTGGTTGGCCTTGATCTTCTCCATCTTCACTTTGATCTTCTCCAGTATGTTGAGCTCTTGTTCCTCTTGCAGTTTCATTTGTTTCATTCGGAGCTCCTCTATTAGTTCAGCACCTCTGTAATATACAAAAAATAAAATATCAGAAGAACGACGTTTTGTTTGATTACCTACAGGTATTTGGTAACCTTTAGTTTGGTTTCGAACATATTTTTCAGTCTGTCGAAGGGAACTTTCTAATGAACAATTTTTGTCTAACCCAGACTGCTCAGCTCATCTCTGTTGTGACAGGCCTGGCGCACTCCCCGGTTGAGGCATGAAACTGCAAGTACATGCGGCGGCAAACCCGGGTTGACTAATCAGTGGGATGCCGCGCGTTGCCCGTTTCGCACGCTCTCCGGCGTTCACATTTTTCAAGTTCAAAATGTTTTTTCTTAGACTATCTTTCAATTTGATACTTAGAAAAACATTTCAAATACGTTATTAATTAGAAGTAGATAGAGTACCAAATTTTAAAACACTTCCCGTGTTAGGTATACAATTTTTGAACACTTGCAAAATTTTCGAGTGCGGGCAGGATTTGAACCTGCGACTTTCGCATTACTAGTGGCGACGCCTCTTCCATCTGGGCTACCGCAGCTCATTTCTTGCCCGCCAATTTTGCAAGTGTATTTTAATGCCAGTAACACTAGTAATGCGAAAGTCGCAGGTTCAAATCCTGCCCGCACTCGAAAATTTTGCAAGTTTTCAAAAAATCAAAAATAGAAGTAGATAATTACGTACACTTTTTCATAGGTAGGTACCTACATAGTTCGCAATTGGCGTCCCTACAGAGCGCGCCGATCGTGACCTTCAGAAGCCGTGAGCGTCAGATAAACTCTCGCGCGACGCCATTGGGCACAGTCTTATGAGTAGTCAAATAAAGTCGAATGCAATGGGGACGCGCGGTAAAATTGTACTTTATTATCGTGTGGTAAGGTTTATATTTGTTTATTGCTATCGCGGAGTGCTTTTTCTGTACCCTAGTACTATTATATATTCTGTGGTTGAGGTCAAAATACTTATTTATGAGCTACAAATTTCAGAAACCGAATTATACTTTTTTTCGCATCAATTACACCTTGACTACTTTCAGAGACTCAGACTTGTCTGACACGAAAAGAGGTAGGAAGAAGGATTGCAGGATTCCAGATCTGAAAATCAATAAAGGTGCCGTCACACAAATCCCACCTGGATGCAAGTACAGTAGTGGCTTTGCTCTCGTCGATGACGCGGTAGAAGTAGTAGCTGAGGAACAAGCGCCGCTGCAGTATGAGGAAGGCGAAACACACGCCATCCCACGCCAGACCGATATCTTCTTGAGGGACAGCACATGATGTTTTCATCTAAAAATAACGTTATAGTGTTAGTTCGGTGTTAGCCTACACTGCCCAGCCGCCTATCCAATGAAGTAATAAGACTCAAAAAGCCCCAACTTCGCATGGTAACTAGCGTTATGACAACAAGCACCTTTCAATAATAGATGTTACTGACTGCCCCCTATGCAGAGCATGCATGGAGGAAGAAGAAACAGCTGCCCATGTGGTGATTCACTGCAAAGAGGTGGCAACATACCGGGCAAAGTACCTTGGAACCCTGAGGCGCTCAGTGACTTGGTAGGGTTGCTGAGCTTCCTCAGGGAGCTAGGATGGCTCGAGTAGTGAGCCCCCACCCTGTACGCAAAATAGGCGCAAGAAGACGTCGAGCTGCGGAAACCAGCCCGTTTAACCATGTTCGGTGTTTTAAGATTGACATTTAAGTTTTAACCCCTAAAGAGGGGAGGATAAACGTTTGTATGAATAATATGGGACATTAAGGCGATCCTTTAAATTTTGGGATTACACTTATGAAATATGCGATCTAATATTTTTTTCATTTTAACCCCTACAAAACATTTTTTTTGACGATAAAATAATAAAGTGCGTATTTAAACGTTTTTAGCAGGCTTGTCGTTGACTCGGTGTTCTGTACGGAATAATATTGAATATATCGAGTGAAGCCGCGGGCGGAAACGCTAGTAAGTACTAATTTCAATGATTTATTGTACTGTTATTATTTAATGTTTACTCTTATTGTGCAGGGTTGCCTGGAAGAGATCGCTTAAAGCGATAAGGGCCGCCTTTGCTTATATTGTGTTGTTTGTTTTTGTTCTTATATATATTATAATTACTAATGTGAGCAATAAAGTGTTTCTATCTGTCTGTATTTCTGGACTCACCCCTAACATGGTGGTATCCATCTTGAGGAACTTGGATATAGACCCTCCTGCAAACTTGTCCACGCAGCCAATACCCAGCAGCTGCACCAGCCAGCAGGCGTGCTTGTTCATCAGATCGCTGAAGATACACCCTGGGATCTGGAGTAGAGCCTTGATCACGACCACGGACACGTTGTAGCGGAGGAGCCATGACCACCTGGAACGTTTCAGCTGCACGTAATCCAAGAAGTTTACTGACAATCGAAGCATAACAGGTAGGATTCGGACTCAGACCAGCAGAGGACTTGTCATAGCCTATCTTCTTATTTTCGTGTGGGACACTGAGTCGTCTAACGACCCGATGAACGCTCGAGGCAGAATTTTTCAACCGCTTACTACTAGTAGTAGGCCTCTGACATGGTTGTGTATCGGCCGTCGTCTAAGCAATCATAGAAGACTAAGACAGCAACCAGGGCCGACGGCTTAACGTGCCCTCCGAAGCACGGAACCAACTTTCTTTTCGGACAATCAGGTGGTTCAGCCTGCAATGTTCTAACCAGACTGGGAACAAATTCACAAAGTGAGTGCCCCACCGAGAATCGAACCCGGAACCTTTGCGTCACAGGCAGTCGCATTACCACTGCGCCACCACGGCCGTCGTAGCCTATGATATGATCGGACACCATGACGATGTTGCGGCCATTTTAGTACTGTTACTTTGATTAACATTTGTAGTCTGCTTAATGATTACAGAGTATGCATGTAATAAAATGTAACTTTATCCTTACCACCGAAGTATAGATTGTTTAGGCAGCAGGTAAAAGTCGGTGCCCTGCCAGAGGAACACGAAGGATCCGACCAAGTAGCCGAGAGAGAACAGATTGACTCGGTTGGTGCCCGTCATGAACATGATGGCCAGCGTCACCCAGAGCATGCCAAGGAACACCATGCGTTTGACGATGTCCAGCCAAGTTCTGCAAAGTAACATGATATTTATTTATTTTCAGATGATAGGCTTAAGACGCTCCTTGGTGGCATCACCAAGGAGCGTCCCACCACTTAAAAATTCATAACTCGATGAAAACAAAGTTCACAAATCCGCGAGCACTGATTGTAGTACGGATTCTGAAACTTTTTTACAGAATGTTGTATTAGTTGGTATTAGTAAAGAATGGTTTAGTTATTTCAAATAACAAATAACGCTATGACTGGCCACTACAGTGAGTGACCCGTTTATAATTTTTATCGAATATTCGATCAATTACGTTATCAACGAGTTATGAGAATATCAGCACCTAGCGTCTGAGGGCATCATAAAATTTAAGTTAAAAATATTCCGTCACGTAAATTGTAACATGGAAATATTAATATTACATAACAAGTATTTATTATTGTGTAAACCTTATAAATCTCTTGATTCTGGGTAACGATATATGTCGGTCTTCGATTTTAATAGGAAATCAAAAGGTTACGGTCACACTGTGCCTGGTTTATTTTTTAAATTCTAGACGCTTAAACTACTATTATTTAATCACGCATGACGCAACATAGTTGCAGTTTCAGAACGGATAGAAGGTAAATAAAGATACAACTTACCCAACAAAACCAAGGAAATCAGGCACGGGGTTTTCAAAACTGGGCGTCTCCCAGTCATGTCCGACGTTTTCAGAATTGGACCCACCGGGATAATGTTCCCCGTGGGTCTTTTCAATTTCAAACACGCGCCATTGCAGCGTCGCGAATAGCAATAAGAAGTAGTCAAATATCAGTTTGGCGGCGTGTGGCGGTTCCGATGCGTACGGCAAGAAGACCCAGTTACGGACGTGCTTCATTTGCTGAAAAGGATGGATTGAAGTTTTAGGTATGGCCTCAACGCATTGATCTACAACAACCCTAGATTTAGCGCCTCATACAAAATTACGCTAAGATTTTGTCACCTACTGAACTATACAGTCATACATAGCGATTTATAGATTCATTGCGTCCGCCTGATTCAAAATATCACAACGAACCTCACCATAGTCTATTGAATTCAGCCTTATTTGTTAGCCCGTACTTGGTCATGTTAACAGTTTCGCGGCCAGCCACGCACTGTGAAAAAAGGAGTGCTCGCTTGCAAATTGTGCACTACTTTACCGGCCCACTTTTTGAGCGTACGCGCGTAATCTAGGGTTGTTGTAGATCAATGCCTCAACGCAAGAGAAAGCTAATTCTTTTCCGTTGAATTATATTTATTCTTTTGGAACTTCTGCATTGAGCTCAATATCTGGAGGTCCTTAACAGGTAATTATTACTTTCTGAAATAATTCTTACTTAAAAAGGAAAAGGGTTTGAGTTTGGGTTGAACCCAGTAGGTTTTTGAAAACTTGTGGCACCAGGGCTCATCAGGTTAGTCGAGTTTCTCTGTCTTCTTAATAAAGAAGGTTTAGGATTTAAGCTTATAGTAATCAATAATTGTAAGTTCAATAATTGTAAGTACACGATTTAATTTATTTTCAAGATCCCGCTTTTTCTCCTCTTCCATCTCTGGGTTGGCTGAATGAGATTTCTTATAGAAAAAAGCTCACCCTTGAAACTTATTTTAAGTTTTCACCTCTTGAATTAATGTGTAGAATTAAAAAATCATATGGAATAATATTAACAATATTTCTCTTACCTCATCGCTTCCTCCCCAAGGATAAGTGATGCAAAATTGCGGCAGAAATCCGACCACAATCATGTACTGTAACGGGACCACGATAGTCAGGAAGATCACGAAAACCGTCCATATTTTCTGATGCGTTGGCCGCTTAGTCGACACGAGAAATAGTAGCCAAATAGAGTAGACGACTGAATACATGTCCATTCGGGAACCGATCACCCCAATCATGCATATCATGGTTATCTACAAAGTCAACACATTGAAAATAGATATTATTTCGTTTTTAAACTTACTAAAAGTGATCCCACAAAATAGTCCCTGGATGGACTGAGTGGGATACACAACTCTTCCACCAAAATCCAAAAGCGATTCGAGGACTATTGTTAGTTACGTTAAAAATATATTTTATCATTAGAATTGAAATAAAATCAATTTTGCTGTTCTTTTTAATTTAGTTACAGGACGCCTGTGCCATGCCATACATCAGCCTGTTGTAGTCCACTGCTGGACGAAGGCCTCCCCCAGGGATTAGATAGATTGCCTCGTCAAGTATTTCTTTTCAATTATTTTAAGATTCAATTCAAGATGGATTTTCACATAGTTTTTCTCTCTACTCATTGTCACTAAATAGTATAAAATGAAGTCGCTTCACGTGTCCTTATATCCCTATATATGCTTAGATCTTTAAAAGTACGCAACGAATTTAGATGCGGTTTTCTTAAGTTGAGAAGAGTGATTCAAGAGAAAGGTTTTATTTATTTTTTCCCGCGGCAACACGGTTAGCAGCGGGTGAAACCACTGAACGGGCCGCTACTTGTTAAATATATAGCAAATTGTCGAGATTCATACCTCAACACCAAATTTATAAAATCCATAATTGACCAAATACTTTATGCAGTGTATAAGGTCTATATCGGCTTTCTCACGTGTTATATCAGGAAACATTAAATTGGCATTATTGTCGTCTATGTTCTGTTCCTTTCTGAAAAGGTGAAACGTTTAGTACGGATTTTAAAATCAAACCAGTATAAAAATAAAATTTTCTTTTAAATAATCATTTTCTTATACATAGTGTAAGGGACAGCCTTCCGAATACTGATAGGGTGCATTCAGACCATGAAACCGAACAAAAAAAATTTCAGGTAACGTCATTTTTTTTGTCGTAAATGCAGTCAGCTGATTTTGATTTTGTATGGGAGGTCGATTTTTTTTGTCTGACATATGTTTCTACAGGAAGTTTCATGGTCTGAGTGCACCCTATCAGTATTCGGCGGGCTGTCTCTTACACCCCGTATATAAAGTAAATAAACTAAATGAGAATAATAAATACCTTCGAATCTGTTGCCGGTATTTGACTAGTGAGTTGAAAGTAAAAAGTGCGATGAGACAGATGTACCTGAAAAAGTATTATAATGAGTGTAATAGCACGTTTGCACCATGCACATGCTCCTGCCGCTGTCGCGAATATTGCTCGAAATACTTCCGCGGAAGTATCAACGCGGGGAGTGTTCACACACAGCCATCATACTCTTCTCGCACCAATACGAGTGAGCGAGATAGCAATACATTCCACATGCGTTCGAGCTGCAGTTTCTTTGACTCGCGCAAGAAAAGCCGACATTCGAGGGAGCACGGGAAGTGGCAGCGGCATGACGAGTAGCAGCGCGAGTAACCTGTTCACACATTCGCGCTGCCCACTTCCCTGCCCATATTGGCATTGTGTGAACGTGCTTTAAGAAGTATCGTATATTTATAATTAATTTCACTTGTAATCTACTTATATGTGTGTACGTACCCTTTTAGTATCGTAACGAGCCTTATACCATCCTTATGAGTATTTTGTTTTGTGAAACCAAGCCATTCCGCATTGCTGGCGTTTATTGGGTTCTGATCATCAGTCTGAAAAAAAAAAAGATTTTAGTTTTAAAAAAACAGTTAACTATAGAAAAAAAAATAGTTGACAACAAAAATGCCTGACCTGAATCTCATATCAAAACATTTACCATTGCATTTTCCCTAATGTAAATAAAACATACTAACTTACAAACAGTAACTGTAAAGTCATTAGGTACCTACACTACTTTTTTGGGCAGACGTGGAAAAAATCTCAGCTATACGACAACTCTTAGTTCTCTATTATCCAATTTCTCGTGCACCGCTCTGTTTTCTTTACCACTTTCCTCTGCCCGAAGGTTGTCTTTAAAAGATATTTTTTAACGATAAGAACGCCTTTGCGCACATTATATTAAGATTATCTGATTTTAATTATCCTGTATTCGTGTGTAATAAAGAGTTTTTACCTATGAAACTGCGTCATGGACTACTTGTGCGAATCTGCGAGTCATCGGTCTCATGAGTGTGCTACGACAACTCGTGTATGAGTTTCGTCAACTACGATAAGCTTAGCGACTACATAAAGTTTAGCGATTGCCCCGTTCGGGTACAAGAAGCTTATCGTTGAGGACGAAACTCATACACGAGTTGTCGTAGCACACCCATGAGACCGATGCCTCGCAGTGCAGCATCATACTCCATATGGACGCAGTTTCATCCAAACTGTAGTAAGGAAGATTACCTTACCTGCAGAGCAGAATTGAAAGCGAAACAGTTGCCGACTTATTGGCAAATATAATCTTCGTCTTTCGTACTCTTTTACTAGTTCAGCGTTAAAACTGAACTAAACTACATAAAGTTTTTACTTACTTACTATTACAAAAAGTACTTACACAGTTGACCCGGAAGTAGTCGTGGCTGATGTAGTCGATCTGGTAGACCATCTTGGCCATGAAGTACACGCTGATCAGGCAGGATATGATCAGCACGCAGAACCGCTGGTTGCCTCGCTTCATTACCAGCGCGAGGCACGACAGCACCATTATTGGCACGTGCATCGCGCACACCTGATATAAAAAAATAGTTTACGAAATCTGAATTAAACCACACCTCGGACACTGGCGCTCAAATGTATGAAACAAACGCGTTGCTACGCACACAGTCTAAGCTCGCGTAGGTGAACGCGGACCATGCTTGTGTGTGTGAGACAACATGTTAGGGTTGCCGCCATTTTGCGTTCGCGAATCGGGAATGCAATGTGCGGCAGTATGAAATGACCTTCGTCGTCGCGTCCTTGCTAGCCGGTGTCTGAGCGTCCTCCGAGCGCGGGTGGGCGGCGCTTGTAGGGGGAGGCAAGGAGAAAAGGCAAAAGGAATCAATGACACGCATTCCTTCACTCGTTGATTCTCAGGAAATATCCGTTTTAATAGCCTTTGGCCAATAAGATTTTCTGGGTAATTAATAAAATACGAGACTCGGATATTTAATGTAACCCTATTCAAGCAAATAAAATATCTTGTATCTTGTAGCCTGGAAGTGTAACAAGCTGAAGTGGCAGTGGGCTGGTCACATCTGTCGTAGAACCGATGGAAGATGTAGCAAGCTGGTTCTCGAGTGGAGGCCACGCCTCGGCAAGCGTAGCGTTGATGGCCCTTTGGTCAGATAGACCGATGACTTAAAGAGGGCGGTTGGTAGCGCCTGGAGGGCGAAAATTGGAGAACGTGCCCTGGGGGAGACCTTAGTCCAGCAGTGTACTGCTACAGACCGATGTGATGTGATGGATAATTAAAATCCGTGTCCAGGAGTAGAATAGTTGTCATACATCGTTTTTCAAAATATGGAAGATTAGATTCAGCTGAGAAACAATTTAAAATTACATACTTTCCATGGGGAAAGTTGTTCAGTTTCATGGGTAGTTTCACCCCGTAAAACATTTGCCTATGTTGTGGGCCCCACATTGTATATTGACGCCATCCTAAATTGTGTATAGTGTCGTCACAACATCAGTTTTTCACACAAAAAACATACTTAAATCATGCCTATAATCCCTTGTGAGGTGGGCAGAGCGTAAACGGCCGCAAAAACGGACATTTACGCCACGTCTGACAAACATTAGAGGGTCATTCTGAAAATTGTGTATCGCCATAGTGACAGGTTGTCAGCCCATCGCCTAAAATTGCAATAGGTACACACCCTCGAGTCCCTTAGTCGCTTCTTACGACTCCCACGGGAAAAAAATTGGGTGATGCTATTCTAAGCTAACGGCACCAAACGACAAAATACAGTTTAAAAAAACTAGCTTGTTTGACTAGTAACACAGTAGAGAACAGATGCTTATGGATACTCACATTGAACACACAGAGTACCATGAGCGCCACAAAGATGATGGTCGTGAGGTGGATGTCGAGGTATTCGAACATGCAGTCGAAGACCCTGATCGCTTGCACTCTGAAGATATTCCAATTCTCCAGCAACCAGGGCCTAAACTTCACCGACGCGCGCAAACTGGTCACCCCGTACGACCGACTTAGAGATGGTCTGTACCTGTACGAAGAACAAACTATTAACACAGTACATAATATGATAGGCTAAAGCAGTAGAGAAGTTTCATTCGCTCAGACATTTGTTTTAAAGACTGGACTTTGCAAATTTAGGCTCGGGGCTTTGAAATCTACATCTGACTATTTTGTGGGGAGCTAGGGTTCACCGCAATTGTGTGAATGTTCCAACAATACTATGTCCTGGGGGCGCGTCTGGGCTTAGGATTTGTTCTGGGAAGAAGGGATTGGACTGAATCTGCCCGGCGCGTGCGGAACTTGCCCACAAGGACACACGACCCGCTACTCGAAAAGACGGCGAAGAAGAAGACATTCTGGCCGATCCCACTAAGCGGTGGAAGGCTCCGTAAGGGGCCGCCTGGCTCGCGACCACCATCCCACCGAAGTCTGGCGCCAAGTTGCTTGCTGCATTCCGTCAGTGTGTGGGAGTGCCAGTGCCTAAACAGGCTTCTTCTGGGTGAGCTCGCTCCATCAGACTCTGTCTCTGTCCTTATGACCTAGACTAAAGTCAAGAGCAAACCCATCATTAATAAAAAAAAAAAGTCAGTCAGGGTTGCCGAGCCAAAGAAACGACTTAATGACTACAGAAATAAGGCGTTTTCCCGCAATAAAAAGTACCCCATGAGCTTTCTAGCGGTGAAAGGTATCTTTGTATGTTTATAAGTTTAAAAATGGATTTTAAAAGACACTTGTGTTATGTTACGAGTCTTTTGAGCCATAGAAATGTAGAGCACAGATAATTGTAAATAAATAAATAAATTAAGAAGACTAATAGTAGTCTAGCTGAAAATTAAATTTGTAAATACCATTAATATTAACGCGGTATAATTAAATACATTTGAAATTTACAATAACCGAAAGTGGCAAACTTTGCGCTTCAAATGACAGTAGGTAGTTATCATGAGAAACGGATCGATTTATGCTACTGCTTTAGCCTATATTATGTACTGTCCATCACCATCTTAAATCGGTAAAAATAGCTGTGACGCTTTCTGCTTAGAGATATTAGAAAGGAATTAGAATATTTATTGTGTTTTAGAGCCATTTCGTATACATCGTTTGGTATGTCTGGGGCTGCCACCTTATACAGTCGAGGCCATTCTAGTAAATCCCTTGCAGGGTAGGAGAGCGTAAACAGTCGCAAAAATGGACATTTAAGCCACGTCTGAGAAACATTTTAGGATCATTCGGATTCAATTTTGTATCACCACAGTGACAGATTGTCACTCCATCGCCTAAAATTACAATACACACCCTCGAGTCCCTTAGTCGCCTCTTACGACTCTTACGGGAAATAAAAGGAGTGATGCTATTCTAAGCCGGCATCACACGGCATGACACATATTGTACATACTCACTGTAACTTGGTTCTACTCGCTGTATTCAATGAAAACGCTGGCGACGCAGGCGCGTCTGACAACACAGGCGAAGGTTGACGCTCGTCTTCCGGCAGTTGAGGAATCTGGTACATAGCAAGCAATAATGATAAATAGGCATCCGCTGGGTACGTGGGTACCGGTACTCAATAGCTTGTCAATTTGTACCTATCGGGATACCGGTAGATGCCGGTACCCACGTACTCATATTGATTTGAATAGGCTTTTACGGCGCGTAAATTAAAGGTGCGAACGCACCATATGAAACTGCACCATGCAACGCGAAACATCGAAAATCGGTGGCATACACTTTACCTGCTCAACGCGACATGCCCGGGCCAATTAAGATAGTTCTTTTTAATCTATGAATTTTCATGTATGTTTTTTCGTATTTTTTCGTTCAATTGACTGGTTTACTAGAAAGTTTCAGATAATGGCAATTGGAGTACGAATCACGACGCGTGGTGCCGTTGCCGCTTGTGAAGAATACGTGAAATATGTGTTTTTTTTTAAATTTTCCTTTTAGCAAAGAAAGTCTTCTTCTTAGCATGTAACAATAAAAAAATACAAAAAAAATCTTACGTCATCTTTTATTGTAGAAGCACCTTGGCTAGGTCTACTCGATTCGGCATCTTTATTTGTGTTTGTTCTGAAAGGTGACAAGCTCGATAAAAAAATAGGAAAATAAATAGATCAACTTGAGTTGGAATTTTTGAGACCGCTGGACATTATACAGAACAATAATTTGTCCGTTTCAGATTTTTATATTTGTTTAAGATTTGAAGAAATAATCTAAACTAATTTAGGTAAGGGCGGCACTGGATGGTCGGCGCCGCTTTAAGCGAATCAGATATTTTGCGCCTAAAGTTTCAACCAACACTACAAAATCACAGCATGTTTTTCAACCTATAAAAAAATACATCGATCAATATAAACAATTCTACACTAATATTATAAAGAGGAAAGATTTGATTGTTTGTTTGTTTGTTTGTTTGTTTGTTTGTTTGTTTGTTTGTTTGCATCGAATAGGCTCCGAAACTACTGGCCCGATTTTAAAAATTCTTTCACCATTAGAATCCTACATTAATCCTGATGAACATAGGCTATATTTTATACGAGAAAAAAATAGGGATCCGCGTGAAAATTTCGATAATGTAACCCAACGTGTGAAAAATTTACCAAAAAAATATCTTATATCGCGTACGCTGTGGAAATTATTGACAATAGAGCAAAAAAATGTACTACAGTTTTATAGAGGACATCAATATCTACAATAATGTCCGCGATACCATATGTCTAACTATTACAGTTATGTATGCCACAATAACTACTTTTTCATTTAATATATTACAATCTACGCCACATTATTCGTACCAGTGTAATGATTACATTTAATCATTACTGTGTTAAAGGGTGTAAGGGATAGCCCTCCGAATACTGATAGGGTACATGCAGACCATGAAACTGAACAACTTTCCCCTAGGAACATATTTCAGGAAACGTAAAAAAACTGACTTCCCATAGTGAATGCAGTCAGCTGATTGTGATTTTGTATGGAAGGTCATTTTCTTGGCGTTTCCTGACATATGTTTCTAGGGGAAAGTTGTCGTGTGATGCCGGCTTAGAATAGCATCACCCCATATCTTTCCCGTGGGAGTCGTAAGGGGCGACTAAGGGACTCGAGGGTTTGTATTGCAATTTTAGGCGATGGGCTGACAACCTGTCACTATGGCGATACATATTTTTCCGAATTACCCACAAATGTTTGTCAGACGTGGCGTAAATGTCCGTTTTTGCGGCTGTTTACGCTCTGCCTACCCCGCAGGGGATTATACGCGTGATATGTGTATGTATGTATGGAAAGTTGTCCAGTTTTATGTTTCATGCCCTATCAGTATTCCAAGGGCTGTCCTTCACTCGGTATAAAAAAAGACGACAAAAAACAAAAAATAATGCATTAAAAAAATCTACATTAAAATAATACATACATACACATATCACGCCTATTATCCCTTGCGGGGCAGGCAGAGCGTAAACGGCCGCAAAAACGGACATTTACGCCACGTCTGATATAATGTTTGAGGGTCATTCGGAAAATTGTGTATCGCCATAGTGACAGGTTGTCAGCCCATCGCCTAAAATTGCAATACACACCCTCAAGTCCCTTAGTCACCTCCTACGACTCCCACGGGAAAGAAATCGGGTGATGCTTTTCTAAGCCGGCATTACACTAAAATAATAATAAATAATATAATCTACACTAAGATTAGAAACAGGATATTTTTAATTGTTTGTTTGAATTGGATAGGCTCCGAAACTATTGACGTCATGACCGTCATTCTAAAAAAAGAAATTAGTATCACACAATTTTCTTTTTTTATTACAATTTTGTTATGACCTAATAGAAAATAGGCTCGGGCGGGATAAAAAAAATAAAAATTTAGGCACTGCCATGGGGCTGGCCAGGTTAATCACACGGCATGTAACTTTATGCCACCACCATCTGAACGCGATATTTGTTTCAAATTGAAGTCAAGATTTTTAGAATCCTACATAATCCCTGATGAACATAAGCTATATAAAACTGTCTTATAATATAACCGGGGGGAAATTGTTAGCAGCGGGTGAAACCGCTGGGCGGGCTGCTAGTCGATCAATATAAACAATAGATATTGTGGTTGAATTTAGAAACAATAGTTAAACCAATCGTATCCACATTTGTCTCTATTCCACGTTACAGACTAAAACGGCTGTCACTTTCTATTAAATAAGTTTAGAAAACGATAGTAGATGTCTGACTATTTAAGTCATGACATGTCAAGTCTATGATTCGCAGATTTCCTTAGATGTTTAATCGCCATATTTTTACACACCGCTTTATTTAAACAGATACCGCGTAAATTGCGTAAAATCGTAGAGAATTTAAGAGGTGATAGGCGATATTCTATCGTTGTTTAAGGCTATTTAACTGAAAGTGACAGTGCTATTTTTAGAAGTGATTGAGAATATTGACGTACGATATAACGATCAGAAGAAGAAAACAGAAGCGCTGCAGTCCTCACATACAAGTGTACCAGTAGGTTATCATCTATTTTAATGGAGTATCGACCGGTCTATTTTGTCCTTTAACCATAGTGTACCCACTAGTGCTATATTTTTCATAGATTTCTAACTTCAATTTAGCGTAGTAAGGTTCAAAATGACTAGTCTACATGCTGTACCGCGGTAGACGAGGCCTCAACTCACCCAGTCTTGTAGTCGGACAGCTGCATGAAGTCCTTGTGGAAGTAGTGGACCTGCATGATGGTGATGATAAGGAACAGCGTCGGCGTGAGCAGCTTCACGAACAGGTCGGCCGGGGTGTACTTCTCCAGGCCCAAGTCGTGTTGTCTGTCAAGCAGGACACATCAAGCATCACAGATTAAAACGCAATCCAACAAAAACAAAACATGCCATGAAAACGTCGTCTACGTGACGCCCTGTAAGGCACAAAGAAATCGCAAATACGAATTGAAATAAACTTACTAGCTAAGCAAAATTAAGTACTACATGGTACTACGATAACGTCACGTAAGCGAAAAAAAAGTTCATGTTTTCGTGAAATGCACCAAAAAGTTAATGGTAGCTAAACCAGAACTAAAACGGCAAGTGCGTTTTGTCCGTTCGACTGGAGACGCATGCGTCTGAGATCCAACCACGTTTAAATGTAAATGAAACTGTATTATTAATTCATCAGTACAATAATAACTGCATATCATTATAACTTTTTAAGCACTCGCGATTACTTTCACACATTTTAGTTGATTAACCGGGACTGTCGCGATAGTTTTAGGTAAATGCGAGTATGGCGGGTGACAGGAGTGATGCCAATAGGCAGAATGGAGGGTATCAGGTGGAGTCGGGAAAAGGGTAGCTACCCGCCTGGCCGGGTGTTGTGGCCAGGGGACCGACTGGTCCACCTGGATAGAATTGGAAGTTGTATATATGCGTTGCGCGGTGAAACACTTCGATACCGCGTTTCAGGCTCTTTGTTCTGTCACGTGGCGCCATCTTGCAGCTATGTTGGAACTTCTGTTGCGTCTTGCTTGCTCGTGAACCACAGCACTTTGAGTGAGCTTCTTGTCGTAGCTCCCAGAGGTCGCTACACGAGTATAAACAATTAACCCGGATCCCGGCGTTTATTGGATCTGCTGATGTAACTCATCTAAAACGTAGGGACCCAGGTAAATCGTTTATATTTACCTCAAATCTATCGCCATAGACCCGGTTAGCCAGCAAAACTTCATAGCATACTCACAACTTTACGTTGATAAAGAGGAACCGCTCTATAATTTTGGAAAAGTCATCGAACTGGTAAACGTATAGAAGTATTAGATTTATCATCGAATAGATGATCACGACTATCCAAAATATGTACATCAGTCGTCGCCACCAGTACCAACTGATCTGTAAAAAAAAAGTTATAATGTTAATGTTCGTAAAACTCCCCAAGCGATGCTAGGCACTAGGTAACATTTCTTCTGTCCGTTATAAAGAGGAAGAGCAGCACAATACTCAATATACTCAACACAAAAGCATATGTGTTAGGCACTGAATACTTGATAAAAATTAAGGTTATATTTTAGGCAACAGATTTGTATTTGAACAATTAAATTTCGCATTGCGCTGGCAAATATCAGGGCAGGAGGTAGCCCACGGCCGTCAGAATGCGAGACATATCTACTTATCTGTAGTTTTACTATACTCACTTGAAACAGAATGATGAACGCAAGGAACAGGAACATGTAGATGATCCTGAATATCGTCATGCGCTCCCCCGTAATTCCAATGACGAACAGCATAATGGCGACCACATAGATCCAGTAACGTGCACAGGCGTGACGCAGGAAGTCGCCCACAGCCGTCAGGAGGCGAGACTTGTCTACTTGGCTGCAGTAAAAGTAATACTCACTTGAAACAGAATGATGAACGCAAGGAACAGGAACATGTAGATGATCCTGAATATGGTCATGCGCTCCCCCGTGATTCCAATGACGAACAGCATAATGGCGACCACATAGATCCAGTAACGTGCACAGGCGTGACGCAGGAAGTCGCCAACAGCCGTCAGGAAGCGAGACATATCTACTTAGCTGTAGTATTACTATACTCACTTGAAACAGAATGATGAACGCAAGGAACAGGAACATGTAGATGATCCTGAATATGGTCATGCGCTCCCCCGTGATTCCAATGACGAACAGCATAATGGCGACCACATAGATCCAGTAACGTGCACAGGCGTGACGCAGGAAGTCGCCAACAGCCGTCAGGAAGCGAGACATATCTACTTAGCTGTAGTATTACTATACTCACTTGAAACAGAATGATGAACGCAAGGAACAGGAACATGTAGATGATCCTGAATATGGTCATGCGCTCCCCCGTGATTCCAATGACGAACAGCATAATGGCGACCACATAGATCCAGTAACGTGCACAGGCGTGACGCAGGAAGTCGCCCACAGCCGTCAGGATGCGCGACTTGCTCTCTTCCTGCTTCTGCGCTTCTATAACTAGCATAATACGCAAGGTGTTTGGTTACTGTCGTCGAATAATGGGTTTGATATAAAACAACTAAATTGTGGGAATGTTTTTGCAGTTTTGTAAATGGTGGGGTGGACTTAGAAAAGTTGGGTGAAATTACGTATAGTTTATGAAATTCTAGGGCAAAAATAGAATTGGTGCTTATGAAGTATTCTAATTGATAAGAGGGTGACTATTAAGGAGTATAATATAAGTTTAAGACGGTGGGTGACTATAAAAAAATATATTGTATTAATATTCAGGAAGACTTATAATATTATAACAGATTTGTTAAGTTTAAGCTTTTTACAACACTATTTGTTGTTCAACGTCAAAGACCCACGATATCCAGTGGTATTGTGGGCCTATCGTAGATATTTTAAGTATACCTACTATAGTGATAAGTCTTGAAATTCATTTATCTGTAAAATATATTGCGAAAGGTAAGAGAACAAGAATTAAGAAATTAAAATAAAATTCGATTAATACTAAATTAGTTACCATGCGCGAGACCTGTTGCAGTTCAAGGGTAGTTTATATTAATCTGATATAAACTTATTGGATATAAACTTTTAAGTTTATACTCAAAAAACTGATAACCATCTCGTGTTGACACTTGCAGCATTTACAAAAGAAGCGTAAAAAGTTCTTATAAGTTTTCTTCCCAGGCTACAAATGTTCTACCCTAGATGATCTTTGTGTTTTGCCCTGACAAATATAATATTTATTTCTTGGTTAGGTGTGTTCTCCTCTAGCTATATCTGTTAATTCCTAGCTTGAGGTTTCTGTCTTAGCTATAATATAAGTATTCTACCCTAGCTTCACGTATTCTGCCTTAGCTACATATGTTCAGTGTTGGCGTGTCAACCTCGCCGGTATACTGACCGCTGGCAGCTGTGGACACGGTGACCTGCAGGGGCGCGGCCATGTCCGCGAGGGCGGAGGCCTGGCGCCGCGCGCGCGCCTCCTGCACGCGCTGCCGCAGCGTCACCCAGAACATGCATGTGAACATCGACTTGATGAGTAGAGGCACGAATGCCTCGCCTACGCCCCCCTGCCGGCCTAAACCTATTTGATTTAGGTTCACGTCCTGTAATAAAGTCTACATTAATTTTCAATCAGATAGAGGTTGATTATTATGGGTTTATCGGGTCTATGCGCGGAATAATTACTAGGTAAACATTTACCTCAGAATGTGTACAATGCGCGAAAGTCTCAAACAAATTTACAGGTTCATAAACGACAGATAAAGATTGATTCTACTTTGGAAAATTCTCCTGCTGGAGAAATATGGAAATACTTTGAAGGAAATCTTCGTGCAAAATAAATTAGTTTCTACTTAATTGTCCCATTAGTTACCCTATTAGATTTTAAAATTAACACATATGAAAAAAAAAACAGAAACACGCACCGTAATATTTGACGGCAATTCCTGTTCCGTCAAACTCATTCCGTAGATGTACTGTACTACTAGAAGTACCATCGCATACAACACCAAGACGGGGCTTGTCTGCAGCATGAATCGCCTCTGGTTTTGACACAGCCACACAATGTTTGCCCACATCAGGAATACGAACGTTAACCACGAATGGTATAGGATACTCCATGCCATCATAGTTATAGTTGTTGCTATGTAAGACGATCTAAAACAAAGTAAAGTGAATACGAGATCTTCATATCGGCTTTTCTTATTATATTTTACTGACTTTCGTTCAATATACTCGGTCAGCTAACACATTCTTTACGGCAAGTCCAATTCTTTTTCTTATTTCGACCTATGTCTTTGGGCAAAGTAGTATATGTTTCATTTTCTGCTTCACCACTTAAAATTAAAGTTTTATTAAAACACTTGTTTAGTGAATCTAATAATATAATAATTTACCTGACTAAAACTTGGAAAAATTCTATAACTGCAGCGATGACGTCAGCTAGAAGAGTTGACTCGGGGCTGTCTTCGTCTGAATCTGTAAGTAAGTATGTTAAGGGTAATTTTAAGTAAATGTTTGATGACTGCAGTCATAAGGGACTATTCGTAGGTAGAAGTGAGATAGAAGTATTAAACGACAACTTTCTATTAATTGGAATATTTTGCTCTGCTCTTACAAAAGTCTCACCACAAGACACTTAAGTGAGACAATCTAATGAAATGCAATAACTTCCATACAATTGGACTGTCTTCATTAATGGCTTGTTCAAATTTAGACGAATCCAATATTTACTCAATTTTGGATTGTCCCTCTGGATTATCTAGGCTTCGTGTTTAAAGACCTATAACATAAAGTATAGTTTGCCATCGTCCACTGGAGGTGGAGGTACGGAAGCTTGGCCAGCGCTTGGCTGAATTGTCTC
Source organism: Tuta absoluta (assembly GCA_027580185.1). NCBI lineage: Eukaryota > Metazoa > Arthropoda > Insecta > Lepidoptera > Gelechiidae > Tuta > Tuta absoluta. The sequence continues at coordinate 20,197,836 of JAQAHW010000002.1, forward strand.
GGCTATTGACCTCAATAGACTCAGAAGGAAAGCTTACCATCGTCCACCAGCATCACGGAGCCAGTGGAGTCCTGCGCGTGTCTCATGGAGGTGGAGGTCCGGAAGCTTGGCTTGAATTGTCTCGCCTATTGACCTCAATAGACTCAGAAGGAAAGCTTACCATCGTCCACCAGCATCACGGAGCCAGTGGAGTCCTGCGCGTGTCTCATGGAGGTGGAGGTTCGGAAGCTTGGCCAGCGCTTGACTGAAGTGCTGTGCCGGATCAACTATATGCACACACGTTTCATTAGAATACATTTAAGGTTATGTGTATAACTAATTGAATCATGATTAAACTGTACTCATCTTGTTCTAATATATACACTTTTCATATTTAATCGTGACTTGTTTTTTCATAAGTTCCTTTAGATTGGAAACTAGGGATACCCTCATCGGACACCGCTGTATCTAACTAGCTAATATCCATTATGTTCGTATTTTAGTCCAACATAAATTTTTAAACATAAGTTTTGTTTATTATATTAGTAACACGAAATACAATTATTAAACATAAAAAACAGCTACATGTATTACTAAAACATTATAAGTCATCCAAAACAAAACCAATTCTAAAACAACTACAAAAGCTAAGATAAGTAAAGACAAAAAACAGGATTAGGTGAATAAGGCACAATAAACAAAATCGTATGAGTGATCAGTGATAAATGATTACCCAAGCATTGAAAAATATTCCGGCATAAACATATCATTTAACGCCACATAAACCTACCATCGACTTGGATCAACATATACTGGGTTTTTATAAAAAATAATTTGAATTACCAGTTTAGGTCGATCCTTGAGATGAATAACTCGAGGTCCTCCCATCATACATTTTGTATTCTTACGTCACAGCTTCAAAAGAAGCACATGCCACAACAGTAATAGCTCTCAAAGAGGAAAAACAGGGAATACCTACGGGAGTGGACTCACTGGCGTTCCCACGGAGAGTTTTCGAATTTATGTATTCAAATACTACCTATAAAAGAACGAAAGCAGGTTGCAAAAATAAAAGTAATCAAAATTCTAATAAAACATGTAAATCATTGGTAGTTATTTACAAGTTAGCGCAAAGCGGGCATGCTCTTCAGTACTCGGTCTCTTGTTATGGGTGCAATGACATGCTTAGAAGAAAAAACTATAGTTTCTTAATAAATAAAGTAACAAATAAATAAAACATACCTACGATGTGTTCCAAAAGACGGAACACAAACCTATTTACAAACATTACCTACACCAATATTCTACGTACTAGAAAAAACGCTAAATTATACCATGCTTATTTAATCGACTTTAGATTTTTCTATGACCGGCTCTAGGATCTAGTTTCTATGTATCAAAAATAAAACTGAGTAATCAGAAAAGCTTCTTAGAGGTCCTCTAATAGAGGATATACTATGTACAAGATGTGTTAAAGGGTCATTAGTGCGATATGTACTTTATTTCAGTGACGAATATCTTTATCATAATGAAAATTCATGCATAGTCATAACTACGACTAATCTACTTAAATGGACACTATCATTTACAGTGCAACACCATCCGTAAAGGCCGGAGCCTTACTTTATTAGATTGTTGATTGACTTTCGACCGGGCTGTTTTAGAGACGAGTTTCCACCTGTCCTTGTTCGTGGCTCGCTGACTCAGTCGCTGAAAGGACATCCCTCTGACCAGAGAACCGTTCGCCTTACCACCTTCTAAACCTGTTAATTCACTTTTTCTTTTCGGCTACACTCCCCGTTCGAAGGCAAAAAGAAGGTTGGTAAATGGTTAGAAAAGGGTCCTATACAATTAATTTAAGACTAAAACTTAACGTACTATGTTAAGTCTGTTATATTTATCAAATGTTTGTCCTCTATCCTATTAAATGAGCGTTAAAAATATAAACAGCGTTAATCAGAAATGAAACTTTTTAAAGCAGCCAGTTATTCAATATATTAAACCACTGTACGTTCCTTATAGCCTTACTTATAGAGAGATAGAGATCTTCCTTTGCAGCGATTGGTCGCACTTATCTGTTCCAAAGCTGTGTGATTGGTTACGTATGCCCCCACACCCCACCCCACTCCGACACGGCAGGGCGGGGCGAGTCGGCCCGCTTGGCTTCATTGGCGATTTTTCTTTCGCAGAGAGCGGTCGCGCTCAGAAAATATTTTTTTAAATTTCGATAAAGTTTTAAATTTTAAACTTTGAAAAAATTTTTTTCTTACAATTTTAACGGTTTTGCACCGTTCGTTTTTTAAATTAATAAATTTAGTGATTTAATTGTTCCTATTTAAATAAATTTTAAAATCAGTGTGTGTATAAACTGGGTAAGTCCTTTATATTTTATTATGCATGTGGCAAATCAAATTTCTGAAGGCGGTTTTCCGTCGGACACAACTTTGCAATTTCTTACAATTTTAATAAATTATTATTGAAATTTGTCAAGACCGTTTACGAATAAATAAATTGTTCCTGGCGATCCGAATTCTGTGAACAAAATAGTTAATAATTTATGGGAATTATTTGTCAAGAATAATGATCCCAAATAAATAAGCAAAGTGTGTTATAGAAATTTGGTTGCTATCGAAGTTTTAGTTACCCGGATTTAACAATAGTGAATTTTTTTTACGAAAAGTTTTTAATCCGGAAGTAATTAATTCGTTCGATTCTTTACGAACGATCAAATGAAAATCCAATAATCATAGTGCACTTCGCACAAGCTTTGAGTGGCATTATTTTAAGATTTTCAATATAAATGTTCATCCCTCGCAGGTTTTTAAACTAGTTACCTTGAACTGATAGGTAGGTATTCCTCGAGAGAAGTAATACCTTTTTTCTATTTATAGGTTACTATCCCGTCGAACTAGTTTCTACATATCCCCCGTGCACGTTTTTCATTAATGTGCCTGATTGATTTATGGATTTTCATTTGTGAATGATTATTTTATTTTTACACGTGTTTTTGTAAATTGTTATTTGGACATAAATACATTTTTATGTCGTTTACTGGAGCTAGTAATGGTATACAGATGCTCCTTTCACGTAGCAACGTGTTATTCAAGTAACGCATCAAATACGTGATCTGTAGGTATTGTTCGGATACCTTCAAAGTTCTTTAAATAAATAAGTCGAACAGCGACAATTTTTATTTTAAAAGGGGGCCGCCATGACCCTGTGAAATGCTCTTAGTAATAAGAAAGTTTACGGAAGTCCAAGTCCGTAGAACGTCTTATAAAATAGAGTAATAAGAACTCCTCAAGGATCTTTTCGTTGTACCTAGAATAAATTGCAGAAAATATATATTCTAGTTGATTGCTATGATATGAAATGGCAGCACAAGCCAAGCTACATTTCGTCGGTTTTATAAGCTACCTCTGCGCAACGCAAGGTATACCCTATTTTATAACATCATCAGGAGTTCATTAGGCCGTCAGCGCATGACGTGTCCTTAGACTCCTACATCCCCGCGCAGGGGTTGTACCTTTTGATGTCATGCAGAATGCCCTCGCTTGCACTTGCAGGGCCTGAAATTCCGTCCTCGAGCCTTTCGTATACTTGACGAATTAATAAATCGACATGCGATACAAATTCCATGCATTATAGACGGTTTTGATGCAAATATTGCCAAAAATACTAACAAGTACTAAAAAGTATTTGTGTTGTGGGTTTCGGTACGATATGCAACTCAAAGAACTGGGTCCTCGTGGAGCCAAAGTTTCGAAATGTACCCACCAATATATTTTTAATACCTCGTGCAGAAAGAGTCGGCCAGCACCTTTGATAAATCGTTATTGCTTTAAGTATAGGTATTACTTTTGGTACCTACCTACCTTTTTATTAAACTTCCAAAAGTTTTGATGGCATCCGGCACATGAATGATTTGCTTTTGTCTGATCAAAGTAAAACAGTCTTTCTTTACTTCTATGCTTATTTGTCTTCTAACGTGACAGTGAAATGCCCTCGTTAAATTTTGTTTTATCTGAAAGTACATCGTCCGGTCCACCGCCTGCGATGAGATAAAGCAATTGTAGCGAAGGGTAGTGTGTAGCACTAGTATTGATAGTGAAGCGCGCAGGTTCGAATCCTGCATGTGGTATAAAATTAGCCAAGTTTCCATAATTTTATACCTACCTAACACGGTTAAGGTTAAGTATTAAAATATATTTAAGAAATAAAAGCTTCGAAAGGTGTGTTACAGACTTGAGTACAAGGAGTTTACTGTCTGACACATGTGTTACCTCGAGCGTATTAGAAAATAGAACGCGAGGGGATTCCTAAGATGTTAATTTGAAAATATTTTTACCTTGCACGCGTTCATAAGGTCCCCCTCTTTTAGTTCCATGAGCTTATGCTTTCAAATAACGATAGCTAGATTCCACTGAGAATTTGCAAAATAGGCTATCTGTAGGCAAAATATACCTACTTAAATGTTTGAAAAAATGTTTCAAATATAACATCCTAGCCCGAAAAAGTCTTGGCTATTAGAAAGTACAGGGAACAATATTCCTACGTAAGTATGAACTTTATCTACTCGGAATAAAGTTCAAAGTTAGAGAGCTGTCTAACGTTTTACAATGATTCTTAAGCAGAAGACATATTTGTCGTAGATTCACCGCATTCAGTCCCATCCTAGTAACCGTTACTGCCGAGTCTAAATTCTCGCAGGTTAAGGAAAATTTATAGACGGCTTAAGTCTGAAACAGTTTTCCTTTATGATCATTTCAGTGGCCTACCGAGGCCACGCAGTAAGAAAATGAGAAACATATTGATTTATTAGGTAACTGTGAAAACGACTGAATTTATAAATTTTTCCCTTGCTCACTGTCCTAAGTAGCAATAATTCACTTCTATTTCTATGCTATCACAGACCTCGTAGTGCTAACGCATTTCTGAGGGAGATCCCTCACGCTTGTCATTTGTTTACTTCTTTGAACTATGATCAAAAAGTGGCGTAAGAGTACCTACGTTAAATACTCGCTATGATTCTGGCATTAATCACGGAAGGGAATGTGTACAATCTAAGCTCTCTAAATGCAGAGTTGTCCTAAAATAGTCCTACGTTTTTCTTAGCAACATGGAAATAGACAAATGTGGGGAGAGAAAACGGCCTTTTTGTAATGGCCTCATCTCAAAATGGATTAGTAAATAATGAAGACCTACCCATTTAATAGATCTCACACCGAAACTATAATAATTTTTACTTTTTAATTCATCGTGCATTGAGTGTACGGAGTAAATTTCGTGAGGTGGAGATGTATGTAGGTAATTTACTTATTCCAGCATGTTGCAACTTGGGAGCTAGGTACACCCTATTTTTAATTCTGCTATATCAAGCTGTATAACATCAAAACTAGTGGAAGGTTGTCTAGCTGCTAAGGCGAGTGATGTAATATATACCTATTTGGTATATGCCAAATTTTGTGTTACCTACTCGAGTGCCTTGATCTTGAACATGGTGTTTTCTTCAGGTGCGTTTATATTGCCCGAAATATTATGAATGAAATGCATATTACGTAATTTGTATAACAACCTCCACTAGAGATGAAAAGTTCATGATATATTTTTCAGGTGCTTTCATATTACCTGAAATGTTATGAATGAAATGCATATGGCGTAATATGTATAACAACCTCCCCTAGAGATGAAAAGTTTTAGAGCGATAGTGGCAAATAGCAATAATGCGACACTGTCCCAGACGATATTAAGTTTTTATTTCCTCAAGTGTAGTCATGCTTACTACACCTACTTTTTCGATAATGAATGAAAGCTTTTGGGAAAGTAAACAACAAATACCCACATATGTGGGTATTTTAAATAAATATACAAAAGGTTACAATCAGAGGGTACTTTTGCTAATTGATATTTGTGTAAGTGCCCTGTCTGCCTTGTTTGGGTTTGAAACACGAGTATCTACTCCTGTGTATAACATTGTTAGATGGTTGTTAGAAACGTACGATAGTGAACATAATTGCCTATCGTAAGACGTCAGCCTAAAATAATAATATCGTTGTTCCAATATATTTGCTCTGAATGTCGAGCACAAGACGTTGTTAAAAAATGCTTGAATGTACCTACGTACTAGACAAATAGTTTGCCTATCAAGTAAAATATTTTCAGAATAGATACCTAGCGAGAATTATATTGGAAACTACCTACTACGTTCAATAGCTAGTATATTTTACCAACGGTGATCATAATGATATATAATATTTGTACGGTGACCCACGTAAGATCTAGGCTTCCACAATTAATTTGTAATGTTGCAATGTTTGTACTGTCTAATAGACAATAACGTCGTTTACCGACGTACCTTCGGATTAAATTTTCTCCGTAGGTAAGCTGTTAACAAAATGATAAAATTCTTATAATTTAAACTTTAGCTCATATTCTTTTATAGCTAGCTCGTTTTTGATTGTACATAAAATTAAAGCAAATTTGTGCCCTTTTCAAGTTTTAAACAGAGATCTGGGCTTTGCATGGGACGGTCAGAGGTAGTTATGGCAGAAAACAATTTCAATAATCGCCTCTTTTATTATATCAAGTTTAGGTAGATTTACCAAGATATTAATTAACTATATTATTATATACAATATAGTTTATTCAGAGGCCTGAGTGATGTTTTAAATAAAGCTTGACCGTTACTCCGACAAAGTAAACAAGGTTAGTTATTGATCATTATGTATTATAGCAAATATTATTAAGGCAAGCCCAAATGAATCATATTTAAAAAATCATATGAAGGTATGATTTGATAACAAATTTATATGCCTTTTATTCTCCTGGGAAACTAGGTAGTCGTTTGGCCAGGTTTTTTTTTGATTTACCTGCTTAAGCCCGTTTAGGTCAATGCATATCTTAAACAGTAGTGTTGACCTTATAGTAGGGAAATTTAACCTACTTATTACGTTACCTATAGCTTGAGTGATCAAGCACAATTACAATATGTAAGCTATGTTTTTCTGTGTAAAAGAGCTATTTATTTACTATGTAAGTAAATAGATATTTAAAAGGTTTTATAAAAACGACCTGCAATGCGTATTTACCTCTAACTAAAGGTTCAATATTTTTATATTTTACTATTTTGGCTATTGAGTATTTCAATTTTTTTTTGAAATTTTCTGTTTATTGTTCGGAAACTTTCAGATGAATTTCCGCGTACTTTCTATCTTATCAAAACGTATTGAGACTTACATAATGAATAACTGTATTATGTGCATTTTTTATTAAATACGAGGTAAAGTTTTTCAAAGACATTAGAAATGGCATGTTACAAATGCATCATTTTCATCATTCTATTATGCTTACCTAGAATGCCGTAATATAGTACAAGAGGTTTTGAATTACATTTTCATTATAATTTATTATATTTTATCGTCATTTAAGGGTGAGTTTATGATATTACAGTTTTTTTAATAAATACAATATAAATAAATTTTCAGTATAGTGGATCAAAATCATTATTGTTGATAAAGAAATTCATTTTTCTTTTTTAAAGAATAATAATACCTGTTTCTTTTTATAGTTTTTCACATTGGCGATAGCTCCCACTCCTCCAGGCGATATCAAACATGTCTCTATAAGTAAGGCTATAAGGAACGTACAGTGGTTTAATGACAGCATTTTACCTACCAATAAAATGCTTATTAAACTACTTACCTTCCTTATAGCCTTAAATTTTTAATTCTGCCTGGTGTATTTTGTAGTAATAATATTCTAATTAGAATATTATTATGAGACGCAATGAAGCCAAGCGGGCCGACTCGCCCCGCCCTGCCGTGTCGGAGTGGGGTGGGGTGTGGGGGCATACGTAACCAATCACACAGCTTTGGAACAGATAAGTGCGACCAATCGCTGCAAAGGAAGATCTCTATCTCTCTATAAGTAAGGCTATAAGGAAGGTAAGTAGTTTAATAAGCATTTTATTGGTAGGTAAAATGCTGTCATTAGTCAATATCTATGCAAGAAAATGCAGTTAGTTTTAAGGTCAAGCGTAATATAATAGAAAACACGTACCTTTGGTTTGAAAAGTTCTCGAGTTTCTACAGCTAATACGTAGTAAGTGAAAAGTATGACTAGGGGACTGGCCAATGAAGTCCAATTGCCGGAGTACGTTACTTCGTAAGAAAAATTTGGGTAATTTGTTTGGTTAAAATACACCAGTTGTACTAGGCCGAAATACCTGGAAGCAAATGTTTTTGATGTAATTTCATCACTTTCATACAGTTCAGTTTTTTCCACAGGAAGGTCTTGTAACTATGAGAAAAAGAAAACATTTCTGAATAGGGAAGGACTGTTGTTTTGAAGGTAGCAAACTGTTTCTCTATCATAAAAACCAAGTGTACACCCTTTAAATCACCGCGTATATCACACATCACATCAGCTTATTGCAGTCCACTGCTGGACGAAGGCGACCCTAAGAGCAAGCAATAAGGCACGATCTCTAATTTCCATCCAGTCACTACCGGCTGCCTTCTTTAGGTTTTAGTCATCACCGCGTACAACTTGGTACAGTCAAGCTCACGTGCGGTTACTCACACTCAAACTGCCAATTTAAGTCTTATGCAGGCGCCATAAGAACGGTCCCAAGTCCAAACTGTCTAACCCAACCTGATCTTGACTGTACAACCCCACTGAAATATCAAAGTATGTACCTACCTAATTATCATTATAATAAATCCAATCACGTAAAAATCTGTATTTTTAATAAAGCTCTGTTGCACACCATGACACAGTCCATATCATTAGTCATTGAGTCGTAAAATGACACATCACTCGAATTTTTCATTGGTCGGTCAACAGTCTTGAAAAATATAAAATATTTTCTCTTTCACCCAAAGACTAACCGAGCAATGTCTGTTTATGGCGGATAGAACTAACTCCGCAGCCTAGTTGCACTAGTAAGCAATTATTATAAGGATGGATGCCATGGCCATGATTGCCATCACACATCTTCCGATTACAGGAAATACTTTCTCTTATAGCACACCTCGGACACTGGCGCTCAAATGTATGAAACAAACGCGTTGCCTACGCATACAGTCTAAGCTCGCGTATGTGAACGCGGACCATGCTTGTGTGTGTGAGACAACATGTCAGGGTTGCCGCCATTTTGCGTTCGCGAATCGGGAATGCAATGTGCGGCAGTATGAAATGACCTTCGTTCACGCATCCTTGCTAGCCGGTGTCTGAGCGTCCTCCGAGCGCGGGTGGGCGGCGCTTGTAGGGGGAGGCAGGGAGTGACCATACTGTACGCTAGTACTATTAATTATACTGTGCTTATAGTCCATCTGACATCTAAATAAACGCTAAGCAGATAGGTACCTAATATTACAATTGTTATGATTCAAAAAGATAAGTTACTATTTTTGATTATAAATGTATTTATTATTTTCTAGTATAGTTATTTCTATTTTTACATTGTTATTTATTTTAATGAGTATAGGAATTAAGATAGAGGTTTGTAGTCATTGTATTGACAGTGCGGTACTATGACCTCGTTTCTAATTGGCTGGCAGTAGAAATGTGCTCAGCCCCTCGGACTCGAGTTCTGGTGGGGCGAGTTGAGTGGGGAATCGTTCCCGGCTCAAGTCGGCCCGAGAGTGCGCAGCAGTGTTGGTTGGAGTGTCGAAGTGTTCGGTTGTGGATATTGTGATTTATTTGTGTGTCAATAAATACTGAATTATTGAATACAGTGGTGTTATTTCGTAAAAATTCAGAAGTTGGATGTTCCACGAGCCCGCAAAAAAAAGGTACGTTTCTTTTTTAACTATATTGATAGATCCTTACGAGTCATACTTTTATTTTATTTTATCTTTGGTAATTGAAATCTTGGCATTTAAATTTCACACACTGTGAGATGTTATAAATCTGGAATGTATTTGTTGGGGGCTACTCTCCCATAATACAGTCTGATGAGTAATATCGTTTAAGTAAATTTTTATTTTGTCATAATATGTTTGACCGAGACTACTCCGCGAGGGCGTGTTACTATTAAGATTTCAGTACATTTATATATATTTAAGAATACTTGCTCGACAAGAACCGAAAATTAAATTATGACTCGTATGAAAGAAATTGAATAATATTTCATGCATGACTAAGAAGAAAAAGCGTTACAGTTGGCTAGTAAATACAATTTTCAAAGCTAGATGCGCCTATCGTTTCAAGGCTAGATGTGCCTATCGTTTCAAGGCTAGATGCGCCTATCGTTTCAAGGCTAGATGCGCCTATCGTTTCAAGGCTAAATGTGCCTATCGTTTCAAGGCTAGATGCGCCTATCGTTTCGAAGCTAGATGCGCCTTCCGTTACAAGGCTAGATGTGCCTTCCGTTTCAAGGCTAGATGCGCCTTCCGTTTCAAGGCTAGATGCGCCTTCCGTTACAAGGCTAGATGCGTCTATCGTTTCAAGGCTAGATGCGCCTTCCGTTACAAGGCTAGATGCGCCTTCCGTTACAAGGCTAGATGCGCCTTCCGTTTCAAGGCTAGATGCGTCTTATTTTGCAAGGCTAGATGCGCCTATCGTTGCAAGGCTAGATGCGCCTATTGCTTTAAGGCTACGTGCAACTGCGACTGACGTTTTAAGGTTTGATGAGATTTAAACGTAACATGCGCCTTAATTAAAAAGTTTAGATGCACTTTAGTTTTTATGATCGGTTTGACCTTTAGTCTTTCAAAACTCAACGCGACTTAGGTGTAAAATCATTATGTGTGTTTATTTAATAAAATACATTTAGTTGTTAATAATCGGTTAGTATTTACAAGGAAGTAGTTAATTTAGTATGCTATGTTTTTTTTTCCTGTGATTCATTTACAATTGGGTTCACAACGTATAAAACAATCAATTTACGAGTCTCTTAATATTCATAAATAAAAATTATTATTGTAATCATAAGTACTATAGACCTATTATTTATATTGGTTTTTATATTTCGAGGTCATCATGAATGAAGGAGGACGCCAACGGAAAAGAAAACTACCATCGATGTCGACGCATTCCACCAAAAAACGTCGCTCTGCTCCGTCTGCGACGTGGATTGTGGAAGAAGTCAACCACGACCAGAGTACCAGCGTGAGGTCAGATATTATGTCTTTACAACCTATACCGGAACCTGATGATGCTGTGCCTGTGCCATCGTCGAGCTTTAGCATCGATGACGTGGCCAAACTTTTAGCTTCGTTAAAGAAGGATGATAAAGCAAGGCCACAGCATCTTAACAATAATCACTTAAATAACGTCATTCCAGAATTTGAGCCTTCCAGTAAAACACAAAGTGTTGAGGCGTGGATTAGGAAGGTTAATGAATGTGTTAAGATCTATGATTGGGATGAGAAGCAAACCGTGCATTTTGCTCTGCAAAAACTTGTTGGCTTAGCCAAAAAGTGGTACGAGGCATTACCGTCACTAAATTATAGTTGGGATGAATGGCAGATAAAACTTAAACGTGCTTTCCCAAATGAGCAAAATTACGGTCGGCTTCTCGAGGAAATGTTAGCGCGTACTACTCGTTTTAATGAAAGCCTACGAGAGTACTTTTATGACAAGCTTACGCTTCTTAATAGGTGTGAGATCAGGGGTAAAAAGGCCGTTGATTGTGTAATTCACGGCATAAATGATAAATCTATCAGAAGTGGCGCACAAGCTTTAAATTGTGAGGAACCTGAAGATCTTTTGAATTTTCTAAACTCACAGCGTACTTTTGAAAACTCTTATTCAAAAAAGCGAACCGATACAGTAGATTTCAGTAGACCTAACAATACTTTGACTTCCAATAATGCCAATGTTAGCGGCCCAACTTGCTTTAATTGTAAAACTAAGGGCCATACTTACATAAAATGCCCACTCCCGTTGGTCAAATGTCAAAAATGTCAGCGAGTTGGTCATAATGAATCAATTTGCAAGTTCCCGACAAGTAACACGAAATTCGATAGCAAAAATTGTACGGAAGCTCGTAAAACGCTTACTATTTCGACGCTTCATAATGCAAACGATAAGTTCTTTAAGAAAGCAGTGGCTAATGGTCAGAATTTTGTAGCTTACGTTGATTTTGGGAGCGAGTGCAGTTTAATGAGAGAGAGTGAAGCAGATATTTTGCATTTGGAAAAATCTTTTGATAATTTGCCAGCTATCGAGGGGTTTGGTAAATGTAGAGTTAGTCCTCTTTACAGAAGCATGATCTCCTTGAAATTAGATGAGGTCGAAGCTACTATTGAGGTCCTAGTAGTTCAAACCGAATTAATGAAAAATCCACTTCTAATTGGTCAAAATTTTACTGAGCTTCCCGGTGTTGGATGGACAAAGGAAGGTATTAAATTAGTGTTTTACAAAAGCCCAGGTTTCGATTCTTCCATTCAAAACGAGAACTTAAAGTTGAATGTTACTACGACAACTTCAGTACAAAATATAGATTTAGTTGAGGTTTCAGTAGATAACCCGTCTTTCTTCGGAGATGTCTATGTCGAGGGTTACAGTTGTGGTGAACCTGGTAGGGAGTACCATCTTCATCAAGGAGTCTATCGAGTCAAAGAGGGTAAGACTCATTTGGTTTTGACAAATCTGACACCCGAAACACTAACGTTTGAGTCAAATGAGTTGTTGGCTAGAGCTATGACTTTTGTTGAAAGGGAGGTTTGCCATGTCAATAGAATTCTTAGAGATGTGTCCTCTCTAGAACCTTGAAGCAGAGAGAGTGAAGCAGATATTTTGCATTTGGAAAAATCTTTTGATAATTTGCCAGCTATCGAGGGGTTTGGTAAATGTAGAGTTAGTCCTCTTTACAGAAGCATGATCTCCTTGAAATTAGATGAGGTCGAAGCTACTATTGAGGTCCTAGTAGTTCAAACCGAATTAATGAAAAATCCACTTCTAATTGGTCAAAATTTTACTGAGCTTCCCGGTGTTGGATGGACAAAGGAAGGTATTAAATTAGTGTTTTACAAAAGCCCAGGTTTCGATTCTTCCATTCAAAACGAGAACTTAAAGTTGAATGTTACTACGACAACTTCAGTACAAAATATAGATTTAGTTGAGGTTTCAGTAGATAACCCGTCTTTCTTCGGAGATGTCTATGTCGAGGGTTACAGTTGTGGTGAACCTGGTAGGGAGTACCATCTTCATCAAGGAGTCTATCGAGTCAAAGAGGGTAAGACTCATTTGGTTTTGACAAATCTGACACCCGAAACACTAACGTTTGAGTCAAATGAGTTGTTGGCTAGAGCTATGACTTTTGTTGAAAGGGAGGTTTGCCATGTCAATAGAATTCTTAGAGATGTGTCCTCTCTAGAACCTTTACAGAAGTCAGATATAAAGGTTGGGAACGATGTTAGTGCAGAGATGATTGAAAAGTTATATAATCTTCTACAGTCTTATAGGGATTGTTTTGCTCTCAATCTAAGCGAGATAGGTTGCGCCAAAGACGTATCCATGACAATTAATTTATTAGATGATCGCCCAGTTATATATAGACCATACAGATTGTCGTATTCTGAAAGGGAACAGGTTCGGGGTATTGTAGAAGAGCTATTAGAGAACGACGTTATTCAAGAGTCTTCTTCAGACTATTCAAGTCCCATCCTGATGGTAAAGAAAAAAACAGGAGAGAAACGCCTTTGTGTTGATTTTAGGGCACTTAATAATAAAACTCGAAAGGATTGCTTTCCCCTTCCACTTATAGAAGACCAACTAACCAACCTAAGCGGTAACAGTTTTTTCAGTACCTTAGATCTGGCTTCAGGCTACTATCAGGTCCCCATGTCGGAAGAAAGCCGTCGTCTCACTGCCTTTGTCACGCCAGATGGGCACTACGAGTTTAAGAGGATGCCCTTTGGACTGGCAAATGCACCGGCGGTTTTTCAAAGGCTTATAAACAAAATGCTTGGATCAAAGCGATTTGAATCCGCTCTTGCTTACTTAGATGACATTTTAGTGCCATCAGCAAATTTGGATCAGGGATTTCAAAGATTAGAAGAGGTTTTAAAACTTTTGCGTCAGAACGGTCTCACGCTAAAACTTTCGAAGTGCAAGTTCTTTGATAGATCGATAAATTATCTTGGTTATGAAATATCTTCTGAAGGTGTGAGGCCCGATGAAAACAAAATTGCTGCAGTTAAAGAATTCCCTGTCCCAAGGTCCGTGCACGAGGTTAGACAGTTTTTAGGCTTGTCAAGCTATTTTCGAAAATTTGTTCAGAATTTTGGCGAAATTGCTAGGCCCCTCACAAATCTTTTGAAAAAAGATACTGCTTTCGTATGGAGTGCCGTAGAGAGTCGAGCATTTAATACTCTGAAAGAAAATCTAATTAAGCGACCCATTTTGGCATTGTATAATCCCAGACTCGAAACTGAGCTTCATACGGATGCTAGCGCTCTTGGTGTTGGAGGAATTTTGTTACAATGGCAGAAAAATCCACGTGTGCTGAAACCTGTGGCCTATTTTAGTAGGCAGACAACACCAGAGGAGCGGCATCTTCATTCGTATGAATTGGAGACTCTAGCAATTGTGTGTTCATTGCGAAAGTTTAGAGTCTATCTTTTAGGTATCCAGTTCAAAGTGGTGACTGATTGTCACGCTCTCAGAACGACGCTTGTAAAAAGAGACTTAGTTCCGCGTATTGCTCGTTGGTGGTTGCAGATAAGCGAGTTTACATTCGAGATCGAATATCGACCTGGCACTCAAATGTCTCATGTCGACGCATTAAGTCGTAATACAAACATCTCTGAGCCGACTGAAGAGTCAAACGTCACAGTTTATCATATAGAAAAAGAAAATTGGCTTCTTACCATGCAAATGAACGACCCAGATATTTCACGAATAGTTAAGATACTTCGGCCTAACAACGATGAAGAAAGTAAGGATATAAAAAAGAATTACGTCATTAAAGATAACAAGGTATATAGGAGGGTAGGAGAGAAACTGTGTCTAGTTGTCCCGCGAGGAGCACGATTTCAGATATGTCGGTCAAACCACGATGATTTAGGGCATTTAGGTATAACAAAAACGGTTGAGAAAATTCAAGACAACTTCTGGTTTCCAAAGCTAAAGCGTTTTGTAAAGAAATACGTTGAGTCCTGTTTGCAATGTGCATATCACAAAGATAATGTATCTAGAAAAAAGACAGGCCACTTACATCCCATTAAAAAAATTGAAGTTCCCTTTCACACTATACATATTGACCATCTTGGTCCCTTCAACAAGAGTAAGAAAGGGAACGCCTACGTTTTGACAATAGTGGACGGTTTTACAAAGTATATGTTCGCGAAGGCCGTGAAGAGCACAAAAACGAAACATACAATAAAAGTTTTAGAAAACATATTTTATGATTTTGGTTTACCATCGAGGATCATATCCGACAGAGGCACCTCGTTTACCTCCAAATTATTCAAAAAGTTTTGTGATCTCCACGGCATAAAACATATACTAAATGCAGTTGCGTGTCCCCGTGCAAATGGTCAGGCAGAAAGGTTTAACCAAACCATCTTGCAGGCGATGAGTAAATTAAATATTGACACTGACGAACGCAACTGGGACACGCAACTAGGACAAATACAATGGGGTATTAACAATACCATCAATTGTACTACCAAAAAGTCTGCATCGGAGGCTCTGTTTGGCATGAAATTAAGAGATAGCCTTTTGAACAAGTTAGATATTGGCAATGAATCTCTTCCAGACAATTTGCAAACTATAAGAGATGAAATTGGTCGCAATATTCAAAGCAGTCAAGACAAGCAAAAACGTCAGCATGACGCAGGCAGAGCCCCCGCTACGGAATACAAAAAGGGTGACTTAGTTAAAATAACTAGGACAAATTTTTACAATGATGGTAAGAGCAAGAAACTTTTGTCTAAATTCATAGGCCCATATAAAATAATTGAAACTCTAGGAAATGATAGGTATAAAATTGCTGATGTACCTGGATGTAGTAAAAAAAAAAAGTTATTTGAGAGTGTCGTTGCAGCTGATCGAATAAGGCCTTGGATGAACTTAAGTAGCACATATTTGTCAGATGAATCCGATGATAGTTCAAATACTTCATGCAATGAGAGTGATTCTGATGTTCCTCTTGCAGAGCTGCAGCGATAGAATCAAATAACTTAAAGTGAGTTAAAATGTAATTAGTTACTACTGATTTGTTAGCGATTTCTTAGAACATGATTATTATTCTTAAAAATAATTTAAATCATATTTCCATTAATTTTAATTATATTTATTTAACCACTATGTAATATTATTGATATTTGAAAGATACAATGAAATAGCACCGAATGTTATGATTTGTTTATGTGCACCGGGAGGTTGCACAAATTCGGATGGCCGAATGTTATGATTCAAAAAGATAAGTTACTATTTTTGATTATAAATGTATTTATTATTTTCTAGTATAGTTATTTCTATTTTTACATTGTTATTTATTTTAATGAGTATAGGAATTAAGATAGAGGTTTGTAGTCATTGTATTGACAGTGCGGTACTATGACCTCGTTTCTAATTGGCTGGCAGTAGAAATGTGCTCAGCCCCTCGGACTCGAGTTCTGGTGGGGCGAGTTGAGTGGGGAATCGTTCCCGGCTCAAGTCGGCCCGAGAGTGCGCAGCAGTGTTGGTTGGAGTGTCGAAGTGTTCGGTTGTGGATATTGTGATTTATTTGTGTGTCAATAAATACTGAATTATTGAATACAGTGGTGTTATTTCGTAAAACAATACTTTCCAAGACTACTCTCTTTCAGAGATAGAATTTCTTAGCCCAGTTGCATTAGTATGAGCGAATGACGTGCTATGATTGCCATCATCACACATCTACCAACGACCGCAATGGCTTTCTCCAATAGTCCATCTAACACCTAAATAAACGCCTAGTAACATTACAAGACTTACCGAGCTAACTCTTTTTCAGGTGGATAGAATTCTGTAGCCCAGTTGCACTGATAGGCAATCAGTATTAGAGAATGGATGGATAGCCATGATTGCCATCACACATCTGCCAACGACCGCAAAAGCTTTCTCCAATAGTTCATCTTACACCTAAATAAACGCCGAGTAACATAACATTACAAGACTTACCGAGCCAACTCTTTTTCAGGTGGGTAGAATTCTGTAGCCCAGTTGCACTGATAGGCAATCAGTATAAGAGAATGGATAGCCATGATTGCCATCACACATCTGCCAACGACTGCAAAGGCTTTCTCCAATAATCTGTCTAACGCCCACATGGTCGCCGCTCCCATGAACGTCAAGAAGTAAATTCCGGACGTTACGCTTGGCCACAAGATACCGGAGAACATTATCAGGAAGAGGGAGATGTATTTTCCTGAAAATACAATTAATTATATTGTAAGAAATTTATTTCGCACATCAAAGAATAAGTACTTGAATACCAAATTTTAATACACTTCCCGTGTTAGGTATACATTTTTAGAAAACTTGCAAAATTTCCTACTTCTCTAAATTTTTTGCATCTTTACTTGCTTAACAAGAAGAAGGAAGTCGCAGGTTCAAATCCTGTTCAAATGTAGTAAATTTAGCAAGTTATCTAACTAAGTAGGGTTTCTCATTATGATAAAATTACTCAATGCAGAAGAAACATTTCCTTAAAAAAGTGGTAGGCCACAAATGTAATTAATATGTTATAATTTTTTAAATATTTCTTCTTCAATACCCATTTATCTTGTTAGTAGTTTTGAGCGGACCGTTACAGTTATATCAGGATACTCATAGGGACCAAGTTACGACCACTTTTGCAGAAACTACAACAAAACAAACATTTAGATTTCTCACCAGCGCTTACGAGGAGTGGGAACGCTTGGTACTTTGGATCTTTCGTCTTAGTATCCTGATCTTTGGCCAACCTTCTGACCGAAATGTACACGCAAATGGACGCGCCCGCCATTACTAGCTGAAACCAAACAGACAGCAAACATTTTATTTTAGCATAAAGAAACTACTTCTATGAGTACATAGGTCTCATTCAATGAATTATACACATTAAAAAAATATATAGGACCATTTTATTGTAACGAAGCTGTTGCAATCTAAAAGGTATTTATACATTATACTGCTAGATATCTCATTAATTATTGAAAATATAAAATATTTAGTCAGAGCGTAAACAATTTGATGTAATCCGTAGTCAATGGATAAATAGTTCGATGAAGTATCTGAGTAGCAAGCATCAGGGGCCAGTATAAACTACCTTGAGTTTGAATACCTATCTAGATTATTAACGTTAGATCCTATAATTACAGTGCATCTATCTTTTGAAGCGTGTTACTGATAAAGGTACTTTAGTTCGATTGATTCATCCGATTAACAAGATCATAATAATATAATTGCAAGCAATATTTTATGCGCACATCGTACCTGCTAATTAAAGCATCATGATACTTTTGTATGTAATCTAATCACTGCTAAATATATTTGCCTCAATTCGGGAAATAAATTCTCTTTACTTGCCATAAATTTGCGCTGTCACGTTCCGTCAATTAGGTTTAGAAAGGATAGGAGACATCTAAATCCTGTCATGTTTAAAATAAAATTTTTCGCCATTTCTAGTTAATTTAGTAGCCATTGATAAGAACGTCGCGTCATTTTGACAGAAAACGCGAATTTTGCGTCTAATTAAAAGATATGACATGAAACATCTCCTATTCTTTTCATATCCTAATTAACGGTAACTGACAGCGCTTATTTAAGGTAAGTTAAAAGAATTTGTTTCCCGAATTGGGAACATTGTTCAACTTCTGTCAAGTTTTTCTGTGATATTATATAGATATTTAAGTACCTGAGGTAAAGTTTATTCACTTTTCAGAAACCAGCCAATGAAACTGACTAACTGTCCCCAAGGAACATTCGTAGACGAATAAAAAAAATACAATGACGACGTGGCCCGCGGATTAAACTTACTTCAGGAGCTAAATAGTGCACTGCCATCAGCGGATCTATGTCCTGGTATGTGACGAGCCCCAGGTTGTGACCAATGCGGCGGATTAGGTCGTGTGTCACCAGTAACGTTCCGTAAGACTGGAACGACGCGAGCACTATGTGCCACGCCACATGACATAGAAGAAGGAGCGTGGAGATGAAAGCGACTATCAGCAGGAATGTGCCGCGTATACCTGCAATAAATACGACGTTTAAATTTAATATGAATTCGGTGTGGAAAGCTTACCTGGAAGACATAAAATAAGAAAAACCATTTGGAGATATTTTAGTCTAATTTAAAACATTCTTATGAATTACTCTTATTTATGAAAAACGAAATAACCTTCATTTGACCTGTGTGACGTCATACTGACCAAGAATGAAACAACTCTTTCATGATCTCCTTCAAGATAACCATTGACATAAGAAACTTTAAATCATAGAACGTCAGTCAACGTTCAGTGTCAAATTTATGTAAACAAATGCTGGAATTACCCGTGGGAATTACTACAATGTACATGACGGCTATTATTAATTTTTGATTAATACGGATGGAGTTGCTCGTTGCTATGATTATTCCCAAATGACGTCATCAAACTTTTTTTTTTAATATTATAAATTAATTGATGATCAAACATAAAAAAAAATACAAATTGTTTATTTTAAATGGTTTAAGTTTCTTAAATTCAATGCCCTACAGTCGGACATCAAAGGGTCGTTATAATACGTAAAATTCCTTCTGTAAAATTAAGCATCACTAAGAGCAGAGCTTATAGAATCTTTTTCTATTCTATAAGAATATAAACAACTATAAATCCACATTTCCATAGACCAGTTTAAAAGATGCTGCATGTTTTATTAGGTCGACGACAAAACGCTGCTATTCAGATTTATTTACATTTCTGTCACGAATACTAAAACATACAAAGTAAATAAAATACAATACATTTTCAATGAGCCTTCCTTTTCCGCCGTGAGGCTAAAAAATATTTTTCTTGTACATTTAATTTGCTTTACAATATTCATGAAGAGCTTGTGCTTTGAAAGAAAATCAAAATTAAAAATAGCGAGACTGAAAATTATCACAATATTTATTCTTTCAGGTCCAAAATGTTGAATCCCTATGATGTTGAATTTGAAAAAAGTTTAACGAACTCAACTTTGCAAGTATATTAGAGCTTCATTAGAGCTAGATTTGTGGCACGAGGTAATCGACACATTATAATCTTTAACAGGTTTTGATAAATCCCACCATCAAACTATAAATTTTGATAAATTATGCGAACATTTAACTCCACTATATATTCAGGTCTATATTATTTAGAGTAAATTAATGTAAACTTTAGAAACCGTATAACATGTTCAAAATGAAATTAATTTGACAAAGAAAACTGACTGAGAGTGACTGACAAAGAAATTAATTTAAATACTACATAATTAATAATTTAATGAAAGTAGGGATTGCAATCCCGCAATGCGGGATCCTGCAATCCCGCGGGATCCCGCGCCAATTTTGGCCTTGCGGGATCCCGCACATTCAAAGCGCGGATCCGCGGATCCCGCACGGGGCGGTAAAAGCGCACGCGATGTTGCCGTTTCTTGCAGAACGGATACTGGTGGTTGGCATCGGCGGCGGCGGGAGTGTACAATATCACGCAACGTTGCCGTTTCGCACAATTTGTGTTCGTGTTCGGTCTCGATCGCCTCGTGCGCGTGTCAGTCAGTTCAGTCAGTTGCTCTAAGACTACCTGACACTTGCCTACAAATATATGCTGACCATCCAGCCTTCTAGCGTAGAAGATGAAAGAGCGTTTCGGCGTCAGGATATATTTGTAGTTCACTAGAAGCAGGCTGGGTAACGACACCATTGATACCATTTGCTTTCTACGAGCATACTTTCAAAAACGATCACCATAGTGGTAGCCAAAGTTAGTAATAGTAACATAACAAAGATGTGATTTGATTATTCATAATGTTAATGATATCATATGTTAATGATAATAGTTATAATATAAGAACCAGCATTTTTATATTATAAGACTGTTGATTTGTTAAATTAAGGACAAAATAAACAAATCAATGCAAGTCTAAATAATTCTAAAATAACAAAAAACAAATAAGTAATGTAGGACTGATTTTACTGACAAGTAAATAATTTATGATTGTTATTTTGTAAAGAAACAAATATTTTTAGTTCCAACATGAAAGACATGTTTCAGTTTTTCAAATAAAAGTTGATTTTTTGAACAAATTTCAAAGGTGCGGGATCACGCGGGATCCGCGCGGGATTGGGCCAATCCCGCGAATCAATCCCGCGGGATTGGCGGAGGTGCGGGATTGCAATCCCTAAATGAAAGCTCTTTAAAATGCACGCTTTAGTTATGATAGCTTAAAAGTGGCCACTTTTAGCCAAACGTTTGGGTAACAATTCTTATCAAATTACAGTTCTTAAGTAATCCTTGCAGTTAGATTTAGTTTCCGGATGAACGGCGTGTTGTCACAGTTTCTTTTCCTGTTTGAGTGCACTACTAGTCTGACGTTGAACCATTTACCAGATTCGTTTTGTTATGGGGAAGAGATATAACTCAACGTGACCTAAAAGCTGTGGAATTGGAGTTTATGCAACAGAAAGCGATACGGCATGTAAACATCATTTCAGCCAAATTAACTGAAATAGCTCGGTATAGTGGTTCAGGTTTATTTCAGTAACGTTTAATAGTCAACCCGACAAAGTTGTGGGATTATGGGCCAATGGTCAAATACAACGACGTAATGTCTCTCGGATAACTCAAAATGCGTATCATAACCATCCAAACCAAACCCCGAAGAAAGTTAAGGATCTCAGTTGCGGAATGGGCCCTTTTCTATTTGACAGTTTTCGAGCTTATTTTATAACTAGTATTTTATAATGTCATATCAGATGGCGTTGTGCAATGTTTGTCTTTTTTTTTAACTAACCGATTTTGTATGGAAACGGACTTTTTAGTTTAGCTTAGCGTCCCTAGTCATCTAAGTACACTTAGAAGATTTTCTAGAAAAATTCCTTGATGGCATATCCCATACTATTTACCTACAATGCCGTGACTGAACTATTCGCAGTTGTGTCGTTTTTAAGACTTAAACATACCTAAGTACAACGATTGCATGCATACCTACATAAACTAAACGTCCTTTTTAATAAAGCTTTATTTATTTTATTTTATTTTCTTCGGAAAACTTACAGCCTCCTATGTTACGAGTAACTTAAATAATTAACATAAGACAACAGTACGACCATTTCCAAGGCACGTGTCTCGTATAGGTGCGCTTGTTAATAATGGTCCGAATTTTAATAACAGCCACAACAGCTCACTGCTGGAGATGAGGCTCCTCCATTAGAGGGGTATTTAGGATTCTCAGGACGCTTAGCTAGAATGTTGGTGAGTGAACGCAGTGCAAGGCTGCTGCGCAAACGTTGGTAGGATTCATTTCTTAGTCGCTTATTACGACACACACGAGTAGAAATAGGGTGATATGATATTCTATGCCGGCACTACACGGCAAATTTTTTGCCGGTGCAAAACACAGCATATGCCGAATTTAGTTTTAACTAGCGGCCTGTCCAGCGGTTTCATCCGCTGCTAACAGTTTTCCCGCGGGAAAAAGACCTTTTCCCTGTATAAATAACACATATATTAAAGAGTCCCGCATCAAAATCCTTTGCGTACTTTTAAAGATCTAAGCATACATAGGGACACAGGTACATGGAAAGCAACTTCATTTTATACTTAGGTAAGTAGTGTAGTTAATGAAAGTGACACTCACCCTTCCATGTTTTGGCGTCGGGCACTTGTGGTATCGGAGACAGAAGGAACAACAGCAGATAGACCACGGACAGACCGAAGGGGCGGATTGCTATGCCTGAAACCAAAAAACATCATGTTATACACTACTGATTGCTATTGAATACTTTAGAAACTATTTCTTTTAACCATGGATAGATTTCATGGACAAGACTGATTACAATAGAAAATTTGTAATGAAAACGGCGTAAGCTTTTTGACGCAAGATGTGTGCGCGTGCGCTTATACCCTTATTCTCTCGTCTCTAAATATAATTGTCTATCGCCCGTAAATTAATGAAGCGCCCTCATCACTTTTCAAATGTATAACTCGATAAAAACATAATCTATCGAAAATCCGCTTCTTACATATTAAAACTGTTACTACAGCGACAGCGACACTAATATCAATAAACAACATTCAGCTGACAGAAGTGCTTCAATCTGACACAAGCGGATTATTGATAAATTGCGTTTTTATCGTGTTATGATTTTTAAGTGATGGGGGCGTTAGTTACGTGTCGGACTCCCCTACATGTAACATTGTTTTTTTAATGTATCGTTTAATCTGTTATTACGTAAGTTGATTTTGGATGTTTGAATTAGATTAAGGTACCTCTCAGACCGCGGGAAAATAGTTTCATCATAACAATAGCATATTGTATTAATATTTTATCCTAGTGGTAATTTTATTTAAAAACAAGAAAAACCACAACTACAGTCACCATTACATTTACAAATAGTAATTTAGTAGTTAGAATAAATCCCGTGCACTATGTTATGATTATGAAACTACGGGCTACAACTCTATAGGTGAAATTCGTAGTACATTGCGTCGCTGGTTAATGGCTAGCCGACTACGCAATGAACATCAAATTTCACTTATAAAATTGTAGCCTGTAGTTTGATAATATCATCGGGCACCGATCATTGATATCTTGGACCGGCGATCGCATGCAAAGTTTTGAAAAAGTGTACCTAATTGTTTTTCAGACTTTTTTGTAGTATAGTGTAGAGTAAAATTATGTATGCACTTTAAGGAATTACAATGCTCGTGTCAATTTATATCACACGAGGCGACTCGCATTCTAATACCCTCCATTATACAACAGGTGCATAAACTATTGTAGGCTATTACAACGTTTTATATTGCCTTTTTCCTAAAATATACAATCAACACTAATATTATAAAGAGGAGAGATTTGATTGTTTGTTTGAATTGAATAGGCTCCGACACTACTGAACCGATTTCAAAAATTCTTTTACCAATATATTTCTACATTATTCCCGATGAACATAGGCTATATTAAAATGTCATATTCCCGCGGGAAAACGGTGAGCAGCGGGTGAAACCGCTGGGCAGCCCGCTAGTGTAAAATATTCGTGCTATCGGAAATAGTTACTTCTAAGTTTTACAAGACCTTGCAAACAAAGTCACGCTAGGTATACATACACGATATTTTATTGCTAACACATTTTGTGTGGCTGAAAATATAATAAAATTAAGAACTTTCAGACTCGTTTCCAGGCATTAAGTAATAAAACAACTATTAAAACTGGGCACCTTTTCATCCTATTTCAAATGATTTATGTAAACAATAGAATTTTACCAATATCGACTAAGAAATTTATATCAAAGATATTTTATACAATAGCATCACCCCTTTTCTCTCGCGTGGGTGTCGTTAGAGGCGACTAAGGGACTTGAGGGTATCCCGTGGGTATTGCAATTTTAGGCGATGGGCTCACAACCTGTCACCATAGCGATACACAATTTTTCTAAATGCCCTCAAATGTTTGTCAGCCGTGGCGTTAATGTCCGATTTAACGTCTGTTTACGAAATAGGCGTAATATGTGTATGTATGTATAGTCAGTTTCAAATAAATTGTGAACTGACTATAAAATATCTGCACCATTGAAAAAGTACTTTCAACCCTATGTTTCAGGCTATAAAAGTTAACAAGTAGTCGAAAATGGGCGGTCCGACTGGTAGAGCGGTCGGGCGAAATGTCACACTAACATTTCAGTCGGGGAACGGTTCCCTTTGCTACTTTTTGTGTTTCGCCCCATTTCATCGTGCCACTGTTGCCTCGCAAAGACTTTTATTATTTTTCATTGCGGAGACAGGCAATTCATTATCCGGATTGTGTCAGTCTACCGTTTTTCAAACCACTACTGATGGCACGATTGTTTACATAGCTACGAATATTGTGGTGAGAAATTTCCATGGTGAAGCGATTGCTGTAAATACTGAGTGTTTCTCTCAGATATCACACCTATTCTGCCCACTTAAGAACCTATTTTCCGAGAAAACAATAAATCCGAATGGTGTGATTCAGCGCATGTCTATGTTACAATGTCAATATTTGTGCTGTGAACATTTTGTCGCAGCTGTTATTTTATGTACTTAAAACTTATTCTCATTCATAACACACTTACGTACATATCGACGTACTGAGAGGCAATAAGTAATTGTGTAATTAAATACCAAATTTTAAAACACTTCCCGTGTTAGGTATACATTTTTTGAAAACTAGTAAAGTATTCCACTGTGGGCAGGATTTGAATTTTGCAAAAGTCATAAGTTCAAATCCTGTCCGCGGTAGAAAATGAACAAGATTAAAAAAAAAGACATACCAAACACGTGAAGTGTTTTAAAAAATTGGTTTCAATTTATCGCGGATTTTCGTCGCTTAGTCAAAGTATATTCTTTCTGTAAAGACTGAATGAATCGCTAGGTATTAGCTGCAAAATTAACCCGGTAGATAGAGCCGTGCCACGCGTTGTTGACATCAAGATACAATCAAAATTCGCGGGCATTGAATAAGCCGCGGTAGCCCGGGTGGAAGTGGCGTCGCCACCAGTGATGGCAAAAGTAGCATGTCCAAACCCTGCCCGCCGCGTAGTTTTTTTTTGTAGGCGCCGCTTACTCTACCGTTAGTTGGTTCTATTCTACAACAGATGTGCCCAGCCCACAGCCACTTCATGACCTGATGAACTCTTGCATCAGGGTTCATCGGATCGTTGGGCGACTCGGTGTCCCACACGAAAAGAAGAAGCCACTTCATTTTACAATACTTCCAGACTATGTTCGTTCCTTTGGTCTTTTTGCGGAGAGTTAATTCCTGATTTTATCCATTACATGTAGAGATACCGAGCATACACCTTTCCATAGCTCTCCGCGAAGCATGTAGCCAGTAGGTTAGTTTTACTGTTAGGTTCTTGGCTCATCATCATCACCATCGTTAAAGATCTTCCAATTAATACGTACAATAGGTAAATTCGGCGGGTTTTGTTATGATATACTTAATTATGGTACTTTATATCTCCTCAATTACAAACAATGTTTTCCCTTGAAATGTTTCGCACGGCCGTAAAAATACCCACTAATACTGTTAAGCCGCAGTCAGCTAGCATAATTATAATGTACGGTCGGATTCATAAGTGGAGTCATAGTTAGACCACTTGACAGATTGCAATACGGGTTATTATCCTCTGTACTTACTTAACTAACTTACGCACACACGTAAGATTATCGACTGTAAGTAGAAAAGTCCACCTTAAGGCGTAGCATTAAAACTTAAACAGATTACCACCTATAAGCGACATCTATGTTATCTTTGAAATAATTACTCGGTGATAGCCTATTCGCCACCACATCACCACAAAGTATACATCACACTGGTTTGTCTAAAACTGTATTATAGTTATCCTTATTCGTTCACTTGTAGTAAAGCAATAGATTACATATCTTTATTTCGTCGTATTGATCACAAGCTACCGTAGCTTAGCGGTAATAATTCTTACCTTCTAATCAGAACGGAACCGGGTTCGCATCCGATCTCTGTATGTTGAATAATGTTTTTTTATATGTTTTTACCATATTTTCTCCAGTAATAATTATTTATTTTATATAATATTTTTCTATATATTCATCTATGTATTATATCTATAAATGTTTATTGTAAATTATGTATCAAAATATTATACCTAAAAACATAAACCTATAATTATTGTAATAAAACAAAAAGTAAGGTAAGAAATTATTTTATTGGTAGGTATGGTATTACTTTATGTAAATAACATTATGACATGAATGAGAACTTTTGGTAACCATAATATACGAGTATGTAAAACTACATAAAATACTTGCTGTCGTAATACTTAGTTTATAGTTTTGTTTGAATGATAAAACACAATATTATGTAAAATGATATTAAGTGTTCATTAGCTGAAACATCGATAGGTAATTATTTATAAGATCATAGGAATGATCCAAATCTTGGATTGAATCTTTCAATAATGTTATTTAAGTAATAATGTCGTTAGTAATTATTTTATTGTTCTATGTTTAACGATGATGCACTTTCCTCGGAAGTAAAAGTAATTGTAATAATAATAAATCAGTTATTTGCCTACATCTCAAGGTTTAAGCTTAAGTACTCGTTTTCGTAATGAAAAGATATTGAAGCAAGGCCTTAAGATAACTGACTAATAATGATCAATCTTATATAAATATATATCGATGTTTAGCATAATTTAATTGCTAATGTAATGCTCCACAAATACCTACTGCAATAGTAGGCGGGTAAGCAGGTAAACAGAGGTTGAGTGAGCAACGATTTATCGGGCCCGCTTCGGCATACATTGCTGATTATTTTGTGTATATTCATATATTATAATGAAATACACAAGATAATCAGCAATGTATGCTAGATCGGGTCTGATTGGAATCTTAAGGGCAGCTTAGTGCTGAAAAGTAGGCATTTACGGCCTTCCGCCCGTCGCGTAGAAAAGATCGCGCGAGCTAGTCTGCGGTGAACTCACTTGACCCTGCGGTGCGGACCGGGCGGCAAGCGCAGCTTCCACAGCGAGCGCACGCGTTACAGTATACAAAACTATGGCAGTAGGTCAATAACTCCCCAAGATATAGATAATAATTTTATTGTTTACGTAATTTACTTAGGAAAAATATGTTGGTACAATTGTAGGATTGATAAAATTAAACATTGAAGATGTGTTTTTATATTATTAATTTTTAATTATTGAATTATATACTAATTAATAATAGTTATATTATTTAAATATAAATTTAAATAATGTTAGTATTATGTAATGTGCAGTTGAATAACTCATTATGATGAGCTTTGTCCTGTAATTCATTTAAAATATGGCGTCCCGTAACAGTTTGAAATTCGTCTTCCTTGGTTTCCGCTTCTACTAGCGGGAGATATCCACCTCAATATCATCACCGTCGGTACATCTGAAATTTTTCATTAGTTACTTATAATCATCGAAACAATGAAAATCGAAGGACAATGACAAATAATCCTTACTATCCGTACTAATTTTATATATAGTGTGTGTGAAGAGTGTGTGCAAAAATGCTATCCATGTCTTAAGGCAGCCTCGAGAAGTAACAGACTCGGGATGAACTCGGACAAAACAAAAGTCAAATTCACTCAACAAATCATCCCCAAGCCAGTCTCCGTCGAAGGTGTAGCCTTTAAAGTTGTTGAAGTATGTGTACTTTGGGCAAACGTTGCAGTTGGGTAGAGACAACTTTGAGGTTGAAAGCACCAGAAGAGTGCAGCTGGGCTGGGCGGCATTTGGGAAGCTGCGTCATATCCTAGAATCATCTTTGCCACAATGCCTCAAGACCATGGTGTTCGATCAATGTGTCCTACCAGTCATCACCTACCTTATCCGCAAAAAAGACCAGTGACGGACATTTTCTGGAAGTGTAGCAAGCTGAAGTGGGAGTGGGCCTTTCCTTGGCAAGCGTAACGTTAGACGTCCTCCGGCCAGAATCCAGATGGACCGATGACTTAAAAAGACGGCTGGTAACGACTGACTGGCGAAAACGGGAGATCGTGCCTTATGGCATACCGAGGGGGAAGCCTACGTCAAGCAGTGGACTGTAATAGGCTAATGAATGAATTTTCGTTACTTACTTATGAGATTTAGAAGTTTATTGAAGTGGAAATGTATGGGAGTCCATAACTTGCAATAAGGGTTGATCATCACATATGCTTGAAGCTCTGAAACATGTTTGAAACATCAATATTCACACAGAGCAGTATTTAAATAACATTAAGAATCGTCATTTCCACTTTTTGTTTATAAAATTACGTATTTCTATCTTGCCTTTTCTGCTTGGGAGGTAATAGCTACATGGTGAGGCTGCTGTATAGAACTACAGTAAAAATGTATGTATAAGTAAGTGAAAATCTATATATAAATATGAAAAATATCATTAATGCTTTCAAAGTCATATTAAAAAACAACTGTTTATTAGCTGAACAATAAAACATTTAATTTTCGTAACTTACTTATTAGACTGGAGAGTTGATTGGCGTGGAGATGTCTTCTTCTTCATCAATACACTCTTAACAGAGCGGACGTGGTCGTCAATCCGGGTTGGTGGCACGCTTTACAATCCGTCGCCATTCCTCACGGATGACTGCTTTTCTGGTGCACTCCGTCACGGAACCTTCTTGTGTAGCAGCTTTAATTTGGTCCGTCTGATCTTCCTCGAGGGCGCGCACCCTCGACCTTCCCTTGGACCACGAGCCGCTCGATAGATATGTCCCCGCGTCGGGCGACGTGTCCAAAGAATGTAAGGATGCGAGCTTGCACGATGGAGGAGAGGCCGAGTTCCTTGAGAATGGAGTCATTGGTGGGGAATTCTATCGATGATATTCTAAGCATTCGCCTCCAGCACCACATTTCCAGTGCGTCTATCTTCTTCTTTTCAATTTCCCGCAAAGTCCACGTCTCTGCAGCATAGAGGAACACGGGGAATATGAGTGCTCTCACGAGTCGTGTTTTGGTGGCTTTCGTGATATTGCGATTTTCCAAACCTTATGAAGCTTGCTCATAGTGGATCTAGTTATCGCCATACGTCTTTTTACCTCGTCTATGCAACCGCCGTTGTTGAAAATCAGCGCTCCCAGATAAACGTAGGATTGGACAACCTCGCAGTTTGCGATATGTTTGACTGTGTTGTTTTGGAGATGTATGTGACTCCAGAACTTGCAGAGAGAGTTGGTCATCGTCATGACGGCTTGAAGGCCTGGAACGTTTTTATCAAAAGTACACTAATCTTGAACAGGCTTACCTTTTCTGTTTCACTAAATTATACTTACTTTTCAGTACCTAGTAATTTGTTTGCATGTCTAATACCTTTGTCTCTTAGTATTGAAGCACTGCAAGGATTAGAAGTCCAAGGTTATCGGTACAATATTTACCGTCTAATTAAATATACTATTACATTACAAACAAATTCAGTGGTTGCACTACTGATTTTGTTTTACTGTGTATGTACTTGATAATTACTTATAGCATGGCTCACTAATAAATAATAAAATTACATTATGTAAAATCGTACATTCTCTTCGTATGATTTGAACTGTGGTTGCACCACTGGTTTCATTTCTACTATGTATGTATTATGATGTTTACTTTTAATATGGCAACAGCTTATGAACTACATAATAAATAAAATGACACTAGATCAAATGGTTGGTACAATGTTAGATACTGTGGTTGCAATACTATTTAATTTTACTGTCTGTTGTTGTTAAACCTAAAACTGCTTCTGGTTTAGTTACCCAGATCAGCTATACAATTTCTTTGTCTACTTACCTATTCACTAAAATTTATACCTATACATACTTACTTCATAGTTGGTAGTTACTTTGGTAGGTCAAAAATTGGTTAGAATTATGTTCAGATACTTACGATATTGTTTGCCGGTCTTTTCGCTTTTGACATATAGGTACCCTCTTGTATTTATTTTTATTTCCCATTTTTACTTATTTACAGACTATGTACACGTTTATTTACAATAAATTAACGAAATATTTACACATTCACAAAATATTTACAGTCAAAAATATACAACACTTATTTAAAACTTAGTAGCAAAGGCGAGCTTATCTCTTAAGAAGAGATCTCTTCTAGCCAACACATTTGATGTCAGAAAATTCATATCTTATTAATATTACGCGACAAGATGAAAAAAGCAGGTTGCGGAACGCCGCGGTCGAAAAATTGGCATAGGTCCTGCTCCGATGATGCCCGGCGGGCGTCTGAAGCGCAGCGCGCGCGTCGTTTGGTTATATAATAGGAATAATGGGGTTTCAAAAAATCACAAAAAACAATTTAAAAAATCTATCCATTATTTTATTTACATCTTGTTATTTCCCACATTTTGGCATATTTTAATTTTTTTTAGTGTTAATAATCTTTGAGTAATACTTGAAAAATTGTCATAAACTTACGTATCTTTGCATTTTTTTATGATCGAGAAAAGTTATAGATATCGTGTTTTTGTCCATTAAATAATCAAGAACTGTTCATTAACAACAACATATATTTTTTCTGGTTCAAATAAAATATTATATGATGCTTTAAAACTCAACCAAAAATAGGTCGATTCGACATTTTTCACACTAAGACGCCCTTAAGTAAAAACCGCCGCTTACATAATTAGTATTTGGTGTTACCTCCGCTGCTTTCAACAACACTTAATAAACACTTAATAGACTCGACCAAATAAATGCATATATCTGTTCCTCTGGTACACTCCCACACTCCCAGGCAGTGAGCCTCTAAAGCTTCTGTAGTTCTTTCATTGCGCATGTCCCACCTTTGCACCATTAAACCCCATAAATTCTCTATGGGATTTAAGTCCGGAGATTTTGCTGGCCAACAAATAACTTGGATATCTGGGTGCTGGCTAAACCAATTATACACCACGGCAGCTCGATGCACTGGACAATTTATCCTGGACAAATGCAAAACGAGGAACTTCACTAGCAGGATAAACAGTTAAACATTTCGCACCGTCGTCGGTAGCAGGCTTTCCTGTAGCATATCAACATAATTAGCGGCAGTTGCACGCCCTGTTTCTTGTGCTACTAATTCGCCTGGACCAGCGGCATAACCATTTTCTTCATATTGTTACACCATCATCCTCCGCTGTGAATCATTAATAAGACGAGTCGAGTTTTTACGCTACCTTCCTCTTCAAAACGTGTAACCCAACGTTTAACAGTCTTCCACTAAAACAAAGTAGCATTATTAATAAAAAAGTTTATACTAATCGGTTCACAGCTACCAACATACTATGAGTCAAAGATTTTAATATTTAAAATACAATTGTAATGAAATAAAACTATACTTACGGCCAGACCAGTCTGAGTAGCAATTTGAATTAAATTAAATCCAATATCATGCAGCGCCACAGATAATTGCAGCGCAACAATACGCTGCTTATCCTGCAAACTGATAATAGTATGCATTTCGAAGAAATAAACACTGAAGTTTAATAAATAAACTTAGGTTAAAAAAAATCACTTAGCACACGCACTATCTCGCAAACGATCTAGCAACAACTAAAATGTAATTCAAAATTTACTAAATTTTGCTTCATTTGATAAAATAAAAACTACAACGAAGATATCGGGATTCGATCCATTGTCTCCACAATAACAATCAAGAATTTGCTTGACCGCGCTACTGACCAAGCTACCGAAGCTAATGATTCATGTAGTGAAATAGTCAATACTACTCAGCCTATTATACAATGGTTCGTCAAATAATAGTATGTTATACGTCATTTGTGTCATTGTGTGAGTGTCGCCGCGGGTGCGAGCGACTTGTTTTCTGAGGTTTGTGTTAACTATGACTCCACTTTTGAATGCGACCGTACATAGATTATAATGAATAAACTGTAAAATGTTCACGGAGGCAAATATTTAAGAAATGGGATAGCTGCCAGCTAGGTTACAGGGAAAAATAGTTAATATGCCAGCCAAAATGTCGTCAAACGGTACCGCAGTTCTTTTGATAAAATAACCACACAGAAATGAAAATAAGAGATATAAGAAATTATTACTGCGGCCGGAACCTGAATCCGGGACCGCGGAGTAGCTTTCCACTGCTCTACCATCTGAGCTACCGGGATCATGACCGCTGCTGAAATTATTGTTGTGTTAATGCGTGTCTCGAAGCGACGTATAGCGACACATAGATGATATTCAAAACGAATACTCGGTTAGTCCACAGAACAGTAGGAATTCAAAACGATATAGTGAAGCTTTTGCTTACAAGTCCCGGCTGCATTCGACATATTCACGATCTCTTATTTTCATTTTTAGCACAGCACTGTGAGTGCATATACCCATTGTGAATCTACTGCGAATGCATTAAATTACACGGAAAACCATATAAACTGCAGTAGCTTCGTGACTTAGTACAACCTGAGCATCATGTCTTATATGAAACGACCCTGTCTAAGAACACACCCTGATTTGTCGTGCCGGAGGTTAATCCATCTGTGCTCCATAGTTGTCCAATTACAAGATAATTCTGGTCAACAAACACACGATCGGGGGTCGCTTTAGCATGCTAATAATTTAAGTCGGAAATGCAAATATATACCGAATGGTAGACAATATTGTTAAAACTGATTTGGTAGCGATTTTTAATTGTGACTTCCTTTCATTCGATTACTCCAAGATACCATTATCATCGGGCCTAACTCTGATGAACATGACATGCAATCACCTGGAAGAATAACCTTTCAAAACAAAGAATGACAAATTGAATAGAGCCTTTTTTCATTTAAGGCGGTTAAAAAGGTATCAAGGCCAGATAAACTGCAGTTACTTCGGACGAAAGTAATAGTTGTGCATGTCTTCTATCCAATTATTCTGATTAGCGCACCCTGACTAAACGTTGAACAGGTTAATTTGATAAATGATCTGTGCATAGTTATTCAATTACAACATTATATCGGAACACATGCCCTTAGGGGCCGCATTAGGCAAATGCAACTGGTTGTGTGTCGCATACATAATAGATGCGCCACTGATGTGCAAACGACACATCATCTAGGTAAGTAACAAGCTGGTGACAAGATAATGATAATTGAAAGAGACAAAAATAGTATAAAGCTAATGAATACAAGGACGAGTTTGCAACAGAGACAGTCTCAACCTGCACTGCAACCGACTCTAGATTAAGAACGTACAACTGTGAAGAAATAAGGACACGTTTCTAGAGGAATATTCTCAAACAAACAGTCTAGGTGGCCAGAATGGCTAGGGTACTCACTTCGGTCTCTACGGTTTTGTGTGTTTTCAAAAGGCGTTAATTGGTGAACCAAATCACTTACTAGTATCTTGAAAATTGTACAGATTGTAAATTACGAACCTAAAATGTTTGTAAAGAACAAAGAAAACCAAATAATGAGCGTGACGCATAATTTTAACGTAGAAGTAGCAAACTATGTTAATAAATGTAAAATGCAAAGTGTTTTTAGATTAGACTCAAAGTATTCTTATATCAATAAAGTTTTATTTTAAGCCTCGGATGAATTAAATAAGTTCTATTGACAGAAATTGCAATTCTTTAGCAATTAAAAAATAATGAAGTGTTGCCCACAATTAGCTGCCTGGCCTGCAGCTTTACACGAAGTGTAATTTTCCGTGCTTGTTTGCTTGCTTGCTGTGAGGTAGGGACCGAATCGTCGGACGACCCAAAGAATCCTAGTGTCAGTGTTTTTAGACCACCCACCTACTACTAGTAGGGCTCTGACAATAAATATCTCCATTATAATAAATATTGTTGTTAGAGTAACATATTATACAAATTTAAGATGCAGTGAGTACCTACACTGTGCGCAAACAGATTATTGGAAATGCGGAAAATCGCATAAGATGATGACTACATAAACATACATACACATATCACGCCTATTATCCCTTGCGGGGTAGGCAGAGCGTAAACGTTCGCAAAAACAGACATTCACGCCACGTCTGACATATATTTGAGGGTCATACGAAAAATTGTGTATCGCCATAGTAATAGGTTGTCAGCCCATCGCCCAAAATTGCAAAACACACCCTCAAGTCCCTTAGTCGTCTCTTACGACTCCCACGGGGAAGAAATGGGGTGATGCTATTCTAAGCCGGCATCACACGGCACTGATGATGATGACTAATTCTATGAAAATATTTTATGTACCAACCAACCAGTAAAATATGCAAATAGTTCATAATAAACTAACTCATCGACTTTAGTTGTCAGATATCTACGGGGATATTCTTTCAACGGTGAAAGAAAACAAAGCATGTAGATAGATAAGATAATGGTGTCACATGAACGTAAACACCTAACGTGATGGCAGCCTTGTGACGTCACGGATGATGGTCCATCTGTTTCTCGTCCGAAACACTGATGACGGGGTTTTCATAAACACTGTACCATATCTTACTGTAGTTAGTGAGAGCGATGATCTGATAATGCCAAGGACGTACCTACTGAAGAGGTGTACTTAGTGTTTATCTGCAAAAGCATACAGTGAACGCAGAGTTTAAGTAATAAAGTCAAATGCAAGTTTATTTCGACGCATAGCAATTAGTACAGCTCAGTCTTGACAATATATTGCTAGTTACACGCGTTGTAATTGTAAGTTACGTTACAATTTGTAACGCAGCCATCTACGCAAAACGTGGCGACATCCTAGATTTGAAAATGGGTTGCAGCCAGTTAAGTGTAGAGTGTGTAGACTGACAAAGGCTTTGAAGATAATGGTGGCAAAGGGACCGACCGATCACAAGCAACTACCAGTATGTCTAGTAGAAATCCAAAGTGACACAGTATTCAAAAACAAACTCCGGCAATGGGTACTTATACAAGACAAGACTCATGTTCATGGAATGAATTTGCTAATTCGAAAATTATTTGATAAATGTCTAACAAGACTGATCCATAAATAATATATTGTAATTAATTAATACATACTGCGACTAGTATTAAGTACATACTAAGTATACTATGGTTTTTATTTTGCACTCACAGTGCTATATTACTTTCATAAATGAAAATCAAGGTCCCGGGTTCAAGTCCCGGCGGGCGCTGTAATTTTTTCAATTTCTTATTTTCATTAACTTACTAAGTACTTACTTTACTTAAAATTATTTTTATTATATTTTATTGTAATGATGAAAATGTACTTAAAAATGTACCTTTTGACCTGTAATGAATATTTATTAATAAATAATGTCTATGTATTATGTCTAACGTCAAATGTACGATGCGATTGTACAAAAAATATACTTACGTCAGAAGTTGTGCTAAATAAGGAAGTCGTACAATAAAGCTAAAGAATTCTAGACATACATAGAGGTAAATTGAATAACAAGTGCTATTTATAAACGAATGAGACTAGAAATTATTTGTACACCCAAACATTACTAAAACACATACAAAATTTTCTTACGTGTTGCTTGCTGCTATCTAAAAGCAGAACATTAACCTAATAATGACTAATAGAGAAGTAGGCTGTCATACCAATAAGGTCAGCGTAGTTCAGTATAAGCGATAAACAATAATGTTTGTAGAGCAACGAAACTTGAAAAGCTACAAAGTAGTGAGTCAGGATTCAACCACGCCTAGCAAAAGGACAGGGTGAGCCCTTGCTACCCACCTATCAGTCAGGTGTAGGTTTCAAAGCCCCGGGGCAAAAAAAAACTCCAGAAGGGAATTATGGCGCCTTTGAAGAAATATTTTTATGAAAAGGATGTTTATCACCATCAGATCTCTTGTATCAAAGGCATGCTTTGTCATAAAATCTGCAACACCAACACATGCCAATCAGTTTCCAGGAACCGAAAACAACTTGTGTCATGTGTTGACCGGAAACTTAACAATACATGCTGGAATTCCTGGAGCTGATGCTGACTGAAAACATATTGAGGTAAACCTAAAAATAAACCGAAAATTGTAACCATGGAACAGGTCTCAGAATCGACGGTTTTAGTCTACGTATTTGTTAAACAATAGGAATAATGTACACAATCAGATGCAAAATCACAAACATTAATTGCTCTGACAACATTGATCAACAAAATTTAAATCTGTAAGTGACAAAAACACACTGCTGAAATATGGCTAAAATTAATTTGTCTTTCAGCTATACAAAATAATACACTCTCTTGTTGGTTGATTAATATTGGGTTACGAGAGACAAAATATATAAACGCAAGAAGAAAGTGTAAACAAACCGCGGGAGACAACTACACAGACTGAAGTAGATCATCTATTTATATTTAGATCCGATCCGACACAGTTTAAGCATTTAAATATTATAGTACAAAGAACAAAATAAAAATGCTGAATAGATATTAGGTCCTTACATATGAAATTGGCGTTTTGTATGGGAGGAACAAAAAGTAGATTTTTTTAAATATAGTATATTTATTTAATCAAAGTATGAGCCATTGTAATCTATGCACTTTTGCCATCTCATAGGTAGTTCATTGATCCCTTTACTAAAAAAACCATTCGGACGGGAATCAATAAAATCTTTGAAGGCGATTTGGACTGCCCCATCTGAGTTGAATTTTTTCCCTTGCAAGAAGTTATCCAAATTTCGAAAAAAATGGTAATCTGTTGGAGCAAAGTCCGGGGAGTACGGTGGATGCCTTAGACATTCCAATTGAAGCTCTTCTAATTTGCTAGCCGTCTGTTGTGCAGTGTGTGGTCTAGCGTTGTCGTGAAGCAACAGTGGCGTAGAGCGATTGACCAACCTCGGTTGTTTAGCAGCTAGCTTTTCCATCATGGTTTGCAATTGCTGACAGTAGACATCTGCCGTAATCGTCTGGCCAGATTTGAGAAAACTGTAATGAACGACACCGGCGCTAGTCCACCAAACGCTTACAAGTAACTTTTTATTGGTCAATTTTCGCTTGGAGCAGGCTTTGGCTGGCTTGCCATCGTAGAGAATCCACTTTTCATCACAGGTAATGATTCGATTTAAAATCCCTTCGTTATTGTGCCGGTCAAGTAATGTAACGCAGCAGTTGACGCGCGTTTGCCGGTTTGCTTCACTCAATTCGTGAGGAACCCACCTTTCAAGTTCTTTCAAGTTTTTTAATCTTTCCAATTTGCTTCAAGTGGATTAAAACAGTTTTATCACTAACACCGAAGCCTGCAGCTAATTCGGACGTGGTTTGCGATGGATCCGCTTCCACAATAGCCTTCAATTCTTCATTATCAACTTGGGTCTCCGGCCGTCCACGGGGCTTGTTTTGCAGGTCGAAATTTCCAGAACGAAAACGTTGGAACCAAAAACGCACTGTGTTTTCTTTTGCGACACAACCGCCATACACATCATTAACCCTTCGAGCCGTTTCCGCAGCACTGGTGCCACGGTGGAACTCGTACTCGTAAATAACGCGATATTTCAAATTTTCCATTTTGTAAATTGAGCGATGCAAACAGAAAAAAGATAAGTAAAAAAACAAATGAATGACGGTTTACGAAACACAACTACATGTGGAAATAGCTGTATAAATTTGAATTTCGAATTCCTAACCAAAAAGGAGAAATTTGTGATCAAAGTGGCCAGTACGACAAAACGACAATTTCATATGTAAGGACCTAATATGTTTTTTTTTTAGAAAATGCAAAAACATGTTATATCCCCGTGTTGATATAAATAAATGTCGGAAGACGTAATCAGGACAATAATGGTAATAATATACTGATATAATTGAAACAATAAATCATTTACGTTAAAAAGAGAATAGTTCATGTAGCTTCATGGTAAGTCAGCCAGGTAAACCACAAGATGAGATTATAATAATGTAATGATATTGAATCCTAAGATGCAGGACATGACCCCATCAAGGCATTCATTGTTACGCTATTTTTATCATTATTACAATTTATGATAGGTACATACTTGATAGGTTATTCTTCTTACTAAATAAGTGTAGAGTGCTTACAGTGCACGGTAATATAACCTACCTATATATTGATTTCTTATACAGGGTGGACATTACGTCTGGGTGCTCTGTAGGGTGGACCAGATAGTGACGTTACAAGAATTATAAATTTAAAATTTAAAAACACGCCTGCTTTCTGAGATAAAGCCTAGCTTATGACACTCGGAATAATATAAGGATTCTTCCAATACAATTCTCATTCGACTCTGTTCAGTAATTAACGAGTTTCAGTCCTTTAAAGAATCGTACATATATAATAAACATACATAAGTACATAAACTCTAAAAACATGA
This sequence comes from Tuta absoluta, assembly GCA_027580185.1. Taxonomy (NCBI): domain Eukaryota; kingdom Metazoa; phylum Arthropoda; class Insecta; order Lepidoptera; family Gelechiidae; genus Tuta; species Tuta absoluta. The sequence goes on from JAQAHW010000002.1 coordinate 20,236,686, forward strand.
CACTCCTTTTTTGGTTGGGCAGTCGTATTAAATAACTTATTATCCGATACGTCCGCCCTTTGTTCGTTCCGCGATTTTTGTAGTTTCCGAAATATTGAACTTTTTTCAACCTGGAGGATTTTCTTTTCCTTTACTTCTATAAACTTTTACTGTGGTAATTTTTGTTTTTGTAGCATAATTTTAAATATTTTTACTTTCTAGCATACCTACAAAATAAAGAAAAAGTTGCGGCCAGTCAAATTTTTCCAATACGACTTTAAAAGTTAAATAACTCAGAAACTACAAAAATCGCGAGGCATACATAAGGATGATTCGGATACCCCTCAGTATAATGTAATGCACCTATTTTTATCGATTGACGGCACTTTATTATGGTCTACCCTGTTTAAATCTCAGTTGTCAAATGTCGTTTTTTTTATTTCAAGATATAAAACAAACATCTGCATATTTATAATATTTACAAAACAAGAAAACCTAAAAATTAAAATAGAGGCTTCTCAATGCGTCCCCACTAGACATAGTTCCCAGCATGCTGGCAGCATTCCCCCTTTGTATAGCCAAGCTAATACGCTGTCAAATATAAGTAGACTTTATGAAATTGGGAAATATGTACTGGGTAGAACTACATTTACACCTGTATATAGAGGTATAATACTAGGTATTATTGGTCGTAAATTGCGCACAAACTCTTGAGTGACTATAAAACTACAAACTTAACGCCTATCCTATTAATAAGGAGTTTTTTTATTCAAAATACATACAATTCTATTAATTATGTCCGAAATCGTGTGAAAAAGTATTGAGTCCGGTGTCGATGAGATCATTGTTAATGTAGGTTGCCAGTTGCCCGTGAGTTGAACTGGCGACCTTGTGAATCAGACGGCTGATAAGGCAATGCTGGATGCCAGCGGCGGCGGCCTGACTACTGACTAGTGTGGCTACCGAATGTACTTAATTAAATTTACATACACTTTTGAGCACTGTGACCAATTGACCGTTACTCTTGATTGTCTTTTTGAGGTTTTAAAAACTTTGACACCGGGATTTTTCTGAGTAAGTCAAGTCAGAGTCCCACGCGACGAGATGAAGCAGCTTGCTTGATTATGGACACAGAGAAAACTCTGGTATTATAGTTTGAAACCACTTGCCACTTCTCTAAAATGTTATCAAGCGGCCAAATGGCATGCTACTGCACTTACTATCAGGACTAGTTAGAGTTGCCCTGTACAAGGGGTAACCGATACCGGTTAAGTATTTTGATCAAATGTTTGGAAACAATTGTTCAATTAGGAACATGAAACAAAACGAAAAGTTACTATGGTTTATTATGCACTCACAATGCTATATTATTTTCATAAATAAAAATAAGAAATCGAAAAAATGTTAGCGCCCTCCGGGACATAAAACCTAAACCGTGGGGTAACCATAGTATTCGTTACAATAACTAATACTGGATGTCATTGTACGTCGCTTCGAGACGAGTACCACGAGTTTGAAAATTGGGAAGTGTTAGTCGCGGCGCCGGTAGCTCATTTGGCAAAGCAGTGGGACGGTACCCCACGGTCCCGGGTTCAACTCCCAGCGGGCGCCAACATTTTACCAGTTTATTATTTTATTAAACTAAAAGTTGTACTGTAAGTGTTCTAGTTTTGGAATATCCTGGATAACCACTGTAAAAGCCATACCAGCAAAATCTTTCGTTAATCATCATAAGATTTTTATTTTACGTTATCATTAGTCGATATTTAAAAACATAAAATATCTCCAAAAAAAGTAATAAGTACGCCAATGAATTAGGCATAACACAAGTACCGGAGAGATGGCGCTGTGGGGCGGAAACGCACCGAATCGAGTTAAATTCGTTTCGTATGATTACGGACTGATCTACTTGTGTTGTGAATCCCGATTTCTGATCTTCCGGCGTAGAAAAAAGCAAGGCCGGCCACAAGCTATCTTTGTTTTGGTGTAAAATAATTCGCTTGCGCCGTTTGCGGAGTGAGAATTGAACATTAAGTTAAATAAATCTTTGATAACATTGTGACAATCAATAGGAGAAATATGCTGTGTGTATTTGTATCTTCTCCCGGGGAATCTCCTTCGAAATAAACATTGGTGCTGAGCTGAACTGGTCTGCGAGCTGCGACTGATCAAGAATCGGGCCAATTGCTGTCACATGGTTTGTAGGTCAGTAAGTGTATTCCCTATTGTTTGGAATCACCATAATTGATTGAGATAATTCGAAGTTTACGGTACCTAATTGAAACTAGGGTAGTAAGCCCACCGTGATGCTGGCTATTTACACGCCACACATATCTTAATCAAGCCCTATTCTTTTTCAACATTGTACCCAGTTTGCGGATGATACAACTCTCTTAATCAAAAGCAAAAACAGTAGCACTTTTGAATATGAATCCAATAATGCCTTTAAAAACGTTATAAAATGGATGAACGCAAATAACCTAATAAATAACATTGACAAAACAAAGATTATGCAATTTTCTTCCTATAATTCCAACTCACAAAAAATTACTTTAAGCTTTAATGATGAGATAGTAAATGAAGTCGATGTATTAAACTTTTTGGGTATAGTGATTGACAAAAATCTTAGTTGGAAAGCACATGTTCTCTCAGTATGCAGTAAACTCAATAGGTTTGTGTTTGCACTGAGGAGGTTAAGGCAAACTATATCAACTGAGGCTGCAATAATTGCCTTCCATGGTTATGTATCATCCATACTCAGTTATGGCCTGATACTCTGGGGCAACTCAGTTGATGTAGAAACAGTCTTTAAGTTGCAAAAAAAGAGCATTCGTGGTATTTGCAATGCAAAATTTGACGAGAGTTGTAAACCCCTTTTTAAGAAACTAAACATCCTCCCTCTCCCGTGCATGTACATAAGAGACATATGTATATTTGTTAAGAAACATCCGAACTACTGGGTAACAAGAGGCGAAGTTAGTCAAAGGTCAACCAGAGCGCATATCCAAAATTTATTGTATGAACCTCCTTCCCACAAAAAAATTTATGAGAGGAATGTATTTCATATGTGTACCTCTATATACAATCATATTCCCGATGATATAAAACTTTTGACTGGCAACGCCTTTAAAACAAAATTGACATTATGGCTCTCACAAAATTGTTTTTATAGTGTAAAAGAATTTATGTATTATAAGGTTAAGTTAAGGTTTAAATGACGCAATGAATGAATTGAATTAATTGGACATCTTTTTACTTGTTTATTTTTTATATTGTTTAATAACGTAATTTGACATGTATTCTTTAATTATAATAATAATTTGATTTTTAGACCACCTAGTTGCTACTCGATATTTTGCACGCTTGCATGCAAGCCGAATATTATATACTTCCTAAATTGTTAAAACCTAATGTAACTATATTCTGGCAAATAAATCATTTTGATTCTTGATTCTTAGACTTTAGTCAAATTTTAAGCATTCGTTACAAACGTGACATCATCATTTAGTGCTTCCTGTACTTGTTAACGTTTCCGCAACAACGAAAAAATACGCATGCTTTTTATTAGTTTTGTGTTTTTAGTGATTAGTAAATAAATAATAATTGTATAGTTCGTAAATTTTCTGTACCTTACTTATAATTTATGGAAATAAAAATTGTGATTACTGCTAAGTAACCCTCTATCGTTGCTTTAGAAACATTTTCAGTTGTTAGTAAATGTTATTGTTGAGAAAAACTATAGAAACTGGCTGTAACGAGACTACCTACAGAACGAGTTTTTCCACCTGCACATTCTACATTGCAATGTGTGCAATTTTATTAATCAAATAGCCGATAGGACCAAAAGCTCTTCAAGGTAAAATTGGACTTTTCGATGCTTTCCGTATTTTTTTAAATTATTTATTAGGCTTAATTATTAGTTATGCAAATGCACGTTTCTTTACATTTGCTGTTTCGTGGAATAGATTTTTTTAATCCTGCTAAGTGGGGGGATTTATATGCGTAATTAAATGGGAATGTATGTGGTTTTGGTTTGCATAGGGTTGCTAAGCGTTTCAGCAATGGGACAGATATTTTAATTGATAGCTTGTCCAGGGGTTAGATACCTCAATTATTTTTCTGACCATTGGCAAATAGTTTTATTTGTATAGGGAGTCCGATAAACAAGCTGGCTAATCGGTTTCTGGTTCGAATCCGGGATGTTCGAATGCGTGAAAGAAGTTCATGGTTTAAAGGGCATGTTCTACCCTCAGTCCCTGTTTCTGTATAAACATTAATAACGTAGATAGCAGTCGTAACATAACGACGGCGGAATCTCTAGTTTCCTGTTAGGCAGTTCCAAAAGTCTGACATCAGGGTTCATCAGGTCATTCGTAAAAAAGCATCACTAGGTGATCATGTGGAGCTCTGAGTTACCTTCAGGGTTTATCGGGTTGTTTGACAAAGAAGCAACCCTAGATGGACATGGTTCACGAAGCGACGTGTGCGTGTTCAGTGAGTGATTACGATTACATGGAGGGAGTGTTCGCGAATATTCTCATATAGGTACCTACGTACCAACAGAAATGAAACTTTCGCGTGATAAGCTTACTACGACGTCATGCTGTAGTTTTAAATTAAAAAAAAAACCATAAAAATACAGCAATTCACGTAGTAACTGTAAAGCCTTTTTATTCGGAAACATTGTCAGAAATTTTTATTCCTAAAACTATCATAGCCTTAATTTGCTTAGTTTGTATACGTTTACTTCTACAATAACTATACAACATGATTATTATATACATAGATATATATACATATTTTTTTACTAGCTGACCTATCATCGGCAATCCATACGTAGGTATTGACAATAGAATGGCTCCGAGCACGATAATTGATAAACTTGTGAATTGATAAAATAAACCTGCCGTTCCAGTCTATCCGATTAACTGGGGTCAAGGAGGATGACATCTTGTAAAATTTCATCGAAACTTGTATGGAAAGCCACAAACCAGTTTCGATATGTTCACCATTCTCAGCTTTATGACCCATAACTATAGGAATAAAGGCCCCACCTTCGTAATTGAAGCTTCTGTATCCTATCCGACACCGGAAGCTAGTGAAACGCCACATGACATGAAACCATGAAACGGTAGAACGTACTTTTTATGAGAGATAATGATGCCAATGGGTGCGATCTAATCCTATATTGCACAGTTCATAATCGTTCTCTCTATTTACTTATAGGTAAACGAGATTTATTATTTATGGATCAACACTATTACTATACTATTCCCTCTATTAAGGTAGGTATACGACAGTGATACCGATAAGTTTTGTAAAGTCGTAAATAATTAAATAGGTACAAGATGGACAGAAATGTAATCCCAACTTTTGCTCCCGTCGTGTAATAATTAAAAAGTATTTTTAGTGTGTCTATTTATAATACCAGCGCTCAAATTAAATGTCTGGATTCCAGAAATAATTGCAAGACTATGTATGTGTAAGTAGGTATATTTACAAATATAAGTTTAAGTATTAATATTTTTTTATTTTAAGTTTATTTAGGTATATTTAATCTATTCGTGTGTAGGTTTATTTTATCTTATTATATTCTATTGTGCACGCCTAACCCGCCTGTCTTATAAAGTCTCACTTTGCGTAGGTCAGCTGGAAGAAATTTCTTAGTAGAAATAAGCTGTCCTGTTGTGTCGTTATTCTTTGTATGTGTTTCTCTTGTAATGTTTTTGTGTACAATAAACGGTAAATAAATCAATAAATAATACAGAGTTGGTATTGGTAGTCTAAATGGCGATGACATCCACCAACCACGAGCTAACCACGGAAAAATTGTACTTCCAGCAGAAGTATATATCTAATCCTTTTGCTAGTAGAGCTTTTGTGTCTATATACACATAAATCAAGCAATTTCTCTTTCCCGAAGGGGTAAGCGGTGTTGCAACCATTTTAGTATTTATAATAACCGGCTAGTTTTTAACTGTGAACAAGTTCACGAGAGTGTGGCGTGAGACGCCGATGTTTGCTGTACTAATGGGCCGCGCCTGTGCTTGACTAAGCGACCTATGAAGCGACTGTTAGGAGCCCATTAATTAAACCTACCTTCACACATCCGGCGCCACTGTACTGACCGGATATCAGCTCTCACATTCTGTGTAATTTTGATCAGTATGCATTTAAATTGACACATAATCTCGCAACAAAGTCAGACAGGACGAATAGTATACATTTATATCATTTTCATAAATAATTCAAATTAAAAAAAACAAGAAATTTTATAAAAAAAATAAAAGACAACATGCAACACCATTGCTTATGATCGACAGGTTTGTCAAACGTCCCTTTAGCATGAAAATAATCGCCGGATAATAATTTACATTGAATGAATGAGAATTCCTGTCTCTTTTGTTTAGCTAAGGTAAGCTGTAAAAGATTGTAATTGAAGATTGGAGAAGCTGAGAATTTGCATAATGGTAATGAGCTAACTAAACCCTGAGGAAGCTGACTGAAACAGAGCTGTGTACCAGAATATTGGAATTGTTGATAGATAAAGTAAAGTGAACCAGAGCTTGCTAGGCAAGTTTACGACGACGCATGTTGCTGAAAGTAAGTATTGTTATCTTATTTTGACGAAGCCTATTGCTGAAACTTATTATTGACACATTTTTTGACGAAGCTTGTTGCTGAATTGTTCTGTATCTTTAGATTAATGTCTGACGATGCCTGTTGCGGAGTAGTCTAATAAATATACATATGGTACTTATGACAGCCGTAAGTTGAAGCGGCGTGTTGTACCAGTTCAAACAGATAGAGCGACTAATAACAACACCTAACTAATCAATCTTCATACTATGCCTAATAATAAGATAACAAACAGACAACAGGAAATGGCACTTTGTTACGACATGCCTACGATAAATCCCGCGGCACTCTTCGCTTCGGTTCTTAACATAATATGTAAACTTTATTCTTTTATCATTATTGTGTAAGCTGAATTCACCTCCAGGTGACACACTTGTCTTTTTCATTTACTTTTATGTTCAATAGATTGATATAAAATTTTGCCAAATATGGTATAAATACTAGTCAAGTGATCAAGAAATAAAGTGACCAGTTCCAGACAACCTTGAAGAAACCAGTGTCGGTGAATAAGAATTTTGGGTAAATAAATAAATTATCCAAAACTTGATTCATTACTTTCAAACTTTCGCATGAAGAATTATGGCAAGGCAAGCCACCAACATGTAAAGACTAGATTTTCTTAGATATACTCGTAACCTGGATACACAGAAATGTTTTTATTTTGATTGATCCAACGATTTCTATCATAACTAGTTAATAATTAACAGTACGTAGGTATTTATAACATTGTGTCAGCAGCATTGACCTAAACGGCAACTTCTGTCTACTAGTAAGTCATAAATCTAAACGGATTGCAAACAATCAGGAAAATTTAAAAGCAGATAGGAATCACTAGCACAAAATTCTCATTCGGCACGTCAACGACATAGTAATTTGTTAGGCGGACTTGTAAACAGAGGGACGGGCAGGTAATGCTCCAAATTGTCGGATTTATGGGCCATGTGGGAATTAGGGTCAGGACTTGTGTCCTTTACGAGCATGGCAGTCGTTCGACCCGGCACGATCATGACTGAACTGAACCCATTCCGAAGTGCTAAAGGTTGTCTGTGGCACTTAATGACCTGTGCCTAGTCTAGTACCTAACCTTGCTAGTTATGGAGCGTAAAGTGAATTTAAAGATGACTTATTTCCGAAAAATGTAACACGTTCGAACATTCGAATGAGTGTACACAACGCATTGTTTCCCGAGTACCTACCTGCTGAAAGGCATCATAGGGCGCATAGTTAATAAAAAAATCTCGACTAGCTATTATAAATCGGAGCAGAGAAGGATTAAGCATCGCAAATGGCATGCAAAAGGGCTGAAAGGGCCGGGGTGGCGCGTGGCGGTGTGGCGGCGTGGCGGTGGCAAGGCCACGCGCAGCATGTCGGTCATCGGGTCGGAGCACGATCGGGAGGACGCACCCACAAACAAACAGGCGCACCCACGGGAGGATACATTACTCCTCCCCGCAATGCGACGATGCGTGGAGAGGGCACTGCTGATACGGATGGTTTTAAGATTAAGCTATCTGATTGATAGGGAAAGGACCTACGTTACGAGTCTAACGTTTTCACCGTGCCTTAGAAGAATAAGGCTCGCTCCTGTGAGACAATCAAAACCTATGTGACGTGCTAGACCGCTTTGACGATTTCTGGTCAGGATTAAATTTGGCTGTTTTATTCAATAGTTTGATGGCATGTCGAGATTATTATTACAACATGTGACGGCGTAAAGCTATTAAGACAGCACTAAAAAACGCTAAGCTCAGATTTATTCGGCGCACGGCGTTGGATGACGTCAGACTTATTTTGGTATACTATGCAAGGAGCTAGCATATCGATATATTGACTCGAGAAGTCAGAAGTATAATAATACTGCCGACAGACACCAGACTGATCAGTGGTGATGACAAACGTGCCACGTGCAGCGCCCGCCGCAGCGTTCCGGTTACGATTTTGAAATTTGCATAGCACACCAAATTATATATTTCTAAAGATTTTTTACGCTGATAAACGCTGGTTTGTCGTGTCTGTTTTTCCTCCAAAACTTGCCTTGATAACACACAGTTAGAGCAAACAGAAGACCTACCTATTTAAACTTACTGTTCTCTGTGAAGTGCACTTCCTGTACTGTTGTGTAGTCTTATTTGCCCTCTCGATTGCATTGCGTCATAGAGCCATTTTACCCAAAATGTATGATATGACGGCATGTATGTATGATACCAATTAGTATTGTACTGTTAGGTACATACGCATGTTCGATTCTGATACAAATTAGAATTTTAATATGCATTGTATTTTTTTAAAGATTTTATTAAAGGAGTCAAGTTTTTTAAGTTTAAAACTCAGCATAACTTGTGATAATATATGAATTTTATCCCTAAATATAAAATTCAATTTTTACATAAATACAAACACAGAATCATGTTAAAATAAATCTAAATGTTAATATGTCATAAAATAAATAACAAAAATAGTAATGCATACTTACTGAGGAGCAGTGCCCCAGGCAGGACAATCCGCACCAGCAGAAATGACAATATGGTCATGATGGAAACTGTGAACAATTCACACACATTTGTTAATATTTTAAGAATTAGTTCACAGCAACAGATACCTTATAGGTTGCATTTGTTGTTGAGAAGACTAAGATCTTAAGTACTATAGTTGACTTACTGGATATTTACAAAAGTGAAAGAGATTGTTGCATTATCACCCATATTTTACCAATAGTTGAACAAACTTTACAGTGGATAAGACTATAGAATGAAGAATAATTTTATTATCAGTCAAAAGGTTTTTAATATATACAAGCAAGTAAAGATACAAACACATTCATACAAATTTTACTCACATAGATATGAGAAATCAAGGCACCTCTAATAGGAAAGTGCATACCCAATTATGACATTGCATTTGGAATCTGATTCAGGTATGTAAGGTCTAAAACCCAGTAGTTTCTAGTGGGAAATTATTTCCCCATGTCTTATTAAGGGATAAAGAGCATCATTAGCAAGTAATATCTACCAGCCCAATACTCTTCAATCTAGCAGGCTTGTAAACTGCAAATTATTGGGATTATCATCATCTGCCTGCTCTTAGCCACAAAAAAATGAAAATAAGGAAAGCTAAATACAGGAAAAAGATTTAAAACTGTCACAATAAATATAACATTTTGCAGGTACTAATAGAGAATGCTCTGTTCAGCAGAAAACTGTTGTAGATGTTGATAATGATGAGGTACTTAGGTTTGTAAGTAGAATGTTGTTGTTAAACAATAATGAATCCACAAGACATCCACTGCCAGACGTAGGACAAATATAAACCTGTACTTATCTCCTTATGATTTGAACTGAATATACTGTAAGTTCAAAGTAATAAGTAAGCAAGTCAGAAACCGCAAGGATATAAGTCTGAGGTTTACTTACGTTTTCCCAATAGAAAAAAAGCTGACCGGCTGACAATATTCTAGCTTTGGCTACGGATATTTTCGAGGACTAAATAAATATGTGATTCACCTGGTTAAAAACTTAACTGAATTTGAATTTGGTAATAAACATACCTGCTATTGGGTTACGGCAGTAAAGTCAAAGACGTCCTATCATGTGTACACCACCACTTCAAACTTATAGTCATAACACAAAAGTAATTTCCTATAAACTAAATACGCATACTTTTCACACATTTTACGACATAGGTAGTTGTTATCTTACGATGAAAACACGATCTACACACTCCATGTCCGCGATAGCACTCGCTCACTTTTGAAGTGTTTTTGACAGAAATTACATATTGCTGACAGTTTTGTAAAACTACCATAATTATTTGCATTCTACCAAAATGTTGCCAACATAATAACCGAGAACTAGAAGCCTCCGGGGGGTTTGCTTCGCAAATTGTATTTTAGGTACAACTGTTATTTATCAGAAAAATGTGAACAATAACTCTAACACTATCAGAATCGGCGCGTACGGTGCAGACAGGTGTTCATCTTTAAATTTGGCATACTACTATGCGAGAAGAACAGCAAGTGTAAGCCTATACAAGTATTGGTAAATCCAGATCATTATACCTAAATCCGTTACTGCCCGGCTTGTTTTTGTTTGGGAGGTCAAATTCTTTTCTTGACCCATGTTCCACGGGATAGTTGTTTAGTTTTGTGAGCACCTTGACCTTCTTAAGGCTTGTTATACACTTTTTGTTACTCATTTCATGAATAGGTACATTTACCTTAACATGAAAGAGCAGAGGAAAAAAATAAGTCTTCCTTACTACTAAAAAAACAATGGGACGTTATATATGGGACATAATATGATCATGTACCTACATTGTAATCAATTGAAGCGGAGCCCTTCTCTAACATTATATAAGGTAGTTTGATCTGTACAAAAATATTTATCGCAGAAGTACTTGAAACTGTCCCTAAAAGGATTGTACTATGTAGTCACTCACACTTATATTCATACAAAAACAAATTTTATGTTTTCTCAAAATCTAAGCTAATTCTTGTGGCGATTGTTTGATGAACGAGTATTTAGTTCATTAAAATCGAGAATTCTTCTTTGGTTAGTAATTTAAGCTTTTTGGGAAAGGCAACGACATGGGTTGTAAACATTCAATGGCTTATTTCTCAGCTCCAGTTGAGTCGCATAGCTATTGAATGTGCTTGAAGCTGTCACATATTCCGTCAGATGTCTTTGGCATAGCCATAATTTTGGATTATTGCGCCGTTAACAAGTAATCTGATGAATTCTCCGAAATTCTAACCTAAAAGCATGTCGACCGCTCCCCCATTTTTTTTACCTGAGATTTCAGTCTAGATTGCATCACACTGAAAATCAGACTTTGAAATAAGCGTTCATCGATTTGATGTTTGCTCAGCTTTGAAAAATATATACTTTGGGGGTGCCAACGACATGGACATAGATTATCATCAATAAAATTCATCATTCATTCAAACATTTTTACCAAATTTAAAAATGTATGCAATGTGGCAACTATGAAACTAGAGTTGTTCATATGATAGTATGATATCGACAGTTTCCATAGATTAAATTCGTATTTCGGCATTACCGATTTCCTCAATAAATTTCTGTGGAGCAGCACTAGCGAAATTTATTTTTATTGCGAATTAATGGCGTAGCCAGGTGAGTTTTCTTGTTTATTTCTTATTTCATCGTGTTCCATGGTTTTCATTTGTTTTGTCTAAATGTTTTTCATCGAGCAAAATATTTAATCTTCTAAGTCAAAATTTTTCAGCTAAACCCGTTTTTATTGTACGAAAAACCAGTGTACGAGTAATGAACACGTATTGGATTTGCTCCGAATTTATTCGCTAGGATCATTGTCATCCCTTTCACTTTCCACGCGATTTTGCTTTAATAGTGGTTCTAGTGTGCATACACTGCATCGAGGTGCAGTCGCCATGGATGAGTGAGTTTCCTGACGGTTTCCTCACATTCGATAGTTTCATTGTGAATAATTATGACAAGGTTACTCATATCCTCCAACAAAAATTTGACAATCATTGTTCACTGTATCCGTAGCGTGATGTAGGTATCTAAGTTGTTTGTTCGTTGCTAATGTGGGTTTTCTTATGCAGCACCATGTCGACCCTAACGAAAATGACCCGCACGGTAAAAAAACTAGAAGTCCCCAGGCCCCTGAAATCTACGACCAGCACCGCACACAACCGCAACTCTGTGCTAGACGTCAAAATAAATTCTGGTAAGAATCTTGTTAGATTTCTGATTGTTTTTCACTCAAATTTGTTTGAAGTGGTTCATACTGACTCAGCTTCTATTTATCACTCTAACTACTGCTAGGTATGTCACGTATTTGCGCCATCAATCGTGTACAATAATGATAATGTGGTGTAGATTTCTATTTCGAATGCCTATTAGCTGTATAAAAACAATGGTTGGCTTTTAATTGTTTCATAAATACTTCAGATGTTAGATTTCTCTTATTAGGAATACAAAACTTGTACATAAACCTCAAATGTATTTAATGTTGCTGAATGTTTTGAGGTAATGGAATAAATTTTCTCATGTAGCTCTACATCTTAGCTATTGTACACTTAAATTCAACTGCAACATTGTTTGACTTCTCAAACAAATGAGTGGGCTGATTTTAGTGAAATTTTTCTGCAATCTCTCCTTGTTTGAACAAATGGCTGTGACCCAGATACCACTGCTTGCTGTGTGTATAAACTGTTAGGTTTTATAATTCATTACATCGCTGCTCATGAAATATTTACTTCTCGCTAATGGATTTTCTAGTAAAAATTGATGTACTGACAAACAATTACAACTTGATTTTCTGTTCAAATTTTGTCTGCATCTTCTACATTCACATGTTACTCCACTTGGGGTACTGACTCTTGAAAACAGACACTTGAATGGTTTGATCTACGAAATTATTAAAGTAGTCTTATGAACTTAAATAAATAACAAAATGATGTCCTATTTCAGTGGATGACCTGATTGTATTGACGGAGGCTGTGGCATACCAAATGATGCAAGGGAACTATGACCGTGCGCTTCAAAGCAACGTTGCCACCATGTACTCTAACCTAAAGCTTTATGGCGCTCAGCTCGAGGCACTCTTCAAAGATTTTCTTGATAGGTATGTACAAAAGGGATTAATTATCTTGAACATATGAACCATTCTATGCACAAATTCTAAAAATGACATGAGTTTTGTTTTCATACAGATACTTTGTTGTTTTCCGCAATGGCTCGCAAGACGAACGACTGGACAAGAAAACTCGACTTCACCTACTTGAGCTTATTGAGTTGCGCGCTAAACATTGGCAAGGCTCTGACTACATGAGTCAGTATTATAGGCACCGTGGCACTCATGCTGAGGTAATTATACTTAAAGGTGTATGCTGTAAAAAGTTTCAGTTATTACTTTAAAGAAATTTTTTGGTGTAATGAGTGTAATATAAAAGATGCCTTGAGAATGTCACAAAGCAAGTAGTCAAGGACGTCAAACCTGGCACTGTTTTCAGCCACTTTTGGTGCCGACTATGGAAGGGTCTGGGGGCACGGGCGGCTCGGTGTCCCCCACGCTGGCTGCGCCGGCCGAACCGCCCACCCTACTCGCCCCCGGCGAAGTGATCAAGCCTTCGGGCAAGTTCCCCAAGCCCACCAAAATCCCCGGCAAGAATTACTCCAAGGACGAGGTTGTTATAAGGAATGCTGATTCTGGAAAAGGTATGTTTACATTTATGTGGATGATGATACATTTTATATGGCGATTTTTTTTTTATGTGACGTACCAAACAATGCATTCTGAAATCCCCTACTATTAATCTAAACCCAAAAAGCCAAGATATTTTTCTATTATTTTATACAGTTTTAGATCTAAATGGGCTTGCATGTTAATTATTTTAAGAGTAATTATAACTAGCAGGGGGAAACAATGCATGAATAAGTCAATTCAAGCTTATCTGTCTGTAGACTTGTTTACTTAGTTAAACTGTGTAGTGATTTTTATGGTGCATGTTGATAAGATTGTTCAGAATGTATCTTGGGAGTCTTATTTCAGTTTTCCGACACATTTATTTGTTTACTTACATTTAGTTAACTTGTAAACATAAAACATATTTTTGGAAGAACCTTTGAGCTGTTAGCTACTTTATCTTAGGTATTCTGTTTATTTGAATAGCTACTCCAAAATAGTGTGATACGCATTTATGAAATTATGATGAACTTCTTACGAATTTTTCATACACGCTCATTGTAATAATCATAATCAATCAGTTTATTTTAAATTTATTCATCTCATAATTTCATATTCACTTCTCACAAAACAACATGCAATAATCTATGCACGCTATGTTTCGATTTGAAACACGCAAGAAAAACAAAGATCTTGTTTGATTATGTAAAGACATGGTAAAGGAAGAAAAATAGTCTGATCTCAATTACTTTTTAATAATTCATTTCTTTAAAAATTTTGATAATGATAGGTACTTAAAACAGAACAATCAAACAGAATACCTATGAAGTGCTCTCGAGCTAGGTAGCGTTGGCGGTGGCGCATGGCGCATGGCGTCTCATCGACAGCTCCCTCAAGATGTATTGTGGTGTTGCAGTGATGGGTATCAAGGGCAGGCGGGTGCACATGATCGAGGAGCTAAGTGACACGATTATATCGTTTCAGCGAGGTACGAACGCACGGGCGAGGCGGCGGCGCTAACGCATGGTTGCCGGGCTCTTTACATCCCACTTCTGACATCACATTCCCGTTATAGTATTCTTGTTTAAGTCTTGTCAGTTTCTACTGTATACGCTGACGAGATTTAAACAAGCCTTAAGGCCAATGTGGAAGACCTAGTAGAAGATTTTTCCGTTGAACATTATTTGCCTAAGTCTGTCGACTGCACTGGTCAGGTTTTGGAATGTGTCACTTTCTTCTGACTGTGCTTTATTGATACTTACAAAAGCCCTTTCCGAAATAACCATAATTGAATTGAGTTTCATATTCCTAGACATCTAATAAATATAAGAATAACCTGCCAAATGAACATATACAAATGTTGTGGTATTCATTCAGTACTAATATAATAATTTGAACTAAAAACTCACGTTACATTGCCTAATACTGCATCTAGCTTGGAGCTTCATGGAATAACACGCGTCAGAACGTACTAACGCCTATTTCGTAGTAAGTGCGGAGAATATGATAGTTTGAATGTTTGCAGTTAGTCCTGGTGCAAAGGAACGCCTCGTGCAGATCACCGGCCCGAACGAAGAGAACGTGAAGTAAGTTTCTACAACATTTTTGGCAACAATGTTCTTGAGTGTCTAAACTACGTTACGTGAATTTCTTTGCGATATCCGCAGCCACGCGAAGCACCTGATCGGCGACACTATCCGGCGCAACGCGTCCCCGGTGCGTCTGGAGGGCGCTCTGGAGGCCCCGCTCGCTGACTCGCGCGCCTCGCTCGACTCCAACGGCTCGGACGAGGCGCCTCGCCAAAGGGAGGTCAGTAGTAGCCTCGCGCGAGTTCCGACCACCTCGCCCGAAGCACTTGGGACATTAGTCGCTAGTGTCAGAGATTTACATCTAATTTGTGAACAATGTTTATGCTTACGCAAAAAAGTTGATTTGGCAAAATATCACTAAATAGTATAAAACAAAGTCGCTTCCAGTGTCCATTTGTATGCTTAGATCTTTAAAGGTACGCAACGGATATTGATGCGGTTTTCATTATTAAAGAAGTTTGTATGTATAATTTAGTTTTATGCTAGGAAAAGGTCTTTCCCGCGGGGAAACGGTTAGCAGCGTGTGAAACCATTGAGCGGGCCGCTAGTGAATATTAAAATAATCTGTTTTGCCGCAAAACTATCCAAAAGAATTATAAATTATTTTATTACATTTATTTTAATTAACTACTAATTTAAAAAGTATTATAATCCTGATAAATCCACTGAAATTGGGAGAGAGCGCGCGCGTTACTCACCTGACAGTACCCGACTGGCTTTTCTACATGTACCCACATGTTCAGTACATGACATGCCTTCCACTCGAGATGGCTCACTATTAATCTACTTTGTATTGTCTTTATTTAACACTACACACTACACATGCACATTTATAGTATAGTCCTGATTATCCTACTACTACTACTCACACACACACATATATAATAACCTGTGTAGGTATCACTCGACACCACTTCTTCACATTTTCTATTGTATTTAAGTCAGCCCTCTTGCTGGTTGACTGTAAAGGTGACTCAAAACAAGCTCTTTTGGTTCTTTCAACATAAGCCGTTGGTGGTATTTCAATGTCTTGTGTTCCTGACACTCCAATAATTTCGGCCCACTTTGAGGGTGAAGGAATCTATACTTCTTCATCATCTTCATGGTAACTATTCTTTAGTGATAGTTTTCTAATCTGTATTGTTTGATATTTCAGAAATCTCCGCACAACAATTCCCGAGCTTTACTTCATAGTTTTTCTACGAACGACGCCGCGCTAGGAGAGTATAAGTACACTGTGACTTTCGGGCAACATTCCATCAAGATTACTGGCCAGAATTTGGATCTTGTTAAGGTACATTAATTTAGCCACATAAAATTAGGGTCTTTGTAACTAATTTGAATAAGTGTTAATATGTTCTGTCTGTGTATCTGATAATTTCGATTTAAAATTTTTGCTTAGACGTCAATACTAAAAAGTAATATAAAAAACAGGACATATTTTTTTGGATTTAGAGATGCAAATACAGTGTTTTACAGCAAATAACAGCTCTTTGAAATATCCGCAATACTCATAGTTAGACGTTTCCAAAAATATGTCCTTGTTCATCTCGGCTCTAGCATGGCACACCTCAGTGAACTTGCTAGGGGGCTTTGTTACAACCCATGGAAACCGGAAAGGTAATGTGTGGTTTTAGATGCCTTGTTAGAACAAGGCATTCTATCATTTCAAGCAGAAGCTTAACTTAGCCGCCGTAGCCTTGCGAGATTTCGCGGCAGAACCCTTATTACGACGCGTATAAACATACAAACATAAATGACGCCTACATCCCTTATTGGGTAGGCAGAGCGTTAACGGCCGTAAAACGGATATTAACACCACATCTGACAAAAGTTTGAGGGTCAATCAAGTAACTGTGTATCATAGTGACAGGTTGTCAGTCCATTGCCTAAAATTGCAATGCACATCTAACCCTCGAGTCCCTTAGTCGCCTCTTACGACACCCATGGGTAAGAAATAGGGTGATGCTATTAAGCCGGCATCATACGGCACGCGGATTTAAATGTAGTCAATCTCCCGCAGACTGCAAAACTGGTGCTGGACGAATACTTCGAGAGCGCCGGCGCTCTGGAGGCGATGGGCGCGGGCTCCGGCGACTTCTTCACGCTCTCGCAGCGGCCGGGCGCCGCCTTGCTGCTGCGGGACGACGCCGCGCTCAACGGCAGCGACGACGACGTGTTCCAGCCGACGCAGCCAGCCCCGCCCAACGACAACAACGCCGACAATGGTACGTAGTGGTGCTTTTTTAAAATATTAATGATGGGTTTGCTCTTGACTCTAGTCTCGGTCATAGGACAGAGACAGAGTCTAAGATGGAGCGAGCTCACCCAGAAGAAGCTTGTTCACTCTTACTTTGAAGAGATTAGGGTTGCATGCGTTTGGAAACACAGACGCAGATAGTGAGTGCCACTCTTTAGCAGTGCACATTATACATGATGACTGGAAGCGCTTAGTCCGAATTGGTGGAATGGCAACCAGGTACGGATGGTATCCGGCGGTGCGTCTGGATGTCCGATGGTAGAAGGGAGCTGGTGGAACAAGGTCGTGAAGCTCTTGAGCACACTCCGAAGTACAATCTGTAAAAAACCGACAAGCAGGCAACCTTGTGGCGACGTGCCAGGCTATATAGCTTGGTGTCCAACTTTATTAAGCGAGGGCAGGTGATTTCACCACGCACTCGACTGGATTGGAGGGTTCGCAGCGCTTCTACAGCAGCCTTACTTAGTTTGCAAGTTGCGGCCGCCGCAAAGAATACTCTGTATTTTTTTTGCTGGATCTACATTTGACCCCCGGGGCTATGAAATCTACACCTGACTGTATGGTGGGAAGCAGGAGCTCACCCTGACTGTGAGTCTGTGACACTGGTAGGTGATCTTAACATGTCACTGCTAAGTATGACTCTTCCCTTTTGAAGTCATCACGGATGGCAGACGGATTGCCGAGTGCAGTGCAATATGAATAGTTAAAAAGGAATTCTCTATCCCTAGTCTAGGATTTATCCCTAGTCATATTTTACGAACCCGTTTTTTAACCATAAAATAGATTAAATCTATAACGTATCCCCCTTGTCATAAAGATTTGAATTATAGCAGGAAATTAATTTTGACTGCTTGCACTGTTTGATAAATAAATTGGTGAAGGGTTCTTCCGGCCTTGCTGAGGTCCTGGCGCCAGCATTTATTTTTCCTACCTAAAATCATAGTATCAGGCGACATTCTCTCATAACTTGTAGGTATTATTTTGATTGGAATTTATTAGCATGAAAGACTAGAAATAGCAGAAGACGATACTTATTTGGCATGAAGTTTGCTATAACAGTGTGCTGTTTTTATTTGAAGCCTTAGAAAAGAAGACTGACAGAAGCATGTAGATTTTTACGAGATACCATTATCATGTATTTTTATTTGAATCTACATTTTGTGCCATGATCGTATTTTTATTTCGAATATGTATTATTTATATTGCCATGTCATGTTTAGTTCACGCTATTAATATTATATATTTGTACCAAGTCACACCGTGATCACTTCGGACCACAGTCGAGGCAGTGTTTTCCAAATTTTTTTACATTTACATCGGCCATTTTCGTAACTCACAATCACCTGCCATAACGACATCATTCTAACCAGCGTGTTGCTCAGGACCAACTTTAAAAACAGACCAAAACAGGATGTAGCAAAGCGTTTTCTTATTCTGGACAATTTCATAAATTCAGTACTTTTGTCCACTTTTAATAATTAAAGGTGTGATTCGTTTAGCATAATACACTATCCTGCCAGTCACGAAAAATTATCTTTTGTGATCTAAAAACAAGATAAGTAATATAAACAGAAAAAAATCAACTCTATTGAACTGTTTTCTGTAAATCAGCGTTATAAGCGGATATCGGAGTTGGACCACAATGATCACTCTTGCTTTTGTTCACGCCAGAAAGAGAGATCATTTAAACTTGGTACTATGAATCGGCCTAAACGAGGGCGATTTGTCTAAATATCGATACAAGTATTTGGTTCTGAGTACCGCTACCAAGATAACCGTGGTGCGTGGTGGTCTCTGTGTGTCTAACGGGCGCTGTGTGCAGCCGCGGACGGGGAGGTGTCCATGCGCCGCCCGCGCTTCTCGCGCGCCACCAGCACCGACAAGAACCAAGGTGAGTCGCCATGCTACTATACCATACCATGCCGGAAATATACTAGAGGCAATCCCTAACTAAAAAGCGTAACGTTTTACTACGCTATCTGCTGACATTCCTTCGAGTGCTGGTTTATGGATGAACAAATTAAATACAGATGTACAGAGTATTTTGTGAAACTTAATCCTAGATGTAATTTTGATTGGTAAAAATTTAATAAGGACTTCCGTCACAGAATAATAACTAGCTTCCGTTTATGATATAACTCCCTCTCATTTTAATTCGATTTTTTGAGATACGATTTTCAGTTTAGAATTGCCTCTCCTCTAGTACCTATATTTCCTTCAGGGTATCACCCAGATACATGTATCAGGTTACATCACGCATGTGTACCTTGCGTGGCAAGAGGCAGGCGAGCTGACTGCATAGAACCCTCTGAAATCAGTTATTTGTAGCAGTTACATTATGATGATTGATTGCCTAACCGCATAAAATATAGCACGCATAGGCGTTTTAAACGATGGATACGTTACGTTATGTCTCCGCGTCGCTCTTCCGCTTTGTTTTTTCTGCGACGTAACATAAAAGTGGCCACACTTTGATACACTTCGAGGAATCATGCATTATTTAACCTATACATGTCTGTTATCAAGGTAGATTTGAGGTAGTACTCCATACAAATCTAGTTATTTTTGTCGCCAGTCAAAACAACATTAGAATGAATACTCTTAAAGAAAGTAATTGTTTACAAGTGTCGCTACGGTTTATTTGTCCACAGCTCATAAACAAGTGCGATACTTGCATTTTAAACAGTATTATTTCATTGCAAAGCTACAATACATTCTATTCGAAACGTCACTTTCGCAAAATCGTAGTCAAACATGACCGATTAACACAGACACCAAAGTTTGTCAATGTTTAGAATATGTAAATATTTAAAATATCATTCTGGTTTTCTCTAGCCAGCAAGCCTGTTACGAGTTTGTGAACCATTTCTACAAATATGAAAGATTGCAAAAGATTTTTTGGAAATGTGACATTTCGAGAACGTGACATTTCGCACCAGTTATCTACCTGTTTTATTTATGAAGGATAACGAAACGTATTTTTAAAATGCGTCAATTAATTAAGACAAGTAAATGGTATAATTTCGAAAGTTAATTTAATTAACATTATTAAACTGTTCGTGTTCATTTCCGTACCTATTCTACATTATCCATTTACATTCCAACGCGCGCTCATAATCATTTCGAAATAATGCAGATGTCAGTCAATAACAGTTTTTATATTTATAGCTATAACGGAAGCTTTGAATGTTTTGAGTGTATAATTAAAATAAATAAAAGCAAATGCATGTTACCATTGCCAGAATCGACTTTTTAGATTAATTTCTAACATCTGTTGCGCTTTGCTATACTACATACCAACCAAGCAAGGTAAGAGGAAAGTTCGATTCGGATTATTTTGTTCAATAGTCTATTCACTATAGGCATCGCGCGAGAAGTAAGCCCTATGGGAATAAACAGGTGCAGTGCGGGGGGGGACAAGCGATAACGCGGTGTTGTGGTTGCAGGCGGTTCGGGCGGTGCGGGCGCCGGGTCGCGGCAGACGTACACGTACGAGACGCTGGTGCAGTACGCGGACTCGCCGCTCAGCAAGCTGCCGCCCGCCGGACTCGCCGCCTTCCCGCCGGAGCTCGCGCGCAAGGTAACGCTGGCGGCGCCGCGCCGCGCGCCCTGCCTGCCGCCGCGCCGGCTCGCGGCCGCGCCCCTGCCGCCGCTGCCGCTGCCGTCGCAGCGCCTGCCCACGCCGTTCCGCGTGTGGGCGCCGCTCCACCACCCCAACTATCTGGCCGCGCTTCTGTGCCGCAACTTCTATTGACCGCGGGCCGGCTGTGTTTTTGATTTTTACTTGTCGTGTGCTTAGGGCGGCGGCGCGGCGCGGTGCTCGACCCGTGACGTTTCCTTTCCCCCTTCGCAGCTCTCAGCTGGCGCCGCTCGAGGCGACGCCGACGACGTCTAGCGCTCTTCGCTGGAACCTCTCTCCTCCCTTCCATTTCCCGCTTTACACTTCCGGGCGACCGGGCGACGTTGTGGTCCGATTCCTGTCTTGAAGAAAAGTTGAGCTTTGGTTTAAGATTTATGTTTATCGCTTCGCGTCGCCGCCCGCTTGGCTTTCAATAGCCGAAAAGATCGAATGTGTTCGTTTATGGAGCGTTAAGAATTGATTATTAATATATGAGACGGAGATAAGTTTTCTGGTTTCTTGTGAGAAATTTAGATTAACTTTCAACTAAGATAGTTTCTGGTACCGAAACGCACACGTTCGATTTTTCCAATTGTGTATTAATTTGCACGCTCTACATTCGCTTTGTGCTTTTTCACTCACTTCATTTACTAACATTTTATGGTTCCTACTGTTCGGGGAAAGAAAAATCTCAGTGCCTTTATATTCTCGTAGTTCTAGTATTTTAAATAACTAGTCAAATATCTATCGGCCCGAACGTGCTATAAGAATCTGATTAAGCGTAACACTAAATATGAATTAAGATGACGCTTACTATTAGGAGTACTTGATAGATCTCAGTAAATCGCGTAAGAAGACGTAATGTGCAAGACTGGCGTTAGTGTTAATGCAAGACTGACAGCAGTCGCGGGCCGGTACAGGTACAAACGAAAATGACTTGATTTGATGATCTTATGACGACATCCAATCATCCAGTATTATTAATTTTAGATTATTAAAATTCCAATCTGTATCTCAATCCGTGATACATTATAATTTAGTTCCCATGAAGACTGATCTCTAAATTTGTGATGGTAGTTTTTGAAAATATGTTTTTCAATTGATGAATGGTTTTTAATAATTATAGGGGAGTGTTTATTGACTGTTGAGTATTGATAAATTTTTTATGAGAGGCTGTTTACACGAGTAGATATACATGTGTTTATGAAGTGCATATAAGAATGCTGACATAATAATAGTAGTTTTGTTTGTTTGTTAATGCTGCTCGGACAGGCTGGATACTCGAGAGAGGTTCGCTACAGGTAGACAAATCGGAATTTTGTCTGTATTGTTTCAAAGTGCAGTTCAAAATTCAATGTTGACATTCTATTGTGTTCATGTATTGTTATATACCTATTATTGTTTTTTTTATATGAATAGGTATGAAAATTACCAGTGTTGTGTTCTTTTGTCAAATTCTGATTTTTATAATAAAAGTTTAGAAATTATTCTTGACTTTGCTTGCTTGGCTTCACATTTCTAACTCGATTGCAAAAATAATTTGGCCCGTAACTCGAAGTCAGTGAATTCAAATACATGCCATTACAAACATAATGTTTTTATTTTAAAAACATTTTGTTTGTGATTTTATTTTTCTGGCACATATAAATAAGGTTGATTTCAATGTCACGCGTACCTCTGGCGGCGCACGTAATAATGAAAACAGTCTTATAAAGGGTTAGCAGGGGGCACATCATGACTAACAAATAATCTTTGCACGTATAATAACCTACACTTCCTAAATTAACAATTCCATCACAAAAACTGGGAACAAAACCTTTCAGACGACGAGATTAGTAGACAAAATCTTGCAAACTTTACTCTGTTCAAATAATGGGTGGCAAACTCAAGTTTGTCGTGTGACGAAGCTTTGGTAGACTGACTAGCGTGGCATGACGTTAAAATTATGTGCACTGAAACTGCCACACATGCTTGGGGCCAATTCTATTTCTCTATCTCTCTACTTTTCCCACTTAATATTAATAACTTAACCGATTTTGCAAGCTTTTGTATCAATACTTTCGTTATGTCACAACGGCTTTCTGAAATGTCAAAGACTGAAGAGATACTGAGAAATAGATCCCTCTTCTTCTTTTCGTGTGAGTCGACGAATAGACCCGTAGCACCTAAAAACTGATATCACACACATTTCCTTCAAACATATACATAACCGATCTTGTGCACGCTTCTAATCCTAACACGTGTGCGAGTGAACCAAAGGTTGCTACGCGCTTTGGCATCTGGTGATAAGTATTGTTTTAAAATTTCTATCTTTGTGTGCAGAGTTAGTATTCTTAGATAAAATCTGCTTCCTAGTGAAGTGTTATTTTCTAAATAACTTGGTAGAATTAAGAGGTCTTTAATTTTTATAGGACTTGTAAAATTCTTTCTTGTACATTACCAAATTCAACATAATAAACATCTAACTTTGCGGATATTCCCACAGTGCTGCTTGGAGTTCGACAGCGTCAGCTACCTGAAGAAGGTGCGCGCCGCGGCCGGCAGCGGTACTACCGTCGCCAACATGGACGCCCCTGAGTCGCCCGAGCCAGAGTAACCGCGGTACCACCGCAACCGCCCTCGCCCTCGCTCGCGCTATACACGCCTCACACGCACTTACGACACTTGCATGGACTGAGTGAAGCGATGCACTTTGAGAACGACATCCGCAAGTCGAATGCATGAAGTTGGGATTGTACCCTTCAGGACTACTTGGTCATTTTCCCAAACTTTACACTCGTCTCTTTGATAACAACGCATTGTCCTAAATTATTTTCCTCGACATTTTTCTGTTTCCTAGACTCATTTTTATGTACCCTAGATTTCTACAAACGAGAACAATCCATTAGAACGTCATTGTACTTTCATCATGTTCCAAGTTAACAGTGAATGTTCAATGAATTTTGTTTGTGTAAAAAAAGTTTGAAGTGTCGATGAAAAATTTTAAAAGTTGCATCGCTTCACATGTGTTTCATCAAGGTGAAATGTCTTCCTTAGAATACTAGTTCACATACAGCACACACGCGAGCGAACGACCAATTAATGTCTCGCATTTTGAATAGAGGCTGTTGGACGCGTCGTTTTTAAGTGTCCTTTTTAAGACAAAAGGGAAATGCGAGACAGTCACATTCTCCTTCGAATGACCTCCTTGTCTCGTTAGCCGTCCACTCTCACACCCAATGAGCCAATTTTATAAATCGCGTAACACTAACATAGGGGACTTGTTTTACTAAAAAGTATTAGCACACCAAAATATTTATATTTTTAGTGGTGGTATGGTATCTTACCTCATGAATGGATATTTCCATAAAGCTGTGGAACCACAGTGTGATAGGCACAGTTTTGTGTTTAAATTATTCAAGGTTTTTCCACAGACTGAGTTGATCTCTGAAAATGTCTGCTGTTGCAGCTAGTTACTACAGTAGCCTTCAGAAACATGCTACACGTCTTACAGAACGAAAAGCATCCGGCCGGTATGAACTAATCCATGTTGAATGCCTCGAGTTGGGTTTCTTTTTCGTTGTATATAATTATTTACTCTGAAGAAACTATTAGTTTCGGGTGTCATAGAGTGATTCCATTTTATTATAAGACGAATGCATGCATTTCTCTGTGTGTCTGTATACTCATTTTCAACTTTGTATCTAGTGTCTAGTCCTGACTAGTAGATGTCGATTCTCACTATTATCGTAAGCTTTTATATCTTGGAGGAAGCCTGGCCATTGGAACACTAAAGTTTATAATTATTTAAAAAAAATGAGATATATTATTTACACTAATAAAATAAGAGTATTAATTAAAGCTTGAGAAAATTCTTGCTGTGCCTTAAACCAAATAATCGTTATTGTTATTATGATTTACGTATATTATACTAACGTTATTATTAATTCGCAACAGTTGTCAGGCTTCCTCTTTATTATCTTTAAAACGTAGGTTATAAAAAATACATAAAGAAAATATTCTGGTAAGACTGTATCTATCCATTTTATATTAAAACACAGATCATCTTACACTAGAGATGGGCAAGTATCCGATAATTACTCGACCGTGAGTAAATATCGGATAAATATCCGATAAATACTCCAATGTACTCAAAATAGTGAGTATTTATAACTTGTAGTTTAAAATATTCTATTTTGTATTTTATTCAACCGATTTGTGTCAGATAATTTATTTATGCTGTTTTTGGTGTGGATAAACAAGCCTTAAAAGTTATTTTTTTAGTAAAAGCATATTAAAAGGAGCGGATAGTAGTTTAACTCGAGTACCTTTCCAGTTTCATACTTACGTGTAATGATACGCCCGATAATCAATGCAGCAGTCGTACGTATAAGCGCGTCTGCGTTTGTGAGTGAGGATTCGACACGTTGTATGAAGATATCTTACTACCCGCTCTTTTTAAAACAGATGAGTGAAAAAACCAACACTTGCATTCCAAGCGTTAAAAGAAACATAGCGCTCTATATCTATCTCTTTTACGTGTATAGTGCTGTGACACTCGCAACAATGGGTAGAATATTTTTGTGTGCTGGTCGCACGCGCCGCATATGATTTCGTTTGGACACCAGTTGCTCTTCGGCTTTGTTACGAAGCGGAATATTTTAGTGCGTGTCTTTGATTTTTGTCGACCCGGCTTTCTTTTTATTTGCTGATCTTGTTTTGCTCGATGAGTAAGGCTTGATAATTAACGGACTTCGGATTAACAATTTTTTTTCTACATAAAATATCAAAAACATACTAATATTATAAATACTCACCATTTGAGTGCATACGAGTATTTACTCAGTAAATATCCAATCTTCTGAGTAAATACTCAGATGAGTAGATTGGATATTTGTCCACCGCCCATCTCTATCTTACACCAATACACTATTACTATCAGTATCAGGTACCCACATCTTACGTAATTGTTTTTTATAAATAAAAAAATACTAAACTTACATGAATTAATACAAAAATCTTCAATAAGGTAAATTCTCGGTGCTAATAAAACAACATGAAAAAGTATTATTGTTAATTCTTAAAAGATTTATGTTTACTTTTGTTTTTATATCATATAAGAAAAGGCTATAATTGTGAATCTGACGTGGCGATATACAAGAAACTAAATTTTCTAATACCAGTTTGTTTTATTTCCAGCTCAACCTGTTACACTTTTTTATTTAAAGGTAAAACTTGAGGGCGATTTTTGAACTACCATTGACTACCATACAGTTTTTTTTATAAGTACGCTCAGACAGGCCACAAAGTACGTATTGGCGGCTGCACGGACAGGCTGAGCAAAATGTCAATGTTAGAACGAATTTTAAGGCGAGTGTAGCCATCATCGATCTCGACAGTGGAGCCACATCACAAAAAAAAGTTCTCTCTTTATACAACCTATCAGAATATCCTTAAGTAAAATTAGAACAATAAGTAAAATTTGAACCTGCAAACGTAATGAAATATTCGCTGTAATTAAAGTTATGGCAATTAATACCTAAAGTGGCCGTTTTTAGGCACTTCTTTTCCATAACTTTAATCCACATCATTTCAAATTTCTAACAAGACTTTTTTTATATTTTTAATAGATAGTTTAACGCATCATTAAATAAAGGGCAAGTTCTTTTTATTTTATTTTGTTTCTTATTCAGAGATTTGAAATCTTAAAAAGTTTTTTAGTTTAGTTCTAACAACTGCTGCTGAAAACAAAATTCATTTGCCTATCACCTCTATGACCTTTATTAAAAAACTGATTGACATTGACAGATGAGTGAATGAAGTCTTCTCCAATGTTTTTTTTTCTAATAAGCAAATGATTTTTGCAGGGTAATCCTAACTTTGAAAGTTTTTACATCTTTAAAAATATTTCAGAAACGATTGCATTAAAAATTATGAAAATAATGTGTATCTTAATAAGCATCCCAAACACTCCAAACGATATATTATATATTTTTTGTTACTAACGTAAAACGAAATGTTGTTGATTGCAGCTAATATTTTTCATTGAGCTTGCAGGTTCTAATTTTACTCAAGAATATTTAAATAATATAAAAATTTGGGCAACAGATATACTGATAAATTGTTTGTATAATGAGAAATCTTTTTTTTGGGAAGTGGCGCTACGCTACTGTCGAGGTCTTTGACGAGTACACTCGTCTTAAGGAAATATCTGTTGTTTTTTGCGTCTTTTGATAATGGCTGTAATTTTTATTCGGAAATAATATTAACAGACTTGTGATCATCATTTATATTTACAAAATAAATTAGATAAAATACATTGGAGACTGTACAATACATGCTTTTAAATAGAATGTCAAATCGCAGAATTAATTTTAATGTACACACATATCACGCCTTTATCCCTTGCGGGGTAGGCAAAGCGTTAAGGCTGTAAAATACGGTCGCTATCACCACATCTGACTGACAAATATTTGAGGGCCGTCTCAGAAACCCTTCAGAGCAAAATGAGCAAAAAGCAAAATGGGCTCAGAAAAACCGTGTATCAGCATGTCGCCTAAAATTGTAACTAATGTAAATGGTAGGTAGCTAAATGCCTACGGCATAGCTATTAAAATTACTTAGAATGTCATACGTATAATTGGTAAACGCTTTAATTGTTATTTTAATAAAAAACCTTGAATAGTACTTAAGGCCAGTGTCTCCTTGAACGACCTCGACAGTGGCGCCACTCTATAAAAAATATTTTCTCTTTATACAAACAATCTATCAGAATGTCCGTTGTCCAAGTTTTTTGTATTATGCTCAAGTAAAATTTGAACCTGCAAACTTAATAAAATACTCACTTAAATTAATGTTATGGTAAAATGTGCCTAAAAACGGCCACTTGTGGTATTTATTGCCATAACTTTAATTACAGAGGATATTTAATTAAGTCTGCAGGTTCTAAATTTACTTGAGGATACTATTAAATCTTGGGTAACATACATTCTGATAGATTGTTAGTAAAAAAGATTTTTTTTTTGTGAATTGGCGCCATTGTCGAGTTCGTTCACGGGTACACTCGCCTTAATCTAGCAGCATAATTTAATCATATAGCTATCTATCGGATACTGGTTTAAAATGGACCAATGTGAGCGAGTGAAACACCTATTTAAATTGAGTACCAAATTTTAAAACACTTCCCGTGTTAGGTATACAATTTTTTGAAATCCTGCCCGCACTCGAAAATTTTGCAAGTTTTCAAAAAAAAAAAAAAACTATTTAAATGTACAACGTTTTAAACGCAATAAAAATGCGCTAAAGTAGCAGGAAGTTATTTAACACTTTCATCTTACAACTAGAAGCAGGCGGTTGCAGTTTCAACATGCCTACAAATAGTACACACTCACTATTGCTAGTTGCATTTGAAATTGGACTTTTTTTAAAAGCAAAGTTACCAATTCCTTATAGATGACAGTTCATCGAAACTAAAACCGCCCGTAAATACTGTGGCTCATTCATCAAGCTCTAACAAACCGGCGCACATATTGGAACTTAACTCAGTATCGGAATGTTGAAAATGTTGCAACTTGTTCTAAGTTTGAGGCCTAAAGCCTTTTGTTCTGAGATCAGGAAAGCCTGGACTCTAAAACTACTGTCGTCCAACGGAGCGGAGCTCAGCGGACGCGAAGCGGAGATTTCGAGGTTTAGGTTTATGAGGGCTCCGCTCCGCACAGCTCCACCTCAACGGAGGCGTACCCTTCTTTTATGATTTGTCGAGTTAGTCAAAAGCGGAAATTTCTATAGGAATAACCAGCATAATTGATCTTTTAAAAAGAGTAAGGTCCTGCTAATAATACGAAACTGTTTGGAATAGGCTGTAGATACTATGGACTCAGTAAACTGCAAGGATACTGGAGCATTCTGAAATACTGTTTGAAAGCTTCAGAGTCCAAGCTTGTTGACCAGTTTGAAATTTGTGACTACGATTATTGTCACTTAATCTTAGAAGTAATATTGCTTAAGTCCTCTCGGCTAGTTTATCCGTGATGTTGGCGGCGCGCACCCGCGCGTGCGTCATTATATCCGTCGCTAGGTCTTCGACAGATGTGTACCGACAACTTTGGAAGCTAAACAGATCTGCGATGAACCCTACGATTTCTTCTTGAAATGTAGTGCAAACGTCGCGTAATCTTTCCCTAGGGCCTAAAAAGCCCCATACTAACACTGGCAGTAAGTGTTCGGATATGGAGTAGAAGTGTGCCATGAAGCCGTCCGGGTACTGCAGGTATCTTCGTTTCGCTTTGATCACCGACCAGACGGCTGTCGTTAGAGCCTGGAACAATAGTTTCATTAAATTTTTAGTTAGGATTAGGTATATTCGGACAAGGTTACGATCTATTAAGCACTAAGTTGTTTGAGGGATTCACTTCTTTCTTAGTGATTAGACATTCACACATTAAAATTAGAAAAGATAAGGTTAGACTTACACTCTCCTTGAAGCCGTCTGAGAGCCAGCGATTGCGCACTACCGCCAGAACGGAGGAGGGCGGCGCTGCCAGGTCCTCGAAAGCATCGAGGAGGATGTAGTCCAGCACCACGTCGTAGAATGTCAGCACCTGGAAGTCGATGTTGGCTAGCATTACCCAAGGGTCATAAAATTATATATATGAATTACAGTATAAAAAAATACACCATTTTCATTTATCACACTACTGACTGGGCACGTGAAAATGGTCGGCATCTTGAAATACTTTAAGATCACTATAAAAAATGCCGTGTGATGCCGGCTTAGAATAGCATCACCCCATTTCTTACCCATGGGTGTCGTTAAAGGCGACTAAGGGACTCGAGGGTTGGATGTACATTGCAATTTTAGGCGATGGGCTGACAACCTGTCTCTAAAGTGATACACAGTAATCTGATTGACCATCAAACTTTTGACAGACGCGGTGTTAATATCCGTTTTACGGCCGTTTACACTCTGCCTACCCCGTAAGGGATATAGGCGTGATTTATGTGTGTGTATAAAAAGAGTTTTCGAGTTTTATCGCTTTGACTACATTCAATCTATAGAGAATGGATTAGTCGCTGGGTATTAGTTGCAAAACTAACCCGATAGATGGAGTCGTGCCACGCGTTACTGGCATCAAGATACACTTGCAAAATCGCAGGCAAGGTACGACCTGCTGTAGCCCAGATGGACGAGGCGTCGCCACTAGTAAAATGGCAAAAGTCACAGGTTCAAATCCTGCACGCGCTTAAAAATTTTGCAAGACAAACAAATAAAAATTTAGAACATTCTGCAGGAGAGTTGAAATATTTACCTTAACACCTTTACTGCTAAGTTCGGCTTCTATCGTCGGCCAGTTGTTGCCGTCGGTCGCCCACGACACCATCTCCTCGTAGGCTACCAGGAATTCTTTCGGTTCCTGGATATTAAATTATGAATGTAACAAAAACATAGGAATGTACTATGGTTTTATTTTGCACTCACAGTGCTATATTACTTTCATAAATGAAAATAAGAAATTGAAAAAATGTCAGCGCCCGCCGGGACTTGAACCCGGGACCGTGGACTAAGTGGACTGACCATAGTATTAGTTTCAAATAACTTATACTAGATGTCGCTTGTCGTCGCTTCGAGACGAGTACCAAGAGGTTGAAGATTTCGTCAGCTTACGTCGGGGCGCCGGTAGCTCAGTTGGTAGAGCAGTGGAACGGTACTCCACGGTCCCGGGTTCAAGTCCCGGCGGGCGCTGAAATTTTTTCAATTTCTTATTTTCATTTATAAAAACATAGGATTTTACAGTCAGTCTAGTGCGCAGTGAACGAAACGTAGCACCGTCTAGATTTGAAAATACAAGATGCATGCATTTCTGGCCAGAAATTGAGCGCATACGTTAATTTACCAAATCTTGTCTAAGGAATACTGAGGCCGAGAGCATCGTTAAGCGGATCCGCGCCCGCCACCCGCGCCGCGGTTCAGTTTCTATAGCGCCGTGGTGCGTTCGACCGCACGGCGTTCGTCGACCGCCCCTTCATCCGCCCGGCGGCTCATGCGCGCGGTTGGTTTTATTCAGCGCCGCATCGTGAAGCTTATCGCACGCGGCGGATGAGTACTCTCGAACGAAAATTTTGTTTTATGTTATAGTTTTAATTAAACCTTTAAAAATGGTTTCAATTTGGCGAAAAGTTCATCAAAAGTCGTACATGACATTTTAAAATATAAAAAAATCTCTTTGGGTCCGCTCTTAGTTTGGAAATTTTAGTGGCAAATTCCCCACTAACGAACCTTGACTCGCAATAAGGGCTTGAAAGCGGTCTTTTGCGTTGACGTCGGTGTCGTCGTTGATTTATCTAATAAAGCAGTAATGCCTCCATTTTACAACTTTGTACCGGACACAGCGCGCGCGCGACACGACTGTACCTACCCCAGAAACACAAATTAATACTGGCGCCGCATCGTGAAGCGGTTGCCGCGACGGGTCTCGTCCGCCGCGTAAACCGCGCGCGGGTCGCGGGCGCGGATCCGCTTAACGATGCTCTCGGCCTGAGAAAACTTCTTGCTGTCTCTTTTATTTTACTTTTAACAGAAATATCTACAAATGTGTCCTGTTAGAATCAATGCCTCTACTATGTCAGGTTGTCAGTATTGTCAAAGAATACTAATTATAGGCATAGTCCACGATAGTGGGGTACCTATGTAATTATTTGGTTATAGTCACCTTGTCAGCGAACAGCAGCAGGTCGGTGAGCACCTGCCTGCCCGCGTCCACGAACCACGCCCACACCGCCGCGTCCGTGAACACAGCTGGAGCGAGCATTGCGCTGCAGGTGTTCAGTGTATAGTCACCTTGTCAGCGAACAGCAGCAGGTCGGTGAGCACCTGCCTGCCCGCGTCCACGAACCACGCCCACACCGCCGCGTCCGTGAACACCAGCTGGAGCGAGCATTGCGCTGCAGGTGTTCAGTGTATAGTCACCTTGTCAGCGAACAGCAGCAGGTCGGTGAGCACCTGCCTGCCCGCGTCCACGAACCACGCCCACACCGCCGCGTCCGTGAACACAGCTGGAGCGAGCATTGCGCTGCAGGTGTTCAGTGTATAGTCACCTTGTCAGCGAACAGCAGCAGGTCGGTGAGCACCTGCCTGCCCGCGTCCACGAACCACGCCCACACCGCCGCGTCCGTGAACACCAGCTGGAGCGAGCATTGCGCTGCAGGTGTTCAGTGTATAGTCACCTTGTCAGCGAACAGCAGCAGGTCGGTGAGCACCTGCCTGCCCGCGTCCACGAACCACGCCCACACCGCCGCGTCCGTGAACACAGCTGGAGCGAGCATTGCGCTGCAGGTGTTCAGTGTATAGTCACCTTGTCAGCGAACAGCAGCAGGTCGGTGAGCACCTGCCTGCCCGCGTCCACGAACCACGCCCACACCGCCGCGTCCGTGAACACAGCTGGAGCGAGCATTGCGCTGCAGGTGTTCAGTGTATAGTCACCTTGTCAGCGAACAGCAGCAGGTCGGTGAGCACCTGCCTGCCCGCGTCCACGAACCACGCCCACACCGCCGCGTCCGTGAACACAGCTGGAGCGAGCATTGCGCTGCAGGTGTTCAGTGTATAGTCACCTTGTCAGCGAACAGCAGCAGGTCGGTGAGCACCTGCCTGCCCGCGTCCACGAACCACGCCCACACCGCCGCGTCCGTGAACACAGCTGGAGCGAGCATTGCGCTGCAGGTGTTCAGTGTATAGTCACCTTGTCAGCGAACAGCAGCAGGTCGGTGAGCACCTGCCTGCCCGCGTCCACGAACCACGCCCACACCGCCGCGTCCGTGAACACAGCTGGAGCGAGCATTGCGCTGCAGGTGTTCAGTGTATAGTCACCTTGTCAGCGAACAGCAGCAGGTCGGTGAGCACCTGCCTGCCCGCGTCCACGAACCACGCCCACACCGCCGCGTCCGTGAACACAGCTGGAGCGAGCATTGCGCTGCAGGTGTTCAGTGTATAGTCACCTTGTCAGCGAACAGCAGCAGGTCGGTGAGCACCTGCCTGCCCGCGTCCACGAACCACGCCCACACCGCCGCGTCCGTGAACACAGCTGGAGCGAGCATTGCGCTGCAGGTGTTCAGTGTATAGTCACCTTGTCAGCGAACAGCAGCAGGTCGGTGAGCACCTGCCTGCCCGCGTCCACGAACCACGCCCACACCGCCGCGTCCGTGAACACAGCTGGAGCGAGCATTGCGCTGCAGGTGTTCAGTGTATAGTCACCTTGTCAGCGAACAGCAGCAGGTCGGTGAGCACCTGCCTGCCCGCGTCCACGAACCACGCCCACACCGCCGCGTCCGTGAACACAGCTGGAGCGAGCATTGCGCTGCAGGTGTTCAGTGTATAGTCACCTTGTCAGCGAACAGCAGCAGGTCGGTGAGCACCTGCCTGCCCGCGTCCACGAACCACGCCCACACCGCCGCGTCCGTGAACACAGCTGGAGCGAGCATTGCGCTGCAGGTGTTCAGTGTATAGTCACCTTGTCAGCGAACAGCAGCAGGTCGGTGAGCACCTGCCTGCCCGCGTCCACGAACCACGCCCACACCGCCGCGTCCGTGAACACAGCTGGAGCGAGCATTGCGCTGCAGGTGTTCAGTGTATAGTCACCTTGTCAGCGAACAGCAGCAGGTCGGTGAGCACCTGCCTGCCCGCGTCCACGAACCACGCCCACACCGCCGCGTCCTTGAACACTAGCTGGAACGCGAGCCGAACGCAGTGCAGCTTGCATAAGAACTCCGAGTCCGATGAGCATTTCACTATGTCTGTTCGAAGAGTTCTGAAAACAATACATATTATGTGCACTAAAACACTCAGTTTTGAAAAAAATAATAGTATTCTTTGTTAATTTGCTATTCGAACTTTTGCCGTGATGAAGGGAAAGATTTGACGATGGCGAAAATAAATTCGAAAAGAAATTATGTTGTTTCTTTCATAGAAGAACACAAATATTGTAGAGCATTGTAGTCGTGATAAGATAACCGATATGCAACAATAACTTACCTGTAAGGTATACCAATTTCCAGCTGTTTTAACCCCAATTGGTATAATTCTAAGTTTTCTATTTCTGGCGCCATTTCTGTGAATTCGTCAAACTCTCTGAGATCTGCCACCTGCAATAAAGTCATCCATATCTTGTAAAATAGCAAATTAAAGTATTAAGTAGTCAATCCTATGTCGAACGAAGATGCGGTAAGCTAGACGCTTTTAGCAAGGACGGGCATCCGGAGGCCCTAAGCAGAACAGGATGGACAAAAAGAAGGAAGGCCTTTACCTAGCAGTGGGACAAAATATATCTCGTGTAACGAAGTGTGAAGATACAGATGGGTAAGCCACATTACCTGGTCTTCAGCTGATGCGAATGACTCTGCGCTGGAATGGTGTTCCCGCCTGGTATGCGAGGAGCCTGTATGTGTGGAGAGCAGTCTTGACCGCCTCCCTTCACCCAGCGACCCCGGCCCGGCCGCCGCCGCGCCGCCGCTCTCGGACCGGAATAACACCGACCGCTGGTCAAGAAAGAGTAGCTCGCACCGCTCCTGAAAGTTACATTTTGCAAGGTCACAGCTTAAGGAACACATTACCTTGGACTACATTTTGAGGCCCATCGTTTTGGCCTCTAACTATGGGTCAAGACAAGACAGATGGTTCAGACGGCTTAGACACGTTAAATTTTGTACCATTAGTATGATGCATAGTTTTACAATGCACTGGTCTTTTGAGTGTTTAAGCAAAGCTGAGGTTGACTGTACTAACCTACCTGCCCTCAACAGTCTTGTCAATTATCTAATTAATATGATAAGGCCAGGCCAAAGTAGCTAATATGTATGTACCTGTAGCATGTACGCATTCTGCAGCAAGTCCTGTATCTCCCGACAGAACTCTGCCTCCTCCGGAGACGTGAGCGCGAGTGTGCCCATCACTCCCCCGCGCGCGCCGAGAGAGAACGCGGCCAGCGCATCCTCCCAGTAGTTTATACTTGTTTCTAGGGCTTCCATTCCTGTCAACAAAAATATGGTTTAGGAGATATGTTTTTTTACTTATTTTTTAATTTACAGTATCTTCTTTGGGAACAGTTCCTCAGAGGACTTACGCTAATAAAAAAACAAGAATGCAATTTTTTTTAAGATGGTCCAGTCGTGGAAAGCATGTAGCCTCAGTTGTAATGTTGAAGGGGGCTTTTTGGCAATAGAAATAATAAGACAAGTTATAAAATTTTACTCAATATAATTTTTATTTCTTATATTATTAACTACCTATAAGCTAATTTTAAATATTGAAAATTGTGTAGGAATGTCCGTCTATCTTATTAAGGTATTCCTAATAAGGGACAGCATAGGTACCTATGGCAGTAAAAGTGACTCTTTACCTTAAGGCGAGTGTAGCCGTCACGACCTCGACAGTAGCGCCACTTCACAAAAAATATTTTCTCTTTAACCTTTTCGCCGCCAAGCCATTCGAGTAAAAAATTGCAACCAGCGCCACACCAATTTCTTGGTAAAGAAATACTCAATAAAATAGAGATGTCCAACAGTTCATATCGATAATAAATCTTCACTTTTTAAACCGTGTTTTAATTAATCTAAAACCATTATTTTGCCCCCTACTTTCAGTTCTGATTTCATATAGGTCAAAATAGTAATATAGGATAGTGGTAGTAGTGGTGGCCTCGTAAACAACACTAGTCATATTCAACAAGTTTATTTTTAGTTCAGTTTTCGATCAGCACTGGCGCATCTCTATTACGCGTCTCTCTATATCGCGTTGTCGGTTATAGACGACTGTGGCGTCGGTGGCATTTCTATATTCTCAAACCCTTAGGACAAATAAGGATGTAATATAGAATATCGATAACAAAAATTAGAACATCATAGGATTTATGCTGGTATTTATTTTAATATTTAATTGTGACTATTTGTTTTCTTTCATTTCTTATTCTTATTTTACTTACGTTGAATATTAATTAAAAACGATTTTAAATGGCACAAATTTCATGTGAACTTAATTTTACGGGTCAAATTGTGATACAAGATTATTATTAGATAATAAGAGAAAAGATAATTATTTATTTAATAAACTTAATTACAAATAGGTACACTTATATGAAATAATTCTGTGGCTTAACCATTTCCTAAACTAAGAATATGAATTCCTGTATCTCAGGCAAATGGAAAACCGACATAACTAATATTTTAATATTAAATACTTGAATTTTTTTTCTATTCCTACCCGGTTTATTTGATTATTTCTTCGGTTTGTTTCTATTTACTTTTTATAACGCCCTTCGTAAGGTTTTGTACTTATATTAGCGGTTATTTATTAGCATTTCATAGTTACTTATAAAGAAGAGGCCTATGTCCAACATAGGGCTAATTTAGGCTAATTAGACAGATAGATGGATAGTTACTAATACGTTTATTAAATTAATAATTATCTTATCTCTTATTATCTAATAATAATCTTGTATCACAATTTGACCCGTTAAATTAAGTTCACATGAAACCCTCCTAAACTCTCTTAATTTATTTATTATTACATACATACATACATAAATCACGCCTATATCCCTTACGGGGTAGGCAGAGCGTTAACGGCCGTAAAACGGATATTAACACCACATCTGACA
The DNA here is from genome assembly GCA_027580185.1 of Tuta absoluta. Classification (NCBI taxonomy): domain Eukaryota; kingdom Metazoa; phylum Arthropoda; class Insecta; order Lepidoptera; family Gelechiidae; genus Tuta; species Tuta absoluta. The sequence goes on from JAQAHW010000002.1 coordinate 20,273,565, forward strand.
AAAGTTTGAGGGTCAATAATATAACTGTGTATCACTATAGTGACAGGTTGTCAGCCCATCGCCTAAAATTGCAATACACATCCCTCGAGTCCCTTAGTCGGCTCTTACGACACCCATGGGTAAGAAATAGGGTGATGCTATTCTAAGCCGGCATCACACGGCGCAATTTATTATTATTTATGATTATTAGGTATTTACTTAACTCTAAATCTTCTTCTTCGAGTAATCCAGGTTCAAACGACAGATCAACGTCATCCTCTACGCCTTCTAAAATCTGTAGAAGTTCTGCTGAACTAAGCTCGTCGGCACTCATTTTCCCATCACTATTTTTATGTCACTACTGCAATGACGTCAGAGCGTGTCGTCTTTACCCGACTACGGCGTACAGTGCACTCACAATGGTCAAGCAATTATCGCTGTGCACGAGTCGACGAAACCGGTTTGTCGATACTCAGTCAAACAAAGAAAATAATGTCTAATACTGGCGTATTTCTACAAATCGATGTCGGGAATATTTTCAATATACATTAAAATAATAAGAAAATGTTATTGTTATGACAAACTTGACAAATATCTAGGCATAGTATATTCCGTAAATATATTATAGATGTATCGATATTTCACATTTGTACTAGTAAGGAACAACACTTCCAGTCGTGTGGGGCCGACTATGGCGTGTGCGAATGGTACATCTGACAGCTTCAAAACGTAATCAGTATTTTTCTTATTTATACTACAAATCTCATAAATATCTAAGCGCAAAAGTTCAGAAATGAAAGTAGAGGGTACAATAAATGCAATATGCGAAAAAATAAAAGAAAGATACGGTTTTAGAATGCTAGTTTATGAACATAAACTTTAACGACGTTTTGTCGGCTGTACCCGACCGTGGCGCTGACGGCAAGTCGCGGGTTGTCGGCTATACCCGTCTATGGCGGTGAAAAGGTTAAACAAACAACCTATCAGAATGGCCGATGCCTAAGTTTTTTCTATTATCCTTAAGTAAAAATAAAACCTGCAAACTCAATGAAATATTTGCTGCAATAAAAGTTATGAATGACAGTGCCTAAAACGGCCACTTTTGGTATAAATTGCCATATAACTCTTATTACAGCGAATATTTCATTGAGTTTGCAGGTTCTAATTTTACTTTAGGATAATACTAAAAACTTGGGCATCGGACATTCTGATAGTAAGTAAGTAGGTAAAAACACTTTATTGCACATTCAAAACACAAATAAATAACAGGAAAACTTAAACTAAAAATGCGCAAAGGCGGCCTTTTCGCTGAAAGCGATCTCTACCAGACAACCTTTGGGTGGAGGAGAAATCAAAGGGAAGAAGAGACTAATGCATTAAACAAAGGTAAGATTAGACAGTATACATTAATAAATATAAACTCCGCTTATTTAAGAATGACCTATAATGTAAACAAACTTTGTATGTAACTAACAGTCGCGAGCTGTTAAAACGGAGTTTATATAGGTTGTTTGTATACAGAGAAAATATTATTTTTGTAAAGTGGCGCTTCTGTCGAGGTCGTTCACGGGTACACTCGCCTTAATTACTAAAATTATATTTACATTGGACTTCATTATATTTCAATTTGGCAAGCCTGTTTTATGAAACTTAAATATTGACTAGCTCGGCTGGCTATACCTACCTATCATTATTTTCGTCCTCATGAATACAGGAAATTTTCATGGAGGGAAAAAGGAATAGATAGAGATGTTTGGTTATGGTTAAACTATCCTGTAAGCCCCATTCTGTAATGGCCTCTGTTTCATATACTGCACGGCTTCTTGCACACCACTGCTGATATCCTGCACGGTTCCCGCAATGGCTGTCAGAGCATCAGCTATCCGTTCATCGAGCATCGCCCGCCTTTCTTCCTGGCTCCGCATCACAGCAGACATGGATTCTAAGGCACTGGCCATTCTTTCTTCAGCTGCTATTCTTCGCTCTTCCAATTCTAATGCCCATCTTGGCGGCGGTGTTGAGGGATGTGTTTCTTCTTCTGGAAATAAGGTTTTTAATTGAATAAACAATTAAATAGAATAGTATAGGATTGAATACCAAATTTTAAAACACTTTCCGTGTTAAGTATACAAAAAAAATTTACTTGTAAAATTTTTAAAAATCCTGCCTGCACTTGAAAATTTTTTGTAAGTTTTCAAAAATAGGTAAAGGATTATCAACTATTGAATAAGACAGAATAGCATGCATTTTACCTGTACTATTTACGAAAGTTCTTGAAGTCCTAGTGGCAGACGGTCCTGGCTTCATCTCTAGTGCTTGCACCTTCAGATCTTGCAAAGTCTGTTCTGAATCTGAATGATCAGCTAAGAAGTCATCATTATCATTCGCGTCCATTTGCTGAGAAGTATTGAGATCTACTGACGGAGCGACATAGCCTGTGCCACCAAGTTCTAATAATCTGATTTCCAAATCATTGAGAGGAACAAATCTGTTTTGGCCAGAGTCTGCTCCGGTGGCATAGCGTCTTGAGTCTGCGGCTTTCTTCCTGCATTTATGTCGCCATCCAAACAGGTACTGAAAGTGAATTAAAACTAAGATATAAGTATTTTTTTAGACATAGTTATATGAAAAATTTAGGTGAAGGCTATGGTGCCTCTCTAAATTTATTATTTGCTTAATTTCATAAAACCTTTGTTTTTATCTGTAGCCTGTTCTGAGTCAAATAAATAAAAACAGTTGTTACAGTGGCACCACTTAGACTAGGGTAGGTTTTCAAAATATATTACACATTTTTACAGAAAGCCTAATTTAGCCACAAACATTTATTTTTTTTCTTTGTGAAGGTAAGTATTCTTCTAATAAAAAAATCCTGCTTTCAAGGAGAAGTTTACCTTCTTCCATCCATCCGGTGTCTTCCTGTCACCACCGTGGACAGCATTCAGTTTCTTGGCCAGCTCGGCCCATTTCCTCTGGAATGGATGGTTAGATCTTGGTTCCCCTGGAGGAATTCCATTAACCAACTCTCTATTGGCCTCTAAGAATTCTATCAGAAATTCCTGCTGGCCTCTTACTATTTTTCTTGGAGGTGCCATCTGCAAATTTAAAATAAAGTACTTTTTTAATTTCTGCAATTGTTTTCTTAGTAACTTCCAACAGCACATCAACCTACCAATTTAAGATATGAAGTTATATTAGTTTTTCATACAGATACTAAGAATAACCATTATAAGTTGATCTCTGAAATGGATAGGTTGATGTGCTGCTGATAGTACCTAGTAGTTCATGAGAATATCCCACAGAGTATTCCACATAATAATATAGTAAAACATGAATACTTCTCATAAGATACCTACGATAAGGTTATTCGTAGCAACTTACCTTTCAAAATCCAAATTCTTTTGATTAAAACAGATGCATCAAGATAATTCAAGAAACAAAACAAAATCGCGGGCTTTTGTTTAAAGCATCCGATTCCTTTCACACATTCACAGAACCTTCAGTCTATAATAAGATATGTAATGGAAATGGCGACTGATAGACTTTGGTTATTTTGACGTTTTAGTAGAAGAGGGACATCAATTAGTAGAAGAGGGACATCAATAGCACTATCCTTGATTATAGATACTGTTGTCCACGACAAGAAAACACTTTAAAAACAAGCCCTATTTAGAGAAATACACTGTTGTTGATAAAGCGATAACGATTCTTCTATTACATGTTTAATTCTACAGTGGCGCCATAATAAACAATACATGAATGTAGAGAACTGCGTGCGAAACGTTCCAACGTCAAGCGATGTCATTAAATGACACTAGATGGCGCTACAAGTCACTGAGAGAGGTGGGCTATGGAACATAAAAATCTAGCCACCTCGTGTCGAGTAGCAGAACTACTCAAACTTATTTGATGCTGAGGAATTATTACCATTCTCTTTGTTTAGATTTTCTCATTCTTGATTTTTTAGATTTAGTGGCCAGGTAAGGATGATACAGAATAGAAGTTGGAGCGACCGCATCATTCCCCACATCATCCAGGTAGGTGATACAATGATAAAAATATGATAAAAATATTTATTGTCTCCCAGTAAGTCATATGCACCTCCGGGACAGATGAATCAGTGACAGCTAATACTTAAATAATAGCATAAATGATAAAAGCTGAAGATATCGTTATAAGTTAAGAAATTATTTAATGCACGAGCCATAGCAATTACAATTCGAATAATATCTTTACAACCTCATAGCAAACCATCAATATATCCAGACCTGCATAAAAACTTATTAAGTTACGATCGTACTTAAATCGCAATAAAAAAATCTTTTTATCGAAAAATCGATTTCTCAATTTCCACGAACGGATACTAAATTATTTTAGATCAAGATGAAATTAAGGTTATTATAATTAATTAATTTAGAATTCAGAATACCGAAACCTAGTGTGGTGTCGTGTGACGGACAGACCGGGTAGCTGGATACATGTGTCGGCTTACGGCTACGAAGTAATTAATTTACCTAGAATTTTATTTATTAATATACCGCGGGAGTCGTATTTTTGAATCAGTACAAAATTTCTCTCACTTGCTCTCAAACTAGCAGTTTACGACTAAGTTGTTTGTGAGTATCACGTTATGATGCATAACCTCTACTCACATTTTTTTTGACATAAATGGTTTCCGGTAATAGAACGTGTGATAGCTGACTAACGCATGCGAAATTGAATTAATTCGTACAGTCAAGCTCAGGATTGGCTAAACAGTTTGGATTTTGTACCAGTCTTATGTGTCGAGCGCACATGACTTACATTGTCGGTTCGAGTGTCTTACCGAATGTGAGCTAGACTGTATACCAAATTTTATTGTCTCCCAGTAAGTAAATACTTCAACGTGAAGGGTATATATTTTTATGAGAACTTTCAAAATTGTACCCCTGGCAGGGTTTGAACCTGCGACTTTCGGTAATAGTACTACCGACGCCTCTACCGACTGTGCTACCGCGGCTCAAATGCCGTTGATGAAAATTATGCAAGTAAGTATATCATAATGTTAGTAACGCGTGGCATGGCTTCATCTACCTGTAAAGTGTAGAGTAAAAACGAATCCGCATAGAACTTTACTGGGATATTATACTATTGTACAAAAAGGATTCGCGGCGACTATCAGCGGCAGATGAGCCGCGGTAGCCCAGTAGGTAGATGCGTCTCGAGAGTACTGATACCGAAAGCAGCATGTTTGTACCCTACCTGCGGTGCAATTTTGCAAGTTCTTAAATTTGTACGGATTCAAAAATAAGCCCTTACGGCGACCGACATCACCGCGCGACGAAATTAAGGCATTCGTGAGCAAAGGCGATTAACGAACATAACGCAATGCAATCTGAATTAATTAAACCACTGTATGGAAAACAGAGATAGATTTGAAAAAGTAAACCGTGCGTGAATTGAAGACGGTCGTTAGGTTGGTTGGATTTGATATATGACTGTATAATAATGGATTCCGATTTTCATTTTGTACGATTAATAATCCTTGACATTTTATCACGAAGAGATAAATAAGTAGCGCCTTTAACAGCTGCTCATATAATAAAAGTATCTTTAGTAGATAACTACCTGCTTTATTTTTAAATCGAAAAATCCAATGAATTAACATGTATGTATAATCTTTAAGTACTATCTATCTCTAAATCTAAGGTTTTTGCCGTATGAAGATAATCTTTTCCCGCTTTTTCATTAAAATAGGTAATTATAATCAGCCTGCCTTTATTACAATTTATTGATTATTATACTAAAGTATTTCTTTTGACACTACGCAACATCAACAGAACAAATTGTGGTGTTTGTGGTGTGAATGTGCATTGAGGATCGTTTTTCATGTGCTTTTTTTCCACGTAGGTAACGTGTTTTCCCGCTACCGCGAGTAGACGCGGCGCGTCGTCGGCATTCTCGCGAATTTTGGAGAACCGGTTTATGACTCCGATTACATATCACACCAGCAACCAGCCAGCCAGACCTTGAGCTTGACTTAAGACAATATTGAATCAAGTTCAAGCCGGTATTTATTGATGAAACCGAGGTTTTTAAATAAGTAAGTGAACTAACTTTGAATAATTTTAACCTTTTCACCGCCACAGACGGGTATAGCCGACAACCCGCGACTTGCCGTCAGCGCCACGGTCGGGTACAGCCGACAAAACTTCGTTAAAGTTTATGTTCATAAACTAGCACTTTAAAACCGTATCTATCTTTTATTTTTTCGCATATTGCATTTATTGTACCCTCTACTTTGATTTATGAACTTTTGCGCTTAGATATTTATTAGATTTGTAGTATAAATAAGAAAAATACTGATTACGTTTTGAAGCTGTCAGAAGTACCATTCGCACACGCCATAGTCGGCCCCACACGACTGGAAGTGTTGTTCCTTACTAGTACAAATGTGAAATATCGATACATCAATAATATATTTACGGAATATACTATGCCTAGATATTTGTCAAGTTTGTCATAACAATAACATTTTCTTATTATTTTAATGTATATTGAAAATATTCCCGACATCGATTTGTAGAAATACGCCAAGTATTAGACATTATTTTCTTTGTTTGATTGAGTATCGACAAACCGGTTTCGGCGACTCGTGCACAGCGATAATTGCTTGACCATTGTGAGTGCACTGTACGCCGTAGTCGGGTAAAGACGACACGCTCTGACGTCATTGCAGTAGTGACATAAAAATAGTGATGGGAAAATGAGTGCCGACGAGCTTAGTTCAGCAGAACTTCTACAGATTTTAGAAGGCGTAGAGGTTGACGTTGATCTGTTGTTTGAACCTGGATTACTCGCAGAAGAAGATTTAAGCCCGTATTTTAAAACGCATCTCAAGCTCTGATCTAGACTTGAAACTAGTTTTAAGTAGAGATTTGATTTTAGAACGTCGCTTGAGACAAGATTCAATAATCAAAACTCACCTGAGTAAAATCTTATTACAGGAGGATTTTTAAGTAACAATTCTAACTAGGTACCTAAGTAAATACCTAATAATCATAAATAATAATAAATAAATTAGGAGCGTTTGGGAGGGTTTCATGTGAACTTAATTTAACGGGTCAAATTGTGATACAAGACCACCATTAGATAATAAGAGATAAGATAATTATTTATTTAATAAACGTATAAGTAACTATCCATCTATCTATCTAATTAGCCTATATTGGACACTACACTGTTGGACATAGGCCACTTCTTTATGAGTAACTATGAAATGCTAATAAATAACCGCTAATATAAGTACAATACCTTACGAAGGGCGTTATAAAAAGTAAATAGAAACAAACCGAAGAAATAATTAAATAAACCGGGTAGGAATAGAGCTAGGAATAGGTAGGAATAAAGCTTTTGTCAGACGTGGTGTTAATATCCGTTTTATGGCCTTTAACTCTCTGCCTACCCCGTAAGGGATAGAGGCGTGATTTATTTGTGTGTGTGAGGAATAGAAACAAAAATGTTCAAGTATTTAATAATATATCATAAATCTTAAAATAATAGTTATGTCGGTTTCCCATTTGCCTGAGATACAGGAATTTATATTCTTAGTTTAGGAAATGGTTAAGCCACAGAATTATTTCATATAAGTGTACCTATTTGTAATTAAGTTTATTAAATAAATAATTCCAAGCGGTGGAAGGCTCCGTAAGGGGCCGCCTGGCTCGCGACCACCATCCCACCGAAGTCTGGCGCCAAGTAGCCACCTGCGTTCCGTCAGTGTGTGGGAGTGCCAGTGCCTTAACAGGCTTCTTCTGGGTGAGCTCGCTCCATCTTAGACTCTGTCTCTGTCCTATGACCTAGACTAGAGTCAAGAGCAAACCCATCATTAATAAAAAAAATAAAATTAAATAAATAATTATCTTATCCCTCACCATCCAACAACATTCCTGTACCACAACTTGACCCGTTAAATTAAGTTGACATGAAATTTGTGCCATTAAAATCGTTTTTAATTAATATTCAACGTAAGTAAAATAATAAAAAGAAATGAAAGAAAACAAATAGTCACAATAAAATATTAAAATAAATACCAGCATAAATCCTATGATGTTCTAATTTTTTTTATCGATATTCTATATTACATCCTTATTTGTCCTAAGGGTTTGAGAATATAGAAATGCCACCGACGCCACAGTCGTCTATAACCGACAACGCGATATAGAGAGACGCGTAATAGAGATGCGCCAGTGCTGATCGAAAACTGTACTAAAAATAAACTTGTTGAATATGCCTAGTGTTGTTTACGAGGACACCACTACTACCACTATCCTATATCATTATTTTGACCTTTATGAAATCAGAACTGAAAAGTTGGGGGCAAAATAATGGTTTTAGATTAATTAAAACTCGGTTTAAAAAGTGAAGATTTATTATCGATATGAACTGTTGGACATCTCTATTTTATTGAGTATTTCTTTACCAAGAAATTGGTGTGGCGCTGGTTGCAATTTTTTACTCGAATGGCTTGGCGGTGAAAAGGTTAAAAGACCATCAAACTTGTCTTAAACGTGACTGAATGGCGAAAACGAGCTGTGCCTTATTGCGTAAGGGGAGGCCTACGTCCAGCAGAGGACTGCTATAGGCTGATGTGATGTGATGTGATGATCAAACTTGCTGGCTTTTGGCCACTATTCCAAGATAGGTCAGAAACTTGACACTTTTAAGAAATCCTTGAAACTATATTCCTCGTACTCGTTCGTTCCTGCGTAAGGTAGGTACAGCGTTACCTACTTACTTTAGTTATTCCATTCCTTTGCTATTAGACCAATAAATGATAAAAGTAGTTTTCAATGAATTTCATAAAACCTTACATTCCTGGGAACCCTGGCAGGCACCTCAGCGAAGGCTCCGCGAGCGGTTGAAATTAACGGACGAGTCCCTAGGGCGAAGGAGGAGCATCCTCCGCCGCCAGTGCAGTGAGCCATTCGGTTCACACTCGGCTAAGCTAACAAGGCGTAGTACATTGATGTTTTACGGTTATACAGTGTATGTGTACCTCGCTAAAAACGTAATTGTATCGCGACTGCGCCTTCGTAGCCGTAAAACGGTAGCGGCGGCGTGTGTCGAAGGCAAGCGCGCGCGTTCGCTCCTCGGACTCGCCACGCCAGTCTACCCAAAACTCCGCACTGCGGCGGTAGTCTACCCTTGCGCTCTTTGCTTACACCCGATAAAAGAGCACTTCAGTGGAAAAATAAAAATACTAACATTCTAGTGCTGAAACATCGTTACAGTGTATGAGTGATCATCTGGAATTTTTTGGAGCTTCTTAAGAGGTTTCTTAGAGGCTTTCACGGTTATCCCGCGCTTATTGACGCTGATTTGTATCGTTTCGGACAGGTAAGAAATACGTTACTTTGGTTGGATGCTACGTAGGTTAAATCCTTAGAATAGTCTGTAAATTGGCCGAATAAATTTTATTTCATTTGAATTTAACTTTACTTGCAGTTGTTGTATTTTTCTTGTAAATGTAGAAACAACTGTTCAATGTTTAGCGCCTTTCTTATCATCAGAAACAAGTAGGCACTGTGACTGGAGACAGTTTAATTAGGTTGGTTTGGTAGTTGTATTGTAGTAGGTACACCGATGCTGATAAATAAAATTAAAAGGTCATGTGAGAATCTAAAGCGTGCAGAGTCAATTAAAGTGCAGTTCCCACATTATTATTTTAGAATTTACATTTGCCTTCACACCTTAGCCTGGCATAACCTAAGAGTATCAAATTCGAACGTCAGTCAAAGGATTCTCTTGTGCAATGTAAATGTAACATTTGAGCGGCTACGGTGTACTGAGGACCTCCTAACACGTTGCCAGAACCGGTTCCTACCATAGGTACTTCGTGTTTCGATGAACTTATGCAATCGACAAATAGATCAGATCGATCCTCGATACGAGCAAGTAAACAGGACTATATTCACTACACCACCAATATGCCAATAATGTAAATAAGCACCGTGATGGTAAATATCCCAGGTTGTTATCATTTACTTTGGATCACTTGTAATTATAACATAAATATGCCTAAGATTAGTAATAATCACCTATGTTTTTTGTAAATAAAATTTATATTGATCAAGGAAATTAATTTAAACTACATAATCATAAATCCTAGTCTACGTTGAGGATGTTCAACACTACAAAGAAGAAAATAAACCTAAAACTATAATAAGTACCTGCCTACCAATTTACTCTTATAAAAATCATTTCATAAATAAAACTTACCAAGTAAAAAAAGTTAAAATCCCAGCGGTAGAGTCAATAGATCATGCCTACCTATATAGGAACATTATGAGCAATTTAATATCATAGATAATTACAGGTTTAAACACATAGAAGATTTATTATAGTTTCATTTGTAGCTACCCTTAAGGCTAGAGTTGAATATATTCCTCCTCATTCTTGTGGCTATCGGTAAACTTTGTATAGGAAAATGTTTACTAGTAGAAGTAAACTATAACAATAAAAGTGTCTGCATTGCGTTAACATTCGAGGCGAACATCTGCCCAAAAAGATAATATAGGTTGTAAATGCGCGATTTTGCCGCAAGCTGCAGCTGCACGTGCCCCCGTGTCACAATACACAACTGAATCTTTCGCAATCCGCATTGTGTGGAAATAATGTTTTTTGCACATCTCAGAAGGCTATATCGACATAATTCCTTTCCCAATTCCAAGAATTTGATCTCTGTTTACCGTTCGGAATACTGCAAGTTAAAGCCAAACGGTCATATCAACAGTTTGAATGGAAAAGCCCTGTTGCGTTTGGCGGCCGCCGCGGCGACCCATCGGCGTCACAGTATCGATCAGTGAACATTCATTGTTGGCGGACGATGTCCACCAAAATAACAAACTAATTTTAAACAGGCAATTTCGTAAAAGCTGGCTTGGCTGAGCAGACTAATGACCGTGCGAGAGCCAGGTTGAAGTACCCACGATTCGAGTTAAAAGCCCGACTATAGCGTTATAATAACACTGCAATCAACTCGTTAGTTTAGGCTCGATCGCTTTTGGTCATAAAATGCGGCAGCCATGATTGCCGCAAGTGTATTTTGTCTTATGTAAAATGTGCTGTTGATTACAGTCTAGTCATTACATTCTATGCGGCTGATTAGCGGATGAGAGTCCGGCCGCTGTCCCGCGCGGGAAGACTCCCTCCATTGCCTCGTCAAAGGTGCGACTGCTAGTTGCTTATTTCCTGTCCTCTTATAGTGACGCCGCCGCCGCCAGCTTTTTCCACATCAATGGCTGAAATTGACCGTTCAATGAACTCATTTAAAACAAAACGCAAAAAATTTAACAATACTGGTTGTTGACTTAAGGCCTTATTCCCCTCGGTATCGGTAGCAAGCAGATCACCGTTCGTTACAAATTCATTTGCATTATTAATTTTAATTTAATCTTGCCATGTTTCGCTGCCTGTTACGAAATTTACACGCGTATAAATAAATCTATGGAAATTATAAGTTCCCCGCCTGACTGGCCTACTTAACAGCAGGGAGCAAGCGAGACGCGGAGACATTTCAAGCCGCAATAAGTAGGCACGTTGTCGGCTGGAAAATTGTGTCAAATTTTGGGGGTTGGGACCTCCCGTAAAGATAATCAGCTAAATAGCTACAACAAGGAAAGTTTGTAATGAAACTCAACCAGTACCTATAATGTTTTTGTCACGCCATTTGGACTGAATACAAAAAGTGTGACAAGAAAATAAATTGCGTACCTGCTTTTTCTTTAGGCAAGGGAGTATAGTAATATTATATCCGATGTAGTAGAAGTACATTTAATATTGAACCTGTTCGTTGAATTTCCTCGGAACTATCGATCCAATCCAGCGTTCAATGACTTCGATGATTATCCAACTCCAAGCGTAAAATGAATTCGTGACATTCCGCCGTCCACGGGGACAAGGAAGAGCATTCTTAGAACCCAATAAGGAAAAAATGCAAATTCTAACGTCCAAGATGAACGGTAACGACAAGCAGTTTGTTATGAGGTCGCAGCATGGTGGGACTCTGGAATGGCGTAATTTCGTTGGAAATAGAAAACCACCGTCCGGAGTAATTCCGAGAACGCTCAGGGAGAAGGGGTGAAATACCACACAGAGGTGTTAAAACAAAGAGTTTAACCCCTTTTTACTGCGTGGTGCTATAGTTCAGTTTTAATCATATGCTAGCTTACGTCATAGAGCGTAACCGTGACCTCATAGTTTGGGTAAATGTTGTTCTTGCAATCTCCTCGGAACGGGGCCGCGTCCCTCCCTTCGGGAAATGGGAAAGCTTTTTGTAATTTGGCCCCGCGCGGTATCTGTGTCGTAACATTGTGACGTAATAGCCATGTCATCCTCGCTTTTGGACTTTTACGGTGATTCGTACTTTTCAAGGCTTTGTTACTTCTTAAAATAGAAGTACGTCTCAAATCCGGATTAAACTCGTCCTCGACAAAAAATCAAAGAGCAATGTCGATAACCTGTAATGCTAGGGCTTCATCATGGTGAATTCGGTGTGGCGTCCGATGATTTAATTAGCAATAATTCGCCTTCGAAGTAAATCCCGCCTTCATTAGTTCAGCTTAATAGGGTGGTGAGTTGACACAACAATCAGCGAGGTCGCGACACTAACGAAGGGTTTAGGGCCTGGTCCGGTGGAAGTGCTTGATAAGGGGCTGACGCTGAACGGAGGGCGAGTCTTGTTCGTATGCAGGCCGCGCGGCGCGATCGATACCTCCCGCCACCACCCGCGCCCGGCCCACGACCCACGACGCTCCCTCGCCACTGCTACTTGCAAGTCTGCTTCCACAAATACACTCACTCACTTTATTAATCTCTATTCAAAACTTTCGGTCTGGCAAATGCAACACCTGCAAAGCCGTTTTCCACGAAGCTATCCCATTGCAGGCGCAATGATACGCTTGGCCGACTACTTCTGACACGTTGATGCCTTGATGGTGACTTATCCTATGATCACTGTCTTTACTTAATGTGGCTAGAGTAGGTACTGCGAGGATGTTATTTTCCGGCCATTAAAACGTCCGAGCTAAGCGCAGAGAAGTTCTCCGTAATTAGGGAAGGTGCGACGTGGAGTGCGTGCTGCTACGTGTAAACACGTGCTCGCGACTATACACAGCGATACGCTCTCGCAAATATACAGTTTCTGCTTACAGTACCACGCAAAACAATTACTAAAGGAAATAGGCCATCAAGCAAGAGCGAAAATAACAATAATAAATTAATGAAGTAAGACCAACGCAGAGACAGGCCGCGAAGCGAATGTACGTTAGAGATAAGTATACGGCGATGACATCATTCGCAACCAAGCGACGATTGAGAAAAAAACGACTTTGATAATGTCAGCCAAGTAGAGTAACCAGTAATCACCGAGCGTGTAACTTGCGGCCGGCGACCGCGCGACCCTGATCTTGAAGAAACGAATGTTAATGACAACCTTATAGCACATGAGACCTCAAATTAATATCAAAAAGAATCGTCTCGGTTATTGAATCAACAAATGTTGTAACCAGGTACTCAAACGCCTATAATCTTGATTTATTTGTCGCCGCTTATGGCAATTCCAGCTTATTATGTGATTTGAGTCTCATTATCAAGCGTGGGTTTTCAATTTTCATTGCCATGGGCTTTAAAGGCAGTAATACAATACGTGTTTGGGAATATGTTTGTGTGAGAGTAGGATTAGATCTCATCAGCCGGTTTCATCACTTAAGTACCCCCGTATACGGTGAGAGTTTACTAACTGTTTGCTAATAGCTTAATGCACTTCCAATGGGTGGCAGCAGACGTCCGTCAGGGGGCTGCCGACAGAGAGAGGGTGGTCATACGTGCGCTGTTCCGCGTGGGTTCATACTGCCAACTTGCACGAATCAACAGAGTCATATAAACATTCTTTATTTACCAGTAACCACCAAACCACCTCCAAAATAAGGCTTCTTATTAATTTTTCAATGATCATTCTAATAGCTATGCGTATGTATAATAACTAGGATCTCGTTATAAAATTTTGATTAACTACATGTCCCGCGCCCAACAACATAGACGATAACAAACCAATTTAAAACATGTAAATGAATCGGAATCAATTTTCTTAACGCCTAACCATAACAGGCACTGCATGTACCTACCAGATACTATTGTGCTCTATTTATGAACCATTGTGGCCCCGGTTCCGAGCGACATGTCAGATCTGAACGCAGATATGGCTTTCCATGATAACGATCATACTACAAGTTTATTTTATTCAGATCGTTGCTCTTTCAAAGACTGCTTAGAAAAAGAATGTTAGAAGGAACGAGGAAAAAATGTGGTTATGGTTATTGCATTTCTTATTGTCGTATGAAGCGGTCATTGGCCCAATGGAGTGTGCTATATACGCATTAAGCTATTCTTGCTTGACCTCATGACTTCTGTTCTGACTTGCTTGAAAGCGCTCGCCAATACAAGGAAGGCTGTTTTATCTTTACAATTTTACTACAGCAGATATTGCAGCATGAGAATTTCGTTGGAAATTCAAACAGCTGGAATTCGCCGTGCAGTGTAGACCAATGAATTTCAATCAACAAATGAGCAGAAACCGCGACGGACCCGCGGGTATTGCCGAGCCGACGACTGCGCCATGCCGCGCCGCGGGTGAATAAGTCTGCATTGCACAAATATGCAACGCAACGAGCTGTTAACCGGTCATTGTCTACCATCTACCCGCATGCACATTGCACTTGCACCTACTAGCAAATTATTTATAGAGACAAATTGGATGCAGTGCAGTTTGTCTGCAGTTAACTGTTATTGATATCGTTAGCTGCACTGCCCAGTGCTCCACCGTCCGTCGGCTGCTGGAGGCCATTCAATTTCATTCTGTTTAAAGGTAGTAATTTTCATAGCATATTGCTTGAAACCAAAATTTTAGATTCATAATCATAAACCATACCATAAATAAGCGGGACAAAATGTATCTAACGCTATTGAAAATGTTGAACATCCAGTAATTATGATGATATACATATTTAAGCGCGTATAAAGGTAAATTGATTTTGAATGTAGGTAATCCTTTTGATGTTACAAAACACTTTCATCTCCTTAGCCAAATAAAAAATCGTTTAAAGGTTCCTTCATGGGTTCCGCTCGCATGATATCGGCCTTTCAAGTTCGGCGCCAAATCGCGGCAGTTTGGTTGATCCGGCGATAAAAGAGAACGTTCACGTACGTTCACAATGCCTCGTGCGTGGGTACCTACCTGGATGCGTTCCCTTATTAGTTTTTTTGTACTCGGGCCATTGCTCCCCGATTCGGACGACCCTTGGGCCGAACAATGATTAGAGCGAGGGGAGCGAGCCGAGATGCAGCTGCTCTTTTTCTTTTTAAACAGCATTCTTGTTATTGTCGTCTGAGGAAGTAAGTGGGTCGCGAAATGCGAGCAATTCGATTTTCTTAGACTGCCATTGTTTTCTATGAGTATACATTTCCGATTTATAAATGAAAAAAAAAAACCACTGTTGTAGCTAATGATGCGTGCAAGCTTACGTATGACGGATGGGCCTGTGAATCGCGTTAACAACCTTCGAGTATTGGGAGGGAAGAAAGTAGGTAATCTCAACATTGACTACTTGCGACAAGAAATGGGAAATATAAGCTTGCCTACTTATCAACGAGACAAGTGTAGCTTGTATTGGCATTAAGTATAAGAAAGTTGAAGCGGGGCAATTTCTTGTGTCCACAAAAACTAGTAGAGAGCAATTTGTAGGTGCGTCTGACGAGTCCAGTGTTTATGACGCAACGTGAAAAGCAATGCGCGCGACACGCAACTTTTTCCGCAGGCGCCAGCGTCAGGCAACTGGCGACATCTCGCTCTCACGACATCACGAGTTAGTTTCTATCATGAATAGTGGTAATTTACCCGTTCGTGTTGACATGAACCACATATTCCATCATGATTACAGTTACTGAGAAAATTTGCGCAAAAAGTTAACGAAAGTTGGTAACTAAGCAATTCAATCAATTATTACATACATACATACATAAATCACGCCTATATCCCTTACGGGGTAGGCAGAGCGTTAAAGGCCGTTCAACGGATATTAACACTACGTCTGACAAAAGTTCGAGGGTCAATCAGATAACTGTGTATCACTATAGTGACAGGTTGTCAGCCCATCGCCTAAATTGCAATACACACCCTCGAGTCCCTTAGTCGCCTCTTACGACACCCATGGGTAAGAAATGGGATGATGCTATTCTAAGCCGGCTTCACACGGCATCAATTATTGATGTATAGATTTTTCACTTTTGTCTGGCTGCTAGTGAGTAAAATCATGCGAGAAATTTCCGTGAAGCTGAGCTCGGCAGTCAGGCGGAGTGGAGTTCATGGCCACTGGAACAATCGATTGGCGCGATTCGCTGGCGAGCTGCGTGCGGCTCTGCGCTCCGGCACCCGGACTGGACCACCTACTGACCTTGACCAAACTAACTTATAACACCTAAATATAGCTGCTACAATGATAAGGATATATTTTCATAAACTCAGTATTTGCATATTTGACGCAAATTGACGCAATCAGCCTTTTGAATATGAATTTTGAGGAGAGCAAGGTAGTAAACAAGTGATGATAATGTGACATAACAACATAAATTAAGACGTTCAGTGAAGAGACAATACTAATAGAGAACAATGAGACAAAGGAGAGCACGTTCTCGTATACCAAGGTCACTTCGCTAGATAGAACAACACAAGTAGAGAGCTTGCTAGAGAAAGTTTCATATGAGTACAGAAATAGATACCGCAATTAATCTCTTCTGCAAAGCGTTAGCTTAATAGAGAGGACTGCAGGAAATTGCATATAGTCGGAAAAGCGCAATGCGAGGCAGCATTTTATCGCATTCGGTAGGAAAACAGACAATTTTAAAAGGATCTTCTGGAAATGCAGCCCGAGATTGCAGCGAGAAAATTCTAGTTATAAAAGCTAATAGGTACTTGGCGAGGTGGAGGTGTTATTAAGCTGTCCGGGTTGCATTAACGAAGCTCGTGAAATTAATTACTCGCATTGAACCAACAAGCGGTTGCCGCTCCACCGCCGCGGTCACCGAGGAAATTAAATGAACACGCGCGGACGCCTCTCCGTGCTCGTGCGGCTTCTTATTGGAGCAAACGCTAATGTGAACCGCACACTCACTACGTCACGTTTTCGTTGGTACAACATCTCAATTTGCTCTCAATTAGATCGCAACTGCCAAAAAAGAAGCATTTCTTAACAGCATGTAAAATTATGTAGCATCTCATTGAAATTCCACGCATGGGCAATCGCGGCAGGTGCGCGGGCGATTTTGAACCGCTGTCGCCAAGGTATCGATCGCGGGCTTCCGGCGCGTGCGCCACACGTGGCGTATTACGATTCAAACAAACATCAGCTTAATGGGCTTTTTATTGTCACACCTACATCATTACGCCCAATAATGATCAAGGAAATATTAGACAATGACTGCCAATAACTAATGAGTCTGACAACAACAAACATACATTGTTAAATTCTTTTACTCTATTTGTCTGCTGCGAGTACACTCCATAGTTCACTCTCACATACCATCCTGCTTCACAAAGATTAATAACTGTCTCGCATGGCTCGGACAATGGCGCCCGCAGCGCTGCGGCTCTCGCTAGTACCGGCTATAATTTAATATCCGTCCAAAATACATAATCCCATTTCCCATTTCCTTGGTCAATAGTGCCCTTGACAACGCCGACATACAGTCAGTACTTGTTGCGCAATTGTTAGGAATATGACCGTGACTGAACTGAAGGTTCTATTTAGAGTTTATTTTTGACTAACATCGGTACTTGGCAAACAATGCAAACATACACACACATGCCTGACTAATTACCATCGTATTGATTTAACGGGCAAACGTAAGAAGCTGTTCGACGATCTGGTGAAAATGTTCAATCTGATCTGGCCCTGAGCCCAGCGAGCGAGCAACAGATGCATACAGGCAAGCTCCGTTATGTTGACGCGATATAAATCGAAGAACGTACAGCAGTCATCGGGCATCGGCTCGTATGATCGATAGCACCTCAGTGATGCATGGCTTGACATGCTAATGTGGGAAGCTAGATAACTACATAACTTGGACTAAAGCAAATAAGCAAAGAAACAGTCAAGTAAGGAAATACTAAGGAAGTTATCCAGACATGAGACTGAAATTCTCATAAATAAAAAGGACCATGAATGATTCAAAGAAATTGAATTGTAACATTGTGTATGGCGTCGAATGAAGCGGAAACAAATATGTTGTCTGCTGAGTTCATCAATAAACATGGTCGTGTTAACAGCAGAGCTAGACGTGCAGGGTTGGCATTACCATAACATGCGGGAGTAGTGGAAGGCGTTCAATGGTAATACAACATTCATATGATTGAACTCACTCGAGAGGCTGTGAATGTGTAATTAGCAGTTAGGCAACAGTGTTAACAGGTGTATGTCTATTATATCATGCTGAATATTTGGCGCGTCGAGACCTTGTCGCTTTCAAGGACGTCTACGCCATTTTGCGTCCAAGGTTAGGCTGACAGGCCTCGCCCGGCCGCAGCGGGTGGTGTCCTTGGCCTTTCCTCCTTGAGCCTCCTTTCCTCACTCCAATTCGGCCTAAATTTAGACAAAAGAATTGGTCCGTTTGCTTTACGAAATCGGCAGTACGATTTATTTATTTTCAAGCTTAATCAAAAATACAGTTGTGACACAAAGGAAATTGAATGCAGGACACATACTGCATTAATTGATACGAGATAGAATGATAATAATTCAGGAAGCCGTTGTGAACTAAGGTGATACACTTCCGGCAGAAGTACGGGACCCTTTTCGAGGGCGCACCGTTCGCTAACGGTTGTGCAGTGTATCGAATTACACCTTCTAATGAAAGAGCCATTAATGACAAATTGATGGCCGCTTTAAACGTATTTGGTAATTAATAGATAAGGTTCTAACACGTATCAGCAAACAAACTCCAGGTATTTGTAGATCGGTATCTGTTACGGTGGGCTTACAAACAAATTGAATTTAGATGTTGGTTTTAAGCTCGGTATTATTTGCATAAACGTAATCGAAACAACTGCAGAAGCTAAATTATTGGATTAATAAAGCTTCAGTGCTGGGGCTATTCGAAATGCCAACGCTAATTCAATAGATTATTGGAAATTTCAAAGTTCAATTCAAGTTATAAAGTTCTCGATAGCATAGCCCCACCCCTTACAATGCATAGGGCTTGTGTAGCTATATTATGAAAACAATAGTGAGCTGGTGCAACACTAAACGAAAAACAAACAACCTGAGAAGCTTCCATTTGAGTGCACAAAGGAATATAACTGGTCGGGAATTGAAGCGGACAATGCGGCGGTAACGGGACGAGGCACTAATTGTGAGCCGCCGAGGCACGGGCTAGCTGTTACCTGAAGCCTCAAGGGAACATACCACATACTTAAACGTTTTACGCATTCTGACCATTTATGGAGTACACACACATACACTGCTAGACTAAGAACTTAAACAAATCTCTAAATATGTAAGTCAATATTTTGAATCATATCACGATCATAAAGAAGAACCTGAGGCTTCTACTGATTCTATAACTGCATAGTATTTTAATAATATGGACTGTTGTATGTACAAGATGCATGAATTTCCTTAACATATAGCTGTGCTAAATGCCAAAGGAGTGCCGAGCATCAATGCGAGCAACGAACTTTACACGTTCATAATGCAAATGGAACCGTAGCACTTTATAAAAGCAGAAATGCATTTTCCATTGCATTATGAAAAACATGTAATTTAAAGATGAGAGGAAAGTAATATCAGAATTGAGAACTAACTAACTTGAAGAGTACGTGCAGTTTGCGACAAACGTGCTGCGCCTCTTAAAGGAGTTGCCTTATCACCGTTTCTAGTCACGATTTGAGAACACTACACGCACTACATAATGCTCGAACCACTATAATCAGTGATTATATCTGTGAATATCAGTTAATAAAAGTAATGTTGCAGCGGAATAAAGTTTACATAAATGTTTATCTTAAATAATGTTGAGCATATTTTGACGCCAATACATAAGCCCAACAATATTTTTCGAGAACACTGAAAGAAATGTATTAGTATTCAACGGACTTACTAAATTCCCACTGAGTTCATGTTTGCTACAAATTACGAAAGTAACTTGACAAAGTTGGCGACTTGTCCTGAATCATAAATAGACAAGTTTGTACCAGTATTATCTGCACCCGGTCAAATAACGACAAATTAGACATAATTTATGACAACAACAGTAGCTTAAGTGGTAACTAGCTGATTATAACCTAAGATAGCAATTACAAGCCTTTAGTTCAAGATTTATCAATTATCGATAGTTTATCAATAGCGAATAAATTACAAAGGGGGACCGCTACGACTGTATATGGGAGGCAATCAACCAAAGCGGTCAGGTGTTAGGCAAGCCATTCAATGCATAAGCTGTACTTAATAGGCTGTTTCATACGAACACTACCTTACTTGCTAGTGAACATGACGATGACCCGGCATAAATAATGTAATTTGCAATTTTCCCACCAAGTCACATATAAGAAAAGCATAACCCATCTCGTTCGTTTTTTTATTTATAAAGTATTTCTTGTGGTGTTGAAGGGAAAGTTAAAATAAGGATCAAACACGATGCATCAATCGCCAGCTGTTTGCTTATCAACACAACGCTATCGAACCACTTAGACCTCTTAAAACTTGTCTACTTGTTTTCTTAGCTCTTAAGTCGAATGTAAACATTCTGAGATTTTTTCCCAACAAAGAAGGGCACGTCTCGTTCGTTGGAAGTATCAAATACTTAACAGTTGTCGAGGGTGGGGCGTAAAAAGAAATTTTAAGCATTCTAAAGTATTTTGGCTACAAAATAAAACTGCCCGTAATTGTCAACATTTTCCAGGCGGAGTACAGTTCAGTAGCCTGACCAAAACCAACTGGGATGTAAGTGCAGCTGTTGGCTTGCACTCGCAACATCTTCAAAGGAGACATGTTGAACAAGCACTTGACTTGTGCTTCATGCTACCGCACGTAGCCTGACGACTTGACGAGAGCCATTCTCTTCTCCGGGTAGGAACAAACATTGCTCCCAGACAAAGAAAACTTTGCTATTTTAGTAGCCGAAGTTTTATGGCAACTAGTGGATGCGTCATTGTCATTATTGTTAGGTAGCACTTAACATAACAATCTCGTACCTAGGATAAAGGATGTAGCAAGAAGTCATAAGTTTTACCCACATTGTAACTAAAGGAAATGAAAATTTTGGTGTGACAAATGTGACATCAATCAATATTTCCTGTGAATGTGCGCTGATTTATGAACCCATTGCTCGTAAACCACTTGAGGTTAGTTGATTCCGAAAGGCGGATCAGTCTGCACGCAGCTACCCTTACTATACCAATTTATTGTTAAAGCAGACAACTTTAAAAATGGGTTGTTGTTTCGCGCACTGTAATATTGTTTAAAATCTCAGCTGGTACTTTGGTTGGTATCAGAGTTTGAACTCATTATAATGTTCTCGAACTCAGAAAGTACATGCAGCGTGCGGTAAGCCCTGCAATTTGCAAACGAGTTTCTTTTCTATTGATATTTCCACTCAACTCGAAGAAATTTCTTGCGAAAGAGTACTCAATGATTTTTTATATGATTAAAAATAATTATAACATTATACTTCCGTTCAAATTAATCTTGTTTATCTGAAGGTTCATTCATTAAAGTAAAGTAATGTGGAGACGTATATATTATTCATTTATCTTCACGCGTAGATTACGCCTTAGTGTATCTTCATTCATTTCCATTCTCGAATATCCAATGCGTTATGTGACTTTACGGCATGGTTCACCGGTCATCCATACCACTTCATATTATTATATTACCTCTTGAAGATATCATCACAACCATATCATATCACAATTTAGAAGCGTGTGAGCTTTTCTATTACTATAAATAATGCTGCAGTATTTCAAGTTACGTCTTCCGCAAATAATAACACCTGTATTCATGATCAGCTCAAGAAACATTATGTTTGGGCTGGTGTTTAAATGTTTCCTGTATTGATAGAAGATGATATTTTATAACAGCCAAATGCCACGCCTAGTACGCCCACGCATTATAAATTCATAACAAGACCAATGAGTATTTCGAACACTCGTTTTAAGAGAGAAAAAAAACGAAATCAATAGTAGTGATGTTTCCACGCGTGATGGATAGGCTTTTAGGTAACGTAATGGGTTTGTTTTTTACGGTTGATCTATGTCTGGCCAAAAGTCGCCTAGTTCGTATTCGCGTGTTACGCACAGTCCTTGGTAATTATTACGAACGCGTAATTATGTGCCATGTGGCAGCAGCTGTGTAACGCTCCTAATGGCCGTGGAAATTATTCTATGGCAAGTACTAACCTTTTCCGCGATGTTCTCAGAATATAAATTGTGACTGGAAAGTATAAACAAATTAATTCAATTACTCAGCTTTTCCTTCCACTTACCAACCAGTTAAACTGAAATGTAATATCAATTTACTGAGCTTGATTGTTTGTGTGGAAATGTGTCAAGGTTTCTGGGCTCCACCTGTGTAGACCATCAGCTTTAGTGAATTCACGAGGGAGTGGATTAAAGCCCTCATCAACTTTACTGTCGCATACATTTGGATGTTCCTATGAATAGGGAGGAAAAAGGCAATAAACCATTCACGCGAACTTTCAAGAACATAAAATAGGGAATGTGACAGCACTCATATTTACGAACATAACGCTGAAAGTAGGTCAAGTTTGTTTGGCGGGAACACACATAAATGCACAATAGCGACAACTATAAACTTAGAATAAGCGATAAAAGTTTATCGCAAACATCGATGATATCACCCGTAGGAGGTAAAAAGGTGAATTCATATGATTAAATAATAAAGTACCTAAGTGCGGTGTAAAACACACGAGGTAAGCACGTATTCGCTCCTATTACACTTCATTTATGACGTTCATTTAGGGGCGAAACATTCCGGTAAATTACAACAGGCCGGGGTCCACTCGGCACGCTGTTAATGGGCCCCTGCTCACCGCTGCGTGCTCCCGAATCCTTCACTTATTACAGCTTCATTAATGAATATTCAAACCCATATCCCACTCTTCCCACAATGGAGCATTGAGATTGAGCCATAATTGGAGGTCAATTAACTTTTATTCAGACTCAAGTTTAAGCCCTCTTCAAGAATGTAAGTGCTGCCGCCGCGACAAAAAATAAGTACCTACAGTGTTAGCGCGGCTAGTCACACAGTGATGAGGAATTCATTCGTACGTGACTTTGAAGCATTAGCACCTTGATTTGCGCTCATCTGCGTGTGCGCAGAGTTGGCACGGTGTAATGTGCAAATGTACGAGAGCTTCGGTGGTCGCGGCTGATGACTCAGTCGGATGCGCCGCGGTCATCGACCTGCAACAACCTGGCGCCGTTATCGATGATAATGCACCTACGTATCAGTGTGTTGTCATTCTGCCAATAGTACATACATTACACTGTGCAATACTTCCTCATTCATCATCACGAAGGGATTTTCGGTCTAGTCACTGACCTATTTACAGTTAATCATGGAAATGACTCAAAGGCCTCGTGTGATTGGGTCCAGTTCAGCATTCGTTTCTTTGAATGATCTTAATTCCGCTTAATGACTCACCGAACGATAGCAAGGTGACGTCACTTCTTCAGTGAGTAGGTCTCGTAGTACTCTACATAGGTACGAGGGATGAGTCATTCATTGTGCCCTGCCTGCGGCGGTACAGAATCCTTGTGACTACGAACCGTACCATGCGGCGTTGAGCTTTTCAACCACTACATCTATAAACAACATAACATCAGCAACAATGTGGTCTGATCCCCACGCAGTACTAACAACATTTCATATGCAAACGGGGACTCGCTCGATGTCTGTTTGCAAAGCGTAAAAGTTTTCCACTGGGGGCGCAAAAAACTTGCTCCGCTTGTGTAATTTGAGGCTTAAATAAGGTTCTATGTGCTCGGGGAAAGAATTTTCAGCATGTCAGATCTATTCAAGTTGATTTATCTTAACCATGTAGTAACTATTTTCCTTATTTCGAAAGACTCGTTAGAACGGAGTTAAACTTCGTAAATATAAGTTGTTCGAGGGCAAAATAAATTACGTCAAGTAGTCAACAGAATGTTGTTATAAGCTTATGATAAATTACTAGTTAGTGTAATGTTGGATGGTAATTAGGGTTAATAAAGGGATAACACGTGCTTGTTTAGCTATATGAATAATGTAGCGAGCAACGATAATTCTAAGCAAGTGTTTGTTTAATGAAAGTTTATAAAAGCTCTCTTTAATTTTATCAAAAAGCTCTTTTAAAGTAGAAACTTTGATGAAAACACTTTACAAAGTAATAAATATAGTATAGACCAAGTTTGATGATTAAGAAATTTCGTCTACGCTAATGAAAGTGTAATGTAAACTTCGCGTAAGTTGGGGCGCGTACTTAATTGGTGGGATATCGCACATTGTTTATTGCTCGACACTTTGTAGGGCCAAAGTTGGGTGAAGTCGGGAAGGCTGGTTGAATTAATGCGGGGTTCGGAGGCGACGTCGGGCATTCCGGGAGTCCCGTCTGCCAAAATAAACCACATGTTAGCACCCGCCCGGGACTACGAGTTTGCAATCACAAACGTTCCACCAAATAAAGCGAAAAGGTATTTTGGCAAGATGTCAAATAAAGTTTCTTCGTTGCTTCCAATTCACTCAGTTCATAAAGCTAACTTTTGACAGCAGAGCGAACTAAAAATAATGTGATTTTAATTCAATCGCAAAACTTATCCTTGATTTGAATAATATGAATGTTGCATGTTCAGAAGAGCATTCGTATCAAATATTCTGCAAAAATTTAAATCTTCAGCGATTATCAGAGGACCAACACGTTTAAAATGGAACTTTACTGTAGTGATTTTGGGTATTAAGGAAAATTAGACAGAATGTATATTAAAATATTCAAGGCACGGCCAAAGCTTTAAATATTACCATAACAGGAACCATACTCAACGCTGTAGTATTTTACGATTGAATAGGACCATTAATAGAACATGCTAATTAAATAGCATCGATTCATGGATAAGCCCCGTAAAATGATGCCGCATAATCGGATTATGAAAATGTCTTCATGCCGGAGAACAGTAATTTAAAACTAAGTAAGTGATGGTTCCGAACTTGAATATTCAATTAAGATTGAATTACTTGGCGAGGCTTAGGGAGTAAGTATACTTTAGGATATCAAATCTAGCAGTTATGGTAAAAAGTTCTTCGCCTTTACGAAACCGGAAAAGTACAAGAACATTTCCATTTCTAAGGAGGCCTCGAGCACGACCCTGTTGCCAATAAATATGTAATGTAGGACCCGGCATCGATTGCATTAGCAACGAGGGGGCTTTTATTGCCGTCATCTAGCAGGTATGACATCAGCAGAATCTTCGGGAAATTTCAATTTGAATTTTGGCTTTGGGTCTGGAAATTATTTGCAACAAACACGATAGAACTACGCCAGGTAATAAGATAATAGACGTGGGTGGACTTTTCTATGGGAGTGACATAATACAGCTAAAAGCATGTTTATTTTCAAACACCACCTCGATAAGTCCATTAAGTATCGAGCTGACGACATATTCGATACAGAAATGACGTCCACTAGCGTAATACTTAATTGAAAGCTTGATACAGCCAACGTCCTTCATAAACATTGTAAGCTAATAGAAATTGTGTCGACAGCCTATCAGAAGATTGAATCTAATTTAAATGTTCTAATAAATTACTATCCAAACGTTTATTGGAATATTTGAACGAGGCCTGGACTGTTTAAAATGTTGTTAATGAAACTATTTATTCGGTTTAATCTCAAAAGTCGGGATAAGGACGCCGATTTAACCGTGTGTACATGTAGGTTATTTTATGATGATCGACCGAGTAGGAGAAGCAAAATTTTATTGGCGTGAAGAAAGGATATTACATCGAAATTTCATAAATTTTGAAACCCTTTAAAGACACTTTTGAAGAAGCAAATAAACTGGAACTCATGCCGTGTATCAAATATGGTGCAAGCATTACGGAAAGTTTTATTATGTCTCTCACGGGAGTTCTCGCTCCCTCGAAACCAAACTCAAACAATTAAAATTTTGAAAATTGCACAATGTCTTACAGTAGCGTACTTACCTATAACTTTATAATTTGAAATATCTTACCATTGTTTTTTTTACAAATTTCTTTATTATAAGTTACAATATTCTTAATTTGATTAAAGAGTTTTGTTGAATGAAACTAAAGAGAAACTAATGCGCGACTGGGGCAGCTTCCCCCCGGGCTTGTTCTACAATGCACAGGGGGTACTGAATAAATAAAAAGCAATTAGAGTAGGGACCAGCCGAATAAACGCAGTAGGACACCCCTACGTGACGAGACGTTTTTATAAAACAAATCTTATGGAAGCACTCAACGCAACAAAAAATTTAGGGGCGGCGCGATGATCAATTTAAATGCAATACTTTTCACTTTACCGCAATCTATAAACGTTATTGCTGAGATTCAAGTGGAGGGTATGATATCACATTACACGAGCGATTACACTTGATGGAACATCCGCGGAGTAATCGGCCACCGTAAAGGGATAACCAATGGATTGACGTCGCGTGCTCAGCGGCTTGTCTCTGCTAATTCGGAATATGCCGAGGTGGGCTCAGGCGGACCACGTGCGGGGCGTCTCCATGGCAACCGAGGAAACTACGCCGTTTCCCACCCTTCACCCTCCAGAAATGGCCCACATTTACACGGCAGAATTGTAGCGTGCCATTTCTATCAAAGCCGCCAAAGGTTTGCTTGAACTCAACAGGACAGCTTTATGCAAATAATATATTGAGGTGATGACCTCAACGATGATGTTGTCATAGGTAACCGAAGAGCAAACGACAATCCGAGAAGTTATCGACTTTAGGTATCTACAAACTTTGAATAAACATACTATTGATAAGATAACTTTTTTAACTTTTATTTTCCCGTCATGTTTGGAAAGACTATCTAAACTTATAAACATGTGTACCTAGCTAGTCAGTTCAATTTACGAAAAACCATAATGGTTGGGGCTAAACATTCGAGCCAAATTCCCTTTGTTTACGTTGCCTACGCGGGGAGTATAACCATATATTACGTTTCTGAGCCGGATCCTCATCAAATCAGCGGCCCGTAATAATAACTCTATTGCACAAAGGGCCGCGAGATTTTGCTAGGCAATTTGGGCTGGCATGAGTGCGGGGGCGGTCCATGCGACAGTTCATATCACGGCCAAACGACGAATGACATGTGTTGGACCGGCAAGGATTAGATTATGGGATTTTTCGCGAAAATTTATCTACAAAATAGAAAAAGCGTTTTGAAAATAAAGTATCCAAGATTCTTTTCTGTTAGAGGTAAACGCAAAGTTTTTTTTTTGACTAAACTAAAGGTCGTAACACTCGTTGCACTTCGACAGCTGTCGCCATATCACCCCCTTCGATCGCGAATATTTGACCCCCTGTCAATAGGAAGCGATTTAGGTTGTCCATCGAATCCCCTATCGTTATTGGAAATCCCTGCTTTCTCGCACACTTGCGGTTAACAGAGCAATTTCGTTGAACGTGAACGCAAAACCACAAATCGCAGAGAACAGCCCCCGAAGGGACAGCTTTTGAAGCCGGCAAAATCAGGAAGCGTTTGTGTACAAATATTTGCAGTCAAATTGAACCCCGAATGTAGCAAGTCATTTAATAAGAGCAGACTTGATTAATTTAAAAAGATAGCAAAGTTCACCAGACAGTTTGGATAAACAGCTTTGGGGTGAAGAGGAAACTTTGTTCTAAATTGAACTGACGGCGTGCACTGCGGCAAATGATGGTCCATTAGTTAGCGACCCATTTGATACTAGCCATTTCCGCCGACCAGGCCGCTAATGAAAGGAATTGGCCAATCGATCAGACATGTTTGAGCTTTGAAACGTCGTTGTTTCGATGACACGCGTCGATTATCAACACCGAGCTCATATTAACACTTTCCGCCATAATTAACTGGAGACGTCGGAGACAAAGGTGATATCTGGTTTCTAAGTGCACATTGTGTGTAACACTTGGCGAAGGCCGATCCAGCATAGTATAACGAGTGCATTGTGATACATATTCATAGTTGCATCTGCATCTACATTATCTTATGCATTGTTGCAGATTGTTATTTAAGCACAGGTTGTCGTTGCATATAATTTGCAATTTAAAGAACGATCGTTCTACATAATCATAATTTTGATATTATTCTCTGTACGTTCTATTCCAACTTCAATTGCTAAGGCATTTAATAAAATGTTATCAGCTGAGCGTTTTAATACAACTGCGCTTGGTTAACCGCTAAGAGCCGTAGGTCTTGTGGTTTCATAATTACAAATAAGGTAGAATTTTAGAAAAATTACTGCATATATGAAAAGTTCTGCAATAAACAACTACTGAAAGACCTAGTTTGGAATGCTAAAGGCTCGCATCATGTTACAATATCAGGAAGTACTAATCACTTTATTCAGTTTTATTGTAAGAAGAGTTTAGTCTCGTTGAATTATAAAATGTGTTGATGACTAATCTGAGAGCCAGCTGCAGCTTGAACTTGATATCTTTCATCAGTAGAGAACAGAAAAATAAGATAAATGGAATACAATGGACAGCCGCTTGTTTATCCTTCTTATCAAGTTTACATAATTACAGGTGTAATTATAATTTATTTACAGCAATCATGTCACAAATTGTGTAACGTTTCTCGATTAAAAGACCGATAATGACTTATCTCTATTTATTTAACAATAATTAATTGTGAGTTGGTTCAGTTAAAGTTAAACAGTTTACAGTGGCGGGTTTATCAAAGCTCAGCTTCTTACGACGCAAGAAAACACAGAGTACATTGTACTGCGCCTCACTCCGCTACAGAACGTTTAAGAGATGATCTTATGTAACACAACCAATTAAGGCCAAGGTTTCATTACAGCGTCAACAGATCAATCCGACTAGGGTTAGAGGATTAAGAGAATCTCGAATTAATTTATTTCTTATTTGTTTCAGATACGATCCTAGAGGTGGATGTTTTTCTCACAAAGGTGGATCATATAGTTTTATCATAAAGGTAATTATAATAACGATATCTTTAACAAACTAAAGTGGTATTGAGCTCAAAACTCACGCATAAAAAATATAACACCTATTACGCGGTGCACCGAGCCGCGACGCGCAAAAGCACCGCTACAAATTGCCAATTCAATAGGATGTTTGGACGATGTCGTCAACATTCTAAAAATATCGTTTCGCAACCGCACATTCGAGAGTCCTCCAGCAATCATCCCGTCAGGAGCCAGGATGAGCCAAACAATTTGCCCTCTCAATAGAGAATGGCCCTCCATCGCAAGTTACGCAAATGGTCATCCTCATATTCGAACAATTTATTACAGACCCACAGGAATATTTTTCTGATTGCGTAACTATCTTTAATACCAAAAGTAGGTAATAAACAAAGCAAAAACACCGCATACCTGTGTAATGGGTGTGTTCAAAAGAACGTAGTCATGCTCCATCCATCTATGATAATGGTTAATAGAATTCTTTAAGACTTGTAATAATGTGTCAAGTCATGTAGCTACGTACATTCTCATCCCACGGATTCTAAAATTAGACAAAGCCGAAATTGGGTTCTTCAATTAATCTTCCTACTTCTTCACCTTAAAGCGTACACACCAATCAAAAGTTCCCTGTAAGAAATCCTTGCATCACTATAAGCAGCCTCAAATGGAACTGGATTCCAACGTTAAAATTGCCAGTTATTACAAAAGCATTGAGCTGGTTGGTGCAGTTAGAAGTGGGCCACTGTGGCAGTATCGCATGTGGCAAGTAGTAGTAGTGGCTGCCATTATCTGTAATCAGTCGCGACCTTGCGGCTCGTTGCGCGAATCGTGGGGAGGCGAGATTGTCATCCTCCGTTCTCGCATCCGCCTTGCATTCTGTTATGTCACCGCTACGCATCATTCTCTATATTGTGAATTTCTTATGTTGCAGTTATTTCCGAATCTATAGATTCTTAAAATCTTTTGCAGTCGTTCTTTTTCTCTTTTTTGCTGTAGCGTCGGTAAGATCGGAACTAGTGTAGGTATTTATGGTGCCCTACATGGCCGCCTCCGGTTACACAATCAATCTGCGGTCAAGTGGCACGTGGTAAATCGATCGTTCTGGAGTTGGTCTGCCTGCAGCCCACTCTATAAACGGACTGGAATCGGGCCGCTCCGATTGCCACCTTCCCTAACAAATCTGCACAATCAATATAACTTATTAGTTATCGCGCTGCAGGCTTCTATTCTCCTATTATCGATCACCCTTTATGTGCTCGTTTAATTGGAACCAACTCGTAGAATGGAATAGTTTTATTTGCTATCGACGCGTCGAGAAAGATTAATACTGTCATTCTATTTGATTATACATGGTGTTTGCCAATGAATACTATTAGGTACAATGTTATTTAGGAAATTGGTTCTTTTACTTAATGGTAGCAACTAGCTACCGTCTTAGGTAAGTAATACCAAGAATAGCCGTCTAGGTAGGTATCTACCGACTCTGAAAAAACAGTAATCACACTTGTTGTGTGAAGAACGTGTGTCAA
The DNA here is from genome assembly GCA_027580185.1 of Tuta absoluta. Lineage (NCBI taxonomy): Eukaryota > Metazoa > Arthropoda > Insecta > Lepidoptera > Gelechiidae > Tuta > Tuta absoluta. Next base: position 20,304,320 of record JAQAHW010000002.1, read on the forward strand.
AAAACTATTTGTTCGAAGCTTGTTCAAACGACACAAGAGGTTTTCGCTTGAAAAGTGTTTGTTTAGTCTACCTGCGTCGACATGTTCGTCTTGTTTAATCATATCGAATTCATCATACCCATGTTCGTATTTGTTGTTTTTGTGGGACACGATCAATATACCTATATACACACAACGCATTTCGTGAAAGCAGCAAATGTTTCGGCCACTTCGATATTTATTGTAGTTTCGTACTTGTTTCAGTATTGCGCTGCGCTCAAACTTTTACTATCTCGGAATTTATGGTTAACAAACAGATTTTCAGGATATCGCATTGTCAGGGTACTTATTATTTATTTCTTTCAAGCTATTGCTAAAGCTGGTTATAACATAGCTCGGCCCTTGCAGCAGGTGCTTTCAAGCTTCTCTTTTGCAATGGTGTTAATTAGTCGTTCGCCGCTTGATTTATAGTCGAACTCTTCTCTTAGAGAAAACGGTAATTATTCATTTCCGTGGCAGGCGTGGACGGATTACAAGTAAATCTAGCATATTCGTAAAAATAGATAGACGCAATGATCATACGTTATGATATGATTATTAGAGAAGTTCATGGAGGTGTGGAGTTCACTACAGTAGGTAATGAAATGAGATGACGGACAAGCTAACGGTAAAGCTGATTTTATTATTTTTTTGTTTTATTAATGATGGGTAAATTTTCAGCATAATTCATAGCGGGTTGTTAACGGAAACTGGTGGGTGCTTTACGAGTGCATGAACTTTTATCCAGCCACATCTCCCGCCAGTGTCACGCTCGGTGGGTACCTGATTGTGATCGCTGGCTGTCCAGGCTACATGAAAGCTCACGATTATTCACACTCCAGTTGGGTATACCTTGTACGGTTCTACATTATAGGTTGGGCGTAAAAAAAGCAAGGAGATGAACCAGTTAATAAGTCACAATATTATTTCTCAAGAAGCATGATCAAAAATGAAAAGAATTAGAATATAAAATGTGTTCCGATTTAAAAAAAATCGGCCTATGTTTTTTGAGGAAAAGACTATAAAAGCTTACAAATTTATTGGTTGGTCCACCCCTTAGGTAAGTATTTCCAGCAATTTTTAACATCGTGGATTATCTATAGGTTCCTACACCTATCCATATATTACACTATAAGTTCCATTACTGTAATGAATTGGGGATTTGGGCACATACATAAAGAATTGCGTGACCAACGTGGACAAGTGGGCTTTCCAAAGTATCCAAAGTATATTTCATTAGAGCCATTCACGACACTGTGTGTCTCGTAAAACGTAGTGCAAAGATAGTTTGCAACAATTTAATGAACCATTTATTTCAATTGACTTTTCAAAGTCGATTCAATCATCTTCAATGATATTTCAAAGTTCGCACTCTAATTGAAAGCCATATAGAGAAATCTCGTCCATGCATAAGGAAAATAAATGGCGGAGTTTTATCTGAGTTAGTCAGATAAACTAAATGTAGGCTCGGCGATGCTATCAATTTTCTTCCAGCTCATAAATTTACGATTGGTCGGTTTCTGTTCGCTTTGATTCGGTGCGATGGTAGATAATAAAGATAATTCCTCTGAATTGACAGTCATTGAACCATTATTGGTTAATTGTATTGTCAACTGAGTTTACTGTTTCAAGTTGGAGTCGTAAACGAGTCACAGAGGCGAGCCCGCATCCTTTGTTTTGACAGTCGAAAAGCTTTCACAAATAGGCGCAGGGAATCACAAACAATGTACCATATCGAAACCTTACCGCAGAGCCGCAGACATCAAAAGCAAGCGCAAAAGGCACGTTTCACACGTTTGTAACCTTTATTTAACCTTCCTGTCTTCGCAAATTGGCTACGCTGACATATTTATTCGGGGAATATTGTGCAAAATAATACGGTTTGTTTGTACCTCATAATGGCTTACAGAAATGCTAAGGATATGCTGGATTCTGAGAAGCCTAAGTTGCAAAGATAAGAATCGGGAGGGTCATAAGTCGTAAGCATAATGCACCGTGTGTCGTGGACAGAGCGGTGTTCACGCATGAGCTTGTTCCCACGCTATCAGCTGGTTCATGCGCCGGCGCGCGCGCAGCGGCCCGCGACACCGCACCGGCCGGCACGGCGCCCGACATGATAACACCACCACTATGACACCGCCGTTATGAATATTCATTGACACAACGCGTATTGTCATCGTATCAAAAGACCTACTCATAACTAAAGAAATAGCTCCATTTAAAGCTCATGACAAATATGAATGTAACGCGAAACGTAGAGACCGCCAGTGCGGCCGCCGGCGGCAGTCGGTGATTAGTCTAATGCACTCAGCCGGTCCATTCACCATTATAGGGTATAAAGTTACCGCTACGTCGTGCAAAGTGAGAGACCAATTTGTCAGGATGGTATATGAGACCGGAGGCCGGACAACAATGATAGAGACCATGATTTATTGACAGTTAGCAGCTGTGCAGGCGATGGCGCCCCGGAGAGCAATTTGCAGCGCGCAAAAACTGACAACACCGGTACCCGCGGGTACTCGAGTCTTATTGCATCGTGACGAGAATGCCGCTTATTGCCGGTGCAATGAGCGGCAATACAACCAATAACAATATTCTTGTAACGGACCTTTACGCTTCATTGTGAAACGAATTAAGTTTAAACGTTGACGAAACTAATTTAGTATCCAATTTGCCCACTTTTTTGGACCAAAAAACAAATAACGTCAACTGTATTAAACGTAAAATAACTGTCAATATAAGAATAAGTATTTCCCAGATAGCCCGCGCCGCTAATGCAACAAAGTTGCTGTCACTTTGTGTAGATCGAATCGATTCGAGAAAGACATAATGGGACAGTGCGTTATCGGAGCCACACGCCTACTCCATTATTTTGCTAACTGAACAATAAACAGGTCGAAGTGTACAGAGAGAAAGCCGGGTACTGGCAGCAGTTTCATTAGCCATCAAGATGAAGTAGCGTCAGATAACGAAGCCATTACCGTGATAATTGCCTCCCAATGCAGCCCGCCCATCTCACGCCCGCCTGTCCACTGCCACTTCGCCCGCTCCGATGAATTTATAAACACATTCTCAATTGCACTATGGAAACACAGGCCATACCAAAGCACTTGGAAATTAGAGACTCCAATAAAATAAGAATTTTCCGTTACATTAACTACTTCTTCACGCTTGAATCGTGAGGTATTGGTTACGCGATGGGATAGATAAGCGGCGGGACATAAACGTGATTCCTCCGCGCATTTCTAGACCGTTTCCGGGTTCCAGTAACAGGAAGACGCCAGCGCCGGCGGCCAGGTGGCAAATGCTGGCCAGGTGGTTTAGTTTCGAGTCGGTAAAAACGATCGCTCGCAGTGATTAGTCCAGAATGCCACGTTTGCCGGGGTCAAGTGTAATACCGCGCGCGTAAATCATCTTCTAACGGTTTAGGAGCAGCAATGTTACACTAGAACGCTTTATTAACTGTATGTGCCCGAGGGGTTACTTTGAAAGTCTTACAAAGAAGGAAGTAAGACCGTAAGCCATTTAATTAGCACAGTGCCCCGGAGTCTTGCGATGACGCCAGCAGAATATTTGCATTGTGAACGCAACACAACTGGGTTAAAAGCTTAGTGTTGTACCCTCGATGCTATGCAGGACACAATGGCAAATAAGGATATGTTCAGAACGTACGTGACTGAATTACCTGACCGGCACTTTTATGTTTCTATAATAGAGTTACATAGGTAATGGTAATACGGTCTTGTCGTGACGCGTGTTAAATAAGGTGTTCCAATTACAGTTATATACTATATTATATTTACTCCGTTATGATCATTTAACAGCACTTTAACACGTCATGATGGTGTTTCTAGGATTGTATCGTTAGAGGTCTCCACATAAAATAATTTTATAATAATTTTATAAACATAAGTTTCTATCTCAAAAAAATTGTGCCTTTGGAAAATGTTTTAAGTTTCCGAATTCACGAACAGTTAAACAACTTTTAACACGATGTAATACGAAGGTCGGCCTTGTCGACAAATGCTCGCGTTTGTAGGCTGAGCCGACAGTAAGCCGCCTAGCGCAGGCATTATCGATTGCATGTAGGTAATGCGATTACAGTATGAAGCAATTGCTCGGGGAGCTTACCCTTTACAACAAGCACTTTATCTACAAAGTGTGCTGAATCGATAAGAATTTTCTCAGTGGACTAGGTTCTACTTTTAAACAGACTTCTTCCATGTCATATTGAACGACTTAGAATTCGCCATCCTTATGAGCAGAGCAGACCTTGACGAACTTACGCAGTTCATAGTATTCTTGATTAATGAGCGTCCCAGTAAATAGACACAACAAAACTGTCATCTCAGTCAGTCTGCTCCCGTGATAATAAATACCATTAATCATTCCAATGAAACTTCGTCGCTTTATCTGGTACATGAGCATTCTTAGTCCATTTGAGATAATGACTGCGATAGCACTTTCACACGGAACGCGGCATACTTTCCTATTCCATTGAACCAGCTGTCATTTTGTAAAGTAACCGCATCACAAACGCTTGAAAAGGAGACAAATTGTATTTTGAGAGACAAATTGGTGACGCTGTGTGAGCTATCTCGATGTTACTTCAATGCAAGAGGGGAATTTCAAAAGCGGAAAAGACCCTCGTATTCATTTAAACACCAAAATTGACGTATAAATTTGCTGTTGTCTTTGATCGATTCATATAGAAAACGGTCTGATATCAGACTTTAGATACTGACACAGTAGATAATTGTAATATTAGAACGACCATATATAAACGATCATAATGATACTGTTCATTAACTGTAGTCAGTTAGTACTAATATTATAAATAGTAGCCCTCATAAAGGTTGACCTCGGGCTGGTCATTGGCGGGCGTCAGTCATAAATTTTTTATTACCCATGACCACAACAAAAGCTGTATTGTGAGTAAATTAATATTCCATAAATTCCATTTTACTGCTGTAAAGTGATGTCATTTTCACCTCAGCACACTGTTCCCAAATCCAAAACCGTTGTAAAATTTAAATACATGTCTGTTGCGGACCTTGTAGCATATACTTTTCAATCGTAAAACCGATGCCAACCCTCTCGTCTCATAAATAATACAAAGCGCGAAAGGATAATCCAATAAAATGAAACATACCCTCGATTTGTCTTGAATGGGCTCTTTATAATTCTATTACATTTCAGGGATATTATTATTTCAGAGTGAAAATAGTAAGACATCACATATCTCAAGAAACGTCCCGCAAGTAGAAAAGACACGCATGCGTCTGGTCATGCTGTAAGGTCTAGTGCAGATTTCGTCCGTAGGTAAGGAAACTCAGACAAGGGATTTCCTTGTTTTGTTTAAAGCATGTTTCCCCTCTTCTCAAGTGTTAGACAACACCACCGGCAGAAGGCATTGTGTCTGAAATGTATGGGGCGTTGAAATCGTCTCATTCGAGTATACCACCGAGCTATTGTTCAGCTTCATTTTGTACACAATCACTTCTCATTTTCTCGGGGGAGTTGCAAACACAATAACAACTTATACCTAATCGTATTTTGATGCGAATCTTTGTTTATTTAATAGGACTAAGTCGTATTAACAAATATTAGAACAAAAAACAATACGTAGTTAGCCCTTCTGACCCAATTCCTGAACAATCTTATTATAGGTATGATGCACTTGTTGTGCCGTTGATACCAACAGGGAAAAGTCAAACCTTGTAAAAACATTTTCCCACAAAACGAGAGTAACGAAATCAGTTAATCGATTGTGTCAGGTGTCGCCCATACGCGAGGGCACAATCGCTACTGTTGGCGTTGGCTACGGTACGTGATTTCGTACAATACGTTGGGATTTTGGTGGCTGTACAGCCTGTTGGTATGCCATTTAACCATCACGCACAATAGACCACGTAACATTTTAAACGAGCACACTCTTTTATCAAGACCACACAAAATATTCCGCTTAATCAAGGTACAAAACCTAACGATGACAGAACAACATATTTCTCCGTCTTATCTCGACGTAACCTTTGACAGGGCATTTTTATTACGAATCAAGTTGACCTAAAAAGTGTATCTTACTTAATAGAAGAAATTGTGAATTCACTTCCACAAATAATGAACTCTTTTCTAAATGGAATCCATTAGTAACATTTTGAGACGTTTATGTTGCCGTTATTTAAAAGTTTATGACTCTATTCCCCGCTTATCTAGAAAGCAATATATCACTACCCGATCAAGTGACAAACAAAATGGGTGTCCGGATTTATGCCATGGACCAAATGGGCCGTGTCAATCCTCAATTGAACTTATTAAATGAATTTACTCGATTTGTTGCGGTTAACTATGAGTTATTGTTGGTAAGGTATGAAGGGCATGCCATCTATGATTGGGACTGCCCATTCGAACAATCGACTGAGGTATGAGCCAAATAATTCAACGCGTATGAGTAGTGTGGAAGGGTAAGTAGTTGGTCATGTCTCTTCACGGAGAGTGTGCTTACGAGTGCGGACCGCTGTCTTCTTTTGACTAATAGTCAAAAAGTCAGTACCAAACACTCCATGGTGACATGAAGATAAATCGTTTCTGTACTTGTTAGACCGCGAAAAAACGCCCATTCGAGTAACGGTCGGTTCGGTATCGCTACATTTTGTTTCAAAGAATTACAATACATGTTCACACAACTGTTTATTTCAAACTTCGTGGAGATTTGAGGATTTAAATCCTTCTTTATCAATTATGCAATAAAAAGTTTTGTCAAATTCAGCAGACTGAAAACCGGGGGAAGGGCAAAATTTAATTAACCTTAATTGACCGTCAGACTGTGGACTAAGTAAGTCAACCATGCAAATTTTTACTGCGGTTTTCAGTCTAATAGACACTTCTAAACTGCCATTAACTTTTTGCACACAGGTGGTTCGAAAGGTAATTAAATGTGAAATGTATGTGCATATATTTGGCACGATCATACTTAGCTCACAACTGGTTGAATTACAAATAAATGTCCACGATGGATGACTTACCTGTAACAAAAGTAAGAGTTATATTAGAAACACAGTGCCAGCCAAACAAACAATATGCCGTTGCTCTACTAACGTCAATTATGATTAATTTTGTACAAACAGTTGCAACAAACAACCAATACTTAAATAGCTCCACATATGTATGTATGTTCAGAAAAAGAACATCTACTGATAAGGTAATAACCGGTATGACTTTAGTGGAAAAAAAACGTGAGATTGTGAAAGCAAAAGAATAAATATTAAATTGGTTGTTGGAAATCGGTCAAGACTCTCGAGAGCCTATAGATGAAATTACAACCCGATCGAATTCAAGCGACATGCTCCGATATTTTCAAGAACGGAGGTAATATTACGCCTTTGATAGAGGTCAATAACCTAAATTCTAAATAAGTAAATGTCCTTTCTTTTTATAAAAGAGCAGGTAGGTAAACATAATATAAACAGACAGTTTTCCACCTTGCACGCATCGTATTGATTGTTGGTGGCGCCTAACCGTCGACCCGGCGCCGTACCACCCACTCTGAAAGTTTTGTACACTTGCCAATTCCCAGATTTCGTTGACATTGGCAATGAAATCGTAGAATATCGCAGAATTCTTACATCACTACTTCAAGATTGAGAGTTGGATTGGATTTTAGTTAAATTGGCGTGTTCCGGAAAAAAGATCCCGAAAACGAAATCAGGTAACACGAGAAAGCTGTGAAGTTTAAATTTCGCTTAACCTTATTTCCCACCCACCCTAAAATAGCATCAGAAATCTCCTCCCTCTTGGTAACATTGTCAAGAAAATCGAGTTTGTCAGCGATCGAAGAACACCGCAGTTTATTTGCAGAAACACGAACGCGATACCCTTTAGCTATCAACCAAACCTGCATTATTTATACTTCTGAAGTGCAAACTAGTTTTCATGCCAAAAGTACTGAAAATTTTAAGGAAATGCGGCAGAAATTATTACGAATGAAAACAATAAACTTTGGTTTATAAAGTACTTTCTCTTTATGAATGTTATGTTTATATTTATGACTGTGTCATGTTAAATAGCAATTATACGAAGCAATAAAGTAAAGAAAGGACTGATTTTATATCTTATGAGTTGTATTGTATATCAGATAGAGTTACGGGTCGGGAAATTTATAACAGGAGGGTCGAGTAATGCCGGAATTTTCAGTTACCGTTGCACCGAAATAGAAGCTCTTTTAAGCTTGATAAAAAAAGATTTTTCTAATTTTCACATTGATTTTACTTTGTTTCATTCTCACGTTCCAGAAATCAAAACAATACAGCTAATTTCAGCCACTGCAATAAACTTCTAGCTCGGTGATTTGTAAGGCGTCGGAGGAAAATTGTTCGGAAAATAGCGATGGAGGCGTGCGCTATTCAACCTTTTTTTCATTCAGCCCTCCCCACGCGTACCTTACCTGTTAGGCAAGGGGACTTGTTTCCGATAAACTCCCTGTCGGTTGGCACTCAAGTCTCAAACAACATTCTTATTTTATTTACCTTTTCCACCAACAACGTCTGCTGTGTTGCCCAACTTTGTAACAATGAGAACTATTAATATAATTTCCAGAAATTGCAGTCAAGTGGATAGAGCATATGTTTTGTACGTGGATGACTTCTTGAGTTTTTGGTTATTTATAAATACGTCTGTTAGAAAATGATTTTAGTTTACATAGACGTGCTTACGATCATCCTCTTAATAGTTTGTTTTTGTTGCAGACGTAAACATGAAGAAAAATATACACTGCGCGAGCGGTTGGTGGGTGGTGCTCCTAACGGCGACCCTGGCCGTCTCCGTGCTGGCGTCAGACCAGGAAGTCAAACTATTCAGCTCATCAGTTCAAAACATCCTCACGTCTAGCACGCTGCAATGGAAAAGCTTTAGAAGAGATAAAATGAGCACCTACGTTAGTGGGGCTTATACTGCTAGCTCAGGTCAGTTAATAAACTTTTGGTTATTAGAGTTAACGAAACGGATATCTAAGACTATTTCGTAATGCCATTACTTAAACTAACGTAGAATGTATGATGGATGAATGATAAATGAAAATTTCCCGACTGGAGAGTTGATGACAATTAGAAAAGAGGCATTGGATATTATTATAGTGTAGAAAAATACTATAAACTCATGTTATGTACCAAAAGTGTTCAAATTCAAATACGGTTAAAGTATTGTGGGTTTTTTCGGTTACAGATCCCATTTTCATCTGTAAAGCTACCCACGAAGGTGACGAGCTTTTGGGACAACTGAGACCAGACTATACAGCGTGTGCTGTAAAAGGAACCAAAAGCTACCCCCAATTTCAGGTACTGGAAAACATAGAAAATGCTTCCCTGCTTGTATGGAAGCCTTGGGCTAAGTTCCACGGGAAACCTACTGGTGGCGTTCTTGTATCCGCAGCTGACTCTGTGTTTATAGGCAGAAAGAAATCTGAAGGGGACTTCACACATAATATAGGAAGAATATTATACGAAGGGACCTTAGGACGTCTGTACACCTTTACCGAACAAAATGAGGATCTGGATGAGAGCACTGGTGAAATTTTGGTGGAAATACAACCTGTTAACTACAAACTGGAAGGTGTGGATTTCGACTGGAAAACCCAACATGTTCGAAAAGGTGACGAGTTTATAATCGAAGAACGTGTTCTTTCAAATTCCGGAGATGTTGCTGGTAATTATACTGCAGAAGTTATGTACAGTTATAACTACAGCTTATCTTGGGGCCACGGGCATGGAATAGCTGGAACTTCAGACGTTCATATCTCAATAGAGTTGGCTAATGGTACGAAATACCCCCCAAACACATGGCCTGTCCCCTTCAGGGAGGAAAGACAAGAAATGTATACCTTAGTACAAGAACTAGAACCAGGTACGGCTTGCAATGTAACTTTAAAAGCCAGACTAATAAATAGAGATGTGCAATATTTTGGAAAGTTAATTACTTACTATAGCGACAATGAATTCCGCGCAAGGGCATTGCGAGGTGAGAGTATTGAGGATACAATAGAACTAGAAGCCGAATATGGAAAAATATATTTCCTTGGAAATAATAGTCTAGTGCCTACTACCACTACAACGACAACCACAACCACGACAACTACTACTACCACCACACCAGAGCCAATCGTACCCGCGTCTCCGGAAGAAAATGAAATAGCCTCTCCTGAGAATATGCTAAATGATAGTACGGAAGTAAAGAGTCCAGTTAGCGAAGAAAAAATTAAAAGCGCCGCCATCGGTAGCGTTGGCAGTAATCCTAGCAGCCGAGCCCCCGCCATGATCATCCCCTTCACGCTTGTCGTTCCCATGCTCGCGTTATTACTATAAACATACCTATTCTACGGTTTTTTGTAAATAAGGACAAGACATAGATAGAACTACTAGTTGCTTTGTCGTTATAGTTAGCAACATAGCTTGATGATGTTGTTTCAAAGCCGAGAAAGGTCTCGTATCTTCTCGCCATTGTATATAAATATAATTGTTTTCTTGACATTCCCGTTATGTGATTTGATTTCACACCGTATGTAAATTGAGGAACCTATATAATCACATAACTGTAAATACTTGTTGTAAATAGTTACAAATATGGAAGTCGCAGAGCGACGAGTTCTTGTCTCCACCAACACGTATGTGGACGACATTGTAGGTAGGGATAATATCGAGAGGAGTTAGTACGGCAGTGTTACCATTCTAACAATACAAATTAAAATAATGATGCTAGCAACACGATGATGACATATTTACTAAACTATCTATTAGACATTTTACTTACCTCGGTTTTTGTTAAAATATGCAAACTGCAAAGTAAACTCAGATATTCTTTCAGTTCTAATTGTTCATTTGTATATCGTATGTGTGTGTAGACTATTAATTAATGTAAGTAGAAATTTGTGTCAAATTTTGCTATATCACCAAGGATGTTTTTAATGTTATACCCAACTGACTCCACTAATTTGAAAAGTTAACCTCCTATATTTCCTAGGGACCTACCTATTTCGTAGCATAGATCGTGTAGTTATAATTGTTATTTTTAGTTTTTAAAGAGTTTAAATCCAGAATTAAAAGATATTATTATTTTTATGCTTTTGCGTTATGTAATGGATACCTATTTAATTTATTTTGTTTTCATTACGAATTTAAGTTTAGTTTTACGTAATTGAAAATGCACTTGAGTTATGAACCTGTATTATGAATATAAGAGATAACATAACTTGTTGATTATTGCCAAAGTTGTAAGTACATAGTTAACAAGCTAACGATCACCCAGCATGAATGACAAATACTAATATCACAATCAATATCACTATCCCTCCGTTTAAGTAGTAAATGTTCCCTTAATAGAGCCGGTAAGTATGTGAAGCTTTAGAATGCTTAGCGGTGTTGTCGATATGTAAGAAAGCGGATGATATTTTTGTATGGGTATATGATATCGAATCGTAAGTGTTTGCCTTAAGGATATGAGGACAAACTTGACAAATTTCTTCCTAAATAATAAATGTTAAATAACTTTGTAGATTGAAATTAAATCATTGACAGTATTTTTTCACGAATATTTAGAGAAGTGTGTGAGAAGCTTAATAGTTTGAATATTTAGAAACATCGTCCCACCTAAATCACCATTAAATATTAAGAATTTTAGGATATCTTCAAAACTATAGGTTTACTGGACTTTTCTGCTTTTTCAATATATTTTGTGTAATTGTAAATTGATGTTAGAGATAACTCCAGAAGATTGTTGACAATCAGGCCTCTACATTCAACGTATATTTTAGATAAAGTATTGCGTATTCGTAGTAAATCTCATAGATAAGTCCCACTTAAAATGTTACACATTCGTTCAGAGCTATATCTACCTTCAGGCTCGAATGATTTGCTATCGGCTCCATTAAAAGGTTAATCGCTGCAATGCAATTTTTTGTTTATTGGAGTACGACCAAAAAATGTAAGAATAATTTCAAAATATCACATTGCCCAACCATCAACCTTATGCCAGCGGTGCCAGCCAGAGAAGAGAGAATATTTTTTCATCCCGTAAAGTTTCTTTCTGGACCAATACAATTCGTGTTCCATTAGGAATATACTGAAAAATCATCGGTAGGGACGTAAAGGAAGTGATACGTTTATTTAGGAATTTGGGCTAGCAGGCAGGATTCGCTGTGAAGAAAGAAACTAATGTGTAACATTTATTTTTGTTGTATTTTGAGAACCCTTTCGATCAATGGGTAGATGTAATGATGAATCTCTCTTAACATCAACTTTGTTTTGCGAAGCATAATTGTGATGATCCATGTAAGTTTTATTTTGTTTAAACCCATTAAAGTGTAATTTAAACATTTGTGTGTTTTCTTTATACTAATTTATTAGATTAAGATCAGTATTTATAGTATTTATTTTCGGTCGTTTTGTAGGTCCCGTTTGCTGGCTATGATACTTAGACTTAGATGTCAGATGCCTACCACGAGTAGTAAGCGGTTAAAAAACTCTGACACTACGGTTCACCGGGTCGTTGGACTATTCGTGTAAAAACGCGAAAAGAAGAAGAAGATTATTTATTTTAACCATTCATTATGCAGAACAGCCTCACATGTATCAAAACATGGTTACCTTAGAGTAGCATAGGCCGTATTGTGTAACAAAACTACCAACGCATAAAAATGCATTATACTTACGGCTACATTACTCATAACATCTTTGCAAAAGAAGGTACAGCTCATTTTAGACAGATAGTAAATATAATAAGGAGTCATTAGGTTGTACGTCGACGCGTCTAGTTAGGGTTGGGGTGCGGGGGCACATGGAACGGCGCCTTTTGGTCTCCTGCCCTTCTCAAGGGTAAACGAGAATATAATGTGTCTGCGATAGAGCCCTTGTTGACATAGACGATTGCCTTCTGTTAGTTTTAGGGTTCATTATTAAAACGATAACTTACAGAAGAAACACAAACGAAGTCATACACGAAGGGAAACCCGAAAAATTCCGATTCTTTAAGGTTAGTATAATCAATAAAGTTTATTTATTTTGGAAAAATATAGGGTGTAAATTAGAAATACGTAAGATACACAGGATCACATTACATTATATAACATAAATTGTTGGGAGGTTTACATTCAGCCTTAATCTCTAAAATATTGATTGGACAAAAAACCTACATACCTATTTATTTGATTAATTCTGATTACAACTTCGATAATCTACACTAATATTATAAAGAGGAAAGATTTGATTGTTTGTTTGTTTGTTTGTTTGTTTGCATCGAATAGGCTCCGAAACTACTGGCCCGATTTTAAAAATTCTTTCACCATTAGAATCCTACATTATTCCTGATGAACATAGGCTATATTTTATACGAGAAAAAAATAGGGATCCGTGTGAAAATTTCGATAATGTAACCCAACATGTGAAAAATGTACAAAAAAAATATCTTATATCGCGTACGCTGTGGAAATTACTGGCCCAATTTTAAAAATTCTTTCACCATTAGAATCCTACATTATTCCTGATGAACATAGGCTATATTTTATACGAGAAAAAAATAGGGATTCGCGTGAAAATTTCGATAATGTAACCCAACATGTGAAAAATGTACCAAAAAAATATCTTATATCGCGTACGCTGTGGAAATTACTGGCCCGATTTTAAAAATTCTTTCACCATTAGAATCCTACATTATTCCTGATGAACATACGCTATATTTAATACGAGAAAAAAATAGGGATCCGCGTGAAAATTTCGATAATGTAACCCAACATGTGAAAAATGTACCAAAAAAATATCATATATCGCGTACGCTGTGGAAATTATTGACAATAGAGCAAAGTGATGTACTACAGTTTTATAGAAGACATTAATATCTATAATAATGTCCGCGATATCATATGTCTAACTATTACAGTTATGCCACAATAACTACTTTTTCATTTAAAAATGTACCAACTACGCCACATTATTCGTACCAGTGTAATGATTACATTTAATCATTACTTTAGTAAAGGGTGTCAAGGATAGCCCTCAGAATACTAATAGGGTACATGCAGACCATGAAACTGAACAACTTTCCCCTAGGAACATATTTAAGAAAACGTAAAAGAACTGACTTCTCATAGTGAATGCAGTCAGCTGATTGTGATTTTGTATGGAAGGTAATTTTTTTGGTGTTTCCTGACATATGTTTCTAGGGGAAAGTTGTCCAGTTTTATGTTTCATGCACCCTATCAGTATTCGAAGGGCTGTCCCTTACTCGGTATAAAAAAACGACAAAAAACATTAAATAATGCATTAAAAACATCTACATACATAAATCACGCCTATATCCCTCACGGGGTAGGCAGAGCGTTAGCGACCGTAAAACGGATATTAACACCACGTCTGACAAAAGCTTGAGGGTCAATCAGATAACTGTGTATCACTATAGTGACAGGTTGTCAGCCCATCGCCTTAAATTGCAATACACATCCCTCGAGTCCCTTAGTCGGCTCTTACGACACCCATGGGTAAGAAACGGGGTGATGCTATTCTAAGCCGGCATCGCACGGTAAAAAAATCTACACTAAAATAATACATACATACACATATCACGCCTATTATCCCTTGCGGGGTAGGCAGAGCGTAAACGGCCGCAAAACGGACATTTACGCCACGTCTGACATATGTTTGAGGGTCATTCGGAAAATTGTGTATCGCCATAGTGACAGGTTGTCAGCCCATCGCCTAAAAGTGCAATACACGGGAAAGAAATCGGGTGATGCTATCCTAAGCCCGCATCACACTAAAATAATAATTATATAATCTACACTAATATTAGAAACAGGATTTTATTTATTGTTTGTTTGAATTGAATAGGCTCAGAAACTACTGAACCGATTTAAAAAATCTGTTACCGTTAATTTAAATTGAAATTCTTGATTCAATGTAGGATAGTATTATCACTTATTGACGTCATGAACCGTCATTCTAAAAAAATAAATTTGTGTCACACAATTTACTTTTTTTATTACAATTTTGTTATGACCTAATAGAAAACCGGCTCGGGCGGTATAAAAAAAATAAAAATATAGGCACTGCCATGGGACTGGCCAGGTTAATCACAGGCATGTTACTTTACGCCACCACCATCTGAAAATGATATTTGTTTCAAATTGAAGTCAAGATTTTTAGAATCCTACATTATCCCTGATTAACATAGGCTATATTAAACTGTCTTATTCCCGGGGGGAAACTGTTAGCGGCGGGTGAAACCGCTGGGCGGGCTGCTAGTACAGGATAAAGGGGAGGTGGCTTTTTCTAGTCTCTACCCTTATCTAAGAAATTGAGGTTCTATTGTGTTTCTTATAGGATTGGATCTCAGGGATAAGAAGGAATAATCATTTAATGTAGTACCACAAGCTACAGCAACACATAAAGATTCAAACTTGGCAGAAGATGAAAGGAACTAAGAAATATATAAAAGATACCGCGAACATAGTATTAATAAATAATAACATATACCTATTAGGCTATTATACCATTTATCCGATGTATTCGAGACCGCTTGATTAGTTACAAAAGGTCGTTAAAGAAAGTATAGCCCATAGAAGTACGCCTTAAAAGAATTTCATAGAAGGCTCTTTGCAATTTCTTATCGCAGGAAATACGAACACTATGAACATTTATAGCTGTTCAGCTGCCAATGGCGATTGAATATAAATGATAAGATAATTATAGGGTGAGAATAGCGAATCATTGAGCTAGTATGAAATCAACATTCTGTACCTACATAAATAATATTTGCAAATATAAATAGGCAAATCTATAACGAAACGAATGAATTCCATGCTAATCGCAGCATAGTTGCCTGCAATATGTAGCAAACATGTTCGTCACGCTAACTTAGTTATGCAACGCAACATGTCCTGAAAGCCCGTCACACTTTACAATCCTGTTAGTCTGCTACATTTATACACACACTGACTTAATTAGATACGGTTCGTTTTTTTTTTCGTTGCTACCAAATAAATAATCAAATTACTTATACGACTACAATAACCAACACATCATAAACACAAATAGCACTTAGTACAGCAATTAAGTTGACGTTAAATATGTAAGTGGGCAGTGGAGCGAGACGATCTATCATCAAACCAGAATCTGTCCTTCGTCACCAGCTTAATGAGAGCCCAACAATTTATCCCTGATGTACCGGATGTTTGGAACAATTCAGTATTAAGAAGGTCATTTTGGAATGGTCATACTAAAAATAAAGACCAACTGATGACACCGTATGACACCTCGCGGAACTCCGGGCTTCCTCGTTAAAGCCATGTTTGTCATTACATCAGCCTCGCCCACAAGTCAGGGCACCTCTACTCTCAAAAGGTAAGGTAATAAATAGGCTCCAATTACTATGTGGGTACTCTTATATAGAAGGAAACTAGGGAAACGAGGAAACTGGCTAAGCATAGTAGAAACATGTGAAATCCACAATTATGTACACGTATCCACAATTATACAGGGTGTAAGGAAATGTACTGCGTTCCTTTCAAGGAATGAACCAGCCCATGAAACTGAAAAACTTTCCCCAAGAAAAATAGGTCGAAATATGAAAATAAAATTAGACCTCCCATACAACTTGTCTTGGTCGGCTGCTACATTTTGTATGAGAGATCTAATTTTTTTTCATATTTCCTATAAAGTTTTTCAGTTTCATGGGTTGGTTCATTCCTTGAAAGGAACGCAGTACTTTTCCTAACACCCTGTATGTAGTGTGGTTGGTATCATTTTATGCAAAAGCCATGCATTCAAACTGTTCCTAGTAATAGAAATAATATACCTACTTATTTAGCAAATGTGTATTGGAATTTTAGGCGATGGGCGGACAACCTCAGACTAGAGTATTTTACGGCCGTTAACGTAATATATGTACCTACCAAATTTTTCGGTGTAGTGTTATCTAAGATAGTAGAGTGTTAGGGTAGGTGCAGATACCTACCTATTATTTATTAGATGAATCAAAAACTTTAATAAGACTAATTAGTATGTAGATGCATGTGAAACATATCCGACTCACGTGGCATAGCATATACTTCAGTTCAGCTTATAAATTAGTATGAATATACCTAATATCTCTGCTGCAGCTAAGCACCTAATATTTAACGTGAGAATTTTAGAAGAATTTGAAGTTCTATTCTATCCCGACTTTCGGGGCTGATTAAATTGAAATGCATTTT
This sequence comes from Tuta absoluta, assembly GCA_027580185.1. Lineage (NCBI taxonomy): Eukaryota > Metazoa > Arthropoda > Insecta > Lepidoptera > Gelechiidae > Tuta > Tuta absoluta. The sequence goes on from JAQAHW010000002.1 coordinate 20,321,568, forward strand.
AATTTTAATGTGAATAACGAATATGTCAAAGCACAATTTGGCACAGCATTTCGTCGTGGCATTAGAGTGAACAACGGATCGGGCGCAAATATAATCCGATTATATCGACTAGCTTCAGTAGACAGACGGCTAATATTTGAACAGGACCAAATATACTTATTAATAAGAATAACCTTCATTCTTCCATTGACTTTTTTGTATTGTGGTAGGATTTAGAGTAAAGTTCATTCCGACAAATATTGCACATTTGATGGCTGGTCTCCATATTTATGTTCTGAATAAGCTACAAAAAACGTTGTTCTGTATCTGCGATACTTTAGGTTAGGTAGGTACGTGTGGTCCACGGTCCACCCCATGATCATAAAGTGGTCGGTTCCGCAGCAAACTGCCGGGAAACTCCGGAATAACGACCACCCGCAGTCGTAAAGACAGCGCAGACGCTTCGTTTGCAAAGTTCGAGGACTTGCCTGTAGATCAATGGCAACTACCCAAACAACAGCCGCTAGGGGATTGTCCAACCTGAAATGCCAAGCGGTAGAAATTGACCTATTTCAATGACCTGCTTCAAGCGTCGATATTTGTTATGTAAATGCACCAAATGTCATACGAGAATAATTTATTTATTGAGGACAACTGATCGTTCTTTGTAATACGAATGAAGGACGGATTAGCTAGTGTTGTTCCTCTACGAAATGAAAAATCAATATCAACTCTGCTACGAAAGAGCCTTTGGTTTCCTCGTTTAAGGTTATTTATAAGAGTCGTCACATGGCGGCAATGGCGGGCACGATTGCAATATAAAAGTACAAAACCCAGCAGCAAAAGAGAGCGCAAGTTTTAATGGCACATAAATCAGAAGGGTTGAAATAATTCGGCGCGAACGATGCATAATTTACATCCCTACATACGGTGTTGAGCTTACTTAGCTACACA